>JASDDO010000014.1:452848086-457648086 GCA_030015575.1 Agapanthus africanus | reverse complement strand
ACCTATCATTGCAGAAAACAACGAAAATACAACGTCCTCTTATGCCATCCGCATTCGCCACGGGGTCCCGTCATCACCCGTTAGGTTACTTAACTAACGACAGAGCGGGGGCTGGGCTAGCGCGGGTGTAAAACATAAGTGACGTCTAAATAGCTATAATAAATATAGATATTTTACATTCGTCTGACGCAATGATATACATTCCAGAACACAGATAAACAATATTGGATTTGCAAGCAATCTGTATTTCTTTTGAGCCTGCAAGAAAAGACAGATTACACAGTTGTGATGAATAGCCGTTACCCCACCCTCGACCCCTACGGGTACGGCAAATTACCCGCCCGGCAGTTTGTGTACCCCACCTTGGGTCAGTCCTAGGAGCAAAAAAAACAGTAAAATGAAATAATACAACGGTGGCTTCGACCGCAACCTGGAAGTGCCCCGCAAAAATAATATTACAGCAAATTACATTTACAACAAATGAATTAAACAATAACCCATTGCAAACCCCGGCTATACACCACAACAGTCCAATACAGTTTATATGCACAAACAGATATAACCATTTCAGAAATGTGCAACCCCCTGCCAACCGACATACTAGCAGTTAGGGGAGGTTTACGAACACATTAAACAATCACAGATATAATCCAATATGCAAATACTGTACAATTTCGATCGATTAAACAACATCAATATTGCTCCAAAATCTGCTCTGTTAAACAGTAACCTGAGCAAATATTAAATATTCCAGAAAACCCCAAATTACACAGAGAAGCAACAGAAGAAAACTCGGTTCCTGACTCGTCAACTCGGCGGCGGAAGCGCGGCGACTCAGTAGGCTGAGGCCGCGCTTCCGCGGCGCGTTGGACGATTCAGGTGACTGTTTTTCTTGGGTGATCTACTGATGTCATGTCAAGCTCTCTGAACACACCAGAAAAATATTTGGACATCATTTTAACTTCGACAGAAACTTGACAGAATTAGGGTTTTTCGGCTTCGTTTTTCCGTTCGAAATTCGTACAAATTTGCAATTAAGTTATTTATTGTTTAGCGAGGCTCTGATACCACTGTAAGTCGATGTAGTATACCCCAGTACTTGTGGGGAGGCGGAAATTTCAAAAACGATCAAGTTTAAAGAACGAACATCGACTAACCACTTAAATCGAAGCTAAACGATAACTAACCAAACATATAGTTATTCTAAACTACTATGCTTAGGGATTATACCTATCGAAACTAGTCCTTCGTCTTTACGATCTCCTTGTTCTCCTCGGCCTTCTCTAGGTAGTAGACGATCCACCCGAGAGCAAAACTCTAAGCTAAACCTCTAAACTTGAGGCAACTAACCTTCTTGGATTGCTAATCAAAGAAGATAGATGAAATAGAGTGATGGTTATGGATTGATTAGTCTAACTAATCCTAGATCTCAACACATGAGGGTGAGGATTAGTCTTTTGAAGAGAGAGAGCTTGAGGAGAGAGAATGTGAATAATATTATGATATAAGTTTATGAGTATCATATCATATATGAAGCATTTTCTAATAATGAGAAAAGAATAAAGAGTGATGATAAATCATGCTTCATAAAATATCTAGTGGTGATTCATTAGCATGAGTCATTAAGCAATAAATGTGCATTAATGAAATGAATGAATCACCACCATGACTCATAACCTCATTCAATGAATATGACACATAACCCTCCTTAGTCACCATCTTCTAGAAGCTTCTCGAACAATTACGAGAACGCCCTCCGATCCGCAAAAATACGGAAAAACTTTAGACTGAAAAAATCCAATAACCGGATACCAGTAACTGGCTTAAACCAAAGCCGACTGGTAAAAACTGTCCGAAAGTCGTACGCGCGTAAACGCACGTACGACTTTCGGACCCTTTGTCGCAAAAACATGCAACCTCTATATCGTTTCGCCTGGAGTAGGAAACTCTCTGTGTGGGACTCTAGAGACTCGACTACTACGCTGGCAGTGGGTTTAACCACAGACCGCAAGCGGCACTAGCTGTACGTAACGGTCCCCAGGTAGTTGTCGATAAGAAGGCCGATGAGAAAACCCATCCGAACTCCTACTGAGTCTGATGTGACAATCTCCATACAGTCCGGTCCGTTCGTCCAAGACTATCGCATATCGGGCCTAGGGGGGCGGCAAGCGTCAGTCCCCTAATAGCGGTATAAGTCGTGTCGGAGGGAAGCCCATTACACCCTGAGAAACTACTGGAACCTACCAGCAAATCTCGCTTGCCCTGGCCAGGGACTTTGCGTAATGGCTCTCTGACACAGCACAATATCTACTCCCAATACCGGGAGGGACGAATCCTGTCTAACCGCCACTGCCTCCAAGTGCTCGGGACTGCACCCAACTGCTACCTGTTTGCACGACTCCTTTGAGCCGTGGTAGGGTAGCAATCTAAGAACAGTGGGACACACTCGAGGCGAAGTAGCAGTGTCAAGTCTGCGGACTACGCTGTACTCATGTCACCTGGGAACTGTTCACTGACGACTGGTATCAAACCAACCAACAGTTCCCTGTGAGTCCTGTCCGGTGTACCCGTAACCTAACGAGCACCTGTATACTATCTCCAGTACGACGTACTGACGGCTGTGGGACAGACCATCTCCCCAACTGGGATGAGAAGCGTACACACTAGTCTACTTCGGAGTATCGATGCTCTGTCTCGATAATCCAACGACCAGGGACCTGAATAAGGATGTGCTTGTAGACTACCCAGCCCCTACTAGTGTGACTGCCATCACAACACTGGTAGACAAGCAAGATCCTAAGAGCTCTATCAATACGTACACTCACATATTAAGATAGAAAAACCAAGTAGCATACTACCATGTTTAGCAAGACTGTTATATACATGTGAATATCCCAAGCTTCCATTAAGTAATATACAAGCTAGTATGATACAGTAATGGCCTTCTAGGGCATAAACACTAACAAAGAGACCATATCTTAATTTTATAAAGATATAGGGTTGCCCGGCCTATGTCAAAAGACAAAAACCGGACAAACTCGAGGCAAGGTCTGTTTTGTGTAAATTTGTTGGATATCCCAAACATTCGCGAGGGTATATCTTCTACCACAGTGAGGAACAAAGAGTATTTGTTGCTCAACATGCCACCTTTTTAGAAAAGGAATTTCTTGCAAAAGAGATTAGTGGCTCTGAGGTAGAACTGGAAGAGGTTCCAGCTGAACAAAACACAACAGAAGATTTAGTGGAACCAGAGGATTCAGTAGCTCCCAATGAACCTCAGCCTCTCCGCCGATCTAGTAGGGTTCCTCGCCAACCTGAGAGATACTACGGTTTTCTCATGGATGGTGGGAGCGAGGATTGCATCATGGAGGATGATGACCCAACTAGCTTCGAGCAGGCCATCACGAGTAGGGACTCAGTGAAATGGCTGGATGCTTTGCGGTCCGAGATGGAATCCATGTACACCAACAAAGTATGGACTTTGGAAATTGCTCCTGAAGGGGTAAAACCCATTGGGAGCAAGTGGATCTTTAAGAAAAAACTTGGTGTAGATGGGAAAGTGGAGACTTTCAAAGCTAGACTTGTTGCAAAGGGTTTTCGTCAAAGACCAGGTGTGGACTATGACGAAACCTTTTCTCCAGTGGCTATGCTTAAATCCATCCGGATCATGCTTGCCATCGTTGCATATCATGACTACGAAATCTGGCAAATGGATGTTAAGACCGCCTTTCTAAATGGTGATTTAGAAGAGTGCGTGTACATGACTCAGCTAGAGGGCTTCGTAGACAGTGGGAGCAGCGGGAAGGTGTGCAAGCTGCTTAAATCCATTTATGGATTAAAGCAAGCATCGCGGAGTTGGAACATCTGCTTTGACGTCGTTATCAAAGAGTTTGATTTCGTCAAAAATCCAGATGAACCTTGTATCTACAAGAAGGTGGCAGAGAGTAAGGTTGTCTTCCTCGTATTGTACGTGGATGACATACTCTTGATAGGAAATGATATTCCTATGCTGCAATCAGTCATGCTCTTCTTATCACAAAGATTCTCGATGAAAGATCTTGGTGATGCCTCCTGCATATTGGGAATTAGGATCTATAGAGATAGATCCAAACGGATATTGGGATTGTCCCAATCCAGGTATATTGACACCATACTAAAGAGGTTTAGTAAGGAAGAATCCAAGCATAGGAACTTGCCCACGATCTCTGAAGTCACTCTCTCCAAAGAGATGTTTCCCAAGACTGATTTGGAGAGAGCTCGCATGCAAGGGATACCCTATGCTTCGGCTGTAGGCTCTATCATGTACGCGATGCTATGTACCAGACCCGATGTAGCATACTCACTAAGTGTAGTGAGTAGGTATCAAGCTGATCCTGGAGAGAGTCACTGGACAGCTGTGAAGAGCATTCTCAAGTACTTGCGAAGGACTAAAGAGATGCTCTTTGTTTCCTGATTTAAAATCAGGAAAGCTTCTGGGAAAAGCTTCAGAAGAGGGTCACGTGCTTACACGTGACCAGCAGTCACGTGTTGGCATGTGACACCTAAACGCATCATCAAGGCAAGTTCAGTTTTCTGACTACGCTGAAGAAAAGGGACTTCAGAAAGGGTCACGTGTAGACATGTGACATTTAAATGCAAGCGTCAAAGGCACACCGGTTCCCTGATTAAACCAAGGAAAAGGCTCCAGACGAGGGTCACGTGCTCACACGTGACCAGGGGTCACGTGGTGGCACGTGACGGCTAAGCATCAGAAGAAGGCAGAGTGCAAAAGAAGGAAAGGGCTCGTTATAAGGGGGTCACGTGCCCACACGTGACTATGGGTCACGTGGTCACACGTGACCGGCTTTCAAAACCCATTTTGCTAACAGAATTAAATTCTGAAAGAGATTCAAATCTTTCCAAAGGAAAGCGATTATCTGGAGCAGATCGAATTAAAGATTCATAGATGATTAAATATCATCTATCTATGGGAAAATCTCGGGTTTGGAAAGATTTCTCCTTTAAATCTAACAGAAATAACAAAGGAGAATCCCTAGATTTGAAATCCAATGGTGAATAAAATTCACCTAATAATCCAAAGGTCAAAAACGAGTGATGGATGCAAATCAAATCTCTTAATGAAGATTCATCAAAAACTAATTGATTCGGCTGCTTCTCCTATAAATAGGAGCCAAGAGACAAAAAAAAGAGAGAGATACGCAGAGAGAGAGAAAAGGAGAGATCTTTGATATTTGGAGGAATTTGGAGCTTCTGAAAAAGAAAACCCTAGGTAAGAAAGGGAAGGCATTTTGAAAGAAGGAGAATTTAATTCTCAACAGAGTTTAACTCTGATAATATAAAAACAGAAGAACATATTTCTTCTCTCTTTGATAGAGGATCTGCAAAGTGCACATCTCCCCTTTAGGTTGAGAATTTAATTCTCAATGGGTTGAGATCCTGCCATGCAGATCCAAAACATAGAGAGGGAATGGAAACATGAGAATTTAATTCTCACAGAACTATAGCTATTTAATTCCTTTAAGATAAAAGTAGGGCTCGACCCTGTGTTATGGGAATTTAATTCCTTCAGAAAGAGAGAAACAGGGTTTAACCCTAATTAAGAACTTAGTTCTGTTGAAACAACAGGAATTTAATTCCCTTAATCATAATTTAACAGGGAATGGAAGTTTAATTCCTTAAAAAGCTTTTATCAGGGTTCAACCCTATTCAGTTCTTCACGTATACGAGGAATTTAATTCCTACAGAAGATTCAGAGTTCAACTCTACTCCAGAATATAAGTCTTCAAAGGGAAGTAGGAATTTAATTCCTCTGAAAATTAAAGCTCGAGGAATTTAATTCCTGAAAAAAGGATCAACAGATTCTCTAAACAACATACATGGAGGCAGGGTCACGTGCCACCACGTGACCCCCTCAAAAGATCTACAGAAAGCCCTTTGAGGCAGTCCCCCACGTGACCCACGTGACCCTTGACAGAAGCTCTAACACATAGGCATATGAATGCCCGTCACGTGATGGCACGTGATGCTCTGAAAGATGCAGTAATCTCAGCAGAATAAATGAAGGGAGGGCGCTCTCACGTGTCGCCACGTGACCCCTCTTGCTTTAGTGTTTAACACTAAGTTGGAATTCCTGAATCCAGTGTTAAAACACTGTTGGGCCGTAGTGTTCAACACTAATCAAAGAACTTTATTTGCAGTGTTCAACACTGACTACCTTAGTGTTTAACACTAATTTGAGAGCTTTGTTGCCGATGCTTGATACTGATCTGTTTTAGTGTTTAACACTAATTTGAAAGCCTTGTTGCTGGTGTTTAACACCAATTATCTTTTAGTGTTAAACACTAACTTGTCAACCTCATTCCCAGTGTTCAACACTGATTGCTCTGTATTGTTTAACACTAGGCTTTGGCCCAATTGGCTAAAGGGATAGAGGCAAAGCCTCTCCCTCAATGGACCAACAAGAAGTCAATATTCCAGACATGATAGGACTTAGCCCAAGCTGGCCATAAGTCCTCAATTCGTAATTAGCTGGGCCAATGGGCTCATAATATAATTAATGGGTCTTGATCCCAAATTGGGCCAAGGACTATTTAATCCATCCCGGTTCTAGGGTACATCTCTTCACTCCTTTGATACTTGGCATTGTAATCCCTCAATGTCTTCAAAGAGGTGACGGGTCCCGATGACCACCCATGATATGGACTGTGGGGTCCTTAAACCCATGTCTAATGCAAAATTCCTGGTTACGTGGAACGTGGATAACGTCACTCCTTGACCCCGTGGAAAACGTCCAGAGCGGAGCCTAGTCCTCGCCGAGCACGGCAGTGAACCCGTGTGAAGCATCTAGTGCAAAATTCCTGGTTACGTGGAACGTGGATAACGTCACTCTTTGAGCCCGCGGAAAATGCCTAGAGCGGAGCCTGGTCCTCGCCGAGCACGGCAGTGAACCCGTGTGAAGCATCCAGAGCACATACCGGACTGTGGAGTCCTTAAACCCATGGACTACGACGTCCTTAACCTGGACCGCAATGTCCTTAAACTACCCATGGACCGCAATGTCCTTAAACTACCCATGGACCGCAATGTCCTTAAACTACCCATGGGCCGCAATGTCCCTTAAACTACCCACGGACCGCAATGTCCTTAAACTAGAACAATAGAGCCCAGCATGCTCCTTTGCCGGATCTAAACGGTCCCGTTTAAGTTGATCTTAGCCTCAAAGAGGGCTAACGTATCCTTAAACCTTCAAACAGACTGGACTATGAATCCCCCCAATTAACTCTGGCTCGAGGTACATCTCTGAACTCCTCTGACATCCGTCGTTGTAATCCTTCAACGTCGTCAGAGAGGTGACGGGTCCCGACGGCCACACATATACGATGGATCACTATGTCCCTAAACTGGAACAATGGAGCCTAAAACACTCCCTTGTCGGATCTAAATGATCCCGTTAAGTTGATCTTAGTCTCAACATTAGACTAACGCATCCTTAACAAACGTTTGAGTTGATCTTAGCCTCAAGTATGGCTGACGTATCCTCGAACCAAACCCCCAAACCCAAATCTAAGATAAACACGGATTTGGACTAGTCCACGCCCTACGGACGACGACATAACTCAGTCTCCGTAAACAATCCAAGGGCAACAAAACACGAAACAAACACACACGACACGAAGCGACCATCTGGAGAAGGAGAAAGTTGTTACCGCGATGCGGTAGCGTAATTAACTGCAGGTGCTTGCGCCTGCAGGGAAGAGCGTCCCCACAATCAAAAACCCCTCAAACGAGGGGGAATCTGACGAAGTCTGCTACATCGGCCGCATCCGTCTAAACCTCCGATGCACGGTGCCATAAATAACTTGGCATCTTCGGAGAGGTGGACGGATAGCACCAATTAACATCTGCCCCGAACCTCAGGCACGGACGCCCGCGTCGCGCCGCCGTTCGGAGGGAAACAGATTCTGGCACGCCCGGTGGGACCTTTTCCTCTTTCCACTCCACACTTCATGTGTCGTGATTCGCGAACCAATCGCGGTTCGCTAATGGTTGCCCTTGGGTTTCAAGATACTAAGAATTGGCGTCTTGCTTATTGAAGAAAGTAAAAGATCGATGGCTTCTACTTCTGCGAAATCCTCCAACTGCTCAGACTGCAATTGCGACCAACGCTTTACCTCGCCAGGAGCTATAGCCTATGGACCCCAAGCTGCTTCGTTGTTCACAATGCCGGTGGACCAAGTGACTCAAGCCACTACCGGATTGTTCTTCGGGACTATACTCCCATCATCAAGCTTCGCGGCGCCGGTACTGACAAAGGAAGCTCCCAAGAAGTCAGTCTTTGATCGTCTTACCCCTGCCGCGGCTCCTCTCAACGAGTCGCCCAATGTCAACGCCTCGGTCTTCTCTAGATTGGGCCGGAAATCCTGCGAACTCATCATAGGGCCGACAATCTCAGAGGAGGCTACTTCTAAGAAAGTGGCCGCTCCTGCCCCCGAAATCGCCAAGGCGGCTTCTCCGGCCAAAAAGTTGGTCTTTACAAGATTGACGGCTTCAGCTCCTGCTCCTGCTACCCAAAGGACATCGGTCTTTGATAGGCTAACACCAACAGCAACCCCCCACCCACACAGGGGGCAAGACGAAACCATTCTTACCGCTGACCCAACGCCGTCCGCTCGACACGCTCGACATCGCCATTGGCGCCGAGTAAGGAAGGCTGGGGGCAACTCCCCCTCTGGGTTGACTCCATCAGCCCCGGTGGCAGAAGTTAATGCTGCTGTTCCAACTGGGAACAGCTTCGAGATGCTAAATAAGGTACGGAGAAATTCTCCTACTGCAGTGCTGAAGAGGTCTCCTCCCCCATTAAAAAGGGTTGCGGAAATAAAACTAGAACAACCCCAATCTCCTCAACGGCTGTCTTCCAAAATCTATAAGGTTTGGCGGCAGGCCCGAGACTCGATCATCGATCCAAACTCCTCCCGCCAGCACAAGAAGCTGAAAATCCAACCGGAAGCTGGTCACCAGGCTGAACCCCAAAAGGCTGTCTGGACGCCCACCTCAACAGTCCCCTCAACCTCCATGGCTCATAAAAGGAGGGGGCCAAAGAAGATCCCCCAGCCCGCCACGACAGCTAAAGGCACTGAGCCCGGACGCCCTAAGTCTGGGGGCATGATGGTCCACACCGTATACATGGCCTCTGGAAAGGAGGAGAGCCGCACTTCTACAGGCTACCGACCACTTACCCGATCCGTGACGAAAGCCCAGGAGCAGCAACAAAAGCTCCAAGAAATGATGAATGCTATGGCCGCACTTACCGGGCCAAATGAAAGCCCAGAAACATCCTCAGACGCGCGCCAAGAAGAAGAAACCGACGCTGAATTCCTTCGCCGGATACTAGAGAAAAAGGACAAAGAGGCTGCTGAACAAGCGGCCAACATACAACGTATGGGCCTTCTCTTCCAAGATATGATAGGAATGATGATCCAACATGACTTGCCCGCCGAGGATCCCCCAATCGTTCTTGAAGACGACCGAAGAGAAACGTCAAATCCACTGCCGGCCCTCTCAACGGCCAAGGAGGAGGCAATCTCTAAGGCTGACTTGGCTGACTACATAGCCCAGCAAATCCGGGTCCATCATGCGACTGAGGCAGCCGGTCAAGTCGTGAAAACGGGGCGGCCGTATCCAAGATGGTACGACCAAATCAAATACCCACAAGGCTATACGATACCAAAATTCCACGTGTACAAGGGGACCGGCAATCCCCATCAACATGTCGCCCAGTTCCGGGCCCTCTGTGGTAACACCGGCGGGGATGATAAACTGTTGCTCCGACAGTTCGTGGGCAGCTTATCAGAAACAACATTCGAATGGTATTCGGAACTCCCGAACGATTCTATCAAAACGTTCGCTGAGATGGAGTTGTTATTCACTCAGCGATTCGCAAGTGCCAGCGAACGCACTCCAATAACTGCTTTGATTAACGCCAAAGTAAAACCAGGCGAAACCTGGGTCCAGTATGCTATACGCTGGCGGAATTTGTGGTTGAGATGCGAGCAACGCATTGAGGAGGCACCCGCAGTGGGCATGTTCGTGGGAACCCTAGACCCCCACGCAACTATCTCCCAGTTCATGATGTTCTTTAAGCCAACCACATTCCAGGCTTTAATCGACAAGTTGGCTCAGATGGACCAGATGGGTCATAGACCACCTCCCCCGAAGTCGGAACCGCGGAATGACAAGGGTAAAGGAAGGGCAACCTTCGTCGCGAGTGCCCAACAGCAACCTAACGCCCCGAAACCGGCAGATCAACTGGAAGAAAGACGCCGGTATTATAATGAGAAGATGAAACGTCCCTACTCATTCCCGCGAGACAAGACGAAACGGTTATTCGAGCTAGCAATGCGTAATAGACTTATAAACCTACCAAATCCAAGGCGACCGCCGCAACCCACCGAGGTGAATAACCCTAACTATTGCCCTTACCATCAAACGGTAAGTCATCCGATTGAAGATTGCTTCGTCTTCAAAGGATGGATTGAAGATCAATACCTCCAGGGAAAGTTTGTACTATCCGAAAAGTGGAAGGTGAGCCCACCACAACCGCATACTCCCAAGAAAACAGATACATCGGGGGCAACTTGCTCCTTTATTGAAGAAGCTCCATGGGAGGTCGTGCTATCAACGAAAACCAAAAGAATGCTGAGAGACCTTCACGCGTGCCCTGCGATCGAATGGAAAGACCCTCTTGAACCTCAAATTATCGAGGGGATGTTGAAGCCCCGCACAACTACGAAGGCTCGTGATAAGGGCCCAAATACTCACGCCCAACCGTCAAAATCTTTGAAGAAAAAGAAGAAGAAATCCAAGAAGCCCGCGAAGCTTGGAGACGAGCACACGAACTTGCAGAAGCAAATCGACGCGCTGGAAGAATACAATCAAAAGGCGCGAACTCCTGTCACACTGCAAGAGTTTCTCAGCCACATCTTTCAAGAGAGAGATGATGGAGAAAGCTCGTCGGATGAATCCGAAGGGTATGTGGCGAGTTGTAACGTAATCTCCCACTCGTTTACCGATGATGAGAAAACTCCAGGCACTAAGAAGCTGGAGGCAGAGCCTGAACCAGAGCGTGCGGGGCCGACAAATGAAATGATCAATGCCTTTCTAGACGAAATTCGTCTAAAAAGTAAAGCGGATCAGGAGCGTGAGATGGCAACGTCAGAAGGAACCAAATGCAGGCGACTGAACGGAAGGGTTGAACTACCCCTACCAGAGCGAAAGGCATCTGAAGTAGACAAGAAGATGTTCAAGATGAGGAAAAGGTTTGCCAAAGCCATGTCAATGGGAATGAGGCTACCACCTTCGGAAGGAAACACGCTCGACGGGGTGGAGAGGCACCCTAATTATTGCGCATATCATCGGAGAATCTCACATCCCACGGAGGAGTGCGACGCCTTTAAAATATGGTGGCAAGGATATGTTACTCGTCGGCAACATTTTAAGCGCATGAAACGCAAGAGCCATCGGGAACGAAGAAGCACTGTCGACGGGCGCAACAGAACTACTGGCAGCTGTGACATGGTTAACGTCGGGGGGTCACAAGTTCTCACCTTTGGGAGCGACTCTGATGAAGAAATGGCTCTGGGCCCTCTTTTTAAAGAATCCGTGTTAGGGAAAGAGGAGGAATCGGAGGCCTGCGAGAACATTCAGCTGCGCAATCGCACACTCCCAGAAAAGAATCTCGGGCCCGTGAGTAGAAAAGATAAGGGAAAGGAAAAGGTCGCTGAAGATATCACTTTAGATGACCAAGTCATGAAAGAACTGGCTGCCAAAGACCCTCCTAGGAGGAGTAAAGTGGACTATAACATCCTCGCGCACCTAAGGAAGCTACCTACTCAGCTTAGTATTCTCGACGCCCTCCTATTATCAAAAGAAGCACGAGACTCACTAATTAAGGCGTTACAAGAACCTGAGCAATTCCAAGCCTTCCTCGCCACTGAAAAGATGAAGGATGAACTGGAGGAAGTGCATACAGCCGATATCACTTTCGGTGATGAAGACCTCCTTCTCGGGACGTGCGACCATAACCGTCCCCTATATGTCTCCGGATACCGCCATGATATCAAGATAGGCAAGATCCTGGTGGATAATGGATCCTCCGTCAATCTCCTTAATGTTCGGGTGTTGAAGGAAATCTGCATGAGTGTGCAACATCTCGCTCGTGACAAAATTACTATCTCCGGTTTCGATTCCCAATCGTCACGGACTCTCGGATCTGTGATACTAACATTACGCTTTGGACTTCTCGTCACAGACATCAAATTCCATGTCATTGACGCCAAGACCTGCTACAACGCCTTGCTTGGTCGTCCTTGGCTACACGAATACAACATCATCCCTTCTACACAACATCAGTGTATGAAGTACTTTAAAGATGGTTTCGAGTATACCGTAACAGGTGAGTTGAACCCATTTTCCGTGAACGAAGTCCGTAAATATGAAGATGCGAAGTACTTTTTGCCAGATTTCGAGGATACAGAAAGGTGTCGCAACCCGGAGAACAAAGCCGCCGCCACCATCTCTGTTTTCGGGAGCGATACCGAAGAAGAGGAAGAGATAGTTTATGCAGGGCCATCTCAACGCAGCAACCCGGGAACGTCCGCCCCCATGTTAGTCTTCGGAAGTGACTCGGAAGATGAGGTTAATGCCGTGTTCTCCAATCGGCTGTCAATACAAGCACCCCTTGGCGATGACCATAGTTTGCAAATCACCATGGTACCGCGAGAACACTACAAGGATCTCGACACGCTTCAAGCTCACAATGTGCAGGACCTGCAAACATTTTACATCCCTCCCAGGCAAAGGGGTGAGAAGGTGATCTTATTCTACCGATCCTCAGAGTCGAAAATAGAGAGAGAGATCTGGCATGGCGCGGATGCTATATTCGACAGGCTCCAACCCATCCGTCTGCCCAGATACTATACAAATGGATTAAAGAAGCTATTGAAGCGCCAAGGAGTACCCTTAAAACAGACTGTTCGGCAGGCTCGGTTCTACAACAAGATTTGGGATGTCCCTGGGACTCAACGCAAATTGCCCAACGGGAAAATGGAAACACTCGGGCTTGGATACGCGAGAGCGGGAAAACGGGTCCACAGTAGCTACGCCATATACACCTTTGATGAAGAAGAGGACGCCCTGTCAGGAGATGCCAACCCCTCGTCAAAATTAGACCCCGCGATTAAAGCGCCGAGTCCGTCGTTTGAAGAACGAACGGACAAGCCTATCAGGAAAATGGGTCAGAAAGCTCGGGAAGACCACAACCGCGAGATGGCCATCTACGAGAAGGCCAGGACGCAACGTCTATTTCAACAGGCTCCAAAAGACAAAGACGCTCATCTTTGTCAACCCGTTGTGCGAAAGGCCCGATGCAGAGACGGAAATAAATTAAGAAGCGGGAAGAGGAGCCGACAACAACGACGCAGGATTAGAGGGTTACGGGTACTGCGCGGCTCGGATTCGTCCCTCATGGAAAAGATGAGTCGAGCGTACTCCTTCCCCCGAGACAAGACGGAGAAGTTACTCAAGCTCGCTTTAAAACATCAAATGATCGCGCTTCCAGAGTCTAGACACCCTGAGCAAGCTAACAAGGCTTCTCGTTCGAGCTATTGCTCTTATCACCAAGCCATAGGACATCCTACCGAAGACTGCTTCACCTTCAAGAACTGGGTCGAGGACCAGTACCGACGGGGCAGATTCGCTTTATCCAACAGCTGGAGGGTAACGCCGCCACAAAAGCATGAACCCAAGGCCACAAGAGCAAAACCGGATCCACCTCAGTCCTGGGAGCGGATTCGCACCTGTTATACGATTACGATATTAAAAGAAGAGCGCGAGAACATGGATGACTTTCTCCAGTGCTTTGAGAACAGCGACGACGAGGTGATCTCAGAATTTCCGCCAGCTCCGAGAGAACTGGAAGATGGTATACATACTACGGCGGATAACCTCAGGAAGATTGAGTTGGGATCGGCAGATGACCTGCGACCGACATTTGTCAGCGAGCTACTCTCTGAAGAAAGGGTGGCCGCGTTAAAGAACATGCTTCTACGGCATAAAGACTGCTTCGCGTGGAACTACTCTGAGATGCCAGGATTAGATCCGGAGGTTGCCGTGCATAAATTAGCAATATCCCCAGATATCAAGCCAGTCAAGCAAGCGCCAAGAAGGATGCGACTCGAGCTTGAGATGAGCATCAACGCCGAAGTCAAGAAGCTGATCGATTCTGGATTTATCCAAGAAGTCCAATATCCCGATTGGATCGCCAATATCGTCCCGGTAATGAAAAAGAATAAGACGGTACGCATATGCGTGGATTTCAGGGATCTCAATAAAGCCTGTCCAAAGGATGATTTCCCAGTACCGGTAACCGAGCTGATGATAGATAACACGTCCATTCACGAGGTTTTCTCCTTTATGGACGGTTCGTCAGGATACAATCAGATAAAGATGCATCCCGAAGACCAGAAGCACACCGCTTTCCGGACCCCTTTGGGTATATTCTGCTACAGGGTTATGCCCTTTGGTTTAAAGAACGCTGGCGCTACCTATCAAAGGGCCATGACAAAAATCTTCGACGACCTCATACATGACATCGTCGAGTGCTATATCGATGACCTCGTAGTAAAGAGCATGTCATACGAAGATCATTTAAAGCATCTGGAGACTATATTTCAACGCCTTCGGCAATATAATTTGAAAATGAATCCCCTCAAATGCGCGTTTGGAGTCCCCTCGGGCAAATTCCTGGGATTCATCGTTCGACACCGAGGAATTGAAATAGATCCGTCAAAGATTAAAGCGATCATGGAAATGCCTCCGCCAAGAACCCTCAAACAGTTGCGGTCTCTCCAAGGGAAGCTCGCATACATCCGGCGATTTATCGCAAATCTTTCAGGCAAATGCCGTCCTTACAGCCACCTGATGAAGAAGGGAACTCCGTTCATTTGGGATCACAAATGCCAAGGTGCACTAGACGAGATCAAGCAATACCTACAGAACCCTCCGGTGTTGGCCGCGCCGGTCAAGGGAAAACCCCTCGTTCTTTATACAACCGCCCTCGAAGGTTCCTTGGGCGCATTATGGGCGCAAGAGAACGATCAGGGAAAAGAGAGAGCACTCTACTACTTAAGTCGAGTTTTGCTGGGGGCAGAAAGCAACTACTCTCCCATTGAAAAACATTGCTTGGCATTAATCTTCGCGATAATAAAGCTCAGACACTATGCGTTGGCGCATGAAGTCCGTCTTATTTCAAAAGTGGACCCCCTTAAATACTTGATGTCGAAAGCCATATTGACAGGACGACTCGCTAAATGGGCCCTACTCTTGATGGAGTTCTCGGTAACGTATCAACCTCTCAAGGCAGTGAAAGGCCAGGCCATTGCCGATTTCCTCGCTGAGCATCCGATACCGGCCGATTCTCCTTTGAACTGTGATTTGCCGGACGAGCATGCATTTGATGCGATTGGGGGCAGTAGCACCCGATGGGAACTCTATTTCGACGGAGCGTCCTCCGTAAAGAAACAGAAACAAGGTATCCCAATGATCAAATCGGGGATAGGCCTCGTCTTTGCAACTCCACAAGGAGGGATAATGCGCTTCGCCTTCTCCTTAACAGAGCCGAGGACAAACAATGAAGCTGAATACGAAGCTCTGATAGCAGGCCTCGAAATCGCCATCGACCTGGGAATTGAAGACCTCCTTATATATGGGGATTCTCAACTGGTTGTTAGTCAAGTAAATGGTGATTACCAAACGTTCAAACCGGAGTTGGTAAAGTACGGCGAAAAGGTGCAACAACTATTGACCCAAATTCCCTCCTATACTTTGGAGAATATACCGCGCGCGGAAAACAGTAAAGCAGACGCGTTAGCCAAACTTGCTAAAGAACTGGCGGACGAAAACCTCGATGATGTAAGAATCGTGGTACAAAGCCGTCGAGTGCTTGCCCCGGCAGAAATACCTCCGGAATTATATAAAGAGAAGGGAGCGACTGAGCAGACGACCCTGCAAATAAAAGACCATGAGAAGGCCGAGGACTGGAGGGAAGTCTTCATAGACTACTGTAAGTCCCACCTAATGCCCAAAGATACATCCTCGAGGCATCAACTCATGAAACGAGCTCTATCTTTTGCCTTCGTCAACGATGCTCTATACAAGAGGTCATTCGATTCTCTGTGGCTGAGATGCCTAGGACCTGACGAAGCGAGAAGGGTCGTCCAAGAAGTTCACGACGGACTTTGCAGTTCTCACCAAGCAGGCCCAAA
This sequence comes from Agapanthus africanus, assembly GCA_030015575.1. Lineage (NCBI taxonomy): Eukaryota > Viridiplantae > Streptophyta > Magnoliopsida > Asparagales > Amaryllidaceae > Agapanthus > Agapanthus africanus. Next base: position 457,631,767 of record JASDDO010000014.1, on the reverse strand, counting down.
GATGAAGTTAAAAATTAAACGGATAGGTTACTACTGGCCCACGATGATTCAGGACTGCATCAAATATGCGAAGCAATGCCACTCATGTCAAATTCATGGGGACTTCATCCATCAGCATCCAAATCCGCTACACCCAACAGTGGCTAGCTGGCCTTTCGAAATGTGGGGGACTGATATAGTTGGCCCCATCGAACCAGTATCGTCTAAGGGACATCGTTTCATCCTAGCGACGACTGACTACTTCTCCAAATGGGCAGAGGCGGTACCGTTGAGGGAAGTGAAGACGGAGAACATCCTCCATTTCTTCAAAACGCATGTCATATACCGGTTTGGAACTCCAAGAAGGATCATCTCTGATAATGGGCCAGCCTACCGAAGTCATAAAATTAGCCGCTTCGCACAGCAGCACAATATAGACTGGAGATATTCCTCAGTTTATAATCCGCGAGCTAACGGTCTAGCTGAGGCCTTCAACAAGACCTTGACGAAAATCATGAAAAAGACGGTGTCCCGAAATAAGAGAGACTGGCACGAGAGGCTGCAAGAAGCTCTCTGGGCATATCGAACTACGTTCAAGACGGCCACGAACACAACGCCATACGCGTTGGTGTTCGGTACAGAAGCAGTACTCCCCCTCGAGATAGAATTACCCTCTCTGCGAGTGGCAGTCCACCACGAGCTGACGGACGAAGAAAATGCTCACCTTCGGCTTGAGGAGCTTGATGCCCTCGACGAAACCCGGCTCATAGCGCAACAACATCTAGAAGCCTACAAAGCAAAGATGACGCGCTCATACGAAAGATTGACCAGGCCGAGGACATTCCACCAAGGCGAACTCGTACTAGTGGTCAAAAGACCTATGATCCCCAATCGTGCCAAGCGGGGGAAATTTGAGCCAAACTACGAAGGCCCTTACATCATAGACAAGGTCTACCAGGGTGGAGCCTATCTACTCATGGACATGCACGGTGAAAGGCCTTTCAGGCCAATAAACGGCCGCTTCTTAAAGAAATACTATGCTTAATGAGCCATAGCCTGGGTCAATGATAGATGACGACGACTATGTCCGCTCGCTATCTTCCTAGGCTCAGACTTTACAAGCAGCAGCTGGCCTTCCCATAACGATGGACCAAAACGTCCTTAAACTAACGATGGACCGAAACGTCCTTAAACTAACGACGGACCGAAACGTCCTTAAACTAACGACGGATCGAAACGTCCTTAAACTAATGACGGACCGAAACGTCCTTAAACTATCGACGGAACGAAATGTCTTTAAACTAACGACAGACCGAAACATCCCTAAACTGCTACCGCAGCATCCTTAGGCTGACGAGATAAAAAAAAAACGGTGCGTCCACGAGCAAAACGGGCACGGATGAAAACCCGAAAGGGCTCCGTGAGTAAAAACAGCAGGACTACCGGCGAGTATTTGTGAAAACCCGAAAGGGCGCAACCTCGTTAAAAGACACTTATAGGGTCCTCTCGACCTTGTAAGGAGAAACCACCTGCGTGAGATCCTTACGACTCACAAAGGAGCAACACACTTAGGGGTCCTCACGATTCCTAAGGAGAAAATGCACTTGCGAGATCCTTACGACTCGTAAGGAGAATTCTCTTGTGGGAACCTCACGGCTCATAAGATTTGAAAGTCTTAAGTTACAGAAACCTAAACCTGTTCTTAAGCAAATCCTCCACAACCTTCGATATTGCCCTACAAGGGGCTTAATACTGACCCTTGTATACAATCCACGGGCGTGAATAAACATTTCCCCAGCAAAGTCCAACCCTTGTAGGTCCTCTCGATCCATAAGGAGAAAGCCCTCTTGTAGGATCCTTACGACTTACAGAGGAGCACACACTTAGGAATCCTCACGATCCCTAAGGAGAAAATACACCTGCAAGATCCTCACGACTTGTAGGAAGAAATACCTTTGTGAGACCCTTATGGCTCATGAAGTCAAAAGCCTTGGTCGACAGGACCCTTAACCCTGTTTGCTGAGCCACCTTTGTTCGTCATCGACAAAGGCAAATGATGATTCGCTCCTGGCAACATTCCAGTTGTAGCGGTGCTGATGCCGAAATCGGTGCCTAAAATCCAGGCTTGCAGCGAAAACGCTAGCAAGCCACACATGCCTACAAAATAGCCGAAATGATGGGGCAACTTGCAATAAAAAGCAGCAAGTAAAAATGAAAGCATGAAAATAGCCGAAATGATGGGACAACTCGCAATAAAAAGCAGCGAGCAGAAAATAAATAAATAGCCGAAATGATTGGGCACCGCGAAAAATAGCCGAAATGATGGGGCAATCGCGACCTTCGCGATATAAAAGCTGAAATGATAGAGCATCGCGGAAAAAGAAATAAAATAAAAGTGAAATCCTCGCCCTACAGGTGATGTTACATCTACCTCTGTATACAATCCAGGGGCGCAAACAAAGAAGGGATCATACTCCTTCCCCAGGTTTCATCATAAGGAGAAGCCAAATCTCGACGGTTCACAGATAGCCTAGAGATCATCTCGACGTCCGTCTCATGGCAGCAGACACAACATCAAGCGAAACGGAACAGCGGCAACCCCCAGTTCCATGGCTCGGCGATACATATCACCAAGAGTCAAACCTCCATCCCGTGAAATGCGGATACAATCAACAAAATTCCTGGTCACGTGGAACACGGATAATGTCACTCTTTGACCCCGTGGAAAACGTCCAGAGCGGATCCTGGTCCTCGCAGAGCACGACAGTGAAACCGTGTGAAGCATCCAGAGCGGAGCCTAGTCCTCGCCTAGCACGGCAGTGAACCCGTGTGAAGCATCTAGTGCAAAATTCCTGGTCACGTGGAACGCGGATAACGTCACTCTTTGACCCCGTGTGAAGCATCCAGAGCGGAGCCTAGTCCTCGCCTAACGCGGCAGTGAACCCGTGTGAAGCATCTAGTGCAAAATTCCTGGTTACGTGGAACGCGGATAATGTCACTCTTTGACCCCGTGGAAAACATCCAGAGCAGATCCTGGTCCTCGCAGAGCACGGCAGTGAACCCGTGTGAAGCATCCAGAGCGGAGCCTAGTCCTCGCCGAGCACGGCAGTGAACCCGTGTGAAGCATCTAGTGCAAAATTCCTGGTTACGTGGAACGCGGATAATGTCACTCTTTGACACCGTGGAAAACATCCAGAGCGGATCCTGGTCCTCGCAGAGCACGGCAGTGAACCCGTGTGAAGCATCCAGAGCGGAGCCTAGTCCTCGCCTAACGCGGCAGTGAACCCGTGTGAAGCATCTAGTGCAAAATTCCTGGTCACGTGGAACGCGGATAATGTCACTCTTTGACCCCGTGTGAAGCATCCAGAGCGGAGCCTAGTCCTCGCCTAACGCGGCAGTGAACCCGTGTGAAGCATCTAGTGCAAAGTTCCTGGTTACGTGGAACGCGGATAATGTCACTCTTTGACCCCGTGGAAAACGTCCAGAGCGGATCCTGGTCCTCGCAGAGCACGGCAGTGAACCCGTGTGAAGCATCCAGAGCGGAGCCTGGTCCTCGCTAAGCACGGCAGTGAACCCGTGTGAAGCATCCAGAGAAAATACCGGACTGTGGAGTCCTTAAAATCCACGGACTATGACGTCCATAACCTCGACCGCGATGTCTTAAAACTAACGATCAACCACCCCGATTCCCTACTGATTTTGCCTTGGTTTAAGGGTACATCTCTTCACTCCTTTGATGCCTGGCGTTGTAATTCCTCAACGTCTTCAAAGAGGTGACGGGTCCCTGCAACCACACATCGGACTGTGGAGTCCCTAAATCCACGGACTATGAGGTCCTTAACCTTGACCGTGATGTCTTAAAACTAACATCGGACTGTGGAGTCCCTAAATCCACGGACTATGAGGTCCTTAATCTTGACCGCGATGTCTTAAAACTAACATCGGACTGTGGAGTCCTTAAATCCACGGACTATGAGGTCCTTAACCTTGACCGCGATGTCTTTAAACTACAATACCTGGAGAAACCCCTGACTCCGTAAAACACGGACAAGGGCGACCACATCCAGCACTTACAAGTCCTTACGACCTGTAAGGAAGAAAAATTTCTCTTGTGAGATCCTTGCGACTCTCAAGGGAAAACCCGCTTAAGAATCCTCACGATTCTTAAGAAGAACTTACACCTATGGGATCCTCTCGACCTGTAGGGAGAAAAACTCTTTATGAGACCCTCGTGGCTCATAAAATGCAAAAGTCTTAGGAAGCAGATCTTAACCCTGAATCCTGAGCCATTGCTGTCCTGCAAGGAGATCAAGATAAAAAGTCCGCAGAATACATTCAATAAAAAGGGGACACACCATTGAGAGGAAAATTGTATCTTTTATTCATAAGCCAAAATGGATACAAAGTACAATTCATGAAAGAAACAAAGAAAGAGATACTCTCGTCCATGAGTATGTACAAAAAAAAGAGGAGAAAAGATACAAGTCCTCAAGCCGGCGGGCGGTGCAACAATTTTACCAGCTCATCATTCTGTTGCTGAGCCACGGCTTCATGACGCAAGATCTCCAGAAGACGAGCCTCCGCCTGAGCTTGCTGAGCCTGATACAAAGCGAGCCGAGCTTCGAGCTCTTTCTCGGTGGCCTTATGAGCCTCAACCCTCTCACGAGTGAACGTGGTGGCTTTATCGAGAGCCACCACCTCTTTGATGGACTCCTGAAGCACCCGCCAGAGTTCATACGCTTTGTTGGCCCTGGCTGTGAGATTGGTTTGAAGCTCGCCCAGCGCTTTGGAGGCTAGCTCCCTCTCCAAGAATTTGCGGCCAAGCCTCTTCTCACATGACGTCATGTTCGCCGCGCACCGTGCTATCAGCCCCCGTAACTCCGCCTTTGCAGCCACGGCCTCCGAGGAAAGGCGAGAACACTCGAGAGCGTACAAACAAGCCTCCACCTTCCTACAGAACTCCACCCAGACCCGCACCACCTCCTCGCGGTGATAGGTGGCGAGAAAAGGAAGGGAGCCGTTAGCTTCAGCAGCAAACGCTTCAGCTGTAGTCGCACTACCAGCGCGGAGCTCCTCGACGAAAGAAGATAGGGAGACAAGGCTCAATTGGGCCAAGCGTTCTGAAGCCCGCAAAGCATAGGGGCCGGGCGGCATCACAATGCGCGATTCCAAAGCCATGGAGACTGGCAGGGCTGTTCAAATTTGGCGAATGTTAGTAAAACTTTTAAACGCAGAATGAATGGGACTATAATAAAATGTCACTCACCGACAGTCATGCAAGTAGGAGCTGAAGGTTCCCCTGGCCCTTCGACGACCTCAACCTCATCATCGGCTTCTAAAACTATAAGAGACATCAACGTCATTTCGCAAAATAGTAACAATGCTATGGTAAAAAATGGCGAATGACACTAACCTTGCCCAGAGGAAAGGAAAATACGCTGAGGGGAGATCGCCTGCGGAGCTGCCATCTCCAATAAACGCTGAAATGACTGGCGAGGCGACAGATCCGCAATCATGGCTGCCAAGCCGCGCAATTCTGGGAAAGATAAAAGAGTTCAGACTATGAAGGGATTGCTAGATTAAAACGCAGAGGGATACCTTCAACACTCCTCCCATTCTGAGCCGGGGGGATAGCGGCTTCAACGGTCTCCGCCGTGACCTCAGGCTCCAACAAAGGGAGAGGAGTCCCGACTACCTCGCTTCCAGCCCTTGAGCCGACCTCAGTAAGAGCCATTGGGGCGGCGGCCTCCAAGGGAGCCTCCCCCAAAGAAGCAAGCACTCCCTGACCAAGAACCGCCGCTGGAGGTTCTATCATGAGAGGAGCAGCCTCATCAGCCCTCTCCACATCCGGCAAAGCTTCATTAAGAATTTCGGCGGGCTTTAGCTTTAATGGGCCAGTAGGGAGCTCCCCCAGCGTCGAAGATTCTGCACGATTCAGACAAAAATAATGATACATACCCACGAGCATAAATAATCGAAAAGATTACAGAATAAGCACAACATACCTATACGCAAAGAAGCCCTCAATATGGCTTCTTCAAGCCGCTTCTCCTTCTCAAGGAGGTAAGCTCGCCGAGGTTCAAGGGTAGACTCATGACCGCCGGTCCATAAAGAAAGTGCATCAGCTGCGTCTTCTGAAGCGGCCTGCTTCAAAGCCCTTTCCCCCCATTCCTCCAAAGGGCCGATAAATCGCCGCCGAATCCACGAAGGGTCTTCGTAAAAAGTTACAGCGGGATAAGACTTCTTCGGAACCTTGGCGTTATGGGACGCGTCTTTTGAACGCCGTATGGCCTCAGCCAACTGTGCAGCCTCCTCATCAGCCGAACTCGGGAAGAGAAGTCCAGCGTTTGACTCTTGCAAGGCCAATGGTTCGTTTTCAAGGATAGGCTCAGACTCCACCACAGAATCAAGCGGGATGGTAGCCGCTTTCCTCCGCCGTTTAGACCCAGAGCCGGTCGCTGAGGACGACCGCTTCCTCCCTCGCGAAGCCTTAGGGCGGCGCTGGCCCACATCGCCCTCAGCACCCTCATCCTTATTACTCTCGCTCAGTGCCACAACCGAGGACGACATCGCCATTGTCGACGCCATGGGGGGCGATGCCGCCACCGGCAGAAGTGCTACTACTGGGGCCCGTCTACCCCGCGATCGGGAACCCAAGGGCATACCAGCTGTCGGAGTAAGGTCAACCCCTGACTACCCCGGAATAAGGGCGGCGCCAATCTCCCTCAAAGGGAAGCGGACCGGAACCCTCGGTCGCAGCTTAGCTCCCGAGACCTGAGGAGGGGCGTCGTGACCAAGAAGAACCCTTCTCTCTTCAGCAATAATTGGGGTGATCCGATGAAGATACCAGCCCGTAAATGCACCTACGCATCGGGGCATGTACTCAGCTTCAGGGACCATGAAATGAGAGCCGGTGTTCAGCCTCATGAAATGATGAGCGGCATCGCGAATAGCATCGAGTGAAGGGATCGGGGCGACTATAAAAGCCTCAAAAGGAACACCCTGGTCGTATCCAAGCTGCCGGGCAAATCGATGCGGATTGTACCGCATAAAAAGAGATGCACTGTCCTGGCGAAACACCAAGTAGCCCGGTCTAATTGTATACAAATGCGTGGCGTCCCGGGGCTTCAGAGAAGGCGTGTTGTATTTCGACTGGTCCCAGAGTTGTTGAACGGGACCCGAGGGACTAGACAAAACCCGATCATTAAAAACCAACCCTCCGGCGGTGGCATGAGGAGAAATCAGCACCCGAATAGCCCCAAATTGAGTTGGGTCAGCAGAAGCACCCACCAGTCGCATAAGTCACGGGAAGGGATAGGCGTCGTAAAAGGCGGGCCTCTGATGCATAGCAAAAGACCCCAGCACATGCATTTCGATCCACGACGTGAAATAATGAAGCGAAAAGTTCACTACGTCCACGCCAGGCGTAGAGGTATTAGCTGCGGTGCCCAATCCGTTATAGAGGTACGCCAAGGCCGGGATGCCGATAGCCAACCGCATCCCCTCGGCAATACGATGAGCCGGGTAGATTACCGAGGCTCTCATGAAGCGGCGATGCATAGGAATAACGAACCAACTAAGACAGACACTAACAAACCCCACAAAGAACGTCTCCTCATCCATGCCTGGGGCAGCAATGGATTCAAAAGAGATCGGCGATATAATAGGGATGTAATACTGAGGTAGATCTGATACGTTGGTCGGCAACCTCTTCGGACCGAACCCAAAAGGGTCCCCAATGTTGGCAAACTTCGGGGCTGTCTTCGATAAGGCGCCCTCACGAAGGAAACGAGCAATGAAGCTCTTGAAAGTGACACCCTGCTCCTCGGACTCGGTGAATAATCGGTCGAAGATGCCTAGGGCCTTAATTAAACTGGGGCGCTTGTGGCGAACAACATTCTCAGCAGACACGCCATCAACTGGGGCGGGCTCGGGCTCAAAAACGTACTCGTCAGGAGGCAACAACTCCTCATACAGATTACCCCTTATCGACAACCCCGAGATATTATAGAATTCGGCCAGAGAAATCGAAACCTCGCGATCTCCCAGAATGAAAGTATTAGTGGGAAGATTCCACTGGTTCAAAAACGCCTTGACCCACCAGGCATGCGGGGACTTGTAATGGAATAGCGACGTGTATATGGCCTGATAAAGCCCGACTTTCTGCAACCGCGCCCGATGGGCAGAAAGGATGTAGCGAGCCCAGAGAAGGTAGCCCGTAGGATGCCTAGGAGTGAGCCCTATCTTATAAATTTGCCCCCACGGGTGGGCCTCACCCTGGCGGATACGCCGTCCCAAGATGTCTATGGCCGGGATCGGATGGTTCGGAATGCCGGTCGTCGAAGGCTCCAGCCTCCCCGTTGGAGTCCAGTTGGGCATTTCCACAGCAAAAGCTATCCTTGGAGGATCCATCGGTAAAAATGGGAAAGTGGGCTCCGTCGGCACCGCGCAAAGAAAGCTCCGGCGATCCTGAATAATCTGATTGTACCAAGGTCCCCATTGAAGAAGATTGGTGCAGTTCGGGTCATGGGCCCGAATCATCGCCATCGCTTCCTCATCAGACGGCGACTGAGGAAAAGCAGCCTCTGAGCGAGAAAAGGGAAAGCGCGGAACAGAAGCCATCGCACCTGAAATCCAATAAAGGAAGACCGTTAGAAGAAAAGTCAGCAACGTATATTCATGCATAAACATGAAGACTAGTTAAAGAAAGCAACAGCAGAGTTTTCTGGGGTCACTAGCTACAAAACATATGGGTCTCACAGAATCCGGATGACGGCTCATTAATAATGAGGCCAAAGCGTTACAATAAAACAAAGGGAATATCCTCAAAGAATGATGACCATGCACATCCCCCCCAACAGAAGCTGTCTCGGGCTCTACAAAGAATCTAGCAAAATCAAAGGAATTAAATTCCCACCAAAAGACATCATTACAAATCCCCCATTGCATTAATTGCAGGAAGAACAACCTAGGGCCAAGAGACCTCAGGAAGTCTCCGCATGAAGAAATCAAGTCCTTCATTGGAATTAAATTCCTTTCTGAGAAAAGGGAATTAAATTCCCGGAAACATTTTTGATGGAATTAAATTCCATGGGGTTGAAACGCCATCATCATTTCCCCAGAGATCATCTAAACCCTAAGAGATCTACAGTTTGAAGGTTAAGCGGTTTCATGTTCTTATGGAAAATATAAAAAAAAGGGTAAAAAACCCTTGTTTTGGATTTAAAATCCGGAGAAATGTGAAGGTCCATCGTTGTCCAAGAACATTACCTGAGAAAAAGGGTTCTTTTCGAACAGAGTTAAACTCTGAAGATTGTTTCAAGACAGAGAACTAAGCTCTGAAAGCGAGAATTAAATTCTCAAAGAAGAAATTCTCAGAAGAAGAAGATGAGCAAAGTGAAGGCTCCTATGAAGAGAAAGAGGTATTTATAGAAGGCAGTGGAAACGTTTCATCTCCCCAGATCCCTAGAGGAATCCAACGGTCACAAGAGGTGACAGCGTTGCACCCACGTGCAGACACGTGAGAACAATGCTGTGGGGGCATTTGTTTCCTGATTTAAAATCAGGAAAGCTTCTGGGAAAAGCTTCAGAAGAGGGTCACGTGCTTACATGTGACCAGCAGTCACGTGTTGGCACGTGACACCTAAACGCATCATCAAGGCAAGTTCAGTTTTCTGACTACGCTGAAGTAAAGGGACTTCAGAAAGGGTCACGTGTAGACATGTGACATTTAAATGCAAGCGTCAAAAGCACACCGGTTCCCTGATTAAACCAAGGAAAAGGCTCCAGATGAGGGTCACGTGCTCACACGTGACCAGGGGTCACGTGACGGCTAAGCATCAGAAGAAGGCAGAGTGCAAAAGAAGGAAAGGGCTCGTTATAAGGGGGTCACGTGCCCACACGTGACCATGGGTCACGTGGTCACACGTGACCGGCTTTCAAAGCCCATTTTGCTAACAGAATTAAATTCTGAAAGAGATTCAAATCTTTCCAAAGGAAAGCGATTATCTGGAGCAGATCGAATTAAAGATTCAGAGATGATTAAATATCATCTATCTATGGGAAAATCTCGGGTTTGGAAAGATTTCTCCTTTAAATCTAACAGAAATAACAAAGGAGAATCCCTGGATTTGAAATCCAATGGTGAATAAAATTCACCTAATAATCCAAAGGTCAAAAACGAGTGATGGATGCAAATCAAATCTCTTAATGAAGATTCATCAAAAACTAATTGATTCGGCTGCTTCTCCTATAAATAGGAGCCAAGAGACAAAAAAAAGAGAGAGATACGCAGAGAGAGAGAAAAGGAGAGAGCTTTGATATTTGGAGGAATTTGGAGCTTCTGAAAAAGAAAACCCTAGGTAAGAAAGGGAAGGCATTTTGAAAGAAGGAGAATTTAATTCTCAACAGAGTTTAACTCTGATAATATAAAAACAGAAGAACATATTTCTTCTCTCTTTGATAGAGGATCTGCAAAGTGCACATCTCCCCTTTAGGTTGAGAATTTATTTCTCAATGGGTTGAGATCCTGCCATGCAGATCCAAAACATAGAGAGGGAATGGAAACATGAGAATTTAATTCTCACAGAACTATAGGAATTTAATTCCTTTAAGATAAAAGTAGGGCTCGACCCTGTGTTATGGGAATTTAATTCCTTCAGAACAGAAAGAAACATGGTTTAACCCTAATTAAGAACTTAGTTCTGTTGAAACAACGGGAATTTAATTCCCTTAATCATAATTTAACAGGGAATGGAAGTTTAATTCCTTAAAAAGCTTTTATCAGGGTTCAACCCTATTCAGTTCTTCACGTATACGAGGAATTTAATTCCTACAGAAGATTCAGAGTTCAACTCTACTCCAGAATATAAGTCTTCAAAGGGAAGTAGGAATTTAATTCCTCTGAAAATTAAAGCTCGAGGAATTTAATTCCTGAAAAAAGGATCAACAGATTCTCTAAACAACATACATGGAGGCAGGGTCACGTGCCACCACATGACTCCCTCAAAAGATCTACAGAAAGCCCTTTGAGGCAGTCCCCCACGTGACCCACGTGACCCTTGACAGAAGCTCTAACACATAGGCATATGAATGCCCGTCACGTGATGGCACGTGATGCTCTGAAAGATGCAGTAATCTCAGCAGAATAAATGAAGGGAGGGCGCTCTCACGTGTCACCACGTGGCCCCTCTTGCTTTAGTGTTTAACACTAAGTTGGAATTCCTGAATCCAGTGTTAAAACACTGTTGGGTCGTAGTGTTCAACACTAATCAAAGAACTTTATTTGCAGTGTTCAACACTGACTACCTTAGTGTTTAACACTAATTTAAGAGCTTTGTTGCCGATGCTTGATACTGATCTGTTCTAGTGTTTAATACTAATTTGAAAGCCTTGTTACTGGTGTTTAACACCAATTATCTTTTAGTGTTAAACACTAACTTGTCAACCTCATTCCCAGTGTTCAACACTGATTGCTCTGTATTGTTTAACACTAGGCTAAAGGGATACAGGCAAAGCCTCTCCCTCAATGGACCAACAAGAATTCAATATTCCAGACATGATAGGACTTAGCCCAAGCTGGCCATAAGTCCTCAATTCGTAATTAACTGGGCCAATGGGCTCATAATAAAATTAATGGGTCTTGATCCCAAATTGGGCCAAGGACTATTTAATCCATCCCGGTTCTAGGGTACATCTCTTCACTCCTTTGATACTTGGCATTGTAATCCCTCAATGTCTTCAAAGAGGTGACGGGTCCCGATGACCACCCATGATATGGACTGTGGGGTCCTTAAACCCATGTCTAATGCAAAATTCCTGGTTACGTGGAACGTGGATAACGTCACTCTTTGACCCCGTGGAAAACGTCCAGAGCGGAGCCTAGTCCTCGCCGAGCATGGCAGTGAACCCGTGTGAAGCATCTAGTGCAAAATTCCTGGTTACGTGGAACGTGGATAACGTCACTCTTTGACCCCGCGGAAAACGCCCAGAGCGGAGCCTAGTCCTCGCCGAGCACGGCAGTGAACCCGTGTGAAGCATCCAGAGCACATACCGGACTGTGGGGTCCTTAAACCCATGGACTACGACGTCCTTAACCTGGACCGCAATGTCTTTAAACTACGCATGGACCGCAATGTCCTTAAACTACCCATGGACCGCAATGTCCTTAAACTACCCATGGACCGCAATGTCCTTAAACTACCCACGGACCGCAATGTCCTTAAACTAGAACAATAGAGCCCAGCATGCTCCTTTGCCGGATCTAAACGGTCCCGTTTAAGTTGATCTTAGCCTCAAAGAGGGCTAACGTATCCTTAAACCTTCAAACAGACTGGACTATGAATCCCCCCAATTAACTCTGGCTCGAGGGTACATCTCTGAACTCCTCTGACATCCGTCGTTGTAATCCTTCAACGTCGTCAGAGAGGTGACGGGTCCCGACGGCCACACATATACGATGGATCACTATGTCCCTAAACTGGAACAATGGAGCCTAAAACACTCCCTTGTCGGATCTAAATGATCCCGTTAAGTTGATCTTAGTCTCAACATTAGACTAACGCATCCTTAACAAACGTTTGAGTTGATCTTAGCCTCAAGTATGGCTGACGTATCCTCGAACCAAACCCCCAAACCCAAATCTAAGATAAACACGGATTTGGACTAGTCCACGCCCTACGGGCGACGACATAACTCAGTCTCCGTAAACAATCCACGGGCAACAAAACACGAAACAAACACACACGACACGAAGCGACCATCTGGAGAAGGAGAAAGTTGTTACCGCGATGCAGTAGCGTAATTAACTGCAGGGGCTTGCGCCTGCAGGGAAGAGCGTCCCCACAATCAAAAACCCCTCAAACGAGGGGGAATCTGACGAAGTCTGCTACATCGGCCGCATCCGTCTAAACCTCCGATGCACGGTGCCATAAATAACTTGGCATCTTCGGAGAGGTGTACGGATAGCACCAATTAGCATCTGCCCCGAACCTCAGGCACGGATGCCCGCGTCGCGCCGCCGTTCGGAGGGGAACACTCTTGGTGTATGGTAACGGAGAACTCCAAGTAGAGTCCTTTACCGATTCGAGCTTCCAGAGTGATAAGGACGACTCTAAGTCGCAGTCGGGATTTGTCTTTACCCTTTACGGAGGGGCGGTTAGCTGGAAGAGTTCCAAGCAGGAAACCGTGGCAGACTCAATGATGGAGGCTGAATACATCGCTGCCAACAATGCTGCTAAAGAGGCTGTCTGGATCAAGAAGTTCATTACTGAACTTGGAGTGGTTCCATCTATTGAGCATCCAATACCTTTGTATTGTGATAACAATGGAGCAGTGGCTTTGGCCAAGGAACCTAGGTCCCATCAGCGATCCAGGCATATTCTGAGGCGGTATCACCTGATCCGGGAGATAGTTGATCGCCGGGAGATCGAGGTCAGGAGGGTTGACACGAAGAACAACACGGCGGATCCACTCACGAAGGCCATTCCCCATATACAGTTTGAGAGACTCTTCGGGATGCTCGGTATGCGATACTACAGCAGCTGGCCCTAGTGTAAGTGGGAGATTGTTAGTTGTATGTATGCCCTAGAGGCCAGTATTGTACAAATGATGTATATTATATTGGATGCTTGGACATATATAGAGATGACTTTCTTGCTCGATATGATAGTATGCTATCTGGTTGCTCTTTATTTTAACATGTATACATGTCTCTTTAAACTGTCTTATAGTTACATGTTGGTAAAGCCCTTAGGATGTGTACTTGACTACCTGGACTATGATGCAGATCATACTAGTGGGGACATGGTAGTCCATAAGTACATCCTTCAAGGTCCCTAGTCGTGGGTGTATCGAGACGGGGCATCGATATACCAGTGTAGACTAGCGTATACGCTTCTCGACCCATGAGATGGGCAATGGATGATCCTATATCCATTGGTGTTTGACATCAGAGATGGTATACGGGTGCTCAGTGGAGACTGGGTACACTGGACGGACTCGCCGAGAACTCCCAGATGGTATTATACCTCACGTCAGGTGGCAGTTCTCAGGTGACACTTTTGCAGGTTAGTCTGTAGACCCGAGATCATCATAGAGTCTTGTGTGATTCCCACTGTGCTTTGATCTCCACCTTACCACATCCATGAGGGCGTACAAAACGGTGGTTTTTGGGCACAGTCTCGAGTCATGGAGGCAATGAGCGATAGGAGGGGTTTCGTCTCTCCCGGTATTGGGAGTTGATGTTGCGCTGTGCTCGATTGGCCGTAACAGGGAAGTCCCTGGCCAGGGCTGATCAGAGATTTGTTGGTAAGTGTTACCAGTAGTTTCTCGACCGGTTATGAGCCTCACATCGGCATGACTTATCAGTTATTGGGGTCTGACGTTTACCACCCCTAGACTTGATATGCGACATATCAGACGAACAGACCGGACTGTACGGTAAGTGTTACTGGTTGGATTCACAGGAGTGTGAGCGGGCTTGCTCGTCGATCTTCTGATCGCTCAATACCCGGGTGGTCGTTACGTTTCGCAGACCGCTTGCGGCTTGTGGGTGCTTGATATGATCATCATCTGCTGCCGCCGTATTGACGAGTCTTTAGAGTCCTACACAGAGGTTTCCTGGCTCAAGCGAAACGAAATAGGAGCGCATATGAGATATGTGCGGGACCGAGAATAATGCATGTATGTGATACCGTATTTCATTCTCGCGATGAATTTTTCGATTGGTTGTATGCGATATAACCTAGTTATCGAATCGAAGATTGATTCGATAAGTCGATACATTGGATACTAGTCGGTTATGTGCGACATGACCGGATCATTGAATCAAATGTTGATTTAATGATTTAATGTATAATTATATATTTGATATATTACTTTGCATTAACTAGTATTGGTTCATTTTAAAAGGATTTTCTCACTTGATGTGCACATTGTATATGTGATATATTTTAGTGTGCACTTGATTGTATCATGTTTGATGATACATGTTAACTTGAGTTTGTGTAAAGATTAAACCATGGTTATATGAATGGTTAGGGTTTTGTTTACTTATTCATTTATTGATTTTGATTATTTATTTTGGAAAAGAAAATGAAAATGGTGGCTTTCTTTGTTTCTTTCATGAAGCTTCATGAAGAGTTGAAACCTTGACCAGTTTTGTTTTCTTCTCTTAACCTAACCATTCACCTAACCTTAGTTTACTCTCTACACTTGACCATAGTTAGTATATGATAAGTATTCATATTATTTTCATTTTAAATGTAACACTTATCATATTCTATCTTCTTCTTCTTCCTCTTGATCAAGAAGAAAGCTTGACTCCATTAATGGCATCTTGAGTAAAAGAGTGAGAAATCCTATTCTAAAGTGAACCCACCTCCTATTTCTCCATCCTCTACCTCTTGCCAAGTGGCATAGGGTGTTTTCTTCACAAGTTTATTGCTTGGTGAAGTTGGAGCTTGATCTTGTGTTGCCTCGACGTAGATCATCTTCGGCATCGAAGCCGACGACCTAGCCTGCTCATTTCTCCGATGAAGCCGATGCCAGAGTCCGAGATCCGATATGGACAGCGAGAGGACGTCTACGTGGAGCTAAGGAAGTGGAGAACCGGATCTACAAAGGTTGTAGCCTCTTTCTTTTAGTTAAGATGTTAACTAGTTTCACTTTGTCGCCTAAACTCTAGTCAACGAATCCGTATTAGGGTTTCTCGGCACTTGTAAAATTTCAAATTGGCATGGTTGATGCCTTGTGAGACCTCATTAGTGTGCCTAGGAACCCTACAGTATCTGCGTCATGCCTCCCTCAGTGTCCGCTTGGATCACCTGTCCAATACACTACCCCTCGTCGGAGGGAAAACTACAACTCTGACAGTCACTCTGTCATCCAGGTCATCTTGGAAGCCTGGAATGATAACTGTCTCCGGGAAGGAGGATGCCGTTATCATATCCCTAGAACATCCATTTATGTTCTAAAACTGCTTCCGAACGTTTCTCCAGGATATGATTAATATCAACTTATTGCATCTAGTGCAAAAACAACATCTGGTGTGGTACTTGACATCTCATGATCAACTCAATTGCCTAAGCAAGTGATCTGCCAATCATGCACATCCCTCTCCCCTTTAGTCTGTAAGACACCTTTAGAGAGGGTGACTCCATCACCTGCAGGTATACTACCATGCCAGGAGTCGTCCATTCTAAAGCACCTTTAGAATGCTGTCTAAGTACCCAGATTGGGACACTTCCCAAATCTAGATCTAAAACCATAGATCTAGTAACCAGAACGTCTGATATTATATCTTTATCCTATGTGGAGAAACCATCGTGTGACAACCAAAGTATAACCGATCGTAGTATAGGAATTTTACTTCCTACTCGGTGTATGTCATCCAAATACCAGGACATTACACCCTACTACTTTCTTAACAGATCCATCCCCTATTCTGATGAAGTGAAACCTATGACTGTCACATCAGAAATAGATGATCTATCTCCGCTATATCTGCTTTAGTCTATAAATAGACATAAGCCACTTGTCCACTATGCTTCCGCTGCTCCCACTGACTACGACAACCCTCTGGCAGAGTCATATACCCGTACACTTCTAAAGCTAATTTAGAACGACGCTATACTCATCCTCATGTCGAGTCTCATAGCCTGGAACAACAGTAGTGTCAAGTCTGGGTAAGCAAGAACCTCTCTGTCACCGTCTTTGAGCATACCGAAGTACCTCTCGAGTGCATGAGGTTACCCACCTTATCTGCGGAGTGGCCGATGGAATGTCAAACCAGATTGAATCTTTAGGTTCTTATCAAATTTTCAGTAATCGTTTGCAGTTCTGGAATCACTTCCAGTTCTACCACACTCCCACTACTGTTTTCTGAAAAAATTCATTTTACTAGAACTGTGGCGAGTCAAGAACAATATCACTATTGATCTTCCAGATGGTAGAAAGTCAACCCTCGTCATAGCCCGGATCAACCCACAAACAGCCATTACAGAAACGTGCCTTGAGTTATCCAGAGTCTGGTTTTAAACATTAGTCGGACAACTCCCCGTACCTTAACAATGTTAGGATATGAACTATTCTATATCCAATATAGAAATAGAGACAATGATTTAATTGGAACCAGATTCAAATCATGCAACTGTCTCCAGTGCATGTCAACTAAATGGAAGGAGGCCGATCAGCGTTACTCAACTTAGGAATGCATCCAGATATGGGTATCCTGAAAAAGAAACAAGTTTCTCATAACCATTAATATCAACTGAATACCATACACAAGTATCTTCATCTTCGATCACCTTGAAGAATCCTGATACTTGCAATACCTGGTTCTCTACTTTATTCATATACCTATAACTTCTCAAAACATGGACCTTGCATTTCTACGAAACACATGTCTAAGAACTAGAGAAGTCACAAGTAAAAAGAATATAGTACGAGTACCAACCCCTCTGTCCTAATGGACACTGGACAACATACAATACTCTGTATAAGTCCCCTAAGTCTAATAACTCAAACCCTGTGTGTCGTAGGTTGAAAACTGTACTTATGGTTAAGAAGAATTACACCGCTGTTTAATGTTCCTTACCTAACCATCCACTGATATAGGTAAATGTCATATACATAATTTCAAAAAGTTATATCTCACTTTATAAAAATAAACGTACAGATATATCAATTTGAAATTGGTGCATTTTAACGGATATTCAAAACCAAAAATTTGCCGTCCGGCAAACAACACAGGCGATTTCCTCAAATATCACTAATTACAACGAATCCTGATATAATGAGGATGATCACCCAATTCCCAATAAGTTGCTCCCACTCATCATCTGTAAAACCATACAGATGTGAGAATCAAACCTGGTAAATACATACCCTGAAGCAAGAGCTAATTGGGAAATCAGTTTTCTTTTAACAATACATAGTGAAACTTAAACATGTAAATGTTTCGAAGGGGTATCCGGGTATTCCTAGTAATGCCTCTTCCATTATCAGATTCATAACTGTAACCGTATATTTCTTTGCCATATCTCCAAATCCTTTTATATGTCTTTAGTCGTTACCTTCTGCATACCATCGTTATGCTAAATGGTTTTCTTCCTTCCCTACCATTCGGCACCAGCCTATGGTTTGGAAGAAGACTATCCAATAAGCATAATGGGTGTACTCTCCTAATCCTAGGAGCACTCGGAATGCGAGAGAAGGTAAAGATAAAAGACAACTGAATAAACCTTATTCCTATTTTTCCTGAACCAGAATCCATCCCCGAACTGGAACAAGTCCCTTCGAGTTCCTATATAACCATACGATGGAGTATCCAAATAACTGTGGATCTTCGTAGTGATACGGAGTGTCCTGGAGAAATACAAAGGTGATGTAGGATTGGCGAGGAAATACTTGGTTTGGTCGTGAATAACAGTCGCAATTTACTTTGCCCTCTTTCTAATCCCTTTATTTGTCTTTACTTAATACCTTCTGTACACCTTCGTTAGGCTAATTGGTTTCCTTCATTCCCTACCGTTCGACACCTGCCTATGGTTTGGAAGAAGACTATCCAATTTGCATAATAGGTGTACCGTCCTAATCTAAGGAGCACTCGCAACCTGAGAGAAGGTAAAAGGAAAAGACAACTGAATAATCCTATTCATTTTCTCCAGAACCAGAAACCATCCTCGAATCTGGAACAAGTTTCTTCGAGTTCGTATATAACCATACGATGGTTTTATCCAATGGAAGTGGATGTTCGTAGTAATACGTGGTGTTCTGGAGAAAAAGGTAAAAGTAGGAGTGGCAATGAGGTTTGCAACTCAGACAATCTAAAAGCCAGTGTTTAAGAAGGTTCGGTTAACTTGGTCACTAAGTCATAGTCTAGGGTCGGGTCATGGTCGCTGCCAAAGAGAGAGAAAAAAGAAACACTCTGCGTCCACTCTAACCTAGATCAGAATGGTTATCACTTTATCTAATCAGGAAACCTCCCACTGTATCCTCAAATTCTCCTCCAAACCTGAAAGAAGAATTAGTCGGGATCACCGGAGGAGTAAACCAACTCATCAGTGGAAATCGGGATCCAACTATCATCTCATGATAACGTGACGGAATCCACTCACGTTATCACACTCCAGAAGGTATGCACATATCTGGCAAGTTTCAGTTTCTTTAGAAACTCCCGATGTGAATTCTACCCCAAGCGGCTTATGACCTTGACTAGGTCAAAAAATCATAAACCGCTAGTCAAGTTCAACCCGTCATTATTCTGGACTGCATTAAACCCACCCGTACGTGCTCTTGACTAGGTCAACAAGGCCGCACGACTGTCCTAACCAATCCCATTTATGCAACAAACAAGTACCACTTAGCTACCGAACACTACGTCTTGACTAGGTCAACAAACGTAGCACGAATACTAAATAATATCCGTAGGAAATGACAGAGGGCTACGGCTGGGTGAAAAACCTTTAGCGTAATGAACTTGATATCGTTGAAGGAACTGCATAGCTTTTATAAAAATGTAGTGGCGAAAACCTTTGCTAAAGAGGTCACTCCCGATGAAGGGATCTCGGCTCTTTCCTCGTAGAATGAGGTGCAGGATATTCCAGCCGAATACCACGATACAAAGCAAAAAGTAATCGTCTATAGCGAAGTTATTATCCTGACGCAAACTTATGTCCAAGGGGTCACTCCCGGTGAAGGGATCTCGGCCCTTGCCTCGTGGACTGAGGTGCTGGATATTCATAACCGAATACCACTGTGTAAAACAAAAGAGAACGTCCTTGCAATAACAGCTTTTTGAAAAAATGTTCCAACAACATCAAACATGTTTGTTTAGCTTGCATTGATCCGAATCAATGCAGTCCCATCAATTGATCACACCAATAAAGAACGAAAATATGATGTACGTATATGCCATCCGCATTCGCCACTGGGTCCCGTCATCACACGTTAGGTTACTTAACTAACGACAGAACGGGGACTGGACTAGCGCGGGTGTAAAACATATACAACATCTACTAGTATATATATCAATATATAATATTCACTCAAGGCGTGATAAAATGCAACATCACAGAAATGTAATAAGCATCACAGAACAATACAGATAATCTAAGATCCCCGGGTTTCATAGAGCCGCTACTGAAACCCGACGTTACCCTGGTCGTGTGGATAGCCTGTGCAATGAAATCCTAGACCCCTACGGGCACGGCAAGTTACCCGCCACAACCTGAAGCGAGGCAGCCCCCTTCAACAAAGTGAATGGACTGTTGGATATAGTGCCCTCAAAGTCAATTATTGGATCGCAGGTACGTGATTGCAATGATTGAGGGATGACCTATACCGATATGACAGTCTTGCACGAGATGATAGTATGCTATCTGGTTTGTCCTTATCATTGTATATATGCTTTAGTTCACTATTGCATGATGATAGAGCCTATAGGATTCTTGATTGACTGCCAGCAGTATGATGGCGATCATATACGTGGGAGCTCGGGTCTATAAGCACATCCTTAAAAAGTGTCCCTAGTCGTGGGAGTTTTGAGACAGGGCATCGATACTCCAGAGTAGACTAGTGTATACAGTCGAGACCCCGACGAGGGGCGGTGGCCGGTCTCACAAGCCACTGGTGTCAGTTGGTTCACCTAAGATGTATACAGGTGCTTATTGGGTTATGAGTACACCGGACATGACTCGCCGGGAACATGCTAGTTGGTATTATACATATCGTCAGATAGCAGTTCCCTGGTGACGTGTACAGGTTAGTTTGTCGACCTGAGATCGTCATTTGTTTCGTGTGAGTTCCCGATGTGCTTTGATTACTACCCTACCATGCTTAAAGGAGACGTGCAAACAGGTTTTAGTTGGGTACAGTCCCGAGCTACATAGAGGCAGTGAGCGGATCGTCGGGGATTCGTCTCTCCCGGTATTGGGGGTTGATGTCGCACAGTGCACGGGTGGCCATCACTAGAAATCCTCGGCCGAGGTAGTGGAGAATTACTGATTTGGATCAGTAGTTTCTCAGTAGGTGATGGGCTTCATACCGACACGAATTATCGCGTTATTAGGGGTCTGACTTTATCCACCCCCCTAGACTCGATATGCGATACTTTTTAGACAAACGGACCGGACTGTATGGATATTGTCACTGTCAGGCTCAGTAGGGTTTAAGCATGAGTTCGCTCGTCAGCTTCCCTTCCAATCAATACATAGGCAACCGTTACGTACAGCTAGTACCTCTGACGTGCTAGTGGTTATACCCGGTGCCAGTGTGTTGATGAGTCAATAGAGTCCCCCACAGATAGTTTCCCAAGTTCGGGCGAAACGTTGTAGAGGCCGTATGGTTTTATGGCAGGGTTCGGAAAATGCACGTGCGTTTACGCACGTGTCATATTTCGGGCAGATAATACTGGTGGGCTTTGGTTTAATCCGGATCCGAGTATTATACTTTGTAGATATAATATCTTTGTCTCAGTTGCATTTGTATTCAGTCGTAATACAAATGCGGGTTTATTTATACAGTTACGGGGTTATCCTGAAATTCGTTTCGTGATCGCTTTTGGAAGTTGCCAGTTTTCTATCACCCGCTTTAACATTCGGTTAAATGCGGATTTATCTTTTCTTCACTTGGGTGAGTCATGAGGGTGAGTAGTGTGGAAGGTTCTAGATGAGGTGACTAGATTTCATCACTCATGGTTTGCATTTATTGTTATGCAAGGTGTCATTAGTGAGTCACCTTTAGCATTAATGTTTCTTGTTAACCTTAGGATATTTCTTCTTGATATTATTCCTTTGTGGTCACCTCCCTTGCTCCTACACTCACCCTCTATTCTTCATATTTTAGACGGCCCCCTCCCCTTGAGATGATGATTGATTTTGGGAAAAAGATTATGACAGTTTTGCTTCATGTAAATTCATATAGCTCATTTTTCCATCACCCGATTCCAAAAGGCAACTTCATTAACCGTTCGTCCATGGCTTTGGACGAAGTGAGACAAAGTGTTCTACTCATTCTCTACATCATCTTGGTCATCTCTTTTAGCAAACTTGATGATCGAGTTGTAAGTGCACGGCGGCGCCCCGGCCTCCATCCCGAGGCCAAATGCGGAAGCGATGGCTAACTTTAAATTTTCTTGAACCGGCACCACCGCGCACTAAAAACCCGGATCGAACTATTAACTTGTCCTAGCTAACTAAAAGATGGGAAGAGAGATATACCGAGTGATCCGTGTCCTCCGGTCTTCTCGTCGTCGTCCCGATCTCCCGCGGAAACTCCGGTCGTCGCCTCCTTGCCGGAAGGGCACCACATCGTCTGCATCTTTTACGGGCTCCCACCTCAATACCGAGGCAACTCGGGCACGAAGCTGGCGAGTCGACGTGCCCAAGGTTTGCTGTAGAATGTGTAGTGCCCAAGTCTCATTTGGGGTTGTAGGAATTGCCATATTGGTGGAGGAATGAACTATATCTTTTGGAGAAGGAGCTAAATGGATTTTGCAAGCATCAAGAGACCAAAAATGCATCATCCAATTTTTGGACAGCCCTCTCTAAAGTGGCCGGCCATGGTATCTTGTGGTGGAGATAATGGAGTGAGTGAATGAGTGAAAAAGGATAGCCACAAGAATAAGCAAGTGAAAAGAAATGGTTATCAAATTCAACCATCATCAAAAGCATGATGACAAAGAAAGTCAAGCAATGATCACTAACAAATCCACACTCCACCAACTAATCAACAACAACCATGATTGCTCCAAAGTCGAGCTATGATGAAATGAATAAGTCAAATGGTGGAGGAATAATCATGATACAATAAAATGCAAAGACCTCCCTCCACAAATGCTTATTTGCACAAATGCAAATAAGCCCTCCTCCACCAATCTTCGGCCATTGAAAGATACAAATGAAGATGGTCGAAACGGAAAACAAACTGGCAACTCCAGAAAACTGGTCCCGTAATAAATTACAGGAAAACCCCGCTACTGTGCATACACACCCGCATCTGTATTCCGACCGAAATACAAATGCAATGAGACAAAATCTACACTGTACTATACTAGGATCCGGCTTAAACCAAAGCCGGCTAGTAATATCCGTTCGATCCTGATCCGTGCAATACCGTACGTATCTGATCGAACTCTGCCATATATCCATACAGCCTCTAGTACAAACCGTCCGATCCTGATCCGTGCAATACCGCACGTATCTGATCGAACCCTGCCATATCTCCATACGGCCTCTACAGCGTTTCGCCCGAAAGCTGAGTAACTGAATGTGGGGGACTCTAAAGACTCGTCAACACCTTGGTTGTGGATTTAACCACTAGCATGTCAGAGGTATAAGCCAATACGCAACGGGCCACCGGGTATTGACCAAAAGGGACGTCGATGAGCGAACTCATCCTGACACCCTACTGAGCCTGTCAGTTACAATATCCGTACAGTCCGGTCCGTTCGTCTATGAGCATCGCATGGCGGGCCTAGGGGGTTGGTAAAAGTCAGACCCCCAAAAGCGGTACAAGTTGTAGGGTTGCTATGCACGCGCACAAGGGTCTACGAGGCATCAACCATGCCCGATTAAAAAATTAGCCGTGCCGAACAACCCGAATACGGATCTTTAAACTAGAGATTAGGCGAAAACTAACATGTTAACAACTTTAACACTAAGTGAGAGGGATTACAACCTTTGTAGATCAGGTCCTTCACTTCATATGCTCCGTGTTGTGGTCCCTTTGCTGCGATCATCGGGATCCGGACTCTCGAGAGGTTCTACGAAGAGAAAGATGCAACCTTTGCTTCCGATCTTCGATACAAAGATGATCTACCTTGAAGTTTCGTTAACACAAGCTAACACTCATTAAATGATGTGAACACCCTCATCTAAAGGGCAAGGGAAGATGAGGATGATGAAGTATGATTTTTGCTCTCTTTATTTATCTTTTTCTCATATTTATTCATCACTTGGAAAAAATCTAGAAAGCTTTTTCATGAAAGGATGAAGGAAGAAGAAGATGAATATTAGAATTATCCTTTTGTGATGAATAGAAAGAATTAATATGATGAATAATGCAACCATGGTTGACTTAACCATTGTAGAGAATTAACCAAGGGTTAGGGTTTGGGTTGAGTTAAGAATGAGTCACTTGAAAATATCTTTTCCAAAACAAAATAGAAAACCTTCTAGAATCTACTAGAAGTCATTAACCCAAATCAAACCCTAATCTTGATTAATCTTTACTAAACATGTTGCATTAGTTATCATATCATGTTACAATATTATATATCACATATATAATATTTATTGTAACCAAATAAAATAATACATTTAACATATATCACATATATATCAATGTATTACCTGAGTGAGAAAAAGAATCTTTTAGTGAGCAAATATTAGTTAATGTAATTTAATATATCATATATATTATTATACATTAAATTATCAAATCAACAATTGATCCGAAAATCCGGCTATATCGCATATAACCGACTAATATTTATCCGTACCGATTCATTGAATCAACACTTGATCCGATGACCCGGCTGATATCAAATATCGCGAGAATAGAATACGGTATCTCATATCGCATTATCCTTGGTCCTGCACATATCACATACGTGCCCCTACTCCGTTTTGCCTGAGCCAAGAAACCTCTGTGTAGGACTCTAAAGAATCGTCAATACGCCGGCAGTAGGTGATGATCATATCAAACACCCACAAGCTGCAAGCGGTCAGCTAAACGTAACAGCTACCCAGGTATTGAGCGCTCAGAAGATCAACAAGCAAGCCTGTACATTCTCCTGTGAATCCAAACAGTAACACTCCCGTACAGTCCGGTCTCGTCGTCTGATATGTCGCATATCTCGCCTAGGGGTGGTAAACGTCAGACCCAAGTAGCTCGATAAGTCGTGTCGATATGAGGTCTATAACAGTTCGAGAAACTACTGATAACACTTACCAGTAAATCTCAGCAACCCTGGCCAGGGATTTCCGGTTATAGCCAATCGAACACAGCACAACATCAACTCCCTATACCGGGAGAGACGAATCCCTTCCTATCGCTCATTGCCTCCATGTGATTCGGGACTGTACCCAAAAGCCACCTTTTTGCACGCCCTCTTGGACGTGGTATGATGGAAATCAAAGCACAGTGGGAATCACACAAGACTCTATGACGATCTCGGGTCAACAGACTACTCTGTACCAGTGTCACCGGAGAACTGCCATCTGACGTGAGGTATAATACCATCTGGGAGTTCTCGGCGAGTCCGTCCAGTGTACCCAGTCTCTACTGAGCACCCGTACACCATCCTTGATGTCAAACACCGATGGATATGGGATCATCCATCGCCCATCATATGGGTCAAGATGCGTATACGCTAGTCTACTCTGGTGTATCGATGCCCTGTCTCGATACACCCTCGACTAGGAACAGTTATAGGATGTACTCTTCGACTACCGTGGCCCCACTACTATGATCTCATCATAGTCCCAGTAGTCGAGTACATATCCTAAGGGCATTATCAACATGTAATATAGAGACAATCAGAGTACATGTTAAGATAAAGTACAATCAGATAGCATACTATCATGTCGAGCAAGAAAGTCCTCCCTATATATGTCCTAGCATCCACTACAATATACATCGTATGTACAGTAATGGCCTCTAGGGCATACATATAACTAACAATCTCCCACTTGCACTAGGGCCATCTGTTATGGTATCGCATACCCAACAATTAGCTGCGGTTGAAGTATCTCATACTCAACCATCCCATAAAAGTCTCTACTGGGAAAAAGGCCTTTGTGAGTGGATTCGCGCTGTTGTCCTCTGTGTCTACTCTCCTAACCTTGATCTCCCTGGAGATCAACCATCTCCATGATCAGGTGATACTACCTAAGAATTATATCTGGATTTCTGATGGGACGGTAGTTCCTTGGCTAAAGCCACAACTCCATTGTCACACAATGGTAGGAATGAAGTTCATCTCATGAACTTATATATATCCAGACTGCCTCTTTGGTAGCATCCTTGGTAACGATGTATCTTGCCTTTAATCGTCTAGTATGTTACGGTATCTAGCTTGGAACTCTTCCAACATACCGTCCCTCCACGGAGGGTATAGACAATGCCTGCGACTGACATTCAGTCATCCTTATCAGCCTGGAACCTTTCCAGTGATTCTCCCCAGCATCGATTGATACCATCTCACTACAACTAGTGAGTGTCCTAACATCTAATTAGATCTATCTCATAGATCTAAAACCCAGGATTTAGGAGGTATCACTTTGATCCTATATGGAGAATCCTTGTGATAAGCGGAGATTGACCGAGCGTAGCATAGGAAACTCCTTCCCTATCAAGAGTATGTCATCCACGTACTCTACGAGGTTCACCACCATACTCTCTACTACCTTTTCGTATATACAAGGTTCATCTACCATTTTGATGAAGTCAAACTCTTTGACTACCACATCAAAACAGATGTTCCAACTCCGCGATGCCTGTTTTATCATATAAAACATCTTGCACACGTTTCCGCTGCTCCCACTATCTACGAAGCCCTCTGGCTGTGTACTTATAGATGCTCTCTTCTAAAACATCACTTAGAAAAGCAGTCATGACACCCAACCACCAGATATCGTAGTCATGGTATGTAGCCGTGGCAAGTAGGATCTGGATGGACTTAAGCATAGCTTTGAAAGTCTCAACTTTTCCATGTACACCAAGTAATCTTCTCATGATATACTTGCTCCTGATAGGGATTCAACCCTTCAGATAAATCAACCAAAGTCCATACTTTGTTGGTGTATAAGGATTCCATCTCAGATCGATAAGCACCCAGCCATTCTTACAGAGTCCCACTCCTGATGGCCAGCTCGAAACTAGTCGGGTCATCATCTCATGATGCAATCCTCGCTCCCACTGTCATAGAGAAACCGAAGTATCTCTCAGGTGGTTGAGGAACCCTGCTAGATCGGCGGAGAGGCTGAGGTTCGTTGGTTACTATTGAATGCTTTGGTTCTACCAAATCATCAGCTGCAGTTTGTATAGCTGGAACATTTCCAGTTCTACATAACAGACCTTGCCTCGAGCTTGTCCGGATTTTGCTTTTAGACATAGGCCGGACAACCCAAAATCTTAACAAACATAAGATGTGGGCTCCCCCCTTTCCATATCACATATAAAGTGGTAGGCAACTGATTTGATTTGAACCCTATTCAATAGGTATGCAACTTCACAAGTGCATAACTCTCTAAAGGAAATAGGAAACTCAGTAGTACTCATCATAGAGCACACCATATCACATAGGGTGCTATTGCTCCGCCCCGATATACCATCGTGCTATGGTGTATACGGAGGAGTAATGCTGAGAGAGAATCTCATTCTCCTTTAGAATAGTCCAGGAATTCCGTGCTCAAGTATTCTCCTCCTTGATCGCATCAAAGGACATAATACTTTTACCCGTATTTTTCGGTTCTCTACTTCGAACTCATATTCTGTGAATATCTCAAAAGGTTCGGATTTGTGTTTCAACAGGAACATATGTCTGAATCTTGAGAGATTATCAGAGAATGTAATGAAGTACAAAGAACCGGTCTTGGCATGTGTAGACAGGGGACCTTCATACATCAGCATGTATCAATCCCAAGAGTTCACTAACTCTTTCTCTGTTTCCAATAAATAGAGCTATGGTCATCTTATCTTTGTGACATGACTGGCAAGTTTCACAAGATGTAAATTCAAACAAATTTAAATGTGCATCTCAATGTAACTTAGCTAGTCGGGTCGCATTGACATGACCTAGTCTACAATACCTCAAGAAGGATTCGTTCATTTCTGAAATCTTCCGCTTATGCGTGTTCTGTTTACTAAGAACTGTGGTTTGATTTAGAACGTCAATGCTTTTAGATAACGTGCCTGAACCGATCAACTATTGATATAGGAAATGTTCAAAACATTATCCAACAATACAAAATTATATCCTTTCTTTACTAATAAAGAGACTGATATGATTTTGTATATCAGGTTCGGTATCTAATAACATTCGTTCAGAATCAATGTATTCAGGTAATACAGGGTGATAGTGACCAACAGACTTGGCTGCAACACTTGCACCGTTTTCTGTCTCATGAAACTTATCACCCGTTCTCAGTTCTCTACCTTTCTGTAGCCCATGTAATAGATTACATATGCGGGGTCCTGATCCGGTATCACATACCCAGGACGTAAAGGATACTGAGAAACAGTTCTCTGTAATGAACACACCCGAAGATGATGCATCGACATGCACTTTCTTCGTTTGGGCGGCTCAGGAAATCTGGTATTCCCCAATTTCCTGCTCTGTCTTATAACAATTATAAGTTGTAGCGGGACCAACGTTCCCCAGCTCAGTATAACAAGCGGGTTCGGTCAATATATTCGTTTTATTATCTTGATTAAGGCGTGATATGGTCGCTACCTGGAGAGAGAGAGAAGAAAACACTCGTCGTATGCTCTTGCAAGATTAGATTGGTTATATAATATATCTAATCAGGATGTCTCCCACTGTTTTAATCAAATCTTCCTTCAAACCCTAAAAGAAAAGACTAGCCGAGATTAATTACACGCTACAAGTTTGCCAATCTTTCAGCCAGGCCAGTGTCGGTACTTTGAGGGAGGTCCCCCGTGCTTTCGCACGAACCTAATTAATGTAAACCTCGTTTTCCCAGAGGTATAACCCCGTTAACACCTTTCTAGACACCTACTTGATCGGCTAATTGTAATGTGTAAAACTCTCCCAGGAGTAACTCTTACTCGCAGCGGGTATCGGGATCCAACTATCTCATAGAAGGTATGCAATCTCATTGCAAATTTCAACTCTTGAAATTCCCAATAATATTTTGCCCCAAGCGTCCTATGACCTTGACAGAGGTCAACAAACCATAGGCTGCTAGTCAAGTTCAACCCGTCATTTCCTGATTGAAGTAAACCCATCCGCACGACCCTTGACAGAGGTCAACAAGGTCGCACGACTACCCTAAATCAATCACATCATATGCTTATACAGATAAGCACTAATCAGCTACCGCACACTACGCCTTGACAGAGGTCAACAAACGCAGCACGAATACTAACCAGTACTTATCTGAAATGACGGAGGGCTACGACAGGTTTTTAAGAAAACCTTTTGCGTAATGAACTTGATATCGTTGTAGAATCGAGTGATTTTTAAATGGAGAGCTTTTGAGGCTTTTCTAGTTTTGCTAAAGGGGTCACTCCCGGTGAAGGGATCGTCGGCCTTTTCCTCATCGAATAAGGTGCAGGATATATCATATATACCGCTGTGCAAAGCAAGAACTATAGAAGCAATCAAAAGACAAACCGAGTTTGTAGCATCTGCCAGTTATTGCTAAAGGAGTCACTCCCGGTGAAGGGATCTCGGTCCTTTCCTTATCGAATAAGGTGCTGGATGTTCTACAAGGAACACCGCTATGCAAAGCAAGAACTAGAGCTACCAGTTTTTAAACAAGTTTCTACAACATCTTAGGTTTCTTTTATTTCATTAATCTCATTAATGAAGTCCCATTTTATTATGCTTCAAAAGCATCTCTTTTGAAACGAAATCTGCAATATAACATATATCTCATATATATATAATATAAACATTCGTCTCAGGCAGTAATATGATCTCATCACAGAACATTGCAGCAGAAGAACATATATGAAATATTGGATATACTAGGACGTCCGTGTTTTCAATACGAGCCTGTATAAAACACGGATTCCACGGTCGCGATGAATAGCCAAACCCACATCCCTAGACCCCTACGAGAGCGGCAAGCAACACTGCTAATTCTAGGGTTAGGAGACCCGGTCTCGACTCCTCGAGATGGTCTCCCACTGGACCCTAGAACCCGGTTACTTATGCTCCCCGCCTTGGGTCTACCTAATGCGGAAAAGTAAATAATATACAACGGTGACATCTTCCGCTACCTGGAAGTGCCCCAATAAAAGAATATTACATACAAATGAATTTTACATTAATGAAAAAGAAAAACTCTCATCTCACATAAAACCCCCGGCTATTCAAAACGCGACGATCCAATACAACATATCACATCAACGCATAATATCTCATATCATCAACGTAAGCAAGTATGCGTATCCCGATTGTCGTTGATGTATAGCAACGAAGCCGGCGATACACCACATACTACGCTTACGGTCACAGAAAAGAAAGTGTAAAACTACAACAGTAGGAATCCGCAACCTCTTTAGACATCGCATGCCTAACCAAATGAATTCCTTAGACATCGCATGCCTAACAATTATAAACCCCGCATTTTAGTCTCATTATCGAAAACTCTTTTCAATATCAAGTCGGGCAATTCAACAAGATTCCCGACGTCCTGATCGAATGCTCGTCGCAAACTTTAGTAGGCGGCTGCACCCCTGATACCGTCGACGAAGTGTACTAAGGCGGAACACCGCTATCGCGAGTACCCGAACGGATGCTTTCGGCGACGGGGTTCTCCTACAGTCACTTGGTCGGGGCTATGGGGCATAGCTGTCTATTAAGTTTACCCGGCGAGTATCCGCGTACTCTACGTGATTGCGACGGACTTTTGATCACATCAAAATTCCGTGGCAACCGATCATCTGAGACTAAACTGCTATGTCTATAATATTCAAATCAGTTATCTCATAACTACCTGTGGATTCCAAATATTGTATCACATTCCAGATAAATAGACAAAGTTAAACTTTCCGATCGAATCATCAAACACCCAAGATTTCCCCAATATATCTCAACACTTGAAATCAGTTTAAAAACATC
Organism: Agapanthus africanus; assembly: GCA_030015575.1. Classification (NCBI taxonomy): domain Eukaryota; kingdom Viridiplantae; phylum Streptophyta; class Magnoliopsida; order Asparagales; family Amaryllidaceae; genus Agapanthus; species Agapanthus africanus. Next base: position 457,600,971 of record JASDDO010000014.1, on the reverse strand, counting down.
CATCACATGCCACAGTACCAATGGTCCAGCCGTAGAAGGGTCAAGCCAACGCCTCACATGTGGCACGTTGTACTGCCCCAAACCCTAAGGTTCAAAAGGCAGTTCAAGACGGTCACATAATCGAGTTAAGGTTTGTTGTCTTCTAGAGGGTCCACCGCGTTACTTGCACGACTTAGAACATTCTTAAACTCGAGGAAAAATCCAACTTTTGAAAAATTTTCCGACTGGGGAAAAAGTGAGTTATTGATATCCGTTCGAACTTTTTAATAGTTTCTAAAAATTATCTGGAACAACTAAACAAAGTTAAAACATCCGATCGAATCAACGATTCTCCAATACAACCCTTGAAAACTCAACACTTGAGTGGAATTAAAATATTCCCAGAAAAACGTAACAAGAAAGGGCTTAAAAATAATTACATGAAATTTCAGGGACTAAGTCCAAATTTTGGACGCGGAACCGCCGCACAACCCATGGTTTGGCCGCGGTTCCGCGCTACAATTTTGGAATTAGAAGTCCGTACTTCACAGTAATTCTTAGTTTTTCCTGCTTGTTTTTCTGAGCATTTTTAATTCAGAAAATATCAACTTTTTGAAAAATGTACAGAGAGGGTTCCGTGTCGGGGTTTCGGCGTTCGATCGGACTTTAAACTTCGTCTAGACTTCGCCTAAAGCTCTAGCTTGGCTCTGATACCACTGTAGGGTTGCTATGCACGCGCACAAGGGTCTACGAGGCATCAACCATGCCCGATTAAAAAATTAGCCGTGCCGAACAACCCGAATACGGATCTTTAAACTAGAGATTAGGCGAAAACTAACATGTTAACAACTTTAACACTAAGTGAGAGGGATTACAACCTTTGTAGATCCGGTCCTTCACTTCATATGCTCCGTGTTATGGTCCTTTCGCTGCGATCATCGGGTTCCGGACTCTCGAGAGGTTCCATGAAGAGAAAGATGCAACCTTTGCTTCCGATCTTCGATACAAAGATGATCTACCTTGAAGTTTCGTTAACACAAGCTAACACTCATGAAATGATGTGAACACCCTCATCTAAAAGGGCAAGGGAAGATGAGGATGATGAAGTAGGATTTTTGCTCTCTTTATTTATCTTTTTCTCATATTTATTCATCACTTGGAAAAAATCTAGAAAGCTTTTTCATGAAAGGATGAAGGAAGAAGAAGATGAATATTAGAATTATCCTTTTGTGACGAATAGAAAGAATTAATATGATGAATAATGCAATCATGGTTGACTTAACCATTATAGAGAATTAACCAAGGGTTAGGGTTTGGGTTGAGTTAAGAATGAGTCATTTGAAAATATCTTTTCCAAAACAAAATAGAAAACCTTCTAGAATCTACTAGAAGTCATTAACCCAAATCAAACCCTAATCTTGATTAATCTTTACTAAACATGTTGCATTAGTTATCATATCATGTTACAATATTATATATCACATATATAATATTTATTGTAACCAAATAAAATAATACATTTAACATATATCGCATATATATCAATGTATTACCCGAGTGAGGAAAAGAATCTTTTAGTGAGCAAATATTAGTTAATGTAATTTAATATATCATATATATTATTATACATTAAATTATCGAATCAACACTTGATCCGACAATCCGGCTATATCGCATATAACCGACTAATATTTATCCGTACCGATTCATCGAATCAACACTTGATCCGATGACCCGGCTGATATCAAATATCGCGAGAATAGAATACGGTATCTCATATCGAATTATCCTTGGTCCCGCACATATCACATACGTGCCCCTACTCCATTTTGCCTGAGCCAAGAAACCTCTGTGTAGGACTCTAAAGAATCGTCAATACGCCGGCAGTAGGTGATGATCATATCAAACACCCACAAGCTGCAAGCGGTCAGCTAAACGTAACAGCTACCCAGGTATTGAGCGCACAGAAGATCAACAAGCAAGCCTGTACATTCTCCTGTGAATCCAAACAGTAACACTCCCGTACAGTCCGGTCTCGTCGTCTGATATGTCGCATATCTCGCCTAGGGGTGGTAAACGTCAGACCCCAGTTGCTCGATAAGTCGTGTCGATATGAGGTCTATAACAGTTCGAGAAACTACTGATAAAACTTACCATTAAATCTCAGCAACCCTGGCCAGGGATTTTCGGTTATAGCCAATCGAACACGGCACAACATCAACTCCCTATACCGGGAGAGACGAATCCCCTCCTATCGCTCATTGCCTCCATGTGATTCGGGACTGTACCCAAAAGCCACCTTTTTGCACGCCCTCTTGGACGTGGTATGATGGAAATCAAAGCACAGTGGGAATCACACAAGACTCTATGACGATCTCGGGTGAACAGACTACTCTGTACCAGTGTCACCGGAGAACTGCCATCTGACGTGAGGTATAATACCATCTGGGAGTTCTCGGCGAGTCAGTCCAGTGTACCCAGTCTCTACTGAGCATCCGTACACCATCCTTGATGTCAAACACCGATGGATATGGGATCATCCATCGCCCATCATATGGGTCAAGATGCGTATACGCTAGTCTACTCTGGTGTATCGATGCCCTATCTCGATACACCCTCGACTAGGAACAGTTATAGGATGTACTCTTCGACTACCGTGGCCCCTCTAGTATGATCTCATCATAGTCCCAGTAGTCGAGTACATATCCTAAGGGCTTTATCAACATGTAATATAGTGACAATCAGAGTACATGTTAAGATAAAGTACAACCAGATAGCATACTATCATGTCGAGCAAGAAAGTCCTCCCTATATATGTCCTAGAATCCACTACAATATACATCGTATGTACAGTAATGGCCTCTAGGGCATGCATATAACTAACACAAGTCGTGTCGGAGTGTAGCCCAGAACACCCTGAGATACTACTGGAATACCTACCAGTAAATCTTCTGCCTCGGCCGAGGGCTTCGTGTAATGGCTCTCCTAGACACAGCGCGACCTCACCCCCAATACCGGGAGAGACGCCCCCTGAAGATCCGCTCACTGCCTCCATGTGGCTCGGGACTGTACCCAACTAAAACCTGTTTGCACGTCTCCTTTGAGCGTGGTAGGGTAGTAATCAAAGTACAGTAGGAACTCACACGAGACAAATGACGATCCCCAGGTCGATGAACTAACCTGTACACATGTCACCAGGGAACTGCTATCTGACGTCAGGTATAAGACCAACTAGCATGTTCCCGGCGAGTCCTGTCCGGTGTACTCATAACCCAATGAGCACCTGTATACATCTTAGGTGAACCAACTGACACCAGTGGCTTGTGAGACCGGCCACCGCCCCTCGTCAGGGTCTCGACTGTATACACTAGTCTACTCTGGAGTATCGATGCCCTGTCTCGAAACTCCTACGACTAGGGACCTTTTAAGGATGTGCTTATAGACTACCAGCTCTCACGTATATGATCGCCCTCATACTGCTGGCAGTCAAGCAAGAATCCTAGGGGCTCTACCAACGTGTAATAGCGACCTGTCAGGTCACCTAAAGCAGTGCACGAAGATAAAGATAAACCAGATAGCATACTATCATCTTGAGTAAGACTGTCCTACCGGGATAGGTCCTCCCTCAATCATTGCAATCACATGCCTGTGATCCAATAATTGACTCTGAGGGCACTATCTCCAACAATCTCCCACTTGCACTCAAGGCTAATTATTGCGATGTCGCATACTCACAGCCCGTGTGATACTGAACACCCAACTCTTCTACTAGTCAGTCTCACAAAACCCGTTTGCGAAAATATTGCGTTCGAGGAATAGCCTCAGTGAGTGGATCCGCCTTGATGTTTCTTTCTATGTCTCTCTATATCTCAAGTTCGCGGAGAAAACCCATCTCTCGAAATGAGCAATACCTGTCTTAGAATGTGTCTGGATGTCTGATGTGACCTAGCTCATAAATGAACTCTAAATCCAAACTTCTTAGACTGTATCGTCAACTGAACTTAATCAGTATCCTGCTCCATGCCTCCCTCAGTATTCCCTTGGACCACCTGTCCAAAATACTGCCCCTCATCAGAAGGAAAACTATAACTCTGACAACCTCCTTGTCGTCCGGGTCTCCTTGGAAGCCTGGAATGATAACTGTCGCCCGAATGAGGCTGTCGTTATCATATCCCTAGAACATCCACTTATGTTCTAAAACTGCTTCCGACTGTTTCTCCAGGATTGGATCAATGTCAACTTATTGCATCTAGTGCAAGAACAACATCTGGTGTGGTACTTGACATCTCATGATTGACTCAATTGCCTGAGCAAGTGATCTGCCAATCATGCACATCCCTCTCCCCTTTAGTCTGTAAGACACCTTTAGAGAGGGTGACTCCGTCATTTGCAGGTACACTACCGTGCCAGGAGTCGTCCATTCTAAATACTCTTAGAATGCTGTCTAAGTACCCTGATTGGGAAACCACCCAAATCTAGATCTAAAACCATAGATCTAGTAACCAGTATGTCTTATATAATGTCCAAGTCCCATATAGAGAAACCACTGTGTGACGACCAAAGTATAACCGATTGTAGTATAGGAATGTCACTTCCTACTTTGTGTATGTCATCCAAATACAAGGACATCACACCCTACTACCTTCTCAACAGATCCATCCCCTATTCTGATGAAGTCAAACCTATGACTGTCACATCAGAAATTGATGATCTATCTCCGCTATATCTGCTTTAGTCAATAAATAGAATTAAGGTACCTGTCCACCAATGCTTCCGCTGCTCCCACTGACTACGACAACCCTCTGGCAGAGTCATATACACGTACACTTCTAAAGCAAGTTTAGAACGACTCTATACTTATCCTCCTGCCGGGTCTCACAGTCTGGAACAACAGCAATGGCAAGTGTGGGTAAACAAGAACCTCCCTGTCACCGTCCTTGAGGCTACCGGAGTACCTCTCGGGTGCCTGAGGTTACCCACCAAATCTGCGGAGTGGCCAATGGAATGTCAAGCCATATTGAATCTTTAGGTTCCTATGAAATCTTCAGTAATCGTTTTGTGGTTCTGGAATCACTTCCAGTTCTACCATACTCCCACTACTGTTTTTCTGAAAAAATCCATTTTTAATAAAACTGTGGCGAGTCTAGAACAATATCACTATTGATCTTCCAGATGGTAGAAAGTCAACCCTCGTCATAGCCTGGGTCAACCCACAAACAGCCATTACAGAAACGTGCCTTGAGTTATCCAGAGTCTGGTTTTAATCATAAGCCGGACAACTCCCCGTACCTTAACAACGTTAAGATATGAACTGTTGTATATCCAATAGAGGCACTGATTTAATTGAACCAGATTCAAATCATGCAGCTCTCTCCAGTGCATGTCAACTAAATGGAAAGAGGCCGATCAGCGTTACTCAACTTAGGAATGCTTCCAATTATGAGTAACCTGAAAGAGAAGTAAGTTCTCTTAGTCATTACTATCAACTGAATACCATACACAAGTATCTACATCTTCGATCACTTTGAAGAATCCCGATACTTGCGATACCTGGTTCTCTACTTTATTCAAATACCTATAACTTCTCAAAATTCGGACCCTGTGTTTCCACGAAACACCTGTCTAAAAACTAGAGAAGTCATAAGTAAACCGAATATAGTACGAGGACCAAGCCCTCTGTCCCGATGGACCCTGGACAACATACAATACTCTGTATAAGTCCCTTGAGTCTGATAACTCATTCACTGTGTGTCATAGGTTGAAAACTGTACCTTTGGTTATGAAGAATTACACCGCTGTTTAATGCTCCTTACCTAACCATCCACTGATATAGGTAAATGTCATGGACATAATTTCAAAAAGGTATATCTCACTCTATGAAAATAGACGTACGGATATATCAATTTGAAATTGGTGCATAACAGCGGATATTCAAAACCAAATATTTGTCGACCGACAAACAGCCCAAGTGACTTCCTCAAATATCACCGATTACAACGAATCCCGATATAATGAGGATGATCACCCAGTTCCCAATAACTTACTTCCACTCATCATCTGTAAAACTATACAGATGTGAGAATCATACCTGGTAAATACATACCCTGGAGCAAGTGTCTAACTGGGAAATCAGTTTTCCTTTAACAGTACATAGTGAAACTGAAACATTGAAATGTTTCGATGGGGTATCCCGGTATTCCTAGTAATGCCTCTTCCAGATTCATGACTGTAAACGTATAATTCTTTTCCACCTCTCCAAATCCCTTCATATGTCTTTAGTCTTTACCTTCTGCACACCCCTTTAGGCCAAATGGTTTTCTTCCTTCCCTACCGTTCGGCACCAGCCTATGGTTTGGAAGAAGACTATCCAATAAGCATAATGGGTTTACTGTCCTAATCCTAGGAGCACTCGCAATGCGAGAGAAGGTGAAGATAAAAGACAACCGAATAAAACTTATTCCTATTTCTCCTGGACCAGAATCCATCCCCGAACTGGAACAAGTTCCTTTCGAGTTCGTATATAACCATACGATGGAGTATCCAATAAACTGTGGATCTTCGTAGTGATACGGAGTGTCCTGGAGAAAATACAAAGGTGATTTAGGATTGGCGAAGAAATACTTGGTTTGGTCGTGAATAGCAGTCGCAATTTACTTTGCCCTCTTACTAATCCCTTGCTTTGTCTTAACTTAATACCTTCTGTACACCATCGTTATGCTAATTGGTTTTCTTCATTCCCCACCGTTCGGCACCAGCCTAAGGTTTGGAAGAAGACTATCCAATTTGCGTAATAGGTGTACTATCTCCTAAACCAAGGAGTACTCGCAACCTGAGAGAAGGTAAAAGGAAAAGACAACTGAATAGTCCTATCCGTTTTCTCCAGAACCAGAAACTATCCTCGAATAAATTCCTTCGAGTTCGTATATAACCATACGATGGTTTTATCCAATGGAAGTGGACGTTCGTAGTAATACGGGGTGTCCTGGAGAAAAGGGTAAAAGTAGGAGTTGCAATGAGGTTAGCAACTCTGACAATCCAAAAGCCAGTGTTTAAGAAGGTTCGGTCAACTTGATCACTGAGTCATAGTCTTAGGGTCGGGTCAATGGTCGCTGCCAGAGAGAGAGAGAGAGAAAAGAAACACTCAGCGTGCACTCTAACCTAGATCAGAATGGTTACCAATTTATCTAATCTGGAAACCTCCCACTGTACCGTCAAATTCTCCTCCAAACCTGAAAGAAGAATTAGTCGGGATCACCCAAGGAGTAAACTAACTCATCAGTGGGAATCGGGATCCAACTATCATCGCATGATAACGTGACGGAATCCGCTCACGGTGTCACACTCCAGAAGGTATGCGCATATATGGCAAGTTTCAGTTTCTTTAGAAACTCCCGATGTGATTTCTGCCCCATGCTCTTATGACCTTGGCGTGAGGTCAAAATATCATAAGTCACATGTCAAGTTCTGCCCATCATTGTCCAGGTTGATTTGAACCCACCCGTACATACCCTTGACGTAGGCCAAAATAGTAGTACGACTGTCCCAAACCAACGCATCTATCTATGCAACAGATAAATACCCGGCAGCTACCAATCACTATGCCTTGGCGTAAGGTCAAAATACATAGCTTGAATACTACCGAATATTTAACCGAAATGATGGAGGGCTACGAATGGTTTCTGGCGAAAACCTTTAACGTAATGAACTTGATATCGTTGAAGGAACGGATAGCTTTTTTTTAAAAATATAGTGACGAAAACCATTGCTAAAGAGGTCACTCCCGGTGAAGGGATCTCGGCTCTTTCCCCGTAGAATGAGGTGCATGATATTCCAACTGAATACCACGATGCAAAGCAAAAGTAATCGGCTATAGTGAAGTTAATGCCCTGACGCAAACTTCTGTCCAAGGGGTCACTCCCGGTGAAGGGATCTCGGCCCTTGCCTCGTCGACTGAGGAGCAGGATATTCCAACTGAATATCACGATGCAAGACAAAAGAGAACGTCCTTGCAATAACAGCTTTTTGAAAAGTGTTCCAACAACATCAAATTAGGTTTGTTTTTAACTTGCATTGATCCGAATCAACGCAGTCCCATCATTGATCACACCACAAAGAACGAAAATAATATGACGTACGTATATGCCATCCGCATTCGCCACTGGGTCCCGTCATTACCAGTTAGGTTAGCTAACTAACGACAGAGCGGGGACTGGACTAGCGCGGATGCAAAACATATACAACATCTACTAATATATATACCAATATATTATATTCGCTCAAGGCGTGATAAAAATGCAACATCACAGAAATGTACAGCATCACAGAACAATACAGATATCTGGGATCCCCGGGTTTCACAGAGCCACTACTGAAAACCGACGTTCCCCTGGTCGTGTGGATAGCCTGTGCAATGAAATCCTAGACCCCTACGGACGCGGAAAGTTACCCGCCAAAACCTGAAGCGAGGCAGCCCCCTTCAGCAACGTGAATGGACCACCCGACACTTCACGGAATCCGGTAACTTGGGCACCCCTCCTGGGTCAACCTGTACCCCCTACGAGTGCGGCGAATAGCTCGCCAATCCTAGAGTGAAGCCCCCTCCGTCTCAATGCCATGAGATGCGGGCTTGTTGCCCTCTGGAACCCGTCTATCCGTGCACCCCACCTTGGGGTAATCCTAGTACAGAAAGTAAAATATACATACAACGGGTACATCGACCGCAACCTGGTCGTGCCCCAAAATAATAATACAATCAGGCAGTGACGGCAGTCCACATGTCGGACGCTCACCCCGCAATATCAAATGTACATAATACAACAAAACTGTACTAGCATTGCATCCAGGCTATCCCCCACGACCGATCCGCAACATCACAGCAAAATCACAGAACATCAACGTGAAAGTCACGTTCGCAAATCCGTCTAACCGGGCTATAGCAGTTAGACAGGATTTACTGATCAAGTGACATTCACGGTCGCAGATATAATGTAAATACTGTGAACTAATGTGTTTAAAATATCCGATCGATCAAATTTTAACAAGTGGGCCCCCAAGTATTTCTGTAGCACATCAAGAAATTCTGGGCCTAAAATTAACATTCCAAAAACCCTAATTTTAACTCAGAAAGCAACTGCAGAAATTTGATGCAGTGATCTCAACATAGTGCGGCGGAACCGCGGCCTAAAGGGGGGTTTGGCCGCGGTTCCGCGCTCCTATTATGGAGTCACTGTATCGAATTTCTATAGTGTTCTTAGAATTTCCAGTACATCACTTTTCTACAACCTGAAAAAAATTTCGACTCCAGAAAATTTCAACAGAAAACTGATGCATGTGAAAAACACGGATTTTGGAATTTTGGTCGATCGGAAATGTAAACACATTAAACAAAGCTAGACTATGTTAATGGCGAGGCTCTGATACCACTGTAAGTGCACGGCGGTGCCCCGGCCTCCATCCCGAGGCCAAATGCGGAGGCGATGGCTAACTTTAAATTTTCTTGAACCGGCACCACCGCGTACTAAAAACCCGGATCGAACCATTAACTAGTCCTAGCTAACTAAAAGATGGGAAGAGAGATATATCGAGTGATCCGTGTCCTCCGGTCTTCTCGTCATCGTCCTGATCTCCCGCGGAAACTCCGGTCGTCGCTTCCTTGCCGGAAGGGCACCACATCGTCTGCATCTTTTACGGGCTCCCACCTCAATACCGAGGGCACGAAGCTGGCGAGTCGACGTGCCCAAGGTTTGCTGTAGAATGTGTAGTGCTCAAGTCTCATTTGGGGTTGTAGGAATTGCCATATTGGTGGAGGAATGAACTATATCTTTTGGAGAAGGAGCTAAATGGATTTTGCAAGCATCAAGAGACCAAAAATGCATCATCCAATTTTTGGACAGCCCTCTCTAAAGTGGCCGGCCATGGCATCTTGTGGTGGAGAGAATGGAGTGAGTGATTGAGTGAAAAAGGATAGCCACAAGAATAAGCAAGTGAAAAGAAATGGTTATCATATTCAACCATCATCAAAAGCATGATGACAAAGAAAGTCAAGCAATGATCACTAACAAATCCACACTCCACCAACTAATCAACAACAACCATGATTGCTCCAAAGTCAAGCCATGATGAAATGAATAAGTCAAATGGTGGAGGAATAATCATGATACAATAAAATGCAAAGACCCCCCTCCACAAATGCTTATTTGCACAAATGCAAATAAGCCCTCCTCCACCAATCTTCGGCCATTGAAAGATACAAATGAAGATGGCCGAAACGGAAAACAAACTGGCAACTCCAGAAAACTGGTCCCGTAATAAATTACAGGAAAACCCCGCTACTGTGCATACACACCCGCGTCTGTATTCCGACCGAAATACAAATGCAATGAGACAAAATCTACACTGTACTATACTAGGATCCGGCTTAAACCAAAGCCGGATAGTAATATCCGTTCGATCCTGATCCGTGCAATACCGCACGTATCTGATCGAACTCTGCCATATATCCATACGGCCTCTAGTACAAACCGTCCGATCCTGATCCGTGCAATACCGCACGTATCTGATCGAACCCTGCCATATCTCCATACGGCCTCTACAGCGTTTCGCCCGAAAGCTGAGTAACTGAATGTGGGGGACTCTAAAGACTCGTCAACACCTTGGTTGTGGATTTAACAACTAGCACGTCAGAGGTATAAGCCAATACGTAACGGGCCACCGGGTATTGACCAAAAGGGACGTCGATGAGCGAACTCATCCTGACACCCTACTGAGCCTGTCAGTGACAATATCCGTACAGTCCGGTCCGTTTGTCTATGAGCATCGCATGGCGGGCCTAGGGGGTTGGTAAAAGTCAGACCCCCCAAATCGGTACAAGTCGTGTCGGAGTGTAGCCCAGAACACCCTGAGATACTACTAGAATACCTACCTGTAAATCTCCTGCCTTGGCCGAGGGCTTCGTATAATGGCTATCGTAGACACAGCGCGACCTCACCCCCAATACCGGGAGAGACGAACCCTTGAAGATCCGCTCACTGCCTCCATGTGGCTCGGGACTGTACCCAACTAAAACCAGTTTGCACGTCTCCTTTGAGCGTGGTAGGGTAGTAATCAAAGTACAGTGGGAACTCACACGAGACAAATGACGATCCCCAGGTCGATGAACTAACCTGTACACATGTCACCAGGGAACTGCTATCTGACGTTAGGTATAAGACCACCTAGCATGTTCCCGGCGAGTCCTGTCCGGTGTACTCATAACCTAATGAGCACCTGTATACATCTTAGGTGAACCAACTGACACCGGTGGCTTGTGAGACCCGCCACTGCCCCTGGTCGGGGTCTCGACTGTATACACTAGTCTACTCTGGAGTATCGATACCCTGTCTCGAAACTCCTACGACTAGGGACCTTTTAAGGATGTGCTTATAGCCTACCAGCTCTCACGTATATGATCGCCCTCATACTACTGGCAGTCAAGCAAGAATCCTAGGGGCTCTACTAACGTGTAATAGCGACCTGTCAGGTCACCTAAAGCAGTACACGATGATAAAGATAAACCAGATAGCATACTATCATCTTGAGTAAGACTGTCCTACCGGGATAGGTCCTCCCTCAATCATTGCAATCACATGCCTGTGATCCAATAATTGACTCTGAGGGCACTATCTCCAACACGAGTTGCCTCGGTTCAGAGGCGGGAGCCCATTTAAAGATCCGTCGACGTGGTGCCACCTGGACGAGAAGACTGGAGATTCAGGAGATCGGAGTTGCCTCAACAAAGCGTGGGATGATGGTTGAAGACCGAAGGACTCGGATCGTTCGGTATAACATTTCTACCCACTTTGTAGTTTGTTAGTTTAGCTTTAATGGCAGATCCGGGTTATAGTATACGATAGCGCCAGTCAAAAATTTTTTGTTCCGCATTTGGCGTCTATTAGACGGCCGGGGCGCTACCGTGTAGTTACAGTGGTATCAGAGCCTCACCATTAAGCTTTACTAACTTGTGCTAACGCGTTTAAAATATCGATCGAACGGAATTTCGAAAACTACAATTTTCTGGGTTTAAGTTTCTGTCGATTTTTCATCAAGCCTAAAAATTATTTTGCATATACCAGAAAATAGAGCAGGCTTATAAATGAAAACTGCAGAAAAACGATCCACTAATTCGACCGTACGGCCGCGGAAACGCGGTCAAAGCCTAGCTTTAGCCGCGGAAACGCGGCCATCTTGGTGATTTAGTGGGCCATTTTTCTTCTGGGGTTTCATCTTAGGAAATTTTGGTTTTTGGTATATTACTTTTGGGCCCAGATTTTATTACTGTACACCAGATGTACGTGGAGCCCACTTCGGGAAGTTTTGTCGATCGAAATTTTAAACTTGTTAGTATGCAGTACTTATATTATATCTCCAACCGAGAATGTCATTCGAGCGGTAAATTACGTCTAATTGCTATAGTCCTTTTAGACGGATTTGTGAATGTGACATTCGCGTTGATGTTCTGTGTTGTGCTGTGATGTTGCGGATTTGTCGTGGTGGATAGTTTTAGTTATATGTATGCCCTAGAGGCTATTACTGTACATGAGATGTATATTGTAGTGGATGCTAGGACATATATAGGTAGGACTTTCTTGCTCGACATGATAGTACGCTATCTGGTTGCTCTTTATCTTAACATGCATACTTGCAGTCTCTCTATTACATGTTGATAAAGCCCTTAGGATGTGTACTCGACTTACTGGACTATGATGCAGATCATACTAGTGGGGCCTGGGTAGTCAATGAGTACATCCTTAAATGTTCCTAGTCGTGGGAATATCGAGACGGGGCATCGATATTCCAGAGTAGACTAGCGTATATCTTCTCGATCCATGTGATAGGCGATGGATGATCCCATATCCATTGGTGTTTGACATCAGAGATGGTATGCGGGTGCTCAGTGGTGACTGGGTACACTGAACGGACTCGCCGAGAACTCCCAGATGGTACTATACCTCACGTCAGATGGCAGTTCTCTGGTGACACTGGTACAGCTTAGTCTGATGACCCGAGATCGTCATAGAGTCTTGTGTGTCTCCCACTGTGCTTTGATTTCCACCCAACCACGGCTCTATTGAGTCGTGCAAACAGGTGGTTTTTGGGTACAGTCCCGATTCATATGGAGGCAATGAGCGATAGGAGGGGATTCGTCTTTCCCGGTATTGGGGGTTGATGTTGCGCTATGCTCGACTGGCCATAACTGGAAATCCCTGGCCTGGGTTGCACTGATTTACTGGTAAGTGTTATCAGTAGTTTCATGCATGTTATGGACCTTACATCGGCATGACTTATCAAGCTACTGGGGTCTGACGTTTACCACCCCTAGGCGAGATATGCGACATATCAGACGAACTGACCGGACTGTACGGTAAGTGTTACTGGTTGGATTCACAGGAGTGTGAGCGGGCTTGCTCGTTGATCTTCCGATCGCTCAATACCCGGGTGGCCGTTACGTTTAGCAGACCGCTTGCGGCTTGTGGGTGTTTGATATGATCATCACCTGCTGCCGGCGTATTGACGAGTCTTTAGAGTCCTACACAGAGGTTTCCTGGCTCAAGCGAAACGAAATAGGAGCGCATATGAGATATGTGCGGGACCGAGAATAATACCAGTATGTGATACTGTATTATATTCTCGCGATTCGTATCATCGGACGGTTATATAAGATATAGCCGGGTTACCGAATCAAATGTTGATTCGATATATTGATACACTTGATATTAGTCGGTTATATGCGGTATGACCGGATCATTAAATGAAGTGTTGATTTAAAAATTTAATGTATAATTATATATTTGATATATTACTTTACATTAACTAGTATTGGTTCACTTAAGATTGATTTTCTCACTTGATGTGCACAAGTAGTATATGTGATATATTTTTGTGCACTTGATTGTATCATGTTTGATGATACATCCAAACTTGGGTGTGTGTATGCTATACACCATGTTTAGGTAAATGGTTAGGGTTTTATTTACTTTATTTATTTTGGTTAAAAGAAAAAACTAAATGGTTGCTTTTGTTTTATGCAAGAAGCTTCTTGATGCTTCATGCATCTTTGACAAAGTAACCATTTTTGTTTTTATTCCTTAACCTAACCATTTCACCTAAACCATAGTTTATTCTCTACATTAGTTACCTCACCCATGGTTGCTAAATGATAAGCATCGCTTGATTTTCTTTATTAGATTTTTCATTCATTATTTTCTTCTTCTTCTTCATCTTCTTCATGAAGAAGAAAGCCATTGCTAGAAAAATTCGAAGTGATAAATCCAAGTGAGAAATCCAAATCCAAAGTGAACCCACTTCCTATTTCTTCATCCTCTACCACTTGCCATGTAGTAGAGTGTGTTATCTTTACAAGTTTTATGACCAAGTGAAGATTGAGCTTGATCTTGAGTTGTCTCGACGTAGATCATCTTCGGCATCGAAGTCGACGACCTGGCCCGCCCATTTCTCCGATGAAACCGACGCTAGAGTCCGGGATTCCGATGATCGCAGCGGAGGGACGTCAACACGGAGCTAGAGAAGTGGAGGACCGGATCTACAAAGGTTGTAGTCACTTTAACTTGTAGTTAAGTTGTTAACTTGCCTGTTCTTTCGCCTTACCTCTAGTAACGATCTAGTTTAGGGTTCTTTGGCACATAGAAAAATTTGAATTGCACATGTTTGATCCATTGTACACCCTCATGGGTGTGCCTTGGAACCCTACAGTGGTATCAGAGTCTAGCTAGAGCTTTAGGCGAAGTGTAGACGATGTTAAAAGTCCGACCGAACCCGAAACCCTAATTGAAAACCCTTCTCTGTATAATTTTTCAAAACTGTGATTTTTGTGAATTAAAAATATGCAGAAAAATCAGCAATGTTTTTTAGGAAATACTGTGCAGCACGTGCCCCTGTATTGACTATTGCGCCGCGGAACCGCGGCCCCACCCTAGTTTTCGCGGCGGTTCCGCGGCCATAATAGGGAATCTTCACACGTGGTTTGCACAGTAATTTCTTTCTGTAATTGCTGAATTTTCTGGGAATTTTTAAATTATACTCAAGAGTTGAGTTTTCTGGGTTGTATTGGGAGTTCGTTGTTTCGATCGAAAGTTTAACTTCGTCTATTTGTTTTTCCGGGTATTTTAGAACATGTTAAAAAGTTCGACCGGATACAAATACCCAATTTTTCCCTTGCCGGGAAATTTCCAAATGTTGGATTTTTCCGTAGTTTGAGAACGTTCTAAGTAGTGCAAGTAACGCGATAGACCCTCTAGAAGACAACAAACCTTAACTCGATTATGTGACCGTCTTGAACTGCCCTTTGAACCTTAGGGTTTGGGGCAGTACGGCGTGCCACATGTGAGGCGTTGGCTTGACCCTTCTACGGCTGGACCGTTGGTACTGAAGCATGAAGTGAATGTTTTTAAACTTATTTCATGTGTTGAGCTGTTTCGGAAAAACTTGGGTGTTTTGATTGTTCGATCGGAAAGTTTAACATTTTCTATTTATCTGAAATGTGATACAATATTTGGAATCCACAAGTAGTTATGAGATAACTGATTTGGATGTTATAAATCTAGCACTTTAGTCTCACTTGATCGGTTGCCACAGAATTTTGATGCGATCAAAAGTCCGTCGCAATCACGTTGCGTACGCGGATATTCACCGGGTAATCTTAATAGACAGCTTCACCCCATAGCCCCGACCAAGTGACTGTAGGAGAACCCCGTTGCCGAAAGCATCCATTCAGGTGCTCGCGGCAGCGGTGTTCCGCCTTAGTGCACTTCGTCGACGGTATCGGGGGTGCGGCCGTCTACTAAAGTTTTGACGAGCATTCGATCAGGATGCCGGGAATCTTTTTGAATTGCTCGACTTGATATTGAAAAGAGTTTTCGATAATGAGACTAAAATGCGGGGTTTATAATTTCTAGGCATGCGATGTCTAAGGAATTCATTTGGTTAGGCATGCGATGTCTATGCAGGTTGCGGATTCCAACTGTTGTAGTTTTACACTTTCTTTTCTGCGACCGTAAGTGTAATATGTGATATCGCCGGTTTCGTTGCTATATGTCAACGACAATTGGGATGCGCATATTCACTTACGTTGATGACGTGTGATGTTATGTGTTGCTGGATATGTTATATTGGATCGTCGTGTTTGAATAGCCGGGTTTTTTTTATGTGAGACGAGTGTTTTTCATTTTCATTCATGTAATAACTTGTATGTGTTAGTGTTTATGCCCTAGAAGGCCATTACTGTATCATACTAGTTTGTATATTACTTAATGGAAGCTTGGGATATTCACATGTATATAACAGTCTTGCTAAACATGGTAGTATGCTACTTGGTTTTTCTATCTTAATATATGAGCGTACGTATTGATAGAGCTCTTAGGATCTTGCTTGACTACCAGCGTTGTGATGGCAGTCACACTAGTGGGGGCTGGGTAGTCTACAAGCACATCCTTATTCAGGTCCCTAGTCGTTGGATTATCGAGACAGAGCATCGATACTCCGGAGTAGACTAGTGTGTACGCTTCTCATCCCAGTTGGGGAGATGGTCTGTCCCACAGCCGTCAGTACGTCGTACTGGAGACAGTATACAGGTGCTCGTTGGGTTACGGGTACACCGGACAGGACTCACAGGGAACTGTTGGTTGGTTTTATACCAGTCGTCAGTGAACAGTTCCCAGGTGACATGAGTACAGCATAGTCCGCAGACTTGACACTGCTACTTCGCCTCGAGTGTGTCCAACTGTTCTTAGATCGCTACCCTACCACGGCTCAAAGGAGTCGTGCAAACAGGTAGCAGTTGGGTGCAGTCCCGAGCACTTGGAGGCAGTGGCGGTTAGACAGGATTCTTCCCGCCCGGTATTGGGAGTAGATATCGCGCTTTGTCAGAGAGCCATTACGCAAAGTCCCTGGCCAGGGCAAGCGAGATTTGCTGGTAGGTTCCAGTAGTTTCTCAGGGTGTAATGGGCTTCCCTCCGACACGACTTATACCGCTAGTAGGGGACTGACGCTTGCCGCCACCTAGGCCCGATATGCGATAGTCTTGGACGAACGGACCGGACTGTATGGAGATTGTTACAGCAGGCTCAGTAGGAGTTCAGATGGGTTTCCTCATCGGCCTTCTTATCGACAACTACCTGGGGACCGTTACGTACAGCTAGTGCCACTTGCGGTCTGTGGTTAAACCCACTGCCAGTGTAGTAGTCGAGTCTCTAGAGTCCCACACAGAGAGTTTCCTACTCCAGGCGAAACGATATAGAGGTCGTATGGTTTTACGACAAAGGGTTCGGACGCGTATGTGTGTTTACACACTTACATCGTTTGGACAGTTTTTACCAGTCGGCTTTGGTTTAAGCCAGTTACTGGTATCCGGTTATTGGATTTATACAGTCTAAAGTTTTTCCGTATTTTTGCGGATCGGAGGGGCGTTCTCGTAATTACGCGAGAAGCTTCTAGAAGATGGTAACTAAGGAGGTTTAGGTGTCATATGCATTAAATGGGTTTAGTGAGTCATGAGAGTGATTCATACATATCATTAATGCATGATAAATGCTTAATGAGTCATGGTTATGAATCACCATTAGATATTTGTGAAACTTGATTATTCATCATTTTTGTTTTCTTTTATTGATGAATCTTAAAGTTTCATATATATTATGATAACTTACTATTCTCACTTGATAATTATATTCACATTCTCTCTCCTCAAGCTCTCTCTCTTCAAACCCTAATCCTCACCCCTCATGTGTTGAGAACAAGGATTAGTTAGACTAAACAATCCATAACCTTCACTCTATCTCACTCTATCTTCTTTGATTAGCAATCCAAGAAGGTTAGTTGCCTCAAGTTTAGAGGCTAAGCTTGGAGTTTTGCTCTCGGGTGGATCATCTACTACATCGAGAAGGCCGAGGAGGATGAGGAGATCGTAAAGCCAAAGGACTTGGTTCGAAAGGTATAATCCCTAAGCATAGTAGTTTAGAACAGCTATGTGTTTGGTTAGTTATCGTTTAGCTTCGATTTAAGCGGTTAGTCGATGTTCGTTCACTAAACAAGTTCGTTTTTGAAAATTCCGCCTCCCCACAAGTATTGGGGTGTAGTAAATCGACTTACAGTGGTATCAGAGCCTCGCTAAACAATAATTAACTTACTTGCAAATTTGTATGAATTTCGAACGGAAAAAACGAAACCGGAAAAGCCCGAAAAGTTCAGTTTCTGTCGAATTTTAAATGAAGTCCTAAAATTTTTCAGGGAAGTTCAGAAAGCTTAAAAAGACACCAGAAGAACACCCAAGAAAATTGGGGTCCTGAATCGTCTACCGAGCCGCGGAACCGCGGCGGATCCCACCGATCCGCCGCGCTTCCGCCGCCGAGTTGCCGAGTCTGGAACCCAAATTCCCTGTGTTGCTTCTCTGTGTGATTTGGGATTTTCTGGAATATTTTCTTTTTGCTCAGGTTTCAGTTTTACAGAGAACTATTGGAGCAAAATTAAAAGTGTTTAATCGATCGAAATTATACAGTATTTGCTTGTTGGATTATATCTGTGATTGTATAATGTGTTCGTAAACCTCCCCTGACTGCTAGTTGTAAGTGCACGGCGGCGCCCCGGCCGTCAATCCGACGCCGGAATGCGGAAGCGGTGAAAAACTTTAATTTTGCGGACTTAGCAAACCGGCACCACCGCGCACTAAACATCCGGATCGTAACCATTAACAAGTCTAAGCTAACTACAAGATAGGGAAGAGAAGTATACCGACAGATCCGAGTCCTCCGGTCTTCTCGTCATCGTCCCGATCTCCTGCGGAATGTGCCGTCTCCTCCTCGTCGCCGGAAGTGCACCACATCGCCTACTTCTTTTACGGGCTCCCACCTCAATGCCGAGGCAACTCGGGCACGAAGCCGGCTACTCGACGTGCCCAAGATATGCTGTAGAATATCTAGAGAAGAAGTCTCATTTGGGGTTTTTGGATTTTTGCCATTTTGTGGAGGAAGAAGAACTTGGAGAGAGGTGAAGGGAAAAAACTAGCATCCAAAAGAAAATGAGAGTATCATCTATTTTTTCTACACACAAGAGAAGCATTTTTTCTCTCCTTGCCAAAATGGCCGGCCCCCCCATTTGCATTTGTGATTGGAGAGAGAAAAAGCAAGACAAGGGGGTGGGTGGAACAATGATACAAAGAAAATGATGGCTTGGAAACTCCAACACTCAACAACCATCTCTTCTCCCATCATCACAACCAAAGTCAAGAAATCATGAAAACAAAGTCAAGAAGTCAAGGTAAGGTGCAACCATGATGAAGTCAAAAAGTCAAGCAAGGTCAAGGTATGGTGCTCATCATGAAAGCCATCATGATGCAACAAGATGCAAAGAACCCCCTCCACTAATGCCTATTTGCAACAATGCAAATAAACCCTCCTCCACCAATCTTCGGCCAATGAACGGAACAATGGAAATTGGCCGAAACGGAAAGCAAACTGGCAACTCCAAAAAACTGGTCCCGTAATAAATTACAGGAAAACCCCGATACTGTGCATACACACCCGCATCTGTATTTCGACCGAAATACAAATGCAATGAGACAAAATCTCCACTGTACTATACTAGAATCCGGCTTATACCAAAAACCGGCTAGTAATATCTGTTCGATCCTGATCCGTGCAATACCGCACGTATCTGATCGAACCCTGCCATATAACCATACGGCCAATAGTACAAACTGTCCGATCCTGATCCGTGCAATACAACACGTATCTGATCGGACCTTGCCATATCTCCATACGGCCTCTACAACCTTTCGCCCGAAAGCTGAGTAACTGAATGTGGGGGACTCTAAAGACTCGTCAACACCTTGGCTGTGGATTTAACCACTAGCACGTCAGAGGTATAAGCCAATACGTAACGGGCTACCAGGTACTGACTAAAAGGGACGTCGATGAGCGAACTCATCCTGACACCCTACTGAGCCTGTCAGTGACAATATCCGTGCAGTCCGGTCCGTTCGTCTATGAGCATCGCATGGCGGGCCTAGGGGGTTGGTAAAAGTCAGACCCCCAAAAGCGGTACAAGTCGTGTCGGAGTGTAGCCCAGAACACCCTGAGATACTACTGGAATACCTACCAGTAAATCTCCTTGCCTCGGCCGAGGGCTTTGTGTAATGGCTCTCCTAGACACAGCACGACCTCACCCCCAATACCGGGAGAGACGAACCCCTGAAGATACGCTCACTGCCTCCATGTGGCTCGGGACTGTACCCAACTAAAACCTGTTTGCACGACTCCTTTGAGCCGTGGTAGGGTAGTAATCAAAGTACAGTGGGAACTCACACGAGACAAATGACGATCCCCAGGTCGATGAACCAACCTGCACACATGTCACCAGGGAACTGCCATCTGACGTCTGGTATATGACCAACTGGCATGTTCCCGGCGAGTCCTGTCCGGTGTACTCATAACCCAATGAGAACCTGTATACATCTTAGGTGATCCAACTGACACCAGTGGCTTGTGAGACCGGCCACCGCCCCTCGTCGGGGTCTCGACTGTATACACTAGTCTACTATGGAGTATCGATGCCCTGTCTCGAAACTCACACGACTAGGGACCATTTAAGGATATGCTTATAGACTCCCAGCTCCCACTTATATGATCGCCCTCATACTGCTGGTGGTCAAGCATAGAATCCTAGGGGCTCTATCAACGTGTAATAGCGACGTGTCAGGTCACCTAAAACAGTACACGATGATAAAGGTAAACCAGATAGCATACTATCATCTCGAGTAAGACTGTCCTACCTGGATAGGTCCTCCATCAATCATTGCAATCATGTACCTGTGATCCAATAATTGACTCTGAGGGCATTATCTCCAACAATCTCCCACTTGCACTCAAGGCTAATTATTGCGATGTCGCATACTCACAGCCCGTGTGATACCGAACACCCAACTCCTCTACTAGTCAGTCTCACAAAGCTCGTTTGCGAAACTATTGCGTTCGAGGAATAGCCTTAGTGAGTGGATCCGCTTTGTTGTCTCTTTCTATGTCTCTCTATATCTTAAGTTCGCGGAGAAACCCATCTCCCGAAATGAGCAATACCTGTCTTAGAATCTATCTGGATGTCTGATGGGACATAGCTCATAAATGAACTCTAAATCCAAACTTCTTAGACTGTATCGTCAACTGAACTTAATCAGTATCCTGTGCCATGCCACCCTCAGTATTGCCTTGGACCACCTGTCCAAAATACTGCCCCTCGTCAGAAGGAAAACTATAACTCTGACAACCTCCTTGTCGTCCATGTCACCTTGGAAGCCTGGAATGATAACTGTCTCACGAATGAGGCTGTCGTTATCATATCCCTAGAACATCCACTTATGTTCTAAAACTGCTTCCGACTGCTTCTCCAGGATTGGATTAATGTCAACTTATTGCATCTAGTACAAGAACAACATCTGGTGTGGTACTTGACATCTCATGATTGACTCAATTGCCTGAGCAAGTGATCTGCCAATCATGCACGTCCCTCTCCCCTTTAGTCTGTAAGACACCTTTGGAGAGGGTGACTCCATCACCAGCAGGTACACTACCGTGCCAAGAGTCATCCATTCTAAATACTCTTAGAATGCTGTCAAAGTACCCTGATTGGGAAACCACCCAAATCTAGATCTAAAACCATAGATCTAGTAACCAATATGTCTGATATGAAATCCATTTCCTTTGTGGAGAAACCACTGTGTGACGACCAAAGTATAACCGATCGTAGTATAGGAGTTTCCTTTCCTACTTTGTGTATGTCATCCAAATACCATGACATCACACCCTACTACCTTCTCAATAGATCCATCCCTTATTCTAATGAAGTCAAACCCATGACTGTCACATCAGAAATAGATGATCCATCTCCGCTACATCTGCTTTAGTCTATAGATAGACATAAGCTACCTGTCCACCAATGCTTCCGCTGCTCCCACTGACTACGACAACCCTCTGGCAGAGTCATATAGACGTACACTTCTAAAACTAGTTTGGAACGACGCTATACTCATCCTCCCGCCGGGTCTCGCACCCTGGAACAACAGCAATGGTAATTGTGGGTAAACAAGAACTTCCCTGTCACCGTCCTTGAGGCTACCGAAGTACCTCTCGGGTGCCTGAAGTTACCCACCTTATCTGCGGAGTGGCCAATGGAATGTCAAACCAGATTGAATTTTTAGGTTCCTTATCAAATCTTCAGTAATCGTTTGTGGTTCTGGAATCACTTCCAGTTCTACCATACTCCCACTATTGTTTTCTGAAAAAATCCATTTTTGATAAAACTGTGGCGAGTATAGAACAATATCGCTATTGTTCATCCAGATGGTAGAAAGTCAACCCTCGTCACAGCCAGGGTCAACCCACAAACAGCCATTACAGAAACATGCCTTGAGTTGTCCAGTGTCTGGTTTTAATCATAAGCCGGACAACTCCCCGTACCTTAACATTGTTAAGATACGAACTGTTCTATATCCCATATAGGACCAGAGGCACTGATTTAATTGAACCAGATTCAAATCATGCAGCTGTCTCCAGTGCATGTCAACTAAAATGGAAGGAGGCCGATCAGCGTTACTCAACTTAGGAATGCTTCCAATTATGAGTAACCTGAAAGAGAAGCAAGTTCTCTTAGTCACTACTACCAACCGAATACCATACACAAGTATCTACATCTTCGATCTCTTTGAAGAATCCCGATACTTGCTACACCTGGTTCTCTACTCTATTCAAATACCTATAACTTCTCAAAATTCGGACCATGTGTTTCCACGAAACACCTGTCTAAAAACTAGAGAAGTCATAAGTAAACCGAATATAGTACGAGGACCAACCCCTCTGTCCTGATGGACCCTGGACAACATACAATACTCTGTATAAGTCCCTTGAGTCTGATAACTCATTCACTGTGTGTCGTAGGTTGAAAACTGTACTTATGGTTTAGAAGAATTACACCGCTGTTCAATGCTCCTTACCTAACCATCCACTGATATAGGTAAATGTCGTAGACATAATTTCAGAAAGGTATATCTCACTCTATGAAAATAGACGTACAGATATATCAATTTGAAATTGGTGCATAACTGCGGATATTCAAAACCAAATATTTGCCGACCGGCAAACAGCCCAGGTGATTTCCTCAAATATCACCGATTACAACGAATCCCGATATAATGAGGACGATCACCTAATTCCCAATAACTTACTCCCACTCATCATCTGTAAAACCATACAGATGTGAGAAGCATACCTGGTAAATACATACCCTGGAGCAAGTGTCTAACTGGGAAATCAGTTTTCCTTTAACAGTACACAGTGAAGCTGAAACATTGAAATGTTTCGATGGGGTATCCTGGTATTCCTAGTAATGCCTCTTCCATTATCCAGATTCACAACTGTAACCGTGTAATTCTTTGCCACCTCTCCAAATCCCTTCATTTGTCTTTAGTCTTTACCTTCTGCACACCCCTTTAGGCCAAATGGTTTTCTTCCTTCCCTACCGTTCGGCACCAGCCTATGGTTTGGAAGAAGACTATCCAATAAGCATAATGGGTGTACTGTCCCAACCCTAGGAACACTCGCAATGCGAGAGAAGGTGAAGATAAAAGACACCTGAATAAATCTTATTCCTATTTCTCCTGAACCAGAATCCATCCCCGAACTGGAACAAGTTCCTTTCGAGTTCGTATATAACCATACGATGGAGTATCCAATAAACTGAGGATCTTCGTAGTGATACGGAGTGTTCTGGAGAAATACAAAGGTGATTTAGGATTGGCGAAGGAATACTTGGTTTGGTCATGAATATCTGTTGCAATTTACTTTGCCCTCTCACTAATCCCTTGCTTTGTCTTAACTTAATACCTTCTGCACACCATCGTTATGCTGATTGGTTTTCTTCATTCCCTACCGGTCGGCACCAGCCTAAGGTTTGGAAGAAGACTATCCAATTTGCGTAATAGGTGTACTACCCCTAAACCAAGGAGTACTCGTAACCTGAGAGAGGGTAAAAGGAAAGGACAACTGAATAATCCTATCCGTTTTCTCCAGAACCTGAAACCATCCTCGAATAAATTCTTTCGAGTTCGTATCTAACCATACGATGGTTTTGTCCAATGGAAGTGGACATTCGTAGTAATACGGGGTGTCCTGGAGAAAAGGGTAAAAGTAGGAGTGGCAATGAGGTTCGCAACTCTGACAATCCAAAAGCCAGTGTTTAAGAAGGTTCGGTCAACTTGGTCTCTGAGTCAAAGTCTTAGGGTCGGGTCAATGGTCGCTGCCAAAGAGAGAGAGAAAATAAACACTCAGCGTGCACTCTAACCTAGATCAGAATGGTTACCAATTTATCTAATCTGGAATCCTCCCACTGTACCTCAAATTCTCCTCCAAACCTGAAAGAAGAATTAGTCGGGGCTACCCGAGGAGTAAACTAACTCATCAGTGGGAATCAGGATCCAACTATCATCGCATGATAACGTGACGGAATCCGCTCACACTATCACACTCCAGAAGGTATGCGCATATCTGGCAAGTTTCAGTTCTTTTGAAACTCCCGATGTGATTTCTGCCCCATGCTCTTATGACCTTGGCGTGAGGTCAAAATATCATAAGTCACATGTCAAGTTCTACCCATCATTATCCAGGCTAATTTGAATCCACCCGTACATACCCTTGACGTAGGCCAAAATAGTAGTACGACTGTCCCAAACCAACGCATCTATCTATGCAACAGATAAATACCCGGCAGCTACCAATCACTATGCCTTGGCGTGAGGTCAAAATACATAGCTTGAATACTACCGAATATTTAACTGAAATGATGGAGGGCTACGAATGGTTTCTGGCGAAAACCTTTAACGTAAAGAACTTGATATCGCCGAAGGAACTGATAGCTTTTTAAAAATATAGTGACGAAAACCGTTGCTAAAGAGGTCACTCCCGGTGAAGGGATCTCGGCTCTTTCCCCGTAGAATGGGGTGCAGGATATTCCAAATGAATACCACGGTGCAAAGCAAAAGTAATCGGCTATAGTGAAGTTAATGCCCTGACGCAAACTTTTTGTTCAAGGGGTCACTCCCGGTGAAGGGATCTCGGCCCTTGCCTCGTCGACTGAGGAGCAGGATATTCCAGCTGAATATCTCGATGCAAAACAAAAGTGAACGTCCTTGCAATAACAGCTTTTAGAAAAGTGTTCCAACAACATCAGATTAGGTTTGTTTTTAAACTTGTATTGATCCGAATCAATGCAGTCCCATCAATTGATCACACCAAAAAGAACGAAAATATACTGATGTACGTATATGCCATCCGCATTCGCCACTGGGTCCCGTCATTACCCGTTAGGTTAGCTAACTAACGACAGAGCGGGGACTGGACTAGCGCGGATGTAAAACATATACAACATCTACTAATATATATACCAATATATTATATTTCGCTCAAGGCGTGAAAAGAAATGCAACATCACAGAGAATGAACAGCATCACAGAAACAATACAGATATCTGGGATCCCCGGGTTTCACAGAGCCACTACTGAAACCCGACGTTCCCCTGGTCGTGTGGATAGCCTGCGCAATGAAATCCTAGACCCCTACGGGCGCGGCAAGTTACCCGCCAAAACCTGAAGCGAGGCAGCCCCCTTCAGTACCGTGAATGGACCACCCAGCACTTCACGGAATCCGGTAACTTAGGCACCCCTCCTGGGTCAACCTGTACCCCCTACGAGTGCGGCGAATAGCCCGCCAATCCTAGAGTGAAGCCCCCTCCGTCTCAATGCCATGAGATGCGGGCTTGTTGCCCTCCTGAACCCGGCTATCCGTGCACCCCTCCGCGGGGTAATCCTAGTACAGAAAGTAAAATATACATACAACGGGTGCATCGACCGCAACCTGGCCATGCCCCAAAATAATAATACAAACAGGTAGTGACGGCAGTCCACATGTCGGACGCTCGCCCCGCAATATCAAATGTACATAATACAACCACAACTGTACTAGCATTGCATCCAGGCTATCCCCCATGACCGATCCGCAACATCACAGCATAAACATACAACATCAACGTGAAAGTCACGTTCGCAAATCCGTCTAACCGGGCTATAGCAGTTAGACTCGATTTACCGATCGAGTGACATTCACGGTCGCAGATATAATGTAAATACTGTGAAAAATGTGTTTATAATTTTCCGATTGACCAAAAAATTAACAAGTGGGCCCCAAGAAAAACTGTAGCACTGACAGAAATAATTGGCCCAATTTTAATATTCCAAAACCCCTAATTACTACCCTGAAGCCCACTAGAAAAAGATGGCCCACTGACCTCTCCACACTGCGGCGGATCCGCGGCCCAATATAGAGGTGAGGCCGCGGTTCCACGCTCTTGGGGAGAGATCACTGCGTCGAATTTTCCCAGTATGCTTAGAATACCCTGCACATCATTCTGAGACCATCTGAAAAATTTTTAGAGCAAGAAAAAATTCAACAGAAAACTGATGTGAGGTAATTTGTAGATTTTGGAATTTTGGTCGATCGGAAACGCAAAACACATCAAACGAAGCTAGACGAAGTTAATGGCGAGGCTCTGATACCACTGTAAGTGCACGGCGGCGTCCCGGCCGTCAATCCGACGCCGGAATGCGGAAGCGGTGAAAAACTTTAATTTTGCGGACTTAGCAAACCGGCCCCACCGCGCACTAAACATCCGGATCGTAACCATTAACAAGTCTAAGCTAACTACAAGATAGGGAAGAGAAGTATACCGACAGATCCGAGTCCTCCGGTCTTCTCGTCATCGTCCCGATCTCCTGCGGAATGTGCCGTCTCCTCCTCGTCGCCGGAAGTGCACCACATCGCCTACTTCTTTTACGGGCTCCCACCTCAATGCCGAGGCAACTCGGGCACGAAGCCGGCTACTCGACGTGCCCAAGATATGCTGTAGAATATCTAGAGAAGAAGTCTCATTTGGGGTTTTTGGAGTTTTGCCATTTTGTGGAGGAAGAAGAACTTGGAGAGAGGTGAAGGGAAAAAACTAGCATCCAAAAGAAAATGAGAGTATCATCTATTTTTTCTACACACAAGAGAAGCATTTTTTCTCTCCTTGCCAAAATGGCCGGCCCCCCCATTTGCATTTGTGATTGGAGAGAGAAAAAGCAAGACAAGGGGGTGGGTGGAACAATGATACAAAGAAAATGATGGCATGGAAAGTCCAACACTCAACAACCATCTCTTCTCCCATCATCACAACCAAAGTCAAGAAATCATGAAAACAAAGTCAAGAAGTCAAGGTAAGGTGCAACCATGATGAAGTCAAAAAGTCAAGCAAGGTCAAGGTATGGTGCTCATCATGAAAGCCATCATGATGCAACAAGATGCAAAGAACCCCCTCCACTAATGCCTATTTGCAACAATGCAAATAAACCCTCCTCCACCAATCTTCGGCCAATGAACGGAACAATGGAAATTGGCCGAAACGGAAAGCAAACTGGCAACTCCAAAAAACTGGTCCCGTAATAAATTACAGGAAAACCCCGATACTGTGCATACACACCCGCATCTGTATTTCGACAGAAATAAAAATGCAATGAGACAAAATCTCTACTGTACTATACTAGAATCCGGCTTATACCAAAAACCGGCTAGTAATATCTGTTCGATCCTGATCCGTGCAATACCGCACGTATCTGATCGAACCGTGCCATATAACCATACGACCAATAGTACAAACTGTCCGATCCTGATCCGTGCAATACCGCACGTATCTGATCGGACCTTGCCATATCTCCATACGGCCTCTACAACCTTTCGCCCGAAAGCTGAGTAACTGAATGTGGGGGACTCTAAAGACTCGTCAACACCTTGGTTGTGGATTTAACCACTAGCACGTCAGAGGTATAAGCCAATATGTAACGGGCTACCAGGTACTGACTAAAACGGACGTCGATGAGCGAACTCATCCTGACACCCTACTGAGCCTGTCAGTGACAATATCCGTGCAGTCCGGTCCGTTCGTCTATGAGCATCGCATGGCGGGCCTAGGGGGTTGGTAAAAGTCAGACCCCCAAAAGCGGTACAAGTCGTGTCGGAGTGTAGCCCAGAACACCCTGAGATACTACTGGAATACCTACCAGTAAATCTCCTTGCCTCGGCCGAGGGCTTTGTGTAATGGCTCTCCTAGACACAGCACGACCTCACCCCCAATACCGGGAGAGACGAACCCCTGAAGATACGCTCACTGCCTCCATGTGGCTCGGGACTGTACCCAACTAAAACCTGTTTGCACGACTCCTTTGAGCCGTGGTAGGGTAGTAATCAAAGTACAGTGGGAACTCACACGAGACAAATGACGATCCCCAGGTCGATGAACTAACCTGCACACATGTCACCAGGGAACTGCCATCTGACGTCTGTTATATGACCAACTGGCATGTTCCCGGCGAGTCCTGTCCGGTGTACTCATAACCCAATGAGCACCTGTATACATCTTAGGTGATTCAACTGACACCAGTGGCTTGTGAGACCGGCCACCGCCCCTCGTCGGGGTCTCGACTGTATACACTAGTCTACTATGGAGTATCGATGCCCTGTCTCGAAACTCACACGACTAGGGACCATTTAAGGATATGCTTATAGACTCCCAGCTCCCACTTATATGATCGCCCTCATACTGCTGGTGGTCAAGCATAGAATCCTAGGGGCTCTATCAACGTGTAATAGCGACGTGTCAGGTCACCTAAAACAGTACACGATGATAAAGGTAAACCAGATAGCATACTATCATCTCGAGTAAGACTGTCCTACCTGGATAGGTCCTCCATCAATCATTGCAATCACGTACCTGTGATCCAATAATTGACTCTGAGGGCATTATCTCCAACACTAGTATGTCAGTTGGCAGGGGGTTGCACATTTATGAAATGGATTTTATCTGTTTGTGCATATGAACTGTGTTGGACTGTTGTGGTGTATAGCCGGGGTTATGTGATGGGTTATCATTTAATTCATTTGATGTAAATGTAATTTGTTGTAATATTATTTTGCGGGGCACATCCAGGTTGCGGTTGTAGCCACCGTTGTATTATTTCATTTCACTGTTTTTGCTCCTAGGACAGACCCAAGGTGGGGTGCACAAACTGCCGGGCGGGTAGTTTGCCGCACCCGTAGGGGTCGTGGGTGGGGTAATGGCTATTCATCACAACTGTGTAATCCGTATTTTGTTGCAGGCTCAAAACAAACACGGATTGCTTGCAAATCCAATTAAGTTCATCTGTGATCTGGAATGAATATCATTGCGTCAGACGAATGTAAAATATCTATATATATGATAGCTATTTAGACGTCACTTATGTTTTACACCCGCGCTAGCCCAGCCCCCGCTCTGTCGTTAGTTAAGTAACCTAACGGGTAATGACGGGACCCCGTGGCGAATGCGGATGGCATAAGAGGACGTTGTATTTTCGTTGTTTTCTGCAATGATAGGTTAATGATGGGACGCATTATCTATAATGCAAAGAAAAATAAACCAAAGTTTCAATCGTTGGAACAATTTAAAAGAAACCACTCGGTTATTTTTAAAACAGATATTTTTTAAATGCGGAGATTTAACCACTCCTTTTAAAAGCTATCAGGTTCCTTCGGTTATATCAAGTTCACTACGTTCACGGTTTCGCCAAAACCAGTCGTAGCCCTCCGTCATTTCTTATGAATGGTCAGTAGTATTCAAGCTATGTTTGTTTGGCCCTTAGTCAAGACATAGTGATTGGTAGCTGCTGGGGTATTCATTTGTTGCATAGATAGATGAGTTGGTTTGGGACAGTCGTATTACTTTGTTGGCCCTTAGTCAAGAGTATACGGATGGGTTCAAATCAACAGGATAATGATGGGCAGAACTTGACATGTGACTTATGATTTGTTGGCCCTTAGTCAAGATCATAAGAACATGGGGCAAAAATCACTATCGGGAATTTCTAAAGAAACTGAAATTTGCAAAGAGATGCATACCATTTGGAGTTTGATGAATGTTGGTAGGATTCCTTCAAACATTATCATACGATGATATTTGGATCCTGATCCTACTGTGAGTATATGCTACTTATCAGGATATTCGTCACTTTACGATCAATGCTATAAACCTAGTAGGTGTCCAGAAAGGTGTCAGCGGGGTTACGCCCCCAGAGAAAAGAGGTTATTTAATTAAGGAACTTCGCGAAAGCGTTGGAAAACCTCCCTCGAAGTATCGACACTGGCCTGGCTGAACGGTTAAGCAAGTATTGTACGGTGAGAATAGTCCTGGCTAATTCTTCTTTTATGGTTTGAGGAAGGATTCGAGAAACAGTGGGAGCCATCCAGTTTAGATAAACTAAAAACCACTCTAAACTTGCAAGAGCATCATGCTAAAGAGTTTTCTTCTCTCTGTCCTAATTGCAGCGACCCTGAAAATGACTGGACTTAAGTTACTTTTAGAGAAAAATATACTGACGGGGCCAAACTATAAAGATTGGCTGCGGAATGTCAAAATGGCTTTGACCTATGACAAACTGGGGTACGTCCTCACCGCTACGGCACCTGCTGTCCCTGGTCCCAAATCCAGCAATGCGGAAAAGGAAATCCGCAAAACCTGTGATTTAGATTGCGCGAAAGCCAAGTGCATCGTGCTTGCCTCGATGAACAATGAACATCAGAGGAGGCACGAGGATATGGACCTTGATGGCATATTTCTCCATACAAAGGAACTTTATGGAGAGCAATCTCGTATAGTAAGATACGAGACCTCTAAGAACTTGTTTCGAGCGAGGTTGGCTGTCGGGTCATCGGTAGGAGAACATGTCCTAAAGATGATCGGCTATATTGAAGAGCTCGCAGACCTTGGGACGACTTTGGATAATGAGCTCTATACAGACCTTATCCTCCAGTCCCTTCCTCACACCTACGCCCAGTTTATCCTGAACTTCAACATTCAAAGAAAAGAAGTTGAACTTCCGGAACTCCTGAACATGTTAAGGAGTGCAGAGGGCACCTTGAAGAATTCAAGGGAAACACCCGCTATGTTTTTTGGCGGTTCATCTTCTTCCGGGTCCAAGGCTAGGGCCAAAGGAAGGAAGAAGAAGGCCGCACCCAGACCTAGAGGAGGTGTTAGTAAGGTGGGAGGGAAGGGAAAGAAAAAGTTTGCAGTACCGGTAGTTGGCCAGGATGAGTGCTTCCATTGTCACAGGAAAGGGCACTGGAAGAAGGATTGCAAGGCGTGGAACGCCAAGAACCAGGAACCGAAGCAAGCTGTGGCTTCGACTTCAGGTGTGTTTGTAATTGAGAATTGTCTGTCGATCAACTCTACTTCCTGGGTATTGGATACCGGATCAGGATCTCATATTTACAATTCATTGCAGGCACTGAGAAACCGTAGAGTGCTGAAGGAAGGTGATATGACCCTAAAGGTTGCTAACGGAGCTAGCGTGGGAGCTGTGTCCGTCGGGGATTATCACCTAGGATTGACGAGTGGACACATTTTGGTTTTACATAACTGTTATTTTGTACCAAGCTTAACGTGTAATATCATATCAGTTTCCTTGTTATCAAATAAAGGTTATGATTTCACGTTTGTAAGAGATGTTGTTAACATCCACCTTAATCATGGTTTGATTGGGTCCGGTACATTAAATAACGGTATATATGTTTTAAACCAACTCCAAATTTTCAATGTCCAGAACACACTAAAAAGAAAGTCTCCAGATTTAAATAAAGCTTTCTTATGGCATTGTAGACTGGGTCACATCAATGAGAGAAGGTTGACTAAGTTGCATAGAGAAGGATATTTGGACTCGTTCGAATATCAAACTTATGACACTTGTCAATCTTGTCTCAAAGGAAAGATGAAAAAGACTCCATTTACTGGACAAGGAGTAAGAGCGAGCGAGCTCTTAGGACTCATACACAGCGATGTATGTGGTCCAATGTCTACACATGCGAGAGGTGGTTATTCCTACTTCATTACTTTTACAGATGATTTCTCTAGGTATGGATATGTTTTCTTAATGAAGCATAAATCCGAGGCCTTTGAGAAATTCCTGGAATACAAGAGTGAAGCGGAAAACCAAACAGGCAAAAGTATTAAGACACTGAGATCTGATCGAGGTGGAGAATACTTAAGTGCAGAGTTCCTAGGTTACCTAAAAGAGAAAGGAATTCTCTCTCAGCTTACTCCTCCATACACTCCACAGCACAACGGTGTGTCGGAGAGACGGAATCGAACCCTATTGGATATGGTACGATCCATGATGAGTAATGCTGAGTTACCGCGATCTTTCTGGGGTTATGCACTAGAATCAGCGGCATATCTTTTGAACCAGGTTCCAACCAAGACTGTGCCTACCACACCATATCAGATGTGGAGTGGGAAGAAACCCTGTCTAAAACATTTTAGGACATGGGGGTGTCCAGCTTTTGTAAAAAAGCAGCATTCGGACAAGCTCGAGGCACGCTCAGTACAGTGTAAGCTTGTTGGATATCCAAAGAAATCCAAGGGATATTATTTCTATTACGCAGAGGAACAAAAGGTTTTTGTTTCTCGTCATGCCCACTTCTTAGAAACTGAATTTTTAGAACATCAGAAGAGTGGGAGCGCAGTAGAACTGGAAGAAATTCCAGAACCACAAGCTGCTACTGAAAGTTTGGTAGAACCAGAGGTTCAAGAAGAACAGAACATTCCCGCACCCCTCCGCAGGAGTAGTAGGCCGTCTCATCCGCCTGAGAGATACTATGGTTTTCTCATAGATGGGGATAGAGAGGATTGCATCATAGATGATGATGAACTTACTGACTTCCAGCAGGCCATCCAGAGCGGCGACTCGGTACGATGGCTAGATGCAATGCGGACCGAAATGGAGTCCATGTACACCAACAAAGTATGGACTTTGGACTTTGCTCCAGATGGGGTAAAACCCATAGGATGCAAATGGATCTTCAAGAAAAAGATTGGTGTAGATGGACAGGTGGAAACCTATAAGGCTAGACTTGTTGCAAAGGGTTTTCGTCATAGACCTGGTTTGGACTATGACGAAACTTTTTCTCCAGTGGCTATGCTCAAATCCATTCGGGTCCTTCTTGCTATTGCTGCCTTCCATGATTATGAAATCTGGCAGATGGACGTAAAGACGGCTTTTCTAAATGGAAATTTAGAAGAGAGCGTCTATATGGATCAGCCAGAGGGTTTCAATCAGAGTGGGAGCAGCGGGAAAGTATGCAAGCTGCTTAAGTCCATTTATGGACTAAAGCAGGCATCGCGGAGTTGGAACATCTGTTTTGATGAGACAGTCAAAGAATATGACTTTAT
This sequence comes from Agapanthus africanus, assembly GCA_030015575.1. NCBI lineage: Eukaryota > Viridiplantae > Streptophyta > Magnoliopsida > Asparagales > Amaryllidaceae > Agapanthus > Agapanthus africanus. Next base: position 457,567,617 of record JASDDO010000014.1, on the reverse strand, counting down.
CAAAAATCCAGATGAACCGTGCATATATAGTAAAGTTGTAGCCAGAAGTTTCGTATTCCTCGTCTTGTACGTGGATGGCATTCTATTGATAGGAAATGACATTCCTATGCTACAATCTGTCAAAGGATTCTTGTCACACAGGTTCTCCATGAAAGACCTGGGTGATGCCTCTTACATTCTGGGGATCCGGATCTATCGTGATAGATCCAAGAGGATGTTGGGACTTTCGCAGTCCAGGTATATCGACACTGTACTGAAAAGATTCAGTATGGAAGATTCTAAGCGCGGTAATCTACCGGCTTGTCACGGAATCACCCTCTCCAAAGAGATGTCTCCCAAGACTGATTTGGAAATGGAACGCATGTCTATTATACCCTACGCTTCTGCGGTAGGCTCTATAATGTATGCGATGTTGTGCACCAGACCAGATGTAGCTTATGCACTAAGCGTGGTAAGCCGGTATCAGTCAGACCCAGGGGAGAACCACTGGATAGCAGTAAAGAACATTCTCAAGTACCTGAGGAGGACTAAGGAGATGTTCTTGGTTTACGGCGGAAAAGACCTCAGGTTGGAGGCCTTTGCTGATTCCGGCTTCCAGAGTGATAAGGACGATTCCAAGTCCATGTAAGGTTATGTCTTTACCCTCAATGGAGGGGCGGTGTGCTGGAAGAGCTCCAAGCAGGACACCGTTGCTGACTCGACGATGGAAGCGGAGTATATAGCTGCTTGCGATGCCGCAAAAGAAGCAGTCTGGATGAAGAAGTTCCTAACAGAACTTCAGGTGGTTCCTACCATAGTTGATCCAATACCTCTGTATTGCGACAACAATGGAGCTATAACTTTAGCGAAGGAACCAAGGTCCCATCAGAAGTCCAGACACATCTTGAGGCGGTATCACCTGATCAGGGAGATCATTGATCGTCAGGAGATCGAGGTTCGGAGAGTTGCTTCAGAAGAGAACATTGCTGATCCATTCACGAAGGCCCTACCTCAGATTCAGTTCGAGAGGCTACTCGAGATCATTGGTCTTCGATATGCCAGTACATGGCCCTAGTGCAAGTGGGAGATTGTTAGTGTTTATGCCCTATAAGGCCATTACTGTATCATACTAGTTTGTATATTACTTAATGGAAGCTTGGGATATTCACATGTATATAACAGTCTTGCTAAATATGGTAGTATGCTACGTGGTTTTTCTATCTTAATATATGAGTGTACGTATTGATAGAGCTCTTAGGATCTTGCTTGACTACCAGCGTTGTGATGGCAGTCACACTAGTGGGGGCTGGGTAGTCTACAAGCACATCCTTATTCAGGTCCCTAGTCGTTGGATTATCGAGACAGAGCATCGATACTCCGGAGTAGACTAGTGTGTACGCTTCTCATCCCAGTTGGGGAGATGGTCTGTCCCACAGCCGTCAGTACGTCGTACTGGAGACAGTATACAGGTGCTCGTTGGGTTACGGGTACACCGGACAGGACTCACAGGGAACTGTTGGTTGGTTTTATACCAGTCGTCAGTGAACAGTTCCCAGGTGACATGAGTACAGCATAGTCCGCAGACTTGACACTGTTACTTCGCCTCGAGTGTGTCCAACTGTTCTTAGATCGCTACCCTACCACGGCTCAAAGGAGTCATGCAAACAGGTAGCAGTTGGGTGCAGTCCCGAGCACTTGGAGGCAGTGGCGGTTAGACAGGATTCGTCCCTCCCGGTATTAGGAGTAGATATCGCGCTGTGTCAGAGAGCCATTACGCAAAGTCCCTGGCCAGGGCAAGCGAGATTTGCTGGTAGGTTCCAGTAGTTTCTCAGGGTGTAATGGGCTTCCCTCCGACACGACTTATACCGCTATTAGGGGACTGACGCTTGCCGCCACCTAGGCCCGATATGCGATAGTCTTGGACGAACGGACCGGACTGTATGGAGATTATCACAGCAGGCTCAGTAGGAGTTCAGATGGGTTTCCTCATCGGCCTTCTTATCGACAACTACCTGGGGACCGTTACGTACAGCTAGTGCCGCTTGCGGTCTGTGGTTAAACCCACTGCCAGCGTAGTAGTCGAGTCTTTAGAGTCCCACACAGAGAGTTTCCTACTCCAGGCGAAACGATATAGAGGTCGTATGGTTTTATGACAAAGGGTTCGGACGCGTATGTGTGTTTACACACTTACATCGTTTGGACAGTTTTTACCAGTCGGCTTTGGTTTAAGCCAGTTACTGGTATCCGGTTATTGGATTTATACAGTCTAAAGTTTTTCCGTATTTTTGCGGATCGGAGGGGCGTTCTCGTAATTACGCGAGAAGCTTCTAGAAGATGGTGACTAAGGAGGTTTAGGTGTCATATGCATTAAATGGGTTTAGCGAGTCATGAGAGTGATTCATACATATCATTAATGCATGATAAATGCTTAATGAGTCATGGTTATGAATCACCATTAGATATTTGTGAAACTTGATTATTCATCATTTTTGTTTTCTTTTATTGATGAATTTTAAAGTTTCATATATATTATGATAACTTACTATTCTCACTTGATAATTATATTCACATTCTCTCTCCTCAAGCTCTCTCTCTTCAAACCCTAATCCTCACCCCTCATGTGTTGAGAACAAGGATTAGTTAGACTAAACAATCCATAACCCTCACTCTATCTCACTCTATCTTCTTTGATTAGCAATCCAAGAAGGTTAGTTGCCTCAAGTTTAGAGGCTAAGCTTGGAGTTTTGCTATCGGGTGGATCATCTACTACATCAAGAAGGCCGAGGAGGACGAGGAGATCGTAAAGCCGAAGGACTTGGTTCGAAAGGTATAATCCCTAAGCATAGTAGTTTAGAACAACTATGTGTTTGGCTAGTTATCGTTTAGCTTCGATTTAAGCGGTTAGTCGATGTTCGTTCACTAAACAAGTTCGTTTTTGAAAATTCCGCTTCCCCACAAGTATTGGGGTGTAGTACATCGACTTACAGTATGTAATATTCTTTTATTGGGGCACTTCCAGGTTGCGGAAGGTGTCACCGTTGATGTATATTATTTACTTTTCCGCATTAGGATAGACCCAAGGAGGGGAGCACAAGTAACCGGGTTCTATGGTCCAGTGGGAGACTATATCGAGGAGTCGAGTCCGGGTCTCATAACTCTAGAATTGGTAGGGTTACTTGCCGCTCTCGTAGGGGTCTAGGGGTGTGGGATTGGCTATTCATCACGACCGTGTAATCCGTGTTTTATACTGTCTCGTATTGAAAACACGGACGTCCTAGTATATCCAATATTTCATATGATATTTTCTGCTACGTTATCTGTGATGAGATCATGTGATTTGTTCAGATGGATACTGTATATACTATATATGATATATTATATAAACGTTGCTTATGTTTTACACCCGCGCTAGCCCTGCCCCGCTCTGCCGTTAGTTACCTAACCTAATGGTACAGACGGGACATCGAGGCGAATGCGGATGGCATAAGCGTACGTTATATTTATCTGTGATGTTTAGGTGGACTAAAATGATGGGACATTCATTAATGAGATTAATGGAAGAAAATAAACCTAAAAGATGTTGTGGAATCGAATTTCAAAATAAAAACAGGTAGCTACAGTTCTTGCTTTGCATCGCGGTGTTCTTTGTAGAACATCCTGCACCTTATTCGATAAGATCCTTGGTTTGTTGCTGGAGACTTTAATGTGGTGGCATCCAGTGAGCCACGTGTAAGTCCACGTTGCCCACCCCGGTGCTTGCGGGGAGGCGGAAACGGTATAAAAATCGGATTTTTTAGGTACTAGGCAACATGGACTAACTAAAGGAGGATCTTTGCTAAACAAAAACTAAATACAAGCTAACTAGTATTAGCTACATGGAAGAAAGGTTATACCTTGGGCTTTATGTCCTTCTCTCCTTGCTCCTTGGAGTGGAAGAAAGAGATCACCTTGTCGCATTCTCTAGTCGAAGAAGGATCCACCCGAGAGCCTCAACCTTTGGCTTCAACTTTAAGCTAGAAGTAACTAAGATGCTAGAAGTGCTAATCCTAGAACCTTAGATGAGAGTAGAGATTACTTTAGAGAGGTTTATCTCAAGCTCAAGTGTTTCTCAACACATGAGAGGGGAGAGCTTGAGAGAGAGGAAGAAGAGGAGAGAGAATCTATATGATATAATGAGAGAAAATAATGAACCATTCTCTCTAATATGGGTGAATTATGAAATTAGATAATTAGCTAGATAATTGTCATGGTTAATCAAGACCTGACCATTATCATTTCATATTTAATGCAAATTGCAAGGATCAAAGAGCATCTTTTATATGGAATGATGATGGTCAAAGTTGTAAGTCCACGTTGCCCATCCCGGTGCTTTCGGGGAGGCGGAAAACGGAATAAAAATCGGATTTTTATCGAACTAGGCAACATGGACTAACTAAAGGAGGATCTTTGCTAAACAAAAACTAACTAAAAGCTAACTAGATTTAGCTACATGGAAGAAAGGTTATACCTTGGGCTTTATGTCCTTCTCTCCTTGCTCCTTGGAGTGGAAGAAAGAGATCACCTTGTCGCCTTCTCTAGTCGAAGAAGGATTCACCCGAGAGCCTCAACCTTTGGCTTCAACTTCAAGCAAGAAGTAACTAAGGTGCTAGAAGTGCTAATCCTAGAACCTTAGATAAGAGTAGAGATTACTTTGGAGAGGTTTATCTCAAGCTCAAGTGTTTCTCAACAGATGAGAGGGGAGAGCTTGAGAGAGAATCTATATGATAGAATGAGAGAATAAAGAGCCATTCTCACATATATGTGTGAATTACTGTAAAAAGATAATTAGCAAGATAATTGTCATCGTTTAATCAATACTTGACCATTATCATTTCATATTAAATGCAAATTGCAAGGATCAAAGAGCATCTTTTATATAGAATGATGATGGTCAAAGTGTCAACCTAGGTCATCAAGTCAAGATAGTCAAATGGTCAACAACCCTAACCATGAACAATCATATTTAACTAATATCAATTAATCATAATACACACATAAGCATTAGGGTTAATAAAACGACAATGTTCATTAACCCTAATCAAAGTCCTCTCCCTCTGTCTCAATCAACTGTGCATACGCACCCGTATTCGTGATCCGAGGAACACGAATACAAAGAGATAAAACTAATCCCAAATCATATACTAGGATCTGGCTTAAACTAAAGCCCGCTAGTATAAGCTGTCCAGACAGCAAACGTGCACAAGTGCGCGGATGTGAACGAACCCTGTCGCAAAACCATGCGACCTCTACTGATTTTGCCTAAAGGCGAATAGATCTCTGTGTAGGACTCTAAAGACTTGACACTACGCTGGCAGTGGGTTTAACCACAGTCCGCAAGCGGCACTAGCTGTACATAACGGTCCCCAGGTAGATGCCGATAAGAAGACTGACGAGGTGATCCCATCTGAACTCCTACTGAGCCTGTATGTGATAGTCTCCGTACAGTCCGGTCTGTTCGTCTGATACATCGCATGGCGAGCCTAGGGGGCGGTGAACGTCATTCCCCTGATAGCGGTATAAGTCGTGTCGGAGTGTAGCCCAGAACACCCTGAGATAACACTGGAAACCTACCAGTATATCTCGCTTGCCCTGGCCAGGGACTACTTGTGTAATGGCTCTCCTGGACACAGCGCGATGTCAACCCCAATTACCGGGAGAGACGAATCCTGTCTAACCGTCACTGCCTCCAAGTGCTTCGGGACTGCACCCAAAAACTACCTGTTTGCACGACTCCTTTGAGCCGTGGTAGGGTAATAATCAAAGTGCAGTGGGAACACACTCGAGGCGAAGTGATAGTATCAAGTCAGCGGACTAAGCTGTACTCATGTCACCTGGGAACTGATAACTAACGCTAGGTATAATACCAATCAACAGTTCTCGACGAGTCCTGTCCAGTGTACTCGTAACCTAACGAGCACCCGCATACTATCTCAAGTACGACGTACTGACGGCTGTGGGACAGACCGTCTCCCCCGCTGGGATGAGAAGAGCATACGCTAGTCTACTCCGGAGTATCGATGCCCTGTCTCGATAGTCCAACGACTAGGGACCTGTATAAGGATGTGCTTACGGATTACCCAGCCCCCACGAGTGTGAGCGCCATCACAACGCTGGTAATCGAGCAAAGATCCTAAGGGCTCTACTAATATGTTATATAAGCTATATGCTAAAAGAAACACATGCACATATTGAAGTAGAGACAAACCAAGTAGCATACTACCATTTCGAGCAAGATTGTATATACAACTATGAATATCCCAAGCTTCCATCAAGTAATATACATACTAGTATGATTCAGTAATGGCCTCTAGGGCATATACACTAACAATCTCCCACTTGCACTAAGGCCATGTACTGGCGTATCGAAGACTTATAATCTCGATCAGCCGCTCGAACTGAGTCTGGGGTAAGGCATTTGTGAATGGATCTGCAGTGTTATCTTCTGAAGCAACCCTCCGAACCTCGATCTCCTGGCGATCGACGATCTCCCTGATCAGGTGATACCGCCTCAAGATGTGTCTGGATTTCTGATGGGACCTGGGTTCCTTTGTTAAAGCTATAGCCCCGTTGTTGTCACAATACAGAGGTATTGGATCAGCAATGGACGGAACCACCTGAAGTTCATTCAAGAACTTCCTCATCCAGACAGCTTCTTTTGCGGCATCAGATGCAGCGATGTATTCCGCTTCCATAGTCGAGTCAGCAACGGTTTCCTGTTTGGAGCTCTTCCAACACACTGCCCCTCCATTGAGAGTAAAGACAAAACCCGACATGGACTTGGAATCATCCTTGTCACTCTGGAAGCTGGAGTCAGCAAAGGCCTCAATCTGGAGGTCTTTTCCGCCATACACCAAGAACATCTCCTTAGTCCTTCTCAGTTACTTGAGAATGTTCTTTACCGCTATCCAATGTTTCTACCCAGGGTTTGACTGATACCTGCTTACCACACTCAGTGCATAAGCCACATCTGGTCTGGTACACAACATCGCATATATTATAGAGCCTACCGCAGAAGCGTAGGGTATAATAGACATGCGATCCCTCTCCAAATCAGTCTTGGGAGACATCTCTTTGGAGAGGGTGATCCCGTGACAAGCCGGTAGATTACCGCGCTTGGAATCTTCCATACTGAATCTTTTCAGTATGGTGTCGATGTACCTGGACTGTGAGAGTCATAAAATCCTCTTGGATCTGTCATGGTAGATCCGGATCCCCAGAATGTATGAGGCATCACCCAGGTCTTTCATGGAGAACCTGTGTGACAAGAACCCCTTGGCAGATTATAGCATAGGAATGCTATTTCCTATTAAGAGAATGTCATCCACGTATAAAACGAGGAATACTACAGTTCTCGCTACAAATCTACAATAGATGCATGGTTCATCTGGATTTTTGATAAAGCCAAATTCCTTGACCGTCTCATCAAAATAGATGTTCCAACTCCGCGATGCCTGCTTTAGTCCATAAATGGACTTAAGCAACTTGCACACCTTTCCGCTGCTCCCACTCTGAATGAAACCCTCTGGCTGGTCCATATAGACACACTCCTCTAAATTTCCATTTAGAAAAGTGGTCTTTACGTCCATCTTCCAAATCTCATAATCGTGGAAGGCAGCAATGGCAAGAAGGATCCGAATGGATTTCAGCATAGCTACTGGAGAAAAGGTTTCGTCATAGTCCAAACCAGGTCGCTGACGAAAACCCTTTGCAACCAGTCTAGCTTTATAGGTCTCAACCTGTCCATCTACACCAATCTTCCTTTTGAAGATCCACTTGCATCCTACGGGTTTTACCCCATCTGGAGCAATGTCCAACGTCCATACTTTGTTGGTGTACATGGACTCCATTTCGGTCCGCATTGCATCCAGCCATTTTACCGAGTCGACGCTCTGAATGGCTTGCTGGAAGCTAGTAGGCTCATCACAATCTATGATGCAATCCTCTCTATCCCCGTCTATGACAAAACCGTAGTATCTCTCGGGCGGATGAGACTGCCTACTACTCCTGCGGAGTGGCGTGGGAATGTCCTGATCTTTCGAACCCTTTGGTTCTACTAAGCTTTCAGTAATAGCTCGTGGTTCTGGAATTTCTTCCAGTTCTATTGCGCTCCCACTTATTTCTTTTTCTATGAACTGGTGTTCTAGAAAGTGGGCATGGCGAGAAACAAAAACCTTTTGTTCCTCTTCGCAATAGAAGAAATATCGCTTGGTGTTCTTTGGATATCCCACAAACTTGCACTGTACTGAGCGTGCCTCGAGCTTGTCCGCATGCTGCTTTTTGACAAAAGCTGGACATCCCCATTTCTTAATGTGATTAAGATAGGGTCTCTTCCCACACCACATCTGATATAGTGTAGTAGGCACAATCTTAGTTGGAACTCAGTTCAAAAGGTATGCAGCTGATTCTAGCACATATCCCCAGAACGATCGCGGCAACTCAGCGTCACTCATCATGGATCGTACCATATCCAATAGGGTTCGGTTCCGTCTCTCCGATACACCGTTATGTTGCGGAGTGTATGGAGGAGTAAGCTGAGAGAGAATTCCATTCTCTTTTAAGTAACCTAGGAACTCGGCACTCAAGTATTCACCACCTCGATCAGATCTTAGTGTCTTTATACTTTTGCCTGTTTGTTTTTCTACTTCATTCTTGTATTCCTGGAATTTTTCAAAGGCCTCGGATTTATGTTTCATTAAGAAGACATATCCGTACCTTGAAAAGTCATCGGTAAAAGTAATGAAGTAAGAATAACCGCTTCGTGCATGTGTAGACATTGGACCGCACACGTCGCTGTGTACGAGTCCCAAGAGCTCGCTCGCTCTTACTCCATGTCTAGTGAACGGAGTCTTTGTCATCTTTCCTTTGAGACAAGATTGACAAGTTGCATACGATTGATATTCGAACGGATCCAAATATCCTTCTGTGTGTAACTTCGTCAACCTTCTCTCATTAATGTGACCGAGTCTACAATGCCATAAGAAAGCCTGATTGATTTCAGGAGACTTTCTTTTGTGTGTATTCTGGACATTGAAAATCTGTGGTTGGTTTAATACGTATATACCGTTGTTTAATGTACCTGACCCAATCAAAACTTGATTAAGGTGAATGTTCACTACATTACTTACAAATGCAAATTCATAACCTTCTTTAGATAATAAAGATACAGAAATGATATTAAAGGTTGCATTTGGTACAAAATAACAAATACGCAAAACCAAAAAGTGTCCATCCAACAATCCCAGGTGATAGTCCCCCACGGCCTCAGCATCCATGCTAGCTCCGTTTGCAACTCTGAGGGTCATATCACCTGCCTTCAAAACTCTACGCTTTCTCAACGCCTGCAAAGAATTACAGATAAGAGATCCTGATCCGGTATCCAATACCCCGGATGTAGAGTTTATTGATAGACAGTTTTCAATAACATACATACCTGAAGCTGAAGCCGCAACTCGCTTCAGATCTTGGGTTTTGGCCTTCCAAGCCTTGCAATCCTGTTTCCAGTGTCCACTTTTGGGACAGTAGAAGCATTCTTCCTTCCCCACTAGCTTTCCCGCTACCTTTGTTGCCTTTCCTTTTCCCTTCGTATCCACTTTACTGACACCGCCTCTTGGTTTGGCGGGGGCTTTCTTCTTCTTACCCTTGGCTTTCGCCCTGGACCTAGAAGAGGAAGATCCTCCTACAAACAAAGTGGATGTCTCCCTACCATTCTGTAGGGTGCCCTCAGCACTCCTCAACATGTTCAGAAGTTCGGAATGTTCAACCTCCTTTCCTTGCATGTTGAAGTTTAGGACAAACTGGGCGTAAGTGGAAGGAAGGGACTGAAGAATCAAATCAGTGTAGAGTTCATTCTCCAAAGTGGTCCCAAGGTCCGCGAGCTCCTCTATGTAGCCAATCATCTTAAGCACGTGTTCCGCTACCGATGATCCGACGGCCAATCTTGCCGAAAATAGCTTCTTCGACACTTCGTATCTTGCGATACGAGACTTCTCTCCATACAGTTCTTTTGTATGGAGAAATATGGACTCTAGGTCCATATTCTCATGCCTCCTCTGATGTTCGTTATCCATCGAGGCAAGCACTAGGCATTTGGCCTTCGCGCAATCGATCTCCCATGTCTTACGGATTTCTTTATCCGTGACGCTGGAGGTGGGACCTAGGACAGGGGGAGCTTTGGTGGTAAGGACATACCCCAACTTGTCGTAAGTGATTGCCATCTTGACATTCCTGAGCCACTCTTTGTAGTTTGGCCCTGTCAGTATGTTTTTATCTAGTAATAACTTAAGTCCGGTCATGTTGAATGGTCGCTGCAATTAGGAGAGCGAAAAGAAACACTTTAGCATGATGCTCTTGCAAGTTTAGAGTGGTTTTTAGTTTGTCTAAACAGGATGGCTCCTACTGTCTCTCGAATCCCTCCTCAAACCATAAAGGAAGAATTAGTCGGGATCAATCTCACCGTACAATACTTGCTTAACCGTTCAGCCAGGCCAGTGTCGGTACTTCGAGGGAGGTTTTCCAACGCTTTCGCGAAGTTCCTTAATTAAGTAACCTCTTTTCCCTGTGGGCGTAGCCCTGCTAACACCTTTCTAGACACCTACTAGGTTTATAGCATTGATCGTTAAGTGAGAGTGTTCCCGAGGAGTAGCATATACTCACAGTAGGATCGGGATCCAAATATCATCGCGTGATAAAACCGAAGGAATCCTACCAGAATCATCACACTCCAAATGGTATGCAGCGCTAGCAAGTTTCAGTACTTATGAAACTCCCGATGTGGATTTTTGCCCCATGCTCTTATGACCTTGGCGTGAGGTCAAAATGTCATAAGTCACATGTCAAGTTCTTCCCATCATTATCCCGGTTAATTTGAACCCACCCGTACCTACCCTTGACGTAGGCCAAAATGGTAGTACGAATGTCTCAAACCAACGCATTCTATCTAAGCAACAGATAAATATCCGGCAGCTACCAATCACTATGCCTTGGTGTGAGGTCAAAATACATAGTTTGAAGACTACCGAATATTTAACTAAAATGATGGAGGGCTACAAATGGTTTTGGCGAAACCGTGAACGTAGTGAACTTGATATAATCGATGGAACGAGATAGCTTTTAAAAAGGAGTGGTTCAAGCTCCACGTTTAAAAGTTTAGTTTTGAAAAGAACCGAGTGGTTTTCAAAGTGTTCCAATCGAATTTTACTTGGTTTATTTTCTTGCATTAGTTCTTTTAATGCGTCCCATCATTTAATCCTACCATTGCATAAAACAACCAAAATATGGTGTACGCTTATGCCATCCGCATTCGCCACGGGGCCCCGTCATCACCCGTTAGATTACTTAACTAATGACAGAGCGGGGGCTGGACTAGCGCGGATACAAAACATAAGCAACACCTAAATAGTTATCATATATAAATATATAGCAATGATAGCCATTACAGATCACAGATGAATACATTGGATATACTAGGAATCCGCAATCCGTTCGAGCCTGCAACGAAAAACGGATTACACGGTCGCGGTGAATAACCAATACCCCACCCAAGACCCCTACGGGTGCGGCAAACTACCCGCCAAGTACCCGAAGCGAAGCAACCTCCCTCAACTCCGTGAGTAGGCCACTCGGCACTTCGAGATACCCGGTAGTTTGTGCACCCCCTCCATGGGTCTATCCTTGGAGCAAAAACAGTAAAAAGAATTATACAATGACGGCTACAACCCCGACCCGGTTGTGCGGCCAAACAAATAATATTACATCAATTTACATGTTACATGAATGAAAGAAAAGAAAACTCTCATCTAACAAAACCCCCCGGCTATTCACCCGCGACAATCCAACGCATTCATATACACATACCATCAACAAACACAGATCACAGATATGTATAACCCCCACTAATCGACGTATAGCGATTAGTAGACGTTAACTACATATAAACATCACAGATATAACCCAATAGTCAAAGTATATTGAAGTTCGATCAAAAATACGGATTTATAGCCACCCCAAATGCAAATTTCTATTCTGGAAAATCTGGGCAGAAATAAAACATCTTAAAAATCACAAAACCTTAACAGAGGAATACTGCACCAAACTCGGTCCAGAACGGAGTCAAAAAGGCCGCGGTTCCGCGGCAATAGGCATGCTTTTGTCGCGGAACCGCCGCGCTTTGAACTGTTCACTGGACCGTTTTTGGTGTGCTTCTTGACAAAACCCTGAGCCGATTTTTGAAGTATGATTTTTTATTTTTAGAGAAGAAAAAACAACAACAGAAACTTAGGGTTTTGATGTTTTAGTTTTGCGATTTTTCCGATCGAACATCCACACACTTTACTAACTAGCTAGTTTATGTTTATTTAGGCTCTGATACCACTGTAAGTCCACGTTGCCCACTCCGGTGCTTGCGGGGAGGCGGAAAACGGAATAAAAATCGGATTTTTATCGAACTAGGCAACATGGACTAACTAAAGGAGGATCTTTGCTAAACAAAAACTAACTAAAAGCTAACTAGATTTAGCTACATGGAAGAAAGGTTATACCATGGTCTTTATGTCCTTCTCTCCTTGCTCCTTGGAGTGGAAGAAAGAGATCACCTTGTCGCCTTCTCTAGTCGAAGAAGGATCCACCCGAGAGCCTCAACCTTTGGCTTCAACTTCAAGCTAGAAGTAACAAAGGTGCTAGAAGTGCTAATTCTAGAACCTTAGATGAGAGTAGAGATTACTTTGGAGAGGTTTATCTCAAGCTCAAGTGTTTCTCAACACATGAGAGGGGAGAGCTTGAAAGAGGAAGAGGAGGAGAGAGAATCTATATGATAGAATGAGAGAATAAAGAGCCATTCTCACATATATGTGTGAATTATTGTAAAAAGATAATTAACAAGATAATTGTCATGGTTTAATCAAGACTTGACCATTATCATTTCATATTAAATGCAAATTGCAAGGATCAAAGAGCATCTTTTATATGGAATGATGATGGTCAAAGTGTCAACCTTGGTCAACAAGTCAAGATAGTCAAATGGTCAACAACCCTAACCATGAACAATTATATTTATCTAATATCAACTAATCATAATACACACATAGGCATTAGGGTTAATAAAATGACAATGGTCATTAACCCTAATCAAAGTCCTCTCCCTCTGTCTCAATCAACTGTGCATACGCACCCGTATTCGTGATCCGAGGAACACGAATACAAAGAGATAAAACCAATCCTCAATCATATACTAGGATCTGGATTAAACCAAAGCCCGCTAGTATAAGTTGTCCGGACAGCAAACGTGCACAATTGCGCGGATGTGAACGAACCCTGTCGCAAAACCATGCGACCTCTACTCATTTTGCCTAAAGGCGAATAGCTCTCTGTGTGGGACTCTAAAGACCCGACACTATGCTGGCAGTGGGTTTAACCACAGACCGCAAGCGGCACTAGCTATATGTAACGGTCCCCAGGTAGATGCCGATAAGAAGACTGACGAGGTGACCCCATCTGAACTCCTACTCAGCCTGTATGTGACAGTCTCCGTACAGTCCGGTCTGTTCATCTGATACATCACATGGCGGGCCTAGGGGGGCGGTAAACGTCAGTCCCCTAATAGCGGTACAAGTCGTGTCAGAGTGTAGCCCAGAACACCCTGAGATAACACTGGAAACTAACCAGTATATCTCGTTTGCCCTGGACAGGGACTACTTGTGTAATGGCTCTCCTGGACACAGCGCGATGTCAACCCCCAATACCGGGAGAGACGAATCCTGTCTAACCGTCACTGCCTCCAAGTGCTTCGGGACTGCTCCTAAAAACTACCTGTTTGCACGATTCCTTTGAGCCGTGATAGGGTAGTAATCAAAGTGCAGTGGGAACACACTCGAGGCGAAGTGACAGTATCAAGTCAGCGGACTAAGCTGTACTCATGTCACCTGGGAATTGATTACTGACGATAGGTATAATACCAACCAACAGTTTCCGATGAGTCCTGTCCAGTGTACTCGTAACCTAACGAGCACCCGCATACTTTCTCAAGTACGACGTACCGACGGCTGTGGGACAGACCGTCTCCCAGGCTGGGATGAGAAGCGCATACGCTAGTCTACTCCGGAGTATCGATGCCCTGTCTCGATAGTCCAACGACTACGGACCTGTATAAGGATGTGCTTATGGATTACCCAGCCCCCACGAGTGTGAGCGCCATCACAACGCTGTTAATCAAGCAATGATCCTAAGGGCTCTACTAATATGTTATATAAGCGATATGCTTAAAGAAACACATGCACATATTGAAGTAGAGACAAACCAAGTAGCATACTACCATTTCGAGCAAGATTGTATATACAACTGTGAATATCCCAAGCTTCCATCAAGTAATATACATACTGGTATGATACAGTAATGTCCTTTAGGGCATATACACTAACAAAAGTGTCAACCTAGGTCAACAAGTCAAGTATGGTCAAAAGGTCAACAACCCTAACCATGCACAATTATATATAACTAATATCAATTATTCATAATACACACATAAGCATTAGGGTTAAGAAAATGACAATGGTCATTAACCCTAATCAAAGTCCTCTGCCTCTGTCTCAGTCAACTGTGCATACGCACCCGTATCTGTGATCCGAGGAACACGAATACAATGAGATAAAACCAATCCCAAATCATATACTAGGATCCGGCTTAAACCAAAGCCCGCTAGTATAAGCTGTCCGGACATCAAACGTGCACAAGTGCGCGGATGTGAACGAACCCTGTCGCAAAACTATGCGACCTCTACTCATTTTGCCTAAAGGCGAATAACTCTCTATGTGGGACTCTAAAGACTCGACACTACGCTGGCAGTGGGTTTAACCACAGACCGCAAGCGGCACTAGCTGTACGTAACGGTCCCCAGGTAGATGCCGATAAGAAGGCTGACGAGGTGACCCCATCTGAACTCCTACTGAGCCTGTATGTGACAGTCTCCGTATAGTCCGGTCTGTTCGTCTGATACATCGCATGGCGGGCCTAGGGGGGCGGTAAACGTCAGTCCCCTAATAGCGGTACAAGTCGTGTCGGAGTGTAGCCCAGAACACCCTGAGATAACACTGGAAGCCTACCAGTATATCTCGCTTGCCCTGGCCAGGGACTACTTGTGTAATGGCTCTCCTGGACACAGCGCGATGTCAACCCCCAATACCGGGAGAGACGAATCCTGTTTAACCGTCACTGCCTCCAAGTGCTTCGGGACTGCTCCTAAAAACTACCTGTTTGCACGACTCCTTTGAGCCGTGATAGGGTAGTAATCAAAGTGCAGTGGGAACACACTCGAGGCGAAGTGACAGTATCAAGTCAGCGGACTAAGCTGTAATCATGTCACCTGGGAATTGATTACTGACGATAGGTATAATACCAACCAACAGTTTCCGATGAGTCCTGTCCAGTGTACTCGTAACTTAACGAGCACCCGCATACTTTCTCAAGTACGACGTACCGACGGCTGTGGGACAGACCGTCTCCCACGCTGGGATGAGAAGTGCATATGCTAGTCTACTCCGGAGTATCGATGCCCTGTCTCGATAGTCCAACGACTACGGACCTATATAAGGATGTGCTTATGGATTACCCAGCCCCCACGAGTGTGAGCGCCATCACAACGCTGTTAATCAAGCAATGATCCTAAGGGCTCTACTAATATGTTATATAAGCGATATGCTTAAAGAAACACATGCACATATTGAAGTAGAGACAAACCAAGTAGCATACTACCATTTCGAGCAAGATTGTATATACAACTGTGAATATCCCAAGCTTCCATCAAGTAATATACATACTGGTATGATACAGTAATGGCCTCTAGGGCATATACACTAACAAAAGTGTCAACCTAGGTCAACAAGTCAAGTATGGTCAAAAGGTCAACAACCCTAACCATGCACAATTATATATAACTAATATCAATTATTCATAATACACACATAAGCATTAGGGTTAAGAAAATGACAATGGTCATTAACCCTAATCAAAGTCCTCTGCCTCTGTCTCAGTCAACTGTGCATACGCACCCGTATCTGTGATCCGAGGAACACGAATACAATGAGATAAAACCAATCCCAAATCATATACTAGGATCCGGCTTAAACCAAAGCCCGCTAGTATAAGCTGTCCGGACATCAAACGTGCACAAGTGCGCGGATGTGAACGAACCCTGTCGCAAAATTATGCGACCTCTACTCATTTTGCCTAAAGGCGAATAACTCTCTGTGTGGGACTCTAAAGACTCGACACTACGCTGGCAGTGGGTTTAACCACAGACCGCAAGCGGCACTAGCTGTACGTAACGGTCCCCAGGTAGATGCCCATAAGAAGGCTGACGAGGTGACCCCATCTGAACTCCTACTGAGCCTGTATGTGACAGTCTCCGTATAGTCCGGTCTGTTCGTCTGATACATCGCATGGCGGGCCTAGGGGGGCGGTAAACGTCAGTCCCCTAATAGCGGTACAAGTCGTGTCGGAGTGTAGCCCAGAACACCCTGAGATAACACTGGAAGCCTACCAGTATATCTCGCTTGCCCTGGCCAGGGACTACTTGTGTAATGGCTCTCCTGGACACAGCGTGATGTCAACCCCCAATACCGGGAGAGACGAATCCTGTCTAACCGTCACTGCCTCCAAGTGCTTCGGGAATGCACCCAACTACTACCTGTTTGCACGACTCCTTTGAGCCATGGTAGGGTAGTAATCAAAGTACAGTGGGAACACACTCGAGGCGAAGTGACAGTGTTAAGTCAGCGGACTAAGCTGTACTCATGTCACCTGGGAACTGATAACTGACGATAGGTATAATACCAACCAACAGTTCCCGACGAGTCCTGTCCAGTGTACTCGTAACCTAACGAGCACCCGCATACTATCTCAAGTACGACGTACTGACGGCTGTGGGACAGACCGTCTCCCACGCTGGGATGAGAAGCGCATATGCTAGTTTACTCCGGAGTATCGATGCACTGTCTCGATAGTCCTACGACTAGGGACCTGTATAAGGATGTGCTTATGGATTACCCAGCCCCCACGAGTGTGAGCGCCATCACAACGCAGGTAATCAAGCAAAGATCCTAAGGGCTCCACTAATGCGTATAGGTGATACAACAAAAGAAACACATGTACACATTAAAGCAGAGAAAAACCAAGTAGCATACTTCCATTTCGAGCAAGATAGTATATACAACTGTGAATATCCCAACCTTCCATCAAGTAATATACATACTAGTATGATACAGTAATGGCCTCTAGGGCATATACACTAACAATCTCCTACTTGCACTAAGGCCATGTACTGGCGTATCGAAGACCTATCATCTCGATCAGCTGCTCGAACTGAGTCTGGGGTAAGGCCTTCATGAATGGATCTGCAGTGTTATCTTCTGAAGCAACCCTCCGAACCTCGATCTCCTGGCGATCCACGATCTCCCTGATCAGGTGATACCGCCTCAAGATGTGTCTGGATTTCTGATGGGACCTGGGTTCCTTCGCTAAAGCTATAGCCCCGTTGTTGTCACAATACAGAGGTATTGGATCAACAATGGACGGAACCACCTGAAGTTCATTCAAGAACTTCCTCATCCAGAAAGCTTCTTTTGCGGCATCAGATGCAGCGATGTATTCCGCTTCCATAGTCGAGTCAGCAACGGTTTCCTGTTTGGAGCTCTTCCAACACACCGCCCCTCCATTGAGGGTAAAGACAAAACCCGACATGGACTTGGAATCATTCTCGTCACTCTGAAAGCTGGAGTCAGCAAAGGCCTCAATCTGGAGGTCTTTTCCGCCATACACCAAGAACATCTCCTTAGTCCTTCTCAGGTACTTGAGAATGTTCTTTACCGCTATCCAATGTTTCTCCCCAGGGTTTGACTGATACCTGCTTACCACACTCAGTGCATAAGCCACATCTGGTCTGGTAAACAACATCGCATACATTATAGAGCCTACCGCAGAAGCGTAGGGTATAATAGACATGCGATCCCTCTCCAAATCAATCTTGGGAGACATCTCTTTGGAGAGGGTGATCCCGTGACAAGCCGGTAGATTACCGCTCTTGGAATCTTCCATACTGAATCTTTTCAATATGGTGTCCATGTACCTGGACTGTGAGAGTCCTAAAATCCTCTTAGATCTGTCACGGTAGATCCGGATCCCCAGAATGTATGAGGCATCACCCAGGTCTTTCATGGAGAACCCGTGTGACAAGAACCCCTTGACAGATTGTAGCATATGAATGTCATTTCCTATTAAGAGAATGTCATCCACGTATAAAACGAGGAATACTATAGTTCTCGCTACAAATCTATAATAGATGCATGGTTCATCTGGATTTTTGATAAAGCCAAATTCCTTGACCGTCTCATCAAAACAAATGTTCCAACTCCGCGATGCCTGCTTTAGTCCATAAATGGACTTAAGCAACTTGCATACCTTTCCGCTGCTCCCACTCTGAATGAAACCCTCTGGCTGGTAAATATAAACACACTCCTCTAAATTTCCTTTTAGAAAAGCTGTCTTTACGTCCATCTGCCAAATCTCATAATCATGGAAGGCAGCAATGGCAAGAAGGATCCGAATGGATTTCAATATAGCTACTGGAGAAAAGGTTTCATCATAGTCCAAACCAGGTCGCTGACGAAAACCCTTCGCCACCAGTCTAGCTTTATAGGTCTCAACCTGTCCATCTACAACAATCTTCCTTTTCAAGATCCACTTGCATCCTACGGGTTTTACCCCATCTGGAGCAATGTCCAACGTCCATACTTTTTTGGTGTACATGTACTCCATTTCGGTCCGCATTGCAACCAACCATTTTACTGAGTCAATGCTCTGAATGGTTTGCTGGAAGCTAGTAGGCTCATCACAATCTATGATGCTATCCTCTCTATCCCCGTCTATGAGAAAACCGTAGTATCTCTCGGGAGGATGAGACTGCCTATTACTCCTGCGGAGTGGCGTGGGAATGTCCTGATCTTTCGAACCCTCTGGTTCTACTAAGCTTTCAGTAATATCTCGTGGTTCTAGAATTTCTTGCAGTTCTATTGCGCTCCCACTTATTTCTTTTTCTAAGAACAGGTGTTCTAGAAAGTGGGCATGGAGAGAAACAAAAACCTTTTGTTCCTCTTCGCAATAGAAGAAATATCCCTTGGAGTTCTTTGGATATCCCACAAACTTGCACTGTACCGAGCGTGCCTCGAGCTTGTCCGCATGCTGCTTTTTGACAAAAGCTGGACATCCCCTTGTCTTAACGTGATTAAGATAGGGTCTCTTCCCACACAACATCTGATATGGTGTAGTAGGCACAGTCTTAGTTGGAACTCGGTTCAAAAGGTATGCAGCTGATTTTAGCGCATATCCCCAGAACGATCGAGGTAACTCAGCGTTACTCATCATGGACCGTACCATATCCAATAGGGTTCAGTTCCGTCTCTCCGATACACTGTTATGTTGCGGAGTGTATGGAGGAGTAAGCTGAGAGAGAATTCCATTCTCTTTTAAGTAACCCAGGAACTCGGCACTCAAGTATTCACCACCTCGATCAGATCTCAGTGCCTTGATACTTTTGCCTGTTTGTTTTTCTACTTCATTCTTATATTCCTGGAATTTTTCAAAAGCCTCGGATTTATGTTTCATTAAGAAGACATATCCGTACCTTGAAAAGTCATCCGTAAAAGTAATGAAGTAAGAATAACCGCTTCGTGCATGCGTAGACATTGGACCGCACAAGTCGCTGTGTACGAGTCCCAAGAGCTCGCTCGCTCTAACTCCGTGTCCAGTGAACGGAGTCTTTGTCATCTTTCCTTTGAGACAGGATTGATAAGTTGCATATGACTGATATTCGAACGGATCCAAATATCCTTCTATATGTAACTTAGTCAACCTTCTCTTATTAATGTGACCCAGTCTACAATGCCATAAGAAAGTTTTATTGATTTCTGGAGACTTTCTTTTGTGTGTATTCTGGACATTGAAAATCTATGGTTGGTTTAATACGTATATACGTACCTGACCCAATCAAAACTTGATTAAAGTGAATGTTCACTACATTACTTACAACTGCAAATTCATAACCTTCTTTAGATAATAAAGATACAGAAATGATATTACAGGTTGCATTTGGTACAAAATAACAACTACGCAAAACCAAAAAGTGTCCATCCAACAATCCCAGGTGATAGTCCCCCACGGCCTCAGCATCCATGCTAGCTCTGTTTGCAACTCTGAGGGTCATATCACCTGCCTTCAAAACTCTACACTTTCTCAACGCCTGCAAAGAATTACAGATATGAGATCCTGATCCGGTATCCAATACCCAGGATGTAGAGTTTATTGATAGACAGTTTTCAATAACATACACACCTGAAGCTGAAGCCGCAACTCGCTTCAGATCCTGGGTTCTGGCCTTCCAAGCCTTGCAATCCTGTTTCCAGTGTCCACTTTTGGGACAGTAGAAGCATTCTTCCTTCCCCACCAGCTTTCTCGCTACCTTTGTTGCCTTTCCCTTTCCCTTCGTATCCACTTTACTGACACCGCCCCTTGGTTTGGCGGGGGCTTTCTTCTTCTTTCCCTTGGCTTTCGCCCTGGACCTAGAAGAGGAAGATCCTCCTACAAACAAAGTGGATGTCTCCCTACCTTTCTGTAGGGTGCCCTCAGCACTCCTCAACATGTTCAGAAGTTCGGAAAGTTCAACCTCCTTTCTTTGCATGTTGAAGTTTAAGATAAACTGGGCGTAAGTGGAAGGAAGGGACAAGAAGAATCAAATCAGTGTAGAGTTCATTCTCCGACGTGGTTCCAAGGTCCATGAGCTCCTCTATGTATCCAATCATCTTAAGCACGTGTTCCGCTACCGATGATCCGACGGCCAATCTCGCCGAAAATAGCTTCTTCGACACTTCATATCTTGCGATACGAGACTGCTCTCCATACAGTTCTTTTGTATGGAGAAATATGGACTCTAGGTCCATATTCTCGTGCCTCCTCTGATGTTCGTTGTCCATCGAGGCAAGTACGAGGAATTTGGCCTTCGCGCAATCTATCTCCCATGTCTTACGGATTTCTACATCCGCGACGCTGGAGGTGGGACCTGGGACAAGGGGAGCTTTGGTGGTAAGGATATACCCCAACTTGTCGTAAGTGATTGCCATCTTGACATTCCTGAGCCAATCTTTGTAGTTTGGCCCTGTCAGTATGTTTTTATCTAGTAATAACTTAAGTCCGGTCATTTTGAATGGTCGCTGCAATTAGGAGAGCGAAAAGAAACACTTTAGCATGATGCTCTTGCAAGTTTAGAGTGGTTTTTAGTTTGTCTAAACAGGATGGCTCCCACTGTCTCTCGAATCCCTCCTCAAACCATAAAGGAGGAATTAGTCGGGATAAATCTCACCGTACAATACTTGCTTAACCGTTCAGCCAGGCCAGTGTCGGTACTTCGAGGGAGGTTTTCCAACGCATTCGCGAGTTCCTTAATTAAGTAACCTCTTTTACCTGTGGGCGTAGCCCCGCTAACACCTTTCTAGACACCTACTAGGTTTATAGCATTGATCGTTAAGTGAGAACTTTCCCGAGGAGTAGCATATACTCACAGTAGGATCGGGATCCAAATATCATCGCGTGATAAAACCGAAGGAATCCTTCCAGAATCATCACACTCCAAATGGTATGCAGCGCTAGCAAGTTTCAGTACTTATGAAACTCCCGATGTGGATTTTTTCCCCATGCTCTTATGACCTTGACTTTGGCCAAAATATCATAAGTCACATGTCAAGTTCTACCTGTCATTCTCCTGGTTAATTTGGACCCACCCGTACCTACCCTTGACTTTGGCCAAAATGGCAGCACGACTGTCCCAAACCATCGCATCTACCTATGCTGCACATGAATACCCAATAGCTACCAATCACTATGCCTTGACTTTGGCCAAAATACATAGCTTGAATACTTTTTGACCATTCATGTGGAATGACGGAGGGCTACGAATGGTTTTGGCGAAACCGTGAACGTAGTGAACTTGATATAATCGATGGAACGAGATAGCTTTTAAAAGGAGTGGTTCAAGTTCCGCATTTAAAAGTTTAGTTTTTGAAAAGAACCGAGTGGTTTTCAAAGTGTTCCAATCGACTTTTACTTGGTTTATTTTCTTGCATTAATTCCAATGCGTCCCATCATTTAATCCTGCCATTGCAGAAAACAAACAAAATATGGTGTACGCTTATGCCATCCGCATTCGCCACGGGCCCCGTCATCACCCGTTAGGTTACTTAACTAACGACAGAGCGGGGGCTGGACTAGCGCGGATGCAAAACATAAGCAACACCTAAATAGTTATCATATATAAATATATAGCAATGATAGCCATTACAGATCACAGATGAACACTTTGGATATACTAGGAATCCGCGATTCATTCGAGCCTGCAACGAAAAGCGGATTACACGGTCGCGATGAATAGCCAATACCCCACCTAAGACACCTACGGGTGCGGCAAACTACCTGCCAAGTACCCGAAGCGAAGCAACCTCCCTCAGCCACTCGGCACTTCGAGATACCCGGTAGTTTGTGCACCCCACCATGGGTCTATCCTAGGAGCAAAAACAGTAAAAAGAAATTATACAATGACGGCTACAACCCCGACCTGGTTGTACGGCCAAATAAATAATATTACATCAATTTACATATTACAATGAATGAAAGAAAAAAGAAGCTCTCATCTCACATCCACCCCGGCTATTCATCCGCGACAATCCACCGAGTTCATATACACAAACCAATAAGCATTACAGATCACCGATATGTATAACCCCCACTAATCGACGTATAGCGATTAGCAGACGTTAAATAAATATAAACATCATAGATATAACCAATAGTCAAAGTATAGTGAAGTTCGATAAAAAAATACGGATTTATAGCCACCCAAATACAAATTTCTATTCTGGAAAATCTCGGCAGAAATAAATTATCTTAAAAATCCCAAAACCATTACAGAAGAACACTGCACCAAACTCGGTCCAGAACCGAGTCAACTCGGCCGCAGTTCCGCGGCAAGAAGCATGTTCTTGCCGCGGAAACGCGGCGCTTTGAGCGGTTCACTGGATCGTCTTTGGTGAGTTTCTTAACAAAACCCTGAGCTGATTTTTGAAGTATGATTTATTATTTTTAGAGCAGAAAAAAAAACAACAGAAACTTAGGGTTTTGATATTTTAGTTTTGCGATTTTTCCGATCGAACTTCCATACACTTTACTAACTAGCTAGTTTATGTTTAGTTAGGCTCTGATACCAGTGTAAGTCCACGTTGCCCACCCCTGTGCTTGCAGGGAGGAGGAAACGGTATAAACATCGGATTTTTACGATACTAGGCAACATGGACTAACTAAAGGAGGATCTTTGCTAAACAAAAACTAACTACAAGCTAACTAGTATTAGCTACATGGAAGAAAGGTTATACCTTGGGCTTTATGTCCTTCTCTCCTTGCTCCTTGGAGTGGAAGAAAGAGATCACCTTGTCGCCTTCTATAGTCGAAGAAGGATCCACCCGAGAGCCTCAACCTTTGGCTTCAACTTCAAGCTAGAAGTAACTAAGATGCTAGAAGTTCTAATCCTAGAACCTTAGAAGAGAGTAGAGATTATTTTAGAGAGGTTTATCTCAAGCTCATGTGTTTCTCAACTCATGAGAGGGGAGAGCTTGAGAGAGAGGAAGAGGAGGAGAGAGAATCAATATGATAGAATGAATAATAAATAATGAACCATTCTTTCTAATATGGGTGAATTATGAAATTAGATAATTAGCTAGATAATTGTCATGGTTAATCAAGACTTGACCATTATCATTTCACATTAAATGTAAATTGCAAGGATTAAAGAGCATCTTTCATATGGAATGATGATGGTCAACATGTCAACCCAAGTCAACAAGTCAAGTATGGTCAAATGGTCTACAACCCTAACCATGCACAATTATATTTAACTAATATCAATTATTCATAATACACACATAAGCATTAGGGTTATGAAAAAGACAATGGTCATTAACCCTAATCAAAGTCCTCTCCCTCTGTCTCAGTCAACTATGCATACGCACCCGTATCCGTGATCCGAGAAACACGAATACAAAGGGATAAAACCAATCCCAAATCATATACTAGGATCTGGCTTAAACCAAAGCCTGCTAGTATAAGCAGTCCGGACAGCAAACGTGCACAAGTGCGCGGATGTGAACGAACCCTGTCGCAAAACCATGCGACCTCTACTCATTTTGCCTAAAGGCGAATAACTCTCTGTGTGGAACTCTAAAGACTAGACACTACGCTGGCAGTGGGTTTAAGCACAGACCGCAAGCGGCACTAGCTGTACGTAACGGTCCCCAGGTAGATGCCGATAAAAAGACTGACGAGGTGAACTCATCTGAACTCCTACTGAGCCTGAATGTGACAGTCTCCGTACAGTCCGGTCTGTTCGTCTGATACATCGCATGGCGGGCCTAGGGGGGCGCTAAACGTCAGTCTCCTAATAGCGGTACAAGTCGTGTCGGAGTGTAGCTCAGAAGACCCTGAGATAATACTGGAAACCTACCAGTATATCTCGCTTGCCCTGGCCAGGGACTACTTGTGTAATGGCTCTCCTAGACACAGCGCGATGTCAACCTCTAATACCGGGAGAGACGAATCCTGTCTAACCGTCACTCCTCCAAGTGCTTCGGGACTGCACCCAACTACTACCTGTTTGCACGACTCCTTTGAGCCGTGGTAGGGTAGTAATCAAAGTACAGTGGGAACACACTCGAGGCGAAGTGACAGTGTCAAGTCAGCGGACTAAGCTGTACTCATGTCACCTAGGAACTGATAACTGACGATAGGTATAATACCAACCAACAGTTCCCGACGAGTCCTGTCCAGTGTACTCGTAACCTAACGAGGACCCGCATACTATCTCAAGTACGACGTACTGACGGCTGTGGGACAGACCGTCTCCCACGCTGGGATGAGAAGCGCATACGCTAGTCTACTCCGGAGTATCGATGCCCTGTATCGATAGTCCTACGACTAGGGACCTGTATAAGGATGTGCTTATGGATTACCTAGCCCCCACGAGTGTGAGCGCCATCACAACGCTGGTAATCAAGCAAAGATCCTAAGGGCTCCACTAATGCGTATAGGTGATATAACAAAAGAAACACATGTACACATTAAAGCAGAGACAAACCAAGTAGCATACTACCA
Source organism: Agapanthus africanus (assembly GCA_030015575.1). NCBI lineage: Eukaryota > Viridiplantae > Streptophyta > Magnoliopsida > Asparagales > Amaryllidaceae > Agapanthus > Agapanthus africanus. Next base: position 457,542,369 of record JASDDO010000014.1, on the reverse strand, counting down.
TTTCGAGCAAGATTGTATATACAACTGTGAATATCCTAAGTTTCCATCAAGTAATATACATACTAGTATGATACAGTAATGGCCTCTAGGGCATATACACTAACACCACGGAGATAGAGCCCTATTTTACATTGCTAAAGTTGCTGTCGGAGATGTGGTCGCTACCAATCAAAAAAAGTTTGATGTTGGACAAGGATGACATGGAGTAGACTTATACTGGAAATTACGAAAAAGGGCCGAGATCCCTTCACCGGGAGTGACCCCTTTAGCAATAACTGGAAGATGCTACAACCCACGGTTTGTCTTTTGATTGCTTCTATTGTTTTTGCTTTGAACAGCGGTATATATGATATATCCTGCACCTTATTCTATGAGGAAAGGGCCGACGATCCCTTCACCGGGTGTGACCCCTTTAGCAAAACTAGAAAAGCCTCAAAAACACTCCATTTTAAACCGTTTGATTCCGCAACGAGATCAAGTTCAAAGCGTTAAAGGTTTTATTAAAAACCATTCGCAACCCTCCGTCATTTTAGGAAGTAGAGTACTTAGTATTCGTGCTGTGTTTGTTGACCATAGTCAAGGCACAATGTACGGTAGCTAAGTGATGTCTTCCTACACCACATATGATGCGATTAGTTAGGACAGTCGCGTGACTTTGTTGACCTTAGTTAAGGGTCATGTGGGTGGGTCTAATTAATCACGAAATGACGGGTAGAACATGACTAGTGCTTATGATTTTTTGACCATAGTTAAGGTCATAAGTGCTAGGGGTAAAACCTTTATCGGGAGTTTCAAGTGTTGAAATTTGCAATGAGATTGCATACCTTCTATATGATAGTTGGATCCCGATACCCACTGCGAGTAATTGTTACTCCTGGGAGAGTTTTGCACTTTACAATTAGTCGATCAAGTAGGTGTCTAGAAAGGTGTCAACGGGGTTACGCCTCTGGGAAAACGAGGTTTTTTTTAATTAGGTCCGTGCGAAAGCACGAGGAACCTCCCTCAAAGTACCGACACTGGCCTGGCCGAAAGATTGGCGAACTTATAGAGTGTAATTAATCCCGGCTAGTCTTTCCTTTTAGGGTTTGAAAGAAGATTTGATAAAAACAGTGGGAGCCATCCCGATCAGATAAAATATATAACCAATCTAATCTTGCAAGAGCGCACGCAGAGTGTTTTCTTCTCTCTCTCTCCAGGTAGCGACCATATCACGCCTTAATCAAGATAATAATATGGATGTATTGACCAAACCCACTTGTTTTACTGAGCTGGGGAACGTCGGTCCCGCTCCAACTTATAATTGTTATAAGACCGAGCAGGAAATAGGGGAATACCAGAATTCCTATGCCGCCCAAACGATGAAAGTGCATGAGATGCATCTCCTTCGGGTGTGTTCATTATAAAGAACTGTTTCTCAGTGTCTTCTACATCCTAGGTACTTGATACTGGATCAGGATCCCGTATATGTAATTTGTTACATGGGCTTCAATAGATAGAGAACTGAAAACGAGTGATAAGTTTCATGAGACAGAAAACGGTGCAAGTGTTGCAGCCAAGTCTGTTGGTCACTGTCACCCCGTATTACCAATATATTGATTCTGAACAAATGCTATTAGATACCGAACCTGATATTCAAAATCATATCAGTCTCTTTATTTATTAAAGAAGGATATAATTTTGTATTGTTGAAAATTGTTTTGAACATTTCAAAAGTTGATCGGTTCAGGCACGTTATCTAAAAGCATTGACGTTCTAAATCAAACTACAGTTCCTAGTATACAGAACACACACAAGAGGAAGAGTTCAGATATGAACGATTCCTTCTTGAGGTATTGTAGACAAGGTCATATCAATGTGACCCGACTAGCTGAAGTTACATTTAGATGCATATTTAAATCAGTTTGAATTTACATCTTGTGAAACTTGCCAGTCATGTCACAAAAATTAGATGACCATAGCTCCGTTTACTAGAAACAGAGAAAGAGTTAGTAAACTCTTGGGACTGATACATGATGATGTATGTAAGGTCCCCTGTCTACACATGACAAGACCGGTTCTTTGTACTTCATTACATTCTCTGATGTTCTCTCAATATTCAGTCACATGTTCCTGCTGAAACATAAGTCCGAAACTTCTGAGATATTCACAGAATATAAGTTAGAAGTAGAGAACCAAAAACCGGGTATAAGTATTATGTCCTATGATAAGACCAAGGAGGAGAATACTTGTGCATAGAATTCCTTGACTATTCTAAAGGAGAATGAGATTCTCTCTCAGTATTACTCCTCTGAATACACCACAGCACAATGGTATATCGGGGCGGAGCAATCACACCCTATGTGATATGGTGTGCTCTATGATGAGTACTGCTGAGTCACATGTTTCTTTTAAGGGGTTGTGCACTTGAGTAGATGCATACCTATTGAATTAGATTCGAATCAGATCATTGCCTACCACTCCATATGAGATATGGTATGGGAAGAGCCTATCTCTTAAGTAAGTTAAGATTTCGGATTGTCCGGCCTATGTCAAAAGCAAAATCCGGACAAGATCGAGGCAAGGTCGGTTATGTAGAACTGGAAGGAGTTCTAGCTATAGAAACTGCAGCTGATGATTTGATAGAACATAAGGATTCAATAGTCTCCAACGAACCTCGGCCTCTCCGCCGATCTAGCAGGGTTCCTCATCCGCCTGAGAGATACTTCGGTTTCTCGATGACAGTGGGAGCAAGGATTGCATCATGAGATGATGACCCAACTAGTTTCGAGTAGGCCATCAAGAGTAGGGACTCTGTAAGAATGGCTGGATGCTTAGCGATCTGAGATGGAATCCATGTACACCAACAAAGTATGGACTTTGGTTGCTATATCTGAAGGGTTAAATCCCCATCAGGAGCAAGTATATCTTGAGAAGATTATTTGGTGTAGATGGAAAAGTTGAGACTTTCAAAGCTAGACATGTTAATGGTTTTCGTCATCGACCAGGCGTGGAAAATGATGAAACATTTTCCAGTGGCTATGCTTAAGTCCATCCGGATCCTACTTGCCACGGCTACATACCATGATTACGATATCTGGTGGTTGGGTGTCATGACAGCTTTTCTAAATAATGATTTAGAAGAGAACGTCTATAAGTACACAGCCAGAGAGCTTCGTAAACAGTGGGAGCAGCGGAAACGTGTGCAAGTTGCTTTACGCAATAAATCAGGCGTCACGGAGTTGGAACATCTGTTTTGATGTGGTAGTCAAAGAGTTTGACTTCATCAAAATGGCAGATGAACCTTGTATATACAAAAAGGTAGTAGAGAGTAAGGTGGTGATCCTCGTAGAGTACGTGGATAACATACTCTTGATAGAGAAGGAGTTTTCCATGCTACGCTCGGTCAATCTCCTCTAATCATAAGGATTCTCCAAATAGGATAAAGATGATACCTCCTAAATCCTGGGATTTGGATCTATGAGATGGATCTAAATGGATATTAGGGTTCTCACTAGGTTTAGTGAGATGGTATCAATCGATCCTGGGGAGAATCACTGGAAAGGTTCCAGAGTGATAAGGACGACTGAATGTCAGTCGCAGGCAATGTCTTTACCCTCAGTGCAGGGACAGTATGTTGGAAGAGTTCCAAGCTAGATACCGTGGCAGACTAGACGATAAAGGCTGGTGACATCACTATCAAAGATACTACCAAAGAAGCAGTTTGGGTGTATATTGGTTCATAAGATGAACTAGGTTCCTACCATTGTGTGACAATGGAAGTGTGGTTTTGGCCAAGGAACCCCGATCCCATCAGTGACCCAGACATATTCTGAGGCAGCATCACCTGATCATAGAGATAGTTGATCTCCAGGGTGATCGAGGTTAGGAGAGTAGACTCAGAGGACAACACGGCGGATCCACTCACAAAGGCTTTTTCCCAGAGAGAGATTTTTCATGGGATGGTTGAGTATGAGATACTGCAACCACTGCTACAGATGGCCCTAGTGCAAGTGGGAGATTGTTAGTTATATGTATGCCCTAGAGGCCATTACTGTACATGAGATGTATTTTGTAGTGGATGCTAGGACATATATAGGTAGGACTTTCTTGCTCGACATGATAGTACGCTATCTGGTTGCTCTTTATCTTAACATGGATACTTGCAGTCTCTCTATTACATGTTGATAAAGCCCTTAGGATGTGTACTCGACTTCCTGGACTATGATGCAGATCATACTAGTGGGGTCTGGGTAGTCAATGAGTACATCCTTCAATGTTCCTAGTCGTGGGAATTGTAAGTCCATGCTAACTCTCCCGGTACTTTCGGGAATGCGGAATTTGGTAAAAAACGATTTTTACGGAGGTGGTAACATGGACCTAAAACCCGGATCTTGGTTAAACATCTATCTAACATCCTAACTACGAGTTTCTAGCTACTCGGTTAGGGGGTTATACCTTGCTTGTCTTGAACTCCTTCGTCTTCAAGCTCCGATGGTGGTCCGATGGCTTCTTCTCGTCGTCTCCGTACGCCGAAGATAGATCCACCTGAAAGCTCCAACCATTAGCTCCTTCTTCGTTCTTTGAAGAAACTAGTTCACTTGGTTTGCTAAACCTAGTGAACTAGAATGAGTAGAGAAGAATTAGAATGGGATTTTATCTATGGTTCTTGATTCTCAACTCATGAGAGATATGAACCATAGAGTCAAGAGAGGGAGCAAGAAGATGAGGGTGAGAGCAAAGCAATAGAGCTCAAGAACAAGAGAGAGAATGAGCAAGAAAGAATGAGCAAGTCTTTTGTCTCTCACCCTCTCATAATCCAAAGTAATCATAACTCATCATATCAAAAAAGTCTTATGTGATGGTTGAAACAACCATAACCATATCATATCATGCACTCATTTTACACAAATGAGCAAGCAAGTAAAAGTCTTTGCCATGAAATGATGGCTATGGTTATCATGATGGTCAACTAGTCAAGCCTAGTCAACCGGTCAACAAAAGTCAACAAGTCAACAAAGTCAACAAGTCAACAAAGTCAACAAAAGTCAACAACCAAGTCACCATAATACTTAATTAATATAATAGTTAATCACATATCATATTCTCATTAGGGTTGAGCAAAAAGTCAAATAGTCAACGGTCAACTGTCAACAACCCTAATGAGAATCCGCTGCCTCTGCCTCCCTGTCAACTGTGCATACACACCCGCATCCGCGTTCCGAGGAACACGAATGCAAACTGGATAAATCCAATCCCATAAGGTACACTAGGATCTGGCTTAAACCAAAGCCCGCTAGTGTAAACTGTCCGGACACTGTACGTGCACAGGTGCACGGATGTGACCGAACCCTGTCGCAAAACCATGCGACCTGTCGCAATACCATGCGACCTCTACTCTTTTGCCTAAAGGCGAAAAGCTTTCTGTGTGGGACTTTAAAGACTCGACACTACGCTGGCAGTGGGTTTAACTACAGACCGCAAGCGGCACTAGCTGTGCGTAACGGTCCCCAGGTAATGCCGACAAGAAGACCGACGAGGCGAAACCCATCTGAACTCCTACTGAGCCTGAGTGTGACATTCTCCATACAGTCCGGTCTGTTCGTCTGATACATCGCATGGCGGGCCTAGGGGGCGGTAAACGTCAGTCCCCCAATAGCGGTACAAGTCGTGCCGGAGCGAAGCCCAAAACACCCTGAGATAACACTGGAAGCCTACCAGTATATCTCGTTTGCCCTGGCCAGGGACTACTCATGTAATGGCTCTCCTAGACACAACGCGATGTCAACCCCCAATACCGGGAGAGACGAATCCTGTCTAACCGTCACTGCCTCCAAGTGCTTCGGGACTGCACCCAACCACTACCTGTTTGCACGACTCCTTTGAGCCGTGGTAGGGTGGTGATCAAAGTACAGTGGGAACACACTCGAGGCGAAGTGACAGTGTCAAGTCAGCGGACTAAGCTGTACTCATGTCACCTGGGAACTGATAACTGACGATAGGCATAATACCAACTAGTCTGTTCCCGACGAGTCCTGTCCAGTGTACCCGTAACCTAACGAGCACCCGTATACTATCTCAAGTACGACGTACTGACGGCTGTGGGACAGACCGTCTCCCACACTGGGATGAGAAGCGCATGCGCTGGTCTACTCCGGAGTATCGATGCCCTGTCTCGATAGTCCTGCGACCAGGGACCTACATAAGGATGTGCTTATAGATTACCCAGCCCCACTAGTGTGACGACCATCACATCGCTGGTAATCAAGCAAAGATCCTAAGGGCTCTACTAATGTGTATAGGCGATATACAAAAATAAACACATGTACACATTGAAGCAAAAACAAACCAAGTAGCATACTACTATTTTGAGCAAGATTGTATATACAGGGTGAATATCCCAAGCTTCCATTAAGTAATATGCAAACTAGTATGATACAGTAATGGCCTCTAGGGCATATACACTAACAATCTCCCACTTGCACTAAGGCCATGTACTGGCGTATCGAAGACCTATCATCTCGATCAGCCGCTCGAACTGAGTCTGGGACAGGGCCTTGGTGAATGGATCTGCAGTGTTATCTTCTGAAGCGACTCTCCGAACCTCGATCTCCTGGCGATCCACGATCTCCCTGATCTGGTGATACCGCCTCAAGATGTGCCTGGATCTCTGATGGGACCTGGGTTCCTTCGCTAAAGCTATAGCCCCGTTGTTGTCGCAATACAGAGGTATTGGATCAACAATGGACGGAACTACCTGAAGTTCTTTCAAGAACTTCCTTATCCAGACAGCTTCTTTTGCGGCATCAGATGCAGCGATGTATTCCGCTTCCATCGTCGAGTCTGCAACGGTTTCCTGTTTGGAACTCTTCCAACACACTGCCCCTCCATTGAGGGTAAAGACAAAACCCGACATGGACTTGGAATCATCCTTGTCACTCTGGAAGCTGGAGTCAGCAAAGGCCTCGATCTGGAGGTCTTTTCCGCCATACACCAAGAACATCTCCTTAGTCCTTCTCAGATACTTGAGAATGTTCTTTACCGCTATCCAGTGTTTCTCTCCAGGGTTTGACTGATACCGGCTTACCACACTCAGTGCATAAGCTACATCTGGTCTGGTACACAACATCGCATACATTATAGAGCCTACCGCAGAAGCGTAGGGTATAATAGACATGCGATCCCTCTCCAAATCAGTCTTGGGAGACATCTCTTTAGAGAGGGTGATCCCGTGACAAGCCGGTAGGTTACCGCACTTGGAATCTTCCATACTGAATCTTTTCAGTATGGTGTCGATGTACCTGGACTGTGAAAGTCCTAATATCCTCTTGGATCTGTCACGGTAGATCCGGATACCCAGAATGTACGAGGCATCACCCAGGTCTTTCATGGAGAACCTGTGTGACAAGAACCTCTTGACAGATTGTAGCATAGGAATGTCATTTCCTATTAAGAAAATGTCATCCACGTATAAAACGAGGAATACTACAGTTCTCGCTACAAATCTACTATAGATGCATGGTTCATCTGGATTTTTGATAAAGCCAAATTCTTTGACCGTCTCATCAAAGCAGATGTTCCAACTCCGCGATGCCTGCTTTAGTCCATAGATGGACTTAAGCAACTTGCACACTTTTCCGCTGCTCCCACTCTGAATGAAACCCTCTGGCTGGTCCATATAGACACACTCCTCTAAATTTCCATTTAGAAAAGCTGTCTTTACGTCCATTTGCCAAATCTCATAATCGTGGAAGGCAGCAATGGCAAGAAGGATCCGAATGGATTTCAGCATGGCTACTGGAGAGAAGGTTTCGTCATAGTCCAAGCCAGGTCTTTGACGAAAACCCTTTGCTACCAGCCTAGCTTTATAGGTCTCAACCTGTCCATCTACACCAATCTTCCTTTTGAAGATCCACTTGCATCCTACGGGTTTTACCCCGTCTGGAGCAATGTCCAACGTCCATACCTTGTTGGTGTACATGGACTCCATTTCGGTCCGCATTGCATCCAGCCATTTCACTGAGTCAACGCTCTGAACGGCCTGCTGGAAGCTAGTAGGCTCATCATAATCTATGATGAAATCCTCTCTATCCCCGTCTATGAGAAAACCGTAGTATCTCTCGGGCGGATGAGACTGCCTACTACTTCTGCGGAGCGGCGTAGGAATGTCCTGTTCTTCCGAACCTTCTGGTTCCACTAAACTTTCAGTAATAGTCCGTGGTTCTGGAATTTCTTCCAGTTCTACTGTGCTCCCACTTATCTGGTTTTCCAAAAACTTGGTTTCCAAGAAGTAGGCATGACGAGAAACAAGAACTTTTTGTTCCTCTTCACAGTAGAAGAAATATCCTTTTGAGTTCTTTGGATACCCCACAAACTTGCACTGTACTGAGCGTGCCTCGAGCTTGTCCGCATGCTGCTTTTTGACAAAAGCCGGACATCCCCATGTCTTAATGTGCTTAAGATAGGGTCTCTTCCCACACCACATTTCATATGGTGTGGAAGGCACAGTCTTAGTCGGAACTCGGTTCAAAAGGTACGCAGCTGATTCTAGCGCATACCCCCAGAATGATCGCGGTAACTCAGCGTTACCCATCATGGACCGCACAATATCCAATAGGGTGCGGTTCCGTCTCTCCGATACACCGTTATGTTGCGGGGTGTATGGAGGAGTAAGCTGAGAGAGAATTCCGTTCTCTTTTAAATAGTCCAGGAACTCGGCACTTAAGTATTCTCCACCTCGATCCGAACTTAGAATCTTAATACTTTTGCCGGTCTGTTTCTCTACTTCATTCTTATACTCCTGGAATTTTCCAAAGGCCTCGGACTTATGTTTCATTAAGAAGACATAACCGTACCTTGAGAAGTCATCCGTAAAAGTAATGAAGTAAGAATGTCCGCTTCGGGCATGTGTAGACATTGGACCGCACACGTCACTGTGTACGAGTCCCAAGAGCTCGCTCGCTCTTACTCCATGTCCAGTAAACGGAGTCTTTGTCATCTTTCCTTTGAGACAGGATTGACAAGTGGCATACGACTGATATTCGAACGCATTCAAATACCCTTCTGTATGTAACTTCGTCAACCTTCTCTCATTGATGTGACCCAATCTACAATGCCATAAGAAAGTCTGATTTATTTCTGGAGACTTTCTTTTGTGTATATTCTGGACATTAAAAATCTGTGGTTGGTTTAACACGTATATACCATTACTCAATGTACCTGACCCAATCAAAACTTGATTAAGGTGAATGTTTACAACATTACTTACAAACGCAAATTCATAACCTTCTTTAGAAACTAAAGATACAGAAATGATATTACAAGTTGCGTTGGGTACAAAAAAGCAATTACGCAAAACCAAAACATGTCCATCTGACATTCCCAGGTGATAGTCCCCCACGGCTTTAGCATCCATGCTAGCTCCGTTCGCAACTCTAAGGGTCATGTCACTTGCTTTCAAAACACTACGGTTTCTCAATGCCTGCAAAGATTTACAGATATGAGATCCTGATCCGGTATCCAATACCCAGGAAGTAGAGTTTATTGAAAGACAGTTTTCAATAACATACACACCTGAAGCTGAAGCTGCAACCTGCTTCAATTCCTGTGTTCTGGCCTTCCAGGCCCTGCAATCATTCTTCCAGTGTCCTTTCTTATGACAATAGAAGCATTCTTCCTTATCCACAAGCTTTCCCGCCAACTTTGTTGCTTTTGCTTTTCCCTTCGTATCCACTTTACTAACACCGCCCCTTGGTTTGGCGGGGGCTTTCTTCTTCTTTCCCTTGGTTTTCGCCTTGGACCTAGAAGAAGATGATCCTCCTACAAACAAAGTGGATGTTTCCCTACCTTTCTGTAGGGTGCCCTCTGCGCTCCTCAGCATGTTGAGGAGCTCTGAAAGTTCAACCTCTTTTTCATGTAAGTTGAAGTTCAGTATAAACTGGGCGTAAGTGGAAGGAAGGGACTGGAGAACTATATCCGTATATAGCTCACTCTCCAATGTGATCCCTAGGTCCGCGAGCTCCTCAATGTAGCCGATCATCTTTTGCACGTGCTCGGCTACTGATGATCCGACGGCCATTCTTGTCGAAAATAACTTTTTCGACGCTTCGTATCTTGCGATACGAGATTGCTCTCCATACAGTTCTTTTGTATGAAGCAATATGGATTCCAAGTCCATATTCTCGTGCCTCCTCTGATGTTCGTTGTCCATCGAGGCAAGCACGAGGCACTTGGCCTTCGCGCTATCAATCTCCCAAGTCTTGCGGATTTCCTTATCCGCGACGCTGGAAGTTGGACCAGGGACAGGGGAGCTTTGGTGGTAAGAAGATACCCCAGCTTGTCGTAAGTGATTGCTATCTTGACATTCTTGAGCCAATCTTTGTAGTTTGGCCCTGTCAGTTTGTTTTTATCTAGGAGTAACTTAAGTCCAGTCATGTTGATTGGTCGCTGCAATTAGGAGAGAAGAAGAAACACTCAGCATGATGCTCTTGCAAGTTTAGAGTGGTTTTTAGTTTGTCTAAACAGGATGGCTCCCACTGTTTCTCGAATCCCTCCTCAAACCATAAAGGAAGAATTAGTCAGGATCAATCCCACCGTACAATACTTGCTTAACCGTTCAGCCAGGCCGGTGTCGGTACTTCGAGGGAGGTTTTCCAACGCTTTCGCGAAGTTCCTTAATTAAAGAACCTCTTTTCCCTGGGGGCGTAGCCCCTCTAACACCTTTCTAAGCACCTACTACGTTCATAGCATTGACCGTTTAGTGAGAAATTTCCCAAGGAGTAGCATATACTCACAGTAGGATCCGGATCCAAATATCATCGCGTGACGAAACTGAAGGAATCCTACCAGAATCATCACACTCCAAATGGTATGCAAATCTAGCAAATTTCAGTACTTATGAAACTCCCGATGTGGATTTTTGCCCCATGCTCTTATGACCTTGACTTTGGCCAACAAATCATAAGTCACATGTCAAGTTCTACCCGTTGTTCTCCAGGTTAATTTGAATCCACCCGCACATACCCTTGACTTTGGCCAACAAGGCAGTACGACTGTTCCAAACCAACGCATCTATCTATGCTGCACATGAACACCCAATAGCTACCAATCACTATGCTTTGACTTTGGCCAACAAACACAGCTTGAATACTATTGACTATTCATGTGAAACGACGGAGGGCTACGAATGGTTTTGGCAAAACCGTGAACGTAGTGAACTTGATTTGGTCGATGGAACGAGATAGCTTTTAAAAGGAGTGGCTCAAGCTCCGTATTTAAAAGTTGGTTTTGAAAAGAACCGAGTGGTTTTTCGAAAGTGTTCCAACGACTTTAACTTGGTTTATCATCTTGCATTAGTTCTTTTAATGCGTGATATTCTTGCATTAGTTCTTTTAATGCGTCCCATCATTTATCTTACCATTGCAGAAAACAACCAAAATATGACGTACGCTTATGCCATTCACATTCGCTACTGGGCCCCGTCATTACCCGTTAGGTTACTTAACTAACGACAGAGCGGGGGCTGGGCTAGCGCGTCTGTAAAACATAAGCAACGCCTAAATAATATCATATATAGATATACTGCAATGATAAACATTTTAGATCACAGATGAATACATTGGATATACTAGGAATCCGTAATTCGTACGAGCCTGTAACGAAAGACAGATTACACGGTCGCGGTGAATAGCCAATACCCCACCCAAGACCCCTACGGGTGCGGCAAACTACCCGCCAAGTACCCGAAGCGTAGCAACCTCCCTCATCTCCATTAGTCGGCCACTCGACACTTCGGCATACCCGGTAGTTCGTGCACCCCCTCCATGGGTCTATCCTAGGAGCAAAAACAGTAAAAAGAAATTATACAATGACGGCTACAACCCCGACCCGGTTGTGCGGCCATACAAATAATTATTACATCAATTTACAATTTTACACGAATTGAAAGAAAAGAAAACTCTCGTCTCACAACCCCCGGCTATTCACCCGCGACAATCTAACATATTCAAATACACATTCCAGCACATTACAGATCACAGATTTGTATAACCCCCACTAATCGACATATAGCGATTAGTAGACGTTCAATACGAATATCACATTACAGAAAACCCGTTAGCTTAAGTCTTTTAGAAGTTCGATCAAAAATACGGATTTTCGGGACCCCAAAAATAAAATTTTCGTTCTGGAAAATCTGGGCAGAAAATATATATTCCAAAAATCCCAAAATACCCCCATAAAAACACAGCACCAAATATTGACCTCGGCCGAGTCAACTCGGCCGCGGATCCGCGGCGGGAGCGTGCTCCCGCCGCGTTTCCGCGGCGCTTTGACTCGAACGTTGGACCATTTTTGGTGGGTGCCCACAGAAAAGCCTGAGCCGATTTTAGGTGTTAAAATAATCAACTTTTGAACAGTAAAAAAATCGACAGAAACTGCAAATTTTTGGGGTTTGTTTTCGGGACTTTTTCTTTGATCGATCTTCTAGTTACTTGCTAACATGTTAGATAGAGTTTAACTAGGCTCTGATACCACTGTAAGTCCATGCTACCTCTCCCGGTACTTTCGGGAATGCGGAATTTGGTAAAAAACGATTTTTACGGAGGTGGTAACATGGACCTAAAACCCGGATCTTGGTTAAACATCTATCTAACATCCTAACTACGAGTTTCTAGCTACTCGGTTAGGGGGTTATACCTTGCTTGTCTTGAACTCCTTCGTCTTCAAGCTCCGATGGTGGTCCGATGGCTTCTTCTCGTCGTCTCCGTACGCCGAAGATAGATCCACCTGAAAGCTCCAACCTTTAGCTCCTTCTTCATTCTTTGAAGAAACTAGTTCACTTGGTTTGCTAAACCTAATGAACTAGAATGAGTAGAGAAGAATTAGAATGGGATTTTATCTATGGTTCTTGATTCTCAACTCATGAGAGATATGAACCATAGAGTTAAGAGAGGGAGCAAGAGGATGAGGGTGAGAGCAAAGCAAGAGAGCTCAAGAACAAGAGAGAGAATGAGCAAGAAAGAATGAGCAAGTCTTTTGTCTCTCACCCTCTCATAATCCAAAGTAATCATAACTCATCATATCAAAAAAGTCTTATGTGATGGTTGAAGCAACCATAACCATATCATATCATGCACTCATTTTACACAAATGAGCAAGCAAGTAAAAGTCTTTGCCATGAAATGATGGCTATGGTTATCATGATGGTCAACTAGTCAAGCCTAGTAAACCGGTCAACAAAGTCAACAAGTCAACAAAGTCAACAAAAGTCAACAACCAAGTCACCATAATACTTAATTAATATAATAGTTAATCACATATCATATTCTCATTAGGGTTGAGCAAAAAGTCAAATAGCCAACGGTCAACTGTCAACAACCCTAATGAGAATCCGCTGCCTCTGCCTCCCTGTCAACTGTGTATACACACCCGCATCCGCGTTCCGAGGAACACGAATGCAAACTGGATAAATCCAATCCCATAAGGTACACTAGGATCTGGCTTAAACCAAAGCCCGCTAGTGTAAACTGTCCGGACACTGTACGTGCACAGGTGCACGGATGTGACCGAACCCTGTCGCAAAACCATGCGACCTGTCGCAATACCATGCGACCTCTACTCTTTTGCCTAAAGGCGAAAAGCTTTCTGTGTGGGACTCTAAAGACTCGACACTACGCTGGCAGTGTGTTTAACCACAGACCGCAAGCGGCACTAGCTCTGCGTAACGGTCCCCAGGTAATGCCGATAAGAAGACCGACGAGGCGAAACCCATCTGAACTCCTACTGAGCCTGAGTGTGACATTCTCTATACAGTCCGGTCTGTTCGTCTGATACATCGCATGGCGGGCCTAGGGGGCGGTAAACGTCAGTCCCCCAATAGCGGTACAAGTCGTGCCGGAGCGAAGCCCAAAACACCCTGAGATAACACTGGATGCCTACCAGTATATCTCGTTTGCCCTGGCCAGGGACTACTCGTGTAATGGCTCTCCTAGACACAGCGGGATGTCAACCCCTAATACCGGGAGAGACGAATCCTGTCTAACCGTCACTGCCTCCAAGTGCTTCAGGACTGCACCCAACCACTACCTGTTTGCACGACTCCTTTGAGCCGTGGTAGGGTGGTGATCAAAGTAGAGTGGGAACACACTCGAGGCGAAGTGACAGTGTCAAGTCAGCGGACTAAGCTGTACTCATGTCACCTGGGAACTGATAACTGACGATAGGCATAATACCAACTAGTCAGTTCCCGACGAGTCCTGTCCAGTGTACCCGTAACCTAACGAGCACCCGCATACTATCTCAAGTACGACGTACTGATGGCTGTGGGACAGACCGTCTCCCACACTGGGATGAGAAGCGCATGCGATGGTCTACTGCGGAGTATCGATGCCCTGTCTCGATAGTCCTGCGACCAGGGACCTGCATAAGGATGTGCTTATAGATTACCCAGCCCCACTAGTGTGACGGCCATCACATCGCTGGTAATCAAGCAAAGATCCTAAGGGCTCTACTAATGTGTATAGGCGATATACAAAAATAAACACATGTACACATTGAAGCAGAAACAAACCAAGTAGCATACTACTATTTTGAGCAAGATTGTATATACAAGGTGAATATCCCAAGCTTCCATTAAGTAATATACAAACTAGTATGATACAGTAATGGCCTCTAGGGCATATACACTAACAGGAATATCGATACGGGGCATCGATATTCCAGAGTAGACTAGCGTATATCTTCTCGATCCATGTGATGGGCGATGGATGATCCCATATCCATTGGTGTTTGACATCAGAATGGTATGCGGGTGCTCAGTGGTGACTGGGTACACTGAACGGACTCACCGAGAACTCCCAGATGGTATTATACCTCACGTCAGATGGAAGTTCTCTGGTGACACTAGTACAACTTAGTCTGATGACCCGAGATCGTCATAGAGTCTTGTGTGTCTCCCACTGTGCTTTGATTTCCACCCTACCACGGCTCTATTGAGTCGTGCAAACAGGTGGTTTTTGGGTACAGTCCCGATTCACATGGAGGCAATGAGCGATTGGAGGGGATTCGTCTCTCCCGGTATTGGGGGTTGATGTTTTGCTATGCTCGACTGGCCATAACTGGAAATCCCTGGCCAGGGTTGCACTGATTTACTGGTAAGTGTTATCAGTAGTTTCATGCGTGTTATGGACCTTACATCGGCATGACTTATCAAGCTACTGGGGTCTGACGTTTACCACCCCTAGGCGAGATATGCGACATATTAGACGAACTGACCGGACTGTACGGTAAGTGTTACTGGTTGGATTCACAGGAGTGTGAGCGGGCTTGCTCGTTGATCTTCCGATCGCTCAATACCCGGGTGGCCGTTACGTTTAGCAGACCGCTTGCGGCTTGTGGGTGTTTGATATGATCATCACCTGCTGCCGGCGTATTGACGAGTCTTTAGAGTCCTACACAGAGGTTTCCTGGCTCAAGCGAAACGAAATAGGAGCGCATATGAGATATGTGCGGGACCGAGAATAATACCAGTATGTGATACTGTATTATATTCTCGTGATTCGTATCATCGGACGGTTATATAAGATATAGCCGGGTTACCGATTCAAATGTTGATTCAATATATTGATACACTTGATATTAGTCGGTTATATGCGGTATGACCGGATCATTAAATCAAGTGTTGATTTAATGATTTAATGTATAATTATATATTTGATATATTACTTTACATTAACTAGTATTGGTTCACTTAAGATTGATTTTCTCACTTGATGTGCACAAGTAGTATATGTGATATATTTTTGTGCACTTGATTGTATCATGCTTGATGATACATGAAAACTTGGGTGTGTGTATGCTATACACCATATTTAGGTAAATGGTTAGGGTTTTATTTACTTTATTTATTTTGGTTAAAAGAAAAAAACTAAATGGCTGCTTTTGTTTTATGCAAGAAGCTTCTTGATGCTTCATGCATCTTTGACAAAGTAACCATTTTTGTTTTTATTCCTTAACCTAACCATTGCACCTAAACCTTAGTTTATTCTCTACATTAATTACCTCACCCATGGTTGCTAAATGATAAGCATCACTTGATTTTCTTTAATAGATTTT
The DNA here is from genome assembly GCA_030015575.1 of Agapanthus africanus. Taxonomy (NCBI): domain Eukaryota; kingdom Viridiplantae; phylum Streptophyta; class Magnoliopsida; order Asparagales; family Amaryllidaceae; genus Agapanthus; species Agapanthus africanus. The sequence goes on along the minus strand of JASDDO010000014.1, from coordinate 457,526,280 downwards.
TCGTTCATTATTTTCTTCTTCTTCTTCATCTTCTTCATGAAGAAGAAAGCCATTGCCAGAAAAATTCCAAGTGATAAATCCAAGTGAGAAATCCAAATCCAAAGTGAACCCACTTCTATTTCTTCATCCTCTACCACTTGCCATGTAGTAGAGTGTGTTATCTTCACAAGTTTTATGACCAAGTGAAGATGGAGCTTGATCTTGAGTTGCCTCGACGTAGATCATCTTCGGCATCGAAGTCGACGACCTAGCCCGTCCATTTCTCCGATCAAACCGATGCTAGAGTCCGGGATTCCGATGATCGCAGTGGAGGGACGTCAACACGGACCTAGAGAAGTGGAGGACCGGATCTACAAAGGTTGTAGTCACTTTAACTTGTAGTTAAGTTGTTAACTTGCCTGTTCTTTCGCCTTACCTCTAGTAACGATCTAGTTTAGGGTTCTTTGGCATATAGAAAAATTTGAATTGGACATGTTTGATCCATTTTAGAGCCTCATGGGTGTGCCTAGGAACCCTACAGATAGCAGTGTGCAATGGTAGTGCATTTTGAATTTATTTGTACATTTGATATTGCGGGGCGAGCGTCCAACATGTGGACTGCCGTCACTGCCTGTTTGTATAATATTCTTTCGGGGCACGACCGAGCTCAGGTCGATATACCCGTTGTACATATTTTTTTATTTCTGTACTAGGTTTATCCCGCGAAGGAGTGCACGGATAACCGGGTTCTCGAGGGCAACAGCTCCGTATCTCATGGCTTTGAGAGGCAGAGGGGCCTCACTCTAGAATTGACAGACTATTCGCCGCACTCGTAGGGCGTACAGGTTGACCCAAGTAGGGGTGCTCAAGTTACCGGATTCCGTGAAGTGCCGGGTGGTCCATTCACTGTGCTGTAGGGGGCGGCCTCGCTTCAGGTTTTGGCGGGTAACTTGCCACACCCGTAAGGGTCTTGGTTTCATTGCACAGGCTATCCACATGACCAGGGGAACGTCGGGTTTCAGTAACGGCTCTGTGAAACCTGGGGATCCCAGATTATCTGTATTGTTCTGTAATGCTTATTACTTTTCTGTAATGTTGCATATTATCACGCCTGAAGCGATTATTGTATATTGGTATATATACTATTAGATGTTTTATATGTTTTACACCCGCGCTAGTCCAGTCCCCGCTCTGTCGTTAGTTAAGTAACCTAACGGGTGATGACGGGACCCAGTGGCGAATGCGGATGGCATATACGTACATTTTATTTTTCGTTCTTTTCTGGTGTGATTAATTGATGGGACTGCATTGATTTTTATCAATGCAAGGATAAAACAAACCTATATTTGATGTTGTTGGAACAAATTTTAAAAGGTGTTATTACAAAGATATTTCCTTTTGTTTTGCATAGCGATATTCAGTTGGAATATCCTGCACCTCATTCGACGAGGCAAGGGCCGAGATCCCTTCACCGGGAGTGACCCCTTGGGCAGAAGTTTACGTCAGGGTAATAACTTCACTATAGTCAATTACAAGTTGCTTTGCATAGCAGTATTCAGTTAGAATATCCTGCACCTCATTCCACGAGGAAAGAGCCGAGATCCCTTCACCGGGAGTGACCTCTTTAGCAAAAGGTTTTCACCACTATATCTTTATAAAAAGCTATCAGGTTACTTCAGTGATATTAAGTTCATTACGTTAAAGGTTTTTCGCCAAAAACCAGCCGTAGCCCTCCGTCATTTCTTTTGGATATTCAGTAGTATTCAAGCTATGTATTTTGTGCCTTAGTCAAGACATAGTGATTGGTAGCTGCTGGGGTGTTCACATGTTGCATAGATAGATGCGTTGGTTTGGGACAGTCGTATTACTATTTTGGGCCTTAGTCAAGAGTATGCACGGGTGGGTTCAAATTGACCTGGATAATGATGGATAGAACTTGACATGTGACTTATGACATTTTGGCCCTTAGTCAAGGTCATAAGAGCATGGGGCAAAAATAATATCGGGAGTTTCTAAAAGAAACTAAAACTTTCCAAGTATGCGCATACCTTCTGGAGTGTGATAACATGAGTGGATTCCGTCACGTTATCATGCGATGAGAGTTGTATCCCGATTCCCACTGATGAGTTGGTTTACTTTTCGGGTGATCCCGATTAATTCTTCTTTTAGGTTTGGAGGAGAATTTGACGGTACAATGGGAGGTTTACAGATTAGATAAAGTGATAACCATTCTGATCTAGGTTAGAGTGCACGCAGAGTGTTTCTTTTCTCGCTCTCTTTTTGGCAGCGACCTTTGACCGACCCTAGACTATGACTCAGTGACCAATTTGACCGAACCTTCTTAAAATACTGGCTTATGGATTGTCCGAGTTGCATAAGTCATTGTCGCTCCTTCTTTTACCCTTTGCATTTCTCAGAACACCCCGTATTACTACGGACATCCACTTCCATTGGATAGATCCATCATATGGTTATATACGAACCCGAAGGACTTCTTCGAGGATGGATCCAGGTTCAGGAGAAATAGAATAAGTTATTATTAAGTTGTCTTTTATTATCACCTTCTTGTTAGTTATATGTATGCCCTAGAGGCCATTACTGTACATTGGATGTATATTGTAGTGGATGCTGGGACATATATAGGTATGACTTTCTTGCTCGACATGATAGTACGCTATCTGGTTGCTCTTTATCTTAACATGTATACTTTCTGTCTCTCTGATTACATGTTGATAAAGCCCTTAGGATGTGTACTCGACTTCCAGGACTATGATGTAGATCATACTAGTGGGGCCTGGGTAGTCAATGAGTACATCCTTCATTGTTCCTAGTCGTGGGAATATCGAGACGGGGCATCGATATTCCAGAGTAGACTAGCGTATATCTTCTCGACCAATATGATGGGCGATGGATGATCCCATATCCATTGGTGTTTGACATCAGAGATGGTATGCGGGTGCTCAGTGGTGACTGAGTACACTGCACGGACTCGCCGAGAACTCCCAGATGGTATTGTACCTCACGTCAGATGGAAGTTCTCTGGTGACACTGGTACAACTTAGTCTGTTGACCCGAGATCGTTATAGAGTCTTGTGTGTCTCCCACTGTGATTTGATTTCCACCCTACCACGGCTCTACTGAGTCGTGCAAACAGGTGGTTTTTGGGTACAGTCCCGATTCACATGGAGGCAATGAGCGATAGGAGGGGATTCGTCTCTCCCGGTATTGGGGGTTGATGTTGCGCTATGCTCGACTGGCCATAACTGGAAATCCCTGGCCAGGGTTGCACTGATTTACTGGTAAGTGTTATCAGTAGTTTCATGCGTGTTATGGACCTTACATCGGCATGACTTATCAAGCTACTGGGGTCTGATGTTTACCACCCCTAGGCGAGATATGCGACATATCAGTCGAACTGACCGGACTGTACTGTAAGTGTTACTGGTTAGATTCACAGGAGTGTGAGCGGGCTTGCTCGTTGATCTTCCGATCGCTCAATACCCGGATGGCCGTTACGTTTAGTAGACCGCTTGCGGCTTATGGGTGTTTGATATGATCATCACCTGCTGCCGGCGTATTGACGAGTCTTTAGAGTCCTACACAGAGGTTTCCTGGCTCAATCAAAACGAAATAGGAGCGCATATGAGATATGTGCGGGACCGAGAATAATGCGTGTATGTTCGCGATGAATGTATCGATTGGTTGTATGCGATATAACCTAGTTATCGAATCGAGGATTGATTCGATAAGTCGATACATTGAATATTAGTCGGTCATATGCAATATGACCGGGTCGTTAAATCAAGTGTTGATTTAATGATTTAATGTATAATTATATATTTGATATATTACTTTACATTAACTAGTATTGGTTCACTCAAGATTGACTTTCTCACTTGAAATGCACAAGTTATATATGTGATATATTTTTGTGCACTTGTTTGTATCATGTTTGATGATGCATGCAAACTTGGGGTTGTGTAAGACTTAAACCATGTTTAGTGAATGGTTAGGGTTTCATTTCACTTATTTATTTATCTATTTATTTTGGTTAAAAGAAAAAGGAAAACAAAATGGTTGCTTTCATACAAGAAGCTTCTTGATGCTTCAAGCATCTTTGACTAAGTGACCATTTTGTCTTCATCTCCTAAACCTAACCATTCAACTAACCCTAGTCCATTCTCTACACTTAACCAAGATTGGATTATGATAAGAATGAAAGGGATTTTCTTTTTAACTTAATCCTTTTTATTCTTTCATCTTCATCAAGCTTCATAAAGCTTGCTAGCTTCAATGGTGGAATGAGAAAAAGAGTGAGAAATCCAATTCTAAAGTGAACCCACTTCCTATTTCTTCATCCTCTACCACTTGCCAAGTAGTATAGGGTGTTTTCTTCACAAGTTTCATGACTTGGTGAAGTTGGATCTTGATCTTGACTTTCCTCGATGTAGATCATCTTCGGCATCGAAGTCGACGACCTAGCCCGATCATTTCTCCGACGAAACCTTCGCCAGAGTCCAGATTCCGATAGGTACAGCGGAGGGACATCATCACGGAGCATAAGAAGTGGAGAACCGGATCTACAAAGTTTGTAGTCACTTTCCTTTAGCAATAAAGTCGTTTACTTGCTTGCATCGCCATATCATCTAGTTAACGATCCGTATTAGGGTTTGTAGGCACATGAAAAAATTTGAATTGGGCATGTTTGATCTGTTGTGAGACCTTATTAGTGCGCCTAGGAACCATACAGCGGTATCAGAGCCTAGCTAGAGCCTTAGGCGATGCGTAGACGGAGTTAGAAGTCCGATCGAACCGACACCCTAACCCCAAATTGCTCTCTGTATATTTTTTGAAATAGGGGATTTTTTCGAATTAAAAATATGCAGAAAAATCAGCAGGAGTTTCTAAGAGTTACTGTGAAGCACGTGCTTCTGATTCGATCAAAGCTCGGCGGAACCGCGACATTAGCATGGCTAATGCGGCGGTTCCGCAGCCACTTTGTCTCTTCTTCCATTTATATTTGCACAGTAATTCCTATATTATGGTGCTGTATTTTCTGGGAATTTTTAAATCTTACTCAAGAGTTGAGTTTTTTGGGTTGTATTTGGAGTTCGGAGATTCGATCGGACTGTCTAATTTTGTCTGTGTTTTTTCCGGGCATTTCTAGATCATGTTAAAAAGTTCGACCGGATATAAATACCCACTTTTTCCCCTGCCGGGAAATTTCCAATTGTTGGACTTTTCCGTAGTTTAATGACGTTCCAAGTAGTGCAAGTAACGCGAAGGTCCCTCTAGAAGACAAAAAACCTTAGCTCGATTATGTGACCGTCTTGAACTGCCCTTTGAACCTTAGGGTTTGGGGCAGTATGGCGTGCCACATGTGAGGCGTTGGCTTGACCCTTCTACGGCTGGACCGTTGGTACTGAGGCACGAAGTGAATGTTTTTAAACTTATTTCATGTGTTGAGCTGTTTCGGGAAAACTTGGGTGTTCGATTGTTCGATCGGAAAGTTTAACATTTTCTATTTATCCGTAATGTGATACAATAATTGGAATTCACAAGTAGTTTTGAGATAACTGAATGAATGTTATAAATCTAGCGGTTTGGTCTCACTTGATCGGTTGCCACGGAATTTTGATGTGATCAAAAGTCCGTCGCAATCGGGTAGCGTACGCGGATACTCGTCGGGTAAACTTAATAAACAGCCTCACTCCATAGCCCCGACCAAGTGACTGTAGGAGAACCCCATCGCCGAAAGCTTCCGTCCGGGTGCTCGCGGCAGCGGTGTTCCGCCTTAGTGCACTTCGTCGACGGTATCGGGGGTGCGGCCGCCTACTAAAGTTTGCGACGAGCATTCGATCATTTTTACGGGAATCTTGTTGAATTGCCTGACTTGATATTGAAAAGTGTTTTCGATAATGAGACTAAAATGCGGGGTTTATAATTGTTAGGCATGCGATGTCTAAGGAATTCATTTGGCTAGGCATGCGATCTCTAAAGAGTTTCCGGATTCCAACTGTTGTAGTTTTACACTTTCTTTTCTGTGACCGTAAGTGTAATATGTGATATCGCCGGTTTCGTTGCTATATGTCAACGACAATTAGGATGCGCATATTTACTTACGTTGATGACATGTGATGTTATGTGTTGCTGGATATGTTATATTGGATCGTCGTGTTTGAATAGCCGAGGGTTTTTATCTGAGACGAGTGTTTTTCATTTTCATTCATGTAAAAACTTGTATGTAATATTCTTTTATTGGGGCACTTCCAGGTTGCGGAAGATGTCACCGTTGATGTATATTATTTACTTTTCCGCATTAGGATAGACCCAAGGAGGGGAGCACAAGTAACCGGGTTCTAGGGTACGGTGGGAGACCATCTCGAGGAGTCGAGTCCGGGTCTCCTAACCCTAGAATTGGTAGGGTTGCTTGCCACTCTCGTAGGGTTCTAGGGGTGTGTGATTGGCTATTCATCACGACCGTGGAATCCGTGTTTTATACTGGCTCGTATTGAAAACACGGACGTCCTAGTATATCCAATATTTCATATGATACTTTCTGCTGCGTTATCTGTGATGTGATCATGTGATTTGTTCAGATAGATATTGTATATAGTATATATGATATATTATATAGACGTTGCTTATGTTTTACACCCGCGCTAGCCCTGCCTCGCTCTTCCGTTAGTTACCTAACCTAACTGTGCAGACGGGACATCGAGGCGAATGCGGATGGCATAAGCATACGTTATATTTATCTGTGATGTTTAGGTGGACTTAAATGATGGGATATTCATTAATGAGATTAATGAAAGAAAATAAACCTAAAATATGTTGTGGAATCGAATTTCAAAATAAAACAGGTAGCTACAGTTCTTGCTTTGCATCGCGGTGTTCCTTATAGAACATCCTGCACCTTATTCGATGAGGAAAGGACTGAGATTCCTTCACCGGGAGTGACTCCTTTAGCAATAACTGGCAGATGCTACACACTCGGTTTGTCTTTTGATTGCTTCTATAGTTTCTGCTTTGCACAGTGATATATATGATATATCCCGCACCTCATTCGACGAGGAAAGGGCCGACGATCCCTTCACCAGGAGTGACCCCTTTAGCAAAACTAGAAAAGCCTCAAAAACACTCCATTTAAAAACCATTTGATTCCAAAACGAGATCAAGTTCAAAGCGTTAAAGGTTTTCATAAAAACCAGCCGCAACCCTCCGTCATTTTAGGAAGTAGAGTACTTAGTATTCGTGCTGTGTTTGTTGACCATAGTCAAGGCACAGTGTACGGTAGCTAAGTGATGTTTTCCTACACCGCATATGATGCGATTAGTTAGGACAGTCGCGTGACTTTGTTGACCTTAGTTAAGGTGATGTGGGTGGGTCTAATTAATCACGAAATGACGGGTAGAACTTGACTAGTGCTTATGATTTGTTGACCATAGTTAAGGTCATAGGTGCTACGGGTAAAAACCTTTATCGGGAGTTTCATGTGTTGAAATTTGCAATGAGATTGCATACCTTCTATGTGATAGTTGGATCCCGATACCCACTGCGAGTAATTGTTACTCCTGGAAGAGTTTTGCACTTTACAATTAGCCGATCAAGTAGGTGTCTAGAAAGGTGTCAACGGGGTTACGCCTCTGGGAAAACGAAGTTTACAGTAATTAGGTCCGTGCGAAAGCACGGGGAACCTCCCTCAAAGTACCGACACTGCCCTGGCTGAAAGATTGGCGAACTTGTAGAGTGTAATTAATCTTGGGTAGTTTTTCCTTTTAGGGTTTGAAGGAAGATTTGATAAAAACCGTGGGAGCCATCCTGATTAGATAAAATAAATAACCAATCTAATCTTGCAAGAGCGCACGCAGAGTGTTTTCTTTTCTCTCTCTCCAGGTAGCGACCATATCACGCCTTAATCAAGATAATAATATGGATGTATTGACCGAACCCGCTTGTTATACTGAGCTGGGGAACGTTGGTCCCGCTCCAACTTATAATTGTTATAAGACAGAGCAGGAAATTGGGGAATACCAGAATTCCTATGCCGTCCAAACGAAGAAAGTACATATGATGCATCTTCTTCGGTTGTGTTCGTTACAAAGAACTGTTTCTCAGTATCCTCTACATCCTGGGTATTTGATACCGGATCTGGATCCCAGATATGTAATCTGTTACATAGGGCTACAAAAAGGCAGAGAACTGAGAAAGGGTGATAAGTTTCATGAGACAGAAAACGGGGCAAGTGTTGCAGCCAAGTCTGTTGGTCACTGTCACCCTGTATTACCAATACATTGATTCTGAACAAATGCTATTAGATACCGAACCTGATATACAAAATCAAATCAATCTCTTTATTTATTAAAGAAATGATAAATTTTTTTATTGATGGATAATGTTTTGAACATTTCCTATATCAAAAGTTGATCGGTTCAGGCACGTTATCTAAAAGCTTTGATGTTCTAAATCAAACTACAGTTCCTAGTATACAGAACACGCACAAGAGGAAGAGTTCAGAAATGAACGAATCCTTCTTGAGGCATTGTAGACTAGGTCATATCAATGCGACCCGACTAGCTGAAGTTACATTTAGATGCATATTTAAATCAGTTTGAATTTACATCTTGTGAAACTTGCCAGTCATGTCACAAAGATTAGATGACCATAGCTCTGTTTATTGGAAACAGAGAAAGGGTTAGTAAACCCTTGGGATTGATACATGATTATGTATGTAAGATCCCCTGTCTACACATGCCAAGACCGGTTCTTTGTATTTCATTACATTTTCTGATAATCTCTCAAGATTCAGACATATGTTCCTATTGAAACACAAGTCCGAACCTTTTGAGATATTCACAGAATATAAGTTAGAAATAGAGAACCAAAAACCGGGTATAAGTATTATGTTCTATGATAAGATCAGGGAGGAGAATACTTGTGCATAGAATTCCTGGATTATTCTAAAAGAAAATGAGATTCTCTCTTAGTATTACTCCTCTGAATGCACCACAGCACTACGGTGTATCGGGGTAGAGCAATCGCACCATATTGGATATAGTGTGCTCTATGATGAGTACTACTGAGTTACCTATTTCCTTTTAGGGTTATGCACTTATGAAGTTGCATACCTATTGAATAGGGTTCGATTCAAATCAGTGCCTACCACTCCATATAAGATATGGTATGGAAAGAACCCATCTCTTAAGCAAGTTAAGATTTGGGATTGTTCGGCCTATGTCAAAAGCAAAATCCGGAAAAGATCGAGGCAAGGTCAGTTCTGTAGAACTGGAAAGGTTCCAGCTATACAAAACTGCTGATGATTTGATAGAACCAAAGGATTCAATAGTTCCCGACGAACCTCAGCCTCTCCGTCGATCTGGTAGGGTTCCTCATCCGCCTGAGAGATACTTCGGTTTCTCGATGACAGTAGGAGCGAGGATTGCATCATGAGATGATGACCCAACTAGATTCGAGCAGGTCATCGAGAGTAGGGACTCTGTAAGAATGGCTGGATGCTTAGCGATCTGAGATGGAATCCATATCACCAACAAAGTATGGACTTTGGATGCTATATCTGAAGGGTTAAATCCCTATCAGGAGCAAGTATATCTTGAGAAGATTACTTGGTGTAGATGGAAAAGTTGAGACTTTCAAAGCTAGACTTGTTAAAGGTTTTTCGACATCGACCAGGCGTGGATAATGATGAAACCTTTTCCAAGTGACTATACTTAAGTCCATCCAGATCCTACTTAACATTGCTACATACCATGACTACGATATCTGGTGGTTGGGTGCCATGACTGCTTTTCTAAATATTGATTTAGGAGAGAACGTCTATAAGAACACAGCCAGAGGGCTTCGTAAACAGTGGGAGCAGCGGAAACGTGTACAAGTTGCTTTACATAATAAAGCAGGCATCGCGGAGATGGAACGTCTGTTTTGATGTGGTAGTCAGAGAGTTTGACTTCATCAAAACGGTAGACGAACCTTGTATATACAAAAAGGTAGTAGAGAGTAAGGTGGTCATCCTCGTATTGTACGTGGACAACATACTCTTGATAAGAAAAGAGTTTCCTATGCTACGTACGGTCAATCTCCTCTTATCACATGGATTCTCCATATAGGATAAAGTTGATACCTCCTAAATCCTGGGATTTGGGTCTATGAGATAGATCTAAATGGATGTTAGGATTCTCACTAGCTGTAGTGAAATGGTATCAATCAATCCTGGGGAGAATCACTGGAAAGGTTTCAGGGTGATAAGGACGACTGAATGTCAGTCGCAGGCATTGTCTTTATCCTCAGTGGAGGGACGGTATGTTGGAAGAGTTCCAAGCTAGATACCGTGGCAAACTAGATGATAAAGGCTGGTAACATCGCTATTAAAGATACTACCAAAGAGGCTGTTTGGGTATATATTGGTTCATAAGATGAACTAGGTTCCCACCATTGTGTGACAATGGAAGTGTGGCTTTGGCCAAGGAACCATGACCCCATCAGTGACCCAGACATATTCTGATGCAGCATCACCTGATCATGGAGATAGTTGATCTCCAGGGTGATCGAGGTAAGGAGAGTAGACTCAGAGGACAACACGGCGGATCCACTCACAAAGGACTTTTCCCATAGAGAGACTTATGTGGGATGGTTGAGTATGTGATACTGCAACCACTGCTACAGATGACCCTAGTGCAAGTGGGAGATTGTTAGTTATATGTATGCCCTAGAGGCCATTACTGTACATTGGATGTATATTGTAGTGGATGCTGGGACATATATAGGTATGACTTTCTTGCTTGACATGATAGTACGCTATCTGGTTGCTCTTTATCTTAACATGTATACTTTCTGTCTCTCTGATTACATGTTGATAAAGCCCTTAGGATGTGTACTCGACTTCCCGGACTATGATGTAGATCATACTAGTGGGGCCTGGGTAGTCAATGAGTACATCCTTCATTGTTCCTAGTCGTGGGAATATCGAGACGGGGCATCGATATTCCAGAGTAGACTAGCGTATATCTTCTCGACCCATGTGATGGGCGATGGATGATCCCATATACATTGGTGTTTGAGATCAGAGATGGTATGCGGGTGCTCAGTGGTGACTGAGTACACTGAACGGACTCGCCGAGAACTCCCAGATGGTATTATACGTCACGTCAGATGGCAGTTCTCTGGTGACACTGGTACAGCTTAGTCTGTTGACCCGAGATCGTCATAGAGTCTTGTGTGTCTCCCACTGTGCTTTGATTTCCACCCTACCACGGCTCTATTGAGTCGTGTAAACAGGTGGTTTTTGGGTACAGTCCCAATTCACATGGAGGCAATGAGCGATAGGAGGGGATTCGGCTCTCCCGGTATTGGGGGTTGATGTTGTGCTATGCTCGATTGGACATAACAGGAAATCCCTGGCCAGGGTTGTAGTGATATAATAGTAAGAGTTATCAGTAGTTTCACGAATGTTATGGACCTTACGTCGGCATGACTTATCAAGCTATTGGGGTCTGACGTTTACCACCCCTAGGCGAGATATGCGACATATCAGACGAACAGACCGGACTGTACGGTAAGTGTTATTGGTTGGATTCACAGGAGTGTGAGCGGGCTTGCTCGTCGATCTTCTGATCGCTCAATACTCAGGTGGCCGTTCGTTTAGCAGACCGCTTGCGGCTTGTGGGTGTTTGATATGATCATCACCTGCTGCCGGCGTATTGACGAGTCTTTAGAGTCCTACACAGAGGTTTCCTGGCTCAAGCGAAATGAAATAGGAGCGCATATGAGATATGTGCGGGACCGAGAATAATGCGTGTATGTGATACCGTATTCTATTCTCGCGATGGATGTATCGATTTGTTGTATGCGATATAACCTAGTTATCGAATCGAGGATTGATTCGATAAGTCGATACATTGAAAATTAGTCGGTCATATGCGATATGACCGGGTTGTTAAATCAAGTGTTGATTTAATGATTTAATGTATATTTATATATTTGATATATTACTTTACATTAACTAGTATTGGTTCACTCAAGATTGACTTTCTCACTTGAAATGCACAAGTTATATATGTGATATATTTTTGTGCACTTGTTTGTATCATGTTTGATGATACATGCAAACTGGGGTTTGTGTAAGACTTAAACCATGTTTAGTGAATGGTTAGGGTTTCATTTCACTTATTTATTTATCTATTTATTTTGGTTAAAAGAAAAAGGAAAACAAAATGGTTGCTTTCATACAAGAAGCTTCTTGATGCTTCAAGCACCTTTGACTAAGTGGCCATTTTGTCTTCATATCTTAAACCTAACCATTCAACTAACCCTAGTCCATTCTCTTCACTTAACCAAGGTTGGATTATGATAAGAATAAAAGGGATTTTCTTTTTAACTTAATCCTTTTTATTCTTTCATCTTCATCATCTTCATCAAGCTTCAAAAAGCTTGCTAGCTTCAATGGTGAAATGAGAAAAGGAGTGAGAAATCCAATTCTAAAGTGAACCCACTTCCTATTTCTTCATCCTCTACCACTTGCCAAGTAGTATAGGGTGTTTTCTTCACAAGTTTCATGACTTGGTGAAGTTGGAGCTTGATCTTGAGTTGCCTCGACGTAGATCATCTTCGGCATCGAAGTCGACGACCTAGTCCGATCATTTCTTCGACGAAACCTTCGCCAGAGTCCAGATTCCGATAGGTACAGCGGAGGAACGTCATCACGGAGCATAAGAAGTGGAGGACCGGATCTACAAAGGTTGTAGTCACTTTCCTTTAGCAATAAAGTCGTTTACTTGAGTGCATCGCCATATCATCTAGTTAACGATCCGTATTAGGGTTTGTAGGCACATGAAAATTTTTGAATTGGGCATGTTTGATCTGTTGTGAGACCTCATTAGCGTGCCTAGGAACCCTACACATCTCTCAGGTTGCGAGGGCTCCTTGGTTTAGGAGGGTACACCTATTACACTTATTGGATAGTCTTATTCTAAACCATAGGCAGGTTCCGAAAGGTAGGGAATGAAGAAAACCAATTAGCCTAAGTGGGGTGTACAAAAGGTAATAACTAAAGACAAAATAAAGGGATTAGAAAGAGGGAAAAGTAAATTACGACTGCTATAATAAACGACCAAACCTCATATTTCATCGCCACTCCTATTTCACCTTTGCTTTTTTCCCCAGTTCGGGAGAAATAGAATAAGGTATTATTCAGTTGTCTTTTATCATCACCTTCTCTCAAGTTGCGAGTACTGCTTGGTTTAGGAGGGTACACTTATTATGCTTACTGGATAGACTTCTTCCAAACCATTGGCTGGTGCCGAACGGTAGGGAAGGAAGAAAACCACTTAGCCTAAAGGGGTGTACAGAAGGTAATGAATAAAGACAAATAAAGGGATTTGGGGAGAAGGCAAAGAAATATACGGTTAAAATCATGAATTGGATTTTAGAAGAGGCATTACTATGAATCCCAGGATACCCCTATGAAACATTTTTTTGTTTCAGTATATTGTTAATAGTAAACTGATTTCCCGATTAGATACTTACTCCAGGGTATGTATTTACCAGGTATGATTCTCACATCTGTATGGTTTTACAGATGATGAGTGGGAGTAGGTTATTGGGAATAAGGTGATCATCCTCATTATATCGGAATTCGTTGTAATTGGTGATATTTGAGGAAGTCGCCTGAGTTTATGCCAGACGGCATGTATTTGGTTTTGAATATCCGTTGTTGTGCACCAATTTCAAAATGATATATCTGTACGTTTATTTTTATAAAGTGAGATATAACTTTTTGAAATTATGTCTGTGACATTTACCTATATCAGTTGACGATTGGGTAAGGAGCATTGAACAACGGAGTAGTTCTTAACCATAAGTACAGTTTTCAACCTACGATGCACTGGTTTTGAGTTATTCGACTCAGCGGACTTATACAGAGTATTATATGTTGTCCAGAGTCCGTTAGGACAAAGGGGTTGGACTTCGTACTATGTTCTATTTACTTATGAATTCTCTAGATTTTAGACAAGTGTTTCGTAGAAATACAAGGTCTATGTTTTGAGAAGTTATGGGTATAAGAATAAAGTAGAGAACCAGGTGTCACAAGTTTCGGGATTCTTCAAAGAGATCGAAGATGTAGATTCTTTTGATTGGTATTCAGATGATAGTAATGGTTTTGAGAAACTTGTTTCTCTTTCAGGTTACTCATAATTGGATGTATTCCTAAGTTGAGTAATGCTGATTAGCCTCTCTCCATTAAGTTGATATGCACTGGAGACAGCTGCATGATTTGAATCTGGTTCCAATTAAATAAGTGCCAAAGGTTTCTATATTGGATATAGAATGGTTCATATCTTAACAATGTTAAGGTATGACGAGTTGTCCAGCTTATGTTTGTTCCGCCACGGCAGCGCCCCGGCCTTCTATCCGAGGCCAAAATGCGGAATCAAAATTTTCTTAACTTTTAAACTGGCGCTACCGCGGACAATATACCCGGATCGAAACCATTAACCGATACTAGCTAACAAGAGAAAGGGTGAGAGATATACCGAGTGATCCGAGTCCTCCGGTCTTCTCGTCGTCATCCCGATCTCCCGCGGAAGCTCCGGTCGTCGCATCCTTACCGGAAGGGCACCACATCGTCTGCATCTTTTATGGGCTCCCACCTCAATACCGAGGCAACTCGGGCGAGAAGTTGGCTGGCCGACGCGCCCAAGATTTGCTGTAGAAGTAGTGTAGAATCATAGTCTCTTTTAGGGTGGTGAAGTTGCCTTGATGGAGGAATCAACAAGATGTGAACTTGGGGATTTTTGGTAGAAATATAAAAATGAGATGGATGATAAATTTCCCACACCAAATGAAACTCTCTCATTTTTCCTCCTCTCCCCAAATGTGGCCGGCCATCCTATGGTGGGAATGGTGGAGGGCAAAAACAAATACAAGAGGGAGGTGAGTGTAGGAGAACAAGGTGGTGACCACAACATAAAGCAAGTCTCACATCAACTCTCATCTCATTTCTAATCACCTTTATGCAAGAAATGATGATAGAAAAGAAAGGAATAAAAAGATGCTTTCATAATCAAACCATTTGCATGAAAACCCTCCACAATGTGATATTTGCAAACATGCAAATAACCCCCTCCATCGGAAAGTCCGGCCGGGAAAGAACAAAGGAAAACCGGCCGGAACGGAATGCAAACTGGCAACTCCAGAAAACTGGTCCTGTAATAAATTACAGGAAAACCCCGATACTGTGCATACACCCGCATCTGTATTCCGTCCGGATACAAATGCAATGAGACAAAATCTACACTGTACTAAACTAGGATCCAGCTTAAACTAAAGCCGGCTAGTAATATCCGTCCGATCCTGATCCGTGCAATACCGCACGTATCTGATCAAACCCTGCCATATAACCATACGGCCACTAGTACTAACCGTCCGATCCTGATCCGTGGAATACCGCACGTATCTGATCGGACCCTGCCATATCTCCATACGGCCTCTACAGCGTTTCGCCCGAAACTTGAGTAACTGAATGTGTGGTGGACTCTAAAGACTCGTCAATACTATGGCTGTGGATTTAACCACTAGCACGTCAGAGATATAAGCCAATACGTGACGGGCCACCAGCTATTGACCAAAAGGGACGTCGATGAGCGAACTCATCCTGACACCCTACTGAGCCTGTCAGTGACAATATCCGTACAGTCCGGTCCGTTCGTCTATGAGTATCGCATGGCGGGCCTTGGGGGTTGGTAAAAGTCAGACCCCCAAAAGCGGTACAAGTCGTGTCGGAGTGTAGCCCAGAACGCCCTGAGATACTACTGGAATACCTACCAGTAAATCTCCTGCCTCGGCCGAGGGCTTTGCGTAATGGCTCTCCTAGACACAGCGCGACCTCACACCCAATACCGGGAGAGACGAACCCCTGAAGATCCGCTCACTGCCTCCATATGGCTCGGGACTGTACCCAACTAAAACCTGTTTGCATGACTCCTTTGAGCCGTGGTAGGGTAGTAATCAAAGTACAGTGGGAACTCACACGAGACAAATGACGATCCTCGGGTTGATGAACTAACCTGTACACATGTCACCAGGGAACTTCTATCTGACGTCAGGTATAAGACCAACTAGCAGGTTCCCGGCGAGTCCTGTCCGGTGTACTCATAACCCAATGAGCACCTGTATACATCTTAGGTGAACCAACTAACACCAGTGGCTTGTGAGACCGGCCACCGCCCCTCGTCGGGGTCTCGACTGTATACACTAGTCTACTCTGGAGAATCGATGCCCTGTCTCGAAACTCCCACGACTAGGGACCTTTTAAGGATGTGCTTATAGACCACCAGCTCTCACGTATATGATCGCCATCATACTGCCGGCAGTCAAGCAAGAATCCTAGGGGCTCTATCAGCGTGTAATAGTGACCTGTAAGGTCACCTGAAGCAGTACACGATGATAAAGGTAAACCAGATAGCATACTATCATCTCGAGTAAGATTGTCCTACCGGGATAGGTCCTCCCTCAATCATTGCAATCACGTGCCTGTGATCCAATAATTGACTCTGAGGGCACTATCTCCAACAATCTCCCACTTGCACTCAAGGCTAATTATTACGATGTCGTATACTCACAGCCCGTGTGATACCGAACACCCAACTCCTCTACTAGTCAGTCTCACAAAGCTCGTTTGTGAAACTATTGCGTTCGAGGAATAGCCTCAGTGAGTGGATCCGCTGTGATGTTTCTTTCTATGTCTCTCTATATCTCAAGTTCGCAGAGAAAGCCATCTCCCGAAATGAGCAATACCTGTCTTAGAGTATGTCTGGATATCTGATGGGACCTAGCTCATAAATGAACTCCAAATCCAAACTTCTTAGACCGTATCGATAACTGAACTTAATCAGTATCCAGCGCCATGCCTCCCTCAGTATTGCCTTGGACCACCTGTCCAAAATACTGCCCCTCGTCAGAAGGAGAAACTATAACTCTGACAACCATTCTTCCATCCATGTCACCTTGGAAGCCTGGAGTGACAACCGTCTCCTAAAAAAGGCTGTTGTTATCACATCCTTAGGACACGCACTTATGTCCTAAAACTGCTTCCGATTGTTTCTCCAGGATTGGATTAATATCAACTTATTGCATCTACTGCAAGAACAACATCTGGTGTGGTACTTGACATCTCATGATTGTCTCAATTGCCTAAGCAAGTGATCTGCCAATCATGCACATCCCTCTCCCTTTAGTCTGTAAGACACCATTAGAGAGGGTGACTCCATTATCTGCAGGTACACCACCATGCTAGGAGTCGTCCATTCTAAATACTCTTAGAATGCTGTCTAAGTACCCTAATTGGGAAACCACCCAAATCTAGATCTAAAACCATGGATCTAGTAACCAGAATGTCTGATATAATATCCAAGTCCTGTTTGGAGAAACCACTGTGTGACGACCAAAGTATAACCGATCGTAGTATAGGAATATCATTTCCTACTCTGTGTATGTCATCAAATACCAGGACATCACACCCTACTACCTTCTTAACAGATCCATCCCTTATTCTGATGAAGTCAAACCTATGACTGTCACGTCAGAAATATATGATCTTTCTCCGCTACATCTGCTTTAGTCTATAAATAGACATAAGCCTGATGACCACCAATGCTTCCGCTGCTCCCACTGACTACGACAACCCTCTGCCAGAGTCATATAGACGTGCACTTCTAAAGCTAGTTTAGAACGACGATATACTCATCTTCCTGCCGGGTCTCACAGTCTGGAACAACAGCAATGGTAAGTCTGGGTAAACAAGAACCTCCCTGTCACCGTCCTTGAGGCTACCGGAGTACTTCTCAGGTGCCTGAAGTTACCCACCTTATCTGCGGAGTGGCCAATGGAATGTCAAGCCAGATTGAATCTTTAGGTTCCTATCAAATCTTCAGTAATCGTTTGTGGTTCTGGAATCACTTCCAGTTCTACCATACTCGCACTACTTTTTTTCAGAAAAATAACCATTTCCTTTTAAAATGTGGCGAGTTAAGAACAATATCACTATTGATCTTCCAGATGGTAGAAAGTCAACCCTCGTCATAGCCTGGGTCAACCCACAAACAGCCATTACAGAAACGTGCCTTGAGTTGTCCAGTGTCTGGTTTTAATCATAAGCCGGACAACCCCCCGTACCTTAACATCGTTAAGATATGAACTGTTCTATATCCAATATAGAACCAGAGGCACTGATTTAATTGAACCAGATTCAAATCATGCAGCTATCTCCAGTGCATGTCAACTAAATGGAAGGAGGCCAATCAGCGTTACTCAACTTAGGAATGCTTGCAATTATGAGCAACCTGAAAGAGAAGCAATTTCTCTTTATCATTACTATCAACTGAATACCATACACAAGTATCTACATCTTCGATCACTTTGAAGAATCCCGATACTTGCTACACCTGGTTCTCTACTCTATTCAAGTACCTATAACTCCTCAAAACTTAGACCCTGTGTTTCTACGAAACACATGTCTAAGAACTAGAGAAGTTAAAAGTAAACAGAATATAGTATGAGGACCAACTCCTCTGTCCTAATGGACACTGGACGACATACAATACTCTGTATAAATCCGCTGAGTCTAACAACTCTTTCACCGTGCGTCGTAGGTTGAAAACTGTACTTATGGTTAAGAAGAATTACACCGCTGTTTGATGCTCCTTACCTAACCATCCACTGATATAGGTAAATGTCATCGACATAATATCAAAAGGTATATCTCACTCTATGAAAATAGACGTACAGATATATCAATTTGAAATTGGTGCACAACAGCGGATATTCAAAACCAAATATTTGCCGACCGGCAAACAGCCCAGATGATCTCCTCAAATATCACCGATTACAACGAATCCCGATATAATGAGGATGATCACCCTATTCCCAATGACTTACTCCACTCATCATCTATAAAACCATACAGATGTGAGAATCATACCTGGTAAATACATACCCTGGAGTAAGTATCTAATCGGGAAATCAGTTTTCTTTTAACATTACACAGTGAAACTGAAACATTGAAATGTTTCGGTGGGGTATTCCGGTATTCTTAGTAATGCCTCTTCCATTATCCAGATTCACAATTATAACCGTATAATTCTTTGCCACCTCTCCAAATCCTTTTATATGTCTTTAGTCATTACCTTCTGCACACCCCTTTAGGCCAATTGGTTTTCTTCCTTCCCTACCGTTCGGCACCAGCCTATGGTTTGGAAGAAGACTATCCAATAAGCATAATGGGTGTACTGTCCTAATCCTAGGAGCACTCGCAATGCGAGAGAAGGTGAAGAGAAAAGACAACCGAATAAACCGCATTCCTATTTCTCCTGGACCAGAATCCATCCCCGAACTGGAACAAGTTCCTTTCGAGTTCGTATATAACCATACGATGGAGTATCCAATAGACTGTGGATCTTCGTAGTGATACGGAGTGTCCTGGAGAAATACAAAGGTGATTTAGGATTGGCGAAGAAATACTTGGTTCGGTCGTGAATAGCAGTCGCAATTTACTTTGCCCTCTTACTAATCCCTTGCTTTGTCTCAACTTAATAGCTTCTGTACACCATCGTTATGCTGATTGGTTTTCTTCATTCGCCACCGTTCGGCACCTGCCTAAGGTTTGGAAAAAGACTATCCAATTTGCGTAATAGGTATACTATCTCCTAAACCAAGGAGTACTCGCAATGAGAGAAGGTGAAAAGAAAAGACAACTGAATAATCCTATTCGTTTTCTCCAAAACCAGAAACCATCCTCGAAGTCCTTCGAGTTCGTATATAACCATACGATGGTTTTGTCTAATGGAAGTGGACGTTCATAGTAATAGGGGTGTCCTGGAGAAAAGGGTAAAAGTAGGAGTGGCAATGAGGTTTGCAACTCTGACAATCCAAAAGCCTGTGTTAAGAAGGTTCGGTCAACTTGGTCACTGAGTCATAGTCAAGGGTCAGGTCGAAGGTCGCTGCCAAAGAGAGAGAGAAAAGAAACACTCAGCGTACATTCTAACCTAGATCAGAATGGTTATCACTTTATCTAATCAGGAAACCTCCCACTGTACCTCAAATTCTCCTCCAAACCTGAAAGAAGAATTAGTCGGGGTCACCCGAGGAGTAAACTAACTCATCAGTGGGAATCGGGATCCAACTATCATCGCATGATAACTTGACGGAATCCACTCAAGTCACCACACTCCAGAAGGTATGCGCATGCCTGGCAAGTTTCAGTTCTTTTGAAACTCCCGATGTGTGTTTTTACCCCTAGGACCCAAGTGACCTTGACAATGCCAACAAATCAAAGAGTCCTAGTCAAGTTCTACCCGTCATTATCTTGATTGCGTTAAACCCACCCGTACGAGTCCTTGACAATGCCAACAAGACCGTACGACTGTCCTAACCAATCCACTTATCCATGTGACAGAAAAGCATTACATAGCTACCGAACACTACGCCTCGGCAATGCACGACAAACGCAGCACGAATACTAAGTAATACTAATCTGAAATGACGGAGGGCTACGACTGGTTTTTGGCGAAAAACCTTTAACGTAATGAACTTGATATCGTTGAAGGAACTGGATAACTTTTTAGAAAATATAGTGACGAAAACCTTTACTAAAGAGGTCACTCCCGGTGAAGGGATCTCGGCTCTTTCCCCGTAGAATGAGGTGCAGGATATTCCAACTGAATACCACGATGCAAAGCAAAAGTAATCGGCTATAGTGAAGTTAATGCCCTGACGCAAACTTCTGTCCAAGGGGTCACTCCCAGTGAAGGGATCTCGGCCCTTGCCTCATCGACTGAGGAGCGGGATATTCCAAGTGAATACCACGATGCAAAACAAAAGTGAACGTCCTTGCAATAACAGCTTTTGGAAAAATGTTCCAACAACATCAGAATAGGTTTGTTTAGCTAGCATTGATCCGAATCAACGCAGTCCCATCAATTGATCACACCACAAAGAACGAAAATATACTGATGTACGTATATGCCATCCGCATTCCCCACTGGGTCCCGTCATTACCCGTTAGGTTAGCTAACTAACGACAGAGCGGGGACTGGACTAGCCCGGATGTAAAACATATACAACATCTACTAATATATATACCAATATATTATATTCGCTCAAGGCGTGATAAAAATGAAACATCACAGAAATGTACAGCATCACAGAACAATACAGATATCTGGGATCCCCGGGATTCACAGAGCCGCTGCTGAAACCCGACGTTCCCCTGGTCGTGTGGATAGCCTGTGCAATGAAATCCTAGACCCCTACGGGCGCGACAAGTCACCCGCCAAAACCTAAAGCGAGGCAGCCCCCTTCAGCACCGTGAATGGACCACCCAGCACTTCACGGAATCCGGTAACTTGGGCACCCCTCTTGGGTCAACCTGTACCCCCTACGAGTGCGGCGAATAGCCCGCCAATCCTAGAGTAAAGCCCCCTCCGTCTCAATGCCATGAGATGCGGGCCCGTTGCCCTCTAGAACCCGGCTATCCGTGCATGCCTCCGCGGGGTAATCCTAGTACAGAAAGTAAAATATACATACACCGGGTACATCGACCGCAACCAGGTCGTGCCCTAAAAGAATAATACAAACGGGCAGTGACGGCAGTCCACATGTCGGACGCTCGCCCCGCAATATCAAATGTATATATAAAACAGAACTGTACTAACACTGCAACCAGGCTATCCCCCACGACCGATCCGCAACATCACAGCAATACATAGAACATCAACGTGAAAATCACGTTCGCAAATCCGTCTAACCGGGCTATAGCAGTTAGACAGGATTTACCGATCAAGTGACATTCACGGTCGCAGATATAATGTAAATACTGTGAACCAATGTGTTTAAAATTTTCCGATCGATCAAATTTGAACAAGTGGGCCCCCAAGTACCACTGTAGCACATCAAGAAATTTTGGGCCCAAAATTAATGTTCCAAAACCCCTAAAATCAACCCAGAAAGAAACTGAAGAAAAACGACCCAGTGATCTGACCATAGAGCGGCGGAACCGCGGCCCAAAGGGGGGTTTGGCCGCGGTTCCGCGCTCCGACTAACGAATCACTCTGTCGAATTTCTACAGTAGCCTTAAATTTTCCAGTACATCATTTTTCTGCAACCTGAAAAAAATTTTGAGCAAGAAAAAAATCAACAGAAAACTGATGTAAAGAAAACGCGTATTTTTGGAATTTTGGTCGATCGGAAATGTAAAACACATTAGACAAAGCTAGACAAGGTTAATGGCGTGGCTCTGATATCATGTTGCGCCACGGCAGCGCCCCGGCCGTCTATCCGAGGCCAAAATGCGGAATCAAAATTTTCTTAACTTTTAAACTGGCGCTACCGCGGACAATATACCCGGATCGAAACCATTAACCGATACTAGCTAACAAGAGAAAGGGTGAGAGATATACCGAGTGATCCGAGTCCTCCGGTCTTCTCGTCGTCATCCCGATCTCCCGCGGAAGCTCCGGTCGTCGCATCCTTGCCGGAAGGGCACCACATCGTCTGCATCTTTTACGGGCTCCCACCTCAATACCGAGGCAACTCGGGCACGAAGTTGGCTGGCCGACGCGCCCAAGATTTGCTGTAGAAGTAGTGTAGAATCATAGTCTCTTTTGGGGTGGTGAAGTTGCCTTGATGGAAGAATCAACAAGATGTGAACTTGGGGATTTTTGGTAGCAATATAAAAATGAGATGGATGATAAATTTCCCACACCAAATGAAACTCTCTCATTTTTCCTCCTCTCCCCAAATGTGGCCGGCCATCCTATGGTGGGAATGGTGGAGGGCAAAAACAAATACAAGAGGGAGGTGAGTGTAGGAGAACAAGGTGGTGACCACAACATAAAGCAAGTCTCACATCAACTCTCATCTCATTTCTAATCACCTTTATGCAAGAAATGATGATAGAAAAGAAAGGAATAAAAAGATGCTTTCATAATCAAACCATTTGCATGAAAACCCTCCACAATGTGTTATTTGCAAACATGCAAATAACCCCCTCCATCGGAAAGTCCGGCCGGGAAAGAACAAAGGAAAACCGGCCGGAACGGAATGCAAACTGGCAACTCTAGAAAACTGGTCCCGTAATAAATTACAGGAAAACCCCGATACTGTGCATACACACCCGCATCTGTATTCCGTCCGGATACAAATGCAATGAGACAAAATCTACACTGTACTAAACTAGGATCCGGCTTAAACTAAAGCCGGCTAGTAATATCCGTCCGATCCTGATCCGTGCAATACCGCACGTATCTGGTTGAACCCTGCCATATAACCATATGGCCACTAGTACTAATCGTCCAATCCTGATCCGTGCAATACCGCACGTATCTGATCGGACCCTGCCATATCTCCATACGGCCTCTACAGCGTTTCGCCCGAAACTTGAGTAACTGAATGTGTGGTGGACTCTAAAGACTCGTCAATACTATGGCTGTGGATTTAAACACTAGCACGTCAGAGGTATAAGCCAATACGTGACGGGCCACCAGCTATTGACCAAAAGGGACGTCGATGAGCGAACTCATCCTGACACCCTACTGAGCCTGTCAGTGACAATATCCGTACAGTCCGGTCCGTTCGTCTATGAGTATCGCATGGCGGGCCTAGGGGGTTGGTAAAAGTCAGACCCCGAAAAGCGGTACAAGTCGTGTCGGAGTGTAGCCCAGAACGCCCTGAGATACTACTGGAATACCTACCAGTAAATCTCCTGCCTCGGCCGAGGGCTTTCCGTAATGGCTCTCCTAGACACAGCACGACTTCACCCCCAATACCGGGAGAGACGAACCCCTGAAGATCCGCTCACTGCCTCCATGTGGCTCGGGACTGTACCCAACTAAAACCTGTTTGCACGACTCATTTGAGCCGTGGTAGGGTAGTAATCAAAGTACAGTGGGAACTCACACGAGACAAATGATGATCCTCAGGTCGATGAACTAACCTGTACACATGTCACCAGGGAACTGCTATCTGACGTCAGTTATAAGACCAACTAGCAGGTTCCCGGCGAGTCCTGTCCGGTGTACTCATAACCCAATGAGCACCTGTATACATCTTAGGTGAACCAACTGACACCAGTGGATTGTGAGACCGGCCACCGCCCCTCGTCGGGGTCTCGACTGTATACACTAGTCTACTCTGGAGAATCGATGCCCTGTCTCGAAACTCCGACGACTAGGGACCTTTTAAGGATGTGCTTATAGACTACCAGCTCTCACGTATATGATCGCCATCATACTGCCGGCAGTCAAGCAAGAATCCTAGGGGCTCTATCAGCGTGTAATAGTGACCTGTAAGGTCACCTGAAGCAGTACACGATGATAAAGGTAAACCAGATAGCAAACTATCATCTCGAGTAAGATTGTCCTACCGGGATAGGTCCTCCCTCAATCATTGCAATCACGTGCCTGTGATCCAATAATTGACTCTGAGGGCACTATCTCCAACAATGCTTAAAACCAGACACTGGATAACTCAAGGCATGTTTCTGTGATGGCAATTTGTGGGTTGACCCTGGCTTTGACGAGGGTTGATTTTCTACCATCTGGAAGATCAATAGTGATATTGTTCTTGACTCGCCACAGTTTTAGTAAAATGGATTTTTTTCAGAAAACAGTAATGGGAGTATAGTAGAACTGGAAGTGATTCCAGAACCGCAAACGATTACGGAAAGTTTAATAGGAGCTATATATTCAATCAGGTTTGACATTCCATTAGCTACTCCGCAGATATGGTGGGTAACCTCAGACACCCGAGAGGTAGTCAGGTAGCCTCAAGGACGGTGACAGGGAGGTTCTTGTTTACCCAGACTTGGCACTATTATTGTTCCAGGCTATGAGACCCGGTAGGAGGATAAGTATAGCGTCGTTCTAAACTAGCTTTATAAGTGTACGTATATATTATTCTGCCAGAGGGTTGTCGTAGTTAGTGGGAGCAGCGGAAGCATAGTGGGCAAGAAGTTTATGTCTATTTATAGGCTTGAGCAGATATAGCGGAGATAAGATCATCTATTTTTGATGTGACAGTCATGGGTTTGACTTCATCAGAATAGGGGATGGATCTGTTAAGGAGGTAGTAGGGTGTGATGTCCTGGTATTGGGATGACATACACAGAGTAGGAAGTAAAATTCCTATACTACAATCGGTTGTACTTTGGTCGTCACACAATTGTTTCTCCACAACGAATATGGATATAATATTATATATTCTGGTTTCTAGATCTATGGTTTTAGATCAAGATTTGGATAGTTTCCCAATGTGGGTACTTTGACAGTATTCTAAAGGTATTTAGAATAGATGACTCCTGGAATGGTAGTGTACCTGCAGGTGATGGAGTCACCCTCTCTAAAGGTGTCTTACAGACTAAAGGGGAGATGGATGTGCATGATTGACAGATCACTTACTTAGGCAATTGAGTCAATCGTGAAAAGTCAATTACCACACCAGATGTTGTTTTTGCACTAGATGCGATAAGTTAATATTAATCCAATCCTGGAGAAATATAAGGAAGCATTTTTAGAACATAAGTGAATGTTCTATGGATTTGATGACGGCAGCCTCCTTCGGGAGACGGTTATCATTCCAGGCTTCAAAGGTGACATAGATGACAGAGTGATTATCATAGTTATAGTTTTCCCTCTGACGAGGGACGGTATTATGGACAGTTGGTCCAATAGGATATCGTGGGAGGCATGGTGCTGGATACTAATTAGGTTCAGTTATCAATACAGTCTAAGAAGTTTGGATTTGGAGTTCATTTATGAACTAGGTCCCATCAGATATCCAGACATATTCTAAGACACCTATTACTCGATTCGGGAGATGGCTTTCTCCGCGAACTTGAGATTAAGAGAGACATAGAAAGAAACATCATAGGGGATCCACTCACTGAGGTTATTTCTCGAACACAAGAGTTTTACAAACTAGCTTTGTGAAACTGATTAGTAGAGAAGTTGGGTGTTCGGTATCACACAGGCTGTGAGTATGCGACATCGCAATAATTAGCCTTCAGTTCAAGTGGGAGATTGTTGGATATAGTGCCCTCAAAGTCAATTATTGGATCGCAGGTACGTGATTGCAATGATTGAGGGAGGACCTATACCTATATGACAGTCTTGCTCGAGATGATAGTATGCAATCTGGTTTGTCTTTATCATCGTATATATGCTTTAGTTCACTATTGCATGATGATAGAGCCCATAGGATTCTTGCTTGACTACCAGCAGTATGATGGCGATCATATACGTAGGAGCTGGGGTCTATAAGCACATCCTTAAAAAGTGTCCCTAGTCGTGGGAGTTTCGAGACAGGGCATCGATACTCCAGAGTAGACTAGTGTATACAGTCGAGACCCCGACGAGGGGCGGTGGCCGGTCTCACTGTAGGGTTGCTAGGCACGCTCACAAGGGTCTACGAGGCATCAACCATGCCCGATTAAAATTTTAGCCGTGCCGAACAACCCAAAGCCGGATCTTTAAACTAGGGTTTAGGCGAAAACTAGCATATTAAACTCTTTAACACTAAGTGAGAGGGATTACAACCATTGTAGATCCAGTCCTTCACTTCTTAAGCTCCGTGTTGAGGTCCCTTCGCTGGGATCATCGTGTTTCGGACTCACGAGAGGTTCCACGAAGAGAAAGATGCAAGCTTGCTTCCGATCTTCGATACAAAGATGATCTACCTTGAAGTTTCATTAACACAAGCTAACACTCATGAAATGATGTGAACACCCTCATCTAAATGGCAAGGATAGATGAGGATGATGAAGTAGGATTTTTGCTCTCATTTATAATCTTTTTCTCACTCACTTTCATAACAAAAGCAAAACTAGAAAGCTTTTTCAAGAAGGAACTCAAGGAAGAAGAAGAATGAATGAATCCTTTTTGATGAATAATGAATTATTGTAGTGGTTACAAATCTAACCAAGGGTTAAGCATGAAGGAGTTAACCCATGTAGAGAATTAACGAGAGTTAATGATTTGGATTGGGTTAACAAAATATCTAGCTAAAAACAAAGTCAAAGCTTCATGAAGCTTCATGGAAGCTTCATGCGAAAGCTAACCCTAATCCAAACCCTAACCAAGTTTAAACCCTAAACCATTGTTAAATTTGTATCCCTAACATGTTACAATATTATATATCACAAATACAATATATTTTGTAACAATAGAAAATAATACAATTAACATATATCGCATATATATCAATGTATTATCCCGTGAGAAAATGAATCTTTTAGTTAGATAATATTAGTTAATGTAATTTAATATATCATATATATTATTATACATTAAATTATCGAATCAACACTTGATCCCACAATCCGGCTATATCGCATATAACTGACTAATACGATGAACCGGCTATATCACATATACCCGGCCGATATCTCATATCGCGAGAATCCAATACGGTATCACATACCGCATTATCCTCGGTCCCGCACATATCACATATGTGCTCCTACTCCGTTTTGCCTGAGCCAAGAAACCTCTGTGTAGGACTCTAAAGAATCGTCAATACGTCGGCAGTAGGTGATGATCATATCAAACACCCACAAGTTGTAAATGGTCAGCTAAACGTAACAGCCACCCAGGTATTGAGCGCTCAGAAGATCAACAAGCAACCCTATACATTCTCTTTTGAATCCAATCAGTAACACTCCCGTACAGTCCGGTCTCGTCGTCTGATATGTTGCATATCTCGCCTAGGGGTGGTAAACGTCAGACCCCAGTAGCTCGATAAGTCGTGTTGATATGAGGTCTATAACAGTTCGAGAAACTACTGATAACACTTACCAGTAAATCTCAGCAATCCTGGCCAGGGATTTCCGGTTATAGCCAATCGAACACAGCACAACATCAACTCCCTATACCGGGAGAGACGAATCCCCTCTTATCGCTCATTGCCTCCATGTGATTCGGGACTGTACCCAAAAGCCACCTTTTTGCACGCCCTCTTAGACGTGGTATGATGGAAATCAAAGCACAGTGGGAATCACACAAGACTCTATGACGATCTCGGGTCAACAGACTACTCTGTACCAGTGTCACCGGAGAACTGCCATCTGACGTGAGGTATAATACCATCTGGGAGTTCTCGGCGAGTCCGTCCAGTGTACCCAGTCTCCAATGAGCACCCGTACAACATCCTTGATGTCAAACACCGATGGATATGGGATCATCCATCGCCCATCATATGGGTCAAGATGCGTATACGCTAGTCTACTCTGGTGTATCGATGCCCTGTCTCGATACACCCTCGACTAGGAACGGTTATAGGATGTACTCGTCGACTACCGTGGCCCCACTAGTATGATCTCATCATAGTCATAGTAGTTGAGTACATATCCTTAGGGCTTTATCAACATGTAACATAGAGACAATCAGAGTACATGTTAAGATAAAGTATAACCAGATAGCATACTATCATGTCGAGCAAGAAATTCCTATCTATATATGTCCTAGCATCCACTACAATATACATCGTATGTACAGTAATGGCCTCTAGGGCATACTTATAACTAACAATCTCCCACTTGCACTAGGGCCATCTGTTGTGGTATCACATACCCAACAATTAGCTGCGGTTGAAGTATCTCATACTCAACCATCCCATAAGAGTCTCTACTGGGAAAAATGCCTTTGTGAGTGGATCTGCGCTGTCGTCCTCTGTTTCTACTCTCCTAACCTCGATCTCCCTGGAGATCAACTATCTCCATGATCAGGTGATTCTGCCTAAGAAGAATATCTGGATTTTAGATGTGACGGTAGTTCCTTGGCTAAAGTCACAACTCCATTGTCACACAATGATAGGAACGAAGTTCATCTCAGGAACTTAAATATATCGAGACTGCCTCTTTAGTAGCATCCTTGGTAACGATGTATCTTGCCTTTAATCGTCTAGTATGTCACGGTATCTAGCTTGGAACTCTTCCAACATACCGTCCCTCCACTGAAGGTAAAGACAATGCCTGCGACTGACTTTCAGTTGTCCTTATCACCCTGGAACCTTTCCAGTGATTCTTCCCAGGATCGATTGATACCATCTCACTACAACTAGTGAGTATCCTAATATCCAATTAGATCTATCTCATATATCCAAAACCCAGGATTTAGGAGGTATCATTTTGATCCTATATGGAGAATCCTTGTGATAAGCGGAGATTAACCGAGCGTAGCATAGGAAACTGCTTCCCTATCAAGAGTATGCCATCCATGTACTCTACAAGGATCACCACCATACTCCCTACTACCTTTTGTATATACAAGGTTCATCTACGATTTTGATGAAGTCAAACTCTTTGACTACCACATCAAAACAGATGTTCCAACTCCGCGATGCCTGTTTTATCACATAAAACATCTTGCACACGTTTCCGCTGCTCCTACTGTCTACGAAGCCCTCTGGCTGTGTACTTATAGACGCACTTTTCTAAAACATCATTTAGAAAAGCAGTCATGACACCCAACCGCCAAATATCGTAGTCATGGTATGTAGCCGTGGCAAGTAGGATCTGGATGGACTTAAGCATAGTTTTGAAAGTCTCAACTTTTCCATGTACACCAAGTAATCTTCTCAAGATATACTTGCTCCTAATGGGGATTTAACCCTTCAGATAAAGCAACCAAAGTCCATACTTTGTTGGTGTATAAGGATTCTATCTCAGATCGATAAGCATCCAGCCATTCTTACAGAGTCGCACTCCTGATGGCCAGATCGAAACTAGTTGGGTCATCATCTCATGATGCAATCCTCGCTCCTGTAGGGATCCTATGCACACTAATGAGGTCTCACAAGTGATAAAACATGGCTAATTCAAATTTTTCCATGTGCCTACAAACCCTAATACGGATAGTTAACTAGATGTATAGGTGATGCGATGCAAGTAAACAACTTTAACTTAAAGGAAAGAGGCTACAACCTTTGTAGATCCTGTCCTCCACCTCCTAGGCTCCGTGATGACGTCCCTCCGCTGTCCAAATCGAATCCCGGACTCAAGCATCGGCTTCATCGGAGAAATGGGCGGGCTAGGTTGTCGACTTTGATGCCGAAGATGATCTACGTCGATGCAACACAAGATCAAACTCCAACTTCACCAAGTCATGAAACTTGTGAAGAAAACACCCTATACTGCTTGGCAAGTGGTAGAGGATGAAGAAATAGGAGGTGGGTTCACTTTAGAATTGGATTTCTCACTCTTTTTCTCAAGTTGCCATTGATGGAGGCAAGCTTTCTTCATTGTTGAAGATGAAGAAGAAGAAGAAAGAATATGATAAGTATTATCCAAAATAGAAAATAATATGAATACTTATCATATACCAACCATGGTTAGGTGTAGAGAATAAACTATGGTTAGTTTGAATGGTTAGGGTTAAGCATGAAGACA
Source organism: Agapanthus africanus (assembly GCA_030015575.1). Lineage (NCBI taxonomy): Eukaryota > Viridiplantae > Streptophyta > Magnoliopsida > Asparagales > Amaryllidaceae > Agapanthus > Agapanthus africanus. Next base: position 457,495,853 of record JASDDO010000014.1, on the reverse strand, counting down.
AAATGGTCACTTAGTCAAAGCTTCATGAAGCTTCAACAACAAACAAAGAAAGCCACCATTTTCTCTTTATCATTTCAAAAAGAATAATAAATAAATAAATAGATAATAAAATGTAAACCCTAACCATTACACAACCATGGTTTAATCTTTACACAAACCCAAGTGAGCATGTATCATCGAACATGATACAAACAAGTGCACAAATATATCTCATATACAATGTGCATTTCAAGTGAGAAAATCCATTTAAAGTGAACTAATATTAGTTAATGCAAAGTAATATATCAAATATATAATTATGCATTAAATCATTAAATCAATAGTTGATTTAACGATCCGGTCATATCGCATATGACCGACTAATATTCAATGCATCGGCTTATCGAATCAATCCTTGATTCGATAACTAGGTTATATCGCATACAACCAATCGATACATTCATCGCGAGAATAGAATACGGTATCACATACACGCATTATTCTCGGTCCCGCACATATCTCATATGCGCTCCTATTTCGTTTCGCTTGAGCCAGGAAACCTCTGTGTAGGACTCTAAAGACTCGTCAATACGTCAGCAGCAGGTGATGATCATATCAAACACCCACAAGCCGCAAGCGGTCTGCTAAACGTAACGGCAACCCGGGTATTGAGCGATCAGAAGATCGACGAGCAAGCCCGCTCACACTCCTGTGAATCCAACCATTAACACTTACCGTACAGTCCGGTCTGTTCGTCTGATATGTCGCATATCTCGCCTAGGGGTGGTAAACGTCAGACCCCAATAGCTTGATAAGTCATGCCGACGTGAGGTCCATAACAATCATGAAACTACTGATAACTCTTACCAGTATATCACTGGAACCCTGGCCATGGATTTCCTATTATGGCCAGTCGAGAATAGCGCAACATCAACCCCCAATACCGGGAGAGACGAATCCCCTCCTATTGCTCATTGCCTCCATATGAATCGGGACTGTACCCAAAAACCACCTGTTTGCACGACTCAGTAGAGCCGTGGTAGGGTGGAAATCAAAGCACAGTGGGAGACACACAAGACTCTATGACGATCTCGGGTCAACAGACTAAGCTGTACCAGTGTCACCAGAGAACTGCCATCTGACGTGAGGTATAATACTATCTGGGAGTTCTCGGCGAGTCCGTTCAGTGTACCCAGTCTCCACTGAGCACCCGCATACCATCTCTGATGTCAAACACTAATAGATATGGGATCATCCATCGCCCATCACATGGGTCGAGAAGATATACGCTAGTCTACTCTGGAATATCGATGCCCCGTCTCGATATTCCCACGACTAGGAACAATGAAGGATGTACTCATCGACTACCCAGGCCCCACTAGTATGATCTGCATCATAGTCCTGGAAGTCGAGTACACATCTTAAGGGCTTTATCAACATGTAATCAGAGAGACAGAAAGTATACATGTTAAGATAAAGAGCAACCAGATAGCGTACTATCATGTCGAGCAAGAAAGTCCTACCTATATATGTCCCAGCATCCACTACAATACACATCCAATGTACAGTAATGGCCTCTAGGGCATACATATAACTAACAATCTCCCACTTGCACTAGGACCATCTGTAGCAGTAGTTGTAGTATCTAATACTCAACCATCCCCTAAAAGTCTCTCTTTGGGAAAAGGCCTTCGTGAGTGGATCCGCCGTGTTGTCCTCTAAGTCTACTCTCCCAACCTCGATCACCCTGGAGATCAACTATCTCCATGATCAGGTGATGCTGCCTCAGAATATGTCTGGGTCACTGATGGGACCAGGGTTCCAGGGCCAAAGCAACACTTCCATTGTCATACAATGGCAGGAACCTAGTTCATCTTATGAACCAATATACACCCAAACTTCCTCTTTGGTAGTATCTTTAATAGCGATGTTACCAGCCTTTATCGTCTAGTTTGCCACGGTATCTAGCTTGGAACTCTTCCAACATACCGTCCTTTTACTGAGGGTAAAGACAATGCCTACGACTGACACTCAGTCGTCCTTATCACCCTGGAACTTTTCCAATGATTCTCCACAGGATCAACTGATACTATCTCACTATAGTTAGTGAGAATCCTAACATCCATTTAGATCTATCTCATAGATCCAAATCCCAGGATTTAGGAGGTATCAATTTGATCCTGCATGGAGAATTTTTGTGATAAGTGGAGATTGACCGATCGTAGTATAGGAAACTCTTTTCCTATCAAGAGTATGTCGTCCACGTACAATACGAGGATGAGCACCTTACTCTCTACTACCTTTTTGTATATACAAGGTTCGTCTACTATTTTGATGAAGTCAAACACTTTGACTATCACATCGAAACAGACGTTCCAACTCTGCGATGCCTGCTTTATTATGTAAAGCAACTTGCACACGTTTCCGCTGCTCCCACTGTTTACGAAGCCCTCTGGCTGTGTTCTTATAGACGTTCTCTTCTAAATCATTATTTAGAAAAGTAGTCATGGCACCCAACCACCAGATATCGCAGTTATGGTATGTAGCAGTGGCAAGTAGGATCTGGATGGACTTAAGCACAACTACTGGAAAAGGTTTCATCATTATCCACGCCTGGTCGATGACGAAAACCTTTAATGAGTCTAGCTTTGAAAGTCTCAACTTTTCCATCTACACCAAGTAATTTTCTCAAGATATTCTTGCTCCTGATAGGGATTTAACCCTTCAGATATCGCAACCAAAGTCCATACTTTGTTGGTGTATATGGATTCCATCTCAGATCGCTAAGCATCCAGCCATTCTTACAGAGTCCCTACTCTCGATGACCTACTCGATACTAGTTGGGTCATCATCTCAAGATGCATTCCTCGCTCCCACTGTCATCGAGAAACCGAAGTATCTCTCAAGCAGATGAGGAACCCTACTAGATCGGCGGAGAGTCTGAGATTCGTTGGGAACTATTGAATCCTTTGGTTCTGTCAAATCATCAGCTGCATTTTTTTATAGCTGGAACCTTTCCAGTTCTACAGAACTGACCTTGCCTCGATCTTGTCCGGATTTTGCTTTTGACATAGGCCGGACAATCCCAAATCTTAACTTACTTAAGATATAGGCTCTTCCCATACCATATCTTATATGGAGTGGTAGGCAGTGTTGGAGATAGTGCCCTCAGAGTCAATTATTGGATCACAGGCACGTGATTGCAATGATTGAGGGAGGACCTATCCCGGTAGGACAGTCTTGCTCGAGATGATAGTATGCTATCTGGTTTACCTTTATCATCGTGTACTGCTTTAGGTGACCTGACATGTCGCTATTGCACGTTGATAGAGCCCCTTGGATTCTTGCTTGACTTCCAGCAGTATGAGGGCGATCATATAAGTGAGAGCTGGAGTCTATAAGCACATCCTTAAAAGGTCCCTAGTCGTGGGAGTTTCGAGACAGGGCATCGATTCTCCAGAGTAGACTAGTGTATACAGTCGAGACCCCGACGAGGGGCGGTGGCCGGTCTCACAAGCCACTGGTGTCAGTAGGTTCACCTAAGATGTATACAGGTGCTCATTGGGTTATGAGTACACCGGACAGGACTCGCCTGGAACATGCTAGTTGGTCTTATACCTGACGTCAAATAGCAGTTCCCAGGTGACATGTGTACAGGTTAGTTCATCGACCTGGGGATCGTCATTTGTCTCGTGTGAGTTCCCACTGTACTTTGATTACTACCTTACCACGGCTCAAAGGAGTCGTGCAAACAGGTTTTAGTTGGGTACAGTCCTGAGCCAGATGGAGGCAGTGAGCGGATCTTCGGGGGTTTCGTCTCTCCCGGTATTGGGGGTGAGGTCGCGCTGTGTCTAGGAGAGCCATTACACAAAGACCTTGGCCAAGGCAGGAGATTTACCGGTAGGTATTCCAGTAGTATCTCAGGGTGTTCTGGGCTACACTCCGACACGACTTGTACCGCTTTTGGGGGTCTGACTTTTACCAACCCCCTAGGCCCGCCATGCGATACTCATAGACGAACGGACCGGACTGTACGGATATTGTCACTGACAGGCTCAGTTGGGTGTCGGGGTGAGCTTCCTCATCGACGTCCCTTTTGGTCAATAGCTGGTGGCCCGTCACGTATTGGCTTATACCTCTGACGTGCTAGTGGTTAAATCCACAGCCATAGTATTGACGAGTCTTTAGAGTCCACCACACTTTCAGTTACTCAAGCTTTCGGGCGAAACGCTGTAGAGGCCGTATGGAGATATGGCAGGGTCCGATCAGATACGTGCGGTATTGCACGGATCAGGATCGGACGGTTTGTACTAGTGGCCGTATAGTTATATGGCAGCGTTCGATCAGATACGTGCGGTATTGCACGGATCAGGATCGAACGGATTTTACTAGCCGGCTTTGGTTTAAGCCGATCCTAGTATAGTACAGTGTAGATTTTGTCTCTTTGCATTTGTATCCGGACGGAATACAAATGCAGGTGTGTATGCACAGTATCGGGGTTATCCTGTAATTTATTACGGGACCAGTTTTCTGGAGTTGCCAGTTTACTTTCCGTTCCGGCCGGTTTTCCTTTGTTCTTTCACGGCCGGACTTTTCTGATGGAGGGGGTTATTTGCAGTTTTGCAAATAACACTTTGTGGAGGACTTATTTGCAAGATGATTAATTATGAAAGCATCTTTTCTTTTCAACCATCACTTGATTTGTATTAATGAGATTAGAAAGGATTTGAGGTTGATAAGAAAGATTGTTATGATGATGTTTAGGATATAGTCACCTTTCTACTTTTCCTACACTCACCTTCCTTCTATGGTTATGCTTCATATTCATTCCTCCACCTTATTCTTCTCACTTGATGAAAAATGGTAGAAAGAAAGAAAGAAGAAAAAGAAAAGAGAGAAAGAAAAAGAATGAGAGAGTTCATCTTAGTTTTGGGAGGAATTCTTCATCTCCTTCTTCTTCTTGTTTTGGAAAAATGAAAGTACCATTTTTCCTAATCCGATTCCTCCATTATGGCAACCAACCCCAAAGTGAGCTATGATTCTACACTACACTTCCTACAGCATATCTTGAGCATGTCGAGTTGCCGGCTTCATGCGCGAGTTGCCTCGGTATTGAGGTGGGAGCCCGTAAAAGTATCCGGCTTCGTGGTGCCCTTTCCGACGAGGAGGAGACGGACGGAGATCCCGCGAGGAGATCGGAGTGGAGATGAAGACCGGAGGACTTGGATCGTCGGTATATCTCTTCCCCTTCTCTTTGTAGTTAGCTAGATTTAGTTTAATGGCCCGATCCGGTTTTAGTGCGCGGTGGTGCCGTTTTGCCAAGTCCGCAAAAATTAAAGTTTATCACCGTTTCCGCGTTTGGCCGTCGGATTGACGGCCGGGGCGCCGCCGTGCACTTACAGTGGTATCAGAGCCTCGCCATTAACATAGTCTAGCTTGGTGTAATGTGTTTTTCTGTTTCGATCGATCGAATGTTCCAAAACTGCATTTTAGTTCGAATCAGTTTCTGTTGAAAATTTTTGGTCTCGAAAAATTTTTCAGGTTGTAAAATATTGATGTACTGGAAAATCTAAGAGTTCTGTAAAAATTTGACGAAGTAACTCCACAGTTGGAGCGCGGAACCGCCGCACAAACCCCATTCCCGCGGCCCTTCCGCCGCGCACTATTCACATCACTTCACCAAATTTTTTCAGAGGCCTTCTGGGCTTAAAATATGGGTTTTGGAATATTAAAATTGGGCCCAGGATTTCAGTGAGTGCTACAGTTTTGATTGAGGGCCCACTTGTTAATTTTTGATCGATCGGATATTTTAAACACATTTTTTCACAGTATTTACATTATATCTGCGACCGTGAATGTCACTCGATCGGTAAATCCGGTCTAACTGCTATAGCCCGGTTAGACGGATTTGCGAACGTGACTTTCACGTTGATGTTCTATGTTTATGCTGTGATGTTGCGGATCGGTCGTGGGGATAGCCTGGATGCAATGCTAGTACAGTTGTGGTGGTATTATGTACTTTTGATATTGCGGGGCGAGCGTCCGACATGTGGACTGCCGTCACTGCCTGATTGTATTATTCTTTTGGGGCACGACCTGGTTGCGGTCGATGTACCCGATGTATGTATATTTTACTTTCTGTACTAGGATTACTCCGCGGAGGGGTGCACGGATGGCCGGGTTCTAGAGGGCAACAAGCCCGCATCTCATGGCATTGAGACGGAGAGGGCTTCACTCTGGGATTGGCGGGCTATTCGCCGCACTCGTAGGGGGTACAGGTTGACCCAGGAGGGGTGCCCAAGTTACCGGATTCCGTGAAGTGCTGGGTGGTCCATTCACGGCGCTGAAGGGGGCTGCCTCGCTTCAGGTTTTGGCGGGTAACTTGCCGCGCCCGTAGGGGTCTAGGATTTCATTGCACAGGCTATCCACACGACCAGGGGAACGTCGGGTTTCAGTAGTGGCTCTGTGAAACCCGGGGATCCCAGATATCTGTATTGTTCTGTGATACTGTACATTTCTGTGATGTTGCATTTCTTTTCACGCCTTGAGCGAAATATAATATATTGGTATATATATTAGTAGATGTTGTATATGTTTTGCATCCGCGCTAGTCCAGTCCCCGCTCTGTCGTTAGTTAGCTAACCTAACGGGTAATGACGGGACCCAGTGGCGAATGCGGATGGCATATACGTACGTCAGTATATTTTCGTTCTTTTTGGTGTGATCAATTGATGGGACTGCATTGATTCGGATCAATGCAAGTTTAAAAACAAACCTAATCTGATGTTGTTGGAACATTTTTCAAAAAGCTGTTATTGCAAGGACGTTCACTTCTGTTTTGCATCGTGGTATTCATTTGGAATATCCTGCTCCTCAGTCGACGAGGCAAGGGCCGAGATCCCTTCACCGGGGGTGACCCCTTGGACAAAAGTTTGCGTCAGGGCAATGATTTCACTATAGCCGATTACTTTTTCTTTGCATCGCGGTATTCATTTGGAATATCCTGCACCCCATTCTACGGGGAAAGAGCCGAGATCCCTTCACCGGGAGTGACCTCTTTAGCAACGGTTTTCGTCACTATATTTTTAAAAGCTATCCGTTCCTTCGACGATATCAAGTTCTTTACGTTAAAGGTTTTCGCCAGAAACCATTCGTAGCCCTCCATCATTTCAGTTAAATATTCGGTAGTATTCAAGCTATGTATTTTGACCTCACGCCAAGGCATAGTGATTGGTAGCTGCCGGGTATTTATCTGTTGCATAGATAGATGCGTTGGTTTGGGACAGTCGTACTACTATTTTGGCCTACGTCAAGGGTATGTACGGGTGGATTCAAATTAACCTGGATAATGATGGGTAGAACTTGACATGTGACTTATGATATTTTGACCTCACGCCAAGGTCATAAGAGCATGGGGCAGAAATCACATCGGGAGTTTCAAAAGTACTGAAACTTGCCAGATATGCGCATACCTTCTGGAGTGTGATACCGTGAGCGGATTCCGTCACGTTATCATGCGATGAGAGTTGGATCCCGATTCCCACTGATGAGTTGGTTTACTCCTCGGGTGACCCCGACTAATTCTTCTTTTAGGTTTGGAGGAGAATTTGAGGTACAGTGGGAGGTTTCCAGATTAGATAAATTGGTAACCATTCTGATCTAGGTTAGAGTGCACGCTGAGTGTTTCTTTTCTCTCTCTCTCTGGCAGCGACCATTGACCCGACCCTAAGACTACGACTCAGAGACCAAGTTGACCAAACCTTCTTAACACTGGCTTTTGGATTGTCAGAGTTGCAGACCTCATTGCCACTCCTGCTTTTACTCTTTTCTCCAGGACACCCCGTATTACTACGAACGTCCACTTCCATTGGACAAAACCATCGTATGGTTAGATACGAACTCGAAGGAATTCGAGGATGGTTTCCGGTTCTGGAGAAAACGGATAGGACTATTCAGTTGTCTTTTCTTTTCACCTTCTCTCAGGCTGCGAGTACTCCTTGGTTTAGGAGTAGTACACCTATTATGCAAATTGGATAGTCTTCTTCCAAACCATAGGCTGGTGCCGACCGGTAGGGAATGAAGAAAACCAGTTAGCCTAAACGGTGTACAGAAGGTATTAAGTTCAGACAAAGCAAGGGATTAGTAAGAGGGCAAAGTAAATTGCGACTGCTATTCACGACCAAACCAAGTATTTTCTTCGCCAATCCTAAATCACCTTTGTATCTCTCCAGGACACTCCGTATTACTACGAAGATCCCATTTTATTGGATAATCCATCGTATGGTTATATACGAACTCGAAAGGAACTTGTTCCAGTTCGGGGATGGATCCTGGTTCAGGAGAAATAGGAATAAAGTACATTCAGGTGTCTTTTATCTTCACCTTCTCTCGCGATGCGAGTGTTCCTAGGATTAGGACAGTACACCCTTTATGCTTTTTGGATAGTCTTCTTCCAAACCATAGGCTGGTGCCGAACGGTAGGGAAGGAAGAAAACCATTTGGCCTAAAGGGGTGTACAGAAGGTAATGACTAAAGACATATGAAGGGATTTGGAGAGGTGGCAAAGAATTATACGGTTATAGTTGTGAATCTGGATAATGGATGAGGCATTACTAGGAATACCAGGATACCCCAACGAAACATTTCAATGTTTCAGTTTCACTGTGTACTGTTAATGGAAAACTGATTTCCCGATTAGACACTTACTCCAGGGTATGTATTTACCAGGTATGATTCTCACATCTGTATGGTTTTACAGATGATGAGTGGGAGTAAGTTATTGGGAATTGGGTGATCATCCTCATTATATCGGAATTCGTTGAAATTGGTGATATTTGAGGATGCCACCTGGGTTGTTTGCCGGTCGGCAAATATTTGGTTTTGAATATCCGCTGTTGTGCACCAATTTCAAATTGATATATCTGTACGTCTATTTTCATAGAGTGAGATATACCTTTTGATATTATGTCGATGACATTTACCTATATCAGTGGATGGTTAGGTAAGGAGCATTAAACAGCGGTGTAATTCTTCTTAACCATAAATACAGTTTTCAACCTACAACACACAGTGAAAGAGTTGTTAGACTCAGCGGACTTATACAGAGTATTGTATGTTGTCCAGTGTCCATTAGTACAGAGGGGTTGGTCCTCATACTATATTCAGTTTACTTTTGACTTCTCTAGTTCTTAGACATGTGTTTCGTAGAAACACAGGGTCTAAGTTTTGAGGAGTTATAGGTATTTGAATAGAGTAGAGAACCAGGTGTAGCAAGTATCGGGATTCTTCAAAGTGATCGAAGATGTAGATACTTGTGTATGGTATTCAGTTGATAGTAATGATAAAGAGAAATTGCTTCTCTTTCAGGTTACTCATAATTGGAAGCATTCCTAAGTTGAGTAACGCTGATCGGCCTCCTTCCATTTAGTTGACATGCACTGGAGATAGCTGCATGATTTGAATCTGGTTCAATTAAATCAGTGCCTCTGGTTCTATATTGGATGTAGAACAGTTCATATCTTAACGTTGTTAAGGTACGGGGAGTTGTCCGGCTTATGATTAAAACCAGACTCTGGATAACTCAAAGCACGTTTCTGTAATGGCTGTTTGTGGGTTGACCCAGGCTATGACGAGGGTTGATTTTCTACCATCTTGACTCGCCACAGTTTTAACAAAAATGGATTTTTTCAAAAACAGCAGTGGGAGTATGGTAGAACTGGAAGTGATTCCAGAACCGCAAACGATTACTGAAGATTTGATAAGGAACCTAAAGATTCAATCTGAATTGACATTCCATTGGCCACTCCGCAGATAAGGTGGGTAACTTCAGGCACCCGAGAGGTACTTCGGTTGCCTCAAGGACGGTGACAGGGAAGTTCTTGTTTACCCACACTTGCCATTGTTGTTGTTCCAGGCTGCGAGACCCGGCAGGAGAATGAGTATAGCGTCGTTCTGAACTAGCTTCAGAAGTGTACGTGTATATGACTCTGCCAGAGGGTTGTCGTAGTCAGTGGGAGCAGCGGAAGCATTGGTGGACATCAGGCTTATGTCTATTTATAGACTAAAGCAGATGTAGCGGAGATAGATCATCTGTTTCTGATGTGACAGTCATAGGTTTGACGTCATCAGAATAGGGGATGGATCTGTTGAGAAGGTAGTAGGAAGTGATATTCCTTTACTACGATCGGTTATACTTTGGTCGTCACACAGTGTTTTCTCCACAAAGGACTTGGACATTATATCAGACATACTGGTTACTAGATCTATGGTTTTAGATCTAGATTTGGGTGGTTTCCCAATCAGGGTACTTAGACAGCATTCTAAGGGTATTTAGAATGGACGACTCCTGGCACGGTAGTGTACCTGCAGGTAATGGAGTCACCCTCTCCAAAGGTGTCTTACAGACTAAAGGGGAGAGGGACGTGCATGATTGGCGGATCACTTGCTCAGGCAATTGAGTCAATCGTGAGATGTCAAGTACCACACCAGATGTTGTTCTTGCACTAGATGCAATAAGTTGACATTAATCCAATCCTGGAGAAACAGTCGGAAGCGGTTTAAGAACATAAGTGGATGTTCTAGGGATATGATAACGACAGCCTCATTCGAGAGACAGTTATCATTCCAGGCTTCCAAGGTGACATGGACGACAAGGAGGTTGTTAGAGTTATAGTTATCCTTCTGACGAAGGGCTGTATTTTGGACAGATGGTCCAAGGCAATACTGAGGGTGGCATGGCGCAGGATACTGATTAAGTTCAGTTGACGATACAGTCTAAGAAGTTTGGATTTGGAGTTCATTTATGAGCTATGTCCCATCAGACATCCAGACACGTTCTAAGACAAGTATTGCTCATTTTGGGAGATGGCTTTCTCCGCGAATTTGAGATATAGAGAGACATAGAAAGAAACATCAAGGCGGATCCACTCACTGAGGCTATTCCTCGAACGCAATAGTTTCGCAAACGGATTTTGTGAAACTGACTAGTAGGGGAGTTGGGTGTTCGGTATCACACGGGCTGTGAGTATGCGACATCGCAATAATTAGCCTTGAGTGCAAGTGGGAGATTGTTGGAGATAGTGCCCTCAGAGTCAATTATTGGATCACAGGCACGTGATTGCAATGATTGAGGGAGGACCTATCCCGGTAGGACAGTCTTGCTCGAGATGATAGTATGCTATCTGGTTTACCTTTATCATCGTGTACTGCTTTAGGTGACCTGACATGTCGCTATTGCACGTTGATAGTGTTGGAGATAGTGCTCTCAGAGTCAATTATTGGATCACAGGCACGTGATTGCAATGATTAAGGGAGGACCTATCCCGGTAGGACAGTCTTACTCGAGATGATAGTATGCTATCTGGTTTACCTCTATCATCGTGTACTGCTTTAGGTGACCTGACAGATCACTATTGCACGTTGATAGAGCCCCTAGGATTCTTGCTTGACTACCGGCAGTATGAGGGCGATCATATACGTGGGAGCTGGTAGTCTATAAGCACATCCTTAAAAGGTCCCTAGTCGTGGGAGTTTCGAGACAGGGCATCGATACTCCAGAGTAGACTAGTGTATACAGTCGAGACCCCGACGAGGGGCGGTGGCCGGTCTCACAAGCCATTGGTGTCAGTTGGTTCACCTAAGATGTATACAGGTGCTCATTGGGTTATGAGTACACCGGACAGGACTCGCCGGGAACATGCTAGTTGGTCTTATACCTGACGTCAGATAGCAGTTCCCAGGTGACATGTGTACAGGTTAGTTCATCGACCTGGGGATCGTCATTTGTCTCGTGTGAGTTCCCACTGTACTTAGATTACTACCCTACCACGGCTCAAAGGAGTCGTGCAAACAGGTTTTAGTTGGGTACAGTCCCGAGCCACATGGAGGCAGTGAGCGGATCTTCGGGGGTTTCGTCTCTCCCGGTATTGGGGGTGAGGTCGCGCTGTGTCTAGGAGAGCCATTACACGAAGACCTTGGCCAAGGCAGGAGATTTACTGGTAGGTATTCCAGTAGTATCTCAGGGTGTTCTGGGCTACACTCCGACACGACTTGTACCGCTTTTGGGGGTCTGACTTTTACCAACCCCCTAGGCCCGCCATGCGATGCTCATAGACGAACGGACCGGACTGTACGGATATTGTCACTGACAGGCTCAGTTGGGTGTCGGGGTGAGCTTCCTCATCGACGTCCCTTTTAGTCAATAGCTGGTGGCCCGTCACGTATTGGCTTATACCTCTGACGTGCTAGTGGTTAAATCCACAGCCAAAGTATTGACGAGTCTTTAGAGTCCACCACACTTTCAGTTACTCAAGCTTTCGGGCGAAACGCTGTAGAGGCCGTATGGAGATATGGCAGGGTCCGATCAGATACGTGCGGTATTGCACGGATCAGGATCGGACGGTTTTGTACTAGTGGCCGTATAGTTATATGGCAGCGTTCGATCAGATACGTGCGGTATTGCACGCATCAGGATCGGACGGATATTACTAGCCGGCTTTGTTTTAAGCCGGATCCTAGTTTAGTGCAGTGTAGATTTTGTCTCATTGCATTTGTATCCGGACGGAATACAAATGCGGGTGTGTATGCACAGTGTGGGGTTTTCCTGTAATTTATTACGGGACCAGTTTTCTGGAGTTGCCATTTTGTTTTCCGTTCCGGCCGGTTTTTCTTTGTTCTTTCCCGGCCGGACTTTTCCGATGGAGGGACTAATTTGCAATTGTGCAAATTGGTATTTGTGGAGGACTTATTTGCATATGGTTTGATATGATAAGCATCTTTGCTTTTCATGTATTTATGTGATGAGAAAGGATTAGGATTGATGTGTAGTTTAGTGATGATTATGTTTGGATGTGGTCACCCTCCTCCTTTTACTACGATCACCTCCCTTCATGCTTATTATTCTTTCTCCCCCATTTCTAAGAGAGTTAGTTTTTTCTTTCCATGGTTGAGTGAGAAGAAAATGAGAGCTTCATCTTGAGAGGAAGAAAAATGAGAGTGATTCATTTTTGTGCATATCATTCTTCATCTCATTCCATTGCTAGAAAATTGAAAGCACCAATTTTCTATACACCATTCCTCCATCATCCACAAATGGCAACCAAACCCCAAAAGAGAGACTATGATTCTACACTATATTCCTACAGCGAATCTTGAGCATGTCGAGTTGCCGGCTTCATGCTCGAGTTGCCTCAGTATCGAGGTGGGAGCCCGTAAAAGTACCCGGCTTCGTGGTGCCCTTTCCGACGAGGAGGAGACGGACGGAGATCCCGCGAGGAGATCGGAGTGGAGATGAAGACCGGAGGACTTGGATCGTCGGTATATTTCTTCCCCTTCTCTTTGTAGTTAGCTAGATTTAGTTTAATGGCACGATCCGGGGTTTAGTGCGCGGTGGTGCCGGTTTGCAAAGTCCGCAAAATTTTAAGTTTACCACCGTTTACGCGTTTGGCCGTCGGATTGACGGCCGGGGCGCCGCCGTGCACTTACAGTGGTATCAGAGCCTCGCCATTAACATAGTCTAGCTTGGTGTAATGTGTTTTTCTGTTTCGATCGATCGAATGTTCCAAAACTGCATTTTAGTTCGAATCAGTTTCTGTTGAAAATTTTTGGTCTCGAAAAATTTTTCAGGTTGTAAAATATTGATGTACTGGAAAATCTAAGAGTTCTGCAAAAATTTGACGATGTAACGCCACAGTTGGAGCGCGGAAGCGCCGCGAAACCCCACCTCGCGCGGCCCTTCCGCCGCGCACTATTCACGTCACATCACCAAATTTTTTCAGAGGCCTTATGGGCTTAAAATATGGGTTTTGGAATATTAAAATTGGGCCCAGGATTTCTGTGAGTGCTACAGTTTTGATTAAGGACCCACTTGTTAATTTTTGATCGATCGGAATATTTTAAAAACATTTTTCACAGTATTTACATTATATCTGCGACCGTGAATGTCACTCGATCGGTAAATCCGGTCTAACTGCTATAGCCCGGTTAGACGGATTTGCGAACGTGACTTTCACGTTGATGTTCTATGTTTATGCTGTGATGTTGCGGATCGGTCGTGGGGATAGCCTGGTTGCAATGCTAGTACAGTTGTGGTGGTATTATGTACATTTGATATTGCGGGACGAGCGTCCGACATGTGGACTGCCGTCACTGCCTGTTTGTATTATTATTTTGGGGCACGACCTGGTTGCGGTCGATGTACCCGTTGTATGTATATTTTACATTATGTACTAGGATTACCCCGCGGTGGGGTGCACGGATGGCCGGGTTCTAGAGGGCAACAAGCCCGCATCTCATGGCATTGAGACGGAGGGGGCTTCACTCTAGGATTGGCGGGCTATTCGCCGCACTCGTAGGGGGTACAGGTTGACCCAGGAGGGGTGCCCAAGTTGCCGGATTCCGTGGAGTGCTGGGTGGTCCATTCACGGCGCTGAAGGGGGCTGCCTCGCTTCAGGTTTTGGCAGATAACTTGCCGCGCCCGTAGGGGTCTAGGATTTCATTGCACAGGCTATCCACACGACCAGGGGAACGTCGGGTTTCAGTAGAGGCTCTGTGAAACCCGGGGATCCCAGATATCTGTATTGTTCTGTGATGCTATACATTTCTGTGATGTTGCATTTCTTTTCACGCCTTGAGCGAAATATAATATATTGGTATATATATTAGTAGATGTTGTATATGTTTTTCATCCGCGCTAGTCCAGTCCCCGCTCTGTCGTTAGTAAGCTAACCTAACGGGTAATGACGGGACCCAGTGGCGAATGCGGATGGCATATACGCACATCAGTATATTTTCGTTCTTTGTGGTGTGATCAATTGATGGGACTGCATTGATTCGGATCAATGCAAGTTTAAAAACAAACCTAATCTGATGTTGTTGGAACACTTTTTCAAAAAGCTGTTATTGCAAGGACGTTCACTTTTGTTTTGCATCGAGATATTCAGTTGGAATATCCTGCTCCTCAGTCGACGAGGCAAGGGCCGAGATCCCTTCACCGGGAGTGACCCCTTGGACAAAAGTTTGCGTCGGGGCATTAACTTCACTATAGCCGATTATTTTTGCTTTGCATCATGGTATTCATTTGGAATATCCAGCACCCCATTCTACGGGGAAAGAGCCGAGATCCCTTCACCGGGAGTGACCTCTTTAGCGAAGGTTTTCGTCACTATATTTTTAAAAGCTATCCGTTCCTTCAACGATATCAAGTTCATTACGTTAAAGGTTTTCGCCAGAAACCATTCGTAGCCCTCCGTCGTTTCATATGGGTAGTCAATAGTATTCAAGCTGTGTTTGTTGGCCAAAGTCAAGGCACAGTGTTTGCTAGCTGTTGGTTATTCATATGCAGCATAGATAGATGCGTTGGTTTGGAACAATCGTATAGCCTTGTTGGCCAATGATTGGTAGAGATTCTGCGTGTTTAAGTTTAATTACCGCAATCAGGACGGTGTCGCTTTGCAGCTAGCCGGATGAGTACGGGTCGATCCACAGGGAGATGGGAGTCTTTTTCTTAATGTCTTGACGAGTTAAGTCCAAGTATGTTGGGTTTGTTTGAGTTTAGCTAAGTGAAAAATGAATGATAAGAGAACTTGTAAAGGGTAGGATTTAGTTGGTTTGGTTTGGGAGAATCGCTCACTTGATTCTTTTGCCACTTCTTAATATTGATGTTACGGTAATAGGCAACAACGGGGATTAGGACGACTAAGAGAAAACTTGCGAGTATAAGCTAGGCTTTCCAACACTTCGTTTTCTCTTTTTGGTCCTTGTCCGTCCGTTCTTGGCTCTTAGTCGCAACCTCAGGTTGATTCAACCACAACCGGTCTCACTAGGGTATCACCGCTATTATGAAGAATAGGGTGCCGTAGGGAGCGGATTGTGGATCAATTAACTGGAGTTCAAATCAAGATAAATGTAAAAGAGAAAAGTGAAGGAGTTTTCCGTATTTCAAACTTTCCGTTTCCTACCCTAACAAGTGAAAAGTTACTCACCCATTAGAATAGTTAAATGAAATAAAACAAAGAAAGAGGGTAATAAGAATTGAGGTAGAAAATCACAACTAGCTATTCGGGACCTCACTTAGGCAAGGATCACACTAAGCATCATGGTTGTAAGGATAACCGAAAAATGGAAGAAAATTAAAACGATGATTTTTAAGAAATAACAACAACTACTGTTAACAATGAAGATTACAAGCAATATAAGAAACGGAATTACAAATTACACAAATAGATAAAGAACACTTCTTGCATGCTTCACACTCAAGAAAACCTCTCACAAGCTTTAATGGAGGAAGATGGAGGAAAATGGACTTTTATTAGAAACTAAATAATTCTAATACAAAATTACAAAATGAAAACTTAAGTCCTTTTCTTGGTTCTGCTCGGGGCTATTTATAGGCCTGGTTCTGGGAAATTTGCAATAAAACCCAACCCTAAATAACATTATACAAATAACACCAAAATTTCACACAGCATGGACACGTGTCCGCCGCGCATGCGCGGCCAAAGCAAGGGTTTGGCCGCGCAAGCGCGGCGGTTTGGTGGCCAAACCATGTTTGGTTTTTTCTCTGGTCTTGTGCCTATTTTTCCTGTCTTTTGAACACTTTACATTGCAATATTTCAAACAGAAAATCTCCAGATTTCTGATCCAAGACTTCTCCATTTCTTTCACTTTTGACTTTTCACCATTTTGACTTCAAATTTCTCTTTAGTCCCAAATGACGACTCTTTTCGTTCCCTCTTCTGAACAGGTACGGGACGGATGCTGGAACCCGGCTTTTATCTGTTTGTGACAGATGTTCTGGATTTTGCCGTAAATGTGGTGATTTTGTCGGATTTGCTCTCTCTTGGACTGGAAACCTGTAATCTGTAATATGCAGCAAAATACGGATAAAAAGCACCTACCTGTATGCAATGTGATTAAGAATGGGCGGTACAAATATACAAAAATATGCGATGAACAAATACCCCCAAACTTATCTTTTGCTCGTCCCGAGCAAAACCATGTTATTCGCAAAAATTTCCTAACCTCACTTTCGCAGGGAACGCGATTGCACTGAGCACGTGCAACAAGCCGTTAAACCTCTAGGTGTCCCTAGTAGGAGGAGTGTTGTCTCCTGAGGGTTTTCAGCGGATTACACCCACAAAATCCGATCAATTGGCCGTTGACTCTAATCTTCTATTTCAGTTTTCTAGCCAAAAACCCTATTATCATAAACTTAGAAATTACTAACCCGTATTCTTCACACTTCCTTTCCATTTAACTTAAGATCCTATACGCCTAGCCAGTTTATAAAGCTTTCAGCATCTCCTGAGTTTTCCTTCTTAAGCGGAATCTCAAATCCGGAATTTTTATCCATTCTATCGAAGAAATAAACCCTATCTTTCATTCTTCATCTCTCCTCCAAACTCTGATTATATACCCCTACGTGTGTGTAATTGTCACCCCTACACTTGGAAATTCAGTTCAAGCTATAATACCCTTGCCTTAATACCTAGTACTACTTCTTTTTCTTAATGATGGACGGGTTCGTTCATACATCTTTCATGCGACTATTAATGCTTCTTAAGGCACTAACAGCCGATTACCGAATGTATGAACTTAAAGCGTAAATAGCAGTATCCAGGTCTTGACTACTTTCTATTTTCTCTTTCTTTTTCTTTTCCTCCTCTTTTTTTTTTTCTTTTCTTCAAGACCGGATATATTTTTCAGCGTGCTCTTTTGGTGGTTAGCTTCAAATACCGTTTTTTCTTTCATACTAGGCTTTCAGGCAAGAGTATTTCTAGGTATCCTCTACTATTCCGAGTTTCAAGGTGGTGTATGTGCGTTTTGTAGGGTATATACTTTCAAAATTTGGATTTAAGATTTAGAATTATTTTTCAGACTTATTCTTCAAATAGAGCTTCAATAATTTTCCCTCATTTTAACTTCGCCTAAGAACTAGACTCAAAATTTGCTTATTTCAAAACAAACCGCTGGAGCGTATACTTTCTATAGTTAAATTTCAAGGAATGTTATTTTTAGGGTTCATAATTAACTAAGTTTAAGATCTAGTAGTTTCTAACTAGTTAACCTTCATATTAGACTTGAGTCAAACACGGTCAATAATATTTTTGTTTTTTTTTTCTTTTAAAATTTTTGTTTTTATTTTCAAGTTTTCCAATTTTTTTGTATTTTTCAATTTTTAATTTTTTTTTATATTTCAAAAAAAAAAAATGCAGTGCAGAATTTAAATATGCAAAGTAAAACCAAATATTTACATAAAAGATAAAAAATATGCAGATGCAATGCAAGGATAACTATTTACAATCGAATCCCTCCCCCAAACTTGTTAATGGCAGTGTCCTCACTGCCCCCTATGTCGTCTCCTAGACGATGCGGCACTCGTCCCTGGTTCACTTGACTCTGCCCTAGGGGCCCTAGATCGCGACCTAGATCTCTCCTCTCGTCCCAAAAGTGTTGCCATCCCCTGTTCTAAGCGTGCCATTCTCTGATCTAGGGTTGTCATCATTCCCATCATTCTTTCTACCCCCCTATGTGTCCGTCTAAGTAAGCGTGCTTGCTCAGCGGGGGTAAGCTCTTCTTCGCTCGCTGTGGAGCTCGAGCTGGCTAGCACATGCTCGCTCGGTTCTGTCCGTGACCATAAGTCTTGAAGTCTTGTGTAGGATGTCGAAACACCCTCAAGAACTGGTCGAATTATTGTACCAGCTTGCATGTGTACTGCAAACTCGTCGGAAGGGATGAACTGGCGACACAGTTGTGTCACCAGTATAGGGCACGGAAGGTTGGATGAAGTTTTGCCAGCAGCAATCGACTGAAGCAGTACCATGCACATGTCATAACTTGGATGTTTGTTCATTAATGTGTGCACGATGTGTAGTGAGGGTGTAAAAAATGTCGTGTTGTGCGAGCTGCCAAAAATATTATTTTGTGCCCATCGGCACACTGTTAGCACATTCGCGTAAAGTGTACGCGCCTGAATCCCTTTCCGTGGTTCCCTATTACAATCAATTCCCATCAACGGTGTGTAATCCTCAAATTGGAGGGGTTGGTCATGTGCGGGTATTCTAGGGATCATTGTGACCTCATGAATGAAGTCCCTATTTATGCGTATTTCTTGCCCTCCCCAAAACAACCTAATAAATCCGTATCTTTGGAAACCCCCCTCCTCCATTGAAGCATAGAACCGTTGGACCAGATCCGGAATCGCGAATGCGTTCGGATGGTTATACAAAAGATAATTCCATCCGCGTTTCCGGATCTCGTCGCCGAAATAGCTTCCGTATAAATCATGTTCAAACATTTGCGAAAAATTTCTCTCATATTGAAAATGTAAACCCATTGCAGAATTTCAAAATTTTACAGATCTAAGAGGGGTTAGAACAGTGCAAACCTCCTCTGGAAAAATTTCCAGAGGGTGAAGCTTCCAACCGGCGGCGGATGCGCGGCGGGAAGGTGGGTAGCGCGGCGGAAGGGCGGCGGCGGCAGCGGCTCAGGCGTCGGTCTTCTGGTGGCGGCTAGGGTTTCTGAAATGGAGGGTTGTGAGGCAGAAAAAATAAAAGTTAAGGGATTAGAGGGTTATTTATAGGGGGTTTGTATTATTTACACTTAAACCCCCATAAATAGAAGTATTAGTTGCAAATACATATTTACATGTTTATTTTTATTTTATTTTATTTATTTTTTCTGAATATTTTTATTTTTAGTTTTTGTTTTTATTTTTATTATTTGAAATTTTTCCAGGCAAAAAAAAAACAAAATTGTATTTACATACCCCCAAACTTATTTGAAACAGTGTTTCCACTGTTTTTGGCTGTATTGTCGAAGTTTGGGTGTAGGGGGAGAGGAAGATTAATCAGGGTAAACCGGCTCCTATAAAAACAGGAGCTCCTCTGTTTGATCGGCACAAAGGTACGGTTTGCATCGGTGTCCGTTCACTTTGAAGAGTGAACCGTCCTTTGGATTTTCCAAATCCAGAGCGCCCTGCGGATACACATTCCGCACAAAATACGGCCCTATCCAGCGAGATCGGAGCTTTCCAGGATGGAAATGAAGTCGGGTGTCGTAAAGCAGTACCTGTTGACCAGGTATGAAGATTTTTCGCAACAGGTGTTTATCGTGAAACACCTTCGTTCGATTCTTAACGACAACCGCGTTGTCGTAAGCCTCATCCCTAAGCTCGTTCAGTTCGTTCAGCTGCAGCTTCCGATGGCTGCCCGCGTTCTCAAGAGAAAAATTCAGCTCCTTAATCGCCCAAAACGCGCGATGCTCAATTTCGACAGGAAGGTGGCAGGCTTTTCCGTACACAAGCCGATAGGGAGACATGCCAAGATCGGTCTTATAAGCTGTTCTAAATGCCCAAAGGGCATCAGTGAGTTTCAGAGACCAATCCTTACGGTTCTTGGAAACCGTTTTCTCCAGTATCTGCTTGATCTGCCGATTTGAAACTTCGGCCTGCCCGCTGGTTTGGGGGTGGTAGGGCGTAGAAAGCTTATGATTAATGGAGTATTTCCGTATCAAGGCCTCGAAAGTCCTATTGCAGAAATGACTTCCATTGTCGCTAATGATCGCTCGGGGGTGCCCAAACCGTGAGAAAATGTTTTCTTTGAGGAACCTAACGACAACCTTGTTGTCATTAGTCCGGCTGGGCACAGCCTCGACCCATTTAGAGACGTAATCAACAGCTAGAAGAATGTACAAGTTCCCAAAAGAGCTGGGAAACGGCCCCATGAAGTCTATCCCCCAAACATCGAAAATCTCCACAACCAAGATCGGTTGGAGCGGCATCTCATTCCTCCGGGATATCCGGCCCATGTGCTGGCACCGGGAGCAAGTCTTGCAATAGTCATATGCATCTTTGAAGAGTTGTGGCCAGTAGAAACCACATTGCAAGATCTTTTCAGCTGTCTTCCTGGGCCCAAAATGCCCGCCACACGCTTGATCGTGGCAAAACGACAGCACACTCTTGAATTCCTCATTAGGGACACACCGACGAATGATCTGGTCGGGACAGTACTTGAACAAGTAGGGTTCGTCCCAGTAAAAGTGTTTTACTTGGGATAAGAAGCGAAGTCTGTCCTGACTCGACCATTCAGTCGGTAGCAATCCCGTGGCCAAATAGTTCACAATATCTGCGAACCAGGGTTCGCATGATACTGTCAAGAGTTGTTCATCCGGAAAAACGTCATTTATCGGAATTGGAAGCGAAGGCGAAGAAGGAAGTCGCGAGAGATGGTCGGCAACCACGTTTTCACATCCTCGTTTGTCCTTAATGACAAGGTCAAACTCTTAAAGCAAGAGGATCCAACGGATTAACCGAGACTTGGCATCTTTCTTCGCAAAAAGATGGCGCAGAGCTGAATGGTCCGTGTAGATGATGACTGGAGAGCCGATGAGGTATGGCCTGAACTTTTCTAGAGCAAATACAACAGCCAAGAATTCCTTCTCAGTTGTTGTATAGTTGAGTTGGGCGTCGTTCAGGGTTCGGCTAGCGTAATAGATCACATGCGGCATCTTGTTGATGTGTTGTCCAAGGACAGCACCGATGGCAAAGTCAGATGCATCGCACATAATCTCGAATGGGTGCGTCCAGTCGGGAGAAGAGAGAACGGGAGCAGAAGTGAGTGAGTGTTTCAGTGACTCGAATGCAGTCATGCAACTCGAGTTGAATTCGAAAGGTGTATCCTTAGCCAGCAAAAGAGTCAAAGGCCTAGCAATCTTGCTAAAGTCTTTGATGAACCGTCTATAAAAACCGGCATGGCCAAGGAAGGCTCGGATATCTCTGACGCAACTGGGAGGAGGAAGATTGGAAATGACCTCAATCTTTGCTTTGTCTACCTCTATGCCGTTTTGCGAGATGATATGTCCTAAGACAATACCTTCGCGCACCATGAAGTGACATTTCTCCCAGTTCAAAGTGAGATTCTTGTCCTTACATCGGGTAAGGACAGCGTCAAGATGTACTAGACACTCGTCAAAGGAGTCGCCGAAAATGGAGAAGTCATCCATAAAGATCTCCAAAAATTTCTCCACCATGTCTGAGAAAATTCCCATCATACACCGCTGGAAGGTAGCGGGCGCATTGCATAACCCAAAGGGCATGCGTCGATATGCAAACGTGCCGAAAGGACAAGTGAAAGTGGTCTTGTCCTGGTCTTTTTCGGCGATGGGAATTTGGTTATAGCCAGAGTAGCCGTCAAGAAAGCAATAGTACTCATGTCCAGCCAATCGTTCAAGCATCTGGTCAATGAAGGGTAGCGGAAAGTGGTCTTTCCGCGTTGCGGCGTTGAGTTTTCTGTAATCAATGCAAACTCGCCACCCAGTTTGGGTTCGAGTAGGGATTAACTCATTCGCCTCGTTGGTTATGACCGTGATGCCTGACTTCTTGGGGACAACATGAATGGGGCTAACCCATTGGCTATCAGAGATAGGGTAAATGATACCACTATCTAGACATTTGACGATCTCCTTCTTCATAGCCTCCTTCATGACTGGATTAAGACGTCTTTGTGGATCCCGGGCTGGTTTGGCATCATCCATCAGATGTATGTGATGCTCAACGATGAGGGGACTAATCCCCTTGATGTCCGCCATGGACCAGCCAAAAGCTTGCCTGTTGCTGTGCAAGACCGCGAGAAGGGCTTTCTCTTGCTCGGAAGCTAGAGAAGCCGAGATGATGACCGGGAGGGTCTCGTCGTCTCCCAAGTAAGCGTACTTGAGGTGAGAAGGCAAAGGCTTGAGTTCGAGTGCTGGCGGTGAAACGATTGAAGGCAAGACTGGTGCAAAGGTTTCGAACTCAAAGGACTCCAGCAAAGGTTCAAAGCGAGTGTAGGCAACCGAGTTGGATGGTTCAGGTAACTCATCCGAAAAGTCAAAAGTTTCAAACTCGGGTTGTTCGCAGCTAAGATCGTTCGAAAACTTGAAACACTCGTATTCGTTATCAGAAGCAGAAACAACAGCAGGTTCGAAGAGAAACGCACTAGTGGCGTCAAGATTATCATCATCAAACAGAAACTCCTCGAATTCACACTCTTCTGAGGTGATCTCCTGGATCGAGCAGACATCCAGTATATGAGCATTAGGTTCAGAGGGCTGATTCCCCAACCTAAAAATGTTGAGTTCAATCGTCATATTTCCGAAGGATAGGTTCATAGAACCATTGCGACAATTGATCACAGCATTTGAGGTTGCGAGAAATGGGCGACCGAGTATCACAGGAATTTGATTCCGGGGGTTAGCTACAGGTTGTGTGTCTAATACAATGAAGTCAACTGGGAAGATGAAGTCCCCGACTTTTATTAACACATCCTCTAGCTCACCCCTAGGATGGGTGATCGATCGGTCGGCCATTTGGAGAGTACAATGCGTAGGTTTCAGCTCTCCTATGCCTAATTGCTCGTATACTGAATATGGAAGCAGGTTAACACTGGCTCCAAGATCTAATAGTGCGCGGTTGATGTTCTTATCCCCAATAGTAATTGAAATAGTAGGACAGCCAGGGTCCTTCCGTTTTAGTGGTAAAGATTGGGTAAGGGCATCACTCACGGCACTAGCCAAGAAAACTTTCTTTGGTACCTGAGACTTCCTCTTTTTCGTGCACAAGTCCTTTAAGATTTTCGCGTAGGACGGGACTTGTTGGACAGCATCTAAAAGAGGAATGTTAATGTTAACTTGCTTGAATAACTCCAAAATCTTCTCCATTTGTGGATTTTGTTTGTTAGATCTCAACCGGTTTGGAAATGGAACATTTTGAAAATTGGTTGAGTCTAATGCTGGAGGAGGAGATTTTGGAGTTGGAACGGATCCCAGAATAGGTGTTTTCGTGGAGTGAGAAGTGGGTCCATTCAATGCAGAAGAAGAGGAAGAAGAGCCTTGTGAAGAACGGAGAATAGGCTCAGAAGATGACGAAGTAGGAGAAGAAGAAGAAGATGAAGAAGAAGAAGAAGCGGCGGCCGGGGTGTTATCGTTGATCCGTGTGCCAATGTTGTTTTGCAGCACCCTCCCCGATCTCAGTGTGGTCACGGCACTCACATTATGGTTTTGTTGTTCAAGAGCAACATGTGCATTATGTGGGTGACCGGGATTTGGAAGTGGCTGGGATGGGAGCTTCCCCTTCTCTCGCTCGCTTAAGGCCGCGTTCAGCTGTGCAATCTGGGCCTCGATGGTTTTGATGCTTTGCCCGTGTGCGGCGGTATGTTGCACTAAAGATTGAATCGAAGACTGGATGTTGGCGGTAGATTGAGTCGATTGTTTAACAAACGCCTCCAGACTTCGCTCGAGCGAGGAAACCTTATCATTGTTTGACAGAACAAAGTTGTTTGGTGGAAAAGAGTTGTTCGGTGCAAAGTTGTTCGTCTGGTTCTGGAAAGGTTGGGGTTGGAAGGGCTGCTGAAATTGAGTTTGTTGCTGCGCTTGTTGCTGCGGCGGAGGGGGTCTCTGGAAATTGTTGCCCTGGAATTGATTTTGATTCTGATTCCAGGCGAAATTGGGATGGTTCCTCCAGCCGGGATTGTACGTAGAAGAGTATGGATCATTCCTTGGTCTTTGCTGGAATGCATTAACCTGATCCTGTCCTTGCGATGGTGGATTGTAGGGACACTCTTCTGTCAAGTGAGAAGGATCAGAACAACAAGCGCAGATGGTACGAAGGGGGAGAACAGGGGTAGGAGCAGGAGCAGGAGCTGAAAATTTGCTCTCAATTGCCTCAAGCTTTCTCGTTATTGCAGCCATTTCAGCTTTCATCGCAATAGAGACGTCAAGTTGGTGAATTCCTACACTAGACTGACCGGTAGAAGTGGATGAAGAGGAAGATGAAGAAGAAGAAGTCGGTCTGGTGCTCTCCCACTGTAGCGTTTGCTCCGCAAGGTCGTCAAAGAACTGCCACGCTTCCTCGTCGGATTTTGATAGGAAGTGGCCCTGACAGATGGTTTCCAGCAACTGCTTCGTTGCTGGGTTCAGTCCTTCGTATAAGGTTTGGCAAAGTTGCCATCTCTCTATACCGTGGTGAGGACACTGAACAAGAAGGTCTTTGTATCGGTCAAAGCACTTCCAGAAAGGTTCAGAAGGAAGCTGGGAGAATTGATTGATTTCATTTCGAATCCTTGCGGTCTTATGATTTGGATAGAACTTTTTTAGAAACGCCTTAACAAACTCGTCCCAACTTGTGATGGAGTGGGAAGCGGTGCTATACAGCCATTTTTCGGCGAGATCGCATAGAGTGAATGGAATGACTCGTAGACGTATAGCATCGTCCGACAGCTGGGTTGTTTTCATCATGGCACAGACGTTTTGAAATTTGTTGATGAAGATATAGGCATCTTCAGATTCAAGCCCGTGAAAACGTGGAAGCATGTTGATGAAGTGGGGCTTAATTTCAAAATTATCCCCATTGGCCGGTGGAAGAGAAAGGCAAGTGGGGAGTGCGGAACGTGTGGGATAGAAACGATCCTGGAGCGCAATTCGCTGCGGCGCTACAACAGGCGGAGGTGGTGGAAGATTGGTCTCCGTAGGAGGTGGAGCCATTCCAGGGTTAGTCAAAGAGATGTTCGGATTAAATCCTGACATCGCGGAAGAAGAGGTTGGTGATGGAGTATCGACTTCTGGGTCGATCGCGCAGTCGGATGCGACTAACGAAACGCGGACTAAACGGGCGCTAGTGTCCCGAGTCCAAGCGGACATATTTAGTATAGTCAAAGCGAAGAAGGTGAGGGTAAGAAAACGTCAATGAGAAAGGTAATGGGTGGTGGAGTGAAAAATGGAACGTGGCGACAAAGGGCAAGTTTTTATAAAAGTTTTTGATATTTTTCCTTTTTATATTTTTTTTTTAGAAAGAGTTTACAGAGATATGTACAGATTTACGGCTTTTCGCAATCACAAATAAGATATGCACACTCACACCTAGATCTAGAGTCACCTAGGTCTGCTAGACTTGCTCCAAGACTTGATTGTCGAAGCAAAACTGTGTCGAGAAACAAACTTAAGATACACTGATCAAGAGGCCAGGTAAGTGCAGAGATAAGGGGAGGTTTTCCAACGCTTTCGCGAAGTTCCTTAATTATGTAACCCTTTCTCTTTTGGCGGTTGCGCCGTTAACACTTTCCTAGGCACCCCTTAAACAATGCACCGTTAAGCGAGATTCTAGACACGGTTTAACTTCTCCTAATGAGCGCGAAGTCCTTAGGGCCGAGTCTAGTATTTTTTATTAACAATGGTCAATGCATATGCTTTTGTGATTTCTGGGGTCCTGGGAAGGGTGATGAAATCCCCACCCAATCTGAATTGGTTTCAAGCCCCTTAAAGTCCGTATTAATCAATGCAAAGCAGTAACAAATCAACTGCAAACAATTTTTTTTTATTTTTAGCGCGGCGCAAAGAATGCCGCAGAAAACACAGTTCAGTGGAGTTTAGAGGAGTAGAGAAGATGGTTGGGATACTCACAGAGGATTTTGGTTTTCGCCTTGATCCGCCGCGGTGTAGCCGCGAGATATGGGCCTAACTTCCCACAACTTTGGCACTGAACTTGAAATTCTCCTTTTCCTATACTCTTGCACAAAGAATAATAAAATGATTTTGTACAGTATATTTTTTTTTGTTTTGTTTTTGGTTATATTTTTATTCACAAATTAACCCGAAATTACAAAAAGAAATAAACTACCGTCTCCCCGGCAACGGCGCCATTTGATTGGTAGAGATTCTGCGTGTTTAAGTTTAATTACCGCAATCAGGACGGTGTCGCTTTGCAGCTAGCCGGATGAGTACGGGTCGATCCACAGGGAGATGGGAGTCTTTTTCTTAATGTCTTGACGAGTTAAGTCCAAGTATGTTGGGTTTGTTTGAGTTTAGCTAAGTGAAAAATGAATGATAAGAGAACTTGTAAAGGGTAGGATTTAGTTGGTTTGGTTTGGGAGAATCGCTCACTTGATTCTTTTGCCACTTCTTAATATTGATGTTACGGTAATAGGCAACAACGGGGATTAGGACGACTAAGAGAAAACTTGCGAGTATAAGCTAGGCTTTCCAACACTTCGTTTTCTCTTTTTGGTCCTTGTCCGTCCGTTCTTGGCTCTTAGTCGCAACCTCAGGTTGATTCAACCACAACCGGTCTCACTAGGGTATCACCGCTATTATGAAGAATAGGGTGCCGTAGGGAGCGGATTGTGGATCAATTAACTGGAGTTCAAATCAAGATAAATGTAAAAGAGAAAAGTGAAGGAGTTTTCCGTATTTCAAACTTTCCGTTTCCTACCCTAACAAGTGAAAAGTTACTCACCCATTAGAATAGTTAAATGAAATAAAACAAAGAAAGAGGGTAATAAGAATTGAGGTAGAAAATCACAACTAGCTATTCGGGACCTCACTTAGGCAAGGATCACACTAAGCATCATGGTTGTAAGGATAACCGAAAAATGGAAGAAAATTAAAACGATGATTTTTAAGAAATAACAACAACTACTGTTAACAATGAAGATTACAAGCAATATAAGAAACGGAATTACAAATTACACAAATAGATAAAGAACACTTCTTGCATGCTTCACACTCAAGAAAACCTCTCACAAGCTTTAATGGAGGAAGATGGAGGAAAATGGACTTTTATTAGAAACTAAATAATTCTAATACAAAATTACAAAATGAAAACTTAAGTCCTTTTCTTGGTTCTGCTCGGGGCTATTTATAGGCCTGGTTCTGGGAAATTTGCAATAAAACCCAACCCTAAATAACATTATACAAATAACACCAAAATTTCACACAGCATGGACACGTGTCCGCCGCGCATGCGCGGCCAAAGCAAGGGTTTGGCCGCGCAAGCGCGGCGGTTTGGTGGCCAAACCATGTTTGGTTTTTTCTCTGGTCTTGTGCCTATTTTTCCTGTCTTTTGAACACTTTACATTGCAATATTTCAAACAGAAAATCTCCAGATTTCTGATCCAAGACTTCTCCATTTCTTTCACTTTTGACTTTTCACCATTTTGACTTCAAATTTCTCTTTAGTCCCAAATGACGACTCTTTTCGTCCCCTCTTCTGAACTGGTACGGGACGGATGCTGGAACCCGGCTTTTATCTGTTTGTGACAGATGTTCTGGATTTTGCCGTAAATGTGGTGATTTTGTCGGATTTGCTCTCTCTTGGACTGGAAACCTGTAATCTGTAATATGCAGCAAAATACGGATAAAAAGCACCTACCTGTATGCAATGTGATTAAGAATGGGCGGTACAAATATACAAAAATATGCGATGAACAGCCAAAGTCAAGGGCTTGTGTGGGTGGATTCGAATCAACCTGGAGAATGACGGGTAGAACTTGACATGTGACTTATGATTTGTTGGCCAAAGTCAAGGTCATAAGAGCATGGGGCAGAAATCACATCGGGAGTTTCAAAAGAACTGAAACTTGCCAGATATGCGCATACCTTCTGGAGTGTGATACCGTGAGCGGATTCCGTCACGTTATTGTGCGATGAGAGTTGGATCCCGATTCCCACTGATGAGTTAGTTTACTCCTCGGGTAACCCCGACTAATTCTTCTTTCAGGTTTGGAGGAGAATTTGAGGTACAGTGGGAGGTTTCCTGATTAGAAAAAGTGATAACCATTCTGATCTAGGTTAGAGTGCACGCTGAGTGTTTCTTTTCTCTCTCTCTCTGGCAGCGACCATTGACCCGACCCTAGACTATGACTCAGTGACCAAGTTGACCGAACCTTCTTAACACTGGCTTTTGGATTGTCAGAGTAGCAGACCTCATTGCCACTCCTACTTTTACCCTTTTTCTCCAGGACACCCCGTATTACTACGAACGTCCACTTCCATTGGACAAAACCATCGTATGGTTAGATACGAACTCGAAAGAATTTATTCGAGGATGGTTTCCGGTTCTGGAGAAAACGGATAGGACTATTCAGTTGTCTTTTCTTTTCACCCTCTCTCAGGTTGCGAGTACTCCTTAGTTTAGGAGTAGTACACCTATTATGCAAATTGGATAGTCTTCTTCCAAACCATAGGCTGGTGCCGACCGGTAGGGAATGAAGAAAACCAGTTAGCCTAAACGGTGTACAGAAGGTATTAAGTTCAGACAAAGCAAGGGATTAGTAAAAGGGCAAAGTAAATTGCGACTGCTATTCACGACCAAACCAAGTATTTCTTCACCAATCCTAAATCACCTTTGTATTTCTCCAGGACACTCCGTATCACTACGAAGATCCCATTTTATTGGATAATCCATCGTATGGTTATATACGAACTCGAATGGAACTTGTTCCAGTTCGGGGATGGACCCTGGTTCAGGAGAAATAGGAATAAAGTACATTCAGGTGTCTTTTATCTTCACCTTCTCTCGCGTTGCGAGTACTCCTAGGATTAGGACAGTACACCCTTTATGCTTTTTGGATAGTCTTCTTCCAAACCATAGGCTGGTGCCGAACGGTAGGGAAGGAAGAAAACCAATTGGCCTAAAGGGGTGTACAGAAGGTAATGACTAAAGACATATGAAGGGATTTGGAGAGGTGGCAAAGAATTATACGGTTATAGTTGTGAATCTGGATAATGGAAGAGGCATTACTAAGAATACCGGGATACCCCACCGAAACATTTCAATGTTTCAGTTTCACTGTGTACTGTTAAAGAGAACTGATTTCCCGATTATAAACTTACTCCAGGGTATGTATTTACCAGGTATGATTCTCACATCTGTATGGTTTTACAGATGATGAGTGGGAGTAAGTTATTGGGAATTGGGTAATCATCCTCATTATATCGGGATTTGTTGGAATCAGTAATATTTGAGGAAATCACTTGGGCTGTTTGCCGGTCGGCAAATATTTGGTTTTGAATATCCGTTGATGTGCACCAATTTCAAATTGATATATCTGTACGTCTATTTTCATAGAGTGAGATATACCTTTTGATATTATGTCGATGACATTTACCTATATCAGTGGATGGTTAGGTAAGGAGCATTAAACAGCTGTGTAATTCTTCTTAACCATAAGTACAGTTTTCAACCTACAACACACAGTGAAAGAGTTGTTAGACTCAGCGGACTTATACAGAGTATTGTATGTTGTCCAGTGTCCATTAGGACAGAGGGGTTGGTCCTCATACTATATTCAGTTTACTTTTGACTTCTCTAGTTCTTAGACATGTGTTTCGTAGAAACACAGGGTCTAAGTTTTGAGGAGTTATAGGTATTTGAATAGAGTAGAGAACCAGGTGTAGCAAGTATCGGAATTCTTCAAAGTGATCGAAGATGTAGATACATGTGTATGGTATTCAGTTGATAGTAATGATAAAGAGAACTTGCTTCTTTTTCAGGTTACTCAAAATTGGAAGTATTCCTAAGTTGAGTAACGCTGATCGGCCTCTCTCCATTTAGTTGACATGCACTGGAGATAGCTGCATGATTTGAATCTGGTTCAATTAAATCAGTGCCTCTGATTCTATATTGGATATAGTACAGTTCATATCTTAACATTGTTAAGGTACGGGGAGTTGTCCGGTTTATGCTTAAAACCAGACTCTGGATAACTCATAGGCACATTTCTGTAATGGTTGTTTGTGGGTTGACCCAGGCTATGACGAGGGTTGACTTTCTACCATCTGGGAGATCAATAGAAATATTGTTCAAGACTCGCCACAGTTTTATTAAAAATGGATTTTTTCAAAAACAGCAGTGGGAGTATGGTAGAACTGGAAGTGATTCCAGAACCGCAAACGATTACTGAAGATTTGATAAGGAACCTAAAGATTCAATCTGATTTGACATTCCATTGGCCACTCCGCAGATAAGGTGGGTAACTTCAGGCACCCGAGAGGTACTCCGGTAGCCTCAAGGACGGTGACAGGGAAGTTCTTGTTTACCCACACTTGCCATTGTTGTTGTTCCAGGCTGCGAGACCCGGCAGGAGGATGAGTATAGCGTCGTTCTAAACTTGCTTTAGAAGTGCACGTCTATATGACTCTGCCAGAGGGTTGTCGTAGTCAGTGGGAGCAGCGGAAGCATTGGTGGACATCAGGCTTATGTCTATTTATAGACTAAAGCAGATATAGCGGAGATAGATCATCTATTTCTAATGTGACAGTCATAGGTTTGACGTCATCAGAATAGGGGATGGATCTGTTGAGAAGGTAGTAGGGTGTGATATCCTGGTATTTGGATGATATACACAGAGTAGGAAAAGAAACTCCTACACTACGATCGGTTATACTTTGGTCGTCACACAGTGGTTTCTCCACATGGGACTTGGACATTATATCAGATATACTGGTTACTAGATCTATGGTTTTAGATCTAGATTTGGGTGGTCTCCCAATCTGGGTACTTATACAGCATTCTAAGAGTATTTAGAATGGATGACTCCTGGCATGGTAGGGTACCTGCAGGTAATGGAGTCACCCTCTCTAAAGGTGTCTTGTAGACTAAAATAGAGAGGGATGTGCATAATTGGCAGATCACTTGCTTAGGCAATTGAGTCAATCATGAGATGTCAAGTACCACACCAGATGTTGTTCTTGCACTAGATGCAATAAGTTGACATTGATCCAATCCTGGAAAAACAGTCGGAAGCAGTTTTAGAACATAAGTGGCTGTTCTAGGGATATGATAACGAAAGCCCCATTCGGGAAACAGTTATCATTCCAGGCTTCCAAGGTGACCTGGACGACAAGGAGGTTGTCAGATTTATAGTTTTCCTTCTGACGAGGGGCAGTATTTTGGACAGGTGATCCAAGGCAATACTGAGGGTGGCATGGCGCAGGATGCTGATTAAGTTCAGTTGAAGATACAGTCTAAGAAGTTTGGATTTGGAGTTCATTTATGAGTTACGTCCCATCAGACATCCAGACATTCTAAGGCAGGTATTGCTCATTTCGGGAGATGGCTTTCTCCGCGAACTTGAGATATAGAGAGACATAGAAAGAAACTTCTAGGCGGATCCACTCACTGAGGCTATTCCTCGACCGCAATAGTTTCACAAACGGGATTTGTGAGACTGACTAGTAGAGGAGTTGGGTGTTCGGTATCACACGGGCTGTGAGTATGCGACATCGCAATAATTAGCCTTGAGTGCAAGTGGGAGATTGTTGGAGATAGTGCCCTCAGAGTCAATTATTGGATCACAGGCACGTGATTGCAATGATTAAGGGAGGACCTATCCCGGTAGGACAGTCTTACTCGAGATG
Organism: Agapanthus africanus; assembly: GCA_030015575.1. Lineage (NCBI taxonomy): Eukaryota > Viridiplantae > Streptophyta > Magnoliopsida > Asparagales > Amaryllidaceae > Agapanthus > Agapanthus africanus. Next base: position 457,463,711 of record JASDDO010000014.1, on the reverse strand, counting down.
ATAGTATGCTATCTGGTTTACCTCTATCATCGTGTACTGCTTTAGGTGACCTGACAGATCACTATTGCACGTTGATAGAGCCCCTAGGATTCTTGCTTGACTACCGGCAGTATGAGGGCGATCATATACGTGGGAGCTGGTAGTCTATAAGCACATCCTTAAAAGGTCCCTAGTCGTGGGAGTTTCGAGACAGGGCATCGATACTCCAGAGTAGACTAGTGTATACAGTCGAGACCCCGACGAGGGGCGGTGGCCGGTCTCACAAGCCATTGGTGTCAGTTGGTTCACCTAAGATGTATACAGGTGCTCATTGGGTTATGAGTACACCGGACAGGACTCGCCGGGAACATGCTAGTTGGTCTTATACCTGACGTCAGATAGTAGTTCCCAGGTGACATGTGTACAGGTTAGTTCATCGACCTGGGATCGTCATTTGTCTCGTGTGAGTTCCCACTGTACTTAGATTACTACCCTACCACGGCTAAAAGGAGTCGTGCAAACAGGTTTTAGTTGGGTACAGTCCCGAGCCACATGGAGGCAGTGAGCGGATCTTCGGGGGTTTCGTCTCTCCCGGTATTGGGGGTGAGGTCGCGCTGTGTCTAGGAGAGCCATTACACGAAGACCTTGGCCAAGGCAGGAGATTTACTGGTAGGTATTCCAGTAGTATCTCAGGGTGTTCTGGGCTACACTCCGACACGACTTGTACCGTTTTTGGGGGTCTGACTTTTACCAACCCCCTAGGCCCGCCATGCGATGCTCATAGACGAACGGACCGGACTGTACGGATATTGTCACTGACAGGCTCAGTTGGGTGTCGGGGTGAGCTTCCTCATCGACGTCCCTTTTAGTCAATAGCTGGTGGCCCGTCACGTATTGGCTTATACCTCTGACGTGCTAGTGGTTAAATCTACAGCCATAGTATTGATTAGTCTTTAGAGTCCACCACACTTTCAGTTACTCAAGCTTTCGGGCGAAACGCTGTAGAGGCCGTATGGAGATATGGCAGGGTCCGATCAGATACGTGCGGTATTGCACGGATCAGGATCGGACGGTTTTGTACTAGTGGCCGTATAGTTATATGGCAGCGTTCGATCAGATACGTGCGGTATTGCACGCATCAGGATCGGACGGATATTACTAGCCGGCTTTGTTTTAAGCCGGATCCTAGTTTAGTGCAGTGTAGATTTTGTCTCATTGCATTTGTATCCGGACGGAATACAAATGCGGGTGTGTATGCACAGTGTGGGGTTTTCCTGTAATTTATTACGGGAACAGTTTTCTGGAGTTGCCATTTTGTTTTCCGTTCCGGCCGGTTTTTCTTTGTTCTTTCCCGGCCGGACTTTTCCGATGGAGGGACTAATTTGCAATTGTGCAAATTGGTATTTGTGGAGGACTTATTTGCATATGGTTTGATATGATAAGCATCTTTGCTTTTCATGTATTTATGTGATGAGAAAGGATTAGGATTGATGTGTAGTTTAGTGATGATTATGTTTGGATGTGGTCACCCTCCTCCTTTTACTACGATCACCTCCCTTCATGCTTATTATTCTTTCTCCCCCATTTCTAAGAGAGTTAGTTTTTTCTTTCCATGGTTGAGTGAGAAGAAAATGAGAGCTTCATCTTGAGAGGAAGAAAAATGAGAGTGATTCATTTTTGTGCATATCATTCTTCATCTCATTCCATTGCTAGAAAATTGAAAGCACCAATTTTCTATACACCATTCCTCCATCATCCACAAATGGCAACCAAACCCCAAAAGAGAGACTATGATTCTACACTATATTCCTACAGCGAATCTTGAGCATGTCGAGTTGCCGGCTTCATGCTCGAGTTGCCTCAGTATCGAGGTGGGAGCCCGTAAAAGTACCCGGCTTCGTGGTGCCCTTTCCGACGAGGAGGAGACGGACGGAGATCCCGCGAGGAGATCGGAGTGGAGATGAAGACCGGAGGACTTGGATCGTCGGTATATTTCTTCCCCTTCTCTTTGTAGTTAGCTAGATTTAGTTTAATGGCACGATCCGGGGTTTAGTGCGCGGTGGTGCCGGTTTGCAAAGTACGCAAAATTTTAAGTTTACCACCGTTTCCGCGTTTGGCCGTCGGATTGACGGCCGGGGCGCCGCCGTGCACTTACAGATAGAGCCCCTTGGATTCTTGCTTGACTTCCAGCAGTATGAGGGCGATCATATAAGTGAGAGCTGGAGTCTATAAGCACATCCTTAAAAGGTCCCTAGTCGTGGGAGTTTCGAGACAGGGCATCGATTCTCCAGAGTAGACTAGTGTATACAGTCGAGACCCCGACGAGGGGCGGTGGCCGGTCTCACAAGCCACTGGTGTCAGTAGGTTCACCTAAGATGTATACAGGTGCTCATTGGGTTATGAGTACACCGGACAGGACTCGCCGGGAACATGCTAGTTGGTCTTATACCTGACGTCAGATAGCAGTTCCCAGGTGACATGTGTACAGGTTAGTTCATCGACCTGGGGATCGTCATTTGTCTCGTGTGAGTTCCCACTGTACTTTGATTACTACCCTACCACGGCTCAAAGGAGTCGTGCAAACAGGTTTTAGTTGGGTACAGTCCCGAGCCACATGGAGGCAGTGAGCGGATCTTCGGGGGTTTCGTCTCTCCCGGTATTGGGGGTGAGGTCGCGCTGTGTCTAGGAGAGCCATTACACAAAGACCTTGGCCAAGGCAGGAGATTTACTGGTAGGTATTCCAGTAGTATCTCAGGGTGTTCTGGGCTACACTCCGACACGACTTGTACCGCTTTTGGGGGTCTGACTTTTACCAACCCCCTAGGCCCGCCATGCGATACTCAAAGACGAACGGACCGGACTGTACGGATATTGTCACTGACAGGCTCAGTTGGGTGTCGGGGTGAGCTTCCTCATCGACGTCCCTTTTGGTCAATAGCTGGTGGCCCGTCACGTATTGGCTTATACCTCTGACGTGCTAGTGGTTAAATCCACAGCCATAGTATTGACGAGTCTTTAGAGTCCACCACACTTTCAGTTACTCAAGCTTTCGGGCGAAACGCTGTAGAGGCCGTATGGAGATATGGCAGGGTCCGATCTGATACGTGCGGTATTGCACGGATCAGGATCGGACGGTTTGTACTAGTGGCCGTATAGTTATATGGCAGCGTTCGATCAGATACGTGCGGTATTGCACGGATCAGGATCGAACGGATTTTACTAGCCGGCTTTGGTTTAAGCCGATCCTAGTATAGTACAGTGTAGATTTTGTCTCTTTGCATTTGTATCCGGACGGAATACAAATGCAGGTGTGTATGCACAGTATCGGGGTTATCCTGTAATTTATTACGGGACCAGTTTTCTGGAGTTTCCAGTTTACTTTCCGTTCCGGCCGGTTTTCCTTTGTTCTTTCCCGGCCGGACTTTTCTGATGGAGGGGGTTATTTGCAGTTTTGCAAATAACACTTTGTGGAGGACTTATTTGCAAGATGATTAATTATGAAAGCATCTTTTCTTTTCAACCATCACTTGATTTGTATTAATGAGATTAGAAAGGATTTGAGGTTGATAAGAAAGATTGTTATGATGATGTTTAGGATATAGTCACCTTTCTACTTTTCCTACACTCACCTTCCTTCTATGGTTATGCTTCATATTCATTCCTCCACCTTATTCTTCTCACTTGATGAAAAATGGTAGAAAGAAAGAAAGAAGAAAAAGAAAAGAGAGAAAGAAAAAGAATGAGAGAGTTCATCTTAGTTTTGGGAGGAATTCTTCATCTCCTTCTTCTTCTTGTTTTGGAAAAATGAAAGTACCATTTTTCCTAATCCGATTCCTCCATCTATGGCAACCAACCCCAAAGTGAGCTATGATTCTACACTACACTTCCTACAGCATATCTTGAGCATGTCGAGTTGCCGGCTTCTGCGTGAGTTGCCTCGGTATTGAGGTGGGAGCCCGTAAAAGTATCCGGCTTCGTGGTGCCCTTTCCGACGAGGAGGAGACGGACGGAGATCCCGCGAGGAGATCGGAGTGGAGATGAAGACCGGAGGACTTGGATTGTCGGTATATCTCTTCCCCTTCTCTTTGTAGTTAGCTAGATTTAGTTTAATGGCCCGATCCGGTTTTAGTGCGCGGTGGTGCCGTTTTGCCAAGTCCGCAAAAATTAAAGTTTATCACCGTTTCCGCGTTTGGCCGTCGGATTGACGGCCGGGGCGCCGCCGTGCACTTACAGGCAGTGATCTGATTCGAACCTAATTCAATAGGTATGCAGCTTCTCAAGCGCATAACTCCCAAAAGGAAATAGGTAACTCAGTAGTACTCATCATAGAGTACACCATATCTAATACGGTGAGATTGCTCCGCCCTGATACACCGTTGTGCTGTGGTGTATTCAGAGGAGTAACACTGAGAGAGAATCTCATTCTCCTTTAGAATAGTCCAGGAATTCTATGCACAAGTATTCTCCTCCCTGATCTTACAATAGGACATAATACTTATACCCTTATTTTGGTTCTCTACTTCCAACTTATATTCTGTGAATACCTCAAAAGCTTCGGACTTATGTTTCAACAGGAACATATGACTGAATCTTGAGAGATTATCAGAGAATATAATGAAGTATAAAGAACCAGTCCTGGCATGTGTAGACAGGAGACCTTACATACATCATAATGTATCAGTCCCAAGAGTTCATTAACTCTTTCTCTGTTTCCAATAAACAGGGCTATGGTCATCTAATCTTTGTGACATGACTGGCAAGTTTCACAAGATGTAAATTCAAACTGATTTAAATATGCATCTAAAATGTAACTTCAGCCAGTCGGGTCGGATTGATGTGACCTAGTCTACAATGCCTCAAGAAGGATTCGTTCATTTCTGAACTCTTCCTCTTGTGTGTGTTCTGCATACTAAGAACTGTAGTTTGATTTAGAACGTCAATGCTTTTAGATAACGTGCCTGAACCGATCAACTTTTGATATAGGAAATGTTCAAAACATTATCCATCAATACAAAATTTTATCATTTCCTTACTAATAAAGAGATTGATACGATTTTGTATATCAGGTTCGGTATCTAATAGCATTTGTTCAGAATCAATGTATTGGTAATACAGGGTGACAGTGACCAACAGACTTGGCTGCAACACTTGCCCCATTTTCTGTCTCATGAAACTTATCACCCGTTCTCAGTTTTTCTACCTTTTTGTAGCCCTATGTAACAGATTACATATCTGGGATCCTGATCCGGTATCAAATACTCAGGATGCAGAGGATACTGAGAAACAGTTCTTTGTAATGAACATAGCTGAAAGAGATGCATCTTATGCACTTTCTTTGTTTGGGCGGCATAGGAATTCTGGTATTCCCCTATTTCCTGCTCTGTCTGTTAGTTATATGTATGCCCTAGAGGCCATTACTGTACATAGGATGTATATTGTAGTGGATGCTTGGACATATATAGGGAGGACTTTCTTGCTCGACATGATAGTATGCTATCTTGTTGCTCTTTATCTTAACATGTACACTGATTGTCTCTCTGATACATGTTGGTAAAGCCCTTAGGATGTGTACTTGACAACCTGGACTATGATGCGGATCATACTAGTGGGGACATGGCGGTCCCTAAGTACATCCTTCAAGGTCCCTAGTCGTTGGTGTATCGAGACGGGGCATCGATATACCAGAGTAGACTAGCGTATACCTTCTCGACCCATACAGATGGGCGATGAATGATCCTATATCCATTGGTGTTTGACATCAGAGATGATATACGGGTGCTCAGTAGAGACTGGGTACACTGGACGGACTCGCCGAGAACTCCCAGATGGTATTATACCTCACGTCAGATGGCAGTTCTCTGGTGACACTGGTACAGGTTAGTCTGCAGACCCGAGATCGTCATAGAGTCTTGTGTGATTCCCACTGTGCTTTGATTTCCACCTTACCACGTCCAAGAGGGCGTGCAAAACGGTGGCTTTTGGGTACAGTCCCGAATCACATGGAGGCAATGAGCGATAAGAGGGGATTCGTCTCTCCCGGTATAGGGAGTTGATGTTGCGCTGTGTTCGATTGGCTATGACCGGAGATCCCTGGCCAGGGTTGCTGAGATTTACTGGTAAGTGTTACCAGTAGTTTCTCGAACTGTTATAGACCTCATATCGACACGACTTATCGAGCTATTGGGGTCTGACGTTTAACACCCCTAGGCGAGATATGCGACATATCAGACGATCAGACCGGACTGTACGGTAAGTGTTACTGGTTGGATTCACAGGAGTGTGAGCGGGCTTGCTCGTCGATCTTATGATCGCTCAATACCCGGGTGGCCGTTACGTTTAGCAGACCGCTTGCAGCTTGTGGGTGCTTGATATGATCATCATCTGCCGCCGGCTTATTGACGAGTCTTTAGAGTCCTACACAGAGGTTTCCTGGCTCAAGCGAAACGAAATAAGAGCGCTTATGAGATATGTGCGGGACCGAGAATAATGCGAGTATATGATACCGCATTCCATTCTCGTGATGAATGTATCGAATGGTTGTATGTGATATAACCTAGTTATCGAATCAAGGATTGATTCGATAAGCCGATACATTGGATACTAGTCGGTTATATGCGACATGACCGGATCATTGAATCAAGTGTTGATTTAATGATTTAATGTATAATTATATATTTGATATATTACTTTGCATTAACTAGTATTGGTTCACTTTAAAAAGGATTTTCTCACTTGATGTGCACATTGTATATGTGATATATTTTTGTGTGCACTTGATTGTATCATGTTTGATGATACATGTTAACTTGAGTTTGTGTAAAGATTAAACCACGGTTATATGAATGGTTAGGGTTTTGTTTACTTATTCATTTATTGATTTTGATTATTTATTTTGGAAAAGAAAATGAAAATGGTGTCTTTCTTTGTTTCTTTCATGAAGCTTCATGAAGATTTGAAACCTTGACCATTTTTGTTTTCTTCTCTTAACCTAACCATTCACCTAACCCTAGTTTACTCTCTACACTTGACCATAGTTAGTATATGATAAGTATTCATATTATTTTCATTTAAAAAAAAAAGGAGGAACACTTATCATGATCTATCTTCTTCTTCTTCCTCTTGATTAAGAAGAAAGCTTGACTCCATTAATGGCATCTTGAGTAAAAGAGTGAGAAATCCAATTTTAAAGTGAACCCACCTCCTATTTCTTCATCCTCTACCTCTTGCCAAGTAGTATAGGGTGTTTTCTTCACAAGTTTCGTGACTTGGTGAAGTGGGAGCTTGATCTTGTGTTGCCTCGACGTAGATCATCTTCGGCATCGAAGTCGACGACCTAGCCCGATCATTCTTTCGATGAAGCCGACGCTAGAGCCCGGGATCCGATGATCGCAGCGAGGAGACTTCGTCGCGGGGCCATGGAGGTGGAGAACCGGATCTACAAAGGTTGTATTTCCGTTCACTTAGTGCTAAAACAGTTTAGTAGCTTGTAGTTTCGCCTAATCTCTAGTCAACGATCCGTATTAGGGTTTCTAGGCACTTGTAAAATTTGAAATTGGCATGGTTGATGCCTTGTGAGACCCCTTGAGCGTGCCTAGGAACCCTACAGTGGTATCATAGCCTAGCTAGAGCCTTAGGCGAAGTGTAGACGACGTTTGAAATCCGAACGAACATCGAAACCCTAACCCAAATTGCTCTCTGGACTTTTTTCAAAAACTGGGTTTTTTCCAGATTAAAAATGCTTAAAAAATTCAGCAGGGAATTCTAAGAATTACGGTGCAAAAATTAACTCATGATGTGTCTAAAGAGGGGCGGAACCGCGGCAGAAGCCTGGCTTCTGCGGGGGTTCCGCGGCCAATTAATGAGATTAGCCTCCAAAGTTTGCACAGTAATTCATGTTTCAGGTGCCGAGTTTTTTGGGAATTTTTAATTTGCACTCAAGAGTTGAGGTTTCTGGGGTGTTTTGGAGCGTAGATGATTCGATCGGATTATCAGATTTTGTCTATGTGGCTTTCCGGATATTTTAGAATATGTTAAAAATTTCGACCAGATAAAAATACCCACTTTTTCCCCTGCCGGAAAATTTCCAAGTGTTGGATTTTTCTGTGGTTTAAGGACGTTCTGAGTAGTGCAAGTAACGTGATGGTCCTCTAGAAGACAACAAACCTTAACTCGATTATGTGACCGTCTTGAACTGCCTTTTGAACCTTAGGGTTTGGGGCAGTACGGCGTGCCACATGTGAGGCATTGGCTTGACCCTTCTACGGCTGGACCGTTGGTACTGAGGCATGAACTGGATGTTTTTAAACCTATTTCATGTGTTGATTTATTTCGGGAAAACTTAGGTGTTTGAATGTTCGATCGGAAAGTTTAACATTTTCTATTTTTCTGGAATGGGATACAATATTTGGAATCCACAAACAGTTATGCGATAACTGATTTGAATAATATAAAAATAGCACTTTAGTCTCACTTGATCGGTTGCCACGGAATTTTGATGCGATCAAAAGACCGTCGCAATCACGTAGCGTACGCGGATATTCGCCGGTAAACTTAATAGACAGCTACACCCCATAGCCCCGACCAAGTGACTGTAGGAGAACCCCATCACCGAAAGCATTCGTTTGGGTGCTCGCGGTAGCGGTGTTCCGCCTTGGTGCACTTTGTTGACGGTATCGGGGGTGCGGCCGTCTACTAAAGTTTGCGACGAACATTCGATCAGGATGTCGGGAATCTTGTTGAATTGCCCGACTTGATATTGAAAAGTGTTTTCGATAATGAGACAAAAATGCGGGGTTTATAATTGTTAGGCATGTGATGTCTTAGGAATTCATTTGATTAGACATGCGATGTCTATGCAGGTTGCGGATTCCAACCGTTGTAGTTTTACACTTTCTTTTCTGCGACTGTAAGTGTAATATGTGATATCGCCGATTTCGTTGCTATATGTCAACGATAATTGGGATACGCATGTTTACTTACGTTGATGACATGTGATGTTATGTGTTGCTGAATATGTAATATTGGATCGACGTGTTTGAATAGCAGGGGTTTTTTTTATGTGAGATGAGTGTTTTTCATTTTCATTCATGTAAAAACTTGTATGTAATATTCTTTTATTGGGGCACTTCCAGGTTGCGGATGTTGTCACCATTTGTATATTATTTACTTTTCCGCATTAGGATAGACCCAAGGAGGGGAGCACAAGTAACCGGGTTCTGGGGTCCAGTGGGAGACCAACTCGAGGAGTCGAGTCCGGGTCTCCTAACCCTAGAATTGGTAGGGTTGCTTGCCGCTCTCGTAGGGGTCTAGGGTGTGGGTTTGGCTATTCATCGCGACCGTGGAATCCGTGTTTTATACTGGCTCGTATTGAAAACACGGACGTCCTAGTATATCCAATATTTCATATGATTCTTCTGCTGCGATATCTGTGATTTGATCATTTGATATGTTCTGTGATGGATACTGTATATAGTATATATGATATATTATATAGACGTTACTTATGTTTTACACCCGCGCTAGCCCTGCCCCGCTCTGTCGTTAGTTACCTAACCTAACGGTGCATGAGGGGACATCGAGGCGAATGCGGATGGCATAAGTGTACGTCGTATTTATCTGTGATGTTTAGGTAAATTTAAATGATAGGACTTCATTAATATGATTAATGAAAGAAAAGAAACCTAAAGATGTTGTGGAATCGAATTTCAAAATTAAAACAGGTAGCTACAGTTCTTGCTTTGCATCGCGGTGTTCCTTGTAGAACATCTTGCACCTTATTCGATAAGGAAAGGACAGAGATCCCTTCACTGGGATTGACTCCTTTAGCAATAACCGGCAGATGCTACAACCCTCGGTTTGTCTTTTGATTGCTTCTATAGTTTCTGCTTTGCACAGTGATATATATGATATATCCCGCACCTCATTCGACGAGGAAAGGACCGACGATCCCTTCACCGGGAGTGACTTCTTTAGCAAAACTAGAAAAGCCTAAAAAACACTCCATTTTAAAATTCATTCGATCCTACAACGATATCAAGTTCATTACGCAATAGGTTTTCAGAAAAACCTGTCGTAGCCCTCCGTCATTTCAGATAAGTTGAATATAGTATTCGTGCTGCATTTGTTGGCTTTCGTCAAGGTGCAGTGTGCGGTAGCTATATGCTGCTTATCTGCTGCATACGATGCGATTGGATTAGGGTAGTCGTGCGGCCTTGTTGGCTTTCGTCAAGGGTCGTGCGGGTGGGTTTAATTCAATCAGGAAATGACGGGTTGAACTTGACTAGCGGGCTATGGTTTGTTGGCTTTCGTCAATGTCATAGCACGTTAGGGGAAAAATATTATCGGGAATTTCAAGTGTTGAAATTTGCAATGAGATTGCATACCTTCTATGAGATAGTTGGATCCCGATACCCGCTGCGAGTAATTGTTACTCCTGGGAGAGTTTTACACATTACAATTAGCCAATCAAGTAGGTGTCTAGAAAGGTGTCAACGGGGTTACGCCTCTGGGAAAACGAGGTTTACATTAATTAGGTCCGTGCGAAAGCACGGGGCACCTCCCTCAAAGTACCGACACTGGCCTGGCTGAAAGATTGGCGAACTTGTATCGTGTAATTAATCCCGGCTAATCTTTCCTTTTAGGGTTTGAAAGAAGATTTGATAAAAAGCAGTGGGAGCCATCCTGATTAGATAAAATAATAACCAATCTGATCTTGCAAGAGCATACGCTGAGTGTTTTCTTCTCTCTCTCTCCTGGTAGTGACCATATCACGCCTTAATCAAGATAATAACACGGAAATATTGACCGAACCCGCTTGTTATACTGTGCTGGGGAACGTTGGTCCCGCTCCAACTTATAAATGTTTTAAGACAGAGTAGGAAATAGGGATTACCAAAATTCCCGTGCCGCCCAAACGAAGAGAGTGCATGCTGATGCATCATCTTCGGGTGTGTTCATTATAAAGAACTGTTTCTCAAGGTCCTTTACGCCCTTGGTATATGATACCGGATCAGGATCCCAGATATGTAATCTATTACATAGGGCTACAGATAGGTAGAGAACTGAGAATGGGTGATAAGTTTCATGAGGCAGAAAACGGGGCAAGTGTTGCAGCCAAGTCTGTTGGTCACTGTCACCCTGTATTACAAATACATTGATTCTGAACAAATGTTATTAGATACCGAACCTGATATACAAAATCATATCAGTCTCTTTATTAGTAAAGAAATGATAAAATTTTGTACTGTTGGATAATGTTTTGAACATTTCCTATATCAAAAGTTGATCGGTTCAGGCACGTTATCTAAAAGCATTGACGTTCTAAATCAAACTACAGTTCCTTGTATACAGAACACACATAAGGGGAAGAGTTCAGAAATGAACGAATTCTTCTTGAGGCATTGTAGACTAGGTCATATCAATGCGACCCGACTGGCTAAACTTACATTTAGATGCAGATTTAAATTAGTTTGAATTTACATCTTGTGAAACTTGCCAGTCATGTCACAAAGATACGATGACCACAGCTCTGTTTAATGGAAACAGAGAAAGAGTTAGTGAACTCTTGGGATTGATACATGTTGATGTATGTAAGGTCCCCTGTCTACATATGCCAAGACTGGTTCTTTGTACTTCATTACACTCTCTGATGATCTCTTTAGATTCAGACATATGTTCTTGTTGATGTTGCGCCACGGCAGCGCCCCGGCCGTCTTACCGAGGCCAAAATGCGGAATCAAAAATTTTACTTACTTGGAAACTGGCGCTACCGCGGACAATGAAACCCGGATCGTTAACCATTAACCTATACTAGCTAACAAGAGATGGGAAGAGAAGTATACCGAGTGATCCGAGTCCTCCGGTCTTCTCGTCATCGTCCCGATCTCCCGCGGAAAGTCCTGTCTCCATATCGTCGCCTCCTCGCCGGAAGGGCACCACATCTCCTGCGTCTTTTACGGGCTCCCGCCTAAACACCGAGGCAACTCGAGCATGAAGCTGGAAAGTCGACATGCCCAAGGTTTGCTGTAGAATGTAGTGTAGATACTTTGTCTCTTGGAGTTTATTTAGTTGCCATTGATGGATGGAGGAAGAGGTAAAGAAAATTGGTGCTTTCAATTTTCTAGCAAGAAGAAGATGAGATGAAGAATTCCTCACATAACCAAAAAGAATTCTCTCATTCTTTTTCTCTCAAGTGAAGCCACTCTCTCTAAGTGAGAATGGAGGAGGAAATAATATCCAACCATAACAAGAAGGGAGGTGATGGTAGGAGAAGAGAATGGGTGACCACATCCAAAACATCATGATAAAAATCTCACATCAACTCTCATCTCATTTCTAATCACCTTTATGTAAGAAATGATGATAGAAAAGAAAGGAATAAAAAGATGCTTTCACAATCAAACCATTTGCATGAAAACCCTCCACAATGTGTTATTTGCAAACTTGCAAATAACACCCTCCATCGGAAAAGTCCGGCCGGGAAAGAACAAAGAAAAACTGGACGGAACGGAATGCAAACTGGCAACTCCAGAAAACTGGTCCCGTAATAAATTACAGGAAAACCCCCATACTGTGCATACACACCCGCATCTGTATTCCGTCCGGATACAAATGCAATGAGACAAAATCTACACTGTACTAAACTAGGATCCGGCATAAACCAAAGCCGGCTAGTAATATCCGTCCGATCCTGATCCGTGCAATACCGCACGTATCCGATCGAACCTTGCCATATCTCCATACGGCCTCTACAGCGTTTCGCCCGAAAGCTTGAGTAACTGAAAGTGTGGTGGACTCTAAAGACTCGTCAATACTATGGCTGTGGATTTAACCACTAGCACGTCAGAGGTATTAGCCAATACGTGACGGGCCACCAGCTATTGACCAAAAGGGACGTCGATGAGCGAAGTCATCCTGACACCCTACTGAGCCTGTCAGTGACAATATCCGTACAGTCCGGTCCGTTCGTCTATGAGCATCGCATGTCGGGCCTAGGGGGTTGGTAAAAGTCAGACCCCCAAAAGCGGTACAAGTCGTGTCGGAGTGTAGCGCAGAACGCCCTGAGATACTACTGGAATACCTACCAGAAAATCTCCTGCCTCGGCCGAGGGCTTTGCGTAATGGCTCTCCTAGACACAGCGCGACCTCACCCACAATACCGGGAGAGACGAACCCCTGAAGATCCGCTCACTGCCTCCATGTGGCTCGGGACTGTACCCAACTAAAACCTGTTTGCACGACTCCTTTGAGCCGTGGTAGGGTAGTAATCAAAGCACAGTGGGAACTCACACGAGACAAATGACGATCCTCAGGTCGATGAACTAACCTGTACACATGTCACCAGGGAACTACTATCTGACATCAGGTATAAGACCAACTAGCAGGTTCCCGGCGAGTCCTGTCCGGTGTACTCATAACCCAATGAGCACCTGTATACATCTTAGGTTAACCAACTGACACCAGTGGCTTGTGAGACAGGCCACCGCCCCTCGTCGGGGTCTCGACTGTATACACTAGTCTACTAATGGAGTATCGATGCCCTGTCTCGAAACTCCTACGACTAGGGACCTTTTAAGGATGTGCTTATAGACTACCAGCTCCCACGTATATGATCGCCATCATACTGCTGGTGGTCAAGCAAGAATCCTAGAGGCTCTATCAACGTGTAATAGAGACATGTCAGGTCACCTAAAGCAGTACACGATGATAAAGATAAACCAGATAGCATACTATCATCTCGAGTAAGACTGTCCTACCGGGATAGGTCCTCCCTCAATCATTGCAATCACGTGCCTTTGATCCAATAATTGACTCTGAGGGTACTATCTCCAACAATCTCCCACTTGCACTCAAGTCTAATTATTGCGATGTCGCATAATCACAACCCGTGTGATACCGAACACCCAACTCCTCTACTAGTCAGTCTCACAAAACCCGTTTGCGAAACTATTGCGTTCGAGGAATAGCCTCAGTGAGTGGATCCGCAGAGAAGTTTCTTTCTATGTCTCTCTATATCTCAAGTTCGCGGAGAAAACCATCTCCCGAAATGAGCAATACCTGTCTTAGAGTATGTCTGGATATCTGATGGGACTTAGCTCATAAATGAACTCCAAATCCAAACTTCTTAGACTGTATCGATAACTGAACTTAATCAGTATCCTGCGCCATGCCTTCCCTCAGTATCCAACTGGACCACCTGTCCAAAATACTGCCCCTCGTCTGAGGGAAAACTACAACTCTGACAGCCACTCTGCTATCCATGTCACCATGGAAGCCTGGAATGATAACCGTCTCCTAAAGGAGGCTGCTGCTATCATATCCCTAGAACATCAACTTAAGTTCTAAAACTGCTTCCGACTGTTTCTCCAGGATTGGATCAATATCAACTTACTGCATCTACTGCAAGAACAACATCTGGTATGGTACTTGACATCTCATGATTGACTCAATTGCCTAAGCAAGTGATCTGCCAATCATGCACATCCTCTCCCCTTTAGTCTGTAAGACACCTTTAGAGAGGGTGACTCCATTACCTGCAGGTATACTACCGTGCCAGGAGTCGTCCATTCTAAATACTCATAGAATGCTGTCAAGGTACCCAGATTGGGAAACTACCCAAATCTAGATCTAGAACCACAGAACTAGTAACCAGAATGTCTGATATAATATCCAAGTCCTATGTGGAGAAACTACTGTGTGACAACCAAAGTATAACCGATCGTAGTATAGGAGTTTCCTTTCCTACTCTGTGTATGTCATCCAAATACCATGACATCACACCCTACTACCTTCTCAACAGATCCATCCCCTATTCTGATGAAGTCAAACCTATGACTGTCACATCAGAAATAGATGATCTATCTCCGCTATCTCTGCTTTAGTCTATAAATAGACATAAGCCTGATGACCACCAATGCTTCCGCTGCTCCCACTGACTATGACAACCTTCTGCCAGAGTCATATAGACGTGCACTTCTAAAGCTAGTTTAGAACGACGTTATACTCATCCTCCTGCCGGGTCTCGCAGCCTGGATCAACAGCAAAGGCAAGTGTGGGTAAACAAGAACTTCCCTGTCACCGTCCTTGAGGCTACCGGAGCACCTCTCGGGTGTCTGAAGTTACCCACCTTATCTGCGGAGTGGCCAATGGAATGTCAAGCCAGATTGAATCTTTAGGTTCTTATGAAATAATCAGTAATCGTTTGCGGTTCTGGAATCGCTTCCAGTTCTACCATACTCCCACTACTGTTTTCTGAAAAATCCATTTCTTTTAAAAATGTGGCGAATTAAGAACAATATCACTATTGATCTTCCAGATGGTAGAAAGTCAACCCTCGTCATAGCCTGGGTCAACCCACAAACAGCCATTACAGAAACGTGCCTTGAGTTATCCAGAGTCTGGTTTTAAGCATAAGCCGGACAACTCCCCGTACCTTAACAATGTCAAGATATGAAGTGTTCTATATCCAATATAGAAACAGAGGCACTGATTTAATCGGAACCAGATTCAAATCATGCAACTGTCTCCAGTGCATGTCAACTAAATGGAAGGAGGCCGATCAGCGTTACTCAACTTAGGAATGCTTCTAATTATGAGTAACCTGAAAGAGAAGCTAGTTCTCTTAATCATTACTATCAACTGAACACCATACACAAGTATCTACATCTTCGATCACTTTGAAGAATCCCGATATTTGCTACACCTGGTTCTCTATTCTATTCAAATACCTATAACTCCTCAAGAACTTAGACCCTGTGTTCCTACGAAACACATGTCTAAGAACTAGAGAAGTTAAAAGTAAACAGAATATAGTATGAGGACCAACCCCTCTGTCCTAATGGACACTGGACAACATGTAATGCTCTGTATAAGTCCGCTGAGTCTAACAACTCTTTCTCTGTGCGTCGTAGGTTGAAAACTGTACTTATGGTTAAGAAGAATTACACCGCTGTTTAATGCTGCTTACCTAACTATCCACTGATATAGGTAAATGTCATCGACATAATATCAAAAGGTATATCTCACTCTATGAAAATAGACGTACAGATATATCGATTTGAAATTGGTGCACAACCGCGGATATTCAAAACCAAATATTTGCCGACCGGCAAACAGCCCAGATGATCTCCTCAAATATCACCGATTACAAAGAATCCCGATATAATGAGGATGATCACCCTATTCCCAATGACTTACTCCCACTCATCATCTGTAAAACCATACAGATGTGAGAATCATACCTGGTAAATACATACCCTGGAGCAAGTGTCTAATCAGGAAATCAGTTTTCTTTTAACAGTACACAGTGAAACTGAAACATTGAAATGTTTCGGTGGGGTATTCCGGTATTCTTAGTAATGCCTCTTCCATTATCCAGATTCACAATTATAACCGTATAATTCTTTGCCACCTCTCTAAATCCCTTTATATGTCTTTAGTCATTACCTTCTGCATACCCCTTTAGGCCAATTGGTTTTCTTCCTTCCCTACCGTTCGGCACCAGCCTATGGTTTGGAAGAAGACTATCCAATAAGCATAAAAGGTGTACTGTCCTAATCCTAGGAGCACTCGCAAAGCGAGAGAAGGTGAAGATAAAAGACAACCGAATAAACCTTATTCCAATTTCTCCTGAACCAGAATCCATCCCCGAACTGGAACAAGTTCCTTTCGAGTTCGTATATAACCATACGATGGAGTATCCAAATAAACTGTGGATCTTCGTAGTGATACGGAGTGTCCTGGAGAAATACAAAGGTGATTTAGGATTGGCGAAGAAATACTTGGTTCGGTCGTGAATAGCAGTCGCAATTTACTTTGCCCTCTTACTAATCCCTTGCTTTGTCTTAATCTTAATACCTTCTGCACACCGTTTAGGCTAATTGGTTTTCTTTATTCCCTACCGGTCGGCACCAGCCTAAGGTTTGGAAGAAGACTATCCAATTTGCGTAATAGGTGTGCTATCTCCTAAACCAAGGAGTACTCACAACTTGAGAGAAGGTAAAAGGGAAAAGACAACTGAATAATCCTATCCGTTTTCTCCAGAACCGGAAACCATCCTCGAATTCCTTCGAGTTCGTATCTAACCATACGATAGTTTTGTCCAATGGAAGTGGACGTTCGCAATAATACGGGGTGTCCTGGAGAAAAGGATAAATGTAGGAGTGGCAATGAGGTCTGCAACTCTAACAATCCAAAAGCCAGTGTTAAGAAGGTTCGGTCAACTTGGTCACTGAGTCATAGTCCAGGGTCGGGTCAATGGTCGCTGCCAAAGAGAGAGAGAAAAGAAACACTCAGCGTGCACTCTAACCTAGATCAGAATGGTTATCACTTTGTCTAATCTGGAAACCTCCCACTGTAACCTCAAATTCTTCCCCAAACCTGAAAGAAGAATTAGTCGGGATCACCCGAGGAGTAAACTAACTCATCAGTGGGAATCGGGATCCAACTATCATCGCATGATAACTTGACGGAATCCACTCAAGTCAGCACACTCCAGAAGGCATGCGCATGCCTGGCAAGTTTCAGTTCTTTTGAAACTCCTGATGTGTGTTTTTTACCCCTAGGACTCAAGTGACCTTGACGGAGTCAACAAATCAAAGAGTCCTAGTCAAGTTCAACCCGTCATTATCTGGATTGCATTAAACCCACCCGTACGTGCCCTTGACGGAGTCAACAAGGCCGCACGACTGTCCTAACTAATCCTATTTATGCAACAAACAAGCACCACTTAGCTACCGTACACTACGCCTTGACGGAGTCAACAAACGCAGCACGAATACTAAATAATACCCATAAGAAATGACGGAGGGCTACGAATGGTTTTTGGCGAAAAACCTTTAACGTAAAGAACTTGATATCGTTGAAGGAACTGCATAGCCTTTTATAAAAATATAGTGACGAAAACCTTTGCTAAAGTGGTCAGTCCCGGTGAAGGGATCTGGGCTCTTTCCCCGTAGAATGAGGTGCAGGATATTCCAACTGAATACCACGATGCAAAGCAAAAGTAATCGGCTATAGTGAAGTTAATGCCCTGACGCAAACTTCTGTCCAAGGGGTCACTCCCGGTGAAGGGATCTCGGCCCTTGCCTTGTCGACTGAGGAGCAGGATATT
Source organism: Agapanthus africanus (assembly GCA_030015575.1). NCBI lineage: Eukaryota > Viridiplantae > Streptophyta > Magnoliopsida > Asparagales > Amaryllidaceae > Agapanthus > Agapanthus africanus. The sequence continues at coordinate 457,445,623 of JASDDO010000014.1, read as the reverse complement.
CCAAATGAATACCACGATGCAAAACAAAAGTGAACGTCCTTGCAGTAACAGCTTTTTGAAAAGTGTTCCAACAACATAAGAATAGGTTTGTTTATCTTGCATTGATCCGAATCAATGCAGTCCCATCAATTGATCACACTACAAAGAACGAAAATATACTGATGTACGTATATGCCATCCCCATTCGCCACTGGGTACCGTCATCACCCGTTAGGCTACTTAACTAATGACAGAGCGGGGACTGGACTAGCGCGGATGCAAAACATATACAACATCTACTAATATATATACCAATATATTATATTCGCTCAAGGCGTGATAAGAATGCAACATCACAGAAATGTACAACATCACAGAACAATATAGATATCTGGGATCCCCGGGTTTCACAGAGCCGCTGCTGAAACCCGACGTTCCCCTGGTCGTGTGGATAGCCTGTGCAATGAAATCCTAGACCCTTACGGGCGCGGCAAGTCACCCGCCAAAACCTGAAGCGAGGCAGCCCCCTTCAGCACCGTGAATGGACCACCCAGCACTTCACGGAATCCGGTAACTTGGGCACCCCTCCTGGGTCAACCTGTACCCCCTACGAGTGCGGCGAATAGCCCGCCAATCCTAGAGTGAAGCCCCCTCCGTCTCAATGCCATGAGATGCGGGCCCGTTGCCCTCTAGAACCCGGCTATCCGTGCCCCCCTCCGCGGGGTAATCCTAGTACAGAAAGTAAAATATAAATACAACGGGTACATCGACCGCAACCAGGTCGTGCCCCAAAAGAATAATACAAACAGGCGGTGACGGCAGTCCACATGTCTGACGCTCGCCCCGCAATATCAAAAGTACATAATACAACAAAACTGTACTAGCATTGCATCCAGGCTATCCCCACGACCGATCCGCAACAACACAGCATAAACATAGAACATCAACGTGAAAGTCACGTTCGCAAATCCGTCTAACCGGGCTATAGCAGTTAGACGGGATTTACCGATCAAGTGACATTCACGGTCGCAGATATAATGTAAATACTGTGAACTAGCAAGTTTAAAATATCCGATCGAACAAAATATACCAAGTGGGCCCCAATGCATTACTGTAGCACTTGCAGAAAATCTGGGCCCAAACAAAATATACCAAAACCCTTATTTCCAGCCTACAAGCCCACTGCAAAGAAATGACAACACGAACCCATTTTCCTGCAGCGGAACCACGGCCAAAGGGGGGTCAAGGCCGCGGTTCCGCGGTCGTACGGAGGGATCGGTTCATCGAATTTTTCCAGTGTCCTTATAATTCCATGTACATCACTTTTCTACAACCTGAAAAAATTTTCGAGCCCGGAAAAAATCGACAGAAAACTGATGTATACAAAATACGGTTTTTCGGATTTTTGTTCGATCAAAGCTTTAAACATACTAGTACAAGCTAGACAAGGTTAATGGCGTGGCTCTGATACCATGTTGCGCCACGGCAGCGCCCCGGCCGTCTTACCGAGGCCAAAATGCGGAATCAAAAATTTTCCTTACTTGGAAACTGGCGCTACCGCGGACAATGAAACCCGGATCGTTAACCATTAACCTATACTAGCTAACAAGAGATGGGAAGAGAAGTATACCGAGTGATCCGAGTCCTCCGGTCTTCTCGTCATCGTCCCGATCTCCCGCGGAAAGTCCTGTCTCCATATCGTTGCCTCCTCGCCGGAAGGGCACCATATCGCCTGCGTCTTTTACGGGCTCCCGTCTCAACACCGAGGCAACTCGAGCATGAAGCCGGCAAGTCGACATGCCCAAGGTTTGCTGTAGAATGTAGTGTAGATATTTTGTCTCTTGGAGTTTATGTAGTTGCCATTGATGGATGGAGGAAGAGGTAAAGAAAATTGGTGCTTTCAATTTTCTAGCAAGAAGAAGATGAGATGAAGAATTCCTCACATAACCAAAAAGAATTCTCTCATTCTTTTTCTCTCAAGTGAAGCCTCTCTCTCTAAGTGAGAATGGTGGAGGAAAGAATATCCAACCATAACAAGAAGGGAGGTGATGGTAGGAGAAGAGAATGGGTGACCACATCCAAAACATCATGATAACAATCTCACATCAACTCTCATCTCATTTCTAATCACCTTTATGCAAGAAATGATGATAGAAAAGAAAGGAATAAAAAGATGCTTTCACAATCAAACCATTTTCATGAAAACCCTCCACAATGTGTTATTTGCAAACTTGCAAATAACACCCTCCATCGGAAAAGTCCGGCCGGGAAAGAACAAAGAAAAACCGGCCGGAACGGAATGCAAACTGGCAACTCCAGAAAACTGGACCCGTAATAAATTACAGGAAAACCGCCATACTGTGCATACACACCCGCATCTGTATTCCGTCCGGATACAAATGCAATGAGACAAAATCTACACTGTAATAAACTAGGATCCGGCTTAAACCAAAGCCGGCTAGTAATATCCGTCCGATCCTGATCCGTGCAATACCGCACGTATCCGATCGAACCTTGCCATATCTCCATACGGCCTCTACAGCGTTTCGCCCGAAAGCTTGAGTAACTGAAAGTTTGGTGGACTCTAAAGACTCGTCAATACTATGGCTGTGGATTTAACCACTAGCACGTCAGAGGTATTAGCCAATACGTGACGGGCTACCAGCTATTCACCAAAAGGGACGTCGATGAGCGAAGTCATCCTGACACCCTACTGAGCCTGTCAGTGACAATATCCGTACAGTCCGGTCTGTTCGTCTATGAGCATCGCATGTCGGGCCTAGGGGGTTGGTAAAAGTCAGACCCCCAAAAGCGGTACAAGTCGTGTCGGAGTGTAGCCCAGAACGCCCTGAGATACTACTGGAATACCTACCAGTAAATCTCCTGCCTCGGCCGAGGGCTTTGCGTAATGGATCTCCTAGACACAGCGCGACCTCACCCCCAATACCGGGAGAGACGAACCCCTGAAGATCCGCTCACTGCCTCCATGTGGCTCGGGACTGCACCCAACTAAAACCTGTTTGCACGACTCCTTTGAGCCGTGGTAGGGTAGTAATCAAAGCACAGTGGGAACTCACACGAGACAAATGACGATCCTCAGGTCGATGAACTAACCTGTACACATGTCACCAGGGAACTGCTATCTGACGTCAGGTATAAGACCAACTAGCAGGTTCCCGGCGAGTCCTGTCCGGTGTACTCATAACCCAATGAGCACCTGTATACATCTTAGGTGAACCAACTGACACCAGTGGCTTGTGAGACCGGCCACCGCCCCTCGTCGGGGTCTCGACTGTATACACTAGTCTACTAATGGAGTATCGATGCCCTGTCTCGAAACTCCTACGACTAGGGACCTTTTAAGGATGTGCTTATAGACTACCAGCTCCCACGTATATGATCGCCATCATACTGCTGGTGGTCAAGCAAGAATCCTAGGGGCTCTATCAACGTGTAATAGCGACATGTCAGGTCACCTAAATCAGTACACGATGATAAAGATAAACCAGATAGCATACTATCATCTCGAGTAAGACTGACCTACCGGGATAGGTCCTCCCTCAATCATTGCAATCACGTGCCTGTGATCCAATAATTGACTCTGAGGGCACTATCTCCAACAGTTGAAACACAAGTCCGAACCTTTTGAGATATTCACAGAATATAAGTTAGAAGTAGAGAACCAATACGGGTATAAGTATTATGTCCTTTGATGAGATCAGGGAGGAGAATACTTGAGCACGGAAATCCTGGACTATTCTAAAGGAGAATGAGATTCTCTCTCGGCATTACTCCTCCGTATACACCATAGCACGATGGTATATCGGGGCAGAGCAATCACACCCTATATGATAAGGTGTGCTCTATGATGAGTACTACTGAGTTACCTGTTTCCTTTTAGGATCTTTGCACTTATGAAGTTGCATACCTATTGAATAGGGTTCGAATCAAATCTGTGCCTACCATTCCATATAAGATATGGTATGGGAAGAACCCATCTTTTCAGATAGTTAAGATTTGGGGTTGTCCGGCCTTTGTCTAAAAGCAAAATCCGGACAAGTTCGAGGCAAAGTCTGTTATGTAGAACTGGAAATGTTCTAGCTATACAAACTGCAGCTGATGATTTGACAGAACCAAAGGATTCAGTAGATTCCAACGAACCTTAGCCTCTCCACCGATCTAGTAAGGTTCCTCACCCACCTGAGAGTTACTTCGGTTTCTCTATGACAATGGGAGCGAGGATTGCATCATGAGATGATGACCTAACTAGTTTCGAGCTGGACATCAGGAGTGGGACTTTGTAAGAATAGCTGGATGCTTAGCGATCTGAGATAGAATCCTTATACACCAACAAAGTATGGACTTTGGTTGCTATATCTGAAGGGTTAAATCCCCATCAGGATCAAGTATATCTTGAGAAGATTACTTGGTGTACATGGAAAGGTTGAGACTTTCAAAGCTAGACTTGTTAAAGGTTTGCATCATTGACCAGGTATGGATTATGTTGAAACCTTTTCTAAGGATCTATGCTTAAGTCCATCCAGATCCAACTTGCCATGGCTACATACCATGACTACGATATCTGGCGGTTGGGTGCCATGACTGCTTTTCTAAATGATGTTTTAGAAGAGTGCGTCTATAAGTATACAGCCAGAGGGCCTCGTAGATAGTGGGAGCAGAAGAAACGTGTGCAAGATGTTTTATGTGATAAAGCAGGCATCGTGGAGTTGGAACGTCTGTTTTGATGTGTTAGTCAAAGAGTTTGACATCATCAAAATGGTAGATGAACCTTGTATATACAAAAAGGTAGAAGGGAGTATGGTGGTGATCCTCGTAGAGTACGTGGATGACATACTCTTGATAGGGAAGGAGTTTCCTATGCTACGCTCGGTCAAACTCCGCTTATCACAAGGATTCTCCATATAGGATCAGAGTGATACCTCTTAAATCCTAAGTTTTCATCTATGAGATAGATGTAATTGGATGCTAGGATTCTCACTAGATGTAGTGAGATGGTATCAATTGATCCTGGGGAGAATCACTGGAAGGGTTCCAGGGTGATAAAGACGACTGAATGTCAGTCACAGGCATTGTCTTTACCCTCAGTAAAGGGACGGTATGTTGGAAGAGTTCCAAGCTAGATACCGAGGCATACTAGACGATAAAGGCTGGATACATCGCTACTTAAGTTGCTACCAAAGAGGCAGTCTGGATGTATACTTGTTCATGAGATGAACTTAGTTCCTCCCATTGTGTGACAATGGAGTTGTGGCTTATGCCAAGGAACGTCCGTCCCATTAGTGATCCAGACATATTCTAAGGCAGTATCACCTGATCATGGAGATGGTTGATCTCCAGGTTGATCGAGGTTAGAAGAGCAGACTCAGAGGACAACACGGCGGATCCACTCACAAAGGCCTTTTCCCAGAGAGAGACTTTTATGGGATGGTTGAGTATGAGATACTTCAACCACTGCTACAGATGGCCCTAGTGCAAGTGGGAGATTGTTAGTTATATGTATGCCCTAGAGGCCATTACTGTACATAGGATGTATATTGTAGTGGATGCTTGGACATATATAGGGAGGACTTTCTTGCTCGACATGATAGTATGCTATCTGGTTGCTCTTTATCTTAACATGTACACTGATTGTCTCTCTGATACATGTTGGTAAAGCCCTTAGGATGTGTACTTGACTACCTGGACTATGATGCGGATCATACTAGTGGGGACATGGCAGTCCATAAGTACATCCTTCAAGGTCCCTAGTCGTGGGTGTATCGAGACGGGGCATCGATATACCAGAGTAGACTAGCATATACCTTCTCGACCCATACAGATGGGCGATGGATGATCCCATATCCATTGGTGTTTGACATCAGAGATGATATACGGGTGCTCAGTAGAGACTGGGTACACTGGAAGGACTCGCCGAGAACTCCCAGATGGTATTATACCTCACGTCAGATGGCAGTTCTCTGGTGACACTGGTACAGGTTAGTCTGTAGACCCGAGATCGTCATAGAGTCTTGTGTGATTCCCACTGTTCTTTGATTTCCACCTTACCAGGTCCAAGAGGGCGTGCAAAACGGTGGATTTTGGGTATAGTCCCGAATCACATGGATGCAATGAGCGATAGGAGGGGATTCGCCTCTCCCGGTATAGGGAGTTGATGTTGCGCTGTGTTCGATTGGCTATGACCGGAAATCCCTGGCTAGGGTTGCTGAGATTTACTGGTAAGTGTTACCAGTAGTTTCTCGAAATGTTATAGACCTCATATCGACACGACTTATCGAGCTATTGGGGTCTGATGTTTACCACCCCTAGGCGTGATATGCGACATATCAGACGATCAGACCGGACTGTACGGTAAGTGTTACTGGTTGGATTCACAGGAGTGTGAGCGAGCTTGCTCGTCGATCTTCTGATCGCTCAATACCCGGGTGGCCGTTACATTTAGCAGACCGCTTGCGGCTTGTGGGTGCGTGATATGATCATCATCTGCTGCCGGCGTATTGACGAGTCTTTAGAGTCCTACACAGAGGTTTCCTGGCTCAAGCGAAACGAAATAAGAGCGCATATGAGATATGTGCGGGACCGAGAATAATGCGAGTATATGATACCGCATTCCATTCTCGCGATGAATGTATCGAATGGTTGTATGTGATATAACCTAGTTATCGAATCAAGGATTGATTCGATAAGCCGATACATTGGATACTAGTCGGTTATATGCGACATGACCGGATCATTGAATCAAGTGTTGATTTAATGATTTAATGTATAATTATATATTTGATATATTACTTTGCATTAACTAGTATTGGTTCACTTTAAAAAGGATTTTCTCACTTGATGTGCACATTGTATATGTGATATATTTTTGTGTGCACTTGATTGTATCATGTTTGATGATACATGTTAACTTGAGTTTGTGTAAAGATTAAACCATGGTTATATGAATGGTTAAGGTTTTGTTTACTTATTCATTTATTGATTTTGATTATTTATTTTGGAAAAGAAAATGAAAATGGTGGTTTTCTTTGTTTCTTTCATGAAGCTTCATGAAGAGTTGAAACCTTGACCATTTTTGTTTTCTTCTCTTAACCTAACCATTCACCTAACCCTAGTTTACTCTCTACACTTGACCATAGTTAGTATATGATAAGTATTCATATTATTTTCATTTAAAAAAAAAAGGAGGAACACTTATCATGATCTATCTTCTTCTTCTTCCTCTTGATCAAGAAGAAAGCTTGACTCCATTAATAGCATCTTGAGTAAAAGAGTGAGAAATCCAATTCTAAAGTGAACCCACCTCCTATTTCTTCATCCTCTACCTCTTGCCAAGTAGTATAGGGTGTTTTCTTCACAAGTTTCATGACTTGGTGAACTGGGAGCTTGATCTTGTGTTGCCTCGACGTAGATCATCTTCGGCATCGAAGTCGACGACCTAGACCGATCATTCTTTCGATAAAGCCGACGCTAGAGCCCGGGATCCGATGATCGCAGCGAGGAGACTTCATCGCGGAGCCATGGAGGTGGAGAACCGGATCTACAAAGGTTGTATTTCCGTTCACTTAGTGCAAAAACAGTTTAGTAGCTTGTAGTTTCGCCTAATCTCTAGTCAACGATCCGTATTAGGGTTTCTCGGCACTTGTAAAATTTGAAATTGGCATGGTTGATGCCTTGCGAGACCCCTTGAGCGTGCCTAGGAACCCTACACTGTCTTATAACAATTATAAGTTGGAGCGGGACCAACGTTCCCCAGCTCAGTATAACAAGCGGGTTCGGTCAATACATCCATGTTATTATCTTGATTAAGGCGTGACATGGTCGCTACCTAGAGAGAGAGAGAAGAAAACACTCAGCGTGCGCTCTTGCAAGATCAGATTAGTTATTTATTTTATCTAATCAGGATGGCTCCCACTGTATTTATCAAATCTTCCTTGAAACCCTAAAAGGAAAGACTAGCCGGGATTAATTACACTCTACAAGTTCGCCAATCTTTCAGCCAGGCCAGTGTCGGTACTTTGAGGGAGGTTCCCCGTGCTTTCTCACGGACCTAATTACAGTAAAGATCATTTTCCCAGAGGCGTAACCCCGTTGACACCTTTCTAGACACCTACTTGATCGGCTAATTCCAAAGTGCAAAACTCTCCCAGGAGTAACAATTACTCATAGTGGGTATCGGGATCCAACTATCACATAGAAGGTATGCAATCTCATTGCAAATTTCAACACTTGAAACTCCCGATAAAGATTTTTACCCCTAGCACCTATGACCTTAACTATGGTCAACAAATCATGAGTACTAGTCAAGTTCTACCCGTCATTTCGTGATTAATTAGACCCACCCACATGACCCTTAACTAAGGTCAACAAAGTCACGCTACTGTCCAAACTAATCGCATCATATGCGGTGTAGGAAGACATCACTTAGCTACCGTACACTGTGCCTTAACTAAGGTCAACAACACAGCACGAATACTAAGTACTCTACTTCCTAAAATGACGGAGGGTTGCGAATGGTTTTTATGAAAACCTTTAACGCTTTGAACTTGATCTCGTTGCGGAATCAAATGGTTTTTAAATGGAATGTTTTTGAAGCTTTTCTAGTTTTGCTAAAGGGGTCACTCCCGGTGAAGGGATCGTCGGCCCTTTCCTCGTCGAATGAGGTGCGGGATATATCATATATATCACTGTGCAAAGCAGAAACTATAGAAGCGATCAAAAAACAAACCGAGGGTTGTAGCATCTGCCAGTTATTGCTAAAGGAGTCACTCCCGGTGAAGGGATCTCGGTCCTTTCCTCATCGAATAAGGTGCAGGATGTTCTATAAGGAACACCGCGATGCAAAGCAAGAACTGTAGCTACCTGTTTTATTTTTGAAATTCGATTCCACAACATCAATTAGGTTTATTTTCTTTCATTAATCTCATTAATGAATATCCCATCATTTAAGTCTACCTAAACATCACAGATAAATATAACGTACGCTTATGCCATCCGCATTCGCCTTGATGTCCCGTCTGCACCGTTAGGTTAGGTAACTAACGCCAGAGCAAGGCAGGGCTAGCGCGGGTGTAAAACATAAGCAACGTCTATATAATATATCATATATACTATATACTATATCTACCTGAACAAATCACATGATCATATCACAGATAACGCAGCAGAAAGTATCATATGAAATATTGGATATACTAGGACGTCCGTGTTTTTAATACAAGCCAGTATAAAACACGGATTCCACGGTCGTGATGAATAGACAATCCCACACCCCTAGACCCCTACGAAAGCGGCAAGCAACCATACCAATTCTAGGGTTAGGAGACCCAGACTCGACTCCTCGAGTTGGTCTCCCACTGGACCCTAGAACCCGGTTACTTGTGCCCTCCTCCTTGGGTCTATCCTAATGCGGAAAAGTAAATAATATACAAATGGTGACATCTTCCGCAACCTGGATGTGCCCCAATAAAAGAATATTACATACAAGTTTTTACATGAATGAAAAAGAAAAACACTCATCTCACATAAAAACCCCCGGCTATTCAAACACGACGATCCAACATAACATATCCATCAACACATAACATCACATGTCATCAACGTAAGTAAACATGCGTATCCCAATTGTCGTTGACATATAGCAACGAAACCGGCGATATCACATATTACACTTACGGTCAAAGAAAAGAAAGTGTAAAACTACAACAGTTGGAATCCGTAACCTCTTTAGACATCACATGCCTAATCAAATGAATTCCTTAGACATCACATGCCTAACAATTATAAACCCCGCATTTTAGTCTCATTATCGAAAACACTTTTCCATATCAAGTCGGGCAATTCAACAAGATTCTCGACAAACTGATCGAATGCTCGTCGCAAACTTTAGTAGGCGGCCGCACCCCCAATGCCGTCGACGAATTGTACCGAGGAGGAATACCGCTGCCGCGAGCACCAGAACGGATGCTTTTGGCGACGGGGTTCTCCTACAGTCACTTGGTTGGGGCTATGGAGTGAGGCTGTCTATTAAGTTTACCCGGCGAGTATCCGCGTACGCTACGTGATTGCGACGGACTTTTGATCACATCAAAATTCTGTGGCAACCGATCAAGTGAGACTAAACCGCTAGATTTATATCATTCATTCAGTTATCTCATAACTACTTGTGAATTCCAATTGTTGTATCACATTCAAGGTAAATAGAAAATGTTAAACTTTCCGATCGAACATTCGAACACCCAAGTTTTCCCGAAACAGCTCAACACATGAAATAAGTTTAAAAACATTCACTTCGTGCCTCAGTACCAACGGTCCAGCCGTAGAAGGGTCAAGCCAACGCCTCACATGTGGCACGCCGTACTGCCCCAAACCCTAAGGTTCAAAGGGCAGTTCAAGACGGTCACATAATCGAGTTAAGGTTTGTTGTCTTCTAGAGGGACCATCGCGTTACTTGCACTACTTAGAACGTCGTTAAACTAGGGAAATATCCAACAATTGGAAATTTCCCAACAGGGGAAAAAGTGGGTGTTTATGTCCGGCCGAACTTTTTAACATATTCTAAAATTACCCGGAAAAACACACAGACAAAATCAGACAATCCGATCGAAACACCGAGTCCCCAATACAACACAGAAAACTCAACTCTTGAGTCAGATTTAAAAATTCCCAGAAATTACTGCAACAAAATATAAGAATTACTGTGCAGAAAAAATTGTCTGAAGAGACCAAGTGGCCGCGGAACTGCCGCAATAGGCATGCAAATGCCGCGGTTCCGCCGCGCTATTATCGATTCAGGTGCTCGGGCTTCACAGTAATTCTTAGAAATTCCTGCTTGGATTTCTGCATATTTTTTATTCTAAAAAATCCCCGTTTTAAAAAAATGTACAGAGAGCATTTTGGATTTAGGGTTTCGGTTCGATCGGACTTCAAACTCCGTCTACGCATCGCCTAAGGCTCTAGCTTGGCTTTGATACCACTGTAAGGATCCTAGGCACACTAATGAGGTCTCACAAGTGTTAAAACATGGCTAATTCAAATTTTTCCATGTGCCTACAAACCCTAATACGGATCGTTAACTAGATGTATAGGTGATGCGATGCAAGTAAAACAACTTTAACTTAAAGGAAAGAGGCTACAACCTTTGTAGATCCGGTCCTCCACCTCCTAGGCTCCATGATGACGTCCCTCCGCTGTCCAAATCGAATCCCGGACTCAAGCATCGGCTTCATCGGAGAAATGGGCGGGCTAGGTCGTCGACTTTGATGCCGAAGATGATCTACGTCGAGGCAACTCAAGATCAAACTCCAACTTCACCAAGTCATGAAACTTGTGAAGAAAACACCCTATACTACTTGGCAAGTGGTAGAGGATGAAGAAATAGGCGGTGGGTTCACTTTAGAATTGGATTTCTCACTCTTTTTCTCAAGTTGCCATTGATGGAGGCAAGCTTTCTTCATTGTTGAAGATGAAGAAGAAGAAGAAGAAGAAAGAATATGATAAGTATTATCCAAAATAGAAAATAATATGAATACTTATCATATACCAACCAAGGTTAGGTGTAGAGAATAAACTATGGTTAGTTTGAATGGTTAGGGTTAAGCATGAAGACAAAATGGTCACTTAGTCAAAGCTTCATGAAGCTTCAACAACAAACAAAGAAAGTCACCATTTTCTCTTTATCATTTCAAAAAGAATAATAAATAAATAAATAGATAATAAAATGTAAACCCTAACCATTACACAACCATGGTTTAATCTTTACACAAACCCAAGTGAGCATGTATCATCAAACATGATACAAACAAGTGCACAAATATATCACATATACAATGTGCATTTCAAGTGAGAAAATCCATTTAAAGTGAACTAATATTAGTTAATGCAAAGTAATATATCAAATATATAATTATGCATTAAATCATTAAATCAATACTTGATTTAACGATCCGGTCATATCGCATATGACCGACTAATATTCAATGTATCGGCTTATCGAATCAATCCTTGATTCGATAACTAGGTTATATCGCATAAAACCAATCGATATATTCATCGCGAGAATAGAATACGGTATCACATACACGCATTATACTCGGTCCCGCACATATCTCATATGCGCTCCTATTTCGTTTCGCTTGAGCCTGGAAACCTCTGTGTAGGACTCTAAAGACTCGTCAATACGCCGGCAGCAGGTGATGATCATATCAAACACCCACAAGCCACAAGCAGTCTGCTAAACGTAACGGCCACCCGGGTATTGAGCGATCAGAAGATCGACGAGCAAGCCCGCTCACACTCCTGTGAATCCAACCAGTAACACTTACCGTACAGTCCGGTCTGTTCGTCTGATATGTCGCATATCTCGTCTTCGGGTGGTAAATGTCAGACCCCAATAGCTTGATAAGTCATGCCGACGTAAGGTCCATAACAATCGTGAAACTACTGATAACTCTTACCAGTATATCACTACAACCCTGGCCAGGGATTTCCTGTTATGGCCAGTCGAGCATAGCGCAACATCCACCCCCAATACCGGGAGAGACGAATCTCCTCCTATCGCTCATTGCCTCCATGTGAATCGGGACTGTACCCAAAAACCACCTGTTTGCATGACTCAGTAGAGCCGTGGTAGGGTGGAAATCAAAGCACAGTAGGAGACACACAAGACTCTATGACGATCTCGGGTCAACAGACAAAGCTGTTCCAGTGTCACCAGAGAACTGCCATCTGACATGAGGTATAATACCATCTGGGAGTTCTCGGCGAGTCCGTTCAGTGTACCCAGTCTCCACTGAGCACCCGCATACTATCTCTGATGTCAAACACCAATGGATATGGGATCATCCATCGCCCATCACATGGGTCGAGAAGATATACGCTAGTCTACTCTGGAATATCGATGCCCCGTCTCGATATTCCCATGACTAGGAACAATGAAGGATGTACTCATCGACTACCCAGGCCCCACTAGTATGATCTGCATCATAGTCCTGGAAGTCGAGTACAGATCCTAAGGGCTTTATCAACATGTAATCAGAGAGACAGAAAGTATACATGTTAAGATAAAGAGCAACCAGATAGCGTACTATCATGTCGAGCAAGAAAGTCCTACCTATATATGTCCCAGCATCCACTACAATATACATCCAATGTACAGTAATGGCCTCTAGGGCATACATATAACTAACAGCTCCCACTGTCATAGAGAAACCGAAGTATCTCTCAGGTGGGTGAGGAACCCTAGTAGATCGGCGGAGAGGCTGAGGATCGTCGGTTACCATTGAATCATTTGGTTCTACCAAATCATCTACTGTAGTTTGTATAGCTGGAACTCCTTCCAGTTCTACCTCAAGACCTTTAATTTCTTCACAAGAAATTCCCTTTCATAAAGGTGGCTTGCTGAGAAACAAAACATCTTTTGTTCCTCAGTTAGGTAGAAGATATTCCCTTGCACAGTGGGATATCCAACAAACTTCCACAGATCTGACTTTGCCTCAAGCTTGTCTGGATTATGCTTTTAGACATAGGTCGGACAATCCCAAATCTTAACAAACTTAAGATATGGGCTCTTCCCATTCCATATCACATATGAAGTGGTAGGCATCGGATTTGCTTTGAACCCTATTCAATAGGTATGCAACTTCTCAAGTGCATAACTCCCAAAAGGAAATAGGAAACTCAGTAGTACTCATCATAGAGCACACCATATCACATAAGGTGCTATTGCTCTGCCCCGATATACCATCGTGTTATGGTGTATACGGAGGAGTAATGTTGAGAGAGAATCTCATTCTCCTTTAGAATAGTCCAGGAATTCCGTGCTCAAGTATTCTCCTCCCTGATCTCATCAAAGGACATAATACTTATACCCGTATTTTGGTTCTCTACTTCTAACTTATATTCTGTGAATATCTCAAAAGCTTCGAACTTGTGTTTCAACAGGAACATATGTCTGAATCGTGAGAGATCATCAGAGAATGTAATGAAGTAAAAAGAACCGGTCTTGGCATATGTAGACAGGGGACCTTACATACATCATCATGTATCAATCCCAAGAGTTCACTAACTCTTACTCTGTTTCCAATAAACAGAGCTGTGGTCATCTTATCTTAGTGACATGACCGGCAAGTTTCACAAGATGTAAATTCAAACTAATTTAAATATGCATCTAAGTGTAACTTCAGCTAGTCGGGTCGCATTGATATGACCTAGTCTACAATGCCTCAAGAAGGATTCATTCATTTCTGAACTCTTCCTCTTGTGTGTGTTCTGTATGCTAAGAACTGTAGTTGATTTAGAACGTCTATGCTTTTAGATAACGTACCTGAACCGATCAACTCTTGATATTGGAAATGTTCAAAACAGTATCCAACAATACAAAATTATATCCTTTCTTTACTAATAAAGAAACTGATATGATGTTGTATATCAGGTTCGGTATCTAATAACATTCGTTCAGAATCAATGTATTCTGTTAATATAGGGTGATAGTGACCAACAGACTTGGCTGCAACACTTGCACCGTTTTCTGTCTCATGAAACTTATCACCCGTTCTCAGTTCTCTACCTATCTGTAGCCCATGTAACAGATTACAAATGCGGGATCCTGATCCGGTATCACATACCCAGGACATAAAGGATACTGAGAAACAGTTCTCTGTAATGAACACACCCGAAGATGATGTATCAACATGCACTTTCTTCGTTTGGGCGGCACGGGAAATCTGGTATTCCCTAATTTCCTTCTCTGTCTTATAACAATTATAAGTTGGAGCGGGACCAACGTTCCCCAGCTCAGTATAACAAGCGGGTTCGGTCAATATATCTGTTTTATTATCTTGATTAAGCCGTGATATGGTCGCTACCTGGAGAGAGAGAGAAGAAAACACTCAGCGTATGCTCTTGCAAGATTAGATTGGTTATCTAATATATCTAATCAGGATGTATCCCACTGTTTTAATCAAATCTTCCTTCAAACCCTAAAAGGAAAGACTAGTCGGGATTGCTTACACGCTACAAGTTCGCCAATCTTTCAGCCAGGCCAGTGTCGGTACTTTGAGGGAGGTCCCCCGTGCTTTCGCACGAATCTAATTAAAGTAAACCTCGTTTTCCCAGGGGCGTAACCCCGTTAACACCTTTCTAGACACCTACTTGATAGGCTAATTGTAATGTGTATTACTCGCAGCGGGTATCGGGATTCAACTATCTCATAGAAGGTATGCAATCTCATTGCAAATTTCAACACTTGAAATCCCCAATAATATTTTGCCCCTAGCAGCTTATGACCTTGGCTAAGGTCAACAAATCATAAGTGCTAGCCAAGTTCAACCCGTCATTTCTCGATTGAATTAAACCCACCCGCACGACCTTTGGCTAAGGTCAACAAAGTCGCACGACTACCCTAACTCAATCGCATCATATGCTTATACAGAAAAACACTAATTAGTTACCGCACACTACGCCTCGGCTAAGGTCAACAAACGCAGCACGAATACTAAGAAGTACTTATCTTAAATGACGGAGGGCTACGATAGGTTTTTAAGAAAACCTTTTGGGTAATGAACTTGATATCGTTGTAGAATCGAGTGATTTTAAAATGGAGTGTTTTTTAGGCTTTTCTAGTTTTGCTAAAGGGGTCACTCCCGGTGAATGGATCGTCGGCCCTTTCCTCATCGAATAAGGTGCAGGATATTTCACAAATATCACTATGCAAATCAAGAACTATAGAAGCAATCAAAAGACAAACCGAGTTTTTAGCATCTGCTAGTTTCACTAAAGAGGTCACTCCCGGTGAAGGGATCTCGGCTCTTTCCTTATCGAATAAGGTGCTGGATGTTCTACAAGGAACACCACTATGCAAAGCAAGAACTAGAGCTACCAGTTTTTAAACAAGTTTCTACAACATCTTTAGGTTTCTTTTAGTTTCATTAATCTCATTAATGAAGTTCCATTTTATTATGCTTCGCAAGCATCACATTTGAAACGAAATCTGCAATATAACATATATCTCATATATATAATATAAACATTCGATCTCATCACAGAACATTGCAGCAGAAGAACATATATGAAATATTGGATATACTAGGACGTCCGTGATTTTAATACGAGCCTGTATAAAACACGGATTCCACGGTCGCGGTGAATAGCCAAACCCACATCCCTAGACCCCTACGAGAGCGGCATGCAACACTGCCAATTCTAGGGTTAGGAGACCCGGTCTTGACTCCTCGAGATGGTCTCCCACTGGACCCTAGAACCCGGTTACTTGTGCTCCCCGCCTTGGGTCTACCTAATGCGGAAAAGTAAATAATATACAAAGGTGACATCATCTTCAGCCCGGAAGTGCCCTAATAAAAGAATATTACATACAAATGAATTTTACATGAATGAAAAAGAAAAAACTCCCATCTCACATAAAACCCCGGCTATTTAGAATGCGACGATCCAATATAACATATCATAGCAACACATAATATCTCATATCATCAACGTAAGCAAGTATGCGTATCCCGATTGTCGTTGATGTATAGCAACGAAGCCGGCGATACACCACATACTACGCTTACGGTCACAGAAAAGAAAGTGTAAAACTACAACAGTTGGAATCCGCAACCTCCTTAGACATCGCATGCCTAACCAAATGAATTCCTTAGACATCTCATGCTTAACAATTATAAACCCCGCATTTTAGTCTCTTTATCGAAAACTCTTTTCAATATCAAGTCGGGCAATTCAACAAGATTCCCGACATCCTGATCGAATGCTCGTCGCAAACTTTAGTAGATGGCCGCACCCCCAGATGCCGTCGACGAAGTGCACTAAGGCGGAACATCGCTGCCGCGAGCACCCGAACGGATGCTTTCGTTGACGGGGTTCTCCTACAGTCACTTGGTCGGGGCTATGGGGTGTGGCTATCTATTAAGTTTACCCGGCGAGTATCCGCGTACGCTACGTGATTGCGACGGACTTTTGATCGCATAAAAATCCCGTGGCGACCGATCATTTGAGACTAAACTGCTAGATTTATAGCATTCAAATTAGTTAACTCATAACTATATGTGGATTCCAAATATTGTATCACATTCCAGATAAATAGACAGTGTTAAACTTTCCGATCGAATAATCAAACACCCAAGATTTCCCCAATATATCTCAACACTTGAAATCAGTTTAAAAACATCCATCACATGCCACAGTACCAATGGTCCAGCCGTAGAAGGGTCAAGCCAACGCCTCACATGTGGTACGCCGTACTGCCCCAAACGCTAAGGTTTAGAGGCAGTTCAAGACGGTCACATAATCGAGTTAAGCTTTGTTGTCTTCTAGAGGGTCCACCATGTTACTTGCACGACTTAGAACGTTCTTAAACTTGAGAAAAAAATCTAACTTTTGAAAAAATTTCCGAGAGGGGAAAAAGCGAGTTATTGATATCCGTTCGAACATTTTAACAGTTTCTAAAAATTACCCGGACAAACTAAACAAAGTTAAATTATCCGATCGAATCAACGAGTCCCCAATACAACCCTATAAAACTCAACACTTGAGTAGAATAAAAAAAATTCCCAGAAAAAAATGACAAGAAAGGACCTAAGAATAAATATATGAAATATGAGGGACTAAGTCCAAATTTTGGCCGCGGAACCGCCGCCAAACCCTTGGTTTGGCCGCAGTTCCGCGGTCACGTGATCGACTTAGTGGACCGTACTTCACAGTAAATCTTAGTTTTTCCTTCTTGTTTTTATGAGCATTTTTAATTCATAAAAAATCACTTTTTTAAAAAATGACCAGAGAAGGGTTCGTGTCGGGGTTTTCGGGTTCGATCGGACTTTAAATTTCGTCTAGACTTCGCCTAAAGCTCTAGCTTGGTTCTGATACCACTGTAGGGTTGCTAGGCACGCTCACAAGGGTCTACGAAGCATCAACCATGCCCAATTAAAATTTTAGCCGTGCCGAACAACCCAAAGCCGGATCTTTAAACTAGGGTTTAGGCAAAAACTAGCATGTTAAACTCTTTAACACTAAGTGAGAGGGATTACAACCTTTGTAGATCCGGTCCTTCACTTATTAAGCTCCGTGTTGAGGTCCCTTCGCTGCGATCATCGTGTTCCGGACTCTCGAGAGGTTCCACGAAGAGAAAGATGCAAGCTTGCTTCCGATCTTCGATACAAAGATGATCTACCTTGAAGTTTCATTAACACAAGCCAACACTCATGAAATGATGTGAACACCCTCATCTAAATGGCAATGATAGATGAGGATGCTGAAGTAGGATTTTTTCTTTCATTTATAATCTTTTTCTCACTCACTTTCATCACAAAAGCAAAACTAGAAAGCTTTTTCAAGAAGGAACTCAAGGAAGAAGAAGAATGAATGAATCCTTTTGTGATGAATAATGAATTATTGTAGTGGTTACAAATCTAACCAAGGGTTAAGCATGAAGGAGTTAACCCATGTAGAGAATTGACTAGAGTTAATGGTTTGGATTGGGTTAACAAAATATCTAGTTAAAAACAAAGTCAAAGCTTCATGAAGCTTCATGGAAGCTTCATGCAAAAGCTAACCCTAATCCAAACCCTAACCAAGTTTAAAGCCTAAACCATTGTTAAATTTGTAACCCTAACATGTTACAATATTATATATCACATATACAATATATTTTGTAACAATAGAAAATAATACAATTATCATATATCGCATATATATCAATGTATTATCCCGTGAGAAAATGAATCTTTTAGTGAGCTAATATTAGTTAATGTAATTTAATATATCTTATATATTATTATACATTAAATTATCGAATCAACACTTGATCCGACAATCCGGCTATATCGCATATAAACGACTAATACGACGACCTGGCTATATCACATATACCCGGCCGATATCTCATATCGCGAGAATCCAATACGGTATCACATACCACATTATCCTCGGTCCCGCACATATCACATATGTGCTCCTACTCCGTTTTGCCTGAGCCAAGAAACCTCTGTGTAGGACTCTAAAGAATCGTCAATACGCCGACAGTAGGTGATGATCATATCAAACACCCACAAGCTGCAAGCGGTCAGCTAAACGTAACAGCCATCCAGGTATGAGCGCTCAGAAGATCAACAAGCAAGCCTGTACATTCTCTTGTGAATCCAATCAGTAACACTCCCGTACAGTCCGGTCTCTTCGTCTGATATGTCGCATATCCCGCCTAGGGGTGGTAAACGTCAGACCCCAGTAGCTCGATAAGTCGTGTCGATATGAGGTCTATAACAGTTCGAGAAACTACTGATAACACTTACCAGTAAATCTCAGCAACCCTGGTCAGGGATTTCCGGTTATAGCCAATCGAACATAGCACAACATCAACTCCATATACCGGGAGAGACGAATCCCCTCCTATCGCTCATTGCCTCAATGTGATTCGGGACTGTACCCAAAAGCCACCTTTTTGCACACCCTCTTGGACGTGGTATGATGGAAATCAAATCACAGTGGGAATCACACAAGACTTTATGACGATCTCGGGTCAACAGACTACTCTGTACCAGTGTCACCGGAGAACTGCCATCTGACGTAAGGTATAATACCATCTGGGAGTTCTCGGCGAGTCCGTCCAGTGTACCCAGTCTCCAATGAGCACCCGTACACCATCCTTGATGTCAAACACCGATGAATATGGGATCATCCATCGCCCATCATATGGGTCAAGATGCGTATACGCTAGTCTACTCTGGTGTATCGATGCCCTGTCTCGATACACCCTCGACTAGGAACAGTTATAGGATGTACTCGTCGACTACCGTGGCCCCACTAGTATGATCTCATGATAGTCCCAGTAGTCGAGTACATATCCTAAGGGCTTTATCAACATGTAACATAGAGACAATCAGAGTACATGTTAAGATAAAGTATAACCAGATAGCATACTATCATGTCGAGCAAGAAAGTCCTCCCTATATATGTCCTAGCATCCACTACAATATACATCGTATGTACAGTAATGGCCTCTAGGGCATACATATAACTAACACTCACAAGCCACTGGTGTCAGTTGGTTCACCAAAGATGTATATAGGTGCTCATTAGGTTATGAGTACACCGGACAGGACTCGACGAGAACATGCTAGTTGGTATTATACATATCGTCAGATAGCAGTTCCCTGGTGACATGTGTACAGGTTAGTTTGTCGACCTGAGATCGTCATTTGTCTCATGTGAGTTCCCACTGTGCTTTGATTACTACCCTACCACGCTCAAAGGAGACGTGCAAACAGGTTTTAGTTGGGTACAGTCCCAAGCCACATGGAGGAAGTGAGTGGATCGTCGGGGATTCGTCTCTCCCGGTATTGGGGGTTGATGTCGCACAGTGCACGGGTGGCCATCACTAGAAATCCTCGGCTGAGGTAGTGGATAATTACTGATTTGGCTCAGTAGTTTCTCAGGAGGTGATGGGCTTCATACCGACCCGAATTATCGCGTTATTAGGGTCTGACTTTATCCACCCCCTAGACTCGATATGCGATACTCTTTAGACGAACGAACCGGACTGTACGGATATTGTCACTGTCAGGCTCAGTAGGGTTTATGGATGAGTTCGCTCGTCAGCTTCCCTTCCAATTAATACATAGGCAACCGTTACGTACAGCTAGTACCTCTGACGTGCTAGTGGTTATACCCAGTGCCAGTGTGTTGATGAGTCATTAGAGTTCCCCACAGATAGTTTCCCAAGTTTGGGCGAAACGTTGTAGAGGCCGTATGGTTTTATGGCAGGGTTCGGAAAATGCACGTGCGTTTACGCACGTCTCATATATCGGGCAGATAATACTAGTGGGCTTTGGTTTAAGCCAGATCCGAGTATTATACTTTGTAGATATAATATAGTTTTCTCAGTTGCATTTATATTCGGTCGTAATACAAATGCGGGTATATTTATACAGTTACGGGGTTATCCTGAAATTCGTTTCGGGATCGCTTTTGGAAGTTGCCAGTTTTCTATCACCCGCTTTAACATTCGGTTAAATGCGGATTTATCTTTTCCTCACTTGGGTGAGTCATAAGGGTGAGTCGTGTGGAAGGTTCTAGATGAGGTGACTTGGTTTCATGACTCATGGTTTGCATTTATTGTTATGCAAGGTGTCATTAGTGAGTCACCTTTAGCATTAATTTTTTCTTGTTAACCTTAGGATATTTCTTCTTGATATTATTCCTTTGTGGTCACCTCCCTTGCTCTTACACTCACCCTCTCTTCCTCATATATTGGCTGGCCCCCTCCCCTTGAGATGATGATTGATTTTGGGGAAAAGATTATGATAGTTTTGCTTCATGTAATTTCATATAGCTCATTTTTCCATCACCCGATTCCAAAAGGCAACTTCATTAACCGTTCGTCCATGGCTTTGGACGAAGTGAGACAAAGTGTTCTACTCATTCTCTACATCATCATGGTCATCTGTTTTAGCAAACTTGATGATCGAGTTGCCTCGGTTCAGAGGCGGGAGCCCGTTTAAAGATCTGTCGACGTGGTGCCACCTGGACGGGAAGACTAGAGATTCAGGAGATCGGAGTAGCCGCAACAAAGCGTGGGATGATGGTTGAAGACCGAAGGACTCGGATCGTTCGGTATAACATTTCTACCCACTTTGTAGTTTGTCAGTTTAGCTTTAATGGCAGATCCGGGTTATAGTATACGATAGCGCCAGTCAAAAAAATTTTGTTCCGCATTTGGCGTCTGTTAGATGGCCGCGGCGCTACCGTGTACTTACATGGACCACCCAGCACTTCACGGAATCCGGTAACTTGAGCACCCCTCCTTAGGTCAACCTGTACCCCTACGAGTGCGGCGAATAGCCCGCCAATTTTAGAGTGAAGCCCCCTCCATCTCAAAGCAATGAGATGCGGGCTCGTTGCCCTCTAGAACCTGGCTATCCGTGCACCCCACCTTGGGGTAATCCTAGTACATAAAGTAAAATATACAACGGGTACATCGACCTCAGCCCGGTCGTGCCCTAAAAGAATAATATACAAACAGGCAGTGACGGCAGTCCACATGTCGGAGGCTCGCCCCACAATATCAAATGTACAAATACAACCAAACTGTACTAACATTGCACCCAGGCTATCCACCACGACAAATCCGCAACATCACAGCACATCACTGAACATCAACGTGAATGCCACGTTCGTAAATCCGTCTAAAAGGGCTATAGCAATTTGACAAGATTTACCGATCAAATGACATTCACGGTCGCAGATATAATATAAATACTGTGAACTAACATGTTTAAAATTTTCGATCGACAAAACTTCCCGAAGTGGGCCCCAAGTACAATACCAGCACTCAAAATAATCTGGGTCAAAACAATATATCACAAAAATCATATTTCCATGAAATAAAGTCCTATAAAACATTTGGGTTACTGTAGCCCAAAAAGGGCCGTGGAAGGGCCGCCAAATGCTACATTGCGCGGCGGTTCCGCGGCGGAATTTTGGAGATAGGTCTCCAAATTTTTTCTGTAGCTTTATTAATGCCTGCATGTATTTTTAAGATGCCTAAAATATTTTTTTGACCAACTTTGAAAATCGACAGCAAGCACACTGATATAGAAATACGATTCGGAAATTTCGATCGATCGATATTTTAAACGCGCTAGAACAAGCTAGTAAAGATTAATGGTGTGGCTCTGATACCATGTAAGACTACGGTAGCACCCTGTCCGTCTTTCCGAGGCTAAAATGCGGAACGAAAATTTTTCTTAACTTGAAAACCGGCGCTATCGTATGCTTAAAACCCGGATCGAACCATTAACCTACCACTAGCTTTCTAGAGAAGGGATAGAAAGCTATACCGATCGATCCATGTCCTTCGGTCTTTGGCCATCATCCCAAGCTCCTCGCGGCATCTCCGGACTCGATCTCCTCGTCGGAAAGGTCACCACATCATCGAGTCTTTTTATGGGCTCCCGCTTCATCCGAAGCAACTCGGGTACTAAGTGTGCTAGCCGACGTGTCCAAGGTGATGTAGAGAATGTTTGTGATCACTTTGTCTGTTGCATCCATGGATTTGGATGGAGGTTAGAGGTGTTGCCATTGATGGAGATAATGAGCTAGAGGAAAAAGAAGAAGAGAAGCTTTCTATTCTTTTCTTTTCTTGTGTTGGAATAAATGAGAGTGAGAGAGAGAAAGAAAAAGAAATACAAGAGCTCAACCATGACCTTGGCTGCCCCTCTCTCTCCCCTT
Organism: Agapanthus africanus; assembly: GCA_030015575.1. NCBI lineage: Eukaryota > Viridiplantae > Streptophyta > Magnoliopsida > Asparagales > Amaryllidaceae > Agapanthus > Agapanthus africanus. The sequence goes on along the minus strand of JASDDO010000014.1, from coordinate 457,422,394 downwards.
ATCATTTCAACAGAAAAAATAAACATAAAATGTGACATTTACACAATAAAAGAGACCATGAGTCACAATTTATGTCCATGTCATATTAAATGCATTTCATGATGATTTCTAGCTCACAATTTCCATTTACAAACATTAATCCAAATGTTTGCAACAATAAAAAGATACGTCAACATCTAAAGTAAACTCATGACGGATCACAAGGATACCCCTCACCTGTATATACATACCTGCATCCGCATTCCGACTGAATGCGAATGCGATGAGACTAAAGTAATCCAAAAAATCTAATACTAGGATCCGGCTTAAACCAAAGCTCACTAGTATGATCCGCTCGATCATGATCCGTGCAATACCGCACGTATATGTTCGAACCCTGCCATATATCATACGGCCTCTACAACGTTTCGCCCAAAACTTGAGAAACTGTCTGTGGGGGACTCTAAAGACTCGTCAATACTTTGGCTGTGGATTTAACCACTAGCACGTCAGATGTATTAGCCGTACGTAACGGGCTACCAAGTATTGACTAAAAGGGAGGTCGATGAGCGAACTCATCCTGACACCCTACTGAGCCTTTCAGTGACAATATCCGTACAGTCCGGTCCGTTCTTCTATGAGCATCGCATGGCGGGCCTAGGGGGTTGGTAAAAGTCAGACCCCTAAAAGCGGTACAAGTCGTATCGGAGTGTAGCCCATAACACCCTGAGATACTACTGGAATACCTACCAGTAAATCTCCTGCCTCGGCCGAGGGCTTTGTGTAATGGCTCTCCTAGACACAGCGCGATCTCACCCCCAATACCGGGAGAGACGAAACCCCTGCCGATCCGCTCACTGCCTCCTTATGGCTTGGGACTGTACCCAACTAAAACCTGTTTGCATGACTCCTTTGAGCCGTGGTAGGGTAGTAATCAAAGCACAGTGGGAACTCACACGAGGCAAATGACGATCTCAGGTCGATGAACTAACCTGTACACATGTCACCAGGGAACTGCTATCTGACGTCAGGTATAATACCAACTAGTATGTTCCCGGCGAGTCCTGTCCGGTGTACTCATAACCCAATGAGCACCTGTATACATCTTAGGTGAACCAACTGACACCAATGGCTTGTGAGACCGGCCACCGCCCCTCGTCGGGGTCTCGACTGTATACACTAGTCTACTAATGGAATATCGATGCCCAGTTTCGAAACTCCCACGACTAGGGACCTTTTAAGGATGTGCTTATAGACTCCAGCTCCCACGTATATGATCGCCATCATACTGCTGGTCTTCAAGCAAGAATCCTAAGGGCTCATCAGCGTGCAATAGCGACCTATAAGGTTGCCTAAAGCAGTACACGATGATAAAGATAAAACCAGATAGCATACTATCATCTTGAGTAAGACTGTCCTACCGGTATAGGTCCTCCCTCAATCATTGCAATCACGTGCCGGTGATCCAATAATTGACTATGAGGGCACTATATCCAACAACATCGCCATTGGCAAGCGAAGATCAAGGTGAGTAGATATATATCTACGGGTGAAGTCGGGTGATGGCGTATAGCACACCCGCAGTTTCGTAGAATAGAACGCGAATGCATTATTACATACATATATGCTTATGTGATATGAGATGTGTATACGAAATGCTTTAGATGACTTTGGGTTAGTGTTAGTGTATTCGTTAATTAGTGTCGTTAGCTAGTTTCTTAGTCGCGAACCCTAGAGTAGTGATTTGCATACACGCACACACACACGCATACATTTTATTTAATTGTGCGTGTATGGGGATATGTACATATATATACATATATGTATGTGAGTATGTATATATATATATACGTATACATATACTTGGATGATGAGGATAGTATATGATACAGAGAGATGAGTCGATGTGATTGGGCACGATGCCAGAAGATCGGTGATGTGTTTTGGTTTGTATTATGAGATACGACATGTTGTTATAGCGAGTCATTAGGCGATGTGTTTCATACACACGCATATATATATATATGTAGATGGTATCAGTATGTACTAGACTTTAGATCAGTACCCAGATCATGATATGATGATAAGGATACCAGTTGAATAATGAGATAAATGTGATATTGACCTGTACCCAGATTAGAATGCCATACGATGGATTTATCGTACGAGATATATATTGATGATAGATCCACACTCTTGACTCGAGGATGTCATGTTATATATTGTATCATAGGTGATACCATTGAGGCGGGATCACCGGCTATTATATGTTATATATATATCGACTTAGATTTAGGTGGTTTTCTTACCTTTTCGATTAGCCTATTAGTTTAGTCCTGTAGATTACTTATAGATGTTAGACTAGACTCGGGTCATACCTATTTCAAAACTAACGAATCAGGAGTATTTTAAAGACAAGACACGGGATTCTACGGATATTTCAAAGGACGTACTTTTTCTTCAAAACACCGTAGTCCCTATTTACTAAACACCACGGTTCGTGTTATTTCAAATGGCAAACTGTATGACTCATATTTATATAAATGCAGATTCCTTACTGTTGCGTTATTATTCATGTTCTGCATATTCATGTTGTTCGCATCGCATAGCATGCTTATATTGTGCTTTTCGTTAGTTATTATCAAAATCATGCTATCAGGACACCGGCACCATTACCGATGATGCGTATGCTCCACGTACACCTGCTTGCCGGCTCACAGACATCATCATCGGTAATTGCCATGTCACACACACTTTAGAGAATATTGATTTATTGATATCGCTTGTTAGCTGATAGTTTCGACATGATACTAGTGAGCCTTCCATTATATGATAGACATTGCATTTATTTACTGCGTTATATCATGCATATACATTCATATATTCATTGCCATGCAATAATTTGGGTCAGTCCAGATTGCCGGAGCCCATTATTCATTATTTATTCACATCGCGATTTATGATTTCGGATTTCCATTAGATTTTTGGATTTAGAGAAACCGCAAAGATTTATAAACTGATTATCACTTTCAAAAGATAAAAGTGCGGTTTTCTCTTGATATGATTTGAGATATATCCACCATGACTTTCCTCGGCTTTTGAGCGATATCATACACCCGATTCGAGGAGGAGGAACCGTCTGTGGGTGCATGGTGGATCCGGTGCAGTACCCCGGGGCAAGATGGTCGCAGATGATGGCGTTGAGCTTGAGACACGTGAGAATTGCTGACCGGTGATTTCTTTGTGACTCGACGGATATCCGGAGGATACCGATCGGAGTACAGGCTAGTCCGGATAGCCAGAGCCTGAGGTTTTGAGATTTGATGATATGGGCCTGTCCGGATAGCCGGAGCCCTAGATATTGGGATTTGAGGTTACAGGCCAGTCCGGATTGCCGGATATTGAGATATTGAGATTTATCTTTTGTGTCGATGTATGAAACTGATTTCATGTTGATTTTATTAATGATACCTCGATTTATATATATACAGAAATCTCACTAAAGAAGGAAAACAATTTTCACATTCATGATGTATTTTGTTTTCATTATATCGCATTCATACCTCATATTTATAATATGTTGCTACCTGAGGCACTGACACGAGCATATCGTATTACACTTATGTATAGATGTTTACCCTTGCCACCTTATCATGCTTCAGACTTTATCATATTGAGGATATATATATTACTGATTGTTTTGACTTAGGATTTAGTCATGCATACGATTTCTACTCTGTTATGTTTTCTACTCAAGAGTTGGCAACTCACCCCCGTTGTGCCACAGTTCTTGCTGGTTTTGTCGTACAGGTTTCATTGCGGCTTTCTGGCACACTGCTCCCATTCCGGGTGATTCCTTTGGTAGGTGGGTTCACACGCATCGTGACCACCTTTGTACATTTTTATATTCAGTTATATCTAGTAACTCCATCAATCAGACTTGTATATTTTTCAGGCTTAGAAAACCAGTTGTTATTATTCGACCTTAGAGTCGCGCGTTGTATTATTATGGGTTTTCTTGATGTTTTTGAGTTTCCTTTTGAGTTTTGATCCTCGACCTTGGCGTTGTATATTATATTGCTTCCATGGTGTGACCGTAAATTGACGAAGAGCTAGCTCCCTCTTGGGGATGCCTTTATGTATATTATTCATGTTTGTACCCGTTTGGGGCCAGTATTTACAAAGGAGACTGCCGAAATTTTCGGGAAAATTTGAAGTTGCTTTTAAACGTTTAATGCCATTCATGTTATTTTAACCACTTGTTTTAAATAAGTTTTCTTTCACTTTCCTTAAAAATGGTTTAGATTTCTAGGCTTTTGACTTACTTGAATTAGGTGTGGTTCTATAAACTTCACATGATTCAAGTGCCAGTCACGTGCTATTTTGGGTCGTGACATTTAGTTTCTAATATGGTTTCTCTAACTATCCTTTAACTCTATCTATAGTTTTCTATTAAAGGTTCCATTAACCATATTCTATATATAAATCGGTTTCCATCAAAGTTTGCGGGGGTGCTATACTCCATCCACCCGACTTCCCCCGTAGATATAGATCTACTCACCTTAATCCTTGCTTGTAGAAGTTGATGACGCCATGATCCGTCACCTCGGAATCCACGCGAAGGTACCTATAATAACAACACAATCGCAAATGCTATTAAATTCGAGTCGGAAAACCGATACGACACACGACACGCTCATAGATTAGAACCTATAGCCTACGTGTGCAAAAACAATCAACAACCCTTGTTTTTGATGTACAAACATCCAACAACCAAATAAAATTCTAAATATCAACACTTATCATTCAAAATAAGGAAAACGCGAAAACAGCAACATAGGAAAACCCTTCCCAGATTTCACTATAGGCCAATCTAATGGATTTTGCACATTCGGTTGCTCTAGATAGAAGATATAGGAGCTACAGACCAAGCACGAGCCAAATCGAACCTACCCAGGCCGCAATTTAGGCCATATTGCATTAATTTGCTGCCAGAAATTGGGGTATGGGGCTAGGGTTTCAGTGGTAGCTTCCTAGGTGCCTGCATGACTCCCTGTGTTTGCTAAATAAATCCTAGTGTCCTCGGGTGTTAGCAAATCTTTAAACAACCTCATAATTTCCATAAATTCACGATATCGGGGTTTCTAGGTTTGGGGTTTGGGGTTCTATCTCAGGTTTCAGTCTATGAAACTAACTCTAGAGGGGTTATAAGGTCTCTACTAACCTCAATTTCATCTTTGGATTCAATTCCAACCCTAACCTCTTCTAGAAATTTCCAAAGTTCACATATCCACACTAAATCGATTCTAAACTTAACTAGAATATAACAAACTAAAAACTATACTAATTGGTAGAGATTATACCTCATTAATGCCTCCAAGAAAAATCCTAGAAGTCCCAAGTCTTCAAAATCTAACTTTTCTTGGTCCAATGTGTAGAGGATGAAGTGGGGATTATCTTTTGTGAAGGAAGTATAGGGTTTTGGTGAGGGAATTGAGATGGGTCATGAGGATAGAATGAGGGAGCTTGAAGGTGAAGAAGGAGAAGAAAATGGTGGGGGCAAAATGGTTGAGGCAGCACTCTCCCCCCCTCTCTCTTTCTCACTCTCATTCTCTCTCCTAGCATGGTCTCATATCATCATTATGTCCCTTCTCTCTCTCTCCTCAATCATTCCTCTTTTCTTTTCTTTTCTATTCTCACCAATAAACACCTAAACCCAAATAAAACAACACTAATGAAACAACACATAACATGTCATGGTGCACTAACCATGGAAAACTGTAGAAACACGGATTTGGCCTACTCGCGATTAGCAGTGCATTAATCGGGTTTTCATTTAAACTGCATATAATAAATTTTAAAAATGCCAAATCCTTTAAATATATTTTTAAATGAATAAATCATTTTAATTTCCATTTATTTCACACTTATTGGTATATATTTATACCCTTTTTCGAAAACCCCAATTTCGCAAATCGGGCTGTTTTCAGGAAAAATATTATTTTAATATTAAATTCTAAAAATAATATTTTATATTTTGTGAAATGTTCCAATCTTCCCCCCCTTAAATAAATTCGGTCCCCGAATTTAAATTTAAACCACTAAAATCTAAAACATTTCAATAATCAGCTGAAATCAACGGTGCTCCGAAATCACGGAAGATACAGAAATAACACAGCGCATCGCGTGCGCCTGAAAACGAGTATGAACCTCAAAATAGAACTACATCAAGCTTCACGCAAATCATCGGATTTGCACGCATATTCTCGGAGTTACAATGGAGATACAGATCCCGAAGTCCACCACTGAAATCCAATATGCACCAGTCAAAAACTATAATATGTGTATAGTACGCATCTTTAGAAAACTTTCAAGAACTGAATAAAACTCATGCAAAATCTTTTCTGAATCGCCGTGTGATGCGTAGCTCACGACATAAGTGACGGACGCTCATTTGTAAAGTAATAAATATACGTTCATATAGGTATGCTCAAATATACGTCCCGTCGTTTTTGAAATATCCGAAAAGGTTTTCCTTTGTAAACGTTCGTGTCGCTCATAGACACATAAGAAATAGAGAGCTATAGCTCTTTTTCAAAAAAACCTCTTGGTAAACTTTTAATGCATGCTAAGTACTCAGGTACTGTCCTCAGATCAGTCATGTTTGGCTACTACACAATATAGTGACCAACATGAAAACAAAGTGCTCAAAAGCAAAATCAGCCTCGAAAGGCGTATCCAACAATCACGTGCGTCTCGTGCGCACAGAAATCAAATCCAAATACAGGTGCCACAATATGCACAAAGCAAAACTAAGTGCAACAGGTGTGCACGAAAACATCTGTCCAGTGCAACGGGTGTTCACGACAACAATATCTTGTGCATGTATTGTGCACTAAAATCTCAAATCTGTTGCATCAAATGCACGAAATACAAGTACGGTGCAACCAATGCACGAAAATCACTTTAGTAACTCAAATTCGTATAAGAACGACACCGAGTGTACCAAGGTATATAAATCAAAAGCGTGTGCAACTATGATCACAAATCCGTATCAATGCAATACAAGCACATGTGAGCTATATCGAGTGCAAAAATCACATCATCCGTGTGAAATCCACGAAATCATAAACACATTCTACGAAGGTACAAAATCGACATCAAACGCAATAGGTATGCACAAATCGCAAATCAACACAACGGTATATAAAATATATATCCAGCGCAATAACTATGCACAAAAATGTAAATACCCAGTAGGTGCAGCCATGTTGCACGAAAACAATATCATAAGGCTCGATCATCAAAACTCAAATCCAAGCGATATAAGCGTGATACTCGGATCACAAACGCAAATCACAATAAATGACATTGAGGTACACCTCCTATAATGTCGAAAAATGTCGGTGCGCCCAAAACTGGCAGAGCAAGAACATACGCTTGCCTCATGCTCACAGTCTGGCATCTTCTGTCTCTGGGTCCTCATTTCTCTGTGGATTCACCAATCTCGCAATCCATCTGCTCATCGGCCAGGTCAGGGGTGCTGACGGAAATGATTCCGCCCTGGCACTTCTCTGGTCATCTCTCGGCCAATCATCATGACCACTCGTAAAGCAGAACGTCACTGACGTCGGCCTCTGGCCCTCTGAATACACGTGACACATCTGATCTTCGGTGCAACTCTCATCGCAGTATTGTATAGGAAAGCACCTGCTCAGGGTCTCTTCCGATCTCACCTATGTCGAACTATACGTAGGCTGGTACTCTTGCATAATCCTTTCTCGTTTTCTGGACATCTGCGTTCTCCGCACAACACTTCCTCGGGAACTGATTGTATCCCAACTGTAGGGCTCCTAGGCACACCCATGAGGTTCTACAAGTGAACAAACATGCCCAATTCAAAAAATTCATGTGCCAAAGAAACCCTAACGCTAGATCGTTAACTAGAGATAAGGCGATGCAAGCAAGTTAACAACTTTAACTAAAGGGGAAAGTGACTACAACCTTTGTAGATCCGGTCCTCCACCTCCTATGCTCCGTGATGACGTCCCTCCGCTATACCTATCGGAATCCGGACTCTGGCGAAGGTTTCGTCGGAGAAATAATCGAGCTAGGTCGTCGACTTCGATGCCGAAGATGATCTACGTCGAGGCAACTCAAGATCAAGATCCAACTTCACCAAGTCATGAAACTTGTGAAGAAAACACCCTATAATACTTGGCAAGTGGTAGAGGAAGAAAAAATAGGAAGTGGGTTCACTTTAGAATTGGATTTCTCACTCTTTTTCTCATTTCACCATTGATGGTAGCAAGCTTTTCTACATCTTCAAGAAGGAGAAGAACAAGAAGAAAAAGAATATGATAAGTCTTATTGAAAATAGAAAATAAGTTGATTCTTATCATATAGCAACCATGGTTAAGTGTAGAGAATAGACTAGGGTTAGGTTGAATGGTTAGGGTTAAGCATGAAACAAAAATGGTGGACTTATTCAAAGCTTCATGAAGCTTCAACTAGCAAACAAAGAAAGACACCATGATTTATTTATCTTTCAAAAATGAATAAATAAATAATTGAATAGATAAGTAAATCAAAACCCTAACCATTAACATAACCATGGTTTAATTCTTTACACAAACCTAAGTTTGCATGTATCATCAAACATGATACAAATAAGTGCACAAAAGTATATCACATATACAACTTGTGTATTTCAAGTGAGAAAATCAATTTAAAGTGAACATATACTAGTTAATGCAAAGTAATATAACAAATATATAATTATGCAATAAATCATTAAATCAATACATGATTTAACGATCCGGTCATATCGCATATAACCGACTAATATCCAATGTATCGGCTTATCGAATCAATCCTTGATTCGATAACTAGGTTATATCGCATACAACCAATTGATACATTCATCGCGAGAATAGAATACGGTATCACATACACGCATTATTCTCGGTCCCGCACATATCTCATATGCGCTCCTATTTCGTTTCGCTTGAGCCAGGAAACCTTTGTGTAGGACTCTAAAGACTCATCAATACGCTGGCAGCAGATGATGATCATATCAAGCACCCACAAGCCGCAAGCGGTCTGCTAAACGTAACGGCCACCCGGGTATTGAACAATCAGAAGATCGACGAGCAAGCCCGCTCACACTCCTGTGAATCCAACCAGTAACACTTACCGTACAGTCCGGTCAGTTCATCTGATATGTCGCATATCTCGCCTAGGGGTGGTAAACGTCAGGCCCCAATAGCTTGATAAGTCATGCCGACGTAAGGTCCATAACAAGCACGAAACTACTGATAACACTTACCAGTAAATCACTGCAACCCTGGCCAAGGATTTCCTGTTATGGCCAGTCGAGCATAGCGCAACATCAACCCCCAATACCGGGAGAGACGAATCCCCTCCTATCGCTCATTGCCTCCATGTGAATCGGGGCTGTACCCAAAAACCACCTGTTTGCATGACTCAGTAGAGCCGTGGTAGGGTGGAAATCAAAGCACAGTGGGAGACACACAAGACTCTATGACGATCTCGGGTCAACAGACTAAGCTGTACCAGTGTCACCAGAGAACTGCCATCTGACGTGAGGTATAATACCATCTGGGAGTTCTCGGCGAGTCCGTTCAGTGTACCCAGTCTCCACTGAGCACCCGCATACCATCTCCGATGTCAAACACCAATGGATATGGGATCATCCATCGCCCATCACATGGGTCGAGAAGATATACGCTAGTCTACTCTGGAATATCGATGCCCCGTCTCGATATTCCCACGACTAGGAACATTGAAGGATGTACTCATGGACTACCCAGGCCCCACTAGTATGATCTGCATCATAGTCCTGGAAGTCGAGTACACATCCTAAGGGCTTTATCAACATGCAACAGAGAGACAGAAAGTATACATGTTAAGATAAAGAGCAACCAGATAGCGTACTATCATGTCGAGCAAGAAAGTCCCACCTATATATGTCTCAGCATCCACTACAATATACATCCAATGTACATTAATGGCCTCTAGGGCATACATATAACTAACAATCTCCCACTTGCACTAGGGCTATCTGTAGCAGTGGTTGCAGTATCACATACTCAACCATCCCATATAAGTCTCTCTCTGGGGAAAAGCCTTTGTGAGTGGATCCGCCGTGTTGTCCTCTGAGTCTACTCTCCTAACCTCGATCACCCTGGAGATCAACTGTCTCCATGATCAAGTGATGCTGCCTCAGAATATGTCTGGGTCACTGATGGGACCAGGGTTCCTGGGCCAAAGCCAATCTTCCATTGTCACACAATGGTAGGAACCTAGTTCATCTTCTGAACCAATATACACCCAAACTGCCTCTTTGCTAGTATCTTTAATAGCGATGTTACCAGCCTTTATCATCTAGTTTGTCACGGTACCTAGATTGGAACTCTTCCAACATACCATCCCTTTACTGAGGGTAAAGACAATGCTTGTGACTGACATTCAGTCATCTTTATCACCGTGGAACCTTTCCAGTGTTTCTCCTCAGGATCGATTGATACTATCTTACTACAGCTAGTGAGAATCCTAACATCCATTTAGATCTATCTCATAGACCCGAATCCCAGGATTTAGGAGGTATCAATTTGATCCTGCATGGAGAATCCTTGTGATAAGTGGAGATTGACCGATCGTAGTATAGGAAACTCTTTTCCTATCAAGAGTATGTCGTCTACGTACAATACGAGGATGAGCACCTTACTCTCTACTACCGTTTTGTATATATAAGGTTCATCTATTATATTGATGAAGTCAAACACTTTGACTACCACATCAAAATAGACGTTCCAACTCCGCGATGCCTGCTTTATCCTGTAAAGCAACTTGCACATGTTTCCGCTGCTCCCACTGCTTACGAAGCCCTCTGGCTGTGTACTTATAGACGTTCTCTTCTAAATCATTATTTAGAAAAGTTGTCGTGGCACCCAACCACCAGATATCGTAGTCATGGTATGTAGCAATGGCAAGTAGAATCTGGATGGACTTAAGCACAGCTATTGGAAAAGGTTTCATCATTATCCACGCCTGGTCGATGACGATAACCTTTAACAAGTCTAGCTTTGAAAGTCTCAACTTTTCCATCTACACCAAGTAATCTTCTCGAGATATACTTGCTCCTGATGGGGATTTAACCCTTCAGATATAGCAACCAAAGTCCATACTTTGTTGGTGTACATGGATTCGATCTCAGATCGCTAAGCATCCAGCCATTCTTACAGAGTCCCCACTCTCGATGGCCTGCTCGAAAATAGTTAGGTCATCATCTCATGATGCAATCCTCGCTCCCACTGTCATCGAGAAACCGAAGTATCTCTTAAGCGGATGAGGAACCCTGCTAGTTCGACGGAGAGGCTGAGGTTCGTTGGGGAATATTGAATCCTTTGGTTTTGTCAAATCATCAGCTGCAGTTTTGTATAGCTGGAACCTTTCCAGTTCTACAGAACTGACCTTGCCTCGATCTTGTCCGGATTTTTCTTTTGACATAGGCCGGACAATCCCAAATCGTAACTTATTTAAGAGATAGGCTCTTCCCATACCATATCTTATGTGGAGTGGTAGGCAGTGATCTGATTCGAACCTAATTCAATAGGTATGCAGCTTCTCAAGTGCACAACCCCAAAAGGAAATAGGTAACTCAGTAGTACTCATCATATAGCACACTATATCCAATATGGTGCGATTGCTCCACCCCGATAACCGTTGTGCTGTGGTGTATTCAGAGGAGTAATACTGAGAGAGAATCTCATTTTCTTTTAGAATATCCAAGAATTCCATGCCCAAGTATTCTCCTCCCTGATCTTATCATAGGACATAATACTTATACCCGTATTTTGGTTCTCTACTTCCAACTTATATTCTGTGAATACCTCAAAAGCTTCGGACTTATGTTTCAACAGGAACATATGACTGAATCTTGAGAGATTATCAGCGAACGTAATGAAGTATAAAGAACCAGTCCTGGCATGTGTAGACAGGAGACCTTACATATATCATCATGTATCAGTCCCAAGAGTTTACTAACTCTTTCTCTGTTTCCAGTAAACGGAGCTATGGTCATCTAATCTTTATCACATGACTGGCAAGTTTCACAAGATGTAAATTCAAACTGATTTAAATATGCATCTAGAATGTAACTTAAGCTAGTCAGGTTACAATGATATGACCTAGTCTACAATGCCTCAAGAAGGATTCGTTCATATCTGAACTCTTCCTCTTGTGTGTGTTCTGTATACTAGGAACTGTAGTTTGATTTAGAACGTCAATGCTTTTAGATAACGTGCCTGAACCGATCAACTTTTGATATAGGAAATGTTCAAAACATTATCCATCAATACAAAATCTTATCATTTCTTTACTAATAAAGAGACTGATATGATTTTGTATATCAGGTTCGGTATCTAATAGCATTTGTTCAGAATCAATGTATTAGTAATACAGGGTGACAGTGACCAACAGACTTGGCTGCAACACTTGCCCCGTTTTCTGTCTCATGAAACTTATCACCCGTTCTCAGTTTTCTACCTTTCTGTAGCCCTATGTAACAGATTACATATCTGGGATTCTGATCCGGTATCAAATACCCAGGATGCAGAGGATACAGAGAAATAGTTCTTTGTAATGAACACACCCGAAGGAGATGCATCATATGCACTTTCTTCGTTTAGGCGGCATAGGAATTCTGGTATTCCCCTATTTCCTGCTTGGTCTTATAACAATTATAAGTTGGAGCGGGACCAACGTTTCCCAGCTCAGTATAACAAGCGGGTTCGGTCAATACATCCATATTATTATCTTGATTAAGGCGTGATATGGTCGCTACCAGGAGAGAGAGAGAAGAAAACACTCTGCGTGCGCTCTTGCAAGATTAGATTGGTTATTTATTTTATCTAATCAGGATGGCTCCCACTGTTTTTATCAAATCTTCCTTCAAACCCTAAAAGGAAAGACTAGCCGGGATTAATTACACTCTACAAGTTCGCCAATCTTTCAGCCAGGCCAGTGTCGGTACTTTGAGGGAGGTTCCCCGCGCTTTTGCGTGGACCTAATTACAGTAAACCTCGTTTTCCCAGTGGCGTAACCCCGTTGACACCTTTCTAGACACCTACTTGATCGGCTAATTGTAAAGTGCAAAACTCTTCCAGGAGTAACAATTACTCGCAGTGGTTATCGGGATCCAACTATCACATAGAAGGTATGCAATCTCAATGCAAATTTCAACACTTGAAACTCCCGATAAAGATTTTTACCCCTAGCACTTATGACCTTAACTATGGTCAACAAATCATAAGTACTAGTCAAGTTCTACCCGTCATTTCATGATTAATTAGACCTACCCACATGACCCTTAACAAAGTTCAACAAAGTCACGCGACTGTCCTAACTAATCGCATCATATGCGGTATAAGAAGACATCACTTAGCTACCGTACACTGTGCCTTGACTATGGTCAACAAACACAGCACGAATACTAAGTACTCTACTTCCTAAAATGACGGAGGGTTGCAAATGGTTTTTATGAAAACCTTTAACGCTTTGAACTTGATCTCGTTGCGGAATCAAATGGTTTTTAAATGGATTGTTTTTTAGGCTTTTCTAGTTTTGCTAAAGGGGTCACTTCCGGTGAAGGGATCGTCGGCCCTTTCCTCGTCGAATGAGGTGCTGGATATATCATATATATCACTGTGCAAAGCAGAAACTATAGAAGCAATCAAAAGACAAACCGAGAGTTGTAGCATCTGCCAGTTATTGCTAAAGGAGTCACTCCCGGTGAAGGGATCTCGGTCCTTTCCCTATCGAATAGGGTGCATGATGTTCTACAAGGAACACCGCGATGCAAAGCAAGAACTGTAGCTACCTGTTTTTATTTTGAAATTCGATTCCACAACATCAATTAGGTTTATTTTCTTTCATTAATCATATTAATGAATATCCCATCATTTAAGTCCACCTAAACATCATAGATAAATATAACTTACGCTTATGCCATCCGCATTCACCTCGATGTCCCGTCTGCACCGTTAGGTTAGGTAACTAACGCCAGAGCGAGGCAGGGCTAGCGCGGGTGTAAAACATAAGCAACTTCTATATAATATATCATATATACTATATATAATATCTATCTGAACAAATCACATGATCAGATCACAGATAACGCAGCAGAAAATATCATATGAAATATTGGATATACTAGGACGTCCGTGTTTTTAATACGAGCCAGTATAAAACACGGATTCCACGGTCGTGATGAATAGCCAATCCCACACACCTAGACCCCTACGAGAGCGGTAAGCAACCCTACCAATTCTAGGGTTAGGAGACCCGGACTCGACTCCTCGAGATGGCCTCCTACTGGACCCTAGAACCCGGTTACTTGTTCTCCCCTCCTTGGGTCTATCCTAATGCGGAAAAGTAAATAATATACAAATGGTGACATCATCCGCAACCTGGAAGTGCCCCAATAAAAGAATATTACATACAAGTTTTTACATGAATGAAAATGAAAAACACTCATCTCATATAAAAACCATGGCTATTCGAACACGACGATCCAATATAACATATCCAGCAACACATAACATCACATGTCATCAACGTAAGTAAATATGCGCATCTCAAATGTCGTTGCCATATAGCAACAAAACCGGCGATATCACATATTACGCTTACGGTCACAGAAAAGAAAGTGTAAAACTACAACAGTTGGAATCCGCAAACTGCATAGACATCGCATGCCTAATTAAATGAATTCCTTAGACATCGCACGCCTAACAATTATAAACCCCGCATTTTAGTCTCTTTATCGAAAATTCTTTTCAATATCAAGTCGGGTAATTCAACAGGATTCCCGACATCCTGATCGAATGCTCGTCACAAACTTTAGTAGACGGCCGCACCCCCCGATACCGTCGACGAAGTGCACCCAGGCGGAACACCGCTACCGCGAGCACCCGAACGGATGCTTTCGGCGACGGGGTTCTCCTACAGTCACTTGGTCGGCGCTATGGGGCATGGCTGTCTATTAAGTTTATCCGGCGAGTATCCGCGTACGCTACGTGATTGCGACGGAATTTTGATCACATCAAAATTCCATGGCAACCGATCAAGTGAGACTAAAGTGCTAGATTTATAACATTCATTCAGTTATCTCATAACTACTTGTGAATTCCAATTATTGTATCACATTCCGGATAAGATAGAAAATGTTAAACTTTCCGATCGAACAATCGAACACCCAAGTTTTCCCGAAACAGCTCAACACATGAAATAAGTTTAAAAACATTCACTTCGTGCCTCAGTACCAACGGTCCAGCTGTAGAAGGGTCAAGCCAACGCCTCACATGTGGCACGCCGTACTGCCCCAAACCCTAAGGTTCAAAGGGCAGTTCAAGACGGTCACATAATCGAGTTAAGGTTTGTTGTCTTCTAGAGGGACCATCGCGTTACTTGCACTACTTAGAACATCGTTAAACTACGGAAAAATCCAATAATTGGAAATTTCCCGGCAGGGGAAAAAGTGGGTATTTATATCCGGTCGAACTTTTTAACATATTCTAAAATTATCCGGAAAAACACATAGACAAAATTTGATAATCCGATCGAATCTACGAACTCCCAATACAACCCAGAAAACTCAACTCTTGAGTAGACATTAAAAATTCCCAGAAAATACAGCACAACACTATAGGAATTACTGTGCAAATTAAAATGTATGATGCTTCCATACGGCCGCGGAACCGCCGCACGAGCCATGCTCGTGCCGCGGAACCGCGGCGGTTTGATCGAATCGAGCTCTCGAATTTCACAGTAACTCCTACAAACACCTGCTGATTTTTTTGCATATTTTTAATTCGTAAAAATCCCCGATTTCAAAAAATGTACAGAGAGCAATTTGAGATTAGGGTTTCGGTTCGATTGGACTTCTAACTCCGTCTACGCATCGCCTAAGGCTCTAGCTAGGCTCTGATACCACTGTAGGGCTCCTAGGCACACCCATGAGGTTCTACAAGTGATCAAACATGCCCAATTCAAAAAATTCATGTGCCAAAGAAACCCTAACGCTAGATCGTTAACTAGAGGTAAGGCGTTGCAAGCAAGTTAACAACTTTAACTAAAGGGTAAAGTGACTACAACCTTTCTAGATCCGGTCCTCCACCTCCTATGCTCTGTGATGACGTCCCTCCGCTGTACCTATCGGAATCCGGACTCTGGCGAAGGTTTTTTCGGAGAAATGATCGGGCTAGGTCGTCGACTTCGATGCCGAAGATGATCTACGTCGAGGCAACTCAAGATCAAGCTCCAACTTCACCAAGTCATGAAACTTGTGAAGAAAACACCCTATACAACTTGGCAAGTGGTAGAGGATGAAGAAATAGGAAGTGGGTTCACTTTAGAATTGGATTTCTCACTCTTTTTCTCATTTCACCATTGATGGTAGCAAGCTTTTCTACATCTTCAAGAAGGAGAAGAACAAGAAGAAAAAGAATATGATAAGTCTTATTGAAAATAGAAAATAAGTTGATTCTTATCATATAGCAACCATGGTTAAGTATAGAGAATAAACTAGGGTTAGGTTGAATGGTTAGGGTTAAGCATGAAACAAAAATGGTGGACTTATTCAAAGCTTCATGAAGCTTCAACTAGCAAACAAAGAAAGCCACCATGATTTATTTATCTTTCAAAAATGAATAAATAAATAAATGAATAGATAAGTAAATCAAAACCCTAACCATTAACATAACCATGGTTTAATTCTTTACACAAACCCAAGTTTGCATGTATCATCAAACATGATACAAACAAGTGCACAAAGGTATATCACATATACAACTTGTGTATTTCAAGTGAGAAAATCCATTTAAAGTGAACAAATACTTGATAATGCAAAGTAATATATCAAATATATAATTATGCATTAAAACATTAAATCAATACTTGATTTAACGATCCGGTCATATCGCATATAACCGACTAATATCCAATGTATCGGCTTATCGAATCAATCCTTGATTCGATAACTAGGTTATATCGCATACAACCAATTGATACATTCATCGCGAGAATAGAATACGGTATCACATACACGCATTATTCTCGGTCCCGCACATATCTCATATACGCTCCTATTTCGTTTCGCTTGAGCCAGGAAACCTCTGTGTAGGACTCTAAAGACTCGTTAATACGCCGGCAGCAGATGATGATCATATCAAGCACCCACAAGCCGCAAGCGGTCTGCTAAACGTAACGGCCACCCGGGTATTGAACGATCAGAAGATCGACGAGCAAGCCCGCTCACACTCCTGTGAATCCAACAAGTAACACTTACCGTACAGTCCGGTCAGTTCGTCTGATATGTCGCATATCTTGCCTAGGGGTGGTAAACGTGAGACCCCAATAGCTTGATAAGTCATGCCGACGTAAGGTCCATAACAAGCACAAAACTACTGATAACACTTACCAGTAAATCGCTGCAACCCTGGCCAGGGATTTCCTGTTATGGCCAGTCGTGCATAGCGCAACATTAACCCCCAATACCGGGAGAGACGAATCCCCTCCTATCGCTCATTGCCTCCATGTGAATCGGGGCTGTACCCAAAAACCACCTGTTTGCACGACTCAGTAGAGCCGTGGTAGGGTGGAAATCAAAGCACAGTGGGAGACACACAAGACTCTATGACGATCTCGGGTCAACAGACTAAGCTGTACCAGTGTCACCAGAGAACTGCCATCTAACATGAGGTATAATACCATCTGGGAGTTCTCGGCAAGTCCGTTCAGTGTACCCAGTCTCCACTGAGCACCAACATACCATCTCCGATGTCAAACACCAATGGATATGGGATCATCCATCGCCCATCACATGGGTCGAGAAGATATACGCTAGTCTACTCTGGAATATCGATGCCCTGTCTCGATATTCCCACGGCTAGGAACATTGAAGGATGTACTCATGGACTACCCAGGCCCCACTAGTATGATCTGCATCATAGTCCTGGAAGTCGAGTACACATCTTAAGGGCTTTATCAACATGCAACAGAAAGACAGAAAGTATACATGTTAAGATAAAGAGCAACTAGATAGCGTACTATCATGTCGAGCAAGAAAGTCCTACCTATATATGTCCCAGCATCCACTACAATATACATCCAATGTACAGTAATGGCCTCTAGGGCATACATATAACTAACACCAACGCCTCTGTATGCATATCAGATCTCTAATCTCGACGGGGAGTAGCAACAGCTCGTCATCATCTCGCATGAACCTCTGGCTCCACTCGTCTGTATCATCGTCCACCTTGACGTCGCGTCGTGCTATCTGCGTACTGCAATGATCCTCAGCTACAGTCAATCTGGAGTCTCTCGCACAGACTCGAAATAACGAACTCTGTAGAAGATCTCCAGCCGAACACGTCCTCGGGAACTCGTCCCAACCTCAGAGGAATACTCAATACTCGTCCGTTTTCGATCAACTCACAACGCATCTGGTTGAGGTCCTCTATCCGAAGCTGGTCAGCTTACTATCTCTTATCACATGATATCCGGAAGATGTCAAACTTTTCGATCGAGTCATCAAAGTCCCATAATTTCCCGAAAACTCAACACCTTAGCACAGTCTACAAATATCTGGTAAATACCACAGTACCTACGGACCAACCGTAGAAGGGAAAACCCAAGCCTCACTAATGGCACCGCTAAACTGCCGCAAACCCTAAGGTTCAAAAGCGGTTCCATGGTCATCACGTCGAGTTAGGGTTTCATTCTTCTAGAGGGTCCACAGAATTACTTGCATGTTCCACCGAATACTTTAAACTTGGAAAAATGGGTTTCTGACATTCGTTCGAACTTTTTAACTTCGCCTATACAACATGTGGATATCCTTCGTCTGCATGCTAAACAATGTCTCAATCCTCCAGGAAAGATGATACATCAACGGTCATCTCTGGATCCGAGTAAGACTCTCCACACTGGAAATCTTCAACTCAACTGGGGCTGCGTCGGCGCATCAATCTGACGAATCACCTTCGTCTCTCAACTCAGAATAGACTAGCTATCATTTGTCGCATCTCTACCTGAAAGCTCCAGCGATCTCCACTCATAAGCTCTGGAAGCGACATCCTATCAATCTCAGCAACAGTTGGGTCATCTGTCTGCACGGTAAACGACATCATAACTCTGAGGTAGGCTGTACATCAACAGTCCTCTCACAACTGGCAGCCTCTAACAATGGCCCGATCATCCGGTGCAAAGCCAAACACTCGCCTCAACAAGAGGTCACAACACAAACACTACATCGAGACGTCCCCGTGTCACCAGAAAACACGATGGTCAATCCTCGTACCAGACGAGCTCGCCCTTACCGCATCACTAGCAGCAGCTCAATCTGTGCTCAAACCATGGTGACAGGAACCTCAATCGAGTATCGATGAAAACAGATAAAAGGGACGAAAGGCACCAACAGATCCAAAATGGATACATGATCATAAGAAGAAACAACATCAATGAGAGTATGATCATGGAAACAAATAGAATCAAGTATCTCAAATGGATGTATAATCATGGATACGAAGAGAATCACTGATATCAAAATATGTACATTCTAAGGTTTCTTAAGTGGAGTATCATATCGTAAATATGCCGCGGAACATACGTACAATACATCACTCTACTCAAGCTACCTACTCCATCAATCAGGGTCAGCCTATGAAACAAAAGTTCAGGTCTAATACCCTCCTGTTCAATTCTAAGTTTCGTAAGGTCAAGCCTAGGTTCCGAAATACATACCCGCCCTAAACTCCGCATAGTCAAACATAGACTCGAACCAAGGTTAAACCTAGCGCTCTGATACCAACTTTGTCACGACCCGAAATATTAGCTCGTGACCAGCACTTAAATCACGCAACGTCTAAAGGCGTAACATAATTCAAGTAAGCTGAAACCCAGAAATATAAACCTTTTTAAGAAAATAAAAGAGGTGAAGTTTTGAAATAAAGGAATAATGAAATCATGTTTTCTTAAATGCATAGAAAAGGAACATGAATAATGCAAGTGAAATTTACTAATTTGAAAACATGTTTCGTCTTTTAAAAATTTTGGCAGCACCTCCTTTGAATATTTTGATCCAAAACCACAATACATAATAAGGATAAAGGCATCCCCAAGCGGGAGCTAGCTCTTCGCCAAACGGCGGATCACAACTATGTAAGACAGTATAAATAAGTATACGACGCCCACCGACGAAGATCACCGCAAAAGATAAGGAAAAGCAAGACATAAATCCCCAAAGAGAACATAAACCCATCGCTCAAGTCTCGCAACTACATGTCTTGCCTCATTACTTTTACAAATACTAGTTTCGATTGATGGAGTTGACTAGATACTGTCACGCCCCGCTTCCCAGTGTATGGTGAAGGAGACGCGACGAGGTCCGCTACGTATATACTCAAAAGTACATACGCTAAGCGTATCTAAGCAATATAAAATAAATACACAAGAGACAAGAATAAAAAGAACAGCAACTTTTATTTATTAACATTCTTTGCACAATACATGAAAGGAAATACAACTGAAATAAAAGATGCCTAAACAGTGGCATAACAGGAAATGAAAAATACTGAAAAGAAAAGTGTACAATGAAACTACAGTGCAGGGTCTTCAGTAAATTGCTCCAAGTCGTCTTGCGATGGCTCGATCTCTGCCGGGTCCAAGTCACCTGACGACATTCAAAGAAGAGAGAAACAGAATGTCGTCAGCGAACAGGTCGCTCGGTAAGTCCCAAAGGTAAGAGGGTAGAAGAAAAATACAGAATAAGAAGGTACATTTTAAAGTGTAAACTATTGTTGTAATGTTATGTCAACGCTGTTGTTTGTAGCTTGGTACAGAAGGATGCCAGTGTATACGAGGGGAGTCTCTATATGCCAGAGACTAAGGGCACGTATAGTACAAGCTACCGTTTATGCCACGGTACAACAGCAACTGGATTCATGTTAGATGTGTTAAGTCTGATCACCTCGTGCCACCTTTAACACCTTCCGTACCAATCTATCCCTTAAACCCCGTGATGTCTTGTTTGTATTGTTATCTTGTAAATTGTGTTGGTTGTATGATTGATTGATTGACTGACCGAAACCATAATATCAGGAAACGGTTATAACTGTAGAGTCATGTAAATGGAATACTGGGAATCATGTAAAAGGAATATATCCATGGTTCGGTTCAGCCAGATTGTATAAACAGATAATTGTATTCATGGATTCATGTGTTCATATTGAATTGGAAACTTATAGATTATGGATTGACTTGAATCATATTCAAGTCAGATTAATCAGATTCAAACCCGAGTCAGACAATCAGAAATGTGAAACGAAGTCTTATAACTGCTAGGGTCCTTAGGGTAATTTATAAACTTGAGGGGGTTTTATGTAAAAATACTTTTATATATACTTTTCAAAATACACCTCAAGTATTTATTTTTTCGTCTTTAGAGTTGTGGATTTTATGTTGTGACATTTCTAATGAAAATATCATAGTTTCATAAATAATGGTATTTATCTGTAATATTGATTATTTGAAGTTCATGGTATTTTAGTGTAACCTTTATTCTTTTGTGATTTTTAGAAAAAGGTGGAAAATTTATATTATAATAAAATAAGTATTTAAAAGATAGATATACATATTTTAATAAATATTTTATATTTCAAAAATCTCATTTTCTTAAGATGTCGTATTTTAAATCTTTCGAGACCGAATGCTCCTTGCGGAGGTCTGAATCTCGCACTACAAGCCCGAGGGTGCGCGATAAACCGCACGATCCCGAAAGGGTTCCCCAAAGATGGGTTGTAGCGGCGCTTTACAAAGATCGTAAAACACTAATCTTTTAGAAAACGGTTTTATAAAGTAAAAGGTATTTATTTGAAAAGTGTAATTTTCCGTATTTTAGATTCTAGGGTTTCCTAAGCCAACTAGCATATTTCTAAATGGTCTAAACGACAAGTCGTTAGATGCCTCAAATCGCCTCTTCACCGCCAATTGCGGCCAGGTAAGTGCCAGGTAAGTGGAAGGCTCTCCACTACAAGTAGTGGCCCTAATTACGTAACCACTTGCCTTAGACACACTTGCCTAGACACCACAAAGTCAGGTTTAGGAAAACGATCGATGTCCACAACTTATCGTATTTTTCCTGTTAAAGATATTGTTTAAACAAATGTATCAAACTTAAACTTTTATAAAAGGTTTTATTAAAGAAATCGTATTTTAATGTAAAATCTTGTTTTATCGTATTAGGAGTTTTCAAGATAGCGTATTATGGTTGCATGTGTGTGTGTGAGGAGGTAGGTCATTACCTCGTGCTCTATTTTAAATGTGTATTAAGCTTAAGGGGTTAAAAGTGAAATTGAAACTTCATGGTATTAAAGTGAAAAATACGGTAAATTGAAAAGGTTATCATTTCATGTGTGAAAACTTATTCAAATTGATTTTTACAAGTTTAATGGTCAAGATGAAGATGTTTAGGAATGATTGAATTCATTAGAAGAAGAAAAATAAACATTATGGTATTAATGTGAAAAAGAATACGATATTGCAAAAGCTATCATTTCATGTGAGAAACTTTGTCCAAATTAATTGTTATGTGATTAATAGTCATCATGAATAAGTTTAGGTATTATGGAATTGGTGACAAGTGAGATTTTATAGAAAAAACGATTCGGAAATCGGTTTGTTCCGATTTCCGTCGGGTTTCATAAGTTCGTATTTTTGAGAAGTAGAAAGAAAGAAAGAATGGGACTTACGGGTTTCGATCTATACTAAAGAGTATAGGGGAACTAGGTGAGTGGCCGAGGTATTCTTTCGTCGCCGGTTGTTTCAAAAAACGTCGCCGGAATTCCGTCAGCGCTTCGCCGTGAACTTGACTTCAAAGCACACCCTTCTTGTGAAAATTTCGAGAGAGTAAACCTAGTGTTTTGGAATGAGAGGGTAGGGGGTAGGGGTGTCTATTTATAGGGTTGGCTAAGGTAGGATAGGTGAAAGGTTTTTATTTTAAAAAAAATTGTAAAAATTAAAGAAAAAAACATTAAAATTTGTAGTAAATAGGGTGTATTTAAAATTCGGGAACCGATCCATTAAATTGAAGTAAACAAGGGAGTTGGGAAGACGAAGAGGCAAGTTTTTTGTTTAGACGACTCGGCCGTCCGGCGGCGCCGGCCCGAGTCGGCCGGTCCGCCGGCCGACTCGGCCGTGTCGGGGTGCCGTTGGGTGGGGGTTCCTCTGATGTAGACTCTGGTATTTTTACATTTTAGGGTTCAGTTCAACTTTTGGGAGTTATGGCATGTGGACTGTTGGGCTTCCAAGAATTTTAAAAGAAAAATAATCTAAAAATAATGTGGGGCAAGGGATTCGAACTCTCGTGGCTTGGTTCAGCAGTGCAAGGTATTACCAATGAGCTACAAGCTCCTTCTTGTAATTATTGTGGGAAAATTGATACTTAAAGTAATAACAGCAATATTAAATACTCCAAGTATACCTCAAATTTAAATCAAATTTATGTATACAAAAATTGGAGTTGTTACAATCTACCCTCCTTACAAAAATTTCGTCCTCGAAATTTACAACATTTATTTGAGGACTAGTTTACAAAAAGGTGAGGATATCTTGCACGCATTTCATTTTCCCTTTCCCACGTGGATTCTCCTGGAGTGTCTTTCCTCCACATTACCCGGACCAAGTTAACTTCCTTGTTCCGAAGTGTCTTCACTTTCCTGTCGAGGAACTCCACAGGTTGCTGCTTACAAGGCAAGTCGGGCTGTATAGTGAGCTCGGAATGATCAAGTACATGGCTGGGATCACTCACATACTTTCTGAGTTGGGATATGTGGAACACGTTATGCACTCCTTCCAATGAGGGTGGAAGCGCTAAGCGGTATGCCACTTCACCGACTCGTTCGAGTATGTCGAACGGTCCAATGTATCTCGGACTCAATTTACCCCGTCTTCCAAATCGGATCACTCTGCGGTTCGGAGATATCTTCAAGAATACATGGTCTCCTGGCTGGAACACCAAGTGTCGTCTCTTTGCATCAGCCCAGTGTTTCTGTCGATCTTGGGCTATGAGCATTCTTTCCCTGATAGTACGAACCACATCAACGGTCGCTACTATCATCTCTGGTCCAAGAAGTTCCCTATCCCCGATGTCGTACCAACTTAATGGTGATCGACACTTCCTCCCATATAATGCTGCAAAAGGTGCCATTCCTATGCTGGCTTGATAGCTGTTATTGGACGCGAACTCCACAAGATGCAGGTGATCTTCCCACGATCCTTTGAAGTCTAGCATACACGCTCTGAGCATATCCTCCAAGATCTGAATAGTTCATTCCGACTGACCATCTGTTTGTGGATGATAAGCCGTGCTGAAGTTCAGACTTGTTCCCAAGCTAGCTTGCAGACTCTGCCAAAATTGTGATCGGAACCTAGTGTCATGATCGGAGACAATGCAGACCGGTACTCCATGAAGTCTCACAATTTCCTGTATGAGTTCATGGGTATCAGAGATAGTACATTATGAAGTGTTTAAATCTTAATTAGATTATTACCTCCGTGTACTTCTTTGCTAGTGTCTCAGTTGATTGGCCAACTCGAAATGGGATGAAGTGAGCCGACTTTGTGAGTCGATCCACGATGACCCATATCGCATCGTTACTCTTTGTGCTGCGAGAAAGAGCAGTCACAAAGTCCATCGTGATGTGCTGCCACTTCCATTCTGGGATTGGTAACGGTTGAAGTAGTCTAGCTGTCCTGTGATGTTCAGCCTTTACTTGCTGACACACCAAACATTTTGCGACGCTTCTGGCTACTTCACGCTTCATTCCATGCCACCAATAATTCTGACGTAGATCTTTGTACATTTTGGTACCTCCAGGATGTACTGAGTAGGGAGAGCTGTGAGCTTCTTTCATTAACTCTTCCCGAACAGGACCTTTTGGTACACACAATCTGCTGCCGTATCTCAAAGATCCATCTTCATGAATGATGAAGTCCATTCTGAGTCCATTCTCCACTTGTTCTCTGATCTTTTGCAACTTAGCATCACTTGCTTGAGCTGCTTTGATCTGATTGACAATGGTTGATTGCACTTGTAGATTCATCAAATTTGAAGCATTACCTGGCATGACTACTTCAATCTCCATCTGATGTAAGTCTTGCTGAAGCTTCCACTGAGCGGTGAGATTCATCGATAAGGGTTGGTGACTAAGAGCATCAGGTACTACGTTCACCTTCCCTGGGTGATATTGCAAGTTGATGTCAAAGTCCGCCATGAGTTCTAACCATCTTCTCTACCGCATATTCAACTCCTTCTGAGTAAACACATACTTCAGACTTTTATGATCTGTGTAGATGTTCACTCGTTCACCAAGTAAGTAGTGGCACCAAATCTTGAGAGCAAAGATAACGGCCGCCAACTCCAGATCATGCGTTGGGTAATTGCGCTCATGAGTCTTTAGTTGTCTTGAAGCATAAGCCACAACCTTACCGTGCTGATGTAGAACACATCCTAAACCCTTACCGGATGCGTCACAATGCATTTCGAATCCTCCAGATTGATCCGGTATTACGAGAATAGGTGCAGATGTCAATCTTGACTTGAGTTCTACGAAAGCTTGTTCGCATTCTTCTGACCACACAAATTCTTTATCTTTTTGTGTGAGCTTGGTCAGGGGTGTTGCTATCTTTGAGAATCCTTCAATGAACCTTCTGTAATATCCAGCTAAACCCAAGAAACTCCGAATGTCCTTCACTGACTTTGGTGTAGTCCATTTGCTAACTGCTGAAACTTTGGCTGGATCCACAGAAATTCCTTCTCCTGATACGATATGTCCAAGAAAACCAACTTGATTTAGCCAAAACTCGCACTTGCTGTACTTGGCATAAAGCTTATGTTGTCGAAGAGTTTCCAGGACAATTCGTAGATGTTCTGTATGCTCTTTCCGATTCTTTGAATATACCAGGATGTCGTCGATGAAGATGACAACAAACCTGTCTAAATACTCCCGGAAAACTTGGTTCATTAGGTTCATGAATATTGCTGGTGTATTGGTCACTCCAAATGGCATCACTAGAAATTCGTAATGTCCATAACGAGTTATGAAAGCTGTTTTGTGAATATCAGCTTCCTTGACCATCACCTGATGATAACCTGAACGAAGATCCAATTTAAAGAAAACACAAGATCCACTTAGCTGATCGAATAAATCATCGATGCGCGGGAGTGGATACTTGTTCTTTATAGTGACTTCGTTCAAGGCCCTATAATCGATGCACATTCTGTATGAACCTTCCTTCTTCTTTACCAGTAGCACAGGTGCTCCCCAACTTGAAGTGCTGGGACGAATCCATCCTTTCGCCAATAATTCGTCCAACTGTGTTCGAACTTCCTTCAAACCATCCGGACTTAGTCTATATGGTGCTTTGATCACCGGTTGTGCCCCTGGTACTAAATCAATACTGAATTCAAGAGCTCGATCGGGAGGCAAACCTGATATATCGTCAGGAAATACATCGTCGAACTCTCGAACTACCTATGGTCTTAATTCTTCTTCCGCTTGAGCTGCCGCAACTATTGCTTCCCTTGGCTTCGCTTTGTAGGTACCTGGCTCCAGGGTACGATCTCCGCTCTTGAAATAGAAAATCGGATGGTCTGGAATCTCGAATAGTACCCTCCTTTGACGACAGTCGATGGTAGCATAAAAGGTTCCAAGCAAATCCATTCCTAGAACCACATCGAAGTTTGGTATGTCCAGTACTTTGAAGTCAGCATAAAACTCTCGACCGCAGACGATGACTGGACACAAGCTGTATCCCATAGTTGCCTTTAGAACGCCATTTCCGGAATTGACATTCCAGCTAGATACAAGTGGTGAGACTGGAATCGTATGGGTTCGGACAAACCGTTGCGACATAAAGCAGTGGGATGCTCCAGTATCAAACAGTGCAAGTGCAGGTAGTGAAGCTACTAAGATTGTACCTAAGGTATATCGGATATGTTTTAGGTATAGGGAAAGTGTGTATATGACCAGGACTAAAAGATAAGTTTGAGAAGGAAAATTTACCAGTGGCCTCAGCTTCTTCCACAGACATCATGAAAGCCTGGCGCTTTGGCACATTCCTCCTGTCCTGAGGAGCATTCCTCGGAACGTTCCTTTGAGTTTGATGGAACTGTCGAGGAGGTGGTGCAGCTTGCGGTCCTCTGGGTGGTGCAGGCAGTGCAAGTCTTGGAGCAGGGGCTTGGATGGCTGGACGCTGTGGATAATTGTTTGCTGGCCAGGGTGCAGCAACTGGGTTTTGTTTATGAGGACAAGCCCCAATACCATGAGTAGCTGAGCCGCAGATCAAGCAAAGGTTGTTCGCACGTCGGCAATCTCTAGCCAGATGCCTATTTCTCTTGCAGTAGTTACAAAAGGCTGGGCTGGGTCTGCTGATTGGTGCTCCAGGACGTCTTGGCACAAAAGGTGGTCTGGATGAGGCTCCACCTGCCATCTGGTTAGCAGTGCGCTTGACTCCTGCAGACTGAGGTCTGCCCCTTGCTTTTATCACTTCCTCGTAACTGCGGGCAGCTGCTAGAGCATCCTCATGAGTCAAAAATTTTCCTGTGGCTAAAGCAGCCTGAATCTCCGTGTCCAGTCCTTGTTGGAAACGACGGGCTCTGATATCGTCCGTCGGTATCAAATGTGCCGCGAATCTGTTCAAGGATAGTGTTAGCTGTATGGTATATGATATTTAAAACTGAACTATTGCGACATATCTTACTGGCTCAATATGGTGAATTCAGCGTCATATTCATCTACCGATTTGTCCCACATTGATCCTTGCTGTAGATGAATGAACTGCTGCTCCATGGCAAACCTGGCAGTCACAGGGAAGTATTTCGCGTCGAACTTCTCGCGAAACGTTTTCCATTCAATAGGCTGCGCAAGACGGCTTTCTTCCGCCTTCCACCAGTTGCGAGCGTTGTCCTTGAGTTGTAGTTTCTCTACACGGACCCAAGCGACGTCTGGAACTTGTGCTGCGGCCAGATCATCCTCGATACTTTGAGCCCATTCCTCAGCTTCCAGTGGGCTCCCTTTTCCTAAGAACTGCTTCGGATATAAAGCCCTGAATTGCTTCACCCCCGGAGCATCAGTCTCGGGACGGTTCAAGAGTTGTTGCTGTCCCTCGAGAAGGCTGTGGATTGCTTCAAGTAGCACTGTTTGCTCGGTAGGTGGCGCAGTAACGGCCGGTGTGAGAGGTAGTGGTGAGGGTGTGTTGTTGACGTTGGTGCTGGGGTTGTTCGGAGAATCCATAATCCTGAAGAAAAAAATTTGGTTTAGGACAGATTCAAGTACAAGAAATGATAAGATTCAAGGAATATGGAACTGCAAGATTCAAGGAACATGAATTGTAAAGAATGTTTTAGTTGCTGGTTCTTGTGTTATATTGCTTAGGTTGTTCACGCAGACCAGAACTGCATGATAGGGATTCATACAGCTCGGACATGCATGGGCCACCAACAAAACCAGTCACGCCCCACTTCCCAGTATACGGTGAAGGAGACGCGACGAGGTCCGCTACGTATATACTCAAAAGTACATACGCTAAGCGTATCTAAGCAATATAAAATAAATACACAAGAGACAAGAATAAAAAGAACAGCAGCTTTTATTTATTAACATTCTTTGTACAATACATGAAAGGAAATACAACTGAAATAAAAGATGCCTAAACAGTGGCATAACAGGAAATGAAAAATACTGAAAAGAAAAGTGTACAATGAAACTACAGTGCAGGGTCTTCAGTAAATTGCTCCAAGTCGTCTTACGATGGATCGATCTCTGCCGGGTCCAAGTCACCTGACGACATTCAAAGAAGAGAGAAACAGAATGTCGTCAGCGAACAGGTCGCTCGGTAAGTCCCAAAGGTAAGAGGGAAGTAGAAAAAGACAGAATAAGAAGGTACATTTTAAAGTGTAAACTATTGTTGTAATGTTATGTCAACGCTGTTGTTTGTAGCTTGGTACATAAGGATGCCAGTGTATACGAGGGGAGTCTCTATATACCAGAGACTAAGGGCACGTATAGTACAAGCTACCGTTTATGCCACGGTACAACAGCAACTGGATTCATGTTAGGTGTGTTAAGTCTGACCACCTTGTGCCACCTTTAACACCTTCCGTACCAATCTACCCCTTAAACCCCGCGATGTCTTGTTTGTATTGTTATCTTGTAAATTGTGTTGGTTGTATGATTGATTGATTGACTGACCGAAACCATGATATCAGGAAACGGTTATAACCGTAGAGTCATGTAAATTGAATACTGGGAATCATGTAAAAGGAATATATCCATGGTTCGGTTCAGCCAGATTGTATAAACTGATAATTGTATTCATGGATTCATGTGTTCATATTGAATTGGAAACTTGTAGATTATGGATTGACTTGAATCATATTCAAGTCAGATTAATCAGACTCAAACCTGAGTCAGACAATCAGAAATGTGAAACGAAGACTTATAACTGCTAGGGTCCTTAGGGTAATTTATAAACTTGAGGGGTTTTATGTAAAAATACTTTTATATACTTTTCAAAATACACCTCAAGTATTTATTTTTTCGACTTTAGAGTTGTGGATTTTATGTTGTGACATTTCTAATGAAAATATCCTAGTTTCATAAATAATGGTATTTATCTGTAATATTGATTATTTGAAGTTCATGGTATTTTAGTGTAACCTTTATTCTTTTGTGATTTTTAGAAAAAGGTGGAAAATTAATATTATAATAAAATAGGTATTTAAAAGATAGATATACATATTTTAATAAATATTTTATATTTCAAAAATCTCAATTTCTTAAGATGTCGTATTTTAAACCTTTCGAGACCGAATGCTCCTTGCGGAGGTCTGAATCTCGCACTACTAGCCCGAGGGTGCGCGATAAACCGCACGATCCCGAACGGGTTCCCCAAAGATTGGTTGTAGCTGCGCTTTGCAAATATTGTAAAACACTAATCTTTTAGAAAATGGTTTTATAAAGTAAAAGGTGTTTATTTGAAAATTGTAATTTTCCGTATTTTAGATTCTAGGGTTTCCTAAGCCAACTAGCCTATTTCTAAATGGTCTAAACGACAAGTCGTTTGAAGCCTCAAATCGCCTCTTCACCGCCAATTGCGGCCAGGTAAGTAGGAGGCTCTCCACTACAAGTAGTGGCCCTAATTAAGTAACCACTTGCCTTAGACACACTTGCCTAAACACCACAAAGTCAGGTTTAGATAAACGATCGATGTCCACAACTTATCGTATTTTTCCTATTAAAGATATTATTTAAACAAATGTATCAAACTTAAACTTTTATAAAAGGTTTTATTAAAGAAATGGTATTTTAATGTAAAATCTTGTTTTATCGTATTAGGAGTTTTCAAGATAGCGTATCATGGTTGGATGTGTGTGTGTGAGGAGGTAGGTCATTACCTCGTGCTCTATTTTAAATGTATATTAAGGTTAAGGGGTTAAATGTGAAATTGAAACTTCAAGGTATTAAAGTGAAAAACACGGTCAATTGAAAATGTTATCATTTCATGTGTGAAAACTTATTCAAATTGATTTTTACAAGTTTAATGGTCAAGATGAAGTTGTTTAGGAATGATTGAATTGATTAGAAGAAGAAAAATAAACATTATGGTATTAATGTGAAAAAGAATACGATATTGCAAAAGCTATCATTTCATGTTGTAACACCTTAGAATGTGTTTTGTGGCTAATTATATTTTAATATATCGTTTTTAATAAAAAAGTTTACCAAATTAAGTTTCAAAAATTTTATCCTATTTAATGAGTATTTTATTAGATTTTTCCTAAGCTTGCACACACTTGTGCATGATAACTAGGGTGCTAATTTGGGGTTTAACCATGATTGGCAACCATGGTGGACTAAACTTTTCCTTAAGCCATTTTAAGTTTTGTATTAAGTCATTTTGGGTTTTAATTATGGTTTTTGTTTTCTTTTTATTTTGTTTATGGAATGATTGTTGTTGTGTTGACTTGAGAGAGAGAAAGGGGGTGTGCATTATGAGGCATGATGGCTTGCCCATGCCTTCATTAATGAAGAGAGAGGGAGAGAAAGGGTTGACTAATGCTAGATCTCATTTCCCTTTCCTTCACATTCTCTCACTCTCATTCTCTCACACAACACACACCCTCACAGCACTCACAGCAGCAGCAGCAGAAGTCACAGCAGCACTAGCTGCTCCAGCTTCAGCAACAGCAGCTCCAGCTTCAGCAACAGCAGCTACAGGCAGCAGCAACATCTCCCCAGCAGCTCCATCCCCTCTTCTTCTTCTCCTTCTACTTGCTTGTGAGATCCTTTGAGGGTATAATCTCTAAACTTATTCCTACTTTCGCTTGAATTGTGTTAATTAGCTTCGATTAGTGTTAGATAGCTAGTTAGTGCTAATTAAGGTGATTTGTGTGGAATGTTGATTAAGCGGTGATTGTGTTAGTTAACCCTACCTATTTAAGTGTTGTTAAGGTCACCTTAACTGAGATTTGACCCAGATTACACTAAAATACCATAGGGTTTCCTTTTAGTGCGAATTAGCATTTTTAATGCGATATATTGGCATTCTGTGATCTGCTATTGACCCGGGACCTTCAGGTTAAAATTGTGAAAACTGGGGCATACACACTAGGTCTAGAACACACCACAAGAACATGAGCCCCTCATTCTAGTTTCTGGCCGCAGATTTATTGGGTTTGGCCGCAAATTGCGGCCAAGTTGGGGGCTGGGGTGTTGGGGTCGTGGCTAGGGTTCTATGCTGTATAGTCTAGTTTTTTGGCATGTATAGTTTTGTAAGATTTGACCTGTAGGAAAATCTGGGATCATATATCGTATTTCTAGTTCGTTGTGTTTGCGCGATACGCGCGATTCGTGAATGGGTTCTGCGATCCAGCGTATCGCGGCCTGTCGCGGTAGTTTTAGACGCGTATATACGCGTTTCAGCGTATCGTGCACACGCGCGTTTAGTTCGCGACGCGAGTTTCTCGTTTGGGTTTGATATCGCGTTTTGCGAGATCTTTGGCTTATTTATGATTTTCTTGTCTAAATTGCAGGATTGCAGGAGGGGACTACGGACAGTGCTACAGGGGGGAGCAGATGGTAGGATTCACCTAGCATGGAGCGTAGGTGAGTAGATTTAACATCTACAGGGGAATCGCCTGCATGGCGTTATGCGTCTGGGCTAGGATTCAAATACCTGTCGCATATTCTACGTCATTGTTAGAATTATGCCTTTACCTTATTTCCTTGATATAGTTGTACTGTGACTAGCAGTCGTAGGACACTGCACATATTATTGATGGTTCATGTTGCACGAGCACGGATTTTATGCTACACACACACCGTCAATAATTGCCATGTCACCCACAAGCACCTTATAGATACTATGTTGCTTATCATACATGACATCTAACTTATCGGTATACTTATAGTGTATCTTGTTAGTTATATGTATGCCCTAGAGGCCATTACTGTACATACGATGTATATTGTAGTGGATGCTAGGACATATATAGGGAGGACTTTCTTGCTCGACATGATAGTATGCTATCTGGTTGCACTTTATCTTAACATATACTCTGATTGTCTCTATATTACATGTTGATAAAGCCCTTAGGATATGTACTCGACTACTGGGACTATGATGAGATCATACTAGTGGGGCCACGGTAGTCGACAAGTACATCCTATAACTGTTCCTAGTCGAGGGTGTATCGAGACAGGGTATCGATACACCAGAGTAGACTAGCGTATACGCATCTTGACCCATATGATGGGCGATGGATGATCCCATATCCATCGGTGTTTGACATCAAGGATGGTGTACGGGTGCTCAGTGGAGACTGGGTACACTGGACGGACTCGCCGAGAACTCCCAGATGGTATTATACCTCACGTCAGATGGCAGTTCTCCGGTGACACTAGTACAGAGTAGTCTGTTGACCCGAGATCGTCATAGAGTCTTGTGTGATTCCCACTGTGCTTTGATTTCCATCATTCCACGTCCAAGAGGGCGTGCAAAAAGGTGGCTTTTGGGTACAGTCCCGAATCACATGGAGGCAATGAGCGATAGGAGGGGATTCGTCTCTCCCGGTATAGGGAGTTGATGTTGTGCTGTGTTCGATTGGCTATAACCGGAAATCCCTGGCCAGGGTTGCTGAGATTTACTGGTAAGTGTTATCAGTAGTTTCTCGAACTGTTATAGACCTCAAATCGACACGACTTATCAAGCTACTGTGGTCTGACGTTTACCACCCCTAGGCGAGATATGCGACATATTAGACGACGAGACCGGACTGTACGGGTGTGTTACTGTTTGGATTCACAGGAGAATGTACAGGCTTGCTTGTTGATCTTCTGAGCGCTCAATACCTGGGTAGCTGTTACGTTTAGCTGACCACTTGCAGCTTGTGGGTGTTTGATATGATCATCACCTACTGCCGGCGTATTGACGATTCTTTAGAGTCCTACACAGAGGTTTCTTGGCTCAAGCAAAACGGAGTAGGGGCACGTATGTGATATGTGCGGGACCGAGGATAATGCGATATGAGATACCGTATTCTATTCTCGCGATATTTGATATCAGCCGGGTCATCGGATCAAGTGTTGATTCGATGAATCGGTACGGATAAATATTAGTCGGTTATATGCGATATAGCCGGATTGTCGGATCAAGTGTTGATTCGATAATTTAATGTATAATAATATATATGATATATTAAATTACATTAACTAATATTTGCTCACTAAAAGATTCTTTTTCTCACTCGGGTAATACATTGATATATATGCGATATATGTTAAATGTATTATTTTATTTGGTTACAATAAATATTATATATGTGATATATAATATTGTAACATGATATGATAACTAATGCAACATGTTTAGTAAAGATTAATCAAGATTAGGGTTTGATTTGGGTTAATGACTTCTAGTAGATTCTAGAAGGTTTTCTATTTTGTTTTTGTAACATTTTCAAAAATATAAAATATTAATTTTGGGAATTTTTATAATTTAATATTATTTTATTAATTATTTTAATATTAAATGCAAATAAATAGGAAAAATGTTAGAAAAATTATGAAAAATTATGGAAAATTCTAAAATAGGGTAAATTAGTGAATTATGACATTTTTAAGTTTTTGTGATTAGTTTGACACTAATTTAGTGCTAATCGCGATTAAAATCGCTAATCGGGTTTTTTGGCAATTTTGTGCAAAACTTGCACATATCACTTTTTCTACACTTGTGCATTTTCCTACCATGTTATTTTGGAATCACTATTCTTGTGAGAAGGATTATGGTTTAAAAAGAAAAGGAAAAAGAAAAGAAAAAGAAAATGAAATGAGGGTAGGTGAGAGAGTGAGGTGGACCTTTGACTACATACCCTTAGCCATTCTTCTTCATTCTCATTTCTCTTCCTCTCTCACCTTCCTTGCTGCTGCTGCCCTAGCCCCCATTCTCCCCCTCTTCAATCCCTCTCTTCATCTCAAAAACCATCCCAAAACCCCATGTCGGTTTCATTAAAAATGTGCATGAGCCCGAGATCTACAAGATGGACCAAGAAAGCGTGGATTTTGGCCACTTGGGGCAACTCAAGAAAATTCTTGAGTTGCCAATTGAGGTAATTTCTGAACCATTAGCTTAGTTTTATCCTTACTTATACCCCTATGCAAGTTTAGAATCGAAATCGGGTGATTTGTGGTTTTTGGTAAAAAACTAGTAAGGGTTGAGGGAATTGTGAGTTGTGATGGGGAAATTGAGTTCAATGGAGATCATATGAGCACCTAGAGCTAGAAACCCAGTCCAATCCAACCTGAAACCAAAAATACGGAATTTCGGGACTTTCATGTCGGTTTGTGAGTGTTTAGAGTGTGCAGGGAAATCTGGAATGTACTGGGACTGTTTCAGGCAAATTCAACAATACCAGGGACCAAATTGAGACCATAGGAGGCCACCCTGACCAAACGGACCCCATTGGGCATAGGGGGGCCGGCGAGGCCGGTTTTGGGAGGGTTGTGGCCGGCCAAGTGGTGAGGGAATGCTTCGGGGTTGGTCCAGTAGCTCAAATACATCATATATAGCACCCTAGAGTTGTTTATTTGCCCTGATTTGGCCTGAGATGAAATCTGGGATCGTTTTCTTGGGTTGCTGCCTTACTTTCAGTATTTGGTGTTACGTATTTTGATTTCCACATTTTGGTGTTTGTACGTTATCTCGATCGTGTGACGTTTGTACGACTGCATCGAGTGATTTCGGGTTGTTTTGCGAAGGCTAACCGTAGGTTCTAACCTATAAGCCTTTTGGCGTATCGTGTTGGTTTTAGCGTATCGTTTTGGATTTAGTGTGTCGTTTCAAGTTTTGATTTGGTTTTGATGCGATGCGATACGTGTGATATGTGTAGGTACACCGCGATGATCCGAGGCGATGCAGAAGATGACGGTGACATCGACACCGACACGCAGGATACAGGTGAGTAGATTATATCTACAGGGGGAAGTCGGGTGGATGGCGTATAGCACCCCCGCAGTCCGTAACTATTACTTTGTAGTATATTTATCTGTGTGATAGCTTTAGTGTGTTTTGGTTAGTTAGGGGTAGAAATAACTAGCATAGCTCCTAGTTGCGAACCATAGGATAGATTTGCACCCACACGTATACACTTGTGTGTTTCTTGTACTTGCACTGTGGTTGATGATATGTGATGACTTTGGAGATGAGTCGATGATGTGGGCTTTGTGCCGCGAGATCGGTGATTTGATATGATTCGTTTTTGGGATACGAAATGTGATTCTTGCGGGCTTGGGATATGTGTTTACCCCCGCATGCATACTTCATTGATGGTATCGATTTGTACTAGACATAGAGTAGTACCCCCAGACTATATGATCTGATGATAGTGATACCTGTTATGTGACGAGATAATGAGATGTTGACCCGTGCCCAGCTATTGGGATGCCGTACGACGATTTACCGTACGAGCCTATATTGATGATAGATCCGCGCTCATGACTCGAGAATGTCAGATGATATACTGTATCGTACGCGATACTATTGAGGCGGGATCACCGACTTATATATATTTATATATATCAACTCAGATGTTAGGCGGTTTCCTTATCTGTAGTTCAGCTTGCTAGTTCAGCCGTATAGTTTAGTGTAGTTGTTAGAGTAGCTTAGACTTCTTACCTATTTCAAAAACTGACGAATCGTGGGTATTTTTAAAGACAGCTCAAGGGAATCTACGGATATTTCAAAAAAACGACGTATCTTTTCATAAAAACACCGTAGCCCCTATTTTCAAAACCCCATGATTCGTGTTATTTCAAAAGGCACCATTCGTAGGACTTATATTAGATTAATGCAGATAAGTTTTGGTTACGTCTAGTTTCAGCTCCCACTCCCTTTTTGTGGTTCGGTTTGCATCGCATTCTTATTTTATGCTTCATACTCCATTATTAATATCATGCTGATAGGACACCAGCACCATTACCGATGATGCGTATGTACCACGTACACTTACTTGCCGGCTCACACACATCTTCATCGGTAATTGCCATGTCACGTACACCTTAGAAAATATACTATTGCATTGATATAGGTTGTTAGCTAATAATTTAGACAGGTTGTAAGTGTACTCGCCTTATATGCTAGATTAGACATTGTAGTTATTACCTGCTACTTCCTGCACACTGTTATTCATTGTTATGCCGCATTCATGGATTCTCATGCATATATTCATTATTTTACGTGCTATTGAGGTTTGGATTTGGATTTCTATGAGATTTTCTGGATTTGGGGGAAAACCGCAAAGGCACAAATAATCTTATTCTCTCTTTTAAAATAAAAAGTGCGGTTTTCCCATGATGTATGAGTCGTCCACCATGAGTTTGCTGATGGATTTGGAAACCCGATTCGAGGAGACGGATGAACCGTTTCGGGTACATGGTGGACCCGGTAAGGTACCCCGGGGCAAGAAGCGCGTGGTGATTACGATGTGAGCCTGGCAGGGGAGCACTACCTACCGGTGATTTTACCCGACGCGTCGGATATCCGGAGGATACCGTCGTGGTCTTGAGATGGATGGTAGGGGCCGGTCTGGACTGACGGCGCCCTAGATATTGTGGTTGAGACTTTGAGATATCGAGATACTGGGATTTCGTTTGTGCCGATGCTAGGCACAGTTTTATGCTGATTTCATTATGGTACCTCATTTTAAAAATACAAGGGAAATCTCACTAAAGTATGAAAACAGTTGCTTCATGTAAATGTATTCTGTTTTCTCGCATTCATATCTCATTCATATGCTATATTGTTATCTGAGGCACTGACACAGACACATGAGATTGCACTCGGGTTAGATATTTACCCTAGCCTTGCTATAGGCTGCATGTTTTTATATTGAGGATTTTCTATACTGATCGTATTGACCTAGGATTATGTCTTGCTTTCGGTTTCTGCTTGTAGATATTTCTATTCACGAGTTGGCAACTCACCCCCGTTGTGCCACAGTTCTTGCAGGTTTTGCCGTGCAGGTTCCTTGCAGCATTTCTGGCACATTGCTTCCTTGAGGGTGAATTGCATTTGGTAGGTGGTTTCTTTTGCTTCAAGAACCACCATTGTATTTATTTATTTCATTGTATCTAGAATTTCCATCAACCAAAACTTGTATATTGTTCAGACTTAGAGACAGTGTTGTATTATTCGACCTTAGAGTCGCGCTAGTAGTAATTCGGGTTTGAGTTTCTTTTTGAGTTTGATCCTCGCCCTTTGGCGTTGTATATTATTATTGCTTGCGTGGTTGTGACCGTCGATTGACGAAGAGCTAGCTCCCGCTTGGGGATGCCTTTTATCATTGCATATTTATGTTATTCT
Source organism: Agapanthus africanus (assembly GCA_030015575.1). Taxonomy (NCBI): domain Eukaryota; kingdom Viridiplantae; phylum Streptophyta; class Magnoliopsida; order Asparagales; family Amaryllidaceae; genus Agapanthus; species Agapanthus africanus. The sequence goes on along the minus strand of JASDDO010000014.1, from coordinate 457,384,411 downwards.
TGTTGTACCCCGTTCTGGGCCAGTTTTTACAAAGGAAACTCTGCCGAAATTTTCAGGAAAGGTTACACATTTTAAAAATGCATATTCGGCTTAGTTATATAAAAACCTTGATTTTCGAAACACGTTTCCTTCACTTCTTTAACCAGTTCTCTTTATTTACTCTTAAAATGGTTTTAGATTTCTGGGCTTTTGGCTTACTTGGATCAGATGGAGTCCTATAGACTTCATATGGTTCAAGTGCCAGTCACGTGCTCTTTCGGGTCGTGACAAAGTTGGTATCAGAGCGCTAGGTTGACCTTGGTTCGAGTCTAAGTTTGACTATGTGGAGCCTAGGGCGTTTATATATATACGGAACTTAGGCTTGACCTTACGGAACTTAGACTTGGTCGAGGGGGTATTAGACCCGAACTTTCGTCGCGTAGGATGACCCTTGGTTGATGGAATAGGTGACTAAAGTAGAGTGACGTACCGTTGGTATGTTCCGCGGCATACTTACGACACGCCACTCCGCTTAAGGAACCTTAGGCTGTGCATATTTTTCGAGATCAGTGATTCTCCTTATATCCAGGATCATACATCCATTTGAGATTCCCGATTCTACTAGTTTCATGATCATACCCTTATTGATGCTGTTCCTTCCTATGATCATTTATCCACTCTGGATCTGTTGTTTCCTTTTTGCCATTGATGTGCTCTCTTTGATACTCGATTGAGGTTCCTGTCGCCATGTTTGAGCGCAGTTTGGGCTGCTGCTAGGGTTACGGCCGGTGTGAGCTCGTCTGGTACGAGGGCCGACCATTATGTTTTCTGGTGACATGGGAACGTCTCGAGTTAGTGTTGGTGATTGTGACCTCTAGTGGAGGCGAGTGCTTGGTCTTATACCGGATGATCGGGCCATTGTTAGAGCTGCCAGTTGAGAGAGAACTGTTGATGTACGGCATACCTCAGAGATTGTGATGTCGCCTACCGTGCAGACAGATGGACCAGCTGTTGCTGAGTTTGACAGGATGTCGCTTCCGAAGCTTACGAGCCGAGATTGCCGGAGCTTTCAGGCAGATATGAGACAGATGATAGCTAGTCTACCCGATTTGAGAGACGAAGGTGATTCGTCCGATTTTGTGCCGGAGCGGACCCAGTTGAGTTGAAGATTTCCAGTGTGGAGAGTCTTACTCAGATCTAGAGCAGACCGATTCGGAGATGACCGCCGATGTGTTGCCTTTCCTGGAGGATTGAGGCGCTGTTCGGCGTACAGGCAAATGAGCCAGTTGCTGCTGCAAATGACGAGATGTCGCCCAGATGGTTGGAGCTACTGCAGCGTGAGCATATACTTAGAGAGATGATAGCGAGTCGCTAGTCACCTGAGGATGAATGACTAGGGCAAGTGGTTCGTTCGTTTACGGATGCGAGGTCATCAGATAGATTGTTTCCAGCCAGAGACGACTTCACGCAGGTTCGTTGAGAGTCGATAGAGACGATCGAATGTCAGAAGCCCATTTTCCAAGTTTAAAGTATACGGAAAGACATGCAGGTGATTCTATGGAACCTCTAGAAGAATGAAACCCTAATGACCGTGTGAAAGCCTTTGAACCTTCGGGTTTGCGGCGGTTCCTCGGCGCCATTAGTGAGGCTTGGGTTTGCCCTTCTACGGCTGGACCACCGACGCTGTGGCATGTACTCGATACTATTAAACTGTACCCGAGATGTGAGCTCTTGGGGGATTATGGGGATCTGACGAGTCGATCGGATGATTCGACATCTTTCGGATATCGTGATGGGACACTGCTTGGGAGACTCCAGATGCGAGCGTAGCCGTCGGAGCGCAGTTCGTGTAGCCACGATGAGTTAAGTCCGAATCAGTCGACATTTGAGCAGAATGAAGAAAAGAGTTCGTACGAGATTTCGACGAGATGACGTCCCACTCCGCTGACATCAGAGATGTGATACGCACCCAGAGGCGTGGTATATGGATATATCTTCCAGAAAGAAGCGCGATAAGTATGCAGCCGTTCCGGAATAAGCTTTAGCTTCAGCATTGGATGACGACTTCCGGGCAATTCGGCAGGATTGAGAATTGAGAAATAAACCTCGACAGGACCTTTCCGGAATACGATACGAGAAGACCTAGACCCAGGAGAGGTCATGGTTGCGCACACCCAGCAGGACAGAGTTCGGCATTGTCGACGAGGTAGTTGACCAGATTCGGATAAAGGAGCTTACCCAGATGCATTGCGAATTGATCAAGAATGGGCGAGTATTGTGAATTCCTCCGATTGTTGGGACGCGTTCCCGAGGACCTGTTCGGCCTGACATCTTCTACAGAATGATGAAGCTACAGAGTACGCGATTTCGAGTCCGTGCGAGAGACTTCAGATTGACCGTGGCCGAGGACAGTGCAGTGCGTAGTAGCTTGGCGTGACACCATAGTGGACGACGATAGAGACAAGTGGAACAAGAGGTTCGTGTGAGACGCTGACGAGCTGTCATTACTTTCCGTCGAGACTAGAGACCTGATATGCATACAGAGGCGTTGGGATGCGACCAATTTCCGAGAAAATGTTGTGCTGAGGACACAGATGTCCATTGAGCGAAAAGAGAGTATGCAAGAGTACCAGCCTTTGTACAGTTCGGTTTAGGCATGATTGGATGAGACCCTAAGCAGGATTCCTTCCAGGACATTGCTGCAATGATGTTTGCACCCAGGATCGGATGTGTGACGTGCTTTCAGAGGGCCAGAGGCCGACGCCAGTGATATGCTGCCTTACGAGTGGTCGTGAGGTTTGACCGAGAGGTGACCAGAGAAGTGCCAGAACGGAATCGTCCCCGTTAGTACACCTGACAGGGCCGATGAGCCGATTGACCGCGTGATTGGTAATCCGCAGAGAAGATAAGGACCCAGGGTCAGAGGACGCCAGACCGTAAGCAAGAGGCACGTGGATATCCAGCGCCGCTAGCAGTGGATGCACCGACTCCTTCTCGACTTTGAAGGAGGAACTACCGACGACGGTATCTATGATTTGTGATTTTGTGATTCGATTATCACGTATCCGTCATTTTGGATTTCGGTATTTTGGGCGTTCTGTTTGCATGATTTAGTTTTGATGACTGAGTTTCATGATATTGGTTTCATGCACCCACTGGATATTTATATATTTTGTGCAGAGTTTTTACATTTGAGATATTGATTGAGATTTCATGCCTACCGTATGCAGTGATTTGATTTGCACTTCCAGCGTGGTTTTCATGCACCTTTAGTGTTTTGATATACGATTTTGGTGCACGCCAGATGCACTAAATCGGGATCCTTCGTGCATATCACATGCACCTGATTTTTCTGTCAGGCACACACGTTGCCTACGACAGATGTTTCGTGCACACCAGTTGCACCTAGATGTTGTTTTGTACACCTGTTTGACACATATATGGATTTTGATTCCTTGCGCACCAGACGCATAGGATATTCTTATATATGCATTTTGGGGATTGATTTCTAGTAGAGCAGTACATTTTATGATATTCTCTCTGTATTGATATTTTCGGAGCCCCGACAAATTGGATTATTACTGAAATGGTTTTAGTAGTGGGGGTTTAAATTTAAATTCGGGGACCGAATTTCTTTAAAGGGGGTAGATTGTAACATTTTCAAAAATATAAAATATTAATTTTGGGAATTTTTAAAATTTAATATTATTTTATTGATTATTTTAATATTAAATGCAAATAAATAGGAAAAATGTTAGAAAAATTATGAAAAATTATGGAAAATTCTAAAATAGGGTAAATTAGTGAATTATGACATTTTTAAGTTTTTGTGATTAGTTTGACACTAATTTAGTGCTAATCGCGATTAAAATCGCTAATCGGGTTTTTTGGCAATTTTGTGCAAAACTTGCACATATCACTTTTTCTACACTTGTGCATTTTCCTACCATGTTATTTTGGAATCACTATTCTTGTGAGAAGGATTATGGTTTAAAAAGAAAAGGAAAAAGAAAAGAAAAAGAAAATGAAATGAGGGTAGTGAGAGAGTGAGGTGGACCTTTGACTACATACCCTTAGCCATTCTTCTTCATTCTCATTTCTCTTCCTCTCTCACCTTCCTTGCTGCTGCTGCCCTAGCCCCCATTCTCCCCCTCTTCAATCCCTCTCTTCATCTCAAAAACCATCCCAAAACCCCATGTCGGTTTCATTAAAAATGTGCACGAGCCCGAGATCTACAAGATGGACCAAGAAAGCGTGGATTTTGGCCACTTGGGGCAACTCAAGAAAATTCTTGAGTTGCCAATTGAGGTAATTTCTGAACCATTAGCTTAGTTTTATCCTTACTTATACCCCTATGCAAGTTTAGAATCGAAATCGGGTGATTTGTGGTTTTTGGTAAAAAACTAGTAAGGGTTGAGGGAATTGTGAGTTGTGATGGGGAAATTGAGTTCAATGGAGATCATATGAGCACCCTAGAGCTAGAAACCCAGTCCAATCCAACCTGAAACCAAAAATACGGAATTTCGGGACTTTCATGTCGGTTTGTGAGTGTTTAGAGTGTGCAGGGAAATCTGGAATGTACTGGGACTGTTTCAGGCAAATTCAACAATACCAGGGACCAAATTGAGACCATAGGAGGCCACCCTGACCAAACGGACCCCATTGGGCATAGGGGGGCCGGCGAGGCCGGTTTTTGGAGGGTTGTGGCCGGCCAAGTGGTGAGGGAATGTTCGGGGTTGGTCCAGTAGCTCAAATACATCATATATAGCACCCTAGAGTTGTTTATTTGCCCTGATTTGGCCTGAGATGAAATCTGGGATCGTTTTCTTGGGTTGCTGCCTTACTTTCAGTATTTGGTGTTACGTATTTTGATTTCCACATTTTGGTGTTTGTACGTTATCTCGATCGTGTGACGTTTGTACGACTGCATCGAGTGATTTCGGGTTGTTTTGCGAAGGCTAACCGTAGGTTCTAACCTATAAGCCTTTTGGCGTATCGTGTTGGTTTTAGCGTATCGTTTTGGATTTAGTGTGTCGTTTCAAGTTTTGATTTGGTTTTGATGCGATGCGATACGTGTGATATGTGTAGGTACACCGCGATGATCCGAGGCGATGCAGAAGATGACGGTGACATCGACACCGACACGCAGGATACAGGTGAGTAGATTATATCTACAGGGGGAAGTCGGGTGGATGGCGTATAGCACCCCCGCAGTCCGTAACTATTACTTTGTAGTATATTTATCTGTGTGATAGCTTTAGTGTGTTTTGGTTAGTTAGGGGTAGAAATAACTAGCATAGCTCCTAGTTGCGAACCATAGGATAGATTTGCACCCACACGTATACACTTGTGTGTTTCTTGTACTTGCACTGTGGTTGATGATATGTGATGACTTTGGAGATGAGTCGATGATGTGGGCTTTGTGCCGCGAGATCGGTGATTTGATATGATTCGTTTTTGGGATACGAAATGTGATTCTTGCGGGCTTGGGATATGTGTTTACCCCCGCATGCATACTTCATTGATGGTATCGATTTGTACTAGACATAGAGTAGTACCCCCAGACTATATGATCTGATGATAGTGATACCTGTTATGTGACGAGATAATGAGATGTTAACCCATGCCCAGCTATTGGGATGCCGTACGACGATTTACCGTACGAGCCTATATTGATGATAGATCCGCGCTCATGACTCGAGAATGTCAGATGATATACTGTATCGTACGCGATACTATTGAGGCGGGATCACCGACTTATATATATTTATATATATCGACTCAGATGTTAGGCGGTTTCCTTATCTGTAGTTCAGCTTGCTAGTTCAGCCGTATAGTTTAGTGTAGTTGTTAGAGTAGCTTAGACTTCTTACCTATTTCAAAAGCTGACGAATCGTGGGTATTTTTAAAGACAGCTCAAGGGAATCTACGGATATTTCAAAAAACGACGTATCTTTTCATAAAAACACCGTAGCCCCTATTTTCAAAACCCCATGATTCGTGTTATTTCAAAAGGCACCATTCGTAGGACTTATATTAGATTAATGCAGATAAGTTTTGGTTACGTCTAGTTTCAGCTCCCACTCCCTTTTTGTGGTTCGGTTTGCATCGCATTCTTATTTTATGCTTCATACTCCATTATTAATATCATGCTGATAGGACACCAGCACCATTACCGATGATGCGTATGTACCACGTACACTTACTTGCCGGCTCACACACATCTTCATCGGTAATTGCCATGTCACGTACACCTTAGAAAATATACTATTGCATTGATATAGGTTGTTAGCTAATAATTTAGACAGGTTGTAAGTGTACTCGCCTTATATGCTAGATTAGACATTGTAGTTATTACCTGCTACTTCCTGCACACTGTTATTCATTGTTATGCCGCATTCATGGATTCTCATGCATATATTCATTATTTTACGTGCTATTGAGGTTTGGATTTGGATTTCTATGAGATTTTCTGGATTTGGGGGAAAACCGCAAAGGCACAAATAATCTTATTCTCTCTTTTAAAATAAAAAGTGCGGTTTTCCCATGATGTATGAGTCGTCCACCATGAGTTTGCTGATGGATTTGGAAACCCGATTCGAGGAGACGGATGAACCGTTTCGGGTACATGGTGGACCCGGTAAGGTACCCCGGGGCAAGAAGCGCGTGGTGATTACGATGTGAGCCTGGCAGGGGAGCACTACCTACCGGTGATTTTACCCGACGCGTCGGATATCCGGAGGATACCGTCGTGGTCTTGAGATGGATGGTAGGGGCCGGTCTGGACTGACGGCGCCCTAGATATTGTGGTTGAGACTTTGAGATATCGAGATACTGGGATTTCATTTGTGCCGATGCTAGGCACAGTTTTATGCTGATTTCATTATGGTACCTCATTTTAAAAATACAAGGGAAATCTCACTAAAGTATGAAAACAGTTGCTTCATGTAAATGTATTCTGTTTTCTCGCATTCATATCTCATTCATATGCTATATTGTTATCTGAGGCACTGACACAGACACATGAGATTGCACTCGGGTTAGATATTTACCCTAGCCTTGCTATAGGCTGCATGTTTTTATATTGAGGATTTTCTATACTGATCGTATTGACCTAGGATTATGTCTTGCTTTCGGTTTCTGCTTGTAGATATTTCTATTCACGAGTTGGCAACTCACCCCCGTTGTGCCACAGTTCTTGCAGGTTTTGCCGTGCAGGTTCCTTGCAGCATTTCTGGCACATTGCTTCCTTGAGGGTGAATTGCATTTGGTAGGTGGTTTCTTTTGCTTCAAGAACCACCATTGTATTTATTTATTTCATTGTATCTAGAATTTCCATCAACTAAAACTTGTATATTGTTCAGACTTAGAGACAGTGTTGTATTATTCGACCTTACAGTCGCGCTAGTAGTAATACGGGTTTGAGTTTCTTTTTGAGTTTGATCCTCGCCCTTTGGCGTTGTATATTATTATTGCTTGCGTGGTTGTGACCGTCGATTGACGAAGAGCTAGCTCCCGCTTGGGGATGCCTTTTATCATTGCATATTTATGTTATTCTTGTTGTACCCCGTTCGGGGCCAGTTTTTACAAAGGAAACTCTGCCGAAATTTTCAGGAAAGGTTACACATTTTAAAAATACATATTCGGCTTAGTTATTTAAAAACCTTGATTTTCGAAACACGTTTCCTTCACTTCTTTAACCAGTTCTCTTTATTTACTCTTAAAATGGTTTTAGATTTCTGGGCTTTTGGCTTACTTGGATCAGATGGAGTCCTATAGACTTCATATGGTTCAAGTGCCAGTCACGTGCTCTTTCGGGTCGTGACAGTTTTGGAAAAGATATTTTCAAGTGACTCATTCTTAACTCAACCCAAACCCTAACCCTTGGTTAATTATCTACAATGGTTAAGTCAACCATGGTTGCATTATTCATCATATTAATTCTTTCTATTCATCACAAAAGGAGAATTCTAATATTCATCTTCTTCTTCCTTCATCCTTTCATGAAAAAGCTTTCTAGATTTTTTCCAAGTGATGAATAAATATGAGAAAAAGATAAATAAAGAGAGCAAAAATCCTACTTCATCATCCTCATCTTCCCTTGTCATTTAGATGAGGGTGTTCACATCATTTCATGAGTGTTAGCTTGTGTTAACGAAACTTCAAGGTAGATCATCTTTGTATCGAAGATCGGAAGCAAAGGTTGCATCTTTCTCTTCGTGGAACCTCTCAAGAGTCCGGAACCCGATGTTCATAGCAAAGGGACCACAACACGGAGCATATGAAGTGAAGGACCGGATCTACAAAGGTTGTAATCCCTGTCACTTAGTGTTAAAGTTGTTAACATGTTAGTTTTCACCTAATCTCTAGTTTAAAGATCCGTATTCGGGTTGTTCGGCACGACTAATTTTTTAATCGGGCATGGTTGATGCGTCGTAGACCCTTGTGCGTGTGCCTAGCAACCCTTCAGTGGTATCAGAGCCAAGCTAGAGCTTTAGGCGATGTCTAGACGAAGTTTAAAGTCCGATCGAACCCGGAAAACCCGATATACCCTAGTTTCTGGAAATTTTTAAAAAATGTGGTTTTTCTGAATTAAAAATTCTCATAAAATTAAGCAGGAAAAACTAAGAATTACTGTGAAGTACGGACCTCTAACTCGAAAATTTGACCGCGGAACAGCGGCGAAACAATGGGTTTTGCGGCGGTTTCGCGGCCAAAATTTGGACTTAGTCCCTGAAATTTCATGTAATTATTTTTAGGCCCTTTCTTGTTAATGTTTTCTGGGAATATTTTAATTCCACTCAAGTGTTGAGTTTTCAAGGGTTTTATTGGGGAATCGTTGATTTGATTGGATAATTTAACTTTGTTTAGTTTGTCCGGATAATTTTTAGAAACTGTTAAAAAGTTCGAACGGATATCAATAACTCACTTTTTCCCCTGTCGGAAAATTTTTCAAAAGTTGGATTTTTTCTCGTGTTTAAGAACGTTCTAAGTCATGCAAGTAACGCGGTGGACCCTCTAGAAGAAAACAAACCTTAACTCGATTATGTGACCGTCTTGAACTGCCTTTTGAACCTTAGGGTTTAGGGCAGTACGACGTGCCACATGTGAGGCGTTGGCTTGACCCTTCTACGGCTGGACCATTGGTACTGTGGCATGTGATGGATGTTTTTAAACTGATTTCAAGTGTTGAGAAATATTGGGGAAATCTTAGGTGTTTGATTGTTCGATCGGAAAGTTTAACATTTTCTGTTTTATTTGGAATGTGATACAATAATTGGATTCCACAGGTAGTTATGAGATAACTAATTTGAATGTTTTAAATCTAGCACTTTAGTCTCAAATGATCGGTTGCCACGGAATTTTGATGTGATCAAAAGTCCGTCGCAATCACGTAGTGTACGCGGATACTCGCCGGGTAAACTTAATGGACAGCTACGCCCCATAGCCCCGACCAAGTGACTGTAGGAGAACCCCGTCGCCGAAAGCATCCGTTCGGGTGCTCGCGGCAGCGGTGTTCCGCCTTAGTGCACTTCGTCGACGGCATCTGGGGGTGCGGCCGTCTACTAAAGTTTGCGACGAGCATTCGATCAGGACGTCGGGAATCTTGTTGAATTGCCCGACTTGATATTGAAAAGAGTTTTCGATAAAGAGACTAAAATGCGGGGTTTATAATTGTTAGGCATGCGATGTCTAAGGAATTCATTTGGTTAGGCATGCGATGTCTAAGGAGGTTGCGGATTCCAACTGTTGTAGTTTTACACTTTCTTTTCTGTGACCGTAAGCGTAGTATGTGGTGTATCGCAGGCTTTGTTGCTATACATCAACGACAATCGGGATACGCATACTTGCTTACGTTGATGATATGAGATATTATGTGTTGCTGTGATATGTTATATTGGATCGTCGCGTTTTGAATAGCCGGGGTTTTTATGTGAGATGAGAGTTTTTCTTTTTCATTCATGTAAAATTCATTTGTATGTAATATTCTTTTATTGGGGCACTTCCAGGTAGCGGAAGATGTCACCGTTGTATATTATTTACTTTTTCGCATTAGGTAGACCCAAGGCGGGGAGCACAAGTAACTGGGTTCTAGGGTCCAGTGGGAGACCATCTCGAGGAGTCGAGACCGGGTCTCCTAACCCTAGAATTGGCTGTGTTGCTTGCCGCACTCGTAGGGGTCTAGGGATGTGGGTTTTGCTATTCATCGCGACCGTGGAATCCGTGTTTTATACAGGCTCGTATTGAAAACACGGATGTCCTAGTATATCCAATATTTCATATATGTTCTTCTGCTGCAATGTTCTGTGATGAGATTATATTACTGCCTGAGACGAATGTTTATATTATATATATGAGATATATGTTATATTGCAGATTTCGTTTTCAAATGTGATGCTTGCGAAGAATAATAAAATGGGACTTCATTAATGAGATTAATAAAATAAAAGAAACCTAAAGATGTTGTAGAAACTTGTTTAAAAACTGGTAGCTCTAGTTCTTGCTTTACATCGCGGTGTTCCTTGTAGAACATCCTGCACCTTATTCGATAAGGAAAGGACCGAGATCCCTTCACCGGGAGTGACTGCTTTAGCAATAACTGGTAGATGCTACAACCCTCGGTTTGTCTTTTGATTGCTTCTATAATTTCTGCTTTGCACAGTGGTATATATGATATATCATGCACCTTATTCGATGAGGAAAGGGCCGACAATCCCTTCACCGGGAGTGACCCCTTTAGCAAAACTAGAAAAGCCTCAAAAACATTCCATTTAAAATCACTCGATTCTACAACGATATAAAGTTCATTACGCAAAGGGTTTTCTTAAAAACCTGTCGTAGCCCTCCATCATTTCAGATAAGTAATAGTTAGTATTCGTGCTGCGTTTGTTGACTCAGTCAAGGCATAGTGTGCGGTAGCTGAGTAGTGCTTATCTGCAAAGCATATGATGCGATTGGATTTGGGTAGTCGTGCGGCCTTGTTGACTCAGTCAAGGGTCGTGCGGGTGGGTTTAATTCAATCGGGAAATGACGGGTTGAACTTTACTTGCGGTCTATGGTTTGTTGACTCAGTCAAGGTCAAAGATCGCTTGGGGCAAAATATTATTAGGAATTTCAAGTGTTGAAATTTGCAATGAGATTGCATACCTTCTATAAGATAGCTGGATCCCGATACCCGCTGCGAGTAAGAGCTACTCCTGGGAGAGTTTTTACACATTACAATTAGCCGATCAAGTAGGTGTCTAGAAAGGTGTTAACGGGGTTATGCCTCTGGGAAAACGAGGTTTACTTTAATTAGGTTCGTGCGAAAGCACGGGGGACCTCCCTCAAAGTACCGACACTGGCCTGGCTGAAAGATTGGCGAACTTGTAGTGTGTAACTAATCCCGGCTAGTCTTTCCTTTTAGGGTTTGAAGGAAGATTTGATTAAAACAGTGGGAGACATCCTGATTAGATATATTAGATAACCAATCTAATCTTGCAAGAGCATACGCTGAGTGTTTTCTTCTCTCTCTCTCCAGGTAGCGACCATATCACGCCTTAATCAAGATAATAATACAGATATATTGACCGAACCCGCTTGTTATACTGAGCTGGGGAACGTTGGTCCCGCTCCAACTTATAAGTGTTATAAGACAGAGCAGGAAATTAGGGAATACCAAATTTCCCGTGCCGCCCAAACGAAGAAAGTGCATGCTGATGCATCTTTTTCGGGTGTGTTCATTACAAAGAACTGTTTCTCAGTATTCTTTACGTCCTAGGTATGAGATACCAGATCAGGATCCCGCATATGTAATCTGTTACATGGGCTACAGATAGGTAGAGAACTGAGAACGGATGATAAGTTTCATGAGACAGAAAACGGTGCAAGTGTTGCAGCCAAGTCTGTTGGTCGCTATCACCCTGTATTACCAGAATACATTGATTCTGAACGAATGTTATTAGATACCGAACTTGATATACAAAATCATATCAGTCTCTTTATTAGTAAAGAAGGATATAATTTTGTATTGTTGGATAATGTTTTGAACATTTCCTATAGTAAGAGTTGATCGGTTCAGGCACGTTATCTAAAAGCATTGACGTTCTAAATCAAACTACAGTTCTTGGTATACAGAACACACACAAGAGGAATAGTTCAGAAATGAACGAATCTTTCTTAAGGCATTGTAGACTAGGTCATATCAATGCGACCCGACTAGCTGAAGTTACATATAGATGCATATTTAAATTAGTTTGAATTTACATCTTGTGAAACTTGCCGGTCAAGTCACATAGATAAGATGACCACAGATCTGTTTATTGGAAACAGAGAAAGAGTTAGTGAACTCTTGGGATTGATACATGTTGATGTATGAAGGTCTACTGTCTACACATGCCAAGACCGGTTCTATGTACTTCATTACATTCTCTGATGATCTCTCAAGATTCAGGCATATGTTCCTGTTGAAACACAAGTCAGAACCTTTTGAGATATTCACAGAATATGAGTTAGAAGTAGAGAACCAAAATACGGGTAAAAGTATTATGTCATTTGATGAGATCAAGGAGGAGAATACTTGAGCACGGAATTCCTGGACTATTCTAAAGGAGAATGAGATTCTCTCTCAGCATTACTCCTTCGAACACACCACAGCACGTCGGTGTATCGGGGCGGAGCAATATCACCCTATATGATATGGTGTGCTCTATGATGAGTACTACTGAGTTTCCTATTTCCTTTTGGGAGTTATGCATTTGAGAAGCTGCATACCTATTGAATAGGGTTCAAATAAAATTAGTTGCCTACCACTTCATATGTGATTTGGAAAGGGAAGAGCCCATATCTTAAGTTTGTTAAGATTTGGGGTTGTCCGGCCTATGTCTAAAAGCAAAATCCGGATAAGCTCGAGGCAAGGTCTGTTATGTAGAACTGGAAATGTTCCAGCTATACAAACTACAGCTGATAATTTGGTAGAACCAAAGGATTCAATTGTTTCCAACGAACCTCAGCCTCTTCGCCGATCTAGTAGGGTTCCTCACCCACCTGAGAGATACTTTAGTTTCTCTATGACAGTGGGAGCGAGGATTGCATCATGAGATGACGACCCAACTCATTTCGGGCAGGCCATCAGGAGTGGGACTTTGTAAGAATGGCTGGATGCTTATCGATATGAGATGGAATCCTTATACACCAACAAAGTATGGACTTTAGTTGCTTTATTTGAAGGGTTAAATCCCCATCAGGAGCAAGTATATCTTGAGAAGATTACTTGGTGTACATGGAAAAGTTGAGACTTTCAAAGCTATGCTTAAGTCCATCCAGATCCTACTTGCCACGGCTACATACCATGACTACGATATCTGGCGGTTGGGTGTCATGACTGCTTTTCTAAATGATGTTTTAGAAGAGAACGTCTATAAGTACACAGCCAGAGGGCTCCGTAGATAGTGGGTGCAGCGGAAACGTGTACAAGATGTTTTATATGATAAAACAGGCATCACGAAGTTGGAACATCTGTTTTGATGTGGTAGTCAAAGAGTTTGACTTCATCAAAATGGTAGATGAACCTTGTATATACAAAAAGGTAGTAGAGAGTATGGTGGTGATCCTCATAAAGTACGTGGATGACATACTCTTGATAGGGAAGGAGTTTCCTATGCTACGCTCGGTCAATCTCCGCTTATCACAAGGATTCTCCATATAGGATCAAAATGATACCTCCTAAATCCTGGATTTTGGATCTATGAGATAGATATAATTGGATGTTAGGATACTCACTAGTTGTAGTGAGATGGTATCAATCGATCCTGGGGAGAATCTCTGGAAAGGTTCCAGGGTGATAAGAACGACTGAATGTCAGTCGCAGGCATTGTCTTTACCCTCAGCGGAGGGACGATATGTTGGAAGAGTTCCAAGCTAGATACCGTGACTTACTAGATGATTAAAGGCAAGATACATCGTTACCAAGGATGCTACCAAAGAGGCAGTCTGGATATATATAAGTTCATGAGATGAACTTCGTTCCTACCATTGTGTGATAATGGAGTTATGGCTTTAGCCAAGGAACTACCGTCCCATCAGAAATCCAGATATAATTCTTAGGCAGTATCACCTGATCATGGAGATGGTTGATCTCCAGGGAGATCGAGGTTAGGAGAGTAGACACAGAGGACGACAGCGCGGATCCACTCACAAAGGCCTTTTTCCCAGTAGATACTTTTACGGGATGATTGAGTATGAGATACTTCAACCGCAGCTAATTGTTGGGTATGCGATACCACAACAGATGGCCCTAGTGCAAGTGGGAGATTGTTAGTTATATGTATGCCCTAGAGGCCATTACTGTACATACGATGTATATTGTAGTGGATGCTAGGACATATATAGGGAGGACTTTCTTGCTCGACATGATAGTATGCTATCTGGTTGCACTTTATCTTAACATGTACTCTGATTGTCTCTATATTACATGTTGATAAAGCCCTTAGGATTTGTACTCGACTACTGGGACTATGATGAGATCATACTAGTGGGGCCACGGTAGTCGACAAGTAAATCCTATAACTGTTCCCAGTCGAGGGTGTATCGAGACAGGGCATCGATACACCAGAGTAGACTAGCGTATACGCATCTTGACCCATATGATGGGCGATGGATGATCCCATATCCATCGGTGTTTGACATCAAGGATGGTGTACGGGTGCTCAGTGGAGACTGGGTACACTGGACGGACTCGCCGAGAACTCCCAGATGGTATTATACCTCACGTCAGATGGCAGTTCTCCGGTGACACTGGTACAGAGTAGTCTGTTGACCCGAGATCGTCATAGAGTCTTGTGTGATTCCCACTGTGCTTTGATTTCCATCATTCCACGTCCAAGAGGGCGTGCAAAAAGGTGGCTTTTGGGTACAGTCCCGAATCACATGGAGGCAATGAGCGATAGGAGGGGATTCGTCTCTCCCGGTATAGGGAGTTGATGTTGTGCTGTGTTCGATTGGCTATAACCGGAAATCCCTGGCTAAGGTTGCTGAGATTTACTGGTAAGTGTTATCAGTAGTTTCTCGAACTGTTATAGACCTCAAATCGACACGACTTATCAAGCTACTGGGTCTGACGTTTACCACCCCTAGGCGAGATATGCGACATATCAGACGACGAGACCGGACTGTACGGGAGTGTTACTGTTTGGATTCACAGGAGAATGTACAGGCTTGCTTGTTGATCTTCTGAGCGCTCAATACCTGGGTAGCTGTTACGTTTAGCTGACCACTTGCAGCTTGTGGGTGTTTAATATGATCATCACCTACTGCCGGCGTATTGACGATTCTTTAGAGTACTACACAGAGATTTCTTGGCTCAGGCAAAACGGAGTAGGGGCACGTATGTGATATGTGCGGGACCGAGGATAATGCGATATGAGATACCGTATTCTACTCTCGTGATATTTGATATCAGCTAGGTCATCGGATCAAGTGTTGATTCGATGAATCGGTACGGATAAATATTAGTCGGTTATATGCGATATAGCCGGATTGTCGGATCAAGTGTTGATTCGATAATTTAATGTATAATAATATATATGATATATTAAATTACATTAACTAATATTTGCTCACTAAAAGATTCTTTTTCTCACTCGGATAATACATTGATATATATGCGATATATGTTAAATGTATTATTTTATTTGGTTACAATAAATATTATATATGTGATATATAATATTGTAACATGATATGATAACTAATGCAACATGTTTAGTAAAGATTAATCAAGATTAGGGTTTGATTTGGGTTAATGACTTCTAGCAGATTCTAGAAGGTTTTCTATTTTGTTTTGGAAAAGATATTTTCAAGTGGCTAATTCTTAACTCAACCCAAACCCTAACCCTTGGTTAATTCTCTACAATGGTTAAGTCAACCATGGTTGCATTATTCATCATATTAATTCTTTCTATTCATCACAAAAGGAGAATTCTAATATTCATCTTCTTCTTCCTTCATCCTTTCATGAAAAAGCTTTCTAGATTTTTTCCAAGTGATGAATAAATATGAGAAAAAGATAAATAAAGAGAGCAAAAATCCTACTTCATCATCCTCATCTTCCCTTGCCATTTAGATGAGGGTGTTCACATCATTTCATGAGTGTTAGCTTGTGTTAACGAAACTTCAAGGTAGATCATCTTTGTATCGAAGATCGGAAGCAAAGGTTGCATCTTTCTCTTCGTAGAACCTCTCGATAGTCCGGAACCCGATGATCGCAGCGAAGGGACCACAACACGGAGCATATGAAGTGAAGGACCGGATCTATAAAGGTTGTAATCCCTCTCACTTAGTGTTAAAGTTGTTAACATGTTAGTTTTCGCCTAATCTCTAGTTTAAAGATCCGTATTCGGGTTGTTCGGCACGGCTAATTTTTTAATCGGGCATGGTTGATGCCTCGTAGACCCTTGTGCGTGTGCCTAGCAACCCTACATATCTTACCATTAGTGATAGGTACATCTACACCTTGCGATACAGCTACAGGTATACCTTGCACATATTTTACTTATACCCGGGGGGGGGTATCCTTCATATTCTACTTATACCCAGGGGGTATACGACATCTTTTACTTATAGGTAGATACCTATACTTTGTTGTACCTTATTGATTTCGCATACATCTGGTTTCAGCTATATATTTTCATTTATATGCTCGCATTTCAGATATATCGCATATATGTATTCCTGGATTTGCGCATTCTTATTTTGATTTCACATGATGATTTCTGGATTTGGGAACCGCGGGAGTTCATGAAATTATGCATACATTGAAAAACCCGGTTTCCTTGATATGATATTTGCACAGCCACCATGAGATTTATCGGTTCTGAATATATACTCCATACGAGGTGTGGTTGCCGTATGAGGGTACATGGTGGGGCCCGATATGGTTCCCCTCGGCAAGAAGATCGATGGATGTTGCCGATTGAGCCTGGAGGCGGGCGAGTACCTAACGGTGACAGTACCGATGACTCGACGGGGATTATGGAGATACTGTTGGGAGTCATGTACGTATGCATACGTCGAAAGGCGAGGGTCAGAGCTAGGCACTCGTGTTTTCGGGATAGCGTATGATACGTGATCAGGATTTCTGTGTCGATGCTTGGCACATGGTTTTCATGATATTTCTTTAACACCTTTGTATATATAACAGGGGATTTAGCCGTTGTTATATATACCCTTACACCAATATTAGTGGAATGGGACGCTAATATATGTGTATTGCCCCCATCATATTTATTTATGTATATATTTACCTTTAGGATGTTAGATTCTTACTTGAGATTTGACTTGGGATATTAGGTGATTCATTAAGATTGGATATTGGACATACCTATGTGATTACTGATTTGTACATTCGGGATATAGGAGATTACTCGATATTGTGTTAGTTATGTATATGCCCTAGAGGCCATTGTTGTACATTTGATGTATATTATAATGGATGCTTGGTTATATATAGAGAAGACTTTCTTGCTCGTCATAATAGTATGCTATTTGGTTTCACTTTATCTTAACATGTTGACTTGTACTGGTTTACTGTTTTACTCTTACATGTTGATAAAGCCCTTAGGACTTGTACTCGACTACTGGGACTATGATGAGATCATACTAGTGGGGCCGCGGTAGTCAATGAGTACATCCTATAACTGTTCCTAGTCGATGGTATATCGAGACAGGGCATCGATACACCAGAGTAGACTAGCGTATACGCATCTTGACCTATATGATGGGCGATGGATGATCCCATATCCATCGGTGTTTGACATCAGAGATGGTGTACGGGTGCTCAGTGGAGACTGGGTACACTGGACGGACTCGCCGAGAACTCCCAGATGGTGATATACCACACGTCAGATGGCAGTTCTCCGGTGACACAGGTACAGGGTAGTCTGAAGACCCGAGATCGTCATAGAGTCTTGTGTGATTCCCACTGTGCTTTGATTTCCACCTTACCACGTCCAAGAGGGCATGCAAAACGGTGGCTTTTGGGTACAGTCCCGAATCACATGGAGGCAATGAGCGATAGGAGGGGATTCGTCTCTCCCGGTATAGGGAGTTGATGTTGTGCTGTGTTCGATTGGCTATAACTGGAAGTCCCTGGCCAGGGCTGATATAGAGATTTACTGGTAAGTGTTACTAGTAGTTTCTCGACCCGTTATGAGCCATACATCGACACGACTTATCGGTTACTGGGGTCTGACGTTTACCACCCCTAGACTTGATATGCGACATATCAGACGAACAGACCGGACTGTACGGGAGTGTCACTGATCGGATTCACAGGAGAACGCACAGGCTAGCTTGTTGATCTTCTGATCGCTCAATACCTGGGTGGCTGTTACGTTTAGCTGACCGCTTGCAGCTTGTGGGTGTTTGATATGATCATCACCTGCTACCGGCGTATTGACGATTCTTTAGAGTCCTACACAGAGGTTTCTTGGCTCAGGCGAAACAGAGTAGTGGCACATATGTGATATGCGCAGGAGCGAGAATAATGCGATATGGGATACCGTATTATATTCTCGCGATTTATGGATATGAATCGGGCCATCGGATCAAGTGTTGATTCGATGAATCGGTACATGATATATTAGCCGGTTATATTCGATATAGCCGGATCGTCGGATCAAGTGTTGATTCGATGATTTAATATATAATAATATATATATGATATATTATTATATTAACTAATATTGGCTTACATTATTATTTCATTTTCTCAGTGGATGATACATTGATATATATGCGATATATGTTAATTGTATTATTTTCTTTTATTGCAAATATATAATATATATATGATATATATTATTGTGACATGATATGATTAATTGTTAAACATGTTTAAGGATGATTAATTGAGGTTAGGGTTTGATTAGGTTTAGTTGCTTCAAGTTCTTTCTAGAAGCAATTTTCTTTTGTCATTTGTAAAGATATTTTGTGATGACACCTTTTTAACTCAACCAAACCCTAATCCTAGTTGTTTCTCTACTTGTTCTCATCCAATCATCCTTGACCATGGTTAATAATTAAATCATATGTTTATATTTCTATTCATCACAAAAGGAAAAGATTATCCATTATCTTCTTCTTCTTCTCTCTTAAAGAAGCTCTCTTGATTTTCTTAAGTGATGATAAAATATGAGAAAATGATATAGAAAGAAAGCAAAATCACTACTCTCTCATCCTCATCTCATCTAGCCCTTGGGATTAGGGTGTTCTTCTCTTTAGAGTGAGATAGCTTGAGTTCTTCGAAACCTCGACGTAGATCATCGGAGATTTGGATTACGACGAGCTAGAATGGATCGTTCGAGTCGTGGAGCCTCTCATGAGTCCGGGAGATCGTGGATCGCGGCAAAGGGACTTCTACTCGGAGCTTGTGAAGTGAAGGAGCGGACTACAAAGGTTGTAATCCCTCACACTTAGATAAAAGTTATATTATTGCATATAAAACCCTAATAATCTTGCAAAGATCCCGGCTTTGGGTTGTTCGGCACGTCTAAAATTTAATCCGGGCATGTTTGATGCCTTAAGAACCTTCACAAGAGTGCCTAGGAACCCTACAGTGGTATCAGAGCCTAGCTAGAGCATTAAGCGATGTGTTTACGAAGTTAAAACTCCGATCGAACCCGAAACGACGGAACTTGACCCCTCTCTGGAAATTTTTTAAATTTTGGGATTTTTCAGAATTAAAAATGTGTAAAAAAATCAGCAGGGAAATCTAAGAATTACCATAAAACCCGAGCCCCTAATTCGACCAAACGGCGGCGGAAGCGCGGCGCAAGCATGGCTTGCGCGGCGCTTCCGTGGCGGAACAGTGAAATCAGGACACGTGGATTTGATGGTAATGACCGTAGGTACTTGCTGATGGTTCTGGATATTTTTATTCTGTTCCAGGTGTTTAAAATTCTGGGATTTGTTTTGTAATAGTAGACTCGATCGGAATATTTAAGTTCGTATTTCTTTCCGGATATTTAGAAACTGTTAAACTGGTTGAACGGATATCATTAACCCACTTTATTCCGGCACGGCAAACTTTCAAGCGTTGAATTTTTATTGGGTTTAAATCTTTCGGAAAATTATACAAGTTAAGCGGTGGACTCTCTAGAAGACAACAAACCTTAACTCGATTATGTGACCATCTTGAACTCCCTTTTGAACCTTCGGGTTTGGGGCAGTACGGCGTGCCACATGTGAGGCGTTGGCTTGGCCCTTCTACGGCTGGATCACTGGTAATGTGACATATTCTGGGATTATTTGAACTCCGCTCAAGAGTTGAGCACTTCGGGAAATTTTGGGTGTTTGATAATCTGTTCAAATAGTTTAATACCGTATATTTATCTGCAATGTGATACAATATGTGGAATTCATAGAGTTAGGCATGAAATACGAAGTATGCGATATTTCGGATTTACGATGTCTAAAGTGATTGTGGATTCCAAATATTGTAGTTTTACACTTTCTTTTCTGTGACCGTAAGCGTAGTATGTGGTGTATCGCCGGCTTCGTTGCTATACATCAACGACAATCGGGATACGCATACTTGCTTACGTTGATGATATGAGATATTATGTGTTGCTGTGATATGTTATTTGGATCGTCGCGATCAGAATAGCCGGGGGTTTTATGTGAGATGAGGGTTTTTATTTTCATTCATGTAAAATTCATTTGTAATGTAATATTATTTTATTTGGGGCACTTCCAGGATGCGGTTGCTGTCACCAGTGTATATTATTTACTTTTCCGCATTAGGTAGACCCAAGGAGGGGAGCACAAGTAACCGGGTTCTAGGGTCCAGTGGGAGGCCATCTCGAGGAGTCGAGACTGGGTCTCCTAACCCTAGAATTGGTAGTGTTACTTGCCGCTCTCGTAGGGGTCTTGGGATGTGGGTTTGGCTATTCGTCGCGACCGTGGAATCCGTGTTTTATACAGGCTCGTATTAAAAACACGGACGTCCTAGTATATCCAATATTTCATATATGTTCTTCTGCTGCAATGTTCTGTGATGAGATCATATTACTGCCTGAGACGAATGCTTATACTATATATATATGCTGATATATAAATATTACTGCTTTCGTTTCTTCTGTGATGCTTAGGAAGCATAAGCTGATGGGATTTTTATTAATGAGATTAATAAAAGAAAAGAAACCTAAAGATGTTGTAGAATCAAAACTTAATAAAAAGGGTAGCTACAGTTTTGCTTTGCACAGTGATATATACGATATATCCTGCACCTTATTCGATGAGGAAAGGACCGAGATCCCTTCACCGGGAGTGACTCCTTTAGCGAAACTGGCAGATGCTACAAAACGCGGTTTGTCTTTTGATTGCTTTAAGTGTTTTGCTTTGCACAGCGGTATATATGATATATCCAGCACCTTATTCGATGAGGAAAGGGCCAACGATCCCTTCACCGGGAGTGACCCCTTTAGCGAAACTAAGAAAAGCCTAAAAAACACTCCTTTTCAAAAACTACATGATTCTACGACGATATCAAGTTCATTACGCTCAGGGTTTTTCTGAAAAACCTGCGTAGCCCTCCGTCATTTCAGATAAGTAATATTTAGTATTCGTGCTACGGTAGTTTGGCATGCGTCAAGGCGTAGCGAACGGTAGCTGATTATTACTTATCTGCAGCATGAGATGCGATTGGATTAGGGTATTCGTGCGGCGTTGTTTGGCATGCGTCAAGGGTCGTACGGGTGGGTTTAATTCAATCAAGAAATGTACGGGTTGAACTTGACTTGCGATTTATGGTTTTTTTGACTTAGTCAAGGTCATAGATCGCTAGGGGCAAAATATTATCGGGAATTTCAAGTGTTGAAATTTGCAATGAGATTGCATACCTCCTATGAGATAGTTGGATCCTGATACCCACTGCGAGTAAGGGTTACTCCTGGGAGAGTTTTACACAGGACAATTAGTCATTCAAGTAGGTGTCTAGAAAAGTGTTAACGAGGTTACGCCTCTGGGAAAACGAGGTTTACTTTAATTAGGTCCGTGCGAAAGCACGGGGAACCTCCCTCAAAGTACCGACACTGATCTGGCTGAAAGATTGACGAAATTGTAGGGTGTAATTAATCACGGCTAATCTTACCTTTTTGGGTTTTAAGGTAGATTTGATAAAACCAGTGGGAGACATCCTGATTAGATAAGATAATAACCAATCTAATCTTGCAAGAGCATACGCTAAAGTGTTTTCTTCTCTCTCTCTCCAGGTAGCGACCATTTCAGGCCATAATCAAGATAATAATATGGATGTATTGACTGAACCTGATTATTGTACAGTGCAAGGGAACGTCAGACCCGTTCTTTCTTATAAGAGTTATAAGACTGAACAGGAAACAGGAGAATATCTGGATTCTCACGCCGCCCAAAAGAACATGCATGTTGATGCATCTTCTTCAGGTGTGTTTCTTATTGAGAACTGTTTCTCAGTTCACCCTACGTCCTGGGTATTAGATACCGGATCAGGATCCCACATATGTAAACAGTTACACGGGCTACGTAAAGGTAGAGAACTGGGAAAAGATGATCATTCCGTTCTAGTAGGGAACGGTGCAAATGTTGCAGCCAAAGCAGTTGGCGAATATCACCTTGTATTACCAAGTCGTAATACACTGATTCTGAATGAGTGTTATTATATACCGAACATGATGTGCAACATTATATCAGTTTCTTTATTGAGTAAAGAGGGATATAATTTTGTAGTACAGGAAAATGTTATGAACATATTCCTAGATCAAAAGTTGATTGCATCAGGCTCGTTACATAATGGCATATTCATTCTAAATCAGAATACAGTCCTAAATGTACAAAACACATATAAGAGGAAAAGTTCAGATATAAACGAATCCTACTTGTGGCATTGTAGACTTGGTCATATCAATGCGACACGACTGGCTAAGTTACATAAGGATGGTTATTTGAATCCGTTCGAATTATCATCTTATGATACTTGCCATTCATGTCTCAAAGGAAAAATGCCCAAAGCTCCGTTTAGTGGACACGGAGAAAGAGTCACCGAACTCTTAGGACTGATACATAGTGATGTATGCGGTCCCATGTCTACGCATGCCAGGAACGGTTCTTCCTACTTCATTACATTCACTGACGATTTCTCTAGATACGGACATGTGTTTCTGATGAAACACAAGTCTGAAGCTTTTGAGAAATTCAGAGAATATAAGCACGAAGTAGAGAACCAAACGGGCAAAAGTATTAAGATTCTTCAATCTGATCGAGGAGGTGAATACTTAAGCGGTGAGTTCCTAGATTATCTAAAAGAGAATGGGATTCTCTCTCAGCTTACTCCTCCTTATACACCACAGCACAACGGTGTATCGGAACGAAGGAATCGGACCCTATTAGATATGGTGCGATCTATGATGAGCGATGCTGAGTTACCTATTTCCTTCTGGGGGTATGCGCTTGAGACAGCTATATACATATTGAATCTAGTTCCATCTAAATTTGTACCTACCACACCATATGAGATATGGAGTGGGAAGAGACCATATTTTAAACGAGTTAAGATATGGGGTTGTCCGTCCTATGTCAAAAGACAAAATCCGGACAAACTCGAGGCACGATCAGTTCTTTGCAAATTTGTGGGATATCCTAAGAATTCTCAAGGATATTTTTTCTACCACGCTGAGGAACAAAAAGTGTTTGTTGCTCAACATGCCACCTTTTTGGAAAGGGAATTTCTTGCAAAAGAAATTAGTGGCAGAGAGGTAGAACTGGAAGAGGTTCCAGCACCACAAACTGCAACTGATGATTTGATGGAACCAGAAGATTCAATAGTACCCGACGAACCCCAGCCTCTCCGCCGATCTAGTAGGGTTTCTCGTCCACCTGAGAGATACTACGGTTTTCTCATTGATGGTGGAAGCGAGGACTGCATCATGGATGATGATGAACCGACTAGTTTCGAGCAGGCCATCACGAGTGTTGACTCTGTGAAATGGCTGGATGCAATGCGATCTGAGATGGAATCCATGTACACCAATAAAGTATGGATTTTAGAAAATGCTCCTGAAGGGGTAAAACCCATTGGGAGCAAGTGGATTTTTAAAAAGAAATTTGGTGTAGATGGAAAAGTTGAGACTTTCAAAGCTAGACTTGTAGCAAAGGGATTTCGTCAACGACCAGGTGTGGACTATGACGAAACCTTTTCTCCAGTAGCTATGCTTAAGTCCATCCGGATCTTACTTGCCATTGCTGCATATCATGACTACGAAATCTGGCAAATGGATGTTAAGACCGCCTTTCTAAACGGTGATTTAGAAGAGTGCGTGTACATGACTCAGCCAGAGGGCTTCGTAGATACTGGGAGCAGCGGAAAGGTGTGCAAACTGCTTAAATCCATTTATGGGTTGAAGCAAGCATCGCGGAGTTGGAATATCTGTTTTGATGTTGTAGTCAAAGAGTTTGACTTCATCAAAAATATAGATGAACCTTGTATCTATAAGAAGGTGGCAGAAGGTAAGGTAGTCTTCCTCGTATTGTACGTGGATGACATACTCTTGATAGGAAATGATATTCCTATGCTGCAATCAGTCAAGCTCTTCTTATCACAGAGATTCTCAATGAAAGATCTAGGTGATGCCTCCTGCATATTGGGAATCATGATCTATAGAGATAGATCTAAACGGATACTGGGATTGTCCCAATCCAGGTACATTGACACCATACTAAAGAGGTTTAGTATGGAAGAATCCAAACGTGGGAATCAGCCCACGATCTCTGGACTGACTCTCTCCAAAGAGATGTCTCCCAAGACTGATTTGGAGAGAGCTCGCATGCAAGGGATACCCTATGCTTCGGCAGTAGGCTCTATCATGTATGCGATGCTATGTACCAGACCCGATGTAGCATACTCACTAAGTGTAGTAAGTCGGTATCAAGCAGATCCTGGAGAGAATCATTGGACAGCAGTGAAGAACATTCTCAAGTACTTACGAAGGACTAAGGAGATGTTCTTGGTGTATGGTAATGGAGAACTCCAGGTGGAGTCCTTTACCGATTCCAGCTTCCAAAGTGATAAGGACGACTCTAAGTCGCATTCGGGTTTTGTCTTTACCCTCAATGGAGGGGCGGTATGTTGGAAGAGTTCCAAACAGGATACCGTTGCAGACTCGACGATGGAGGCTGAATACATCGCTGCCAACGATGCTGCCAAAGAGGCTGTCTGGATCAAGAAGTTCATTAGTGAACTTGGTGTGGTTCCATCCATTGAGCATCCAATACCTCTGTATTGCGATAACAATGGAGCTGTGGCTTTGGCCAAGGAACCCAGGTCCCATCAGAAGTCCAGACATATTCTGAGGCGGTATCACCTGATCAGGGAGATAGTTGATCGCCGGGAGATCGAGGTAAGGAGAGTAGATACGAAGGACAACACTGCGGATCCATTCACGAAGGCTATTCCCCAGATACAGTTTGAGAGATTATTCGGGATGCTAGGTATGAGATACTACAGCAGCTGGCCTTAGTGCAAGTGGGAGATTGTTAGTTATGTATATGCCCTAGAGGCCATTGTTGTACATTTGATGTATATTATAATGGATGCTTGGTTATATATAGAGAAGACTTTCTTGCTCGTCATGATAGTATGCTATTTGGTTTCACTTTATCTTAACATGTTGACTTGTACTGGTTTACTGTTTTACTCTCACATGTTGATAAAGCCCTTAGGACTTGTACTCGACTACTGGGACTATGATGAGATCATACTAGTGGGGCCGCGGTAGTCAATGAGTACATCCTATAACTGTTCCTAGTCGAGGGTATATCGAGACAGGGCATCGATACACCAGAGTAGACTAGCGTATACGCATCTTGACCCATATGATGGGCGATGGATGATCCCATATCCATCGGTGTTTGACATCAGAGATGGTGTACGGGTGCTCAGTGGAGACTGGGTACACTGGACGGACTCGCCGAGAACTCCCAGATGGTGATATACCACACGTCAGATGGCAGTTCTCCGGTGACACAGGTACAGGGTAGTCTGAAGACCCGAGATCGTCATAGAGTCTTGTGTGATTCCCACTGTGCTTTGATTTCCACCTTACCACGTCCAAGAGGGCGTGCAAAACGGTGGCTTTTGGGTACAGTCCCGAATCACATGGAGGCAATGAGCGATAGGAGGGGATTCGTCTCTCCCGGTATAGGGAGTTGATGTTGTGCTGTGTTCGATTGGCTATAACTGGAAGTCCCTGGCCAGGGATGATATAGAGATTTACTGGTAAGTGTTACTAGTAGTTTCTCGACCCGTTATGAGCCATACATCGACACGACTTATCGGTTACTGGGGTCTGACGTTTACCACCCCTAGACTTGATATGCGACATATCAGACGAACAGACCGGACTGTACGGGAGTGTCACTGATCGGATTCACAGGAGAACGCACAGGCTAGCTTGTTGATCTTCTGATCGCTCAATACCTGGGTGGCTGTTACGTTTAGCTGACCGCTTGCAGCTTGTGGGTGTTTGATATGATCATCACCTGCTACCGGCGTATTGACGATTCTTTAGAGTCCTACACAGAGGTTTCTTGGCTCAGGCGAAACAGAGTAGTGGCACATATGTGATATGCGCAGGAGCGAGAATAATGCGATATGGGATACCGTATTATATTCTCGTGATTTATGGATATGAATCGGGCCATCGGATCAAGTGTTGATTCGATGAATCGGTACATGATATATTAGCCGGTTATATTCGATATAGCCGGATCGTCGGATCAAGTGTTGATTCGATGATTTAATATATAATAATATATATATGATATATTATTATATTAACTAATATTGGCTTACTTTATTATTTCATTTTCTCAGTGGATGATACATTGATATATATGCGATATATGTTAATTGTATTATTTTCTTTTGTTGCAAATATATAATATATATATGATATATATTATTGTGACATGATATGATTAATTGTTAAACATGTTTAAGGATGATTAATTGAGGTTAGGGATTGATTAGGTTTAGTTGCTTCAAGTTCTTTCTAGAAGCAATTTTCTTTTGTCATTTGTAAAGATATTTTGTGATGACACCTTTTTAACTCAACCAAACCCTAATCCTAGTTGTTTCTCTACTTGTTCTCATCCAATCATCCTTGACCATGGTTAATAATTAAATCATATGTTTATATTTCTATTCATCACAAAAGGAAAAGATTATCCATTATCTTCTTCTTCTTCTCTCTTAAAGAAGCTCTCTTGATTTTCTTAAGTGATGATAAAATATGAGAAAATGATATAGAAAGAAAGCAAAATCACTACTCTCTCATCCTCATCTCATCTAGCCCTTGGGATTAGGGTGTTCTTCTCTTTAGAGTGAGATAGCTTGAGTTCTTCGAAACCTCGACGTAGATCATCGGAGATTTGGATTACGATGAGCTAGAATGGATCGTTCGAGTCGTGGAGCCTCTCATGAGTCCGGGAGATCGTGGATCGCGGCAAATGGACTTCTACTCGGAGCTTTTGAAGTGAAGGAGCGGACTACAAAGGTTGTAATCCCTCACACTTAGATAAAAGTTATCTTATTGCATATAAAACCCTAATAATCTAGCAAAGATCCCGGCTTTGGGTTGTTCGGCACGTCTAAAATTTAATCCGGGCATGTTTGATGCCTTAAGAACCTTCACAAGAGTGCCTAGGAACCCTACATATTGTACATTGAGGAGATGTGAGACTTATATGATGTGAGAGCCTAATGTGGGGGCTGATTTGAGGAATTGGGATTTGAGTGTCTTGATGGATTGTGATCCTACCACGATGTCAGGTTTCCGTGGGAACGACATATTTCACTCCATACCTCATACCTATTCACTTATGCATGGTTTCATATATTGGTAGTACGTGTTAGTGTACCCTTATGATTGCTGCATATCTACTTTCTCATATCCCTATTGCATAGTTATTGCATACTATTATCATGTCATTATTACTGTAATCGCATATCTTAGATTCATGTTGTACGTACATTCCTACGATTACCTGCATATGTTATCTACTATTCACGAGTTGGCAACTCACCCCCGTTGTACCACAGGTGTTTCAGGTTGTTCCCCAGAGTAGTCGAGGCAGGCTATTCAGTTTTTCATCTATCATCTTTTGCTACAGATATCGCATCGGCTCACAGTGTGCTATTTTTCTTAGGTGGGTTTTGGTGGTTATCTGTATTTTGTATTGTACCTTTGTTGTACTTGTACTCTCCATCTACTATTATGTTGTTGACTTAGAGACTTGGTGAAGACGATACTGTATATTGTTGTGGATTTGTTGTCTTTTATATACAGCTTTCTCTCTATTGTCTTTATTTCTTCGGTACAGCGTCGTATATTTGAGTTGTATTCATCTTGGGAAAGTTTTTACAAAAGGGGGTGTTGCCAAAATTTTAAAGAAAGAAAGTAGGACTTTTAAAGAATTTGGGTTGCGGTTTCAAATGTTTCAAAAACTTATATTCTCTTTCCGTATTTTCTTGGTTTAGATTTTTGGGTTTTGGCTTTCTTTTACCGCGTTACGTCTTTAGACGTTGCGTAGTATTAGGGCCGTCACGGGCCAATTTCGGGTCGTGACAAAGTTGGTATCAAAGCGCTAGGTTTTACCATTCGGAGTGTAGGATGACCTTAGTATGATGGAGTAGGTAACTTAAGCAGAGTAACGTAGTGTGTGTATGTCTGCAGCATACCCACGATGCGGTACTTTGCCTTAAGTGACCTAAGTACAAATTGCTTGAATTTCCTTCCTTGATGATTCATATCCTTGAGATTCGATTCCTTATTCTCATTGAATTTTATATCTATTTATAGCCTTGCCGTCGATGACTATGGGGACTCGGAGTGATTCAGCGAGGGCCGAGGTCAGAGTTGGCTCGGGTGAGACGAGTACTGACCAGGATGGCACTCTAGTTGCACAGGTGCATACGGATCAGCCTACGACATATACTATTGATAGAATTTTGGCAGAGATGCAGGACTTCCGCCAGACTATGAGTTCATTGGTTGATGTCGTTCGGGAGCTACGACAGGAGGTTGTCACCCCTGTTACTCAGTTGTCACTTACGATCAGCGTGCAACAGTCTGTTACCTACATAGCATCAGTGGTTGCAGCTCCAGTTGACGAGGCGTATATTCCAGAGGCTCAGAGGGTTCCAAGACAGTGGAGGACTCGTACCAGTGTCCAGCCCAGAGGCAGAGATTTGGTCATCGAGACAGATTTCGTAGCCGTCGCGGGAGTAGCAGAGGCTTAGGACAAGGACAGTCGTTCAGCTCTCATTCCCAGGAGAGTCAGCAGTCACCACGTGGATGTTTTCGATGCGGAAGCCCTCAGCACTTCGTCAGGGATTGTTCCTTAGCACCTCGTCAGGATCGTTTTCAGAGAGGCCGTGGACATGGAAGGTTCGCTCAGAGGGCTCAGTCTACCAAAGGAGTTCAGCCAGCTGCAGGTAGAGGGCAGACACAGGAGTTTGCGTCTACTCATCGGGACCCGCAGGCGTCCAATGTAGAGTTTTCAGGTATCTTTAATTCGCTTGTTCTTTTGATATATTCGTTTGTTTTTCATGCTTGTGCCGTGGTTGGGTAGATTAGTCATAGTTTGTTGTTTTAACTTCTGTCAGCGATTCTTTGGTTGTGCGACACGTATTTCAGTTGCGTGCCAATCGGATAGGAGATAGAGTTTCATCCATTGTTTTGGTCCTTCTAGAGATGTTGGATTTGACGTTCTCCTGGGCACGGACTGGTTAATTACGTGCTAGGCGTCTATGGACTACCGTGAGAAAACAGTCAGGAATTGTTTTCCCGGCGAGTCAGTTCTTGTTGTGCAGGTGGATAGTTGTGCCGCCTCTCACAGCTTGAATTCAGCCTTTTTCGCTAGTCGGCTTCTGAGGAGATGTCGTGGATTCTTGGCGTTCATTCGTGATACCGTAGCCACGGAGGGTTTGTTGGACCGGTGATCCTTTCGTGCGAGAGTTTTTCCGACGTTGTTCCGGATAAGCCGGCGAAGCTTAGGGAGCTTAAGGATCAGCTATAGAGTTATTTGTTGGGGAGTTTTGTGCATCTGAGTGTTTCGCTTTTGGAAGCTCCTATTTCTGTTCGTCAAGGAGAAAGATGGCAGTTAGGGTTGCGTATCGACGGATCGTTAATTGAACTGGCTTATGGTGCGGATAGATATCCCTTACCTCGCATTGACGATTTCTTCGATCAGCTCCAGAGTGCGAGACATTTTCTAAGTTTGTTTGGGATCAGGTCATCATTATTGCGGATTCGGGGTGATGGCATTCCGAAGACTGCCTTATGCGTGCGACGGGCTTTGTGTGTTTTTGTGAGTCGTTGGATTCACTGATGCCCTAGCAGCATTCGTAGATGTGATGAACCAGATTTCTTTAGGCCGTTCCTCGACCAGTTTTTGTTGTGTTATTTACGACATTCTGGTCTATTTAATGTGTCTTGAGGGATAATAGTAGCACTTGAGGATTTGTTATGCAGATACTGGGAGAGCACCAACAGTTTGCTAAATTCTCGGAGTGTTTCTTCAGGCTTGTTTCTGTTGACTCCTAGGTCTTGTAGTCACGGGAGACGGTTTTGTATGGTTCCGAGGGAGATCGTGGCCGTACAGCTTAGGTCCAGACTTGTGTGCAGGACGGAGGTCCGCAGATTTTTGGGCTTAGCAAATTTTTATCGCCGTTTCGGGAAGGATTACTAGAGTAGTGCTGCACCATCGATTGAATGGACCGGAAGGGAGGTTTCCTTTCTTTGGACTGAGGCATGTGTGCGGAGTTTTCAGCAGTTGAAGATTCAGTTAACAACTGCATCAGTCTTTCTTTTCCTTTGGTTCGGGCGACCTTGTTGTTTAACTGTAATGTTTCTTGAGTGGGGTCGAGTGTGTACTGAGGTGACTCTACAGAGTTATCGCTTTTGCTTCCCTATATTTGGAGGAAGTACGAGAAGGATATTCCACTCATGATCTGGAGATGGCCGCGGTGATTTTGCGTTGGAGATTTGGAGACAGTACTTGTTCGAGAGTCGTGTCAGATTTTCCACGGATCACCAGAGCTTAATGAACATCTTCCTGCAGCGGATTTTAATTGTTGTGATAGTCTTCTGCAGATTTACAGTTCTTGTGTGATCGTTGAGTACAGCTTAAGTTCGTCTCTACGGAGGGGACAGCTTGCTCATGTCCGCGCCCGACCACTTTTCTTGGATCGCTTTCGTGAGACACTGCCCGCCGATGCTCGTTCGTCGGAGATACTTGAGCATACTCGGCTGGGTAAATGATTCGGAGTCCTTGATTTATGACAAGGGTGTGCTAAGATAGGGACGCGTTTGAGTACCTGATGTTATCAGGTAGAGACGTGCAATCCTAGAGCAGGCACATCTGTCAACTCTCTATATTCATTCAAGTTCCACCAACATTGACGTGACTTGTGAGATAGTTACGGGTGGACAGGGATGTAAAGAGAAGTTTCAAGTTTCGTTTCAAGGTGTCTGTTTTTTTTGTGTTTGTGTTGAGCATCTGAGGCCGGCTGGAGAGTTGCAACCTTTTACCGTTCCGAAGTAGGAGTGGGAGCAGATCTCCACGAATTTCGTTATGGTTTCTACCCAAGTTTAGTCAGGGTGTGACTCCATTCGGATTCTTGTCGTCCGGTTATACTCAATTTTCTCAGTTGTTTCTTGTTAAGTTGTGTGTTGTTTTGATTGTTGTCAGCAGTTGGGGATCGTCACTCGCCATCGTTAGGGTTCTCCTTCGATAGCTGTTATCAGGAGACACTCCAAGTGGCCACTTTCAGGATTAGGGGTTAGATCGTGTCGATCACCAGTCTGTTGCTTTTCTGACTCTATGTAAGTAGGACTTTGGACACCAGCTAGTCTAGAGACTTCGGAGATGGTCCAGTTGTGTTAGGTCAGGATGGAAATTGTCCATTGCGAACTGAGGTCTTATGCCGACGTGTTGGTCATAGACTCGAGTTCGCAGGGACAGATCATGTATTCCTACGGACTTTCCGATGAATGACGTGTTGGATTGTGGGAAGCTTGTCCCAGGATTTTAGGTCCTTTTGAGATCCTATAAGCGAGTCAGTTTCGCTGCCTTTAATTTGGCACTTCGGCCCAGATTATTGAATTTTCACGCGTATTCCTTGTAATGATACTTTACAATTACCTTCTTGACCTTTCTCACATGATTTTGCACCGGACCAATTAGCTTGGACGTGATCTTTCGTTCACCAGCATCCATGTGTGTTAATAGCTCGGCAGGTGGAGGAACATCGGTCAAGGGTCTTGCCATTTGTGAAGGGTTTTACTTGGACGTAGCCGTATAGTGAGATAATCACTTTGGAGGCTGCGAGCGAGAATTGGGAGTTGTAATCTTCTCTTTAAAGGTACGCGTATCGGTATATTTTTAAATTCGGGGACGAATTTCTTTTAAGGGGGAGGATTGTAACACCTTAGAATGTGTTTTATGGCTAATTATATTTTAATATATAGTTTTTAATAAAAAGTTTACCAAACTAAGTTTTAAATATTTTATCCTATTTAATGAGTATTTTATTAGATTTTCCTAGGCTTGCACACACTTGTGCATGATAACTAGGGTGCTAATTTGGGGTTTAACCATGATTGGCAACTATGGTGGACTAAACTTTTCCTTAAGCCATTTTAAGTTTTGTATTAAGTCATTTTGGGTTTTAATTATGGTTGTTGTTTTCTTTTTATTTTGTTTATGGAATGATTGTTGTTGTGTTGACTTGAGCGAGAGAGGGGGGTGCATTATGAGGCATGATGGCTTGCCCATGCCTTCATTAATGAAGAGAGAGGGAGAGAAAGGGTTGACTAATGCTAGATCTCATTTCCCTTTCCTTCACATTCTCTCACTCTCATTCTCTCACACAACACACACCCTCACAGCACTCACAGCAGCAGCAGCAGAAGACACAGCAGTAGCAGCAGAAGACACAGCAGCAGCAGCAACTCCAGCTTCAGCACCAGCAGCTCCAGCTTTAGCAACAGCAGCTACAGGCAGCAGCAACAGCTCCCCTGCAGCTCCATCCCCTCTTCTTCTTCTCCTTGTACTTGCTTGTGAGATCCCTTGAGGGTATAATCTCTAAACTTATTCCTACTTTCGCTTGAATTGTGTTAATTAGCTTCGATTAGTGTTAGATAGCTAGTTAGTGCTAATTAAGGTGATTTGTGTAGAATGTTGATTAAGCGGTGATTGTGTTAGTTAACCCTACCTATTTAAGTGTTGTTAAGGTCACCTTAATTGAGATTTGACCCAGATTACACTAAAATACCATAGGGTTTCCTTTTAGTGCGAATTAGCATTTTTAATGCGATATATTGGCATTTTGAGATCTGCTATTGACCCGGGACCTTCAGATTAAAATTGAGAAAACTAGGGCATGCACACTAGGTCTAGAACACACCACAAGAACACGAGCCCCTCATTCTAGTTTCTGGCTGCTGATTTATTGGGTTTGGCCGCAAATTGCGGCCAGGTTGGGGGCTGGGGTGTTGGGGTCTTGGCTAGGGTTCTATGCTATGTAGTCTAGTGTTTTGGCATGTATAGTTTTGTAAGATTTGCCCTGTAGAAAAATCTGGGATCATATAACGTATTTCTAGTTCGTTGTGTTTGCGCGATACGCGCGATACGTGAGTGGGTTCTGTGATCCAGCGTATCGCGGCGTGTCGCGGTAGTTTTAGACGCGTATACACGCGTTTCAGCGTATCGTGCACACGCGCGTTTGTAAGTTATATGTATGCCCTAGAGTCCATTACTATACATATGATGTATATTGTAGTGGATGCTTGGACATATATAGGGATGATTTTCTTGCTCGATATGATAGTATGCTATCTGGTTACTCTTTACTTTAACGTGTACACTGATTGTCTCTCTGTTACATGTTGGTAAAGCCCTTAGGATGTGTTCTTGACTACCTGGACTATGATGCGGATCATACTAGTGGGGACATGGTAGTCCATAAGTACATCCTTCAAAGTCCCTAGTCGTGGGTGTATCGAGACGGGGCATTGATATACCAGAGTAGACTAGCGTATACCTTCTCCACCCATACAGATGGGCGATGGATGATCCCATATCCATTGGTGTTTGACATAAGAGATGATATACGGGTGCTCAGTGGAGACTGGGTACACTGGACGGACTCGCCGAGAACTCCCAGCTGGTATTATACCTTACGTCGGATGTCAGTTCTCTGGTGATACTGGTACAGGTTAGTCTGTAGACCCGAGATCGTCATAGAGTCTTGTGTGATTCCCACTGTACTTTGATTTCCATCATACCACGTCCAAGAGGGCATGCAAAAATGTGGCTTTTGGGTACAGTCCCGAATCACATGGAGGCAATGAGCGATAGGAAGGGTTTCGTCTCTCCCGGTATAGGGAGTTGATGTTGCGCTGTGCTCGATTGGCTATAACAGGAAGTCCTTGGCCAAGGCTGCTTTAGGGATTTACTGGTAAGTGTTACCAGTAGTTTCTCGACCCGTTATGAGCCTCATATCGACACGACTTATCGAGTTATTGGGGTCTGACGTTTACCACCCCTAGACGAGATATGCGACATATCAGACGAACAGACCGGACTGTATGGTAAGTGTTACTGGTGGGATTCACAGGAGTGTGAGCGGGCTTGCTCGTTGATCTTCTGATCGCTCAATACCCGGGTGGCCGTTACGATTAGCAGACCGCATGCGGCTTGTGGGTGTTTGATATGATCATCACCTACAGCCGGCGTATTGACGAGTCTTTAGAGTCCTACACAGGGGTTTCCTGGCTCAAGCGAAATGAAATAGGAGCGCATATGAGATATGTGCGGGACCGAGAATAATACCAGTATATGATACAGTATTCTATTCTCGCGATATGTGACATTGATCGGTTGTATGCGATATAGCCGGGTTATCGGATCAAGTGTTGATTCGATAAGTTGTTACTATTGATATTAGTCGGTTATATGCAATATGACCGGATCGTTAAACCAAGTGTTGATTTAATGATTTAATGTATAATTATATATTTGATATATTACTTTACATTAACTAGTATTGGTTCATTTAAGATTGATTTTCTCTCTTGAATGTGCACATTGTT
This sequence comes from Agapanthus africanus, assembly GCA_030015575.1. NCBI lineage: Eukaryota > Viridiplantae > Streptophyta > Magnoliopsida > Asparagales > Amaryllidaceae > Agapanthus > Agapanthus africanus. The sequence continues at coordinate 457,349,264 of JASDDO010000014.1, read as the reverse complement.
TATATGTGATATATGCAAGTGTACATGTTTGTATCATGCTTGATGATACAAACAAGTTGAGTGTATGAGACTTGAACCAAATCAAGGTTAAATTAGGATTTACTATTTTCCTAGCATATAACAAAAGAGTGTGACTTTGGTCAAAGTTATCAAGCTTCATGAAGCTTGATAAACATTGACAAAGTCAACTCTTTTGTCATTTTTCATGATATTAGTTAACCCAACCCTTAACCTAATACTTTGGTTAATTCTCTACATGAGTTAAGCATGAGGGCTTAACTCAACCATGGTGCCATTATTTATTGGATAAGTTTCATTTGGATAAGGATTCATATGATTCTTTTCTTCTTCTTCTCCTTCATCAAGCTCACAAAAGTTTGCTAGCTCCAATGGTGCCATGGGAAAAAGAGTGAGAAATCCAATTATAAAGTGAACCCACTTCCTATTTCTTCATCCTCTACTACTTTCCATGTAGTATAGGGTGTTCTCTTCACAAAGTTTTTGACCAAGTGAAGGAATAGCTTGAGTTTGAGTCTCCCCGACGTAGATCATCTTCGGCCTCGAAGTCAATGACCTAGCCCGATCATTTCTCCGACGAAACCATCGCTAGAGACCAGGATCCGATGATCGCAGCGGAGGGACGTCAACACGGAGCTTTAGAAGTGGAGGACCGGATCTACAAAGGTTGTAATCCCTTTCACTTGTTAGCAAAGTAGTTTGCTAGCTTTTATTTTCGCCTATCCTCTAGTTAACGATCTATATTAGAGATTCTCGGCACCTAAAAATTTGAATTTGGCATGGTTGATACCTTGTGGAACCTCTTGAGTGTGCCTAGGAACCCTACAGTGGTATCAGAGCCTAGCTAGAGCTTTAGGCGATGTGTAGACGATGTTAGAAACCCGATCGAACCCCGAAACCCTAAATTTCACCCCTTTCTGTACATTTTCTGAAACCGTGCATTTTTCCTAATTAAAAATATCCAAAAAATTCAGCAGGGTTTTTCAGGGGTTACTGTGCTGCACGTGCGTCTAAGACGACTATATCACCGCGAAACCGCGGCATGAGCATGCCTCGTGCGGCGGTTCCGCGGCCGTTCTGTCACTTCATCTTTTTATGTTTGCACAGTAATCTCTCTATGTAAGTGCTGTATTTTCTGGGAATTTTTAAAGTTTGCTCAAGAGTTGAGTTATCTGGGGTGTATTGGGGACTCGATCATTCGATCGGATTGTTTAATTTTGTCTATGTGTTTTTCCGGGTAATTATGTTAAAAAGTTCGACCGGATATAAATACCCACTTTTTCCCCTGCCGGGAAATTTCCAAGTGTTGGATTTTTCCGTGGTTTAAGAACGTTCTAAGTAGTGCAAGTAACGCGATGGACCCTCTAGAAGACAACAAACCTTAACTCGATTATGTGACCGTTTTGAACTGCCCTTTGAACCTTAGGGTTTGGGGCAGTACGGCGTGCCACATGTGAGGCGTTGGCTTGACCCTTCTACGGCTGGACCGTTGGTACTGAGGCATGAAGTGAATGTTTTTAAACTTATTTCATGTGTTGAGCTGTTTTGGGAAAACTTGGGTGTTTGAATGTTCGATCGGAAAGTTTAACATTTTCTATTTATCTGGAATGTGATACAATATTTGGAATCCACAAGTGGTTATGAGATAACTGATTTGGATGTTATAAACATAGCAGTTTAGTCTCACTTGATCGGTTGCCACGGAATTTTGATGTGATCAAAACTCCGTCGCAATCACGTAGTGTACGCGGATACTCGCCGGGTAAACTTAATAGACAGGTACACCCCATAGCCCCGACCAAGTGACTGTAGGAGAACCCCGTCGCCGAAAGCGTCCGTTCGGGTGCTCGCGGCAGCGGTGTTCCGCCTTGGTGCACTTCGTCGACGACATCCAGGGGTGCGAAAGTCTACTGAAGTTTGCGACGAGCATTCGAACAACATATCGGGAATCTTGTTGAATTGCCCGACTAGATATTGAAAAGTGTTTTCGATATAGAGACTATAATGCGGGGTTTATAGTTGTAAGGCAAGCGATGTCTAAGGAGGTTGCGGATTCCAACTGTTGTAGTTTTACACATTCTTTTCTGTGACCGTAAGTGTAATATGTGATATCGCCGATTTCGTTTCTATATGTCAACGACAATTGGGATGCGCACATTTACTTACGTTGATGACATGTGATGTTATGTGTTGCTGGATATGTTATATTGGATCGTCGCGTTTTGAATAGCCGGGGGTTTTATGTGAGATGAGAGTTTTTATTTTCATTCATGTAAAATTTATTGTATGTAATATTCTTTTATTGGGGCACTTCCGGGTTGAGGTTGATGTCACCATTTGTATATTATTTAATTTTCCGCACTAGGATAGACCCAAGGAGGAGAGCACAAGTAACCGGGTTCTGGAGTCCAGTGGGAGACCAACTCGAGGAGTCGAGTCCGGGTCTCCTAACTCTAGAATTGGTAGGGTTGCTTGCCGCTCTCGTAGGGGTCTAGGGGTGTGGGTTTGGTTATTCATCGCGACCGTGGAATCCGTGTTTTATACAGGCTCGTATTGAAAACATGGACGTCCTATTATATCCAATGTTTCATATGTTTCTTCTGCTGCGATATCTATGATGTGATCATTTGATATGTTGTGATAGATACAGTATATAGTATATATGATATATTATATAGACCTTACTTATGTTTTACACCCACGCTAGCCCTGCCTCGCTCTGCCGTTAGTTACCTAACCTAACGGTGTACGAGGGGACATCGAGGCGAATGCGGATGGCATAAGTGTACGTCGTATTTATCTGTGATGTTTAGGTGACTAAAATGATGGGACTTCATTAATGAGATTAATGAAAGAAAAGAAACCTAAAAGATACTGTGGAATCGAATTTTCAAAAACAGGTAGCTACAGTTCTTGCTTTGCATCGCGGTGTTCCTTGTAGAACATCCTGCACCTTATTCGATAAGGAAAGGGCCGAGATCCCTTCACCGGGAGTGACCCCTTTAGCAATAACTGGCAGATGCTACACCCCTCAGTTTGTCTTTTGATTGTTTTTCCTAGTTCTTGCTTTGCACAGCGGTATATATGATATATCCTTCACCTTATTCGATGAGGAAAGGGCCGACGATCCCTTCACCGGGAGTGACCCCTTTAGCAAAACTAGAAAAACCTAAAAAAACACTCTATTTTAAAATCATTTGATTCTACAACGATATCAAGTTCATTACGCAATAGGTTTTCAGAAAAACCTGTCGTAGCCCTCCTTCATTTCAGATAAGTTGTATATAGTATTCGCGCTACATTTGTTGGCTTTCGTCAAGGTGTAGTGTGCGGTAGCTATATGCTGCTTATCTGCTGCATACGATGCGATTGGATTAGGGTAGTCGTACGACTTTGATGGCTTTCGTCAAGGGTCGTGCGGGTGGTTTTAATTCAGTCAAGAAATGTATGGGTTGAACTTGACTAGCGGGCTATGGTTTGTTGGCTTTCGTCAAGGTCATAGCACGTTAGGGGCAAAATATTATCGGGAATTTCAAGTGTTGAAATTTGCAATGAGATTGCATACCTTCTATGAGATAGTTGGATCCCGATACCCGCTGCGAGTAATTGTTACTCCTGGGAGAGTTTTACACATTACAATTAGCTGATCAAGTAGGTGTCTAGAAAGGTGTCAACGGGGTTACGCCTCTGGGAAAACGAGGTTTACTTTAATTAGGTCCGTGCGAAAGCACGGGGAACCTCCCTCAAAGTACCGACACTAGCCTGGCTAAAAATTGGCGAACTTGTAGCGTGTAATTAATCCCAGCTAGTCTTTCCTTTTAGGGTTTGAAGGAAGATTTGATGAAAAACAGTGGGAGCCATCCTGATTAGATAAAATAATAACCAATTTGATCTCGCAAGAGCGCACGCAGAGTGTTTTCTTCTCTCTCTCTCCAGGTAGCGACCATGTCACGCCTTAATCAAGATAATAAAACGGATACATTGACCGGACCCGCTTGTTATACTGAGCTAGGGAACGTTGGTCCCGCTCCAACTTATAATTGTTATAAGACAGAGTAGGAAATTGGGGATTACCAGAATTCCCGTGCCGCCCAAACGAAGAAAGTGCATGATGATGCATCATCTTCGGGTGTGTTCATTACAGAGAACTGTTTCTCAGTGTTCTTTACGTCCCAGGTATTTGAAACCGGATCAGGATCCCACATATGTAATATATTACATGGGCTACAGAAAGGTAGAGAACTGAGAACGGGTGATAAGTTTCATGAGACAGGAAACGATGCAAGTGTTGCAGCCAGGTCTGTTGGTCACTGTCACCCTGTATTACCTGAATACATTGATTCTGAACAAATGTCACTAGATACCGAACCTGATATACGAAATCATATCAGTCTCTTTATTAGTAAAGAAGGATATAATTTTGTATTGTTGGATAATGTTTTGAACATTTCCTAAATAAAGAGTTGATCGGTTCAGGCACGTTATCTAAAAGCATTGATGTTCTAAATCAAACTACAGTTCTTAGTATACAGATCACACACAAAAGGAAGAGTTCAGAAATGAACGAATCCTTTTTGAGGTATTGTAGACTAAGTCATATCAATGCGACCCGACTAGCTGAAGTTACATATAGATGCATATTTAAATTAGTTTGAATTTACATCTTATGAAACTTGCCAGTCATGTCACAAAGATAAGATGACCATAGCTCTGTTTAATGGAAACAGAGAAAGAGTTAATGAACTCTTGGGATGATACATTATTATGTATGAAGGTCCCCTGTCTACAAATGCCAAGACCGGTTCTTTGTACTTCATTACATTCTCTGATAATCTCTCAAGATTCAGACATATGTTCCTGTTGAAACACAAGTCCGAAATTTTTGAGATATTCACATAATATAAGTTAGAAGTAGAGAACCAAAATACGGGTATAAGTATTATGTCCTTTGATGTGATCAAGGAGGAGAATACTTGAGCACGGAATTCCTGGATTATTCTAAAGGAGAATGAGATTCTCTCTCAGCATTACTCCTCCGTATACACCATAGCACGATGGTATATCGGGGCGGAGCAATAACACCCTATGTGATATGGTGTGCTCTATGATGAGTACCACTGAGTTTCCTGTTTCCTTTTGGGAGTTATGCACTTGAGAAACTGCATACCTATTGAATAGGGTTCAAATCAAATCAGTTGCCTACCACTTCATATGTGATATAGAAAGGGAAGAGCCCATATCTTAAGTTTGTTAAGATTTGGGGTTGTCCGGCCTATGTTTAAAAGGCAAAATCCAGACAAGCGCGAGGCAAAGTCAATACTGTAGAAGTTTGTTGGATATCCTAAGCATACGCAAGGGAATATCTTCTACCTAACCGAGGAACAAAAGATGTTTTGTTACTCAGCATGCCACCTTTGTTAAAGGGAATTTCTTATGAAGAAATTAGAGGACATGAGGTAGAACTGGAAAGAGTTCCAGCTATACAAACTGCAACTGATGATTTAGTAGAACCAAAGGATTCAATAGCAACCAACGAACCTCAGCCTCTCCGCCGATCTAGTAAGGTTCCTCACCCACCTGAGTGATACTCCGGTTTCTCTATGACAGTGGGAGCGAGGATTGCATCATGGGATGATGACCTAACTAGTTTCGAGCTAGCCATCAGGAGTGGGACTCTGTAAGAATGGCTGGATGCTTATCGATCTGAGATGGAATCCTTATACACCAACAAAGTATGGACTTTGGTTGCTTTATCTCAAGGGTTAAATCCCCATCAGGAGCAAGTATATCTTGAGAAGATTACTTGGTGTACATGGAAAAGTTGAGACTTTCAAAGCTAGACTTGTTAAAGGTTTGCATCATTGACCAGGTATGGATTATAATAAAACCTTTTCTAAGTAGCTATGCTTAAGTCCATCCAGATCCTACTTGCCACGGCTACATACCATGACTACGATATCTGGCGGTTGGGTGTCATGACTGCTTTTCTAAATAATGTTTTAGAAGATAGAGTCTGTAAGTACACAGTCAGAGGGCTTCGTAGATAGTGGGAGTAGCGGAAACGTGTGCAAGATGTTTTATGTGATAAAGCAGGCATCGCGGAGTTGGAACATCTGTTTTGATGTGGTAGTCAAAGAGTTTGACTTCATCAAAATGGTAGATGGACATTGTATATACAAAAAGGAAGTAGGGAGTATGGTGGTGATCCTCGTAGAGTACGTGGATGACATACTCATGATAGGGAAGAAGTTTCCTATGCTACGCTCGGTCAATCTCCGCTTATCACAAGGATTCTCCATAAAGGATCAAAGTGATACCTCCTAAATCCTAGGTTTTAGATCTATAAGATAGATCTAATTGGATGTTGGGATACTCACTAGTAGTTGTGAGATGGTATAAATTGATCCTGGGGAGAATCACTGGAAAGGTTCCAGGGTGATAAGGACGACTGAATGTCAGTCGCAGGCATTGTCTTTACCCTCAGTAAAGGGACGGTATGTTGGAAGAGTTCTAAGCTAGATACCGTGTCATACTAGACGATAAAGGCTGGATACATCGCTACCAAAAATGCTACCAATGAGGCAGTCTGGGTGTATATAAGTTCATGAGATGAACTTCGTTCCTCCCATTGTGTGACAATGGAATTGTGGCTTAGGCTAAGGAACACCCGTCCCATCAGTGATCCAGACATATTCTAAGGCAGTGTGACCTGATCGTGGAGATGGTTGATCTCCAGGGGATAGATGTTAGGAGAGCAGAATCAGAGGACAACACGGCGGATCCACTCACAAAGGCCTTTTCCCAGAGATAGACTTTTATGGGATGGTTAAGTATGAGATACTACAACCACTACTATCAGATGGCCCTAGCGCAAGTGGGAGATTGTTAGTTATATGTATGCCCTAGAGGCCATTACTATACATAGGATGTATATTGTAGTGGATGCTTGGACATATATAGGGATGACTTTCTTGCTCGATATGATAGTATGCTATCTGGTTACTCTTTACTTTAACGTGTACACTGATTGTCTCTCTGTAACATGTTGGTAAAGCCCTTAGGATGTGTACTTGACTACCTGGACTATGATGCGGATCATACTATTGGGGACATGGTAGTGGGGATACTCTCTAGTAGTAGTGAGATGGTATAAATTAATCCCGGGGAGAATAACTGGAAAGGTTCCAGGGCTATAAGGACGACTGAATGTCAATCGCAGGCATTGTCTTTACCCTCAGTAAAGGGACGGTATGTTGGAAGAGTTCCAAGCTAGATACCGTGGCATACTAGACGATAAAGGCTGGATACATCGCTACCAAATATGCTACCAAAGAGGCAGTCTGGGTGTATATAAGTTCATGAGTTGAACTTCGTTCCTCCCATTGTGTGACAATGGAGTTGTGGCTTAGGCCAAGGAACACCCGTCCCATCAGTGATCCAGACATATTCTAAGGCAGTGTCACCTGATCGTGGAGATGGTTGATCTCCAGGGGATCGAGGTTAGGAGAGCAGACTCAGAGGACAACACGGCGGATCCACTCACAAAGGCCTTTTCCCAGAGAGAGACTTTTATGGGATGGTTGAGTATGAGATATTACAACCACTGCTATCAGATGGCCCTAGTGCAAGTGGGTGATTGTTTGTTATATGTATGCCCTAGAGGCCATTACTATACATAGGATGTTTATTGTAATGGATGCTTGGACATATATAGGGATGACTTTCTTGCTCGATATGATAGTATGCTATCTGGTTACTCTTTACTTTAACGTGTACACCGATTGTCTCTCTGTTACATGTTGGTAAAGCCCTTAGGATGTGTACTTGACTACCTGGACTATGATGCGGATCATACTAGTGGGGACATGGTAGTCCATAACTACATCCTTCAAAGTCCCTAGTCGTGGGTGTATCGAGACGGGGAATCGATATACCAGAGTAGACTAGCGTATACCTTCTCGACACATACAGATGGGCGATGGATGATCCCATATCCATTAGTGTTTGACATCAGAGATGATATACGGGTGCTCAGTGGAGACTGGGTACACTGGACGGACTCGCCGAGAACTCCCAGCTGGTATTATACCTTACGTCAGATGGCAGTTCTCTGGTGACACTGGTACAGGTTAGTCTGTAGACCCGAGATCATCATAGAGACTTGTGTGATTCCCACTGTGCTTTGATTTCCATCATACCACATCCAAGAGGGTGTGCAAAAAGGTGGCTTTTGGGTACAGTCCCGAATCACATGGAGGCAATGAGCGATAGGAGGGGTTTCGTCTCTCCCGGTATAGGGAGTTGATGTTGCGCTGTGCTCGATTGGCTATAACAGGAAGTCCTTGGCCAAGGCTGCTTTAGGGATTTACTGGTAAGTGTTACCAGTAGTTTCTCGACCCGTTATGAACCTCATATCGACATGACTTATCGAGTTATTGGGGTCTGACGTTTACCACCCCTAGACGAGATATGCGACATATCAGACGAACAGATCGGACTGTACGGTAAGTGTTACTGGTTGGATTCACAGGAGTGTGAGCAGGCTTGCTCGTTGATCTTCTGATCGCTGAATACCCGGGTGGCCGTTCCGTTTAGCAGACCGCTTGCGGCTTGTGGGTGTTTGATATGATCATCACGTACTGCCGGCGTATTGACGAATCTTTAGAGTCCAACACAGGGGTTTCCTGGCTCAAGCGAAACGAAATAGGAGAGCATATGAGATATGTGCGGGACCGAGAATAATACCAGTATGTGATACTGTATTCTATTCTCGCGATATGTGACATTGATCGGTTGTATGCGATATGGCCGGGTTATAGGATCAAATGTTGATTCGATAAGTTGTTACTATTGATATTAGTCGTTTATATGCAATATGACCGGATCGTTAAATCAAGTGCTGATTTAATGATTTAATGTATAATTATATATTTGATATATTACTTTACATTAACTAGTATTGGTTCATTGAAGATTGATTTTCTCACTTGAATGTGCACATTGTTTATATGTGATATATGCAAGTGTACATGTTTGTATCATGCTTGATGATACAAACAAGTTGAGTGTATGAGACTTAAACCAAATCAAGGTTAAATTAGGGTTTACTATTTTCCTAGCATATAACAAAAGAGTGTGACTTTGGTCAAAGTTATCAAGCTTCATGAAGCTTGATAAACATTGACAAAGTCAACTCTTTTGTCATTTGTTCAAGATATTAGTTAACCCAACCCTTAACCTAATGCTTTAGTTAATTCTCTACATGAGTTAAGCATGAGGGCTTAACTCAACCATGGTGCCATTATTTATTGGATAAGTTTCATTTGGATAAGGATTCATATGATTCTTTTCTTCTTCTTCTCCTTCATCAAGCTCACAAAAGCTTGCTAGCTCCAATGGTGCCATGGGAAAAAGTTTGAGAAATACAATTCTAAAGTGAACCCACTTCCTATTTCTTCATCATCTACTACTTGCCATGTAGTATAGGGTGTTCTCTTCACAAAGTTTTTGACCAAGTGAAGGAATAGCTTGAGTTTGAGTCTCCCCGACGTAGATCATCTTCGGCCTCGAAGTCAATGACCTAGCCCGATCATTTCTCCGACGAAAACATCGCTAGAGTCCGGGATCCGATGATCACAGCGGAGGGACGTCAACACGGAGCTTTAGAAGTGGAGGACCGGATCTACAAAGGTTGTAATCCCTTTCACTTGTTAGCAAAGTAGTTTGCTAGCTTTTATTTTCGCCTATCCTCAAGTTAACGATTTATATTAGAGTTTCTCGGCACCTAAAAATTTGAATTTGGCATGGTTGATGCCTTGTGGAACCTCTTGAGTGTGCCTAGGAACCCTACATCATTTAGTTTGCGACGCGAGTTTCTCGTTTGGGTTCGATATCGCGTTTTTCGAGATATTTGGCTTATTTATGTTTTCCTTGTCTAAATTGCAGGATTGCAGGCGGGGACTACGGACAGTGCTACAGGGGGGAGCAGATGGTAGGATTCACCTTGCGTGGAGCGTAGGTGAGTAGATTTAACATTTACAGGGGAATCACCCGCATGGCGTTATGCGTATGGGCTAAGATTCAAATACCTGTCATATATTCTACGTCATTGTTAGAATTGCGCCTTTACCATATTTCCTTGATATAGTTGTACTGTGACTAGCAGCCGTAGGACACTGCACATATTATTGATGGTTCATGTTGCACGAGCACGGATTGTATGCTACACACACACCGTCAATAATTGCCATGTCACCCACAAGCACCTTATAGATACTATGTTGCTTATCATACATGACATCTAACTTATCGGTATACCTATAGTGTATCTTACCAGTAGTGATAGGTACATCTACACCTTGCGATACAGCTACAGGTATATCTTGCACATATTTTACTTATACCCGGGGGGTATCCTTCATATTCTACTTATACCCAGGGGGTATACGACATCTTTTACTTATAGGTAGATACCTATACATAGTTGTACCTTATTGATTTCGCATACATCTGGTTTCAGCTACATATTTTCATTTATATGCTCGCATTTCAGATATATCGCATATATGTATTCCTGGATTTGCGCATTCTTATTTTGATTTCATATGATAATTTCTGGATTTGGGAACCGCGGGAGTTCATGAAATTATGCATACATTAAAAAACCCGGTTTCCTTGATATGATATTTGCGCAGCCACCATGAGATTTATCGGTTCTGATTATATACTCCATACGAGGTGTGGTTGCCGTATGAGGGTACATGGTGGGGACCGGTATGGTTCCCCTCGGCAAGAAGATCGATGGATGTTGCCGATTGAGCCTGGAGGCGGGCGAGTACCTATCGGTGGCTGTACTGATGACTCGGCAGGGATCATGGAGATACCGTTGGAAGTCATGTACGTATGCATACGTCGAAAGGCGAGGGTCAGAGCTAGACACTCGTGCTTTTGGGATAGCGTATGATACGTGATCAGGATTTCTGTGTCGATGCTTGGCACATGGTTTTCATGATATTTCTTTAAAACCTTTGTATATATAACAGGGGATTTTGCTGTTGTTATATATACCCTTACACCAATATTAGTAGAATGAGACGCTAATATATGTGTATTGCCCCCATCATATTTATTTCTGTATATATTTACCTTTAGGATGTTAGATTCTTACTTGAGATTTAACTTGGGATATTAGGTGATTCATTAAGATTGGGTATTGGACATACCTATGTGATTACTGATTTGTACATTCGGGATATAGGAGATTACTCGATTTTGTACATTGAGGAGATGTGAGACTTATATGATGTGAGAGCCAATGTGGGGGCTGATTTGAGGAATTGGGATTTGAGTGTCTTGATGGATTGTGATCCTACCACGATGTCAGGTTTCCGTGGGAACGACATATTTCACTCCATACCTCATACCTATTCACTTATGCACGGTTTCATATATTGGTAGTACCTGTTAGTATACCCTTATGATTGCTGCATATCTACTTTCTCATATCCCTATTGCATAGTTATTGCGTACTATTATCATGTCATTATTACTGTAATCACATATTTTAGATTCATGCTGTACGTACATTCCTGCGATTACCAGCATATGTTATCTACTATTCACGAGTTGGCAACTCACCCCCGTTGTGCCACAGGTGTTTCAGGTTATTCCCCAGAGTAGTCGAGGCAGGCTATTCAGCTTTTCATCTATCATCTTTTGCTACAGATACCGCATCGGCTGACAGTGTGCTATTTTGCTTAGGTATGTTTTGGTGGTTATCTTTATTTTGTATTGTACCTTCGTTGTACTTGTACTCTCCATCTACTATTATGTTGTTGACTTAGACTTGGTGAGGATGATATTGTATATTGTTGTGGATTTGTTGTCTTTTATATACAACGTTCTCTCAATTGTCTTTATTTCTTCGCTACGGCGTCGTATATTTGAGTTGTATTCATCTTGGGCTAGTATTTACAAAAGGGGGTGTTGCCAAAATTTTAAAGAAAGAAAGTAGGACTTTTAAAGAATTTGGGTTGCGATTTCAAATGTTTCAAAAACTTATATTATCTTTTTCCGTATTTTCTTAGTTTAGATTTCTGGGTTTTGGCTTTTTTTTACCGCGTTACGTCTTTAGACGTTGCGTAGTATTAGGGCCGTCACGGGGCAATTTCGGGTCGTGACACATGTAAGAAACTTTGTCCAAATTAATTGTTATGTGATTAATAGTCATCATGAATAAGTTTAGGTATTATGGAATTGGTGACAAGTGAGATTTTATAGAAAAACCGAATCGGAAATCGGTTTGTTCCGATTTCCGTCGGGTTTCATAAGTTCGTATTTTTGAGAAGTAGAAATAAAGAAAGAATGGGACTTTTGGGTTTCGATCTATACTAAAGAGTATAGGGGAACTGGGTGAGTGGCCGAGGTGTTGTTTCGTCGCCGGTTGTTTCAAAAAACGTCGCCGGAATTCCGTCAGCGCTTCGCCGTGAACTTGACTTCAAAGCACACCCTTCTAGTGAAAATTTCGGGAGAGTAAACCTAGTGTTTTGGAAAGAGATGGTAGGGGGTAGGGTTATTTATTTATAGGGTAGGCCAGGGTAGGGTAGGTGAAAGGTTTTTATTTTAAAAAAAATTGTAAAAATTAAAGAAAAAAACATTAAAATTTGTAGTAAATAGGGTGTATTTAAAATTCGGGAAACGATCCATTAAATTGGAGTAAACAGGGGAGTTGGGAAGATGAAGAGGCAAGTTTTTCGTTTAGACGACTCGGCCGTCCGGCCGAGTCCTGCCGGCGGCGCCGGCCCGAGTCCGGCCGAGTCGGGGTGCCGTTGGGTGGGTGTTCCTCTGACGTAGACTCTGGTATTTTTACATTTTAGGGTTCAGTTCAACTTTTGGGAGTTATGGCCTGTGGACTGTTAGGCTTCCAAGAATTTTAAAAGAAAAATAATCTAAAAATAATGTGGGGCATGGGATTTGAACTCTGGTGGCTTGGTTCAGCAGTACAAGGTATTACCAATGAGCTACAAGCTCCTTCTTGTAATTATTGTGGGAAAATAGATACTTAATGTGATAACAGCAACATTAAATACTCCAAGTATAACTCAAATTTAAATCAAATTTATGTATACAAAAATTGGAGTTGTTACAGATACAATATGAAATATAAATACAAGAGTGGGTACGATACAAATGTCCCACCTACCAATGCAAAACACCCGAATGCAACTGTGTGCCAGCGAAGCCGCTACTGATCCATGCGGTCAACCTGCAAGAACCGTGGCACAACGGGGGTGAGTTGCCAACTCGTGAATAGAAAAAACATCTACAAGTAGAAATCGAATAAACAACGACTCCTAGGTCAACTATATCATAAAGGTAATACTATGATATCTAGAGTGACTGTATCTACATCTGTGCCATCAATATCATAAATGTCTATATGCATGTGGATCTCATCCACGTGTCAACCAATGACACAACGACATCATGCATGTAAATATCATAAAAGAATATGCATGAAAGTATGAGGATATAAATCAACGTGTGTCCCTCGCGACACATCGAAATCATGGAACCGGGGTGTCCAACCTCGACACTTGAAAACACCATGAAACCCATGTCCAACATCGACACGTAAATCCTCATATATCTCAGGCGCCGCACACCTTGTTCGGACCTCATATCCATCTTTTTACTCCGGTCGGTATCCTCCGGATAACCGCCGAGTCTAAATACAATCAGCGGTAGGTAGTGCTCCCCCGCCAGGCTCACCGTCTAACAATACGAATCTTCTTGCCCCAGGGTACCTCACCGGGTCCACCATGTACCCGCAGACGGTGCCTACCGCTCTTTGAATCGGGTTTCATATGCCACTCTCAGAACCGAGAAAACACATGGCGACGTACTGAAATATCATATCAAGAGAAACCGGGTTTTTTAAAACAATACATACTTTCTTTTGAAATCACCATGGTTCTGAAATCCAGAAATCTCATGAAAACAGCATATCTCAATGCGTACAATCATAAAGCATGATGTATGCGACATATGATAGAAATGTAAGCATATCCGTATATCATGCAACATGGAACATTGATGTATTCTATTAAGGGAAAACCGCTCTCTTAAATGATTCCAATTTTAAAAATATATCCCACGGTTCCCAATTTCTCCAAAGTCAAATACGACATCGTATAAAGGTGCATATGCAAAAATAGAAAGTAAATTATGCAAGGAGTCATATCATGATGCAACAATCCTACTGTGTAGTGGCATGGCAATTATCGATGATGATGTGTGAGCCGACAATCTATGTATGTGTAACATACACATCATCGATAATGGTGTAAGTGTACTAGCACAGGTATATGAAATACAATGAGAATAACATGAATACAACATAAGGTAAATCATATGCAAAGGATGACAGGTATACGTATCTAATAGGACCGAGTCGGTGAATCTATCAATCGGCATCCAGCCTCACAACATCACGTACAGTATAATCCATCGTATGTCATCCTCTAGTCAAGGGTATGGATCAATCATCAAGCCAAACTCATTACGTACGGAAAATCATCATACGACGGCATTAAACCAATAGGGATCCTATCATCCTATATGACAATGAGGGGTACAGACCTAACGCCTCGTACGGCAATCACACATGATTCACCACATATACAAATATATATATCTATGTACTTATGTCCCAGGTCACATCCACAACAATCTTATATCAGGGGACCGGCAAGGTATCAATCATTTCAATCGACTCGCATCCGTATACCAACATATCATCATAACACATGTCAATCGTATTCTCTTTTCATCGCATTAATATCTCACAAAAGGTCAATATACAATTACATTATACTAATTCTATAAGAATACGTATCTAATCTAACATACACACCCGAACCATACGATCAGTTTTTAAGAGATGCGAATCGTAGTTTTGAAAGTAGGGGTTACGGTGTTTTTAAGGAAAAGATATCATTTGAAAATTCGTAACGTCCCTCAAGGTTTATGTTTAAAAGATGCATATGATTCTTCAGTTTGGAAATAGGTATGGTTCGGATGACATATCTACGTCGGCTATCTAGTCCTATAGTACCCTAAACGGCAATATCATCAAATATCATCCTCAAATCCCGTCATCATATATTAGCCGTATCATATCACTCCTAACTATCCTTTAGTTTCTAATATGGTTTCTCTAACTATCCTTTAACTCTATCTATAGTTTTCTATTAAAGGTTCCATTAACTATATTCTATATATAAATCAGTTTCCATCAAAGTTTGCGGGGGTGCTATACGCCATCCACCCGACTTCCCCCGTATATATAGATCTACTCACCTTGATCCTTTCTTGCAGAAGTCGATGACGCTACGCTCCGTCGCCTCGGAATCCATGCGAAGGTACCTATAATATCAACACAATCGCAAATGCTATTAAAATCGAGTTCGGAAAACCGATACGGCACACGGCACCCTCACAGGTTAGAACCTATGGCCTATGCGTGCAAAAACAATCAACAACCCTTGTTGTTGATGTACAAATATCCAACAACCAAATACAAATCCAAATATCAACACTTATCATTCAAAATACGGAAAACGCGAACACAACACCATAGGAGAACCCTTCCCAGATTTCACTATAGGCTAAACTAAGGAATTTTGCACATTGGGTTGCTCTGGATAGAAGATATAGGAGCTACATACCAAGCACGAGCCAAATCCAACCTACCAAGGCCGCAATTTGCGGCCATATTGCATTAATTTGCGGCCAGGAATTGGGGTATGGGGCAAGGGTTTCAGTGGTAGCTTCCTAGGTGCTTGCATGACTCCCTATGTTTGCTAAATAAATCCTAGTGTCCCCTGGTGTTAGCAGATCTCTAAACAACCTCATAATTTCCACAAATTCCCAATATCGGGGTTTCTAGGTTTGGGGTTTGGGGTTCTATCTCAGGTTTCAGTCCATGAAACTAACTCTAGAGGGGTTATAAGGTCTCTACTAACCTCAATTTTATCTTTGGATTCAATTCCAACCCTAACCTCTTCTAGAAATTTCCAAAGTTCACATATCCAAACTAAATCGATTCTAAACTTAACTAGAATATAACAAACTAAAAACTAAACTAATTGGTAGAGATTATACCTCATTAATGCCACCAAGAAAAACCCTAGAAGTCCCAAGTCTTCAAAATCTAACTTTTCTTGGTCCAATGTGTAGAGGATGAAGTGGGGATTATCTTTTGTGAAGGAAGTATAGGGTTTTGGTGAGGGAATTGAGATGGGTCATGAGGGTAGAATGAGAGATCTTGAAGGTGAAGAAGGAGAAGAAAATGGTGGGGGAAAAATGGTTGAGGCCACACTCTCATTCTCTCTCTCTTTCTCACTCTCATTCTTTCTCCTAGCATGGTCCCATATCATCATTATGTCCCCCCTCTCTCCCCTCAATCATTCCTCTTTTCTTTTCTTTTCTATTCTCACCAATAAACACCTAAACCCAAATAAAACAACACCAATGAAACAACACATAATATGTCATGGTGCACTAACAATGGAAAACTGTAGAAACACGGATTTGGCCTAATCGCGATTAGCAGTGCATTAATCGGGTTTTCATTTAAACTGCATATAATAAATTTTTAAAATGCCAAATCCTTGAAATATATTTTTAAATGAATAAATCATTTTAATTTCCATTTATTTCACACTTATTGGTATATATTTATACCTTTTTTCGAAAACCCCAATTTCACAAATTAGGCAGTTTTCGGGAAAAATATTATTTTAATATTAAATTCCAAAAATAATATTTTATATTTTCTGAAATGTTACACGTATAAATGAGATAAATATCTTATTTTTTCTTAATCTAAAAATCAATTGATAAGGCTGTGGTCGATGATGGGCTCCCCCGGCCTCCGATCGCCGCTGCCCACACCTCCGCAACCCCTCCACCACCGCTGTCCCATCACCATCATCATAACCAAATCAAAATCGAGGTAAAACAAAAACAGAAAGAGAAACCAAGAAGAAGAATGATATGCATCAGCACCCTCGTCGTCGTCGTCGTCCTCAGGCTTTACTCTCTTGACAAACGACGACCTCTACGACGAGCTCCACACTGTCATCGTCTCCTTTTGTGCCCATCGCCTCCGTCTCAGCCACTTCTCCATTGCAGAGATGTCCTTCTTCTCCTACTGCTTCCGTTCCTCGACTGTCATGCTCTGTTTCCCAAGATACCAAAATTTCAGGACGTAACTCGGCCAACCATACAATCTACGGTAAGCAAATATCCTTCCATAGTCACATTACGGCTGTCAATTAGTAATCAAGAACAATATAATAATAAATTTATTTATCACATGTCCAATAATCACAAAAAATATTAACAATTCGAAGAACTGAAGCAAATAATGACTGATAGTTGTCTCTTATGGGATTACAACGATAAAACTGACGAGTTCAATACTAGAAAGAACCCTAAAGTATCAATAAAACAAAATCTGTAAACTGCTCTTCACTGCTCGGCAATCCTGTCGAAATACTCATGATTCTCTTGTGCTAAAATCAAAGGATTTAGGTAGTGCAAAACTCAGACGTCAGTGCGTCATAAATATCATCATAATAATAAAAGCAATAGGTGATGTAATATGCCATGTACAAGAGCGGGATGTTTGAATATAAACAATAAGTGTTAACAGTACATGAGATGCAAAAAAAAAGATATGAGTATCAACCATATCATTTATATCCTAAGGGTTCATGTCGCTATGTTATCTATTCTAAATATATTTGAAACCAATCAATGGAATTCTCGATGTAACTCAATAGTATCCTATGCGTGTCCGGGACCACGGTCATGATTCTCGGGGCTAATTCCTAGACTTCATGCTATTGGCAGTAAAACAATGTCATGTATAGATGAATAATGTCAGCATCATCATTCCGAAGCCCGAAGCTCATATCGACTGTTCAGTCTCTGGAAAGTAGTGAACTGTTGAGTTACAAGTCGGGTTTTATAAGTCGATGTCGCACACCGCACGCACTTGTGGGGAGGCGGAATTAACAAAACACGATTTTTATACTTTGCAACAACGATTTTAACTCCCGGATCTTTAAAGAAACCTTAACTAACTAAAACTACTAGGAGGTTATAACTACTAGGTTAGGATTTTATACCTCCTTGTTAACAAGTCCTTCGGGTCTTCTTCTCCTCCTCCTCTTCTTTAGCTCCTCGAAGATCGGATCGAGCTTGCAACGTCGGCCTCCTCGTGTCGAAGATGATCCATCCGAGAGTCTATACCTCAAGCTCCAACCTCTAAACCGAGATAACTAGGATACTTAATTTTCTAAGCTAAGTAGCCTAGAAGATTTAGAGTATCTAATGGAGTTTTTTTTATCTCATAAGACCCTAGGGTTCACAACTCATATGAGGGTTATGGTCTTGAAGAAGAAGGAGAGGGAAAATATGGAGAGAGAAAGAGAATAAGCAAATGAGCTAGTGTTAGGCAAGTGAAGAACGGCTCATCTCTTTTCACTCATTCAAGCATGGATTATTTTCACATAGAAAATGTCAACCATACTTAAATAGTGAGTCCAAACAAATAAACAAATACTAAGAGCCTTGCTTCACACCATGCCAAGTATGTCTCCAATTTCCACCTCATTAATCTATTTCTCAAAATAGATATAGCAAATAATGAGGTGTCTCATATAAAACTACAAGAATGCCCTCACCGTATATACATACCCGTATTCGCATTCCGAAAAATACGAATACAATGAGATGATAACAATCCAATAATATAATACTAGGATCCGACTTAAACCAAAGCCCACTAGTATTATCCGCCCAAACAACATCCGTGTAGCTAGTACACGTATGTGATTGGAACCCTGCCGTAAAACCATACAGCCTCTACATCGTTTTGCCCGAAGCAAGGAAACCCTATGTGTGGGACTCTAAAGACTCGACAGTACGTTGAAAGTGGGTTTAACCACAAGTCTGTCAGTGGTACTAGCTGCATGTAACGGGTACCCAGGTATCTGTCGATAAGAAGGACGATGAGCAAACTCATCCGAACTCCTACTGAGCCTATCTGTGAAAATCTCCATACAGTCTGGTCTGTTCGTCTAAGATACTCGCATATCGGGCATAGGGGGCGGTAACCGTCAGACCACTAATAGCGCAATAAGTCGTGTCGGGCTAGAGCCCAATACACCATGAAAAACTACTGGAGTACTTACCAGTAAATATCGCTTGCCCTAACCAGGTACTTTGTGTAATGGCTTTCCGAACACATCGCGATATCAACCCCCAATACTGGGAGAGATGAATCCTACCTAACCACTACTGCCTCCCAGTGCTTCGGCACTGCACCCAACCACTGCCTGTTTGCACGACTCATTTGAGCCGTGGTATGGAAGTAATATAAAAATAGTGGGAACATACTCGAGACGAATAGTGATGTCAAGTCAACGGACTAAGATGTACTTGTTACGACCCAATTTAGGAACGCGACTGGCACTTAAATCACACGACGTCAAAAGGTGTAACACAATTCAAGTAAGCCGAAAACCCAGAAATCTAAACCAAGAAAATAAGTTTAATGTTTTAGAAATCGTTATGCGAATTTTTCCGTTTTTGGGTAAAATTTTCGGTATTTTCCGTTTTAACCCGACTGTGATCAAACGTCCATATAGACTTGACAGCACCTAGTTTAGCAAAAATAAAGCTAGTGCGCAAGCTTTGGGGGTATATGGGACGTTTTGGTTCAGATAGAATTTTTCCCAATTTAAATATTATTTTATTGCGGTATTTACATAGTGGAGATTGGGAAATTTCCTTTTATGAAAATTATTGTAAATTTTATCAAGTTGAGTTAACCAAAACCCTTCTCATATATCTAGATCTTTTGTGTTGGCTAGGATTATGTTTAAAGAAAAGAAAAGAATGAATGAGGTGGTTTCATGCAAGCATATGCATTTATGAGCATTTATTGCAAGAATAAGCTAGAAAACCCTACACAATTCCCTCACCTTCCTCAATTATTGGCCGAGCCCCTTCCTTCCTCTGCCTTTGAGTTTTTATTTCTCCATTTACACAAATTTCAAGCTCTTAAATCTCCAAAATTCCAAATTAATATCACAAAAATAACCCAAGACTTGTTTTTGCCTTCTTGATCACTTTGAGTTAGGAAAGCTTGGATCTTGTGAGCTAAAGTTGATAGGTAGAACCCATACAATGATAAATAGGAGTTTTTATGTTGTATAGCTCGTTGAATATGGTTTAGAACATTTAAATATCGTTTTTAGTGTCTTTTTAGTGCCTCTGTATCTGCTGTGATCTGGAAATTTTAGTGAGTGACCAAACAAAATTGTAGTGATATACTAGTGACCCTGGAGCACCACCTGAGACACGAGCACCACCCCACCGGCCACGGCCGGTGACCCAAGGCGAAATTCCGGCGACGCCGGCTATTGAGGGAAGTGCCGGGGTTTGGTTTTTGTGGGTAGTTGTCTGTTGTTGGTTAGGAGTGTTTGGTACTGTTTACTTTTTTAGTATTTACAGTATGAAAAATCTGGGATCATTTTCCTTTAATCTAGTGTTTTGGTTCTGCGCGATACGTTATACGACACGGATCGTGCACTTTGTGTGTTTTTGCTCTTAGGTTGTTTTCGTCGTGTCGCTATGGACATTAGCCACAATACGAACACTTGGGAGTAGGTTTGGAATTGGTGTGTCGTTAAAACGTAGTTTGTTCGTGTTCTTGGTCTATTATTAATATATATTTGCTTTTTTGTTTTATTGTGGTAGGTTCGCTGGCAGGAACTTCGAACACTGCTACAAGGGGAAAAAACAAGTGGTTGGATTCACTTAGCCCGGAGCGTTGGTGAGTAGATTTAACATCTACACGGAAATCGCCCGTATGGCGTTATGCGTCTGGGCTAGAGTTGTTATGTTTTGTCGCATATTCTATTGCATATATAGAATTGCGCATACACATATTACTACTTGGTTAGTGTTGTGCTTGGACTAGTATCTTTAGGACACTGCACTATTATCGACGGCTTATGTTGCACGAGCACTGATTGTATGCCACAATCACCATCAATAATTGCCATGACACGCACAACACCCCTATAGATATGAGATTGTTGCTTAGGGACGTTGGGACATGGTCCTTATTTTTATTTTGCTTATGACATATAGCATACCTGTATACTTACATACTACTTACCCATATACCTATATGGTATTGTACCATTGTGATAGGTATATACACATATGAGACATAGCTACATGTACATCTGGCATACATACATACATATACCTAGAGGGTATTATGGATAGGTATAGACACATACCTTGCTACAAATACTTTGACATCATACATACTTACTTATGGACACATATATCTTGCTATACCGACATGGTTACGCATACCTTGTTATAGCTACATGTTCACCTATTTATGATGTTGCATCTGATTTCGGGGAAATCAGGAATCCCATGATATATTTAGTAACTTGTTGCAGTTAAATAGCGGTTTTCCTTTATATGCTCACATTATTGTTTCATGTTGCATATATTACATTCATGGATTTCATACGATGTCTCTGATATTTTTACTCCTGTATATATAACAGTGGAATGAGACGCTGCTATATATGCCTTTACACCAATATTAGTGGAATGGGATGCTAATATATGTGTATTGATTCATGCATTCATACGTATTCACTACTTGATGTTTTCTGGATTTGAGGACCGTGGTGGTTTCATAGAATTATGCAAGTATTCTTATTCTTTACTTGTTATTGGATGGATCCACTTGAGATTTGTTTTATACCGATACGGGGATCGAGAGTGTCGGTGTTTGGCACTTGAGATTCGAAGACGTATATTACCGATACGGGGGTCGAGGGTGTCGGTGTTTGGCACTTGAGATTCACAAGGACGTATATTACCAATACGGAGATCGAGGGTGTCGGTGTTTGGCACTTAAGATTTGAGGACGTATATTACCGATACGGGGATCGAGAGTGTCGGTGTTTGGTGTTAGTTGTATGTATGCCCTAGAGGCCAGTATTGTACAGATGATGTATATTATATTGGATGCTTGGACATATATAGATAGGACTTTCTTGCTCGATATGATAGTATGCTATCCATTTGCTCTTTATCTTAACATGTATACTTGTCTTATAGTTACATGTTGGTAAAGCCCTTAGGATATGTACTTGACTACCAAGACTATGATGTAGATCATACTAGTGGGGCCATGGTAGTCCATAAGTACATCCTTTAATGTTCCTAGTCGTAGGTGTATCGAGACAGGGCATCGATATACCAGAGTAGACTAGCGTATACGCTTCTCGACCTATGAGATGGGCGATGGATGATCCCATATCCATTGGTGTTTGACATCAGAGATGGTATATGGGTGCTCAGTGGAGACTGTATTAGGTCCATGTTACCCACCCCGGTTCTTTCGGGGAGGCGGAACAGGTAAAAATCAAAATTTTCCTCGATAGGTAACATGGACCGTTCATGAAGGATCGTTGCTAAACAAGAACTAACAAAAATTCTACAAGTTCTAACTACTATGTAGAATGGTTATACCTTGGTCTTGAACTCCTTCTCTTCTTGTTGTGGTTCTTCCTCTTGCTTGCTCCTTGTAGTTGCTTGAACGGATCCTCCTTGTCGTCTCCTCTTTACCATAGATGGATCCACCCGAGGGTCTCGAAATTGAGCTCCAATCTCAACCTAGAGATGACTAAGGTGTTTGGTTTGCTAAACCTAATACCTTAGATTGAGTAGAGAAGAGTGATGGTGGTTTTGTCTCAAAGGTTCATGATTTCCAACTCATGGAACACTTGAACCTTTTGAGAGAGGAAGAGGGAGAGCTTTTTCATGAGAGAGAAAGAAGATGATAGAAAATGAGCTCTCATAATGCAACCATCCTCACAAAAGTGAGAATTATGATAATAATAATAATTAAGTATGGTGATGGTTAGTTTCAATGACCATTATCATTTCATGCAATTACTTCATTTTGTAAAAAACAAGCAAGCAAAAGTCATATCCATGAAATGATAACCATGAAATGATGATGGTCAACAAGTCCAAAATGGTCAACCGGTCAACAAAGTCAACAAGTCAACAAATGTCAAACTTTCAACTCAACCATGGCACAATAATACTTAATTAATATTATTAGTCATATATCATATTCTCATTAGGGTTTAGAAAAAGGTCAACGGTCAACAAGTCAACCAAAGCCAAATGGTTAACAACCCTATTGAGAATTCTCTGTCTCTGTCTCTAACAACTGTGCATACACACCCGCATCCGTGCTCCAAGGAACACGAATACACTGAGACAAAACCAATCCCAACACAATTACTAGGATCTGGCTTAAACCAAAGCCCTCTAGTAACTACTGTCCGGACATCAAACGTGCACAAGTGCGCGGATGTGAACGAACCCCGTCGCAAAACTATGCAACCTCTACTCTGTTTTTCCCAAAGGCGAGTAACCCTCTGTGTGGGACTCTAAAGGCTCGACACTACGCTGGCAGTGGGTTTAACCACAGGCCGCAAGCGGTACTAGCTGTACGTAACGGTCCCTAGGTAGATGCCGATAAGAAGACTGATGAGGTGAACCCATCGAACTCCTACTGAGCCTGAATATGACAATCTCCGTACAGTCCAGTCTGTTCATCTGAGAATATCGCATGGCGGGCCTAGGGGGGCGGTAAACGTCAGTCCCCTAATAGCGGTACAAGTCGTGTCGGTGTGTAGCCTAAAACACCCTGAGAATCTACTGGAAAACCTACCAGCAATTCTCGCTTGCCCTGGCCACAGACGACAATGTGTAATGGCTCTCCTAGACACAGCGCGATATCAACTCCCAATACCGGGAGAGACAAATCATGTCTAACCGTCACTGCCTCCAAGTGCTTCGGGACTGCACCCAACTACTACCTGTTTGCACGACTTAGTAGAGCCGTGGTAGGGTAGTAATCTAAGAACAGTGGGAACACACTCGAGGAGAAGTGACAGTATCAAGTCAGCGGACTAAGCTGTACTCATGTCACCTGGGAACTGTTAACCGACGATAGGTATAATACCAACCAACAGTCCCCGATGAGTCATGTCCAGTGTACTCATAACCTAACGAGCACCTGCATACTATCTCCAGTACGATGTACTGATGGCTGTGGGACAGACCATCTCACCTGCTGGGAAGAGAAGCGTATGCACCAGTCTACTCTGGAGTATCGATGCCCTGTCTCGATAATCCTACGACTAGGGACCAAAATAAGGATGTGCTTATAGACTACCCAGCCCCCACTAGTGTGATCGCCATCACAACGCCGGTAGTCAAGCAAAAATCCAAAGGGCTCTACCAATATGTTTTCAGCGATATGTTAAAGGAAACATATACACATATTAAGATAGAAACAAACCAAGTAGCATATTACTATATCGAGCAAGACTGACGTAAACCCTTATATATATATCCCAAGCCTCCAAAATGTATTATACAAACTAGTACTATACAATAATGGCCTCTAGGGCATACATATCTAACAATCTCCCACTTGCACTAAAGGCCAGTAATTGGTATACTGCATACCCAACGTCTGCATTAAGGCCAGCTGCTGGCGTACCGCATACCCAATAGCTCAAAAAGTCGCTCGAACTGTGTTTGAGGGAGGGCCTTTGTGAATGGATCCGCCGTGTTGTCTTTTTTGTCCACTCTCCGTACCTCGATCTCCTGGCGATCAATGATCTCCCTGATCAGGTGATACCGCCTTAAGATGTGTCTGGATTTCTGATGGGACCTTAGTTCCTTTGCTAAATCTATAGCCGCATTGTTATCGCAATACAAAGGTATTGGGTCAACAATGGACGGAACCACCTGAAGTTCACTAATGAACTTCTTCATCCAGACCGCCTGTTTTGCGGCATCGCTTGCAGCAATGTATTCATCCTCCATCATCGAGTCTGCGACGGTATCCTGTTTGGAACTCCTCCAACATACCGCCCCTCCGTTGAGGGTAAACACAAAACCCGAGACATACTTGCTGTTATCCTTTTCGCTCTGGAAGCTTGAATCGGTAATGGACTCAACCCTGAGGCCTCCATTACTGTAAACCAGGAACATCTCCTTAGTCCTTCTCAGGTACTTGAGAATGTTCTTCAGTGCTGTCCAGTGGCCCTCACCTGGGTCTGACTGATACCGGCTCACCACGCTCAGTGCGTAAGCTACATCTGGTCTTGTACATAGCATCACATACATTATAGATCCTACCGCCGAAGCGTAGGGTATAATGCTCATGCGAACCCTCTCCTCGTCAGTCTTAGGAGACATCTTCTTGGAGAGGGTGATTCCATGCAATGCGGGTATGTTACCGCTCTTGGAATCTTCCATACTAAATCTCTTTAGTACGGTCTCTATGTACCTGGACCGCGAAAGTCCCAGTAGTCTCTTGGATCTATCTCTGTAGATTTTGATCCCCAGAATGTACGAGGCATCTCCCAGGTCCTTTATGGAGAACCGTTGTGACAAGAATAGCTTGACCGATTGTAGCATAAGAATGTCATTTCCTATTAAAAGAATGTCGTCCACGTACAAGACTAGGAACACGACAGTTCGTCCTACAATCTTCTTATAGATACAAGGTTCATCTTCGTTCTTGATGAAATCAAATTCCTTGATTGCCTCATCAAAACAGATGTTCCAGCTCCGCGATGCCTGCTTCAATCCAGAAATGGATTTAAGTAACTTGCACACCTTTCCGCTGCTCCCACTGTCTACGAAACCTTCTGGCTGATCCATGTAAACGCACTCTTCCAAACAGCCGTTTAGAAAAGCCGTTTTAACGTCCATCTGCCAAATTTCATAGTCATGGAAGGCAGCAATAGCAAGTAGGATCCGAATGGATTTGAGCATAGCCACTGGAGAAAAAGTTTCGTCATAATCCACACCAGGTCTTTGATGAAAACCTTTTGCAACGAGTTTAGCCTTATAGGTTTCCACCTGCCTATCTACACCAAGTTTCCTTTTGTAGATCCATTTGCATCCAACGGGTTTTACCCCAGGTGGAGCAATATCCAAGGTCCACAATTTATTGGTGTACATGGGCTGCATTTCGGATTGCATAGCATCCAGCCACTTATCAGCGTCCCTACTGATAATGGCCTGCTTGAAACTGGTAGGGTCATCTTCTTCCAAGATGCAATCCTCTCGATCCCCGTCTATGAGAAAACCGTAGTATCTCTCGGGCGGACGAGAAATCCTACCAGATCTGCGGAGTGGCTGAGGATCGTCTGGGGTTATTGAAGCTTGAGGTTCTGTCAAATTTTCAGTTTCATTTTGTGGTCGCTGAATTTCTTCCAGTTCTACCGAACTCCCACTTATTTCTTTTGCAAGAAATCGCCACTCTAAAAAGGTAGCGTGGCGAGATACAAACACCTTCTGTTCCTCGGTGTGGTAGAACAGATATCCTGTAGAGTTTTTAGGATATCGCACAAATTTACATAGAACTGAATGTGCCTGCAGTTTGTCCGGATTTTGTACTTTTACATAGACCGGACAATCCCATATCTTAATACATTTAAGATACGGCCTTTTACCATTCCATATCTCAAATGGTGTCTTAGGCACAGATTTAGACGGAACATCATTCAATAGATATGCTGCTTTTAAAAGCGCATGTCCCCAAAATGAAAGAGGCAACTCAGCACTACTCATCATGGAGCGAACCATATCCAATAGTGTACGATTCCACCGTTCCGATACACCGTTGTGCTGTGGTGTATAAGGAGGAGTAAGCTGAGAGAGAATACCATTATCTTTTAAGTAATCTAGGAATTCCTTGCTTAAGTACTCCCCTCCCCGATCCGATCGGAGGATCTTGATACTTCTGCCAGCCTGGTTCTCTACTTCGTTTCTGAATTCCTTGAATTTCTCAAAAGCTTCAGATTTGTGTCTCGTCAGATACACATATCCGAACCTAGAGAGATCGTCAGTGAATGTGATGAAGTACGAGAACCCACCCCTTGCATGTATAGACATTGGACCACATACATCACTGTGTATGAGTCCCAAGAGCTCAGCTGCCCTTTCTCCATGTCCGGTGAACGGAGATTTTTTCATCTTTCCTTTGAGACAAGACTGAAAAGTTTCATAAGATGAAAACTTGAACGTATCCAAGAGTCCATCTTTATGCAACTTACTTAGTCTTTTCTCTCCGATATGACCAAGACTACAATGCCATAAGTAGGATTCGTTCATATCTGAACTCTTCCTCTTACGTGTGTTTTGTGTATTGAGAACTATATTCTGATTTAGAATGTAGATACCATTACACAGTGTACCTTCTGCAACCAGTACCTTATGAAGGTAGATGTTCATGATATTTCTATCAAGAACAAAGTTATATCCATCTTTATCTAGTAAAGAAACTGATATGATGTTACAAACCATGGAAGGTACATAGTTGCAATCGTTCAAAATCATAGTATTGCCACTTGGCAACACTAGGTGATATTCACCGACGGCTGCAGCATTAACTTGTGCTCCGTTCGCTACCCTGAGCGACATATCACCAGGTGCAACTCTCCTACTTTTTCTCAGTCCCTGCAATATATTACAGATATGAGATCCTGATCCGGTATCAAGTACCCAGGAGGTAGAGCTGACCGTAAAGAAGTTCTCAATTACAAGAACACCTGAAGTAGATGAAAAACCATGCTTCTTCTTCAACTGGGTATCCTTGGAATCCATACAATTCTCTTTCCCTTCCTCATACTTATGACTGTTGTCACAAGTTAGAGCCAAACCAACGTTCCCCAGCCCCGAATAAGAATTCGGATCGGTCAAGCGATACATTTTATTATCTTGATTAGGGCATGAAATGGTTGCTACCTGGAGAGAGAGAAAAGAAACACTCAGCGTGCGCTCTTGCAAGATTAGATTGGTTTATTAATTTATCTAATCAGGATGGCTCCCACTGTTTCCTCAAATTCTTCTTCAAACCTTTAAAAGAAGAACTAGTCAGGATTAATTGCACGTCACAATACTTGCTTAACCTTTCAGCCAGGCTAGTGTCGGTACTTCGAGAGAGGTTTTCCAATGCTTTCGCGAAGTTCCTTAATTAAATAACCTCTTTTTCCTGGAGGCGTAGCCCCGCTAACACCGTTCTAGACACTTACTTGGTTTATAGCATTGATTGTTAAGTGAAATAATCTTCCGAGAGTAATCCAACACATCAGTGGGATCGGGATCCAACTATCATCGGTTAATGACCTAGATGGAATCCACTCTAGTCACTACACTCCAGAAGGTATGCTAAATCTGCAAGTTTCAGTTTCTTTAGAAACTCCCGATGTGGTTTTTACCCTAGGACCCAAGTGACCTTGACTGAGCCAACATATCAAAGGATCCTAGCCATGTTCAACCCGTCATTTTCTTGATTGCATTAGACCCATCCGTACGAGTCCTTAACTGAGCCAAAATGACCGCACGACTGTCCCAGCCAATCACATTATATGCTACAGAAAAATATTACATAGCTACCGTTCACTACGCCTCGGCTGAGCACGAAATACGTAGCACGAATACTAAGCAATACCAATCCGAAATGACGGAGGGCTACGACTGGGTTTTGGCGAGAAACCCGTTAACGTAATGAACTTGATATAGTTGAAGGAACAAGATTGCCTTTTTGAAAATATTGTGGCGAAAAATTTTGCTAAAGAGGTCACTACCCGTGAAGGGATCTCGGCTCTTTCCTCGTCGAATGAGGTGCAGGATATTCCAAACTGAATACCTCGATGCAAAGCAAGAATAATCGACTATAGTGAAGTTATTACCCTGACGCAAACTTTTTGTCTAAGGGGTCACACCTGATGAAGGGGTCTCGGCCCTTGCCTCGTCGAATGAGGTGCTGGGCATTCATAACCGAATACCTCTGTGCAAAACAAAAGAGAGCATCCTTGCAATAACAGCTTTTTGAAAAATTGTTCCAACAACGTTCTTTTTAGGTTTGTTTTCTTGCATTAATTTAATGCGTCCCATCAATTAATCCTACCATTGCAGAAAAAAATGAAAATATGACGTATGCTTATGCCATCCGCATTCGCCACGGGGCCCCGTCATTACCCGTTAGGTTACTTAACTAACGACGGAGCGGGGGCTGGACTAGCGCGGATGCAAAACATAAGGAACGCCTAAATAGATATCATATAGATATATACACATTCGTTAGATGCAATGATAGTCATTCTAGATATACTAGGAATCCGCATTTCGTTCGAGCCTGCAACGAAAGACGGATTACACGGTCGTGATGAATAGCCAAAAACCCAACCCTAGACCCCTACGGGTGCGGCAAACTACCCGCCAAATACCCGAAGTGAAGCAGCCTCCCTCAACACCGTGAGTAGGCCACTCAGCACTTCAATGTACCCGGTAGTTTGTGCACCCCACCTTGGGTCTATCTTAGGAGAAAAAACAGTAAAAGAAATAATATACAATGGTGGCTACAACCTCATCCCGGATGTGCGGCCATACAAATAATATTACATCAATTACATATTTACATCAAATGAAAGATAAAGAAAACTCTCATCTCACAAAACCCCGGCTATTCATCCGCGACAATCCAACAAGTTTATATACACAATCCAACAACATTACAGATCACAGGTATGCACAACCCCCACTAATCGACGTATAGCGATTTGCCGACGTTCAGTGCTTATATCACATTACAGATATAACCATTTAGCCAAAGTTTGTAGAATTCCGATCAAAATACAAATTTGTAACTACCCCAAAAATTAACATTTTTCTCTCGAAAATCTGGACAGAAACAAAATATCCCAAAATCCCAAAACAGCAAACAGAGGAATCTGCAACAAATTTGAGCCGTGGCCGAGTCAACTCGGCCGCGGATCCGCGGCGGAACGCATGGTTCCGCCGCGCTTCCGCGGCGAGTCGGCCGAGTCGGGGTCTCAAATTTCTTGACAATTCCCAGAAAACCCTGCCTGTATTTTTCATGTCATACAAAATATTTTTAGGCCTGTTTTGAAAATCGACAGAAAATACATTTTTCGGTTTGTTTTCGGGATTTTTTCCGGATCGAGATTCTAAAAACTTTGCTAACAGTTAGATGTTGCTTAGCTAGGCTCTGATACCACTGTTAGGTCCGCGTTACCCACCCCGGTTCTTTCGGGGAGGCGGAACAGGTAAAAATCAAAATTTTCCTCGATAGGTAACATGGACCGTTCATGAAGGATCGTTGCTAAACAAGAACTAACAAAAATTCTACAAGTTCTAACTACTATGTAGAATTATTATACCTTGGTCTTGAACTCCTTCTCTTCTTGTTGTGGTTCTTCTTCTTGCTTGCTCCTTGTAGTTGCTTGAACGGATCCTCCTTGTCATCTCCTTTTTGCCATAGATGGATCCACTTAAGGGTCTCGAAATTGAGCTCCAATCTCAACCAAGAGATGACTAAGGTATTTGGTTTGCTAAACCTAATACCTTAGATTGAGTAGAGAAGAGTGATGGTGGTTTTGTCTCAAAGGTTCATGATTTCCAACTCATGGAACACTTAAACCTTTTGAGAGAGGAAGAGGGAGAGCTTTTTCATGAGAGAGAAAAAAGATGATAGAAAATGAGCTCTCATAATGCAACCATCCTCACAAAAGTGAGAATAATGATAATAATAATAATAATTAAGTATGGTGATGGTTAGTTTCAATGACCATTATCATTTCATGAAATTATTTCATTTTGTAAAAAACAAGAAAGTAAAAGTCATACCCATGAAATGATAGCCATGAAATGATGATGGTCAACAAGTCCAAAATGGTCAACCGGTCAACAAAGTCAACAAGTCAACAAAAGTCAAACTTTCAACTCAACTATGGCACAATAATACTTAATTAATATTATTAGTCATCTATCATTTTCTCATTAGGGTTTAGAGAAAGGTCAACGGTCAACAAGTCAACCAAAGCCAAATGGTCAACAACCCTAATGAGAATCCTCTGCTTCTGCCT
The DNA here is from genome assembly GCA_030015575.1 of Agapanthus africanus. Taxonomy (NCBI): domain Eukaryota; kingdom Viridiplantae; phylum Streptophyta; class Magnoliopsida; order Asparagales; family Amaryllidaceae; genus Agapanthus; species Agapanthus africanus. Next base: position 457,318,143 of record JASDDO010000014.1, on the reverse strand, counting down.
CTGTCAACTGGGCATACAAACCCGCATCCGTGCTCCAAGGAACACGACTACACTGAGACAAAACCAACCCCAAAACAATTAATAGGATCTGGCTTAAAACAAAGTCCGCTAGTAACTACTGTCCGGACACCAAACGTGCACAAGTGCGCGGATGTGAACGAACCCCGTCGCAAAACCATGCAACCTCTACTCTGTTTGCCCAAAGGCGAGTAACCCTCTGTGTAGGACTCTAAAGGCTCGACACTACGCTGGCAGTGGGTTTAACCACAGGCCGCAAGCGGTACTAGCTGTACGTAACGGTACCCAGGTAGATGCCGATAAGAAGACTGATGAGGTGAACCCATCGAACTCCTACTGAGCCTGAATGTGACAATCTCCGTACAGTTCGGTCTGTTCGTCTGAGAATATCGCATGGTGGGCCTAGGGGGCGGTAAACGTCAGTCTCCTAATAGCGGTACAAGTCGTGTCGGAGTATAGCCCAAAACATCCTGAGAATCTACTGGAAAACCTACCGGCAATTCTCGCTTGCCCTGGCCACAGACGACAATGTGTAATGGCTCTCCTAGACACAACGCGATATCAACTCCCAATACCGGGAGAGACGAATCCTTTCTAACCGTCACTGCCTCCAAGTTCTTTGGGACTGCACCTAACTACTACCTGTTTGCACGACTCAGTAGAGCCGTGGTAGGGTAGTAATCTAAGAACAGTGGGAACACACTCGCGGCGAAGTGACAGTGTCAATTCAGCGGACTAAGCTGTACTCATGTCACCTGGGAACTGTTAACTGACAATAGGTATAATACCAACCAACAGTTCCCGACGAGTCCTGTCCGGTGTACTGTTCATACCAGATTTTTGCATTTTTATACCACCCAATTTTTATCATATTGTTTATCGGTAGGTACTCTTGAGCCGTGTTTGCTCGTCAATTACAGGATACAGGTTCTCGGCTCTAAACAATGGAATTCATGGAAAAACACGACAAAACCCGGGTTCCTGCCAACCAGTGAGAAAACACGGTCTCCGCTCTTCATCCGTATGTTGCCAGATACCAGTTTAGGAAGACAAAATGGCAAATCAATGTCACCTTCATGCACAAAGCACAATGGCAACACCAAGACCAAGAAATCTACGCGGTGCTCAAGAAAATCATGACAAAAGATCCACCTTTTTGATCAACAGAAATTCTGGAAAATTCGTGAAGTAATTATGAGAAAACACATATACCAGATTGAAGGGTACATCAAACCAGGGTACCACCAAAAAGCCCTAGGCCCAACTCCTCCATTCAACCGCGGAACCGCGGCCAAAGGGCGGTCTAGGACGCGGTTCCGCGGCCGTACTAGCGCCGCAGACGAAGATTTTGAAGGGGTGTTTTGGTCTTTTTATTTGTGTTCTGGTGGTTGCCCTAGGTTTTCATTTTTTAGCCTATAAATAGCCCAGAACTTTGTGAAGAAAGGTGTGGGGATAATCTTGTATTTTATTTTCTAGGTTTAGTTGTGTTTCTTCTTCCTCTTCTCCATTAAAACTTGTAGTGAGCTTTGTGAGTGAAGAATGATGAATAAAGAATACTCTTTTTCTATTATATCTTGTCTTGTTCTTTTATAATTGCTTGTAATTTTAATTTGTTAACTTAGTTGTTGTTATTTCTTGTTGTTTCTTTCTTTTCTCTTTTTCTTTATCCTTAAAACAACCATGATGCTTACGCTTGATCCTTGCCAAGGTGAGGTCGCAAATAGCTAGTTGTTATCTTCTAATCTCCTTCTTTCTATCTTCCTCTTTTGTGTTGTTTTCTTTTCATTATGATGTGTGAGTAGTTTCATACTTGTTAGGGTAGGATAAGGGAAGTTTGAGAGAAGGAAATCTCTCTCACTCTTTCCTTGCCCAACAACTTAATTCGACTCCCGTTAATTGAACCACAATCCGCTCCTTACGGCACCCTATCCTACATGATAGCGGTGATTCCGTAGTGAGACCGGTTGTGGTTGAATTAACCGGAGGTTATGGCTAAGAGCCAAGAACGGACGGACAAGCACCAAAAGGAAGAACTTATGCGTTGGAAAGCCTAGCTTATACTCGCAAGTTCCTTTCTAGTCGTGCTAATCCCCGTTGTTGCCGATTACGGTAACACCGATATTAAGAGGGGCAACGAAAGATGTGGGAGACTCCTAACTCAAACTAACCTAATCCTAACCCTAACAAGCTCTCTTTACATATCATTTTACCACTTAATTAATCACAACAAAATCTGAAAAACTGAACTTAACTCGTTAAAGCACATAGAAAAAGACTCCCATCTCCCAGCGGACGACCCGTACTTAACCGGCTAGCTACGAGCGAAACCGTCTTGATTGCGGTAATTAACTAAAACTTGAACACGCGGAATCCCTAACAATCAAATGGCGCCGTTGCCGGGGAGACGGTAGTTTATTTCTTTGTGTAATTTCGGGTTAACTTGTGAATATAAAAACAACCGAAAAACAACAAAAAAAATTAATAATATACTTTGTAAAAAAATCATCTTGTTATTTTTGATTAGTTTTTGTGCAAGCGTGCAGGAAAATACGGAGTTCGAGTTCAGTGCCAAAGACGTGGGAAGATAGACCCACATTTCGCGGCTACACCGCCACGGTTCAAAACGAGCAAACGATCTACTGGAGAAGATTCTGGAGCAGTTTCAGTGAGCAAATCCAGATTCAGGGTCTTTAAAAAAGCAGAGGACACATAAAACAGCCCACACCAGAAAAATGAAGAACCAAATCATCATTACTGCCGCGGAACCGCGGCATTAGGGCCTTATTGCCGCGGAACCGCGGCCACTTGGTGGATTCAGTGGGCCAAAATCTCTGGGTAAGTCTCTGTTCTCCTCCCCACTCCTCTGGACTCCAATAAACTGTGTTTTCTGCAAATTTCTTTGCGCAAACTCTTCTTCCCCCTTCCAATAAACTGTTTTTGTGCAGGATTCTTTGCGCCGCGCTAAAAATAAAAATTTTTTGCAGTTGATTTGTCATCGATTTGCATTCATTAATACGGACTTAAGGGGCTTGAAACCAATTCAGATTGGGTGGGGATTTCATCACCCTTCTCAGGACCCCAAAAATCACAAAAAGCATATGCATTGACCATTGTTAAAAATTAAAAAATACTAGACTCAGCCCTAAGGACTTCGCGCTCAATAGGATAGAGGACTAGTTACAGGCATCGGCCGTTTATCCTATCTGACTTTTGCGGTGCCTAGGCAAGTGTGACGAAGGAAAGTGGTTATTTAATTAAGGAACTTCGCGAAAGCGTTGGACAACCTCCCACTTACCTGGCACTTATCTGGCCGCATTAGACGGAGAAGAGGCGGTTTGAGGTCCTTTTTCTAGCCCTCTGGAATAGTTAGGAGCAGGTCTAGTTGACTTAGGCGACCCTAGATCTAGGTGAGATTGTGCATATCTTATTTGTGATTGCTTAAAACCGTAAGTCCGTACATCTTTCTGTAAAGATCTTTCTAAAAAAAAAACAAACAAAAAAAAAGGAAAAAAATCAAAAACTTTTATAAAAACTTGCCCTTTGTCGCTAAATCCATTTTTCACCCTCCACCCATCGTTTTCTCCATTGACGTTTTCTTACCATCACCTTCTCCGGTTTGACTATACTAAACTCGTTTAGTGTATGTCCGCTTGGACTCGGGAAACTAGCGCCCGTCTAGTCCGTGTTACGTTAGTCGCTACCGACTACGCGATCGACTCCGAAGTCGAAACTCTGTCCACTCCTCTTTCACCCCTCCCTTTGCCGGCCAACTCCGACGTTGACCGGAATTCTGTTCATACATCTTCACCTTCACCTTCACCAACCTCTTCTTCCGCGATGTCAGGATTTAATCCGAACATCTCTTTGACTACCGCTGGATTGGCTCCACCTCCTACAGAGACCAATATCCCACCACCACCGCCTGTTGTAGCGCCGCAGGGAATCGCGCTCCAGGATCGTTTCTATCCCACCCGTTCTGCACTTCCCACCTGCCTTTCTCTTCCTCCGGCCAATGGGGATAATTTTGAAATTAAGCCCCACTTCATCAACATGCTTCCACGATTTCATGGGCTTGAATCTGAAGATGCCTATATCTGCATCAACATATTTCAAAACGTCTGTGCCATGATGAAAACTACCCAACTGTCGGACGATGCTATACGTCTACGGGTCATTCCGTTCACTTTATGCGATCTCGCTGAAAAATGGCTGTATAGCACCGCTTCCCACTCCATAACCAGTTGGGACGAGTTTGTTAAAGCGTTTCTCAAAAAGTTCTATCCGAATCATAAAACCGCAAGGATTCGCAATGAAATCAACCAATTCTCTCAGCTTCCTTCTGAACCCTTCTGGAAGTGCTTTGACCGGTACAAAGACCTTCTTGTTCAGTGTCCTCACCACGGTATAGAGAAATGGCAACTTTGCCAAACCTTATACGAGGGCCTGAACCCAGCAACGAAGCAGTTGTTGGAAACCATCTGTCAGGGCCACTTCCTATCGAAATCTGACGAGGAAGCGTGGCAATTCTTTGACGACCTTGCGGAGAAAACGCTACAATGGGAGAGCAACAGACCGACTTCTTCTTCTTCTACCTCCACTTCTACCGGTCAGTCTAGGGTAGGAATTCACCAACTTGATGTCTCTATTGCGATGAAAGCTGAAATGGCTGCAATAACAAGAAAGCTTGAAGCAATAGAGAGCAAATTTTCTTCTCCTGCTCCTGCCCCTGTTCTCCCCCTTCGTACCATTTGCGCTTGTTGTTCCGATCCTTCTCACTTGACCGAAGAGTGTCCTTACAATCCATCCTCGCAAGGACAGGATCAGGGTAATGCTGCATTCCAGCAAAGACCGAGGAATGATCCATACTCTTCCACCTACAATCCCGGTTGGAGGAACCACCCCAATTTTGCCTGGAATCGGAATCAGAATCAATTCCAAGGCAACAATTTCCAAAGGGCCCCTCCGCCGCAACAACAAGCGCAACAACAAACTCAGTATCAGCAGCCCTTCCAACCCCAACCTTTCCAAAATCAGACGAACAATTTTGCACCCAACAATTCTTTTCCACCAAACAACTTTGTTCCGTCAAACAACGATAAGGTTTCCTCGCTCGAATGAAGTCTGGAGGCGTTCGTTAAACAATCGACTCAGTCCACCGCCAACATCCAGTCTTCCATTCAGTCCTTAGTGCAACACACCGCCGCTCACGGGCAAAGCATCAAGACCATCGAGGCCCAGATTGCACAGCTGAATGCGGCCTTAAGCGAGCGAGAAAAGGGGAAGCTCCCGTCCCAGCCACTTCCAAATCCCGGTCACCCACATAATGCACATGTTGCTCTTGAACAACAAAACCATAATGTGAGTGTCGTGACCACACTGAGATCGGGAAGGATGCTGCAAAACAACATTGGCAAACGGATCAACGATGACACCCCGACCGCTTCTTCTTCTTCTTCTTGGTCTTCTGAGCCTATTCTCCGTTCTTCACAAGGCTCTCCTTCCTCTTCTTCTGCTCTGAACGGACCCACTTCTCACTCCACGAAAACACCTGTTCTGGGATCCGTTCCAACTCCACAATCTCCTCCTCCAGCATTAGACTCAACCAATTTTCAAAATGTTCCATTTCCAAACCGGTTGAGGTCTAATAAACAAAATCCTCAAATAGAGAAGATTCTGGAGTTATTTAAGCAGGTTAACATTAACATTCCTCTTTTAGATGCTGTCCAACAAGTCCCGTCCTACGCGAAAATCTTAAAGGACTTGTGCACGAAAAAGAGGAAGTCTCAGGTACCCAAGAAAGTTTTCTTGGCTAGTGCTGTGAGTGATGCCCTTACCCAATCTTTACCACAAAAACGGAAGGACCCTGGCTGTCCTACGATTTCAATTACCATTGGGGATAAGAACATCAACCGCACACTATTAGATCTTGGTGCCAGTGTTAACCTGCTTCCGTATTCAGTATACGTACAATTAGGCGTCGGAGAGCTGAAACCCACGCACTGCACTCTCCAAATGGCCGACCGATCAATCACCCATCCTAGGGGTGAGCTAGAGGATGTGTTAATAAAAGTCGGGGACTTCATATTCCCCGTTGACTTCATTGTATTAGATACACAACCTGTAGCTAACCCCCGGAATCAAATTCCGGTGATACTCGGTCGCCCATTCCTTGCAACCTCAAATGCTGTGATCAATTGTCGCAATGGTTCGATGAACCTCTCTTTTGGAAACATGACGATTGAACTCAACATTTTTAGGTTGGGGAATCAGCCCGCCGAACCTAATGCTCATATACTGGATGTCTGCTCGATCCAGGAGATCACCCCAGAAGAGTGTGAATTCGAGGAGTTTCTGTTTGATCACGATAATCTTGACGCCACTAGTGCGTTTCTCTTCGAACCTGCTGCTGTTTCTGCGCCCGACAACGACTACGAGTGTTTCACGTTTTCAAACGATCTTAGCCGCGCACAACCCGAGTTTGAATCTTTCGAATTTCCGGATGAGTTACCTGAACCATCCGACTCGGTCGCTTACACTCGTTTTGAACCTTTGCTGGAGTCCTTTGAGTTCGAGACCTTTGCACCAATCTTGCCTTCCATCGTTTCACCTCCAACCCTCGAACTCAATCCTTTGCCGTCTTACCTTTAGTACGCTTACTTAGGTGAGAACGAGACCCTCCCGGTCATCATCTCGACTTCTCTAGCTCCAGAGCAAGAGAAAGCCCTTCTTGCGGTCTTGCACAGCAACAGGCAAGATTTTGGCTGGTCCATGGCGGACATCAAGGGGATTAGTCCCCTGATCGTTGAACATCACATTCATCTGATGGATGATGCCAAACCAGCCCGGGATCCACAAAGACGTGTCAATCCAGTCATGAAAGAGGCTGTGAAGAAGGAGATCTTAAAATGTCTAGATAGTGGTATCATTTACCCTATCTCTGATAGCCAGTGGGTTAGCCCCATCCACGTTGTCCCCAAGAAGTCGGGCATCACGGTCATAGCCAACGAGGAGAACTAGTTAATCTCTACTCGCACCCAAACTGGGTGGCAAGTATGCATCGATTACAGAAAACTCAACGCCGCAACGCGGAAAGACCACTTTCCGCTACCTTTCATTGACCAAATGCTTGAACGATTGGCCGGACACGAGTACTACTGCTTTCTTGATGGCTACTCTGGCTATAATCAAATTCCCATCGCCGAAAAAGACCAGGACAAGACCACTTTCACTTGTCCTTTCGGCACGTTTGCATATCGTCGCATGCCCTTTGGGTTATGAAATGCGCCCGCTACCTTCCAGCGGTGTATGATGGGAATCTTCTCAGACATGGTGGAAAAATTTCTGGAGATTTTCATGGATGATTTCTCCATCTTCGGCGATTCCTTCAACGAGTGTTTGCTGCATCTTGACGCTGTCCTTACCCGATGTAAAGACAAGAATCTCACTTTGAATTAGGAGAAATGCCACTTCATGGTGCGCGAAGGTATTGTCTTAGGACATATCATTTCGCAAAATGGCATAGAGGTTGACAAAGCAAAGATTGAGGTCATTTCCAATCTTCCTCCTCCCCAATGCGTCAGAGATATCCGAGCCTTCCTTGGCCATGCCGGTTTCTATAGACGGTTCATCAAGGACTTTAGCAAGATTGCTAGGCCCTTGACTCTTTTGCTGGCCAAGGATACGCCATTCGACTTCAACTCGAGCTGTGTGACTGCATTTGAGTCATTGAAACGCTCACTCACTTCCACTCCCGTTCTTTCTTCACCTGACTGGACGCACCCATTTGAGATTATGTGCGATGCATCCGACTTTGCCATTGGTGTTGTCCTTGGACAACACATCAACAAGATGCCGCACGTAATCTATTATGCGAGCCGAACCCTGAACGACGCCCAACTCAATTATACAACAACTGAGAAGGAATTCTTAGTTGTTGTATTTACTTTAGAAAAGTTCAGGCCCTACCTCATCGGCTCTCCAGTCATTATCTACACTGATCATTCTGCTCTGCGCCATCTTTTTGCGAAGAAAGATGCAAAATCTCGGTTAATCCGTTGGATCCTCTTGCTTCAGGAGTTTGACCTTGTCATTAAGGACAAACGAGGATGTGAAAACGTAGTTGCCGACCATCTCTCATGACTTCCTTCTTCGCCTTCGCTTCAAATTCCGATCAACGACGTGTTCCCGGATGAACAGCTCTTGACAGTATCTTGCGAACCCTGGTTCGCAGATATTGTGAACTATTTGGCCACGGGATTACTACCGACTGAATGGTCGAGTCAGGACAGACTTCGCTTCTTATCCCAAGTAAAGCACTTTTACTGGGACGAACCCTATTTGTTCAAGTACTGTCCCGACCAGATTATTCGTCGGTGTGTCCCTGACGAGGAATTCAAGAGTGTGCTGTCATTTTGCCACGATCAAGCGTGTGGCGGGCATTTTGGCCCCAGAAAGACAGCTGAGAAGATCTTGCAATGTGGTTTCTACTGGCCACAACTCTTTAAAGACGCTGATAACTATTGCAAGACTTGCTCCCGGTGCCAACACATGGGCCGGATATCCCGGAGGAACGAGATGGAGCTCCAACCGATCTTGGTTGTGGAGATTTTCGATGTTTGGGGGATAGATTTCATGGGGCCGTTTCCCAGCTCTTTTGGGAACTTGTACATCCTTCTCGCTGTTGATTACGTCTCTAAATGGGTTGAGGCTGTGCCCAGCCGGACTAACGACAACAAGGTTCCTTAAAGAAAACATTTTCTCCCAGTTTGGGCACCCCCGAGCGATCATTAGCGACAATGGAAGTCATTTCTGCAACAAAGCTTTCGAAGCCTTGATGCGGAAATACTCCATTAATCATATGCTCTCTACGCCCTACCACCCCCAAACCTGGGGGCAGGCCGAAGTTTCAAATCGGCAAATCAAGCAGATACTGGAGAAGACGGTTTCCAAGAACCGTAAGGATTGGTCGCTGAAACTCACTGATGCCCTTTGGGCCTTTCGAACCGCTTATAAGACCGACCTTGGCATGTCTCCCTATCGGCTTGTGTACGGAAAAGCCTGCCACCTACCTGTCGAAATAGAGCATCGCGCATTTTGGGCGATAAAGGAGCTGAATCTGTCTCTCGAAGATGCGGGCAGCCATCGGAAGCTGCAGTTGAACGAACTGAGCGAGCTTAGGGATGAGGCTTACGATAACGCGGTTATCGTTAAGAATTGAACGAAGGTGTTTCACGATAAACACCTTTTGCGCAAAACCTTCGTACCTGGTCAGCAGGTACTGCTTTACGACACCCGACTTCACTTCCATCCAGGAAAGCTCAGATCTCGCTGGAAAGGGCCGTATTTTGTGTGGAATGTATATCCGCAGGGCGCTGTGGATTTGGAAAATACGAAGGACGGTTCATTTTTCAAAGTGAATGGACACCGACTCAAACCGTACCTTAGAGCCGAACCAACAGAGGAGCTCCTGTTCTTACAGGAGCCGGTTTACCCTGCATGATCTTCCTCTGCCTACCTCCAAACTTCGGTTATCCAGCCAAGAACAGTGGACACTGTCCCAAATAAGTTTGGGGGTATGTATAAACCATTTTGTATATATTTGTGTATATTCTTTTTCTTTTTCTTTTCTTTAAAAACAAAAACAAATTTTTTTTTGTGTATCGCTAACCGACAATTTTGACCCTTCAAATGATCTTTTCATGCAACGACAGTGAGGACACTGTCCAGTTTAAGTTTGGGGGTACGCTCGGTACGCATTTCTTACCTTCGCATTCATATGTATATTTTGCATCTGCATATTAAAATCCATAAAATCCATAAAAATCTGAAAATTTTCTAAAAACATAAAAACTTTTCTGTCAAGTTAGCTAGTGGGAGGACTCTGATTCAACATTTCGACGGTTTTGTTTGATAAAATAAGAATAACTAAATCTTATGTTTAGATTTTAAAAACCTGAAAGATAACTCTCCTTTGAAGTTAACTATAGCTGATATACGTCTTTACATCACACTACACATGTCGTGAGTTTTTGGGAATTAGATGACAAGTCTTTTATGTTTAAAAAATTTTAAACAGATAAATGAATTTCTGAGGATCAAATAGGTTTGTTCTGAAATAAGTAATGTCAAGAATAGTTTATGAAGAAAAGCGAATATGAAGGAATGTTATTGACGCCTTAATTGGAACTAAGTCTGAAAAATAACCCATCTGGAACTTGATTGGAATGATTACACACCAAACCCACTAAACACGTCTTTTATCCAAAAAAAAAATAATGGAACTGCCGGTTATATCTCCGTTCGTATTAAATCATCTGATTTTCACGCCAACTGTCTTTTGTTTTTGGACCTGGGTAACTTGAGTAATTAAGTCCACCGGGGTGTTTCTACACCTGATGCCCTAAGACCAACTGGTTTGGGTGCATTGGCCCAAAGCTCGCTAAGAAGCCTAGAAAGTCCAGATTAAAACAAAATCAAGCAAGTGTTCTCTCCGAGTTAAAATTCCTAACGGTTCTCTGTGTGAGAATAATCTTGATAAAAGACAGGCTTTTATAAAAAAATTTAGCGGAGATATGAAGGTTTTATTCTATGATAAAGTCTATTGCACGTTCACAGAGGTGTGTATGAAATGAAAACAAGAAAAAGGTGGAGTGAAAAATAAGTCCTAGTTTCCTGTTACGGAAGACAGAAATTCTGAAGTTGAAACTTTACTGGAAAATGAAACTTGAAAAATGCTTAACTCTTTATAAAACTTATGTGATCCTTTTAAAATTGTTATCTGGGCTTTATTGTGTGACATGATGACTTAAATCGATCCTTCTGGAAACTTAACGACACTATTTGCACTGCACGTAAAGACATATAAAATCTGTAGTTAAATAAGAAGCGAGGTGTAAAAAATAAAGGTTCGATAGTCTAGGCTTAGGATCATAGAATTGTTATTTTCTGAAACAAAACTTTAGGGGTTTGAAGCTTAGTTATTTTACAAAACTAGCTTGACCGGATTTTGTGGGTAGTATCCGCTGAAAACCCTCAGGAGACAACACTCCTCCTACTGGGGACACCTAGAGGTTTAACGGCTTGTTGCACATGCTCAGTGCAATCGCGTTCCCTGCGAAAGTGAGGTTAGGAAATTTTTTGGGAATAAATTGGCTTTGCTCGGGACGAGCAAATGATAAGTTTGGGGGTATTTGTTCATATCAGATTTTTGCATTTTTATACCACCCAATTTTTATCATATTGTTTATCGGTAGGTACTCTTGAGCCGTGTTTGCTAGTCAATTGCAGGATACAGGTTCTCGGCTCTAAATAATGGAATTCATGGAAAAACACGACAAAACCCGGGTTCCTGCCAACCAGTGAGAAAACACGGTCTCCGCTCTTCATCCGTATGTTGCGAGATACCAGTTTAGGAAGACAAAATGGCAAATCAATGTCACCTTCATGCACAAAGCACAATGGCAACACCAAGACCAAGAAATCTACGCGGTGCTCAAGAAAATCATGACAAAAGATCCACCTTTTTGATCAACAGAAATTCTGGAAAATTCGTGAAGTAATTATGAGAAAACACATATACCAGATTGAAGGGTACATCAAACCAGGGTACCACCAAAAAGCCCTAGGCCCAACTCCTCCATTCAACCGCGGAACCGCGGCCAAAGGGGGGTCTAGGCCGCGGTTCCGCGGCCGTACTAGCGCCGCAGACGAAGATTTTGCAGGGGTGTTTTGGTCTTTTTATTTGTGTTCTGGTGGTTGCCCTAGGTTTTCATTTTTTAGCCTATAAATAGCCCAGAACTTTGTGAAGAAAGGGGTGGGGATAATCTTGTATTTTATTTTCTAGGTTTAGTTGTGTTTCTTCTTCCTCTTCTCCATTAAAACTTGTAGTGAGCTTTGTGAGTGAAGAATGATGAATAAAGAAGACTCTTTTGCTATTATATCTTGTCTTGTTCTTTTATAATTGCTTGTAATTTTAATTTGTTAACTTAGTTGTTGTTATTTCTTGTTGTTTCTTTCTTTTCTCTTTTTCTTTATCCTTAAAACAACCATGATGCTTACGCTTGATCCTTGCCAAGGTGAGGTCGCAAATAGCTAGTTGTTATCTTCTAATCTCCTTCTTTCTATCTTCCTCTTTTGTGTTGTTTTCTTTTCATTATGATGTGTGAGTAGTTTCATACTTGTTAGGGTAGGATAAGGGAAGTTTGAGAGAAGGAAATCTCTCTCACTCTTTCCTTGCCCAACAACTTAATTCGACTCCCGTTAATTGAACCACAATCCGCTCCTTACGGCACCCTATCCTACATGATAGCGGTGATTCCGTAGTGAGACCGGTTGTGGTTGAATTAACCGGAGGTTATGTCTAAGAGCCAAGAACGGACAGACAAGCACCAAAAGGAAGAACTTATGCGTTGGAAAGCCTAGCTTATACTCGCAAGTTCCTTCCTAGTCGTGCTAATCCCCGTTGTTGCCGATTACGGTAACACCGATATTAAGAGGGGCAACGAAAGATGTGGGAGACTCCTAACTCAAACTAACCTAATCCTAACCCTAACAAGCTCTCTTTACATATCATTTTACCACTTAATTAATCACAACAAAATCTGAAAAACTGGACTTAACTCGTTAAAGCACATAGAAAAAGACTCCCATCTCCCTGCGGACGACCCGTACTCAACCGGCTAGCTACGAGCGAAACCGTCTTGATTGCGGTAATTAACTAAAACTTGAACACGCAGAATCCCTAACAATCATGTACTCGTAACCTAACGAGCACCTGCATACTATCTCCATTACGATGTACTGATGGCTGTGGGACAGACCATCTCCCCTGCTGGGAAGAGAAGCGTATGCACCAGTCTACTCTGGAGTATCGATGCCCTGTCTCGATAATCCTACGACTAGGGACCAAAATAAGGATGTGCTTATAGACTACCCAGCCCCCACTAGTGTGATCGCCATCACAACGCCGGTAGTCAAGCAAAAATCCTAAGGGCTCTACCAATATGTTTTCATCGATATGTTAAAAGAAACATATACACAATTTAAGATAGAAACAAACCAAGTAGCATACTACTCTATCGAACAAGACTGTCGTAAACCCGTATATATATATCCCAAGCCTCCAAAATGTATTATACAAACTAGTACTATACAATAATGGCCTCTAGGGCATACATATCTAACAGACTGGGTACACTGGACGGACTCGCCGAGAACTCCCAGATGGTGTTATACCTCACGTCAGATGGCAGTTCTCTGGTGACACTTGTGCAGGTTAGTCTGTAGACCTGAGATCGTCATAGAGTCTTGTGTGATTCCCACTGTGCTTTGATTTCCACCTTACCACGTCAAAGAGGGCATGCAAAACGGTGGTTTTTGGGTACAGTCCCGAGTCACATGGAGGCAATGAGCGATAGGAGAGGTTTCGTCTCTCCCGGTATTGGGGGTTGATGTTGCGCTGTTCTCGATTGGCCGTAACAGGGAAGTCCCTGGCCAGGGCTGATTTAGAGATTTACTGGTAAGAGTTACCAGTAGTTTCTTGACCCGTTATGAGCCTCATATCGACACGAGTTATCGGTTATTGGGGTCTGACGTTTACCACCCCTAGACTTGATATGCGACATATCAGACGAGGAGACCGGACTGTACGAGAAGTGTTACCGTTAGGCTTTTACAGGAGTTGGAGCGGGCTTGCTTGCTGATCTTCTGATTGCTCAATACCCGGGTAGCCGTTACGTCCAGCTAGTACCGCTGACGGCTTGTGGGTGCTTGGTATGATCATCACCTACTGCCGGCTTATTGACGAGTCTTTAGAGTCCTATATAGAGGATTTACTGGCTCAGGCAAAACGAAATAGGAGCACGTATGTGATATGTGCGGGACCGAGAATAATGCGTGTATGTGATACCGTATTCTATTCTCGCGACTTTTTGTATCGGTCGGTTATATGAGATATAGCCGGGTTATCGAATTATGTGTTGATTCGATAAGTCGATACATTGGATGTTAGTCGGTTATATATGATATGACCGGATTATTAAGTCAAGTGTTGATTTAATAATTTAGTGTATAATTGTATATATGATACACTAATTTACATTAACTAACATTTGTTCACTTAAGGATTTTTATCACATGTGCACAACTTTAATATATATGTGATATATACTAAAATGTGTTTTCATTTTGTATCATGGTTGTTGATACATCATGAATGGGTGTGCAATACATACACCATTCTATTTTAAATGGTGGTTTATAATTATTTAAGGTAATTACAAATTAGTGGAGCTTATGTCACAAGCATGAAGCCTGTGGAAGCTTGTGGATGCTTTGACAAAGTCCACTAACTTTGTTTTACTTTAGATTTTTTATTAACCTAACCATTTTGGATAAGCCATGGTTATGTCTCTACATAAGTTAGTATATGATACTCACCCACCCATGGTTAGCGCACTTGACTTGATCATTATCCTCATCTTTTCTTTTGTTCATCTTCTTCTTCTTCTTTGAGCAAAAGAAAAGCTTGCTAGGGTTTCAAAATTTTAATCGGGCATGGTTGATGCCTTGTAGAACCTTGTTAGAGTGCCTAGTAACACTACATTTGGCACTTAAGATTCGAGGACGTATATTACCGATACGGGGATCGAGAGTGTCGGTGTTTAGTGTAGGGTTCCTAGGCACACCCATGAGGTTCCACAAGGCATCAACCATGTCCAATTCAAATTTTATGTGCCGAGAAACCCTAATATAGATCGTTAACTAGAGGATAGGCGAAACTATGCAAGTTAACAACTTAACTATGAGTGAAAGGGACTACAACCTTTATAGATCCGGTCCTCCACCTCTTTAGCTCCGTGATGACGTCCCTCCGCTGCGATCAACCGGATCACGGACTCTAGCGTTGGTTTCATCGGAGAAATGATCGGGCTAGATCGTTGACTTCGAAGCCGAAGATGATCTACGTCGAGGCGACTCAAACTCAAGCTATATCTTCACTAGGTCATGAAACTTGTGAAGAAAACACCCTAGACAACATGGCAAGTGGTAGAGGATGAAGAAATAGGAAGTGGGTTCACTTTGGATTTGGATTTCTCACTTGATTTCATCACTTGAAATTTTCAAGAATGGTTTTCTTCACTTGAAGAAGATGAAGAAGAAGAAGAAAGAAAAAATGAATACTTGAAAATAATAAATCAAGTGATGCTTATCATAATGCAACCATGGGTGAAGATAACTCATGTAGAGAGCAAACCATAGTTTAGGTGATGGTTAGGTCAAAGCATAAAGACAAAATGGTTAAGACTTTGAAAAATGCTAAGAAGCTTCATGAAGCTTAAAGCAAAGAAAGAAAAAAGGCACCATTTTGTTTTTACAAAATAAATAAAGAAAATAAAACCCTAACCATTAACTAAATATGGTTTAAATCATACACACCCAAGTTTGCATGTATCATCAAACATGATACAAACTAGTGCACAAACATATATCATATATACAATGTGCACAATCTAGTGAGAAAAATAATCTTAAGTGAACAATACTAGTTAATGTAAAGTAATATATCAAATATATAATTATACATTAAATCATTAAATCAACACTTGATTTAATGATCCGGTCATACTGCATATAACCGACTAATATCAAGTGTATCAGTGTATCAAATCAACATTTGATTCGGTAACCCTGCTATATCTTATATAACCGTCCGATGATACAAATCGCGAGAATAGAATTCAGTATCGCATACTGGTATTATTCTCGGTCCCGCACATATCTCATATGCGCTCCTATTTCGTTTCGCTTGAGCCAGGAAACCACTATGTAGGACTCTAAAGACTCGTCAATACGCCGGCAGCAGGTGATGATCAACGATCAGAAGATCAACGAGCAAGCCCGCTCACACTCCTGTGAATCCAACCAGAAACACTTATCGTACAGTCCGGTCTATTCGTCTGATATGTCGCATATCTCGCCTAGGGGTGGTAAACGTCAGACCCCAGTAGCTTGATAAGTCATGCCGATGTAAGGTCCATAACACGCATGAAACTACTGATAACACTTACCAGTAAATCAGTGCAACCCTGGCCAGGGATTTCCAATTATGGCCAGTCGAGCATAGCGCAACATCAACCCCCAATACCGGGAGAGACGAATCCCCTCCTATCGCTCATTGCCTCCATGTGAATCGAGACTGTACCCAAAAACCACCTGTTTGCACGACTCAGTAGAGCCGTGGTAGGGTGGAAATCAAAGCACAGTGGGAGACACATAAGATTCTATGACGATCTCGGGTCAACAGACTAAGCTGTACCAGTGTCACCTGAGAACTGCCATCTGACGTAAGGTATAATACCATCTGGGAGTTCTCGGTGAGTCCGTTCTGTGTACCCAGTCACCACTGAGCACCCGCATACCATCTCTGATGTCAAACACCAATGGATATGGGATCATCCATCTCCCATCACATGGGTCGAGAAGATATACGCTAGTCTACTCTGGAATATCGATGCCCCATCTCGATCTTCCCACGACTAGGAACATTGAAGGATGTACTCATTTACTACCCAGGCCCCACTAGTATGATCTTCATCATAGTCCTGGAAGTCGAGTACACATCCTAAGGGCTTTATCAACATGTAATAGAGATACTGCAAGTATACATGTTAAGATAAAGTGCAACCAGATAGCGTACTATCATGTCGAGCAAGAAAGTCCAACCCATATATGTCCCAGCATCCACTACAATATACATCTTATGTACAGTAATGGCCTTTAGGGCATACATATAACTAACAATCTCCCACTTGCACTAGGGCCATCTGTAGCAGTGGTTGCAGTATCACATACTCAACTATCCCATATAAGTCTCTCTCTGGGAAAAAGGCCTTTGTGAGTGGATCCGCCCTGTTGTCCTCTGAGTCTACTCTCCTAACCTCGATCACCCTGGAGATCAACTATCTCCATGATCAGGTGATGCTGCCTCAGAATATGTCCGGGTCACTGATGGGATCGGGGTTCCTTGGCCAAAGCTACACTTCCATTGTCACACAATGGTAGGAACCTAGTTCATCTCATGAACTTATATACACCCAAACTTCCTCTTTTGTAGTATCTTTGATAGCGATGTCACTAGCCTTTATCGTCTAGCCTGCCACGGTATCTAGCTTGGAACTCTTCTAACATACCGTCCCTCCATTGAGGGTAAAGACATTGCCTGCGACTGACATTCAGTCGTCCTTATCACCCTGGAACCTTTCCAGTGATTCTCTCCAGGATCAACTGATACCATCTCACTATAACTAGTGAGAATCCTAACATCCATTTAGATCTAACTCATAGATCCAAAACCCAGGATTTAGGAGGTATCACTTTGATCCTATGTGGAGAATCCATGTGATAAGAGGAGATTGACCGAGCGCAGCATAGGAAACTCTTGTCCTATCAAGAGTATGTTGTCCACGTACAATACGAGGATGACCACCTTACTCTCTACTACCTTTTTGTATATACAAGGTTCATCTACCATTTTGATGAAGTCAAACTCTTTGACTACCGCATCAAAACAGATGTTCCAACTCCGCGATGCCTGCTTTATTCTGTAAAGCAACTTGCACACGTTTTCGCTGCTCCCACTGTTTACGAAGCCGTCTGGCTGTGTTCTTATAGACGTTCTCTTCTAAATCAGTATTTAGAAAAGCAGTCATGACACCCAACCACCAGATATCGTAGTCATGGTATGTAGCAATAGCAAGTAGGATCTGGATGGACTTAAGCAAAGGCACTGGAAAAGGTTTCATCATTTTCCACGCCTGGTCGATGACGAAAACCACTGACAAGTCTAGCTTTGAAAGTCTCAACTTTTCCATCTACACAAGGTAATCTTCTCAAGATATACTTGTAGGGTTCCTAGGCACACTCAAGAGGTTCCACAAGGCATCAACCATGCCAAAATCAAAATTTTCTTGTACCAAGAAACCCTAATGCTAGATCGTTAACTAGAGGTAAGGAGAAAACCATACAAGTAAACAACTTTACTAGAAAGTGAAAGTGACTACAACCTTTGTAGATCCGGTCCTCCACTTCTTTAGCTCCGTGATGACGTCCCTTCGCTGCGATCACCGGGATCCCAGACTCTTGCGATGATTTCGTCGGAGAAATGAGCGGGCTAGGTCGTTGACTTTGATGCCGAAGATGATCTACGTCGAGGCAACTCTAACTCAAGCTCCATCTTCACTTGGTCATGAAACTTGTGAAGATAACACACTCTACTACATGGCAAGTGGTAGAGGATGAAGAAATAGGAAGTGGGTTCACTTTAGATTTGGATTTCTCACTTGGATTCATCACTTGATAATTTTCAAGCAAGCTTTCTTTTTCTTCATCAAGAAGAAGAAGAAGAAGAAAAGAATAGAAAAAGAATTAATGAATAATAATAAATCAAGTGATCTTATCATAATGCAACCATGGGTGAAGCTAACACATGTAGAGAATAAACTAGGGTTTAGGTATAATGGTTAGGTTAAGGAAAAAACAAAATGGTAAAGACTTACAAAGCATCATGAATCTTCTAAAATAAAACAAAGCAAGCCTTCATTTTATTTTTGCCAAAATGAATAAAGAAAATAAATAAAACAAATGAAAACCTAACCATTAACCTAAAGATGGTTTAAAGCAAACATACACCCAAGTTTGCATGTATCATCAAACATGATACAAACTAGTGCACAAACATATATCATATATACAATGTGCACAATCAAGTGAGAAAATAATCTTAAGTGAACCAATACTAGTTAATGTAAAGTAATATATCAAATATATAATTATACATTAAATCATTAAATCCACACTTGATTTAATGATCCGGTCATATCGCATATAACCGACTAATATCTATAGTAACGACTTATCGAATCAATACTTGATCTGATAACCCGGCTATATCTCATACAACCGATCAATGTCACAAATCGCGAGAATAGAATACAGTATCACATACTGGTATTATTCTCGGCCCCGCACATATCTCATATGCGCTCCTATTTCGTTTCCCTTGAGCCAGAAAACTTCTGTGTAGGACTCAAAAGACTCGTCAATACGCCGGCAGCAGGTGATGATCATATCAAACACCCACAAGCCGCAAGCGGTCTGCCAAACGTAACGTCAACCCGGGTATTGAGCGATCAGAAGATCAACGAGCAAGCCCGCTCAAACTCCTGTGAATCCAGCCAGTAACACTTACCGTACAGTCCGGTCTGATCGTCTGATATGTCGCATATCTTGCCTTGGTGTGGTAAACGTCAGACCCCGGTAGCTCGATAAGTCGTGTCGATATGAGGTCTATAACAGTTCGAGAAACTACTGGTAACACTTACCAGTAAATCTCAGCAACCCTGGCCAGGGATTTCCGGTTATAGCCAATCGAACACAGCGCAACATCAACTCCCTATACCGGGTGAGACGAATCCCCTCCTATCGCTCATCGCCTCCATGTGATTCAGGACTCTACCCAAAAACCATCGTTTTGCACGCCCTCTTGGACGTGGTAAGGTGGAAATCAAAGCACAGGGAAATCACACAAGACTCTATGACGATCTCGGGTCAACAGACTACTCTGTACCAGTGTCACCAGAGAACTGCCATCTGACGTGAGGTATAACACCATCTGGGAGTTCTCGGCGAGTCCGTCCAGTGTACCCAGTCTCCACTGAGCACCCGTATATCATCTTTGATGTCAAACACCAATGGATATGGGATCATCCATCGCCCATCTGTATGGGTCGAGAAGGTATACGCTAGTCTACTCCGGTATATCGATGCCCCGTCTCGATACACCTACGACTAGGGACCTTGAAGGATGAACTTATAGACTACCATGTCCCCACTAGTATGATCCGCATCATAGTCCTGGTAGTCAAGTACACATCCTAAGGGCTTTACCAACATGTAACAGAGAGACAATCAGTATACACGTTAAGGTAAAGTGCAACCAGATAGCATACTATCATGTCGAGCAAGAATGTCCTCCTTATATATGTCCAAGCATCCACTACAATATACATCCTATGTATAGTAATGGCCTCTAGGGCATACATATAACTAACAATCTCCTACTTGCACTAGGGCCATCTGATAGCAGTGGTTGTAGTATCTCATACTCAACCATCCCATAAATGTCTCTCTCTGGGAAAAGGCCTTTGTTAGTGGATCCTCCATGTTGTCCTCTGAGTCTACTCTCCTAACCTCGATCTCCTTGGAGATCAACCATCTCCATGATCAGGTGATACTGCCTTAGAACATGTCTGGATCACTGATGGGACGGATGTTCCTTGGCATATGCCACAACTCCATTGTCACACAATGGTAGGAACGAAGTTCATCTCATGAACTTATATATATATATCCAGACTTCCTCTTTGGTAGAATCTTAGGTAACGATGTATCTTGCCTTTAATCGTCTAGTATGTCACGGTATCTAGCTTGGAACTCTTCCAACATACCGTTCCTCCACTGAGGGTAAAGACAATGCCTGCGACTGACATTCAGTCGTCCTTACCACCCTGGAACCTTTCCATTGATTCTCCCCAGGATCGATTGATACCATCTCACTACAACTAGTGAGTATCCTAACATCCATTTAGATTTATCTCATAAATCCATAACTTAGGATTTAGGAGGTATCATCTTGATCCTGTATGGAGAATCCTTGTGATAAGCGAAGATTGACTGAGCGTAGCATAGGAAACTCCTTCCCTATCAAGAGTATGTCATCCACGTACTCTACGAGGATCACCACCATACTCCCTACTACCTTTTTGTATATACATGGTTCATCTACAATTTTGATGAAGTCAAACTCTTTGACTACCACATCAAAACAGATGTTCCAACTCCGCGATGCCAGATTTATCACATAAAACATCTTGCTTACGTTTCCGCTGCTCCCACTGTTTACGAAGCTCTCTGGCTGTGTACTTATAGACGCTCTCTTCTAAAACATCATTTAGAAAAGCAGTGATGACACCCAACCACCAGATATCGTAGTCATGGTATGTAGCCGTGGCAAGTAGGATCTGGATTGACTTAAGCATAGCTCCTTTAGAAAAGGTTTCATCATAATCCTTACCTGGTCAATGATGCAAACCTTTAACAAGTCTAGCTTTGAAAGTCTCAACTTTTCCATGTACACCAAGTAATCTTCTCAAGATATACTTGCTCCTGATGGGGATTTAACCCTTCAGATAAAGCAATCAATGTCCATACTTTGTTGTTGTATAAAGATTCCATCTCAGATCGCTAAGCATCCAGCCATTCTTATAAAGACCCACTCCTGATGGCCAGCTCGAATCTAGTTGGGTCATCATCTCATGATGCAATCCTCGCTCCCACAGTCATAGAGAAAACGAAGTATCTCTCAGGTGGGTGAGGAATCCTACTAGATCGGCGGAGAGGCAGAGGTTCATTGGTTACTATTGAATCCTTTGGTTTTACCAAATCATCAATTGTAGTTTGTATAGCTGGAACATTTCCAGTTCTACATAACAGACCTTGCCTCGAGCTTCTCCGGATTTTGCTTTTAGACATAGGCCGGACAACCCCAAATCTTAACTAACTTAAGATATGGGCTCTTCCCTTTCCATATAACATATGAAGTGGTAGGCAACTGATTTGATTTGAACCCTATTCAATAGGTATGCAGCTTCTCAAATGCATAACTCCCAAAAGGAAATAGGTAACTCAGTAGTACTCATCATAGAGCACACCTTATCATATAGGGTGTGATTGCTCCACCCCGATACACCGACGTACTGTGGTGTATACGGAGGAGTAACGCTGAGAGAGAATCTCATTCTCCTTTAGAAAATTCCAAGAAATCCGTGCTCAAGTATTCTCCTCCTTGATCACATCAAAGGACATAATACTTATACCCGTTTTGGTTCTCTACTTCTAACTTATATTCTGTGAATATCTCAAAAGGTTCGGACTTGTGTTTCAACAGGAACATATGTCTGAATCTTGAGAGATTATCAGAGAAAGTAATGAAATACAAAGAATCGGTCTTGGCATGTGTAGACAGGGGACCTTCATACATCAACATGTATCATCCCAAGAGTTCACTAACTCTTTCTCTGTTTCCATTAAACAGAGTTATGGTCATCTTATCTCTGTGACATGATTGGCAAGTTTCACAAGATGTAAATTCAAACTGATTTAAATATGCATCTTCAATGTAACTTAAGCTAGTCGGGTCGCATTGATTTGACCTAGTCTACAATGCCTCAAGAAGGATTCGTTTATTTTTGAACTCTTCCTCTTGTGTGTGTTCCGTATACTAAGAACTGTAGTTTGATTTAGAACGTTAATGCTTTTAGATAACGTGCCTGAACCGATCAACTCTTGATTTAGGAAATGTTCAAAACATTATCCAACAATACAAAATTATATCCTTCTTTATCTAAATAAAGAGACTGATATTATTTTGTATATCAGGTTCGGTATCTAATAACATTTGTTCAGAATCAATGTATTTGGAATACAGGGTGACAGTGACCAACAGACTTGGCTGCAACACTTGCACCATTTTCTGCCTCATGAAACTTATCACCCGTTCTCAGTTCTCTACCTTTCTGTAGCCCATGTAATATATTACATATGTGGGATCCTGATCCGGTATCAGATACCCAGGACACAGAGGATACTGAGAAACAGTTCTGTGTAACGAACACACCCGAAGATGATGCATCAACATGCACTTTCTTCGTTTGGGCTGCACGGGAAATCTGGTATTCCCCAATTTCCTGCTCTATCGTATAACAATTATAAGTTGGAGCGGGACCAACGTTCCCCAGCTCAGTATAACAAGCGGGTTCGGTCAATATATCCGTTTTATTATCTTGATTAAGGCGTGATATGGTCGCTACCTGGAGAGAGAGAGAAGAAAACACTCTGCGTGCGCTCTTGAAAGATCAGATTGGTTATTATTTTCTCTAATCAGGATGGCTCCCACTGTTTTGATCAAATCTTCCTTCAAACCATAAAAGGAAAGACTAGCCGGGATTAATTATACGCTACAAGTTCGCCAATCTTTCAGCCAAGCCAGTGTCGGTACTTTGAGGGAGGTTCCCCGTGCTTTCGCACGGACCTAATTACAGTAAACCTCGTTTTTCCAGAGGCGTAACCCCGTTGACACCTTTCTAGACACCTACTTGATCGGCTAATTGTAATGTGTAAAACTCTCCCAGGAGTAACAGTTACTCGCAGTGGGTATCGGGATCCAACTATCTCATAGAAGGTATGCAATCTCATTGCAAATTTCAACACTTGAAATTCCCGATAAAACTTTGCCCCTAACGTGCTATGACCTTGACGAAAGCTAACAAACCGTAGCCCGCTTGTCAAGTTCAACCCGTACATTTCTTGACTGAATTAAACCCACCCGCATGACCCTTGACGAAAGCCAATAAAGCCGTACGACTACCCTAACCCAATCGCATCATATGCAGCAGATAAGCAGCATATAGCTACCGCACACTACACCTTGACGAAAGCCAACAAATTCAGCACGAATACTATATACAACTTATCTGAAATGACGGAGGGCTACGACAGGTTTTTCTGAAAACCTATTGCGTAATGAACTTGATATCGTTGTAGAATCGAGAGATTTTTAAATGGAGTGTTTTTTAGGCTTTTCTAGTTTTGCTAAAAGGGTCACTCTCGGTGAAAGGATCGTCGGCCCGTTCCTCATCGAATAAGGTGCAGGATATATCTTATATACCGCTGTGCAAAGCAAAATCTATAGATGCAATCAAAAGACAAACCGAGGGGTGTAGCATCTGCCAGTTATTGCTAAAGGGGTCACTCCTGGTGAAGGGATCTCGGCCTTTTCCTTATCGAATAAGGTGCAGGATGTTCTACAAGGAACACCGTGATGCAAAGCAAGAACTGTAGCTACCTGTTTTTGAAAATTCGATTCCACAACATCTTAGGTTTCTTTTCTTTCATTAATCACATTAATGAAGTCCCATCATTTAAGTCCACCTAAACATCACAGATAAATACGACGTACACTTATGCCATCCGTGTTCGCCTCGATGTCCCCTCGTGCACCGTTAGGTTAGGTGACTAACGGCAGAGCGGGGCAGGGCTAGCGCGGGTGTAAAACATAAGTAATGTCTATATAATATATCATATATACTATATACAGTATCCATCACAGTATATCAAATGATCACATCACAGATATCGCAACAGAAGTAACATATGAAACATTGGATATACTAGGACGTCCGTGTTTTCAATACGAGCCAGTATAAAACACGGATTCCACGGTCGCGATGAATAGCCAAACCCACACCCTAGACCCCTACGAGAGCGACAAGCAACCCTACCAATTCTAGGGTTTTGAGACCCGGACTCGACTCCTCGATATGGTCTCCCACTGGACCCTAGAACCCGGTTACTTGTGCTCCTCTCCTTGGGTCTATCCTAGTGCGGAAAAGTAAATAATATACACAAGGTGGCATCTTCCGCAACCTGGAAGTGCCCCAATAAAAGAATATTACATACAGGTTTTTACATGAATGAAAATAAAAAACACTCATCTCACATAAAAACCCCCCGGCTATTCAAACACGACGATCCAATATAACATATCCAGCAACACATAACATCGCATGTCATCAACGTAAGTAAATATGCACATCCCAATGTCGTTGACATATAGCAACGAAACCGGCGATATCATATATTACACTTACGATCACAGAAAAGAAAGTGTAAAACTACAACAGTTGGAATCCGCAACCTTCTTAGACATCACATGCCTAATCATATGAATTACTTAGACATCGCATGCCTAACAATTATAAACCCTGCCTTTTAGTCTCTATATCGAAAACACTTTTGAATATCCAGTCAGGCAATTCAACAAGATTCCCGATAAACTGATCGAATGCTCGTCGCAAACTTTAGTAGACGGCCGCACCCCTAGATGCCGTCGATGAAGTGCAATAAGGCGGAACACCGTTGCCGCGAACACCCGAACGGATGCTTTTGGTGACGGGGTTCTCCTACAGTCACTTGGTCAGGGCTATGGGGCGTGGCTATCTATTAAGTTTATCCGGCGAGTATCCGCGTACGCTACGTGATTGCGACGGACTTTTGATCGCAACAAAATTCCATGGCAACCGATCAATTGAGACTAAACTGCTATGTTTATAACATCCAAATCAGTTATCTCATAACCACTTGTGGATTCCAAATATTGTATCACATTCCAGATAAATAGAAAATGTTAAACTTTCCGATCGAACAATCAAACACCCAAGTTTTCCCGAAACAGCTCAACACATGAAATAAGTTTAAAAACATCCACTTCATGCCACAGTACCAACGGTCCAGCCGTAGAAGGGTCAAGCCAACGCCTCACATGTGGCACGCCGTACTGCCCCAAACCCGAAGGTTCAAAGGGCAGTTCAAAACGGTCACATAATTGAGTTAAGGTTTGTTGTCTTCTAGAGGGTCCATCGCGTTACTTGCACTACTTAGACATTCTTAAACTATGGAAAAATCCAACACTTGGAAATTTCCCGGCAGGGGAAAAATTGGGTTTTTATATCCGGTCGAACTTTTTAACATATTCTAAAATACTCGGAAAAACATACAGACGAAGTTAAACTTCCCGATCGAAACACCGAGTCCCCAATACAACCAGAAAACTCAACTCTTGAGTAAAGATTAAAATTACCCAGAAAACACAGGAGTCAAATAGAAACATTACTGTGCAAAGTGTGGTCAACGAAGCAACAGTATGGCCGCGGAACCGCCGCGCCACGTGGGGTACGGCCTGTAGGGTTCCTAGGCACCCTAGTGAGGTCTCACAAGGCATCGAACATGCCCGTTTCAAAATCGAACGGTGCCTACAAACCCTAACAAGATCGTTGGCTAGATATTTAAGCGAAAATGCAAACTAGTTAACACTTAACTAAGGGATACGGATATACAACCTTTGTAGATCCGTTTGTCCACCTCCATAGCTCCATGAAGAAGTCATCTCCGCTGTACAAATCCGAAATCCGGGCTCTTGTGTCGGCTTCATCGGAGAAGAAGCGGGCTAGGTCATCGACGACGTGCCGAAGATGATCTACGTCGAGGCATCGCTAAATCAAGCTTCACCTTCACCTTGCCATGAAAACTTGTGAAGGAAACACACTCTACTACTTGGCAAGAGGTAGAGGATGAAGAAATAGGAAGTGGATAGACTTTAGAATTGGATTTCTCACTCATTTCATCAAGTTTCCATTGATGGTCAAGCTTTTCTTCACTTGAAGGAAGAAGAAGAAGAAGCTAAAATATTATGATAAGAATAAAGAATTGAAAAGAAAAATCAATCCTTATCATATAATGAACCATGGTTAGATGTAGAGAATTAACTAAAGTTTAAGTGAGAGGTAAGGGTTAAGCATGAGACAAAATGGTCATTAAGTCAAAGTCTTCATGAAGGTTCATGAATGAACAAAAGAAAGCAACCATTTTCCTCATTTTGCCTTTTCTTTTTCCAAAAAGATAAATGAATAAAATGAAATCAAAAACCCTAATCACCCACTTAACTATAGTTTAATTCTTAACACTTAACCATAATGCATGTATCATCAAACATGATACAATATAGTGCACAAAATCATATCGCATATGTAATGCGCACATCCGAGTGAGAAAATCCATTATAAAGTGAACCGATACTAGTTAATGCAAAGTAATATATCAAATATATAATTATGCATTAAATCATTAAATCAACACTTGATTTAACGATCCGGTCATATCGCATATAACCGACTAGTATCATTAGTAACAACTTATCGAATCAACACTTGATCCGATAACCCGGCTATATCGCATATAACCGATCAATGTCACATCGCGAGAATCGAATACAGTATCACATACTGGTATTATTCTCGGTCCCGCACATATCTCATATGCGCTCCTATTTCGTTTCGCTTGAGCCAGGAAATCTCTGTGTAGGACTCTAAAGACTCGTCAATACGCCGGCAGCTGATGATGATCATATCAAGCATCCACAAGCCGCAAGCGGTCTGCTAAACGTAACGGCCACCCGGGTATTGAGTGATCTAAAGATCGACGAGCAAGCCCGCTCACACTCCAGTGAATCCAACCAGTAACACTACCGTACAGTCCGGTCTGATCGTCTGATATGTCGCATATCTCGCCTAGGGGTGGTAAACGTCAGACCCCAATAGATCGATAAGTCGTGTCGATATGAGGTCTATAACACTTCGAGAAACTACTGGTAACACTTACCAGTAAATCTCAGCAACCCTGGCCAGGGATTTCCTGTTATAGCCAATCGAACACAGCGCAACATCAACTCCCTATACCGGGAGAGACGAATCCCCTCCTATCGCTCATTGCCTCCATGTGACTCGGGACTGTACCCAAAAACCACCGTTTTGCACGCCCTCTTGGACGTGGTAAGATGGAAATCAAAGCACAGTGGGAACCACACAAGACTCTATGACGATCTCGGGTCAACAGACTACTCTGTACCAGTGTCACCAGAGAACTGCCATCTGACGTGAGGTATAATACCATCTGGGAGTTCTCGGCGAGTCCGTCCAGTGTACCCAGTCTCTACTGAGCACCCGTATATCATCTCTGATGTCAAACACCGATGGATATGGGATCATCCATCGCCCATCTGTATGGGTCGAGAAGGTACACGCTAGTCTACTCTGGTATATCGATGCCCCATCTCGATACACCCACGACTAGGGACTTTGAAGGATGTACTTAAGGACTACCATGTCCCCACTAGTATGATCCACATCATAGTCCAGGTAGTCAAGTACACATCCTAAGGGCTTTACCAACATGTAATAGAGAGTCAATCAGTGCACACGTTAAGGTAAAGAGTAACCAGATAGCATACTATCATGTCGAGCAAGAAAGTCCTCCCTATATATGTCCCAGCATCCACTACAATATACATCCAATGTACAGTAATGGCCTCTAGGGCATACATATAACTAACAATCTCCCACTTGCACTAGGTCCATCTGTAGCAGTGGTTGTAGTATCTCATACTCAACCATCCCATAAAAGTCTCTCTCTGGGAATAGGCCTTCGTGAGTGGATCCGCCGTGTTGTCCTCTGAGTCTACTCTCCTAACCTCGATCAGCCTGGAGATCAACCATCTCCATGATCAGGCGATACTGCCATAAAATAAGTCTGGATCACTGATGGGACGGACGTTCCTTGGCAAAAGCCACAACTCTATTGTCACACAATGGGAGGAACATAGTTCATCTCATGAACCATTATACATCCAAACAGCCTCTTTGGTAGCATCTTAAGTAGCGATGTATCCTGCCTTTATCGTCTAGTATGTCACGGTATCTAGCTTGGAACTCTTCCAACATACCGTCCCTTTACTGAGGATAAAGACAATGCCTGCGACTGACATTCAGTCGTCTTTATCACCCTGGAAAACTTCCAGTGATTCTCCCCAGGATCACATGATACCATCTCACTACAACTAGTGAGAATCCTAACATCCAATTAAATCTATCTCATAGATCCAAAACTCAGGATTAAGGAGGTATCACTTTGATCCTATATGGAGAATTATTGTGATAAACGGAGATTGACCGAGCGTAGCATAGGAAACTCCTTTCTTATCAAGAGTATGTCATCCACGTACTCTACGAGGATCACCACCATACTCCCTACTACCTTTTCGTATATACAAGGTTCATCTACCATTTTGATGATGTCAACTTCTTTGACAAACACATCAAAACAGACGTTCCAACTCCGTGATGCCTGCTTTATCAGATAAAACATCTTGCACACGTTTCCGCTGCTCCCACTGTTTACTAAGCCCTCTGGTTGTGTACTTATAGACTCACTCTTCTAAAACATCATTTAGAAAAGCAGTCATGACACCCAACCACCAGATATCGTAGTCATGGTATGTAGTCGTGGCAAGTAGGATCTGGATGGACTTAAGCATAGGTACTGGAAAAGGTTTCATCATTATCCATGCCTGGTCAATGACGAAAACCTTTAACAAATCTAGCTTTGAAAGTCTCAACTTTTCCGTGTACACCAAGTAATATTCTCAAGATATACTTGCTCCTGATGGGGATTTAACCCTTCAGATATAGCAACTAAAGTCCATACTTTGTTGGTGTATAAGGATTCCATCTCAGATCGCTAAGCATCCAGCCATTCTTACAGAGTCATACTCCTGATGGCCAGCTCGAAACTAGTTGGGTCATCATCTCATGATGCATTCCTCGCTCCCACTGTCATAGAGAAACCGAAGTATCTCTCAGGTGGGTGAGGAACCCTACTAGATCGGCGGAGAGGCTGAGGTTCGTTGGAATCTACTGAATCCTTCGGTTCTACCAAATCATCAACTCCAGTTTGTATAGCTGGAACGTTTCCAGTTCTACATAACAGACGTTGCCTCGAGCTTGTCCGGATTTTGCTTTTAGACATAGGCCGGACAACCCCAAATCTTAACTAACTTAAGATATGGGCTCTTCCCTTTCCATATCACATATGAAATGGTAGGCTTTGATTTGATTGAAACCCTGTTCAATAGGTATGCAACTTCTCAAGTGTATAACCCCTAAGGAAAAAGGTAACTCAGTATTACTTATCATAGAGCACACCATATCAAATAGGGTGTATCTGCTCCGCCCCGACATACCATCGTGCTATGGTGTATACGGAGGAGTAATGCTGAGAGAGAATCTCATTCTCCTTTAGAATAGTCCAGGATTTCCGTGCTCAAGTATTCTCCTCCTTGATCTCATCAAAGGACATAATACTTTTATCCGTATATTGGTTCTCTACTTCTTGCTTATATTCTGTGAATATCTCAAAAGGTTCGGACTTGTGTTTCAACAGGAACATAGGTCTGAAACTCGAAAGATCATCAGAGAATGTAATGAAGTATAAAGAATCAGTCCTGGCATGTGTAGACAGGGGACCTACATACATCAACATGTATCATCCCAAGAGTTCACTAACTCTTTCTCTGTTTCCAATAAACAGAGCTGGTGTCATCTTATCTTTGTGACATGACTGGCGAGTTTCACAAGATGTAAATTCAAACTAATTTAAATATGCATCTTTATGTAACTCTAGCTAGTCGGGTCGCATTGATATGACCTAGTCTACAATACCTTAAGAAGAATTCGTTCATTTCTGAACTTTTCCTCTTGTGTGTGTTCTGTATACAAAGAACTGTAGTTTGATTTAGAACATTAATGCTTTTAGATAACGTGCCTGAACCGATCAACTTTTGATATAGGAAATGTTCAAAACATTATCCAACAAAACAAAATTTTATCATTTCTTTACTAATAAAGAGACAGATATGATTTTGTATATCAGGTTCGGTATCTAATAACATTCGTTCAGAATCAATGTATTACAATACAGGGTGACAGTGACCAACAGACTTGGCTGCAACACTTGCCCCGTTTTCTGCCTCATGAACTTATCACCCGTTCTCAGTTTTTCTACCCTTTTGTAGCCCTATGTAACAGATTACATATCTGGGATCCTGATCCGGTATCATATACCAGGATGCGGAGGATACTGAGAAACAGTTCTGTATAATGAACACACCCAAAGATGATGCATCAACATGCACTCTCTTCATTTGGGCGGCACGGGAATTCTGGTATTCCCCAATTTCCTGCTCTGTCTTATAACAATTATAAGTTGGAGCGGGATCAACGTTCCCCAGCTCAGTATAACAAGCGGGTTCGGTCAATATTCCGTATTATTATCTTGATTAAGGCGTGATATGGTCGCTACCAGGAGAGAGAGAGAAGAAATCACTCAGCGTGCGCTCTGTCAAGATTAGATTGGTTATTATTTTATCTAATCAGGATGGCTCCCACTGATTTTTATCAAATCTTCCTTCAAACCCTAAAAGGAAAGACTAGCCGGGATTAATTACACACTACAAGTTCGCCAATCTTTCAGCCAGGCCAGTGTCGGTACTTTGAGGGAGGTCCCCCGTGCTTTCGCACGAACCTAATTAATGTAAACCTCGTTTTCCCAGAGGCGTAACCCCGTTGACACCTTTCTAGACACCTACTTGATCGGCTAATTGTAATGTATAAAACTCTCCCAGGAGTAACTCTTACTCGCAGCGGGTATCGGGATCCAACTATCTCATAGAAGGTATGCAATCTCATTGCAAATTTCAACACTTGAAATTCCCGATAATATTTTGCCCCTAACGTGCTATGACCTTGACGAAAGCCAACAAACCATAGCCCGCTAGTCAAGTTCAACCCGTCATTTCCTGATTGAATTAAACCCACCCGCACGACCCTTGACGAAAGCCAACAAAGCCGCACGACTACCCTAATCCAATCGCATCGTATGCTAGCAGATAAGCAGCATATAGCTACCGCACACTGCACCTTGACGAAAGCCAACAAATGCAGCACGAATACTATATACAACTTATCTGAAATGACGGAGGGCTACGACAGGTTTTTCTGAAAACCTATTGCGTAATGAACTTGATATCGTTGTAGGATTGAATGAATTTTAAAACGGTTTGTCTTTTGATTGCTTTTAAGAGAAATCCAATTCTAAAGTCTACCCACTTCCAATTTCTTCATCCTCTACCTCTTGCCAAGTAGTAGAGTGTGTTTCCTTCACAAGTTTTCATGGCAAGGTGAAGGTGAAGCTTGATTTAGCGATGCCTCGACGTAGATCATTTTCGGCACGTCGTCGATGACCTAGCCCGCTTCTTCTCCGATGAAGCCGACACAAGAGCCCGGATTTCGGATTTGTACAGCGGAGATGACTTCTTCATGGAGCTATGGAGGTGGACAAACGGATCTACAAAGGTTGTATATCCATATCCCTTAATTAAGTGTTAACTAGTTTGCATTTTCGCTTAAATAACTAGCCAACGATCTTGTTAGGGTTTGTAGGCACCGTTCGATTTTGAAACGGGCATGTTCGATGCCTTGTGAGACCTCACTAGGGTGCCTAGGAACCCTACAGTGGTATCAGAGCACAGTGGGAACCACACAAGACTCTATGACGATCTCAGGTCAACAGACTACTCTGTACCAGTGTCACTAGAGAACTGCCATCTGACGTGAGGTATAATACCATCTGGGAGTTCTCGGCGAGTCCGTCCAGTGTACCCAGTCTCTACTGAGCACCCGTATATCATCTCTGATGTCAAACACCGATGGATATGGGATCATCCATCGCCCATCTGTTTGGGTCGAGAAGGTACACGCTAGTCTACTCTGGTATATCGATGCCCCATCTCGATACACCCACGACTAGGGACTTTGAAGGATGTACTTATGGACTACCATGTCCCCACTAGTATGATCCGCATCATAGTCCAGGTAGTCAAGTACACATCCTAAGGGCTTTACCAACATGTAATAGAGAGACAATCAGTGCACACGTTAAGGTAAAGAGTAACCAGATAGCATACTACCATGTCGAGCAAGAAAGTCCTCTCCTATATATGTCCCAGCATCCACTACAATATACATCCAATGTACAGTAATGGCCTCTAGGGCATACATATAACTAACACGGCCGCGGTTCCGCGGCACATTGATGGAGTTAGGACCACGTTTTGCACAATAATTCTTATAAAACCCTGCTGAATTTTTTGAGTATTTTTAATTCAGAAAAATCCGCAAATTCAAAAAATGTACAGAGAAGGGTTCCGTTTAGGGTTTTGGGGTTCGATCGGACATCTAACATTGTCTGCACTTCACCTAAGGCTCTAGCTAGGCTCTGATACCACTGTAGGGTTCTTAGGCACACTCAAGAGGTTCCACAAGGCATCAACCATGCCAAAATCAAATTTTTCTTCTACCAAGAAACCTTAATGCTAGATCGTTAAGTAGAGGTAAGGCGAAAACCATACAAATAAACAACTTTACTAGAAAGTGACTATAATCTTTGTAGATCCGGTCCTCCACTTCTTTAGCTCCGTGATGACGTCCCTTCGCTGCGATCACCGGGATCCCGGACTCTTGCGATGGTTTCGTCGGAGAAATGAGCGGGCTAGGTCGTTGACTTCGATGCCGAAGATGATCTGCGTCGAGGCAACTCTAACTCAAGCTCCAACTTCACTTGGTCATGAAACTTATGAAGATAACACACTCTTCTACATGGCAAGTGGTAGAGGATGAAGAAATAGAAAGTGGGTTCACTTTGGATTTGGATTTCTCACTTGGATTCATCACTTGATAATTTTCAAGCAAGCTTTCTTTTTCTTCATCAAGAAGAAGAAGAAGAAGAAAAGAATAGAAAAAGAATTAATGAATAATAATAAATCAAGTGATCTTATCATAATACAACCATGGGTGAAGCTAACACATGTAGAGAATAAACTAGGCTTTAGGTATAATGGTTAGGTTAAGGAAAAAACAAAATGGTAAAGACTTTCAAAGCTTCATGAAGCTTCAAGAATAAAACAAAGCAAGCCTCCATTTTATTTTTGCCAAAATGAATAAAGAAAATAAATAAAACAAATTAAAACCTAACC
This sequence comes from Agapanthus africanus, assembly GCA_030015575.1. Taxonomy (NCBI): domain Eukaryota; kingdom Viridiplantae; phylum Streptophyta; class Magnoliopsida; order Asparagales; family Amaryllidaceae; genus Agapanthus; species Agapanthus africanus. Next base: position 457,284,530 of record JASDDO010000014.1, on the reverse strand, counting down.
ATTAACCAAAAGATGGTTTAAAAGCAAACATACACCCAAGTTTGCATGTATCATCAAACATGATACAAACTAGTGCACAAACATATATCATATATACAATGTGCACAATCAAGTGAGAAAATAATCTTAAGTGAACCAATACTAGTTAATGTAAAGTAATATATCAAATATATAATTATACATTAAATCATTAAATCAACACTTGATTTAATGATCCGGTCATATCGCATATAACCGACTAATATCTATAGTAACAACTAATCGAATCAATACTTGATCCGATAACCCGGCTATATCTCATACAACCGTTCAATGTCACAAATCGCGAGAATAGAATACAGTATCACATACTGGTATTATTCTCGGTCCCGCACATATCTCATATGCGCTCCAATATCATCCATTGCCCATCTGTATGGGTCGAGAAGGTATACGCTAGTCTACTCCGGTATATCGATGCCCCGTCTCGATATACCCACGACTAGGGACCTTGAAGGATGTATTTATAGACTACCATGTCCCCACTAGTATGATCCGCATCATAGTCCAGCTAGTCAAGTACACATCCTAAGGGCTTTACTAACATGTAACAGAGAGACAAACAATGTACACGTTAAGGTAAAGTGCAACTAGATTGCATACTATCATGTCGAGTAAGAATGTCCTCCCTATATATGTCCAAGCATCCACTACAATATACATCCTATGTATTAATGGCCTCTAGGGCATACATATAACTAACAATACTTGCTTATGATGGGGATTTAACCCTTCAGATATAGCATCCAAAGTCCATACTTTGTTGGTGTACATAGATTCCATCTCAGATCGCTAAGCATCCAGCCATTCTTAAAGAGTCCCCACTCTTGATGGCCTGCTCGAAACTAGTTGGGTCATCATCTCATGATGCAATCCCCTCTCCCACTGTCATCGAGAAACCGAAGTATCTCTCAGGCAGGTGAGGAACCCTGCTAGATCGGCGGAGAGGCTGAGGTTCGTCGGAAACTATCGAATCCTGTGGTTCTATCAAATCATCAGCTGTAGTTTGTATAGCTGGAACTCCATCCAGTTTTACAGAACTGACCTTGCCTCGATCTTGTCCGGATTTTGCTTTTGACATAGGCCGGACAATCCCAAATCTTAATTTACTTAAGAGATGGGCTCTTCCCATACCATATCTTATATGGAGTGGTAGGCAGTGATCTGATTCGAACCTAATTCAATAGGTATGCAGCTTCTCAAGTGCATAACCCCCAAAAGGAAATAGGTAACTCAGTAGTACTCATCATAGAGCACACTATATCATATAGGGTGTGATTGCTCCGCCCCGATACACCGTTGTGCTGTGGTGTATACAGAGGAGTAATGCTGAGAGAGAATCTTATTCTCCTTTAGAAGAGTCCAGAAATTCTATGCACAAGTATTCTCCTCCTTGATCTCATCAAAGGACATAATACTTATACTCATAATTTGGTTCTCTACTTCTAACTTATATTCTGTGAATATCTCAAAAATTTGGACTTGTGTTTCAACAGGAACATATGTCTGAATCTTTAGAGATTATCAGAGAATATAATGAAGTACAAAGAACCGGTCCTGGCATGTGTAGACAGGGGAGTTTACATATATCATCATGTATCAGTCCCAAGAGTTCACTAACTCTTTCTCTGTTTCCAATAAACAGAGCTATGGTCATCTCATCTTTGTGACATGACTGGCAAGTTTCACAAGATGTAAATTCAAACTGATTTAAATATGCATCTAGAATTCAACTTAAGCTAGTCGGGTCACATTGATATGACCTAGTCTACAATACCTCAAGAAGGATTCGTTTATTTCTAAACTCTTCCTCTTGTGTGTGTTCTGTATATTAGGAATAGTAATTTGATTTAAAATGTCAATGCTTTTAGATAACGTGCCTGAACCGATCAACTTTTGAAATGTTCGAAACAATATTCAACAATACAAAATTATATCCTTCTTTAATAAATAAAGAGATTGATATGATTTTGTATATCAGGTTCGGTATCTAATAGCATTTGTTCAGAATCAATGTATTTGGAAATACAGGGTGACAGTGACCAACAGACTTGGCTGCAACACTTGCACCGTTTCCTGTCTCATGAAACTTATCACTCGTTCTCAGTTCTCTACCTTTCTGTAGCCCATGTAACGGATTACATTTGCGGGATCCTGATCCGGTATTTAATACCTAGGATGTAGAGGACACTGAGAAACAGTTCTTTATAATGAACACACCCGAAGGAGATGCATCATATGCACTTTCTTCATTTGGGCGGCATAGGATTTCTGCTATTCCCCTATTTCCTGCTCGGTCTTATAACAATTATAAGTTGGAGCGGGACCAACGTTCCCCAGCTCAGTAAAACAAGCGGGTTCGGTCAATACATCCATATTATTATCTTGATTAAGGCATGACATGGTCGCTACCTGGAGAGAGAGAGAAGAAAACACTCTGTGTGCGCTCTTGCAAGATTAGATTGGTTATATATTTTATCTAATCAGGACGGCTCCCACTGTTTTTATCAAATCTTCCATCATACCCTAAAAGGAAAGACTAGCCGGGATTAATTTCACTCTACAAGTTCGTCAATCTTTCAGCCAGGCCAGTGCCGGTACTTTGAGGGAGGTTCCCCGTGCTTTCTCACGGACCTAATTAAAATAAACCTCGTTTTCCGAGGGGCGTAACCCCATTGACACCTTTCTAGACACCTACTTGATCGGCTAATTGTAAAGTGCAAAACTCTCCCAGGAGTAACAATTACTCGCAGTGGGTATCGGGATCCAACTATCATATAGAAGGTATGCAATCTCATTGCAAATTTCAACACTTGAAACTCCCGATAAACGTTTTTACCCCTAGCACTTTTGACCTTAACTATGGTCAACAAATCATAAGCACTAGTCAAGTTCTACCCGTCATTTCGTGATTAATTAGACCCACCCACATGACCCTTAACTAAGGCCAACAAAGTCACGCGACTGTCCTAACTAATCGCATCATATGCGGTGTAGGAAGACATCACTTAGCTACCGTACACTATGCCTTGACTATGGTCAACAAACACAGCACGAATACTAAGTACTCTACTTCCTAAAATGACGGAGGGTTGCGGATGGTTTTTAGGAAAACCTTTAACGCTTTGAACATGATCTCGCTGTAGAATCAAATGGTTTTTAAATGGAGTGTTTTTTAGGCCTTTCTAGTTTTGCTAAAGGGGTCACTCCCGGTGAAGGGATCGTCGGCCCTTTCCTCATCGAATACGGTGCAGGATATATCACATATACCGCTGTGCAAAGCAAAAACTATAGAACTATAGAAGCAGTCAAAAGACATACCGAGGGTTGTAGCATCTGCCAGTTATTGCTAAAGGGGTCACTCCCGGTGAAGGGATCTCGGCCCTTTCCTTATCGAATAAGGTGCAGGATGTTCTACAAGGAACACCGCGATGCAAAGCAAGAACTGTAGCTACCTGTTTTATTTTTGAAATTCGATTCTAAAACATCTTTTATGTTTATTTTCTTTCATTAATCTCATTAATGAATGTCCCATCATTTAAGTCCACCTAAACATCACAGATAAATACAACGTACGCTTATGCCATCCGCATTCGCCTCGATGTCCTGTCTGCACCGTTAGGTTAGGTAACTAACGGCAGAGCGGGGCAGGGCTAGCGCGGGTGTAAAACATATGCAACGTTTATAAAAAATATCATATATAGTATATACAGTATCCATCTAAACAAATCACATGATCACATCACAGATAACGCAGCAGAAAATATCATATGAAATATTGGATATACTAGGACGTCCGTGTCTTATTTTGAGCCTGTATAAAACACAGATTCCACGGTCGTGATGAATAGCCAATCCCACACCCCTAGACCCCTACGAGAGCGGCAAGAAACCCTACTAATTCTAGAGTTAGGAGACCCGGACTCGACTCCTCGAGATGGTCTCATACTGGACCCTAGAACCCGGTTACTTGTGCTCCCCTCCTTGGGTCTATCCTAATGCGGAAAAGTAAATAATATACAATGGTGACATCATCCTCAACCAGGAAGTGCCCCAATAAAAGAATATTACATACAAGTTTTTTTACATGAATGAAAATGAAAAACACTCGTCTCACATAAAAACCCCCGGCTATTTAAACACGACGATCCAATATAACATATCCAACAACATATAACATCACATGTCATCAACGTAAGTAAATATGCGCATCCCAATTGTCTTTGACATATAGCAATGAAACCGGCGATATCACATATTACACTTACAGTAACAGAAAAGAAAGTGTAAACCTACAACAGTTGGAATCCGCAACCTCCTTAGACATCGCATGCCTAATCAAATGAATTCGTTAGACATCGCATGCCTAACAATTATAAACCCCGCATTTTAGTTTCATTATCGAAAACACTTTTAAATATCAAGTCGGGTAATTCAACAAGATTCCCGACATCCAGAACGAATGCTCGTCGCAAACTTTAGTAGACGGCCGCACCCCCGGATGCCGTCGACGATGTGCACTAAGGCGGAACACCGCTGCTGCGAGCACCCGAACGGATGCTTTCGGCGATGGGGTTCTCCTTTAGTCACTTGGTCAGGTCTATGGGGCGTGGCTATCTATTAAGTATACCGGCGAGTATCCGTGTACGCAACGTGATTGCGACGGACTTTTGATCACATCAAAATCCCGTGGCAACCGATCAATTGAGACTAAACTGCTATGTCTATAACATTCAAATGTTGTTGATTCCAATTATTGCATCACATTTCAGATAAATAGAAAATGTTAAACTTTCCAATCGAACATTCAAACACCCAAGTTTTCCCGAAACAGCTCAACACATGAAATAAGTATAAAAACTTTCACTTCATGCCACAGTACCAACGGTCCAGCGGTAGAAGGGTCAAGCAAACGCCTAACATGTGGCACGCCGTACTGCCCCAAACCCTAAGGTTCAAAGTGCAGTTCAAGACGGTCACATAATCGAGTTAGGGTTTGTTGTCTTCTAGAGGGTCCATCGCGTTACTTGTGCTACTTAGAACGTTCTTAAACTACGGAAAGATCCAATACTTGGAAATTTCCTGGCAGGGGAAAAAGTGGGTTTTTATATCCGGTCGAACTTTTTAACATGTTCTAAAATTACCGGGAAAACAAAAAACAAAGTTAAACAATACGATCAAAACATCGAGTCCCCAAAACAACCTAGAAAATTCAACTGTTGAATGTAAATTAAAAATTCCTAAAGATCAGAGGAAACTGCTACGGGCATTACTGTAGAAAATAAAGCGCATAATCATCACATACGGCCGCGGAACCGCCGCCAAAAGTAGGGTTAGGCCGCGGTTCCGCGGCGCTACAGTAGAGTTAAGGGTTCGTTTTGTACAGTTTGCCTTAGAATTTCCTGCTCTATTTTCTGAGCATTTTTAATTCCCCAAAATCCACAATTTCAGAAAATGTACAGAGAGGGGTCAAGTTTAGGGTTTCGGGGTTCGATCGGGTTTCTAACATCGTCTATACTTCGCCTAAAGCTCTAGCTAGGATCTGATACCACTGTAGGGTTCCTAGGCACACCCATGAGGTTCCATAAGGCATCAACCATGTCCAATTCAAATTTTATGTGCCGAGAAACCCTAATATAGATCGTTAACTAGAGGATAGGCGAAACTATGCAAGTTAACAACTTAACTATGAGTGAAAGGGACTACAACCTTTGTAGATCCGGTCCTCCACCTCTTTAGCTCCGTGATGACGTCCCTCCGCTGCGATCAACAAGATCCCGGACTCTAGCGTTGGTTTCATCGGAGAAATGATCGGGCTAGGTCGTTGACTTCGTAGCAGAAGATGATCTACGTCGAGGCGACTCAAACTCAAGCTCTATCTTCACTAGGTCATGAAACTTTTGAAGAAAACACCCTATACAACATGGCAAGTGGTAGAGGATGAAGAAATAGGAAGTGGGTTCACTTTGGATTTGGATTTCTCACTTGATTTCATCACTTGAAATTTTCAAGAATGGTTTTCTTCACTTGAAGAAGATGAAGAAGAAGAAGAAAGAAAAAACGAATACTTAAAAATAATAAATCAAGTGATGCTTATCATAATGCAAACATGGGTGAAGATAACTCATTTAGAGAGCAAACCATAGTTTAGGTGATGGTTAGGTCAAAGCATAAAGACAAAATGGTTAAGACTTTGAAAAATGCTAAGAAGCTTCATGAAGCTTAAAGCAAAGAAAGAAAAAAGCCACCATTTTGTTTTTACAAAATAAATAAAGAAAATAAACCCTAACCATTAACTAAACATGGTTTAAAGCATACACACCCATGTTTGCATGTATCATCAAATATGATACAAACTAGTGCACAAACATATATCATATATACAATGTGCACAATCTAGTGAGAAAAATAGTATTAAGTGAACAATACTAGTTAATGTAAAGTAATATATCAAATATATAATTATACATTAAATCATTAAATCAACACTTGATTTAATGATCCGGTCATACTGCATATAACCGACTAATATAGAGTGTATCAGTGTATCGAATCAACATTTGATTCGGTAACCCGGCTATATCTTATATAACCGTCCGATAATACAAATCGCGAGAATAGAATTCAGTATCACATACTGGTATTATTCTCGGTCCTGCACATATCTCATATGCGCTCCTATTTCGTTTCGCTTGACCCAGGAAACCTCTGTGTAGGACTCTAAAGACTCGTCAATACGCCGGCAGCAGGTGATGATCATATCAAACACCCACAAGCCGCAAGCGGTCTGCTAAACGTAACATCCACCTGGGTATTGAGCGAGCAGAAAATCGACGAGCAAGCCCGCTCACACTCCTGTGAATCCAACCAGCAATACTTATCGTACAGTCTGGTCTATTCGTCTGATATGTCGCATTTCTCGCATAGGGGTGGTAAACGTCAGACCCCGGTAGCTTGATAAGTCATACTGATGTAAGGTCCATAACATGTATGAAACTACTGATAACACTTACCAGTAAATCAGTGCAACCCTGGCCAGGGATTTCCAGTTATGGCCAGTCGAGCATAGCGCAACATCAACCCCCAATACCGGGAGAGACGAATCTTCTCCTATCGCTCATTGCCTCCATGTGAATCGGGACTGTACCCTAAAACCACCTGTTTGCACGACTTAGTAGAGCCGTGGTAGGGTGGAAATCAAAGCACAGTGGGAGACACACAAGACTCTATGACGATCTCGGGTCAACAGACTAAGCTGTACCATTGTCACCAGAGAACTGCCATCTGACGTAAGGTATAATACCATCTGGGAGTTCTCGGCGAGTCCGTTCAGTATACCCAGTCACCACTGAGCACCCGCATACTATCTCTGATGTCAAACACCAATGGATATGGGATCATCCATCGCCCATAACATGGGTCGAGAAGATATACGCTAGTCTACTCTGGAATATCGATGCCCCGTCTCGATATTCCCACGACTAGGAACATTGAAGGATGTACTCATTTACTACCCAGGCCCCACTAGTATGATCTTCATCATAGTCCTGGAAGTCGAGTACACATCCTAAGGGCTTTATCAACATGTAATAGAGATACTGCAAGTATACATGTTAAGATAAAGTGCAACCAGATAGCGTACTATCATGTCGAGCAAGAAAGTCCTACCTATATATGTCCCAGCATCCACTACAATATACATCTCATGTACAGTAATGGCCTCTAGGGCATACATATAACTAACATTTGGCACTTAAGATTCGAGGACGTATAAACATGTATTTAGGTGTCGATGCTAGACACTTGTTTCATCATGTTTCTGGGTGTCTATACTGTACATTCACCTTATATGAAACATACAGGATATGTGAGATATACAGGATATGTGAGATATACTGATATTGGATATATAGGATATGTGAGATTATTTATATTGGATATACAGGATATGTGTGATATACTGATGTTGTACATACAGGATATATGAGATCTACATGATATGAGGGCCAGTTGGGGGCTGATTTGTGGAAATTGGGAATTTGATTGTCTTGTTAGATTTTGGTCCTACCACGAGGTTAGGATTTCCGTGGGAATGACATGTTTTATTTCATACTCCACATTTATTGTTTATGCACTGCTTCATGTATTATTTGTACCGGATAGAGTACTTTCCATGACTGTTGCATTTACATACTGTTATATGCATTGCTTCATGTATTATTTATACCTGATAGAGTACCTTACATGATTACTTTATACAGATCGTCATATTATTGCTTCATGTATTAGTAATACCTGCTAGTGTACCTTTCATGACTGATGCATTACATATGACCATTTACTGCTGATAGTTTGCATATGTTAGATTCACGCTGTACGTGCATGCTTGCGATTACCTGCATATGTTATTTACTATTCACGAGTTGGCAACTCACCCCCGTTGTGCCACAGTGTGTTGCAGGTGTTCCTCAGGATAGTCTGAGGCAGGGCTATTTTCATCCATCGTATCATCTTTTGCTGCGGATACCGCTTCACCTGACAATGTGCAGTTTTGCTTAGGTAGGTCTTGCGGTTATCCGATGTTGCTTGTTGTATATTCGTTGTATCCTATACTCTCCATCTACCGTTATATTGTATGACTTAGAGACTTGATGTGAGGACGATATTGTACATTATTTGTGACTTGGAGGTTTTTATGCAGTTTTATTTATATCGTCTCTTTCTTCGCTACGGCGTCGTATATCTGTTGTGGTGGTTTTTTTCCGCCGTTGGGCGTGGATTTTTGCTAATGTTTGGGATGCTGTTACTTATATTATGTTGTACCCATTTTTGGGGGCTTGTTTTACAAAGGAGGTGCTGTCAAAATTTTAAAGAAAATAAATTGGACTTTTAAAGAATTTGGGTTGAGATTTCAAAGGTTTTGAAAATGCTATTATTTCTTACTACTTTTGATGGTTTAGATTGCTGGGTTTTCGGCTTACTTAAATTGCGTGACTCCTATAGACGTTGCGTAGTTTAAGGGCCATCACATGCCATTTTCGGGTCGTGACAAAGTTGGTATCAGAACGCTGGGTTTTACCTTTCGGAGTCTAGGATGACCTTGGTAAGATGGAGTAGGTAGCTGAAGAAGAGTAACGTAGTGTGTGTATGTCCGCGGCATACTCACGATCACGGTACTCCGTCCAAAGTGACCAAAGTACAAATTGCTTGAAATTCCTTCCTTGATGATACATATCCTTATGATTCGAATTGCATGTTCATATTGAATCCTTCTTCCATTTATAGCCTTTGCCGCCGATGACTATGAGGACTCAGAGTGATGCAACGAGAGCCGAGGTCAGAGTTGACTCGTGTTGGACGAGGACTGACCAGGATGGCACGCTTGTTGCATCGGACTATATGGATCCGCTTTCGATAGATCATATTGATAGGCTTGTGGCAGAGATGCAGGATTTGCGCCAGACGATGAGTTCTTTGGTTCAGGCCATTCGAGCGCAGCGATAGGAGGTTGTCACCCCTGTTACCCAGTTGTTACTTGTAGGCAGCACTCATCCTCGTGTTACTTATACAGCACCAGTGGACACAGCCCGTTATGACGAGGAGCCTTTTTCCGAGACTTTGGGAGTTCCGGAATAGAGGAGGTCTCGTACAGGTGTACCAGCCCAGTGACAGAGGCTTAGGCGTCGAGACAGATTTCGTGACCGTCGTGGGAGTAGCAGAGGCCTGGGACGAGGACAGTCGTTCAGCTCTTATCCACAGGATGGTCAGCAGTTTTCTTCTGGATATTATCGTGCGAGAGTTTTCCGACGTTGTTTCAGATGAGCTGGCGAAGCTTAGGAAGCTTAAGGATCAGCTGTAGAGTTGTTGGTTGAGGGACTTATGCGTCCGAGTGTTTCGCTTTGGGGAGCTCCTTTCCTGTTCATTAGGGAGAAAGACGGCAGTTTGAGGTTGTGTATTGATGGATCATCAATTGAACAGAGTTACGGTGCGGATATTTATCCTTTACCTCGCATTGACGATTTGTTCAACTTTCTCCAGAGTGCGAGACTTTTTCTAAGTTTGTTTTGGATGAGGTCATCATTGTCGCGGGTTCGGAGTGATGACATTCCGAAGACTGCTTTTATGCATGCTACGAGCGGTGTGTATGTTTTGGTGGTGTCGTTGGACTCACCAAGTGCCCTAGCAGCATTTGTGGATATGATGAACCAGATTTCTTCAAGCCATTCCTCGACCAGTTTATTGTTGTGTCATTGATGACATTCTGGTATAGTCCAAGAGTTGTGAGGAACGTGAGCAGCACTTGGGGATTTGTTTTGCAGACATTGGGAGAGCCCAGAAGTTTTCTAAATTCTCAGAGTATTCTTTTAGGCTTGATTGTGTTGACTCCTTGGTCTAGTAGTTACGAGAGACGGTTTTCGTATGGACCCGAGGAGGATCGAGGATCTACAGCTATGACCCATACTTATATCCGGGACAGAGGTCTGCAGATTTTGGGCTTAGCAGGTTTTTACCGCCGTTTCGTGTAGGATTGCTTGTGTATCGCTGCACCGTTGAATGAACTGACCGGGAAGGAGGATCTTTTCCTGTGGACTGAGGCATACGTGCAGAGTTTTCAGCAGTTGGAGATTCGGTTGACAACTGCACCTGTTCTTTCTTGCTTTCTGGTTCGGGAGATTTTGTCGTTTAACTATGATGTGTCGCGAGTGGGGCTCGATTTTGCGTTGATGTGGCACTATAGAGTTATCGCTTTTGCTTCCCGACTGTTGGAGGAAGTACGAGCAGGATATCCCACTCATGATCTGGAGATGGCCGAGGTGGTCGTGCGTTGAAGATCCGAGGACACTACTTGTGTGGAGAGTCGTGTCAGATTTTCACGGACCACCGGAGCTTAATGTACATCTTCCTGCAGCAGGGTTTTGATTGTTGAGACAACACCGTTGAATAGAACGTGTGGAGGATTGTGTTTGTGAGATCCTTTGGTTACCCGTGGCAAGGCGATTGTGGTAGCTGATGCTTGAGTCGTAGGCCCGGGGTTGGCTTGTTCTAGTAGTGCGCAGTCAGAGATAGTCTTCTGTAGATTTACAGTTCTGTGTGATCGTGGAATACAGACAGGTTCGCCTCTACTGAGGGGACAGCTTGCTCATGTCCGCGCCCGACCACTTTTCCTTAATCGTTTTCGTGAGGCACAGCCCACCGATGCTCGTTGTCTGTGATACTTGAGCACGTTCGGCAGGGTAAATATTCCGAATCCTTGATTTGTGACTAGGGTGTGCTATGTTCCGGACTCGTTGGTGTGTACCTGATACTGATAGGTAGAGACGAGAGGTCCCAGAGCAGGCGCATCGGTAAGCTTTCTGTGTTCATCCAAGTACCGCCAAGATGTAACGCGACTTGAGAGTTAGTTACTGGTGGGCAGGATGAAAAGAGTGAAGTTTTGGATTTCGTTCAAGGTGTCTGTCTGGTTGTGAGATAAGGTGAGCATTTGAGACCGGCTGGAGAGTTGCAATCTTTAACCGTTCCGTAGAGAGAATGGGAGCAGATCTCCATGAATTTTCATTGTGACATCTACCCAGGTTTAGTCAGAGTGTGACTCCATTTGGGATCGTCACTTGCCATTATTTGGGTTCTCCTTCGATAACTGTTCTCTGGAGACATTCCAATTGGCAACCTTTAGGTTTTGTTGTTAGGTTGTGTCGATCGCCATTCTGTTTTTCTGACTCTGCGTAAATAGGATTTTTGGACCTCAGCTAGTCTAGAGACTTCGGAGATGATCCAGTTGGTTCAGGTCAGGATGAGGATAGTCCAGTGCCGACAGAGGTCTTATGCTGACCATGGTGGTCGCCGACTTGAGTTCGCCGTGGGAAATCATGGATTCCTATGGATTTTTCCGATGAATGACGTGCTGAGTTTTGGGAAGCTTATCCCAGGATTGTAGGTCCTTTTGAGATCCTTAAAGTGAGTTAGTTCAGTTGCCTTTGATTTGGCACTTCCGCCCAGATTATTGAGTATTCACCCCGTATTTCCTTGTGTCGATACTTTGCTAATACCTTCATGACCTTTCTCACATGATTCAGCACCAGACCATTTAGCTTGAACGTGATCTTTTCGTTCACCGACAGCCATTTGTGTTAGTGGCTCGGCAGGTGGAGAAACTTCGGTCAAGGGTCTTGCCATCTGTGGAGAGTTTTCTTGGACGTAGCCGTATAGTGAGGTGATCACCCGGGAGGCTGGGAGCGAGATTTGGGAGTTTTTTACTTTTTTCTTTGAAGGTACGCTTAGTGAGAATTTTAAATTTAGGGACGAATTTTTTTATAGGGGGGGAGAGATTGTAACGTTTTAGAAATCGTTATGCGAATTTTTCCGTTTTAGGGTAAAATTTTCGGTATTTTCCGTTTTAACCCGACTGTGATCAAACGTCCATATAGACTTGCCAGCACCTAGTTTAGCTAAAATAAAGCTAGTGCGCAAGCTTTGGGGGTATATGGAACGTTTTGGTTCAGATAGAATTTTTCCCAATTTAAAAATTATTTTAATGCGGTATTTACATATTGGAGATTGGGAAATTTCCTTTTATGAGAATTATTGTAAATTTTATCAAGTTGAGTTAACCAAAACCCTTCTCATATATCTAGATCTTTTGTGTTGGCTAGGATTAAGTTTAAAGAAAAGAAATGAATGAATGAGGTGGCTTCATGCATGCATATGCATTTATGAGCATTCATTGCAAAAATATGCTATAAAACCCTATACAATTCCCTCACCTTCCTTAATTATTGGCCGAGCCCCTTCCTTCCTCTGCCTTTGAGTTTTTCTTTCTCCATTAACACAAATTTCAAGCTCTTAAATCTCCAAAATTCCAAATTAATATCACAAAAATACCCCAAGACTTGTTTTTGCCTTCTTGATCACTTGGAGCTAGGAAAGCTTGGATATTGTGAGCTAAAGTTGATAGGTATAATCTCTACAATGATAAATAGGAGTTTTTATGTTGTATATGAAGGGTTCCTAGGCACACTAATGAGGTCTCACAACAGATCAAACATGGCCAATTAAAATTTTACAAGAGCCGAGAAACCCTAATACGGATCGTTAACTAGATGTATAGGCGATGCAATGCAAATAAACGAATTTATAGCTAAAGGGAAGGGGCTACAACCTTTGTAGATCCGGTCCTCCACCTCCATGGCTCCGTGATGAAGTCCCCTCGCTGTCCATATCGGATCCCGGACTCTAGCATCGGCTTCATCGGAGAAATGGGCGGGCTAGGTTGTCGGCTTCGATGCCGAAGATGATCTACGTCGAGGCAACACAAGATCAAGCTCCAACTTCACCAAGCCAAGAAACTTGTGAAGAAAACACCCTATACGACTTGGCAAGAGGTAGAGGATGAAGAAATAGGAAGTGGGTTCAGTTTGGAATTGGATTTCTCACTCATTTTCACAAGTTGCCATTGATGGAGGCAAGCTTTCTTCATTGTTGAAGATGAAGAAGAAGAAGAAAGAATATATGATAAGTATTAAAGAATAAAAAGGATTAAGTTAAAAAGAAAAATTCCTTTCATTCTTATCATAATCCAACCTTGGTTAAGTGTAGAGAATAAACTAGGGTTAGGTGAATGGTTAGGTTTAGGAAAAGAACAAGAATGGTCAAAGCTTCTTGAAGCTTCAAAGAAAAGAACAAAAGAAGCAACCATATCTTTTCTTTCCAAATAAAGAATAAATAAATAGATAATAAAATGAAAACCCTAACCTTTACACAACCATGGTTTAATCTTTACACAAACCCAAGTGAGCATGTATTATCAAACATGATACAAACAAGTGCACAAAAATATATCACATATACAATGTGCATTTCAAGTGAGAAAATCATTTTTAAGTGAACCAATACTAGTTAATGCAAAGCAATATATCAAATATATAATTATGCATTAAATCATTAAATCAACACTTGATCTAACGATCCGGTCATATCACATATAACCGACTAATATCCAATGTATCGGCTTATCGAATCAATCCTTGATTCGATAACTATGTTATATCGCATACAACCATTCGATACATTCATCGCGAGAATAGAATACGGTATCACATACACGCATTATTCTCTGTCCCGCACATATCTCATATGCGCTCCTATTTGGTTTCGCTTGAGCCAGGAAACCTCTGTGTAGGACTATAAAGACTCGTCAATACGCCGGCAGGAGATGATGATCATATCAAGCACCCACAAGCCGCAAGCGGTCTGCTAAACGTAACGGCCACCCGGGTATTGAGCGATCAGAAGATCGACGAGCAAGCCCGCTCACACTCCTGTGAATCCAACCAGTAACACTTACCGTACAGTCCGGTCTGTTCGTCTGATATGTCGCATATCTCGCCTAGGGGTGGTAAACGTCAGACCCCAGTAGCTTGATAAGTCATGCCGACGTAAGGTCCATAACATTCGTGAAACTACTGATAACTCTTACCAGTATATCACTGCAACCCTGTCCAGGGATTTCCTGTTATGGCCAGTCGAGTATAGCGCAACATCCACACCCAATACCGGGAGAGACAAATCCCCTCCTATCGCCCATTGCCTCCATGTGAATCGGGACTGTACCCAAAAACCACCTGTTTGCATGACTCAGTAGAGCCGTGGTAGGGTGGAAATCAAAGCACAGTGGGAGACACACAAGACTCTATGACGATCTCGGGTCAACAGACTAAGCTGTACCAGTGTCACCAGAGAAATGCCATCTGACGTGAGGTATAATACCATTTGGGAGTTCTCGGCGAGTCCGTTCAGTGAACCCAGTCTCCACTGAGCACCCGCATACCATCTCCGATGTCAAACACCAATGGATATGGGATCATCCATCGCCCATCACATGGGTCGAGAAGATATACGCTAGTCTACTCTGGAATATCGATGCCCCGTCTCGATATTCCCATGACTAGAAACAATGAAGGATATACTCATTGACTACCCAGGCCCCACTAGTATGATCTTCATCATAGTCCTGGAAGTCGAGTACACATCCTAAGGGCTTTATCAACATCTAATAGAGAGACTGCAAGCATACATGTTAAGATAAAGAGCAACCAGATAGCGTACTATCATGTCGAGCAAGAAAGTCCTACCTATATATGTCCCAGCATCCACTACAATATACATCCAATGTACAGTAATGGCCTCTAGGGCATACATATAACTAACAATCTCCCACTTGCACTAGGCCCATCTGTAGCAGTAGTTGTAGTATCTAATACTCAACCATCCCTTAAAAAGTCTCCTTTTGGGAAAAGGCCTTCGTGAGTGGATCCGCCGTGTTTTCCTCTGAGTCTACTCTCCTAACCTCGATCACCCTGGAGATCAACTATCTCCATGATCAGGTGATGCTGCCTCAGAATATTTCTCGGTCACTGATGGGACCAGGGTTCCAGGGCCAAAACCACACTTCCATTGTCATACAATGGCAGGAACCTAGTTCATCTTATGAACCAATATACACCCAAACTGCCTCTTTGGTAGTATCTTTAACAGCGATGTTACCATCCTTTATCGTCTAGTTTGCCACGGTATCTAGCTTGGAACTCTTCCAACATACCGTCCCTTTACTGAGGGTAAAGACAATGCCTATGACTGACATTCAGTCGTCCTTATCACCCTGGAACCTTTCCAGTGATTCTCCCCAGGATCAACTGATACCATCTTACTATAACTAGTGAGAATCCTAACATCCATTTAGATCTATCTCATAGATCCAAACCTAAGATTTAGGAGGTATCACTTTGATCCTATATGGAGAATCTATGTGATAAGAGGAGATCGAACGATCGTAGCATAGGAAACTCCTTTCCTATCAAGAGTATGTCATCCACGTACTCTACGAGGATCATTACCATACTCCATACTAACCTTTTGTACATATAAGGTTCATCTACCATTTTGATGAAGTCAAACTCTTTGACTACCACATCAAAATAGATGTTCCAACTCCGCGATGCCTGCTTTATCCTGTAAAGCAACTTGCACACGTTTCCGCTGCTCCCACTGTTCACGAAGCCCTCTGGCTGTGTTCTTATAGACGTTCTCTTCTAAATTAGCATTTTAGAAAAGCAGTCAGGGCACCCAACCACCAGATATCGTAGTCATGGTATGTAGCAATGTTAAGTAAGATCCGGATGGACTTAAGCATAGTTACTTGGAAAAGGTTTCATCATTATCCACGCCTGGTCGATGTAGAAAAAACCTTCAACAAGTCTAGCTTTGAAAGTCTCAACTTTTCCATCTACACCAAGTAATCTTCTCAAGATATACTTGCTCCTGATGGGGATTTAACCCTTCAGATATAGCAACCAAAGTCCATACTTTGTTGGTGTACATGGATTCCATCTCAGATCGCTAAGCATCCAGCCATTCTTACAGAGTCCCTACTCTTGATGCCCTGCTCGAAACTAGTTGGGTCATCATCTCATGATGCATTCCTTGCTCCCACTGTCATCGAGAAACCGAGGTATCTCTCAGGCAGGTGAGGAACCCTACCAAATCGGCGGAGAGGCTGAGGTTCGTCGGGGACTATAGAATCCTTTGGTTCTGTCAAATCATCAACTGCAGTTTTGTATAGCTGGAACCTTTCCAGTTCTACAGAACTGACCTTGCCTCGATCTTGTCCGGATTTTTCTTTAGACATAGGCCGAACAATCCCAAATCTTAACTTACTTAAGAGATAGGCTCTTCCCATACCATATCTCATATGGAATGGTAGGCAGTGATCTGATTCGAACCCTATTCAATAGGTATGCAACTTCTCAAGTGCACAACCCTAAAAGGAAACAGGTAACTCAGTAGAACTCATCATAGAGCACACTATATCTTATATGGTGCGATTTCTCCGCCCTGATACACCGTTGTGCTATGGTGTATTCAGAGGAGTAATACTGAGAGAGAATCTCATTTTCTTTTAGAATAGTCCAGGAATGCCATGCACAAGTATTCTCCTCCCTGATCTTATCATAGGACATAATACTTATACCTTATTTTGGTTCTCTACTTCCAACTTATATTCTGTGAATATCTCAAAAGCTTCAGACTTATGTTTCAACAGGAACATATGACTGAATCTTGAGAGATTATCAGAGAATATAATGAAGTATAAAGAACCAGTCCTGGCATGTGTAGACAGGAGACCTTAAATACATCATCATGTATCAGTCCCAAGAGTTTATTAACTCTTTCTCTGTTTTCAATAAACAGGGCTATGGTCATCTAATCTTTGTGACATGACTAGCAAGTTTCACAAGATGTAAATTCAAACTAATTTAAATATGCATCTAAAATGTAACTTCAGCCAGTCGGGCCGCATTGATGTGACCTAGTCTACAATGCCTCAAGAAGGATTCGTTCATTTTTGAACTCTTCCTCTTGTGTGTGTTCTGTATACTAAGAACTGTAGTTTTATTTAGAATGTCAATACTTTTAGATAACGTGCCTGAACCGATCAACTTTTGATATAGGAAATGTTCAAAACATTATCCATCAATACAAAATTTTATCATTTCTTTACTAATAAAGAGATTGATATGATTTTGTATATCAGGTTCGGTATCTAATAGCATTTGTTCAGAATCAATGTATTGGTAATACAGGGTGACAGTGACCAACAGACTTGGCTGCAACACTTGCCCTGTTTTCTGTCTCATGAAACTTATCACCCGTTCTCAGTTTTTCTACCTTTTTGTACCCTATGTAACAGATTACATATCTGGGATCCTGATCCGGTATCAAATACCCAAGACATAGAGGATGCAGAGAAACAGTTCTTTGTAATGAACACACCCGAAGAAGATGCATCATATGCACTTTCTTCGTTTGGGCGGCATAGGAATTTTGGTATTCCCCTATTTCCTGCTCTGTCTTATAACAATTATAAGTTGGAGCGGGACCAACGTTCCCCAGCTCAGTATAACAAGCGGGTTCGGTCAATACATCCATATTATTATCTTGATTAAGGTGTGATATGGTCGCTACCTGGAGAGAGAGAGAAGAAAACACTCTGCGTGCACTCTTGCAAGATCAGATTGGTTATTTATTTTATCTAATCAGGATGGCTTCCACTGTTTTTATCAAATCTTCCTTCAAACCCTAAAAGGAAAGACTAGCCGGGATTAATTACACTCTACAAGTTCGCCAATCTTTCAGCCAGGCCAGTGTCGGTACTATGAGGGAGGTTCCCCGTGCTTTCGCACGGACCTAATTAATGCAAACCTCGTTTTCCCAGAGGTGTAACCCCGTTGACACCTTTCTAGACACCTACTTGATCGGCTAATTGTAAAGTGCAAAACTCTTCCAGGAGTAACAATTACTCGCAGTGGGTATCGGGATCCAACTATCACATAGAAGGTATGCAATCTCATTGCAAATTTCAACACTTGAAACTCCCGATAAAGGTTTTTACCCCTAGCACCTATGACCTTAACTATGGTCAACAAATCATAAGCACTAGTCAAGTTCTACCCGTCATTTCATGATTAATTAGACCCGCCCACATGACCCTTAACTATGGTCAACAAAGTCACGCGACTGTCCTAACTAATCGCATCATATGCGGTGTAGGAAGACATCACTTAGCTACCGTACACTGTGTCTTAACTAAGGTCAACAAACACAGCACGAATACTAAGTACTCTACTTCCTAAAATGACGGAGGGTTGCGGCTGGTTTTTATGAAAACCTTTAACGCTTTGAACTTGATCTCGTTGCGGAATCAAATAGTTTTTTTAAATGGAATGTTTTTGAAGCTTTTCTAGTTTTGCTAGAGAGGTCACTCCCGGCGAAGGGATCGTCGGCCCTTTCCTCGTCGAATGAGGTGCAGGATATATCATATATATCACTGTGCAAAGCAAAAACTATAGAAGCAATCAAAAAACAAACCGAGTGTGTAGCATCTGCCAGTTATTGCTAAAAGAGTCACTCCCGGTGAAGGGATCTCGGTCCTTTCCTCGTCGAATAAGGTGCAAGATGTTCTACAAGGAACACCGCGATGCAAAGCAAGAACTGTAGCTACCTGTTTTTATTTTGAAATTCGATTCCACAACATCTTTTAGGTTTATTTTCTTTCATTAATCTCATTAATGAATATCCCATCATTTAATTCCACCTAAACATCACAGATAAATATAACGTACGCTTATGCCATCCGCATTCGCCTCGATGTCCCGTCTGCACCGTTAGGTTAGGTAACTAACGCCAGAGCGAGGAAGGGCTAGCGCGGGTGTAAAACATAAGCAACGTCTATATAATATATCATATATATTATATACTATATCTATCTGAACAAATCACATGATCACATCACAGATAACACAGCAGAAAATATCATATGAAATATTGGATATACTTGGACGTCCGTGTTTTCAATACGAGCCAGTATAAAACACGGATTCCACGGTCGCGATGAATAGCCAATCCCACACCCCTAGACCCCTACGAGAGCGGCAAGCAACCCTACCAATTCTAGGGTTAGGAGACCCGGACTCGACTCCTCGAGTTGGTCTCCCACTGGACCCCAGAACCCGGTTACTTGTGCTCCCCTCCTTGGGTCTATCCTAATGCGGAAAAGTAAATAATATACAAATGGTGACAACATCCGCAACCTGGAAGTGCCCCAATAAAAGAATATTACATACAAGTTTTTACATGAATGAAAATGAAAAATCACTCATCTCACATAAAAAAAACCCGGCTATTCGAACACGACGATCCAATATAGCATATCCAGCAACACATAACATCACATGTCATCAACGTAAGTAAATATGCGCATCCCAATTGTCGTTGACATATAGCAACGAAACCGGCGATATCACATATTACACTTACGGTCACAGAAAAGAAAGTGTAAAACTACAACAGTTGGAATCCGCAACCTCTTTAGACATCACATGCCTAAACCAATGAATTCCTTAGACATCACATGCCTAATAATTATAAACCCCGCATTTTAGTCTCATTATCGAAAACTCTTTTCAATATCAAGTCGAGGAATTCAACAGGATTCCCGACATATTGATCGAATGCTCGTCGCAAACTTTAGTAGGCGGCTGCACCCCCGATACCGTCGACGAAGTACACCAAGGCGGAACACCGCTACCGCGAGCACCCGAATGGATGCTTTCGGCGACGGGGTTCTCCTACAGTCACTTGGTCGGGGCTATGGAGTGAGGCTGTCTATTAAGTTTACCCGGCGAGTATCCGCGTACGCTGCTTGATTGCGATGGACTTTTGATCACATCAAAATTCCGTGGCAACCGATCAAGTGAGACTAAACTGCTATGTTTATAACATTCATATTAGTTATCTCATAACTATTTGTGAATTCCAATTATTGTATCACATTCCGGAGAAGATAGAAAATGTTAAACTTTCCGATCGAACAATCGAACACCCAAGTTTTCCCGATACAGCTCAACACATGAAATAAGTCTAAAAACATTCAGTTCGTGCCTCAGTACCAACGGTCCAGCCGTAGAAGGGTCAAGCCAACGCCTCACATGTGGCACGCCGTACTGCCCCAAACCCTAAGGTTCAAAGGGCAGTTCAAGACGGTCACATAATCGAGTTAAGGTTTGTTGTCTTCTACAGGGACCATCGCGTTACTTGCACTACTTAGAACGTCATTAAACTACGGAAAAGTCCAACAATTGGAAATTTCCCGGCAGAGGAAAAAGTGGGTATTTATATCCGGTCGAACTTTTTAACATGTTCTAAAATTACCCGGAAAAACACACTGACAAAATTAGACAATCCGATCGAAACACCGAGTCCCCAATACAACACAGAAAACTCAACTCTTGAGTTCAGATTAAAAATTCCCAGGAAAACCAGCACTACAAAATAGGAGTTACTAAGTAAAATTCATTGAACAAGGAGGCCGTACGGCCGCGGAACCGCCGCACGAGCCATGCTCGTGCCGTGGAACCGCGGCGGTTTGATGGAATTACGCGATCGAATTTCACAGTAACTCTTACAATCTCCTGCTCAATTTTCTGCATATTTTTAATCAGGAAAAACCCCAGTTTTTGAAAAAAGTCCAGAGAGCAAATTTGTGTTAGGGTTTCGGTTCGATCGGACTTCTAACTTAGACTAGGCATCGCCTAAGGCTCTAGCTAGGCTCTGATACCACTGTAGGGTTCCTAGGCACACTAATGAGGTCTCACAACAGATCAAACATGGCCAATTAAAATTTTACAAGTGCCGAGAAACCCTAATACGGATCGTTAACTAGATGTATAGGCGATGCAATGCAAATAAACGAATTTATAGCTAAAGGGAAGGGGCTACAACCTTTGTAGATCCGGTCCTCCACCTCCATGGCTCCGTGATGAAGTCCCCTCGCTGTCCATATCGGATCCCGGACTCTAGCATCGGCTTCATCGGAGAAATGGGCGGGCTAGGTTGTCGGCTTCGATGCCGAAGATGATCTACATCGAGGCAACACAAGATCAAGCTCCAACTTCACCAAGCCATGAAAATTGTGAAGAAAACACCCTATACTACTTGGCAAGATGTAGAGGATGAAGAAATAGGAAGTGGGTTCACTTTGGAATTGGATTTCTCACTCATTTTCACAAGTTGCCATTGATGGAGGCAAGCTTTCTTCATTGTTGAAGATGAAGAAGAAGAAGAAAGAATATATGATAAGTATTAAAGAATAAAAAGGATTAAGTTAAAAAGAAAAATCCCTTTCATTCTTATCATAATCCAACCTTGGTTAAGTGTAGAGAATAAACTAGGGTTTGGTGAATGGTTAGGTTTAGGAAAAGAACAAGAATGGTCAAAGCTTCTTGAAGCTTCAAAGAAAAGAACAAAAGAAGCAACCATATCTTTTCTTTCCGAATAAAGAATAAATAAATAAATAGATAATAAAATGAAAACCCTAACCATTACACAACCATGGTTTAATCTTTACACAAACCCAAGTGAGCATGTATCATCAAACATGATACAAACAAGTGCACAAAAATATATCACATATACAATGTGCATTTGAAGTGAGAAAATCCCTTTTAAGTGAACCAATACTAGTTAATGAAAAGCAATATATCAAATAAATAATTATGTATTAAATCATTAAATCAATACTTGATTTAACGATCCGGTCATATCGCATATAACCGACAAATATCCAATGTATCGGCTTATCGAATAATTCCTTGATTCGATAACTATGTTATATCGCATATAACCATTCGATACATTCATCGCGAGAATAGAATACGGTATCACATACACGCATTATTCTCGGTCCCGCATATATCTCATATGCGCTCCTATTTCGTTTCGCTTGAGCCAGGAAACCTCTGTGTAGGACTCTAAAGACTCGTCAATACGCTGGCAGCAGATGGTGATCATATCAAGCACCCACAAGCCGCAAGCGGTCTGCTAAACGTAACGGCCACCCGGGTATTGAGCGATCAGAAGATCGACGAGCAAGCCCGCTCACACTCCTGTGAATCCAACCAGTAACACTTACCGTACAGTCCGGTCTGTTCGTCTGATATGTCGCATATCTCGCCTAGGGGTGGTAAACGTCAGACCCCAGTAGCTTGATAAGTCATGCCGACGTAAGGTCCATAACATTCGTGAAACTACTGATAACTCTTACCAGTATATCACTGCAACCCTGGCCAGGGATTTCCTTTTATGGCCAGTCGAGCATAGCGCAACATCCACCCCCAATACCGGGAGAGACGAATCCCCTCCTATCGCCCATTGCCTCCATGTGAATCGGGACTGTACCCAAAAACCACCTGTTTGCACGACTCAGTAGAGCCGTGGTAGGGTGGAAATCAAAGCACAGTGGGAAACACACAAGTCTCTATGACGATCTCGGGTCAACAGACTAAGCTGTACCAGTGTCACCAGAGAACTGCCATCTGACGTGAGGTATAATACCATCTGGGAGTTCTCGGCGAGTCCGTTCAGTGTACCCAGTCTCCACTGAGCACCCGCATACCATCTCCGACGTCAAAAACCAATGGATATAGGATCATCCATCGCCCATCACATGGGTCGAGAAGATATACGCTAGTCTACTCTGGAATATCGATACCCCGTCTCGATATTTCCACGACTAGGAACAATGAAGGATGTACTCATTGACTACCCAGGCCCCACTAGTATGATCTTCATCATAGTCCTGGAAGTCGAGTACACATCCTAAGGGCTTTATCAACATGTAATAGAGAGACTGCAAGCATACATGTTAAAATAAAGAGCAACCAGATAGCGTACTATCATGTCGAGCAAGAAAGTCCTACCTATATATGTGTAACGTTTTGGAAATCGTTATGCGATTTCGTCCGTTTTAGGGTAAGTTTGTCGGTATTTTCCGTTTTTACCCGACTGTGAACAAACGACCATATAGACTTTCCAGCACCTAGATTAGCTAAAATAAAGCTAGTGCGTGAACTTTGGGAGTATATGGGACGTTTTGGTTCAATTTGGTTTTTCCCAATTTTTAATATTATTTTAATGCGGTATTTAAATTTTGGGAAAATTTCCGTTTGCGATCTTTTCTTTAAAACTTCTAAGTTAAAGATCCTTCTCACTTTACCCTAGGGATTTTATTGTGTGGCCTAGGATTTAAGATAGGAATTAAATGAAAAAGAAAAGAAAAGATAAAGAGATGCATGCATGAGTGTGTGTGTATGTGTGTATGCATTTAATGGCAATAAATGAGGGAAATTGCTAGGAAATTCATCACCAACCCTCCACCTCACCCCTTGGCCGAAATCCATTCATTTCCTACTGCCCTTGCACAATTCCCTTATCATTTTAATTCATTTCCATCACAAAATCATCAAAATTCTGAAACCAATACACAAAATAGCTAAAACTTGGGTTTTTCTTGCTCTTGATCACTTGGAGAGGGGAAAGCTTGGAACTTGAGAGCAAAGTTGCTAGGTATAACCCCTCTACTGTTAAATTGTAGTTTTTGTGTTGTTTTGATCGTTAATTTCTGCGTAGATCGTAGTTTGTATCGTTTGAGGCGATATCGGGTTTTTAGTGTCTTTTTAGAGATATTAGAATCTGCTGTGACCTGCGAGTTTTAGTGATTGAGGAAACAACTTTAGAGAGATGTGCAGGTTGACCTGAGACACCACCTAGGAGACGGGGACCACCCCGCCGGTCTGGGCCGGCGAGCCTTAAGGATGGGGCCGGCGACGTCGGCCAACTTAGGGAGGTTTGGGGTGGGTCTTCTGTGGTAGTTGTCTGCTTTGGTTTTGGGTCTTTTGGTACTGTTGATTTTATAAATAGATGCAGTATGCAAAATCTGGGATCGATTACCTATAATCGTGTGTTTTGAGTTCGCGTGATACGTGTTGCGACACGAGTCGTGTGTCGTGCTGCGACGTACTCAGTTTGGGTTTAGGTATCGTTTCGTGTGTTTGCGCTAGACGTGTATTCGTGATATGGTTTAGTGCGTTGTTGCGTGTTAAAATACGTAGTTTTACGTTATTGTGATTGCTTCTAAGATATTCACATTATTTCTTGTGTTTGTGATATTATAGCGTCGCAAGCGGGGACTTCAGACGCTGCGAACAAAGGGAAGCAGGTGGTCGGATCTTCATAGCTAGAGACCACAGAGTGAGTAGATTTAACATCTACGGGGAATCGCCCGTATGGCGCTACGCGTCGGGGCTAGATATGATATAATATTAGCCGTATGCTTATTTGCTTATATAGAGATATTGCATGATTCACATTGCATATAGTTACTTGTAGTGCATGATATTATATCTGATGTACACTGCACTATTATCGACAGTCCATTTGCACGAGCACCAATGATATGCTACACACACACTGTTGATAATTGACATGATAGGCACAACACAATTGCTCATTCATATACCTTGCTATCGGTTAGCGACATTAAACAGTTATACTTGTGCGACAATGCATATTACATAGAACATACCTGTATACCTACATGCTCATATGTATACCATGCTATATTACTTGTTCGCACATATACCATGCTATATTATTTGTTAGCACATATACTTTGCTATTGTTATATGATCAGTTGTTATTGCCTATATATCAGTGGTATGGGACGCTGTGTATATATGTATTCTGGATTTGGATATTACAGTTTTTATTTCATATATATCGGTGGTATGGGACGCCGTATATATATGTATTTTGGATTTGGATTTATATGATTTGTATTGCATATATATCAGTGGTATGGGACGCTGTATATATATGTATTCTGGATTTGGATTCTTGGGATCCGCGAGATACATTTTATGGACTTATGCATTTGAGATGCGCTATGGGAAATTAAGGTGTCGATGTGGGCACTTAATTTCCGAGAGATATATGGGGTTGACAGACCGATACGTGGAAACGCAAGTGTCGAGGTGGGATACTTGGTTTCGAGGAACGTATGAATATCAGAAAGACCGATACGTGAAAACGCAAGTATCGAGGTAGGGTACTTGGTTTTCGAGGAACGTATGGATATCAGTATTTATGTGTCGATGATAGGCACTGGTTTTCATGATGTTTTCGAGTGTCGATGTTTGACACTCAGGTTTCATGAGATGTACAGGATTTGAGGGGCCGATCTGAGGGCCGATCTGAGTATTTTGGGATTTGGGTGTTGTTGAGATACACCGTGTTTTTCATGCTTATGATATGTGCATGAGATTATTTAATATTCCGCACTCAGTATTCATTTGATATGAATATCATGATAGTTGCATATTCATATTGTCATACTCATGCTATCAGTTCACATGTTATTGATTATTGATGTTAGTGCATACTTGCGATTACTGTATGATGTTATTTACTATTCACGAGTTGGCAACTCACCCCCGTTGTGCCACAGTTTTGCAGGACTTACCCTCTGAGTAGTCGCGGCGGGGCAGCTTATCATCATTACTTTTGTGGATACCGCTACCTTTGGCAGTGAGGCCGTTGCATTATAGGTGGGTTTGCGGTTATCCGTTGTATATTGTATATCATTTGTTGGATCTAGTATTCTCCATCTACCCTTGTTGTATATGACTTAGAGACGACTTGTGAGAGATCAGTGTTGTATATTGGTTTTGAGAACCGTGCTCGTAGAAGCGGGTTATTTTGGTGATGTTTATTTCTTTATATAGTCGTTCTCTTGATATTTCTTCGCTTTGGCGTCGTATACTTGTTGTGGTGATTGTCTCCGCCGGTGGGCGTGATTTTTCTCCCACTTGGGATGATTTTTATATTATCTGTTTTGTACCCGTTTACGGGGCTAGTTTTACAAAGGAGGTGCTGCCGAAATTTTTATAAAAGAAAATTAGAGTTAGAAATTTTAAATGGCGACTCCTAAAACTTTTAAATTATGTTTTTCTCCGTTGATCCAGTTTTGGGTGGTTTAGATTTCTGGGTTTTTCGGCTTACTTAAGTTACGTACGCCTGTAGACGTTACGTAGTTTAAGTGCCGGTTACGGGCCGAATTTCGGGTCGTGACAAAGTTGGTATCAGAGCGTTAGGTTTTACCTTTCGGAGTCTAGGATGACCTTGGTATGATGGAGTAGGTGGCTTAAGCAGAGTGACGTAGCGTGTGTATGTTCCGCGGCATACTTACGACACGGTACTCCGCCTAAGTGACCTTAGGACTTGTTGATTGATATTCCTTCCGTGATTGATATACATCTTGTGATTCGATTTCCGTTTCCTTATCGAATCTTGTTTCAATTTATAGCCCATATGCCGCCGAAGACTACGAGGGCTCAGAGAGCGGCCGCGAGGGCCGAGGTCAGAGTTGACTCGCATGAGGCGAGGACTGACCGGGATGGTACGCCTGTTGTACCGGAGTATATTGCTATGATTGGAGCTGGTATGCAGGATCTGCGCCAGATTGTGGGGACTTTGGTAGAGACCATCCGAGCGCAGGGGCAGGCAGTTGTTCCACCCGCTGCGGAGGCTACGATGGTACCTACGGTTCCGATAGTCGCAGTTGCAGCTCCGGGGGTTATTGCTGTGTCGTTGACAGATTTCATGAGGCTGAGACCTCCGGTGTTTACGGGTACAGATGTTACCGAGGATCCGCAGTCGTTTATCGACCGGATAGCCAGGATTTGTCGCTCACTCCGATGTTCCGACGAGAGATGGGTAGAGTTTGCCAGTTTTCGTCTGGAGGGTATGGCCCAGAAGTGGTGTGAGTCGTTGGAGAGAGGCAGAGCCGCTGGTCTTGCTCCTATGACCTGGGCTGAGTTTGTGACGTCTTTTCTCGTTCGTTTTCTTCCACCGAGCGTCAGGGATGCGCGAGCACGCAGATTTGAGTCTTTACGTCAGACGCCGGGGATGACGGTGTCGGATTATGATGTATTGTTTACTGAGCTGTCGATATATGCTCCATACCTGGTGGCGACCGAGGAGATGAGGGTGAAGAGGTTTGTTCGAGGCCTACTTACCCAGATATTCTTAGCCATCAGTGTTCAGCATTGTGACACGTATGCAGCAGCGGTGGATGCAGCTCTTTCGGTAGAGGAGCGTCTAGCTGAGTTATCAGTTGTTCCCGGACCGAAGAGAGTTCGTATAGGTGATTCGGCAGCGAGGCAGGCGTTTAGACGTCGAGACAGTTTTCGTTCTGATAGTGGCGGTTCGGGACGAGGTCGACTTTATGGTTCTTACCCTCAGGATGATCGGCAGTTTGCTTCGGGATGTTACCGGTGTGGTAGTTTGGGTCATCGGGTTCGAGATTGTATAGAGCCGCGTGTGAACGAGTCAGCTGTACCGCAGGTTACCTTACCACCTTCTCCACCTCAGAGAGCGTTGCCTCTTGTTCCAGTAGTTGCGCCACGTCAGACTCCTGTTCAGCGAGGCCGTGGTCGCGGAGGTTTTGTACCGAGAGGTCGAGGTGGCAGAGGCAGAGGACAGCCAGTAGCCGGTAGAGGTCAGGCTAGGGTTTTTGCCTTGACTCACCAGGACGCTCAGGCGTCCAATGCCGTGGTTTCAGGTACTCTTTCTGTATGTTCTTATGATGCGCATGTTCTTTTTGATCCGGGATCCACGCATTCGTATGTTTCTACGCACTTTGTGCCGAGGTTAGGCCGAGAGTCGTGTTTGCTGGATCAGCCGCTGATCGTGACTACTCCTGTGGGAGAGTCGTTTGTTGCGCGTTATGTGTTTCGATCTTGTGTCGTCCATATTGGTGACAGAGATCTGCCCGTCGACTTGATCCTTCTGGAGATGTTGGACTTCGACGTTTTGTTGGGCATGGATTGGCTAGCTACTTGCTATGCGTCCGTGGACTGCCGCGTGAAGACAGTTAGATTTTGTTTTCCCGGCGAGTCGGTGTTGGTTGTGCAGGGGGACCGTAGTGCCGCCCCTCACAGCTTGATTTCTGTTTTGTGCGCTAGTCGGCTTTTGAGGAGGGGATGTCGGGGATTCTTGGCGTTCATTCATGATACTGGAGCCACAGTGGAGTTGTTGGACCAGGTTTCTACCGTTCGAGAGTTTCCCGATGTTTTTCCCGATGAGCTACCTGGGATGCCGCCAGAGCGCGATATTGAGTTTTGCATTGATCTGATTCCTGGCACGGAGCCTATTTCTATACTGCCTTATCGGATGGCTCCGGCAGAGCTTAGAGAGCTTAAAGATCAATTGCAAGAGTTGCTTGATTTGGGACTTGTGCGTCCGAGTGTTTCGCCGTGGGGAGCTCCTGTTCTGTTCGTCAGGAAGAAGGACGACAGTTTGAGGCTATGTGTGGATTATCGTCAGTTGAACCGTGTTACGGTGCGGAACAGGTATCCTTTACCCCGCATTGACGATTTATTCGATCAGCTCCAGGGTGCGAAACATTTTTCGAAGATTGATTTGCGTTCGGGTTATCATCAGTTGCGGGTTCGGGATGATGACATTCCGAAGACTGCTTTTCGTACACGCTATGGGCATTATGAGTTTTTGGTGATGTCGTTCGGACTCACCAATGCGCCAGCAGCGTTCATGGATCTGATGAACCGGATTTTCAGGCCGTTCCTCGACCAGTTCATTATCGTGTTTATTGATGACATACTGGTTTACTCTAGTAGTCGAGAGGAGCATGAGCAACACTTGGGGATTACTTTGCAGATATTGAGAGAGCATCAGCTGTATGCTAAATTCTCAAAGTGCGCTTTTTGGCTTGATCGAGTGGACTTCCTGGGTCATGTGGTGACTAGTGATGGTATTCTTGTGAACCCGAGGAAGATCGAGGCTGTACAGCTTTGGCCCAGACCTATATCGGTGACTGAGGTCCGCAGCTTTTTGGGCTTAGCTGGTTATTATCGCCGTTTTGTGCAGGATTTTTCGAGTATCGCTGCACCGCTGACTGGATTGACCCGGAAGGGGGTTCCTTTTCTCTGGACTGATGCGTGCGAGCAGAGTTTTCAGGAGTTGAAGACTCGGTTGACGACAGCACCAGTTCTTTCTTTACCTTCTGGATCGGGAGGCTACGTTGTGTATTGTGATGCTTCTCGAGTGGGGCTCGGCTGTGTTTTGATGCAGCATGATAGGGTGATTGCATATGCTTCTAGGCAGCTGAAGAAGCACGACCAGAATTACCCCACTCACGATCTAGAGATGGCTGCGGTAGTATTTGCGTTGAAGATCTGGAGGCACTACTTGTATGGGGAGTCGTGTCAGATCTTCACGGATCACAAGAGTCTGAAGTACATCTTCCAGCAGCGAGATCTGAACCTGAGACAGCGCCGATGGATGGAGCTAGTAAAGGACTATGATTGTGAGATCCTTTATCACCCGGGCAGGGCAAATGTGGTAGCCGATGCTTTGAGTCGTAGGCCCGTGGGTAGCTTGTCCCAGCTGAGCGCCATTCAGTGTCAGTCTTCTGCAGATTGGCAACTCTTGTGTGATAGTAAAGTGCAGTTCGAGTTTACCTCCACTGGGGGACAGTTTGCTCATGTCCGCGCCCGTCCATTACTTGTTGATCGTATTCGTGAGGCGCAACCCAGTGATGCTCGTTTGTCTGAGATTCTTGAGCTTGTTCGACGAGGTACAGTTTCGGAGTTCATGATTGATGACCAGGGTGTGCTACGATGCGGGACTCGCTTGTGTGTACCGGATGTTGATGGGTTGAGACGTGAGATCCTAGAGCAGGCACATCAGTCGACTTTTAGCATTCATCCAGGTTCCACCAAGATGTACAGAGACTTGAGAGACTACTACTGGTGGGAAGGGATGAAGCGCGATAATTCGGACTTCATTTCGAGGTGCCTGACTTGTCAGCAAGTCAAGGCTGAGCATCAGAGACCGGCTGGAGAGTTGCAGCCTTTACCCATTCCGGAGTGGAAATGGGAGCAGATTT
Source organism: Agapanthus africanus (assembly GCA_030015575.1). Classification (NCBI taxonomy): domain Eukaryota; kingdom Viridiplantae; phylum Streptophyta; class Magnoliopsida; order Asparagales; family Amaryllidaceae; genus Agapanthus; species Agapanthus africanus. The sequence continues at coordinate 457,254,136 of JASDDO010000014.1, read as the reverse complement.
CCATGGACTTTATTGTGGGTCTACCTAGGACCAATAGAGGGTATGACTCCATTTGGGTTGTTGTAGACCGGTTGACGAAAGCGGCTCACTTCCTTCCAGTGAAGACCACTTTCGGCTATGCTCAGTACGCTCAGCTTTACATAGATGAGATTGTGCGTTTGCACGGTGTTCCCACATGCATAGTATCCGACAGAGGTACCCAGTTTACTAGCCGTCTATGGCAGAAGCTTCAGGAAGCTTTGGGTACCAGATTGAGTTTTTGCACCGCTTTTCATCCGCAGACAGATGGTCAGACGGAGCGGACTATTCAGACTCTGGAGGATATGCTCCGTGCATGTGTTCTTGATTTTGGGGGCAGTTGGGATCGTCACTTGCCGTTGATTGAGTTCTCCTATAATAACAGCTTTCAGGAGACTATTCAGATGGCACCTTTTGAGGCTTTATATGGTAGGAAGTGTCGATCGCCAGTCTGTTGGACCGAGCTTAGTGAGAGTTTGGTGTTGGGACCCCAGCTTGTTCAGGAGACTACGGAGAAGATCCAGCTGATTCAGGACAGGATGAGAACAGCCCAGTGCAGGCAGAAGTCTTATGCCGACCGTCGTCGTCGCAGACTTGAGTTCGCAGTGGGAGATCATGTATTCCTGAAGATTTCTACGATGAAGGACGTTATGCGATTTGGGAAGAGAGGGAAGCTCAGTCCCAGATTTGTAGGTCCTTTCGAGATCCTCGAGCGAGTGGGTTCGGTTGCTTATCGTTTAACGCTCCCGCCTAGTTTTCCAGATGTTCACCCCGTTTTTCATGTGTCGATGCTTCGTAGATACCTTCATGATCCTTCTCATATGATTCAGCACGAGACCGTTCAGCTTGAGCGTGATCTTTCGTTCACCGAGCAGCCGATAGTTATTTTGGATCGGCAGGTGAAGAAGCTTCGGTCTAGGGACTTGCCTTCTGTTAAGGTTTTGTGGCGTAGTCCGACTGGTGAGGAGATCACTTGGGAGATCGAGAGCGAGATGCGGGAGAGATTCCCTTATCTTTTTGAAGGTACGTTTTAGTATGAAATTGTAATTCGGGGACCGAATTTCTATAAGGGGGGGAGATTGTAACGTTTTGGAAATCGTTATGCGATTTCGTCCGTTTTAGGGTAAGTTTGTCGGTATTTTCCGTTTTTACCCGACTGTGAACAAACGACCATATAGACTTGCCAGCACCTAGATTAGCTAAAATAAAGCTAGTGCGCGAACTTTGGGAGTATATGGGACGTTTTGGTTCAATTTGGTTTTTCCCAATTTTTAATATTATTTTAATGCGGTATTTAAATTTTGGGAAAATTTCCGTTTGCGATCTTTTCTTTAAAACTTCTAAGTTAAAGATCCTTCTCACTTTACCCTAGGGATTTTATTGTGTGGCCTAGGATTTAAGATAGGAATTAAATGAAAAAGAAAAGAAAAGATAAAGAGATGCATGCATGAGTGTGTGTGTATGTGTGTATGCATTTAATGGCAATAAATGAGGGAAATTGCTAGGAAATTCATCACCAACCCACCACCTCACCCTTGGCCGAAATCCATTCATTTCCTACTGCCCTTGCACAATTCCCTTATCATTTTAATTCATTTCCATCACAAAATCATCAAAATTCTGAAACTTATACACAAAATAGCTAAAACTTGGGTTTTTCTTGCTCTTGATCACTTGGAGAGGGGAAAGCTTGGAACTTGAGAGCAAAGTTGCTAGGTATAACCCCTCTACTGTTAAATTGTAGTTTTTGTGTTGTTTTGATCGTTAATTTCTGCGTAGATCGTAGTTTGTATCGTTTGAGGCGATATCGGGTTTTTAGTGTCTTTTTAGAGATATTAGAATCTGCTGTGACCTGGGAGTTTTAGTGATTGAGGAAACAACTTTAAAGAGATGTGCAGGTTGACCTGAGACAGCACCCAGAAGACGGGGACCACCCCGCCGGTCTGGGCCGGCGAGCCTTAAGGATGGGGCCGGCGACGCCGGCCAACTTAGGGAGGTTTGGGGTGGGTCTTCTGTGGTAGTTGTCTGCTTTGGTTTTGGGTCTTTTGGTACTGTTGATTTTATAAATAGATGCAGTATGCAAAATCTGGGATCGATTACCTATAATCGTGTGTTTTGAGTTCGCGTGATACGTGTTGCGACACGAGTCGTGTGTCGTGCTGCGACGTACTCAGTTTGGGTTTAGGTATCGTTTCGTGTGTTTGCGCTAGACGTGTATTCGTGATATGGTTTAGTGCGTTGTTGCGTGTTAAAATACGTAGTTTTACGTTATTGTGATTGCTTCTAAGATATTCGCATTATTTCTTGTGTTTGTGATATTATAGCGTCGCAAGCGGGGACTTCAGACGCTGCGAACAAAGGGAAGCAGGTGGTCGGATCTTCATAGCTGGAGACCACAGAGTGAGTAGATTTAACATCTACGGGGAATCGTCCGTATGGCGCTACGCGTCGGGGCTAGATATGATATAATATTAGCCGTATGCTTATTTGCTTATATAGAGATATTGCATGATTCACATTGCATATAGTTACTTGTAGTGCATGATATTATATCTGATGTACACTGCACTATTATCGACAGTCCATTTGCACGAGCACCAATGATATGCTACACACACACTGTTGATAATTGACATGATAGGCACAACACAATTGCTCATTCATATACCTTGCTATCGGTTAGCGACATTAAACAGTTATACTTGTGCGACAATGCATATTACATAGAACATACCTGTATACCTACATGCTCATATGTATACCATGCTATATTACTTGTTCGCACATATACCATGCTATATTATTTGTTAGCACATATACTTTGCTATTGTTATATGATCAGTTGTTATTGCCTATATATCAGTGGTATGGGACGCTGTGTATATATGTATTCTGGATTTGGATATTACAGTTTTTATTTCATATATATCGGTGGTATGGGACGCCGTATATATATGTATTTTGGATTTGGATTTATATGATTTGTATTGCATATATATCAGTGGTATGGGACGCTGTATATATATGTATTCTGGATTTGGATTCTTGGGATCCGCGAGATACATTTTATGGACTTATGCATTTGAGATGCGCTATGGGAAATTAAGGTGTCGATGTGGGCACTTAATTTCCGAGAGATATATGGGGTTGACAGACCGATACGTGGAAACGCAAGTGTCGAGGTGGGATACTTGGTTTCGAGGAACGTATGAATATCAGAAAGACCGATACGTGAAAACGCAAGTATCGAGGTAGGGTACTTGGTTTTCGAGGAACGTATGGATATCAGTATTTATGTGTCGATGATAGGCACTGGTTTTCATGATGTTTTCGAGTGTCGATGTTTGACACTCAGGTTTCATGAGATGTACAGGATTTGAGGGGCCGATCTGAGGGCCGATCTGAGTATTTTGGGATTTGGGTGTTGTTGAGATACACCGTGTTTTTCATGCTTATGATATGTGCATGAGATTATTTAATATTCCGCACTCAGTATTCATTTGATATGAATATCATGATAGTTGCATATTCATATTGTCATACTCATGCTATCAGTTCACATGTTATTGATTATTGATGTTAGTGCATACTTGCGATTACTGTATGATGTTATTTACTATTCACGAGTTGGCAACTCACCCCCGTTGTGCCACAGTTTTGCAGGACTTACCCTCTGAGTAGTCGCGGCGGGGCAGCTTATCATCATTACTTTTGTGGATACCGCTACCTTTGGCAGTGAGGCCGTTGCATTATAGGTGGGTTTGCGGTTATCCGTTGTATATTGTATATCATTTGTTGGATCTAGTATTCTCCATCTACCCTTGTTGTATATGACTTAGAGACGACTTGTGAGAGATCAGTGTTGTATATTGGTTTTGAGAACCGTGCTCGTAGAAGCGGGTTATTTTGGTGATGTTTATTTCTTTATATAGTCGTTCTCTTGATATTTCTTCGCTTTGGCGTCGTATACTTGTTGTGGTGATTGTCTCCGCCGGTGGGCGTGATTTTTCTCCCACTTGGGATGATTTTTATATTATCTGTTTTGTACCCGTTTACGGGGCTAGTTTTACAAAGGAGGTGCTGCCGAAATTTTTATAAAAGAAAATTAGAGTTAGAAATTTTAAATGGCGACTCCTAAAACTTTTAAATTATGTTTTTCTCCGTTGATCCAGTTTTGGGTGGTTTAGATTTCTGGGTTTTTCGGCTTACTTAAGTTACGTACGCCTGTAGACGTTACGTAGTTTAAGTGCCGGTTACGGGCCGAATTTCGGGTCGTGACAATATGTCCCAGTATCCACAACAATATACATCCAATGTACAGTAATGGCCTCTAGGGCATACATATAACTAACAGTATAGCTCGTTGAATATGGTTTAGAACACTTTAAATATCGTTTTTAGTGTCTTTTTAGAGCCTCTGTACCTGCAGTGATCTGGAAATTTTAGTGAGTGACCAAACAAAATTGTAGTGATGTACTAGTGACCATGGAGCAGCACCTGAGACACGAGCACCACCCTACCAGCTACGGCCGGCGACCCAAGGCGAAATTCCGGCGACGCCGGCTATTGAGGGAAGTGCTGGGGTTTGGTTTTTGTGGGTAGTTGTCTGCTGTTGGTTAGGAGTGTTTGGTACCGTTTACTTTTTTAGTATTTAAATTATGAAAAATCTGGGATCATTTTCCTTTAATCTAGTGTTTTGTGTCCGCACGATACGTTATACGACACGGATCGTGCACTTTGTGTGTTTTTGCTTTTAGGTTGTTTTCGTTGTGTCGCTACGCACGTTAGCCACAATACGAACACTTGGGAGTAGGTTTGGAGTTGGTGTGTCGTTAAAACGTAGTTTGTTCGTGTTCTTGGTCTATTTTTAATATATATTTGCTTTATTGTTTTATTGTGGTAGGTTCGCAGGCAGGGACTTCGGACACCGCTACATGGGAAAAAAATAAGTGGTTGGCTTCACTTAGCCAGGAGCATTGGTGAGTAGATTTAACATCTACAGGGGAATCGCCCGCATGGAGTTATGCATCTGGGCTAGAGTTGTTATGTTTTGTCTCATATTCTATTGCATTTATAGAATTGCGCATACACATATTACTACTTCGGTAGTGTTGTGCTTAGACTAGTATCTTTAGGACACTGCACTATTATCGACGACTTATGTTGCACGAGCACTGATTGTATGCCACACACACCGTCAATAATTACCATGACAGGCACAACACCCCTATAGATATGAGATTGTTGCTTAGGGACGTTGGGACATGGTCCTTATTTTTATTGTGCTTATGACATATATCATACCTGTATACTTACATGCTAGTTACCCATATAGCTATATGGTATTGTACCATTGTGAAAGGTATATACACATATGAGACATAGCTGCATGTACATCTGGCATACATGCATACATATACCTGGAGGGTATTATGGATAGGTATAGACATATACCTTGCTACAACTAATTTGACATCATACATACTTACTTATGGACACATATATCTTGCTATACCGACATGGTTACGCATACCTTGTTATAGCTACATGTTCACCTGTCTATGATGTTGAAAGGTTCCTAGGCAACCTATAGTGGTCTCACAAGGCATCGAACATGCCAATTTAAAAAAATTGGTGCCGAGAAACCCTAGACTACGGATCTTAGACTAGATGTTTAGGCGAAAAGATAACTTAGTTAACTACTTAACTAAAGGAAGAGAGCTACAACCTTTGTAGATCCGGATTTCCACTTCCTTAGCTCCACATGGGTGTCCTCTCGCTGTCCTTCATGAATCCCGAACCCAATCGTCGGCTTCATCGGTGAAACGGGCGAGCTAGGTCGTCGGCTTCGTGTCAAAGACGATCTACGTCGAAGTTGCACTAGTTCAAGCTCCGACTTCACAAAGTTGTGAAACTTGTGAAGAAAACACCCAAAACAACTTGGCAATAGGTAGAGGGTGAAGAAATAGGAGGTGGGTTCACTTTAGAATTGGATTTCTCTCACTAGAACTCAAGTTGCCATTAAAGTAGCAAGCTTTTTCTTTTTAGAAGAAGAAGAAGATGAAGCTAGTTATGATAAGTTCTCATTTAAAAATGAAAAGAAAATACTAACTTATCATAACTTTAACTAGGGTTAAGTGTAGAGAATAAACCATGGTCATTTGAGTGGGTTAGGGTTAAGCATGAAGATAAGAATGGTTAGCAAAGTCAAAGCTTCATGAAGCTTCAATATAAAACAAAAATTGCCACCATTTTCATCTTAAAGTTTATCCAAATAAATGAATAAACAAATAAATGAATAAATGCATAATCAAAACCCTAATCTCAAGTTAACTATGGTTTAATTCTATACACTTAACCATATGATCAAGTATCATCAAACATGATACAAATATGTGCACAAAAGTATATCACATATACAATGTGTAAATCAAGTGAGAAAAATCCGTTTAAAATGAACCAATACTAGTTAATGCAAAGTAATATATCAAATATATAATTATACATTAAATCATTAAATCAACACTTGATTCAATGATCCGGTCATGTCGCACATAACCGACTAGTATTCAATGCATCGATTTATCGAATCAATGATTCGATAACTAGGTCATATCGAATATAACCAATCGAAACATATATCGCGAGAATGAAATGCGGTATCACATACACGCATTATTCTCGGTCCTGCACATATCTCATATACGCTCCTATTTCGTTTCGCTTGAGCAAGGAAACCTCTGTGTAGGACTCTAAAGACTCGTCAATACGCCGGTAGCAGATGATGATCATATCAAGCACCCACAAGCCGCAAGCGGTCTGCTAAACGTAACGGCCACCCGGGTATTGAGCGATCAGAAGATCGACGAGCTAGCCCGCTCACACTCCTGTGAATCCAACCAGTAACACTTACCGTACAGTCCGGTCTGTTCGTCTGATACGTCGCATATCAAGTCTAGGGGTGGTAAACGTCAGACCCCAATACTCGAAAAGTCGTGCCGATGTGAGGCTCATAACGGGTCGAGAAACTACTGGTAACACTTACCAGCATATCTCTGATCAGCCCTGGCCAGGGACTTCCCTGTTACGGCCAATCGGGCACAGCGCAACATCAACCCCCAATACCGGGAGAGACGAAACCCCTCCTATCGCTCATTGCCTCCATGTGACTCGGGACTGTACCCAAAGACCACCGTTTTGCACGCCCTCATGGACGTGGTAAGGTGGAGATCAAAGCACAATGGGAATCACACAAGACTCTATGACGATCTCGGGTCTACAGACTAACCTGCACAAGTGTCACCTGAGAACTGCCATCTGACGTGAGGTATAATACCATCTGGGAGTTCTCGGCGAGTCCGTCTAGTGTACCCAGTCTCCACTGAGCACCCGTATACCATCTCTGATGTCAAACACCAATGGATATGGGATCATCCATCGCCCATCACATGGGTCGAGAAGCATATACGCTAGTCTACTCTGGTATATCGATGCCCCGTCTCGATACACCCACGACTAGGGACCTTGAAGGATGTACTTATGGACTACCATGTCCCCACTAGTATGATCTACATCATAGTCCAGGTAGTCAAGTACACATCCTAAGGGCTTTACCAACATGTAACTACAAGACAGTTTAAAGAGACAAGTGTACATGTTAAGATAAAGAGTAACCAGATAGCATACTATCATATCGAGCAAGAAAGTCATCTCTATATATGTCCAAGCATCCAATATAATATACAATATCTGTACAATACTGGCCTCTAGGGCATACATACAACTAACAATCTCCCATTTGCACTAGGGCCAGCTGCTGTAGTATCGCATACCGAGAATCCCGAAGAGTCTCTCAAACTGTATCTGGGGAATGGCCTTCGTGAGTGGATCCGCCGTGTTGTTCTTCGTGTCAACTCTCCTGACCTCGATCTCCCGGCGATTAACTATCTCCCGGATTAGGTGATACCGCCTCAGAATATGCCTGGATCGCTGATGGGACCTGGGTTCCTTGGCCAAAGCCACCGCTCCATTGTTATCGCAATACAATGGTATTGGACGCTCAATGGATGGAACCACTCCAAGTTCAGTAATGAACTTCTTGATCCAGACAGCCTTTTTTGGCAGCGATGTATTCAGCCTCCATCGTCGAGTCTGCCACGGTTTCCTGCTTAGAACCCTTCCAGCTAACCGCCCCTCCGTAAAGGGTAAAGTCAAAACCCGACTGCGACTTAGAGTCGTCCTTATCACTCTGGAAGCTCGAATCGGTGAAGGACTCCACTTGGAGTTCTCCGTTACCATACACCAAGAACATATCTCTAGTCCTTCGCAAGTACTTGAGAATGCTCTTCACAGCTGTCCAGTGACTCTCTCCAGGATCAGCTTGATACTTGCTCACTACACTTAGTGAGTATGCTACATCGGGTCTGGTACATAGCATAACATACATGATAGAGCCTACTGCCGAAGCATAGGGTATCCCTTGCATGCGAGCTCTCTCCAAATCAGTCTTGGGAGACATCTCTTTGGAGAGAGTGACTCCAGAGATCGTGGGTAAGTTCCCACGCTTGGACTCTTCCATACTAAACCTCTTTAGTATGGTGTCAATGTACCTGGATTGGGACAATCCCAAAATCCGTTTGGATCTATCTCTATAGATCCTTATTCCTAATATACAGGAGGCATCACCAAGATCTTTCATTGAGAATCTTTGTGATAAGAAGAGCTTGACCGATTGCAGCATAGGAATATCATTTCCTATCAAGAGTATGTCGTCCACGTACAATACGAGGAAGACAACCTTACTCTCTGCCACCTTCTTGTAGATACAAGGTTCATCTGGATTTTTGACGAAATCAAACTCTTTGATAACGATGTCAAAGTAGATGTTCCAACTCCGCGATGCTTGGTTTAATCCATAAATGGATTTGAGCAGCTTGCACACCTTTCCGCTGCTCCCACTGTCTACGAAGCCCTCTGGCTGAGTCATGTACACGCACTCTTCTAAATCACCATTTAGAAAGGCGGTCTTAACATCCATTTGCCAGATTTCGTAATCATGATAAGCAGCGATGGCAAGCATGATCCGGATGGATTTAAGCATAGCCACTGGAGAAAAGGTCTCGTCATAGTCCACACCTGGTCTTTGATGAAAACCCTTTGCTATAAGTCTAGCTTTGAAAGTCTCCACTTTCCCATCTACACCAAGTTTCTTCTTGAAGATCCACTTGCTCCCAATGGGTTTTACCCCTTCAGGAGCAACTTCCAAAGTCCATACTTTGTTGGTGTACATGGAATCCATCTCAGACCGCATAGCATCCAGCCATTTCACTGAGTTCCCACTCGTGATGGCCTGCTCGAAGCTAGTTGGGTCATCATCCTCCATGATGCAATCCTCACTACCACCATCAATGAGAAAACCATAGTATCTCTCAGGTGGACGAGAAACCCTACTAGATCGGCGGAGAGGCTGAGGTTTATTGGGAGCTACTGAATCTTCTGGTTCCACTAAATCTTCAGTTACGGTTTGTGTATCTGGAACCTCTTCCAGCTCTACCACTTTGCCACTAATTTCTTTTTCAAGGAATTCCTTTTCTAAAAAGGTGGCATGTTGAGCAACAAACACTTTTTGTTCCTCACTGTGGTAGAAAAAATACCCATAAGAATTCTTTGGATATCCCACAAACTTGCAGAGAACTGACCGTGCCTCGAGCTTGTCCGGATTTTGCCTTTTGACATAGGCCGGACAACCCCATATCTTAACTAGTTTAAAATATGGTCTCTTCCCACTCCATATCTCATATGGTGTGGTAGGTACAGATTTAGATGGAACTTGATTGAATAGGTATGCTGCTGTCTCCAGCGCATAACCCCAGAAGGAAATAGGTAACTCAGCTGTGCTCATCATAGAGCGCACCATATCTAATAGGGTGCGGTTCCTCCGTTCTGATACACCGTTGTGCTGTGGTGTATATGGAGGAGTCAGCTGAGAGAGAATCCCATTCTCTTTTAGGAAGTCCAGGAATTCATTGCTTAAGTATTCTCCTCCTCGATCAGATCGTAGGATTTTAATAATTTTTCCGGTTTGGTTCTCAACTTCTTGCTTATATTCCCTAAATTTCTCAAAAGCTTCTGATTTGTGTTTCATCAGGAACACATACCCGAACCTAGAGAGATCGTCAGTGAATGTAATGAAGTATGAAGAACCATCCCTGGAATGTGTAGACATGGGACCGCACACATCACTATGTATAAGTCCCAAGAGTTCGGTAACTCTTTCTCCGTGTCCCGTAAACGGAGTTTTGGTCATCTTGCCTTTGAGACATGACTGGCAAGTGTCATAAGATGAAAATTCAAACGGATTTAAATATCCATCTTTATGCAACTTTGCTAGTCGTGTCACATTGATGTGACCCAGTCTACAATGCCACAAGAAGGATTCATTGAGTTCAGAACTCTTCCTCTTGTGTGTGTTTGTTATGCTCAGAACTGTTGATTGATTTAGAACATAAATGCCATTGCACAACGTGCCTGATCCAACCAACTTTTGGTTACGGAAAATGTTCATAACATTGTCCTGTAATACAAAATTATATACCTCTTTACTTAATAAAGAAACCGATATAATGTTGCATATCAGGTTCGGCATGTAATAGCATTCGTTCAGAACCAATGTTTTACCAGTTGGTAATACAAGGTGATATTCCACGACAGTTTTAGCTGCAACAATTGCACCATTTCCAACTCTAATGTCTTTATCACCTTCTCCAAGTTCTCTACCTTTCCTTAGCCCATGTAACTGATTACATATATGGGATCCTGACCCGGTATCTAATACCTAGGACGTAGAGCAAATGCAGAAACAGTTCTCAGTAACGAACACACCCGAAGAAAATGCATCAACATGTACTTTCTTCAATCGGGTGGCATGGGAATCCTGGTATTCCTCTATATCCTGTTCAATCCTATAACTCTTATAAGAAAGAACGGAACCAACGTTCCTCAGCACAGTATAACATGCGGGTTCGGTCAATACATCCATATTATTATCTTGATTAAGGCATGAACTGGTCGCTACCTGGAGAGAGAGAGAAGAAAACACTTTAGCGTATGCTCGTGCAAGATCAGATTGGTTATTATCTTATCTAATCAGGATGGCTCCCACTGCTTTTTATCAAATCTTGCACCAAACCCTAAAAGGAAAGACTAGCCGGGATTAATTACACACTACAGGTTCGCCAATCTTTCAGCCAGGCCAGTGTCGGTACTTTGAGGGAGGTCTCCCGTGCTTTCGCACGAACCTAATTAATGTAAACCTCGTTTTCCCAGAGGCGTAACCTCGTTAACACCTTTCTAGACACCTACTTGATCAGCTAATTGCAATGTGTAAAACTCTCCCAGGAGTAACTCTTACTCGCAGTGGGTATCGGGATCCAACTATCTCATAGAAGGTATGCAATCTCATTGCAAATTTCAACACTTGAAATTCCCGATAATATTTTTCCCCGAACGATCTATGACCTTGACAAGGTCAACAAACCATAGACCGCAAGTCAAGTTCAACCCGTCATTTCTTGATGAATCAAACCCACCTGCACGACCCTTGACAAGGTCAACAAGGCCGTACGACAACCCTAACCCAATCTGCATCATATGCATAAGCAGACAAATACTGGTTAGCTACCGCACACTGCGCCTTGACAAGGTCAACAAACGCAGCACGAATACTAAACAGGATTTGTCTGAAATGACGGAGGTCTACGCCAGGTTTTTTCCGAAAACCATGAGCGTAATGAACTTGATATCGTTGTAGAATCAAATGAAGTTTTGAAATGGAGTGATTTTGAGGCTTTTCCAGTTTTTCTAAAGGAGTCACTCCCGGTGAAGGGATCTCGATCCTTTCCTCGTCGAATGAGGTGAGGGATATATCATATATATCGCTGTGCAAAGCAAAAACCCAAAAGCAGTCAAAAGAAAACCGAGTGTATAGCATCTGCCAGTTATTGCTAAAGGAGTCACTCCCGGTGAAGGGATCTCGGTCCTTTCCTCATCGAATAAGGTGCAGGGTATATCATATATACCGCTATGCAAAGCAAGAACTGTAGCTACCCTTTTTATTTAAAATTTTTGATTCCACAACATCTTAGGTTTCTTATCTTTCATTAATCACATTAATGAAGTCCCATCATTTAAATACCTAAACATCACAGATAGATATGACGTACACTTATGCCATCCGCATTCTCCTCGAAGTCCCCTCGTGCACCGTTAGGTTAGGTAAATAACGACAGAGCAGGGAAGTGCTAGCGCGGGTGTAAAACATAAGTAACGTCTATATAATATATCATATATACTATATACTATATCCATCACAGAGTCACAACACAGATATCGCAGCAGAATAAACATATGAAATATTGGATATACTAGGACGTCCGTGTTTTCAATACGAGCCAGTATAAAACACGGATTCCACGGTCGTGATGAATAGCCAATCCCACACCCCTAGACCCCTACGAGAGTGGCAAGCAACCCTGCCAATTCTAGGGTTAGGAGACCCGGACTCGACTCCTCGAGTTGGTCTCCCACTGGACCCCAGAACCCGGTTACTTATGCTCCCCTCCTTGGGTCTATCCTAATGCGGAAAAGTAAATAATATACAAAGGGTGACAACTTCCGCAACCTGGAAGCGCCCCAAATAAAAGAATATTACATACAAGTTTTTACATGAATGAAAATGAAAAACACTCATCTCACATAAAAACCCCCGGCTATTCGAACACGACGATCCAATGTACATGTCATCAACGTAAGTAAGTATGCATACCCCAATTGTCGTTGACGTATAGCAACGAAACCGGCGATATGATCGTACTACACTTACGGTCACAGAAAAGAAAGTGTAAAACTACAACAATTGGAATCCGCAACTTCTTTAGACATCGCATGCCTAATCAAATGAAATACTTAGACATCACATGCCTAACAGATATAAATCCCGCATTTTAGTCTCATTATCGAAAACTCTTTTCAATATCATATGGGACTAAACTGCTAAATTTATAACATTCATTCAGTTATCTCATAACTTTTTGTGAATTCCAATTATTGTATCACATTCCAGATAAACAGAAAATGTTAAACTTTCCGATCGAACAGTCGAATACCCAAGTTTTCCCGATACAGTCCAACACATGAAATAAGTCTAACAACATTCAGTTCGTGCCTCAGTACCGACGGTCCAGCCGTAGAAGGGTCAAGCCAACGCCTCACATGTGGCACGCCGTACTCCCCAAACCCGAAGGTTCAAAGGGCAGTTCAAGACGGTCACATAATCGAGTTAAGGTTTGTTGTCTTCTAGAGGGTCCATCGCGTTACTTGCACTACTTAGAACGTCGTTAAACTACGGAAAAATCCAACACTTGGAAATTTCCCGACAGGGGAAAAATTGGGTATTTATATCCGGTCGAACTTTTTAACATATTCTAAAAATTATCAGGAAATACACAAAAGACGAAATTTGATAATCCGATCGAAATACCGAATCCCCAAAACAGCCCAGGAAAACTCTTCTGTAGAATCACAATAAAAATACCCCAGAAAATACAGAATTATATTATATGAGTTACTGTGCAGAAATTATTAAACAATGGAACAGTAAGGCCGCGGAACCGCCGCACATGCCTGGCATGTGCCGCGTTTCCGCGGTGGAAAAGTGGACTTAGGCCCTCGTATTTCACAGTAATTCAAATAACACCCTGCTTGATTTTCTGCATATTTTTAATTGACAAAAATCCTATCTTTTAGAAAAAGTCCAGAGAGCATTTTAAGGTTTTGGATTTCGGTTCGATCGGGTTTCAAACGTCGTCGGGACTTCGCCTAAGGCTCTAGCTAGGCTCTGATACCAGTGAAAGGTTCCTAGGCACCCTATAGTGGTCTCACAAGGCATCGAACATGCCAATTTAAAAAAAATTGGTGCCGAGAAACCCTAGACTACGGATCTTAGACTAGATGTTTAGGCGAAAAGATAACTTAGTTAACTACTTAACTAAAGGAAGAGAGCTACAACCTTTGTAGATCCGGATTTCCACTTCCTTAGCTCCACATGGGTGTCCTCTCGCTGTCCTTCATGAATTCCGAACCCAATCGTCGGCTTCATCGGAGAAACGGGCGAGCTAGGTCGTCGGCTTCGTGTCAAAGACGATCTACGTCGAAGTTGCACTAGTTCAAGCTCCGACTTCACAAATTTGTGAAACTTGTGAAGAAAACACCCAAAAAAACTTGGCAAGAGGTAGAGGGTGAAGAAATAGGAGGTGGGTTCACTTTAGAATTGGATTTCTCTCACTAGAACTCAAGTTGCCATTAAAGTAGCAAGCTTTTTCTTTTTAGAAGAAGAAGAAGATGAAGCTAGTTATGATAAGTTCTCATTTAAAAATGAAAAGAAAATACTAACTTATCATAACTTTAACTAGGGTTAAGTGTAGAGAATAAACCATGGTCATTTGAGTGGGTTAGGGTTAAGCATGAAGATAAGAATGGTTAGCAAAGTCAAAGCTTCATGAAGCTTCAATATAAAACAAAAATTGCCACCATTTTCATCTTAAAGTTTATCCAAATAAATGAATAAACAAATAAATGAATAAATGCATAATCAAAACCCTAATCTCAAGTTAACTATGGTTTAATTCTATACACTTAACCATATGATCAAGTATCATCAAACATGATACAAATATGTGCACAAAAGTATATCACATATACAATGTGTAAATCAAGTGAGAAAAATCCGTTTAAAATGAACCAATACTAGTTAATGCAAAGTAATATATCAAATATATAATTATACATTAAATCATTAAATCAACACTTGATTCAATGATCCGGTCATGTCGTACATAACCGACTAGTATTCAATGCATCGATTTATCGAATCAATGATTCGATAACTAGGTCATATCGAATATAACCAATCGAAACATATATCGCGAGAATGAAATGCGGTATCACATACACGCATTATTCTCGGTCCTGCACATATCTCATATGCGCTCCTATTTCGTTTCGCTTGAGCCAGGAAACCTCTGTGTAGGACTCTAAAGACTCGTCAATACGCCGGTAGCAGATGATGATCATATCAAGCAACCACAAGCCGCAAGCGATCTGCTAAACGTAACGGCCACCCGGGTATTGAGCGATCAGAAGATCGACGAGCTAGCCCGCTCACACTCCTGTGAATCCAACCAGTAACACTTACCGTACAGTCCGGTCTGTTCGTCTGATACGTCGCATATCAAGTCTAGGGTGGTAAACGTCAGACCCTAATACTCGATAAGTCGTGCCGATGTGAGGCTCATAACGGGTCGAGAAACTACTGGTAACACTTACCAGCAAATCTCTGATCAGCCCTGGCCAGGGACTTCCCTGTTACGGCCAATCGAACACAGCGCAACATCAACCCCCAATACCGGGAGAGACGAAACCCCTCCTATCGCTCATTGCCTCCATGTGACTCGGGACTGTACCCAAAGACCACCGTTTTGCACGCCCTCATGGACGTGGTAAGGTGGAGATCAAAGCACAGTGGGAATCACACAAGACTCTATGACGATCTCGGGTCTATAGACTAACCTGCACAAGTGTCACCTGAGAACTGCCATCTGACGTGAGGTATAATACCATCTGGGAGTTCTCGGCGAGTCCGTCCAGTGTACCCAGTCTCCACTGAGCACCCGTATACCATCTCTGATGTCAAACACCAATGGATATGGGATCATCCATCGCCCATCACATGGGTCGAGAAGCATATACGCTAGTCTACTCTGGTATATCGATGCCCCGTCTCGATACACCCACGACTAGGGACCTTGAAGGATGTACTTATGGACTACTATGTCCCCACTAGTATGATCTGCATCATAGTCCAGGTAGTCAAGTACACATCCTAATGGCTTTACCAACATGTAACTACAAGACAGTTTAAAGAGACAAGTGTACATGTTAAGATAAAGAGTAACCAGATAGCATACTATCATATCGAGCAAGAAAGTCATCTCTATATATGTCCAAGCATCCAATATAATATACAATATCTGTACAATACTGGCCTCTAGGGCATACATACAACTAACAGATGTTGCATCTGATTTCGGGGAAATCAGGAACCCCGTGATATATTTAGTAACTTGTTGCAGTAAGATAGCGGTTTTCCTTTATATGCTCACATTATTGTTTCATGTTGTATATATTACATTCATAGATTTCATACGATGTCTCTGATATTTTTACTCCTGTACATATAACAGTGGAATGGGACGCTGTTGTATACGCCTTTACTCCAATATTAGTGGAATGGGAGGCTAATATATGTGTATTGATTCATGCATTCATACGTATTCACTACTTGATGTTTTCTGGATTTGAGGACCGTGGTGTATTCATGGAATTATGCAAGTATTCTTATTCTTTACTTGATATTTTATGGATCCACTTGAGATTTGTTTTATACCGATACGGGGATCGAGAGTGTCGGTGTTTGGCACTTGAGATTCGATGACGTATATTACCGATACGGGGATCGAGGGTGTCAGTGTTTGGCACTTGAGATTCGAGGACGTATATTAGAGATACGGGGATCGAGGGTGTCGGTGGTTGGCACTTAAGATTCGAGGATTTATATAACCGATATGGGGATCGAGAGTGTCGGTGTTTGGCACTTAAGATTCGAGGATGTATATTACCGATACGGGGATCGACAGTGTCGGTGTTTGGCACTTAAGATTCGAGGACGTATAAACATGTATTTAGGTGTCGATGCTAGACACTTGTTTCATCATGTTTATGGGTGTCGATACTGTACATTCACCTTATATGAAACATACAGGATATGTGAGATATACTGATATTAGTTATACATGATATGTGAGATTATTGATATTGGATATACAGGATATGTGAGATATACTGATGTTGTACATACAGGATATATGAGATCTACATGATCTTAGGGCTAGTTGGGAGCTGATTTGTGGATATTGGGAATTTGATTGTCTTGTTGGATTTTGGTCCTACCACGAGGTTAGGATTTCCGTTGGAATGACATGTTTTATTCCATACTCCACATTTATTGTTTATGCACTGCTTCATGTATTATTTGTACCGGATAGAGTACTTTCCATGACTGTTTCATTTACATACTGTTATATGCATTGCTTCATGTATTATTTATACCTGATAGAGTACCTTACATGATTATTGCATACAGATCGTCATATTATTGCTTCATGTATTAGTAGTACCTGCTGGTGTACCTTTCATGACTGATGCATTACATATGACCATTTACTGCTGTTAGTTTGCTTTTGTTAGATTCACGCTGTACGTGCATACTTGCGATTACTTGCATATGTTATTTACTATTCACGAGTTGGCAACTCACCCCCTTTGTGCCACAGTGTGTTGCAGGTGTTCCTCAGGATAGTCTGAGGCAGGGCTATTTTCATCCATCGTATCATCTTTTGCTGCAGATACCGGTTCGCCTGACAATGTGCTGTTTTGCTTAGGTAGGTCTTGCGGTTATCCGATGTTGCTTTTTGTATATTCGTTGTATCCTGTACTCTCCATCTACCGTTATATTGTATGACTTAGAGACTTGATGTGAGGACGATATTGTACATTATATATGACTTGGAGGTTTTTATGAAGTTTTATTTATATCGTGTCTTTCTTCGCTACGGCGTCGTATATCTGTTGTGGTGGTTGTTTTCCGCCGTTGGGCATGGATTTTTGCTCCTATTTGGGATGTTGTTACTTATATTATGTTGTACCCATTTTTGGGGGCTTGTTTTATAAAGGAGGTGCTGTCAAAATTTTAAAGGAAATAAATTGGACTTTTAAAGAATTTGGTCTGAGATTTCAAAGGTTTTGAAAATGCTATTATTTCTTACTACTTTTGATGGTTTAGATTGCTGGGTTTTCGGTTTACTTAAATTGCGTTACGCCTGTAGACGTTGCGTAGTTTAAGGGCCATCACATGCCATTTTCGGGTCGTGACAAGAAGTAAAGTGATAAAACAGTAGTTAAAAACATTTAAAAATCTCAAGTTATAAAATCACAAACTTAAATTTATTTTCTTAAAAATTTCGGTAGCATCTCCATAGTAAAAACTAGCCCCAGATAGGTACAAACATAGAATATATAAAAGGCATTTCTAAACAGGAGCAAATCACGCTTAAAGGCGGAACATAACCACAAAAGGTATATATACGACGCCGTAGAGAAGAAATAAACAAATAAGAAGTGAAAACAATATAATAAGAGGTAAAACAACATCGCAACATAAGTAAAAACCAGCTCACACGAGCACGACAACTAGAAGCACAAATAATACAATATCAATCCTCACAATCTTTTCTCGAAGTCAAATACATGTAAGTGGTAGATGGAGAATACTAGATACAAAATAAGATATACAATGGAATCATACGGATACCCACAAAACCCACCTGCACCAAAATCACGACCAACAATAGCGGTATCCGCAGAAGTCAATGCAATATAGAGCCCTGCCAAGACTACAATGAGGGTCAATCCTGCAAAACACTATAGCACAACGGGGGTGAGTTGCCATCTCGTGAATAGTAAATAACATCGTATCGATAATCGCAATCATGCACGAAAAAGCGATAATCCGAAATATGCAATCTGATGGTATAAGTATAACAATACGGATATGCAACAAATCATGATCAAGGTACACCACCAGGGTACAACAACTACATGAAACAGTGCATGTCATAATAAATCCTGAGTGTGGGATAAAACATAATCCTCATCATAAAAATCCGGTATCCATCAACGACACCCCCCAAATCACAATATCTCACACGCCGTCACTCTGATCGGCCCTCATATCCGTCACATCATGGAATCTGAGCCCGTAGGGGCTACTTTTTTTCTCTCCTACAGCTATAGGAATGTTGGATATATATGCCCTAGAGGCCATTATTGTATAGTACTAGTTTGTATAATACATTTTGGAAGCTTGGGATATATACACGGGTTGATGATAGTCTTGCTCGATATTGTAGTATGCTACTTGGTTTGTATCTATCTTAATATGTGTATATGTTTCTTTTAACATATCGCTAATACATATTGATGGAGCCCTTAGGATCTTTGCTTGACTACCAGCGTTGTGATGTCGATCACACTAGTGGGGGCTGGGTAGTCTATAAGCACATCCTTATACAGGTCCCTAGTCTTAGGATTATCGAGACATGGCATCGATACTCCAGAGTAGACTTGTGTATACGCTTCTCATCCCTACAGGGGAGATGGTCTGTCCCACAGCCATTAGTACATTGTACTGGAGATAGTATACATGTTCTCGTTAGGTTACGAGTACACTGGACAGGACTCGTCGGGAACTGTTGGTTGGTATTATACATATCGTCAGTTAGCAGTTCCCAGGTGATATGAGTACAGCTTAGTCTGTTGACTTGACACTGCTACTTCGCCCTAAGTGTGTTCCCACCATTCTTTGATTGCTACCCTACCACGGCTCTATTGAGTCGTGCAAACAGGTAGTAGTTGGGTGCAGTCCCGAAGCACTTGGAGGCAGTGGCGGTTAGACAGGATTCGTCTATCCCGGTATTGGGGGTTGATATCGTGCAGTGTTTAGGAGAGCCATTACACAAAGTCCCTGGCCAGGGCAAGTGAGATTTACTGGTAGGGTTTCCAGTAGTTTCTCAGGGTGTTCATGGCTACACTCTGATACGACTTATACCGCTATTAGGGGTCTGATGTTTACCACCCCCTAGGCCCGATATGCGATACTCTTAGACGAACAGACCGGACAGTACGGAGATTGTCTCAGATAGGCTCAGTAGGAGTTTGGATGAGCTTGCTCGTCGACCTTCTTATCGACAGATACCTGGGAAGCCGTTACGCATAGCTAGTGCCGCTGACGTGTTTGTGGTTAAACCCACTGCCATAGTACCGTCCAGTCTTTAGAGTCCCGCACAGAGGGGTTCCCAGCTTCGGGCGAAACGAGTAGAGGTCGAATGGTTTTACGACAGGGTTCGATCACATACGTGTACTTGTGCGCGTGTGGTGTTCGAGCAGACAAAACTAGTGGGCTTTAGTTTAAGCCGGATCCTAGTATTTGATTATTGGATTAGCTTCATCTCATTGTATTCGTGTTTCTTGGAACACGGATGCGAGTATGTATATACAGATGAGAGGGGGTATAGAAGAAGACATATCATTAGGGTTTTGACCATTGACTTGGTCAAAACAAATATGAGAAAAGGAAAGTATTTGTTATTTTTGATAAATGATAATCTTTTGTGGCATGGCTACTTGGTTGACCATTTGACTTGGGATGACTTGTTGACCATATATATTTTGTGAGCTATTTTTTTGACCATAGATATTTTTTTGATATATTTTCCATGACAAATGGTCATATATAAGTTAGCCATTTCATTTATTTATTATCATTATCACAAATACATTCTCTCTCCTAAAAGCTTGCTCTCTTCTTCTTCCTCTCTAACCCTAGTGTCGCATGAGTTGAGAATCAAGGGTTTAGTGAGATAAGCTACTCTAATTCACACTCTACTCACTTTAGTCCACTTAGATTAGCAAGCTAAGTGTTCTAGTTACCTCAAGTTGGAGGTTTAGCTCAAGGTTGGAACTCTCGGGTGGATCATCGTTGATACAAGGAGGCCGAAGTTTAAGCACGATCCATACTTCCATCGAGGAGCTTAAGGAGAGGATCGAAGGCCCGAAGGACTTGTTTTCGTTAGGTATACTTTCTATCATAGTAGATAGAACCCATTTGCTAACTAGGTTTATGGTAAAGATCCATTTTTTCGGTTTATTCTAGCGCCAAATTTTTGATCGCTATAAAATTTTTGTTCCGCATTTGGTCACGGAAGTTGGCCGGGACACTAGTGTAACCCTTAATGGTATTAGAGCCAGCCCATAAACCCTAGTCTAGTAAGTTTAAACAATGTTAAAACAACGAAACCAAAATGACTTCGTAACATCAAACCCAAACTGCAGTTTCTGTTGAATTTTAAAAGGTTTCAAATTTTTTTTAAACAACTGCAGAATGATATTTACACTGTGAGATGTACCCAGAACAAAAACGACGCAATTTGGCCAAGTTCTGGCCGGCCACACAACCCCAAAAATCGGCCTCCTCGGTTTTCCCTTGGCAAATTGTGTCGTGCTTTGGTCTGTGTTCTTGTCTCTTGTAGTTTGGGTTTCTGGTGTTGTTTGTTTTTTGCCCAAATTTGATTCTCTGTTGTTTTCTCTACGGGGCAATTTGGAGTGTTTCGAAGTCGTTATATTTAACACCGTTTAATAGTTTACAGTACATTCACTTTTATCTGCGACCGTGACTGTCTTTTGATCGATAAACTTGTCTGATTGCTATATGTTCTTTTAGACGGGTTTGCAAACGTGACATTCGCATTGATGTTTTGTGCTTGTGTTGTATGATTGTGGTTGGATAGTCGTGGTGGATAGCATGTGGTGCAATATTAGTGGAACAATTTATATTCATTTGTACATTTTTTATTGAGGGGCGAGCGTCCGACATGTGGACTGCCGTCTTTACCGAGTTGTATATTATTTTGGGGCACGACCGGGTTGAGGTCGATGTCACCATTTGTACATATTATTTTCTTTTTCTGTACTAGGATTACCCAACGATGGAGTGCACGGATAGCCGGGTTCTAGAAGGCAACAAGCCTGCATCTCATGGCGTTGAGATGGAAGGGGCTTCATTCTAGAATTGGCGGGTTATTCGCCGCACTCGTAGGGGGTATAGTTTGACCTATGGAGGGGCGCCCAAGTTACCGGATTCCGTGAAGTAGTGGGTGGCCCATTCACTTTGTTGAAGGGGGCTGCCTCACTTCTTGGATTGGCGGGTAACTTGTCGCGCTCGTAGGGGTCCATGTTTTCATTGCACAGGCTATCCACACGACCGGGAACGTCGGGTTTTATTTGCGGCTCAAATAAAACCCGGGGCTCCAAGATTATCCACCATTCTGTATTGTTGGCTGAGATTCTGTGATGTTGATTATTATCATGCCTGGGATGAATGTTGTATATGGTTTGCACCCGCGCTAGTCCAGCCCCCGCTCTGTCGTTAGTTAAGTAACCTAACGGGTGATGACGGGGCCCCGTGGCGAATGCGGATGGCATATACGTACATTTTATTTTCGTTCTTTTCTGGTGTGATAATTTAATTGATGGGACCGCATTAATTTTAATTAATGCAAGAAAATAAACCTAAAAGATGTTGTTGGAACAAATTTCGAAAAACTACAGTTATATTCTTTCGCTTTGCATAGTGGTATTCGGTCATGAATATCCAACACCTCATTCTATGAGGCAAGAGCCGAGATCCCTTCACAGAGAGTGACCTCTTGAGCTAAAATATATAATGTAGATTACTCGTTTTTTTTTCAAAATCAGAAATTTTCAAAAAGGCGGAGCTTAAACTACTCCTTTTTCAAAATTGCTCAGGTTCCTTCAACGATATCAAGTTCATTACATTAATCGGTTTTTCGCCAAAAACCCAGCCGTAGCCCTCCGTCATTTCTTATAAGTTATACTTAGTATTCGTGCTGCGTTTGTTGACTGTGTCAGGGTGCAGTGAACGGTAGCTGAGTATTGCTTATTTGTAGCATACAATGCGATTGGTTAGGACAGTCGTGTAACCTTATTGACTGTGTCAAGGGTTATGCAGGTGGGTTTAAATGCAATCAAGATAATGACGGGTTGAACTTGAATAGGACTATTTAATTTGTTGACTGTGTCAATGTCACTTGGGTCCTAGGGGCAAAAACCACATCGGGGGTTTCAAACATACAGGAAACTTGCAGATTTAGCATACCTTCTGGAGTGTAGTGATTAGAGGGGATTCCATCTAGGTCATCACACAATGATAGTTGGATCCCGATCCCACTGATGAGTTGGATTACTCTTGGGAGATTATTTCACTTTACAATCAATGCTATAAACCAAGTAGGTCTCTAGAACGGTGTTAGCGGGGCTACGCCTCCAGGGAAAAGAGGTTATATAATTAAGGAACTTCGCGAAAGCATTGGAAAACCTCCCTCGAAGTACCAACACTAGCCTGGCTGAAAGGTTAAGCAAGTATTGTGATGTGCGATTAAATCCTGACTAGTTCTTCTTTTAGGGTTTGAAGAAGAATTTGAGGAAACAGTGGGAGCCATCCTAGTTAGATAAAATAATAACCAATCTAATCTTGCAAGAGCGCACGCTGAGTGTTTCTTTTCTCTCTCTCCAGGTAGCAACCATTTCACGCCTTAATCAAGATAATAAAATGTATCGCTTGACCAATCCGAATTCTTATTCGGAGCTGGGGAACGTCGGTTTGGCTCTAACCTATGATGGCGATTGTAAGTATGAGAAGGGGAAAGAGGATAGTTTGGATTCCAAGGAGACCCCAATGAAGAAGAAGCAAACTATTGCATCTACTTCAGGTGTTCTTGTAATTGAGAACTTCTTTTCGGTCAGTCCTACCTCCTGGGTACTAGATACCGGATCACAATCTCATATCTGTAATTTATTGCAGGGACTGAGAAAAACTAGGATAGTTGGACCTGGTGATATGTCACTCAGGGTAGGGAACGGAGTACAAGTTAATGTTGCAGCCGTCAATGAATATCATCTAGTGTTGCCAAAAGGCAATACTATGATTTTGAACCATTGCTATTATGTACCTTCCATGGTTTGCAACATTATATCAGTTTCTTTACTTGATAAAGACGGATATAACTTTGTTCTTGATATAAATATCATGAACATTTAACTCTATAAGGTACTGGTTGCAGAAGGTACACTGTGTAATGGTATCTATGTTCTAAATCAGAATACAGTTCTCAATATACAAAACACACGCAAGAGGAAGAGTTCAGACACGAACGAATCCAACATGTGGCATTGTAGACTTGTGTTGAAGATAGTGCCTTCATAGTCAATTATTGGATCACAGGCACATGATTGCAATGATTGAGGGAGGACCTATACCGGTAGGACAGTCTTACTCAAGATGTTAGTATGCTATCTGGTTTATCTTTATCATCGTGTACTGCTTTAGGTGACCTTACAGGTCACTATTGCACGTTGATAGAGCCCCTAGGATTCTTTCTTGACTACCTGCAGTATGAGGGCGATCATATACATGGGAGCTGGGGTCTATAAGCACATTCTTAAAAGGTCCCTAGTCGTGGGAGTTTTGAGACAGGGCATCGATACTCCAGAGTAGACTAGTGTATACAGTCGAGACCCCGACGAGGGGCGGTGGCCGGTCTCACAAGCCACTGGTGTCAGTTGGTTCACTTAAGATGTATACAGGTGCTTATTGGGTTATGAGTACACCGGACAGGACTCGCCGGGAACATGCTAGTTGGTCTTATACCTGACGTCAGATAGCAGTTCCCTGGTGACATGTGTACAGGTTGGTTCATCGACCTGAGATCGTCATTTGTCTCGTGTGGGTTCCCACTGTGCTTTGATTACTATCCTACCACGCTCAAAGGAGACGTGCAAACAGGTTTTAGTTGGGTACAGTCCCGAGCCACATGGAGGCAGTGAGCGGATCTGCAGGGGTTCGTCTCTCCCGATATTGGGGGTAAGGTCGCGCTGTGTCTAGGAGAGCCATTACACAAAGCCCTCGGCGGATGCAGGAGATTTACTGGTAGGTATTCCAGTAGTATCTCAGGGTGTTCTGGACTACACTCCGATACGACTTGTACCGCTTTTAGGGGTCTGACATTTACCAACCCCCTAGGCCCGCCATGCGATGCTCATAGACGAACGGACCGGACTGTACGGATATTGTCACTGACGGGCTCAGTAGGGTGTCAGGATGAGTTCGCTCATCGACGTCCCTTTTGGTCAATACCTGGTAGCCCGTTACGTATAGGCTAATACCTCTGACGTGCTAGTGGTTAAATCCACAACCAAAGTATTGAAGAGTCTTTAGAGTCCCCCACAGACCAGTATCTCAATTTTTGGGCGAAACGCTGTAGAGGCCGTATGGAGATATGGCTGGGTTCAATCAGATACGTGCGGTATTGCACGGATCGTGTTCGGACGGAAAATACTAGCGGTCTTTGGTTTAAGCCGGATCCTAGTATTATACAATGTAGATTTTGTCTCTTTGCATTTTTTTTCAGTGGGAATACAAATGCTGGTATGTATATACATTCGCGGGGTTTTCTCGTAATTTATTACGGGATCAGTTTTCTGAAGTTGCCAGTTTGTATTCCGTTTCGGCTAGTTTTCCTTTGTTCCTTCACGGCCGGATTTTTCCGATGGAGGGGGTTATTTGCAAGTGTGCAAATTATCTTTTGTGGATGTGTTATTTGTATATGTGGCTTCATGATAGATATAGCATCATGAGATTCTTTTTCCATCACTTGATTTTGCATTTATGGTGATGGATTTTGATTAGATTAGATTAGAAATGGTGTGAACATTTTTCTTATTATTTATCTCTTTTTCTTCTCTTGCATTTGGAGATTCCTTTTTTCCTCCACCATTTAGAAAATGGGCCGGCCACATTTTGAGGGTGGGTGTGTGAGATTTTTGGTGTGAGGAATTCATTCTTATTTCATTCCTTGCTAGAAAAATGAGAGCACCATTTTCCTCCAAAGTTTTTTCTTTCTTCACCTCCATCAATGGCAATTTCAAACCCCATGAGACATACCTCTCTACACTTGCCTACAGCATTTCTTGGGTACGTCGTCTCGCCAACTTCGTGCCCGAGTTGCTTCGGTCCAGAGGTGGGAGCCCATAAAAGAACCCGGCGATATGGTGCCCGTTCCGACGAGGAGATGAAGACCGGAAGTTCCGCGAGGAGATCGGAGTGGAGGCCGATGACCGAAGGACACGGATCGCTCGGTATAGCTTTCTACTCCTTT
The DNA here is from genome assembly GCA_030015575.1 of Agapanthus africanus. Taxonomy (NCBI): domain Eukaryota; kingdom Viridiplantae; phylum Streptophyta; class Magnoliopsida; order Asparagales; family Amaryllidaceae; genus Agapanthus; species Agapanthus africanus. Next base: position 457,228,154 of record JASDDO010000014.1, on the reverse strand, counting down.
TCTAGTTTGCTAGAGTTAGGTTAATGTCCCGATCCGGGTTTTATAGTGCGCGGTGGTGCCGGTTTCTAGTTTTAGAAAAAGTTTCATTTCCGCATTCCGGCGTCGGATTGACGGCCGGGGCGCCGCCGTGCACTTACATTGGTATCAAAGCCATGCCATTAACCTAGTCCAGCTTGGTCTAACGTGTTTACAAGTTCGATCGAACGGATTTTCCAAAAACCGTATTTGCATGTCGTACTTTCTGCTGAATTTCTCTGTGCTCTAAAAATTATTTGGTACATTAGAAAATTAGGTGCAGGGTTTTTTATGAATTCTGTGAAAATTTGGTACGCTGATGTTACTGTAGAGTGGATGTTCAGCGGCCAAAACCACGTTTTGGCCGCGATCCGCCGCCGTTATGTGGCCAAACCGCACCAAATTTTCACAGTAGGCTTCTGACATGGAAATAGGGTTTCTGGTATATTCATTTTAGGCCTAAATATTTTTGAGTGCTGCAGTTGTGCTTGGGGCCCACTTCGGAAAATTCAGTCGATCGAAAATTTTAAACATGTTAGTTCACAGTATTTACATTATATCTGCGACCGTTAATGTCACTCGATCGGTAAATCCAGTCTATCTGCTATAGCCCTTTTAGACGGATTTGCGAACCTGACATTCACGTTGATGTTCTGTGTTGTTGCGGATTGGTCATGGGGGATATCCTGGATGCAATGTTAGTACAGCTTGGTTATTTATTTACATTTGATATTGTTGGGCGAGCGTCCGACATGTGGACTGCCGTCACTGCCTGTTTGTATATTACTCTTTTGGGGCACGACCGGGCTGAGGTCGATGTACCCGTTGTATATTTTATTTTCTGTACTAGGATTACCCCAAGGTGGGGTGCACGGATAGCCGGGTTCTAGAGGGCAAAGAGCCCGCATCTCACGGCTTTGATACGGAGGGGGCTTTACTCTATAATTGGCGGGCTATTCGCCGCATTCGTAGGGGGTACAGGTTGACCCAAGGAGGGGTGCCCAAGTTACCGGATTCCGTAAAGTGCTGGGTGGTCCATTCACATTGCTTAAGGGGGCTGCCTCGCTTCAGGTTTTGGCGGGTAACTTGCCGTGCCCGTAGGGGTCTAGGATTTCATTGCACAGGCTATCCACACGACCAGGGGAACATCGGGTTTTCAGTAGCGGCTGTATGAAACCCGGGATCCCAGATATCTGTATTGCTCTGTGATGCTTATTACTTTTCTTTGATGTTGCATTTTTATCACGCCTTGAGCGAATATTATATATTGATATATATACTAGTAGATGTTGTATATGTTTTGCATCCGCGCTAGTCCAGTCCCCGCTTTGTCGTTAGTTAAGTAACCTAACGGCTGATGACGGGACCCAGTGGCGAATGCGGATGGCATATACGTACATCATTATTTTCGTTCTTTATTGGTGTGATCAATTGATGGGACTGCGTTGATTCGGATCAATGCAAGCTAAACAAACCTATTCTGATGTTGTTGGAACGTTTTTCAAAAAGCTGTTATTGCAAGGACGTTCTCTTTTGTTTTGCATCATGATATTCAGTTGGAATATCCTGCTCCTCATTCGACGAGGCAAGGGCCGAGATCCCTTCACCGGGAGTGACCCATTGGACAAAAGTTTGCGTCAGGGCAATAACTTTACTATAGCCGATTACTTTTGCTTTGCATCATGGTATTTAGTTGGAATATCCTACACCTCATTCTACGGGGAAAGAGCCGAGATCCCTTCACCGGGAGTGACCTCTTTAGCAAAGGTTTTCGTCACTATATTTTTAAAAAGCTATCTGGTTCCTTCAACGATATCAAGTTCATTACGTTAAAGGTTTTCGCCAGAAACCATTCCTAGCCCTCCGTCGTTTCATATGGATAGTCAATAAGTATTCAAGCTGTGTTTGTTGGCTAAAGTCAAGGAACAGTGATTGGTAGCTATTGGGTATTCATATGCAGCATAGATAGATGCGTTAGTTTGGGACAGTCGTACTGCCTTGTTGGCAAAAGTCAAGGGTAGGTACGGGTGGGTTCAAATTAACCTGGAGAATGACGGGTAGAACTTGACATGTGACTTATGATTTGTTGGCCAAAGTCAAGGTCATAAAAGCATGGGGTAAAAATCCACATCGGGAGTTTCTAAAGAAACTGAAACTTGGCAGATATGCGCATACCTTCTGGAGTGTGATAACGTGAGCGGATTCCGTCACGTTATCATGCGATGATAGTTGGATCCCGATTCCCACTGATGAGCTGGTTTACTCCTCGGGTGATCCCGGCTAATTTTTCTTTCAGGTTTGGAGGAGAATTTGACGATACAGTGGGAGGTTTCCTGATTAGATGAATTGATAACCATTCTGATCTAGGTTAGTGTGTACGCTGAGTGTTTCTTTTCTCTTTCTCTTTGGCAGCGACCATGACCCGACTTTTGACTATGACTCAGTAACCAAGTTGACCAAACCTTCTTAAACACTGGCTTTTGGATTGTTAGAGTTGCATACCTCATTGCCACTCCTACTTTTACCCTTTTCTGCAGGACACCCCGTATTACTACGAACGTCCACTTCCATTGGATAAAACCATCGTATGGTTATATACGAACTCGAAGGAATTTATTCGAGGATGGTTTCCGGTTCTGGAGAAAACGAATAGGACCAATCAATTGTCTTTTCCTTTTACCTTCTCTCAGGTTGCGAGTACTCCTTGGTTTAGGAGATAGTACACATATTACGCAAATTAGATAGTCTTCTTCCAAAACTTAGGCTGGTGCCGAACGGTGGGGAATGAAGAAAACCAATTAGCATAAACAATGGTGTGCAGAAGGTATTAAGTAAAGACATATCAAGGGATTAGTAAGAAGGCAAAGTAAATTGCGACCGCTGTTCACGACCAAACCAAGTATTTCATTACCACTCCCACTTCACCTTTGTATTTCTCTAGGACACTCTGTATCACTACGAAAATCCACAGTTTATTGGATACTCCATCGTATAGTTATATACGAACTCGAAAGGAACTTGTTCCAGTTCGGGGATGGATTCCAGTTCAGGAGAAATAGGAATAAGGTTTATTCGGTTGTCTTTTATCTTCACCTTCTCTCCCATTGCGAGTGCTCCTAGGATTAGGACAGTACACCTACTATGTTTATTGGATAGTCTTTTTCCAAACCATAGGCTGGTGCCGAACGGTAGGGAAGGAAGAAAACCATTTGGCCTAAAGGGGTGTGCAGAAGGTAACGACCAAAGACATATAAAGGGATTTGGAGAGATGACAAAGAATTATACGGTTACAGTTGTGAATCTGGATAATGGAAGAGGCATTACTAGGAATACCAGGATACCCCATCGAAACATTTCAATGTTTCAGTTTCACTGTGTACTGTTAAAAAAAACTGATTTCCTAATTAGACACTTGCTCCAGGGTATGTATTTACCAGGTTTGATTCTCACATCTGTATGGTGTTACAAATGATGAGTGGGAGCAAGTTATTGGGAATTAGGTGATCATCCTCATTATATCGGGATTCGTTGTAATTGGTGATATTTGAGGAAGTCACCTGGGTTGTTTGCCGGACGACAAATATTTGGTTTTTGAATATCTGTTATAATGCACCAATTTCAAATTGATATATCTGTACGTCTATTTTTGTAGAGTGAGATATACCTTTTTGAAATTATGTCGATGACATTTACCTATATCAGTTGATGGTTAAGTAAGGAGCATTAAAACAACGGTGTAATTCTTCTTAACCACAAGTACAGTTTTTCAACCTACAACACACAGAGAATGAGTTATTAGACTCAAGGGACTTATACAGAGTATTGTATGTTGTCCAGTGTCCATCTGGACAGAGGGGTTGGTACTCATACTATATTCTGTTTACCTGTGACTTCTCTGGTTCTTAGACATGTTACAGGGTCCAAGTTTTGAGAAGTTATAGGTATATGAATAAAGTAGAGAACCAGGTGTTGCAAGTATCGGGATTCTTCAAGGTGATCGAAGAATGTAGATACTTGTGTATGGTATTCAGTTGATAGTAATGATTAAGAGGAATTGCTTCTCTTTCAACTTACTCATAATTGGAAGCACTCCTAAGTTGAGTAACGCTGATCGGCCTCTCTCCATTTAGTTGACATGCACTGGAGATAGCTGCATGATTTGAATCTGGTTCAATTAAATCAGTGCCTCTGTTTCTATATTGGATATAGAACAGTTCATATCTTGACATTGTTAAGGTACGGGGAGTTGTCCAGCTTATGCTTAAAACCAGACTCTGGATAACTCAAGGCACTTTTCTGTAATGGCTGTTTGTGGGTTGACCCAGGATATGACGAGGGTTGACTTTCTACCATCTGGAAGATCAATAGTGATATTGTTCTTGACTCCCCACAGTTTTAATAAAAATGGATTTTTTCAGAAAACAGAAGTGGGAGTATGGTAGAACTGGAAGTGATTCCAGAACCGCAAATAATTACTGAAGATTTGATAAGAGCCTAAAGATTCAATCTGGTTTGACATTCCATTGGCCACTCCGCAGATAAGGTGGGTAACCTCAGGCACCCGAGAGGTACTCCGGTAGCCTCAAGGACGGTGACAGGGAGGTTCTTGTTTACCCAGACTTGCCATTGCTTTTGTTCTAGACTGTGAGACCCGGCAGGAGGATGAGTATAGCTTCGTCCTAAACTGGATTTAGATGTGTACGTCTATATGACTCTGCCAGAGGGTTGTCATGGTCAGTGGGAGCAGTGGATGTTAGTTATATGTATGCCCTAGAGGCTATTACTGTACATAGGATGTATATTGTAGTGGATGCTGGGACATATATAGGGAGGACTTTCTTGCTCGACATGATAGTATGCTATCTGGTTGCTCTTTATCTTAACGTGTACACTGATTGTCTCTCTGTTACATGTTGGTAAAGCCCTTAGGACTTGTACTTGACTACATTGATTATGATGCGGATCATACTAGTGGGGACATGGTAGTCCATAAGTACATCTTTCAAGGTCCCTAGTCGAGGGTGTATCGAGATGGGGCATCGATATTGTAAGTCGATGTACTTCACCCCAGAACTTGTGGGGAGGCGGAATTTTCAGAAACGATCATGTATAAAGAACGAACATCGACTAACCGCTTAAATCGAAGCTAAATGATAACTAACCAAACATATAGTTATTCTAAACTACTATGCTTAGGGATTATACCTATCGAAACTTGTCCTTCGTCTTTACGATCTCCTTGTTCTCCTCGGCCTTCTCTAGGTAGTAGACGATCCACCCGAGAGCGAAACTCCAAGCTAAACCTCTAAACTTGAGGCAACTAACCTTCTTGGATTGCTAATCAAAGAAGTTAGGATGAGATAGAGTGATGGTTATGGATTGTTTAGTCTAACTAATCCTTTGATCTCAACTCATGAGGTGTAAGGATTAGGGTTTGAAGATGAGAGCTTGAGGAGAGAGAATGTGAGATAAGATAATGAGAAGAGAGAGAGTGTATCATAATATATTATGAAGCATTTTCTAATAATGAGAAAAGAATAAAGAGTGATGATAAATCATGCTTCATAAAATATCTAGTGGTGATTCATTAGCATGAGTCATTAAGCAATAAATGTGCATTAATGAAATGAATGAATCACCACCATGACTCACAACCTCATCCAAAGTAACCTCCTTAGTCACATCTTCTAGAAGCTTCTCGTACAATTACGAGAACGCCCCTCCAATCCGCAAAAATACGGAAAAACTTTAGACTGTAAAAATCCAATAACCAGATACCAGTAACTGGCTTAAACCAAAGCCGACTGGTAAAAACTGTCTGAAAGTCGTACGTGCGTAAACGCACGTATGCATCCGAACCCTTTGTCGCAAAACCATGCAACCTCTATATCGTTTCGCCTGGAGTAGGAAACTCTCTGTGTGGGACTCTAGAGACTCGACTACTACGCTGGCAGTGGGTTTAACCACAGACCACAAGCGGCACTAGCTGTACGTAACGGTCCCCAGGTAGTTGTCGATAAGAAGGCCGATGAGAAAACCCATCCGAACTCCTACTGAGTCTGATGTGACAATCTCCATACAGTCCGGTCCGTTCATCCAAGACTATCGCATATCGGGCCTAGGGGGGCGGCAAGCGTCAGTCCCCTAATAGCGGTATAAGTCGTGTCGGAGGGAAACCCATTACACCTTGAGAAACTACTGGAACCTACCAGCAAATCTCGCTTGCCCTGGCCAGGGACTTTGCGTAATGGCTCTCTGACACAGCACGATATCTACTCCCAATACCGGGAGGGACGAATCCTGTCTAACCGCCACTGCCTCCAAGTGCTCGGGACTGCACCCAACTGCTACCTGTTTGCACGACTCCTTTGAGCCGTGGTAGGGCAGCAATCTAAGAACAGTGGGACACACTCGAGACGAAGTCGCAGTGTCAAGTCTGCGGACTACGCTGTACTCATGTCACCTGGGAACTGTTCACTGACGACTGGTATCAAACCAACCAACAGTTCCCTGTGAGTCCTGTCCGGTGTACCCGTAACCTAACGAGCACCTGCATACTATCTCCAGTACGACGTACTGACGGCTGTGGGACAGACCATCTCCCCAACTGGGATGAGAAGCGTACACACTAGTCTACTCCGGAGTATCGATGCTCTGTCTCGATAATCCAACGACCAGGGACCTGAATGAGGATGTGCTTGTAGACTACCCAGCCCCCACTAGTGTGACTGCCATCACAACGCTGCTAGACAAGCAGGATCCTAAGAGCTCTATCAATACGTACACTCACATATTAAGATAGAAAAACCAAGTAGCATACTACCATGTTTAGCAAGACTGTTATATACATGTGAATATCCCAAGCTTCCATTAAGTAATATACAAGCTAGTATGATACAGTAATGGCCTTCTAGGGCATAAACACTAACAATCTCCCACTTGCACTAGGGCCATGTACTGGCGTATCGAAGACCGATGATCTCGAGTAGCCGCTCGAACTGAATCTGAGGAAGGGCCTTTGTGAATAGATCAGCAATGTTCTCTTCTGAAGCAACTCTCCGAACCTCGATCTCCTGACGATCAATGATCTCCCTGATCAGGTGATACCGCCTCAAGATGTGTCTGGACTTCTGATGGGACCTTGGTTCCTTCGCTAAAGCTATAACTCCGTTGTTGTCGCAATACAGAGGTATTGGATCAACTATGGTAGGAACCACCTGAAGTTCTGTTAGGAACTTCTTCATCCAGACTGCTTCTTTTGCGGCATCGCAAGCAGCTATATACTCCGCTTCCATCGTCGAGTCAGCAACGGTGTCCTGCTTGGAGCTCTTCCAGCACACCGCCCCTCCATTGAGGGTAAAGACATAACCCGACATGGACTTGGAATCGTCCTTATCACTCTGGAAGCCGGAATCAGCAAAGGCCTCCAACCTGAGGTCTTTTCCGCCGTAAACCAAGAACATCTCCTTAGTCCTCCTCAGGTACTTGAGAATGTTCTTTACTGCTCTCCAGTGGTTCTCCCCTGGGTCTGACTGATACCGGCTTACCACACTCAGTGCGTAAGCTACATCTGGTCTGGTACACAACATCGCATACATTATAGAGCCTACCGCAGAAGCGTAGGGTATAATAGACATGCGTTCCCTTTCCAAATCAGTCTTGGGAGACATCTCTTTGGAGATGGTGATTCCGTGACAAGCCGGTAGATTACCGCGCTTAGAATCTTCCATACTGAATCTTTTCAGTACAGTGTCGATATACCTGGACTGCGAAAGTCCCAACATCCTCTTGGATCTATCACGATAGATCCGGATCCCCAGAATGTAAGAGACATCACCCAGGTCTTTCATGGAGAACCTGTGTGACAAGAATCCTTTGACAGATTGTAGCATAGGAATGTCATTTCCTATCAATAGAATGTCATCCACGTACAAGACGAGGAATACGACACTTCTGGCCACAACTTTACTATATATGCACGGTTCATCTGGATTTTTGATAAAGTCATATTCTTTGACTGTCTCATCAAAACAGATGTTCCAACTCCGCGATGCCTGCTTTAGTCCGTAAATGGACTTAAGCAGCTTGCATACTTTCCCGCTGCTCCCACTCTGATTGAAACCCTCTGGCTGATCCATATAGACGCTCTCTTCTAAATTTCCATTCAGAAAAGCCGTCTTTACGTCCATCTGCCAGATTTCATAATCATGGAAGGCAGCAATAGCAAGAAGGACCCGAATAGATTTGAGCATAGCCACTAGAGAAAAAGTTTCGTCATAGTCCAAACCAGGTCTTTGACGAAAACCCTTTGCAACAAGTCTAGCCTTATAGGTTTCCACCTGTCCATCTACACCAATCTTTTTCTTGAAGATCCATTTGCATCCTATGGGTTTTACCCCATTTGGAGCAAAGTCCAAAGTCCATACTTTGTTGGTGTACATGGACTCCATTTCGGTCCGCATTGCATCTAGCCATCGTACGGAGTCACCGCTCTGGATGGCCTGCTGGAAGTCAGTAGGTTCATCATCATCTATGATGCAATCCTCTCTATCCCCGTCTATGAGAAAACCGTAGTATCTCTCAGGCGGATGAGACGGCCTACTACTCCTGCGGAGGGGTGCGGGAATGTTCTGTTCTTCTTGAACTTCTGGTTCTACCAGACTTTCAGTAGTAGCTTGTGGTTCTGGAATTTCTTCCAGTTCTATTTCTCTCCCACTTGATTCCTTTTCTAAAAACTGATGTTCTAGAAAATGGGCATTACGAGAAACAAATACCTTCTGTTCCTCTGCGTAATAGAATAGATATCCCCTGGAGTGCTTTGGATATCCCACAAACAAACACTTTACTGATCGTGCCTCGAGCTTGTCCACATGCTGCTTTTTAACAAAAGCTGGACATCCCCAAATCTTTATATACTGTAGATGGGGTTTCTTCCCACTCCACATCTGATATGGAGTGGTAGGCACAGTCTTGGTAGGTACCATGTTCAAAAGATATGCCACTGATTCTAGCGCATGTCCCCAGAAAGATCGCGGTAACTCAGCATTACTCATCATGGATCATACCATATCCAATAGGGTTCGATTCCGTCTCTCCGATACACCATTATGCTGTGGAGTGTACGGAGGAGTAAGCTGAGAGAGAATTCCTTTCTCTTTTAGGTAACCTAGGAACTCGGCACTCAAGTATTCTCCACCTCGATCAGATCTAAGTGTCTTTATACTTTTGCCGGTTTGGTTTTCTACTTCATTCTTATACTCTTGGAATTTCTCAAAAGCCTCGGATTTATGTTTCATCAGATAAATGAATCCGTATCTTGAGTAATCATCCGTGAAAGTAATGAAATAGGAAAAACCACCTCTCGCATGTGTAGACATTGGACCGCATACATCGCTGTGTATGAGTCCTAAGAGCTCGCTCGCTCTTACTCCTTGTCCAGTGAATGGAGTCTTTGTCATCTTTCCTTTGAGACAGGATTGACAAGTGTCATAAGATTGATATTCGAACGAGTCTAAATATCCTTCTCTATGCAACTTAGTCAACCTTCTCTCATTGATGTGACCCAGTCTACAATGCCATAAGAAAGCTTTATTCAAATCTGGAGACTTTCTTTTTAGTGTGTTCTGGACATTGAAAATTTGGAGTTGGTTTAAAACATATATGCCGTTATTTACAGTACCGGACCCAATCAAACCATGATTAAGGTGGATGTTGACAACATCTCTTACAAACGTGAAATCATAACCTTTATTTGATAACAAGGAAACTGATATGATATTACACGTTAAGCTGGGTACAAAATAACAGTTATGTAAAACCAAAATGTGTCCACTCGTCAATCCTAGGTGATAATCCCCGACGGACGCAGCTCCCACGCTAGCTCCGTTAGCAACCCCGAGGATCATATCACCTTCCTTCAGCACTCTACGGTTTCTCAGTGCCTGCAATGAATTGCAAATATGAGATCCTGATCCGGTATCCAATACCCAGGAAGTAGAGTTGATCGATAGACAATTCTCAATTACAAACACACCTGAAGTCGAAGCCACAGCTTGCTTCGGTTCCTGGTTCTTGGCGTTCCACGCCTTGCAATCCTTCTTCCAGTGCCCTTTCCTGTGACAATGGAAGCACTCATCCTGACCAACTATCGGTACTGCTTTCTTTTTCTTTCCCTTCCCTCCCACCTTACTAACACCTCCTCTAGGTCTGGGTGCGGCCTTCTTCTTCCTTCCTTTGGCCCTAGCCTTGGACCCGGAAGAAGATGAACCGCCAACAAACATAGCGGGTGTTTCCCTTGATGTCTTCAAGGTGCCCTCTGCACTCCTTAACATGTTCAGGAGTTCCGGAAGTTCAACTTCTTTTCTTTGAAGGTTGAAGTTCAGGATAAACTGGGCGTAGGTGTGAGGAAGGGACTGGAGAATAAGGTCTGTATAGAGCTCATTATCCAAAGTCGTCCCAAGGTCTGCGAGCTCTTCAATATAGCTGATCATCTGTAGGACATGTTCACCTACCGATGACCCGGCAGCCAACCTCGCTCGAAACAAGTTCTTTGAGGTCTCGTATCTTGCTATACGAGATTGCTCTCCATAAAGTTCCTTTGTATGGAGAAATATGCCATCAAGGTCCATATCCTCGTGCCTCCTCTGATGTTCATTGTTCATCGAGGCAAGCACGATGCACTTGGCTCTCGCGCAATCTAAATCGCAGGTTTTGCGGATTTCCTTATCCGCATTGTTGGATTTGGGACCAGGGACAGCAGGTGCCGTAGCGGTGAGGACGTACCCCAGTTTGTCATAGGTCAAAGCCATTTTGACATTCCGCAGCCAATCTTTATAGTTTGGCCCCGTCAGTATATTTTTCTCTAAAAGTAACTTAAGTCCAGTCATTTTCAGGGTCGCTGCAATTAGGAGAGAGAGAAGAAAACTCTTTAGCATGATGCTCTTGCAAGTTTAGAGTGGTTTTTAGTTTATCTAAACTGGATGGCTCCCACTGTTTCTCGAATCCTTCCTCAAACCATAAAAGAAGAATTAGCCAAGACTATTCTCACCGTACAATACTTGCTTAACCGTTCAGCCAGGCCGGTGTCGATACTTCGAGGGAGGTTTTCCAACGCTTTCGTGAAGTTCCTTAATTAAATAACCTCTTTTCTCTGGGGGCGTAACCCCGCTGACACTTTTCTGGACACCTACTAGGTTTATAGCATTGATCGTTATGTGACGAATATCCTGATAAGTAGCATATACTCACAGTAGGATCGGGATCCAAATATCATCGTCTGATAATGTTGTAGGAATGCTACCAACATTCATCAAACTCCAAATGGTATGCATCTCTTTGCAAATTTCAGTTTCTTTAGAAATTCCCGATATAAGTTTTTGCCCCATGCTCTTATGACCTTGGCATTAGGTCAAAATGTCATAAGTCACATGTCAAGTTCTACCCATCATTATCTTGTCAATTTGAACCCATCCGTATATATCCTTGACGTTCGGCCAAAATGATAATACGACTGTCCCAAACTAACTCATCTATCTATGCAACAAATGAATATCCAGCAGCTACCAAACACTATGCCTTGGCGTTAGGTCAAAATACATAGCTTGAATACTACTGAATACCCAGATGAAATGACGGAGGGCTACGAATGGTTTTGGCGAAACCGTGAACGTAGTGAACTTGATATAACCGAAGGAACCTGATAGCTTTTAAAAGGAGTGGTTAAATCTCCGCATTTAAAAAATATCTGTTTTAAAAATAACCGAGTGGTTTCTTTTAAATTGTTCCAACGATTTAAACTTTGGTTTGTTTTACTTTGCATTATAGATAATGCGTCCCATCATTAACCTATCATTGCAGAAACAACGAAAATACAACATCCTCTTATGCCATCCGCATTCGCCACGGGGTCCCGTCATCACCCGTTAGGTTACTTAACTAACGACAGAGCGGGGGCTGGGCTAGCGCGGGTGTAAAACATAAGTGACGTCTAAATAGCTATCATAAATATAGATATTTTACATTCGTCTGACGCAATGATATTCATTCCAGAACACAGATAAACAATATTGGATTTGCAAGCAATCTGTATATCTTTTGAGCCTGCAAGAAAAGACAGATTACACAGTTGTGATGAATAGCCGTTACCCCACCCTCGACCCCTACGGGTACGGCAAACTACCCACCCGGCAGTCTGTGTACCCCACCTTGGGTCAGTCCTAGGAGCAAAAACAGTAAAATGAAATAATACAACGGTGGCTACGACCGCAACCTGGAAGTGCCCCGCAAAAAAAATATTACAACAAATTACATTTACAACAAATGAATTAAACAATAACCCATTGCTAACCCCGGCTATACACCACAACAGTCCAATACAGTTTATATGCACAAACAGATATAACCATTTCAGAAATGTGCAACCCCCAGCCAACCGACATACTAGCAGTTAGGGGAGGTTTACGAACACATTAAACAATCACAGATATAATCCAACATGCAAATACTGTACAATTTCGATCGATTAAACAACATCAATATTGCTCCAAAATCTGCTCTGTTAAACAAAAACCTGAGCAAAAATTAAACATCCCAGAAAACCCCAAACACCAGAGAGGACCCACCCATGAAAGATGAGCCCATGACTCGACAACTCGGCCGCGGAAGCGCTGCGGATCGGTGCGATCCGCCGCCCTTCCGCGGCGCTTTAGTCGAATCATTGGCTCAAATTTCGTGGGTGTTCTCCTGGACTCATTTCATGCTTTCTGAACACACCTGAAAAATTTTAGGACTTTATTTTAAGTTCGACAGAAACTGATAATATTTAGGGTTTTCCGGCTTCGTTTTCTCGTTCGAAATTCGTACAAATTTGCAATTAAGTTATTTATTGTTTAGCGAGGCTCTGATACCACTGTAAGTCGATGTACTTCACCCCAGAACTTGTGGGGAGGCGGAATTTTCAGAAACGATCATGTTTAAAGAATGAACATCGACTAACCGCTTAAATCGAATCTAAACGATAACTAACCAAACATATAGTTATTCTAAACTACTATGCTTAGGGATTATACCTATCGAAACTTGTCCTTCGTCTTTACGATCTCCTTGTTCTCCTCGGCCTTCTCTAGGTAGTAGACGATCCACCCGAGAGCGAAACTCCAAGCTAAACCTCTAAACTTGAGGCAACTAACCTTCTTGGATTGCTAATCAAAGAAGTTAGGATGAGATAGAGTGATGGTTATGGATTGTTTAGTCTAACTAATCCTTTGATCTCAACTCATGAGGTGTAAGGATTAGGGTTTGAAGATGAGAGCTTGAGGAGAGAGAATGTGAGATAAGATAATGAGAAGAGAGAGAGTGTATCATAATATATTATGAAGCATTTTCTAATAATGAGAAAAGAATAAAGAGTGATGATAAATCATGCTTCATAAAATATCTAGTGGTGATTCATTAGCATGAGTCATTAAGCAATAAATGTGCATTAATGAAATGAATGAATCACCACCATGACTCACAACCTCATCCAAAGTAACCTCCTTAGTCACATCTTCTAGAAGCTTCTCGTACAATTACGAGAACGCCCCTCCAATCCGCAAAAATACGGAAAAACTTTAGACTGTAAAAATCCAATAACCAGATACCAGTAACTGGCTTAAACCAAAGCCGACTGGTAAAAACTGTCCGAAAGTCGTACGTGCGTAAACGCACGTATGCGTCCGAACCCTTTGTCGCAAAACCATGCAACCTCTATATCGTTTCGCCTGGAGTAGGAAACTCTCTGTGTGGGACTCTAGAGACTCGACTACTACGCTGGCAGTGGGTTTAACCACAGACCACAAGTGGCACTAGCTGTACGTAACGGTCCCCAGGTAGTTGTCGATAAGAAGGCCGATGAGAAAACCCATCCGAACTCCTACTGAGTCTGATGTGACAATCTCCATACAGTCCGGTCCGTTCGTCCAAGACTATCGCATATCGGGCCTAGGGGCGGCAAGCGTCAGTCCCCTAATAGCGGTATAAGTCGTGTCGGAGGGAAACCCATTACACCCTGAGAAACTACTGGAACCTACCAGCAAATCTCGCTTGCCCTGGCCAGGGACTTTGCGTAATGGCTCTCTGACACAGCACGATATCTACTCCCAATACCGGGAGGGACGAATCCTGTCTAACCGCCACTGCCTCCAAGTGCTCGGGACTGCACCCAACTGCTACCTGTTTGCACGACTCCTTTGAGCCGTGGTAGGGCAGCAATCTAAGAACAGTGGGACACACTCGAGACGAAGTAGCAGTGTCAAGTCTGCGGACTACGCTGTACTCATGTCACCTGGGAACTGTTCACTGACGACTGGTATCAAACCAACCAACAGTTCCCTGTGAGTCCTGTCCGGTGTACCCGTAACCTAACGAGCACCTGCATACTATCTCCAGTACGACGTACTGACGGCTGTGGGACAGACCATCTCCCCAACTGGGATGAGAAGCGTACACACTAGTCTACTCCGGAGTATCGATGCTCTGTCTCGATAATCCAACGACCAGGGACCTGAATGAGGATGTGCTTGTAGACTACCCAGCCCCCACTAGTGTGACTGCCATCACAACGCTGGTAGACAAGCAGGATCCTAAGAGCTCTATCAATACGTACACTCACATATTAAGATAGAAAAACCAAGTAGCATACTACCATGTTTAGCAAGACTGTTATATACATGTGAATATCCCAAGCTTCCATTAAGTAATATACAAGCTAGTATGATACAGTAATGGCCTTCTAGGGCATAAACACTAACAGATATACCAGAGTAGACTAGCGTATACCTTCTCGACCCATACAGATGGGCGATGGATGATCCCATATCCATTGGTGTTTGACATCAGAGATGATATACGGGTGCTCAGTGGAGACTGGGTACACTGGACGGACTCGCCGAGAACTCCCAGATGGTATTATACCTTACGTCAGATGGCAGTTCTCTGGTGACACTGGTATAGGTTAGTCTGTAGACCCGAGATCGTCATAGAGTCTTGTGTGATTCCCACTGTGCTTTGATTTCCACCTTACCACGTCCAAGAGGGCGTGCAAAACGGTGGTTTTTGGGTACAGTCCCGAATCACATAGAGGCAATGAGCGATAGGAGGGGATTCGTCTCTCCCGGTATAGGGAGTTGATGTTGCGCTGTGTTCGATTGGCTATAACCGGAAATCCCTGGCCAGGGTTGCTGAGATTTACTGGTAAGTGTTACCAGTAGTTTCTCGAACTGTTATAGACCTCATATCGACACGACTTATCGAGCTACTGGGGTCTGACGTTTACCACCCCTAGGCGAGATATGCGACATATTAGACGAACAGACCGGACTGTACGGTAAGTGTTACTGGTTGGATTCACAGGAGTGTGAGCGGGCTTGCTCGTCGATCTTCTGATCGCTCAATACCCGGGTGGCCGTTACGTTTAGCAGACCGCTTGCGGCTTGTGGGTGCTTGATATGATCATCATCTGCTGCCGGCGTATTGACGAGTCTTTAGAGTCCTACACAGAGGTTTCCTGGCTGAAGCGAAACGAAATAGGAGCGCATATTAGATATGTGCGGGACCGAGAATAATACCAGTATGTGATACTGTATTCTATTCTCGCGATATGTATCATGGGACGGTTATATGTGATATAGCCGGGTTACCGAATCAAGTGTTGATTCGATGCATTGATACACATGATATTAGTCGGTTATATGCGATATGACCGGATCATTGAATCAAGTGTTGATTTAATTATTTAATGTATAATTATATATTTGATATATTACTTTACATTAACTAGTATTGGTTCACTTAAGATTATTTTCTCACTTGAATGTGCAAATTGTATATATATGATATAGTTTTGTGCACTAGTTTGTATCATGTTTGATGATAAATGCAAACTTGGGTGTGTATGCATTAAACCATGGTTTAGGTTAATTGTTAAGGTATTATTTTCTTTTCTTTATTAATTTTTGGAAAAACAAAATGGTGGCTTTTCTTATTTTTGGCAAGATGCTTCATGACTTTTCTAGCATCTTTGAATAAGTCTTACCATTTTGTTTTCTTCCTAAACTCTAACCATTTTAGCTTAACCCTAGTTCATTCTCTATATGAGTTAGCCTCATCCATGGTTGCATTATGATAACTCTTCACTTGATTTTTCATTTTCAATTAATTGATATTCTTTTCTTCTTCTTCTTCTTCATGAGAAAGAAAAGAAAAGCTTGCTTCAAAAATGTCAAGTGATGATTCCAAGTGAGAAATCCAAATCCAAATTGAACCCACTTCCTACTTCTTCATCCTCTACCACTTGCCAAGTAGTATAGGTTGTTTTCTTCACAAGTTTCATGACTTGGTGAGGTTGGAGCTTGATCTTCTGTTGCCTCGACGTAGATCATCTTCGGCATCGAAGTCGACGACCTAGCCCGATCATTTCTTCGACGAAACCATAGCTAGAGTCCGGGATCCGATGATCGCAGTGGAGGGACATCATCATGGAGCTAAGGAAGTAGAGGACCGGATCTATAAAGGTTGTATTTCCATTCACTTTAGAGTAAAGTTGTTTACTAGCTTGCATAGTTATCGCCTATCCTCTAGTTAACGATTGCATTAGGGTTTCTCGGCACCGGAAAAATTTGAAATTGGCATGGTTGATGCCTTGTGGAACCTCTTGAGTGTGCCTAGGAACCCTACAGTGGTATCAAAGACTAGCTAGAGCCTTAGGCGATGTGTAGACGAAGTTAGAAACCCGAACGAACCCGAAACCCTAATCCGACCCCTTCTCTGTACAATTTTTGAAAATGTGGATTTTTCATGATTAAAAATATGCAGAAAAATAAGCAGGGTTTTATAAGAATTACTGTGCAAAACGAGGTCCTAATTCCATCAAACCGCCGCGGAACCGCGGCCTTACCCCACGTGGCGCGGCGGTTCCGCGGCCGTTCTGTTGCATCGTTGACCAAAATTTGCACAGTAATGTTTCTATTTGACTCCTGAATTTTCTGGGTAATTTTAATCTTTACTCAAGAGTTGAGTTTTCGGGGGTTGTTTTGGGGATTCGATTATTCGATCGGTTTATTTAATTTCGTCTATGTGTTTTTCCGGATAATTTTAGAATATGTTAAAAAGTTCGACCGGATATAAATACCCACTTTTTCCCCTGCCGGGAAATTTCCAAATGTTGGATTTTCCGTGGTTTAAAAACGTTCTAAGTAGTGCAAGTAACGCGATGGTCCCTCTAGAAGACAACAAACCTTAACTCGATTATGTGACCGTCTTGAACTGCCCTTTGAACCTTAGGGTTTGGGGCAGTACGGCGTACCACATGTGAGGCGTTGGCTCGACCCTTCTACGGCTGGACCGTTGGTACTGAGGCATGAACTGGATGTTTTTAAACCTATTTCATGTGTTGATTTGTTTCGGGAAAACTTGGGTGTTTGAATGTTCGATTGGAAAGTTTAACATTTTCTATTTATCTGGAATGGGATACAATACTTGGAATCCACAAGTAGTTATGAGATAACTGATATGAATGTTATAAGCATAGCACTTTAGTCTCACTTGATCGGTTGCCACGGAATTTTGATGTGATCAAAAGTCCTTCGCAATCACGTAGCGTACGCCGGTACTCGCCGGTAAACTTAATAGATAGCCATGCCCCATAACCCCGACAAAGTGACTGTAGGAGAACCCCGTCGCCGAAAGCATCCGTTCGGGTGCTCAAGGCAGCTGTGTTCCGCCTTAGTGCACTTCGTCGACGGCATCGGGGTGCGGCCGCCTACTAAAGTTTGCGACGAGCATTCGATCAGGATTATCGGGAATCTTGTTGAATTGCCCGACTTGATATTGAAAAGTGTTTTCGATAATGAGACTAAAATGCGGGGTTTATAATTGTTAGGCATGTGATGTCTAAGGAATTCATTGGTTTAGGCATGCGATGTCTAAGGAGGTTGCGGATTCCAACTGTTGTAGTTTTACACTTTCTTTTCCGTGACCGTAAGTGTAATATGTGATATCGCCGGTTTCGTTGCAATATGTCAACGACAATTGGGATACGCATGTTTACTTACGTTGATGACATATGATGTTATGCGTTGCTGGATATTTTATATTGGATCGTCGTGTTTGAATAGCCAGGTTTTTTTTTATGTGAGATGAGTGTTTTTCATTTTCATTCATGTAAAAACTTGTATGTAATATTCTTTTATTGGGGCACTTCCAGGTTGCGGAAGATGTCACCATTTGTATATTATTTTCTTTTCCGCACTAGGATAGACCCAAGGTGGAGAGCACAAGTAACCGGGTTCTGGAGTCCAGTGGGAGACTAACTCGAGGAGTCGAGTCCGGGTCTCCTAACTCTAGAATTGTTAGGGTTGCTTGCCGCTCTCGTAGGGGTCTAGGGGTATGGGTTTGGCTATTCATCACGACCGTGGAATCCGTGTTTTATACTGGCTCGTATTAAAAACACGGACGTCCTAGTATATCCAATGTTTTATATGTTTCTTCTGCTGCGATATCTGTGATGTGATCATGTGATGTTCTGTGATAGATACAGTATATAGTATATATGATATATTATATAGACGTTACTTATGTTTTACACTCGCGCTAGCCCTGCCCCGCTCTGTCGTTAGTTACCTAACCTAACGGTGCACTAGGGGACATCGAGGCGAATACGGATGGCATAAGTGTACGTCGTATTTATCTGTGATGTTTAGGTAACTTAAATGATGGGACTTCATTAATGTGATTAATGAAAGAAAAGAAACCTAAAGATGTTGTGGAATCGAATTTTAAAAATCTGGTAGCTACAGTTCTTGCTTTGCATTGCGGTGTTCCTTGTAGAACATCCTGCACCTTATTCGATAAGGAAGGGGCCGAGATCCCTTCACCGGGAGTGACACCTTTAGCAATAACTGGCAGATGTTACACATTCGGTTTGTCTTTTGATTGCTTTTATAGTTTCTGCTTTGCACAGTGATATATATGATATATCCCGCACCTGAAAGGTTCCTAGGCACTCTAGTAAGGTCTCACAAGGCATCGAACATGCCAATTTAAAATTTTTGGTGCCGAGAAACCCTAGACTACGGATCTTAGACTAGATGTTTAGGCGAAATGATAAAGCTAGTTAACAAATTAACTAAAGGTCGGAAGCTACAACCTTTGTAGATCCGGATTTCCACCTCCTTAGCTCCACGTGGTCATGCCCTCGCTGTCCATCATGAATCCTCGACTCATTCGTCGGCTTCATCGGAATAATGTGCGGAATAGGTCGTCGGCTTCGTGTCAAAGACGATCTACGTCGAGGTTGCACTAGTTCAAGCTCCGACTTCACAAAGTTGTGAAACTTGTGAAGAGAACACCCAAAACAACTTGGCAAGAGGTAGAGGGTGAAGAAATAGGAGATGGGTTCACTTTAGATTTGGAATTCTCTCACTAGAACTCAAGTTGCCATTGGAGTAGCAAGCTTGAAGAAGAAGAAGAAGATGAAGAAGATGATGATAATGCTATGATAAGTAATTGAAATAAAAAGGAAAATCAATACTTATCATAAAGTAAACCATGGTTATGTGTAGAGAATTGACCAAGGTTAGATTAGTGGTTAGGGTTAAGGATGAAGACAAAAGGGATGACTTTGGTCAAAGTTTCATGAAGCTTCAATAGGCTTCATGAAGAAAAGAAACCCTTTTTGTTTTCTTTCACCTAATTAAATGAATAAATAATGGATAAATAATTAAGTGAAAAATCAAAAACCCTAACCCTTATCATAACCATGGTCCAATTCTTCACACAAAGCCAAGTTATTATGCATCATCAATCATGATACAAACAAGTGTACACAAAACATATCACATATACAATGTGCACACCAAGTGAGAAAAATCCGTTTAAAGTGAACCAATACTAGTTAATGCAAAGTAATATATCAAATATATAATTATACATTAAATCATTAAATCAACATTTGATTCAATGATCCGGTCATGTCGCACATAACCGACTAGTATTCAATGTATCGATTTATCGAATCAATGATTCGATAACTAGGTCATATCGAATATAACCAATCGAAAACATATATCGCGAGAATGAAATGCGGTATCACATACACGCATTATTCTCGGTCCTGCACACATCTCATATGCGCTCCTATTTCGTTTCGCTTGAACCAGGAAACCTCTGTGTAGGACTCTAAAGACTCGTCAATACGCCGGTAGCAGATGATGATCATATCAAGCACCCACAAGCCGCAAGCGGTCTGCTAAACGTAACGGCCACCCGGGTATTGAGCGATCAGAAGATCGACGAGCTAGCCCGCTCACACTCCTGCGAATCCGACCAGTAACACTTACCGTACAGTCCGGTCTCTTCGTCGCATATCAAGTCTAGGGGTGGTATACGTCAAACCCCAATAACCGATAAGTCGTGCCGATGTGAGGCTCATAACGGGTCGAGAAACTACTGGTAACACTTACCAGCAAATCTCTGATCAGCCCTGGCCAGGGACTTCCCTGCTACGGCCAATCGAGCACTGCGCAACATCAACCCCCAATACCGGGAGAGACGAAACCCCTCCTATCGCTCATTGCCTCCATGTGACTCGGGACTGTACCTAAAGACCACCGTTTTGCATGCCCTCATGGACGTGGTAAGGTGGAGATCAAAGCACAGTGGGAATCACACAAGACTCTATGACGATCTCGGGTCTACAGACTAACCTGTACAAGTGTCACCTGAGAACTGCCATCTGACGTGAGGTATAATACCATCTGGGAGTTCTCGGCGAGTCCTTCCAGTGTACCCAGTCTCCACTGAGCACCCGTATACCATCTCTGATGTCGAACACCAATGGATATGGGATCATCCATCGCCCATCACATGGGTCGAGAAGCGTATACGCTAGTCTACTCTGGTATATCGATGCCCCGTCTCGATACACCCACGACTAGGGACCTTGAAGGATTTACTTATGGACTACCATATCCCCACTAGTATGATCTGCATCATAGTCCAGGCAGTCAAGTACACATCCTAAGTGCTTTACCAACATGTAACTTTAAGACAGTATAAAGAGACAAGTGTACATGTTAAGATAAAGGTCAACCAGATAGCATACTATCATGTCGAGCAAGAAAGCCATCTCTATATATGTCCAAGCATCCAATATAATATACATAATCTGTACAATACTGGCCTCTAGGGCATACATACAACTAACAATCTCCCACTTGCACTAAGTCCAGCTGCTGTAGTATCGCATACCGAGCATCCCGAAGAGTCTCTCAAACTGTATCTGGGGAATGGCCTTCGTGAGTGGATCCGCCGTGTTATTCTTCGTGTCAACCCTCCTGACCTCGATCTCCCGGCGATCAACTATCTCCCGGATCAGGTGATACCGCCTCAGAATATGCCTGGATCGCTGATGGGACCTGGGTTCCTTGGCCAAAGCCACCGCTCCATTATTATCGCAATACAATGGTATTGGACGCTCAATGGATGGAACCACTCCAAGTTCAGTAATGAACTTCTTGATCCAGACAGCTTCTTTGGAAGCATCGTTGGCAGCGATGTATTCAGCCTCCATCGTCGAGTCTGCCACGGTTTCCTGCTTGGAACTCTTCCAGCTAACCGCCCCTCCGTAAAGGGTAAAGACAAAGCCCGACTGCGACTTAGAGTCGTCCTTATCACTCTGGAAGCTCGAATCGGTAAAGGACTCCACTTGGAGTTCTCCGTTACCATACACCAAGAACATATCTCTAGTCCTTCGCAAGTACTTGAGAATGCTCTTCACAGCTGTCCAGTGACTCTCTCCAGGATCAGCTTGATACCTGCTCACTATACTTAGTGAGTATGCTACATCGGGTCTGGTACATAGCATCGCATACATGATAGAGCCTACTGCCGAAGCATAGGGTATCACTTGCATGCGAGCTCTCTCCAAATCAGTCTTAGGAGACATCTCTTTGGAGAGAGTGACTCCAGAGATCGTGGGTAAGTTCCCACGCTTGGACTCTTCCATACTAAACCTCTTTAGTATGGTGTCAATATACCTGGATTGGGACAATCCCAAAATCCGTTTGGATCTATCTCTATAGATCCTAATCCCCAATATGCAGGAGGCATCACCAAGATCTTTCATTGAGAATCTTTGTGATAAGAAGAGCTTGACCGATTGCAGCATAGGAATATCATTTCCTATCAAGAGTATGTCGTCCACGTACAATACGAGGAAGACAATCTTACTCTCTGCTACCTTCCTGTAGATACAAGGTTCATCTGGATTTTTGACGAAATCAAACTCTTTGATAACGACGTCAAAGCAGATGTTCCAACTCCGCGATGCTTGCTTTAATCCATAAATGGATTTAAGCAGCTTGCACACCTTCCCGCTGCTCCCACTGTCTACGAAGCCCTCTGGTTGAGTCATGTACACGCACTCTTCTAAATCACCGTTTAGAAAGGCGGTCTTAACATCCATTGGCCAGATTTCGTAATCATGATATGCAGCGATGGCAAGCATGATCCGGATGGATTTAAGCATAGCCACTGGAGAAAAGGTCTCGTCATAGTCCACACCTGGTCTTTGACGAAAACCCTTTGCTACAAGTCTAGCTTTGAAAGTCTCCACTTTCCCATCTACACCAAGTTTCTTCTTGAAGATCCACTTGCTCCCAATGGGTTTTACCCCTTCAGGAGCAACTTCCAAAGTCCATACTTTGTTGGTGTACATGGAATCCATCTCAGACCGCATAGCATCCAGCCATTTTACTGAGTCCCCACTCGTGATGGCCTGCTCGAAGCTAGCTGGGTCATCATCTTCCATGATGCAATCCTCGCTTCCACCATCAATGAGAAAACCGTAGTATCTCTCAGGTGGACGAGAAACCCTACTAGATCGGCGGAGAGGCTGGGGTTCATCGGGAACTACGGAATCCTCTGGTTCAACCAAATCTTCTGTTGTAGTCTGTATTGCCGGAACCTCTTCCAGTTCTACCTCAATGCCACTTATCTGTTTCATAAGAAAACCTTTTTCTAAGAAAGTGGCATGTCGAGAAACAAACACTTTTTGTTCCTCGGAGTGGTAGAAGATATACCCTCGCGAATGTTTGGGATATCCAACAAACTTACATAGAACAGACCTTGCCTCGAGCTTGTCCGGATTTTGTGTTTTAACATAGGCCGGACAACCCCATATCTGAATAAAATTAAGACATGGTCTCTTGCCATTCCATATCTCATATGGAGTGGTAGGCACTGATTTGGTCGGAACTCTATTCAGTAGGTATGCAGCAGTCTCCAGTGCATATCCCCAGAAGGAAATAGGTAACTCAGCTGGACTCATCATAGAGCGCACCATATCTAATAGGGTGCGATTTCTCCGCTCCGATACACCATTGTGCTGTGGTGTATATGGAGGAGTTAGCTGAGAGAGAATTCCATTCTCTTTTAGGAAGTCCAGGAATTCATTGCTCAAGTATTCACCTCCTCGATCAGATCGTAGGATTTTAATACTTTTTCCGGTTTGGTTCTCAACTTCTTGTTTATATTCCCTAAATTTCTCAAAAGCTTCTGATTTGTGTTTCATCAGGAACACATACCCGAACCTAGAGAGATCGTCAGTGAATGTAATGAAGTATGAAGAACCATCCCTGGCATGTGTAGAAATGGGACCGCATACATCACTATGTATAAGTCCTAAGAGTTCGGTAACTCTTTCTCCGTGTCCCGTAAACGGAGTTTTGGTCATCTTGCCTTTGAGACATGACTGGCAAGTGTCATAAGATGAAAATTCAAACGGATTTAAATATCCATCTTTATGCAACTTAGCTAGTCGTGTCGCATTGATGTGGCCCAGTCTACAATGCCACAAGAAGGATTCGTTGAGTTCAGAACTCTTCCTCTTGTGTGTGTTTGTTATGCTCAGAACTGTTGATTGATTTAGAACATAAATGCCATTGCATAACGTGCCTGATCCAACCAACTTTTGGTTACGGAAAATGTTCATAACATTGTCCTGTAATACAACATTATATCCCTCTTTACTTAATAAAGAAACCGATATAATGTTGCATATCAGGTTCGGCATGTAATAGCATTCGTTCAGAACCATTGTATTACCAGTTGGTAATACAAGGTGATATTCCCCGACAGTCTTAGCTGCAACAATTGCACCATTTCCAACTTTAATGTCTTTATCACCTTCTCCAAGTTCTCTTCCTTTTCTAAGCCCATGTAACTGATTACATATATGGGATCCTGACCCGGTATCTAATACCCAGGACGTAGAGCAAATGGAGAAACAGTTCTCAGTAACAAACAGACCCGAAGAAAATGCATCATCATGTACTTTCTTCATTCGGGTGGCATGGGAATCCTGGTATTCCCCTATATCCTGTTCATTCCTATAACTCTTATAAGAAAGAACGGAACCAACGTTCCCCAGCACAGTATAACAAGCGGGTTCGGTCAATACATCCATATTATTATCTTGATTAAGGCATGAACTGGTCGCTACCTGGAGAGAGAGAGAAGAAAACACTTTAGCGTATGCTCGTGCAAGATCAGATTGGTTATTATCTTATCTAATCAGGATGGCTCCCACTGCTTTTTATCAAATCTTCCTCCAAACCCTAAAAGGAAAGACTAGCCGGGATTAATTACACACTACAGGTTTGCCAATCTTTCAGCCAGGCCAGTGTCGGTACTTTGAGGGAGGTCCCCCGTGCTTCCGCACGAACCTAATTAATGTAAACCTCGTTTTCCCAGAGGCGTAACCTCGTTAACACCTTTCTAGACACCTACTTGATCAGCTAATTGCAATGTGTAAAACTCTCCCAGGAGTAACTCGTACTTGCAGTGGTTATCGGGATCCAACTATCTCATTGAAGTTATGCAATCTCATTGCAAATTTCAACTCTTGAAATTCCCGATAATATTTTACCCCTAGCGTCCTATGACCTTGACGGAGGCCAAACTACCCATAGTCCGCTAGTCAAGTTCAACCCGTCATTTCCTGATTGAATTAAACCCACCCGCACGACCCTTGACGGAGGCCAAACAATGCCGTACGAATACCCTAATCCAATCGCATCATATGCTAGCAGATAAGCATTAGTTAGCTACCGTACACTGCGCCTTGACAGAGGCCAAACTACCGCAGCACGAATACTAACTAGTACTTATCTGAAATGACGGAGGGCTACGCAGGTTTTTCATAAAAACCATGAGCGTAATGAACTTGATATCGTTGTAGAATCAAATGAAGTTTTGAAATGGAGTGATTTTGAGGCTTTTCTAGTTTTGCTAAAGGGGTCACTCCCGGTGAAGGGATCGTCGGCCCTTTCCTCGTCGAATGAGGTGCGGGATATATCATATATATCGCTGTGCAAAGCATAAACTATAGAAGCAATCCAAAAACAAACCGAGTGTGTAGCATCTGCCAGTTATTGCTAAAGGAGTCACTCCCGGTTAAGGGATCTCGGTCCTTTCCTCATCGAATAAGGTGCGGGGTATATCATATATACCGCAGTGCAAAGCAAGAACTGTAGCTACCTGTTTTATTTTAAAATCCGATTCTACAACATCTTAGGTTTCTTATCTTTCATTAATCACATTAATGAAGTCCCATCAATTAAATACCTAAACATCACAGATAGATATGACGTACACTTATGCCATCCGCATTCGCCTCGATGTCCCCTCATGCACCGTTAGGTTAATTAGGTAACTAACGACAGAGCAGGGCAGGGCTAGCGCGGGTGTAAAACATAAGTAACGTCTATATAATATATCATATATATCATATATTAAATCCATCACAGAATCGTATCATATATATCGCAGCAGAATAAACATATGAAATATTGGATATACTAGGACGTCCGTGTTTTCAACACGAGCCAGTATAAAACACGGATTCCACGGTCGTGATGAATAGCCAATCCCACACCCCTAGACCCCTACGAGAGCGGCAAGCAACCCTGCCAATTCTAGGGTTAGGAGACCCGGACTCGACTCCTCGAGTTGGTCTCCCACTGGACCCCAGAACCCGGTTACTTGTGCTCCCCTCCTTGGGTCTATCCTAATGCGGAAAAGTAAATAATATACAAAGGGTGACAACTTTCGCTACCTGGAAGTGCCCCAAATAAAAGAATATTACATACAAGTTTTTACATGAATGAAAATGAAAAACACTCATCTCACATAAAAACCCCCGGCTATTCGAATACGACGATCCAATATAACATATCCAGCAACACATAACATCACATGTCATCAACGTAAGTAAGTATGCATACCCCAATTGTCGTTGACGTATAGCAACGAAACCGGCGATATGAACGTACTACACTTACGGTCACAGAAAAGAAAGTGTAAAACTACAACAATTGGAATCCGCAACTTCTTTAGACATCACATGCCTAACAGATATAAATCCCGCATTTTAGTCTCATTATCGAAAACTCTTTTCAATATCATATGGGACTAAACTGCTAAATTTATAACATTCATTCAGTTATCACATAACTACTTGTGAATTCCAATTATTGTATCCCATTCCGGATAAACAGAAAATGTTAAACTTTCCGATCGAACAGTCGAATACCCAAGTTTTCCCGATACAGTCCAACACATGAAATAAGTCTAACAACATTCAGTTCATGCCTCAGTACCGACGGTCCAGCCGTAGAAGGGTCAAGCCAACGCCTCACATGTGGCACGCCATACTGCCCCAAACCCGAAGGTTCAAAGGGCAGTTCAAGACGATCACATAATCGAGTTAAGGTTTGTTGTCTTCTAGAGGGTCCATCGCGTTACTTGCACTACTTAGAACGTCGTTAAACTACGGAAAAATCCAACACTTGGAAATTTCCCGACAGGGGAAAAGTTGGGTATTTATATCCGGTCGAACTTTTTAACATATTCTAAAATTTATCCGGAAAACCAAATAGACAAAATTTGATAACCCGATCGAAACACCGAATCCCCAAAACAACTGCAGAAAATTCAACTCTTGAATAAATATAAAAAAATTCCAGAAAATCCAGCACCCGAAATAATGAATTACAGTACAAACAGTGAATGATGATGTCAACAAACTGCCGCGGAACCGCCGCAGAAGCTGGGCTTCTGCCGCGGTTCCGCCGCCGTTTAAATGAATCATGGGCCTAAGTTTTTACCGTAATCCTTAGAATTGTTTACTGAATCTTCTAGACATTTTTAATACACAAAAATCCACATTTTTAAAATCTGGACAGAGAGCATTTTTGTGATCGGGATTCAGGTTCGTTCGGACTTCAAATTCCGTCTGGACTTCGCCTAAGGCTCTAGCTAGGCTCTGATACCAGTGAAAGGTTCCTAGGCACTCTAGTAAGGTCTCACAAGGCATCAAACATGCCAATTTAAAATTTTTGGTGCCGAGAAACCCTAGACTACGGATCTTAGACTAGATGTTTAGGCGAAATGATAAAGCTAGTTAACAAATTAACTAAAGGTCGGAAGCTACAACCTTTGTAGATCCGGATTTCCACCTCCTTAGCTCCACGTGGTCATGCCCTCGCTGTCCATCATGAATCCTCGACTCATTCGTCGGCTTCATCGGAATAATGTGCGGAATAGGTCGTCGGCTTTGTGTCAAAGACGATCTACGTCGAGGTTGCACTAGTTCAAGCTCCGACTTCACAAAGTTGTCAAACTTGTGAAGAGAACACCCAAAACAACTTGGCAAGAGGTAGAGGGTAAAGAAATAGGAGATGGATTCACTTTAGATTTGGAATTCTCACACTAGAACTCAAGTTGCCATTGGAGTAGCAAGCTTGAAGAAGAAGAAGAAGATGAAGAAGATGATGATAATGTTATGATAAGTAATTGAAATAAAAAGGAAAATCAATACTTATCATAAAGTAAACCATGGTGATGTGTAGAGAATTGACCAAGGTTAGATTAGTGGTTAGGGTTAAGGATGAAGACAAAAGGGATGACTTTGGTCAAAGTTTCATGAAGCTTCAATAAGCTTCATGAAGAAAAGAAACCCTTTTTTGTTTTCTTTCACCTAATTAAATGAATAAATAATTAAGTGAAAAATCAAAAACCCTTACCCTTATCATAACCATGGTCCAATTCTTCACACAAAGCCAAGTTATTATGCATCATCAATCATGATACAAACAAGTGTACACAAAACATATCACATATACAATGTGCACACCAAGTGAGAAAAATCCGTTTAAAGTGAACCAATACTAGTTAATGCAAAGTAATATATCAAATATATAATTATACATTAAATCATTAAATCAACATTTGATTCAATGATCCGGTCATGTCGCACATAACCGACTAGTATTCAATGTATCGATTTATCGAATCAATGATTCGATAACTAGGTCATATCGAATATAACCAATCGAAAACATATATCGCGAGAATGAAATGCGGTATCACATACACGCATTATTCTCGGTCCTGCACACATCTCATATGCGCTCCTATTTCGTTTCGCTTGAACCAGGAAACCTCTGTGTAGGACTCTAAAGACTCGTCAATACGCCGGTAGCAGATGATGATCATATCAAGCACCCACAAGCCGCAAGCGGTCTGCTAAACGTAACGGCCACCCGGGTATTGAGCGATCAGAAGATCGACGAACTAGCCCGCTCACACTCCGGCGAATCCGACCAGTAACACTTACCGTACAGTCCGGTCTCTTCGTCTGATATGTCGCATATCAAGTCTAGGGGTGGTATACGTCAGACCCCAATAACCGATAAGTCGTGCCGATGTGAGGCTCATAACAGGTCGAGAAACTACTGGTAACACTTACCAGCAAATCTCTGATCAGCCCTAGCCAGGGACTTTCCTGCTACGGCCAATCGAGCACTGCACAACATCAACCCCCAATACCGGGAGAGACGAAACCCCTCCTATCGCTCATTGCCTCCATGTGACTCGGGACTGTACCTAAAGACCACCGTTTTGCACGCCCTCATGGACGTGCTAAGGTGGAGATCAAAGCACAGTGGGAATCACACAAGACTCTATGACGATCTCGGGTCTACAGACTAACCTGTACAAGTGTCACCTGAGAACTGCCATCTGACGTGAGGTATAATACCATCTGGGAGTTCTCGGTGAGTCCGTCCAGTGTACCCAGTCTCCACTGAGCACCCGTATACCATCTCTGATGTCAAACACCAATGGATATGGGATCATCCATCGCCCATCACATGGGTCGAGAAGCGTATACGCTAGTCTACTCTGGTATATCGATGCCCCGTCTAGATACACCCACGACTAGGGACCTTGAAGGATGTACTTATGGACTACCATGTCCCCACTAGTATGATCTGCATCATAGTCCAGGCAGTCAAGTACACATCCTAAAGGCTTTACCAACATGTAACTTTAAGACAGTATAAAGAGACAAGTGTACATGTTAAGATAAAGGTCAACCAGATAGCATACTATCATGTCGAGCAAGAAAGTCATCTCTATATATGTCCAAGCATCCAATATAATATACATAATCTGTACAATACTGGCCTCTAGGGCATACATACAACTAACAGCACCTCATTCGACGAGGAAAGGGCCGACGATCCTTTCACCGGGAGTGACCCCTTTAGCAAAACTAGAAAAGCCTCAAAAAAACACTCCATTTTAAAATAATTTGATTCTACAACGATATCAAGTTCATTACGCAATAGGTTTTCAGAAAAACCTGCCGTAGCCCTCCGTTATTTCAGATAAGTAGTAGTTAGTATTCGTGCTGCGTTTGTTGGCCTTTGTCAAGGCGTAGTGTGCGGTAGCTAACTGGTGCTTATCTGCTTATGCATATGATGCGGATTGGGTTAGGGTAGTCGTGCGAACTTGTTGGCCTTTGTCAAGGGTCGTGCGGGTGGGTTTAATTCAATCAGGAAATGACGGGTTGAACTTGACTAGCATCCTATGGTTTGTTGGCCTTTGACAAGGTCATAGGAGGTTAGGGGCAAAATTATCGGGAATTTCAAGTGTTGAAATTTGCAATGAGATTGCATACCTTCTATGAGATAGTTGGATCCCGATACCCGCTGCGAGTAATTGTTACTCCTGGGAGAGTTTTACACATTACAATTAGCCGATCAAGTAGGTGTCTAGAAAGGTGTCAACGGGGTTACGCCTCTGGGAAAACGAGGTTTACATTAATTAGGTTCGTGCGAAAGAACGGGGGACCTCCCTCAAAGTACCGACACTGGCCTGGCTGAAAGATTGGCGAACTTGTAGCGTGTAATTAATCCCGGCTAGTCTTTCCTTTTAGGGTTTGAAGGAAGATTTGATAAAAACAATGGGAGCCATCCTGATTAGATAAAATAATAACCAATCTGATCTTGCAAGAGTATACGCTGAGTGTTTTCTTCTCTCTCTCTCCTAGTAGCGACCATGTCATGCCTTAATCAAGATAATAATACGGATTATTGACCGAACCCTCTTGTTATACTGAGCTGGGTAACGTTGGTCCCGCTCCAACTTAAAATTGTTATAAGACAGAGCAGGAAATTGGGGAATACCAGATTTCCTGTGCGGCCCAAACGAAGAAAGTGCATGATGATGCATCTTCTTCGGGTGTGTTCATTACAAAGAACTGTTTCTCTGCATCCTCTATGTCTTGGGTATTAGATACCGGATCAGGATCCCGCAAATATAATCCGTTACATGGGCTACAGAAAGGTAGAGAACTGAGAACGGGTGATAAGTTTCATGAGACAGAAAACGGGGCAAGTGTTGCAGCCAAGTCTATTGGTCAATGTCACCCTGTATTACCAGTACATTGATTCTGAACAAATGCTATTAGATACCGTACCTGATATACAAAATCATATCAATTTCTTTATTTAGTAAAGAAAGGATATAATTTTTTATAGTTGGATAATGTTTTGAACATTTCCTATTTCAAAAGTTGATCGGTTCAGGCACCTTATCTAAAAGCATTAACGTTCTAAATCAAACTACAGTTCTTAGTATACGGAACACACACAAGAGGAAGAGTTCAGAAATGAACGGATCCTTCTTGAGGTATTGTAGACTAGGTCATATCAATGCGACCCGACTAGCTGAAGTTAAATATAGATGCATATTTAAATCTATTTGAATTTACATCTTGTGAAACATGCCAGTCATGTTGCAAAGATTAAATGACCATAGCTCTGTTTACTGGAAACAGAGAAAGAGTTAGTGAACTCTTGGGATGATACATGTTGATGTATGTAGGTCCCCTGTCTACACATGCTAAGACCGGTTCTTTGTATTTCATTACATTCTCTGATAATCTCTCAAGATTCAGACATATGTTCCTGTTGAAACACAAGTCCGAACCTTTTGAGATATTCACAGAATATAAGTTAGAAATAGAGAACCAAAACGGGTATAAGTATTATGTCCTTTGATGTGATCAAGGAGGAGAATACTTGAGCACGGAATTCTTGGATTATTCTAAAGGAGAATGAGATTATCTCTCAGCATTACTCCTCCGTATACACCACAGCAAAACGGTGTATCGGGGCGGAGCAATCACACCCTATATGATAAGTTGTGCTCTATGATGAGTACTACTGAGTTACCTATTTCCTTTTTGGGAATTATGCACTTATGAAGTTGCATACCTATTGAATAGGGTTCCAATCAAATCAGTTGCCTACCGCTTCATATGTGATTTGGAAAGGGAAGAGCCCATATCTTAAGTTGGTTAAGATTTGGGGTTGTCCGGGCTATGTCTAAAAGCATAATCCGGACAAGCTCGAGGCAAGGTCTGTTATGTACAACTGGAAAGGTTCCAGCTATACAAATTACAGCAGATGATTTGGTAGAACCAAAGGATTCAGTAAATTCCAACGAACTTCAGCCTCTCCGCCGATCTAGTAGGGTTCCTCACCCACCTGAGAGATACTTCGGTTTCTCTTTGACAGTGGGAGCGAGGATTGCATCATAAGATGATGACCCAACTAGTTTCGAACTGGCCATCAAGAGTAGGACTCTGTAAGAATGGCTGGAAGCTTAGAGATCTAAGATGGAATCCTTATACACCAACAAAGTATGGACTTTAGTTGCTTTATCTGAATGGTTAAATCCCCATCAGGAGCAAGTATATCTTGAGAAGATTACTTGGTGTACATGGAAAAGTTGAGACTTTCAAAGCTAGACATGTTAAAGGTTTGCATCATTGACCAGGTATGGATTATGATGAAACCTTTTCTAAGGAGCTATGCTTATGTCCGTCCAGATCCTACTTGCCACGGCTACATACCATGACTATGATATCTGGTGGTTGGGTGCCATGACTGCTTTTCTAAGTGATGTTTTAGAAGAGAGCGTCTATAAGTACACAGCCAGAGGGCCTCGTAGACAGTGGGAGCAGCGGAAACGTGTGTATGATGTTTTATGTGATAAAGCAGGCATCGCGGAGTTGGAACGTCTGTTTTGATGTGTTAGTCAAAGAGTTTGACATCATCAAAATGGTAGATGAACCTTGTATAAACAAAAAGGTAGTAGAGAGTATGGTGCTGATCCTCGTAGAGTACGTGGATGACATACTCTTGATAAGGAAAAAGTTTCCTATGCTACGCTCGGTCAATCTCTGCTTATCACAAGGATTCTCCATAAAGGATCAAAGTGATACCTCCTAAATCCTAAGTTTTGATCTATGAGATAGAAGTAATTGGATGTTAGGATTCTCACTAGTTGTAGTGAGATGGTATCAATCGATCCTGGGGAGAATCACTGGAAAGGTTCCAGGGTGATAAGGACGACTGAATGTCAGTCACAGGCATTGTCTTTACCCTCAGTAAAGGGACGGTATATTGGAAGAGTTCCAAGCTAGATACCGTGGCATACTAGAAGATAAAGGCTGGATACATCGCTACTTAAGATGCTACCAAAGAGGCAGTCTGGCTGTATATTTGTTCATGAGATGAACTTAGTTCCTTCCATTGTGTGACAATGGAGTTGTGGCTTATGCCAAGGAACGTCCGTCCCATCAGTGATCCAGACATATTCTAAGGCAGTATCACCTGATCATGGAGATGGCTGATCTCCAAGGTGATCGAGGTTAGGAAAGTAGACTCAGAGGACAACACGGCGGATCCACTCACAAAGGCCTTTTCCCAGAGAGAGACTTTTATGCGATGGTTGAGTATGAGATACTGCAACCACTGCTACAGATGGCCCTAGTGCAAGTGGGAGATTGTTAGTTATATGTACGCCCTAGAGGCCATTACTGTACATAGGATGTATATTGTAGTGGATGCTGGGACATATATAGGGAGGACTTTCTTGCTCGACATGATAGTATGCTATCTGGTTGCTCTTTATCTTAACGTGTACACTGATTGGATCTCTGCTACATGTTGGTAAAGCCCTTAGGATGTGTACTTGACTACCTGGATTATGATGCGGATCATACTAGTGGGGACACGGTAGTCCATAAGTACATCCTTCAAGGTCCCTAGTCGAGGGTGTATCGAGACGGGGCATCGATATACCAGAGTAGACTAGCGTATACCTTCTCGACCCATACAGATGGGCGATGGATGATCCCATATCCATTGGTGTTTGACATCAAAGATGATATACGGGTGCTCAGTGGAGACTGGGTACATTGGACGGACTCGTCGAGAACTCCCAGATGGTATTATACCTTACGTCAGATGGCAGTTCTCTGGTGACACTGGTACAGGTTAGTCCGTAGACCTGAGATCGTCATAGAATCTTGTGTGATTCCCACTGTGCTTTGATTTCCACCTTACCACGTCCAAGAGGGCATGCAAAATGGTGGTTTTTGGGTACAGTCCCGAATCACATGGAGGCAATGAGCGATAAGAGGGGATTCATCTCTCCCGATATAGGGAGTTGATGTTGCGCTGTGTTCGATTGGCTATAACCGGAAATCCCTGGCTAGGGTTGGTGAGATTTACTGGTAAGTGTTACCAGTAGTTTCTCAAACTGTTATAGACCTCATATCGACACAACTTATCGAGCTACTGGGGTCTGACGTTTACCACCCATAGGCGAGATATGCGACATATCAGACGAACAGACCGGACTGTACGGTAAGTGTTACTGGTTGGATTCACAGGAGTGTGAGCGGGCTTGCTCGTCGATCTTCTGATCGCTCAATACCCGGGTGGCCGTTACGTTTAGCAGACCGCTTGCGGCTTGTGGGTGCTTGATATGATCATCATCTGCTGCCGGCGTATTGACGAGTCTTTAGAGTCCTACACAGAGGTTTCCTGGCTGAAGCGAAACGAAATAGGAGCCCATATGAGATATGTGCGGGACCGAGAATAATACCAGTATGTGATACTGTATTATATTCTCGCGATATGTATCATGGGACGGTTATATATGATATAGCCGGGTTACCGAATCAAGTGTTGATTCGATACATTGATACACATGATATTAGTCTGTTATATGCGATATGACCGGATCATTGAATCAAGTGTTGATTTAATGATTTAATGTATAATTATATATTTGATATATTACTTTACATTAAATAGTATTGGTTCACTTAAGATTATTTTCTCACTTGAATGTGCACATTGTATATATATGATATAGTTTTGTGCACTAGTTTGTATCATGTTTGATGATACATGCAAACTTGGGTGTGTATGCATTAAACAATGGTTTAGGTTAATGGTTACGGTATTATTTTCTTTTCTTTATTCATTTTTGGAAAAACAAAATTGTGGCTTTTCTTATTTTTGGCAAGAAGCTTCATGACTTTTCTAGCATCTTTGAATACGTCTTACCATTTTGTTTTCTTCCTAAACCCTAACCATTTTAGCTTAACCCTAGTTCATTCTCTACATGAGTTAGCCTCACCCATGGTTGCATTATGATAACTCTTCACTTGATTTTTCATTTTCAATTAATTGATATTCTTTTCTTCTTCTTCTTCTTCATGAGAAAGAAAAGAAAAGCTTCCTTCAAAAATGTCAAGTGATGATTCCAAGTGAGAAATCCAAATCCAAAGTGAACCCACTTCCTATTTCTTCATCCTCTACCACTTGCTAAGTAGTATAGGGTGTTTTCTTCACAAGTTTCATGACTTGGTGAGGTTGGAGCTTGATCTTGTGTTGCCTCGACGTAGATCATCTTCGGCATCGAAGTCGACGACCTAGCCCGATCATTTCTTCGACGAAACCATCGCTAGAGTCCGGAATCCGATGATCGCAGCGGAGGGACATCATCACGGAGCTAAGGAAGTGGAGGACCGGATCTACAAAGGTTGTATTTCCATTCACTTTAGAGTAAAGTTGTTTACTAGCTTGCATAGTTATCGCCTATCCTCTAGTTAACGATCGCATTAGGGTTTCTCGGCACCGGAAAAATTTGAAATTGGCATGGTTCATGCCTTGTGGAACCTCTTGAGTGTGCGTAGGAACCCTACAGCGGAAGAATGTTGGACAAGTAGCTTATGTCTATTTATGGACTAAAGCTGATATAGCGGAGATAGATCATCTATTTCTGATATGACAGTTATAGGTTTGACTTCATCAGAATAGGGGATGGATCTGTTAAGAAGGTAATAGGGTGTGATGTCCTGGTATTTGGATGACATACACAGAGTAGGAAGTGAAATTCCTATACTACGATCGGTTATATTTTGGTTGTCACACAATGGTTTCTCCATATAGGAATTGGATATTATATCAGACATTCTGGTTACTGGGTCTATGGTTTTAGATCTAGATTTGAGAAGTGTCCCAATCAGGGTACTTGACAGTATTCTAAAGGTGTTTTAGAATGGACGACTCCAGGCACGGTAGTGTACCTGCAGGTGATGGAGTCACCCTCTCTAAAGGTGTCTTATAGACTAAAGTGGAGAGGGATGTGCATGATTGGCAGATCACATGCTTAGGCAATTGAGTCAATCTTGAGATGTCAAGTACCACACCAAATATTGTTTTTGCACGAGATGCAATATGTTGATATTGATCCAATCCTGGAGAAACGATCGGAAGCAGTATTATAACATAAGTTGATGTTCTAGGGAAATGATAACGGCAGCCTCCTTTGGGAGACAGTTATCATTCCAGGCTTCCAAGGTGACCTGAATGACAGAGTGGCTGTCAGAGTTATAGTTTTCTTTCTAACGAGGGGCAGTATTTTGGACAGGTGGTCCAGGCGGATACTGAGGGAGGAATGGCGCAGGAAACTAATTAAGCTCAGTCGACGATACAGTCTAAGAAGTTTGGATTTGGAGTTCATTTATGAACTAGGTCCCATCAGACATCCAGACATATTCTAAGACAGGTATTACTCATTTTGGGAGATAGGCTTCTCCGTGAACTTGAGATAAAGAGAGACATAGAAAGAAACATTACAGCGGATCCACTCCCTAAAGCTATTCCTCGAACGCAATAGTTTCGCAAACAAGCTTTGTGAGACTGACTAGTAGAGGAGTTGGGTGTTCGGTATCACACGGGCTATGAGTATGCGACATCGCAATAATTAGCCTTGAGTGCAAGTGGGAGATTGTTGGAGATAGTGCCCTCAGAGTCAATTATTGGATCACAGGCACGTGATTGAAATGATTGAGGGAGGACCTATACCGGTAGGACAGTCTTACTCAATATGATAGTATGATATCTGTTTTATCTTTATCATCGTGTACTACTTTAGATGACCTTACAGGTCACTATTGCACGTTGATAGAGCCCCTAGGATTCTTGCTTGACTACCAGCAGTATGAGGGCGATCATATACGTGGGAGCTGGGGTCTATAAGCACATCCTTAAAAGGTCCCTAGTCGTGGGAGTTTAGAGACAGGGCATCGATACTCCAGAGTAGACTAGTGTATACAGTCGAGACCCAAACGAGGGGCGGTGGCCGGTTTCACAAGCCACTGGTGTCAGTTGGTTCTGTAAGGTTTACCGAGCACCTCATGAAGGGTTTGCAAGCATCACATGTCTCAAAATTAAAATTTTAGGTGCTAAGTGAACATGCAAAGAATCATCACTAGAAATTTATGGTTTCTTTAACAAACCAACAACACAAGTAGAAAAGGTTAAGGTTTTGAGAGTACAACCATTGTAGCTCCCTACGCTAGACTCCTCGGCTACTTAGGGTTTAGAAAAGGTCCGCTTGAACTCCTCTAGGTCCATGATGATCCACCCGGAGTCCGCTTTGTCCAAGCTTGTAACTTCGCAAGATCAAGAAAAGAAAATGGAAGCTAACACTCTTCACAAGTGGGCAAGACTTGTGTAGAATGGTGTTGTGGTTGGTTTTCTCACTTCAAAATCCTAACTTGGTGAATGTTTTTCTCACTTGAGAAATCTAGAGAGCAAGAGAGCAAGGAGGAAGAAGATGATGGCTTTTGAAATACCAAGAGAATGCTAATTGTCATGTGAAAAATAGAAAATATAAGTATATATATTTTCTATCTTTCATCTCAAACCATAGTTACAATATATGGATATTATTGTACTTGAGTTAAAACCCAAAAGGAAAATTAACACATGGTTAAAAGGTAGGTGAGCATGGTTAGTTCAAAGAAGAGTGTAGAAGATAATCATGTATTAATCTTTTTCTTTTCTTTTGTTTTAAAACAATCAAAATATATATCCATATATGTAATTATAAGGTGTGAAAGGTTCCTAGGCACACTATAGAGGTCTCACAAGGCATCAACCATGCCAATTTCAAATTTTATTGGTGCCGAGAAACCCTAATACGGATCATAGACTAGATGTTTAGGCGAAATACGAATCTAGTTAACAATTTAACTAAAGGAGAGAGGCTACAACCTTTGTAGATCCGGTTATCCACTTACTTGGCTCCATCTAGGCGTCCTCTCGCTGTCCATCTCGAATCCCGAACTCAAACGTCGGCTTCATCGGAGAATTGGGCGGACTAGGTCGTCGGCTTCGTGCCGAAGATGATCTACGTCGAGGCATCACAAGTTCAAGCTCTGACTTCACAAATTTGTTAAACTTGTGAAGTAAACACCCAAAACAACTTGGCAAGAGGTAGAGGGTGAAGAAATAGGAGGTGGGTTCACTTTAGAATTGTATTTCTCACTTTAGAACTCAAGTTGCCATTGATGGCATCAAGCTTTCTTGAAGAAGAAGATGATGAAGAAGAAGAAAGAATATGATAAGTTATTTAAAATGAAAAAGATAACAATACTTATCATATCCTAACTAAGGTTAAGTGTAGAGAATATACCATGGTTACTTGGATGAGTTAGGGTTAAGCATGAAGACAAGAATGGTTGCATAAGTCAAAGCTTCATGAAGCTTCAACTAGAAACAAAAGAAGCCACCATTCTTATCTAAATCATTTCCAAATAAATTAACAAATAAATAAATGAAAAAGCAAAACCCTAATCATCTCTTAACCATGGTTTAATCCTTTACACTTGACCACATGATCTAGTATCATCAAACATGATACAAATATGTGCACAAAAGTATATCACATATACTTCTTGCACATCAAGTGAGAAAATCCATTTAAAGTGAACCAATACTAGTTAATGCAAAGTAATATATCAAATATATAATTATACATTAAATCATTAAATCAACATTTGATTTAACGATCCGGTCATATCGCATATAACCGACTAGTATCCTATGTATCGGCTCATCGAATCAATCCTTGATTCGATATCTAGGTTATATCGAATATAACCAATCGATACATTCATCGCGAGAATGAAATACGGTATCACATACACGCATTATTCTCGGTCCTGCACATATCTCATATGCGCTCCTATTTCGTTTCGCTTGAGCCAGGAAACCTCTGTGTAGGACTCTAAAGACTCGTCAATACGCCGGCAGCAGATGATGATCATAGCAAGCACCCACAAGCCGCAAGCGGTCTGCTAAACGTAAAGGCCACCCGAGTATTGAGCGATCAGAAGATCGACGAGCTAGCCCGCTCACACTCCTGTGGATCCAACCAGTAACACTTACCGTACTGTCCGGTCTGTTCGTCTGATACGTCGCATATCAAGTCTAGGGGTGGTAATCGTCAGACCCCAATAACCGATAAGTCATGCGGATGTGAGGCTCATAACGGGTCGAGAAACTACTGGTAACACTTACCAGCTAATCTCTGATCAGCCCTGGCCAGGGACTTCCCTGTTACGGCCAATCGAGCACAGTGCAACATCAACCCCCAATACCGGGAGAGACGAAACCCCTCCTATCGCTCATTGCCTCCATGTGACTCGGGACTGTACCCAAAGACCACCGTTTTGCACGCCCTCATGGACGTGGTAAGGTGGAGATCAAAGCACAGTGGGAATCACACAAAACTCTATGACGATCTCGGGTCTACAGACTAACCTGCACAAGTGTCACCTGAGAACTGCCATCTGACGTGAGGTATAATACCATCTGGGAGTTCTCGGCGAGTCCGTCCAGTGTACCCAGTCTCCACTGAGCACCCGTATACCATCTCTGATGTCAAACACCAATGGATAAGGGATCATCCATCGCCCATCTCTTGGGTCGAGAAGCGTATACGCTAGTCTACTCTGGTATATCGATGCCCCGTCTCGATAAACCCACGACTAGGGACCTTGAAGGATGTACTTATGGACTACCATGTCCCCACTAGTATGATCTGCATCATAGTCCAGGTAGTCAAGTACACATCCTAAGGGCTTTACCAACATGTAACCATAAGACAGTTTAAAGAGACTAGTGTACATGTTAAGATAAAGAGTAACCAGATAGCATACTATCATATCGAGCAAGAAAGTAATCTCTATATATGTCCAAGCATCCAATATAATATACATCATCTGTACAATACTAGCCTCTAGGGCATACATACAACTAACAATCTCCCACTTGCACTAGGGCC
Organism: Agapanthus africanus; assembly: GCA_030015575.1. Taxonomy (NCBI): domain Eukaryota; kingdom Viridiplantae; phylum Streptophyta; class Magnoliopsida; order Asparagales; family Amaryllidaceae; genus Agapanthus; species Agapanthus africanus. Next base: position 457,188,254 of record JASDDO010000014.1, on the reverse strand, counting down.
AGCTGCTGTAGTATCGCATACCGAGCATCCCGAAGAGTCTCTCAAACTGTATCTGGGGAATGGCCTTCGTGAGTGGATCCGCCGTGTTGTTCTTCGTGTCACCCCTCCTGACCTCGATCTCCCGGCGATCAACTATCTCCCGGATCAGGTGATACCGCCTCAGAATATGCCTGGATCGCTGATGGGACCTGGGTTCCTTGGCCAAAGCCACCGCTCTATTGTTATCACAATACAAAGGTATTGGATGCTCAATGAATGGAACCACTCCTAGTTCAGTAATGAACTTCTTGATCCAGACAGCCTCTTTGGCAGCATCGTTGGCAGCGATGTATTCAGCCTCCATCGTCGAGTCTGCTACGGTTTCCTGCTTGGAACTCTTCCAGCTAACCGCCCCTCCGTAAAGGGTAAAGACAAATCCCAACTGCGACTTAGAGTCGTCCTTATCACTCTGGAAGCTCGAATCGGTAAAAGACTCCACTTGGAGTTCTCCGTTACCATACACCAAGAGCATCTCTTTAGTCCTTCGTAAGTACTTGAGAATACTCTTCACAGCTGTCCAGTGACTCTCTCCAGGATCAGCTTGATACCTGCTCACTACACTTAGTGAGTATGCTACATCGGGTCTGGTACATAGCATCACATACATGATAGAGCCTACTGCCGAAGCATAGGGTATCCCTTGCATGCGATCTCCCTCCAAATCAGTCTTGGGAGACATCTCTTTGGAGAGAGTGACTCCAGAGATCGTGGGCAAGTTCCCATGCTTGGACTCTTCCATACTAAACCTCTTTAGTATGGTGTCAATGTACCTGGATTGGGACAATCCCAAAATCCGTTTGGATCTATCTCTATAGATCCTAATTCCCAATATGCAGGAGGCATCACCAAGATCTTTCATTGAGAATCTTTGTGATAAGAAGAGCTTGACCGATTGCAGCATAGTAATATCATTTCCTATCAAGAGTATGTCGTCCACGTACAATACGAGGAAGACAACCTTACTTTCTGCCACCTTCTTGTAGATACAAGGTTCATCTGGGTTTTTGACGAAATCAAACTCTTTGATAACGACGTCAAAGCAGATGTTCCAACTCCGCGATGCTTGCTTTAATCCATAAATGGATTTAAGCAGCTTGCACACCTTCCCGCTGCTCCCACTGTCTACGAAGCCCTCTGGCTGAGTCATGTACACGCACTCTTCTAAATCACCATTTAGAAAGGCGGTCTTAACATTCATTTGCCAGATTTCGTAATCATGATATGCAGCGATGGCAAGCATGATCCGGATGGATTTAAGCATAGCCACTGGAGAAAAGGTCTCGTCATAGTCCACACCTGGTCTTTGACGAAAACCCTTTGCTACAAGTCTAGCTTTGAAAGTCTCCACTTTCCCATCTACACCAAGTTTCTTCTTGAAGATCCACTTGCTCCCAATGGGTTTTACCCCTTCAGGAGCAACGTCCAAAGTCCATACTTTGTTGGTGTACATGGATTAAATCTCGGACCGCATAGCATCCAGCCATTTCACTGAGTCCCCACTCGTGATGGCCTGCTCGAAGCTAGTTGGGTCATCATCCTCCATGATGCAATCCTCGCTCCCACCATCCATGAGAAAACCGTAGTATCTCTCGGGTTGGCGAGGAACCCTACTAGATCGGCGGAGAGGCTGAGGTTCGTCGGGAGCAACTGAATCCTCTGGTTCCACTAAATCTTCAGTTTGAGTTTGTGTAGCCGGAATTTCTTCCAGTTCTACCTTATCGCCACTAATTTCCTTTGCAAGAAATTCCTTTTCCAAAAAGGTGGCATGCCGAGAAACAAACACTTTTTGTTCCTCTGTATGGTAGAAAAGATATCCATGTGAATGTTTGGGATATCCCACAAACTTGCATAGAACTTACCGTGCCTCGAGTTTGTCCGGATTTTGCCTTTTGACATAGGCCGGGAAACCCCATATCTTAACTCGTTTAAGACATGGTCTCTTCCCACTCCATATCTCATATGGTGTCGTAGGTACAGATTTAGATGGAACTTGATTCAATAGGTATGCTGCTGTCTCCAGCGCATAACCCCAGAAGGAAATAGGTAACTCAGCTGTGCTCATCATAGAGCGCACCATATATAATAGGGTGCGGTTCCTCCGTTCTGATACACCGTTGTGCTGTGGTGTATATGGAGGAGTCAGCTGAGAGAGAATCCCATTCTCTTTTAGGAAGTCCAGGAATTCATTGCTTAAGTATTCTCCTCCTCGATCAGGACGTAGGATTTTAATACTTTTTCCGGTTTGGTTCTCAACTTCTTGTTTATATTCCCTAAATTTCTCAAAAGCTTCTGATTTGTGTTTCATCAGGAACACATACCCGAACCTAGAGAGATCGTCAGTGAATGTAATGAAGTATGAAGAACCATCCCTGGCATGTGTAGACATGGGACCGCATACATCACTATGTATAAGTCCCAAGAGTTCGGTAACTCTTTCTCCGTGTCCCGTAAACGGAGTTTTGGTCATCTTGCCTTTGAGACATGACTGGCAAGTGTCATAAGATGAAAATTCAAACGGATTTAAATATCCATCCTTATGCAACTTAGCCAGTCGTGTCGCATTGATGTGACCCAGTCTACAATGCCACAAGAAGGATTCGTTCAGTTCTGAAATCTTCCTCTTGTGTGTGTTTGTTATGCTCAGAACTGTTGATTGATTTAGAACATAAATGCCATTGCACAACGTGCCTGATCCAACCAACTTTTGGTTATGGAAAATGTTCATAATATTGTCCTGTAATACAAAATTATATCCCTCTTTACTTAATAAAGAAACCGATATAATGTTGCATATCAGGTTCGGCATGTAATAGCATTCGTTCAGAACCAATGTATTACCAGTCGGTAATACAAGGTGATATTCCCCGACAGTCTTAGCTGCAACAATTGCACCATTTCCAACTCTAATGTCTTTATCACCTTCTCTAAGTTCTCTACCTTTCCTAAGCCCATGTAACTGATTACATATATGGGATCCTGACCCGGTATCTAATACCCAGGACGTAGAGCAAATGGAGAAACAGTTCTCTGTAACGAACACACTCGAAGAAAATGCATCATCATGTACTTTCTTCATTCGGGTGGCATGGGAATCCTGGTATTCCCCTATATCCGGTTCATTCCTATAACTCTTATAAGAAAGAACGGAACCAACGTTCCCCAGCACAGTATAACATGCGGGTTCGGTCAATACATCCATATTATTATCTTCATTAGGGCATGAAATGGTCGCTACCTGGAGAGAGAGAGAAGAAAACACTTTAGCGTATGCTCGTGCAAGATCAGATTGGTTATTATCTTATCTAATCAGGATGGCTCCCACTGCTTTTTATCAAATCTTCCTTCAAACCCTAAAAGGAAAGACTAGCCGGGATTAATTACACACTACAAGTTCGCCAATCTTTCAGCCAGGCCAGTGTCGGTACTTTGAGGGAGGTCCCCGTGCTTTCGCACGAACCTAATTAATGTAAACCTCATTTTCCCAGAGGCGTAACCCCGTTGACACCTTTCTAGACACCTACTTGATCAGCTAATTGCAATGTGTAAAACTCTCCCAGGAGTAACTCTTATTCGCAGTGGGTATCGGGATCCAACTATCTCATAGAAGGTATGCAATCTTATTGCAAATTTCAACACTAGAAATTCCCGATAATATTTTGCCTCTAGTGTCCTATGACCTTGACAAAGGCCAACAAATCACAGGATGCTAGTCAAGTTCAACCCGTCATTTCTTGATTGAATCAAACCCACCCGCACGACCCTTGACAAAGGCCAACAAGGTCGTACGACTACCCTGAAACAATCTGCATCACATGCATAAGCAGATAAGCACTATTCAGCTACCGCACACTACGCCTTGACAAAGGCCAACAAACGCAGCACGAATACTAAACAGTTCTTATCTGAAATGACGGAGGGCTACGGCAGGTTTTTCTGAAAACCTATTGCGTAATGAACTTGATATCGTTGTAGAATCAAATGAAGTTGTGAAATGGATTGATTTTGAGTCTTTTCTAGTTTTGCTAAAGGGGTCACTCCCGGTGAAGGGATCGTCGGCCCTTTCCTCGTCGAATGAGGTGCGGGATATATCATATATATCACTGTGCAAAGCAAAAAACTCTTAAAATCAATCAATAACCAAACCGAGTGTGTAGCATCTGCCAGTTATTGCTAAAAGAGTCACTCCCGGTGAAGGGATCTCGGTCCTTTCCTCATCGAATAAGGTGCGGGATATATCATATATATCGCTGTGCAAAGCAAGAACTGTAGCTACCCTTTTTATTTAAAATTTGATTCCACAACATCTTAGGTTTCTTTTCTTTCATTAATCACATTCGCCTCGATGTCCCCTCGCGCACCGTTAGGTTAGGTAGCTAACGGCAGAGCGGGGCAGGGCTAGTACGGGTGTAAAACATAAGTAACGTCTATATAATATATCATATATACTATATATTATATCCATCACAGAACATCACATGATTACATCACAGATATCGCAGCAGAAGAAACATATGAAATATTGGATATACTAGGACGTCCGTGTTTTCAATACGAGCCAGTATAAAAACACGGATTCCACGGTCGTGATGAATAGCCAATCCCACACCCCTAGACCCCTACGAGAGCGGCAAGCAACCCTACCAATTCTAGGGTTAGGAGACCCGGACTCGACTTCTCGAGTTGGTCTCCCACTGGACCCCAGAACCCGGTTACTTGTGCTCCCCTCCTGGGTCTATCCTAATGTGGAAAAATAAATAATATACAAAAGGAGACAACTTCCGCTACCTGGAAGTGCCCCAAATAAAAGAATATTACATACAAGTTTTTACATGAATGAAAATGAAAAACACTCATCTCACATAAAAAAAACCCCGGCTATTCGAACACGACGATCCAATATAACATATCCAGCAACACATAACATCACATGTCATCAACGTAAGTAAGTATGCATACCCCAATTGTCGTTGACGTATAGCAACGAAACCGGCGATATGAACATACTACGCTTACGGTCACAGAAAAGAAAGTGTAAAACTACAACAGTTGGAATCCGCAACCTCTTTAGACATCACATGCCTAATCAAATGAAATACTTAGACATCATATGCCTAACAGTTATAAACCCCGCATTTTAGTCTCATTATCGAAAACTCTTTTCAATATCAAGTGAAACTAAACCGCTAGATTTATAACATTCATTCAGTTATCTCATAACTGTTTGTGAATTCCAATTATTGTATCACATTCCAGATAAACAGAAAATGTTAAACTTTCCGATCGAACAGTCGAATACCAAAGTTTTCCCGATACAGCTCAACACATGAAATAAGTCTAACAACATTCAGTTCGTGCCTCAGTACCAACGGTCCAGCCGTAGAAGGGTCAAGCCAACGCCTCACATGTGGCACGCCGTACTGCCCCAAACCCGAAGGTTCAAAGGGCAGTTCAAGACGGTCACATAATCGAGTTAAGGTTTGTTGTCTTCTAGAGGGTCCATCGCGTTACTTGCACTACTTAGAACGTCGTTAAACTACGGAAAAATCCAACACTTGGAAATTTCCCGACAGGGAAAAATTGGGTATTTATATCCGGTCGAACTTTTTAACATATTCTAAAAATTATCCGGAAAAACACAAAGACGAAATTTGATAATCCGATAGAAACATCGAAGCTCTAAAACACCCCAGAAAATTCAACTCTTGAATAAATTTTAAAAATTCCTTGAAAATCCAGCACCAGAAGATATCAGTTACTGTGCAAAAATTATATAATAATTTAATAAAGTTGCAGCGGAACCGCCGCCTAAGCAGGCTTAGGCCGCGGTTCCGCCGCACAGTAGACTGTTCATCAATAACGTTTTGCACCGTAATTCATATATTTCCCTGATGAATTTTTTAGCAATTTTTAATATGGAAAAATCCCAGATTTTAGAAAAAGTCCAGAGAGCACTTGGGTTTTAGGGTTTCGGGTTCGTTCGGGTTTCAAACGTCGTCTAGACTTCGCCTAAGGCTCTAGCTAGGCTCTGATACCAGTGAAAGGCTCCTAGGCACACTATAGAGGTCTCACAAGGCATCAACCATGCCAATTTCAAATTTTATTGGTGCCGAGAAACCCTAATACGGATCGTAGACTAGATGTTTAGGCGAAATACGAATCTAGTTAACAATTTAACTAAAGGAGAGAGGCTACAACCTTTGTAGATCCGGTTATCCACTTCCTTGGCTCCACGTAGGCGTCCTCTCGCTGTCCATCTCGAATCCCGAACTCAAACGTCGGCTTCATCGGAGAATTGGGCGGACTAGGTCGTCGGCTTCGTGCCGAAGATGATCTACGTCGAGGCATCACAAGTTCAAGCTCCGACTTCACAAATTTGTGAAACTTGTGAAGTAAACACCCAAAACAACTTGGCAAGAGGTAGAAGGTGAAGAAATAGGAGGTGGGTTCACTTTAGAATTGGATTTCTCACTTTAGAACTCAAGTTGCCATTGATGGCATCAAGCTTTCTTGAAGAAGAAGATGATGAAGAAGAAGAAAGAATATGATAAGTTATTTAAAATGAAAAAGAAAACAATACTTATCATATCCTAACTAAGGTTAAGTGTAGAGAATATACCATGGTTACTTGGATGAGTTAGGGTTAAGCATGAAGACAAGAATGGTTGCATAAGTCAAAGCTTCATGAAGCTTCAACTAGAAACAAAAGAAGCCACCATTCTTATCTAAATCATTTCCAAATAAATAAATGAAAAAGAAAAAACCTAATCATCTCTTAACCATGGTTTAATCCTTTACACTTAACCACATGATCTAGTATCATCAAACATGATACAAATATGTGCACAAAAGTATATCACATATACTTCTTGCACATCAAGTGAGAAAATCCATTTAAAGTGAACCAATACTAGTTAATGCAAAGTAATATATCAAATATATAATTATACATTAAATCATTAAATCATCATTTGATTTAACGATCCGGTCATATCGCATATAACCGACTAGTATACTATGTATCGGCTCATCGAATCAATCCTTGATTCGATATCTAGGTTATATCGAATATAACCAATCGATATATTCATCGCGAGAATGAAATACGGTATCACATACACGCATTATTCTCGGTCCTGCACATATCTCATATGCGCTCCTATTTCGTTTCGCTTGAGCCAGGAAACCTCTGTGTAGGACTCTAAAGACTCGTCAATACGCCGGCAGCAGATGATGATCATATCAAGCACCCACAAGCCGCAAGCGGTCTGCTAAAAGTAACGGCCACCCGGGTATTGAGCGATCAGAAGATCGACGAGCTAGCCCGCTCACACTCCTGTGAATCCAACCAGTAACACTTACCGTACAGTCAGGTCTGTTCGTCTGATACGTCGCATATCAAGTCTAGGGGTGGTAAACGTCAGACCCCAATAACCGATAAGTCGTGCGGATGTGAGGCTTATAACGGGTCGAGAAACTACTGGTAACACTTACCAGCAAATCTCTGATCAGCCCTGGCCAGGGACTTCCCTGTTATGGCCAATCGAGCACAGCGCAACATCAACCCCCAATACCGGGAGAGACGAAACCCCTCCTATCGCTCATTGCCTCCATGTGACTCGGGACTGTACCCAAAGACCACCGTTTTGCACGCCCTCATGGACGTGGTAAGGTGGAGATCAAAGCACAGTGGGAATCACACAAGAATCTATGACGATCTCGGGTCTACGGACTAACCTGCACAAGTGTCACCTGAGAACTGCCATCTGACGTGAGGTATAATACCATCTGGGAGTTCTTGGCGACTCCGTCCAGTGTACCCAGTCTCCACTGAGCACCCGTATTGCATCTCTGATGTCAAACACCAATGGATATGGGATCATCCATCGCCCATCTCATTGGTCGAGAAGCGTATACGCTAGTCTACTCTGGTATATCGATGCCCCGTCTGGATACACCCACGACTAGGGACCTTGAAGGATGTACTTATGGACTACCATGTCCCCACTAGTATGATCTGCATCATAGTCCAGGTAGTCAAGTACACATCCTAAGGGCTTTACCAACATGTAACCATAAGACAGTTTAAAGAGACTAGTGTACATGTTAAGATAAAGAGTAACGAGATAGCATACTATCATATCGAGCAAGAAAGTCATCTCTATATATGTCCAAGCATCTAATATAATATACATCATCTGTACAATACTGGCCTCCAGGGCATACATACAACTAACAAGGTGTGAGTCTTATATTGCCACCATCTCCTATATATACAACCATGATAACCTTTATGTATGCATTTATGTGTGCTTGCACATCCTATGTGCATGAATGAGAATGAATGAGAATGAGTGCATACATGCATGCATAAAGATAAGAAAGGATTTCAAGTGAGAAACTAAATGGTTAAATGATAAATCAACACTTGATTTATCAACCCGGTCATATCATATACGACCCGACCAAAAGCATGCCGCCTGATTAATATGCGGTATCTCATACGCGCATTTTAATTGGGCCCACGTGTAGGGTTCCTAGGCACACTAATGAGGTCTCACAACAGATCAAACATGCCCAATTCAAATTTTTCATGTGCCTACAAACCCTAATACGGATAGTTAACTAGATGATAAGGCGATGCAAGCAAGTAAACGACTTTATTGCTAAAGGAAAGTAACTACATCCTTTTTCGATCCGGTCCCCCGCTTATTATGCTCCGTGATGACGTCCCTCCGCTGTACCTATCGGAATCCGGACTCTGGCGAAGGTTTCGTCGGAGAAATGATCGGGCTAGGTCGTCGACTTCGATGCCGAAGATGATCTACGTCGAGGCAACTCAAGATCAAACTCCAACTTCACCAAGTCATGAAACTTGTGAAGAAAACACCCTATACTACTTGGCAAATGGTAGAGGATGATGAAATAGGAAGTGGGTTCACTTTAGAATTGGATTTCTCACTCTTTTTCTCATTTCACCATTGAAGCTAGCAAGCTTTTTGAAGCTTGATGAAGATGATGAAGATGAAAGAATAAAAAGGATTAAGTTAAAAAGAAAATCCCATTCATTCTTATCATAATGCAACCATGGTTTAGTGTAGAGAATAAACTAGGGTTAGGTGAATGGTTAGGTTTATGAAAAGAACAAGAATTGTCAAAGCTTCTTGAAGTTTCAACAAAATAAGCAACCATATCTTTTCTTTTCCTAAAATAAAGAATAAATAAATAAACTAAATAATCAAGAGAAGATAATAAAACCCTAACCATTCACTTAAACATAGTTTAAACTAAACATACACCCAAACATGCATGTATCATCAAACATGATACACACTAGTGCACAAAACTATATCATATATACAATGTGCACTTCAAGTGAGAAAATCCATCTAAAGTGAACAAATACTAGTTAATGCAAAATAATATATCAAATATATAATTATACATTAAATCATTAAATCAACACTTGATTTAACGATCCGGTCATATCGCATATGACCGACTAATATCAATAGTAACAACTTATCGAATCAACACTTGATCTGATAACCCGGCTATAACGCATATAACCGATCAATGTTACAAATCGCGAGAATCGAATACAGTATCACATACTGGTATTATTCTCGTTCCCGCACATATCTCATATGCGCTCCTATTTCGTTTCGCTTGAGCCAGGAAACCTCTGTGTAAGACTCTAAAGACTCGTCAATACGCCGGCAGCAGGTGATGATCATATCAAACACCCAAAAGCCGCAAGCGGTCTGCTAAACGTAACGGCCACCCGGGTATTGAGCGATCAGAAGATCGATGAGCAAGCCCGCTCACACTCCTGTGAATCCAACCAGTAACACTTACCGTACAGTCTGGTCTGTTCGTCTGATATATCGCTTATCTCGCCTAGGGGTGGTAAACGTCAGACCCCAATAGCTTGATAAGTTATGCCGACGTAAGGTCCATAACAATCGTGAAACTACTGATAACTCTTACCAGTATATCACTGCAACCCTGGCCAGGGATTTCCTGTTATGGCCAGTCGTGCATAGCGCAACATCAACCCCTAATACCGGGAGAGACGAATCCCCTCCTATCGCTCATTGCCTCCATGTTAATCGGGACTGTACCCAAAAACCACCTGTTTGCACGACTCAGAAGAGCCGTGTTAGGGTGGAAATCAAAGCACAGTGGGAGACACACAAGACTCTATGACGATCTCGGGTCAACAGACTAAGCTGTACCAGTGTCACCAGAGAACTGCCATCTGATGTGAGGTATAATACCATCTGGGAGTTCTCGGCGAGTCCGTTCAGTGTACACAGTCTCCACTGAGCACCCGCATACCATCTCTGATGTCAAACACCAATGGATATGGGATCATCCATCGCCCATCACATGGGTCGAGAAGATATACGCTAGTCTACTCTGGAATATCGATGCCCCGTCTCGATATTCCCACGACAAGGAACATTGAAGGATGTACTCATGGACTACCCAGGCCCCACTAGTATGATCTACATCATAGTCCTGGAAGTCGAGTACTCATCCTAAGGGCTTTATCAACATGTAACAGAGAGACAGAAAGTATACATGTTAAGATAAAGAGTAACCAGATAGCGTACTATCATGTCGAGCAAGAAAGTCCTACCTATATATGTCCCAGCGTCCACTACAATATACATCCAATGTACCATAGTGGCCTCTAGGGCATACATATAACTAACAATATCCCACTTTCACTAGGGCCATCTTTAGTAGTGGTTGCAGTATCTAATACTCAACCATCCCCCAAAAGTCTCTATTTGGGAAAAGGCCTTCGTGAGTGGATCCGCCGTGTTGTCCTCTGAGTCTACTCTACTAACCTCGATCACCCTGGAGATCATCTATTTCCATGATCAGGTGATGCTGCCTCAGAATATGTCTGGGTCACTGATGGGACCAGGGTTCCTGGGCCAAAGCCACACTTTCATTGTCATACAATGATAGGAACCTAGTTCATCTCATGAACCAATATACACCCAAACCGCCTCTTTGGTAGTATCTTTAATAACAATGTTACCATCCTTTATCGTCTAGTTTATCACGGTATCTAGCTTGGAACTCTTCCAACATACCGTCCCTCCATTGAGGGTAAAGACAATGCCTGCGACTGACACTCAGTCGTGCTTATCAGTCTGGAACTTTTCCAGTGATTCTCCCCAGGATCGATTGATACAATCTCACTATACCTAGTGAGAACCCTAACATCCCTTTAGATCTATCTTATAGATCCAAATCTCAGGATTTAGGAGGTATCATCTTTATCCTATTGGAGAATCCATGTGATAAGAGGAGATCGACCGATCGTAGTATAGGAAACTCTTTTCCTATCAAGAGTATGTTGTCTTTGTACAATACGAGGATGACCACCTTACTCTCTACTATCTTTTTATACATTCAAGGTTCATCTACCATTTTGATGAAGTCAAACACTTCGACTACCATATCAAAATAGACGTTCCAACTCCGCGATACCTGCTTTATTCTGTAAAGCAACTTGCACACGTTTCCGCTGCTCCCACTGTTTACGAAGCTCTCTGGCTGTGTTCTTATAGACGTTCTCTTCTAAATCCTAATTTTAGAAAAGTAGCCATGGCACCCAACCACCAGATATCGTAGTCATGGTATGTAGCAATGGCAAGTAGGATCTGGATGGACTTAAGCATAGTCCCTGGAAAAGGTTTCATCATTATCCATTCCTGGTTGATGACGAAAACCTTTAACAAGTCTAGCTTTGAAAGTCTCAACTTTTCCATCTAAACCAAGTAATCTTCTCAAGATATACTTGCTCCTCATGGGGATTTAACCCTTCAGATATAGCAGCCAAAGTCCATACTTTGCTGGTGTACATGGATTCCATCTCAGATCGCTAAGCATCCAGCCATTCTTACAGAGTCCCTACTCTCGATGACCTGCTCGATACAAGTTGGGTCATCATCTCATGATGCATTCCTCGCTCCCACTATCATCGAGAAACCAAAGTATCTCTCAAGCAGATGAGGAACCCTACTAGATCGGCGGAGAGGCCGAGGTTCGTTGGGGACTATTGAATCCTTTGGTTCTGTCAAATCATCAGCTGCAGTTATGTATAGCTGGAACCTTTCCAGTTCTACAGAACTGACCTTACCTCGATCTTGTCCGAATTTTGCTTTAGACACAGGCCGGACAATCCTAAATCTTAACTTACTTAAGAGATAGGCACTTGCCATACCATATCTCATATGGAGTGGTAGGCAGTGATCTGATTCGAACCTAATTCAATAGGTATGCAGCTTCTCAAGTGCACAACCCTAAAAGGAAACAGGTAACTCAGTAGTACTCATCATAGAGCACACTATATCCAATATGGTGCAATTGCTCCACCCCGATACACCGTTGTGCTGTGGTGCATTCAGAGGAGTAACACTGAGGGAGAATCTCATTCTCCTTTAGAATAGTCCAGGAATGCCATGCACAAGTATTCTCCTCCCTGATCTTATCATAGGACATAATACTTATACCCATTATTTTGGTTCTCTACTTCTAACTTATATTCTGTGAATATCTCAAAAGGTTCAAACTTATGTTTCAACAGGAACATATGACTGAATCTTGAGAGATCATCAGAAAATGTAGTGAAGTACAAAGAACCGGTCCTGGCATGTGTAGACACGGGACCTTACATACATCATCATGTATCAGTCCCAAGAGTTTACTTACTCTTTCTCTATTTCCAGTAAACGGAGCTATGGTCATCTAATCTTTGTGACATGACTGGCAAGTTTCACAAGATGTAAATTCAAACTAATTTAAATATGCATCTAAAATGTAACTTCAGCCAGTCGGGTCGCATTGATATGACCTAGTCTACAATACCTCAAGAAGGATTCGTTCATTTCTGAACTCTTCCTCTTGTGTGTGTTCTGTATACTAGGAACTGTAGTTTGATTTAGAACATCAATGCTTTTAGATAACGTGCCTGAACCGATCGACTTTTGATATAGGAAATGTTTAAAACATTATCCAACAATACAAAATTTTATCCTTCTTTACTAATAAAGAGACTGATATGATTTTGTATATCAGGTTCGGTATCTAATAGCATTTGTTCAGAATCAATGTACTCGTAATACAGGGCGACAGTGACCAACAGACTTGGCTGCAACACTTGCCCCGTTTTCCGTCTCATGAAACTTATCACCCGTTCTCAGTTCTCTGCCTTTCTGTAGCCCTATGTAACAGATTACATATCTGGGATCCTGATCCGGTATCAGATACCCAGGATACAGAGGATACTGAGAAACAGTTCTTTATAATGAACACACCCGAAGGAGATGCATCTCATGCACTTTCTTCGTTTAGGCGGCATGGGAATCCTTGTATTCCCCTATTTACTGCTCTGTCTTATAACAATTATAAGTTGGAGCGGGACCAACGTTCCCCAGCTCAGTATAACAAGCGGGTTCGGTCAATACATCCATATTATTATCTTGATTAAGGCGTGATATGGTCGCTACCTAGAGAGAGAGAAAAGAAAACACTCTGCGTGCGCTCTTGCAAGATTAGATTGGTTATATATTTTATCTAATCAGGATGGCTCCCACTGTTTTTATGAAATCTTCCTTCAAACCCTAAAAGGAAAGACTAGCCGGGATTAATTACACTCTACAAGTTCGCCAATCTTTCAACCAGGCCAGTGTCGGTACTTTGAGGGAGGTTCCTCGTGCTTTCGCACGGACCTAATTACAGTAAACTTCGTTTTCCCAGAGGTGTAACCCCGTTGAAACCTTTCTAGACACCTACTTGATCGGCTAATTTCAAAGTGCAAAACTCTCCCAGGAGTAACAATTACTCGCAGTGGGTATCGGGATCCAACTATCACATAGAAGGTATGTAATCTCATTGCAAATTTCAACACTTGAAACTCCCGATAGAGATTTTTACCCCTAGCACTTATGACCTTAACTATAGTCAACAAATCATAAGTACTAGTCAAGTTCTACCCTTCATTTCGTGATTAATTAGACCCACCCACATGACCCTTAACTAAGGTCAACAAAGTCACGCGACTGTCCTAACTAATCGCATCATATGCGGTGTAGGAAGACATCACTTAGCTACCGTACACTGTGCCTTGACTATGGTCAACAAACACAGCACGAATACTAAGTACTCTACTTCCTAAAATGACGGAGGGTTGCGAATGGTTTTTATGAAAACCTTTAATTCTTTGAACTTGATCTCGTTGCGGAATAAAATGGTTTTTAAATGGAATGTTTTTGAAGCTTTTCTAGTTTTGCTAAAGGGGTCACTCCCGGTGAAGGGATCGTCGGCCCTTTCCTCGTCGAATGAGGTGCGGGATATATCATATATATCACTGTGCAAAGCAGAAACTATAGAAGCAATCAAAAGATAAACCGAGTGTTGTAGCATCTGCCAGTTATTGCTAAAGGAGTCACTCCCGGTGAAGGGATCTCGGTCCTTTCCTTATCGAGTAAGGTGCAGGATGTTTTATAATGAACACCGCGATGCAAATCAAGAACTGTAGCTACCTGTTTTATTTTGAAATTTGATTCCACAACATCAATTAGGTTTATTTTCTTTCATTAATCTCATTAATGAATATCCCATCATTTAAGTTTACCTAAACATCACAGATAAATATAACGTACGCTTATGCCATCCACATTCGCCTCGATGTCCCGTCTGCACCGTTAGGTTAGGTAACTAACGGCAGAGCGGGGCAGGGCTAGCCCGGGTGTAAAACATAAGAAACGTCTATATAATATATCATATATACTATATACAATATCTATCTGAACAAATCACATGATCACATCACCGATAACGCAGCAGAAAGTATCATATGAAATATTGGATATACTAGGATGTCCGTGTTTTCAATACAAGCCAGTATAAAACACGGATTCCACGGTCGTGATGAATAGCCAATCCCACACCCGTAGACCCCTACGAGAGCGGTAAGCAACCCTACCAATTCTAGGGTTAGGAGACCCGGACTCGACTCCTCGAGATGGTCTCCCCCTGGACCCCAGAACCCGGTTACTTGTGCTCCTCTCCTTGGGTCTATCCTAATGCGGAAAAGTAAATAATATAAAAATGGTGACATCATCCGCAACCTGGAAGTGCCCAATAAAAGAATATTACATACAAGTTTTTACATGAATGAAAATGAAAAACACTCATCTCACATAAAAAACCCCGTCTATTCAAACACGACGATCCAATATAACATATCCAGCAACACATAACATCACATGTCATCAACGTAAGTAAATATGCGCATCCCAATTGTTGTTGACATATAGCAACGAAACCGGCGATATCACATAATACACTTACGGTCACAGAAAAGAATGTGTAAAACTACAACAGTTGGAATCCGCAACCTCTTTAGACATCACATGCCTAATCAAATGAATTCCTTAGACATCACATGCCTAACAATTATAAACCCCGCATTTCAGTCTCATTTATCAAAAACTCTTTTCAATATCGAGTCGGGCAATTCAACAAGATTCCCGGCATCCAGAACGAATGCTCGTCGCAAACTTTAGTGGACGGCGGCACCCCCGATACCGTCGACGAAGTGCACTAAGGCGGAACACCGCTGCCGCGAGCACCCGGACGGATGCTTTCGGCGACGGGGTTCTCCTACAGTCACTTGGTCGGGGATATGGAGTGAGGCTGTCTACTAAGTTTACCCGGCGAGTATCCGCATACGCTTCCCGATTGCGACGGACTTTTGATCACATCTAAATTCCGTGGCAACCGATCAAGTGAGACTAAACCGCTAGATTTATAACATTCATTCAGTTATCTCATAACTACTTGTGAATTCCAATTATTGTATCACATTCCGGATAAGATAGAAAATGTTAAACTTTCCGATCGAACAATCGAACACCCTAGTTTTCCCGAAACAGCTCAACACATGAAATAAGTTTTAAAACATTCACTTCGTGCCTCAGTACCAACGGTCCAGCCGTAGAAGGGTCAAGCCAACGCCTCACATGTGGCACGTCGTACTGCCCTAAACCCTAAGGTTCAAAGGCAGTTCAAGACGGTCACATAATCGAGTTAAGGTTTGTTGTCTTCTAGAGTGACCATCGTGTTACTTGCACTACTTAGAACGTCATTAAACTATGGAAAAGTCCAACAATTGGAAATTTCCCGGCAGGGGAAAAAGTGGGTATTTATATCCGGCCGAACTTTTTAACATATTCTAAAATTACCCGGAAAAACACATAGACAAAGTTTGATAATCCGATCGAATCTACGAACTCCCATTACAACCCAGAAAACTCAACTCTTGAGTAAGATTTAAAAATTCCCAGAAAATACAGCACCAAAATATAGGAATTACTGTGCAAAAATAAATGGAAGAAAAGACAAAGTGGCCGCGGAACCGCCGCATTAGCCATGCTAATGCCGCGGTTCCTCCGCGCTTTGATCGAATCAGAAGCACGTGCTTCACAGTAATTCTTAGAAACTCCTGCTGATATTTCTGCATATTTTTAATTCTCAAAAATCCCCGATTTCAAAAAATGTACAGAGAGCAATTTGAGATTAGGGTTTCGGTTCGATCGGACTTCTAACTCCGTCTATGCATCGCCTAAGGCTCTAGCTAGGCTCTGATACCACTATAGGCACAGATCAAACATGCCCAATTCGAATTTTTCATGTGCCTACAAACCCTAATACGGATAGTTAACTAGATGATAAGGCGATGCAAGCAAGTAAACGACTTTATTGCTAAAGGAAAGTGACTACATCCTTTGTAGATCCGGTCCCCCACTTCTTATGCTCCGTGATGACGTCCCTCCGCTGTACCTATCGGAATCCGGACTCTGGCGAAGGTTTCGTCGGAGAAATGATCGGGCTAGGTCGTCGACTTCGATGCCGAAGATGATCTACGTCGAGGCAACTCAAGATCAAACTCCAACTTCACCAAGTCATGAAACTTGTGAAGAAAACACCCTATACTGCTTGGCAAATGGTAGAGGATGATGAAATAGGAAGTGGGTTCACTTTAGAATTGGATTTCTCACTCTTTTTCTCATTTCACCATTGAAGCTAGCAAGCTTTTTGAAGCTTGATGAAGATGATGAAGATGAAAGAATAAAAAGGATTAAGTTAAAAATAAAATCCCATTCATTCTTATCATAATGCAACCATGGTTTAGTGTAGAGAATAAACTAGGGTTAGGTGAATGGTTAGGTTTATGAAAAGAACAAGAATTGTCAAAGCTTCATGAAGTTTCAACAAAATAAGCAACCATATCTTTTCTTTTCCTAAAATAAAGAATAAATAAATAAACTAAATAATCAAGAGAAGATAATAAAACCCTAACCATTCACTTAAACATAGTTTAAACTAAACATACACCCAAACATGCATGTATCATCAAACATGATACACACTAGTGCACAAAACTATATCATATATACAATGTGCACTTCAAGTGAGAAAATCCATCTAAAGTGAACAAATACTAGTTAATGCAAAATTATATATCAAATATATAATTATACATTAAATCATTAAATCAAAACTTGATTTAACGATCCGGTCATATCGCATATGACCGACTAATATCAATAGTAACAACTTATCGAATCAATACTTGATCCGATAACCCGGCTATAACGCATATAACCGATCAATGTTACAAATCGCGAGAATCGAATACAGTATCACATACTGGTATTATTCTCGGTCCCGCACATATCTCATATACGCTCCTATTTCATTTCGCTTGAGCCAGGAAACCTCTGTGTAGGACTCTAAAGACTTGTCAATACGCCGGCAGCAGGTGATGATCATATCAAACACCCACAAGCCGCAAGCGGTCTGCTAAACGTAACGGCCATACAGGTATTGAGCGATCAGAAGATCGACGAGCAAGCCCACTAACACTCCTGGGAATCCAACCAGTAACACTTAACGTACAGTCCGGTCTGTTTGTCTGATATGTCGCATATCTCGCCTAGGGGTGGTAAACGTCAGACCCCAATAGCTTGATAAGTTATGCCGAAGTAAGGTCCATAACAATCGTGAAACTACTGATAACTCTTACCAGTATATCACTGCAACCCTGGCCAGGGATTTCCTGTTATGGCCAGTCGTGCATAGCGCAACATCAACCCCCAATACCGTTAGAGACGAATCCCCTCCTATCGCTCATTGCCTCCATGTGAATCCGGACAGTACCCAAAAACCACCTGTTTGCATGACTCAGTAGAGCCGTGGTAGGGTGGAAATCAAAGCACAGTGGGGGACACACAAGACTCTATGACGATCTCGGGTCAACAGACTAAGCTGTACCAGTGTCACCAGAGAACTGCCATCTGACGTGAGGTATAATACCATCTGGGAGTTCTCGGCGAGTCCGTTCAGTGTACCCAGTCTCCACCGAGCACCCGCATACCATCTCTGATGTCAAACACCAATGGATATGGGATCATCCATCGCCCATCACATGGGTCGAGAAGATATACGCTAGTCTACTCTAGAATATCGATGCCCCGTCTCGATATTCCCACGACTAGGAACATTGAAGGATGTACTCATGGACTACCCAGGCCCCACTAGTATGATCTACATCATAGTCCTGGAAGTCGAGTACTCATCCTAAGGGCTTTATCAACATGTAACAGAGAGACAGAAAGTATACATGTTAAGATAAAGAGTAACCAGATAGCGTACTACCTTGTCGAGAAAGAAAGTCCTACCTATATATGTCCCAGCATCCACTACAATATACATCCAATGTACAGTAATGGCCTCTAGGGCATACATATAACTAACACCACACACATATCGCATATGCGCACCACAACGTTTCTCATGAACTAGGTAACTCCTTTGTGGGACTCTAAGACTCGTCAATACGCCGGCAGTGGGTGATGATCATATCAAGCACCCCCAAGCCGCAAGCGGTCAGCTAAACGTAACGGCCACCCGGGTATTGAGCGATCAGAAGAAAACAAGCGAACCTGTTACATCCCCCGTCGAGCCAACCGGCAACACTACCGTACAGTCCGGTCTCTTCGTCAGATATGCTGCATATCGAGTCTAGGGATGGTAACGTCTACCCTAATAACTCAATAAGTCATGACGATGAAAGGTCTATAACAGATCGAGAAACTACTGATAACACTTATCAGCAAATCTCAACAGTCTTGGCCAGGGACTTACTGATATAGCCAGTCGAGCACAGCGCAACATCAACTCCCAATACCGGGAGAGACGAAACCCCTCCTATCACTCATCGCCTTCGTGTGTCTCGGGACTGTACCCAACAGCCACCTGTTTGCACGACTCAGTAGAGACGTGGTAGGGTGGTAATCAAAGTACAGTGGGAGAACGCACAAGACTCTATGACGATCTCGGGTCTACAGCCTAACCTGCACTAGTGTCACCTGAGAACTGCTATACGACGATAGATATAATTCCATATAGGAGATCTCGGCGAGTCCATCCAGTGTACCCAGTCACCACTGAGCACCCGTATACGATCTCGATGTCAAACATCGATGAATGTGGGAACATCCATCGCCCATCATATGGGTCTAGTATCTTATACGCTAGTCTACTCTGGTATATCGATGCCCCGTCTCTATACACCTACGACTAGGGACATTCCAGGATATGCTTATAAACTACTGATGTCCCACTAGTATGATCTCTATCATAATCACAGTAGCCAAGTCAACATCCTCAGGGCTTTATCAACATGTATGAATGAATAAAAGCATTGTCAAAACAACATGTCAGATAAATAATAACCAGATAGCATACTATCATATCAAGCAAGAATGCACATTGAATATATATATATATATACATGTATAAATACATCCACTATCACATAATGGCCTCTAGGGCATACATATATCCAACAATCTCCCACTTGCACTAAGGCCAGTTATTGGCGTATCTCATACCCAACATCTCAAAAAGTCGCTCATGCTGCGGCTGAGGGAGGGCCTTGGTGAGTGGATCCGCGGCGTTATTCTTTGTGTCTACTCTCTTAATCTCAATCTCGCGGCGATCAACAATCTCCCGGAACAAATGAAAGCGCCCCAGGATGTGTCTGGACCGCTGATGGGACCTAGGCTCCTTGGCTAATGCCATAGCCCCATTATTATCACAATATAATGGTTTTGGATCAATAATGGTTGGAACTACTCCTAGCTCCGAGACGAACTTCCTTATCCAGACAGCTTCCTTGGCGGCATCATTTGCAGCAATGTACTCAGCCTCCATCGTAATGTCTGCAACGGTATCCTGTTTGGAACTCTTCCAACTTACCGCCCCTCCATTGAGGGTAAATACAAACCCTGAGATAGATTTGCTGTCGTCCTTATCGCTCCGGAAGCTCGAATCGGTAAAGGCCTACATTTGGAGATCTCCATTACCATATACCAAGAACAATTCTTTAGTCCTTCGCAAGTACTTAAGAATGTTCTTCACAGCTATCCAGTGATTCTCCCCTGGGTTGGATTGATACCTGCTTACAACACTAAGTGCATAAGCTACATCTGGGCGTGTACATAACATCGCATACATTATAGATCCTACTGCCGAAGCATAGGGTATAATGCTCATGCAAGCTCTCTCTTCATCGGTCTTTGGACAAGAATCCTTGGAGAGAGTGACCCCATGGAAAGCGGGTAAGGCACCCCGCTTGGAGTCTTCCATACTAAACCTTTTTAGGATGGTGTTGATGTACTTGGTTTGGGACAATCCTAATAACCTCTTAGATCTATCCCTATAGATCCTTATGCCCAGAATGTATGTGGCATCACCCAGGTCCTTCTTGGAGAACCTTAGTGATAAGAATGATTTGACCGACTCTAGCATAGGAATATCATTTCCTATCAGAAGAATGTCATCCACGTACAATACGAGGAATGTGACAGCTCTCCCTACAGCCTGCTTATAAACACAAGGTTCATCTGGATTTTTTATGAAATCAAACTCTTTGATAACATTATCGAAACAGATGTTCTAACTCCGTGATGCCTGCTTTAACCCATATATGGATTTAAGTAATCTACATGCTTTCCCGCTGCTCCCACTGTCAATGAAACCCTCCGGCTGATCCATATAAACGCATTCTTCTAAATCCCCATTTAGAAATGCCGTTTTAACGTCCATCTTCCAAATTTCATAGTCATAGTGAGCAGCAACAGCAAGTAGGATCCGAATGGATTTAAGCATGGTTACGGGCGAAAAAGTCTCGTCATAGTCTTGCCTTATAGGTCTCTACCTGCCCATCTACACCAATCTTTCTTTTAAATATCCATTTGCATCCCACAGGTTTTACCCCAGGGGGTACAACGTCCAAAGTCCAAACTTTGTTGGTGTACATAGACTCCATTTCGGATCTCATGGCATCCAGCCACTTTACAGAGTCACTACTCGTGATAGCTTGCAGAACACTGGTAGGATCATCATCCTCTATGATGCAGTCTTCTCTGTCACCATCAATGAGGAAACCGCAGTACCTCTCCGGTGGGCAAGAAGTCCTACCAGACTTACGGAGTGGCTGAGGTTCCTCAGTTTCTATTGCAACAGCCGGTTCAACCAAATCGTCATTTGTAGTTTGTGTCTCTAGAACCTCTTCTAGATCTACCACATTGCCATCATTTTTATCTGTGAAAAACTCTTTTTCTAAGAATGTGGCATGCTGAGAAACAAACACCTTTTGTTCCTCCTTGTGGTAGAATAGATATCCATAAGAGTTCCTTGGATATCCCACAAAGTTACACTTGACTGACCTTGTCTCGAGTTTGTCCGGATTCTGCTTTTTAACATAGGCCGGGAAACCGCAAATCTTAATTCTCTTAAGAGATGGTCTCTTCCCATGGCATATCTCATATGGCGTGGTAGACACGGTTTTGGTTGGAACCATGTTCAAAAGAAATGCTACAGTCTCCAATGCATGCCCCCAAAATGAGACAGGTAACTCAGCATCACTCATCATGGATCGGACCATATCTAATAGGGTCCTAATCCGTCGTTCAGACACACCGTTGTGCTGTGGTGTGTAAGGAGGAGTAAGTTGAGAGAGAATCCCCTTCTCTTTTAGGAAGTTTGCAAATTCTGCACTGAGGTACTCCCCACCTCGATCTGATCGAAGCATCTTGATACTCAAGCCGGTTTGTTTTTCTACTTCTTGTTTATATTCAGGGAATTTCTCAAAAGGTTCGGACTTGTGCTTTAATAAAAATACATGACCGAATCTAGGGAAATCGTCAGTGAAAGTAATGAAGTAAGAAAAACCGCCTCTAGCCTGTGTAGACATTGGCCCACATACATCACTATGTATGAGTCCTAAGAGCTCGGTAGCTCTTTCTCCGTGTCCGGTAAACGGAGTTTTGGTCATTTTACCCTTGATACAAGACTGGCAAGTCGCATAATTTTTATATTCAAAAGGGTTTAAATATCCATCTTTGTGTAACTTGTTTAGTCTTGTTTCGTTAATATGACCAAGTCTACAGTGCCAAAGAAAAGCTTCATTTATTTCTGAAAGTTTTCTTTTATTAGTGTGTTGTATGCTGAAAACTGTGTTGATTTAGGACGTATATCCCGTTATTAAGTGTACCATACCCAACTAACATTTGATTCAGGTGAATGTTCATAACATTGTTCTGCAATACAAAATTATATCCTTCATTGTCTAACAAAGAAACAGATATTATATTACAAAGCATACTTGGTACAAAATAACATGGGTTCAAAACCAATATACACCCAGATGGCAACCCCAAGTGTTACTCTCCCACTGCGACTGTATGTACATTGGAACCATTTCCAACGCGGAGAGTATGGTCACCTGTCTTCAAAACATTGCTATTTCTCATCCCCTGCATAGAATTGCAAATGTGAGAACCTGAACCAGTATCTAATACCCAGAAAGCAGAGTTTATTGAAAAACAGTTTTTTGTCACAAACACACCTGAAGCGGAAGCATCCCCATGCTTCTTCTTGAGGTTCAAGTACTCCGTACAGTTGCGCTTCCAATGTCCTGTTTTGTGGCAATGAAAACATTCACCTTTCCCCATGTCTCCAGCTTTAGACTTTTCCTTCCCCTTACATTTTTAACTCCACCCTTAGGATTGGTGGGCTTCTTCTTTTTCTTTCCGTTGGCCTTAGCCTTTGGGCGAGAAGAGGAATATTGTCCAACAGTCATAACGGGAGTTTTCACTGATTTCAGTGTGCTCTCTGCACTCCTTAACATATTAAGGAGTTCAGGTAGTTCCCTCTCCATGTTGTGCATGTTGAAGTTAACTATGAACTGAGCAAAAGTGGAGGGGAGGGACTGCAGAATAATATCCGTATATTGTTCATTGTCCTTCGTCCATCCTAAGTCCTCAAGCTCTTCTATAAGAGCTATCATCTTCAGAACATGGTCTCCTACTGATGTGCCAGGGGCTATTCGCATCTGAAACAATTTCTTTGATGCTTCGTATCGTAATACGCGGGATTGCTCTCCATACAACTCCTTTGTATGGAGGAATATGTCATGAATGTCCATATTCTCGGGCTGCTTTTGATGTGTATTGTCCATCAATGCAAGCGCGAGGCATTTGGCCGTGGCACAGTCAGCGTCCTATATTTTGCGGACTTCAATGTCCGCAACAGAGGATTTTGGACCTGGGGTGGGCGGGGCTGAAGCCGTGAGGACATATGATACTTTATCATAGGTCAAGGCTATTTTCAGATTCCTCAGCCAGTCTTTATAATTGGTCCCATTCAATTTGTTTTTATCTAGTAGAAGCTTGAGTCCAGTCATTAGTATCTGCCATTAAGAGAGAGAAAAGAATACACTCAGTGAAAGCTCTTGCAAAGATCAGATTGGTTATTATCTTGTCTAATCGATGTCTCCCACTGCTTTAATCAAGTTTTTCTTTCAAACCTTAAAAAGAAAACTAGCCAGGATTAATTACAGTCTACAACTATGCTAACCGTTCAGCCAGGCCAGTGTCGGTACTTGAGGGAGGTTCCCCGTGCTTTCGCACGGACCTAATTAAAGTAAACATCGTTTTCCCAGAGGTGTAGCCCCGTTAACACCTTTCTAGACACATAATGAGTTAGCTAATTGTAAACTGCAAAACTCTCCTAGGAGCAACTATTGCCCACAGTGGGATCGGGATCCAACCATCATATGGAAGGTATGCAATCTCATTGCAAATCTCAACACTTGAAATTTCCGATATGATTTTTACCCCTAGTACCTATGACCTTGGCTATGGTCAACAAATCACAAGTACTAGTCAAGTTCAGCCCGTCATTTCTTGATTAATCAGACCCGTTTACATGACCCTTGGCTAAGGTCAACAAAGTCATATGCCCGTCCTAATTAATCTGCATCATATGCATTGTAGGAAGACATCACTTAGCTACCGCACACTACGCCTTGGCTAAGGTCAACAAACGTCGCACGAATACTAAGTACTCTACTTCCTAAAATGACGGAGGGTTGCGGATGATTTTTAAGAAAATCTTTAACGCTTTGAACTTGATATCGTCGTAGAATCAAATGGTTTTCAAAAGGAGTGGCTTGTGCTCCGCAGTTTTTGAAATATAGCTTTTTCATAAAGAGCCGAGTGGTTTTCAAATCCGATTCTACAACATCTTTTTAGGTTTATTTTCTTTACATTAATCATATTAATGTAATCCCATCATTTAAGTCCTTAAGCCAATCACAGAAAAGAAATGAAAATACAACGTACGCTTATGTCATCCGCATTCGCCGCAATGTTCCGTTATGCACCGTTAGGTTACTTAATTAACGGCATACCGGGACGGGACTAGCGCGGGTGTAAAACATAAGCAACGTCTACTATATATCTCATATATAATATATCATTCGTCTCAGATATCATAGAACACAGGAAGCAGAAACATATATATAATGTGGGATATACTAGGACGTCCGTATTTAGTATTTAGCCAACAATAGAAAATACGGATTCCACAGTCGCGATGAATAGCCAAGCCCACACCCCTAAACCCCTACGAGAGCGGCAAGCAACCCTACCAATCCTGGATTTTAGGAGACCCGGTCTCGACTCCTCGAGATGGCCCCCCACTGAACCACAGAACCCGGTCACTTGTGCTCCCCTCCTTGGGTCTATCCTAATGCGGAAAAGTAAATAATATACAACACTGGTGACATCAACCTCAACCCGGAAGTGCCCCAAATAAAAGAATATTACATTACATTTGAATTTTACATGAATGAAAAATAAAACTCTCATCTCACATAAAAACCCCCGGCTATTCAATCGCGACAATCTTGCACATCATATCTCAGCAACACATAATATCATATATCATCAACGTAAGTAAGTATGCGTACCCCGATTGTCGTTGATGTATAGCAACGAAACCGGCGATATCGACATACTAGACTTACGGTCACAGAAAAGAAAGTGTAAAACTACAATATTTGGAATCCGCATTCTCTTTAGACATCGTAAATCCGAGATATCTCATACCTCGCATTTCATGCCTAACTATATGAATTCCACATATTGTATCACATTCTAGATAAATAGACAGTATTAAACTTTTCGATCGAATGATCAAATACCCAAAATTTCCTAAAGCTCAACACTTGAGCGGAGTTCAAAAAACCCGGAATGTGTCACAGTAGTAGCGGTCCAGCCGTAGAAGGGTCAAGCCAACGCCTCACATGTGGCACGCCGTATTGCCTTAAACCATAAGGTTCAAAAGGTAGTTCAAGATGGTCACATAATCGAGTTAAGGTTTGTTTTCTTCTAGAGGGCCCACCACAAAACATGCACGTATTTTCGAAAGATTTAAACCCCGTGAAAAAGTGAGTTAATGATACTCGTTCGAACTTTTTAATACTTTCTAAGTTACCCGGAAAAAGGCACGAAATTGAAATTCCGATCAAATCATAGAAACCAAAACAATCTACAGAACATTTATCACTGAAACAAGATTAAAAATACCTAAAAACATCTATAAGCAGGAAATAAGAACACTGTACAAAAACGAGGGCTTAATTCATCCTTATGGCCGCGGATCCGCGGCCCAAGCAAGCTTTGGCCACGGATCCGCGGTGGGAGTTTGGAATTACGGCTTCGTTTTTTACGGGGTTTCTTAGAATACCCTGCTGAATTTTTTTACATATTTTTAATTCTGAAAAATAACAGTTTTGAAAAAATGTCCATAGAGTGCTAAAAAACCGTATTTTTCGGTTCGATCGGAGTTTTAACTTCGTTAAAATGTCGCTTAAAGTTCTAGGTCGGCTCTGATACCAATGTAAGGTTTACCTAGCACCTCATGAAGGGTTTGCAAGCATCATATGTTTCAAAATTAAATTTTTAAGGTGCTAAGTGAACATGCAAAGAATCATCACTAGAAATTTAGGGTTTCTTAAACAAACCAACAACACAAGTAGAAAAGGTTAGGGTTTTGAGAGTACAACCTTTGTAGCTCCCTACGCTAGACTCCTCGGCTACTTGGGGTTTGTAAAAGGTCCCCTTGAACTCCTCTAGGTCCACGATGATCCACCCGGAGTCCGCTTTGTCCAAGCTTGTAACTTCGCAAGATCAAGAAAAGAAAATGGAAGCTAACACTCTTCACAAGTGGGCAAGACTTGTGTAGAATGGTGTTATGGTTGGTTTTCTCACTTCAAAATCCTAACTTGGAGAATGTTTTTCTCACTTGAGAAATCTAGAGAGCAAGAGAGCAAGGAGGAAGAAGATGATGGCTTTTGAAATATCAAGAGAATGCTAATTGTCATGTGAAAAATAGAAAATATAAGTATATATATTTTCTATCTTTCATCTCAAACCATAGTTAAAATATATGGATATTATTGTACTTGAGTTAAAACCCAAAAAGAAAATTAACACATGGTTAAAAGGTAGGTGAGCAAGGTTAGTTCAAAGAAGAGTGTAGAAGATAATCATGTATTAATCTTTTTATTTTCTTTTGTTTTAAAAAAATACAATATATATCCATATATGTAATTATAAGGTGTGAGTCTTATATTGCCACCATCTCCTATATATACAACCATGATAACCTTTATGTATGCATGTATGTATGCATGCACATCCTATGTGCATGAATGAGAATGAATGAGAATGAGTTCATACATACATGCATAAAGATAAGAAAGGATTTCAAGTGAGAAACTAAATGGTTAAATGATAAATCAACACTTGATTTATCAACCCGGTCATATCACATACGACCCGACCAAAAGCATGCCGCCTGATTAATATACGATATCTCATACGCGCACTTTAACCGGGCCCACGCACATATCGCATATGCGCACCACAACGTTTCGCCTGGATTAGGTAACTCCTTTGTGGGACTCTAAGACTCGTCAATACGCCGGCAGTGGGTGATGATCATATCAAGCACCCCCAAACCGCAAGCGGTTAGCTAAACGTAACGGCAATCCGTGTATTGAGCGATCAGAAGAAAACAAGCGAACCTGTTACACCTCCCGTCGAGCCAACCGGCAACACTACCGTACAGTCCGGTCTCTTCGTCAGATATGCTGCATATCGAGTCTAGGGATGGTAACGTCGACCCCAATAACTCAATAAGTCGTGCCGATGAAAGGCCTATAACAGATCGAGAAACTACTGATAACACTTATCAGCAAATCTCAACAGCCCTGGCCAGGGACTTACTGATATAGCCAGTCGAGCACAGCATCAACTCCCAATACCGGGAGAGACGAAACCCCTCCTATCACTCATCGCCTTCGTGTGTCTCGGGACTGTACCCAACAGCCACCTGTTTGCACGACTCAGTAGAGACGTGGTAGGGTGGTAATCAAAGTACAGTGGGAGAACGCACAAGACTCTATGACGATCTCGGGTCTACAGACTAACCTGCACTAGTATCACCTGAGAAATGCTATCCGACGATAGATATAATTCCATATAGGAGTTCTCGGCGTGTCCGTCCAGTGTACCCAGTCATCACTGAGCACCCGTATATGATCTCGATGTCAAACATCGATGAATGTGGGAACATCCATCGCCCATTATATGGGTCTAGTATCATATACGCTAGTCTACTCTGGTATATCGAGGCCCCGTCTCGATACACCTATGACTAGGGACATTCCAGGATATGCTTATAAACTACTGATGTCCCACCAGTATGATCTCTATCATAATCATAGTAGCCAAGTCAACATCCTCAGGGCTTTATCAACATGTTTGAATGAATAAAAGCATGGTCAAAACAACATGCAAGATAAAGAATAACCAGATAGCATACTATCATGTCGACCAAGAATGTACACTGAATATATATATACATGTATAAATACATCCACTATCATATAATGGCCTCTAGGGCATACATATATCCAACAGGTTCACCTAAGATGTATACAGGTGCTCATTGGGTTATGAGTAAACCGGACAGGACTCGTCGGGAATATGCTAGTTGGTCTTATACCTGACGTCAGATAGCAGTTCCCTGGTGACAAGTGTACAGGTTAGTTCATCGACCTGAGATCGTCATTTGTATCGTGTGAGTTACCCCTGTGCTTTGATTACTACCCTACCACGCTCAAAGGAGACGTGCAAACAGGTTTTAGTTGGGTACGGTCTCGAGCCACATGGAGGCAGTGAGCAGATCTACAGGGGTTCGTCCTTCCCGGTATTGGGGGTGTGGTCGCGCTGTGTCTAGGAGAGCCATTACACAAAGCCCTCGGCCGAGGCAGGAGATTTACTGGTAGGTATTCCAGTAGTATCTCAGGGTGTTCTGGACTACACTCCGACACGACTTGTACCGCTTTTGGGGTCTGACTTTTACCAACCCCCTAGGCCCGCCATGCGATGCTCATAGACGAACTGACCGGACTATACGGATATTGTCACTGACAGGCTCAGTAGGGTGTCAGGATGAGTTCGCTCATCGACGTCCCTTTTGATCAATACCTGGTAGCCCGTTACGTATAGGCTAATACCTCTGACGTGCTAGTGGTTAAATCCACAACCAAAATATTGATGAGTCTTTAGAGTCCCCCACAGACCAGTTTCTCAAGTTTCGGGCGAAACGCTGTAGAGGCCGTATGAAGATATGGCAGGGTTCGATCAGATACGTGCGGTATTGCACAGATCGTGTTCGGACGGAAAATACTAGCGGGCTTTGGTTTAAGCCGGATCCTATTATTATACAGTGTAGATTTTGTCTCTTTGCATTTGTATTCAGTGGGAATACAAATGCGGGTATGTATATACATTCGCGGGATTTTCTCGTAATTTATTACGGGATCAGTTTTCTGAAGTTGACAGTTTGTATTCCGTTTCGCCCAGTTTTCCTTTGTTCATTCACGGCCGGATTTTTCCGATGGAGGGGGTTATTTGCAGGTGTGCAAATTATCTTTTGTGGAGGTGTTATTTGTATATGTGGCTTCATGATAGATATAGCATCATGAGATTCTTTTTCCATCACTTGGTTTTGCATTTTTGGTGATGGATTTTGATTAGATTAGATTAGAAATGGTGTGACCATTTTTCTTATTATTTATCTCTTTTTCTTCTCTTGCATTTGGAGATTCCTTTTTTCCTCCACCATTTAGAAAATGGGCCGGCCACATTTTGAGGATGGGGTTTGAGGGTGGGGGTGTGAGATTTTTGGTGTGAGGAATTCATTCTTATTTCATTCCTTGCTAGAAAAATGAGAGCACCATTTTTCTCCAAAGTTTTTTCTTTATTCACCTCCATCAATGGAAACTTCAAACCCCATGAGACATACCTCTCTACACTTGCCTACAGCATTCCTTGGGTACGTCGGCTAGCCAACTTCGTGCCCGAATTGCCTCGGTCCAGAGGTGGGAGACCGTAAAAGAACCCGGCGATGTGGTGCCCGTTCTGACGAGGAGATGAAGACCGGAGGTTCCGCGAGGAGATCGGAGTGGAGGCCGAAGGCCGAAGGACACGGATCGCTCGGTATAGCTTTCTACTCCTTTTCTAGTTTGCTAGAGTTAGGTTAATGGCCCGATCCGGGTTTTATAGTGCGCGGTGATGCCGGCTTCTAGTTTTATAAAAAGTTTCGTTTCTGCATTCCGGTGTCGGATTGACGGCCGGGGCGCCGCCGTGCACTTACAACTTGGTCATATCGGAGAGAAAAGACTAAGTAAGTTATATAAAGATGGACTCTTGAATACGTTCGAATTTTCATCTTATGAAACTTGTCAGTCTTGTCTCAAAGGAAAGATGACCAAATCTCCATTCATTGGACATGGAGAAACAGCAACAGAGCTCTTGGAACTCATACACAGTGATGTATGTGGTTCGATGTCTATACATGCATGGGGTGGGTTCTTGTACTTCATCACATTCACTGACGATCTCTCTAGATTCGGATATGTGTATCTTATGAAACACAAATCTGAAGGTTTTGAGAAATTCAAGGAATTCAGAAATGAAGTAGAGAACCAGGTTGGCAAAAGTATCAAGATCCTCCGATCGGATAGAGGAGGGGAGTACTTAAGGAAGGAATTCCTAGAATACTTAAAAGACAATGGAATTCTCTCTCAACTTACTCCTCCGTATACACCACAAAACAACGGTGTATCAGAGCAGAGGAATCGTACCCTATTGGATATAGTTCACTCCATGATGAGTAATGCTGAGTTACCTCTTTCATTCTGGGGATATGCACTTCAAACAGCAACACATCTTTTAAATCGAGTTCCATCCAAATCCGTGCCTAAGACTCCGTATGAAATATGGAGTGGTAAGAGTTTGTATCTTAAATGTATTAAGATTTGGGGTTGCCCAGCTTATGTCAAAAATCAGAACCCAGACAAACTTGAGGCACGGTCATTTTTTTGTAAATTTGTGGGATACCCAAAAGATTCTAATGGGTATCTATTCTACCATGCAGAGGAACAGAAGATTATTGTTTCTAGGAACGCCACATATTTGGAAAAAGAATTTCTTGTTAAAAATATTAATAGCAGCACGGTAGAATTGGATAAAATTCCAGAGAAACAAACTATAACTGAAGATTTGGTGGAACCGCTAGATTCAGTTTTACCCGACGAACCTCAGTGACTCCGCAGATCTGGTAGGATTTCTCATCCGCCCGAGAGATACTACGGTTTTCTCATAGAAGGGGATCGAGATGATTGCATCTTGGAAGAAGATGACCCTACCAGTTTCAGGCAGGCCATTATCAGTAGGGACTCTAATAAGTGGCTAGATGCTATGCGATCCGAAATGGAGTCCATGTACACCAATAAAGTGTGGACCTTGGATATTGCTCCACCTGGGGTAAAACCCGTTGGATGCAAATGGATCTACAAAAGGAAACTTGGTGTAGATGGGTAGGTGGAAACCTATAAGGCTTGACTCGTTGCAAAAGGTTTTCGTCAAAGACCTGGTGTGGACTATGAAGAATCTTTTTCTCCAGTGGCTATGCTCAAATCCATTCGGATCCTACTTGCCATTGCTGCCTTCCATGACTATGAGATCTGGCAGATGGACTTAAAAAAGGCTTTTCTAAACGGCGGTTTGGAAGAGTGCGTTTATATGGATCAGCCAGAAGGTTTTGTAGACAGTGGAAGCAGCGGGAAGGTGTGCAAGTTTCTTAAATCCATTTATGGATTAAAGAAGGCATCGCGGAGCTGGAACATCTTTTTTTATTAAACAATCAAAGAATTTGACTTCATCAAGAACGAGGATGAGCCTTGTATTTAAAAGAAGATTGTAGGACGAACTGTCGTATTCCTAGTCTTGGACGTGGAAGACATTCTTTTGATAGGAAATAACATTCCTATGCTACAATCGGTCAAGCTATTCTTGTCACAACGGTTCTCCACGATGGACCTGGGTGATGCCTCCTGCATTCCGGGGATCAAGATCTACAGAGATAGATCCAAGAGATTACTGGGACTTTTGCAGTCCGGGTACATAGAGTTCGTACTAAAGAGATTTAGTATGGAAGATTCCAAGTGCGGTAATATACCCGCATTGCACGGAATCGCCCTCTCCATGAAGTTGTCTCCTAAGACTGACGAGGAGAGGGTTCGCATGAGCACTATACCTACGCTTCGGCGGTAAGATCTATATTGTATGCGATGTTATGTACAAGACCAGATGTAGCTTACGCGCTAAGCGTGGTGAGCCGGTATCAGTCAGACCCAGGTGAGAACCGCTGGACCGCAGTGAAGAACATTCTCAAGTACCTGAGAAGGACTAAGAAGATGTTCCTGGTTTAAGGTAATGGAGACCTCAGGGTCGAGTCCTTTACCGATTCAACCTTCCAGAGTGACAAGGATGACAGCAAGTCTGTCTCGGGTTTTGTGTTTACCCTCAACGGAGGGGCGGTGTGTTGGAGGAGTTCCAAACAGGATACCGTCGCAGACTCGACGATGGAGGACGAATACATTGCTGCAAGCGATGCCGCAAAAGAGGTGGTCTGGATGAAGAAGTTCATTAATGAACTTCAGGTGGTTCCGTCCATTGTTGACCCAATACCTTTGTATTGCAATAACAATGGGGTTATAGCTTTAGTGAAGGAACCACGGTCCCATCGGAAATCCAGACACATCTAAAGGCGGTATCACCTGATCAGGGAGATCATTGATCGCCAGGAGATCGAGGTACGGAGAGTGGACACTAAAGATAATACGGCGGATCCATTCACAAAGGCCCTCCCTTAAGCACAGTTCGAGTGACTTTTTGAGCTATTGGGTATGCGGTACGCCAGTAGCTGGTCTTAGCGCAGACGTTGGGTATGTGGTACACCAATTAGTGGCATTTAGTGCAAGTGGGAGATTGTTGGATATGTATGCCCTAGAGGCCATTTTTTTATAGTACTAGTTTGTATAATACATTTTGGAAGCTTGGGATATATACACGGGTTGATGACAGTCTTGCTCGATATTGTAGTATGCTACTTAGTTTGTATCTATCTTAATATGTGTATATGTTTCTTTTAACATATCGCTAATACATATTGATGGAGCCCTTAGGATCTTTGCTTGACTACCAACGTTATGTTGGCGATCACACTAGTGGGGGCAGGGTAATCCATAAGCAAATCCTTATACAGGTCCCTCGTCATAGGATTATCGAATCAGGGCATCGATACTCCAGAGTACACTAGTGTATACTCTTCTCATCCAAGCATGGGAGATGGTCTGTCCCACAACCATTAATACGTCATACTGGAGATAGTATACAGGTGCTCGTTAGGTTATGAGTACACTGGCCAGGACCTATCTGGAACTGTTGGTTGGTATTATACCTGTCGTTAGTTAGCAGTTCCCAGGTGACACGATTACAACTTAGTCCGTTGACTTGACACTACTACTTCGCCTCAAGTGTGTTCCCACTGTTCTTTGATTGCTACCCTACCATGAATCTATTGAGTCGTGCAAACAAGTAGTAGTTGGGTGCAGTCCCGAAGCACTTGGAGGCAGTGGCGGTTAGACAAGATTCGTCTTCCGGCATTGGGGGTTGATATTGCACTGTGTTTAGGAGAGCCATTACACAAAGTCCCCGGCCAGGGCAAGTGAGATTTACTGGTAGGGTTTCTAGTAGTTTCTAAGGGTGTTCTGGAATACACTCCGACACGACTTATACCGCTATTAGGGGTCTGACGTTCACCACCCCCTAGGCCTGATATGCGATACTCTTAGACGAACATACCAGACTGTACGGAGATTGTCACAGATAGGCTCAGTAGGAGTTTGGATGAGCTTGCTCGTCGACCTTCTTATCGACAGATACCTGGGTAGCCATTATGCAAAGCTAGTGCCGCTGACGTGCTTGTGGTTAAACCCACTGCCAGAGTACTGTTGGGTCTTTAGAGTCCCAAACAGAGGGTTTCCCATCTTCGGGCGAAACGAGTAGAGGTCGTATGGTTTTACAACAGGGTTCGATCACATACGTGTACTTATGCACGTATGGTGCTCGAACGGACAATACTAGTGGGATTTGGTTTAAGCCGGATCCTAGTATTTGATTATTAGATTAGCTTCATCTCATTGTATTCGTGTTTCTCGGAACACGGATGCGGGTATGTATATACAAATGAGAGGGGGTATAGAAGGAGACATCTCATTAGGGTTTTGACCATTGACTTGGTCAAAACAAATATGAGAAAAGGAAAGTATTTGTTAATTTTGATAAATGATAATCTTTTGAGGCATGGCTACTTGGTTGGCCATTTGACTTGGGATGACTTGTTGACCATATATATTTTGTGAGATATTTTTTGACCATATATATTTTTGTGAGATATTTTCCATAACAAATGGTCATATATAAGTTAGCCATTCCATTTATTCATTATCATTATCACAAATACATTCTCTTTCCTAAAAGCTTGCTCTCTTCTTCTTCCTCTCTAACCCTAGTGTCTTATGAGTTGAGAATCAAGGGTTTAGTGAGATAAGCAACTCTAATTCACACTCTACTCACATTAGTCCACTTAGATTAGAAAGCTAAGTGTTCTAGTTACCTCAAGTTGGAGGTTTAGCTCAAGGTTGGAACTCTCGGGTGGATCATCGTTAACACAAGGAGGCCGAAGTTCAAGCACGATCCATACTTCCATCGAGGAGCTTAAGGAGAGGATCAAAGACCCGAAGGACTTGTTTTCGTTAGGTATACTTTCTATCATATTAGATAGAACCCATTTGCTAACTAGGTTTATGGTAAAGATCCATTTTTTCGGTTTATTCTAGCGCCAAGTTTTTGATCGCTATAAAAATTTTGTTCCGCATTTGGCCACGGAAATTGGCCGGGACGCTAGTGTAACCCTTCAAGGAATACGTAGCTGCAACTTTTTTGATTAAGCTAATCTAATAATCAAATACAATGAGATGAAGCAAATCTAATGGGTTTTCCATGTACTTGGTGTACATGGAAAAGTTGAGACTTTCAAAGCTATGCTTAAGTCCATCCAGATCCTACTTGCTACGGCTACATACCATGACTACGATATCTGGCGGTTGGGTGTCATGACTGCTTTTCTAAATGATGTTTTAGAAGAGAGCGTCTATAAGTACACAGCCAGAGTGCTTCGTAGACAGTGGGAGCAGCGGAAACGTGTGCAAGATGCTTTATAGGATAAAGCAAGCATCGCGGAGTTGGAACATCTGTTTTGATGTGGTAGTCAAAGAGTTTGACTTCATCAAAATGGTAAATGAACCTTGTATATACAAAAAGGTAGTAGGGAGTATGGTGGTGATCCTCGTAGAGTACGTGGATGACAAACTCTTGATAGGGAAGGAGTTTCCTATGCTACGATCGGTCAATCTCTGCTTATCACAAGGATTCTTCATATAGGATCAAAGTGATACCTACTAAATCCTGGGTTTTGTATCTATGAGATAGATCTAATTGGATGTTAGAATTCTCACTAGTTGTAGTGAGATGGTATCAATCGATCCTGGGGAGAATCACTGGAAAGGTTCCAGGGTGATAAAGACGACTGAATGTCAGTCGCAGGCATTGTCTTTACCCTCGGTTGAGGGGTGGTATGTTGGAAGAGTTCCAAACTAGATACCGTGACTTACTAGACGATTAAAGGCAAGATACATCGTTACCAAGGATGCTACTAAAGAGGCAGTCTGGATATATATAAGTTCATGAGATGAACTTCGTTCCTACCATTGTGTGACAATGGAGTTGTGGCTTATGCCAAGGAACCCCCGTCCCATCAAAAAATCCAGATATAACTCTTAGGCAGTATCACCTGATCATGGAAATGGTTGATCTCCAGGGAGATCGAGGTTAGGAGAGTAGACACAGAGGACAACAGCGTGGATCCACTCACAAAGGCCTTTTTCCCAGTAGAGACTTTTATGGGATGGTTGAGTATGAGATACTTCAACCAAAGCTAATTGTTGGGTATGTGATACCACAATAGATGGCCCTAGTGCAAGTGGGAGATTGTTAGTTATATGTATGACCTAGAGGCCATTACTGTACATTTGATGTATATTGTAGTGGATGCTTGGACATATATAGGGAGGACTTTCTTGCTCGACATGATAGTATGCTATCTGGTTGTACTTTATCTTAACATGTTCTCTAATTGTCTCTATATTACATGTTGATAAAGCCCTTAGGATATGTACTCGACTACTGGGACTATGATGAGATCATACTAGTGGGGCCACGGTAGTCGACGAGTATATCCTATAACTGTTCCTAGTCGAGGGTGTATCGAGACAGGGCATCGATACACCAGAGTAGACTAGCGTATACGCATCTTGACCCATAGGATGGGCGATGGATGATCCCATATCCATCGGTGTTTGACATCAAGGATGGTGTACGGGTGCTCAGTAGAGACTAGGTACACTGGACGGACTCGCCGAGAACTCCCAGATGGTATTATACCTCACGTCAGATGGCAGTTCTCCGGTGACACTGGTACAGAGTAGTCTGTTGATCCGAGATCGTCATAGAGCCTTGTGTGATTCCCA
Source organism: Agapanthus africanus (assembly GCA_030015575.1). Lineage (NCBI taxonomy): Eukaryota > Viridiplantae > Streptophyta > Magnoliopsida > Asparagales > Amaryllidaceae > Agapanthus > Agapanthus africanus. The sequence goes on along the minus strand of JASDDO010000014.1, from coordinate 457,151,707 downwards.
CTGTGCTTTGATTTCCATCATACCACGTCCAAGAGGGCATGAAAAAAGGTGGCTTTTGGGTACAGTCCCGAATCGCATGGAGGCAATGAGCGATAGGAGGGGATTCGTCTCTCCCGGTATAGGGAGTTGATGTTTTGCTGTGTTCGATTTGCTATAACCGGAAACCCCTGGCCAGGGTTGCTGAGATTTACTGGTAAGTGTTATTAGTAGTTTCTCGAACTGTTATAGACCTCATATCGACACGACTTATCGAGCTACTGGGGTCTGACGTTTACCACCCCTAGGCGAGATATGCGACATATCAGACGACGAGATCGGACTGTACGGGATTGTTACTGATTGGATTCACAGGAGAATGTACAGGCTTGCTTGTTGATCTTATGAGTGCTCAATACCTGGGTGGCTGTTACGTTTAGCTGACCGCTTGCAGCTTGTGGGTGTTTGATATGATCATCACCTACTGCCGGCGTATTGACGATTCTTTAGAGTCCTACACAGATGTTTCTTGACTCAGGCAAAACGGAGTAGGAGCACATATATGATATGTGCGGGACCGTGGATAATGCGGTATGTGATACCGTATTGGATTCTTGCGATATGAGATATCGGCCGGGTATATGTGATATAGCCGGGTCATCGTATTAGTCGGTTATTTGTGAAATAGCGGGATTATCGGATCAAGTGTTGATTCGATAATTTAATATATAATAATATATATGATATATTAAATTACATTAACTAATATTAGCTCACTAAAAGATTCATTTTCTCACGGGATAATACATTGATATATATGCGATATATGATAATTGTATTATTTTCTATTGTTACAAAATATATTGTATATATGATATATAATATTGTAACATGTCAGGGTTACAAATTTAACAATGGTTTAGGGTTTAAACTTGGCTAGGGTTTGGATTAGGGTTAGATTTTGCATGAAGCTTCCATGAAGCTTCATGAAGCTTTGACTTTGTGTTTTGCTTGATATTTTGTGATGATATTATGTTAACCCAATCAAAACCATTAACTCTAGTTAATTCTCTACAAGGGTTAACTCCTTCATTCTTAACCCTTGGTTAGATTTGTAACCACTACAAAAATTCATTATTCATCACAAAAGGATTCTATCATCTTCTTCCTTGAGTTCCTTGTTGGAAAAAGCTTTCAAGCTTTTTGCTAAGTGATGAAAGTGAGTGAGAATATGAAAACAAATGAGAGCAAAAATCCTACTTCATCATCCTCATCTACCCTTGCCCTTTAGATTAGAGTGTTCACTTCATTTAGTGAGTGTTAGATTGTGTTAATGAAACTTCAAGTTAGATCATCTTTGTTATCGAAGATCGGAATCAAGCTTGCATCTTTCTCTTCGTGGAGCCTCTCGAGAGTTCGGAACACGATGATCGCAGCGAAGGGACTTCAACACGGAGCTTAAGAAGTGAAGGACTGGATCTACAAAGGTTGTAATCACTCTCACTTAGTATTAAAGTGTTTAATATGCTAGTTTTCACCTAAACCCTAGTTTAAAGATCCGGCTTTGGGTTGTTCGGCACGGCTAAAATTTTAATCAGGCATGGTTGATGCCTCGTAGAACCTTGTGAGCGTGCTTAGCAACCCTACAATATTGATGGATTATTTTCGTCTCATTGTATTCATATTTTTCGGAATACTGATACGGGTATGTTTATTCGGTTGAGGGGCATTCTCATAATTTACTCGGGATTGCTTCTAAAAGAAGACACCTCATTAGGGTTTTATTCTTTTGATTAAAGGAATAATGAGGTGGAGGTTTACATTAAATGAAGCATGGCTCTTAGTGACTCATGGCTATGACTCACTCATTAGATATTTGTGAAGCTTGCTAGATATTTTGTGAGATATTTTATCTCATGAATTATTATATGCTTCATCTATTCATCACAAATGAGACATCTTTATTTTTATCTCTACTCTTCACTCTCTTTTCCTCAAGCTCCTTCTTCTTCCTCTAACCCTAAATCTCTCATGTGTTGAGAATCCTAGCGTACGTAGAGAACTATTAATCCATCTGCACTCTCTAAATTATCTAGGACATCTAGTTTATTAAACTAGGTGCCCTAATTATCTCGGATTTGAGGTAGGAGCTCGGACTATAGACTCTCGGGTGGATCATTTTTGACTCGAGGAGGCCGACGAGGAAGCATCGATCCGTTACGATCCTTGGAGCTTATAACGAGGTGGAAGACAGCAAAGAAGACCTGAAGGACATGTAACGTGAGGTATAAACTTCTTTCGGAGTAGTTAACCTCTTAGTAGTTAGCTAGTTAGGGTTTAGCATCGATCCTGGAGTTCAAGTCGGTGTTGCGACACCCGTAAAAATCGTTTTTTACGTATTCCGCCTTCCCGAGAACCCGCGGGGTGCACGACATCGACTTACATCTTGGATGACTCATTTTTCTATCTTCACTTGGAGTAGCACGGTGATACCAAATCATTGCCTCGGCTGTTTTCTTGCACCTGAATAGACTCTGCAGCCTCTGTGTTATGGAAAAGTATCGTGATATCTTGACAGGTATATCGGGCTTCTTATCAGATTCTTTCGGTTTATACCTGGCCTCTCCGCATGTTGGACACTCTTTCAAATGTGAATTCTCTTTCCGTTTTAACATGAAATTTTTGGGACAGGCTTGAATCTTCTCACACTTCAGACCCAAATCAGACATCATCTTATGGGCTCCGTATCAGCTGTCGGGCACACTATTTCCCGGGGGTATAGAATCTTTCAAGAACTTCAGAAGCATCGTGAATTACTTGTTGCTCCATCCATTTAGGCACTTAATCTGGAAAAGTTGGACGAACCATAATAGCGTGGAATACTTTGTATTCTCATAAATTGGTCTTCTAAGATCATTCATGAACTTTTCATACTTATCCGCATGCGGTCTTTGACCGGAGGGAATGTCATCTTCGGTAGGAATACCATCACCTATGGCGGCCTCTACCATGTCAACCATTTCTTCTCCTGGAAAGAAGTTACCGTCTTCTTCTACCACATTACCGTCTTCTCTTTCCTTTTCTGCCGCATTACTGTCTTCTTCTTCTCCTTCTCCGTGATATAGCCAAGTTGTATAAACTCTAGTAAAATCATGTTTAACGATATGAAGCTCTACGAATTCTTCCGTCTGCCAGTACTTATTCCCACATCTATCGCACGGGTAGAGAATCTTCTCTAACACGATCTTATTATGTGCTCGTGCAAATTCAATGAAAGCAGCAACTCTTGCGACAAACTTAGGTTGCATACGTTGTTTCCAATCCACGTACATCCAGTCCTTAACTCTGATGTACTCATGGGCCATGTTAGACTGTATAACATATAAATTGTAGGTTATGATGACTATATTGAGAAATCTAAAAACGGGATGATTACTGAGATAAAAGAAAATCCGTAGATGCAAGTTTGTCGTTGAAAAGAATAAATTATCGATTAACAAAGTTAGATTTGAAGATACCCAAGTATGAGTTGTATTCTGCGTATATGTGTTTCAATTTATGATTTCCCTTAAGTTTAGGGTTGTTAGTGTGTAAGTGCTTTGTGTGTGCATTTGTTGTGTATTCATGTTGTATGTGTGTGTTTCGGTTGTCCTAGATAAGGCTTCTATCCCATTAAGAATTTATAGAGCCGACATCCATTCGCTTGTGCTTTCATCTGTTTCGAGTAAATTTCGGCAGCACCTCCCCACTGTTCTCCAAGTACACTGTAATAGAATTGATAATCATTTCAATGCTGTGAAACAACGTTGAAATGAACATCTAGTCTATCTTTTTACACGGAGAACCAGCAGAAAAGTACCGACGAAATAACTCGAAATGAATGAAAACACAAGTGAATGCAGGTGTTTACTTTATACATTCCTAACTTGTCCACACTGGACAAATCTATCGGTTATCATATGATTGAATCTTCTCATCACATAGACTACACGACGGTTGTTAGTACCGAACTATACCGTCCAATATTTAATAACCTTCGTATAGTTCTATATCACGATGAACATCGAACGTATGTTAACCGATAGACGGGGACTAATTCGCGCTTTAATTTTCACATATGAGTATCGATAAGAATATGAAAGTTTCATATTATCATCGAGTATCATATATTGGTTTTAACTTGAACATTTAACATGAATAGGTTTTACGTTTACGTTTCGTTATTAAGGTTTCGATGTTTTTAGTTTAAGGTAAATTTTTCTTGCGTTTACAGTAAAGTTGTACGTTTACGTTATCATCTAGTAGATAACTAGTATCCTGCTGAAGGAACTAGTGCACCCTAAACCCTAAACCTAATTAACCCAAATTAACCTTAATCATCACCCTAACTCAAATTATCCCTAATTAACCCAAAATTAACCCAAATTAACCTAATTATCCCAAATTAACCCTAATCAACACCCTAACTCAAATTATCCCTAATTAACCCAAAATTAACCCAAATTAACCCTAATCAACACCCTAACACAAATGCACTCTATTTTACCTAATTAACCCTAGTCCAAACCCTAACAAAAATTAACATAACCCTAATCATCACCTAAACCCCAACCCTAATTAATCTAATTAACCCTAACCTTACTCTAATCATCACCAACCCTATTTCACCTAATTAACCCAAACTAACCCTAATCCTAACCCTACCTAATTAACCCTAACCCTAACCCTAAACCGAACCTTAACCCTAACCCTAGACCGAACCTTAACCCTAACCCTACCTACCCTACCTAATTAATCCTAACCCTAGCCCAAACCCTAGACCGAACCCATACTCTAAGCCCTAGAAGTAACCCTAACCCTAACCGTAAACCTAAAATCAACAATAACACAAATAAAAGCATAATTATTAGTTCAAATTTGAAATTAACTTGCCTCAGTAGTTGTTTTGCCTTCAGATAAAAAGGGTGGTGGCGAGGATTCTGCTGTCGACGACGAGCTCGCGCAGGTGTGGTGGCGAGGAAGGAGGCACGCGGGTGTACTGACGACAAGGACGTCGACGATGGGAGTACCGGCGACGAGTAGGCACGTGCGGGTGTGGTAGCGAGGAGGCGCGCGCGGAATATCGATCGCGGGGAAGGAGGAAATTTTGGGAACGATGAGGAAATTTCTGGGCTTTATTTTTTTTATAAATAACCTTTCGTTGCCCCTACGGATTAATCCGTAGATCCTTGTTTTGCGGTTCCATAAAGGCAAATAAAAGATTACATTTTAATTTTTAATTAATCCGTAGGACACCATAGGGGCAAATCGATGGCCCTACGGATTAATTCGTAGGGGAAAAAAAAGTTGCACCTACGTATTCCTTGAGGGGTTACACTAGCGTCCCGGCCAACTTCCGTGGCCAAATGCGGAACAAAATTTTTATAGCGATCAAAAACTTGGCGCTAGAATAAACCGAAAAAATGGATCTTTACCATAAACCTAGTTAGCAAATGGGTTCTATCTAATATGATAGAAAGTATACCTAACGAAAACAAGTCCTTCGGGTCTTTGATCCTCTCCTTAAGCTCCTTGATGGAAGTCATAAATTAGTGGTAATTAGTCACATGGTTAAAGCTTGTAGAAGCTTATGGAACCCTTGACCAAGTCCACTCATTTTGTTTTACTTTAAGATATTTATTAACCTAACTATTATTGTTAACCCTTGGTTTATTCTCTACATGAGTTAGTATATGACACTAACTCACCCATGGTTGCTATTCTCACCTCATGAGGTCATTCTTCATCACTTCACTTGATCTTCTTCCTCAAGAGAAAAAGCTTACTAGCTTTTTTCTAAGTGAGAAAATAATGTGAGAAAAAGAAATCTAAAGAGTGCCTACTTCCTACTTCATCATCCTCTACTATTAGCCATTTAGTTTAGGGTGTTTGGTTCACTGATTTACCATTAGTGAAGAGGTAGCATGAGCTTGAGTCTCCTCGACGTAGGTCATCTTCGGCCTCGAAGACATTGAGCAAGGTTGTTCGTTTCTTCATGTGAACCCTTATTAGAGTTCGAGAGTTCACCACTTGGAGTGAAAGGACTACTACACGGAGCTTTATAAGTGAAGGACCGGTCTACAAAGGTTGTATTCCTCATTCACTTAGATGTTAAGATGTTAACATTGCAAGTTTGTTTAAATATAGTTAAAGATTCTAGGTTAGGGTTCTTTAGAACGGCAAAAATTTGAAAACGGCATGGATGATGCCTCCCGAAACCTTGCTGCCGACCTAGGGAACCCAACAACCTAGGCCATCAAGTTTAGCAAGCTTGTTTCCCTAGTTACCTCAGTTTTGAGGTGGAGCTCGGACTATAGACTCTCGTGTGGATCGTCTTTGACTCGAGGAGGCCGTCGAAGAAGCTACGATCCGGATCAATCCTTGGATCCTACGTAGACGAGGAGGACGGTGATGAAGACCCGAAGGATAAGTATCATGAGGTATAACTTCGTATCCGAGTAGTTAAACCTCAAGTAGTTTGCTAGCTAGGGTTTATGAACGATCCTTGGTTCTAGTCGGTGTGGTGAAGCTCGTAAAAATCATTTTTTGCCAATTCCGCCTCTCCGCGAACACGTGGGGTGCGCGACATCGACTTACAGTCTCACTCATCATTCACATAATCACATATATATACCTATATCTCAGGTCACATCCGTATCAAATATCTCATATCGCCTTGCATCCGTATAACGACATATCAAACCAAGTCATCATATCTCGTCGTATACTGTTTTCATCACATCAATATCTCGCATCAAGTGATCTTATATATATTTATCTTATTTTACCGATCTCATAACACATCTATCCAATCTTATCATGTTTATCGATCTCATGTTATGTCCTTATACATCTCGTTTAATATCTTATATCAATCATATCCGCTCGTATTATCTTATCCCATCGCCAACTAACTCTTTTAACCATATCCATAAGTTTCTCACTTGGTGTCCCTAACCATATTATATATATATATATATATATTTCCACTTAATTTGTGTGGGGGTGCTATACGCCATCCACCTGACTTCCCCTGTAGATATAAATCTACTCACATGCGGAACTCCTTGTTCAGCCGTAGTCGATGTGCTTCGTCGTCTCAGAATCCATGCGAAGGTACCTACAATTAATACACAATCGCAATGTTATTAAAATCAAGTCCAAAAAACCGATACGGCACACGGTGGGCTCATAGGTTAGAACCTATATTCTACGCATGCAAAAATGACCAAACAACCCTCGTCGTTGACGTACAAACATCCAACGGCCCAATACAATATCAAATGCCAAAACCAAGAAATTCCAATATCGGAAAAAATAACCAAAACCACCTCAATATGCTCCCATATTTTGGCTCATGTAATCTGGAGAAAAAATAAAAATATAGTAGCTATGTTACAAGGTATGTGAGCTACAGGCAAAACCTCAACACAAATTCCTAAATTTTGGCTGGCCTATTTGCTACAGTAACCGCCCCCGCTGGCCCCTCCTTGGAGTTTGGGTATCGTCTTCTCGTGGTGGTCTCCTATTGGTCTAACTAAGTCAATGTATATGTTTGATTTTTTTATAATGGTCCCGGGTTTCTCCAGATTCCCTATAGACCTCCAAAAATGTCACAAAACCGACACGGAAAGTTTCTAAGTTCGTATTTTGGTTTTAATCTCGGGTCTTGGCCAGTAAAACCTCACTAAGGGTTAAGTAAACACCCATTACAAATCATAAGTCCACACAATCACCCAAACCCTCTCTAGGAATTTCTAAACATCACTAATCAACATCGATTTAACTCTAAACTAACAATAGGATAAACTAAATACAATGACTTAACTAAAGTCTAACAATATACCTTATTTGGCAACTCAAGAATTTTCTTGAGTTGCTCAAAGCCTTCAAAATCCAAGCTTGGAAGGTCCATAAGGTGTAGGATGAGGTGGAGATCATTTTTAATGATGGGAGTATAGGGTTTTGGTGAAGATTTAGGGTGGTTGCCCTGGGCTAGAGGTGTTAGAGGAGACATGAAGATGAAGATGAAGGAGATGATGAAGGAAATAATGAAAATGAGGAAGGAAAATGAATGGGTGAGAATTGGTCAAGGGTCTCTCTCTCTTCTTTTCTCACCCTTACTCTCTCTCACATGCGGCATGCCATGCCATCATCATGTTGTCCCCCCTCTCTTTCTCTTCAATTATCCTCTCATGGCTTTCCTTTTCTTTTTCTTTTCTCCTCACTCATATAAAACTAAATGCATAACACAGATAAAATGAAACAAACATGCAACAAAATGCAACATGTCATGGTGGACTAGCCATGATTAATTAAAAATACGGATTTGGCATAATCGTGATTGGTAGTGCACTAATCGAGTTTAATTTAAACTAGCATATAATTAATTATAAAAATGCAGAAATCCGATAAATATATTTTTAAATGAATGAATCATTTTAAATCTCCATTATTTTCCAAATATTGGTAAATAATTATACCATTTTACGAAAATCCCCATTTCACAAATCGACTAGTTTTCGCGAGATATATTATTTTATTATTAAATTCCAAAAATAATATTTTATATTTTTGAAATGTTACAATCTTCCCCCCTTAAATAAATTCGGTCCTCGAATTTAAATTTAAATCCCCAAATACTAAAACATTTCAATAATCAGCTCAAATCACGGGGCTCCGAAATCACGGAAGATATAAAAATACCACAGCGCATCGTGTGCGCTTGGAAATGAGTATGGAACTCAAAATAGAACTCTGTCAAGCGTAACGCAATCACTGGAGTTACAATGGAGATATACATCTCGAAATCCACTAATGAAATCCAATGTACTATAGTCAAAATCATAATACGTATATAGTACGCATCCTTGGAAAAATCTCCTAAAACTGAATAGAACACATGCAAAATCTTTTCTAAATCGCCGTGTGATGTGTAACTCACGGTACTAGTGACGGACTCTCATTTTTAAAGTAATAAATATACGTTCATTTATGTTTTGCTCAAATATATGTTCCGCCGTTTTGAAATATCCCAAAAGGTTTTCCTTTATAAACGTTCGTGTCGCTCGCGGACACGTAGGAAATAGCGAGACTATAGCTCCTTTTTGAAAACCTCTTGTTAAACTTTTAATTCATGCAAAGTACTCAGGTACTGTCCTCAGATCAGTCATGTTCGGCTACTACATAATATAGTGCCCATCATGAAAACAATGTGCTCAAGAGCAAAATCAGCCTCAAAAGGCGTATCCAATAATCACGTGCGTCTGGTGCGCACGGAAATCAAAGACAAATACAAGTGCTACGACTGTGCACAAAACGAAACTAAGTGCAACGGGTGTGCACGAAAGCATCTGTCCAGTGCAACGGATGTGCACGACAATAATATCAAGTGCATCTATAGTGTACAAAATCACCTCTCATATCACGCGCCTAACATGCGCGAAAATCCAAATCAAGTGCATCCGTCATGCATGAATGAAATCTAAATCAAGTGCATCCAACATGAAGAATAAAATCTAAATCAAGTGCATCTGATGCGCACAAAATCCAATACCAAGAGCCTAATATGCGCAAAAATCCAACCCAAGCGCATCAGGTCCGTATAAATGCCCAGTGCAGTAAAGCGCACGAAAACGAGCGTCAAGTGCAAACGCACACAAAACATAAATCGGTGCAATCAATGCACGAAATAAAATCTGGTGCAACAATGCACGAAATATAAATTTAGTGCAACCAATGCACAAAATACGAATCGGGTGCGACAAGTGCACGGAAACTCATCAATAACTCAAATGCGTATAAAAAGCAACACCGAGTGTACCAAGGTGTAAAAATCACATGCATGTGCAACTACGTGCACAAAATCCATATCAATGCACTGCAAGCACATGTAAGCTATACCGAGTGCATAAATCAAATCGAGTGCGTACAACATGCACACAATCTCGTCGACAGTATCAAAATCCACGGAATCATAAATATGTGCAACCAAGGCACAAAACCGATATCAAGTGCAATAGATATGCACAAATCGCAAATCGATGTAGCGGTGTATAAACATAAATCAAGTGCAATAACTGTGCACAAAAGAAAAATATCCAATAGGTGCCATGGTGCACGAAAACAACATCATGAAACTCAATCATCAAAACTCAATTCCAAGAGATATAAGCGTGATACTCGGATCAAAAATGCAAATCACAACAAATGACATTTAGGTACACCTCCTGCAATATCGAAAAATGTCGGTGCGCCAAAAACTGGCAGAGCAAGAACATCTGCTTTCCTCCTGCTCACGGTCTGGCGTCCTCTGCTTCTGGGTCCTCATTTTCTCTGTGGATTACCAATCTCTCAATCCATCGGCTCGTCGGCCCGGTCAGGTGTACTAATGAAAATGATTCCGCTCTGACACTTCTCTGGTCATCTCTCGGCCAATTAGCATGACCACTCGTAAAGCAGCACGTCACTGGCTGTCGCGACCCAAATTTAGGCACATGACCGGCACTTAGACTACGTAACGTCAACAGGCGTAACGCAATTTAAGTAAGCCGAAAACCCAGCAATCTAAACCATTACAAGAAGTAAAGGATAGAAACACTTTAAAATCTCAAGTAAGAACTTAAAGCTTAAGTTTGTTTTCATAAAAATTTCCACAGCACCTCCTTTGTAAAAGCTATCCCCGAAACGGGTACAAACATAAGATATAAGTAAAGCATCCCCAAACGAGAGCAAATCTCGCCCAAAGGCGGAAACAACCACCACAACAGATATACGACGCCGTAGCGCAGAAATAAGATAATCCACATAAATAAAGGCCGGCTCACACGAGCACGACAACCAAAGTCATAAGAATATACAACATCGATCATCACAACTCGTCTCTAAGTCAATACATGAAGGTGGTAGATGGAGAGTACTAGATACAAAAGATATACAATGTACATCATCGGATAACCGCAACCCACCTAATAGCAAAAGGCCTCACAGCCAACCGTAGCGGTATCCGCAAAAGTAGAGATAATAAGGCGCCCTGCCGCGACTACTCTGAGGATCAGACCTGCAAAACACTGTGGCACAACGGGGTGAGTTGCCAACTCGTGAATAGTAAATAACATCATACTGTAATCGCAAGTATGCACTAACAGCGATAATCTATCACATGTAATCTGATAGTATAAGTATGGCAATATGAATATGCAACTATCATGATCAAGGTACACCACCAGGGTACTATATCTACACGAATCAAATGCATATCAAATAAATTCTGAGTGTGGGATAAATAATGAACCTCATGCAGCATGGAAATACCTAGCGTCCATCAATGACACCCCAAATCCAAAAATCCTCAGGCGCCGTCACCAGGACTGGCCCTCATATCCTGTAAATCTCATGGAACCTGAGTGCCCAGTATCGGCACTCGAAAACATCATGAAATACTCGTTTCCAACATCGACACGTAAATCCACAGATCATATTTGTATATCTCACGGAACCTGCGTTTCCAATATCGACGCTCGCAATCCACGGAACCCGAGCACGCAATCCACGGAACCTGAGCTCGCAATCCACATATCCATACGTCTCACGGAACCTGAGTGTCCAACTCCGACACTCGCAATCCACGTATCTATACATCTCACGGAACCTGAGTGTCCAACTCCGACACTCGCAATCCACGTATCTATACATCTCACAGAACCGGTGTGTCCAACTCCGACACTCGCAATCCACGTATCATATCGAGAGAAATCGGGTTTTCAAAACAATACACATTTCTTGAAATATCCCCGCAGTTCTCAAATCTAGAATATCACATGAAATCCATATCTCAATGCGTAAATCCATGTAATATGATGTATGCGACATAGAATAACAATATGAGCATATCAAGGGAAAATCAGCTATTTAAATGCATCAAGTCATTAAATATATCACGCGGTTCCCAATTATCCAAATCCAACGCAACATCATATAATGTGAACATGTAGTTATAGCAAGGTATATGGGTGTACATGTAAGTATGTATGCGTGAGGTACATGTAGCTATAGCAAGGTAATGGTATATACCTATCAATAGTGATGTAATGCCATATAGGGGTATATGTAGCTATAGCAAGATATGTGTGTAAGCATGTAGGTATAGCAAGGAATATGTGCAAGCATGTAGGTATACAGGTATGCTATATTTCATATGCATAATGGAAATAAGGATCATGTCTCAATGTCCCTAACCAATACAATATCACATATGTATAGGTGTTGTGCGTGTTATGGCAATTACCGACAGTGTGTGTAGCATACAAATAGTGCTCGTGCAACATGAACTGTCAATAATAGTGCAGTGTCCACAAGGTACAAGTTCAGGCTCAACAAGTAATAATATGCAATGAAGTTCATGCACCATCTCTATATGTGCATATAAACATGCGGCTAATATCATATCATATCTATCCCTGGCGCTTAATGCCATACGGGCGATTTCCCCATAGATGTTAAATCTACTCACTGACTATCTCGAACAACGTAAATCAGTCACCCGCTTCCCTTTCTTCGCAGCGTTCGAAGTCCCCGCCTGCGATCCTATTAACACAAAAATAACAAGTGCAAATCTCAGAAATCGACCAATATCACGTACAAACTACGTATGACCGACGCACCAACTCCAAACCAATTCTCAAGTGTCCGTCTAGTGGTTAACGTGTGTGGCGACACCCCAAAACCAACCCAGGTGCAACAGCTACACAAGATCACGAACCGTGTCGGATAACGTAACACGTGTACTCAAAACACTAGATTAAAGCAAAGTGATCCCAGATTTTGTATACTGTCGAAACTCAAAAATCAAACAGTACCAAACACCTCTAAACAACTGCTGACAATTACGCTACAAAGACCAAACCCCAACTCCCCCAAATAGCCGAGTTTGCCGGATTTCCCCCTAATGTCGGCGGCCAAATCCGGGCCTATGGGGTTCGTGCTTCAAGTGAATACTTAGGGTCACTAGTACATCACTACTACACTGCTAGATTTTACAGTAAAATTCGCAGGTCATAACAGATCACAGAGACTCCAATATGACACTAAAAATACGATATTTTCACAAAACACTACTTTTAGTGTTCTAGACCACAACTACAAGGCAACACAACAAAATAAACACATAATTAACAGTTAGAGGTGATTACCTAGCCACTCTTTCTAAAAAAATCCTATCTTTCCAAGCTCCAAGGCAACCTAGTGGCTAATCATGACATGTGAAGTGTTTTCCATGGTGTTTAATGAAGTTTTGCAAGGATTTGGTGATGGGATAGTGAGTGCCCAGTTGAGAGTTGAGGAGATGAACAATAATTGAGAATGAGAGAAAAATGAGAGAGTGAGAGATGAAAATGATGAGAGGTGGGTGTAGGGTGAGTCTTAGCCTTACACTCACTCTCTCCCTCTCCTCATCAATGCTCACATAAATGCCTCATGACTCACCTAGCCACCTTTCTCTCAATCCAAAACAAGATATTTTCTCACACAAAATATCTAAGCTTAAGGTTAAACAAGGCATAGATTGCTTAAGGTGTCATGGTCATTTAACAAGATTAACACTAACTAACCCTCACATTAACATGCACGCGTGTGTGCAAGCCATAACAATTAATATAAAAATATTAATTAATTGTTATAAAACGTGAGGAAACCGATTTGGTAAAACTTTTCCTTAAAAACCCGCATTAACGCTTCATTAACACTAATCGCATTCTAAGGTGTTACAATCTCCCCCCTTAAAGAAATTCGTCCCCGGATTAAAAATTCTTACTAAGCGTACCTTCAAAGAGATGAGGGAATTTCTTCCGCATCTCCCTCTCGTCCTCCCAAGTGATCTCCTCACTAGTCGGGCTACGCCAAAGAACCTTCACAGATGGCAAGACCCTTGATCGATGTTTCTTCACCTGCCGATCTAATATAACTACTGGCTGCTCGATGAACGAAAGATCGCGCACAAGCTGAACGGTCTGGTGCTGAATCATATGAGAAGGTTCATGAAGGTATCTACGACGCATCGACACATGGAACATGGGGTGAACATCCAGAAAACTGGGCAGGAGCGCCAAACGATAGGCAACGGTACCAACTCGCTCAAGGATCTTGAAAGGACCTACAAATCTGGGACTAAGCTTCCCCTTTCTCCCAAATCTCATAACGCCCTTCATCGGAGAAATCCGTAGCAATATATGATCCCCCACTGCGAACTCAAGTTTGGGACGACGACGGTCGGCATAAGACTTCTGTCAGTACTGGGCTGCTCTCATCCTGTCCTGAATCAGCTGGATCTTCTCCGTAGTCTCATGAACTAGCTGAGGTCCCAAAACCCTGCTCTTACTGAGTTCGGTCCAACAGACTGGCGATCGACACTTCATACCAGACAAAGCCTCGAAAGGTGCCATCTGAATAGTCTCCTGAAAGCTGATGTTGTAGGTGAACTCAATCAACGGCAAGTGACGATCCTAAATGCCACCAAAATCAAGCACACACGCACGAAGCATATCCTCTAGAGTCTGTATCGTCCGCTCTGACTGACCATCGGTCTGCGGATGGAAAGCGGTGCTAAAACTCAACTGGGTACCCAAAGCTTCTTGAAGCTTATGCCAAAGACGACTAGTGAACTGGGTGCCCCTGTCGGATACGATGCATGTGGGAACGCCGTGCAAATACATAATCTCATCTATATACAACTGAGCATACTGAGCATAACCGAAAGTGGTCTTCACTGGAAGGAAGTGAGACACATTCGTCAACCGGTCAACGATCACCAAAATGGAGTCATACCCCCGACTGGTCCTGGGTAGACCCACAACAAAGTCTATGGAAATCTGCTGCCATTTCCATTCAGTAACGGGTAAAGGCTGCAGCTCTCCAGCCGGACTCTGATGCTCATCCTTGACTTGCTGACAAGTCAGGCACCTTAAAACGAAGTCTGAAACATCACGCTTCATCCTTTCCCGCCAGTAAATGTCTCTCAAGTCACTGTACATCTTGCTGGAACCAAGATGAACGCTAAAGGCTGACTGATGTGCCTGCTCTAGGATCTCATGTCTTAACCCATCAATATCTGGTACACACAAGGGAGTCCCATAACGTAGCACACCCTGGTCATCAATCAAGAACTCTGCATCTGTACCCTGCCGAACAAGCTCAAGAATCTCAGACAAACGAGCATCACTGGGCTGCGCCTTACGGATACGATCAAGTAGAAGTGGACAGGCACGGACATGAGCAAGTTGTCTTCCAGTGGAAGTGAACTCAAACTGTACTCTACCATCGCACAAGATCTGCCAATCTGCAGAAGACTGTCTCTGAACTGCGCTCAACTGGGACAAGCTCCCCCGGGCCTACGACTCAAAGCATCAGCTACCACATTCGTCTTGCCCGGATGATAAAGGATCTCGCAATCATAATCCTTCACAAGTTCCATCCACCGGTGCTGTCTCAGATTCAGGTCCCGCTGCTGGAAGATGTACTTCAAGCTCTTGTGGTCCATGAAAATCTGACACGACTCACCGTACAAGTGGTGTCTCCAGATCTTCAGCGCAAAGACCACCGCGGCCATCTCAAGATCATGAGTGGGATAATTCTGCTCGTGTTTCTTCAGCTGCCTAGAAGCATAAGCAATCACTCTATCATGCTGCATCAGAACACAAACGAGCCCCACTCAAGAAGCATCACAGTAAACAACAAAGCCACCTGATCCAGAAGGCAAAGATAGAACTGGTGCAATCGTCAACCGAGTCTTCAACTGCTGAAACTCTGCTCGCACGCATCAGTCCGAAGAAAAGGAACCCCCTTCCAGGTCAGTCCGGTCAGCGGTGCAGCGATGCTCGAGAAATCCTGCACGAAGCGGCGGTAATATCCAGCTAATCCCAAAAAGCTACGGACCTCTGTCACGGATACAGGTCTGGGCCAAAGTTGTACAGCCTCGATCTTCCTCGGGTCCATAAGAATACCGTCTCCCGTCACCACATGACCCAGGAAGTCAACTCTATCAAGCCAAAATGCTCACTTTGAGAATTTAGTATACAGCTGGTGCTCTCTCAATATCTGCAAAGCAATCCATAAGTGCTGCTCATGCTTCTCTCGACTCCTAGAGTAGACCAGAAGTCATCAATAAACACAATAAAAAACTGGTTGAGGAACGGCCTGAAAATCAGGTTCATCAGATCCATGAATGCTGCTGGGGCATTGGTGAGTCCGAACGACATCACCAGAAACTCATAATGCCCGTAGCGTGTACGAAAAGCAGTCTTCGGAATGTCATCATTCCGAACCCGCAACTGATGATAACCCGAACGCAAATCAATCTTAGAAAAATGTTTCGCACCCTAGAGCTAATCAAACAAATCGTCAATGCGAGGGAAAGGATACCTATTCCGCAGCGTAACTCAGTTCAATTGACGATAATCAATACACAACCTCAAACTGTCGTCCTTCTTCTTGACGAACAGCACAGGAGCTCCCCAAGGCGAAACACTCGGACGCACAAGTCCCTTATCAAGCAACTCTTGCAATTGATCTTTAACCTCTCTAAGCTCTACCGGAGCCATCCGGTAAGGCGGTATAGAAACAGGCCCCGTGCCAGGAATCAGATCAATGCAAAACTCAATATCGCGCTCTGGCGGCAAACCAGGTAACTTATATGGAAAAACGTCGGGAAACTCTCGCACGATAGGAACCCGGTCCAACGACCCTACTGTGGCTCCAGTATCACAAATGAAAGCCAAGAATCCCCGACATCCTCTCCTCAAAAGCCGACTAGAGCAAAGTGCTGAAATCAAATTGTGAGGGGCGGCACCACGGTCCCCCTGCAAAACCCGAACAGACTCGCCCGGAAAACTAAAACTGACTGTCTTCTCATGGCAATCCACAGACGCATAGCAAGTAGCTAACCAGTCCATGCCAAGGAGAACGCCGAAGTCCAAAATATCTAGAAGGATTAAGTCGACGGACGAGTCTCTATCTCCAATACAAACGACACACGACCGAAGCACATGTCACGCGATGAAAGAATCGCCAACAGGAGTAATCACAACAAGTGGCTGATCTAGAAAACACGACTCTCGGCCCAACCTCGGCACGAAGTGTGTAGAAACATACGAATGCGTAGATCCCGGATCAAACAAAACATGTGCATCAAAAGAACATATAGAAAGAGTACCTGAAACCACTGCATTGGATGCCTGCGCTTCCTGATGAGTCAAGACAAACACCCGAGCCTGCCCTCTTTTGGCGACTGGCTGACCTCCGCCTCTACCACCCCGCCCTCTCGGCAAAAAACCACCGTGACCACGACCTCTCTGAACATGAGTCTGACGCGGAGCAACAACAGGCATAAGAGGCAACGCCCTCTGAGGTGGAGAAGGTGGTAGGGTAACATGTGGTACAGTTGCCTCACCCTCACGTGGCTCAGTATAATCTCGAACGCGATGACACAAACTCCCACACCGGAAACATCCAGATGAAAACTGCTGACTCTCCTAAGGATAAGAGTTAAAAAGCTGTCCTCATCCCGAGCCTCCACTACCCCCAGTATCTGAACGGGAACTGTCACAGCATCTAAACACCTGCCTCCGTGCTGATACACCCGTACGAACCCTCTTCGGTTCCGGAACAACCGACGTCTCAGAAAGACGCTCCTCCATCAATAAGGCTGTGTCCACCGCTGCTGCATACGTGTCACAATGATGTATGCTGATAGCGAGGAACAACTGGGTAAGCAGGTCTCGAACAAACCTCTTGACCCGCATCTCCTCAGTAGCTACCAAATACGGAGCATACACAGACAACTCGGTAAACTGCACATCGTACTTGGCTACCGTCATACCTTGAGTCTGGTGTAACGACTCGAAACTATGAGCTCGAGCATCCCTGACGCTCTGCGGAAGAAAACGGGCAAGAAAAACCATCACAAACTCAGCCCAGGTCATAGGAGAAAGACCTGCGGCTCTGCCCTTCTCTAAGGACTCGCACCACTTCTGGGCCAAACCCTCCAGATGAAAGCTCGCGAACTCTACCCATCTCGCATCGGAGCATCTCAGCGAACGACATACCCTGGCCATCCGATCGATAAACAACTGGGGATCCTCAGCTGCATCAATGCCAGTGAAAACCGGAGGCCTCAGCCTCATGAACTCCGATAACGATACAGTGATCCCCTCTGTAGCTGCAGGTACAACTGCCTGAACAGTAGGCACCATCACGGTCCCTGCAATAGGTGGAACAACCTCCTGTCTCAGCGCTCGACTTTCCTCAACCAACGTCCCCATCATCTGGCGCATATCCTGCATACCGGCCTCAAGCCTAGGAATACGGTCCATCGAAGGTGGATCAATATGCTCCTGCACAATGGGCGTACCGCTCGGGTCAGTCCTCGTCTCGGACGAGTCAACTCTGACCACGGCCCTCACGGCCGCTCTCTGCGCCCTCGTAGTCTTCGGTGGCATAAAGGCTGGAAATGGAAACAGGATTCGATAAGGACACAGAAATCGAATCACAAGGATGTATATAATCACGGAAGGAATTTCAAGCAATAGGTTCTAAGGTCACTTAGGTGGAGCACCGTGTCGTAAGTATGTCGCGGAACATACACACGCTATGTCGCTCTGCTTAAGCTACCTACTCCATCATACCAAGGTCATGCAACACTCCGAAAGGTAAAACCTAGCGCTCTGATACCAACTTTGTCACGGCCCAAAATTAGGCACATGACCGACACTTACATTACGTAATGTCAACAGGCGTAACGCAATTTAAGTAAGCCGAAAACTCAGCAATCTAAACCATTATAAGAAGTAAAGGATAGAAACACTTTAAAATCTCAAGTAAGAACTTAAAGCTTAAGTTTGTTTTCATAAAAATTTCGGCAGCACCTCCTTTGTAAAAGCTAGCCCCGAAACGGGTACAAACATAAGATATAAGTAAAGTATCCCCAAACGGGAGCAAATCTCTCCCAAAGGCGGAAACAACCACCACAACAGATATACGACGCCGTAGCGAAGAAATAAGATAATCCACATAAATAAAGGCCGGCTCACACGAGAACGACAACCAAAGTCATAAGAATATACAACATCGATCCTCTCAACTCGTCTCTAAGTCAATACATGAAGGTGGTAGACGGAGAGTACTAGATACAAAAGATATACAATGTACATCATCGGATAACCGCAACCTACCTAATAGCAAAAGGCCTCACAGCCAACCGTAGCGGTATCCGCAAAAGTAGAGATAATAAGACACCCTGCCGCGACTACTCTGAGGATCAGACCTGCAAAACACTGTGGCACAACGGGGTGAGTTGCCAACTCGTGAATAGTAAATAACTACATACTGTAATAGCAAGTATGCACTAACAGCGATAATCTATCACATGTAATCTGATAGCATAAGTATGGCAATATGAATATGCAACTATCATGATCAAGGTACACCACCAGAGTACTATATCTACACGAATCAAATGAATATCAAATAAATTCTGAGTGTGAGATAAATAATGAACCTCATGCACAAATCATCAGCATGGAAAAACCTAGCGTCCATCAATGACACCCCAAATGCCAAAATCCTCAGGCGCCGTCACCAGGACTGGCCCTCATATCCTGTAAATCCCATGGAACCTGAGTGCCCGGCATCGGCACTCGAAAACATCATGAAATACTCGTGTCCAACATCGACACATAAATCCACAGATCATATCTATACATCTCACGGAACCTGAGTGTCCAATATCGACGCTCGCAATCCACGGAACCCGAGCACGCAATCCACGGAACCTGAGGTCGCAATCCACATATCCATACGTCTCACGGAACCTGAGTGTCCAACTCTGACACTCGCAATCCACGTATCTATACATCTCACGGAACCTGAGTGTCCAACTCCGACATTCGCAATCCACGTATCATATCGAGAGAAACCGGGTTTTCAAAACAATACACATTTCTTGAAATATCCCCGCGGTTCACAAATCCATAATATCACATGAAATCCATATCTCAATGCGTAAATCCATGTAATATGATGTATGCAACATAGAACAACAATATGAGCATATCAAGGGAAAATCCGCTATTTAAATGCATCAAGTCAGTAAATATATCACGCGGTTCCCAATTATCCAAATCCAACGTAACATCATATAAAGTGAACATGTAGCTATAGCAAGGTATATGGGTGTACACGCATGTCACGACCCGAAAGTACGGAACGTGACCGGTGCTTAAATTATGAAATGTCTAGAGGCGTATCGTAATCTAAGCAAGCCGAAGCCCAGAAATCTAAACCTTTCAAAGAAGAAGTAAAGAAAAACATGCAGGAAAAACAAGTTTAAAAGCAACATCAAATTTTCTCAAAAATTTCGGTAGGGTCTCATTTGTAAAAACTGGCCCCAAACGGGTACAAACAAGAATCATATATATACAAACAATAAAAAGGTATCCCCAAGCGAGAGCTAGCTCTATGCCAACAGGAGGAAACAACCACACAATGCACAATAATATACAACGCCAAAGGGCGAGGCTCAAAACTCAAAAGAAAACAAATCCACCAGATACTAAAATAATACAAGCGCGACTCTAAGGTCGAAATAAATAACTGGTCCTTTAAACTATCAAGTAATACAAGTCTGGTTGATGGAGCTTACTAGATACCAATGAAATAAAAAAAGTACAACGGCGGTCCTGATACAAGTGAACCAACCTACCAAACAAATCACCATGAATGAAATGATGTGCCAGCAAACTGCCAAGGAAACCTGTACATCGAACTTGTAATAAAATTTGGCACAACGGGGGTGAGTTGCCAACTCGTGAGTAGAAGACATCTGCGAAAAGAAATCGAATGCACGACGTTGTCCTAGGTCATAATAATATACTAATATATCACTAGTCATATAGTAGTGCAGGGTAATAAACTACGCGTAAGTGCAAATGCTCCGTGCTCGTGTCTGTGCCTCAAATAGTAATGTGTCATGTGAATGAGTATGCATGCACCATGAATGTAAAACAATCAACCCTGAAATCTGGATATATCTGTATAAGAAGTCTTTAACTTTCATCATAGTAAAATTTGTATAGAAATCTGAAACATCATCGATGAAATCCATGCAAATCCGTGTCATGTATCGACACAAAACATGTAAATCTCAAGTATCAATACCTCATAGTCTCAATATCTCGGGCTCCGTCAGTACGGATCGGCCCATATCATCAAATCTCACGACAACGGTCGGTATCCTCCGGATATCCGCTTCGCCAGACATCACCGGTAGGTAGTCTTCCCCTGCCAGGCTCATCGTCTACTACTCGATCTTCTTGCCCTGGGGTACCATACCGGACCCACCATGTACCCGAGACGGTTCATCCACTCCTCGATTCGGGTCTCGAAATCCAACAGAAAACATGAAATCTCATGGTGGACGACACATACATCACGAGAAAACCGCAACTTATATTTTAAAAAGAGAGGAGGAGAGAGAGAAGTTTTTATATATATTCTTGCGGTTTTCCCCAAAATCCAGTAATCTCATCGAAATCCAAAATCCCAAAATCATGAGTAAGTAAATAATAAGTATCGGCATAAACCCTACAATACTGCATGATAACATGAAAATGTGAATGCATGAAATGTCTAAGTAATAAATGCAATGTCTAGACTAACACCTGAGAGTAATCACAATATTATATTGATCTAGCCTTTAGCTGATTCTATCAATAAAAGATAATATGTTCTAAAGTGTATGTGACATAGCAATTACCGATGATGATGTGTGTGAGCCGGCAAATAAGTGTACGTGGAATATGCGCATCATCGGTAATGGTGCTGGTGTCCTAACAGATAGAGTTTCATACTGACTAAGGAAATATATGTATGAACATGAAACTTGATGATTACAATCCGAAAGTAAAGATGAAAGTGTATTTCTAACTACAACTATCTGACTCGAGTCTAAGCTTGTATCTATCTAACCTACTAAAGAACGAAACTAAAGGAACTAGTCGATAGGAAAATAAGAATCCACCTGCAGTCTAAGTTGATATCTCTAATAGTCGGTGATCCAGCCTCAATAGCGTCACGTATGTAGTACAACTTCCTCAAATCAAGAGTGCGGATCAATCATCACATCTATGCCTCGTACGGTAAAATCCATCGTACGACATCCCAATATCGGGGTACGGGTCAAGTATCACCTACGTACATCATCATTCGTATAATATCATCATCAAATAATGTCATGATCAAAGGTATTGTACTGTAATCGCATACATCCCAATATCATCAATCATATCTCATTATCTGCGTACATATACATCGTCAATTGTTCCTCAGAAATATCATGTCATATATATCATATCGTAATCAGATCACACATATATCATATTGTAATCAAGTCACACATATATCATATCGTAACTAAGTCACACATATATCATATCGTAATCAAGTCACAGGTTACAGTCTGTGTTCTATTCTAGAGTCTCGTATATCTCAATGTCATCATCACCTATTATCGTTTATGTATACATATCCATTTTCTCATTTTCCAACGATCCGCTAACATCATAACACGACTGTGTAGCCAAAAGATCACGGCATCAAGCCCAGTTATATTGTCTCATCCCCATGTATCATATAACATCCTTATATCACATATACATGTTGTGTGTGTGTGTGTGTACATACACATACACATATACACCAAGTCAAGTTTCTGTGTGTGCGTGTGTGTGTGTGTCTACCTGAAACCTATGAATCCCCTCCAAGAAATTCATCCTCTGGTAAAGTCTTTCTAAATCAGTCTAGTCCAACCTAAATTCATTAATAGGGTCCTACCCACCAAGAATCAAAGGTCACGTCTGACTTCCTAATGACAATAAATAATATTCCTATTCTACGTTTGCGGGGGTGCTAAACGCCATCCACCCGACTTCCCCCGTAGATATATATCTACTCACCTGGTCCTTGTCTGCTGAAGACGATGTCGCCCTCCTGTTTTTCTTCGTCCGAAGTCCCCAT
The DNA here is from genome assembly GCA_030015575.1 of Agapanthus africanus. NCBI lineage: Eukaryota > Viridiplantae > Streptophyta > Magnoliopsida > Asparagales > Amaryllidaceae > Agapanthus > Agapanthus africanus. Next base: position 457,128,631 of record JASDDO010000014.1, on the reverse strand, counting down.
GAGGGGTACCTATACGCAAACATATATAATATCGTAAACTGAATCACGGACAAAAATCAAAACGACGCACGAAACGCGCATAGGTTAAAACCTATGACCCGCTCATGCAAAAGAACCACATATCGCTCGATATCGGCGTACAAACACCGACTGATCGAGATAAAACACCAACCAACAACTTGTAGTTTCAAAACTCATTATTTATAATATAAAATATGATTTAAATCATCGAAACCCTAAAATCGATCAAATCGTACAATTTCGCAAAACCTTGAAAATGTCAATTTACCGTTTTACTTCAAAACTTGATGTTTAAATGAAACTAATGGTCATAATATTCAATAAATAACATAACTAGATTATAGAAACCATCACCATATTTTTATCACACTAATTTGTATTAAATTGGAAATTCTAGTTTGCAATTTTATCAATTTCAACACCTTGCAAGCAAAAATTCACAATTTCATAACTAAACTTGATATTGCATGAATTAACTTATTAAACTACAATTCATGATGTTAATAATGTAATGAAACCATAATTAGATTTTAAATCTCAATTATTTAAAAAGTTCTAAAACCTAGTTAGCAAAAAAAATAACATATTTATCACAATTTTCCATTATCAATTTGAAACTAGTAACCAAATTAGGTTTTTCATTCCTATAACATGTTAATATTCTCATTAAAACCACAATCTAATTATAAAAACTTTAATTATAATTTTACCTCACCACTATATATAATTTATAAAAATCTAGTAAGCAAAATTGTTCAATTTAAAGAATTTTGAATGAACAATTTACAATATATCAACCATACAAGATTTTCCATTTCTAAAAATGTTAAACTATATATTATAACCCCACTCAATTAATAAAACCCAAACTTCATTTTGAAACCCTCTATTGAATTTTTCATCTAGCAAAAGAACCAAATTAAAAATTAATTAACCACTTAATTAAGTTAAATTAAGTAATTTACAACCATTCAAACCAAGGGCTTAGGATTATACCTCACATACGAAATCCAAACATGAAAATTTTCCTTCCAAAAGAATGGTTTCCAACTCCAAGATCCATGTTAAAATGAGCAAAGAATAGTGGGTAGGAATTTAATAAAGAATTTGTGGGTTTTTTATTTAGATTTTTGATGAAATTTGGAGGATTTTTGAAACAAAATCAAGTGTAGAAATGGGAGGGCTGCCATGGTGAGGGCCGGCCACATCATGGGAGAAAGGGAGAGAAAGAAAGAGTGAGGAATTGTGTAGAAGATTCACTAATTATTTACATATACTTATGTCTTTTCATCATTTTATTTAATTTTATTCACTTCTTTTCTAATAAAACCAAGGAAAATTCTAGAACCATGGAAAAAATTTGGAAATAAATTTTGCATGATACACACTAGATTCCAATATGTAATGGTTCACTTTTGCTAATTTAACCCATTCAAATTTGTAATTTACACTAATTTAATGTATAAATAAAGCCTATGTTAATATTTAAAATAATTAATTTAGGAAAAATATTTAATTAAACTAAAAATTTATAAGTGACTAAATAAACACCATTTACTAGTAATTACATAATTAAAATAGTTCTTTTTAAATTTATGAAGAAAATTATTTATGCACCATTGTAATAATATACAATGAAGTTCATGCACCATCTCTATATGTGCATATAATCATGCGGCTAATATCATATCATATCTAGCCCTTACCCTTAACGCCATACGGGCGATTTCCCCGTAGATGTTAAATCTACTGAACGACTATCTCGAGCTAGGTAAATCCAGTCACCCGCTTCCCTTTCTTCGCAGCGTTCGAAGTCCCCGCCTGCGATCCTATTAACACAAACATAACAAGTGCAAATCTCAGAAATCGACCAATATCACGTACAAACTATGTATGACCGACGCACCAACTCCAAACCAATTCTCATGTGTCCGTCTAGTGGTTGACGTGTGTGGTGACACCCCAAAACCAACCCAGGTGCAATAACTACACAAGATCACGAACCGTGTCGGATAATGTAACACCCGTATTCAAAATACTAGATTAAAGCAAAGTGATCCCAGATTTTGTATATTGTCAAAACTCAAAAATCAAACAGTACCAAACACCTCTAAACAACTGCAGACAGCTACCCTACAAAAACCAAACCCCAACTCCCCCAAATAGCCGAGGTCGCCGGATTTCCCCCTAATGTCGCCGACCAAATCCGAGCATTTGGGGTTCGTGCTTCAAGTGAATGCTTAGGGTCACTAGTACATCACTACTACACTGCTAGATTTTACAGTAAAATTCCCAGGTCATAGCAGATCACAGAGACTCCAATATGACACTAAAAAAACGATATTTTCACAAAACACTACATTTAGTGTTCTAGACCACAACTACAAGGCAACACAACAAAATAAACACCTAATTAACAGTTAGAGGTCATTACCTAGCCACTCTTGCTCAAAAAATCCAATCTTTCCAAGCTCCAAGGAAACATAGTGGTTAATCATGACATGTGAAGTGTTTTCCATGGTGTTTAATTAAGTTTTGCAAGGATTTGGTGATGGGGTAGTGAGGGATCAGTTGAGAGTTGAGGAGATGAACAATAATTGAGAATGAGAGAAGAATGAGAGAGTGAGAGATGAAAATGATGAGAGGTGAGTGTAGGGTGAGTCTTAGCCTTACACTCACTTTCTCCCTCTCCTCATCAATGCTCAAATAAATACCTCATGACTCACCAAGCCACCTCTCTCTCAATCCAAAACAAGATATTTTCTCACACAAAATATCTAAGCTTAAGGTTAAACAAGGCATGGATTGCTTAAGGTGTCATGGTCACTTAACAAGATTAACACTAACTAACCCTAACATTAACATGCACACGTGTGTGCAAGCCATAACAATTAATATTAGAATATTAATTAATTATTATAAAACGTGAGGAAACCGATTTGGTAAAACTTTTCCGTAAAACCCTGCATTAACACTTAATTAACACTAATCGCATTCTAAGGTGTTACACTGGTGTCGGCCTCTGGCCCTCTGAATACACATGAAACAACTGATCCTCGGTGCAAATCTTATCGCAGCAGTGTCTTGGAAGGAACCTGCTCAAGGTCTCTTCCGATCTCGCCTACGCCGAACTATACGGAGGCTGGTACTCTTACAAAATCCTTTCTCGAGTCTGTACATCTGCGTTCTAAGCACAACATTTGTATGTCCGTGTCATGCACCCCACGTGTTCGCGAGGAGGCGGAATATATGAAAAACAATTATCAAAGCTTCGTAACACGGACTTGAGCACACGGATCGTGTTTAAACCATTACAAGCAAACTACGATAGGTTTAACTACTCTGATTCGAAGTTATACCTCACGTAACATGTCCTTCAGGTTTTCATCGCTGTCCTCCACACCTCGTCGGCTCTATGGATCCTGGGTACCTTAACAGCCTCCTCGAGTCAAAGACAATCCACCCGAGATTCTATAGTCCGAGCTCCTATCTCGAATCTGAGATAATTACGGCTTCTTGTTTGCTAATCTAGAAGTCCTAGAGGGTGTAGAGTATTTAGATGGATTACTTAGTCACTTAAACCCTAAGATTCTCAACACATGAGAGCTATTAGGGTTTTAGGAAGAAGATGAAGACTTGAGGAGGGAGAAGTGTTTTGTGATAATGAATTAACCATTCTTATTTGTGAATATCATGAAGCATAATAATATCATCAAAATAAATATCTAGCTAATATTCATCATGCTTCATTTAATTCACAAGGTGAATCATCTAATGAGTCACCTAATGAGTCATGGATCATTTAATGAAACCTACACCTCATCCTCCATCTCATTTAGTTTAAATCTAAAAAGAAATAAACACAAATGAGTCACCTCCTTCTAGAAGCTTCCCGACAAATTACGAGACTGCCCCTCCCATCCGTATTTCCGAAAAACATGGATAAACTTTGACTGAATAAATCCATATGTATAGCACTAGAATCTGGCTTAAACCAAAACCCGCTAGTATTATCTGCCCGATCATAGTACGTGCATAAATATACGTAAGTGATCGCGGCCCTGCCGTAAACCATACGGCCTCTACACCTTTTTCCCGGTGCAGGGAAACTCTCTGTGTGGGACTCTAAAGACTCGACACTACGCTGGCAGTGGGTTTAACCACAGGCCGCAAGCGGTACTAGCTGTACGCAACGGTCCCCAGGCAGATGTCGATAAGAAGGCCGATGAATAAACCCACCCGAACTCCTACTGAGCCTGTATGTGACAATCTCCGTACAGTCCGGTCTGTTCGTCTAAGACTATTGCATATCGGGCCTAGGGGGCGGTAAACGTCAGACCCTTAATAGCGGTATAAGTCGTGTCGGAGTGAAGCCCATTACACCTTGAGAAATTACTGGAGCATCTACCAGTAAATCTCGCTTGCCCTGGCCAGGGACTTTGCGTAATGGCTCTCCATACACAGCGCGATATCAACCCCCAATACGGGGAGAGACGAATCCTGTCTAACCTCCACTGCCTCCAAGTGCTTCGGGACTGCACCCAACTACTGCCTGTTTGAACAACTCCTTTGAGCCGTGGTAGGGTAGTAATCTAAGTACAGTGGGACACACTCGAGGTGAAGTAGCAGTGTCAAGTCGACGGACTAAGCTGTACTCATGTCACCTGGGAACTACTATCTGACGATGGGTATAGTACCAACCTGCAGTTCCCGGCGAGTCCTGTCCGGTGTCCCCGTAACCTAACGAGCACCTGCATATTATCTCCACTATGACGTATTGATGGCTGTAGGATAGACCATCTCCCCAGCTGGGATAAGAAGCGTATACACCAGTCTACTCCGGAGTATCGATGCCCCGTCTTGATAATCCTACGACCAGGGACCTGTATAGGATGTTGCTTATAGACTACCCAGCCATCACTAGTGTGACTGCCATCACAACGCTGGTAATCAAGCAAAGATCCTAAGGGCTCTACTAATATGTATAAGCGATATGTTAAAAGAAACATATGCACATATTAAAGTAGAAACAAACCAAGTAGCATACTACCATTTTTAGCAAGACTGTCAATACAACTGTGAATATCCCAAGCTTCCATTAAGTAATATACAAACCGGTATGATACAATAATGGCCTCTAGGGCATAAACACTTACAATCTCCCACTTGCACTAGGGCCATGTACTGGCATATCGCAGACCTATCATCCCGAATAGTCTCTCGAACTGCGTCTGAGGAATGGCCTTTGTGAATGGATCGGCAGTGTTATTCTCCGTATCTACTCTCTTCACCTCGATCTCCCTGATCAGGTGATACCACCTTAAGACGTGTCTGGACTTCTGATGGGACCTAGGTTCCTTTGCTAAAGCTATAGCGTCGTTGTTGTCGCAATACAGAGGTATTGGATCAACACTGGTAGGAACCACCTGAAGTTCTGTAAGTAACTTCTTCATCCAGACAGCTTCTTTTGCGGCATCGCAAGCAGCTATGTACTCCGCTTCTATCGTTGAGTCAGCAACGGTGTCCTGCTTGGAACTCTTCCAACAGACCGCCCCTCTATTGAGGGTAAAGACATAACCCGACATGGACTTGGAGTCATCCTTGTCACTTTGGAAGCTGGAGTCGGCAATGGCCTCGATCTGCAGGTCCTTTCCGCCATACACCAAGAACATCTCCTTAGTCCTCCTCAGATACTTGAGAATGTTCTTTACTGCTATCCAGTGCTTCTCCCCTGGGTTTGCCTGATACTGGCTTACAACGCTCAATGCGTATTCTATATCTGGTCTGGTACATAACATCGCATACATTATAGAGCCTACCGCAGAAGCGTAGGGTATAATCGACATGCGAGCCCTTTCCAAATCAGTCTTGGGAGACATCTCTTTGGAGAGGGTGATTTCATGACAAGCCGGTAGGTTACCGTGCTTAGAATCTTCCATACTGAATCTTTTCAATATGGTGTCTATGTACCTGGACTGCGTAAGTCCCAACATCCTCTTTGATCTATCACGATAGATCTGGATCCCCAGAATGTAGGTAGCATCACCCAGGTCCTTAATGGAGAACTTCTGTGACAAGAATCCCTTGACTGACTGTAGCATAGGAATATCATTTCCTATTTGGAGAATGTCATCCACGTACAAGACGAGGAATACTACAGTTCTCCCTACAATCTTACTATATATGCATGGTTCATCTGGATTTTTGATAAAGTTGAATTCTTTAACAGTATCATCAAAACAGATGTTCCAACTCCACGATGCCTGCTTTAGTCCATAAATGTACTTAAGCAACTTGCACACTTTACCGCTGCTCCCACTCTGAATGAATCCCTCTGGCTGATCCATATAGACACATTCTTCCAAATTACCATTTAGAAAAGCTGTCTTTACGTCCATCTGCCAGATCTCATAATCGTGGAAAACAACAATGGAAAGAAGGACCCGAAAGGATTTGAGCATAGCCACAGGAGAAAAGGTTTCGTCATAGTCCAAACCAGGTCTTTGACGAAAGCCTTTTGCAATAAGTCTAGATTTATAGGTTTCAACCTGTCCATCTACACCAATCTTCTTTCTGAAGATCCATTTGCTTCCTACGGGTTTTACCCCATCTAGAGCAATGTCCAAAGTCCATACTTTGTTAGTGTACATGGACTCCATTTCGGTCCGCATTGCATCCAGCCATTTTACTGAGTCGCCGCTCTGAATGGCTTGCTAGAAGCTAGTAGGGTCATCATTATCAATGATGCAATTTTCTCGATCCTCGTCTATGAGAAAACCGTAGTATCTCTCGGGAGGATGAGACTGCTTACTACTTCTGCGGATAGGCGCTGGGATGTCCCTTTCTTCTGAAACTTCTGGTTCTACCATACTTTCAGTAACGGCTTGTGGTTCTGGAATTTCTTCCAGTTCTTTTGCGCTCCCACTCTTCTGATTTTCTAAAAATTAAGCTTCCAAGAAGTGGACACGACGAGAAACAAAAACCTTTTGTTCTTCTGCGTAATAGATATAATACCCCTTGGAGTTCTTTGGATATCCCACAAACTTACACTGTACTGAGCGTGCCTCGAGCTTGTCCACATGCTGCTTTTTAACAAAAGCTGGACATCCCTATGTCCTAAAGTGTTTAAGGCAGGGTTTCTTCCCACTCCACATCTGATATGGTGTGGTAGGCACGGTCTTGGTTGGAACCTGGTTCAAAAGATATGCAGCTGATCCTAGTGCATAACCCCAGAAAGATCGCGGTAACTCACCCTTACAGATCATGGAATGAACCATATCCAATAGGGTTCAATTCCTCCTTTCCGATACACCATTGTGTTGTGGTGTGTATGGAGGAGTAAGCTGAGAGAGAATTCCATTCTCTTTTAAGTATCCTAGGAACTCGGCACTTAAGTATTCACCACCTCGATCAAATCTCAGTGTCTTGATACTTTTGCCTGTTTGTTTTTCCACTTCATTCTTGTATTCCCGGAATTTCTCAAAGGCCTCGGATTTATGCTTCATCAAGAAGATATGTCCATACCTAGAGAAATCATTCGTAAAAGTAATGAAGTAGGAATAACCACCTCTTGCATTTGTAGACATTGGACCGCACACGTCACTGTGTACGAGTCCCAAGAGCTCGCTCGCTCTTACTCCGTGTCCAGTAAACGGAGTCTTTGTCATCTTTCCCATGAGACAAGATTCACAAGTACCATAAGATTGATGTTCGAACGGATTCAAATATCCTTCTCTATGTAACTTAGTTAACCGTGTTTCATTGATGTGACCTAGTCTACAATGCCATAAGAATGCCTGATTTACTTCCGGAGACTTTCTTTTAAGTGTGTTTTGGACATTGAAAACCTGAGCTTGATTGAATACGTATATACTGTTATCTAATGTACCGGACCCAATCAGAACTTGATTTAGGTGGATGTTTACTAAATCACTTACGAATGTAAAATCATATCCCTTTCTAGAAAGTGAGGATACTGATATGATATTACAAGTCAAACTAGGTACATACAAACAATTAAGTAGAATCAATATCTGCCCACTTGTCAGTCCTAGGCGATATTCTCCCACGGATTCAGCGTCCATGCTCATTCCGTTCACAACTCTGAGAGACATATCACCTACACTGATAACTCTACGGTTTCTCAAAGCATGTAACGAATTACAGATATGAGATCCTGATCCGGTATCTAGTACCCAGGAAGTAGAGTTAATTGACAAACAGTTCTCAATTACAAACACACCCGAGGCCGAAGCCACAACATGCTTCGAATCCTGGCTACTGGCTTCCAAAGCCCTTCAATCCTTCTGCCAATGCCCCTTCCCACAACAATAGGAACAACCCTCCTTACCTACACCAAGTCCCGAAACTTTTACTCTTCCCTTTCCTTCTACTTCACTGACACCGTATATCAGCTTTGTGGAGTTCTTCTTCTTTTCACCCTTTGCTTTCGTCTTGGATGCAGAAGAAGAAGGTCCCCCATTAAGCAGAGCGGGTGTCTCCCTGGTTTCCTTCAGGGTGTAAGTAGAGGGTAGGGACTGTGGAAATAAGTCAGCATATGACCTGTTTTCCAACGTGGTCTCCAGGTCCGTGAGCTCATCAATATATCTAGTCATCGTAAGGATGTCGTCCCCTACAGATGACCCGATAGCCAACCTCGCTTGAATAAATTCGTTCGAGGTCTCATATCATGCGATACGAGATTGCTCATCATATAAATCTTTGTTATGGAGGAAGATGGAAACTAAGTCCATCTTCTCGTGCTGCTTCTGGTATACACCATTCTCTGAAGCCAACACGAGGCACTTGGCATTCGCACTGTCCTTTTCCCTTGTCTGATGGATATCCATATCCGCGGTGGTGGAAACTGGACCTGGGACGGCGGGGGCTTGAGTAGTAATAGGGTGGTCCAGCTTGTCATAGGCAATGGACATCAGGACAGACATTTGCCAGTCATAAAAGTCAGATTCAGTCAACTTGTTATCTAGATGTAACCTAGTCATGATCACAGGGTCGCTGCAGTTGAGAGAGAGAAGAAAACACTTTAGCATAATACTCTTGCATGTTTAGATTGGTTTTAAGTTTATCTAAACAGGATGGCTCCCACTGTTTCTCGAATCCTTCCTCAAACCATAAAAGAAGAATTAGTCAGGACTGATCTCACCGTACAATACTTGCTTAACCGTTCAGCCAGGCTAGTGTTGGTACTTCGAGGGAGGGTTTACGACGCTTTCGTGAAGTTCCTTAATTAAATAACCTCTTTTCACTGGAGGCGTAGCCCCGCTAACACTGTTCTAGACACCTACTTGGCTTATAGCATTGATCGTTAAGTGACGAATCTCCCGATAAGTAGCATATACTCACAGTAGGATCGGGATCCAAATATCATCGTGTGATAATGCTGAAGGAATCCTACTAACATTATCAAACTCCAAATGGTATGCAACACTAGCAAGTTTCAGTTTCTTTAGAAACTCCCGATGTGGATTTTTGCCCCATGCTCTTATGACCATGACTAAGGGTTAACAAATCATAAGTCACATGTCAAGTTCTACCCGTCATTATCCAGGTTGATTTGAGCCCACCCGTATATACTCTTGACTAAGGGCCAACAAAGTAATACGACTGTCCTAAACCAACACATCTATCTATGCTACATATGAACACCCCAGCAGCTACCAATCACTATGTCTTGACTAAGGGCCAAACAAACATAGCTTGAATACTACTGACCATTCATATGAAACGACGGAGGGCTACGACTGGTTTTGGCGAAACCGTGAACGTAGTGAACTTGATATAACCGAAGGAACCTGATAGCTTTTTAAAAGGAGTGGTTAAAGCTCCGCAATTAAAAATTCTGCTCTTTTAAAATAACCGAGTGGTTTCTTTTAAATTTGTTCCAACGATTCAGCTTTGGTTTGTTTTCTTTGAATTAAAATAATGTGTCCCATCATTGCAGAAAACAACGAAAATACAACGTCCGCTTATGCCATCCGCATTCGCCACTGGGATCCGTCATTCACCCGTTAGGTAACTTAACTAACGACAGAGTGGCGGCTGGGCTAGCACTGATGCAAAACATAAGCAACGCCAACTAGATATCATATATAGATATTGTACATTCGTCAGACGCAATAATAGGCATTCCAGATCACAGATGAACATATTGGATATACTAGCAATCCGCGTTTCGTTTGAGCCTGCAACAAAACACGGATTACACGGTCGTGATGAATAGCCAAACCCCACAATAGACCCCTACGGGTGCGGCAAACTACCCGCCAAGTACCCGAAGTGAAGCGGTCTCCCTCAACGACGTGAGTAGGCCACTATACACTTCAAAGTACCCGGTAGTTTGTGCACCCCACCTTGGGTCTATCCTAGGAGCAGAAAACAGTAAATGAAATAATACAACGGTGGCTACAACCTCAACCCGGATGTGCCCCGCAAAAGAATATTACAACATATTACAATTTACATCGAATGAAAGATAAAAACTCTCATCTCACATCACCAGCTATTCATCCACGATGATCCAATGAAGTTCATATCCACAAACCAATATCCATTACAGAAATGTGCAACCCCAAACTAACCGCCATACTAGCAATTAGCGGAGGTTTACGAACACATCAAACAACACAATTAGCACATAACTTAGAATTTCGATCGACAACCTTTTTCCGAGTATACCCCAAATGCAAGCCAGCACTAAAAAACCTGGGTAGAAACAAAATATACAGGAAAACAGAACACCCAAAAATAAGACAAACTGTGTAAATACGAGTCAACTCAGAGTCGACTCGTCTGCGGATCTGCGGCGGATTGCACCAATCCGCCGCACTTCGGCGGTCGTCTCACCGAGTTAGCAACTCGTATTTCTCCAGTATTCTAAGAATTCCCTGCTCTGAATTTTCATACCTTTGAAATAATTTTTTCGACAAGTTTAAAATCGATAGAAACTTTAGGGAAGCAGGGTTATGTTTTCGTGTTTTTCCGACGATCAAAGTTCTAATTAGTTTCTAACAAGCTAGTAAAGGTTTAGTAGGCTCTGATACCACTGTATGTCCATGTCACGCACCCCACGTGTTCACGGGGAGGCGGAATATATGAAAAAAAATTATCAAAGCTTCGTAACACGGACTTGAGCACACGGATCGTGTCTAAACCATTACAAGCAAACTATGAGAGGTTTAACTACTCTGATTCGAAGTTATACCTCACGTAACATGTCCTTCGGGTCTTCATCGCTGTCCTCCACACCTCGTCTGCTCTATGGATCATGGGTACCTCAACGGCCTCCTTGAGTCAAAGACGATCCACCCGAGAGTCTATAGTCCGAGCTCCTATCTCGAATCTGAGATAATTTCAGGTTCTAGTTTGCTAATCTAGAAATCCTAGAGGGTGTAGAGTATTTAGATGGATTACTTAGTCACTTAAACCCCAGGATTCTCAACACATGAGAGCTATTAGGGTTTTAGGAAGAAGATGAAGACTTGAGGAGGGAGAAGTGTTTTGTGATAATGAATGAACCATTCTCATTTGTGAATATCATGAAGCATAATAATATCATCAAAATAAATATCTAGTTAATATTCATCATGCTTCATTTAATTCACAAGGTGAATCATCTAATGAGTCATGGATCATTTAATGAAACCTACACCTCATCCTCCACCTCATTTAGTTTAAATCTAAAAATAAATAAACACAAATGAGTCACCTCCTTCTAGAAGCTTCACGACAAATTACGAGACTGCCCCTACCATCCGTATTTCCGAATACCACGGATAAACTTTGACTGAATAAATCCATCTGTATAACACTAGAATCTGGCTTAAACCAAAGCCCGCTAGTATTATCTGCCTGATCATAGTACGTGCACAAATGTACGTAAGTGATCGCGGCCCTGCCGTAAAACCATACAGCCTCTACACCTTTTGCCCGGTGCAGGAAAACTCTCTGTGTGGGACTAACCACTACGCTAGCAGTGGGTTTAACCACAGGCCGCAAGCGTTACTATCTGTACGCAACAGTCCCTAGGTAGAAGACGATAAGAAGACCGATGAGTAAACCCATCTGAACTCCTACTGAGCCTGTATGTGACAATCTCCGTAGAGTCCGGTCTGTTCCTCTAGGACTATCGCATATCGGGCCTAGGGGGTAAAACGTCAGACCCCTAATAGCGGTATAAGTCGTGTCGGAGTGAAGCCCATTACACCTTGAGAAATTACTGGAGCATCTACCAGTAAATCTCGCTTGCCCTGACCAGGGACTTTGCGTAATGGCTCTCCATATATAGCGTGATATCAACCCCCAATACCGGGAGAGACGAATCCTGTATAACCGCCACTGCCTCCATGTGCTTCGAGACTGCACCCAACTACTGCCTGTTTGCATGACTCCTTTGAGCCGTGGTTGGGTATTAATCTAAGTACAGTGGGAACACACTCGAGACGAAGTAGCAGTTTCAAGTCGACGGACTAAGTTGTACTCATGTCACCTGGGAACTGCTATCTGACGATGGGTATAGTACCAACCTGCAGTTCCCAGCGAGTCATGTCCGGTGTACCTGTAACCTAACGAGCATCTGCATACTATCTCCAGCACGACGTATTGATAGCTGTGGGACAGACCATCTCCCCAGCTAGGATGAGAAGCGTATACACCAGTCTACTCCGGAGTATCGATGCCCCGTCTCGATAATCCTACGACCAGGAACCTGTATAGGATGTTTCTTATAGACTACCCAGCCCCCACTAGTGTGACTGCCATCACAACGCTGGTAATCAAGCAAAGATCCTATGGCCTCTACTAATATGTATAAGCGATATGTTAAAAGAAACATATGTACATATGAAATTAAAAAACAAACCATGTAGCATACTACCATTTTTAGCAAGACTGTCAATACAACTGTGAATACCCCAAGCTTCCATTAAGTAATATACAAACCAGTATGATAAAATAATGGCCTCTAAGGCCCTCGGGAACTAGCCGTATCCCAACGCCTCTATATACTGTTGGATGTAGTGCCCTCAAATTCAATTATTAGATCGCAGGCATGTGATTGCAGTGATTGAGGAGGACCTATACCGGTAGGACAGTCTATCCACAAGTGATTGCAATGATTGAGGAGGACCTATACCGGTAGGACAGTCTTACTCAAGATGATAGTATGCTATCTGGTTTGCCTTTATCAGTCGTGTAAAGCTTTAGGTGACATTAATGTTCACTATTACACGTTGATAGAGCCCTTAGGATCCTGCTTGACTACCAATAGTATGATTGTGATCATATACGTGAGAGTTGGTTATTCTATAAGCACATCCTTAAAAGTAGTCCCTAGTCGTGGGAGTTTCGAGACAGGGCATCGATACTCCGGAGTAGACTAGTGTATACAGTCGAGACCCCGACGAGGGGCGGTGGCCGGTCTCATAAGCCACTGGTGTCAGTTGGATCACCTAAGATGTATACAGGTGCTCATTGGGTTATGAGTGCACTGGACAGGACTCGCCGGGAACCTGCTAGTTGGTATTATACCCAGCGTCAGATAGCAGTTCCCTGGTGACATGTGTACAGGTTAGTTCATCGACATGTGGTCGTCATTTGTCTCGTGTGAGTTCCTACTGAGCATTGATTATTACCCTACCACGGCTCAAAGGAGTCGTGCAAACAGGTTTTAGTTGGGTACAGTCCAGAGCCACATAGAGGCAGTGAGCGGATCGGCAGGGGATTCGTCTCTCCCGGTATTGGAGGTGAGATCGCGCTGTGTCTAGAAGAGCCATTACACCAAGTCCTTGGCCAAGGCAAGTGAGAATTACTGGTAGGTATTCCAGTAGTTTCTCAGGCTGTTCAGGGCTACTCTCCGACACGACTTATACCGCTATTGGGGGTCTGACGTTACCTGCCCCCTAGGCCCGATATGCGATGCTCATAGACGAACGGACCGGACTGTACAGATATTGTCACTGATAGGCTCAGTAGGGTTCCAGGATGAGTTCACTCATCGGCTTCCCTTTCGGTCAGTACATGGGCAGCCGTTACGCACAGCTAGTGCCGCTGACGTGCTTGTGGTTAAACCCACTGCCAGGGTACTGACGAGTCTTTAGAGTCCTCCACAGATAGTTTCCCAAGTTCGGGCGAAACGTTGTAGAGGCCGTATGGTTTTATGGCAGGGTTTGAACATGCACGTGCACTTGTGCACGTGTCATGGTTCGGACAGATAATACTGGTGGGCTTTTGTTTAAGCCGGATCCAAGTATTATATTGAGTCGGAATATTTTAGTCTCATCGTATTCGTATTCGTATTCGTATTCGGTCGGAATATGGATACAGGTATGTATATACAGGAGAGGGGTATTCTCGTAATCCGTTACGAGATTACTTTAGAAGATGCATTACTTTTGGGTTAATCATTTTGGTTTAAATGATTATTGGATTTGGAAAGTGTGACTCATTTTTGGTGACTCATTAATTCTAGCATGTTCACTAATGACTCATGCTAATGAATCATGTAGTGACTCATGATGAATTAATGGAGTTTGTTTTGGGTGTAGATATTTTTTGGGTTTGTGGAGATATTTTGTTAAGATATTTTCCTTGATATTTCATCACAAAACCTCATATATATCACCACTCTTTATTTGGACAGCCAAGGGAAAGTTTTGTGCTTGGTTTTCTTGAGCTCACACTCTTCAACTCTTTGCATCTTCTTCAACCTCCACTCTTACCCTCTTATGTGATGAGAACCAAAGAGTGTATTGAGACAAAGTATTCCACTCATTCTCTACTTCATCTTGGACATGTCGGTTAGCATACTTCATGTCCGAGTTGCCTCGGTATAGAGGCGGGAGCCCGTATAAAGAATCGTTGACGTGGTGCCACCGTGACGAGAAGATCAGAGTCGCAGCGAGGAGCGTGGGATGATGGCTAAAGAACGAAGGACACGGATCGATCGGTATAGCCTTTCTACCTCTTTACAGTTTGTTAGTTTACCGTTAATGGCTAGATCCGGGTTATAGTATGCGATAGCACCAGTTGTAAATGTTTTTTTTCCGCATTTGGCGTCGGATTGACGGCCGGGGCGTTACCGTAGACTTACATGGTATCAGAGCCACGCGATTAACCTTTACTAGCTTGTTCTAACGTGTTTAAAATATCGATCGAACGAAATTTCCAAAACCGCATTTTCAATGTTAAAGTTTCTGTCGAATTTTTAAACTGGTTTAAAAATTATTTTGGGTATGTCAGAAAATCATGCAGGCTTTTCTAAGACTACTGCAGAAATTTGGTCGACTGAACCTTCAAGAACGCCGCGGAACAGCCACACAAGCCTTGTATTGGCCGCGGTTCCGCCGCCGTTTTGGGGCTTTAGCGCACCATTTTTCTTCTGAGTGTCTTTCATGTAGAATTATGGTTTCTGGAATATTTTGTTTGGGCCCAGATTTTGTTTGAGTACTGGAGTTGTACTTGGGGCCCACTTCGGGAAGTTTTGTCGATCGGAATATTAAACGTGTTAGTTTACAGTACTAATATTATATCTCCGACCGTGAATGTCATTCGAGCGGCAAATCGTGTCTAATTGCTATAGCTCTTTTAGACGGGTTTGCGAACATGACATTCGCGTTGATGTTCTGTGTTGTGCTGCGATGTTGCGGATTTGTCGTGGTGGATAGCTGTGTGCAACGGTAGAGCAGTTTAGATTTATTTGTACATTTGATATTGCGGGGCGAGCGTCCAACATGTGGACTGCCGTCACTGCCTGTTTGTATATTATTCTTTTGGGGCACGACCGGGTTGAGGTCGATGTACCCGTTGTACATATTTTCATTACTGTACTAGGTTTACCCCGCGACGGAGTGTACGGATAGCCGGGTTCTGGAGGGCAATGGGTCCGCATCTCATGGCTTTAAGAAGGAGGGGGCCTCGCTCTAGAATTGGCAGACTATTCGCCGCACTCGTAGGGGGTACAGGTTGACCCAAGGAGGGGAGCTCAAGTTACCGGATTCAGTGAAGTGCAGGGTGGTCCATTCACTTTGTTGTAGGGGGCTGCCTCGCTTCAGGTTTTGGCGGATAACTTGCCGCACTCATAAGGGTCTAGGTTACATTGCACAGGCTATCCACAAGATCAGGGGAACGTCGGGTTTCAGTTGCAGCTCTGTGAAACCCGGGGATCCCAGATTATCTGTATTGTTCTGTGATGCTTATTACTTTTCTGTAATGTTGCATTTATCACGCCTGGAGCGATTATTGTATATTGGTATATATACTAGTAGATGTTGTATATGTTTTGCACCCGCGCTAGTCCATTCCCCGCTTTGTCGTTAGTTAAGTAACTTAACGGGTGATGACGGGACCCAGCGACAAATGTGGATGGCATATACGTACATTTTATTTTCGTTCTTTTCTGGTGTGATTAATTGATAGGACTGCGTTAATTCTTATCAATGCAAAGGAAAACAAACCTGTTTGACGTTGTTGGAACAGTTTTCAAAATGTTTTATTACAAAGACGTTTTCTTTTGTCATGCACAGTGGTATTCAGTTGGAATATCCAGAACCTCATTCGACGAGGCAAGGGCCGAGATCCCTTCACCGGGAGTGACCCCTAGGCAGAAGTTTGCGTCAGGGTAATAACTTCACTATAGTCGATTACTTGTTGTTTTACAACGCGGTATTCAGCTGGAATATCCTGCACCTCATTACACGAGGAAAGAGCCGAGATCCCTTCACCGGGAGTGTCCTCTTTAGCAAAGGTTTTCGCCGCTATATTTTTGTAAAAAGCTATCAGGTTCCTTCAGCGATATCAAGTTCGTTACGTTAAAGGTTTTTCACCAAAAACCAGCCGTAGCCCTCCGTCTTTTCAGTTGGGTATTCAGTAGTAATCAAGCTATGTATTTTGACCAACGCCAAGGCATAGTGTTTGGTAACTGCTGGGTATTCATCTTTTGCATAGATAGATGAGTTGGTTTGGGACAGTCGTTCTGCCATTTGGCCAACGTCAGGGGTATGTACGGGTGGGTTCAAATTAAAAAGATAATGATGGGTAGAACTTGACATGTGGCTTATGGAATTTTGGCCAACGTCAAGGTCATAAGAGCATGGGGTAAAAATCCATATCGGGAGTTTCTAAAGAAACTGAAACTTGCCAGGCTTGCGCATACCTTCTGAAGTGTGATAACGTAAGTGGATTCCTTCACGTTATCATGCGATGAGAGTTAGATTCCGATTCCCACTGATGAGTTGGTTTACTCTTCGGGTGATCCTGACTAATTCTTCTTTCAGGTTTGGAAGAGAATTTGATTGTACAGTGGGAGGTTTCCTGATTAGATAAAGTGATAACCATTCTGATCTAGGTTACAGTGCACAAAGAGTGTTTCTTTTCTCTCTCTCTCTTTGGCAGCGACCATTGACCGTCTCCTAGACTATGACTCAGTGACCAAGTTGACCGAACCTTCTTAAAATACTGGCTTTTTGGATTGTCTGAGTTGCATAAGTCATTGCCGCTCCTTCTTTTACCCTTTGCATTTCTCCAGAACACCTCGTATTACTACGAACATCCACTTCCATTGGATAAATCCATCGTATGGTTAAATACGAACTCGAAGGGACTTCTTCGGGGATAGATTCAGATTCAGGAGAAATTGAATTGGTTTATTCAGTTGTCTTTTATTATCACATTCTCTCAGGTTGCGAGGGCTCCTTAGTTTAGGAGAGTACACCTATTACGCTTATTGGATAGTCTTCTTCCAAACTATAGGCAGGTGCCGAAAGGTAGGGAATGAAGAAAACCAATTAGCCTAAGTAGGGTGTACAGAAGGTAATAAGTAAAGACAAATAAAGGGATTAGAAAGAGGGCAAAGTAAATTGCGACTGCTATCATTCATGACTAAACCGCATACATCATCGCCACTCCTATTTCACCTTTGCTTTTCTCCAGTTGAGGAGGAATAGAATGAGGTTTTATTCAGGTTGTCTTTTATAATCACCTTCTCTCAAGTTACGAGTACTCCTAGAATTAGGAGAGTACACCTATTATGCTTACTGATAGTCTTCTTCCAAACCATAGGCTGGTGTCGAACGGTAGGGAAGGAAGAAAACCACTTAGCCTAAATGGGTGTACAGAAGGTAATGACTAAAGACAAATAAAGGGATTTGGAAAGATGGCAAAGATATATACGGTTACAGTCATGAATTGGATTATGGAAGAGGCATTACTAGGAATACCAGGATACCCCTACGAAACATTTTCATGTTTCAGTTTCACTGTGCATTGTTAAAGGAAAACTGATTTCCCAATTAGATACTTACTCCAGGGTATGTATTTACCAGGTATGATTCTCACATCTGTATGGTTTTACAGATGATGAGTGGGAGTAGGTTATTGGGAATAAGGTGATCATCCTCATTATATCGGAATTCATAGTAACTGGTGATATTTGAGAAAATCGCCTGGGTTTTTGCCGGACGGAAAGTATTTGGTTTTGAGCATCCGTTGTTGTGCACCAATTTCTGTAAGTCCACGTTACCTCTCCCGGTTCTTTCGGGCTTGTGGAAATGGTAAAAAACGATTTTTAGGGTTTAGGTAACATGGACTACGAAAACGGATCTTGGCTAAACTACACACTAGCAACTAACAAGAGAGTTATCTACTCGGTTAGGGGTTATACCTCAACTTGAAATCCTTCTCTTTGTCTCTTGATGGTGGTCGGATGGTGCTTTCCTCATTGCCTTCTCTTGTCGAAGATGGATCCACCTGAAGGGTTTCTTCCTTGATCTCCTTTCTCGAACTTTGAGAAAACTAAAGTCTCCGGCTTGCTAGACCTTCAACCTTAGGAAGAGTAGAGAGTGGCTTAGGGTGTTTTATCTCCAAGGAGAGGTTCTCAACTCATGAGAATGATTCTCCTTGAACTAGAGGAGGAGGAAGATGAAGAGAGGAGAGAGAATGGTTATGATAGAATGAGAATAGTTTTTACAACCATAACAATATATGTGAATTATCAAATTAATAATATTAATCCAAAATGAAAAATGTGATGGTTGGTTTGATAAGACCATTATCATTTCATATTAAATGATTTTGCAAAGATCAAAGAGCATCTAGAAAAAAAATGATGATGGTCAAAATTTCAACCATGGTCAACAAGTCAACCATGGTCAACAAGTCAACAAACCAAACCATGTCACAATTTCATTTAAATAACATTATCAATCGATAAATCACAAATTCATTAGGGTTTGGAAAAAGACGACTGTCAACTTTGCATACGCACCCGTTCCAAAAGCCTAATGAAAAACCTCTTCCTCCGCCTCAATCAACTGTGCATACACACCCGCATTCGTGTTCTGAGGAACATGAATACTATGAGATAAAACTAACCCCAAAACATATACTAGGATCTGGTTCAAACCAGAGCCCGCTAGTAATGTCTGTCCGGACGCCAAACGTGCACAAGTGCGCGGATGTGAACGAACCCTGTCGCAAAACCATGCGACCTCTACTCTGTTTTGCCCAAAGGCAAATAACCCTCTGTGTGGGACTCTAAAGACTCGACACTACGCTGGCAGTGGGCTTAACCACAGACCGCAAGCGGCACTAGCTGTACGTAACGGTCCCCAGGTAGATGCCGATAAGAAGACTGACGAGGTAAACCCATCTGAACTCCTACTGAGCCTGAATGTGACAATCTCCGTACAGTCCGGTCTGTTTGTCTGAGAACATTACATGGCGGGCCTAGGGGGGCGGTAAACGTCAGTCCCCTACTAGCGGAACAAGTCATGTCGGAGTGTAGCCCGGAACACCTGAGATAACACTGGAAACCTACCAGTCTATCTCGCTTGCCCTGGTCAGGGACTTTGTGTAATAGCTCTCCTAGACACAACGTGATATCAACCCCCAATAACGGGAGAGACGAATCCTGTCTAACCGTCACTGACTCCAAGTGCTTCGGGACTGCACCCAAAAACTACCTGTTTGCACGACTCCTTTGAGCCGTGGTAGGGTAGTAATAAAAGTACAGTGGGAACACACTTGAGGCGAAGTAACAGTGTCCAGTCAACGGACTAAGCTGTACTCATGTCACCTGGGAACTGATAACTGACGATAGGTATAGTACCAACCAACAGTTCCCGACGAGTCCTGTCCAGTGTTCTCGTAACCTAACGAGCACCCGCATACTATCTCAAGTACGGCGTACTGACGGCTGTGGGACAGAACGTCTCCCACGATGGTATGAGAAGCGTATACGCTAGTCTACTCCGGAGTATCGATGCCTTGTCTCGATAGTCCTACGACTAGGGACCTGCATAAGGATGTGCTTGTGGATTACCCAGCCCCCACGAGTGTGACTGCCATCACAACGCTGGTAATCAAGCAAAGATCCTAAGGGCACCACTAATGTGTAAAGGCGATATGCTAAAAGAAACACATGCACACATTTAAGCAGAAACAAACCAAGTAGCATACTACTATATTGAGCAAGATTGTCTATACAAGGTGAATTTCCCAAACTTCTATCAAGTAATATACAAACTAGTATGATACAGTAATGGCTTCTAGGGAATATTTAAGTCCATGCTACTTCTCCCGGTACATACGGGCATGCGGAATTTGATGAAAAACAATTTTCTAGAGGCGGTAACATGGACTCAAAACGGATCTTTGTTAAACTATCTACCTAACAACCTAACTAGGAGTTGTTAACTACTCGGTTAGGGGGTTATACCTTTCTTTCTTGAACACCTTCGTCTTCGACTCTCGATGGTGTACGGATCGGCTTCACCCCGTCGTCTCCTTGCGCCGAAGATCGATCTACCCGAAAGCTTCTACCTTTGGCTTCTTCTTCGAGCTTTGAAGAAACTAGTTCACTCGGTTTGCTAAACCTTATGAACTAGAGTGAGTAGAGGAGAGTGTGTTGGGATTTTTCTCTATGGTTCTTGCTTCTCAACACATGAGACAAGTGAACCATAGACTAGAGAGAGAGGGAGAGCAAGAGGAAGAGGGTGAGAGCTCAAGCAAGAGAGAGAATGGAAATGATAGAATGAGCAAGACTTTTCTCTCTTGGCTCTCATAATCTAAAGCCATCATAACCAATAATAGCAATCAAGTATTATGTGATGGTTTAAGTCAAAATAGCCATATCATTTCATGCACTCATTTTGCACAAGATAAACAAGCAAGCAAAAGCCTTTGCCATGAAATAATAGCTATTGTCAGGATGATGGTCAACTAGTCCAACCTAGTCAACCGGTCAACAAAGTCAACAAGTCAACAAAGTCAACCCTTCAACAACCATGTCACCATAATACTTAATTAATATTATTGTTAATTATATATCTCATATTCTCATTAGGGTTTAGCAAAAAGTCAATAGTCAACAGTCAACAACCCTAATGAGAATCCTCTGCCTCTGTCTCTCCGTCAACTGTGCATACACACCAGCATCCGCGTTCCGAGGAACACGAATATATACCAGATAAAACCAATCCCAAAACGTACACTAGGATCTGGCTTAAACCAAAGCCCACTAGTGTTAACTGTCCGGACACTAAACGTGCACATGTGCACGGATGTGACCGAACCCTGTCCAGAAATCATGCGACCTGTCGCAAAACCATGCGACGTCTACTCTTTTGCCTAAAGGCGAATAGCTTTCTGTGTGGGACTCTAAAGACTCGACACTACGCTGGCAGTGGGTTTAACCACAGACCGCAAGCGGCACTAGCTGTGC
The DNA here is from genome assembly GCA_030015575.1 of Agapanthus africanus. Taxonomy (NCBI): domain Eukaryota; kingdom Viridiplantae; phylum Streptophyta; class Magnoliopsida; order Asparagales; family Amaryllidaceae; genus Agapanthus; species Agapanthus africanus. The sequence goes on along the minus strand of JASDDO010000014.1, from coordinate 457,106,877 downwards.
GTAACGGTCCCCAGGTAGATGCCGACAAGAAGACTGACAAGGTGAAACCTATCTGAACTCCTACTGAGCCTGAATGTGACAGTCTCCGTACAGTCCAGTCTGTTCTTCTGATACATCGCAAGGCGGCCCTAGGGGGCGGTAAACGTCAGTCCCCTAATAGCGGTACAAGTCGTGTCGGAGTGAAGCCGAGAACACCCTGAGATAATAATGGAAACCTACCAGTATATCTCGCTTGCCCTGGCCAGGGACTACTCGTGTAATGGCTCTCCTAGACACAGCGCGATATCAACCCCCAATACCGGGAGAGACGAATCCTGTCTAACCGTCACTGCCTCCAAGTGCTTCGGGACTGCACCCAACTACTACCTGTTTGCACGACTCCTTTGAGCCGTGGTAGGATAGTAATCAAAGTACAGTGGGAACATACTCGTGGCGAAGTGACAGTGTCAAGTCAGCGGACTAAGCTGTACTCTTGTCACCTGGGAACTGATAACTGACGATAGGTATAATACCAACCAATCAGTTCCCGACGAGTCCTGTCCAGTGTACTCGTAACCTAACGAGCACCAGTATACTATCTCAAGTACGACGTACTGACGGCTGTGGGACAGACCGTCTCCCCTGCTAGGATGAGAAGCGCATACGCTAGTCTACTCCGGAGTATCGATGCCCTGTCTCGATAGTCCTGCGACTAGGGACCTGTATAAGGATGTGCTTATGGATTACCCAGCCCCCACGAGTGTGACTGCCATCACAACGCTGGTAATCAAGCAAAGATCCTAAGGGCTCCACTAATGCGTATAGGTGATATAATAAAATAAACACATGTACACATTAAAGCAGAAACAAACCAAGTTGCATACTACCATTTTGAGCAAGATTGTTTATACAACTGTGAATATCCCAAGCTTCCATTAAGTAATATACAAACTAGTATGATACAGTAATGGCCTCTACGGCATATACACTAACAATCTCCCACTTGCACTAAGGCCATGTACTGGTGTATCGAAGACCTATCATCTCGATCAGCCGCTCGAACTGAGTCTGGGGCAAGGCCTTGGTGAATGGATCTACAGTGTTATCTTCTGAAGCAACCCTCCGAACCTCGATCTCCTGGCGATCCACGATCTCCCTGATCAGGTGATACCGCCTCAAGATGTGTCTGGATTTCTGATGGGACCTGGGTTCCTTCGCTAAAGCTATAGCCCCGTTGTTGTCACAATACAGAGGTATTGGATCAACCATGGACGGAACCACCTGAAGTTCTTTCAAGAACTTCCTCATTCAGACAGCTTCTTTTGCGGCATCAGATGCAGCGATGTATTCCGCTTCCATAATCGAGTCAGCAACGGTTTCCTGTTTGGAACTCTTCCAACACACCGCCCCTCTATTGAAGGTAAAGACAAAACCCGACATGGACTTGGAATCATCCTTGTCACTCTGGAAGCTGGAGTCAGCAAAGGCCTCAATCTGGAGGTCTTTTCCGCCATACACCAAGAACATCTCCTTAGTCCTTCTCAGGTACTTGAGAATGTTCTTTACCGTTATCCAGTGTTTCTCCCCAGGGTTTGACTGATGCCAGCTTACTACACTAAGTGCATAAGTGTAACGATCTAGAAATCGTTTTGTGTTTGTTTCTGTTTTTGGGTGAAATTCGTCGGTATTGTCAGTTTTATACCGATTGCGATCAAACGGCCATATCGACTTACCAGCACCTAGTTTTGATAAAATAAAGCTTGTGCGCACACTTTGAGAGTATATGGGACGTTTTGGTGCAATTTGAATTTTTCCCATTTTTAATGTTATTTTAATCCGGTTTGCACTTTTCTGGAAATCTTTTCTTTTCACTTTTCTTAAAATTTTTCCTAAGTTAATCTTAACCATATTGCATAAGGTTGTGTGGCCTAGGATTAATGAGGAATTAGAAAAGAAAAGAATAGATAAGAAGAGGAGAAGAAGGTGCATGTATTTGACTTTGCATTTAATTGCATTTATTGCATGAAATTGCAAGGAAATTGCCTCTCTCTCTCTCTCCCTCACACATGGCCGAGCCACCCTCTCCCTCTACTGCACTTAGCAATTTCTCATCTCATTTCTATCATATTTCCTTCACAAATCCTCAAAACAATCACAAGTTATCATAAAAATCACATCTTTGTGCATATTTCCTCATTTTCTTCACTTGGAGCATGCTAGCTTGGTTCTTGATGTTCTTTGCTGTAGGTAATATTCCTTTATTGCTCTTTAAGTATTTTTAGTGTTGTTTAGCTAAATAGATTCAGTTTAGATTGTTTAAATTAGGATTTGATGCGAAATATCGTATTTTGGTGTCGGTTTTTGGTTTCTAGAACCTGCTGTGATCTGGATTGTTTACTGAGAAAATAAACATAGTAGTAGTGATGTACAAGGGGACCTGGAGCACGACCAGAGAGACGGACCCTATGGCACCGGCCTGGGCCGGCGACGGCAAGAAGAGGGGCCGGCGACGCCGGGCCAGAGTGTGGAGTTTGGGTGTGGGGTTTTGCCTATAGGTGTCTGCTATGTTTAGGGTTCCTCTGGTCTTGTTGAAATTGTTTAGTTTTCACAGTAGGAAAATCTGGGATTAATTGTGCAGTTTCTAGTGTTTCGTGTTCGTGCGATACGTGTTACGACACGCGTCGTGCCGTTTTCGTGGTTTCGCTCTTAAGTTGTTTTCGTCGTGTTGCTACTCTCGTTAGCCACGATACGAACACTTAAGAGGTGGTTGTGTGTTGTTGTGTCGGTTAGATGTAGCTAGTTTGTATTTCGTAGCTATTATTGATATATATATATTTGTTGTTGTTTATATGTTGCAGGTTCGCAGACGAGGACTACGGACACTGCTACAGGGGGATATAGGTGGTAGATTTCTTCTAGCTTGGAGTGTGGGTGAGTAGATTTAACATCTACAGGGAAATCGCCCGCATGGCGCTATGCGTCTGGGCTAGAAACCTTTACCTTGTCGCATATTCTATATCATGTTTAGAATTGCGCTTATACCTTACTGCTTAGTGATAGTTGTGATTGGACTAGTATCCTTAGGACACTGCACTATTATTGACGGCTCAGATTGCGAGAGCACTGATTGGATGCCACACACACCGTCAATAATTGCCATGTCATACACAACCATATTTTAGAAATGATATTGTATGGTTAGGAACATTGTGACTTTGATACATATTTCTTATTGTTATATTTAGACTTGACATGCTAGTTCCTGTTTACCTATTGGATGTTGTACCATTAGTGCTAGGTACATATACACCTAGGGACATAGATACAGGTGTACATGCTTTTCATACTTTACCTATACCTGATAGGTATATTACATCATCACATCAGCATACAGGTAGGTGTACTTGTATTTCATACTTATACCTGATCGGTATATCACATCACCATATAGGTAGATACCTATATTTCTGCTTTACGATTCATGTATTCAGTTATATCTGGTGAATGCTTTGCTTTTCTTTTATACGCTTTCATTACAGTTTCATATTGCGTATATTTATTCATGGATTATCGCATTGTTATATGGATTTTTCATGATGTTTTCTGGATTTGGGAACCGTGGTAGTTCATGAAATTATGCATACATTGGAACACCCGGTTTCCTTGAGATGATATTATAGCATCCACCATGAGATTTATCGGTGCGGATATATATCCTATGCGAGGAGGCGTCGTGAGCCGCATGAGGATACATGGTGGGGCCCGGAGGTACCCCGAAGCAAGAATGTTGTCGGAGTTAGTCGACGTCTCATTGAGGCGATGAGGCCTAGGGGAGCCATACTTTCCGGTGACATTACCAGAGACTCGGCGGATATCAGGGGGATACCGTTGGGAGTCCTGTACGTATGGATACGTGGAAAGACGGGAGGGTCAGAGATGGACACTCGTGCTTTCCGGATAGCGTGTGATACGTACTTATCAGTTTTTCAGTGTCGATGCTTGACACATGGGTTTCATGATATTTTCTAAATACTCTTGTATATATAACAGGGGATTGAGCCGCTGTTATATATGCCTTTACACCAATATTAGTGGAATGGGACGCTAATATATGTGTATTGCCCTCATCATATTTATATATGTCATTATATTTAGGATGTTAGAACTGTGCTGGAGATTTGACTTGGGATTCATGAGATTCATTGGGGTTGGATGATGATATCGTACACACTAGAGATGTGAGATCCACTTAGTGTTGTACATATGATATATGTGAGATAGACTGATATTGTACAGACGAGATATGTGGGATCCACTAGCTGTTGTACATGAGATATAGGTGAGATATACCTGATATTGTACAGACGAGATATGTGGGATCCACTAGCTGTTGTACATGAGATATATGTGAGATATACCTGATATTGTACATACGAGAGATGTGAGATCCACTAGCTGTTGTACATTGGATATTGAGAGATATACTAATACTGTACATACGAGAGATGTGAGATCCACCTACTGTTGTACATTTGACATGGGAGATATACTGTTGTTGTACCTATTAGATATGTGAGATCTATTCGATGTGTACATTCGACACTTATGTGAGATACATTTGATATTGTATAGTTTGAGGAGATGTGACACTTAGATGATATGAGAACTAGTTTGAGGATTGATTGAGGAATTGGGAATTGATTTGTCTTACTGGATTGTGATCTTACCACGATGTCAGGATTCCGTGGAGATGACATATTTCACTCCATACCTCATCTTTATATACTTGTGCACTATTCCATGTATTAGGAGTACCTGTGAGAGTACCTCCATGAGAGTTGCTCATTTACTTTCTCATATCCCCAGAGCATGATTATTGCATACTGTTGTCACATCATTATTGCTTGATATATTGGTGGTACTGGTGAGTGTACTTTCCATTATTTCGTACTCATGACCATTATATTTGAAATGGACATATATTAGATTCATGTTGTACGTTCATTCTCGCGATTACCTGCATATGGTATTTACTATTCACGAGTTGGCAACTCACCCCCGTTGTGCCACAGGTATTGCTGGAGTTTCCCCAAAGTAGTCAAGGCAAGCTATTCAGCTTTTCAGCTACACACTCATCTATCATCTTTTGGGTTGCGGATACCACTTCGCCTGTTAGTGTGCAGTTTTGACCAGGTGGGTTTGTGGTATTCAGAGAGTATATTGTATATTCGTTGTATATTGTACTCTCCATCTACTACCAGTATGTTGTGACTTAGAGACTTGGTGAGGACGATTATTATATTATTGTGGATTTGTGGATTTTATACAGTTCCTTTCTTTTGTCTCTGATTTCTTCGCTACGGCGTCGTATATCTGTTGTGGATGTTGTTTTCCGCCGTTGGGCGTGGATTTTGCTCCTGTTTGGGATGCTTTACATTATATCTATGTTGTACCCTTTTTGGGGGCTTGTTTTATAAAGGAGGTGCTGCCAAAATTTTATGGAAAATGTGGACTCTTTTAAAGAATTTGGGTTGTGATTTCAAATATTTCCAAAACTTTATATTATCTTTTCCGTATTTTTATGGTTTAGATTTCTGGGTTTTGGCTTTCTTTTATTGCGTTACGTCTGAAGGCGTTGCGTAGTATTAGGGCCATCACGTACCTTTTTGGGTCGTGACAAAGTTGGTATCAGAGCGTGGTTTTACCTTTCGGAGTGTAGGATGACCTGGTATGATGGAGTAGGTAACCTAAGCGGAGTAACGTAGTGTGTGTATGTCTGCAGCATACTCACGATGCAGTATTTCGCCTAAAGTGCCTAAGTACAAATTGCTTGAGATTCCTTCCTTGATGATTCATATCTTTGAGATTCGATTTCCTTGTTCTTATCGAATCCTATCTCTATTTATAGGCTTGCCATTGATGACTACGGGGACTCAGAGTGATGCAGCGAGAGCCGAGGTCAGGGTTAGCTCGGGTGAGACGAGCACTGACCAGGAGGGCACTCTTGTTGCACAGGTGCAGACGGATCAGTCTTCGACAGATCAGCTCGCTAGGCTGGTGACAGAGATGCAGGACTTGCGCCAAACGATGAGATCATTAGTTGATGCCATTAGAGCGCAGCGACAGGAGGTTGTCACCCCAGTTACTCAGTTGTTCCTTGGGATCAGCATGCAGCAGTCTGTCACTTACGTAGCACCAGTGGATGTAACCCCAGTCGACGAGACACGTATTCCAGAGACTTTACGAGTTCCAGGACAGTGGAGGACCCGTGTAGGTGTGCCAGTCCAGGGACAGAGGTTCAGTCGTCGTGATGGGTTTCGTGCACGGCATACGAGTACAAGTGGTGTGAGACGAGGACAGTCGTCTAGCTCTTATCCCTAGGATGGTCAGCAGTTTTCTTCCGGATGTTATCGATGAGGGAGTTTGGATCATCGGGTGCGAGTTTGTACTGAGCCACGTTGTCGCGAGACAGCTGTACCACAGAGTAGAGGATTTCATCCAGATGTGGGTAGGAGGCAGACACGAGGGTTTGTTTCTACTCAGCCGGACGCCCGGACGTACAGTGCAGATTTGTCAGGTATCCTTGTTCCTGTTCTTTGATGTACTTGTTGGTTTTTCGCACTTTGTGCCGTGGTTGGGACGAGGATCATGTTAGATAGATCAGTCATTTTGTTGTGTTAATTTCTGTCAGCGATTATTTTGTTGCGCGACACGTATTTCAGTCGTATGCCAGTTGGTGAGGAGATTTTGCCGTCATTGGATCCTTCTAGAGATGTTGGATTTGACGTTCTCCTGGGCATGGATTGGTTAGTTACGTGTTAGGCGTCTGTGGACTACCGTGTGGAAACAGTCAGGATTTGTTTTCCCGGCGAGTCGGTTCTTGTTGTGCAGGTGGATAGTTGTGCCGCCTCTCACAGCTTGAACTCAGCCTTTTTCGCTAGTCAGCTTTGGAGGAGATGTCGTGGATTCTTGGCGTTCCTTCGAGATACCGGAGCCACATTGGGATTGTTAGGCCTGGTAGTTTTCGTGCAAGAATTTTCCGACGATATTCCAGGAAAGCTAGCGAAATTCAGGGATCTAAGGATCTGCTGCAGAGTTGTTTGTTGGGAGGTTTGTGTGTCCGAGTGTTTCGCTTTTAAGAATTTGTTTTGCAGACATTGGTAGAGCCCAGCTGTTTGCTAGATTCTCGGAGTGTTCCTTCAGGCTTGTTTGTGTTGACTCCTAGGTCTTGTAGTTACGGGAGACGGTTTTGTATGGTTCCGAGGGAGATCGTGACCGTACAGTTTAGACCCAGACTTGTGGTCGGACAGAGGTCCTTTGATGTTGGGTTTAGCAGGTTTTTACCGCCGTTTCGTGCAGGATTACTAGAGTATTGTTGCACCGTTGACTGTGAAGACCAGGTAAGGAGGTTCTTTTCTTTGAACTGAGGCATGTGTATGGAGTTTTCAGCAGTTGGAGATTCGGTTAGCAATTGCATCGGTTCTTTGCTTTAGATTCGGAGTCTGTGATTGTGACAAGGTTGTGCTAAGTTAGGAATGCGTTTGTGTACCTGATGTTATCGGGTAGAGACGTGAAATCCTAGAGTAAGCACATCAGTCAATTCTCTGTGTTCATTCAAGTTCCACCAGCTTTGACGTGACTTGTGAGATAGTTACGGATGGACAGGAATGTAAAGAGAAATTTCAGGTTTCGTTTCAAGGTGTTGTCGTTGTGTTGTTTGTTTGCGGCAGTTGGGATCGTCACTCGCCATTGTAAGGATACTTCTGGATAGCTGTTATCAGGAGACATTTCAATTGGCAACCTTTAGGTTTAGTCAGGTAGTGTCGATCACCAGTCTGTTTTCTGACTCAGCGTAGTAGGATTTTGGACCTCAGCTAGTCTAGAGACTTCGGAGATGTTCCAGTTGGTTCAGGTCAGGATGATAGTATCCCAGTGCACACAGAGGTCTTATGCCGACCATGTAGGTCGCAGACTTGAGTTCGCAGTGGGAGATCATGTATTCCTACGGATTTTTCCGATGAATGACATGTTAAGTGTTGGGAAGCTTATCCCAGGATTTAGGTCCTTTTGAGATCCTTTATGTGAGTTAGTTTTCGTTGCTTTAATTTGGCACTTCCGCCCAGATTATAGATTATTCACCCCGTTTTCTTGGTGTTGATTTTTGGCAATTACCTTCATGACTTTTTCACATGATTCAGCACAGACCATTGTTTTGGACGCGATCTTTTCGTTCACCGGCAGCCATGTGTGTAATGGTTTGGCAGGTGAAGAAACTTCGGTCAAGGGTCTTGCCATCTGTGGAGAGTTTCTTGGACGTAGTTGTATAGTGAGGGGATCACTTGGAAAGCTGCGAGTGAGATTTAGGAGTTTTGTACTCTTCTCTTTGAAGGTATGATTGGTGAAAATTTTAAATTCGGGGACGAATTTTTATAAGGGGGGAGATTGTAACGATCTAGAAATCGTTTTGTGTTTGTTTCTGTTTTTGGGTGAAATTCGTCGGTATTGTCAGTTTTATACCGATTGCGATCAAACGGCCATATCGACTTACCAGCACCTAGTTTTGATAAAATAAAGCTTGTGCGCACACTTTGAGAGTATATGGGACGTTTTGGTGCAATTTGAATTTTTCCCATTTTTAATGTTATTTTAATCCGGTTTGCACTTTTCTGGAAATCTTTTCTTTTCACTTTTCTTAAAATTTTTCCTAAGTTAATCTTAACCATATTGCATAAGGTTGTGTGGCCTAGGATTAATTAGGAATTAGAAAAGAAAAGAATAGATAAGAAGAGGAGAAGAAGGTGCATGTATTTGACTTTGCATTTAATTGCATTTATTGCATGAAATTGCAAGGAAATTGCCTCTCTCTCTCTCTCCCTCACACATGGCCGAGCCACCCTCTCCCTCTACTGCACTTAGCAATTTCTCATCTCATTTCTATCATATTTCCTTCACAAATCCTCAAAACAATCACAAGTTATCATAAAAATCACATCTTTGTGCATATTTCCTCATTTTCTTCACTTGGAGCATGCTAGCTTGGTTCTTGATGTTCTTTGCTGTAGGTAATATTCCTTTATTGATCTTTAAGTGTTTTTAGTGTTGTTTAGCTAAATAGATTCAGTTTAGATTGTTTAAATTAGGATTTGATGCGAAATATCGTATTTTGGTGTCGGTTTTTGGTTTCTAGAACCTGCTGTGATCTGGATTGTTTACTGAGAAAATAAACATAGTAGTAGTGATGTACTAGGGGACCTGGAGCACGACCAGAGAGACGGACCCTATGGCACCGGCCTGGGCCGGCGACGGCAAGAAGAGGGGCCGGCGACGCCGGGCCAGAGTGTGGAGTTTCGGTGTGGGGTTTTGCCTGTAGGTGTCTGCTATGTTTAGGGTTCCTCTGGTCTTGTTGAAATTGTTTAGTTTTCACAGTAGGAAAATCTGGGATCAATTGTGCAGTTTCTAGTTTTTCGTGTTCGTGCGATACGTGTTACGACACGCGTCGTGCCGTTTTCGTGGTTTCGCTCTTAAGTTGTTTTCGTCGTGTTGCTACTCTTGTTAGCCACGATACGAACACTTAAGAGGTGGTTGTGTGTTGTTGTGTCGGTTAGATGTAGCTAGTTTGTATTTCGTAGCTATTATTGATATATATATATTTGTTGTTGTTTATATGTTGCAGGTTCGCAGACGAGGACTACGGACACTGCTACAGGGGGATATAGGTGGTAGATTTCTTCTAGCTTGGAGTGTGGGTGAGTAGATTTAACATCTACAGGGGAATCGCCCGCATGGCGTTATGCGTCTGGGCTAGAAACCTTTACCTTGTCGCATATTCTATATCATGTTTAGAATTGCGCTTATACCTTACTGCTTAGTGATAGTTGTGATTGGACTAGTATCCTTAGGACACTGCACTATTATTGACGGCTCAGATTTCAAGAGCACTGATTGGATGCCACACACACCGTCAATAATTGCCATGTCATACACAACCATATTTTAGAAATGATATTGTATGGTTAGGAACATTGTGACTTTGATACATATTTCTTATTGTTATATTTAGACTTGACATGCTAGTTCCTGTTTACCTATAGGATGTTGTACCATTAGTGCTAGGTACATATACACCTAGGGACATAGATACAGGTGTACATGCTTTTCATACTTTACCTATACCTGATAGGTATATTACATCATCACATCAGCATACAGGTAGGTGTACTTGTATTTCATACTTATACCTGATAGGTATATCACATCACCATATAGGTAGATACCTATATTTCTGTTTTACGATTCATGTATTCAGTTATATCTGGTGAATGCTATGCTTTTCTTTTATACGCTTTCATTACAGTTTCATATTGCGTATATTTATTCATGGATTATCGCATTGTTATATGGATTTTTCATGATGTTTTCTGGATTTGGGAACCGTGGTAGTTCATGAAATTATGCATACATTGGAACACCCGGTTTCCTTGAGATGATATTATAGCATCCACCATGAGATTTATCGGTGCGGATATATATCCTATGCGAGGAGGCGTCGTGAGCCGCATGAGGATACATGGTGGGGCCCGGAGGTACCCCGAAGCAAGAATGTTGTCGGAATGAGTCGACGTCGCATTGAGGCGATGAAGCCTAGGGGAGCCATACTTTCCGGTGACATTACCAGAGACTCGGCGGATATCAGGGGGATACCGTTGGGAGTCCTGTACGTATGGATACGTGGAAAGACGGGAGGGTCAGAGATGGACACTCGTGCTTTCCGGATAGCGTGTGATACGTACTTATCAGTTTTTCAGTGTTGATGCTTGACACACGTGTTTCATGATATTTTCTAAATACTCTTGTATATATAACAGGGGATTGAGCCGCTGTTATATATGCCTTTACACCAATATTAGTGGAATGGGACGCTAATATATGTGTATTGCCCTCATCATATTTATATATGTCATTATATTTAGGATGTTAGAACTGTGCTGGAGATTTGACTTAGGATTCATGAGATTCATTGGGGTTGGATGATGATATCGTACACACTAGAGATGTGATATCCACTTAGTGTTGTACATATGATATATGTGAGATAGACTGATATTATACAGACGAGATATGTGGGATCCACTAGCTGTTGTACATGAGATATAGGTGAGATATACCTGATATTGTACAGACGAGATATGTGGGATCCTGTAACGTTTTGGAAATCGTTATGCGATTTCGTCCGTTTTAGGGTAAGTTTGTCGGTATTTTCCGTTTTTACCCGACTGTGAACAAACGACCATATAGACTTGCCAGCACCTAGATTAGCTAAAATAAAGCTAGTGCGCGAACTTTGGGAGTATATGGGACGTTTTGGTTCAATTTGGTTTTTCCCAATTTTTAATATTATTTTAATGCGGTATTTAAATTTTGGGAAAATAACCGTTTGCGATCTTTTCTTTAAAACTTTGAGTTAAGAATATCCTTCTCACTTCTCCTAGGGGATTATTTTGGGTGGCCTAGAATTAAACTAGAAATTTAAAAGAAAAAGAAAAGATAAGAGAATGAATTAGATGCATGCATGTGTGTGTATGTGTGCAAGTCTTTAATGAGGCAATTAATGAAGGAAATTGCTTGGAAACCCTCACAACTCCACCTCCTCACTCCCTTGGCCGAAATCCTCTCCTTCTCTACTGCCCTAGATCAATTCCCATATCATTTTTATCAATCTAAACTCTAAAATCCTCAAAAATTCTGAAACCTTTCACAAAAATACCAAAAGCTTAGGAATTTCTTGATCTTGATCACTTGGGATAGGGAAAAGCTTGGAACTTGAGAGCAATATTGTTAGGTATATTCCCTTTACTGCTAATTTATAGTTTTTGTGTGGTTTCGATCGTTAAATTCTGCGTAGAACGTAGTTTATATCGTTTGAGGCGATATCGGGTTTTTAGTGTCTTTTTAGTGATATGAGTATCTGCTGTGACCTGGGAATTTTAGTGATGAAAGCAACAACTTTAGAGAGATGTGCAGGTTGACCTGAGACACCACCCAGGAGACGGGGACCACCCCACCGGTCTGGGCCGGCGAGCTTCGAAGAGGGGGCCGGCGACGCCGGCCGACTTGGTTAGGGTTGGGGTGGGTTTTCTGTGGTAGTTGTCTGTTGTTGTTTTGGGTCTTTTGGTACTGTTGAATTTGTTAGTAAATGCAGTATGCAAAATCTGGGATCGATTACCTATAATCGTGTGTTTTGAGTTCGCGTGATACGTGTTGCGATACGAGTCGTGTGTCGTGCTGCGACGTACTCAGTTTGGGTTTAGGTATCGTTTCGTGTGTTTGCGCTAGACGTGTATTCGGGATATGGTTTAGTGCGTTGTTGCGTTTTATAATACGTAGTTTTACGTTATTATGATTGCTTCTGAGATGTTCGCTTTATTCTTATGTTTGTGATATTATAGCGTCGCAAGCGGGGACTTCAGACGCTGCGAACAAAGGGAAGCAGGTGGTCGGATCTTCATAGCTGGAGGCCACAGAGTGAGTAGATTTAACATCTATGGGGAATCGCCCGTATGGCGCTACGCGTCGGGGCTAGATATGATATGATATTAGCCATATGCTCATTTGCTTATATAGAGACATTGCATGATTCACATTGCATCTAGTTACTTGTAGTGCATGATATTATATCTGATGTACACTGCACTATTATCGACAGTCCATGTTGCACGAGCACCAATGATATGCTACACACACACTGTTGATAATTGACATGATAGGCACAACACAATTGCTAATTCATATACCTTGCTAGTAGTTAGCGACATTAAACAGTTATACTTGTGCGATAGTACATGTTACATAGAACATACCTGTATACCTACATGCTCATATGTATACCATGCTATATTACTTGTTCGCACATATACCATGCTACAGTACTTGTTCGCACATATATCCTGCTATGTTATTAGTTAGCACATATACCTTGTTATTGTTATATGATCGTTTGTATTGCATATATATCAGTGGTATGGGACGCTGTGTATATATGTATTCTGGATTTAGATATTATAGATTGTGTTGCATATATATCGGTGGTATGGGACGCCGTATATATATGTATTTGGATTGGATTTATATGATTTGTATTGCATATATATCGGTGGTATGGGACGCCGTATATATATGTATTCTGGATTTGGATTCTTGGGATCCGCGAGATACATTATATGGACTTATGCATTTGAGATGCGATATGGGAAATTAAGGTGTCGATGTGGGCACTTAATTTCCGAGAGATATATGGGGTTTGACAGACCGATACGTGGAAACGCAAGTATCGAGGTAGGATACTTGGTTTCGAGGAACGTATGAATATTTGAAAGACCGGTACGTGAAAACGCAAGTATCGAGGTAGGGTACTTGGTTTTCGAGGAACGTATGGATATTATGTTTTTGGGTGTCGATGTTTGACACTCGGGTTTCATTGAGATGTACAGTATTTGAGGGCCGATCTGAGGGCCGATCTGAGTATTTTGGGATTTGGGTGTTGTTGAGATACACCGTGTTTTTCATGCTGATGATATGCGCATGAGATTATTTACTTTCCGCACTCAGTATTATATTGATATGGATATCATGATAGTTGCATATTCATATTGTCATACTCATGCTATCAGTTCACATGTTATTGATTAGTGATGTTAGTGCATACTTGCGATTACTGTATGATGTTAATTACTATTCACGAGTTGGCAACTCACCCCCGTTGTGCCACAGTTTTGCAGGACTTACCCTCTGAGTAGTCGCGGCGGGGCAGCTTATCATCATTACTTTTGGGGATACCGCTACCTTGGGCAGTGAGGCTGTTGCTTTATAGGTGGGTTTGCGGTTATCCGTTGTACTTTGTATATCATTTTGGGTTGGATCTAGTATTCTCCATCTACTTGTTGTATATGACTTAGAGACGGCTTGTGAGATATCAGTGTTGTATATTGGTTTTGGGAACCGTGCTCGTAGAAGCAGGTTGTTGTGGATATGTTTACTTCTTGATATAGTCGTTCTCTTTGATATTTCTTCGCTTTGGCGTCGTATACTTGTTGTGGTGATTGTCTCCGCCGGTGGGCGTGATTTTTCTCCCACTTGGGATGTTTTATATATATTATCTGTGTTGTACCCGTTTACGGGGCTAGTTTTACAAAGGAGGTGCTGCCGAAATTTTTATGAAAGAAAACTAGAGTTAGAAATTTTAAATGGCGACTCCTAAAACTTTTAAATTATGTTTTCTCCGTTGATCCAGTTTTGGGTGGTTTAGATTTCTGGGTTTTCGGCTTACTTAAGTTACGTACGCCTTTAGACGTTACGTAGTTTAAGTGCCGGTTACGGGCCGAAATTGCGGGTCGTGACAAAGTTGGTATCAGAGCGTTAGGTTTTACCTTTCGGAGTCTAGGATGACCTTGGTATGATGGAGTAGGTAGCTTAAGCAGAGTGACGTAGCGTGTGTATGTTCCGCGGCATACTTACGACACGGTACTCCGCCTAAGTGACCTTAGGACTTGTTGATTGATATTCCTTCCATGATTGATATACATCTTGTGATTCGATTTCCGTATCCTTATCGAATCTTGTTTCAATTTATAGCCCATATGCCGCCGAAGACTACGAGGGCTCAGAGAGCGGCCGCGAGGGCCGAGGTCAGAGTTGACTCGCCTGAGGCGAGGACTGACCGGGATGGTACGCTTGTTGTACCGGAGTATATTGCTATGATTGGAGCTGGTATGCAGGATCTGCGCCAGATTATGGGGACTTTGGTAGAGACCATCCGAGCGCAGGGGCAGGCAGTTGTTCCACCCGCTGCGGTGGCCACGGTGGTACCTACAGTTCCGATAGTCGCAGTTGCAGCTCCGGGGGTTATTGCTGTGTCGTTGACAGATTTCATGAGGTTGAGACCTCCGGTGTTTACGGGTACAGATGTTACCGAGGATCCACAGTCGTTTATCGACCGGATGGCCAGGATTTGTCGCTCACTCCGATGTTCCGACGAGAGATGGGTGGAGTTTGCTAGTTTTCGTCTGGAGGGTATGGCCCAGAAGTGGTGTGAGTCGTTGGAGAGAGGCAGAGCCGCTGGTCTTGCTCCTATGACCTGGGCTGAGTTTGTGACGTCTTTTCTCGTTCGTTTTCTTCCACCGAGCGTCAGGGATGCGCGAGAGCGCAGATTTGAGTCTTTACGTCAGACGCCGGGGATGACGGTGTCGGATTATGATGTATTGTTTACTGAGCTGTCGATATATGCTCCATACCTGGTGGCGACTGAGGAGATGAGGGTGAAGAGGTTTGTTCGAGGCCTACTTACCCAGATATTCTTAGCCATCAGTGTTCAGCATTGTGACACGTATGCGGCAGCGGTGGATGCAGCTCTTTCGGTAGAGGAGCGTCTAGCTGAGTTATCAGTTGTTCCGGGACCGAAGAGAGTTCGTATAGGTGATTCGGCAGCGAGGCAGACGTTTAGACGTCGAGACAGTTTTCGTTCTGATAGTGGCGGTTCGGGACGAGGCAGGCTTTATGGTTCTTACCCTCAGGATGATCGGCAGTTTGTTTCGGGATGTTACCGGTGCGGTAGTTTGGGTCATCGGGTTCGAGATTGTATAGAGCCGCGTGTGAACGAGTCAGCTGTACCTCAGATTACCTTACCACCTTCTCCACCTCAGAGAGCGTTGCCTCTTGTTCCTGTAGTTGCGCCGCGTCAGACTCCTGTTCAGCGAGGTCGTGGTCGCGGAGGTTTTGTACCGAGAGGTCGAGGTGGCAGAGGCAGAGGACAGCCAGTAGCAGGTAGAGGTCAGGCTAGGGTTTTTGCCTTGACTCACCAGGACGCTCAGGCGTCCAATGCCGTGGTTTCAGGTACTCTTTCTGTATGTTCTTTTGATGCGCATGTTCTTTTTGATCCGGGATCCACGCATTCGTATGTTTCTACGCACTTCGTGCCGAGGTTAGGCCGAGAGTCGTGTTTGCTGGATCAGCCGCTGATCGTGACTACTCCTGTGGGAGAGTCGTTTGTTGCGCGTTATGTGTTTCGATCTTGTGTCGTCCATATTGGTGACAGGGATCTGCCCGTCGACTTGATCCTTCTGGAGATGTTGGACTTCGACGTTTTGTTGGGCATGTATTGGCTAGCTACTTGCTATGCGTCCGTGGACTGCCGCGAGAAGACAGTTAGATTTTGTTTTCCCGGCGAGTCGGTGTTGGTTGTGCAGGGGGACCGTAGTGCCGCCCCTCGCAGCTTAATTTCTGTTTTGTGCGCTAGTCGGCTTTTGAGGAGGGGATGTCGGGGATTCTTGGCGTTCATACATGATACTGGAGCCACAGTGGAGTTGTTGGACCAGGTTTCTACCGTGCGAGAGTTTCCCGATGTTTTTCCCGATGAGCTACCTGGGATGCCGCCAGAGCGCGATATTGAGTTTTGCATTGATCTGATTCCTGGCACGGAGCCTATTTCTATACCGCCTTATCGGATGGCTCCGGCAGAGCTTAGAGAGCTTAAAGATCAATTGCAAGAGTTGCTTGATTTGGGACTTGTGCGTCCGAGTGTTTCGCCATGGGGAGCTCCTGTTCTGTTCGTCAAGAAGAAGGACGGCAGTTTGAGGCTATGTGTGGATTATCGTCAGTTGAACCGTGTTACGGTGCGGAACAGGTATCCTTTACCCCGCATTGACGATTTATTCGATCAGCTCCAGGGTGCGAAACATTTTTCGAAGATTGATTTGCGTTCGGGTTATCATCAGTTGCGGGTTCGGGATGATGACATTCCGAAGACTGCTTTTCGTACACGCTATGGGCATTATGAGTTTTTGGTGATGTCGTTCGGACTCACAAATGCGCCAGCAGCGTTCATGGATCTGATGAACCGGATTTTCAGGCCGTTCCTCGACCAGTTCATTATCGTGTTTATTGATGACATACTGGTTTACTCTGGGAGTCGAGAGGAGCATGAGCAGCACTTGGGGATTACTTTACAGATTTTGAGAGAGCACCAGCTGTATGCTAAATTCTCAAAGTGCGCGTTTTGGCTTGATCGAGTGGACTTCCTGGGTCATGTGGTGACTAGTGATGGGATTCTTGTGGACCCGAGGAAGATCGAGGCTGTACAGCTTTGGCCCAGACCTGGATCGGTGATTGAGGTCCGCAGCTTTTTGGGCTTAGCTGGTTATTATCGCCGTTTTGTGCAGGATTTTTCGAGTATCGCTGCACCGCTGACTGGACTGACCCGGAAGGGGGTTCCTTTTCTCTGGACTGATGCGTGCGAGCAGAGTTTTCAGGAGTTGAAGACTCGGTTGACGACAGCACCAGTTCTTTCTTTACCTTCTGGATCGGGAGGCTACGTTGTGTATTGTGATGCTTCTCGAGTGGGGCTCGGCTGTGTTTTGATGCAGCATGATAGGGTGATTGCATATGCTTCTAGGCAGTTGAAGAAGCACGAGCAGAATTACCCCACTCACGATCTAGAGATGGCTGCGGTAGTTTTTGCGTTGAAGATCTGGAGGCACTACTTGTATGGAGAGTCGTGTCAGATCTTCACGGATCACAAGAGCCTGAAGTACATCTTCCAGCAGAGAGATCTGAACCTGAGACAGCGCCGATGGATGGAGCTAGTAAAGGATTATGATTGTGAGATCCTTTATCACCCGGGCAGGGCGAATGTGGTAGCCGATGCTTTGAGTTGTAAGCCCGTGGGTAGCTTGTCTCAGCTGAGCGCCGTTCGGTGTCAGTCTTCTGCAGATTGGCAGCTCTTGTGTGATAGTAGAGTGCAGTTTGAGTTTACCTCCACTGGGGGACAGTTTGCTCATGTCCGTGCCCGTCCTCCACTTGTTGATCGTATTCGTGAGGCGCAACCCAGTGATGCTCGTTTGTCTGAGATTCTTGAGCTTGTTCGACAGGGTACAGTTTCGGAGTTCATGATTGATGACCAGGGTGTGCTACGATGCGGGACTCGCTTGTGCGTACCGGATGTTGATGGGTTGAGACGCGAGATCCTAGAGCAGGCACATCAGTCGACTTTTAGCGTTCATCCAGGTTCCACCAAGATGTACAGAGACTTGAGAGACTTCTACTGGTGGGAAGGGATGAAGCGCGATATTTCGGACTTCGTTTCGAGGTGCCTGACTTGTCAGCAAGTCAAGGCTGAGCATCAGAGACCGGCTGGAGAGTTGCAACCTTTACCCATTCCGGAGTGGAAATGGGAGCAGATTTCCATGGACTTTATTGTTGGTCTACCCAGGACCAGTAGAGGGTATGACTCCATTTGGGTTGTTGTAGACCGGTTGACGAAAGCGGCTCACTTTCTTCCAGTGAAGACCACTTTCGGCTATGCTCAGTACGCTCAGCTTTATATAGATGAGATTGTGCGTTTGCACGGTGTTCCCACATGCATAGTATCCGACAGAGGTACCCAGTTTACTAGCCGTCTATGGCAGAAGCTTCAGGAAGCTTTGGGTACCAGATTGAGTTTTAGCACCGCTTTTCATCCGCAGACAGATGGTCAGACGGAGCGGACTATTCAGACTCTGGAGGATATGCTCCGTGCGTGTGTGCTTGATTTTGGGGGCAGTTGGGATCGTCACTTGCCGTTGATTGAGTTCTCCTACAATAACAGCTTTCAGGAGACTATTCAGATGGCACCTTTTGAGGCTTTATATGGTAGGAAGTGTCGATCGCCAGTCTGTTGGACCGAGCTTAGTGAGAGTTTGGTGTTGGGACCCCAGCTTGTTCAGGAGACTACGGAGAAGATCCAGCTGATTCAGGACAGGATGAGAACAGCCCAGTGCAGGCAGAAGTCTTATGCCGACCGTCGTCGTCGCAGACTTGAGTTCGCAGTGGGAGATCATGTATTCCTGAAGATTTCTCCGATGAAGGGCGTTATGTGATTTGGGAAGAGAGGGAAGCTCAGTCCCAGATTTGTAGGTCCTTTCGAGATCCTCGAGCGAGTAGGTTCGGTTGCTTATCGTTTAGCGCTCCCGCCTAGTTTTCCAGATGTTCACCCCGTTTTTCATGTGTCGATGCTTCGTAGATACCTTCATGATCCTTCTCATATGATTCAGCACGAGACCGTTCAGCTTGAGCGTGATCTTTCGTTCACCGAGCAGCCGATAGTTATTTTGGATCGGCAGGTGAAGAAACTTCGGTCTAGAGACTTGCCGTCTGTAAAGGTTCTGTGGCGTAGTCCGACTGGTGAGGAGATCACTTGGGAGATCGAGAGCGAGATGCGGGAGAGATTCCCTTATCTTTTTGAAGGTACGTTTTAGTATGAAATTATAATTCGGGGACCGAATTTCTATAAGGGGGGGAGATTGTAACGTTTTGGAAATCGTTATGCGATTTCGTCCGTTTTAGGGTAAGTTTGTCGGTATTTTCCGTTTTTACCCGACTGTGAACAAACGACCATATAGACTTGCCAGCACCTAGATTAGCTAAAATAAAGCTAGTGCGCGAACTTTGGGAGTATATGGGACGTTTTGGTTCAATTTGGTTTTTCCCAATTTTTAATATTATTTTAATGCGGTATTTAAATTTTGGGAAAATAACCGTTTGCGATCTTTTCTTTAAAACTTTGAGTTAAGAATATCCTTCTCACTTCTCTTAGGGGATTATTTTGGGTGGCCTAGAATTAAACTAGAAATTTAAAAGAAAAAGAAAAGATAAGAGAATGAATTAGATGCATGCATGTGTGTGTATGTGTGCAAGTCTTTAATGAGGCAATTAATGAAGGAAATTGCTTGGAAACCCTCACAACTCCACCTCCTCACTCCCTTGGCCGAAATCCTCTCCTTCTCTACTGCCCTAGATCAATTCCCATATCATTTTTATCAATCTAAACTCTAAAATCCTCAAAAATTCTGAAACCTTTCACAAAAATACCAAAAGCTTAGGAATTTCTTGATCTTGATCACTTGGGATAGGGAAAAGCTTGGAACTTGAGAGCAATATTGTTAGGTATATTCCCTTTACTGCTAATTTATAGTTTTTGTGTGGTTTCGATCGTTAAATTCTGCGTAGAACGTAGTTTATATCGTTTGAGGCGATATCGGATTTTTAGTGTCTTTTTAGTGATATGAGTATCTGCTGTGACCTGGGAATTTTAGTGATGAAAGCAACAACTTTAGAGAGATGTGCAGGTTGACCTGAGACACCACCCAGGAGACGGGGACCACCCCACCGGTCTGGGCCGGCGAGCTTCGAAGAGGGGGCCGGCGACGCCGGCCGACTTGGTTAGGGTTGGGGTGGGTTTTCTGTGGTAGTTGTCTGTTGTTGTTTTGGGTCTTTTGGTACTGTTGAATTTGTTAGTAAATGCAGTATGCAAAATCTGGGATCGATTACCTATAATCGTGTGTTTTGAGTTCGCGTGATACGTGTTGCAATACGAGTCGTGTGTCGTGCTGCGACGTACTCAGTTTGGGTTTAGGTATCGTTTCGTGTGTTTGCGCTAGACGTGTATTCGGGATATGGTTTAGTGCGTTGTTGCGTTTTATAATACGTAGTTTTACGTTATTATGATTGCTTCTGAGATGTTCGCTTTATTCTTATGTTTGTGATATTATAGCGTCGCAAGCGGGGACTTCAGACGCTGCGAACAAAGGGAAGCAGGTGGTCGGATCTTCATAGCTGGAGGCCACAGAGTGAGTAGATTTAACATCTACGGGGAATCGCCCGTATGGCGCTACGCGTCGGGGCTAGATATGATATGATATTAGCCATATGCTCATTTGCTTATATAGAGACATTGCATGATTCACATTGCATCTAGTTACTTGTAGTGCATGATATTATATCTGATGTACACTGCACTATTATCGACAGTCCATGTTGCACGAGCACCAATGATATGCTACACACACACTGTTGATAATTGACATGATAGGCACAACACAATTGCTAATTCATATACCTTGCTAGTAGTTAGCGACATTAAACAGTTATACTTGTGCGATAGTACATGTTACATAGAACATACCTGTATACCTACATGCTCATATGTATACCATGCTATATTACTTGTTCGCACATATACCATGCTACAGTACTTGTTCGCACATATATCCTGCTATGTTATTAGTTAGCACATATACCTTGTTATTGTTATATGATCGTTTGTATTGCATATATATCAGTGGTATGGGACGCTGTGTATATATGTATTCTGGATTTAGATATTATAGATTGTGTTGCATATATATCGGTGGTATGGGACGCCGTATATATATGTATTTGGATTGGATTTATATGATTTGTATTGCATATATATCGGTGGTATGGGACGCCGTATATATATGTATTCTGGATTTGGATTCTTGGGATCCGCGAGATACATTATATGGACTTATGCATTTGAGATGCGATATGGGAAATTAAGGTGTCGATGTGGGCACTTAATTTCCGAGAGATATATGGGGTTTGACAGACCGATACGTGGAAACGCAAGTATCGAGGTAGGATACTTGGTTTCGAGGAACGTATGAATATTTGAAAGACCGGTACGTGAAAACGCAAGTATCGAGGTAGGGTACTTGGTTTTCGAGGAACGTATGGATATTATGTTTTTGGGTGTCGATGTTTGACACTCGGGTTTCATTGAGATGTACAGTATTTGAGGGCCGATCTGAGGGCCGATCTGAGTATTTTGGGATTTGGGTGTTGTTGAGATACACCGTGTTTTTCATGCTGATGATATGCGCATGAGATTATTTACTTTCCGCACTCAGTATTATATTGATATGGATATCATGATAGTTGCATATTCATATTGTCATACTCATGCTATCAGTTCACATGTTATTGATTAGTGATGTTAGTGCATACTTGCGATTACTGTATGATGTTAATTACTATTCACGAGTTGGCAACTCACCCCCGTTGTGCCACAGTTTTGCAGGACTTACCCTCTGAGTAGTCGCGGCGGGGCAGCTTATCATCATTACTTTTGGGGATACCGCTACCTTGGGCAGTGAGGCCGTTGCTTTATAGGTGGGTTTGCGGTTATCCGTTGTACTTTGTATATCATTTTGGGTTGGATCTAGTATTCTCCATCTACTTGTTGTATATGACTTAGAGACGGCTTGTGAGATATCAGTGTTGTATATTGGTTTTGGGAACCGTGCTCGTAGAAGCAGGTTGTTGTGGATATGTTTACTTCTTGATATAGTCGTTCTCTTTGATATTTCTTCGCTTTGGCGTCGTATACTTGTTGTGGTGATTGTCTCCGCCGGTGGGCGTGATTTTTCTCCCACTTGGGATGTTTTATATATATTATCTGTGTTGTACCCGTTTACGGGGCTAGTTTTACAAAGGAGGTGCTGCCGAAATTTTTATGAAAGAAAACTAGAGTTAGAAATTTTAAATGGCGACTCCTAAAACTTTTAAATTATGTTTTCTCCGTTGATCCAGTTTTGGGTGGTTTAGATTTCTGGGTTTTCGGCTTACTTAAGTTACGTACGCCTTTAGACGTTACGTAGTTTAAGTGCCGGTTACGGGCCGAAATTGCGGGTCGTGACAGATCCACTAGCTGTTGTACATGAGATATATGTGAGATATACCTGATATTGTACATACGAGAGATGTGAGATCCACTAGCTGTTGTACATTGGATATTGAGAGATATACTAATACTGTACAAACGAGAGATGTGAGATCCACCTACTGTTGTACATTTGACATGGGAGATATACTGTTGTTGTACCTATTAGATATGTGAGATCTATTCGATGTGTACATTCGACACTTATGTGAGATACATTTGATATTGTATAGTTTGAGGAGATGTGACACTTAGATGATATGAGAACTAGTTTGAGGATTGATTGAGGAATTGGGAATTGATTTTTCTTACTGGATTGTGATCCTACCACGATGTCAGGATTCCGTGGAGATGACATATTTCACTCCATACCTCATCTTTATATACTTGTGCACTATTCCATGTATTAGGAGTACCTGTGAGAGTACCTCCATGAGAGTTGCACATTTACTTTCTCATGTCCCCAGAGCATGATTATTGCATACTGTTGTCACATCATTATTGCTTGATATATTGGTGGTACTGGTGAGTGTACTTTCCATTATTTCGTACTCATGACCATTATATTTGAAATGGACATATATTAGATTCATGCTGTACGTTCATTCTCGCAATTACCTGCATATGTTATTTACTATTCACGAGTTGGCAACTCACCCCCGTTGTGCCACAGGTATTGCTGGAGTTTCCCCAAAGTAGTCAAGGCAAGCTATTCAGCTTTTCAGCTACACACTCATCTATCATCTTTTGGGTTGCGGATACCACTTCGCCTGTTAGTGTGCAGTTTTGACCAAGTGGGTTTGTTGTATTCAGAGAGTATATTGTATATTCGTTGTATATTGTACTCTCCATCTACTACCAGTATGTTGTGACTTAGAGACTTGGTGAGGACGATTATTATATTATTGTGGATTTGTGGATTTTATACAGTTCCTTTCTTTTGTCTCTGATTTCTTCGCTACGGCGTCGTATATCTGTTGTGGATGTTGTTTTCCGCCGTTGGGCGTGGATTTTGCTCCCGTTTGGGATGCTTAACATTATATCTATGTTGTACCCTTTTTGGGGGCTTGTTTTATAAAGGAGGTGCTGCCAAAATTTTAAGGAAAATGTGGACTCTTTTAAAGAATTTGGGTTGTGATTTCAAATATTTCCAAAACTTTATATTATCTTTTCTGTATTTTTATGGTTTAGATTTCTGGGTTTTGGCTTTCTTTTATTGCGTTACGTCTGAAGGCGTTGCGTAGTATTAGGGCCATCACGTACCTTTTTGGGTCGTGGCAATAAGCTACATCCGGTCTGGTACACAACATCGCATACATTATAGAGCCGACCGCAGAAGCGTACGGTATAACAGACATGCGATCCCTCTCCAAATCAGTCTTGGGAGACATCTCTTTGGAGAGGGTGATCCCGTGACAAGCCGGTAGGTTACCGCGATTAGAATCTTCCATACTGAATCTTTTCAGTATGGTGTTGATGTACCTGGACTGTGAGAGTCCTAATATCCTCTTGGATCTATCATGATGGATCCGGATCCCCAGGATGTATGAGGCATCACCCAGGTCTTTCATGGAGAACCTGTGTGACAAGAACCCCTTGACAGATTGTAGCATAGGAATGTCATTTCCTATCAGAAGAATGTCATCCACGTATAAAACGAGGAATACAACAGTTCTTGCTACAAATCTACTATAGATGCATGGTTCATCTGGATTTTTGATAAAGCCAAATTCTTTGACCGTCTCATCAAAACAGATGTTCCAACTCCGCGATGCTTGCTTCAGTCCATAGATGGACTTAAGCAACTTGCACACCTTTCCGCTGCTCCCACTCTGAATGAAACCCTCTGGCTGGTCCATATAGACACATTCCTCTAAATTTCCATTTAGAAAAGCGGTCTTTACGTCCATCTGCCAAATCTCATAATCGTGGAAGGCAGCAATGGCAAGAAGGATCCGAATGGATTTCAGCATAGCCACTAGAGAAATGGTTTCGTCATAGTCTAAACCAGGTCTTTGACGAAAACCATTTGCAACAAGTCTAGCTTTATAGGTCTCAACCTGTCCATCTACACCAATCTTCCTTTTGAAGATCCACTAGCATCCTATGGGTTTTACCCCGTCTGGAGCAATGTCCAACGTCCATACTTTGTTGGTGTACATGGACTCCATTTCGGTCCGCATTGCATCAAGCCATTTTACTGAGTCAACGCTCTGAACGGCCTGCTGGAAGCTAGTAGGCTCATCATAATCTATGATGCAATCCTCTCTATCCCCGTCTATGAGAAAACCGTAGTATCTCTCGGGTGGATGAGACTGCCTACTAGTCCTGCGGAGCGGCGTAGGAATGTCCTGTTCTTTTGAACCCTCTGGTTCCACTATGCTTTCAGTAATAGCTCGTGGTTCTGGAATTTCTTCCAGTTCTACTGTGCTCCCACTTATCTGGTTTTCCAAAAACTCAGTTTCCAAGAAGTAGGCATGACGAGAAACAAAAACCTTTTTTCCTTTTCGCAGTAGAAGAAATATCCCTTGGAGTTCTTTGGATATCCCTCGAACTTACACTGTACTGAGCGTGCCCCGAGTTTGTCAGCATTCTGCTTTTTAACAAAAGCTGGATATCCCCATGTCTTAATGTGCTTAAGATAGGGTTTCTTCCCACACTACATCTCATATGGTGTGGTAGGCACAGTCTTAGTAGGAACTCGGTTCAAAAGGTATGCAGCCGATTCTAGCGCATACCCCCAGAATGATCGTGGTAACTCAGCGTTACTCATCATGGACCGTACCATATCCAATAGGGTTCGGTTCCGTCTCTCCGATACACCGTTATGTTGCGGAGTGTTTGGAGGAGTAAGCTGAGAGAGAATTCCATTCTCTTCTAAGTAATCCAGGAACTCGGCACTCAAGTATTCACCACCTCGATCAGATCTCAGTGTCTTGATACTTTTGCCGGTTTGTTTTTCTACTTCATTCTTATATTCCTGGAACTTTCCAAAGGTTTCGGATTTATGTTTCATTAAGAAATATCCTTACATTGAAAAGTCATCCGTAAAAGTAATGAAGTAAGAAAAACCGCTTCGCGCATGTGTAGACATTGGACCGCACACGTCGCTGTGTACGAGTCCCAAGAGCTCGCTCGCTCTTACTCCGTGTCCAGTGAACGGAGTCTTTGTCATCTTTCCTTTGAGACATGATTGACAAGTGGCATACGATTGATATTCGAACGAATCCAAATATCCTTCTGTATGTAACTTCGTCAACCTTCTCTCATTGATGTGACCCAGTCTACAATGCCACAAGAAAGTCTGATTGATTTCTGGAGACTTTCTTTTGTGTGTATTCTGGACATTGAAAATCTGTGGTTGGTTTAATACGTATATACCATTGCTCAATGTACCTGACCCAATCAGAACTTGATTAAGGTGAATTTTTACAACATTGCTTACAAACGCAAATTCATAACCTTCTTTAGAAACCAAAGATACAAAAATGATATTACAAGTTGCGTTGGGTATAAAAAAGAAATTACGAAAAACCAAAACATGTCCATCTGACATTCCCAGGTGATAGTCCCCCACGGCCTTAGCATCCATGCTAGCCCGTTTGCAACTTCGAGGGTCATGTCACCTGCCTTCAAAAACCTACGGTTCTCAATGCCTGCAAAGAATTACAGATATGAGATCCTGATCCGGTATCCAATAGCCAGGAAGTAGAGTTTATTGATAGACAGTTATCAATAACATACACACCTGAAGCTGAAGCCGCAACTTGCTTCAGATCCTGTGTTCTGGCCTTCCAAGCCCTGCAATCTTTCTTCCAGTGTCCACTCTTATGACAATAGAAGCATTCTTCTTTTCCCACAAGCTTCCCCGCTATCTTTGTTGTTTTTCCTTTCCCTTCGTATCCACTTTACTAACACCGCCCCTTGGTTTGGCGGGGGCTTTCTTCTTCTTTCCCTTTGCTTTCGCCTTGGACTTAGAAGAGGAAGATCCTCCTACAAACAAAGTGGATGTTTCCCTACCTTTCTGTAGGGTGCCCTCTGCACTCCTCAGCATGTTGAGGAGTTCTGAATGTTCAACTTCCTTTTCTTGTAAGTTGAAGTTCAGGATAAACTGGGCGTAAGTGGAAGGAAGGGACTGGAGAATTAAGTCCGTATAGAGCTCATTCTCCAACGTCGTCCCAAGTTCCGCGAGCTCCTCAATGTAGCCAATCATCTTAAGCACGTGTTCCGCTACCGATGATCCGACGGCCAATCTTGCCGAAAACAACTTCTTCGATAGTTCGTATCTTGCGATACGAGATTATTCTCCATACAATTCTTTTGTATGGAGAAATATGGATTCGAGGTCCATATTCTCGTGCCTTCTCTGATGTTCATTGTCCATAGAGGCAAGCACGAGGCACTTGGCTTTCGCGCAGTCTAGTTCCCAGGTCTTACGGATTTCCTTATCCGTGACGCTGGTTTTGGGACCTGGGACAGGGGGAGCTTTGGTGGTAAGAAGATACCCCAGCTTGTCGTAAGTGATTGCCATTTTGACATTCCTGAGCCAATCTTTGTAGTTTGGCCCTGTCAGTATGTTTTTATCTAGAAATAACTTAAGTCCAGTCATGTCGATTGGTCGCTGCAATTAGGAGAGAGAGAAGAAACACTCAGCATGATGCTCTTGCAAGTTTAGAGTAGTTTTTAGTTTGTCTAAACAGGATGGCTCCCACTTTCTCTCGAATCCCTCCTCAAACCAAAAAAGAAGAATTAGTCAGGATCAATCTCACCGTACAATTCTTGATTAACCGTTCGGCCAGGCTGGTGTCGGTACTTCGAGGGTGGTTTTCCAACGCTTTCGTGAAGATCCCTAATTAAATAACCTCTTTTCCCTGTGGGCGTAGCCCCATTAACACCTTTCTAGACACCTACTTGGTTTATAGCATTGATCGTTAAGTGAGAAATTTCCCGAGGAGTAGCATATACTCAGAGTAGGATCGGGATCCAAATATCATTGCTTGACGATACTGAAGGAATCCTACCAGAATCATCACACTCCAAATGGTATGCAACTCTAGCAAGTTTCAGTACTTATGAAACTCCCAATGTGGATTTTTTCCCCATGCTCTTATGACCTTGACTTTGGCCAACAAATCATAAGTCACATGTCAAGTTCTATCCGTCGTTCTCCAGGTTAATTTGAATCCACCCGTACCTACCCTTGACTTTGGCCAACAAGGCAGTACGACTGTTCCAAACCAACGCATCTATCTATGCTGCACATGAATACCCAATAGCTACCAATCACAATGCCTTGACTTTGGCCAACAAACATAGCTTGAATACTATTGACTATTCATGTGAAACGACGGAGGGCTACGAATGGTTTTGGCAAAACCGTGAACGTAGTGAACTTGATATAATCGATGAAACGAGATAGCTTTTAAAAGGAGTGGCTCAAGCTCCGCATTTAAAAGTTGGTTTTGAAAAGAACCGAGTGGTTTTTCGAAAGTGCTCCAACGACTTTTACTTGGTTTATTTTCTTGCATTAGTTCTTTTAATGTGTCCCATCATTTAATCCTACCATTGTAGAAAACAACCAAAATATAACGTACGCTTATGCCATTCGCATTCGCCACGGGGCCGCGTCATTACTCGTTAGGTTACTTAACTAACGACAGAGCGGGGGCTGGGCTAGCGCGGCTGTAAAACATAAGCAACGCCTAAATAATATCATATATAGATATATTGCAATGATAGCCATTTCAGATCACAGATGAACACATTGGATATACTAGGAACCCGCAATTCGTACGAGCCTGTAACGAAAAGCAGATTACACGGTCGCGGTGAATAGCCAATATCCCACCCAAGACCCCTACGGGTGCGGCAAACTACCCGCCAAGTACCCGAAGCGAAGCAACCTCCCTCAACTCCGTGAGTAGGCCACTCGGCACTTCAGGATACCCGGTAGTTTGTGCACCCCCTCCATGGGTCTATCCTAGGAGCAAAAACAGTAGAAAGAAATTATACAATGACGGCTACAACCCCGACCCGGTTGTGCGGCCACACAAATAATAATTACATCAATTTACAAATTTACATGAATTGAAAGAAAAGAAAACTCTCGTCTCACAACCCCCGGCTATTTACCCGCGACAATCCAATGAATTCATATACACATACCAATAACATTACAGATCACAAATTTGTATAACCCCGACTAATCGACATATAGCGATTAGCAGACGTTCAATACAAATGTCACATCACAGATAAATACCCGTCAGCTTAAGTCTTTAGAAACTCGATCAAAATACGGTTTTTAAAGCCCCAAAAAAAAAAAATTCTTTCTGGAAAATCTTGGCTGAAAAAACATATACCAAAAATCCCAAAATACCCCACTGAGTATACTGCAGTAAAGAAGATCCAGAGAAGAGCTAAGACGGCCGCGGAACCGTGGCAATAGCAAGTTATTGCCGCGTTTCCGCGGCGGTTTGATGGGTTCTCTGCACCGTTTTTCTACAGTATCTTATAAAAACCCTGAGTCGATTTTTAAAGTATGATTTATTATTTTTACAGAACTTAAAAAATCGACAGCAAGTTTGATTTCCGGGTTTATTTCGGGACTTTTTCTCCGATCGAATTTCTAGTTACTATGCTAACATGTTAGGGAGTGTTTAACTAGGTTTTGATACCACTGTAAGTCCATGCTACTTCTCCCGGTACTTACGGGCATGCGGAATTTGATGAAAAACAATTTTCTAGAGGCGGTAACATGGACTCAAAACGGATCTTTGTTAAACTATCTACCTAACAACCTAACTAGGAGTTGTTAACTACTCGGTTAGGGGGTTATACCTTTCTTTCTTGAACTCCTTCGTCTTCGACTCTCGATGGTGTACGGATCAGCTTCACCCCATCGTCTCCTTGCGTCGAAGATCGATCCACCCGAAAGCTTCTACCTTTGGCTTCTTCTTCGAGCTTTGAAGAAACTAGTTCACTCGATTTGCTAAACCTTATGAAATAGAGTGAGTAGAGGAGAGTGTGTTGGGATTTTTCTCTATGGTTCTTGCTTCTCAACACATGAGACAAGTGAACCATAGACTAGAGAGAGAGGGAGAGCAAGAGGAAGAGGGTGAGAGCTCAAGCAAGAAAGAGAATGGAAATGATAGAATGAGCAAGACTTTTCTCTCTTGGCTCTCATAATCCAAAGCCATCATAACCAATAATAGCAATCAAGTATTATATGATGGTTTAAGTCAAAATAGCCATATCATTTCATGCACTCATTTTGCACAAGATAAACAAGCAAGAAAAATTCTTTGCCATGAAATGATAGCTATTGTCATAATGATGGTCAACTAGTCCAACCTAGTCAACCGGTCAACAAAGTCAACAAGTCAACAAAGTCAACCCCTCAACAATCATGTCACCATAATACTTAATTAATATTATTTTTAATTATATATCTCATATTCTCATTAGGGTTTAGCAAAAAGTCAATAGTCAACAGTCAACAGTCAACAACCCTAATGAGAATCCTCTGCCTCTGTCTCTCCGTCAACTGTGCATACACACCCGCATCCGCGTTCCGAGGAACACGAATACATACGAGATAAAACCAATCCCAAAACGTACACTAGGATCTGGCTTAAACCAAAGCCCACTAGTGTTAACTGTCCGGACACTAAACGTGCACAAGTGCACGGATGTGACGGAACCCTGTCGCAAAATCATGCGACCTGTCGCAAAACTATGCGACCTCTACTCTTTTGCCTAAAGGCGAATAGCTTTCTGTGTGGGACTCTAAAGACTCGACACTACGCTGGCAGTGGGTTTAACCACAGACCGCAAGCGGCACTAGCTGTGCGTAACGGTCCCCAGGTAGATGCCGACAAAAAGACTGACGAGGTGAAACCCATCTGAACTCCTACTGAGACTGAATGTGACAGTCTCCGTACAGTCCGGTCTGTTCGTCTGATACATCGCATGGCGGGCCTAGGGGGCGGTAAACGTCAGTCCCCTAATAGTGGTACAAGTCGTGTAGGAGTGAAGCCCAGAACACCCTGAGATAATACTGGAAACCTAACAGTATATCTCGCTTGCCCTGGCCAGGGACTACTCGTGTAATGGCTCTCCTAGACACAGCGCGATGTCAACCCCCAATACCGGGAGAGATGAATCCTGTCTAACCGTCACTGCCTCCAAGTGCTTCGGGACTGCACCTAACTACTACCTGTTTGCACGACTCCTTTAAGCCGTGGTAGGGTAGTAATCAAAGTACCGTGGGAACACACTCGAGGCGAAGTGACAGTGTCAAGTCAGCGGACTAAGCTGTACTCATGTCACCTGGGAACTGATAACTGACGATAGGTATAATACCAACCAATCAGTTCCCGACGAGTCCTGTCCAGTGTACTCGTAACCTAACGAGCACCCGCATACTATCTCAAGTACGACGTACTGACGGCTGTGGGACAGACCGTCTCCCCTGTTGGGATGAGAAGCGCATACGCTAGTCTACTCCGGAGTATCGATGCCCTGTCTCGATAGTCCTGCGACTAGGGACCTGTATAAGGATGTGCTTATGGATTACCCAGCCCCCACGAGTGTGACTGCCATCACAACGCTGGTAATCAAGCAAAGATCCTAAAGGCTCCACTAATGCGTATAGGTGATATAATAAAATAAACACATGTACATATTAAAGCAGAAACAAACCAAGTAGCATACTACCATTTTGAGCAAGATTGTTTATACAACTATGAATATCCCAAGCTTCCATTAAGTAATATACAAACTAGTATGATACAGTAATGGCCTCTAGGGCATATACACTAACAGCATATACACTAACAATCTCCCACTTGCACTAAGGCCATGTACTGGCGTATCGAAGACCAATCATCTTGATCAGCCGCTCGAACTGAGTGTGGGGTAAGGCCTTTGTGAATGGATCAGCAGTGTTATCTTCCGTAGCAACTCTCCGAACCTCGATCTCCTGGCGACCCACGATCTCCCTGATCAGGTGATACCGCCTCAAGATGTGCCTGGATTTCTGATGGGACCTGGGTTCCTTCGCTAAAGCTATAGCCCCGTTGTTGTCACAATACAGAGGTATTGGATCAACAATGGACGGAACCACCTGAAGTTCTATCAAGAACTTCCTCTTCCAGACGGCTTCTTTTGCGGCATCAGATGCAGCGATATATTCCGCTTCCATCGTCGAGTCAGCAACGGATTCCTGTTTGGAACTCTTCCAACACACCGCTCCTCCATTGAGGGTAAAGACATAACCCGACATGGACTTGGAATCATCCTTGTCACTCTGGAAGCTGGAGTCAGCAAAGGCCTCGATCTGGAGGTCTTTTCCGCCATACACCAAGAACATCTCCTTAGTCCTTATAAGGTACTTGAGAATGTTCTTTACCGCTATCCAGTGTTTCTCCCCAGGGTTTGACTGATACCTGCTTACCACACTCAGTGCATAAGCTACATCTGGTCTGGTACACAACATCGCATACATTATAGAGCCTACCGCAGAAGCGTAGGGTATAATAGACATGCGATCCCTTTCTAAATCAGTCTTGGGAGACATCTCTTTGGAGAGGGTGATCCCGTGACAAGCCGGTATATTACCGCGCTTGGATTCTTCCGTTCTGAATCTTTTCAGTATGGTGTCGATGTACCTGGACTGTGAAAGTCCTAATATTCTCTTGGATCTATCACGATAGATCCGGATCCCCAGAATGTAAGAGGCATCACCCAGGTCTTTCATGGAGAAGCTGTGTGACAAAAACCCTTTGACAGATTGTAGCATAGGAATATCATTTCCTATCAAGAGATGTCATCCACGTATAAAACGAGGAATACGACATTTCGTGCTACAAATCTATTATAGATGCATGGTTCATCTGGATTTTTTATAAAGCCAAAATCTTTGACCGTCTCATCAAAACAGATGTTCCAACTCCGCGATGCCTGCTTTAGTCCATAGATGGACTTAAGCAACTTGCACACCTTTCCGCTGCTCCCACTCTGAATGAAACCCTCTGGCTAGTCCATATAGACACACTCCTCTAAATTTCCATTTAGAAAAGCGGTCTTTACGTCCATTTGCCAGATCTCATAATCGTGGAAAGCAGCAATGGCAAGAAGGATCCGAATGGATTTCAGCATAGCCACTGGAGAAAAGGTTTCATCATAGTCCAAGCCAGGTCTTTGACGGAAACCCTTTGCAACATGTCTAGCTTTATAGGTCCCAACCTGTCCATCTACACCAATCTTCCTTTTGAAGATCCGCTTGCATCCTACGGGTTTTACCCCATCTGGAGCAACGTCCAACGTCCATACTTTATTGGTGTACATGGACTCCATTTCGGTCCGCATTGCATCCAGCCATTTTACCGAGTCAACGCTCTGAATGGCCTGCTGGAAGCTAGTCGGCTCATCACTATCAATGATGCAATCCTCTCTATCCCCGTCTATGAGAAAACCGTATCTCTCGGGCGGATGAGACTGCCTACTACTCCTGCGGAGCGGCGTAGGAATGTCCTGATCTTTCGAACCCTCTGGTTCTACTAAGCTTTCAGTAATAGCTCGTGGTTCTGGAATTTCTTCCCGTTCTATTGCGCTCCCACTTATCTGATTTTCCAAAAACTCAGTTTCTAAGAAGTGGGCACGACGAGAAACAAAACCTTTTGTTCTTCTTCGCAATAGAAGAAATATCCCTTGGAGTTCTTTGGATATCCCACAAACTTGCACTGTACTGAGCGTGCCTCGAGTTTGTCCGCATGCTGCTTTTTGACAAAAGCTAGACATCCCTTTGTCTTAATGTGCTTAAGATAGGGTTTCTTCCCACACCATATCTGATATGGTGTAGTGGGCACAGTCTTAGTTGGAACTCGGTTCAAAAGGTATGCAGCTGATTCTAGTGCATATCCCCAGAATGATCGCGGTAACTCAGCGTTACTCATCATGGAACGTACCATATCCAATAGGGTCCAGGTCCGTCTCTCCGATACACCGTTATGTTACGGAGTGTATGGAGGAGTAAGCTGAGAGAGAATTCCATTCTCTTTTAAGTAATCCAGGAACTCGGCACTTAAGTATTCATCACCTCGATCAGATCTTCGTGTCTTGATACTTTTGCCTGTTTGTTTTTCCACTTCATTCTTATATTCCAGGAATTTTCCAAAGGCTACGGATTTATGTTTCATTAAGAAGACATAACAGTACCTTGAAAGTCATCCGTAAAAGTAATGAAGTAAGAATAACCGCTTCGCGCATGTGTAGACATTGGACCGCACACGTCGCTGTGTACGAGTCCCAAGAGCTCGCTCGCTCTCACTCCGTGTCCAGTGAAGGTGTAAGTCCACGTTGCCCACCCCGGTGCATACGGGGAGGCGGAAAACGGAATAAAAATCAAATTTTTATCATACTAGGCAACATGGACTAGACAAAGGAGGATCTTTGCTAAACAAAAACAAGCTAAAGCTAACTAGAAACTAGCTAAAGGTTAGAATGGTTATACCTAGGGCTTTATGTCCTTCTCTCCTTGCTCCTTGGAGTAGTATAAAGGGATCACCTTTGTCGTCTTCTCACGTCGAAGAAGGATCCACCCGAAAGCCTCAACCTTTGGCTTCAACTCCAAGCTAGAAGTAACTAGGGAGCTAGAAGTGCTAATCCTAGAACCCTAGATGATAGTAGAGATTACTATGGAATGGTTTTTCTCAAGCTCAAGTGTTTCTCAACACATGAGAGGGGAGAGCTTGAGGAAGAGGAAGAGCAAGAGAGAGAAAGTAAATGATAGAATGAGAGAAATATGAAGCATTCTCACATATATGTGTGAATTATTGTAAATAGATAATTAGTGAGATAATTGTCATGGCTTAATCAAGACATGACCATTATCATTTCATATTTAATGCTAATTGCAAGGATCAAAGAGCATCTTTTATATGGAATGATGATGGTCAACATGTCAACTAAGGTCAACAAGTCAAGATAGTCAAATGGTCAACAACCATAACCATGCACAATTATATTAAACTAATATCAATTAACCATAATACACACATAAGCATTAGGGTTAATAAAATGACAATGGTCATTAACCCTAATCAAAGTCCTCTCCCTCTGTCTCAAGCAACTGTGCATACGCACCCGTATTCGTGATCCGGGGAACACGAATACAAAGAGATAAAACCAATCCCAAATCATATACTAGGATCTGGCTTAAACCAAAGCCCGCTAGTATAAGCTGTCCGGACAACAAACGTGCACAAGTGCGCGGATGTGAACGAACCCTCTCGCAAAACCATGCGACCTCTAATCATTTTGCCTAAAGGCGAATAGCTCTCTGTGTGGGACTCTAAAGACTCGACACTACGCTGGCAGTGGGTTTAACCATAGACCGCAAGCGGCACTAGCTGTACGTAACGGTCCCTAGGTAGATGCCGATAAGAAGACTGACGATGTGACCCCATCTGAACTCCTACTGAGCCTGTATGTGACAGTCTCCGTACAGTCCGGTCTGTTCGTCTGATACATCGCATGGCGGGCCTAAGGGGGCGGTGAACGTCAGTCCCCTAA
The DNA here is from genome assembly GCA_030015575.1 of Agapanthus africanus. Taxonomy (NCBI): domain Eukaryota; kingdom Viridiplantae; phylum Streptophyta; class Magnoliopsida; order Asparagales; family Amaryllidaceae; genus Agapanthus; species Agapanthus africanus. Next base: position 457,071,773 of record JASDDO010000014.1, on the reverse strand, counting down.
TAGCGGTACAAGTCGTGTCGGAGTGTAGCCCAGAACACCCTGAGATAACACTGGAAACCTACCAGTATATCTCGCTTGCCCTGGCCAGGGACTACTTGTGTAATGGCTCTCCTGGACACAGCGCGATGTCAACCCCCAATACCGGGAGAGACGAATCCTGTCTAACCGTCACTGCCTCCAAGTGCTTCGGGACTGCACCCAAAAACTACCTGTTTGCACGACTCCTTTGAGCCGTGGTAGGGTAGTAATCAAAGTGCAGTAGGAACACACTCGAGGCGAAGTGACAGTGTCAAGTCAGCGGACTAAGCTGTACTCATGTCACCTGGGAACTGATAACCGACGATAGGTATAATACCAACCAACAGTTCCCGAAGAGTCCTGTCCAGTGTACTCGTAACCTAACGAGCACCCGCATACTATCTCAAGTACGACGTACTGACGGCTGTGGGACAGACCGTCTCCCACACTGGGATGAGAAGCGCATACGCTAGTCAACTCTGGAGTATCGATACTCTGTCTCGATAGTCCAACGACCAGGGACCTGTATAAGGATGTGCTTATGGATTACCCAGCCCCCACGAGTGTGAGCGCCATCACAACGCTGGTAATCAAGCAAAGATCCTAAGGGCTCTACTAATATGTATATCAGCGAAATGCTAAAAGAAACACATGCACATATTAAAGCAGAGACAAACCAAGTAGCATACTACCATTTCGAGCAAGATTGTATATACAACTGTGAATATCCCAAGCTTCCATCAAGTAATATACAAACTAGTATGATACAGTAATGGCCTCAAGGGCATATAAACTAACAATCTCCCACTTGCACTAAGGGCATGAACTGGCGTATCGAAGGCCTATCATCTCGATCAGCCGCTCGAACTGAGTCTGGGGCAAGGCCTTGGTGAATGGATCTGCAGTGTTATCTTCTGAAGCAACCCTCCGAACCTCGATCTCCTGGCGATCCACGATCTCCTTGATCAGGTGATACCGCCTCAATATGTGTCTGGATTTCTGATGGGACCTGGGTTCCTTCGCTAAAGCTATAGCCCCGTTGTTGTCGCAATACAGAGGTATTGGGTCAACAATGGACGGAACCACCTGAAGTTCTTTCAAGAACTTCCTCATCCAGACAGCTTCTTTTGCGGCATCAGATGCAGCGATGTATTCCGCTTCCATAGTCGAGTCAGCAACGGTTTCCTGTTTGAAGCTCTTCCAACACACCGCCTCTCCATTGAGGGTAAAGACAAAACCCGACATGGACTTGGAATCATCCTTGTCACTCTGGAAGCTGGAGTCAGCAAAGGCCTCAATCTGGAGGTCTTTTCCACCATACACCAAGAACATCTCCTTAGTCCTTCTCAGGTACTTGAGAATGTTCTTTACCGCTATCCAATGTTTCTCCCCAGGGTTTGACTGATACCTGCTTACCACACTCGGTGCATAAGCCACATCTGGTCTGGTACACAACATCGCATACATTATAGAGCCTACCGCAGAAGCGTAGGGTATAATAGACATGCGATCCCTTTCCAAATCAGTCTTGGGAGACATCTCTTTGGAGAGGGTGATCCCGTGACAAGCCGGTAGATTACCGTGCTTGGAATCTTCCATACTGAATCTCTTCAGTATGGTGTCGATGTACCTGGACTGTGAAAGTCCTAATATCCTCTTGGATCTGTCAAGGTAGATCCGGATACCCAGAATGTATGAGGCATCACCCAGGTCTTTCATGGAGAACCTGTGTGACAAGAACCCCTTGACAGATTGTAGCATAGGAATGTCATTTCCTATTAAGAGAATGTCATCCACGTATAAAACGAGGAATACTACAGTTCTCGCTATAAATCTACAATAGATACATGGTTCATCTAGATTTTTGATAAAGCCAAATTCCTTGACCGTCTCATCAAAACTGATGTTCCAACTCCGCGATGCCTGCTTTAGTCCATAAATGGACTTAAGCAACTTGCAAACCTTTCCGCTGCTCCCACTCTGAATGAAACCCTCTGCTTGGTCCATATAGACACACTCCTCTAAATGTTCATTTAGAAAAGCGGTCTTTACGTCCATCTGCCAAATCTCATAATCGTGGAAGGCAGCAATGGCAAGAAGGATCCGAATGGATTTCTGCATAGCTACTGGAGAAAAAGTTTCGTCATAGTCCAAACCAGGTCGCTGACGAAAACCCTTTGCAACCAGTCTAGCTTTATAGGTCTCAACCTATCCATCTACACCAATCTTCCTTTTGAAGATCCACTTGCATCCTACGGGTTTTACCCCATCTGGAGCAATGTCCAACGTCCATACTTTTTTGGTGTACATGGACTCCATTTCGGTCCGCATTGCATCCAGCCATTTTACCGAGTCGACGCTCTGAATGGCTTGCTGGAAGCTAGTAGGCTCATCACAATCTATGATGCAATCCTCTCTATCCCCGTCAATGAGAAAACCGTAGTATCTCTCGGGCGGATGAGACTGCCTACTACTCCTGCGGAGTGGCGTGGGAATGTCCTGATCTTTCGAACCCTCTGGTTCTACTAAGCTTTCGGTAATAACTTGTGGTTCTGGAATTTCTTCCAGTTCTATTGCGCTCCCACTTATTTCTTTTTCTAAGAACTGATGTTCCAGAAAATGGGCATTACGAGAAACAAGGACTTTTTGTTCCTCTGCGTAATAGAAAAGATACCCCCTGGAGTTCTTTGGGTATCCCACAAATTTGCACAATACTGATCGTGCCTCTAGTTTGTCCGCATTCTGCTTTTTGACATAAGCTGGACATCCCCAAATCTTCAGGTATTGAAGATAGGGTTTCTTCCCACTCCATAACTCATATGGTGTGGTAGGCACAGTCTTAGTGGGAACTCGGTTCAAAAGGTATGCAGCTGATTCTAGCGCATATCCCCAGAACAATCGCGGCAACTCAGCGTTACTCATCATGGACCGTACCATATCCAATAGGGTTCGGTTCCGTCTTTCCGATACACCGTTATGTTGCGGAGTGTATGGAGGAGTAAGCTGAGAGAGAATTCCATTCTCTTTTAAGTAACCCAGGAACTCGGTACTCAAGTATTCACCACCTCGATCAGATCTTAGTGTCTTGATACTTTTGCCTGTTTGTTTTTCTACTTCATTCTTATATTCCTGGAACTTTTCAAAAGCTTCTGATTTATGCTTCATCAAGAAGACATGTCCGAACCTTGAGAAATCATCCGTAAAAGTAATGAAGTAAGAATAACCGCTTCGTGCATGTGTAGACATTAGACCGCACACGTCGCTGTGTACGAGTCCCAAGAGCTCGCTCGCTCTTACTCCATGTCCAGTGAACGGAGTCTTTGTCATCTTTCCTTTGAGACAGGATTGACAAGTTGCATACGATTGATATTCGAACGGATCCAAATATCCTTCTGCATGTAACTTAGTCAACCTTCTCTCTTTGATGTGACCCAGTCTATGTAAGTCGATGTAGTACACCCAGTACTTGTGGGGAGGCGGAAATTACAAAAACAATCAAGTTTAAGGAACGAACATCGACTAACCGCTTAAATCGAAGCTAAACTATAAATAACCGTACACAATGATTTTCTTATCACTTGTGATTAGGGATTATACCTTTCGAAACTAGTCCTTCGTCTTTACGATCTCCTTGTTCTCCTCGGCCTTCTCTAGGTAGTAGACGATCCACCCGAGAGCAAAACTCCAAGCTAAACCTCTAAACTTGAGGCAACTAACCTTCTTGGATTGCTAATCAAAGAAGTTAGGATGAGATAGAGTGATGGTTATGGATTGTTTAGTCTAACTAATCCTTTGATCTCAACTCATGAGGTGTAAGGATTAGGGTTTGAAGATGAGAGCTAGAGGAGAGAGAATGTGAGATAAGATAATGAGAAGAGAGAGAGTGTATCATAATATATTATGAAGCATTCTTATTTAAGAATAATGAATAAAAGAAATGAATAAGCATGCTTCATAAATGAAAAGAGGTGATTCATTAAGCATGAGTCATTATCATTTATGGTGCAATTAATGATAATGATGAATCACCTCATGACTCACTTTCTTATCCATAAGTAACCTCCTTAGTCACATCTTCTAGAAGCTTCTCGTACAATTACGAGAACGCCCCTCCAATCCGCAAAAATACGGAAAAACTTTAGACTGTATAAATCTAATAACCGGATACCAGTAACTGGCTTAAACCAAAGCCGACTGGTAAAAACTGTCCGAAAGTCGTACATGCGTAAACGCACGTATGCGTCCGAACCCTTTGTCGCAAAACCATGCGACCTCTATATCGTTTCGCCTGGAGTAGGAAACTATCTGTGTGGGACTCTAGAGACTCGACTACTACGCTGGAAGTGGGTTTAACCACAGACCGCAAGCGGCACTAGCTGTACGTAACGGTCCCCAGGTAGTTGTCGATAAGAAGGCCGATGAGAAAACCCATCCGAACTCCTACTGAGTCTGATGTGACAATCTCCATACAGTCCGGTCCGTTCGTCCAAGACTATCGCATATCGGGCCTAGGGGGGCGGCAAGCGTCAGTCCCCTAATAGCGGTATAAGTCGTGTCAGAGGGAAGCCCATTACACCCTGAGAAACTACTGGAACCTACCAGCAAATCTCGCTTGCCCTGGCCAGGGACTTTGCGTAATGGCTCTCTGACACAGCACGATATCTACTCCCAATACCGGGAGGGACGAATCCTATCTAACCGCCACTGCTTCCAAGTGCTCGGGACTGCACCCAACTGCTACCTGTTTGCACGACTCCTTTGAGCCGTGGTAGGGTAGCAATCTAAGAACAGTAGGACACACTCGAGGCGAAGTACCAGTGTCAAGTCTGCGGACTACGCTGTACTCATGTCACCTGGGAACTGTTCACTGACGACTGGTATCAAACCAACCAACAGTTCCCTGTGAGTCCTGTCCGGTGTACCCGTAACCTAACGAGCACCTGCATACTATCTCCAGTACGACGTACTGACGGCTGTGGGACAGACCATCTCCCCAACTGGGATGAGAAGCGTACACACTAGTCTACTCCGGAGTATCGATGCTCTGTCTCGATAATCCAACGACCAGGGACCTGAATGAGGATGTGCTTGTAGACTACCCAGCCCCCACTAGTATGACTGTCATCACAACGCTGGTAGACAAGCAAGATCCTAAGAGCTCTATCAATACGTACACTCACATATTAAGATAGAAAAACCAAGTAGCATACTACCATGTTTAGCAAGACTGTTATATACATGTGAATATCCTAAGCTTCCATTAAGTAATATACAAGCTAGTATGATACAGTAATGGCCTTCTAGGGCATAAACACTAACAATCTCCCACTTGCACTAGGGCCATGTACTGGCGTATCGAAGACCGATGATCTCGAGTAGCCGCTCGAACTGAATCTGAGGAAGGGCCTTTGTGAATGGATCAGCAATGTTCTCTTCTGAAGCAACTCTCCGAACCTCGATCTCCTGACGATCAATGATCTCCCTGATCAGGTGATACCGCCTCAAGATGTGTCTGGACTTCTGATGGGACCTTGGTTCCTTCGCTAAAGCTATAGCTCCGTTGTTGTCGCAATACAGAGGTATTGGATCAACTATGGTAGGAACAACCTGAAGTTCTGTTAGGAACTTCTTCATCCAGACCGCTTCTTTTGCGGCATCGCAAGCAGCTATATACTCCGCTTCCATCGTCGAGTCAGCAACGGTGTCCTGCTTGGAGCTCTTCCAGCACACCGCCCCTCCATTGAGGGTAAAGACATAACCCGACATGGACTTGGAATCGTCCTTATCACTCTGGAAGCCGGAATCAGCAAAGGCCTCCAACCTGAGGTCTTTTCCGCCGTAAACCAAGAACATCTCCTTAGTCCTCCTCAGGTACTTGAGAATGTTCTTTACTGCTCTCCAGTGGTTCTCCCCTGGGTCTGACTGATACCGGCTTACCACGCTCAGTGCGTAAGCTACATCTGGTCTGGTACACAACATCGCATACATTATAGAGCCTACCGCAGAAGCGTAGGGTATAATAGACATGCGTTCCCTTTCCAAATCAGTCTTGGGAGACATCTCTTTGGAGAGGGTGATTCCGTGACAAGCCGGTAGATTACCGCGCTTAGAATCTTCCATACTGAATCTTTTCAGTACAGTGTCGATATACCTGGACTGCGAAAGTCCCAACATCCTCTTGGATCTATCACGATAGATCCGGATACCCATAATGTAAGAGGCATCACCCAGGTCTTTCATGGAGAACCTGTGTGACAAGAATACTTTGACAGATTGTAGCATAGGAATGTCATTTCCTATCAATAGAATGTCATCCACGTACAAGACGAGGAATACGACACTTCTGGCCACAACTTTACTATATATGCACGGTTCATCTGGATTTTTGATAAAGTCATATTCTTTGACTGTCTCATCAAAACAGATGTTCCAACTCCGCGATGCCTGCTTTAGTCCGTAAATGGACTTAAGCAGCTTGCATACTTTCCCGCTGCTCCCACTCTGATTGAACCCTCTGGCTGATCCATATAAACGCTCTCTTCTAAATTTCCATTCAGAAAAGCCGTCTTTACGTCCATCTGCCAGATTTCATAATCATGGAAGGCAGCAATAGCAAGAAGGACCCGAATGGATTTGAGCATAGCCACTGGAGAAAAAGTTTCGTTATAGTCCAAACCAGGTCTTTGATGAAAACCCTTTGCAACAAGTCTAGCCTTATAGGTTTCCACCTGTCCATCTACACCAATCTTTTTCTTGAAGATCCATTTGCATCCTATGGGTTTTACCCCATCTGGAGCAAAGTCCAAAGTCCATACTTTGTTGGTGTACATGGACTCCATTTCGGTCCGCATTGCATCTAGCCATCGTACCGAGTCGCCGCTCTGAATGGCCTGCTGGAAGTCAGTAGGTTCATCATCATCTATGATGCAATCCTCTCTATCCCCGTCTATGAGAAAACCGTAGTATCTCTCAGGCGGATGAGACGGCCTACTACTCCTACGGAGGGGTGCGGGAATGTTCTGTTCTTCTTGAACCTCTGGTTCTACCAAACTTTCAGTAGCAGTTTGTGGTTTTGGAATTTCTTCCAGTTCTATTTCGCTCCCACTTATTTCCTTTTCTAAAAACTGATTTTCCAGAAAATGGGCATTACGAGAAACAAAAACCTTTTGTTCCTCTGCGTAATAGAAATAATATCCCTTGGAGTTCTTTGGATATCCCACAAACATACATTTTACTGATCGTGCCTCGAGCTTGTCCACATGCTGCTTCTTAACAAAAGCTGGACATCCCCAAATCTTCATATGATGAAGATGGGGTTTCTTCCCAGTCCACATCTGATATGGAGTGGTAGGCACAGTCTTGGTAGGAGCCCTGTTCAGAAGATATGCCGCTGATTCTAGCGCATATCCCCAGAAAGATCGCGGCATCTCAGTATTACTCATCATGGATCGTACCATATCCAATAGGGTTCGATTCCGTCTCTCCGATACACCGTTATGCTGTGGAGTGTATGGAGGAGTAAGCTGAGAGAGAATTCCTTTCTCTTTTAGGTAACCTAGGAACTCGGCACTTAAGTATTCTCCACCTCGATCAGATCTTAGTGTCTTAATACTTTTGCCTGTTTGGTTTTCTACTTCATTCTTATACTCTTGGAATTTCTCAAAAGCCTCGAATTTATGTTTCATTAGATAAATGAATCCGTATCTTGAGTAATCATCCGTGAAAGTAATGAAATAGGAAAAACCACCTCTCGCATGTGTAGACATTGGACCACATACATCGCTGTGTATGAGTCCTAAGAGCTCGCTCGCTCTTACTCCTTGTCCAGTGAATGGAGTCTTTGTCATCTTTCCTTTGAGACAGGATTGACAAGTGTCATAAGATTGATATTCGAACGAGTCTAAATATCCTTCTCCATGCAACTTAGTCAACCTTCTCTCATTGATGTGACCCAGTCTACAATGCCATAAGAAAGCTTTATTCAAATCTGGAGACTTTCTTTTTAGTGTGTTCTGGACATTGAAAATTTGGAGTTGGTTTAAAACATATATGCCGTTATTTAATGTACCGGACCCAATCAAACCATGATTAAGGTGGATGTTGACAACATCTCTTACAAACGTGAAATCATAACCTTTATTTGATAACAAGGAAACTGATATGATATTACACGTTAAGCTGGGTACAAAATAACAGTTATGTAAAACCAAAATGTGTCCACTCGTCAATCCTAGGTGATAATCCCCGACGGACGCAGCTCCCACGCTAGCTCCGTTAGCAACCCTGAGGATCATATCACCTTCCTTCAGCACTCTACGGTTTCTCAGTGCCTGCAATGAATTGCAAATATGAGATCCTGATCCGGTATCCAATACCCAGGAAGTAGAGTTGATCGACAGACAATTCTCAATTACAAACACACCTGAAGTCGAAGCCACAGCTTGCTTCGGTTCCTGGTTCTTGGCGTTCCACGCCTTGCAATCCTTCTTCCAGTGCCCTTTCCTGTGACAATGGAAGCACTCATCCTGACCAACTATCGGTACTGCTTTCTTTTTCTTTCCCTTCCCTCCCACCTTACTAACACCTCCTCTAGGTCTGGGTGCGGCCTTCTTCTTCCTTCCTTTGGCCCTAGCCTTGGACCCGGAAGAAGATGCACCGCCAACAAACATAGCGGGTGTTTCCCTTGATGTCTTCAAGGTGCCCTCTGCACTCCTTAACATGTTCAGGAGTTCCGGAAGTTCAACTTCTTTTCTTTGAAGGTTGAAGTTCAGGATAAACTGGGCGTAGGTGTGAGGAAGGGACTGGAGAATAAGGTCTGTATAGAGCTCATTATCCAAAGTCGTCCCAAGGTCTGCGAGCTCTTCAATATAGCTGATCATCTGTAGGACATGTTCACCTACCGATGACCCGGCAGCCAACCTCGCTCGAAACAAGTTCTTTGAGGTCTCGTATCTTGCTATACGAGATTGCTCTCCATAAAGTTCCTTTGTATGGAGAAATATGCCATCAAGGTCCATATCCTCGTGCCTCCTCTGATGTTCATTGTTCATCGAGGCAAGCACGATGCACTTGGCTCTCGCGCAATCTAAATCCCAGGTTTTGCGGATTTCCTTATCCGCATTGCTGGATTTGGGACCAGGGACAGCAGGTGCCGTAGCGTTGAGGACGTACCCCAGTTTGTCATAGGTCAAAGCTATTTTGACATTCCGCAGCCAATCTTTATAGTTTGGCCCCGTCAGTATATTTTTCTCTAAAAGTAACTTAAGTCCAGTCATTTTCAGGGTCGCTGCAATTAGGAGAGAGAGAAGAAAACTCTTTAGCATGATGCTCTTGCAAGTTTAGAGTGGTTTTTAGTTTATCTAAACTGGATGGCTCCCACTGTTTTTCGAATCCTTCCTCAAACCATAAAAGAAGAATTAGCCAAGACTATTCTCACCGTACAATACTTGCTTAACCGTTCAGCCAGGCCGGTGTCGATACTTCGAGGGAGGTTTTCCAACGCTTTCGCGAAGTTCTTTAATTAAATAACCTCTTTTCTCTGGGGGCGTAACCCCGCTGACACTTTTCTGGACACCTACTAGGTTTATAGCATTGATCGTTAAGTGACGAATATCCTGATAAGTATCATATACTCACAGTAGGATCGGGATCCAAATATCATCGTATGATAATGTTGAAGGAATCCTACCAACATTCATCAAACTCCAAATGGTATGCATGTCTTTGCAAATTTCAGTTTCTTTAGAAATTCCCGATATAAGTTTTTGCCCCATGCTCTTATGACCTTGGCTTTGGTCAAAATGTCATAAGTCACATGTCAAGTTCTACCCGTCATTATCTTGTCAATTTGAACCCATCCATATATACCCCTGACTTTGGTCAAATGGTAATACGACTGTCCCAAACCAACTCATCTATCTTATGCAACAAATGAAAACTCAGTAGCTACCAAACACTATGCCTTGACTTTGGCCAAAATGCATAGCTTGAATACTACTGAATACCCAAATGAAATGACGGAGGGCTATGACTGGTTTTGGCGAAACCGTGAACGTAGTGAACTTGATATAACCGAAGGAACCTGATAGCTTTTAAGAGGAGTGGTTAAAGCTCCGCATTTAAAAATATCTGTTTTAAAAATAACCGAGTGGTTTCTTTTAAATTGTTCCAACGATTAAAACTTTGGTTTATTTTCTTTGCATTATAGATAATGCGTCCCATCATTAACCTATCATTGCAGAAAACAACGAAAATACAACGTCCTCTTATGCCATCCGCATTCGCCACTGGGTCCCGTCATCACCCGTTAGGTTACTTAACTAACGACAGAGCGGGGGCTGGGCTAGCGCGGGTGTAAAACATAAGTGACGTCTAAATAGCTACAATAAATATAGATATTTTACATTCGTCTGACGCAATGATATTCATTCCAGAACACAGATAAACAATATTGGATTTGCAAGCAATCTGTATTTCTTTTGAGCCTGCAAGAAAAGACAGATTACACAGTTGTGATGAATAGCCGATACCCCACCCTCGACCCCTATGGGTACGACAAACTACCCACCCGGCAGTCTGTGTACCCCACCTTGGGTCAGTCCTAGGAGCAAAAACAGTAAAATGAAATAATACAACGGTGGCTACGACCGCAACCTGGAAGTGCCCCGCAAAAATAATATTACAACAAATTACATTTACAACAAATGAATTAAACAATAACCCATTGCTAACCCCGGCTATACACCACAACAGTCCAATACAGTTTATATGCACAAACAGATATAACCATTTCAGAAATGTGCAACCCCCTGCCAACCGACATACTAGCAGTTGGGGGAGATTTACGAACACATTAAACAATCACAGATATAATCCAATATGCAAATACAGTACAATTTCGATCGATTAAACAACATCAATATTGCTCCAAAATCTGCTCTGTTAAACAGTAACCTGAGCAAATATTAAATATTCCAGAAAACCCTAAATTTCACAGAGAATCAACAGAAGAAAAATCGGCCCCTGACTCGCCAACTCGGCGGCGGAAGCGCGGCGACTCAGTAGGCTGAGGCCGCGGTTCCACGGCGAGTTGGTCGATTCAGTCGACTGTTTTTCTTGGGTGTTCTACTGGTGTCATGTCAAGCACTCTGAGCTCACCTGAAAAATTTTCTGACATCGTTTTAAATTCGACAGAAACTTGCATTTTTTAGGGTTTTCCGGTTTCGTTTTTCTGTTCGAAATTCGTACAAATTTGCGATTAAGTTATTTAGTGTTTAGCGAGGCTCTGATACCACTGTAAGTCGATGTAGTACACCCCAGTACTTGTGGGGAGGCGGAAATTACAAAAACAATCAAGTTTAAGGAACGAACATCGACTAACCGCTTAAATCGAAGCTAAACTATAAATAACCGTACACAATGATTTTCTTATCACTTGTGATTAGGGATTATACCTTTTGAAACTAGTCCTTCGTCTTTACGATCTCCTTGTTCTCCTCGGCCTTCTCTAGGTAGTAGACGATCCACCCGAGAGCAAAACTCCAAGCTAAACCTCTAAACTTGAGGCAACTAACCTTCTTGGATTGCTAATCAAAGAAGTTAGGATGAGATAGAGTGATGGTTATGGATTGTTTAGTCTAACTAATCCTTTGATCTCAACTCATGAGGTGTAAGGATTAGGGTTTGAAGATGAGAGCTAGAGGAGAGAGAATGTGAGATAAGATAATGAGAAGAGAGAGAGTGTATCATAATATATTATGAAGCATTCTTATTTAAGAATAATGAATAAAAGAAATGAATAAGCATGCTTCATAAATGAAAAGAGGTGATTCATTAAGCATGAGTCATTATCATTTATGGTGCAATTAATGATAATGATGAATCACCTCATGACTCACTTTCTTATCCATAAGTAACCTCCTTAGTCACATCTTCTAGAAGCTTCTCGTACAATTACGAGAACGCCCCTCCAATCCGCAAAAATACGGAAAAACTTTAGACTGTAAAAATCCAATAACCGGATACCAGTAACTGGCTTAAACCAAAGCCGACTGGTAAAAACCGTCCGAAAGTCGTACGTGCGTAAACGCACGTATGCGTCCGAACCCTTTGTCGCAAAACCATGCGACCTCTATATCGTTTCGCCTGGAGTAGGAAACTCTCTGTGTGGGACTCTAGAGACTCGACTACTACGCTGGCAGTGGGTTTAACCACAGACCGCAAGCGGCACTAGTTGTACGTAACGGTCCCCAGGTAGTTGTCGATAAGAAGGCCGATGAGAAAACCCATCCGAACTCCTACTGAGTCTGATGTGACAATCTCCATACAGTCCGGTCCGTTCGTCCAAGACTATCGCATATCGGGCCTAGGGGGGCGGCAAGCGTCAGTCCCCTAATAGCGGTATAAGTCGTGTCAGAGGGAAGCCCATTACACCCTGAGAAGCTACTGGAACCTACCAGCAAATCTCGCTTGCCCTGGCCAGGGACTTTGCGTAATGGCTCTCTGACACAGCACGATATCTACTCCCAATACCGGGAGGGACGAATCCTGTCTAACCGCCACTGCCTCTAAGTGCTCGGGACTGCACCCAACTGCTACCTGTTTGCACGACTCCTTTGAGCCGTGGTAGGGTAGCAATCTAAGAACAGTGGGACACACTCGAGGCGAAGTAGCAGTGTCAAGTCTGCGGACTACGCTGTACTCATGTCACCTGGGAACTGTTCACTGACGACTGGTATCAAACCAACCAACAGTTCCCTGTGAGTCCTGTCCGGTGTACCCGTAACCTAACGAGCACCTGCATACTATCTCCAGTACGACGTACTGACGGCTGTGGGACAGACCATCTCCCCAACTGGGATGAGAAGCGTACACACTAGTCTACTCCGGAGTATCGATGCTCTGTCTCGATAATCCAACGACCAGGGACCTGAATGAGGATGTGCTTGTAGACTACCCAGCCCCCACTAGTGTGACTGCCATCACAACACTGGTAGAGAAGCAAGATCCTAAGAGCTCTATAAATACGTACACTCACATATTAAGATAGAAAAACCAAGTAGCATACTACCATGTTTAGCAAGACTGTTATATACATGTGAATATCCCAAGCTTCCATTAAGTAATAGCTAGTATGATACAGTAATGGCCTTCTAGGGCATAAACACTAACAGTCTACAATGCCATAAGAAAGTTTTATTGATTTCTGGAGACTTTCTTTTGTGTGTATTCTGGACATTGAAAATCTGTGGTTGGTTTAAAACGTATATACCGTTGTTTAATGTACCTGACCCAATCAAAACTTGATTAAGGTGAATGTTCACTACATTACTTACAAATGCAAATTCTTAACCTTCTTTAGATAATAAAGATACAGAAATGATATTACAGATTGGATTTGGTACATAATAACAACTACGCAAAACCAAAAAGTGTCCATCCGACAATCCCAGGTGATAGTCCCCCACGGCCTCAGCATCCATGCTAGCACCGTTTGCAACTCTGAGGGTCATGTCACCTGCCTTCAAAACTCTACACTTTCTCACCGCCTGCAAAGAATTATAGATATGAGATCCTGATCCGGTATCCAATACTCAGGATGTAGAGTTTATTGATAGACAGTTTTCAATAACATACACACCTGAAGTTGAAGCCGCAACTCGCTTCAAATCCTGTGTTCTGGCCTTCCAAGCCTTGCAATCCTGTTTCCAGTGACCACATTTGTGACAGTAGAAGCATTCTTCCTTCCCCACCAGCTTTCCCGCTACCTTTGATGCCTTTCCCTTTCCCTTCGTATCCACTTTACTGACACCGCCTCTTGGTTTGGCAGGGGCTTTCTTCTTCTTACCCTTGGCTTTCGCCCTGGATCTAGAAGAGGAAATCCTCCTACAAACAAAGTGGATGTCTCCCTACCCTTCTGTAGGGTGCCCTCAGCACTCCTCAACATGTTCAGGAATTCGGAAAGTTCAACCTCCTTTCCTTGCATGTTGAAGTTTAGGATAAACTGGGCGTAAGTGGAAGGAAGGGACTGGAGAATCAAATCAGTATAGAGTTCATTCTCCAACGTGGTCCCAAGGTCCGCGAGCTCCTCTATGTAGCCAATCATCTTAAGCACGTGTTCCGCTACCGATGATCCGACAGCCAATCTTGCCGAAAATAGCTTCTTCGACACTTCGTATCTTGCGATACGAGACTGCTCTCCATACAGTTCTTTTGTATGGAGAAATATGGACTCTAGGTCCATATTCTCATGCCTCCTCTGATGTTCATTGTCCATCGAGGCAAGCACGAGGCATTTGGCCTTCGCGCAATCGATCTCCCATATCTTACGGATTTCTTTATCCGCGATGCTCGAGGTGGGACCTAGGACACGGGGAGCTTTGGTGGTAAGGACATACCCCAACTTGTCGTAAGTGATTGCCATCTTGACATTCTTGAGCCAATCTTTGTAGTTTGGCCCTATCAGTATGTTTTTATCTAGTAATAACTTACGTCCGGTCATGTTGAATGGTCGCTGCAATTAGGAGAGAGAAAAGAAACACTTTAGCATGATGCTCTTGCAAGTTTAGAGTGGTTTTTAGTTTGTCTAAACTGGATGGCTCCCACTGTCTCTCGAATCCCTTCTCAAACCGTAAAGAAAGAATTAGTCGGGATCAATCTCACCATACAATACTTGCTTAACCGTTCAGCCCGGCCAGTGTCGGTACTTCGAGGGAGGTTTTCCAACGCTTTCGCGAAGTTCCTTAATTAAGTAACCTCTTTTCCCTGTGGGCGTAGCCCCGCTAACACCTTTCTAGACGCCTACTAGGTTTATAGCATTGATCGTTAAGTGAGAGTTTTCCCGAGGAGTAGCATATACTCACAGTAGGTGTTGGAGATAGTGCCCTCATAGTCAATTATTGGATCGCAGGTACGTGATTGCAATTATTGCGGAGGACCTATACCGGTATGACAGTCCTACTCGAGATGATAGTATGCTATCTGGTTTGCCTTTATCAGTCGTGTACATGTTCAGGTGACTGATTACATGTTACACTTTGATAGAGCCCTTAGGATCTTGCTTTACCACCAACAGTATGATGGCGATCATATACGTGAGAGTTGGGTGGTTTATACGCATATCCTTAATTGTGGTCCCTAGTCGTGGGAGTTTCGAGACAGGGCATCGATACTCCGGAGTAGACTAGTGTATACAGTCGAGACCCCGACGAGGGGCGGTGGCCGGTCTCACAAGCCACTGGTGTCAGTTGGATCACCTAAGATGTATACAGGTGCTCATTGGGTTATGAGTACACCGGACAGGACTCGCCGGGAATCTGCTAGTTAGTATTATATCTATCGTCAGATAGCAGTTCCCTGGTGACATGTGTACAGGTTAGTTCATCGACCTGAGGTCGTCATTTGTCTTGTGTGAGTTCCCACTGTGCTTTGATTTCTACCTTACCACGGCTCAAAGGAGTCGTGCAAACAGGTAGTTTTTGGGTACAGTCCCGAGCCATATGGAGGCACGTGAGCGGATCGGCAGGGGATTCGTCTCTCCCGGTATTAGGGGCGAGATCGTGCTGTGTCTAGGAGAGCCATTACACAAAGCCCACGGCTGTGGCAGGAGATTTACTGGTAGGTACTCCAGTAGTATCTCAGGGTGTTATTGGGCTTCACTCCGACACGACTTATACTGCTTTTGGGGGTCTGACGTTACTAGCCCCCTAGGCAGATATGCGATACTCATAGACGAACGGATCAGACTGTAAATACATTGTCACTGTTAGGCTCAGTAGGGTTTTCCGGATGAGTGCGCTCATCGGCATCCCTTGAGGTCAGTCCATGGGCAGCCGTTACGCATTGCTAGTGCCGCTGACGGTTTGTGGTTAAACCCACTGCCAGGGTACTGACGAGTCATTAGAGTCCCCCACAGACAGTTTCCCAAGTTCGGGCGAAACGTTGTAGAGGCCGTATGGTTTTATGGCAGGGTTCGGAAAATGCACGTGCGTTTACGCACGTGTTATTTTTCGGGCAGATGATACTGGTCGGCTTTGGTTTAAGCCGGATCTGAGTATTATATTGCGTAGGTATAATATCTTTGTCTCAGTTGCATTTGTATTCGGTCGTAATACAAATGCGGGTATATTTATACAGTTTCGGGGTTGTCCTGAAAGTCGTTTCAGGATCACTTTTGGAAGTTGCCAGTTTCCAGTTTTCTATCAGCCGTCTTTTAACATTCGGTTAAAGACGGATTTATCTTTTCTTCAGTTGAGGTGAGTCATCATTCTAGAAGCTTCTAGAAGTGATGATGAGGCTAGTGAGTCATTAGTGCATTAATGGTGTCATTAATGCAATGGTGACTATGGGTTTAGATTCAATGTTTCTTAATGAGTCATTGTTATTCATTTATGATAATGATATGCTTCTTGTTTATTATCACCCCCCCTTGATTGCTCTTACGGTCACCTCCCTCCATGATAAAAGTGGCCGGCCCCCCCTCTCCTCCACACTTCACTTGTTGATTTCATTTTAGAGAAAAAAGATTATGATAGTATTTGTGGTGCATAGAATTCTACAGTTCATTTCGTTCCATCACCCAATTCCCTCGGCAACTTCATTAACCGATCGTCCACGGATTTGGACGAAGTGAGACAAAGTCATCTACTCATTCTCTACATCATTCTTGGTCGTCTCTTTTAGCAAACTTGACGATCGAGTTGCCTCAAGTCAGAGGCGGGAGCCCGTTTAAAGAATCATCGATGTGGTGCCACCTCGACGAGGATATCGGAGATCGATGAGATCGGAGCAGCCGCAACGGAGCGTGGGATGATGGTTGAAGAACGAAGGACTCGGATCGTTCGGTATAACCTTCCTACACTCTTTACAGTTTGTTAGTTTAACAATAATGAAAGATCCGTGTTAAAGTATACGATAGCGCCAGTTTAAAAGTTTTTGTTCCGCATTTGTCTTCTGTAGACTGCCGGGGCGCTAACGTAGACTTACAGTGGTATCAGAGCCTCACCATTTTGCTATACTAACTTGTACTAACGCGTTTAAAACATCGATCGACCCGGAAATCAAAAATCGCAATTTTTTAGCTTGACAGTTTCTGTTTATTTTAAAACTGGTCAAAATGACATTTGGACCATACCAGAAAATCAAGCAGGGTTTTTTAGGAATACTGCAGAAATTCGAAAAAGTGAGTCGACTGTTCCGCCGCGGATCCGCGGCCCAAGCATGGGTTTGGCCGCGGAACCGCCGCAGGAAAGTGACTTCACTCGGCCAAATTTCTACTGTGCATTCTATGATGGAAATTGGGATTTTTGGTATATATCGTTTGGGCCCAGGTTTTGTTACTGTTCACCAGTAAGTCGTGGGGCCCACTTTTTGATATTTGGTCGATCAAAATTTAAACACGTTAGTTTACAGTGCTTACATTATATCTCCGACCGGGAATGCCATTTGATCGGTAAACCGCGTCTGATTGCTATAGTTCTTTTAAACGGGTTTGCGAACGTGACATTCGCGTTGATGTTCTGTGTTGTGCTGTGATGTTGCGGATTTGTCGTGGTGGATAGCAGTGTGCAATGGTAGTACAGTTTGAGTTTATTTGTACATTTGATATTGCGGGGCGAGCATCCAACTTGTGGACAGCCGTCACTGCCTGTTGTATAATATTCTTTTTGGGGCACGACCAGGTTGCGGTCGATGTACCTATTGTACTATTTTTCATTACTGTACTAGGTTTTGCCCCGAGACGGAGTGCACGGATTGCCGGGTTCTGGGGGGCAACGGGTCCGCATCTCATGGCTTTGAGAGGCAGAGGGGTCCCACTCTAGAATTGGCAGACTATTCGCCGCACTCGTAGGGGGTACAGGTTGACCCAAGGAGGGGTGCCCAGGATTACCGGATTCCGTGGAGTGCTGGGTGGTCCATTCACTATGCTGTAGGGGGCTGCCTCGCTTCAGGTTTTGGCGGGTAACTTGCCGCACCCGTAGGGGTCTAGGTTTCATTGCACAGGCTATCCACACGACAGGGGAACGTCGAGTTTCAGCAGCGGCTCTGTGAAACTTGGGGATCCCAGATTATCTGTATTGTTCTGTGATGCTTATTACTTTTCTGTAATGTTGCATACTATCACGCCTGGAGCGATTATTGTATATTGGATTATATACTATTAGATGTTGTATATGTTTTACAACCGCGCTAGTCCAGTCCCTGCTCTGTCGTTAGTTAAGTAACCTAACGAGTGATGACGGGACCCAGTGACGAATGCGGATGGCATATACGTACATTTTATTTTCGTTCTTTTCTGGTGTGATTAAATGATGGGACTGCGTTGATTCTGATCAACGCAAAGTAAAACAAACCTGTATACAGTTGTTGGAACAATTTAAAAAGTATTATTGCAAAGACGTTTTCTTTTGTTATGCATAGCGGTATTCAGTGGAATATCCTGCACCTCATTCGACGGGGCAAGGGCCGATATCCCTTCACCGGGACTGACCCCTTGGGCAGAAGTTTGCGTCAGCGTAATAACTTCACTATAGTCGATTACAAGTTGCTTTGCATAGCGGTATTCAGTTGAATATCCTGCACCTCATTCCACGAGGAAAGAGCCGAGATCCCTTTACCGGGAGTGACCTCTTTAGCGAAAGGTTTTCGCCACTATATTTTAAAAAGCTATCAGGTTCCTTCAGCGATATCAAGTTCACTACGTTAAAGGTTTTTCGCCAAAAACCAGCCGTAGCCCTCTGTCACTTCTTTTGGGTATTTAGTAGTATTCAAGCTATGCATTTTAGCCAAAGTTAAGGCATAGTGTTTGGTAGCTGCTGGGTATTCAATTGTTGCATAGATAGATGAGTTAGTTTGGGACAGTCGTCCTGCCGATTGGCCAAAGTCAGGGGCATGTGCGGGTGGGTTTAAATTGACAAGATAGTAACGGGTAGAACTTGGCATGTGACTTATGACACTTTGACCAAAGCCAAGGTTATAAGAGCATGGGGCAAAAAATTATATCGGGAGTTTCTAAAGAAACTGAAACTTGCCAAGTATGCGCATACCATCTGGAGTATGAGTAACGTGGATGCATTCCATCACGTTATCATGCGATGAGAGTTGGATCCCGATTCCCACTGATGAGTTGGTTTACTCTTCGGGTGATCCCGATTGATTCTTCTTTAGGTTTGGAGGAGAATTTGACAGGACAGTGGGAGGTTTTCAGATTAGATAAAGTGATAACCATTCTGATCTAGGTTAGAGTGCATGCAGAGTGTTTCTTTTCTCTCTCTCTTTGGCAGCGACCTTTGACCGACCCTAGACTATGACTCAGTGACCAGGTTGACAGAACCTTCTTAAAATACTGGCTTTTAGATTGTCTATGTTGCATAAGTTATTGCCACTCCTTCTTTTACCCTTTGAATTTCTCAGAACACCCGTATTACTACGGATCTCCACTTCCATTGGATAGATCCATCGTATGGTTATATACGAACTCGAAGGGACTTCTTCGAGGATGGATCTAGGTTCAGGAGAAATAGAATTGGTTTATTCAGTTGTCTTTTATTATCACCTTCTCTCAGGTTGCGAGGGCTCCTTAGTTTAGGAGAGTACACCTATTACGCTTATTGGATAGTCTTATTCCAAACCATAGGCTGGTGCCGAAAGGTAGGGAATGAAGAAAACCAATTAGCCTAAGTAGGGTGTGCAGAAGGTAATATGTAAAGACAAAATAAAGGGATTAGAAAGAGGGCAAAGTAAATTGCGACTAATATCATTCACGACCAAAACCGCGTACTTCATCGCCACTCCTATTTCACCTTTAAAAGAATAAGGTATTTTTCAGTTTTCTTTTATCATCACCTTCTCTCGATATGCGAGTACTCCTTGGTTTAGGAGGGTACACCTATTATGCTTACTGGATAGTCTTCTTCCAAACCATAGGCTGGTGCCGAACGGTAGGGAAGGAAGAAAACCATTTAGCCTAACGATGGTGTACAGAAGGTAACGACTAAAGACAAATAAAGGGATTTGGAGAGACGGCAATAAAATATACGGTTTAAGTCATGAATTGGACTATGGAAGAGGCATTGCTATGAATACCAGGATACCCCTACGAAACATTTTCATGTTTCAGTGCATTGTTAAAGAAAAACTGTTTTCCCGATTAGACACTTACTCCAAGGGTATGTATTTACCAGGTTTCATTCTCATATCTGTATGGTTTTACAGATGATGAGTGGGAGTAAGATATTGGGAATTAGGTGATCATCCTCATTATATCGGAATTCGTTGTAATTGGTGATATTTGAGGAAATCGCCAGGGTACAGTTTTCCACCTACAACGCACAGGTTTTGAGTTGTTCAACTCAGCGGACTTATACAGAGTATTGTATGTTATCCAGTGTCCATCAAGACAAAGGGGTAGGTCCTCGTACTATGTTCTATTTACTTATAACTTCTCTAGTATTTAGACGAGTGTTTCGTAGAAATACAAGGTCTAAGTTTTGAGAAATTGTGGGTATAAGAATAAAGTAGAGAACCAGGTATCACAAGTATCGGGATTCTTCAAAGAGATCGAAGATGTAGATTCTTGTGATTGGTATTCAGATGATAGTGATGGTTTTGAGAAACATGTTTCTCTTTCAGGTTACTCATAATTGGATGGATTCCTAAGTTGAGTAATGCTGATTAGCCTCTTTCCATTAAGTAGAAATGCACTGGAGACAGCTGCGTGATTTGAATATGGTTCCAATTAAATTAGTGCCAAAGTTTCTATATTGGATATAGAATAGTTCGTACCTTAAAAGATGTTAAGGTACGGGGAGTTGTCCAGCTTATGCTTAAAAAAACCAGACTCTGGATAACTCAGGGCACGTTTCTGTAATGGCTGTTTGTGGGTTGACCCTGGCTACGACGAGGGTTGATATTCTACCATTTGGAAGATCAATAGTGATATTGTTCTTGACTCGCCACAGTTTTAGTAAAAATGGATCTTTTTCAGAAAACAGTAGTGGGAGTATGGTAGAACTGGAAGTGATTCCAGAACCGCAAACGATTACAGAAAATTTAATAGGGCCTATATATTCAATCAGGTTTGACATTCCAATAGCCACTCCGTAGATTTGGTGGGTAACCTCAGACACCCGAGAGGTACTCCGGTAGCCTCAAGGACGGTGACAGGGAGGTTTTTATCTACCCAGACTTGATACTACTGTTGTTCCAGGTTATGAGACCCGGTAGGAGGGTTGTC
The DNA here is from genome assembly GCA_030015575.1 of Agapanthus africanus. Taxonomy (NCBI): domain Eukaryota; kingdom Viridiplantae; phylum Streptophyta; class Magnoliopsida; order Asparagales; family Amaryllidaceae; genus Agapanthus; species Agapanthus africanus. The sequence goes on along the minus strand of JASDDO010000014.1, from coordinate 457,050,523 downwards.
GTAGTCAGTGGGAGCAATGGAAGCATGGTGGGCAAGTAGCTTATGTCTATTTATAGACTAGAGCAGTTATAGCGGAGATAGATCATCTAATTTTGATGTGACAGTCATGGGTTTGACTTCAATCAGAATAGGGGATGGATCAGTTAAGGAGGTAGTAGGGTGTGATGTCATGGTATCTGGATGACATACACAGAGTAGGAAGTAAAATTCCTACACTACGATCGGTTGTACTGTGGTCGTCACACAGTTGTTTCTCCAGACAGGATATGGATATAATATTTGACATTCTGGTTTCTAGATCTATGGTTTTAGATCTGGATTTGGGTAGTTTCCCAATGTGGGTACTTTGACAGATATTCTAATGGTTTTTGGAATAGTTGACTCCTAGCATGGTGGTGTACCTGCAGGTGATGGAGTCACCCTCTCTAAAGGTGTCTTACAGACTAAAGGGGAGAGGGATGTGCATGATTGGCAGATCACTTGCTTAGGCAATTGAGTCAATCATGAGATGTCAAGTACCACACCAAATGTTGGTTTTGCACTAGATGCAATAAGTTTGTATTAATCCAATCCTGGAGAAATATAAGGAAGCAGTTTTAGAACATAAGTACATGTTCTACGAATTTGATGACGGCAGCCTCCTTCGGGAGACGGTTATCATTCCAAGCTTCAAAGGTGACATGGTTGACAGAGTGATTGTCAGAGTTATAGTTTTTCCCCCTGACGAAGAGGGACAGTATTATGGACAAGTGGTCCAAGAGGATACTGTGGGTGGCATGGTGCCGGATACTGATTAGGTTCAGTGATCGATACAGTCTAAGAAGTCTGGATTTGGAGTTCATTTATGAACTAGGTCCCATCAGATATCCAGACATATTCTAAGACAGGTATTACACGATTCGGGAGATGGCTTTCTCCGCGAACTTGAGATTTAGAGAGATATAGAAAGAAACTTCTAGGCGGATCCACTCACTAAGGCTATTTCTCGAACACAATAGTTTTACAAACGGGCTTTGTGAAACTGATTAGTAGAGGAGTTGGGTGTTGGTTTCACACGGGCTGTGAGTACGCAACATCGCAATAATTAGCCTTGAGTGCAAGTGGGAGATGTTGGAGATAGTACCCTCATAGTCAATTATTGGATCGCAGGTACGTGATTGCAATGATTGCGGAGGACCTATACCGGTATGACAGTCTTACTCGAGATGATAGTATGCTATCTGGTTTGCCTTTATGAGTCGTGTACATGTTCAGGTGACTGATTACATGTTACACTTTGATAGAGCCCTTAGGATCTTGCTTTACCACCAACAGTATGATGGCGATCATATACGTGATAGTTGGGTGGTTTATACGCATATCCTTAATTGTGGTCCCTAGTCGTAGGATTTTCGAGACAGGGCATCGATACTCCGGAGTAGACTAGTGTATACAGTCGAGACCCCGACGAGGGGCGGTGGCCGGTCTCACAAGCCACTAGTGTCAGTTGGATCACCTAAGATGTATACAGGTGCTCATTGGGTTATGAGTACACCGGATAGGACTCGCCGGGAATCTGCTAGTTAGTATTATATCTATCGTCAGATAGCAGTTCCCTGGTGACATGTGTACAGGTTAGTTCATCGACCTGAGGTCGTCATTTGTCTCGTGTGAGTTCCTGCTGTGCTTTGATTTCTACCCTACCACGGCTCAAAGGAGTCGTGCAAACACGTAGTTTTTGGGTACAGTCCCGAGCCATATGGAGGCACGTGAGCGGATCGGCAGGGGATTCGTCTCTCCCGGTATTGGGGGCGAGATCGTGCTGTGTCTAGGAAAGCCATTACACAAAGCCCACGGCCGTGGCAGGAGATTTACTGGTAGGTACTCCAGTAGTATCTCAGGGTGTTATTGGGCTTCACTCCGACACGACTTATACTGCTCTTGGGGGTCTGACGTTACTAGCCCCCTAGGCAGATATGCGATACTCATAGACGAACGGACCGGACTGTATATACATTGTCACTGTTAGGCTCAGTAGGGTTTTCCGGATGAGTGCGCTCATCGGCATCCCTTGAGGTCAGTCCATGGGCAGCCGTTACGCATTGCTAGTGCCGCTGACGGTTTGTGGTTAAACCCACTGCCAGGGTACTGACGAGTCATTAGAGTCCCCCACAGACAGTTTCCCAAGTTCGGGCGAAACGTTGTAGAGGCCGTATGGTTTTATGGCAGGGTTCGGAAAATGCACGTGCGTTTACGCACGTGTTATTTTTCGTGCAGATGATACTGGTCGGCTTTGGTTTAAGCCGGATCCGAGTATTATATTGCGTAGGTATAATATCTTTGTCTCAGTTGCATTTGTATTCGGTCGTAATACAAATGTGGGTATATTTATACAGTTTCGGGGTTGTCCTGAAAGTCGTTTCAGGATCACTTTTGGAAGTTGCCAGTTTCCAGTTTTCTATCAGCCGTCTTTTAACATTCGGTTAAAGACGGATTTATCTTTTCTTCAGTTGAGGTGAGTCATCATTCTAGAAGCTTCTAGGAGTGATGATGAGGCTAGTGAGTCATTAGTGCATTAATGGTGTCATTAATGCAATGGTGACTATGGGTTTAGATTCAATGTTTCTTAATGAGTCATTGTTATTCATTTATGATAATGATATGCTTCTTGTTTATTATCACCCCCCTTGATTGCTCCTACGGTCACCTCCCTCCATGATAAAAGTGGCCGGCCCCCCCTCTCCTCCTCACTTCACTTATTGATTTCATTTTAGAGAGAAAAGATTATGATAGTATTTGGGGTGCATGGAATTCTACAGTTCATTTCATTCCATCACCCAATTCTCTCGGCAACTTCATTAACCGATCGTCCACGGATTTGGACGAAGTGAGACAAAGTCATCTACTCATTCTCTACATCATTCTTGGTCGTCTCTTTTAGCAAACTTGACGATCGAGTTGCCTCAAGTCAGAGGCGGGAGCCCGTTTAAAGAATCATCGATGTGGTGTCACCTCGACGAGGATATCGGAGATCGACAAGATCGGAGCAGCCGCAACGGAGCGTGGGATGATGGTTGAAGAACGAAGGACTCGGATCGTTTGGTATAACCTTCCTACACTCTTTACAGTTTGTTAGTTTAGCAATAATGGCAGATCCGGGTTAAAGTATACGATAGCGCCAGTTTAAAAGTTTTTGTTCCGCATTTGGCGTCATTAGACTGCCGGGGCGCTAACGTAGACTTACAGTAGGATCGGGATCCAAATATCATCGCGTGATAAAACCGAAGGAATCCTACCAGAATTATCACACTCCAAATGGTATGCATCGCTAGCATGTTTCAGTGCTTATGAAACTCCCGATGTGGATTTTTGCCCCATGCTCTTATGACCTTAGCGTGAGGTCAAAATGTCATAAGTCACATGTTAAGTTCTTCCCATCATTATCCCGGTTAATTTGAACCCACCCGTACCTACCCTTGACGTAGGCCAAAATGGCAGTACGACTGTCTCAAACCAACGCATTCTATCTATGCAACAGATAAATATCCGGCAGCTACCAATCACTATGCCTTGGCGTGAGGTCAAAATACATAGCTTGAATACTACCGAATATTTAACTGAAATGATGGAGGGCTACGAATGGTTTTGGCGAAACCGTGAACGTAGTGAACTTGATATAATCGATGGAACGAGATAGCTTTTAAAAGGAGTGGTTCAAGCTCCGCATTTAAAAGTTTAGTTTTGAAAAGAACCGAGTGGTTTTCAAAGTGTTCCAATCGACTTTTACTTGGTTTATTTTCTTGCATTAGTTCTTTTAATGCGTCCCATCATTTAATCCTACAATTGCAGAAAACAACCAAAATATAACGTACGCTTATGCCATTCGCATTCGCCACGGGGCCCCGTCATCACCCGTTAGGTTACTTAACTAACGACAAAGCGGGGGCTGGGCTAGCGCGGCTGTAAAACATAAGCAACGCCTAAATAGTTATCATATATAAATATATAACAATGATAGACATTACAGATCACAGATGAATACATTGGATATACTAGGAATCCACAATACGTTCGAGCCTGCAACGAAAAGCGGATTACACGGTCGCGGTGAATAGCCAATACCCCACCCAAGACCCCTACGGGTGCGGAAAACTACCCGCCAAGTACCCGAAGCGAAGCAACCTCCCTCAACACCGTGAGTAGGCCACTCGGCACTTCGAGATACCCGGTAGTTTGTGCACCCCCTCCATGGGTCTATCCTAGGAGCAGAAACAGTAAAAAGAAATATACAACGACGGCTACAACCCCGACCCGGTTGTGCGGCCATACAAATAATATTACATCAATTTACATATTACAATGAATGAAAGAAAAAGAAAACACTCATCTCACATCCACCCCGGCTATTCACCCGCGACAATCCAACGCATTCATATACACATACCAGCATCAAACACAGATCACAGATATGTATAACCCCCACTAATCGACATATAGCGATTAGCCGACGTTCAATACATATAAACATCACAGATATAACCCTTTAGTCAAAGTGTAGTAAAGTCCGATCAAAAATACGGATTTATAGGCCCCCCAAAACAAATTTCTTTTCTGGAAAACCTGGGCACGTATAAACCATCTAAAAAATCCCAAAACCAAGCCTGAAGAACACTGCACCAAACTCGACCAAGAATCGAGTCAAAACGGCCGCGGTTGCGCGGCAATAGCTTGCTATTGCCGCGGAACCGCGGCGCTTTGAACGATTCACTGGATCGTTTTTGGTGGCTTTCGTCAAAAAACCCTGAGATGATTTTTGACGTACGATTTATTTTACTTTGAACAGAAAAAAAAATAACAGAAAGTTAGGGTTTTTGTAAACTCGGTTTTGCGATTTTTCCGATTGAACTTCCATACACTTTACTACCTAGCTAGTTTATGTTTAGTTAGGCTCTGATACCACTGTAAGTCCACGTTGCCCATCCCGGTGCTTACGGGGAGGCGGAAAACGGAATAAAAATCAAATTTTTATCATACTAGGCAACATGAACTAGAAAAAAGAGGATCTTTGCTAAACAAAAACAAGCTAAAGCTAACTAGAAACTAGCTAAAGGTTAGAATGGTTATACCTAGGGCTTTATGTCCTTCTCTCCTTGCTCCTTGGAGTAGTAGAAAGGGATCACCTTTTTCGTCTTCTCACGTCGAAGAAGGATCCACCCGAAAGCCTCAACCTTTGGCTTAAACTACAAGCTAAAAGTAACTAGGGTGCTAGAAGTGCTAATCCTAGAACCCTAGATGAGAGTAGAGATTACTATGGAATGGTTTTTCTCAAGCTCAAGTGTTTCTCAACACATGAGAGGGGAGAGCTTGAGGAAGAGGAAGAGCAAGAGAGAGAAAGTAAATGATAGAATGAGAGAAATATGAAGCATTCTCACATATATGTGTGAATTATTGTAAATAGATAATTAGTGATATAATTGTCATGGCTTAATCAAGACATGACCATTATCATTTCATATTTAATGCTAATTGCAAGGATCAAAGAGCATCTTTTATATGGAATGATGATGGTCAACATGTCAACTAAGGTCAACAAGTCAAGATAGACAAATGGTCAACAACCATAACCATGCACAATTATATTAAACTAATATCAATTAACAATAATACACACATAAGCATTAGGGTTAATAAAATGACAATGGTCATTAACCCTAATCAAAGTCCTCTCCCTCTGTCTCAAGCAACTGTGCATACGCACCCGTATTCGTGATCCGGGGAACACGAATACAAAGAGATAAAACCAATCCCAAATCATATACTAGGATCTGGCTTAAACCAAAGCCCGCTAGTATAAGCTGTCCGGACAACAAACGTGCACAAGTGCGCGGATGTGAACGAACCCTGTCGCAAAACCATGCGACCTCTACTCATTTTGCCTAAAGGCGAATAGCTCTCTTTGTGGGACTCTAAAGACTCGACACTATGCTGGCAGTAGGTTTAACCACAGACCGCAAGCGGCACTAGCTGTACGTAACGGTCCCCAGGTAGATGCCGATAAGAAGACTGACGAGGTGACCCCATCTGAACTCCTACTGAGCCTGTATGTGACAGTCTCCGTACAGTCCGGTCTGTTCGTATGATACATCGCATGGCGGGCCTAGGGGGGCGGTGAACGTCAGTCCCCTAATAGCGGTACAAGTCGTGTCGTAGTGTAGCCCAGAACACCCTGAGATAACACTGGAAACCTACCAGTATATCTCGCTTGCCCTGGCCAGGGACTACTTGTGTAATGGCTCTCCTGGATACAGCGCGATGTCAACCCCCAATACCGAGAGAGACGAATCCTGTCTAACCGTCACTGCCTCCAAGTGCTTCGGGACTGCACCCAAAAACTACCTGTTTGCACGACTCCTTTGAGCCGTGGTAGGGTAGTAATCAAAGTGCAGTGGGAACACACTCGAGGCGAAGTGACAGTGTCAAGTCAGCGGACTAAGCTGTACTCATGTCACCTGGGAACTGATAACTGACGATAGGTATAATACCAACCAACAGTTCCCGATGAGTCCTGTCCAGTGTACTCGTAACCTAACGAGCACCCGCATACTATCTCAAGTACGACGTACTGACGGCTGTGGGACAGACCGTCTCCCACACTGGGATGAGAAGTGCATACGCTAGTCTACTCTGGAGTATCGATGCCCTGTCTCGATAGTCCAACGACTAGGGACCTGTATAAGGATGTGCTTATGGATTACCCAGCCCCCACGAGTGTGAGCGCCATCACAACGCTGGTAATCAAGCAAAGGTCCTAAGGGCTCTACTAATATGTATATCAGCGAAATAATAAAAGAAACACTTGCATATATTAAAGCAGAGACAAACCAAGTAGCATACTACCATTTCGAGAAAGATTGTATATACAACTGTGAATATCCCAAGCTTCCATCAAGTAATATACAAGCTAGTATGATACAGTAATGGCCTCTAGGGCATATACACTAACAGAACGGAGTCTTTGTCATCTTTCCTATGAGACAGGATTGACAAGTTATATATGATGGATATTCAAACGGATCCAAATATCCTTATGTATGTAACTTCGTCAATCTTCTCTCATTGATGTGACCCAGTCTACAATGCCATAAGAAAGCCTGATTTGTTTCCGGAGACTTTCTTTTGTGTGTATTCTGGACATTGAAAATCTGTGGTTGGTTTAATACGTATATTCCATTGTTTAATGTACTTGACCCAATCAGAACTTGATTAAGGTGAATGTTTACAACATTACATACAAACGCAAATTCATAACCTTCGTTAGAAACTAAAGATACATAAATGATATTACAAGTTGCATTGGGTACAAAATAACAATTACGCAAAACCAAAACGTGTCCATCTGACAACCCCAGGTGATAGTCCCCCACGGACTCAGCATCCATGCCAGCTCCGTTCACAACTCTGAGGGTCATATCACCTGCTTGTAGTGTTGCTAGGCACGCGCACAAGGGTCTACGAGGCATCAACCATGCCCGATTAAAATTTTAGCCGTGCCGAACAACTCTAATATGGATCTTTAAACTAGGGTTTAGGCGAAAACATGTAAGTTAACAACTTTAACTACTAAGTGAAAGGGATTACAACCTTTGTAGATCCGGTCATCCACTTCATTAGCTCCGTGTAGACGTCCCTATCGCTGCGATCGTGAACTCCGGACTCTATAGATGCTCCACGAGAGGAACGAACGTGCTTGCTACGTTGACTTCGAAGCCGAAGATGATCTACGTCGGGGAGACACAAACTCAAGCTATTCCATCACTAGGTCATAAACTTTGTGAAGAGAACACACTCTACTACATGGCAAGTAGTAGAGGATGAAGAAGTAGGAAGTGGGCTCACTTTAGAATTGATTTTTTCACTCTTTTGCTCATGGCACCATTGGAGCTAGTAAGCTTTTGGATAGAGCTTTATGATGAAGAAGAAGAAGAAAGAATTATCCATCCAAATGAAAACTTATCCAATAAATAAATGGCACCATGGTTGAGTTAAGCCCTCATGCTTAACTCATGTAGAGAATTAACCAAGGCTTTAGGTTAAAGGTTAGGTTAAAGAATATCAAAAGAAATGACAAAAGAGTGGACTTTGTCAAAGCTTCTCCAAGCTTCTTCAAGCTTGATTACTTTGACTAAGTTAAACCCTTTTGTTAAATCTTAAGATAAACCAATAACCCTAATCTTTACCCAAATCTTGGTATGAGTCTCATACACCCATCATGTGTGTATCATCAAGCATGATACAAACATGTACGCTTGCATATATCATATATAAACAATGTGCACATACAAGTGAGAAAATAAATCATAAGTGAGCAAATACTAGTTAATGCAATGTAATATATCAAATATATAATTATGCATTAAATTATTAAATTAACTCTTGATTTAATAATCCAGCTATAACCGACTAATATCAAAAGTAACAACTTATCGAATCAACACTTGATCCAATAACCCGGCTATATCGCATACAACCGATCAATGTCACGAATCACGAGAATAGAATACGGTATTGATCACACGCTTTTGGCGTGTCGGATGTTCAAAGAATTTAAGTGTAACCGCGATCAGGACGGTGTCGCTTTGCAGCTAGCCGGTTGAGCACGGGTCGGTCCACAGGGAGATGGTGGTATCTTACCTTCTTGTCTTAGACGAGTCAATAAATAAACTGTATGAGTGTTTGATCTAACCTATGTGTTTATCTGCAAGTATAAAGTTGTTAAGAAAATTACGAGATTGTAAGCTAAGAAATCCGTACTCAAAAACCTTTGAGCCGAGTCTTGACCAATTGAAGCTAGACAATCGGCAACAACGTGGATTAGGGGATTTAAGCGCGGTATTCGTGGAATCCGGCTTATTTTCCCTTGTCCTTCCGTTCTTGTCTCTTGCTTTCGCCTCCGGCCAAACCGAACGCAACCGGTCGTGGTTAGGAATCACCGTTACCTTGTCAGGGTACGGTGCCTAACGGAGCGCTTGCGTATGGTTCGGGCGGAGTTCAAATGGAAAATAACGGGAAAAGGAATTGGCAAAGAAATGTTAACTTACAATACCTTATTCATTCTTAACAACGACGATAATTACAACATTCACAAAATAGAACCAAAAAGAGAGAACAAAAAGAGAAGAACAAAGAAAAGAAAAGATACAAGTAATTAAAGTACATGGAATTTAAATGCATGAAATAAAAGCAAGTAATAAAAGACAAGGTAATAAATTGCGAATAATAAAAAGCGATAAAAAGAATACGGAACTAGGACTCAAGACAAGCATGTGCTCAATTGCCAACCCTTAAACTTGCAAACTTAATGAAGAGATTGCAAGATCAAGGGAAGGGTAGAAAACGCATGTGAAATGAAGTGCTAGTCCCGGGAGAAAATACGACCCTTGAGATCAATAACTAACCCTTACCCATTCAAGCTCAATGAAGAGGTTGAATGAGCAAGAGAAAGCAAAAATCTCAAGGGGAAGAAGAAACACAAGAGAATGATACAAAACCCTCATCTTCATTAATCTCCCACTCAAAAGCTCTCACTACAATTTCATGGAAAAAGAATGAAGAAGAAGAAGAAAAACTATACAAAAAACTACAAAAGAGTGGACAAAAAATTGGACCCTTGGCTTAGCTCAAAACTGCTGTATTTATAGGCAGGAGAATGGAGTTCTAGGGCAACCACCAGACCCAAAATAAGATTACCAAAAAGCCCATGAAAAACGACAGAACAAGGCCACTGTACGGCCGCGGATCCGCCGCCTATAGCCCCCTATGGCCGCGGATCCGCGCCCCTACTGTGGGTTTAAGGTGTGGGCTTTTCAGTACGGCCCTGGTCTGCTGTCCCCTGTTGTCTGGTACATGTATTTTCTAATAACATTTCCAGAATATCTTCAGAATTCCTAGTCCAAGATTGCTATCTTTTCTTCACTTTTTTGACTTAATCTCTCTTGAGCTCCGCGCACCCATTGATTCTTGTGCTGCCCCCCTCGTTCTCTGTGCTTGTCCCAGACACGAATGACCACTGTCATATGACTTGTCTCAGGAACTGGTACTCGGCACTGGACGGATATGGATGACCGGAACCCGGCTTTTATCTGCAGTGACAGATGTTCTGTATTTGGTGTAACTGTGGAGATTTTGTCTTGATTTGCAATATTTGGCCTAAAAACCTGTACTCTGTAAATATGTAACAAACACGGATTAAAAGTACCTACCTATAAACAACCGAGCGTAAGAATGGGCGGTATAAAATGCAGTATTCTGTGATGAACAAATACCCCCAAACTTAACCTTTGCTCGTCCCAAGCAAAACCAATTATTCACAAAAATAAAATGATAACCGCACTTTCGCAGGGAACGCGATTGCACTGAGCATGTGCAACAAGCCGTTAAACCTCTAGGTGTCCCTAGTAGGAGGAGTGTTGTCTCCTGAGGGTTTTCAGCGGATTACACCCATAAAATCCCGTCAAGCTAGTTTGTAAAATGACTAAGATTCAAACCCTAAAGTTTTGTTTAAGAAAATAACAATTCTATAATCCTAGGTCTAGACTATCGAACCTTTAGTTTTCACACCTCGCTTCTTATTTAACTACAGATTTTATATGTCTTTACGTGTAGTGCAAATAGTGTCGTTAAGTTCCCGAAAGGTCGATTAAAGTCATCATGTCGCACAATAAAGCCCAGATAACAATTTTAAAAGGATCACATAAGTTTTATAAAGAGTTAAGCATTTTTCATGTTTCGTTTTCCAGTAAGGTTTCAACTTCAGAATTTCTATCTTCCTTAACAGGAAACTAAGTCGTATTTTTCACTCCACCTTTTTCTTGTTTTCATTTCATACACACCTCTGTGAACGTGCAATAGTCTTTATCAAAGAGTAAAACCTTCATATCTCCGTTAAAATTTTTTTTATAAAAGCTTGTCTTTTATCAAGATTATTCTCACACAAAGAACCGTTAGGAATTTTAACTCGGAGAGAACACTTGCTTGACTTTGTTTTTATCTGGACTTTCTAGGCTTCTTAGCGAGCTTTGGGCCAATGCACCCAAACCAGTTGGTTTTAGGGCATTAGGTGTAGAAACACCCCAGCAGACTTAATTACTCAAGTTACCTAGGTCCAAAAACAAAAGACAGTTGGCGTGAAGATCAGATGATTTAATACGAACGGAGATATAACCGGTAGTTCCATTATTTTTTTGGATAAAAGACGTGTTTAGTGGATTCGGTGTGTAATCATTCCAATCAAGTTTCAGATGGGTTATTTTTCAGACTTAGTTCAAATTAGGGCATCAATAACGTTCCTACATATTCACTTCACTTCATAAACTATTCTTGATATTACTTATTTCAGAACAAACCTATTTGATCCTCAGAAATCATTGATCCGTTTAAAAGTTTTTTTTTAGACATAAAAGACTTGTCATCTAATTCCCAAAATTTACGACACGTGTAGTGTGATGTAAAGACGTATATCAGCCATAGTTAACTTCAAAGGAGAGTTATCTTTCAGGTTTTCAAAATCTAAACATAAGATTTAGTTATTCCTATTTTTTCAAACAAAAACCGTCGAATGTTGAATCAGAGTTCTTCCACAAGCTAACTTGATAAAATGTTTTTATAATTTTTGGAAATTTTTCAGATTTTTATGGATTTTATGGATTTAATATGCAGATGCAAAATATGCATATGAATGCGAAGGAAGAAAGCTTACCGAGCACACCCCCAAACTTAAACTTGACAGTGCCCTCACTGTCAGGCTATACCAAGAGGGTCAAAATTGCCGGTGCTCCCTAAAAACAAATTATATACAAAATAAAAAAAAAGGAAAACCGAAAATATATACAAAAAAAAATGTCCCCCCCAAACTTAAGTAAAACAGTGTTTCCACTGTTAAGCGTTGAAATTCAGGATTAGGGGGGAAAGAACAGTATCAATTTATACAAGGCCTTTCACAGGCCAAAAGTTAACACCAACCATTCAAAGATTTTATCGCTATAATGTACCGGTTGGTGGAAGAAGGCGTAGAGAAAAGAGATGGAGAATACGCGAGACCATATGCGGAGAGAAGCGGGATATGGTCTCGGTATATGAGAGGAAGAAGAATGGCGGAAGGGAAAAAGAAGTGGAATATGAACTTGAGGGTGCAAATGGAGTAAATAGATTAGCACAATTTGTGATGAGCGATGTGTGAAAAGTGATTGTGCTAATATATTTACTCGTCGAGAAATTGGGTCGAATCCCTCAAGATTCGTAAGAAACCATGGGTACGCCGAACCTGGTAAACCAGACATAGTAAATGAAAGTGAGACGGGTTCTTGCAAGGTCGGAACGATGGAAAGGATGGAGGGAAGTGGTTGAGGAAGGGAATCGGTTAAGGGTTCTGGAGGGTGTACACAGTCAGTGAAAGGAACAGGATGAATTGGAAAATCCGACTCATCATCTAGAACTGTTTCATCCTCAAAAATATCCTCAAAATTCTCCTCAAAGTTAAGCTTATCCATGCATATTTCATCTAAGTCCAGACGCATATGTTGTTCGGGAAAAACAGTTAATGACTCGGGATGATGAATTGGAGAGAAAAACTCAGTCAAATCTACGGGTTCATCATCCAAAATATTCCCAGCGTCAATATCCTTAATCAAGTGAAAATCAAAATTCTCTGACACCTCAACCAAAGCATGGATATTAATCAATTCAGGTACTAGAGTGGAGGTGTAGAGGTCAAAAGGTTTGGGATTGGTTTCACTTGGAAGGGACCCTTCACAATCAGGTAAATCAAACACTACAAAGTCGCACAACTCATTAAGCATTCTATCTTCAATTGATAAATCATGTGGGATACTTGATAGACTTTCAAAACAGGAGTTGTGGGATTCAATTTGGGACGGGTAGGTTTGATTTGGAAGGGGGTACATCTCACCCTCTCCACTCAAATTCACAGCCTGTCCTGCCGCCTCATTATACATTGAAAAATTTGGAGCTAGTTGAAAACTAGCTACCGGGTCACTAGGTTGTATGAGAGCGGCCATGGACGCATTCAAATCCATCATCTGTTGGCTTGACGCTACCCTAAAGTCTTCCAACGACTGTTCCAGACTAGACATGGGTTGTGATGGGGTTTCAGTAAAAGATTCGAAGTTGTTTGGATACTGGAAACCCCCAAATGGCTGTTCCGAAGCAATGTCTAGGGAAGGTGCAAAAGTTGGGTAGGAATGGTAGGAATTGAATGGCTGGACAGGAGTGGGATTAACATTTGGATAAGAAGGTGAATGAAATTGTTGATCCCAAGAATTTGAAGTGGTGACAGGAGTGAAAGATCGGCTACGGGATTGTTCGATACGTTCAGCGATGGACAAAGGCCGACTTGCAAAAGGGGTATCAACATAAGCGGGTGCGGGAGGTTGAAAAGGTTGATACAAAGTGGAATGAGGAGTGCAAGTGTTTGTCCTAGACGCTGCTATGCGATCTTTCAGTGAAACTTTGGGCATGGAGGGGTCGTTCGATGTTCGGCCAAAGCAAGAACCGTAAGAAGTAATGTCTGGTTGTGGGTACCAAAGTTCGGCCAGAGGTTTTCGAGGCGGGGTACCCATGATATGAAGAGAGAGAAAGAAAGGTAGAGAAAAGGAGGTGAAAAAGAATGTGATTTTTTTTTTAGTTTTTTTTTTAAATATTAACAAAAGAATGAAGTATACACACAAAAAGAATATGGACAAAAATAATCACGACACAAAAAATACCACACACCTAATCATTCTAGGGTTAACCTAGGTCAACTAGACCTGCTCCAGAACTTGATTGTCGAAGTAAAACTGTGTCGAGAAACAGGCTCAAGATACACTGATCACGAGGCCAGGTAAGTGCAGAGATAAGGGGAGGTTTTCCAACGCTTTCGCGAAGTTCCTTAATTAAATAACCCTTTCTCTTTTGGCGGTTTCGCCGTTAACACTTTCCTAGACACCCCGTAAACAATATACCGTTAAGCAAGGTTCTAAACACAGTTAACTTCTCCTAGTGAGCGCGAAGTCCTTAAGGCTTAAAGTCTAGTTTCTTTTAAAATTTGTGCGGGTAAACGTTATGCTCAAGTTCGTGATTTGTGGGCCACGGAAAAGGTGATGAAATCCTTTACCGTATGTTGTGGGGTTCGCTTGCCCTTAAGTCCGTATTAATGTATGCAATGCGCAATTCAAAAAAAATTCTATAAAGAATCAAACAATCGTTTTTTAGTTTAAACGCGGCGCTGCAACAAATACGAGTTAGTCAATTTTTTTGCGTTTACTAGCGAACTTGCAAAGAATCCTGCAAAAGAATAGTATATTGGAAGCGTCGGATTTGAGAAGGAGGTGTTAGTAAAGTAAGTACCGTTTAAGTTTTGGGTTAGGAAACCCCCGTTTAATCAAATCCGGTAAGCTTGAAAGGTTCGCTTGCGCGGGTCAAACTACCCGGATCTTTGGCACTGTACTTCGTAATCACCTTAACTTTGAATGTGCACTTTGCTCCCCACAATCGCAATTTGCAAATCCGCAAAAATCTGCACTCTTGCCCACAAAAATGATCAAAAAAAACAAAAAGAGTTTTCTTCTTTTTTTTTTATATATACAAAAAGAATATTAACCCGAATAACAAGAAAGAAAATACGCTACCGTCTCCCCGGCAACGGCGCCATTTGATCACACGCTTTTGGCGTGTCGGATGTTCAAAGAATTTAAGTGTAACCGCGATCAGGACGGTGTCGCTTTGCAGCTAGCCGGTTGAGCACGGGTCGGTCCACAGGGAGATGGTGGTATCTTACCTTCTTGTCTTAGACGAGTCAATAAAGAAACTATATGAGTGTTTGATCTAACCTATGTGTTTATCTGCAAGTATAAAGTCGTTAAGAAAAATACGAGATTGTAAGCTAAGAAATCCGTACTCAAAAACCTTTGAGCCGAGTCTTGACCAATTGAAGCTAGACAATTGGCAACAACGTGGATTAGGGGATTTAAGTGCGGTATTCGTGGAATCCGGCTTATTTACCCTTGTCCTTCCGTTCTTGTCTCTTGCTTTCGCCTCCGGCCAAACCGAACGCAACCGGTCGTGGTTAGGAATCACCGTTACCTTGTCAGGGTACGGTGCCTAACGGAGCGCTTGCGTATGGTTCGGGCGGAGTTCAAATGGAAAATAACGGGAAAAGGAATTGGCAAAGAAATATTAACTTACAATACCTTATTCATTCTTAACAACGACGATAATTACAACATTCACAAAATAGAACCAAAAAGAGAGAACAAAAAGAGAAGAACAAAGAAAAGAAAAGATACAAGTAATTAAAGTACATGGAATTTAAATGCATGAAATAAAAGCAAGTAATAAAAGACAAGGTAATAAATTGCGAATAATAAAAAGCGATAAAAAGAATACGGAACTAGGACTCAAGACAAGCATGTGCTCAATAGCCAACCCTTAAACTTGCAAACTCAATGAAGAGATTGCAAGATCAAGGGAAGGGTAGAAAACGCATGTGAAATGAAGTGCTAGTCCCGGGAGAAAATACGACCCTTGAGATCAATAACTAACCCTTACCCATTCAAGCTCAATGAAGAGGTTGAATGAGCAAGAGAAAGCAAAAATCTCAAGGGGAAGAAGAAATACAAGAGAATGATACAAAACCCTCATCTTCATTAATCTCCCACTCAAAAACTCTCACTACAATTTCATGGAAAAAGAATGAAGAAGAAGAAGAAAAACTATACAAAAAACTACAAAAGAGTGGACACAAAATTGGACCCTTGGCTTAGCTCAAAACTGCTGTATTTATAGGCAGGAGAATGGAGTTCTAGGGCAACCACCAGACCCAAAATAAGATTACCAAAAAGCCCATGAAAAACGACAGAACAAGGCCACTGTACGGCCGCGGATCCGCCGCCTATAGCCCCCTATGGCCGCGGATCCGCGCCCCTACTATGGGTTTAGGGTGTGGGCTTTTCAGTACGACCCTGGTCTGCTGTCCCCTGTTGTCTGGTACATGTATTTTCTGATAACATTTCCAGAATATCTTCAGAATTCCTAGTCCAAGATTGCTATCTTTTCTTCACTTTTTTGACTTTATCTCTCTTGAGCTCCGCGCACCCATTGATTCTTATGCTTCTCCCCTCGTGCTCTGTGCTTGTCCCAGACACGAATGACCACTGTCATATGACTTGTCTCAGGAACTGGTACTCGGCACTGGACGGATATGGATGACCGGAACCCGGCTTTTATCTGCAGTGACAGATGTTCTGTATTTGGTGTAACTGTGGAGATTTTGTCTTGATTTGCAATATTTGGCCTAAAAACCTGTACTCTGTAAATATGTAACAAACACGGATTAAAAGTACCTACCTATAAACAACCGAGCGTAAGAATGGGCGGTATAAAATGCAGTATTCTGTGATGAACAGGTATCTCATATTGTATTAATCTCGGTCCCGCACATATCACATATGTGCTCCTACTCCGTTTCGCTTGAGCCAGGAAACCCCTGTGTAGGACTCTAAAGACTCGTCAATACGCCGGCAGTAGGTGATGATCATATCAAATACCCACAAGCCGTAAGCGGTGTGCTAAACATAATGGCCACCCGGGTATTGAGCGATCAGAAGATCAACCAGCAAGCCCGCTAGTTCTCCTGTGAATCCAATTAGTAACACTCCCGTACAGTCCGGTCTCGTCGTCTGATATGTCGCATATCTCGCCTAAGGGTGGTAAACGTCAGACCCCAATAGCTTGATAAGTCATGTCGATATGAGGACTATAACAGTTCGAGAAACTACTGGTAACACTTACCAGTAAATCTCAGCAACCCTGGCCAGGGATTTCCGCTTATAGCCAATCGAACACAGCACAACATCAACTCCCTATACCGGGAGAGACGAGTCCCCTCCTATCGCTCATTGCCTCCATGTGATTCGGGACTGTATCCAAAAGCCACCATTTTGCACGCCCTCTTGGACGTGGTAAGGTGGAAATCAAAGCATAGTGGGAATCACACAAAACTCTATGACAATCTCGGGTCAACAGACTACTCTGTACCAGTGTCACCGGAGAACTGCCATCTGACGTGGGGTATAATACCATCTGGAAGTTCTCGGCGAGTCCGTCCAGTGTACCCAGTCTCTACTGAGCACCCGTACACCATCCTTGATGTCAAACACCGATGGATATGGGATCATCCATCGCCCATCATATGGGTCAAGATGCGTATACGCTAGTCTACTCTGGTGTATCGATGCCCTGTCTCGATACACCCTCGACTAGGAACAGTTATAGGATGTACTCGTAGACTACCGTGGCCCTACTAGTATGATCTCATCATAGTCCCAGTAGTCGAGTACATATCCTAAGGGCTTTACTAACATGTAACAGAGAGACAATCAGTGTACACGTTAAGGTAAAGAGTAACCAGATAGCATACTATCATGTCGAGCAAGAAAGTCCTCCCTATATATGTCCAAGCATCCACTACAATATACATTGTATTTACAGTAATGGCCTATAGGGCATACATATAACTAACAATCTCCCACTTGCACTAGGGCCATCTATTGTGGTATCACATACCCAACAATTAGCTGTGGTTGAAGTATCTCATACTCAACCATCCCATAAAAGTCTCTACTGGGGAAAAGGCCTTTGTGAGTGGATCCGCGATGTCGTCCTCTGTGTCTACTCTCCTAACCACGATCTCCCTGGAGATCAACCATCTCCATGATCAGGTGATACTGCCTAAGAATTTTATCTGGATTTCTGATGGGACGGTAGTTCCTTGGTAAAAGACACAACTCCATTGTCACACAATGGTAGGAACGAAGTTCACTTATATATATCCAGACTGCCTCTTTGGTAGCATCCTTGGTAACGATATATCTTGCCTTTAATCGTCTAGTATATCACGGTATCTAGCTTGGAACTCTTCCAACATACCGTCCTTCCAATGAGGGTATAGACAATGCCTGCGACTGACATTCAGTCGTCCTTATCACCCTGGAACCTTTCCAGTATTTCTCCCCAGGATTGATTGATACCATATCACTACACCTAGTGAGTATCCTAACATCCATTTAGATCTATCTCATAGATATAAAACGTAGGATTTAGACGGTATCACTTGATCCTATATGGAGAATCCTTGTGATAAGCGGAGATGGACCGAGCGTAGCATAGGAAACTCCTTCCCTATCAAGAGTATGTCATCCACGTACTCTACGAGGATCACCACCATACTCCCTATTACCTTTTTGTATATACAAGGTTCATCTACCATTATGATGAAGTCAAACTCTTTGACTACCACATCAAAACAGATGTTCCAACTCCGTGATGCCTGCTTTATCACATAAAATATCTTGCACACGTTTCCGCTTCTCCCACTGTCTACGAAGCCCTCTGGCTGTGTACTTATAGTCGCTCTCTTCTAAAACATCATTTAGAAAAGCAGTCATGACACCCAACCACCAGATATCGTAGTCATGGTATGTAGCCGTGGCAAGTAGGATCTGGATGGACTTAAGCATAGCTTTGAAAGTCTCAACTTTTCCATGTAAACCAAGTAATCTTCTCAAGATATACTTGCTCCTGATGGGGATTTAACCCATCAGATAAAGCAACCAAAGTCCATACTTTGTTGGTGTATAAGGATTCCATCTCAGATCACTAAGCATCCAGCCATTCTTACAGAGTCCTGCTCCTGATGGCTAGCTCGAAACTAGTTGGGTCATCATCTCATGATGTAATCCTTTCTCCCACTGTCATAGAGAAACCGAAGTATCTCTCAGGTGGGTGAGGAACCCTGCTAGATCGGCGGAGAGGATGAGGTTCGTAGGTTACTATTGAATCCTTGGGCTCTACCAAATCATCTGTTGCAGTTTGTATAGCTGGAACCTTTCCAGTTCTGCATAACAGACCTTGCCTCGAGCTTGTCCGGATTTTGCTTTTAGACATAGTCCGGACAACCCCAAATCTTAACAAACTTAAGATATGGGCTCTTTCCTTTCCATATCACATATGAAATGGTAGGCAACTGATTTAATTTAAACCCTATTCAATAGGTATGCAGCTTCTCAAGTGCATAACTCCCAAAAGGAAAATAGGAAACTCAGTAGTACTCATCATAGAGCACACCATAACACATAGGGTGCTATTGCTCCGCCCCGATATACCATCGTGCTATGGTGTATACGGAGGAGTAATGCCGAGAGAGAATCTCATTCTCCTTTAGAATAGTCCAAGAATTCTGTGCTCAAGTATTCTCCTCCTTGATCACATCAAAGGACATAATAATTTTACCCGTATTTTGGTTCTCTACTTCTAACTTACATTCTGTGAATATCTCAAAAGGTTCGGACTTGTATTTCAACAGGAACATATGTCTGAATCTTGAAAGATCATCAGAGAATGTAATGAAGTACAAAGAACCGGTCTTGGCATGTGTAGACAGGGGACTTTCATACATCATCATGTATCAATCCCAAGAGTTCACTAACTCTTTCTCTGTTTCCAATAAACAGAGCTATGGTCATCTTATCTTTGTGACATGACCGGCAAGTTTCACAAGATATAAATTCAAACAGATTTAAATATGCATTTATATGTAACTTCAGCTAGTCGGGTCACATTGATATGACCTAGTCTATAATACCTCAAGAAGGATTCGTTCTTTTCTGAACTCTTCCTCTTGTGTGTGTTCTGTATACTACGAACTGTAGTTTGATTTAGAACATCAATGCTTTTAGATAACGTGCCTGAACCGATCAACACTTGATATAGGAAATGTTCAAAACATTATCCAACAATACAAAATTATATCCTTCTTTTCTTTTAAAGAGACTGATATGATGTTGTATATCAGGTTCGGTATCTAACAACATTCGTTCAGAATCAATATATTCTGGTAATACAGGGTGACAGTGACCAACAGACTTGGCTGCAACACTTGCACCGTTTCTATCTCATGAAACTTATCACCCGTTCTCAGTTCTCTACCTATCTGTAGCCCATGTAACAAATTACATATGCGGGATCCTGATCCGGTATCTCATACCCAAGACGTAAAGGATACTGAGAAACAGTTCTCTGTAATGAACACACCCGAAGATGATGCATCAGCATGCACTTTCTTCGTTTGGGCGGCACGGGAAATCTTGTATTCCCCAATTTCCTGCTCTGTCTTATAACAATTATAAGTTGGAGCGGGACCAACGTTCCCCAGCTCAGTATAACAAGCGGGTTCGGTCAATATATCCGTTTTATTATCTTGATTAAGGCGTGATATGGTCACTACCTGGAGAGAGAGAAGAAAACACACAGCGTATGCTCTTGCAAGATTAGATTGGTTATCTAATATATCTAATCAGGATGTCTCCCACTGTTTCAATCAAATCTTCCTTCAAACCCTAAAAGGAAAGACAAGCCGGGATTAATTATACGCTACAAGTTCGGCAATCTTTCAGCCAGGCCAGTGTCAGTACTTTGAGGGAGGTTCCCCGTGCTTTCGCATGGACCTAATTGAAGTAAACCTCGTTTTCCCAGAGGCGTAACCCCGTTATAACCTTTCTAGACACCTACTTGATCGGCTAATTGTAATGTGTAAAACTCTCCCAGGAGTAACTCTTACTCGCAGCGGGTATCGGGATCCAACTATCTCATAGAAGGTATGCAATCTCATTGCAAATTTCAACACTTGAAATTCCCAATAATATTTTGCCCCAAGCGATCTATGACCTTGACTGAGTCAACAAACCATAGACCGCAAGTAAAGTTCAACCCGTCATTTCCCGATTGAATTAAACCCACCCGCCCGACCCTTGACTGAGTCAACAAGGCCGCACGACTACCCTAATCCAATCGCATCATACGCTTTGCAGATAAGCACTAATCAGCTACCGCACACTACGCCATGACTGTAAGTCGATGTACAACACCCCACGACTAGCGGGGAGGCGGAATAATGAAAAACAATCTTGTTTAAAGAGTAAACATTGACTAACCGAGAATCTTTGCATAAACAATAACTAACAACAAACATAGGAGTTAACAACTACTATGAAAAGTGATTATACCTGTAGAACCGAGTCCTTCGTCTGGTCGTTCTCCACGTCCTCTCCGGCCTTCTCTAAGTAGTAGAAGATCCACCCGAGAGCTTTACTACAAGCTTCACCTTAAACTAGAGGTAACTAGGTTTCTTAAATCTCTAATCTAAGAAACCTAGGTGATATAGAGAATGGTTAAGGATAAAGTAGTCTAATCTAATCCTTGTACTCAACACATGAGAGGGGAGGATTAGGGTTTGAAGAGGGAGAGCTTGAGGAGAGAGAAAGTGAGCAAGAGAATGAGATAAGAAAATGAGCTATCATAATATATATCAAGCATTATGATTTATCCAAATAAAAGAAAATAAATGATTAATCATCATGCTTAATAAATATAAGAGGGTGATTCATCTCTATGAGTCATTAAGCATTTATGATGCATTAATGACATGGATGAATCACTCAAATGACTCACTAATCTCATTTAATGCATATGCCACCTTAACCCCCAAGTCACCATCTTCTATAAGCTTCTCGCACAATTACGAGAATGCCCCTCCTATCCATGAAAACACGGAAAAACTTTAGACTGTATAAATCCAATAACCGGATACTAGAAACTGGCTTAAACCAAAGCCGACTAGTAAAAACTGTCCGGATGTCGTACGTGCGTAAACATACGTATGCGTCCGAACCCTTGTCGTAAAACCATACGACCTCTATATCGTTTCGCCTGGAGTAGGGAAACTCTCTATGTGGGACTCTAGAGACTCGACTACTACGCTGGCAGTGGGTTTAACCACAGACCGCAAGCGGCACTAGCTGTACGTAACGGTCCCCAGGTAGATGTCGATAAGAAGGCCGATGAGGAAACCCATCTGAACTCCTACTGAGTCTGATGTGACAATCTCCATACATTCCGGTCTGTTCATCTAAGACTATCGCATATCGGGCCTAGGGGCGGCAAGCATCAGTCCCCTAATAGCGGTATAAGTCGTGTCGGAGTGAAGCCCATTACACCCTGAGAAACTACTGGAACCTACCAGCAAATCTCGCTTTCCCTGGCCAGGGACTTTGCGTAATGGCTCTCTGACACAGCGCGATATCAACCCCCAATACCGGGAGAGACGAATCCTGTCTAACCGCCACTGCCTCCAAGTGCTTGGGACTGCACCTAACTGCTACCTGTTTGCACGACTCCTTTGAGCCGTGGTAAGGTAGCAATCTAAGAACAGTGGGACACACTCAAGGCGAAGTAGCAGTGTCAAGTCTGCGGAATATGCTGTACTCATGTCACCTGGGAACTGTTCACTGACGACTGGTATAAAACCAACCAACAGTTCCCTGTGAGTCCTGTCCGGTGTACCCGTAACCTAACGAGCACCTGCATACTATCTCCAGTACGACGAACTGATGGCTGTGGGACAGACCATCTCCCCAACTGGGATGAGAAGCGTACACACTAGTCTACTCCGGAGTATCGATGCCCTGTCTCGATAATCCTACGACTAGGGACCTGAATAAGGATGTGCTTGTAGACCACCCAGCCCCCACTAGTGTGACTGCCATCACAACGCTGGTAGTCAAGCAAGATCCTAAGAGCTCTATCAATACGTATACTCACATATTAAGATAGAAAAACCAAGTAGCATACTACTATGTTTAGCAAGACTGTTATATACATGTGAATATCCCAAGCTTCCATTAAGTAATATACAAACTTGTATGATACAATAATGGCCCCTAGGGCATATACATTAACAATCTCCCACTTGCACTAGGGCTATGTACTGGCATATCGAAGACCGATGATCTCGAGTAGCCTCTCAAATTGAATCTGAGGTAGGGCCTTTGTGAATGGATCAGCAATGTTCTCTTCAGTAGCAACTCTCCGAACTTCGATCTCCTGACGATCAATGATCTCCTTGATCAGGTGATACCGCCTTAAGATGTGTCTGGACTTCTGATGGGAACTTGGTTCCTTCGCTAAAGCTATAGCTTCATTGTTGTCACAATACAGAGGTATTGGATCAACAATGGTAGGAACCACCTGAAGTTCTATTAGGAACTTCTTCATCCAGACCTCTTCTTTTGCGGCATCGCAAGAAGCTATATACTCCGCTTCCATCGTCGAGTCAGCAACGGTGTCCTGCTTGGAGCTCTTCCAGCACACCGCCCCTCCATTGAGGGTAAAGACATAACCTGACATGGACTTGGAATCGTTCTTATCACTCTGGAAGCCGGAATCAGCATAGGCCTCCATCCTGAGGTCTTTTCCGCCGTAAACCAAGAACATCACCTTAGTCCTCCTCAGGTACTTGATAATGTTCTTTACTTCCATCCAGTGCTTCTTCCCTGGGTCTGACTGATACCGGCTTACCACGCTCAGTGCGTAAGCTACATCTGGTCTGGTGCACAACATCGCATACATTATAGAGCCTACCGTAGAAGCGTAGGGTATAATAGACATGCGTTCCCTTTCCAAATCTGTCTTGGGAGACATCTCGTTGGATAGGGTGATTCCGTGACAAGCCGATAGATTACCACGCTTAGAATCTTCCATACAGAATCTTTTCAGTACAATGTCGATATACCTGGACTGCGAAAGTCCCAACATCCTCTTGGATCTATCACGGTAGATCCGGATCCCCAAAATGTAAGAGGCATCACCCTGGTCTTTCATGGAGAACCTGTGTGACAAGAATCCTTTGATAGATTGTAGCATAGGAATGTCATTTCCTATCAATAGAATGCCATCCACGTACAAGACGAGGAATACGACAGTTCTTGCTACAACTTTACTATATATGCACGGTTTATCTGGATTTTTGATAAAGTCATATTCTTTGACTGTTTCATCAAAACAGATGTTCCAACTCCGCGATGCCTGCTTTAGTCCATAAATGGACTTAAGCAGCTTGCATACTTTCCCGTTGCTCCCACTTTTATTGAAACCCTCTGGCTGATCCATATAGACGCACTCTTCTAAATTACCATTTAGAAAAGCCGTCTTTACGTCCATCTTCCAGATTTCATAATCATGGAAGGCAGCAATAGCAAGAAGGACCCGAATAGATTTGAGCATAGCCACTGAAGAAAAAGTTTCGTCATAGTCCAAACCAGGTCTTTGACGAAAACCCTTTGCAACAAGTCTAGCCTTATAGGTTTCCACCTGTCCATCTACACCAATCTTTTTCTTGAAGATCCATTTGCATCCTATGGGTTTTACCCCATCTGGAGCAAAGTCCAAAGTCCATACTTTGTTGGTGTACATGGACTCCATTTCGGTCCGCATTGCATCTAGCCATCGTACCGAGTCGCCGCTCTGGATAGCCTGCTGGAAGCCAGTAGGTTCATCATCATCTATGATGCAATCCTCTATATCCCCATCTATGAGAAAACCATAGTATCTCTCAGGCGGATGAGACGGCCGACTACTCCTGCGGAGGGGTGCGGTAATGTCCTGTTCTTCTTGAACTACCGGTTCTACCAAACTTTCAGTATTAGTTTGTGGTTCTGTAATTTCTTCCAGTTCTATTTCTCTCCCACTTGATTCCTTTTCTAAAAATTGATGTTCTAGAAAATGGGCATTACGAGAAACAAATAACTTTTGTTCCTCTGCGTAATAGAATAGATATCCCCTGGAGTTCTTTGGATATCCCACAAACTTACACTTTACTGATCGTGCCTCGAGCTTGTCCACATGCTGCTTTTTAACAAAAGCTAGACATCCCCAAATCTTTATATACTGTAGATGGGGTTTCTTCCCACTCCACATCTGACATGGAGTGGTAGGCACAGTCTTGGTAGGTACCATGTTCAAAAGATATGCCGTTGATTCTAGCACATAACCCCAAAAAGATCGCGGTAACTCAGCATTACTCATCATGGATCGTACCATATCCAATCGGGTTCGATTCCGTCTCTCCGATACACCGTTATGCTGTGGAGTGTATGGAGGAGTAAGCTGAGAGAGAATTCCTTTCTCTTTTAGGTAACCTAGGAACTGTAAGTCGATGTAGTACACCCCAGTACTTGTGGGGAGGCGGAAATTACAAAAACAATCAAGTTTAAGGAACGAACATCGACTAACTGCTTAAATCGAAGCT
Source organism: Agapanthus africanus (assembly GCA_030015575.1). Classification (NCBI taxonomy): domain Eukaryota; kingdom Viridiplantae; phylum Streptophyta; class Magnoliopsida; order Asparagales; family Amaryllidaceae; genus Agapanthus; species Agapanthus africanus. The sequence goes on along the minus strand of JASDDO010000014.1, from coordinate 457,025,349 downwards.
AAACTATAAATAACCGTACACAATGATTTTCTTATCACTTGAGATTATGGATTATACCTAAAGAAACCGGTCCTTCGTCTTTGTATCCTCCTTTGTTCTCCTCGACCTTCTCTAGGTAGTAGACGATCCACCTGAGAGCAAAACACCAAGCTACACCTCTAACTTGAGGTAACTAATCTACTTTGATTGCTAATCAAAGAAGAAAGGATGATATAGAGTGAAGGTAATGGATGCTTAAGTCTAACTAAACCTTTGATCTCAACACATGAGGATTAAGGATTAGTCTCTTGAAGATGAGAGCTTGAGGAGAGAGAATATGAGATAAGATAATGAGAAGAGAGAGAGTGTATCATAATATATTATGAAGCATTCTCATTTATCAACAAAAGAAAATGAGTGATGAATAAGCATGCTTCACAAATATCTAATGGTGATTCATTAAGCATGTGTCATTATCATTTATGGTGCAATTAATGATAATGATGAATCACCTCATGACTCACAATCTCATCCAAAGTAACCTCCTTAGTCACATCTTCTAGAAGCTTCTCGTACAATTACGAGAACGCCCCTCCAATCCGCAAAAATACGGAAAAACTTTAGACTGTAAAAATCCAATAACCGGATACCAGTAACTGGCTTAAACCAAAGCCGACTGGTAAAAACTGTCCGAAAGTCGTACGTGCGTAAACGCACGTATGCGTCCGAACCCTTTGTCGCAAGACCATGCAACCTCTATATCGTTTCGCCTGGAGTAGGAAACTCTCTGTGTGGGACTCTAGAGACTCGACTACTACGCTGGCAGTGGGTTTAACCACAGACCGCAAGCGGCACTAGCTGTACGTAACGGTCCCCAGGTAGTTGTCGATAAGAAGGCCGATGAGAAAACCAATCCGAACTCCTACTGAGTCTGATGTGACAATCTCCATACAGTCCGGTCCGTTCGTCCAAGACTATCGCATATCGGGCCTAGGGGGGCGGCAAGCGTCAGTCCCCTGATAGCGGTATAAGTCGTGTCGGAGGGAAGCCCATTACACCCTGAGAAACTACTGGAACCTACCAGCAAATCTCGCTTGCCCTGGCCAGGGACTTTGCGTAATGGCTCTCTGACACAGCACGATATCTACTCCCAATACCGGGAGGGACGAATCCTGTCTAACCGCCACTGCCTCCAAGTGCTCGGGACTGCACCCAACTGCTACCTGTTTGCACGACTCCTTTGAGCCGTGGTAGGGTAGCAATCTAAGAACAGTGGGACACACTCGAGGCGAAGTAGCAGTGTCAAGTCTGCGGACTACGCTGTACTCATGTCACCTGGGAACTGTTCACTGACGACTGGTATCAAACCAACCAACAGTTCCCTGTGAGTCCTGTCCGGTGTACCCGTAACCTAACGAGCACCTGTATACTATCTCTAGTACGACGTACTGACGGCTGTGGGACAGACCATCTCCCCAACTGGGATGAGAAGCGTACACACCAGTCTACTCCGGAGTATCGATGCTCTGTCTCGATAATCCAACGACCAGGGACCTGAATAAGGATGTGCTTGTAGACTACCCAGCCCCCACTAGTGTGACTGCCATCACAACGCTGGTAGACAAGCAAGATCCTAAGAGCTCTATCAATACGTACACTCACATATTAAGATAGAAAAACCAAGTAGCATACTACCATGTTTAGCAAGACTGTTATATACATGTGAATATCCCAAGCTTCCATTAAGTAATATACAAGCTAGTATGATACAGTAATGGCCTTCTAGGGCATAAACACTAACAGGAACTCGGCATTCAAGTATTCACCACCTCGATCAGATCTTAGTGTCTTGATACTTTTGCCGGTTTGGTTTTCTACTTCATTCTTATACTCTTGGAATTTCTCAAAAGCCTCGGATTTATGTTTCATCAGATAAATGAATCCGTACCTTGAGTAATCATCCGTGAAAGTAATGAAATAGGAAAAACCACCTCTTGCATGTGTAGACATTGGACCATATACATCGCTGTGTATGAGTCCTAAGAGCTCGCTCGCTCTTACTCTATGTCCAGTAAATGGAGTCTTTGTCATCTTTCCTTTGAGACAAGATTGACAAGTGGCATAAGTTTGATATTCGAACGAGTCCAAATATTCTTCTTTATGTAACTTAGTCAACCTTCTCTCATTGATGTGACCCAGTCTACAATGCCATAAGAAAACTTTATTTAAATCTGGAGACTTTCTTTTTAGTGTGTTCTGGACATTGAAAATTTGAAGTTGGTTTAACACATATATACCGTTATCCGGTGTACCGGACCCAATCAAACCATGATTAAGGTGGATGTTAACAACACCACCTCCAAACGTGAAAATTCGTCAATCCCAGGTGATAATCCCCTACGGACACAGCTCCCACGCTAGCTCCGTTAGCAACCATTAGGGTCATATCACCTTCCTTCAGCACTATACGGTTTCTAAGTGCCTGCAATGAATTGCAAATATGAGATCCTGATCCGGTATCCAATACCCAGGAAGTAGAGTTGATTGACAGACAATTCTCAATTACAAACACACCTGAAGTCGAAGCCACAGCTTGCTTCGGTTCTTGGTTCTTGGCGTTCCATGCCTTGCAATCCTTTTTCCAGTTCCCTATCCTGTGACAATGGAAGCACTCATCCTGGGCCACTACCGGTACCGTAAACTTTTTCTTTCCCTTCCCTCCCACCTTACTAACACCTCCTCTAGGTCTGTTGGCGGCCTTATTCTTCCTTCCTTTGGTTTTAGCCTTGGACCCGGAAGAAGAAGTACCGTGAAAAAACATAGCGGGTGTTTCCCTTGCCTTCTGCAAGGTGCCCTCTGCACTCCTCAACATGTTAAGGAGTTCTGAAAGTTCAACTTCTTTTCTTTGAATGTTGAAGTTCAGAATAAAATAGGCGTAGGTGGGAGGGAGGGACTGGAGAATAAGGCCTGTATAGAGCTCATTATCCAAAGTCGTCCCAAGTTCTGCGAGCTCTGCTATATAGCCAATCATCTTTAGGACATGTTCTCCTACCGATGATCCGACGGCCAACCTCGCTTGAAACAGCTTCTTTGAGGTCTCGTATCTTGCTATACGAGATTGCTCCCCATACAGATCTTTTGTATGGAGAAATATGGATTCAAGATCCATATCCTCGTGCCTTCTCTGATGTTCATTGTTCATCGAGGCAAGCACGATGCACTTGGATTTCGCGCAATCTAAATCCCAGGTTTTGCAGATTTCCTTATCCGCATTACTGGATTTGGGACCTGTTCAGGTGCCTTAGTGGTGAGGACATACCCCAATTTGTCATAAGTCAAGGCCATTTTGACATTCCGCAGCCAATCTTTATAGTTTGGCCCTGTCAGTATATTTTTCTCTAAAAGTAACTTAAGTCCAGTCATTTTCAGGGTCGCTGCAATTAGGAGAGAGAGAAGAAAACTCTTTAGCATGATGCTCTTGCAAGTTTAGAATGGTTTTTAATTTATCTAAACTGGATGGCTCCCACTATTTCTCGAATCCTTCCTCAAACTATAAAAGAAGAATTAGCGAGAACTATTCTCACTGTACAATACTTGCTTAACCGTTCAGCCAGGCTGGTGTCGGTACTTCGAGGGAGGTTTTCCAACGCTTTCGTGAAGTTTCTTAATTAAATAACCTCTTTTCTCTGGGGGCGTAACCCCGCTGACACCTTTCTTGACACCTACTTGGTTTATAGCATTGATCGTTAAGTTACGAATATCCTGATGAGTAGCATATACTCACAGTAGGATCGGGATCCAAATATCATCGTATGATAATGTTGAAGGAATCCTACCAACATTCATCAAACTCCAAATGGTATGCAACTCTTTGCAAATTTCAGTTTCTTTAGAAATTCCCGATATATATTTTTGCCCCATGCTCTTATGACCTTGGCGTTAGGTCAAAATGTCATAAGTCACATGTCAAGTTCTACCCATCATTATCTTGTTAATTTGAACCCATCCGTATATATCCTTGACGTTCTGCCAAAATGATAATACGACTTTCCCAAACTAACTCATATATCTATGCGACAAATGAATACCCAGCAGCTACCAAACACTATGCCTTGGCGTTAGGTCAAAATACATAGCTTGAATACTACAGAATACCCAAATGAAATGACGGAGGTCTACAAATGGTTTTGGCGAAACCGTGAACGTAGTGAACTTGATATGACCGAAGGAACCTGATAGCTTTTAAAATGAGTGGTTAAAGCTCTGCAATTTAAAAATATCATCTGTTTTAAAATAACCGAGTGGTTTCTTTCAAATTGTTCCAACGATTCATCTTTTGGTTTATTTTCTTTACATTATAAATAATGCGTCCCATCATTAACCTATCATTACAGAAAACAACAAAAATACAACGTCCTCTTATGCCATCCGCATTCGCCACGGGGTCCCGTCATCACCCGTTAGGTTACTTAACTAACGGCAGAGCGGGGGCTGGGCTAGCGCGGGTGTAAAACATAAGTGACGTCTAAATTGCTATCATATATAGATATTGTACATTCGTCAGACGCAATAATAGGCATTCCAGATCTCATATGAACTTTATTGGATTTGCAAGCAATCCGCATTTGTTTAGAGCCTGCAACAAAAGACGGATTACACAGTTGTGATGAATAGCCATTACCCCACCCTAGACCCCTACGGGTACGGCAAACTACCCGTCAAATACCCAAAGTGAAGCGGTCTCCCTCAACAAAGTGAGTAGGCCACTAAACACTTCAAAGTACCCGGTAGTTTGTGCACCCCATCTTGGGTCTATCCTAGGAGCAAAAACAGTAAAATGAAATAATACAACGGTGGCTACAACCGCAACCTGGATGCGCCCCGCAAAATAATATTACAACATATTACAATTATATCGAATGAATGAATATAACAACCCATCTCAAACCCCGGCTAATCATCACAACAGTCCAATACAGTTCACAACCACAAACAGTAAATACCATTACAGAAATGTGCAACCCCCTGCCAACCGACATACAAGCAGTTAGGGGAGGTTTACGAACACATTATACAAACACAAATATAATCATATTAGCAAACATCGTAAAATTTCGATCGAGCAAAACACTTTAGATTCTACTCCAATACTTCTCTGTGCACCTGAGATCTTAGCAGAAATAAAACATCCCAGAAACATCACTGTTAACACCTAGGAGTTACTGAAGAAATTGGGGCTGACTCGGCCCCAACTCGGCCGCGGATCCGCGGCGGATCGCATGGATCCGCCGCGGTTCCACGGTGAGTTTGCCGAGTCATGAGTCCAAATTTCTTCAGTAGCCCTAATATTCTCTGCTTGTAATTCTTCAGGTCCCTGAAAAATTTTTAGGGCCTGTTTTAAAATCGACAGAAACTGTGATAAATCGACGATGTTTCCGGTTCTTTTTGCGTTCGAAATTCTTACGACTTTGCTAATGAGTTAATTATTGTTTAGCGAGGCTCTGGTACCACTGTAAGTCGATGTACAACACCCCACGACTAGCGGGGAGGTGGAATAATGAAAAACAATCTTGTTTAAAGCGTAAACATCGACTAACCGAGAATCTTTGCATAAACAATAACTAACAACAAACATAGGAGTTAACAACTACTATGAAAAGTGATTATACCTGTAGAACCGAGTCCTTCGTCTGGTCGTTCTCCACGTCCTCTCCGGCCTTCTCTAAGTAGTAGAAGATCCACCCGAGAGCTTTATTACAAGCTTCACCTCAAACTAGAGGTAACTAGGTTTCTTAAATCGCTAATCTAAGCAACCTAGATGATATAGAGAATGGTTAAGGATTAAGTAGTCTAATCTAATCCTTATACTCAACACATAAAAGGGGAGGATTAGGGTTTGAAGAGGGAGAGCTTGAGGAGAGAGAAAGTGAGCAAGAGAATGAGATGAGAAAATAAGCTATCATAATATATATCAAGCATTATGATTTATCCAAATAAAAGAAAATAAATGATTAATCATCATGCTTAATAAATATAAGAGGGTGATTCATCTCCATGAGTCATTAAGCATTTATGATGCATTAATGACATGGATGAATCACTCAAATGACTCACTAATCTCATTTAATGCATATGCCACCTTAACCCACAAGTCACCATCTTCTATAAGCTTCTCGCGCAATTACGAGAATGCCCCTCCTATCCGTGAAAACACGGAAAAACTTTAGACTGTATAAATCCAATAACCGGATACTAGAAACTGGCTTAAACCAAAGCCGACTAGTAAAAACTGTTCGAATGTCGTACGTGCGTAAACACACGTATGCGTCCAAACCCTTGTCGTAAAACCATAGGACATCTATATCGTTTCGCCTGGAGTAGGGAAACTCTCTGTGTGAGACTCTAGAGACTCGACTACTACGCTGGCAGTGGGTTTAACCACAGACCGCAAGCGGCACTAGCTGTACATAGCGGTCCCCAGGTAGATGTCGATAAGAAGGCCGATGAGGAAACCCATCTGAACTCCTACTGAGTCTGATGTGACAATCTCCGTACAGTCCGGTCTGTTCGTCTAAGACTATCGCATATCAGGCCTAGGGGGTGGCAAGCGTCAGTCCCCTAATAGCAGTATAAGTCGTGTCGGAGTGAAGCCCATTACACCCTAAGAAACTATTGGAACCTACCAGCAAATCTCGCTTGCCCTGGCCAGGGACTTTGCGTAATGGCTCTCTGACACAGCGCGATATCAACCCCCAATACCGGGAGAGACGAATCCTGTCTAACGCCACTGCCTCCAAGTGCTCGGGACTGCACCCAACTGCTACCTGTTTGCACGACTCCTTTGAGCCGTGGTAGGGTAGCAATCTAAGAACAGTGGGACACACTCGAGGCGAAGTAGCAGTGTCAAGTCTGTGGACTATGCTGTACTCATGTCACCTGGGAACTGTTCACTGACGACTGGTATAAAACTAACCAACAGTTCCCTGTGAGTCCTGTCCGGTGTACCCATAACCTAACGAGCACCTGCATACTATCTCCAGTACGACGTACTGATGGCTGTGGGATAGACCATCTCCCCAACTGGGATGAGAAGCGTACACACTAGTCTACTTCGGAGTATCGATGCCCTATCTCGATAATCCTACGACTAGGGACCTGAATAAGGATGTGCTTGTAGACTACCCAGCCCCTACTAGTGTGACTGCCATCACAACGCTGGTAGTCAAGCAAGATCCTAAGAGCTCTATCAATACGTATACTCACATATTATGATAGAAAAACCAAGTAGCATACTACTATGTTTAGCAAGACTGTTATATACATGTGAATATCCCAAGCTTCCATTAAGTAATATACAAACTAGTATGATACAATAATGGCCCCTGGGGCATATACACTAACATTGACTGAGTCAACAAACGCAGCACGAATACTAACTTATACTTATCTGAAATGACAGAGGGCTACGACAGGTTTTTAAGAAAACCCTTTGCGTAATGAACTATATATCGTTGTAGAATCGAGTGATTTTAAAATGGAGTGTTTTTTAGGCTTTTCTAGTTCTGCTAAAGGGGTCACTCCCGGTGAAGGGATCGTCGGCCCTTTCCTCATCGAATAAGGTGCAGGATATATCACATATATCACTATGCAAAGCAAAAACTCCAAAAGCAATCAAAAGACAAACCGAGGGGTGTAGCATCTACCAGTCATTGGTAAAGGGGTCACTCCCGGTGAAGGGATCTCGGCCCTTTCCTTATCGAATAAGGTGCAGGATGTTCTACAAGGAACACCACGATGCAAAGCAAGAACCGTAGCTACCTGTTTTTGAAAATTCGATTCCACAACATCTTTTAGGTTTCTTTTCTTTCATTAATCATATTAATGAAGTCCCATCATTTAAGTCATCTAAACATCACAGATAAAATCGACGTACACTTATGCCATCCGCATTCGCCTCGATGTCCCCTCGTGCACCGTTAGGTTAGGTAACTAACGGCAGAGCGGGGCAGGGCTAGCGCGGATGTAAAACATAAGTAACGTCTATATAATATATCATATATACTATATACAGTATCTATCACAACATATCAAATGATCACATCACAGATATCGCAGCAGAAGAAACATATGAAACATTGGATATACTAGGACGTCCGTGTTTTCAATACGGACTTGTATAAAACACGGATTACACGGTCTCAATGAATAGCCAAACCCACATCCCTAGACCCCAACGAGAGCGGCAATCAACACTGCCAATTCTAGGGTTAGGAGACCCGGTCTCGACTCCTCGAGATGGTCTCCCACTGGACCCTAGAACCCGGTTACTTGTGCTCCCCGCCTTGGGTCTACCTAATGCGGAAAAGTAAATAATATACAAGTGGTGACATCAACCTCATCCCGGAAGTGCCCCAATAAAAGAATATTACATACAAGTTATTTACATGAATGAAAATGAAAAACTCTCATCTCACATAAAACCCCCGGCTATTCAAACGCGACGATCCAATATAACATATCCAGCAACACATAACATCACATGTCATCAACGTAAGTAAATATGCCCATCCCAATTGTCGTTGACATAAAGCAACGAAACCGGCGATATCACATATTACACTTATGGTCGCAGAAAAGAAAGTGTAAAACTACAACAGTTGGAATCCGCAACCTCCTTAGACATCGCATGCCTAATCAAATGAATTCCTTAGACATCGCATGCCGAACAATTATAAACCCCGCATTTTTGTCTCATTATCGAAAACTCTTTTCAATATCAAGTCGGGCAATTCAACAGGATTCCCGACAACCTGATCGAATGCTCGTCGCAAACTTTAGTAGACTGCCGCACCCCCGGATGCCGTCAACGAAGTGCACTAAGGCGGAACACCGTTGCCGTGAGCACCGGAACGGATGCTTTTGGCTACGGGGTTCTCCTAAAGTCACTTGGTCGGGGCTATGGGACGTGGTTATCTATTAAGTTTACCCGGCGAGTATCCGCGTACGCTACGTGATTGTGATGGACTTTTGATCACACCAAAATCCTGTGGCAACCGATCAATTGAGACTAAACTGCTATGTTTATAACATTCAAATTAGTTATCTCATAACTTCTTGTGGATTCCAAATATTGTATCATAATCCAAATAAATAGACAATGTTAAACTTTCCGATCGAATAATCAAACACCCAAGAATTCCCCAATATATCTCAACACTTGAAATCAGTTTAAAAACATCCATCACATGCCACAGTACCAATGGTCCAGCCGTTGAAGGGTCAAGCCAACGCCTCACATGTGGCACGCCGTACTGCCCCAAACCCAAAGGTTCAAAAGGCAGTTCAAGACGGTCACATAATCGAGTTAAGGTTTTTTGTCTTCTAGAGGGTCCATCGCGTTACTTGCACGACTTAGAACGTTCTTAAACTCGAGAAAAAATCCAACTTTTGAAAAAAATTCCGACTGGGGAAAAAGTGAGTTATTGATATCCGTCCGAACTTTTTAACAGTTTCTAAAAATATCCGGAACAAACTAAACAAAGTTAAAATATCGGATCGAATCATTAAATCCCCAATACAACCCAGAAAACTCAACACTTGAGTGAAAAATAAAAATTCCCAGAAGAATCAGCAAGTACCAACGGTTATTACTCTGCAAAAACTAACAATTAATCCCCAGGTACGGCCGCGGAACCGCCGCCAATACCCTAGTTTGGCCGCGGTTCCGTGGCGCTTTGATCGATTCAGAGTGTCGTTTTGCACACGTGTCCATAGAATTCCCTGCTGATTTTTTTAAGGATTTTTAATTTGGAAAAAATCACATTTTCAGAAATTGTCTAGAGAAGGGTTTGGATTAGGGTTTCGTGTTTCGATCGGACTTTAAACTTCGCTTACACTTCGCCTAAAGCTCTAGCTTGGCTCTGATACCACTGTAGCATTGCTAGGCACGCGCACAAGGGTCTACGAGGCATCAACCATGCCCGATTAAAATTTTAGCCGTGCCGAACAACTCTAATACGGATCTTTAAACTAGGGTTTAGGCGAAAACATGTAAGTTAACAACTTTAACTACTAAGTGAAAGGGATTATAACCTTTGTAGATCCGGTCCTCCACCTCTTTAGCTCCGTGTAGACGTCTCCATCACTGCGATCGTGAACTCCGGACTCTATAGAAGCTCCACGAGAAGAACGAACGTGCTTGCTACGTTGACTTTGAGGCCGAATATGATCTACGTCGGGGAGACACAAACTCAAGTTATTCCTTCACTAGGTCATAAACTTTGTGAAGAGAACATAATCTACTACATGGCAAGTGGTAGAGGATGAAGAAGTAGGAAGTGGGCTCACTTTACAATTGATTTTCTCACTCTTTTGCTCATGGCACCATTGGAGCTAGTAAGCTTTTGGATGGAGCTTGATGATGAAGAAGAAGAAGAAAGAATTATCCATCCAAATGATAACATATCCAATAAATAAATGGAACCATGGTTGAGTTAAGCCCTCATGCTTAACTCATGTAGAGAATTAACAAAGGCTTTAGGTTAAAGGTTAGGTTAAAGAATATCAAAAGAAATGACAAAAGAGTGGACTTTGTCAAAGCTTCTTCAAGCTTGATTACTTTGACTAAGTTAAACCCTTTTGTTAAATCTTAAGATAAACCAAAAACCCTAATCTTTACCCTAATCTTGGTATGAGTCTCATACACCCATCATGTGTGTATCATTAAGCATGATACAAACATGTACACCTGCATATATCATATATAAACAATGTGCACATACTAGTGAGAAAATAAATCATAAGTGAGCTAATACTAGTTAATGCAAAGCAATATATCAAATATATAATTATGCGTTAAATTATTAAATCAACACTTGATTTAATAATCCGGCTATAACCGACTAATATCAAAATTAACAACTTATCGAATCAACACTTGATCCGATAACCCGGCTATATCGCATACAATCGATCAATGTCACGAATCGCGAGAATAGAATACGGTATCTCATATCGTATTAATTTCGGTCCCGCACATTCACATATGTGCTCCTACTCCGTTTCGCTTGAGCCAGGAAACCCCTGTGTAGGATTCTAAAGACTCGTCAATACGCCGGCAGTAGGTGATGATCATATCAAACACCCACAAGCCGCAAGCGGTGTGCTAAACGTAACGGCCACCCGGGTATTGAGAGATCAGAAGATCAACAAGCAAGCCCACTAGTTCTCCTGTGAATCCAATCAGTAACACTCCCGTACAGTCCGGTCTCGTCGTCTGATATGTCGCATATCTCGCCTAGGGATGGTAAACGTCAGACCCCAATAGCTTGATAAGTCGTATCGATATGAGGACTATAACAGTTCGAGAAACTACTGGTAACACTTACCAGTAAATCTTAGCAACCATGGCCAGGGATTTCCGGTTATAGCCAATCGAACACAGCACAACATCAACTCCCTATACCGGGAGAGACGAGTCCCCTCCTATCGCTCATTACCACCATGTGATTCGGGACTGTACCCAAAAGCCACCGTTTTGCATGCCCTCTTGGACGTGGTAAGGTGGAAATCAAAGCATAGTGCGAATCACACAAGACTCTATGACGATCTCGGGTCAACAGACTACTCTGTACCAGTGTCACCGGAGAACTACCATCTGACGTGAGGTATAATACCATCTGGGAGTTCTCGACGAGTCCGTCCAGTGTACCCAGTCTCTACTGAGCACCCGTACACCATCCTTGATGTCAAACACCGATGGATATGGGATCATCCATCGCCCATCATATGGGTCAAGATGCGTATACGCTAGTCTACTCTGGTGTGTCGATGCCCTGTCTCGATACACCCTCGACTAGGAACAGTTATAGGAAGTACTCGTAGACTACCGTGGCCCCACTAGTATGATCTCATCATAGTCCCAGTAGTCGAGTACAAATCCTAAGGGCTTTACCAACATGTAACAGAGAGACAATCAGTGTACACGTTAAGGTAAAGAGTAACCAGATAGCATACTATCATGTCGAGCAAGAAAGTCCTCCCTATATATGTCCAAGCATCCACTACAATATACATCGTATATACAGTAATGGACTCTAGGGCATACATATAACTAACACTGCCTTCAAAACCCTACGGTTTCTCAACGCCTGCAAAGAATTACAGATATGAGATCCTGATCCGGTATCCAATACCCAGGAAGTAGAGTTTATTGATAGGCAGTTTTCAATAACATACACACCAGAAGCTGAAGCCGCAACTCGCTTCAGATCCTTTGTTCTGGCTTTCCAAGCCCTGCAATCTTTCTTCCAGTGTCCAATCTTGTGACAGTAAAAGCATTCTTCCTTTCCCACAAGCTTTCCCGCTTCCTTTGTTGCTTTTTCCTTTCCCTTCGTATCCACTTTACTAACACCGCCCTTTGGTTTGGCGGGAGTTTTCTTCTTCTTTCCCTTGGCTTTTGCCTTGGACCTAGAAGAGGAAGATCCTCCTACAAACAAAGTGGATGTTTCCCTACCTTTCTGTAGGGTGCCCTCTGCACTCCTCTGCATGTTGAGGAGTTCTGAAAGTTCAACTTCCTTTTCCTGTAAGTTGAAGTTCAGGATGAACTTGGCGTAAGTGGAAGGAAGGGACTGGAGAATCAAGTCCGTATAGAGCTCATTCTCGAACGTAGTCCCAAGGTCCGCGAGCTCGTCTATGAAGCCAATCATCTTAAGCACGTGTTCCGCTACCGGTGATCCGATGGCCAATCTCGCCGAAAACAGATTTTTTGAGACTTCGTATTTGGTGATACGGGATTGCTCCCCATACAGTTCTTTTGTATGGAGAAGTATGGATTCAAGGTCCATATTCTCGTGCCTCCTCTGGTGTTCATTGTCCATAGAGGCAAGCACGAGGCACTTGGCCTTCGCGCAATCAATCTCCTAAGTCTTACGGATTTCCTTATCCGCGACGCAGGAGGTGGGACCTGGGGCAGGGGGAGCTTTGTTGGTAAGGAGATACCCCAACTTGTCGTAAGTGATTGCCATTTTGACATTCCTGAGCCAATCTTTGTAGTTTGGCCCTGTCTGTATGTTTTTATCAAGTAGTAACTTAAGTCCAGTCATGATGTTTGGTCGCTGCAATTAGGAGAGAGAGAAGAAACACTTTAGCATGATGCTCTTGCAAGTTTAGAGTGGTTTTTAATTTGTCTAAACAGGATGGCTCCCACTGTCTCTCGAATCCTTCCTCAAACCAAAACGGAAGAATTAGTCAGGATCAATCTCACCGTACAATACTTGCTTAACCTTCAGCCAGGCTAGTGTCGGTACTTCGAGGGAGGTTTTCCAACGCTTTCGTGAAGTTCCTTAATTAAATAACCTCTTTTCCCTGGGGGCGCAGCCCCGCTAACACCTTTCTAGACACCTACTAGGTTTATAGCATTGATCGTTAATCGAGAATTTTCCCGAGGAGAAGCATATACTCACAGTAGGATCGGGATCCAAATATCATTGCGTGACAAAACTGAAGGAATCCTACTAGAATCATCACACTCCAAATGGTATGCATCGCTAGCAAGTTTTAGTTCTTTTGAAACTCCCGATGTGGATTTTTGCCCCATGCTCTTATGACCTTGACTTTGGCCAAAAAATCATAAGTCACATGTCAAGTTCTACCCGTCATTCTCCAGGTTAATTTGAACCCACCCGCACCTACCCTTGACTTTGGCCAACAAGGCAGTACGACTGTCCTAAACCAACACATCTATCTATGCTGCACATGAATACCCAATAGCTACCAATCACTATGCTTTGACTTTGGCCAACAAACATAGCTTGAATACTATTGACCATCCATGTGAAACGACGGAGGGCTAAACGTAGTGAACTTGATATAATCGATGGAACGAGATAGCTTTTAAAAGGATTGGTTTAAGCTCCGCGTTTAAAAGTTATTTTGAAAAGAAACCGAGTGGTTTTTGAAAGTGTTCCAACGAATTTTACCTTGGTTTATTTTTCTTGCTTTAAATTTTAATGTGTCCCATCAATTAATCCTACCATTGCAGAAAACAACGAAAATATGATGTACGTTTATGCCATCCGCATTCGCCACGGGGTCCCATCATCACCCGTTAGGTTACTTAACTAACGACAGAGCGGGGGCTAGACTAGCGCGGATGCAAAACATAAGCAACGCCTAAATAAATATCATATAGATATATATAAACATTCATCACATGCAATGATAGCCATTCCAGATCACAGATGAATACATTGGATATACTAGGAATCCGCAATTCGTACGAGCCTGTAACGAGGAGCGGATTACACGATCGCGATGAATAGCCAATACCCCACCCTAGACCCCTACGGGTGCGGCAAACTACCCGCCAAGTATCCGAAGTGAAGCAATCTCCCTCAACGACGTGAGTAGGCCACTCGGCACTTCGAGGTACACGGTAGTTTGTGCACCCCACCTTGGGTCTATCCTAGAAGAAAAAAAACAGTAAAAAGAAATTATACAATGACGGCAACAACCCCGACCCGGTTGTGCGGCCATACAAATAATATTACATCAATTTACATATTACAAGAATTGAAAGATAAACAAAACTCTCATCTCACAATTCCCCCGGCTATTCATCCGCGACAATCCAACGAATTCATATACACAATCCATCAACATTACAGATCACAGATATGTATAACCCCCACTAATCGACGTATAGCGATTAGCAGATGTTCAATACATATATAACATTACAGATATAACCCATTGGCCAAAGTCTACAGAAAATCGACCAAAATACGGATTTGTAACCACCCCAAAAACAAATTTGTTCTCTGGAAATTCTGGGCAGAAACAAACCATCTCAAAAATCACAAAATACCACCAGAAACAAACTGCAGGAGAAACGATCCACGGCCGAGTCAACTCGGCCGCGGATCCGCGGCAGAAGCAAGCTTCTGCCGCGGAACCGCGGTGAGTCGGTCGGTTCGCTGGATCGTTTTTCTTTCCTGTTCATTAAAAAGCCTGAGCCGATTTTTAAGACACGATTTATTATTTTTGGAGCAGAAATAAAAATCGGCAGAAACTAGGATTCTCCGGGGTGTTTCGCGGTTTTTTGTCCGGTCGAAATTCTAGATACTTTGCTAACATGCTAGGGTGTGTTTAGCTAGGCTCTGATACCACTGTAAGTCCACGTTGCCTCTCCCGGTTCTTTCGGTCTTGCGGAAATGGTAAAAAACGATTTTTAGGGTTTAGGTAACATGGACTACGAAAACGGATCTTGGCTAAACTACACACTAGCAACTAACAAGAGAGTTATCTAATCGGTTAGGGGTTATACCTCAACTTGAACTTCTTCTCTTTGACTCTTGATGGTGGTCGGATGGTGCTTTCCTCGTTGCTTTCTTTTGTCGAAGATGGATCCACCTGAGGGTTTCTTCCTTAAGCTCCTTTCTCGAACTTTGAGAAAACTAAAGTCTCCGGCTTGTTAGACCTTCAACCTTAGGAAGAGTAGAGAGTGGCTTAGGGTGTTTTATCTCCAAGGAGAGGTTTCTCAACTCATGAGAATGATTCTCCTTGAACTAGAGGAGGAGGAAGATGAAGAGAGGAGAGAGAATGGTTATGATAGAATGAGAATAGTTTTTACAACCATAACAATATATGTGAATTATCAAATTAATAATATTAATCCAAAATGAAAAAGGTGATGGTTGGTTTGATAAGACGATTATCATTTCACATTAAATGATTTTGCAAAGATCAAAGAGCATCTAGAAAAGAAATGATGATGGTCAAAGTTTCAACCATGCTCAACTAGTCAACCTTGGTCAACAAGTCAACAAACCCAACCATGACACAATTTCATTTAAATAACATTATCAATTGATATATCACAAATTCATTAGGGTTTGGAAAAAGACGACTGTCAACTGTGCATACACACCCGTTCAAAAACCCTAATGAAAAACCTCTTCCTCCGCCTCAATCAACTGTGCATACACACCCTCATTCGTGTTCCGAGGAACATGAATACTATGAGATAAAACTAACCCCAAAACATATACTAGGATCTGGCTCAAACCAGAGACCGCTAGTAATGTCTGTCCGGACGCCAAACGTGCACAAGCGCGCGGATGTGAACGAACCCTATCGCAAAACCATGCGACCTCAACTCTGTTTTGCCCAAAGGTGAATAACCCTCTGTGTGGGACTCTAAAGACTCGACACTACGCTGGCAGTGGGATTAACCACAGACCGCAAGCGGCACTAGCTGTACGTAACGGTCCCCAGGTAGATGCCAATAAGAAGACTGACGAGGTAAACCCATCTGAACTCCTACTGAGCCTGAATGTGACAATCTCCGTACACTCCAGTCTTTTCGTCTGAGAACATCGCATGGCGGGCCTAGGGGGCGGTAAACGTCAGTCCCCTACTAGCGGTACAAGTCGTGTCAGAGTGTAGCCCAGAACACCTGAGATAACACTGGAAACCTACCAGTCTATCTCGCTTGCCCTGGCCAGGGACTTTGTGTAATGGCTCTCCTAGACACAGCGCGATATCAACCCCCAATATCGGGAGAGACGAATCCTGTCTAACCGTCACTGCCTCCAAGTGCTTCGGGACTGCACCCAAAAACTACCTGTTTGCACAACTCCTTTGAGCCGTGGTAATCAAAGTACAGTGGGAACACACTTGAGGCGAAGTGAAAGTGTCAAGTCAACGGACTAAGCTGTACTCATGTCACCTGGGAACTGATAACTGACGATAGGTATAGCACCAACCAACAGTTCCCGATGAGTCCTGTCCAGTGTACTCGTAACCTAACGAGCACCCGCACACTATCTCAAGTACGGCGTACTGACGGCTGTGGGACAGACCATCTCCCAAGCTGGGATGAGAAGCGTATACGCTAGTCTACTCTGGAGTATCGATACCCTGTCTCGATAGTCCTACGACTAGGGACCTGCATAAGGATGTGCTTGTGGATTACCAAGCCCCCACGAGTGTGACTGCCATCACAACGCTGGTAATCAAGCAAAGATCTTAAGGGCTCCACTAATGTGTAAAGGCGATATGCTAAAAGAAACACATGCACACATTTAAGCAGAAACAAACCAAGTAGCATACTACTATATTGAGCAAGATTGTCTATACAAGGTGAATATCCCAAGCTTCCATAATGTAATATACAAACTAGTATGATACTGTAATGGCCTCTAGGGCATATACGATAACAATTTCAAACTGATATATATGTACCTTTATTTTTATAAAGTGAGATATAACTTTTTGAAATTATGTCCGTGGCATTTACCTATATCAGTTGACGATTGGGTAAGGAGCATTGAACAGCGGAGTAGTTCTTAACCATAAGTACTGTTTTCAACCTACGATGCACAGTTTTTGAGTTATTCAACTCAACGGACTTATACAGAGTATTGTATGTTTTCCAGTGTCCATTAGGACAAAGGGGTTGGTCCTCGTACTATTTTCTGTTTACTTGTGACTTCTCTAGTTTTTAGACAAGTGTTTCGTAGAAATACAAGGTCTAAGTTTTGAGAAGTTGTGGGTATAAGAATAAAGTAGAGAATTAGGTATCGCAAGTATAGGGATTCTTCAAAGAGATCGAAGATGTAGAAACTTGTGATTGGTATTCAGTTAATAGTAATGGTTTTGAGAAACTTGTTTCTCTTTCAGGTTACTCATAATTTGATGTATTCCTAAGTTGAGTAATGTTGATTAGCCTCTCTCCTTTAAGTTGACATGCACTGGAGACAGATGCATGATTTGAATCTGGTTCCAATTAAATAAGTGCCAAAGTTTCTATATTGGATATAGAATGGTTCATATCTTAACGATGTTAAGATACGGAGAGTTGTCCGGCTAATGCTTAAAACCAGACTCTGGATAACTCAAGGCACGTTTCTGTAATGGTAGTTTGTGGGTTGACCCAGGCTATGACGAGGGTTGATTTTCTACCATCTGGAAGATCAATAGTGATATTGTTCTTGACTCGCCACAGTTTTAGTAAAATGGACTTTTTCAGAAAACAGTAGTGGGAGTATGGTAGAACTGGAAGAGATTCCAGAACCGCAAACGATTACGGAAAATTTAATAGGACCTAAAGATTCAATCAGGTTTGATATTCTATTAGCCACTCCGCAAATATGGTGGGTAATCTCAGGCACCCGAGAGGTACTCCGGTAGCCTCAAGGACGGTGACAGGGAGGTTCTTGTTTACCCAGACTTGACACTACTGTTGTTCCAGACTATGAAACCCGGCATGAGGATGAGTATAACTTCGTTCTAAACTAGTTTTAGAAATGCACGTATATATTATTCTGCCAGAGGGTTGTTGTGGTCAGTGGGAGCAGCGGAAGCATAGTGGGCAAGTAGCTTATGTCTATTTATATACTAGAGCAGATATAGCGGAGATAGATCATCTAATTTTAATGTGACAGTCATGGCTTTGACTTCATCAGAATAGGGGATGGATCTGTTAAGAAGGTAGTAGGGTATGATGTCCTGGTATTTGGATGACATACACAGAGTAGGAAGTAAAATTCCTATACTACGATCGGTTATATTGTGGTTGTCACACAGTTGTTTCTCCACACAGGATATGGATATAATATCAGACCTTCTGCTTACTAGATTTATGGCTTTAGATCTAGATTTGGGAAGTTTCCCAATCTGGGTACTTAGACGGTATTCTAATAGTATTTTAGAATGGACGACTCCTGGCATGGTGGTGTACCTGTAGGTGATGGAGTCTCCCTCTCTAAAGGTGTCTTACAGACTAAAGGGGAGAGGGATGTGCATGATTGGCATATCACTTGCTTAGGCAATTGAGTCAATCGTGAGATGTCAAGTAACACACCAGATGTTGTTTTTGCACTAAATGCAATAAGTTTATATTAATCCAATCCTAGAGAAACATTCGGAAGCAGTTTTAGAACATAAGTGGATGTTCTACCGATTTGATGACGGCAGCCTTCTTCGGAGACGGTTATCATTCCAGGCTTCCAAAGGTGACATGGATGACAGAGTGATTGTCAGAGTTATAGTTTTCCCTCTGATGAAGGGGGAAGTATTATGGACGGGTGGTCTAAGAGGATACTGTGGGAGGTATGGTGCAGGATACTGATTAGTTTCAGTTGTCGATACAGTCTAAGAAGTTTGGATTTGGAGTTCATTTATGAGCTAGGTCCCATCAGATATCCAGACATATTTTAAGACAGGTATTACTCAATTCGGGAGATGGCTTTCTCCGCGAACTTGAGATTAAGATAAACATAGAAAGAAACGTCAGGGCGGATCCACTCACTGAGGCTATTTCTCGAACATAAAAGTTTTTACAAATGAGCTTTGTGAAACTGATTAGTAGAGGAGTTGGATGTTCAGTATTGTTAGTTATGTATATGCCCTAGAGGCCATTGTTGTACATATGATGTATATTATGATGGATGCTTGGATATATACAGAGAGGACTTTCTTGCTCGTCATGATAGTATGCTATTTGGTTTCACTTTATCTTAACATGTTGACTTGTATTGGTTTACTGTCTTTTTCTCACATGTTGATAAAGCCCTTAGGATCTGTACTCGACTACTGGGATTATGATGAGATCATACTAGTAGGGCCACGGTAGTCGATGAGTACATCCTATAACTGTTCCTAGTCGAGGGTATATCGAGACAGGGCATCGATACACCAGAGTAGACTAGCGTATACGCATCTTGACCCATATGATGGGCGATGGATGATCCCATATCCATCGGTGTTTGACATCAAGGATGGTGTACGGGTGCTCAGTGGAGACTGGGTACACTGGACGGACTCGCCGAGAACTCCCAGTTGGTGATATACCACACGTCAGATGGCAGTTCTCCGGTGACACTGGTACAGGGTAGTCTGTAGACCCGAGATCGTCATAGAGTCTTGTGTGATTCCCACTGTGCTTTGATTTCCACCTTACCACGTCCAAGAGGGCGTGCAAAACGGTGGCTTTTGGGTACAGTCCCGAATCACATGGAGGCAATGAGTGATAGGAGGGGATTCGTCTCTCCCGGTATAGGGAGTTGATGTCGTGATGTGTTCGATTGGCTATAACTGGAAGTCCCTGGCCAGGGATGATATAGAGATATACTGGTAAGTGTTACCAGTAGTTTCTCGACCTGTTATGAGCCTCACATCGACACGACTTATCGGTTACTGGGGTCTGACGTATACCACCCCTAGACTTGATATGCGACATATCAGACGAACAGACCGGACTGTACGGGAGTGTTACTGATTGGATTCACAGGAGAACGGACAGGCTAGCTTGTTGATCTTCTGATCGCTCAATACCTGGGTGGCTGTTACGTTTAGCTGACAGCTTGCAGCTTGTGGGTGTTTGATATAATCATCACCTGCTACCGGCGTATTGACGATTCTTTAGAGTCCTACACAGAGGTTTCTTGGCTCAGGCAAAACGGAGTAGAGGCACATATGTGATATGTGCAGGACCGAGGGTAATGCGATATGAGATACCGTACTATATTCTCGCGATATTTAGATATGAATCGGGACATCAGATCTAGTGTTGATTCGATGAATCGGTACATGATATATTAGTCGATTATATTCGATATAGCCGGATCGTTGGATCAAGTGTTGATTCGATGATTTAATGTATAATGATATATATGATATATTGTATTACATTATCTAATATTGGCTCGCTTTATTATTTCATTTTCTCACCGGATTAATACATTGATATATATGCGATATATGTTAATTGTATTATTTTCTTTTGTTGCAAATATATAATATATATGTGATATATATTATTGTGACATGATATGATTTATTATGAAACATGATTCGGGATGATAAAAATGGATTAGGGTTTGATTAGGGTTAGCTCTTTCATGTTCATTCTAGAAGGATTCTATTTTGTCTTGGTTAAGATATTATGGTTGATGCTTATCCTTAACCTAACCAAACCCTAACTCTAGTTTATTCTCTACAAGTTTTATCCTCTCATCCTTAACCACGGTTCTATAATCAATCATATACTCTTGACTACTATTCATCACAAAAGGATTATTCTTTTTCATTCTTCATCTTCTTCTTTCTTGAGTTTGAGAGAGAGAGCTCACTACTTATTCCTTTTGTGATGATTTATTGTGAGAAAGTGAAATAAAAAGATAGCATAAATACTACTCCATCATCCTCATCTAATTTAGCCCATTAGATTAGGGTGTTCATCTCTTTAGAGTGAGAAAGCTTGGGTTATAGCAACTTCGACGTAGATCGTCAGAGAATCGGAACACTTCAAGCTAGCATGGATCGTTCGAGTCGTGGAGCCTCTCTTGAGTCCGGGAGATCATGGATCGCGGTGAAGGGACTTCTACTCGGAGCTTGTGAAGCGAAGGAGCGGACTACAAAGGTTGTAATCCCTCACACTTAGCTTTAAAGATATTATCTTGCATGCAAACCCTAATAATCTAGCAAAGATCCCGTCTTTGGGTTGTTCGGCACATGTAAAATTTTATTCGGGCATGTCTGATGCTTTATGAACCTTCACAAGTGTGCCTAGGAACCCTACAGTGGTATCAGAGACTAGCTAGAGCATTAGGCGATGTGTTAACGAAGTTAAAATCCCGATCGAACCCGAATACGACATTTCAAACCTCTCTCTGTACATTTTTTAAAATCTGGGTTTTTCCAGAATTAAAAATACCTAAAAAATTCAGCAGGCTAATATAAGAATTATGGTTAAAAACGTGCCCCCAATTCCACAACATGGCCACGGAACCACAGCAATTACCCACCTTTGGCGGCGGTTCCGCGGCAGGGTAAGGGTATTACGTACGGATGTTTGCATAGTAATTCTTGTATCTGTGTTTACTATTTTATGGGTATTTTTAATCTGACTCAAGTGTTGAGTATTCTGGGGTTTATTTTATAATCGTCGATTCGATCGGGAATTTTAAATTCGTTATTGTTTTTCCGGATATTTAGAAACTGTTAAAATGTTCGAACGGATATCATTAACTCACTTTTTCCCGGCACAAAAAATTTTCAAGTGTTGAATCTTTTCTCGAGTTTAAATCTTTCGGAAAAATGTGCAAGTAACACGGTGGACCCTCTAGAAGACAACAAACCTTAACTCGATTATGTGACCGTCTTGAACTGCCTTTTGAACCTTTGGGTTTGGGGCAGTACGGCGTGCCACATGTGAGGCGTTGGCTTGACCCTTCTACGGCTGGATCACTGATACTGTGACATATTCTGGGATTGTTTGAACTCCGTTCAAGTGTTGAGCACTTTAGGAAATTTTGGGTATTTGATTATCTGTTCGAAAAGTTTAATACTGTCTATTTATCTGGAATGTGATACAATATATGGAATTCATTGTGTTAGGCATGAAATGCGAAGTATGTGATATTTCGGATTTATGATGTCTAAAGTGATTGTGGATTCCAAATATTGTAGTTTTACAATTTCTTTTCTGTGACCGTAAGTGTAGTATGTAGTTGTATTGGCTGTTTTCGTTGCTATGCATCGACGACGATCGGTGTATGCATACTTACTTACGTTGATGATATGAGATATTATGTGTTGCTGAGATATTATGTGCAGGATTATCGCGATTGAATAGCTGGGGGTTTTATGTGAGATGAGAATTTTATATTTTCAATAATGTAAATTCAAATGTAATGTAATATTTTTTTTATTTGGGGCACTTCCAGGTTGAGGTTGATGACACCAGTGTTGTATATTATTTACTTTTCCGCATTAGGATGGACCCAAGGAGGGGAGCACAGGTGACCGGGTTTTGGGGTTCAGTGGGAGGCCATCTCGAGGAGTTGAGACCGGGTCTCCCAAACTCCAGAATTGGTAGGGTCGCTTGCCGCTCTCATAGTGGTCCAGGGTGTGGGCTTGGCTATTCATCGCGACTGTGGAATCCGTATTTTCTATTGTTGGCTAGACGTCCTAGTATATCCCACATTATATCTATGTTTCTGCTGCGATATCTATGATGTGATCATTTGATATGTTGTGATGGATACAGTATATAGTATATATGATATATTATATAGACGTTACTTATGTTTTACACCCGCACTAGCCCTGCCCTGCTCTGTCGTTAGTTACCTAACCTAACGGTGCACGAGGGGACATCGAGGCGAATGCGGATGGCATAAGTGTACGTCGTATTTATCTGTGATGCTTAGGAAGCATAAGCTGATGGGATTTTTTATTAATGAGATTAATAAAAAGAAAAGAAACCTAAAAGATGTTGTAGAATCAAAACTTTATAAAATGGGTAGCTACAGTTTTGCTTTGCACAGTGATATATATGATATGTCCTGCACCTTGTTCGATGAGGAAAGAGCCGAGATCCCTTCAACGGGAGTGACCTCTTTAGCGAAACTGGCAGATGCTACAAAACTCGGTTTGTCTTTTGATTGCTTTTAGAGTTTTTCTTTGCACAGTGATATATATGATATGTCCTGCACCTTATTCGTTGAGGAAAGAGCCGAGATCCCTTCACCGAGAGTGACCTCTTTAGCAAAACTAATGAAAGCCTCAAAAACACTCCATTTCGAAATTTCACTTGATTCTACGACGATATCAAGTTCATTACGCTCATGGTTTTCTGAAAAACCTGCGTAGCCCTCCGTCATTTCAGATAAAGACTAGTTAGTATTCGTGCTACGTTTGTTGACTATGTTAAGGCGTAGTGTGCGGTAGCTAATTAGTACTTATCTGCTAAAACATGAGATGTGATTGGATTAGGGTAGTTGTACGACTTTGTTGACTATGTTTAGGGTCGTGCAGGTGGGTTTAATTCAATCGGGAAATGACGGGTTGAACTTGGCTAGCAATTATGATTTGTTGACTATGTTAAGATCATAAATTCCTAGGGGCAAAATATTATCGGGAATTTCAAGTGTTGAAATTTGCAATGAGATTGCATACCTCCTATGAGATAGTTGGATCCCGATACCCACTGTGAGTAAGAGTTACTCCTGGGAGAGTTTTACGCAGGACAATTAGCCGATCAAGTAGGTGTCTAGAAAAGTGTTAACGGGGTTACGCCTCTGGGAAAACGAGGTTTACTTTAATTAGGTCCATGCGAAAGCACGGGGAACCTCCCTCAAAGTACCGATACTGATCTGGCTGAAAGATTGACGAAATTGTAGGGTGTAATTAATCCCGGCTAATCTTACCTTTTAGGGTTTGAAGGTGGATTTGATAAAAACAGTGAGAGACATCCTGATTTGATAAGATAATAACTAATCTAATCTTGCAAGAGCATATGCTAAAGTGTTTTCTTCTCTCTCTCTCCAAGTAGCGACCATGTCAGGCCATAATCAAAATAATAATATGGATGTATTGACTGAACCCGCTTATTATATTAAGCAGGGGAACGTTGGACCCGTTCTTTCTTATAAGAGTTATAAAACTGAACAGGGAATAGGAGAATATCTGGATTCTCAAGCCGCCTAAAAGAACATGCATGTTGATGCATCTTCTTCAGGTGTGTTAGTTATTGAAAACTGTTTCTCAGTTCACCCTACGTCCTGGGTATTAGATACCTGATCAGGATCCCACATATGTAAATTGTTACATGGGCTACGTAAAGATAGAGAACTGGGAAAAGGGGATCATTCCGTTCAAGTAGGGAACGGTGCAAGTATTGCAGCCAAAGCAGTTGGCGAATATCACCTTGTATTGCCAAGTCGTAATACACTGATTCTGAATGAGTGCTATTATATACCGAACATGATGTGCAACATTATATCAGTCTCTTTATTGAGTAAAGAAAGATATAATTTTGTAGTAAAGGATAATGTTATGAACATATTCCTAGATCAAAAGTTGATTGCATCAGGCTCGTTACATAATGGCATATTCATTCTAAATCAGAATACAGTCCTCAATATACAAAACACACACAAGAGGAAAAGTTCAGAAATGAACGAATCCTTCTTGTGGCATTATAGACTTGGCCATATCAATGCAACACGACTGGCTAAGTTACATAAGGATGGTTATTTGAATCCGTTCGAATTATCATCTTATGATACTTGCCATTCATGTCTCAAAGGAAAAATGACCAAAGCTCCATTTAGTGGACACGGAGAAAGAGTTACTGAACTCTTAGGACTGGTACATAGTGATGTATGCGGTCCCATGTCTACGCATGCCAGGAACGGTTCTTCCTACTTCATTACATTCACTGACGATCTCTCTAGATTCGGACATGTGTTCCTGATGAAACACAAGTCTGAAGCTTTTGAGAAATTCAGAGAATATAAGCACGGAGTAGAGAATCAAATGGGAAAAAGTATTAAGATTCTTCAATCTGATCGAGGAGGTGAATACTTAAGCAATGAGTTTCTAGATTATCTAAAAAAGAATGGGATTCTCTCTCAGCTTACTCCTCCTTATACACCACAGCACAACGGTGTATCGGAACGGAGGAATCGCACCCTATTAGATATGGTGCGCTCTATGATGAGCGAAGCTGAGTTGCCTATTTCCTTCTGGGGTTATGCGCTTGAGACAGCAGCATAACTATTGAATCAAGTTCCATCTAAATCAGTGCCTACCACACCATATGAGATATGGAGTGGGAAGAGACCATATTTTAAACGAGTTAAGATATGGGGTTGTCCGGCCTATGTCAAAAGGCAAAATCCAGACAAACTCGAGGCACGGTCAGTTCTTTGCAAGTTTGTGGGATATCCTAAGAATTTCCAAGGATATTTTTTCTACCACGCTGAAGAACAAAAAGTGTTTGTTTCTCAATATGCCACCTTTTTGGAAAAGAAATTTCTTGCAAAAGAAATTAGTGGCAAAGCGGTAGAGCTGGAAGAGGTTCCAGAAACACAAATTGCAACTGAAGATTTAGTAGAACCAGAGGATTCAGTAGTACCCGACGAACCCCAGCCTCTTCACCGATCTAGTAGGGTTTCTCGTCCACCTGAGAGATACTACGGTTTTTTCATTGATGGTGGAAGCGAGGATTGCATCATGGAAGATGATGGCCCGACTAGTTTCGAGCAGGCCATCACCAGTGGTGAATCTGTGAAATGGCTGGATGCAATGCGATCTGAGATGGAATCCATGTACACCAATAAAGTATGGATTTTAGAAAATGCTCCTGAAGGGGTAAAACCCATTGGGAGCAAGTGGATTTTTAAAAGGAAAATTGGTGTAGATGGAAAAGTTGAGACTTTCAAAGCTAGACTTGTAGCAAAGGGTTTTCGTCAACGACCAGGTGTGGATTATGACGAAACCTTTTCTCCAGTGGCTATGCTTAAGTCCATCCGGATCTTACTTGCCATTGCTGCATACCATGACTACGAAATCTGGCAAATGGATGTTAAGACCGCCTTTCTAAATGGTGATTTAGAAGTGTGCGTGTACATGACTCGGCCAGAGGGCTTCGTAGATAGTGGGAGCAGCGGAAAGGTGTGCAAACTGCTTAAATCCATTTATGGGTTAAAGCAAGCATCGCGGAGTTGGAACATCTGTTTTGATTTAGTAGTCAAAGAGTTTGACTTCATAAAAAACATAGATGAACCTTGTATCTATAAGAAGGTAGCAGAGAGTAAGGTTGTCTTCCTCGTATTGTACGTGGATGACATACTCTTGATAGGAAATGATATTCCTATGCTGCAATCAGTCAAGCTCTTCTTATCACAAAGATTCTCAATGAAAGATCTAGGTGATGCCTCCTGCATATTGGGAATTAGGATCTATAGAGATAGATCCAAACGGATACTGGGATTGTCCCAAAACAGGTACATTGACACCATACTAAAGAGGTTTAGTATGGAAGAATCCAAGCGTGGGAACCAACCCATGATCTCTGGACTCACTCTCTCCAAAGAGATGTCTCCCAAGACTGATTTGGAGAGAGCTCGCATGCAAGGGATACCCTATGCTTCGGTGGTAGGCTCTATCATGTATGCGATGCTATGTACCAGACCTGATGTAGCATACTCACTAAGCGTAGTGAGTCGGTATCAAGCAGATCCTGGAGAGAGTCACTGGACGGCTGTGAAGAACATTCTCAAGTACTTACGAAGGACTAGAGACATGTTCTTGGTGTATGGAAACGGAGAACTCCGGGTGGAGTCCTTTACCGATTCCAGCTTCCAAAGTGATAAGGACGACTCTAAGTCGCACTCGGGATTTGTCTTTACCCTCAATGGAGGGGCGGTATGTTGGAAGAGTTCCAAACAGGATACCGTTGTAGACTCGACGATGGAGGCTGAATACATCGCTGCCAACGATGCTGCCAAAGAGGCTGTCTGGATGAAGAAGTTCATCACTGAACTTGGTGTGGTTCCATCCATTGAACATCCAATACCTCTGTATTGCGATAACAATGGAGCTGTGGCTTTGGCCAAGGAACCCAAATCCCATCAGAAGTCCAGACATATTCTGAGGCGGTATCACCTGATCAGGGAGATAGTTGATCGCCGAGAGATCGAGGTCAGGAGAGTAGATACGAAGGATAACACTGCGGATCCACTCACGAAGGCCATTCCCCAGATACAGTTTGAGAGATTATTCCGGATGCTAGGTATGAGATACTACAGCAGCTGGCCTTAGTGCAAGTGGGAGATTGTTAGTTATGTATATGCCCTAGAGGCCATTGTTGTACATATGATGTATATTATGATGGATGCTTGGATATATACAGAGAGGACTATCTTGCTCGTCATGATAGTATGCTATTTGGTTTCACTTTATCTTAACATGTTGACTTGTATTGGTTTACTGTCTTTCTCTCACATGTTAATAAAGCCCTTAGGATCTGTACTCGACTACTGGGATTATGATGAGATCATACTAGTGGGTCCACGGTAGTCGATGAGTACATCCTATAAATGTTCCTAGTCGAGGGTATATCGAGACAGGGCATCGATACACCAGAGTAAACTAGCGTATACGCATCTTGACCCATATGATGGGCGATGGATGATCCCATATCCATCGGTGTTTGACATCAAGGATGGTGTACGGGTGCTCAGTGGAGACTGGGTATACTGGACGGACTCGCCGAGAACTCCCAGTTGGTGATATACCACACGTCAGATAGCAGTTCTCCGGTGATACTGGTACAGGGTAGTCTGTAGACCCGAGATCGTCATAGAGTCTTGTGTGATTCCCACTGTGCTTTAATTTCCACCTTACCACGTCCAAGAGGGCATGCAAAACGGTGGCTTTTGGGTACACTCCCGAATCACATGGAGGCAATGAGCGATAGGAGGGGATTCGTCTCTCCCGGTATAGGGAGTTGATGTCGTGCTGTGTTCGATTGGCTATAACTGGAAGTCCCTGGCCAGGGCTGATATAGAGATATATTGGTAAGTGTTACCAGTAGTTTCTCGACCTGTTATGAGCCTCACATCGACACGACTGATCAGTTACTGGGGTCTGACGTATACCAACCCTAGACTTGATATGCGACATATCAGACGAACAGACCGGACTGTACGGGAGTGTTACTGATTGGATTCACAGAAGAACGGACAGACTAGCTTTTTGATCTTCTGATCGCTCAATACCTGGGTGGCCGTTACGTTTAGCTGACCGCTTGCTGTTGGATATATGTATGCCCTAGAGGCCATTATGTGATAGTGGATGTATTTATACATGTATATATATATATATATATATATATATTCAGTGTACATTCTTGCTCGACATGATAGTATGCTATCTGGTTCTTCTTTATCTGACATATTGATTTGATCATGCTTTTATTCATTCATACATGCTGATAAAGCCCTGAGGATATCGGCTTGACTACAGTGATTATGATAGAGATCATACTAGTGGGACATCTGTAGTCTATAAGCATATCCTGGAAAGTCCCTAGTCGTAGGTATATCGAGAAAGGGCATTGATATACCAGAGTAGACTGGCGTATATGATACTAGACCCATACGATGGGCGATGAATGTTCCCACGTTCATCGATGTTTGACATTAAGATCATATACGGGTGCTCAGTGGTGACTGGGTACACTGGACGGACTCACTGAGAACTCCTATATGGAATTATATCTATCATCGGATAGCAGTTCTCTGGTGACACTGGTACAGGTTAGTCTGTAGACCCGAGATCGTCATAGAGTCTTGTGTGTTTTCCCACTGTACTTTGATTGCCACCCTACCACGGTTCTACTGAGTCGTACAAACAGGTGGCCGTTGGGTACAGTCCCGAGACACACGAAGACGATGAGCGATAGGAGGGGTTTCATCTCTCCTGGTATTGGGAGTTGATGTTGTGTTGTGCCCGACTGTTTATATCAGTAAGTCCCTGGCCAGGGCCGCTGAGATTTGCTGATAAGTGTTATCAGTAGTTTCTCGATCTGTTATAGACCATTCACCAGCACGACTTATTGAGTTATTGGGGTCGACGTGACCATCCCTAGGCTCGATATGTAGCATATCTGACGAAGAGGCCGGACTGTACGGTAGTGTTGCAGGTTGGCTCGACGGGAGTTGTAGCAGGTTCGCTTGTTTTCTTCTGATCGCTCAATACCCGGGTGGCCGTTACGTTTAGCTGACCGCTTGCGGCTTGGGGGTGCTTGATATGATCATCACCCACTGCCGGAGTATTGACTAGTCTTAGAGTCCCACAAAGGAGTTTCCTAGTCCAGGCGAAACGTTGTGGTTTGTGTATGCGATATGCGCATGGACCCGGTTAAAATGCACGTATGAGATACCGTATATTAATCGGGCGGATTGCTTTTGGTCGGATCGTATGTGATATGACCGGGTTGATAAATAAAGTGTTGATTTATCATTTAACCATTAGCTTCTCACTAGAAATCCTATCTTGTTTCTTTTGGATGTATGCATGCATGTATGCATTCATTCTTGTTCATGCACATATGGATGTGCATGCACACATGCATACATACATCATTCTATCATGGTTGTTCATACATAGAAAATGGTGGCAATATAAGACTCACACCTTGGTTATTTATATGTATAATTACTTATATTTGTTTTAAAACAAAATGAAAAAGGAAAGGATAATTCATGGTTTGTTTCTAGTCTCTTCTTTGACCTAACCATGCTCACCTACCCTTAACCATGGATTAAACTTTCCTTTCATGTTTTAACTCAAATTAAATAATATCTTCATAATTTAACCATGGTTTGAGATGAGAAGAAATAAATATATATACATATATTTTCTTTTTCTTTTCATGAGTTTATCTTCTCTTCTTCTTAAAAATAGCCATCATCTTCTTCAACCTTGAGCTCTTGCTCTCTAGACTTTTCAAGTGAGCAAAATACACATAAAGATGGGATTTTGAAGTGAGAAAGAGAACCACGACACCATTCTACACAAGTCTAGCCTACTTGTTTAGAGTGTTTGCTTCATTTCATCTTCTTGTTAAAGTGAAGTTGATAGCTTGGACAAAGGAGCTTCGGGTGGATCGTCGTGGACGTTAGAGGACTTCAAGCTAACACTTTTCCAACTCTCAAGTTGCCAAGGAGTCTACTAAAGGGAGATACAAAGGTTGTACTCTCAAAACCCTAGCCTTTGTAACATATGATGTTAGTTAAAGTTTTAGAAAGCCTAATTTTCTAGGATAGATTCTTTGTATGCTTACTTAGCACCATAAAGATTTGAACTTTGTAACATGTGATACTTCCAAACTCTACATAGGGTGCTAGGTAAACCTTACATTGTTATCAGAGCCAAACTAGAACATTAGGCGACACTTTTACGATGTAAAAATCCCGATCGGATCAAAATACGATTTTTCGAGACCCTCTCTGGACAAATTTTAAAATCTGACATTTTTCAGAATTAAAAATACTTAAAAAATACAGCAGGAAGAACTAAGACAAACTGTGAAATTTGAAGCCCTGATCCTTACAAACCGCCGCGGAACCGCGGCAATTCCTTGCTTAGGCCGCGGCTCCGCGGCCGTACAGAGGCATCATTGCTTCCTGTTTACACAGTAATTCTTATAACTTCTTGTATAGTGTTTTAGGTATGTTTAATCTGATTATAGTACTGTATTTTCTGGAGGTGGTTTTGGACTCGTCGATTCGATGAGAATTTTCATTTCGTTTCTTTTCCGGGCAAACTAGAAAGTATTGAAGTGTTTGAACGAGTATCATTTGCTCACTATTCATGGGGTTTAAATATTTTGGAGATACGTGCAAGTCTTTTTGTGGTGGACCCTCTAGAAAACAACAAACCTTAACTCGATTATGTGACCGTCTTGAACTGCCCTTTGAACCTTATGGTTTGTGGCAGTACGGCGTGACACATGTGAGGCGTTGGCTTGACCCTTCTACGGCTGGACCGCTACTACTGTGTCACACTCCGGGTTTTTTGAACTCTGCTCAAGTGTTGAGCTTTAGTGAATCTTGGGTATTTGATCATTCGTTCGAAAACTTTAATACTGTCTATTTATCTGGAATGTGATACAATATGTGGAATTCATATAGTTTAGGCATGAAATACGAAGTATGTGATATTTCGCATTTATGATGTCTAAAGAGAATGTGGATTCCAAATATTGTAGTTTTACACTTTCTTTTCTATGACCGTAAGTGTAGTATGTTCGATATCGCCGGTTTCGTTGCTATACATCAACGACAATTAGGGTATGCATACTTACTTACGTTGATGATATGTGATATTATGTGTTGCTGAGATATGATGTGCAGGATTGTCGCGATCGAATAGCCGGGGGTTTTATGTGAGATGAGAGTTTTATATTTTCATTCATGTAAATTCAAATGTAATGTAATATTCTTTTATTTGGGGCACTTCCGGGTTGAGGTTGTGTCACCAGTGTTGTATATTATTTACTTTTCTGCATTAGGATAGACCCAAGGAGGGGAGCACAAGTGACTGGGTTCTGGGGTTCAGTGGTAGGCCATCTCGAGGAGTCGAGACCGGGTCTCCTAAACTCCAGGATTGGTAGGGTCGCTTGCCGCTCTCGTAGGGGTCTAGGGGTGTGGGCTTGGCTATTCATCGCGACTGTGGAATCCGTATTTTCTATTGTTGGCTAAATACTAAATACGGACGTCCTAGTATATCCAACATTATATATATGTTTCTGCTGCCTGTGTTCTGAGATATCTGAGACGAATGACATATTATATATATGATATATAGTAGACGCTACTTATGTTTTACACCCGCGCTAGTCCGTCCCGGTATGCCGTTAGTTAAGTAACCTAACGGTGCATAACGGAAGATTGCGGCGAATGTGGATGGCATAAGCGTACGTGTTATTTTCGTTTCTTTTCTGTGATTGACTTAAGGACTTAAATGATGGGATTACATTAATATGATTAATGTAAAGAAAATAAACCTAAAAAGATGTTGTAGAATCGGATTTGAAAACCACTCGGCTATTTGTGAAAAAGCTACATTTCAAAACTGCGGAGCTTAAGCCACTCCTTTTGAAAACCATTTGATTCTACAACGATATCAAGTTCAAAGCGTTAAAGATTTTCTTAAAAATCATTCGCAACCCTCCGTTATTTTAGGATGTAGAGTACTTAGTATTCGTGCTACGTTTGTTGACTTTAGTTAAGGCGTAGTGTACGGTACATAAGTGATGTCTTCCTACACTGCATATGATGCAGATTAATTAGGACATTCATGCGACTTTGTTGACCATAGTTAAGGGTCATATGGGTGGGTCTAATTGATCAAGAAATGATGGGTAGAACTTGACTGGTACTTATGATTTGTTGACCATAGTTAAGGTCATAAGTACTAGGGGTAAAAATTACATCGGGAATTTCAAGTGTTGAGATTTGCAATGAGATTGCATACCTTCCATATGATGGTTGGATCCCGATCCCACTTTGGGCAATAGTTGCTCCTAGGAGAGTTTTGCAGTTTACAATTAGCTAACTCATTAGGTGTCTGGAAAGGTGTTAACGGGGCTACGCCTCTGGGAAAACGAGGTTTACTTTAATTAGGTCCGTGCGAAAGCACGAGGAACCTCCCTCAAGTACCGACACTGGCCTGGCTGAACGGTTAGCGAAGTTGTAGACTGTAATTAATCCTGGCTAGTTTTCTTTTTAAGGTTTGAAAGAAAAACTTGATTAAAGCAGTGGGAGACATCGATTAGAAAAGATAATAACCAATCTAATCTATGCAAGAGCTTTCGCTGAGTGTATTCTTTTCTCTCTCTTAATGGCAGATACCAATGACTGGACTCAAGCTTCTACTAGATAAAAACAAACTGAATGGGACCAATTATAAAGACTGGCTGAGGAATCTGAAAATAGCCTTGACTTATGATAAAGTATCATATGTCCTCACGTCTTCAGCCCCGCCCACCCCAGGTTCAAAATCCTCAGTTGCGGATATTGAAGTCCGCAAGACATGGGACGCTGACTGTGCCACAGCCAAATGCCTCGCGCTTGCATCTATGGACAATACACATCAAAAGCAGCACGAGAATATGGACATTCAAACCATATTTCTCCATACAAAGGAGTTGTATGGAGAGCAATCCCGCGTATTACGATACGAAGCATCAAAGAAATTGTTTCAGATGCGAATGGCCCCTGGCACACCAGTAGGAGACCATCTTCTGAAGATGATAGCTCTTATAGAAGAGCTTGAGGACCTAGGATGGACAATGGACAATGAACAATATACAGATATTATTCTGCAGTCCCTCCCCTCCACCTTTGCTCAGTTCATAGTTAACTTCAACATGCACGGCATGGAGAAGGAGCTACCTGAACTCTTTAATATGTTAAGGAGTGCAGAGAGCACTATGAAATCAATGAAAACTCCCGTTATGACTATTGGGCAATCTTCTTCTTCTCGCCCAAAAGCTAAGGCCAAAGGAAAGAAAAAGAAGAAGCCCACCAATCCTAAGGGTGGAGTTAAAAAGGTGAAGGGAAAGGAAAAGTCCAAAGCTGGAGACCCGGGGAAAGGCGAATGTTTTCATTGCCATAAGACAGGATATTGGAAGCGCAACTGTACAGAGTACTTGAACCTCAAGAAGAAGCATGGGGATGCTTCCGCTTCAGGTGTGTTTGTGACAGAAAACTGTTTTTCTATAAACTCTGCTTCCTGGGTATTAGATACCGGTTCAGGTTCTCACATTTGCAATTCTATGCAGGGACTGAGAAATAGCAATGTTTTGAAGACAGGTGACCATACTCTCCGCGTTGGAAATGGTTCCAATGTACATACAGTCGCAGGGGGAGAGTATCACTTAGGGTTGCCATCTGGATGTATTTTGGTTTTGAACCCATGTTATTTTGTACCAAGTATGCTATGCAATATAATATCAGTTTCTTTGTTAGACAATGAAGGATATAACTTTATATTGCAGAACAATGTTATGAACATTCACCTGAATCAAATGTTGGTTGGGTATGGTACACTTAATAACGGGATATACGTCATAAATCAACACACAGTTTTCAGTATAAAACACACTAATAAAAGAAAACTTTCAGAATTAAATGAAGCTTTTCTTTGGCACTGTAGACTTGGTCATATTAACGAAATAAGACTAAACAAGTTCCACAAAGATGGATATTTAAACTCTTTTGAATATAAATCTTATGTGACTTGCCAGTCTTGTATTCAGGGTAAAATGACAAAAACTCCATTTACCGGACACGGAGAAAGAGATACTGAGCTCCTAGGCCTCATACATAGTGATGTATGCGGGCCAATGTCTACACAGGCTAGAGGCGGTTTTTCTTACTTCATTACGTTCACTGACGATTTCTCAAGATTCGGCCATGTATTTTTATTAAAGCACAAGTCCGAAGCTTTCGAGAAATTCATTGAATATAAACAAGAAGTAGAAAAACAAACCGGCTTGAGTATCAAGATGCTTCGATCAGATAGAGGTGGGGAATACCTTAGTACAGAATTTGCAAACTTCCTAAAAGAGAATGTGATTCTCTCTCAGCTCACTCCTCCTTACACACCACAGCACAACGGTGTGTCTGAACGACGGAATAGGACCCTATTAGATATGGTCCGATCCATGATGAGTTATGCTGAGTTACCCGTCTCATTTTGGGGCATGCATTGGAGACTGCAGCGTTTCTACTGAACAGGGTTCCAACCAAAACCGTGTCTACCACGCCATATGAGATATGGCACGGGAAGAGACCATCTCTTAAGAGAATAAAGATTTGGGGTTGCCCGGCCTATGTTAAAAAGCAGAATCCGGACAAACTCGAGACACGGTCAGTCATGTGTAACTTTGTGGGATATCCAAAGAATTCTTATGGATATCTATTCTACCACAAAGAGGAACAAAAAGTGTTTGTTTCTCAGTATGCCACATTCTTAGAAAAAGAGTTTTTCACAGATAAAGATGATGGAAAGGTGGTGGATCTCGAAGTGGTTCTAGAAACACAAACTACAAATGACGATTTGGTTGAACCGGCTGTTGCAATAGAAACTGAGGAACCTCGGCCACTCCGAAGGTCTGGTAGGACTTCTCGCCCACCGGAGAGGTACTACGGTTTCCTCATTGATGGTGACGGAGAAGATTGCATCATGGATGATGATGATCCTACCAGTTTTCAGCAAGCTATCACGAGTAGTGACTCTGTGAAGTGGCTGGATGCCATGAGATCCGAAATGGAGTCTATGTACACCAACAAAGTATGGACTTTGGACATTGTACCCCCTGGGGTAAAACCTGTGGGATGCAAATGGATCTTTAAAAGAAAGATTGGTGTAGATGGGCAGGTAGAGACCTATAAGGCAAGACTTGTGGCGAAAGGTTTTCGTCAAAGACCAGGTTTGGACTATGACGAACTTTTTCGCCCGTAGCCATGCTTAAATCCATTCGGATCCTACTTGCTATTTCTGCTCACTACGACTATGAAATCTGGCAGATGGACGTTAAAACAGCATTTCTAAATGGAGATTTAGAAGAATGAGTTTATATGGATCAGCCAGAGGGCTTCATTGACAGTGGGAGCAGCGGGAAAGCATGTAGACTGCTTAAATCCATATATGGGTTAAAGCAGGCATCTCGGAGTTGGAACATCTGTTTCGATGATGTTATCAAAAAGTTTGATTTCATCAAAAATCCAGATGAACCTTGTGTTTATAAGAAGGCTGTAGGAAGAGCTGTCACATTCATCGTATTGTACGTGGATGACATTCTTCTGATAGGAAATGACATTCCTATGCTACAGTCGGTCAAATCATTCTTATCGCTAAGGTTCTCCATGAAGGACCTGGGTGATGCCACATACATCCTGGGCATAAGGATCTATAGGGATAGATCCAAAAAGTTATTGGGATTGTCCCAAACCAGGTACATCAACACCATCCTAAAAAGGTTTAGTATGGAAGACTCCAAGCGGGGTGCCTTACCCGCTTGCCATGGAGTCACTCTCTCCAAGGATTCTTGTCCAAAGACCGATGAAGAGAGAGCTCGCATGAGCATTATACCCTATGCTTCGGCAGTAGGATCTATAGTGTATGCGATGTTATGTACACGCCCAGATGTAGCTTATGCACTTAGTGTTGTAAGCAGGTATCAATCCAACCCAGGGGAGAACCACTGGACAGCTGTGAAGAACATTCTTAAGTACTTACGAAGGACTAAAGAATTTTTCTTGGTGTATGGTAATACAGATCTCCAAATGGAGGCATTTACCGATTCGAGCTTCCAGAGCGATAAGGATGACAGCAAATCTATCTCAGGGTTTGTATTTACCCTCAATGGAGGGGCGGTAAGTTGGAAGAGTTCCAAACAGGATACCGTTGCAGACTCTACGATGGAGGCTGAGTACATTGATGCAAATGATGCCGCCAAGGAAGCCGTCTGGATGAAGAAGTTCGTCTCGGAACTAGGAGTAGTTCCAACCATTATTGATCCAATACCCTTGTATTGTGATAATAATGGGGCTATGGCGTTAGGCAAGGAGCCCAGGTCCCATCAGCTGTCCAGACACATCCTGATGCGCTTTCATTTGATCCCGGAGATTGTAGATCACCGCGAGATCGAGATTAAAAGAGTAGACACAAAGAATAACGCCGCGGATCCACTCACCAAGGCCCTCCCTCAGCCGCAGCATGAGCGACTTTTTGAGATGTTGGGTATGAGATACGCCAATAACTGGCCTTAGTGCAAGTGGGAGATTGTTGGATATATGTATGCCCTAGAGGCCATTATGTGATAGTGGATGTATTTATACATGTATATATATATATATTCAGTGTACATTCTTGCTCGACATGATAGTATGCTATCTGGTTCTTCTTTATCTGACATGTTGATTTGATCATGCTTTTATTCATTCATACATGCTGATAAAGCCCTGAGGATATCGGCTTGACTACAGTGATTATGATAGAGATCATACTAGTGGGACATCTGTAGTCTATAAGCATATCCTGGAAAGTCCCTAGTCGTAGGTATATCGAGAAAGGGCATTGATATACCAGAGTAGACTGGCGTATATGATACTAGACCCATACGATGGGCGATGAATGTTCCCACGTTCATCGATGTTTGACATCAAGATCATATACGGGTGCTCAGTGGTGACTGGGTACACTGGACGGACTCACCGAGAACTCCTATATGGAATTATATCTATCGTCGGATAGCAGTTCTCAGGTGACACTGGTACAGGTTAGTCTGTAGACCCGAGATCGTCATAGAGTCTTGTGTGTTCTCCCACTGTACTTTGATTGCCACCCT
Organism: Agapanthus africanus; assembly: GCA_030015575.1. Classification (NCBI taxonomy): domain Eukaryota; kingdom Viridiplantae; phylum Streptophyta; class Magnoliopsida; order Asparagales; family Amaryllidaceae; genus Agapanthus; species Agapanthus africanus. Next base: position 456,987,650 of record JASDDO010000014.1, on the reverse strand, counting down.
ACCACGGCTCTACTGAGTCATGCAAACAGGTGGCCGTTGGGTACAGTCCCGAGACACACGAAGACGATGAGCGATAGGAGGGGTTTCGTCTCTCCCGGTATTGGGAGTTGATGTTGTGCTGTGCCCGACTGGTTATATCAGTAAGTCCCTGGCCAGGTGTCACGACCCGCAGGGTACGGAACGTGACTGGCATTTAAGTTTACGAAACGTCTCAAGACGTCCGTAAAATAAGTAAGCCAAAGCCCAGAAAACCAAACCAAATAAGCAAAGGAGTGAAGAGAACCCAATCCATTGAAAACGAGTTTATCAAATAAGTCATATAAAACCCTTTTTAAAAACCATATCAATTTTTCCGAAAATTTCGGCAGAGTCTCCTTTGTAAATACTGGCCCCCAAAATGGGTACAACAAAAATATCTATGAATCCAACAAATAAGGCATCCCCAAGCGGGAGCTAGCTCTTCGCCACAAGGCGGTCACAAATCCTACGCAATATAAAGCAACAACATGCGAAATAATCATAATGAAGCATAAGAAAAACAGCATGTCGACTCAAGTGAGCTCGACCCCAAAATACAGCATAAAAGTGCACAAACCTCACAGTCTCATCTCTAGGTCAATATACAATAATACTGGTAGATATAGTAGATGGAGTACTATAGATACAAAGAATATACAAGGTGGTACAAAAATAATGATATAACCCACCTAAGAGCAAAACCTCGAGTCCAGGCAAAAGAAGCAAGTGCGCCCGCCGCTACTGTACTGACGGAGCGGACCTGAAAAAGGCTGTGGCACAACGGGGGTGAGTTGCGAACTCGTGAGTAATAAATAACATCTACACAGGCTATCGCAAGTATGCACACAAGCATCCTAGCATCTATAATACAGGTATGGCAGGATATAATAGCAGGTATGTATACCATATGACTATACTAGCAAGTATGTATGCAATATAAATATACTCGTGATCCGCATATGTAAGTATAAGAAATCATCTTTTTCCCTTTAAGAATCTCTTTTGAAATACCCGCACAATACCAATAGAATCAACAAGAACCTGTGTCCAGCAACGACACCTCAAAACTATCACAAATCTCATATATCCATGTCATAGTATCTTTGGCCTCAGCCATCCGGCTGACCCAGCTCAATATCAAAATCTCATCATCTCGCGGCCACGGTCGGTATCCTCTGGATATCCGCCGTGCCAAACAGTCACCGGTAGGTAATCCATCCCCTGCCAGGCTCAACGTCAACACCACATTCATCTTGCCCCGGGGTACCATACCGGGCCCACCATGTACCCGAGACGGTTCATCCAACTCCTCGAAACGGGTCTCGAAAACCACAACAAACTCATGGTGGACGACACTTACATCACTAGAAAACCGCAATTTACATATTTTAAAAATATAATAAGTTTAGAAATTTTGCGGCTTTCCCCCGAAATCCAGAAATATCATAAAATCTCAAGAAATTCTCATAAGTGCATATGTCAATGATAATGAATGCATATGGTATCGATAATCAAGTTGCGATGTGTGATTAATAGACTAGGCATGAACAAATAATATGATGAGGTACATGCACATGAATAGCAATCCTACGATTTCATTTTAAGGAATTAAAGGCAATAGCACAAGTTTAAGTATCAATTTTAGTAAAAGGTTTCAATTTATAGGTTATCTAGTGTGGTGGCATGGCAATTACCAGGGTGTGTGTATAAGCATGAATAGTGCTCGTGCTGCATATAAAAACCCTGGCAATGGTGCAGGTGTCCTATAGAATGGGTTCGTATATGTATGTCAATATAAGGAATGAATATAGCAAATAATCATACAAGTATTACACCCCTAATTACTAATATTACTAAGAATCCTTTTAAGCTACTAAAACTATCGGGCGACTTGCGCCATCCAACGATAGTCCCCCGTAGATGTTACATCTACTCACAGAAATCCTCAGCTAGCTACGTCCGATCACCGCTTTCCCTTTTCGTGCCGCATCCGAAGCCTCCGCGACCGAACCTGGAATTTACATCAATACAAGACATAAGGTTACATATCATGAAATGACTCAAATCCCGAACGAAAATACCATAGTTCACAAGCTAGGTACAACGTGCACAAAGTGCGCGGAACACACGCGAAAATCGCAAAAAATCTACTAAAATGTCGATTTGGTCGCCCGTAAAAACCAAAACCCGAACACTCAAAAATCCGCACTCACTCATCCTAAAAGTCATAGGATACGCTAAAAATGTCATCAAGGCATCGCAAATACCTCAGCACAAAAATTTTATAAAAACTAGTAAGCACAAAAGACATCCAAAATCGTGCAAACTTCGCGGATTTGCGAAAAAGTGCACACAACCTCGCGCAAACACCCAAGTTAACCATAGATAGCCACTACATTAGTTTTAAACCATTAGCAATGCTTAAAAACCTAATTTCCATAAACAAAACCTTTCTTGATTTTCATAATTAGCAATTTCAATCCAAAACTAAACATGACAATACCAAATTAACACTAATTTGAAGCCCACACAAATAAAGTAACCTCATTAACTTAGATTAGCAACAACTAGATAGCAAAATAGATTTAATTAACTAAATAATGGTTTCAAGAAACCCTAGTTAACTCAACCATTAACTTTAAACAACACTAGAATGAAAATAGCACTAAATTAACACTAAACAACTAGATTAAAGAATTCTAACCATATTAACTTAAAAGAGTAGAAATTATACCGCAAATCTATGGATCTAGCAAGAAGAAAGTTGCTTCAATTGATGGCCTCATAGCATCATGATCCAAGCAAGGGAGGTGAAGGAAAAAGGGATGAAGAATGGGGTTTAATTTGTGAGTTTTTGCTTGAAATTTGGAGCAAACTTAATGAATTTTTGAAGAAAAAGAAAAGAACAAAGATGAAGGGGGCTGCTGCAGCAATTTTTGGCCAGTAGTGGGAGAGGGGAGGGTGTGGGGTGTGTGGGGTGTGTGGGAAAGTCTTGGTCAACTCCTACCAACCCACCAAAAGACCATACCTAATAAAAAAAGTCCAAAATCCTTAAAAAAAACCACTTTTCTACACAAAAATGAAGTCAAAGAGGCAACCATTTTTTTTCTTGGGTTTGCTGGAAATGGGCTGGCCTAGGGCTGAGGGAAGAGAGAGAGAGGGGTTTTACAAAAGAAATTTTATGCAAAAAGACCCCTACAAGTCAAAAATTGCAAGTTTAAGCTTAAATTCAATAAATTTCGTTTTCCATAATAAAAATTAGTTAAAACTTAAAATAAATTACTAAAAATTTATGTTACAACTAGATTTTAATTAACATGATTTTAAAGCTTAAATTTAGCCCATTTAAATTTGTATTTATCGCTAATTTAATGTATTTTCTTACCGGCTTAAAATAATATTAAAAAATTGAAAAATTAGGGAAAATTTTTAAACGACCAGAATTTCATAAGTAACTCATTTGCTACTAAAAACAAGCAATTACCTATCCATTTTAGGTAAAATTAGTCCTAAACTGCAAAATAACAAAAAGGACGGTTTTCGAAAAAATACCGAATTTTCACCGATTTTCAGGAAAACACCAAAACGACTTTTCAAGGCGTTACAATCTTCCCCCCTTAAAGAAATTCGGTCCCCGAATTTAAAAATATAACTATGCGTACCTTCAAAGAGATGGGGATACCTCTTCCTCATCTCGCCCTCGGTCTCCCAGGTGACCTCCTTGCTGCTCGAGCCACGCCAAAGGACCTTGACGGTCGGTATAACTTTCGATCTCAACTTCTTCACCTGCCGGTCCCGGATGGCCACCGGCTGCTCTGCAAAAGAAAGGTCGCGCTCTAGCTGGACTGTCGGGTGCTGAATCGCATGCGAAGGGTCGTGAAGGTACTTGCGGAGCATCGAAACATGGAAGACAGGGTGAACATCGGGAAAGCTAGGTGGAAGGGCCAAACGATATGCAACAGTGCCGACACACTCGAGGATCTCGAAGGGACCTACGAATCTAGGGCTAAGCTTTCCTTTTCACCGAAATCGCATCACGCCCTTCATCGGAGAGACTCTCAGAAAAACATGATCGCCAACTGCGAACTCTAACCTGCAACGGCGCCTGTCTGCATACGATTTCTGCCTGCTCTGATCCGCTCTCATCCGGTCTCGGATCAACTGTATCTTCACTGTCGTCGACTCAACAAGCTGCGGCCCCAAAATGCTGCTCTCGCTGAGCTCTGTCCAACAGACGGGCGATCTGCATCTCCTCCCATACAATGCCTCGAAAGGTGCCATCTGAATAGTATCCTGGAAGCTGTTTTGTAGGAGAACTCCATTAGAGGTAAATGACGATCCCAGCTACCGCCGAAGTCTAAAACGCACGCTCTGAGCATGTCCTCGAGAGTCTGAATGGTCCGCTCTGACTGTCCGTCGGTCTGCGGATGAAACGCTGTGCTGAAGCTCAAACAAGTGCCCAAAGCCTCCTGAAGTCTCTGCCAAAGTCGGCTGGTGAACTGGGTGCCTCGATCTGACACGATACAAGTCGGTACGGCATGCAACCGCACGATCTCGTCGATGTAAAGCTGGGCATACTGAGCGAAGCTGAAAGTGGTCTTCACTGGCAGGAAGTGAGCCTCTTTCGTCAATCGATCTACGATCACCCAGATGGAGTCGTACCCTCGACTGGTCCTGGGTAGACCCACAACGAAATCCATCGAAATCTGCTCCCATTTCCACTCCGGAATGGGTAACTGCTGTAGCTCTCCTGTGGGCCTCTGGTGCTCGGCCTTGACTTGCTGACAAGTCAGGCATCTCGATACAAACTCCACATTGTCCCTCTTCATCCCGTCCCACCAGTAGGTCTCTCTCATATCATGGTACATCTTGGTGGAACCGGGGTGGACACTATACACTGATCGGTATGCCTCCTCAAGAATGTCGCGCCGTAATCCATCAGCATCTGGTACGCACAGTCTAGATCCATAACGTAAAATCCCCTGATCATCAATCATGAACTCGGAAAATCTGCCATGTCCCATCTGTGTCATGATCTCAGAGCAACGGTCGTCACTGCGCTGTGCCTCATATATACTGTCAAGCAACTGTGGGCGTGCACGAACATGCGCGAGCTGTCCCCCTGTCTGAGTGAACTCGAACTCAACTCGGCTGTCGCATAACATCTGCCAATCTGCTGACGACTGCCTCTGCACTGCGCACAAAAAGGATAGACTACCCCCGGGCCTCCTACTCAACGCATCTGCCACCACATTCGCCTTGCCTGGGTGATATAAGATCTCGCAGTCGTAGTCTTTCACCAACTCCATCCAGCGACGCTGTCTGAGGTTCAGGTCTCGCTGCTGAAATATGTATTTTAAGCTCTTGTGGTCTGTGAATATTTGGCACGACTCGCCATATAGGTAATGTCGCCAAATCTTCAATGCAAAGACCACTGCAGCCATCTCCAAATCATGAGTGGGGTAGTTCTGTTCATGCTTCTTCAACTGCCGAGAAGCATATGCGATCACCCGGCCATGCTGCATCAATACGCATCCTAACCCCACTCGCGAAGCATCACAGTAGACCATAAATCCGCCTGATCCCGAAGGCAAAGATAATACCGGCGCCGTAGTCAAACGAGTCCGTAGCTGCTGAAAACTGTGCTCGCACTCCTCCGTCCAAACGAATGGAACTCCCTTCCGGGTCAAACCGGTCAAAGGTGCAGCTATACGGGAGAAGTCCTGAACAAAACGCCTGTAGTAGCCCGCCAGGCCTAGAAAACTACGGATCTCAGTAACCGATGTAGGTCGGGGCCACTGTTGAACAACCTCAATCTTCTTCGGGTCCACACAAATGCCGTCTCTCGTAACCACGTGACCCAAGAATCCGACGCTGTCCAGCCAGAATGAACACTTGGAGAACTTTGCGAACAACTGGTGCTCCCTCAGAGTCTGTAACGTAATCTGCAAGTGCTGCTCGTGCTCCTCTCTGCTCCGGGAGTACACCAAGATATCGTCGATAAACACGATGATGAACAAGTCAAGATACGGCCTGAATGTACGGTTCATCCAATCCATGAATGCTGCTGGGGCGTTGGTGAGTCCGAACGACATCACCAAAAACTCATAGTGGCCGTAGCGCGTGCGGAAAGCTGTCCTCGGTATATCCTCCTGTCGAACTCGCAGCTGATGGTATCCTGATCGCAAGTCGATCCTCGAAAAATATCCCGCACCCTAAAGCTGGTCGAACAAGTCATCAATGCGTGGCAACGGATATCTGTTCCGAACGGTTACTTTGTTCAGCTGGCGGTAGTCGATGCATAAGCGCAAACTTCCATCCTTCTTCTTGACAAACAGGACCGGAGCACCCCACGGAGAAACACTAGGTCGAATAAGCCCCTTCTCCAACAAATCCTGCAACTGATCCTTCAGCTCCCGAAGCTCTGCCGGGGCCATCCGATAAGGCGGTATAGAAATAGGCCCCGAGCCGGGAATCAAATCAATGCAGAACTCAACGTCGCGCTCAGGTAGTAGCCCAGGTAGCTCATCAGGGAAAACATCAGGGAACTCACAAACACCCGGACCTGGTCCAACGGAACCTCTGCAGCTCGAGTATCACAAATAAACGCTAAGAATTCCTGACATCCCTTCCGCAAGAGCTGACCAGCGCGAAGAGACGAAATCAAGCTGGGAAGGGTGACGTTGCGGTCTCCCTGAATAACAAGGACTGGCTCTCCCGGAAAGCTAAATCTGACTGCCTTCTCACGGCAGTCCACCGAAGCATAACAAGTGGCCAGCCAGTCCATGCCCAGAAGCACATCAAAGTCCAACATATCGAGGAGAATCAAATCAACTGATGAATCCCTCTCCCCGATACGAACGGAACACAATCGAAATACAAAACGAGCGACAAACGACTCACCTACCGGAGTAACAACAACAAGCGGGTGATCTAACGACGACGACTCACGGCCCAACATCGGTGCAAAGTGTGTAGAGACGTACGAATGTGTAGAACCTGGGTCGAATAATACCCGTGCGTCGAAAGAACAAACTGGCAAGGTACCTGTCACAACGGCATTGGATGCCTGCGCATCCTGCGGTGTCAAAGCAAAAACTCGGGCCTGTCCTCCACCGATAGCGGGCTGACCTCGACCTCGGCCTCTGCCTCCTCGTCCTCTCTGAACAGGACCGCCGCATCCACGGCCTCTGGGTGCACCTAGCTGGCGTGGAGCATCGCCGGTGGTAGGAAGTAGGGCTCTCTGAGGAGGGGGTGGTGATGGTGGTAGGGTCACATGCGGAACTGTCGCTGCTCCCTGTCGTCTCGCCGGACAGTCTTTGACAAGATGATGCGGACTCCTGCACCCAAAACACCCTGGCGACGGCTGTTGTCCCTGGGGACAAGAACCATATAACTGTCCCCGTCCAAATCCTCTGCCAGGCCTATCTCTCGGAAAGAATCTGGCGCGCTGCCTCTGAGACGGTACATCGGTGCGAATCCTCTTCGGCCCATAACGGCCGAAGTCTGTGATATGCGTGCCTCCATCCGTAATGCCGTATCCATAGCAGCTGAATAAGTGTCGTAGTGCTGGGCGCCAATGGCAAGATATAGCTGGGCATCAAGTCCCTGTACGAACCTCTTCACCATCTTCTCTTCGGTATCCACCAAATACGGAGCATATCGGGATAACTGTGTAAACTGGATGTCATACTCAGACACCGTCATCCCAGGTGTCTTGACTAAGGCCTCGAAACTGCGAGCTCTGGCGTCACGAACGCTCTCTGGAAGGAAACGAGCTAGAAAGACCGCTGTAAACTCGGCCCAAGTCATAGGCGATAAACCTGCAGCTCGACCTCTCAAGACTGACTCCCACCATGTCTGCGCGAGACCCTCTAGTCGGAAACTCGCAAGCTCTACCCATCGATCATCCGAACATCTCAGCGAACGACAGATCCTGGCTAAACTGTCAAGGAACGTCTGTGGGTCCTCCGCTGCCTCGGTGCCGGTGAATACTGGAGGTCTCAGCCTCATGAAATCCTGTAGCGAAACCGGGATGGTCACGGCGGTAGTAGTAGGAGCAGGTATCATAGCAGTCTTGGATGTAGTAGGTGCGTCATCCGGCCTCGGTGTACGACTGGCTGCAACTAGGGATCCTACCATCTGACGTAGCTCCTGCATACCCCCCATCATCTGTCTCAACTCCTCCATACCAGTCTCGAGCCTATCCATACGGCCTGGGGAAGGTGGATCGGTCTGTCCCTGCGGCGTAGGCATACAACCATGCTCAGTCCTAGTCTCGGACAAGCCAGCTCGAATCTCGTCTCGGGCGGCAGCCCTCTGTGCCCTCGTAGCCTTCGGCGGCATAGTGGCTGATACAGGAAAACGGATAATAAGAACAGTGCAATAGGATCATAGGATACACGGAATTGAAGAAGGAATTTTCAAGCAAGTATATCCTAAAGTCACTTAGGCAGAGTACCGTATCGCAAGTATGCCGCGGACATACACACGCTACGTTACCCTACTTAAGTCACTTACTTCATCTACCAAGGGTCATCCTACACTCAAAAAGGTAAAACCTATCGCTCTGATACCAACTTTGTCACGACCCGCAGGGTACGGAACGTGACTGGCACTTAAGTTTACGAAACGTCTCAAGACGTCCGTAAAATAAGTAAGCCAAAGCCCAGAAAACCAAACCAAATAAGCAAAGGAGTGAAGAGAACCCAATCAATTGAAAACGAGTTTATCAAATAAGTCATATAAAACCCTTTTTAAAAACAATATCAATTTTTCCGAAAATTTCGGCAGAGTCTCCTTTGTAAATACTGGCCCCCAAAATGGGTACAACAAAAATATATATGAATCCAACAAATAAGGCATCCCCAAGCGGGAGCTAGCTCTTCGCCACAAGGCGGTCACAAATCCCACGCAATATAAAGCAACAACATGCGAAATAATCATAATGAAGCATAAGAAAAACAGCATGTCGACTCAAGTGAGCTCGACCCCAAAATACAGCATAAAAGTCCACAAACCTCACAGTCTCATCTCTAGGTCAATATACAATAATACTGGTAGATACAGTAGATGGAGTACTCTAGATACAAAGAATATACAAGGTGGTACAAAAATAATGATATAACCCACTTAAGAGCAAAACCTCGAGTCCAGGCAAAAGAAGCAAGTGCGCCCGCCGCTACTGTACTGACGGAGCGGACCTGAAAAGGGCTATGGCACAACGGGGGTGAGTTGCGAACTCGTGAGTAATAAATAACATCTACACAGGCTATCGCAAGTATGCACACAAGCATCCTAGCATATATAATACAGGTATGGCAGGATATAATAGCAGGTATGTATGCCATATGACTATACTAGCAAGTATGTATGCAATATAAATATACTCGTGATCCGCATATGTAAGTATAAGAAATCATCTTTTTCCCTTTAAGAATCTCTTTTGAAATACCCGCACAATACCAATAGAATCAACAAGAACCTGTGTCCAGCAACGACACCTCAAAACTATCACAAATCTCATATATCCATGTCATAGTATCTTTGGCCTCAGCCATCCGGCTGACCCAGCTCAATATCAAAATCTCATCATCTCGCGGCCACGGTCGGTATCCTCTGGATATCCGCCGTGCCAAACAGTCACCGGTAGGTAATCCATCCCCTGCCAGGCTCAACGTCAACACCACATTCATCTTGCCCCGGGGTACCATACCGGGCCCACCATGTACCCGAGACGGTTCATCCAAATCCTCGAAACGGGTCTCGAAAACCACAACAAACACATGGTGGACGACACTTACATCACTAGAAAACCGCAATTTACATATTTTAAAAATATAATAAGTTTAGAAAATTTTGCGGCTTTCCCCCGAAATCCAGAAATATCATAAAATCTCAAGAAATTCTCATAAGTGCATATGTCAATGATAATGAATGCATATGGTATCGATAATCAAGTTGCGATGTGTGATTAATAGACTAGGCATGAACAAATAATATGATGAGGTACATGCACATGAATAGCAATCCTGCGATTTCATTTTAAGGAATTAAAGGCAATAGCACAAGTTTAAGTATCAATTTATGTAAAAGGTTTCAATTTATAGGTTATCTAGTGTCGTGGCATGGCAATTACCAGGGTGTGTGTGTAAGCATGAATAGTGCTCGTGCTGCATATAAAAACCCTGGCAATGGTGCAGGTTTCCTACAGAATGGGTTCGTATATGTATGTCAATATAAGGAATGAATATAGCAAATAATCATACAAGTATTACACCCCTAATTACTAATATTACTATGAATCCTTTTAAGCTACTAAAACTATCGGGCGACTTGCGCCATCCAACGATAGTCCCCCGTAGATGTTACATCTACTCACAGAAATCCTCAGCTAGCTACGTCCGATCACCGCTTTCCCTTTTCGTGCCGCATCCGAAGCCTCCGCGACCGAACCTGGAATTTACATCAATACAAGACATAAGGTTACATATCATGATACGACGCAAATCCCGAACGAAAATACCATAGTTCACAAGCTAGGTACAACGTGCACAAAGTGCGCGGAACACACGCGAAAATCGCAAAAAATCTACTAAAATGTCGATTTGGTCGCCCGGAAAAACCAAAACCCGAACACTCAAAAATCCAGACTCACTCACCCTAAAAGTCATAGGATACGATAAAAATGTCATCAAGGCATCGCAAATACCTCAGCACAAAAATTTAATAAAAACTAGTAAGCACAAAAGACATCCAGAATCGTGCAAACTTCGCGGATTTGCGAAAAAGTGCACACAACCTCGCGCAAACACCCAAGTTAACCATATATAGCCACTACATTAGTTTTAAACCATTAGCAATGCTTAAAAACCTAATTTCCATAAACAAAACCTTTCTTGATTTTCATAATTAGCAATTTCAATCCAAAACTAAACATGACAATACCAAATTAACACTAATTTGAAGCCCACACAAATAAAGTAACCTCATTAACTTAGATTAGCAACAACTAGATAGCAAAATAGATTTAATTAACTAAATAATGGTTTCAAGAAACCCTAGTTAACTCAACCATTAACTTTAAACAACACTAGAATGAAAATAGCACTAAATTTACACTAAACAACTAGATTAAAGAATTCTAACCATATTAACTTAAAAGAGTAGAAATTATACCTCAAATCTATGGATCTAGCAAGAAGAAAGTTGCTTCAATTGATGGCCTCATAGCATCATGATCCAAGCAAGGGAGGTGAAGGAAAAAGGGATGAAGAATGGGGTTTAATTTGTGAGTTTTTGCTTGAAATTTGGAGCAAACTTAATGAATTTTTGAAGAAAAAGAAAAGAACAAAGATGAAGGGGGCTGCTGCAGCAATTTTCGGCCAGTAGAGGGAGAGGGGAGGGTGTGGGGTGTGTGGGAAAGTCTTGGTCAACTCCTACCAACCCACCAAAAGACCATACCTAATAAAAAAAGTCCAAAATCCTTAAAAAAAAACCTCTTTTCTACACAAAAATGAAGTCAAAGAGGCAACCATTTTTTTTTCTTGGGTTTGCTGGAAATGGGCCGGCCTAGGGCTGAGGGAAGAGATAGAGGGGTTTTACAAAAGAAATTTTATGCAAAAAGACACCCTACAAGTCAAAAATTGCAAGTTTAAGCTTAAATTCAATAAATTTCGTTTTCCATAATAAAAATTAGTTAAAACTTAAAATAAATTACTAAAAATTTATGTTACAACTATATTTTAATTAACTTGATTTTAAAGCTTAAATTTAGCCCATTTAAATTTGTATTTATCGCTAATTTAATGTATTTTCTTACCGGCTTAAAATAATATTAAAAATTGAAAAATTAGGGAAAATTTTAAAACGACCAGAATTTCATAAGTAACTCATTTGCTACTAAAAACAAGCAATTACCTATCCATTTTAGGTATAATTAGTCCTAAACTGCAAAATAACAAAAAGGACGGTTTTCGGAAAAATACCGAATTTTCACCGATTTTCAGGAAAACACCAAAACGACTTTTCAAGGCGTTACACCAAGGCTGCTGAGATTTGCTGATAAGTGTTATCAGTAGTTTCTCGATCTGTTATAGACCATTCACCAGCACGACTTATTGAGTTATTGGGGTCGACGTGACCATCCCTAGGCTCGATATGCAGCATATCTGACGAAGAGACCGGACTGTACGGTAGTGTTGCAGGTTGGTTCGACGGGAGTTGTAGCAGGTTCGCTTGTTTTCTTCTGATCGCTCAATATCCCGGTGGCCGTTAAGTTTAGCTGACCGCTTGCGGCTTGGGGGTGCTTGATATGATCAACACCCACTGCCGGTGTATTGACGAGTCTTAGAGTCCCACAAAGGAGTTTCCTAGTCCAGGAGAAACGTTGTGGTGCGTGTATGCGATATGCGCATGGACCCGGTTAAAATGAGCGTATGAGATACCGTATATTAATTGGGCGGATTGCTTTTGGTCGGATCGTATGTGATATGACCGGGTTGATAAATAAAGTGTTGATTTATCATTTAACCATTAGCTTCTCACTAGAAATCCTATCTTGTTTCTTTTGGATGTATGCATGCATGTATTCATTCATTCTTGTTCATGCACATATGGATGTGCATGCACACATGCATACATACATCATTCTATCATGGTTGTTTATACATAGAAAATGGTGGCAATATAAGACTCACACCTTGGTTATTTATATGGATAATTACTTATATTTGTTTTAAAACAAAATGAAAAAGGAAAGGATAATTCATGGTTTGTTTCTAGTCTCTTCTTTAACCTAACCATGCTCACCTACCCTTAGCCTTGGATTAAACTTTCCTTTCATGTTTTAACTCAAATTAAATAATATCTTCATAATTTAACCATGGTTTGAGATGAGAAGAAATAAATATATATACATATATTTTCTTTTTCTTTTCATGAGTTTATCTTCTCTTCTTCTTAAAAATAGCCATCATCTTCTTCAACCTTGAGCTCTTGCTCTCTAGACTTTTCAAGTGAGCAAAATTCACATAAAGATAGGATTTTGAAGTGAGAAAGAGAACCACAAAACTATTCTACACAAGTCTAGCCTACTTGTTTAGAGTGTTTGCTTCATTTCATCTTCTTGTTAAAGTGAAGTTGATAGCTTGGACAAAGGAGCTTCGGGTGGATCGTCGTGGACGATAGAGGACTTCAAGCGAACACTTTTCCAACTCTCAAGTGGCCAAGGAGTCTACTAAAGGGAGCTACAAAGGTTGTACTCTCAAAACCCTAGCCTTTGTAACATATGATGTTAGTTAAAGTTTTAGAAACCCTAATTTTCTAGGATAGATCCTTTGTATGCTTACTTAGCACCATAAAGATTTGAACTTTGTGACATGTGATGCTTCCAAACTCTACATAGGGTGCTAGGTAAACCTTACACTTGCAGCTTGTGGGTATTTGATATGATCATCACCTGCTACCGGCGTATTGACGATTCTTTAGAGTCCTACACAGAGGTTTCTTGGCTCAGGCAAAACGGAGTAGAGGAACATATGTGATATGTGCAGGACCGAGGATAATGCGATATGAGATACCGTATTATATTCTCGCGATATTTAGATATGAATCGGGACATCGGATCAAGTGTTGATTCGATGAATCGGTACATGATATATTAGTCGGTTATATTCGATATAGCCGGATCGTTGGATCAAGTGTTGATTCGATGATTTAATGTATAATGATATATATGATATATTGTATTATATTATCTAATATTGGCTCGCTTTATTATTTCATTTGCTCACCGGATTAATACATTGATATATATGCGATATATGTTAATTGTATTATTTTCTTTTGTTGCAAATATATAATATATATGTGATATATATTATTGTGACATGATATGATTTATTATGAAACATGATTAGGGATGATAAAAATGGATTAGGGTTTGATTAGGGTTAGCTCTTTCAAGTTCATTCTAGAAGGATTCTATTTTGTCTTGGTTAAGATATTATGGTTGATGCTTATCCTTAACCTAACCAAACCCTAACTCTAGTTTATTCTCTACAAGTTTTATCCTCTCATCCTTAACCATGGTTCTATAATCAATCATATACTCTTGACTGCTATTCATCACTAAAGGATTATTCTTTTCATTCTTCATCTTCTTCTCTCTTGAGTTTGAGAGAGAGAGCTCACTACTTATTCCTTTTGTGATGATTTATTGTGAGAAAGTGAAATAAAAAGATAGCATAAATACTACTCCATCATCCTCATCTAATCTAGCCCATTAGATTAGGGTGTTCATCTCTTTAGAGTGAGAAAGCTTGGGTTATAGCAACTTCGACGTAAATCATCGGAGAATCGGAACACTTCAAGCTAGCATGGATCGTTCGAGTCGTGGAGCCTCTCTTGAGTCCAGGAGATCGTGGATCGCGGCGAAGGGACTTCTACTCGGAGCTTGTGAAGCATAGGAGCGGACTACAAAGGTTGTAATCCCTCACACTTAGCTTTAAAGATATTATCTTGCATTCTAAATCCTAATAATCTAGCAAAGATCCCGTCTTTGGGTTGTTCGGCACATGTAAAATTTTATTCGGGCATGTTTGATGCTTTATGAACCTTCACAAGTGTGCCTAGGAACCCTACAGGTATCACACGGGCTGTGAGTATGCGACATCACAATAATCAGCCTTAAGCGCAAGTGGGAGATTGTTGGATGTAGTGCCCTCAAATTCAATTATTGGATCGCAGGCACGTGATTGCAATGATTGAGGAGGACCTATACCGGTAGGACAGTCTTACTCAAGATGATAGTATGCTATCTGGTTTGCCTTTATCAGTCGTGTAAAGCTTTAGGTGACATTATTGTTCACTATTACACGTTGATATAGCCCTTAGGATCCTGCTTGACTACCAATAGTCTGATGGCGATCATATACGTGAGAGTTGGGTAGTCTATAAGCACATCCTTAAAAGTGGTCCCTAGTCATGGGAGTTTCGAGACAGGGCATCAATACTCCGGAGTAGACTAGTGTATACAGTCGAGACCCCGACAAGGGGCGGTGGCCGATCTCACAAGCCACTAGTGTCAGTTGGATCACCTAAGATGTATACAGGTGCTCATTGGGTTATGAGTGCACCGGACAGGACTCGCAGGAAACCTGCTAATTGGTATTATACCTAGCGTCTGATAGCAGTTCCCTGGTGACATGTGTACAGGTTAGTTCATCGAACTGAGGTCGTCATTTATCTCGTGTGAGTTCCCACTGTGTTTTGATTATTACCCTACCACGGCTCAAAGGAGTCATGCAAACAGGTTTTAGTTGGGTACGGTCCCGTGCCATATAAAGGCAGTGAGCGGATCGGCAGGGGATTCGTCTCTCCCGGTATTGGGGGAAAGATCGCGTTGTGTCTAGGAGAGCCATTACACCAAGTACTTGGCCAAGCCAAGTGAGAATTACTGGTAGGTATTCCAGTAGTTTTTCAGGGTGTTCAGGGCTACTCTCCGACACGACTTATACCGTTATCGGGGGTCTGACGTTACCTGCCCCTAGGCCCGATATGCGATGCTCATAGACGAACGGACCGGACTGTACAGATATTGTCACTGATAGGCTCGGTAGGGTTCCTGGATGAGTTCGCTCATCGGCTTCCCTTTCGGTCAGTACATGGGCAGTCGTTACGCACAGCTAGTGCCGCTGACGTGCTTGTGGTTAAACCCACTGCCAGGGTACTGACGAGTCTTTAGAGTCCCCCAAAGATAGTTTCCCAAGTTTGGGCGAAACGTTATAGAGGCCGTATGGTTTTATGGCAGGGTTTGAACATGCACGTGCACTTGTGCACGTGTCATGGTTCGGACAAATAATACTGGTGGGCTTTGGTTTAAGCCGGATCCAAGTATTATATTGAGTCGGAATATTTTAGTCTCATCATATTCGTATTCGGTCGGAATACGGATACAGGTATGTATATACAGGAGAGGGGTATTCTCGTAATCCGTTACGAGATTACTTTAGAAGATGCATTACTTTTGGGTTAATCATTTTGGTTTAAATGATTATTGGATTTGGAAAGTGTTACTCATTTTTGGTGACTCATTAATTCTAGCATGTTCACTAATGACTCATGCTAATGATTCATGTAGTGACTCATGATGAATTAATGGAGTTTGTTTTGGGTGTAGATATTTTTAGGGTTTGTGGAGATATTTTGTTAAGATATTTTCCTTGATATTTCATCACAAAACCTCATATATATCACCACTCTTTATTTGGATAGCCAAGGGCAAGTTTTATGCTTGGTTTTCTTTTGATCACTTGAGTTTTCTTGAGCTCACACTCTTTAACTCTTTGCATCTTCTTCAACCTCCACTCTTACCCTCTCATGTGATGAGAACCAAAGAGTGTATTGAGACAAAGTATTCCACTCATTCTCTACTTCATCTTGGACATGTCGGTTAGCATACTTCATGTCCGAGTTGCCTCGGTATAGAGGCGGGAGCCCGTATAAAGAATCGTTGACATGGTGCCACCGCGACTAGAAAATCAGAGTCGCAGCTAGGAGCGTGGGATGATGGCTAAAGACCGAAGGACACGGATCGATCGGTATAGCCTTTCTACCTCTTTACAGTTTGTTAGTTTAGCGTTAATGGCTAGATCCGGGTTATAGTATGCGATAGCGCCAGTTGTAAAGATATTTCTTTAACCCAACCCAAACCCTTTACCATAATTAATTCTCTACAAGGGTTAAGCCTTCATTCTTAACCCATGGTTGATTTGTAACCACACAAATGATTTTCATTATTCATCACAAATGGTTTTGTTCCTCTTCTTCCTCTTGAATAAAAGCTTTCAAGCTTTTTGACATGTGATGATAATGAGTGAGAAATTGAAAACAAAAGAGAGCTAAATTCCTACTTCTTCATCCTCATCTATTCTAGCCACTTAGATTAGGGTGTTTGCTTTGCTAATACATGATTAGTGAAGCAAGAGCTTGGGTTTGAGTTTTTTCATGGTAGATCATCTTAGTTATTGAAGTTTGGAAGCAAGCTTGCATCTTTCTCTTCATGGAGCCTCTCAAGAGTCTGGGTGCTCGATGATCGCAGCGAAGGGACCTCAACACGGAGCTTATGAAGCGAAGGAACGTACTACAGAGGTTGTAATCCCTAACTATTAGATGTAAAGTTGTTTACATGCTTGTTTTACCCTAAGTCTCTAGTTAAGATCGTGGTTAGGGTTTGTTTAGCACCCCAAAAATTTCAATATGGCATGTGTGATACCTTCCTAAACCTTTCTATGGTGCTATGCTAACACTACAGTGATATAAGAGCCAAGCTAGAGCTTTAGGTGTTGTCTGGACGAAGTTTAAAGTCCGATCGAACTCCGAAACCCCGTATACAACCCCTTCTCTGGAAATTTTTTCAAACGGTGAAATTTTTCATATTAAAAATACTCAGATAATCATGCAGGGAATTCTAAGAATTACTGTGAAGTACGAAGCCATGTCTCCCTCAAGGGACCGAGGAACCGCGGCCAAACCATGCGTTTGGCGGCGGTTCCGCGGCCAACTTTGAGAGTTGGGGGCTAATACTTCAGGGCTTTATTCTTGGATACTTTTTCATACTTCTGGGAATTTTTAATTCTACTCAATTGTTGAGCTTTCTGGGAAATATTGGGAACTCGTTGATTCGATCGGAAAGTTTAAATTCGTTTAAGTTTTTCCGGGAAATTTAGAACGTGTTAAAAAGTTTGAACGGATATCAATAACTCATTTTTTCCCCTGTCGGAAAAACTTTCAAGTGTTGGATTTTTCCTGAGTTTAAAACTTTCAGAAAATCATGCAAGCGAATTTGTGGACCCTCTAGAAGAATGTAATCTTAACTCGATTATGTGACCTTCAAAACCCCTACTGAACCATATGGTTTGTGGTAGTTTAGCGTTGCCATATGTGAGGCGCTAGTTTGACCCTTCTACGGCTGGTTCATAGCGGTTGTGACATGTTCTGGGACTTTTTGAACTCTGCTTAAGTGTTGAGCTATTTGGGAAATCTTGGGTGTTTTTTTATTCGATCGGAAAGTTTAACATTGTCTATTTATCTGGAATGTGATACAATATGTGGAATTCATATAGTTAGGCATGAAATGTGAAGTATGTGATATTACGGATTTAAGATGTCTAAAGTGATTGTGGATTCCAAATGTTGTAGTTTTACACTTTCTTTTCTGCGACCATAAGTGTAATATGTGGTGTATCGCCGGTTTCGGTGCTATATGTCAATGACAACTGGGATACGCATATTTACTTACGTTGATGATATGTGATGTTATGTGTTGTTGTGATATGTTATATTGGATCGTCGTGTTTTGAATAGCCAGGGGTTTTATGTGAGATGATAGTTTTTCTTTTTCATTCATGTAAAATTCAATTGTATGTAATATTCTTTTATTGGGGCACTTCCGGGTTGAGGATGATGTCGTCATTGTATATTATTTACTTTTCCGCATTAGGATATACCCAAGGCGGGGAGCACAAGTAACCGGGTTCTAGGGTCCAGTGGGAGACCATCTCGAAGAGTCGAGACCGGGTCCCCTAACTCTAGAACTGGCAGGGTTACTTGCCACTCTCATAGGGGTCTAGGGATGTGGGTTTGGCTATTCATCACGACCGTGGAATCCGTGTTTTATATAGGCTCGCAATAAAACACGGACAACCTAGTATATCTAATATTTCATATATGTTCTACTGCTGCAATGTTCTGTGATAAGATCATATTACTGCCTGAGACGAATGTTTATATTATATATATGAGATATATATTATATTGCTGATTTCGTTTCAAATGTGATGCTTGTGAAGCATAATAAAATGGGACTTCATTAATGAGATTAGTGAAATAAAAGAAACCTAAAGATGTTGTAGAAACTTGTTTAAAAACTGGTAGCTCTAGTTCTTGCTTTGCATAGCGGTATTCCTTGTAGAATATCTAGCACCTTATTCGATAAGGAAAGAGCTGAAATCCCTTCACCGGGAGTGACCTCTTTAGCGAAACTAGCAGATGCTACACACTCGGTTTGTCTTTTGATTGCTTCTATAGTTTTTTCTTTGCATAGTGGTATTTGTGAAATATCCTGCACCTTATTCGATAAGGAAAGAGCCGACGATCCCTTCACCGGGAGTGGCCTCTTTAGCAAAACTAGAAAAGCCTAAAAAACACTCCATTTAAAATCACTCGATTCTACAACGATATCAAGTTCATTACGCAAAAGGTTTTCATAAAAACCTGTCGTATCCCTCCGTCATTTCAGATAAGTACTACTTAGTATTCATGCTGCGGTAGTTTGGCATTCGTCAAGGCGTAATGTACGGTAGCTAACTAGTGCTTGTCTGCTAGCATACGATGCTATTGGATTAGGGTATTCGTACGGCATTGTTTGGCATGCGTCAAGGGTTGTGCGGGTGGGTTTAATTCAATCAGGAAATGACAGGTTGAACTTAACTAGTAGCCTATGGTTTGTTGGCTTTCGTCAAGGTCATAGGATGCTAGGGGTAAAATATTATTGGGAATTTAAAGTGTTGAAATTTGCAATGAGATTGCATACCTCCTATGAGATAGTTGGATCCCAATACCCGCTGCGAGTAAGAGTTACTCCTGGGAGAGTTTTACACATTACAATTAGCCAATCAAGTAGGTGTCTAGAAAGGTGTTAACGGGGTTAAGCCTCTGGGAAAATGAGGTTTACTTTAATTAGGTCCGTGCGAAAGCACGGGGAACCTCCTTCAAAGTACCGGCACTAGCCTGGCTGAAAGATTAACGAACTTGTAGCATGTAATTAATCCCGGCTAGTCTTTCCTTTTAGGGTTTGAAGGAAGATTTGACTAAAACAGTGGGAGCCATCCTGATTAGATATATTAATAACCAATCTAATCTTGCAAGAGCATACGCTGAGTGTTTTCTTCTCTCTCTCTCCAAGTAGCGACCATGTCACGCCTTAATCAAGATAATAATACGGATGTATTGACCGAAACCGCTTGTTATACTGCGCTAGGGAACGTTCGTCCCGCTGCAACTTATAATTGTTATAAGACCGAGCAAGAAATTGGGGATTAGCAGAATTCCCGTGCCGTCCAAACGAAGAAAGTGCATGATGATGCATCTTCTTCGGGTGTGTTCATTACCGAGAACTGTTTCTCAGTATCCTTTACGTCCTAAGTATGAGATACCGGATCAGGATCCCGCAAATGTAATCTGTTACATGGGATACAGATAGGTAGAGAACTGAGAAAGGGTGATAAGTTTTAAAGAGTTAAAAATGGTGCAAGTGTTGCAGCCAAGTCTGTTGGCAGTTATCATCCTATATTATCAAATACATTGATTCTGAACGAATGTTATTAGATACCGAACCTGATATACAACATCATATCGTCTCTTTATTAGTAAAAAAGGATATAATTTTGTATTGTTGGATAATGTTTTGAACATTTCCTATATCAAGAGTTGATCGGTTCAGGCACGTTATCTAAAAGCATAGATGTTCTAAATCAAACTACAGTTCTTAATGTACAGAACACACACAAGAAGAAGAGTTCAGAAATGAACGAATCCTTCTTGAGGTATTTGTAGACTAGGTCATATCAACTGCGACCCGACTAGCTAAGCTACATTTAGATGCATATTTAAATCTGTTTGAATTTACATCTTGTGAAACTTGCCAGTCATGTCATAAAGATAAGATGACCATAGCTCCGTTTATTGGAAATAGAGAAAGAGTTAGTGAACTCTTGGGATTGATACATGTGATGTATGTAAGGTCCCCTGTCTACACATGCCAGGACCGGTTCTTTATACTTCATTATATTCATTGATTATCTCTCAAGATTCGAACATATGTTCCTGTTAAAACACAAGTCTGAACCTTTTGAGAAATTCAATGAATATAAGTTAGAAGTAGAGAACCAAAACGGGTATAAGCATTATGTCCTTTGATGTGATCAAGGAAGAGAATACTTGAGCACGTGATTCCTGGACTATTCTAAAGGAGAATGAGATTCTCTCTCAGCATTACTCCTCTGTATACACCACAGCACGTCGGTGTATCGGGGCGGAGCAATCGCACCCTATGTGATATGGTGTGCTCTATGATGAGTACTACTGAGTTGCCTATTTTCTATTGGGATTTATGCACTTATTAAGCTGCATACCTATTGAATAGGGTTCAAATCAAATCATGAGCCTACCACTTCATATATGATATGGTATGGGAAGAGCCCATCTCTTAATGATGTTAAGATTTGGGGTTGTCCGGCCTATGTCAAAAGAAAAATCCAGACAAACTTAAGGCAAGGTCAGTTCTGTGGAAGTTTGTTTGATATCCCAAGCATTCGCAAGGGAATATCTTCTACCAAACTGGGGAGCAAAAGGTGTTTTTCTTTCTCAGCATGCCACCTTTTTGAAAGGGAATTTCTTGTGAAGAAATTAATGGTCATGAGGTAGAACTGGAAAGGGTTCCAGCTATACAAACTGTAGCTGATGATTTGGTATACCCGAAGGATTCAATAATTTCTAACGAACCTCAGCCTCTCCACCGATCTAGTAGGGTTCTTCATCCACCTGAGAGATACTTCGGTTTCTCTATGATAGTGGGAGCAAGGATTGCATCATGAGATGATGACCCAACTAGTTTCGACCAGGCCATCAAGAGTGGGGACTTTGTGAGAATGGCTGGATGCTAATGAGATCTGAAATGGAATCTATGTACACCAACAAAGTATGGACTTTGGTTGCTTTATCTGAAGGGTTAAATCCCCATCAGAAGCAAGTATATCTTGAGAAGATTACTTAGTATACATAGAAAAGTTGAGACTTTCAAATATATGCTTAAATCCATCCAGATCCTACTTGCAATTGCTACATACCATGACTACGATATCTGGCGGTTGGGTGTCATGACTGCTTTTCTAAATAGTGACTTAGAAGAGAGCATCTATAAGTACACAGCTAGAGGGCTTCGTAGACAGTGGGAGCAGCGAAAACATATGCAATTTGCTTTATGGGATAAAGCAGGCATCGCGGAGTTGGAACGTCTGTTTTGATGTGGTAGTCAAAAAGTTTGACTTCATCAAAATGGTAGATGAACCTTGTATACACAAAAGGATAGTAGAGAGTATGGTGATGATCCCCGTATTGTACGTGGATGACATACTCTTGATAGGAAAGGAGTTTTCTATGCTACACTCGGTCAATCTCCTCTTATCACAAGGATTCTCTATATAGGATCAAGGTGATACCTCATAAATCCTGGTTTTGGATTTATGAGATAGATCTAATTGGATATTAGGATTCTCACTAGTTGTAGTGAGATGGTATCAATCGATCCTGGGGAGAATCACTGCAAAGGTTCCAGGGTGATAAAGACGACTGAATGTCAGTCACAGGCATTGTTTTTATCCTCAGTGGAGGGACTGTATATTGGAAGAGTTCCAAGCTAGATACCGTGACATACTAGATGATTAAAGGCTAGATACATCGTTACCAAGGATGCTACCAAAGAGGTAGTCTGGATATATATAAGTTCATGAGATGAATTTTGTTCCTACCATTGTGTGACAATGGAGTTGTGGCTTATGCCTAGGAACCACCGTCCCATCAAAAATCCAGACATATTCTTAGGCAGTATCACCTGATCATGGAGATGGTTGATCTCCTTGGAGATCAAGCAGAGGACAACATCGTGGATCCACTCACAAAGGCCTATTTCCCAGCAGAGACTATTATGGAATGGTTGAGTATGAGATACTTCAACCACAGCTGATTGTTGGTTATGAGATACTACAACAGATGGCCCTAGTGCAAGTGGGAGATTGTTATTGATATGTATGCCCTAAAGGCCATTACTGTACATGCGATGTATATTGTAGTGGATGCTTGGACATATATATGGAGGACTTTCTTGCTCGGCATGATAGTATGCTATCTGGTTGCTCTTAACATGTACTCTGATAGTCTCTATGTTACATGTTGATAAAGCCCTTAGGATGAGTACTTGACTACCAGGACTATGATGCAGATCATACTAGTAGGGACAGTGTAGTCGCTAAGTACATCCTTCAAATGTTCCTGGTCGCAGGTGTATCGAGACAGGGCATCGATATACCAGAGTAGACTAGCGTATGCTTCTTGACCCATGTAGATGGGCGATGGATGATCCCATATCCATTGATGTTTGACATCAGAGATAGTATACGGGTGCTCAGTGGAGACTGGATACACTGAACGGACTCGCCGAGAACTCCAAGATGGTATTATACCTCACGTCAGATGGCAGTCCTCTGGTGACACTGGTACAGGTTAGTCTGTAGACCCGAGATCGTCATAGAGTCTTGTGTGATTCCTATTGTGCTTTGATTTCCATCATACCACGTCCAAGAGGGCGTGCAAAACGGTAGCTTTTGGGTACAGTCCCGAATCACATGGAGGCAATGAGCGATATGAGGGGTTTCGTCTCTCCCGGTATAGGGAGTTGATGTTGCGCTGTGTTCGATTGGCTATAACTGGAAATCCCTGGCCAGGGTTGCTGAGATTTACTGGTAAGTGTTATCAGTAGTTTCTCGAACTGTTATGGACCTCATATCGACACGACTTATCGGTTACTGGGGTCTGACGTTTACCACCCCTGGACTGGATATGAGACATATCATACGAAGAGACCGGACTGTACGGGAGTGTTACTGATTGGATTCGCAGGAGAATGTACAGGCTTGCTTGTTGATCTTCTGATTGCTCAATACCTGGATGGCTGTTATGTTTAGCTGACCGCTTGCAGCTTGTGGGTGTTTGATATGATCATCACCTACTGCCGGCGTATTGACGATTCTTTAGAGTCCTACACAGAGGTTTCCTGGCTCAGGCAAAACGGAGTAGGAGCACATATGTGATATGTGCGGGACCGAGAAAAATACGAGTATGTGATACCGTATTAGATTCTCGCGATATGTGATATCGGCCGGGTATATATGATATAGCCGGGTCATCGGATCAAGTGTTGATTCGATGAACTGATACAGATTATATTAATCGGTTATTTATGAAATAGCCGGATTATCAGATCAAGTGTTGATTCGATAATTTAATGTATAATTATATATTGGATATATTATATTACATTAACTAATATTATCTCACTTAAAGATTCTTTTTCTCACTTGGATAATACATTGATATATATGTGATATATGTTAATTGTATTATTTTATTTTGTTACAAAATATATTATATATGTGATATATAATATTGTAACTTGTTAGGTTTACAAATGCAACATGATTTGTGGAGTTTAAACATGGTTAGGGTTTGGATTAGGGTTAAGCTTGGATGGAGCTTTCATGAAGCTTCATGAAGCTTTGACTTTGACCTTTGATATTTTGAGAAGATGTTTCTTTAACCCAACCCAAACCCTTTACCATAGTTAATTCTCTACAAGGGTTAAGCCTTCATTCTTAACCCATGGTTGATTTGTAACCACAACAATGATTTTCATTATTCATCACAAATGGTTTTGTTCTTTTTCTTCCTCTTGAATAAAATCTTTCTAGTTTTTTGACATGTGATGATAATGAGTGATAAATTGAAAACAAAAGAGAGCTAAATTCCTACATCTTCATCCTCATCTATTCTAGCCACTTAGATTAGGGTGTTTGCTTTGCTAATACATGATTAGTGAAGCAAGAGCTTGGGTTTGAGTTTCTTCAAGGTAGATCATCTTAGTTATTGAAGATTGCAAACAAGCTTGCATCTTTCTCTTCATGGAACCTCTCAAGAGTCCGGGTACTCGATGATCGCAGCGAATGGACCTCAACACGGAGCTTATGAAGAGAAGGAACGGACTACAAAGGTTGTAATCCTTAACTCTTAGATGTAAAGTTATTTACATGCATGTTTAACCCAAAGTCTCTAGTTAAGATCTTGGTTAGGGTTTGTTTAGCACCCCAAAAATTTTAATATGGCATGTGTGATGCCTTCCTAAACCTTGCTATGGTGCTATGCTAACCCAACACAAACCTAGACTCGAACCAAGGTTAAACCTAGCGCTTTGATACCAACTTTGTCACGACCCGAAATTTAGTTCGTGACCGGCACTTAAATCACGCCCCGTCTAAAGGCGTAACGTAAATTAAGTAAGCCGAAGCCTAGAAATCTAAACCTTTTAAAGAAAATAAAAGAGGTGAAGTTTTGAAATAAAGGTATGATGAAATCAAATGTTTTCTTAAATTCATAGATAATGGAACATGAAAGATGCAAGTGGATTTTACTAGTTGAAAAACATGTTCCGTCTTTTAAAAATTTGGGCAGCACCTCCTTTGTATATTTTGATCCAAAACCACATATACATGATAATATAAAAGGCATCCCCAAGCGGGAGCTAGCTCTTCGCCAATCGGCGGAATCACAACCACGCAAGTCAAAATATATGTATACGACGCCCAACGGCGAAGATCAACACGAAGAATAATGAATAAAGCAAGACATCAACCCACTAAGCGAACATATAACCCATCGCTCTAAGTCTCGCAACCACAAGTCTCTTCTAAGTCTTATTACTTATACAAATACTAGTTTCTGATTGATGGGGTTGACTGGATACAAAAGGAATAATAATACAAGAGTGGCACGATCCAATATGTCCCACCTACCAAAGCAAACCACCCGAAAGCAAGCTGTGTACCAGCGATACCGCTACTGATCCATGTGGTCAAACCTATAAGAACTGTAGCATAACGGGGGTGAGTTGCCAACTCGTGAGTAGAAAACATCAGCAGGTAGAAATCGAATAAAGCAATGATTCCCATGTAAACTATATCATAAAGGTAATACTATGATATCTAGGGTGACCGTATCTGCATATATGCCAACAATATAATCAATGCCCGTGTGCATGTGGATATCATCCACGTGTCCATCAATGACACAACAACATCATGGAACCTGAGTGTCCAATATCGACACTCGAAACATCATGAAAGCATATGCGTTTAAATATGAGGATATCAACCAACGTGTGTCCATCAACGACACATCAAAATCATGGAATCTGAGTGTCTAACACCGACACTCGAAACATCATGAAACCCGTGTCCAGCATCGACACGTAAATCCTCATATCTGAGGCGCCGTATCCTCAGATCGGCCCTCAGGCGCCGCATACTCTGGTCGGCTCTCATATCCATCACACGACTTCGGTCGGTATCCTCCGGATAACCGCCGAGTCCAAATACTACACCAGTAGGTAGTGCTCTGCAGCCAGGCTCACCGCCTAACTATACGAGTCTTCTTGCCCTGGGGTACCTCACCGGGTCCACCATGTACCCGCAGATGGTGTCTACCGCTCCTCGAATCGGGTTTCATATACCAATCTCAGAATCGAGAAAAACTCATGGTGGACGTCTCGAAATATCATATGAAGAGAAACCGGGTTTTTAAAACAATGCATACTTTCTTTTGAAATATAACCGCGGTTCTCAAATCCAGAATCTCATGAAAACATCATCTCAATGTGTATAATCATAAAGCATGATGTATGCAAATATAGAACAAAAATATGAGCATATCAAGTATATCATGCGACATAGTATAGTGATGTGAGCATAGCAAGTATATCATGCCAACGAGTCATATGACAGTACTGAACAATTAAGAGTAATAGCATGATGTAGCAATTCTACTGTGTAAGTGACATAGCAATTATCGATGATGAAAGTGTGTGAGCCGGCAAATCTGTGTAAGTGTAACATACGCATCATCGATAATAGTGTAGGTGTACTAGCACAGATATATGTAATGCAATGAGAATATCATGAACGTAGCATAAGGTACATCGTAAGCGCAACGCTATAAGGTATACATATCTATAACATATCCGAGTCGGTGAATCTATCAATCGGCATCCAGCCTCACAACATCACGTACGGTATAATACATCGCACGGTATCCTCTAGTCAAGGGTATGGATCAATCATCCAGTAAAGCATCACGTGCGGCGACAACAAACAGAATAGGGATTCTATCGACCTATACAACAATGAGGGTACGGATCTAAGGTCTCGTACGACATCTCACTCATCATTCACATAATCACATATATATACATATATCTCAGGTCACATCCGTATCAAATATCTCATATCGCCTCGCATCCGTATAACGACATATCAAACCAAGTCATCATATCTCGTCATATACTCTTTTCATCACATCAATATCTCACATCAAGTGATCTTATATATATTTATCTTATTTTACCGATCTCATAACACATCAATCCCAATCTTATCATGTTTATCGATCTCATGTCATATCCTTATACATCTCGTTTCATATCTTATATCAATCATATCCGCTCGTATTATCTTATCCCATCGCCTACTAACTCTTTTAACCATATCCATAAGTTTCTCGCATGGTTTTCCTAACCATATATATATATATATATATTGATTTCCATTTAATTTTTGCGGGGGTGCTATACGCCATCCACCCGACTTCCCCCGTAGATATAAATCTACTCACCTGCGGAACTCCTTGTTCAGTCGTAGTCGATGTGCTTCGTCGTCTCGGAATCACTGCGAAGATACCTACAATCAATACACAATCGCAATGCTATTAAAATCATGTCCGGAAAACCGAAACGGCACACGGTGCGCTCATAGGTTAGAACCTATAGCCTATGCATGCAAAAACAACCAAACAACCTCGTCGTTGACGTACAAACATCCAACGGCCCAATACAATATCAAATACCAAAACCAAGAAATTCCAATATCGGAAAACATAACCAAAACCACCCCAATATGCTCCCAGATTTTGGCTCATGTAATCTGGAGCAAATCTAAAAATACAGTAGCTATGTTATAAGGTATGTAAGCTACAGGCAAAACCTCAACACAAATTCCCAAATTTTGGCCGGCCTATTTGCTACAGTAACCGCCCCCGCCGGCCCCACCTTGGAGTTTGGGTCTCGTCTTCTCGTGGTGCTCTAACTAGGTTGATGTATATGTTTGATTTTTTTATATGTAAGTCCACGTTGCCCACCCCGGTGCTTGCGGGGAGGCGGAAAACGGTATAAAAATCGAATTTTTATCGAACTAGGCAACATGGACTATCAAAAGGAGGATCTTTGCTAAACAAAAACTAACTACAAAGCTAACTAGTTTTAGCTACATGGAAGAAAGGTTATACCTTGGGCTTTATGTCCTTCTCTCCTTGCTCCTTGGAGTGAACGGAAGTGATCTCCTTGTCGTCTTCTCTAGTCGAAGAAGGATCCACCCGAGAGCCTCAACCTTTGGCTTCAACTTCAAGCTAGAAGTAACTAAGATGCTAGAAGTGCTAATCCTAGAACCTTAGAAGAGAGTAGAGATTATCTTAGAATGGTTTATCTCAAGCTCATGTGTTTCTCAACTCATGAGAGGGGAGAGCTTGAGAGAGGGGAAGAGGAGGAGAGAGAATCTATATGATAGAATGAGGAGAATAATGAACCATTCTCACATATATGTGTGAATTATGTAAATTAGATAATTAGCAAGATAATTGTCATAGTTAATCAAGACTTGACCATTATCATTTCACATTAAATGCAAATTGCAAGGATCAAAGAGCATCTTTTATATGGAATGATGATGGTCAACATGTCAACCTAAGTCAACAAGTCAAGATAGTCAAATGGTCAACAACCCTAACCATGCACAATTATATTTAACTAATATCAATTAATCATAATACACACATAAGCATTAGGGTTAAGAAAATGACAATAGTCATCAACCCTAATCAAAGTCCTCTCCCTCTGTCTCAGTCAACCGTGCATACGCACCTGTATCCGTGATCCGAGGAACACGAATACAATGAGATAAAACCAATCCCAAATCATATACTAGGATCCGGCTTAAACCAAAGCCCGCTAGCATAAGCTGTCCGGACAGCAAACGTGCACAAGTGCGCGGATATGAACGAACCCTGTCGCAAAACCATGTGACCTCTACTCATTTTGCCTAAAAGCGAATAACTCTCCGTGTGGGACTCTAAAGACTCGACACTACGCTGGCAGTGGGTTTAACCACAGACCACAAGCGGCACTAGCTGTACGTAACGGTCCCTAGGTAGATGCCGATAAGAAGACTGACGAGGTGAACCCATCTAAACTCCTACTGAGCCTGAATGTGACAGTCCCCGTACAGTCCGGTCTGTTCGTCTGATACATCGCATGGCGGGCCTAGGGGGACGGTAAACGTCAGTCCCCTAATAGAGGTACAAGTCGTGTCGGAGTGTAGCCCAGAACACCCTGAGATAACACTGGAAAACTACCAGTATGTCTCGCATGCCCTGGCCAGGGACTACTTGTGTAATGGCTTTCCTGGACACAGCGCGATGTCAAACCCCAATACCGGGAGAGACGAATCCTGTCTAACCGTCACTGCCTCCAAGTGCTTCGGGACTGCACCCAACTACTACCTGTTTGCACGACTCCTTTGAGCCGTGGTAGGGTAGTAATCAAAGTACAGTGGGAACACACTCGAGGCGAAATGACAGTGTCAAGTCAGCGGACTAAGCTGTACTCATGTCACCTAGGAACTGATAACTGACGATAGGTATAATACCAACCAACAGTTCCCGACGAGTCCTGTCCAGTGTACTCGTAACCTAACGAGCACCCGCATACTATCTCAAGTACGACGTACTGACGGCTGTGGGACAGACCGTCTCCCACACTGGGATGAGAAGCGCATACGCTCGTCTACTCCGGAGTATCGATGCTCTGCCTCGATAGTCCTACGACTAGGGACCTGTATAAGGATGTGCTTATGGATTACCCAGCCCCCACGAGTGTGAGCGCCATCACAACGCTGGTAATCAAGCAAAGATCCTAAGGGCTCTACTAATATGTATAGGTGATACAAAAAAAGAAACACATGTACACATTAAAGCAGAGAAAATAAAGTAGCATACTACCATTTCGAGAAAGATTGTATATACAACTGTGAATATCCCAAGCTTCCATCAAGTAATATACATACTAGTATGATACAGTAATGGCCTCTAGGGCATATACACTAACAATCTCCCACTTGCACTAAGGCCATGTACTGGCGTATCGAAGACCTATCATCTCGATCAGCCGCTTGAACTCAGTCTGGGGTAAGGCCTTCGTGAATGGATCTGCAGTGTTATCTTCTGAAGCAACCCTCCGAACCTCGATCTCCTGGTGATCAACGATCTCCCTGATCAGGTGATACCGCCTCAAGATGTTTCTGGATTTCTGATGGGACCTGGGTTCCTTCGCTAAAGCTATAGCCCCGTTGTTGTCGCAATACAGAGGTATTGGATCAACAATGGACGGAACCACCTGAAGTTCTTTCAAGAACTTCCTCATCCAGACAGCTTCTTTTGCGGCATCAGATGCAGCGATGTATTCCGCTTCCATAGTCGAGTCAGCAACGATTTCCTGTTTGGAGCTCTTCCAACACACCGCCCCTCTATTGAGGGTAAATACAAAACCCGACATGGACTTGGAATCATCCTTGTCACTCTGGAAGCTGGAGTCAGCAAAGGCCTCAATCTGGAGGTCTTTTCCGCCATACACCAAGAACAACTCCTTAGTCTTTCTCAGGTACTTGAGAATGTTCTTTACCGCTTTCCAATGTTTCTCTCCAGGGTTTGACTGATACCTGCTTACCACACTCAGTGCATAAGCCACATCTGGTATGGTACACAACATCGCATACATTATAGAGCCTACCGCAGAAGCGTAGGGTATTATAGACATGCGATCCCTCTCCAAATCAGTCTTGGGAGACATCTCTTTGGAGAGGGTGATCCCGTGACAAGCCGGTAGATTACCGCGCTTGGAATCTTCCATACTGAATCTTTTCAGTATGGTGTCGATGTACCTGGACTGTGAGAGTCCTAAAATCCTCTTGGATCTATCACGGTAGATCCGGATCCCCAGAATGTATGAGGCATCACCCAGGTCTTTCATGGAGAACCTGTGTGACAAGAACCCTTTGACAGATTGTAGCATAGGAATGTCATTTCGAATTAAGAGAATGTCTTCCACGTATAAAACGAGGAATACTACAGTTCTCGCTACAAATCTGCAATAGATGTATGGTTCATCTGGATTTTTGATAAAGCCAAATTCCTTGACCGTCTCATCAAAACAGATGTTCCAACTCCGCGATGCCTGCTTCAGTCCATAAATGGACTTAAGCAACTTGCAAAACTTTCTGCTTCTCCCACTCTGAATGAAACCCTATGTCTGGTCCATATAGACACACTCCTCTAAATTTCCATTTAGAAAAGCGGTGTTTACGTCCATCTGCCAAATCTCATAATCGTGGAAGGCAGCAATGGCAAGAAGGATCCGAATGGATTTCATCATAGCTACTGGAGAAAAGGTTTCGTCATAGTCCAAACCAGGTCGCTGACGAAAACCCTTTGCAACCAGTCTAGCTTTATAGGTCTCAACCTGTCCATCTACACCAATCTTCCTTTTGAAGGTCCAGTTGCATCCTACGGGTTTTACCCCGTCTGGAGCAATGTCCAACGTCCAAACTATGTTGGTGTACATGGACTCCATTTCGGTCCGCATTGCATCTAGCCATTTTACCGAGTCAACGCTTAGAATCTTCCATACTGAATCTTTTCAGTATGGTGTTGATGTACCTGGACTGTGAGAGTCCTAATATCCTCTTGGATCTATCATGATGGATCCGGATCCCCAGGATGTATGAGGCATCACCCAGGTCTTTCATGGAGAACCTGTGTGACAAGAACCCCTTGACAGATTGTAGCATAGGAATGTCATTTCCTATCAGAAGAATGTCATCCACGTATAAAACGAGGAATACAACAGTTCTTGCTACAAATCTACTATAGATGCATGGTTCATCTGGATTTTTGATAAAGCCAAATTCTTTGACCGTCTCATCAAAACAGATGTTCCAACTCCGCGATGCTTGCTTCAGTCCATAGATGGACTTAAGCAACTTGCACACCTTTCCGCTGCTCCCACTCTAAATGAAACCCTCTGGCTGGTCCATATAGACACACTCCTCTAAATTTCCATTTAGAAAAGCGGTCTTTACGTCCATCTGCCAAATCTCATAATCGTAGAAGGCAGCAATGGCAAGAAGGATCCGAATGGATTTCATCATAGCTACTGGAGAAAAGGTTTCGTCATAGTCCAAACCAGGTCGCTGACGAAAACCCTTTGCAACCAGTCTAGCTTTATAGGTCTCAACCTGTCAATCTACACCAATCTTCCTTTTGAAGGTCCAGTTGCATCCTACGGGTTTTACCCCGTCTGGAGCAATGTCCAACGTCCAAACTATGTTGGTGTACATGGACTCCATTTCGGTCCGCATTGCATCCAGCCATTTTACCGAGTCAACGCTCTGAATGGCTTGCTGGAAGCTAGTAGGCTCATCACAATCTATGATGCAATCCTTTCTATCCCCTTCTATGAGAAAACCGTAGTATCTTTCGGGAGGATGAGACTGCCTACTACTCCTGCGGAGTGGCGTGGGAATGTCCTGATCTTTCGAACCCTCTGGTTCTACTAAGCTTTCAGTAATAGCTCGTGGTTCTGGAATTTCTTCCAGTTCTATTGCGCTCCCACTAATTTCCTTTTCCAAGAACTGGTGTTCTAGAAAGTGGGCATGACGAGAAACAAAAACCTTTTGTTCCTCTTCGCAATAGAAAAAATATCCCTTGGAGTTCTTTGGATATCCCACAAACTTGCACTGTACTGAGCGTGCCTCGAGCTTGTCCGCATGCTGCTTTTTGACAAAAGCTGGACATCCCCATGTCTTAATGTGATTAAGATAGGGTCTCTTCCCACACCACATCTGATATGGTGTAGTAGGCACAGTCTTAGTTGGAACTCGGTTCAAAAGGTATGCAGCTGATTCTAGCGCATATCCCCAGAACGATCGCGGCAACTCAGCGTTACTCATCATGGACCATACCGTATCCAATAGGGTTCGGTTCCGTCTCTCCGATACACCGTTATGTTGCGGAGTGTATGGAGGAGTAGGCTAAGAGAGAATTCCATTCTCTTTTAAGTAACCCAGGAACTCGGCACTCAAGTATTCACCACCTCGATCAGATCTCAGTGCCTTGATACTTTTGCCTGTTTGTTTTTCTACTTCATTCTTGTATTCCTGGAATTTTTCAAAAGCCTCAGATTTATGTTTCATTAAGAAGACATATCCGTACCTTGAAAAGTCATCCGTAAAAGTAATGAAGTATGAATAACCGCTTCGTGCATGCGTAGACATTGGACCGCACACGTCGCTGTGTACGAGTCTCAAGAGCTCGCTCGCTCTTACTCCGTGTCCAGTGAACGGAGTCTTTGTCATCTTTCCTTTGAGACAGGATTGAAAAGTTGCATACGATTGATATTCGAACGGATCCAAATATCCTTCTGTATGTAACTTCTTCAACCTTCTCTCATTAATGTGACCGAGTCTACAATGCCATAAGAAAGTTTTATTGATTTCTGGAGACTTTCTTTTGTGTGTATTCTGGACATTGAAAATCTGTGGTTGGTTTAATACGTATATACCGTTGTTTAATGTACCTGAACCAATCAAAACTTGATTAAGGTGAATGTTCACAACATTACTTACAAATACAAATTCATAACCTTCTTTAGACAATAAAGATACAGAAATGATATTATAAGTTGCATTTGGTACAAAATAACAACTACGCAAAACCAAAAAGTGTCCATCTGACAATCCCAAGTGATAATCCACCACGGCCTCAGCATCCATGCTAGCTCGGTTTGCAACTCTGAGGGTCATATCACCTGCCTTCAAAACTCTACGCTTTCTCAACGCCTGCAAAGAATTACAGATATGAGATCCTGATCTGGTATCCAATACCCAGGAAGTAGAGTTTATTGATAGACAGTTTTCAATAACATACACACCTGAAGCTGAACCCGCAACTCGCTTCAGATCCTGGGTTCTGGCCTTCCAAGCCTTGCAATCCTCTTTCCAGTGTCCACTTTTATGACAGTAGAATCATTCTTCCTTCCCCACAAGCTCTCCCGCTACCTTTGTTGCCTTTCCCTTTCCCTTTCCCTTCGTATCCATTTTACTGACACCGCCCCTTGGTTTGGCGGGGGCTTTCTTCTTCTTTCCCTTGGCTTTCGCCCTGGACCTAGAAGAGGAAGATCCTCCTACAAACAAAGTTGATGTCTTCCTACCTTTCTGTAGGGTGCCCTCAGCACTCCTCAACAAGTTCAGAAGTTCGGAAAGTTCAACCTCCTTTCCTTGCATGTTGAAGTTTAGGACAAACTGGGCGTAAGTGGAAGGAAGGGACTGGAGAATCAAGTCAGTGTAGAGTTCATTCTCCAACGTGGTCCCAAGGTCCGCGAGCTCCTCTATATAGCCAATCATCTTAAGCACGTGTTCCGCTACCGATGATCCGACGGCCAGTCTTGCCGAAAATAGCTTCTTCGACACTTCGTATCTTGCCATACGAGACTGCTCTCCATATAGTTCTTTTGTATGGAGAAATATGGACTCCAGGTCCATATTCTCATGCCTCCACTGATGTTCGTTGTCCATCGAGGCAAGCACGAGGCATTTGGCCTTCGCGCAATCAATCTCCAATGTCTTACGGATTTCTACATCCGCGACACTGGAGGTGGGACCTGGGACGGGGGGAGCTTTGGTGGTAAGGACATACCCCAACTTGTCGTAAGTGATTGCCATCTTGACATTCCTGAGCCAATCTTTGTAGTTTGGCCCTGTCAGTATATTTTTATCTAGTAATAACTTAAGTCCGGTCATGTTGAATGGTCGCTGCAATTAGGAGAGAGAAAAGAAACACTTTAGCATGATGCTCTTGCAAGTTTAGAGTGGTTTTTAGTTTGTCTAAACAGGATGGCTCCCACTGTCTCTCGAATCCCTCCTCAAACCATAAAGGAAGAATTAGTCGGGATCAAACTCACCGTACAATACTTGCTTAACCGTTCAGCCAGGCCAGTGTCGGTACTTCGAGGGAGGTTTTCCAACGCTTTCGCGAAGTTCCTTAATTAAGTAACCTCTTTTCCCTGTGGGCGTAGCCCCGCTAACACCTTTCTAGACACCTACTAGGTTTATAGCATTGATCGTTAAGTGAGAGATTTCCCGAGGAGTAGCATATACTCACAGTAGAATCGGGATCCAAATATCATCGTGTGATAAAACTGAAGGAATCCTACCTGAATCATCACACTCCAAATGGTATGCAGGGCTAGCAAGTTTCAGTGCTTATGAAACTCCCGATGTGGATTTTTGCCCCATGCTCTTATGACCTTGACTTTGGCCAAAATATCATAAGTCACATGTCAAGTTCTACCCGTCATTCTCCTGGTTAATTTGGACCCACCCGTACCTACCCTTGACTTTGGCCAAAATGGCAGCACGACTGTCCCAAACCAATGCATCTACCTATGCTGCACATGAATACCCAATAGCTACCAATCACTATGCCTTGACTTTGGCCAAAATACATTGCTTGAATACTTTTTGACCATTCATGTGGAATGACGGAGGGCTACGAATGGTTTTGGCGAAACCGTGAACGTAGTGAACTTGATATAATCGATGGAACGAGATAGCTTTTAAAAGGAGTGGTTCAAGCTCCGCATTTAAAAGTTTAGTTTTGAAAAGAACCGAGTGGTTTTCAAAGTGTTCCAATCGACTTTTACTTGGTTTATTTTCTTGCATTAAACTTAATGCGTCCCATCTTTTAAATCCTAACATTGCAGAAAACAACCAAAATATGGTGTACGCTTATGCCATCCGCATTCGCCACGGGGTCCCGTTATCACCCGTTAGGTTACTTAACTAACGACAGAACGGGGGCAGGACTAGCGCGGATGCAAAACATAAGCAACACCTAAATAGTTATCATATATATAGATATAAAGCAATGATAGCCATTACAGATCACAGATGAACACTTTGGATATACTATGAATCCGCGATTCGTTCGAGCCTGCAACGAAAAGCGGATTACACGGTCGCGATGAATAGCCAATACCACACCCAAGACCCCTACGGGTGCGGCAAACTACCCGCCAAGTACCCGAAGCGAAGCAACCTCCCTCAACGACGTGAGTAGGTCACTCGGCACTTCGAGATACTCGGTAGTTTGTGCACCCCACCATGGGTCTATCCTAGGAGCAAAAACAGTAAAAAGAAATTATAGAATGACGGCTACAACCCCGACCCGGTTGTGCGGCCAAACAAATAATATTACATCAATTTACATATTACATGAATGAAAGAAAAAGGAAACTCTCATCTCACATCCACCCCGGCTATTCATCCGCGACAATCCACCGAGTTCATATACACAAACCAATAAGCATTACAGATCACAGATATGTATAACCCCCACTAATCAATGTATAGCGATTAGCAGACGTTCAATACATATAAAAATCACAGATATAATCCAATAGTCAAAGTATAGGGAAGTTCGATCAAAAATACGGATTTATAGCCACCCCAAAAACAAATTTCTTGTCACGGCCAGAAATATTAGCTCGTGACCAGCACTTGAATCACGCCACGTCTAAAGGCGTAACGGAATTCAAGTAAGCTGAAACCCAAAATCTAAACATTTTTAAGAAAATAAAGGAGGTGGAGTTTTTGAAATAAAGGTATAATAAAATCAAGGGTGCTTAATGTATAGAAAGAAACATGAATGATGCAAATGAAATTTTTTTGTTTGAAAAACATGTTTCTTCTTTTCAAAAATTTTGGCAGCACCTCCTTTGTATATTTTGATCCAAAACCACAAATACATAGCAAGAATAATGGCATCCCCAAGCGGGAGCTAGCTCTTCGCGAAACGGCGGATCACAACCACGCAATACAATATAAATGATTATATGACGCCCAACGGCGAAGTTCACCACAAAAAAGATAAAGAAAATAGCAAGATATAACCCCAAAGGGAAAATAAAACCCATCGCTAAAATCTCGCAACTACCAGTCTCACTAAGTCTTATTACTTATACAAATCACAAATTTTGTTGATTGATGGAGTTAACTAGATACAATATAAAATGTAATACAAGAGTGGGTACGATACAAATGTCCCACCTAACACTGCAAAACACCCAAAAGAACTTGTGCCAGCGATGCCGCTACTGATCCACGCGGTCAACCTGCAAGAACTGTAGCACAACGGGGGTGAGTTGCCAACTTGTGAATAGAAATATATCTACAAGTAGAAATCGAATAAACAATGACTCCTAGGTCAACTATAACAAAAAGTAATACTATGATATTTAGGGTGACCGGGTCGTATATGTGCCAACAAGGTAGTCAATATCTATATGCATGTGGATAACATCCAACAGTAATAATCAATGCATGCGGATATGTGGATCTCGTCCACCCATAAATCAATATCTATAAGCATGTGCAAAATCTCCGATAATAGAATCGGTGTATGTATGAATGTATGTGGGTCTAATCCACGCGTCAACCACTGACGCAACAATATCATGCATGTAAATATCATAAAAGAGTGTGCATGAAAGTATGAGGATATATATATATCAACGGTGTCCCTCCCGACACATCAAATCATGTAACCTGAGTGCCTAGCATCGACACTCGAAAACATCATGAAAACCGTGCCCAGCATCGGCACGTAAATCCTCATATATCTCAGGCGCCGCATCCTCAGATCGGCCATCAGGCGCCGCACACCCTGGTCGGCCCTCATATCCATCTCGCTACTCCGGTCGGTATCCTCCGGATAACCTCCGAGTCCACATACTATCACCGGTAGGTAGTACTCCCTATGCCGGGCTCACAGTCTAACATATACGAGTCTTCTTGTCCCGGGGTACCTCACCGGGTCCACCATGTACCCGCAGACGATGCCTACCACTCCTCGAATCGGGTTTCACATGCCACTATCAGAACCGAGAAAACACATGGTGGACGCACTGAAATATCATATCAACAGAAACCGGGTTTTTAAAAAAATATATGCTTCCTTTGAAATAGCCACGGTTCTCAAATCCAGATTTCTCATGAAAACAGCATATCTCAATGCGTAAAATAATAGAGCATGATGTATGCGACATGTAAAAAGAAATGCGAGCATATTCGTGTATCATGCAACATGGGATAGTGATATGACATATTAAGGGAAAACCGCTCTTTTAAAATGATTCCAGATTTTAAAATATAACATGTGGTTCCCAATTTTACAATAAACCGGTTATCTATGTAGGTATAATGTGTATACCGGCAAGTATGAATGTATTAATGTATATGTGCAAGCAAGTTATGCGAAGAGTCATATCATGACGCAGCAACCCTACTGTGCAGTGACATGGCAATTATCGATGATGAAGTGTGTGAGCCGGCAAATATGTGTACGTGTAACATACGCATCATCGATAATGGTGTAGGTGTACTATCACAGGTATATGCGATGCAATAATAATATCATGAATTCAGCAAGTAAATCATCAGCTAACAGCTATATGGTATACGTAACTATCATATGTCCGAGTCGGTGAATCTATCAATCGGCATCTAGCCCAAAAACACCGTGTATTGTATAATCCATCGTACGGAAACCTTTATTCAAGGGTAAGGATCAATCATCAAGTCAACTCATCACGCACGGAATATCATCTTGCGGCGGCATTATACTAAAAGGGATCCTATCATCCTATACGACAAATGAGGGTACGGCCTAATATCACATACGGCCTATCATCCATGATTCACAACATTCGATACATATATATAACCCTATATACCTATGTCCCATGTTGCATCTGCAATAATCTCATATCAGGGGACCGGCAGGGTATAAATCATTTCGATCGACTCGCATCCGTATACCATCATATCATATCATCATCTCATCATATCATCAAATTCGTCTTGTATTCTTTCATCGCATTTATGTCTCATATCATGTCGAGTTTACATAAATATGCTATCTCTACTAAGTATAAATATCTAATCTAACAAACACACATGAACCATACAATCAGACTTTTAAAGAAGTGAATCGTAGTTTTGAAAACAGGGGTTACGGTGTTTTTAAAGAAAAGATAACATTTGAAAATCCGTAACATCCCTCATGATATACATTTAAAAGATACATACGATTCTTTGGTTTAGAAAAAGGTATGGTTCGGATGACGCATCTACATCGACTATCTAGTCCTACAGAACCTTAAGCGGTAACATCGCTAAACATCATTCTAGGGTAGTAGCAGCAGCATATCACACTTAACTATTCTCTAGTTTCTAATATGAGTACATAGCTATCTATATTCTAACCTTAGTTCCCTAATCTAGGTTTCCTAACCATACTCTATAAATCGGTTTTCCATCAGAAGTTTGCGGGGGTGCTATACGCCATCCACCCGACTTCTCCGGTAGATATAGATCTACTCACCCGGTCTTCGCTCGCCGAAATCGATGACGCCATGCTTCTTTGCCTCGGAATCCATGCGAGGGTACCTACAATAATAACCAATCGTAATACGTTTTAAAATTGATGCAGAAAACCGATACAGCGCACAGTGTGCTCATAGGTTGAAACCTATGGCCTAAACGTGGAAATCAATCAACCAATCCCTGTTGTCGATGTACGAACACCCGACAACCAAATACAAATCCAAATATCAAGAAACTGCATTTTAAAATACGGAAAACATAACCAAAAACACACCAAAATGCTTCCAGATTTTCCCCAGATGACAATTAGCCAAAACTGCACATAAGAGGGGTCTAATTTAGTGCAAAATGAGCTATGGATCAAATCTGGGACAATTCTGTAAGTGCACGGCGGCGCCCCGGCCGTCAATCCGATGCCGGAATGCGGAAGCGGTGATTTACTTTAATTTTTCAAACCGGCACCACCGCGCACTATAAAACCCGGATCGTGCCATTAACTAGTCATAGCTAACTACAAGATGGGAAGAGAAATATACCGAGTGATCCGTGTCCTCCGGTCTTCTCTTCGTCGTCCCGATCTCTCGCGGAATCTACGGTCTCCATCACTTTACCGGAAGGGCACCACATCGCCGGCTTCTTTTACGGGCTCCCACCTCTGGTCCGAGGCAACTCGAGCATGAAGTTGGCGAGTCGACGTGCCCAAGGTATGCTGTAGAATCGTGTAGAGAACTATGTGTCTCATGGGGTTCATGGAGGTTGCCTTTTGGTAGAGGAAATGAAGTATATCCTTTTGTGGAGGAACTTGGGGATTTTTGCAAGCATGAAAGAGCAAAAATCCCCCATCAAAAACATGGACAGCCCCTAACTTTTCATGGCCGGCCATGGTGAATGCGGAGAGTGAAAAATGGAGTGTATATCATCATCCAAAAGAAGTGAGGCACAACATAATGCAAGAGAGAGAAAAAAGTGATGATGTGTAGAAATGATTACTAGCAAAACCAACACACAAAAACCATCATCATAACCCATCATCATCACCAAAAGCCAAGTCATGATGAAGTCAAGAAGTCAAGGTCAAAGAAGAGCTATCACGATACAACAATATGCAATCACCACCCTCCACAAATGCTTATTTGCACAATTGCAAATAAGCCCTCCTCCACCAATCTTCGGCCAATGAAAGATACAAAGAAATATGGCCGAAACGGAAAGCAAACTGGCAACTCCAGAAAACTGGTCCCGTAATAAATTACAGGAAAACCCCGATACTGTGTATACACACCCGCATCTGTATTCCGACCGAATACAAATGCAATGAGACAAAGTCTATACTGTACTATACTAGGATCCGGCTTAAACCAAAGCCGGCTAGTATTATCCGTCTGATCCTGATCCGTGCAATACCGCACGTATCTGATCGAACCCAGCCATATATCCATACGGCCTCTAGTACTAACCGTCCGATCTTGATCCGTGCAATACCGCACGTGTCTGATCGAACCCTGCCATATCTCCATATGGCCTCTACAACGTTTCGCCCGAAACTTGAGTAACTGTATGTGTGGTGGACTCTAAAGACTCGTCAATACTATGGCTGTTGATTTAACCACTAGCACGTCAGAGGTATTAGCCATACGTGACGGGCCACCATCTATTGACCAAAAGGGACGTCGATAAGCGAACTCATCCTGACACCCAACTGACAATATCCGTACAGTCCGGTCCGTTCGTCTATGAGCATCGCATGGCGGGCCTAGGAGGTTGGTAAAAGTCAGACCCCCAAAAGTGGTACAAGTCATGTCGGAGTGTAGCCTAGAACACCCTGAGATACTACTGGAATACCTACCAGTAAATCTCCTGCCTCGGCCGAGGGCTTCGTGTAATGGCTCTCCTAGACACAGCGCGACCTCACCCCCAATACCGGGAGAGACGAACCCCTGAAGATCCGCTCACTGCCTCCATGTGGCTCGGGACTGTACCTAACTAAAACCTGTTTGCACGTCTCCTTTGAGCGTGGTAGGGTAGTAATCAAAGTACAGTGGGAACTCACACGAGACAAATGACGATCCCCAGGTCGATGAACTAACCTGTACACATGTCACCAGGGAACTGCTATCTGACGTCAGGTATAAGACCAACTAGCATGTTCCCGGCGAGTCCTGTCCGGTGTACTCATAACCCAATGTGCACCTGTATACATTTTAGGTGAACAACCTGACACCAGTGGCTTGTGAGACCGGCCACCGCCCCTCGTCGGGGTCTCGACTGTAGACACTAGTCTACTCTGGAGTATCGATGCCCTGTCTCGAAACTCCCACGACTAGGGACTTTTTAAGGATGTGCTTATAAACCCCAGCTCCCACTTATATGATCGCCCTCATACTGCTGGTGGTCAAGCAAGAATCCTAGGGGCTCTATCAACGTGTAATAGCGACATGTCAGGTCATCTAAAGCAGTACATGATGATAAAGATAAACCAGATAGCATACTATCATCTCGAGTAAGACTGTCCTACCGGGATAGGTCCTCCCTCAATCATTGCAATCACGTGCCTGTGATCCAATAATTGACTCTGAGGGCACAATCTCCAACAATCTCCCACTTGCACTCAAGGCTAATTATCGCGATGTCGCATACTCACAGCCCGTGTG
This sequence comes from Agapanthus africanus, assembly GCA_030015575.1. Classification (NCBI taxonomy): domain Eukaryota; kingdom Viridiplantae; phylum Streptophyta; class Magnoliopsida; order Asparagales; family Amaryllidaceae; genus Agapanthus; species Agapanthus africanus. The sequence goes on along the minus strand of JASDDO010000014.1, from coordinate 456,945,493 downwards.
ATACCGAACACCCAACTCCTCTACTAGTCAGTCTCACAAAACTCGTTTGCAAAACTATTGCGTTCGAGGAATAGCCTCAGTGAGTGGATCCGCCTTGATGTTTCTTTCTATGTCTCTCTATATCTCATGTTCGCGGAGAAAGCCATTTCCCGCAATGAGCAATACCTGTCTTAAAATTTGTCTAGATGTCTGATGGGACCTAGCTCATAAATGAACCCCAAATCCAAATTCCTTAGACTGTATCGTCAACTGAACTTAATCAGTATCCTGCGCCATGCCTCCCTCGGTATTGCCTTGTACCACCTGTCCAAAATACTGCCCTTCGTCAGAAGGAAAACTATAACTCTGACAACCTCCCTGTCGTCCAGGTCACCTTAGAAGTCTGGAATGATAACTGTCTCCCGAATGAGGCTGTCGTTATCATATCCCTAGAACATCTACTTATGTTCTAAGACTGCTTCCGACTGTTTCTCCAGGATTGGATCAATGTCAACTTATTGCATCTAGTGCAAGAACAACATCTGGTGTGGTACTTGACATCTCATGATTGACTCAATTGCCTTAGCAAGTGATCTGCCAATCATGCACATTCCTCCCCCCTTTAGTCTGTAAGACACCTTTAGAGAGGGTGACTCTATCACCTGCAGATGCACCACCATGCCAGGAGTCGTCCATTCTAAATACTTTTAGAATGCTGTCAAGTACCCTTAATTGGGAAACCACCCAAATCTAGATCTAAAACCATAGATCTAGTAACCAGTATGTCTGATATAATATCCAAGTCCCATGTGGAGAAACCACTGTGTGACGACCAAAGTATAACCGATTGTAGTATAGGAATATCACTTCCTACTCTGTGTATGTCATCCAAATACCAGGACATTACACCCTACTACCTTCTTAACAAATCCATCCCCTATTCTGATGAAGTCAAACATATGATTGTCACATCAGAAATAGATGATCTATCTCTGCTACTCTGCTTTAGTCTATAAATAGACATAAGCAACCTATCCACCAATGCTTCCGCTACTCCCACTGACTATGACAACCCTCTGGCAGAGTCATATACACGTACACTTCTAAAACTAGTTTAGAACGACGCTATACTCATCCTCCTGCAGGGTCTCACAGTCTGGAACAACAGTAATGGCAAATCTGGGTAAACAAGAACCTCCCTGTCACCGTCCTTGAGGCTACCGGAGTACCTCTCGGGTGCCTGAGGTTACCCACCTTATCTGCGGAGTGGCTAATGGAATGTCAATCCAGATTGAATCTATAGGTTCCTTATCAAATCTTCAGTAATCGTTTGTGGTTCTGGAATCACTTCCAGTTCTACCATACTCCCACTTCTGTTTTCTGAAAAAATCCATTTTTATTAAAACTGTGGCGAGTCTAGAACAATATCACTATTGATCTTCCAGATGGTAGAAAGTCAACCCTCGTCATAGCCTGGGTCAACCCACAAACAGCCATTATAGAAACGTGCCTTAAGTTGTCCAGTGTCTGGTTTTAATCATAAGCCGGACAACTTCCCGTACCTTAACATCGTTAAGATATGAACTGTTCTATATCCAATATAGAACCAGAGGCACTGATTTAATTGAACCAGATTCAAATCATGCAGCTGTCTCCAGTGCATGTCAACTAAATGGAAGAAGGCCGATCAGCGTTACTCAACTTAGGATTGCTTCTAATTATGAGTAACCTGAAAGAGAAGCAAGTTCTCTTAATCACTACTATCAACTGAATACCATTCACAAGTATCTACATCTTCGATCACATTGAAGAATCCCGATACTTGCAATACTTGGTTCTCTACTTTACTCTTATACCTATAACTCCTCAAAACTTAGACCCTGTGTTTGCACGAAACACTTGTCTAAAAACTAGAGAAGTCATATGTAAACCGAATATAGTACGAGGACCAACCCCTCTGTCCTGATGGACTCTGGACAACATACAATACTCTGTATAAGTTCCTTGAGTCTAATAACTCACTCCCTGTGTTTCGTAGGTTGAAAACTGTACTGTGGTTATGAAGAATTACACCGTTGTTTAATGCTCCATACCTAACCATCCACTGATATAGGTAAATGTCATCGACATAATTTCAAAAAGGTATGTCTCACTCTATAAAAATAGACGTACAGATATATCAATTTGAAATTGGTGCATAACAGCTGATATTCAAAACCAAATATTTGCCGACCGGCAAACAGCCCAGGTGATTTCCTCAAATATCACCGATTACAACGAATCCCGATATAATGAGGATGATCACCCAATTCCCAATAACTTACTCCCACTCATCATCTGTAAAACCATACAGATATGAGAATCATACCTGGTAAATACATACCCTGGAGTAAGTATCTAATCGGGAAATCAGTTTTCCTTTAACTGTACACAGCGAAACTGAAACATTGAAATGTTTCGATGGGGTATCCCGGTATTCCTAGTAATGCCTCTTCCATTATCCATATTCACAACTGTAACCGTGTAATTCTTTGCCACCTCTCCAAATCCCTTTATATGTCCTTAGTCATTACCTTCTGCACACCCCTTTAGGCCAAAAGGTTTTCTTCTTTCCCTACTGTTCGGCACCAGCCTATGGTTTGGAAGAAGACTATCCAATAAGCATAATGGGTGTACTGTCCTAATCCTAGTAGCACTCGCAATGCGAGAGAAGGTGAAGATAAAAGACAACCCAATAAACCTTATTCCTATTTCTCCTGAACCAGAATCCATCCCCGAACTGGAACAAGTTCCTTTCGAGTTCGTATATAACCATACGATGGAGTATCCAATAAACTGTGGATCTTCGTAGTGATACGGAGTGTTCTGGAGAAATACAAAGGTGATTTAGGATTGGCGAAGAAATACTTGGTTTGGTTGTGAATAGCAGTCGCAATTTACGTTGCCCTCTTACTAATCCCTTTCTTTGTCTTTACATAATACCTTCTGTACACCATCGTTATGCTAATTGGTTTTCTTCATTCCCCACCGTTCGGCACCAGCCTAAGGTTTGGAAGAAGACTATCCAATTTGCGTAATAGGTGTACTACTCCTAAACCAAGGAGTACTCGCAACCTGAGGTAAGGTAAAAGAAAAAGACAACCGAATAGTCCTATCCGTTTTCTCCAGAACCGGAAACCATCCTCGAATTCCTTCCAGTTCGTATCTAACCATACGATGGTTTTGTCCAATGGAAGTGGACGTTCGTAGTAATACGAGGTGTCCTGGAGAAAAGGGTAAAAGTAGGAGTGGCAATGAGGTATGCAACTCTGACAATCCAAAAGTCAGTGTTAAGAAGGTTCGGTCAACTTGGTCACTGAGTCATAGTCTTAGGGTCGGGTCAATGGTCGCTGCCAAAGAGAAAGAGAAAAGAAAAACTCAGCGTGCACTCTAACTTAGATCAGAATGGTTACCAATTTATCTAATCTGGAAACCTCCCATTGTACCGTCAAATTCTCCTCCAAACCTGAAAGAAGAATTAGTCGGGATCACCCGAGGAGTAAACCAACTCATCAGAGGGAATCGGGATCCAACTATCATCGCATGATAACGTGACGGAATCCGCTCATGCTATCACACTCCAGAAGGTATGCGCATATCTGGCAAGTTTCAGCTTCTTTAGAAACTCCCGATGTGATTTTTGCCCCCATGCTCTTATGACCTTGACTTTGGCCAACATATCATAAGTCACATGTCAAGTTCTACCCGTCATTCTCCAGGTTAATTTGAGCACACCCATACATACCCTTGACTTTGGCCAAAATAGTAGTACAACTGCCCCAAACCAACACATCTATCTATGCTGCATATGAATACCCCAATAGCTACCAATCACTGTGCCTTGACTTTGGCCAACATACACAGCTTGAATACTATGGACCACCCATATGAAACGACGGAGGGCTACAAATGGTTTCTGGCGAAAACCATTAATGTAATGAACTTGATATCGTTGAAGGAACGGATAGCTTTTAAAAATATAGTGACGAAAACCTTTGCTAAAGAGGTCACTCCCGGTGAAGGGATCTCGGCTCTTTCCCCGTAGAATGAGGTGCAGGATATTCTAACTGAATACCATGGTGCAAAGCAAAAATAATCGGCTATAGTGAAGTTATTGCCCTGACGTAAACTTTTTGTCCAAGGGGTCACTCCCGGTGAAGGGATCTCGGCCCTTGCCTCGTCGACTGAGGAGAAGGATATTCCAACTGAATACCACGATGCAAAACAAAAGAGAACGTCCTTGCAATAACAGCTTTTTGAAAAGTGTTCCAACAACATCAGATTAGGTTTGTTCTTAACTTGCATTGATCCGAATCAATGCGGTCCCATCAATTGATCACACCACAAAGAACGAAAATATACTGATGTACGTATATGCCATCCGCATTCGCCACTGGGTCCCGTCATTACCCGTTAGGTTAGCTAACTAACGACAGAGCGGGGACTGGACCAGCACGGATGCAAAACATATACAACATCTACAAATATATATCAATATATAATTTTCGCTCAAGGCATGATAAAATGCAACATCACAGAAATGTACAGCATCACAAAAACAATACAGATATCTGGGATCCCCGGGTTTCACAGAGCCGCTACTGAAACCCGACGTTCCCTTGGTCGTGTGGATAGCCTGTGCAATGAAATCCTAGACCCCTACGGGCGCGGCAAGTTACCCGCCAAAACCTGAAGTGAGGCAGCCCCCTTCAGCAACGTGAATGGACCACCCAGCACTTCACGGAATCCGGTAACTTGGGCACCCCTCCTGGGTCAACCTGTACCCCCTACGAGTGCGGCGAATATCCCGCCAATTCTAGAGTGAAGCCCCCTCCGTCTCAATGCCGTGAGATGCGGACCCGTTGCCCTCTAGAACCCGGCTATCCGTGCACCCCTCCTTGGTGTAATCCTAGTACAGAAAGTAAAATATACATACAACGGGTACATCGACCGCAACCTGGTCGTGCCCCAAAAGAATAATATACAACAGGCAGTGACGGCAGTCCACATGTCGGACGCTCGCCCCGCAATATAAAATGTACATAATACAACAAAATTGTACTAGCATTGCATCCAGGCTATCCCCCACGACCAATCCGCAACATCACAGCACAATCACAGAACATCAACGTGAATGTCATGTTCGCAAATCCGTCTAACAGGGCTATAGCAGTGTAACGTTTTGAAAATCTTTTCGGTGAAATTTCGAAAAAATCGGTAAAATAAGGGGGTTTTCTGTAAAAAGTCAAAATACAAATATCTTATTATAAAAATTAAATATACATATTTTAACTATGTAATTGCTATTATTTGGTGTTTATTAAGCCGCTGGTGAAATTTCAAATTTTCAGAAAAAATATTATTTTATTATTATTTTAAGCCGTCACTAATACATTTAATTAGGGAAAATTATAAATTGGAATGAGTTGAAACAAATTTTGTGCATCATAAAACATTAAATAAAATTTTATCATGTGGTTTTTGGAACGAAATTATTTACCAAAACGGTTTAGAAATTATTGAAGAAAAAAGGCTTTTTTTTAGCGTAAATGGATGTTTGGGGTATTATATTTATCATTTTTCATCACCCCACACCCATACCCACACTCACACACCCCCATTTTTCCTTTCCTATGGCTGATTTCAGCAGTCCCCCCCTCAATTGTCCCCACTTGTGTTGCAAAAGAAAAGAAAGAAAAGAAAAGAGAATGATAGAAGTAAAATGTTGACTTTTTGACCACATTCTCTCTCCAATCACCTCACACTCTCTTCTCTCCCCTCATTAGCCGAGCCCTTGCTGATTTCCTGCAGCCCTCCTCTCTTTTTACCTCATCTCATCTCTTCTCCAAAATTCCCACCCTTTTTACCTTCAAAAATTCATCAAATTCCACCTAAAATCAAAACAAAATCAAAATCCAACTCCTACCCATTTTTCATTTGCCTATCTAGCATGGATCTAGGGAATAAGATTTCAATTTGGGAGGCTATAAGTGCTTGTGGATCTTCAAATGTTTTTGGGTATAATTTCTAAACCTTTTGCTTAATTTGTTACTAATTTCTTAAGCTAATTTAATTAAGTGTTAATTTGGATATGTGAGTTTAATTGCAAGTTTTGGAATTCAAGTTATGAATTTGAATGCAAGTTAGGGTTTGTAAAATTGGTGTATGGTTGTGTGTTATATTTAGGCATTTTGTCATGTTAATACAAGATTAGTAGCTAGTGCTAATGGTTAGTAAAAAAAAAATTGTGTTAATGTGCTAATTTGCCTACTAGATTTTTGAATTGGTTAAATACTTGGGATTAAAAATGTGTTTAGGTTTTTCATGACTTCATTAACTTTATTAAGTGTGGTTTAATGCTTTAGATCATGCAAATCTAAGCTAGATTGTAGTTTGTGCATTTTTGCTTTGAAATTGTTAAAAAGGGTATTTTTGTAAACTAGAATATTAGGGTTTTTGGAATTTAATGAGATTAAATTCCGGAAATTGTTTATATGACTTATTTAAGATATTTAATAAATATATTGGCCGCTACATTCATTTAAACATCATGTTTTGTACAAAAACGGCGAAATGTGCTTGCTAGATTTTCGGAAAAATGACCTTTTAAGTAAAATTGGGGTTTTTGTGAGTTTTAACCTAGTTTATATTAAAATTAGTGTTCGTGAATGTGCAAATGAGTGTGATTGGATTTTTCTCGATGGTTTGACGTTTGTACATCGACATCGAGGGTTGGTTTGACTATTCTTGCATGCGTAGGCGATAGGTTTGGACCTATACGTCATACGCGTGCCGATTTGATTTTCGTATGCCGTTTCGATCTCGAATTTAGTTTTAATGAGATATGGTGCGTTATGATATGTAGGTACCCCCATGTGGACTTCGAGACGACAAGCAAGCGCGTGGCGACGTCGGCACCGGCTAGCGAGGACCAGGTGAGTAGATTTATATCTACGGGGAGAAGTCGGGTGGATGGCGTATAGCACCCCCGCAGTCCGTGGTGGTGTATACGGATGCGTATACACACCAACAATTATTATATGTTATTTGGGATTAATAACGATGCTTAGGATGGATATTGGTGTGTTGGATTACTTTAGTGTTGCGAACCCTAGGGTAGTGTTGCACTACACATACACACATACATACTTGCATACATTCCTATTGATATGTGCTCATGGGATTCTTTATAGTTATGTGTTCACATGGGTATGGGACTATGTGTTCACATACGGATTGAGGATGATACTTGGGGTTGAGCTGAGTCGATGAGATTTGATTGAGGCCGTGAGATCGGTGATATAGCAGGACTCGTATTTGAGATACGACATGACGTTGTAGCGGGTCCTTGACGTAGTGTTTCACACACGTCCATGCATACTTAGGCGGTATCAGTATGGTACTAGACGTAGATCAGTACCCCGATCATGATAATTTATAAATAGGATACCAGGTGAATAGTATGATGAATGTGATATTGACCCGTACCCAGATTTGGGATGCCGTACGACGGATTTACGTACGAGCTATATTTTCATGTTTGATCCGCACTCTTGACTTGGGATGTCTGATTATAGATATGGTATCGGATATGATATTATTGAGGCGGGATCACCGACTATACATATACAGGTAGGTATATGTATCGACTCAGATAATAGGCGGTTTCCTTACCTGTAGTTCAGCTTGTTAGTTCAGCCGTATAGTTTAGTGTAGTTGTTAGATTAGATTAGACTCCTACCTATTTCAAAAACTAACGAATCGTGGGTATTTTAAAAGACAGCCCAAGGGATCCTACGGATATTTCAAAAGACTTATCTTTTCATAAAAACACCGTAGCCCCTATTTTCAAAACCCCATGATTCGTGTTATTTCAAAAGGCACCATTTGTAGGACTTATATTAGTTTAATACGGATTAGTTATCGTTATGTCTAGTATTCTGCTTCCGCACATTATTGCTGTTCGCTCTGCCCCGCATACTTATTTTGCTGCATACTCCATTATTGATATCATGATGTTAGGACACCAGCACCATTACCGATGATGCGTATGTACCACATACACTTACTTGTCGGCTCACACACATCTTCATCGGTAATTGCCATGTCACGTACACTTAGAAAATACTATTGCTTGGCTTAGCTTGTTAGTTAGTAGTTGATACGATATTAGTGTACCTGGGTTATATGCCAGTTTAGACATTGTAGTTATTACTTGTCACTTCATGCATACTGTTATTCCATTGTTCATGCCTAGTTATTAATTATACATTGCAACTTGGTTATTGACACCATATACATTCATTAGCATTGACATATGCACTTGTGATGACTTCTTGAGATTTATGATATTTCTGGATTTTGGGGGAAAGCCGCAAAATTTCTAAACTTATTAACCTTTTAAAATATGTAAATTGCGGTTTTCTAGTGATGTAAGTGTCGTCCACCATGAGTTTGCTGTGGTTTTCGAGATCAGTGTCGAGGAGTGGAGGAACCGTCACGGGTACATGGTGGGCCCGGTATGGTATCCCGGGGCAAGATGAATGTGGTGTTGACGTTGAGCCTAGCAGGGGACAGATTACCTACCGGTGATATTACCCGACGCGTCGGATATCCGGAGGATACCGTCGTGGTCTTGAGATGGATGGTAGGGGCCGGTCTGGACTGACGGTGCCCTAGATATTGAGATTGAGACATTGATATTTCGAGACAATGAGATTTATGTTTTGTGTCGATACTAGACACTGTTGATACTGATTTCATTATGATACCTCAGTTTAAAAATACGAAGGAAATCTCACTAATTTATGAAAACAGTTTCTTCATTTACATGTATTCTGTTTTCATTCATTCATACCTCATTCATATGATATATTGCTACCTGAGGCACTGACACGGGCACATGAGATTACACTCGGGTTAGATATTTACCCTAGCCTTGTTATAGGCTGCTGGTTATATATTTGAGGATATATTATGATCATTGACCTAGGTTGCGTTATTTATGCGATTTCTGTGCGTAGATGTTTTTCTATTCACGAGTTGGCAACTCACCCCCGTTGTGCCCCAGTTTCTTGCAGGTTTGCCGTACAGGTTTCATTACGGCTTTGCGGGCTCAATTTCATTCGGGTGACTTGCTAGTAGGTGGGTTTTTCTTGTATCATACCCATCATATTACCTTGTATAATATTATTCCGTTGCATCTAGTAAATTCCATCAACCAAACATGTTTTTTTTTAGATAGAGACCAGTGTTGTTTATTCTTTCGACCTTAGAGTCGCTCGTTATATTTCTGGTGGTTTTGAGTTTTCTTTTGAGTTTTGATCCTCGCCGTTGGCGTTGTATATTATATTGTTTGTGTGGTTGTGACCGTCGATTGACGAAGAGCTAGCTCCCGCTTGGGGATGCCCGTTTCTTGATTTCGTATAGTATTCATGTTGTATCCCGTTTGGGGGCCAATATTTTCAAAGGAGACTCTGCCGAAATTTTCAGTAAATTTTTGATGTTTTAAAAACTGCATAATTCGGCTTATGCTATTAAAAACTACTTGTTTTAAATTGGTTTTCCTTCACTCTACTACTTTTCTTGGTTTGGATTTCTGGGTTTTCGGTTTACTTAGATTACATACGCCTCGAGACGTTCGTAGTTTAAGTGCCGGTCATGTTCCGTACTTCGGGTCGTGACAAGCAGTTAGACTGGATTTACCGATCAAGTGACATTCACGGTCGCAGATATAATGTAAATACTGTGAACTAATGTGTTTAAAATATCCGATCGATCAAATTTTAATAAGTAGGCCCCAAGTACTACTGTAGCACATCAAAAATTCTGGGCCCAAAATTAATATTCCAAAAACCCTATTTATAACCCAGAAAGCAACTTCAGAAATTTGATACGGCAAGGACATCATTGTGCGGCGGAACCGCAGCCCAAAGGGGGGTTTGGCCGCGGTTCCGCGGTCCCATTGTCGAGTTACTGTATCGAATTTCTACAGAATGCTTAGAACTGTTAGTGTATATGCCCTAGAGGCCATTACTGTATCATACTAGTTTGTATATTACTTAATGGAAGCTTGGGATATTCACAGTTGTATATACAATCTTGCTCGAAATGGTAGTATGCTACTTGGTTTGTCTCTGCTTTAATATGTGCATGTGTTTCTTTTAGCATATTGCAGGTATACATATTAGTAGAGCCCTTAGGATCTGTGCTTGATTACCAGCGTTGCGATGGCGCTCGCACTCGTGGGAGCTGGGTAATCTATAAGCACATCCTTATACAGGTCCCTAGTCGTTGGACTATCGAGACAGGGCATCGATACTCCAGAGTAGACTAGCGTATGCGCTTCTCATCCCAGTGTGGGAGACGGTCTGTCCCACAGCCGTTAGTACGTCGTACTTGGGATAGTATGCGGGTGCTCGTTAGGTTACGAGTACACTGGACAGGACTCGTCGGGAACTGTTGGTTGGTAATATACCTATCGTCAGTTATCAGTTCCCAGGTGACATGAGTACAGCTTAGTCCGCTGACTTGACACTGTCACTTCGCCTCGAGTGTGTTCCCACTGCACTTTGATTACTACCCTACCACGGCTCAGAGGAGTCGTGCAAACAGGTAGTTTTTGGGTGCAGTCCCGAAGCACTTGGAGGCAGTGACGGTTAGACAGGATTCGTCTCTCCCGGTATTGGGGGTTGACATCGCGCTGTGTCCAGGAGAGCCATTACACGAGTAGTCCCTGGCCAGGGCAAGCGAGATATACTGGTAGGTTTCCAGTGTTATCTCAGGGTGTTCTGGGCTACACTCCGACACGACTTGTACCGCTATTAGGGGACTGACGTTCACCGCCCCCCTAGGCCCGCCATGCGATGTATCAGACGAACAGACCGGACTGTACGGAGATTGTCACATACAGGCTCAGTAGGAGTGCAGATGGGGTTCACCTCGTCAGTCTTCTTATCGACATCTACCTGGGGACCGTTACGTACAGCTAGTGCCGCTTGCGGTCTGTGGTTAAACCCACTGCCAGCGTAGTGTCGAGTCTTTAGAGTCCCACACAGAGAGCTATTCGCCTTTAGGCAAAACGAGTAGAGGTCGCATGGTTTTGCGACAGGGTTCGTTCGCATCCGCGCACTTGTGCACGGTTGCTGTCCGGACAGTTTATACTAGCGGGCTTTGGTTTAAGCCGGATCCTAGTATATGATTTGAGATTGGTTTTTCTCATTGTGTTCGTGTTCCTCGGATCACGAATGCGGGTGCGTATGCACGGTTGCTTGAGGTTGAGGGAGAGGACCTTGTTTAGGGTTAATGACTATTGTCATTTTATTAACCCTATTGTTTTTGTGTGTGTTATTGTTAATTAATAATTAGCTTAATTATTGTGCATGGTTGTTGTTGTTGACACTTTGACTTTGTTGACTTGTTGACCAAGTTGACAATTTGACCATGATCATTTCATTTGGAAGATGCTCTTTGATTCTTGCAAATTGCATTAATAATGAAATGATAATGGTCACCTCATGATTTACCATGACAATTTTCAAGCTAATTATACAATTAAAATAACTCACACATATTAGTGAGAATGGCTCACTAGTTTATCATTCTATCATATCTTTTCTCTCTCTTGCTCATCCTCTCCCTCAAGCTCTCTCCCTCTCATGTGTTGAGAAACAAAAAGCTTGAGAAAAACCTTCACTTGATCTTCTCTACTCACTTCTAGGGTTCAAGTCTTAGCATTTCTTGCACTCTAGTTACTCCTAGCTTGGAGTTGAAGCTAAAGGTGGTGGCTTTCAAGTGGATCTTTCTTTGACGGAAGGAGACTAGCAAGGTGAGGCCTTTCTACCGTTCCGACGAGCAAGGAGAGAAGGACTAAAGACCAAAGGTATAACCTTTCCATCACTTAGCTACTTTGTAGTTGGGGTTAGCTAGTTTTAGTTTAGCAAAGATCCTCACAAGCTTGGTCCATGTTGCCTAAGTCAATAAAAATCCGTTTTTTATTATGTTTTCCGCCTCCCCGCAAGTACCGGGGTGGGAAACGTGGACTTACAGTGGTATCAGAGCCTAACTAAACTCAAACTAGCTAGGTAGTGAAGTGTAACGAAGTTTCGAAACCGAAAAATCCAAAAACCGAACTTTGAAAAACCCTAGTTTCTGTTGAAATTTTTTCTGCTCAAAATAGAAAACTTTATATTTGTAAATTCATCTCAGGGTTTTTTAAAAACACCCATGAAAAACGAGACAGAGAGTCATCCAAACCGCCGCGCTTCCGCCGCACGAGGTAGGCTCGTGCCGCGGAAGCGCCGCGGTTTGATGCCCTCTCTGCATCGTTTTTCGTGCAGTGTCTTACTGTGTTGATTTTAGGATTTTTAGGATATATATTATATGCCCAGATTTTCCAGAACTAAAATTTGCTTTTGTGGGCCTATAAATCCGTATTTTTCGGAACTTCACTACGCTTTAACTACATCGGTTATATCTGTAATGCTTGCATGTATTGAACGTCGGCTAATCGCTATAATACGATTAGTCGGGGTTATACATGATCTGTGATTGCTATTGGTTTGTGGATATGAATGGATTGGATTGTCGCGGGTGAATAGCCGGGTTGGATGTGAGATGAGCGTTGTTTTTCTTTCATTCATTTGTAACATGTAAATTGATGTAATAATATTCTTTGTATGGCCGCACAACCGGGTCGGGGTTGTTGCCGTCATTGTATAATTCTTTTTACTGTTTTTGCTCCTAGGATAGACCCATGGAGGGGTGCACAAACTACCGGGTACTCGAAGTGCCGAGTGGCCTACTCACGGTGGTGAGGGAGGTTGCTTCGCTTCGGGTGCTTGGCGGGTAGTTTGCCGCACCCGTAGGGGTCTTGGGTGGGGTATTGGCTATTCACCGCGACCGTGTAATCCGCTTTGCGTTGCAGGCTCGAACGCATTGCGGATTCCTAGTATATCCAATGTATTCATCTGTGATCTGTAATGTCTATCATTGCTGTATATATATATATAAATAACTATTTAGGCGTTGCTTATGTTTTACAGCCGCGCTAGCCCAGCCCCCACTCTGTCGTTAGTTAAGTAACCTAACGGGTGATGACGGGGCCCCGTGGCGAATGCGAATGGCATAAGCGTACGTCATATTTTGGTTGTTTTCTGCAATGGTAGGATTAATTGATGGGACGCATTAAAAGAACTAATGCAAGAAATAAACCAAGTAAAAGTCGATTGGAACACTTTGAAAACCACTCGGTTCTTTTCAAAACTAAACTTTTAAACGCGGAGCTTGAACCACTCCTTTTAAAAGCTATCTCGTTCCATCGATTATATCAAGTTCACTACGTTCACGGTTTCGCCAAAAACCATCCGTAGCCCTCCATCATTTCGGTTAAATATTCGGTAGTATTCAAGCTATGTATTTTGACCTCACGCCAAGGCATAGTGATTGGTAGCTACCGGATATTTATCCGTTGCATAGATAGAATGCGTTGATTTGAGACAGTCGTGCTGCCGTTTTGGCCTACGTCAAGGGTAGGTACGGGTGGGTTCAAATTAACCAGGATAATGATGGGAAGAACTTGACATGTGACTTATGACATTTTGACCTCACGCCAAGGTCATAAGAGCATGGGGCAAAAATCCACATCGGGAGTTTCATAAGTACTGAAACTTGCTAGATTTGCATACCATTTGGAGTGTGGTGATTCTGGTAGGATTCCTTCAGTTTCGTCACGCGATGATATTTGGATCCCGATCCTACTGTGAGTATATGCTACTCCCCGGGAAAACTCTCACTTAACGATCAATGCTATAAACCTAGTAGGTGCCTAGAAAGGTGTTAGCGGGGCTACGCCCACAGGGAAAAGTGGTTACTTAATTAAGGAACTTCGCGAAAGCGTTGGAAAACCTCCCTCGAAGTACCGACACTGGCCTGGCTGAACGGTTAAGCAAGTATTGTACGGTGAGAATGATCCCGGCTAATCCTTTTCTTTACGGTTTGAGAAGGGATTCGAGAGACAGTGGGAGCCATCCAGTTTAGACAAACTAAAAACCACTCTAAACTTACAAGAGCATCATGCTAAAGTGTTTCTTTTCTCTCTCCTAATTGCAGCGACCATTCAAGATGACCGGACTTAAGTTACTATTAGATAAAAACATATTGACAGGGCCAAACTACAAAGATTGGCTCAGGAATGTCAAGATGGCTATCACTTATGACAAGCTGGGGTATATACTTACCACCAAAGCTCCCCCTGTCCCAGGTCCCACCTCCAGCGTCGCGGATGTAGAAATCCGTAAGACATGGGAGATAGATTGCGCGAGGGCCAGATGCCTCGTACTAGCCTCGATGGACAACGAACATCAGAGGAGGCACGAGAATATGGACCTAGAGTCCATATTTCTCCATACAAAAGAACTGTATGGAGAGCAGTCTCGTATCGCAAGATACGAAGTGTCGAAGAAGCTCTTTTCGGCAAGGTTGGCCGTCGGATCATCGGTAGCGGACCACGTGCTTAAGATGATCGGCTACATAGAGGAGCTCGCGGACCTAGGGACCACGTTGGAGAATGAACTCTATACCGATTTGATTCTCCAGTCCCTTCCTTCCACTTACGCCCAGTTCGTTCTTAACTTCAACATGCAAGGAAAGGAGGTTGAACTTGCCGAGCTTCTGAACATGTTGAGGACTGCTGAGGGCACCCTACAGAAGGGTAGGGAGACATCCACTTTGTTTGTAGGAGGATCTTCCTCTTCTAGGTCCAGGGCGAAAGCCAAGGGCAAGAAGAAGAAAGCCCCCGCCAAACCAAGAGGCGGTGTCGGTAAAGTGGATACGAAGGGAAAGGGTAAAGCAACAAAAGTAGCGGGGAAGATGGTGGGGAAGGAAGAATGCTTCTATTGTCACAAAAGTGGCCACTGGAAACAAGATTGCAAGGCTTGGAAAGCCAGAACACAGGATTTGAAGCGAGTTGCAGCTTCAGCTTCAGGTGTGTATGTTATTGAAAACTGTCTATCAATAAACTCTACATCCTGGGTATTGGATACCGGATCAGGATCTCATATCTGTAATTCTTTGCAGGCGTTGAGAAAGCGTAGAGTTTTGAAGACAGGTGACATGACCCTCAGAGTTGCGAACGGTGCTAGCATGGATGCAGAGGCCGTGGGGGACTATCACCTGGGATTATCTGATGGACACTTTTTGGTTTTGCGTAGTTGTTATTATGTACCAAATGCAACCTGTAATATCATATCTGTATCTTTATTATCTAAAGAAGGTTATGAATTTGCATTTGTAAGTAATGTAGTGAACATTCACCTTAATCAAGTTTTGATTGGGTCAGGTACATTGAACAACGGTATTTACGTTTTAAACCAACCGCAGGTTTTCAATATCCAGAATACACACAAAAGAAAGTCTCCAGAAATTAATAAAACTTTCTTATGGCATTGTAGACTGGGTCACATCAATGAGAGAAGATTGACTAAGTTACATACTGAAGGATATTTGGATCCGTTCGAATATCAATCGTATGCAACTTGTCAATCCTGTCTCAAAGGAAAGATGACAAAGGCTCCGTTTTCTGGACACGGAGAAAGAGCGAGCGAGCTCTTGGGACTCGTACACAGCGACGTGTGCGGTCCAATGTCTACACATGCGCGAAGCGGTTTTTCTTACTTCATTACTTTTACGGATGATTTCTCAAGATTCGGACACATCTTCTTAATGAAGCATAAATCCGAAGCTTTTGATAAGTTCCAGGAATATAAGAATGAAGTAGAAAAACAAACCGGCAAAAGTATCAAGATCCTAAGATCGGATCGAGGAGGAGAATACTTAAGTGCCGAATTCCTGAATTACTTAAAAGAGAATGGAATTCTCTCTCAGCTTACTCCTCCATACACTCCGCAACATAACGGTGTATCGGAGAGACGGAACCGAACCCTATTGGATATGGTACGGTCCATGATGAGTAACGCTGAGTTACCGCGATCGTTCTGGGGGTATGCGCTAGAAACAGCTGCATATCTTTTGAACCGTGTTCCCACTAAGACTGTGCCTACCACACCATATGAGTTATGGAGTGGGAAGAAATCCTATCTTCAATACTTGAAGATTTGGGGATGTCCAGCTTATGTCAAAAAGCAGCATACGGACAAGCTCGAGGCACGCTCAGTACTGTGCAAGTTTGTGGGATACCCAAAGAACTCCAGGGGGTATCTTTTCTATTACGCAGAGGAACAAAAAGTCCTTGTTTCTCGTAATGCCCATTTTCTGGAACATCAGTTTTTAGAAAAAGAAATAAGTGGGAGCGCAATAGAACTGGAAGAAATTCCAGAACCACAAACTATTACTGAAAGCTTAGAGGAACCAGAAGGTTCGAAAGAACAGGACATTCCTATGCCACTCCGCAGGAGTAGTAGGCAGTCTCATCCGCCCGAGAGGTACTACGGTTTTCTCATTGACGGGGATAGAGAGGACTGCATCCTAGATTGTGATGAGCCTACTAGCTTCCAGCAAGCCATTCAGAGCGTCGACTCGGTAAAATGGCTGGATGCAATGCGGACCGAGATGGAGTCCATGTACACCAACAAAGTATGGACGTTGGACATTGCTCCAGACGGGGTAAAACCCGTAGGATGCAAGTGGATCTTCAAAAGGAAGATTGGTGTAGATGGACAGGTTGAGACCTATAAAGCTAGACTGGTAGCAAAGGGTTTTCGTCAGCGACCTGGTTTGGACTATGACGAGACCTTTTCTCCAGTAGCTATGCTGAAATCCATTCGGATCCTTCTTGCCATCGCTGCTTTCCACGATTATGAGATTTGGCAGATGGACGTAAAGACAGCTTTTCTAAATGGTCATTTAGAGGAGTGTGTCTATATGGACCAGCCAGAGGGTTTCATTCAGGGTGGGAGCAGCGGAAAGGTGTGCAAGTTGCTCAAGTCCATTTATGGACTCAAGCAGGCATCGCGGAGTTGGAACATCTGCTTTGATGAGACGGTCAAAGAATTTGGCTTTATCAAAAATCCAGATGAACCATGCATCTATTGTAGATTTGTAGCGAGAACTGTAGTATTCCTCGTTTTATACGTGGATGACATTCTCTTAATAGGAAATGACATTCCTATGCTACAATCTGTCAAGGGGTTCTTGTCACACAGGTTCTCCATGAAAGACCTGGGTGATGCCTCTTACATTCTGGGTATCCGGATCTACCGTGACAGATCCAAGAGGATATTAGGACTCTCGCAGTCCAGGTACATCGACACCATACTGAAGAGATTCAGTATGGAAGATTCCAAGCGCGGTAATCTACCGGCTTGTCACGGGATCACTCTCTCCAAAGAGATGTCTCCCAAGACTGATTTGGAGAGGGATCGCATGTCTATTATACCCTACGCTTCTGCGGTAGGCTCTATAATGTATGCGATGTTGTGTACCAGACCGGATGTGGCTTATGCACTGAGTGTGGTAAGCAGGTATCAGTCAAACCCAGGGGAGAAACATTGGATAGCAGTAAAGAACATTCTCAAGTACCTGAGAAGGACTAAGGAGATGTTCTTGGTGTATGGCGGAAAAGACCTGCAGATTGAGGCCTTTGCTGACTCCAGCTTCCAGAGTGACAAGGATGATTCCAAGTCCATGTCGGGTTTTGTCTTTACCCTCAATGGAGGGGCGGTGTGTTGGAAGAGCTCCAAACAGGAAACCGTTGCTGACTCGACTATGGAAGCGGAATACATCGCTGCATCTGATGCCGCAAAAGAAGCTGTCTGGATGAGGAAGTTCTTGAAAGAACTTCAGGTGGTTCCGTCCATTGTTGACCCAATACCTCTGTATTGCGACAACAACGGGGCTATAGCTTTAGCGAAGGAACCCAGGTCCCATCAGAAATCCAGACACATCTTAAGGCGGTATCACCTGATCAGGGAGATCGTAGATCGCCAGGAGATCGAGGTCCGGAGAGTTGCATCAGAGGATAACACAGCAGATCCATTCACCAAGGCCTTGCCCCAGACTCAGTTCGAGCGGCTGATCGAGATGATAGGTCTTCGATACGCCAGTACATGGCCTTAGTGCAAGTGGGAGATTGTTAGTGTATATGCCCTAGAGGCCATTACTGTATCATACTAGTTTGTATATTACTTAATGGAAGCTTGGGATATTCACAGTTGTATATACAATCTTGCTCGAAATGGTAGTATGCTACTTGGTTTGTCTCTGCTTTAATATGTGCATGTGTTTCTTTTAGCATATTGCAGGTATACATATTAGTAGAGCCCTTAGGATCTGTGCTTGATTACCAGCGTTGCGATGGCTCTCGCACTCGTGGGAGCTGGGTAATCTATAAGCACATCCTTATACAGGTCCCTAGTCGTTGGACTATCGAGACAGGGCATCGATACTCCAGAGTAGACTAGCGTATGCGCTTCTCATCCCAGTGTGGGAGACGGTCTGTCCCACAGCCGTTAGTACGTCGTACTTGGGATAGTATGCGGGTGCTCGTTAGGTTACGAGTATACTGGACAGGACTCGTCGGGAACTGTTGGTTGGTAATATACCTATCGTCAGTTATCAGTTCCCAGGTGACATGAGTACAGCTTAGTCCGCTGACTTGACACTGTCACTTCGCCTCGAGTGTGTTCCCACTGCACTTTGATTACTACCCTACCACGGCTCAGAGGAGTCGTGCAAACAGGTAGTTTTTGGGTGCAGTCCCGAAGCACTTGGAGGCAGTGACGGTTAGACAGGATTCGTCTCTCCCGGTATTGGGGGTTGACATCGCGCTGTGTCCAGGAGAGCCATTACACGAGTAGTCCCTGGCCAGGGCAAGCGAGATATACTGGTAGGTTTCCAGTGTTATCTCAGGGTGTTCTGGGCTACACTCCGACACGACTTGTACCGCTATTAGGGGACTGACGTTCACCGCCCCCCTAGGCCCGCCATGCGATGTATCAGACGAACAGACCGGACTGTACGGAGATTGTCACATACAGGCTCAGTAGGAGTGCAGATGGGGTTCACCTCGTCAGTCTTCTTATCGACATCTACCTGGGGACCGTTACGTACAGCTAGTGCCGCTTGCGGTCTGTGGTTAAACCCACTGCCAGCGTAGTGTCGAGTCTTTAGAGTCCCACACAGAGAGCTATTCGCCTTTAGGCAAAACGAGTAGAGGTCGCATGGTTTTGCGACAGGGTTCGTTCGCATCCGCGCACTTGTGCACGGTTGCTGTCCGGACAGTTTATACTAGCGGGCTTTGGTTTAAGCCGGATCCTAGTATATGATTTGAGATTGGTTTTTCTCATTGTGTTCGTGTTCCTCGGATCACGAATGCGGGTGCGTATGCACGGTTGCTTGAGGTTGAGGGAGAGGACCTTGTTTAGGGTTAATGACTATTGTCATTTTATTAACCCTATTGTTTTTGTGTGTGTTATTGTTAATTAATAATTAGCTTAATTATTGTGCATGGTTGTTGTTGTTGACACTTTGACTTTGTTGACTTGTTGACCAAGTTGACAATTTGACCATGATCATTTCATTTGGAAGATGCTCTTTGATTCTTGCAAATTGCATTAATAATGAAATGATAATGGTCACCTCATGATTTACCATGACAATTTTCAAGCTAATTATACAATTAAAATAACTCACACATATTAGTGAGAATGGCTCACTAGTTTATCATTCTATCATATCTTTTCTCTCTCTTGCTCATCCTCTCCCTCAAGCTCTCTCCCTCTCATGTGTTGAGAAACAAAAAGCTTGAGAAAAACCTTCACTTGATCTTCTCTACTCACTTCTAGGGTTCAAGTCTTAGCATTTCTTGCACTCTAGTTACTCCTAGCTTGGAGTTGAAGCTAAAGGTGGTGGCTTTCAAGTGGATCTTTCTTTGACGGAAGGAGACTAGCAAGGTGAGGCCTTTCTACCGTTCCGACGAGCAAGGAGAGAAGGACTAAAGACCAAAGGTATAACCTTTCCATCACTTAGCTACTTTGTAGTTGGGGTTAGCTAGTTTTAGTTTAGCAAAGATCCTCACAAGCTTGGTCCATGTTGCCTAAGTCAATAAAAATCCGTTTTTTATTATGTTTTCCGCCTCCCCGCAAGTACCGGGGTGGGCAACGTGGACTTACAAGAACTTCCAGTACATCACTATTCAACAACCTGAAAAAATTTTCGAGCCAGAAAAAAATTGACAGAAAACTGATGCATGTGTTATTGGGTTTTCGGAACATTTGTTCGATCGGAAGTGTAAAACACATTAGACAAAGCTAAACTAGGTTAATGGCGAGGCTCTGATACCACTGTAAGTGCACGGCGGCGCCCCGGCCGTCAATCCGACGCCGGAATGCGGAAGCGGTGATTTACTTTAATTTTTCAAACCGACACCACCGCGCACTATAAAACCCGGATCGTGCCATTAACTAGTCATAGCTAACTACAAGATGGGAAGAGAGATATACCGTGTGATACGTGTCCTCCGGTCTTCTCTTCGTCGTCCCGATCTCTCGCGGAATCTACGGTCTCCATCACTTTTCCGGAAGGGCACCACATCGCCGGCTTCTTTAACGGGCTCCCACCTCTGGTCCTGTAAGTCTACGTTAGCGCCCCGGCAGTCTACAGACGCCAAATGCGGAACAAAAAACTTTTAAATGGCGCTATCATATACTTTAACCCGGATCTGCCATTATTGCTAAACTAACAAACTGTAAAGAGTGTAGGAAGATTGTACCGAACGATCCGAGTCCTTCGTTCTTCAACCATCATCCCACGCTCCGTTGCGGCTGCTCCGATCTCGTCGATCTCCGATCTCCTCGTCGAGGTGGCACCACATGATCGGTTCTTTAAACGGGCTCCCGTCTCTGACTCGAGGCAACTCGATCGTCAAGTTTGCTAAAAGAGACGACCAAGAATGATGTAGAGAATGAGTAGATGACTTTGTCTCACTTCGTCCAAATCCGTGGACAATCGGTTAATGAAGTTGCCGTGGAAATCGGGTGATGGAATGAAATGGACTGTGAAATTCCATACACCGATAAAACCTATCATAATCTTTTCTAGCAAATGAAAACTCAAGTGAGAGAGCGAATGAGGAGAGAGAGAGGGCAAGCCATATATAGCAAGAGGGAGGTGACCGTAGGAGAAGGGGGTGACCTTAAGCAAAAGCTTCTCACTTTTAAAATATCTTAAGCAATCCAAAAGGTTTAAATAACAAAGCAAGAATCACTAATAACACCTCATCAAGTAATAAATGCAACCAATTAGAACACAACACCAATTAGCCTAGTCACCTCATCTAGAATCTTCTAGAACACTGACTCATCATATCTGAAGAAAAGATAAATCCGTCTTTAACAGAATGTTAAAAGACGGCTGATAGAAAACTGGAAACTGGCAACTTCCAAAAGTGATCCTGAAACGACTTTCAGGATAACCCCGAAACTGTATAAATATACCCGCATTTGTATTACGACCGAATACAAATGCAACTGAGACAAAGATATTATACCTACTCAATATAATACTCGGATCCGGCTTAAACCAAAGCCGACCAGTATTATCTGCCCGAAAAATAACACGTGCGTAAACGCACGTGCATTTTCCGAACCCTGCCATAAAACCATACGGCCTCTACAACGTTTCGCCCGAACTTGGGAAACTGTCTGTGGGGAACTCTAATGACTCGTCAGTACCCTGGCAGTGGGTTTAACCACAAACCGTCAGCGGCACTAGCTATGCATAACGGCTGCCCATGGACTGACCTCAAGGGTGACCGATGAGCGCACTCAAGGGAGGCCGATGAGCGAACTCATCCAGAAACCCTACTGAGCCTAACAGTGACAATGTATATACAGTCCGGTCCGTTCGTCAATGAGTATCGCATATCTGCCTAGGGGGCTAGCAACGTCAGACCCCCAATAGCAGTATAAGTCGTGTCGGAGTGAAGCCCAATAACACCCTGAGATACTACTGGAGTACCTACCAGTAAATCTCCTGCCACGGCCATGGGCTTTGTGTAATGGCTCTCCTAGACACAGCACGATCTTGCCCCCAATACCGGGAGAGACGAATCCCCTGCCGATCCGCTCACGTGCCTCCATATGGCTCGGGACTGTACCCAAAAACTACCTGTTTGCACGACTCCTTTGAGCCGTGGTAGGGTAGAAATCAAAGCACAGTGGGAACTCACACGAGACAAATGACGACCTCAGGTCGATGAACTAACCTGTACACATGTCACCAGGGAACTGCTATCTGACGGTAGATATAATACTAACTAGCAGATTCCCGGCGAGTCCTGTCCGGTGTACTCATAACCCAATGAGCACCTGTATACATCTTAGGTGATCCAACTGACACCAGTGGCTTGTGAGACCGGCCACCGCCCCTCGTCGGGGTCTCGACTGTACACACTAGTCTACTCCGGAGTATCGATGCCCTGTCTCGAAACTCCCACGACTAGGGACCACAATTAAGGATATGCATATAAACTACCCAACTCTCACGTATATGATCGCCATCATACTGTTGGTAGTAAAGCAAGATCCTAAGGGCTCTATCAAAGTGTAACATGCAATCAGTCACCTGAACATGTACACGACTGATAAAGGCAAACCAGATAGCATACTATCATCTCGAGTAAGACTGTGCTACCGGGATAGGTCCTCCGCAATCATTGCAATCACGTACCTGCGATCCAATAATTGACTATGAGGGCACTATCTCCAACAGGTCCGAGGCAACTCGGGCACGAAGTTGGCGAGTCGACGTGCCCAAGGTATGCTGTAGAATCGTGTAGAGAACTATGTGTCTCATGGGGTTCATGGATGTTTCCTTTTGGTAGAGGAAATGAAGTATATCCTTTTGTGGAGGAACTTGGGGATTTCTGCAAGCATGAAAGAGAAAAAATCCCCCATCAAAAACATGGACAGCCCCTAACTTTTCATGGCTGGCCATGGTGAATGGGGAGAGTGAAAAATGGAGTGTATATCATCATCCAAAAGAAGTGAGGCACAACATAATGCAAGAGAGAGAAAAGAGTGATGATGTGTAGAAATGATTACTAGCAAAACCAACACACAAAAACCATCATCATCACCAAAAGCCAAGTCATGATGAAGTCAAGAAGTCAAGGTCAAAGAAGAGCTATCATGATACAACAATATGCAATCACCACCCTCCACAAATGCTTATTTGCACAATTGCAAATAAGCCCTCCTCCACCAATCTTCGGCCAATGAAAGATACAAAGAAATATGGACGAAACGGAAAGCAAACTGGCAACTCCAGAAAACTGGTCCCGTAATAAATTACAGGAAAACCCCGATACTGTGTATACACACCCGCATCTGTATTCCGACCGAATACAAATGCAATGAGACAAAGTCTACACTGTACTATACTAGGATCCGGCTTAAACCAAAGCCGGCTAGTATTTTCCGTCCGATCCTGATCCGTGCAATACCGCACATATCTGATCGAACCCTGCCATATATACATACGGCCTCTAGTACTAACCATCCAATCCTGATCCGTGCAATACCGCACGTGTCTGATCGAACCCTGCCATATCTCCATACGGCCTCTACAGCGTTTCGCCCGAAACTTGAGTAACTGTATGTGTGGTGGACTCTAAAGTCTCATCAATACTATGGTTGTGGATTTAACCACTAGCACGTCAGAGGTATTAGCCATACGTGACGGGCCACCAGCTTTTGACCAAAAGGGACGTCGATGAGCGAACTCATCCTGACACCCTACTGAGCCTGTCAGTGACAATATCCGTACAGTCCGGTCCGTTCGTCTATGAGCATCGCATGGCGGGCCTAGGGGCTTGGTAAAAGTCAGACCCCCAAAAGCGGTACAAGTCGTGTCGGAGTGTAGCCCAGAACACCCTGAGATACTACTGGAATACCTACCAGTAAATCTCCTGCCTCTGTCGAGGGCTTCGTGTAATGGCTCTCCTAGACACAGCGCGACCTCACCCCCAATACCGGGAGAGACGAACCCCTGAAGATCTGCTCACTGCCTCCATGTGGCTCGGGACTGTACCCAACTAAAACCTGTTTGCACGTCTCCTTTGAGCGTGGTAGGGTAGTAATCAAAGTACAGTAGGAACTCACACAAGACAAATGACGATCCCCAGATCGATGAACTAACCTGTACACATGTCACCAGGGAACTGCTATCTGACGTCAGGTATAAGACCAACTAGCATGTTCCCGACGAGTCCTGTCCGGTGTACTCATAACCCAATGAGCACCTATGTACATTTTAGGTAAACCAACTGACACCAGTGGCTTGTGAGACCGGCCACCGCCCCTCATCGGGGTCTCGACTGTATACACTAGTCTACTCTGGAGTATCGATGCCCTGTCTCGAAACTCCCACGATTAGGGACCTTTTAAGGATGTGCTTATAGACCCCAGCTCCCACTTATATGATCGCCCTCATATTGCTGGTGGTCAAGCAAGAATCCTAGGGGCTCTATCAACGTGTAATAGCGACATGTCAGGTCACCTAAATCAGTACACGATGATAAAGATAAATCAGATAGCATACTATAATCTCGAGTAAGACTATCCTACCGGGATAGGTCCTCCCTCAATCATTGCAATCACGTGCCTGTGATCCAATAATTGACTCTGAGGGCACTATCTCCAACAAATTCTACCCTGCTCTGGCCGCAAATTGCGGCCAGAATGAATATATCTGTGGCCTGGGGTTTGAATTAGGGGCTCGGATCTCAGTGGTAGCTTCCTAGGTTCCTGCACGACTCTTAGTAAGCCCAAAATCATTTCTAGTATCCCCGGGTTGCTCCAGATTTCAAAATACCCTCTAAAATCACACAAATCGACATGAACTCAAATCCCAAATCCGTATTTTGGGTTTCATCCCCCATTCCAGGTCAGTAAAACACCACTAAGGCTTGTGTGCAGCCACTACACATCACCAATTTCAACAAACACTCAACCTCTTTCTAGGGTTTCCCAATATCTCACTAATCTTCACAATATCACATCTAAACACATATGAACACTAAAGTAAATGAAAAACTACCCAATTAGTGAAGGGATTACCTCATATAGCATCCATGAATCCCCCAAGATCATCAAAACTGAATTTTTCTTGGTCCCATGTGTAGAGGTTGAAGAGGGGATTAATTTTTGTAAAGGGTGTGTAGGGTTTTGGGGATTGTTAGGAGATGGATCTAGGGATTTTAGTGGAGGGTTGTGGCTTGAGGGAGATGAAGAGGGCAAGGGAAAATGAGGTGGGAAATGTCTAAGGCAGCAGCCCCTTTCTCTCTCTCTCTATAATTCTCACCCACTCCCTTCACATGTCATCATTTTGTCTCCTTTCTCTCTCCTCACTCATCATGACCCTTTTCCTCTCTTTTTCTCACCAAAAACCATAATATAAAGACCAAATGAAATGAAACATGTAACAAAATGAACATGTCATGTTGCACTAACCATGGAAACTGTAAAAACGCGGATTTGGCTTAATCGCGATTAGCAGTGCACTAATCGGGTTTTTATCGAAACTGAGTATAATAAATTTTAAAAATGCCAAATCCTTTAATTATATTATTAAATGACTAAATCATTTTAATTTCTATTTATTTCATAATTATTGGTATATATTTATACCCTTTTTCGAAAACCCCAATTTCGCAAATCGGCAGTTTTCGGGAAAAATATTATTTTAATATTAAATTCACAAAAATAATATTTTATATTTTCTGAAATATTAAAATGTTCCCCCGATAAATAAATTCGGTCCCCGAATTTAAATTTAAACCCCCAGAATCTAAAACATTTCAATAATCGGCTCAAATCACGGGTCTCCGAAATCATGGAAATCGTAGAAATAACACAGCGCATCAAGTGCGCATGAAAATGAGTCAAAACTCCAAAATCTGAATAAAACACATGCAAAATCTTTTCTAAATCGCCGCGGGAATGCGTAACTCCCGGAATAACTGACGGACGCTCATTTTAAAATAATAATATATGTTCATATATGTTTTCTTAAATACACGTTCCGTCGTTTTCAAAATATGCCAAAAGGTTTTCCTTTAACAACGTTCGTGTCGCTCACGGACACTTAAGAAAATAACGAGACAATAGCTCCTCTTGAAAACCCTTTGGTAATCCTTTAATGCATGCAAAGTACTCAGGTACTGTCCTCGGATCAGTCCTGTTTGGCTACTACTCAATATAGTGCCCAACATGAAAACAAAGTGCTCAAAAGCAAAATCAGCCTCAAAATGGCGTATCCAAAAATCACATGCGTCTGGTGCGCATGGAAATCAAATCCAAATATAGGTGCTATAATACACACAAGCAAAACTAAGTTCAACGGGTGTGCACAAAACATCTGTCTAGTGCAACGGGTGTGCATGACAACAACATCAAGTGCATCTAAAGTGCACAAAAATCTCAATCCAGTGCATCCGGTGTGCACAGAATCGCATCTCATATCATGCGCCCAACATGCGCGAAAATCCAACCAAAGCGCGTCGGGTCCGTAAAAGCATATAGTGCAGTAACATGCACGAAAACGAACGGCAAGTGCCAACGCGCACGAAAATACAAATCTGGTAAAACGAATGCTCAAGGATATAAATCGGGTGCAACCTAGGTACGGGGTATAAATCCAGTGCGACAACGCATAATTACCCGTCCAGTGCAACAAATGCAGAATGCAATCTAGTGCATAAAATACAAATGCAGTGCATCGAGTGCACGAAATACAAATACAGTGCATCCAGTGCACGTAATACAACTACAGTGCGTCTAGTGCACGAAATACCAATCAATAACTCAAATGCATAAACAGCAACACCGAGTACACCAAGGTGTATAAAATCGTAAATGTGTGCAACTGCGTGCACAAAACGTATATCAATGCACTACAAGCACATATAAGCTATACCGAGTGCAAACATCAAATCGAGTGCGTGTCATACGCACAAAAAATCAAATCAACCGTATGAAATCCATGAAATCATAAACATTTGCAACCAAGGCACAAAACCGATATCAAGTGCGATAAATATGCGCAAATCAAAAACCAATACAATGGTGTATAAAACATATCTCAAGTGCAATAACTATGTACAAAATGTAAATACCCAGTAGGTGCAACCATGGCGCACGAAATCAATATCAGGAAACTCGTCATCAAAACTCAAATCCAAGCGATATAAGCGTGATACTCAGATCACAAACGCAAATCGCGACAAAGGACATCGAGGTACACCTCCTACAATGTCGAGAAATAAATCGGTGCGCCTAGAAACTGGCAGAACAAGAACATCCGCTTGCCTCCTGCTCACGGTCTGGCATCCTCGGTCTCTGGGTCCTTATCTTCTCTGCGGATTACCAATCTCGCAATCTATCGGCTCATCGGCCCGGTCAGGTGTGCTAACGGGGACGATTCCGCTCTAGCACTTCTCTGGTCATCTCTCGGTCAATCATCATGACCACTCATAAAGCAGCACGTTGCTGGCGTCGGCCTCTGGTCCTCTGACTGTACGTGGCACATCTGATCCTGGGTGCAAATCTCATTGCAGCAGTGTCCTGGAAGGAATCCTGTTCAAGGTCTCTTTCGATCTCGCCTATACCGAACTGTACGGAGGCTGGTATTCTTATATAATCCTTTCTCGTTTTTTGGACATCTGCATGTGCTGCACACATTTCCTCTGAAACTGGTCGTATCCTAATGCCTCTATAAGCATATCAGGTCTCTGATCTCGACGGGGAGTAATAACAGCTCGTCAGCGTCTCGCACAAACTTTTAGTTCCACTCGTCTTTATCATCGTCCACTATGACGTCACACCATGCTATCTGCGCACTGCAACTGTTCTCGGCGACGGTCAAACCGAAGTCTCTCGCACGGACTCGAAGTCACGAACTCGGTATCTTCATCACTCTGTAGAAGATTTCTGGACGAACACGTCCTCGGGAGCTCGTCCCGTCCATCGGAGGAATACTCACTACTCGTCGAACTCTCCACTTCACTCGGACCCAATGTCGACTGATTCGGACTCGTCTTCTCATGGCTGCAAGGACTGCGCTCCAACGGCTATGCTCGTATCTGGAGTCTCCCAAGCAAGGCATCCCATCACAAGATATCCGAATGATGTCGAACCATCCGATCGATATGTCAAAGCCTCATAATCCCTCAAGAGATCAACATCTTGGGTATAGTTTAATAGTATCGAGTACATGCCACAGCATCGGTGGTCCAGCCGTAGAAGGGCAAACCCAAGCCTCACTAATGGCGCCGTGGAACTGCCGCAAACCCTAAGGTTCAAAGGCTTTCACACGGTCATTATGTCGAGTTAGGGTTTCATTCTTCTAGAGGGTCCATAGAATTGCTTGCACGTCTTTCCGAATACTTTAAACTTGGAATATGGTTCCCTGACATTCGATCATCTCTATCGACTCTCAACGAATCTGCGTGAAGTCGTCTCTAGCTGGAATCAATCTATCTGATGACCTCGCATCGGGTAGCGAACGAACCACATGTCCTAGTCTTTCACCCTTGGGTGGCTAGCGACCTTCCATTATATCTCTAAGTATATACTTATGCTGCAGTAGCTCCAACATCTGGGCGATACCTCGTCATTTGCAGCAACAACTGGCTCATTCGTCTATATGCTAAACAGCGCCTCAATCCTCCAGGAAAGGCGATACATTGGCGGTCATCTCTAAATCGTTCTGCTCTAGATCCGAGTAAGACTCTCCATACTGGAAATCTTCAACTCAACTGGGCCTGCTCCGGCGCATAAATCGGACGAATCACCTTCGTCTCTCAAATCGGGGTAGACTAGCTATCATCTGTCTGCACGGTAGGCGACATCAAAATCCCTGAGGTATGCTGTACATCTACAATCCTCTCGCAACTGGCAGCTCTAACAATGGCCCGATCATCCGTTGTAAAACCAAGCACTCGCCTCGACAAGAGGTCACAACAAAATACTAACTCGGGACGTTCTCATGTCACCAGAAGACATAATGGTCGGCCCTCGTATCAAACGAGCTCGCCCTGACCGCAACGCTAGCAGCTGCTCAAACTGCTCTCAACTATGGTGACAGGAACCTCAATCGAGTATCGAATAAAGCAGATCAACGGCATGAGAGGAAACGACAAATCCAGTATGGATACATGATCATAAGAAGGAACAGCATCAATGAAAGTATGATCATGGAAACAAATAGAATCAAGGATCTCCAACGGATATATAATCATGGATACGAAGAGAATCACTGGTCTCAAAAATATGTACATCCTAAGGTTTCTTAAGTGGAGTATCGTATCGTAAATATGCCGCGGAACATACGTACGGTACATTACACTACTCAAGCTACCTACTCCATCAATCAGGGTCAGCCTATGAAACGAAAGTTCGGGTCTAATACCCCCCGTTCAAGTCTAAGTTCCGTAAGGTCAAGCCTAGGTTCCGAAATACACTCCCGCCATAGACTCCGCATAGTCAAACATAGACTCGAACAAAAGTTAAACCTAGCGCTCTGATACCAACTTTTTCACGACCCGAAATATTAGCTCGTGACCAGCACTTGAATCACGCTACGTCTAAAGGCGTAACGGAATTCAAGTAAGCTGAAACCCAGAAATCTAAACCTTTTTAAGAAAATAAAGGAGGTGGAGTTTTTGAAATAAAGGTATAATAAAATCAAGTGTGCTTAATGCATAGAAAGAAACATGAATGATGCAAATGAAATTTTCTAGTTTGAAAAACATGTTTCTTCTTTTGAAAAATTTTGGCAGAACCTCCTTTGTATATTTTGTTCCAAAACCATAAATATATAGAAAGAATAATGGCATCCCCAAGCGGGAGCTAGCTCTTCGCCAAACGGCGGATCACAACCACGCAATACAATATAAATGAGTATATGACGCCCAACGGCGAAGTTCACCACAAAAAGATAAAGAAAAGAGCAAGATATAACCCCAAAGGGAAAATAAAACCCATCGCTAAAATCTCGCAACTACCAGTCTCACTAAGTCTCATTACTTATACAAATCACTAATTTTGTTGATTGATGGAGTTAACTAGATACAATATGAAATGTAATACAAGAGTAGGTATGATACAAATGTCCCACCTAACACTGCAAAACACCCAAAAGAACTTGTGCCAGCGATGCCGCTACTGATCCACGCGGTCAACCTGCAAGAACTGTGGCACAACGGGGGTGAGTTGCCTACTTGTGAATAGAAATATATCTACAAGTAGAAATCGAATAAAGAACGACTCCTAGGTCAACTATATCAAAAAGTAATACTATGATATCTAGGGTGACCGGGTCGTATATGTGCCAACAAGGTAGTCAATATCTATATGCATGTTGATAACATCCAACAGTAATAAACAATGCATGCGGATATGTGGATCTCGTCCACCCATAAATCAATATCTATAAGCATGTGCAAAATCTCCGATAGTAGAATCGGTGTATGTATGAATGTATGTGGGTCTAATCCACGCGTCAACCACTGACGCAACAATATCATGCATGTAAATATCATAAAAGAGTGTGCATGAAAGTATGAGGATATATATATCAACGGTGTCCCTCCCGACACATCAAATCATGGAACCTGAGTGCCTAGCATCGACACTCGAAAACATCATGAAAACCGTGCCCAGCATCGGCAAGTAAATCCTTAGATATCTCAGGCGCCGCATCCTCAGATCGGCCGTCAGGCGCCGCACACCCTGGTCGGCCCTCATATCCATCTCGCTACTCCGGTCGGTATCCTCCGGATAACCTCCGAGTCCACATACTATCACCGGTAGGTAGTACTCCCCATGTCGGGCTCACCGTCTAACATATACGAGTCTTCTTGCCCCGGGGTACCTCACCGGGTCCACCATGTACCCGCAGACGGTGCCTACCACTCCTCGAATCGGGTTTCACATGCCACTCTCAGAACCGAGAAAACACATGGTGGACACACTGAAATATCATATCAACAGAAACCGGTATTTTAAAACAATATATGCTTCCTTTGAAATAGCCACGGTTCTCAAATCCAGAAATCTCATGAAAACAGCATATCTCAATGCGTAAAATAATAGAGCATGATGTATGCGACATGTAAAAAGAAATGCGAGCATATCCGTGTATCATGCAACATGGGATAGTGATATGACATATTAAGGGAAAACCGCTCTTTTAAAATGATTACAGTTTTTAAAATATAACATGCGGTTCCCAATTTTACAATAAACCGGTTATCTATGTAGGTACAATGTGTATACCCGCAAGTATGAATGTATCAATGTATATGTGCAAGCAAGTTATGCGAAGAGTCATATCATGACGCAGCAACCCTACTGTGCAGTGACATGGAAATTATCGATGATGAAGTGTGTGAGCCGGCAAATAAGTGTACGTGTAACATACGCATCGTCGATAATGGTGCAGGTGTACTATCACAGGTATATGCGATGCAATAATAATATCACGAATGCAGCAAGTAAATCATCAGCTAAGAGCTATATGGTATACGAAACTATCATATGTCCGAGTTGGTGAATCTATCAATAGACATCTAGCCCAAAAACACAGCGTACGGAATAATCCATCATACGGAAACCTTTAGTCAAGGGTAAGGATCAATCATCAAGTCAACTCATCACGCACGGAATATCATCGTGCGACGGCATTATACTAAAAGGGATCCTATCATCCTATACGACAAATGAGGGTACGGCCTAATATCACATACGGCCTATCATCCATGATTCACAACATTCGATACATATATATAACCCTATATACCTATGTCCGATGTTGCATCTGCAATATTCTCATATCAGGGGACCGGCAGGGTATAAATCATTTCGATCGACTCGCATCCGTATACCATCATATCATATCATCATCTCATCATATCATCAAATTCATCTTGTATTCTTTCATCGCATTTATATCTCATATCATGTCGAGTTTACATAAATATGCTATCTCTACTAAGTATAAATATCTAATCTAACAAACACACCTGAACCATACAATCAGACTTTTAAAGAAGTGAATCGTAGTTTTGAAAACAGGGGTTACGGTGTTTTTAAAGAAAAGATATCATTTGAAAATCCGTAACATCCCTCAAGATATACATTTAAAAGATACATATGATACTTTGGTTTAGAAAAAGGAATGGTTCGGATGACGCATCTACATCGACTATCTAGTCCTACAGTACCCTAAGCGGTAACATCGCTAAACATCATTCTAGGGTAGTAGCAGCAGCATATCACACTTAACTATCCTCTAGTTTCTAATATGACCACATAGCTATCTATATTCTAACTCTATTTCCCTAATCTAGGTTTCCTAACCATACTCTATAAATCGGTTTTCCATCAGAAGTTTGCGGGGTTGCTATACGCCATCCACCCGACTTCCCCGGTAGATATAGATCTACTCACCCGGTCTTCGCTCGCCGAAATCGATGAAGCCATGCTTCTTTGCCTCGGAATCCATGCGCGGGTACCTACAATAATAACCAATCGCAATACGTATTAAAATCGATGCAGAAAACCTATACAGTGCACAGTGTGCTCATAGGTTGAAACCTATGGCCTAAACGTGCAAATCAATCGACCAATCCCTGTTGTCGATGTACGAACACCCGACAACCAAATACAAATCCAAATATCAAGAAAGTGCATTTTAAAATACGGAAAACATAGCCTAAAACACACCAAAATGCTTCCAGATTTTCCCCAGAAGACAATTAGCCAAAACTGCACATAGGAGGGGTCTAATTTAGTGCAAAATGAGCTATGGATCAAATCTGGGACAATTCTACCCTGCCCTGGCCGCAAATTGCGGCCATAATGAATATATCTGCGGCCTGGGGTTTGAATTAGGAGCTCGGATCTCAGTGGTAGCTTCCTAGGTGCCTGCACGACTCTCAGTAAGCCCAAAATCATTTCTAGTGTCCCCGGGTTGCTCCAGATTTCAAAATCCCACAAATCGACATGAACTCAAATCCCAAATCCGTATTTTGGGTTTCATCCCCCATTCCAGGTCAGTAAAACACCACTAAGGCTTGTGGGCAGCCAGTACACATCACCAATTTCAACAAACACTCAACCTCTTTCTAGCGTTTCCCAATATCTCACTAATCTTCACAATATCACATCTAAACACATATGAACACTAAAGTAAATGAAAACTACCCAATTAGTGAAGGGATTACCTCATATAGCATCCATGTATCCCCCAAGATCATCAAAACTGAATTTTTCTTGGTCCCATGTGTAGAGGTTGAAGAGGGGATTAATTTTTGTAAAGGGTGTGTAGGGTTTTGGGGATTGTTAGGAGATGGATCTAGGGATTTTAGTGGAGGGTTGTGGTTTGAGGGAGATGAAGAGGCAAGGGAAAATGAGGTAGGAAATGGCTAAGGCAGCAGCCCCCTTCTCTCTCTCTCTATAATTCTCACCCACTCCCTTCACATGTAATCATTTTGTCTCCTTTCTCTGTCCTCACTCATCATGACCCTTTTCCTCTCTTTTTCTCACCAAAAACCATAATATAAAGCCCAAATGAAATGAAACATGTAACAAAATGAACATGTCATGTTTCACTAACTATGGAAACTGTAAAAACACAGATTTGGCTTAATCGCGATTAGCAGTGCACTAATCGGGTTTTTATCTAAACTGCGTAAAATAAATTTTAAAAATGCCAAATCCTTTAATTATATTATTAAATGACTAAATCATTTTAATTTCTATTTATTTCTTAATTATTGGTATATATTTATACCCTTTTTCGAAAACCCCAATTTCGTAAATCGGCAGTTTTCGGGAAAAATATTATTTTAATATTAAATTCCCAAAAATAATATTTTATATTTTCTGAAATGTTACATTTCTATTCTGGAAAATCTGGGCAGAAATAAAATATCTTAAAAATCCCAAAACAATAAAATAAGAACACTACAAGAGAAACGAGCCGCGGCCGAGCCAACTCGGCCGCGGAACCGCGGTCGGTTCGCTGGTTCGTTTTTCTTGTGTGTACTGTAAAAACCCTGAGCCGATTTTTAAGGTGTGATTTATTATTTTTAAAGCAGATTTAAAAATCGGCAAAAACTAGGGTTTTTTGAAAAAAGTTTTGTGATTTTTACCGATCGAACTTCTATACACTTTACTAACTAGCTAGTTTATGTTTAGTTAGGCTTTGATACCACTGTAAGTCCACGTTGCCCACCCCGGTGCTTGTGGGGAGGCGGAAAACGGTATAAAAATCGAATTTTTATCGAACTAGGCAACATGGACTATCAAAAGGAGCATCTTTGCTAAACAAAAACTAACTACAAAGCTAACTAGTTTTAGCTACATGGAAGAAAGGTTATACCTTGGGCTTTATGTCCTTCTCTCCTTGCTCCTTGGAGTTGTAAGTGCATGGCGGCGCCCCGGCCGTCAATCCGACGGCCAAATGCGGAAGCGGTGATAAACTTTAATTTTACTTGAACTGCCAAACCGCCGCGCACTAATACCCGGATCAAACCATTAATTAGTCCTAGCTATCTATAAGAAAGGGAAGAGAGATATACCGACAGATCCGAGTCCTCCGGTCTTCTCGTCGTCGTCCCAATCTCCTGCGGAATGTCCCGTCTCCTCCTCGTCGCCGGAAGTGCACCACATCGCCTACTTCTTTTACGGGCTCCCACCTCAATGCCGAGGCAACTCGGGCACGAAGCTGGCTAGTCGACGTGCCCAAGATTTGCTGTAGAATATCTAGTGAGCAAGTCTCATTTGGGGTTTATGGAGATGCCTTTGTGGTGGAGGAATTGAAGTGAACTTTTGGAGAGGGAGTTGTAGGGATTTCTCAAAGCTCAAGATACAAAAATCCCATCTCCAATGAAATGAATCCCATCCATTCTCTAGGAATCGCCGCCCCCCCCCCCATGTGTGATTGGAGAGAGAGAGAACAAAGACAAGGGGATGGGTGGAAAGTGAGTGATGATGAAAAGTCAAATGATCACCACAAAAACCCAACACTCAATCAACAACCATGAAAGCAAAAGTCAAGCCATCATGAAGCATGGAAGGTCAAGGGATGGGCTCCATCAAGAAACCATCATGATACAACAAAAATGCAAAGAACCCCCTCCACAATCACTTATTTGCAACAATGCAAATAAGCCCTCCTCCACCAATCTTCGGCCAATGAATGATACAAAGGAAATTGGCCGAAACGGAAAGCAAACTGGCAACTCCAGAAAACTGGTCCCGTAATAAATTACAGGAAAATCCCGATACTGTGCATACATACCCGCATCTGTATTTCGAACGAAATACAAATGCAATGAGACAAAATCTCCACTGTACTATACTAGGATCCGGCTTAAACCAAAGCCGGCTAGTATTATCCGTTCGATCCTGATCCGTGCAATACCGCACGTATCTGATCGAACCCTGCCATATACCCATACGGCCTGTAGTACAAGCTGTCCGATCCTGATCCGTGCAATACCGGACGTATCTGATCGGACCTTGCCATATCTCCATACGGCCTCTACAACCTTTCGCCCGAAAGCTGAGTAACAGAATGTGGGGGACTCTAAAGACTCGTCAACACCTTGGTTGTGGATTTAACCACTAGCACGTCAGAGGTATAAGCCAATACGTAACGGGCTACCAGGTATTGACTAAAAGGGACGTCTGTGAGCGAACTCAGCCCGACAACCCTACTGAGCCTGTCAGTGACAATATCCGTACAGTCCGGTCCGTTCGTCTATGAGTATCGCATGGTGGGCCTAGGGGGTTGGTAAAAGTCAGACCCCCAAAAGCGGTACAAGTCGTGTCGGAGTGTAGCCCAGAACACCCTGAGATACTACTGGAATACCTACCAGTAAATCTCCTTGCCTCGGCCGAGGGCTTCGTGTAATGGCTCTCCTAGACACAGCACGACCTCACCCCCAATACCGGGAGAGACGAACCCCTGAAGATACGCTCACTGCCTCCATGTGGCTCAGGACTGTACCCAACTAAAACCTGTTTGCACGACTCCTTTGAGCCGTGCTATGGTAGTAATCAAAGTACAGTGGGAACTCACACAAGACATATGACGATCCCCAGGTCGATGAACTAACCTGCACACATGTCACCAGGGAACTGCCATCTGACGTCTGGTATATGACCAACTAGCATATTCCCGGCGAGTCCTGTCCGGTGTACTCATAACCCAATGAGCACCTGTATACATCTTAGGTGATCCAACTGACACCAGTGGCTTGTGAGACCGGCCACCGCCCCTCGTCGGGGTCTCGACTGTATACACTAGTCTACTCTGGAGTATCGATGCCCTGTCTCGAAACTCACACGACTAGGGACCATTTAAGGATATGCTTATAGACCCCCAGCTCCCACTTATATGATCGCCCACATACTGCTGGTGGTCAAGCAAGAATCCTAGGGGCTCTATCAACGTGTAATAGCGACTTGTCTGGTCACCTAAAGCAGTACACGATGATAAAGGTAAACCAGATAGCATACTATCATCTCGAGTAAGATTGTCCTACCGGGATAGGTCCTCCATCAATCATTGCAATCACGTACCTGTGACCTAATAATTGACTCTGAGGGCACTATCTCCAACAATCTCCCACTTGCACTCAAGGCTAATTATTGCGATGTCGCATACTCACAGCCCGTGTGATACCGAACACCCAACTCCTCTACTAGTCAGTCTCACAAAGCTCGTTTGCGAAACTAATGCGTTCGAGGAATAGCCTCAGTGAGTGGATCCACTTTGTTGTCTCTTTCTATGTCTCTCTATATCTCAAGTTCGCGGAGAAACCCATCTCCCAAAATGAGCAAAACCTGTCTTAGAATGTGTCTGGATGTCTGATGGGACATAGCTCATAAATGAACTCTAAATCCAAACTTCTTAGACTGTATCGTCAACTGAACTTAATCAGTATCCTGCGCCATGCCACCCTCAGTATTGCCTTGGACCACCTGTCCAAAATACTGCCCCTCATCAGAAGGAAAAACAATAACTCTGACAACCTCCTTGTCGTCCATGTCACCTTGGAAGCCTGGAATGATAACTGTTTCCCGAATGAGGCTGTCGTTATCATATCCCTAGAACATCCACTTATGTTCTAAAACTGCTTCCGACTGCTTCTCCAGGGTTGGATCAATGTCAACTTATTGCATCTAGTGCAAGAACAATATCTGGTGTGGTACTTGACATCTCATGATTGACTCAATTGCCTGAGCAAGTGATCTTCCAATCATGCACGTCCCTCTCCCCTTTAGTCTGTAAGACACCTTTGGAGAGGGTGACTCCATCTTCTGCAGGTACACTACCGTGCATGGAGTCGTCCATTCTAAATACTCTTAGAATGCTGTCAAAGTACCCTGATTGGGAAACCACCCAAATCTAGATCTAAAACCATAGATCTAGTAACCAGTATGTCTGATATAAAATCCATTTCCTTTGTGGAGAAACCACTGTGTGACGACCAAAGTATAACCGACTGTAGTATAGGAGTTTCTTTTCCTACTCTGTGTATGTCATCCAAATACCAGGATATCACACCCTACTACCTTCTCAACAGATCCATCCCCTATTCTGATGAAGGTAAACCCATGACTGTCACGTCAGAAATAGATGATCTATCTCCGCTACATCCGCTTTAGTCTATAAATAGACATAAGCTACATGTCCACCAATGCTTCCGCTGCTCCCACTGACTACGACAACCCTCTGGCAGAGTCATATAGACGTACACTTCTAAAACTAGTTTAGAACGACGCTATACTCATCCTCCCGCCGGGTCTCGCAGCTTGGAACAACAGCAATGGTAATTGTGGGTAAACAAGAACTTCCGTGTCACCGTCCATGAGGCTACCGTAGTACCTCTCGGGTGCCTGAAGTTACCCACCTTATGTACGGAGTGGCCAATGGAATGTCAATCCAGATTGAATCTTTAGGTTCCTTATCAAATCTTCAGTAATCGTTTGTGGTTCTGGAATCACTTCCAGTTCTACCATACTCCCACTACTGTTTTCTGAAAAAATCCATTTTTAATAAAACTGTGGCGAGTCTAGAACAATATTGCTATTGTTCATCCAGATGGTAGAAAGTTAACCCTCGTCAAAGCCTGGGTCAACCCACAAACAGCCATTACAGAAGCGTGCCTTGAGTTATCCAGAGTCTGGTTTCAATCATAAGCCGGACAACTCCCCGTACCTTAACATCGTTAAGATATGAACTGTTCTATATCCAATATAGAAACAGAGGCACTGATTTAATTGAACCAGATTCAAATCATGCAGCTATATCTAGTGCATGTCAACTAAATGGAAGAAGGACGATCAGCGTTACTCAACTTAGGAATGCTTCCAATTATGAGTAACCTGAAAGAGAAGCAAGATCTCTTTATCATTACTATCAACTGAATACCATACACAAGTATCTACATCTTCGATCTCTTTGAAGAATCCCGATACTTGCTATACCTGGTTCTCTACTCTATTCAAATACCTATAACTTCTCAAAATTCAGACCCTGTGTTTCCACGAAACACTTGTCTAAAACTAGAGAAGTCATAAGTAAACCGAATATAGTACGAGGACCAACCCCTGTGTCCTGATGGACCCTGGACAATATACAATACTCTGTATAAGTCCCTTGAGTCTGATAACTCATTCACTGTGTGCCGTAGGTTGAGAACTCTACTTATGGTTAAGAAGAATTACACCGTTGTTTAATGCTCCTTACCTAACCATACACTGATATAGGTAAATGTCGTCGACATAATTTCAGAAAGGTATATCTCACTCTATTCAAATAGACGTACAGATATATCAATTTGAAATTGGTGCATAAAAGCGGATATTCAAAACCAAATATTTGCCGACCGGCAAACAACCCAGGTGATTTCCTCAAATATCACCGATTACAACGAATCCCGATATAATGAGGATGATCACCCAATTCCCAATAACATACTCCCACTCATCATCTGTAAAACCATACAGATGTGAGAATCATACTTGGTAAATACATACCGTGGAGTAAGTATCTAATCGGGAAATCAGTTTTCTTTTAACATTACACAGTGAAACTGAAACATCGAAATGTTTCGATGGGGTATCCTGGTATTCCTAGTAATGCCTTTTCCAGATTCACGTCTGTAACCTTGTAATTCTTTGCCACCTCTCCAAATCCCTTCATTTGTCTTTAGTCTTTACCTTCTGCACACCCCTTTAGGCCAAATGGTTTTCTTCCTTCCCTACCGTTCGGCACCAGCCTATGGTTTGGAAGAAGACTATCCAATAAGCATAATGGATGTACTGTCCTAATCCTAGGAGCACTCGCAAAGCGAGAGAAGGTGAAGATAAAAGACACCTGAATAAATCTTATTCCTATTTCTCCTGAACCAGAATCCATCCCCGAACTGGAACAAGTTCCTTTCGAGTTCGTATATAACCATACGATGGAGTATCCAATAAACTGTGGATCTTCGTAGTGATACGGAGTGTCCTGGAGAAATGCAAAGGTGATTTAGGATTGGCGAAGGAATACTTGGTTTGGTCGTGAATATCTGTTGCAATTTACTTTACCCTCTTACTAATCCCTTTCTTTGTCTGAACTTAATACCTTCTGTACACCTTCGTTAGGCTAATTGGTTTTCTTCATTCCCTACCGGTCGGCACCAGCCTAAGGTTTAGAAGAAGACTATCCAATTTGTGTAATAGGTGTACTATCTCCTAAACCAAGGAGTACTCGCAACCTGAGAGAAGGTAAAAGGAAAAGACAACTGAATAATCCTATCCGTTTCCTCCAGAACCGGGAACCATCCTCGAATAAATTCTTTCGAGTTCGTATCTAACCATACGATGGTTTTGTCCAATGGAAGTGGACGTTCGTAGTAATACGGGGTGTCCTGGAGAAAAGGGTAAAAGTAGGAGTGGCAATGAGGTTCGCAACTCTGACAATCCAAAAGCCAGTGTTTAAGAAGGTTCGGTCAATCTTGGTCACTGAGTCATAGTCTTAGGGTCGGGTCAATGGTCGCTGCCAAAGAGAGAGAGAAAAGAAACACTCAGCGTGCACTCTAACCTAGATCAAAATGGTTACCAATTTATCTAATCTGGAAACCTCCCACTGTACCTCAAATTCTCCTCCAAACCTAAAAGAAGAATTAGTCGGGAACACCCGAGGAGTAAACTAACTCATCAGTGGGAATCGAGATCCAACTATCATCGCATGATAACGTGACGGAATCCGCTCACGGTGTCACACTCCAGAAGGTATGCGCATATCTGGCAAGTTTCAGTTCTTTTGAAACTCCCGATGTGATTTCTACCCCATGCTCTTATGACCTTGGCGTGAGGTCAAAATATCATAAGTCACATGTCAAGTTCTGCCCGTCATTATCCAGGTTAATTTGAACCCACCCGTACATACCCTTGACGTAGGCCAAAATAGTAGTACGACTGTCCCAAACCAACGCATCTATCTATGCAACAGATAAATACCTGGCAGCTACCAATCATTATGCCTTGGCGTGAGGTCAAAATACATAGCTTGAATACTACCGAATACCTAACTGAAATGACGGAGGGCTACAAATGGTTTCTGGCGAAAAACTATAACGTAATGAACTTGATATCGTTGAAGGAACTGATAGCTTTTAGAAAATATAGTGACGAAAACCATTGCTAAAGAGGTCACTCCCGGTGAAGGGATCTCGGCTCTTTCCCCGTAGAGTGAGGTGCAGGATATTCCAAATGAATACCGCGATGCAAAGCAAAAGTAATCGGCTATAGTGAAGTTAATGCCCTGACGCAAACTTTTTGTCCAAGGGGTCACTCCCGGTGAAGGGATCTCGGCCCTTGCCTCGTCGACTGAGGAGCAGGATATTCCAACTGAATATCACAATGCAAAACAAAAGTGAACGTCCTTACAATAACAGCTTTTTGAAAAAGTGTTCCAACAACATCAGATTAGGTTTGTTTTTAACTTGCATTGATCCGAATCAATGCAGTCCCATCAATTGATCACACCAAAAAGAACGAAAATATACTGATGTACGTATGTGCCATCCGCATTCTCCACTGGGTCCCGTCATTACCCGTTAGGTTAGCTGACTAACGACAGAGCGGGGACTGGACTAGCGCGGATGTAAAACATATACAACATCTACTAATATATATACCAATATATTTTATTTCGCTCAAGGCGTGATAAGAAATGCAACATCACAGAGAATGAACAGCATCACAGAACAATACAGATATCTGGGATCCCCGGGTTTCACAGAGCCACTACTGAAACCCGACGTTCCCTTGGTCGTGTGGATAGCCTGTGCAATGAAATCCTAGACCCCTACGGGCGCGGCAAGTTACCCGCCAAAACCTGAAGCGAGGCAGCCCCCTTCAGCACTGTGAATGGACCACCCAGCACTTCACGGAATCCGGTAACTTGGGCACCCCTCCTGGGTCAACCTGTACCCCTTACGAGTGCGACGAATAGCCTGCCAATCCTAGAGTGAAGCCCCCTCCGTCTCAATGCCATGAGATGCGGGCTTGTTGCCCTCTAGAACCCGGCTATCCGTGCACCCCTCCGCGGGGTAATCCTAGTACAGAAAGTAAAATATACATACAACGGGTACATCGACCACAACCAGGTCGTGCCCCAAAAGAATAATACAATCAGGCAGTGACGGCAGTCCACATGTCCGACGCTCGCCCCGCAAAATCAAATGTACATAATACAACCACAACTGTACTAGCATCGCAACCAGGCTATCCCCCACGACCGATCCGCAACATCACAGCAAAAACAGAACATCAACGTGAAAGTCACGTTCGCAAATCCGTCTAACCGGGCTATAGCAGTTAGACCGGATTTACCGATCAAGTGACATTCACGGTCGCAGATATAATGTAAATACTGTGAAATAATGTGTTTAAATATCCGATCGATCAAACTTTAACAAGTGGGCCCCCAAGTACTACTGTAGCACATCAAGAAATTCTGGGCCCAATATTAATAATCCAAAACCCTAATTTTAACCCCAGAAAGACACTGTAGAAATTTGGTGCAGGGATCTCCACAGTGCGCGGTGGAACCGCGGCAAGAAAGGGGTGTTTGCGGCGGTTCCACGCTCCCACAGTGGTGTCACTCCATCTAATTTTTCCAGAGCTCTTAGATTTTCCAGTACATCAATATTTTACAACCTGAAAAAATTTTCGAGACCAAAAATTTTCAACAGAAACTGATGCGAAGGAAAAACGGGTTTTGGAACATTTGATCGATCGGAACTGAAAAACACATTACACCAAGCTAGACTAAGTTAATGGCGAGGCTCTGATACCATTGTAAGTGCATGGCGGCGCCCCGGCCGTCAATCCGACGGCCAAATGCGGAAGCGGTGATAAACTTTAATTTTACTTGAACTGCCAAACCGCCGCGCACTAATACCCGGATCAAACCATTAATTAGTCCTAGCTATCTATAAGAAAGGGAAGAGAGATATACCGACAGATCCGAGTCCTCCGGTCTTCTCGTCGTCGTCCCAATCTCCTGTGGAATGTCCCGTCTCCTCCTCGTCGCCGGAAGTGCACCACATCGCCTATTTCTTTTACGGGCTCCCACCTCAATGCCGAGGCAACTCGGGCACGAAGCTGGCTAGTCGACGTGCCCAAGATTTGCTGTAGAATATCTAGTGAGCAAGTCTCATTTGGGGTTTATGGAGATGCCTTTGTGGTGGAGGAATTGAAGTGAACTTTTGGAGAGGGAGTTGTAGGGATTTCTCAAAGCTCAAGATACAAAAATCCCATCTCCAATGAAATGAATCCCATCCATTCTCTAGGAATCGCCGCCCCCCCCCCCATGTGTGATTGGAGAGAGAGAGAACAAAGACAAGGGGATGGGTGGAAAGTGAGTGATGATGAAAAGTCAAATGATCACCACAAAAACCCTACACTCAATCAACAACCATGAAAGCAAAAGTCAAGCCATCATGAAGCATGGAAGGTCAAGGGATGGGCTCCATCAAGAAACCATCATGATACAACAAAAATGCAAAGAACCCCCTCCACAATCACTTATTTGCAACAATGCAAATAAGCCCTCCTCCACCAATCTTCGGCCAATGAATGATACAAAGGAAATTGGCCGAAACGGAAAGCAAACTGGCAACTCCAGAAAACTGGTCCCGTAATAAATTACAGGAAAATCCCGATACTGTGCATACATACCCGCATCTGTATTTCGAACGAAATACAAATGCAATGAGACAAAATCTCCACTGTACTATACTAGGATCCGGCTTAAACCAAAGCCGGCTAGTATTATCCGTTCGATCCTGATCCGTGCAATACCGCACGTATCTGATCGAACCCTGCCATATACCCATACGGCCTGTAGTACAAGCTGTCCGATCCTGATCCGTGCAATACCGGACGTATCTGATCGGACCTTGCCATATCTCCATACGGCCTCTACAACCTTTCGCCCGAAAGCTGAGTAACAGAATGTGGGGGACTCTAAAGACTCGTCAACACCTTGGTTGTGGATTTAACCACTAGCACGTCAGAGGTATAAGCCAATACGTAACGGGCTACCAGGTATTGACTAAAAGGGACGTCTGTGAGCGAACTCAGCCCGACAACCCTACTGAGCCTGTCAGTGACAATATCCGTACAGTCCGGTCCGTTCGTCTATGAGTATCGCATGGCGGGCCTAGGGGGTTGGTAAAAGTCAGACCCCCAAAAGCGGTACAAGTCGTGTCGGAGTATAGCCCAGAACACCCTGAGATACTACTGGAATACCTACCAGTAAATCTCCTTACCTCGGCCGAGGGCTTCGTGTAATGGCTCTCCTAGACACAGCACGACCTCACCCCCAATACCGGGAGAGACGAACCCCTGAAGATACGCTCACTGCCTCCATGTGGCTCGGGACTGTACCCAACTAAAACCTGTTTGAACGACTCCTTTGAGCCGTGGTAGGGTAGTAATCAAAGTACAGTGGGAACTCACACAAGACAAATGACGATCCCCAGGTCGATGAACTAACCTGCACACATGTCAACAGGGAACTGACGTCTGGTATATGACCAACTAGCATGTTCCCGGCGAGTCCTGTCCGGTGTACTCATAACCCAATGAGCACCTGTATACATCTTAGGTGATCCAACTGACACCAGTGGCTTGTGAGACCGGCCACCGCCCCTCGTCGGGGTCTCGACTGTATACACTAGTCTACTCTGGAGTATCGATGCCCTGTCTCGAAACTCACACGACTAGGGACCATTTAAGGATATGCTTATAGACCCCCAGCTCCCACTTATATGATCGCCCTCATACTGCTGGTGGTCAAGCAAGAATCCTAGGGGCTCTATCAACGTGTAATAGCGACTTGTCAGGTCACCTAAAGCAGTACACGATGATAAA
This sequence comes from Agapanthus africanus, assembly GCA_030015575.1. NCBI lineage: Eukaryota > Viridiplantae > Streptophyta > Magnoliopsida > Asparagales > Amaryllidaceae > Agapanthus > Agapanthus africanus. The sequence goes on along the minus strand of JASDDO010000014.1, from coordinate 456,901,010 downwards.
GGTAAACCAGATAGCATACTATCATCTCGAGTAAGATTGTCTTACCGGGATAGGTCCTCCATCAATCATTGCAATCACGTACCTGTGACCTAATAATTGACTCTGAGGGCACTATCTCCAACAGGAGTGAACGGAAGTGATCTCCTTGTCGTCTTCTCTAGTCGAAGAAGGATCCACCCGAGAGCCTCAACCTTTGACTTCAACTTCAAGCTAGAAGTAACTAAGATGCTAGAAGTGCTAATCCTAGAACCTTAGAAGAGAGTCGAGATTATCTTAGAATGGTTTATCTCAAGCTCATGTGTTTCTCAACTCATGAGAGGGGAAAGCTTGAGAGAGAGGAAGAGGAGGAGGGAGAATCTATATGATAGAACGAGGAGAATAATGAACCATTCTTACATATATGTGTGAATTATGTAAATTAGATAATTAGCAAGATAATTGTCATGGTTAATCAAGACTTGACCATTATCATTTCACATTAAATGCAAATTGCATGGATCAAAGAGCATCTTTTATATGGAATGATGATGGTCAACATGTCAACCTAAGTCAACAAGTCAAGATAGTCAAATGGTCAACAACCCTAACCATGCACAATTATATTTAACTAATATCAATTAATCAAAATACACACATAAGCATTAGGGTTAAGAAAATGACAATAGTCATCAACCCTAATCAAACTCCTCTCCCTCTGTCTCAGTCAACTGTGCATACGCACCCGTATCCGTGATCCGAGGAACACGAATACAATGAGATAAAACCAATCGCAAATCATATACTAGGATCCGGCTTAAACCAAAGCCCGCTAGCATAAGATGTCCGGACAGCAAACGTGCACAAGTACGCGGATCTGAACGAACCCTGTCGCAAAACTATGCGACCTCTACTCATTTTGCCTAAAGGCGAATAACTCTCTGTGTGGGACTCTAAAGACTTGACACTACGCTGGCAATGGGTTTAACCACAGACCGCAAGCGGCACTAGCTGTACGTAACGGTCCCCAAGTGATGCCGAAAAGAAGACTGACGAGGTGAACCCATCTGAACTCCTACTTAGCCTGAATATGACAGTCTCCGTACAGTCCGGTCTATTCGTCTGATACATCGCATGGCGGGCCTAGGGGGCGGTAAACGTCAGTCCCCTAATAGCGGTACAAGTCGTGTCGGAGTGTAGCCCAGAACACCCTGAGATAACACTGGAAAACTACCAGTATGTCTCGCTTGCCCTGGCCAGAGACTACTTATGTAATGGCTCTCCTGGACTCAGCGCGATGTCAACCCCCAATACCGGGAGAGACGAATCCTGTCTAACTGTCACTGCCTCCAAGTGCTTCGGGACTGCACCCAACTACTACCTGTTTGCACGACTCCTTTGAGCCGTGGTAGGGTAGTAATCAAAGTACAGTGGGAACACACTCGAGGCGAAATTACAGTGTCAAGTCAGCGGACTAAGCTGTACTCATATCACCTGGGAACTGATAACTGACGATAGGTATAATACCAACCAACAGTTCCCGATGAGTCCTGTCCAGTGTACTCGCAACCTAACGAGCACCCGCATACTATCTCAAGTACGACGTACTGACGGCTGTGGGACAGACCGCCTCCCACGCTGGGATGAGAAGCGCATACGCTAGTCTACTCCGGAGTATCGATTCCCTGTCTCGATAGTCCTACGACTAGGGACCTGTATAAGGATGTGCTTATGGATTACCCAGCCCCCACGAGTGTGAGCGCCATCACAACGCTGGTAATCAAGCAAAGATCCTAATGGCTCTACTAATATGTATAGGTGATACAAAAAAAGAAACACATGTACACATTAAAACAGAGACAAACCAAGTAGCATACTACCATTTCGAGCAAGATTGTATATACAACTGCGAATATCCCAAGCTTCCATCAAGTAATATGCATACTAGTATGATACAGTAATGGCCTCTAGGGCATATACACTAACATTATAAAGGTCTCGGGTTACTCCAGATTCCCTGTAGACCTCCAAAAATGTCACAAAACCGACACAGAAAGTTTCTAAGTTCGTATTTTGGTTTTAATCTCAGGTTTTGGCCAGTAAAACCTCTCTAAGGGTTAAGTAAACACCCACTACAGATCATAAGTCCACACAATCACCCAAACCCTCTCTAGGAATTTCCAAACATCACTAATCAACATCGATTTAACTCTAAACTAGCAATAGGATAAATTAAACACAATAACATAACTAAAGTCTAAAAATAGACCTCATTTGGCAACTCAAGAATTTTCTTGAGTTGCTCAAAATCTTCAAAATCTAAACTTGGAAGGTCTATAAGGTGTAGGTTGAGGTGGGGATCAATTTTAATGATGGGAGTATAGGGTTTTGGTGAAGATTTAGGGCGGTTGCCATGGGCTAAGGAGTTGGAGGAGACATGAAGATGAAGATGGAGGAGATGATGAAGGAAATAATGAAAATGAGGAAAGAAAATGAATGGGTGAGAATTGGTCAAAGGTCTCTCTCTCCCCCTTTCTCACCCTCACTCTCTCTCACATGTGGCATGCCATGGCATCATCATGTTGTCTCCTCTCTCTCTCTCTTCAATTATCCTCTCATGGCTTTCCTTTTCTTTTTCTTTTCTCTTTATTCCTCACTCATATAAAACTTAATGCATAACACAAATAAAATGAAACAAACAAGCAACAAAATGCAACATGTCATGGTGCGCTAGACATGATTAATTAAAAATACGGATTTGGCCTAATCGTGATTAGTAGTGCACTAATCAAGTTTAATTTAAACTAGTATATAATTAATTATAAAAATGCCGAAATACGATAAATATATTTTTAAATGAATAAATCATTTTAAATCTCCATTATTTTCTAAATATTGGTATATAATTATACCATTTTACGAAAATACTCATTTCGCAAATCGACTAGTTTTCGCGAAATATATTATTTTAATATTAAATTCCAAAAATAATATTTTATATTTCTGAAATGTTACATCATCTTCGGTAAAGGAGGACCGGCTTGCAAACGCAACCCGGATCTCTTGAGAGCATGCTAGAGTCCAACCCAATTGGAGCATATGAAGACACTACAATGGTTGTTATTTCTATCTTGTTATGGTTCTAGTTTAGGTGTTTGGTTCGATTCTTAGGTTTTAGTTTCTAGTGCCATGGGGAAAAAATTGGATTTTGCATTGGCCGCTGGTTAACGGCGAGGGCACCAGGAACCAACATCCCTCAAGTAGATAATCTTCGACAAAGGTAGACCGGTGGACAAGCTCGATCTATGAGCCTAAAGGAGCTTAAGAAGATGATCGAAGACGAAGGACGCGATTACAAAAGTTGTAACACTAACCGAGTAGTTAAATTCTTGTCTTGTGATTGCTAGTTTAGTGTTTGGTTAAGTTTCTAGTGCCATCCCGAAATTTTCGTTTTTGGATTCCGCATTGGCCGCGGGTTAGCGGAGAAGGCACTAGGAACTTTCAATGATATCAGAACCAATCCATATGCCTAAACTAGCTCGTATGACCATCGAAAATCATCACAAAACGCATACGAAAAGTTGTTGTTTTCTGTCCAAAAAAATTCAGCCGTGTTTTGTGTGCAGAAATTGACTTTTAAAGCTTGTTCTCGATGTCCGGAGCTCTCGTTTTGGAACGGGGACTCCGTAGGGTATTGAGGGTGACCCATAGAGTCTCGGAAACCTTTTTTCGGAAAACACGGCCGTTTTTACGGAGCTAAAAACTGCATATGGTTGCAGCCTATTTGGTTTTCTAAAGCTTGTATTCGATGCTCGGAGCTCTCGTTTTGGAACAGGGACCCTGTAGGGTATTAAGGGTGACCCGTAGGGTCTCGAAAACTTTTTTTAAACCGTTACATGGTCGTTTTTACGCAGCTAAAAACTGCATATGACTGTCAAAAAATTCAACAGCCTATTTGGTTTTCAAAATTGATTTCTAGAACTTATACTCGATGCTCGGAGCTCTCGTTTTGGAACGGGAACTCCGAAGCGTATTGAAGGTGACCCGTAGGGTGTCGGGAACCCATTTTCTAAACCGTTTGTAACTAATAGGGGCTGGTTTTTGAAGACGCCAAACTGTTTCGTGTGGCTGTCCAAAACAGTAACTTATTGTCATCTTTTTGATCCCGGCGGACTCTTGGTTCGGACCGAGAGCCCGTGCAAGGGATCGAGGGTACCCCGTGTCTCCGGGATGTGCTTTAACGCCCCATCGGGCTTTCAGAAAAGTTTGGGATCTTTCGGGATTCAAGTTTTGGCAATATGATTAGTTTTTAGATGGCGAAGTGCACTTGATTTTTGTCATTTGCAAAATTCGAGTGTTAACTTAGCGGATAATGAATTCTATGGTCATGGTTATATGATGGTTGCATGTATCATAACTTTTGGTAAAATTTCGTCTAATTGATATATGTATCAATTAGACGGGATTACGGAATTGATACTCGCAAGTTTGCATGTTCTGTCATGGATGATGCTATGGTGATTATGGTTGTGTTGGATTGTCATGATGGATAGCCCGGTGTATATAGTATTAGATATAATTCTCTATGATGTAATCTATATTCATTATTGCATGACAAATGTCCGACTTATGAACTTCCGTTATCGTGTCTTGTATTATTCTTTGGGGCGCGTCCTGGTTCCGGATGTAGCCACCGTTGTATATTCAGGTTTTCATTACATGCACTAGGATTTCCCCGTGGCGGAGTGCTCGAGTAGCCGGGTTCTAGAGGGCAACGTGCCTCCATCTCATGGCGTTGAGACCGGGGTGCCTTATTCTAGAATTGGCAGGCTATTCGATGAACTCGTACGGGGTATAGGATTGATCCGCGGAGGGGTGCCTAAGTCACCGGATTTTGAAAGTGCCGGGTGGTCCACTCACTTTGTTGGTTGGGATTGCCACACTTCTAGGATTGGCGGGTGGCTTTCCGCACTCGTAGGGGTCTAGGGTCTGATACTATGGGCTATCCACACGATCGGGAAAATTCCATTTCATATTTAGCTCCATTGAAATGTACTTTTCCTAGATTATCCGCATTTACATACTGTGTTTGCTTCTGCTGTGATGCTTCTGTGATGTTACTTGATATCATGCGTGAGACGAATGTTTATATATATTATATGTATATTTAGTATACGTTATATATGTTTTGCATCCGCGCTAGTTTTGTCCCCGCCCTGCTGCAAGTTAAGTAACCTTACGGTGAAGATCCAGGACCTTGTGGCGAATGCGGATGGTGAAAGTGTATGTTAGAACCACCACTGGGTTTTACTAGCATCAAGCATGCCGTTTTTTAAAAATTAGGGGTGCTAATCTACACTAACCAAGATCTTAAACTAGATGATTAGGGTTTAGCTTGATATCATAAACTTTACACTAAGAGATGGATGGCTACAACATTTATAGACCGTGTCCTTCTCTTCTAAAGCTCCGGGTTGTAATCCACGCTACTCCACTAGGCTCCACTTGAAGGTTGAACAAACTTGCTTCTATAACCTTCGTGCCGAAGATGATCCACCCGAAGTCCGCTAATCCAAGCTACCTCTTAACTAAACTCTTTAGTGAAGGAAACACACTACACCAAAGCGCTAATCTGGTGTAGGATGGTAAAGCAGGGGTTATGTTTGCTCGCTAGGGTTCTCACAAGCTCAAGATTTCACAACACATGTAAGGGATTGAGCTTGGAGGAGGTGAGGAGGAGGATGGAGAGAGCTAGAGAGCAAGAACTCATCATATGAGCTCAAGAAAAACTCAAGTGAGAAAAATAACTCAAGTGAAGAAATCAAGTGTAGAATGGCTCTTCAAAGCTTACACATTATTGAAGCATACAATTTTTAACACTTTAAAATTCTAGTCATGCTTCAATAGTGCAAGCAAATGAATATAAAATAGAATAAGTCATGCTATGTTCCATACCACAAAAGTCTCCTCATTTTCCACCTCAATTTCTATTTTCTAAAAATAGAAAAAACCATGCCATGGTTCATATAATATATATATATATATATATATATATATATATATATATATATATATCACATATATATTAATATATATAAATATATAAAGATAAGCATATAATTAGTGAGCAATAATATTAGTCAATATAAAATTATATTGAATATAAATATATATTATATTATTAAATCAACACTTGATTTAATAATCCGGTTATATCACATATAACTGAATAATATCATTTATCTGTATATCACATTATCAAATCAACAATTGATTCAATAATCTGGTTATATCACATATAACCTAACTGATAACAAATAGCCGCCAGATTACAATACGGTATCTCATACTCGTATTTAATCAGGCCCCCGTACATATCAGCATATGTGCCCAACTAGTTTCGCTTGAACCAGGAAACTTCTATGTGGGACTCTAAAGACTCGTCAATACGCCGGCAGTATGTAATGATCACATCAGTCGCCCACAAGCCGTCAGCGGTACAAGCTGGACATAACGACTACCCAGGTATTGAGCGAATAGAAGATCAACAAGCAAGCTTGTCCAAACTCCCATGAACCCTATAGGTAAAACATACCGTACAGTCCGATCTCTTCGTCGAATATGTCGCATATCGAGTCTGGGGTGGAATCGTCAGACCCCAATAACTTGATAAGTCATGCCGATGTAAGGCCTATAACGGTGCAAGAAACTACTGATAACACTTACCGATAAATCTCATCAACAGCCTTGGCCGGGGACTTCCAGTTATAGCCAATCGAGCATAGCGCAACATCAACTCCCTATATCGGGATAGACAAAACCCCTCCTATCTCTAATTGCCTCCATGTGACTCAGGATTGTACCCAAAATCCATCTGTTTGCACGACTCTTTTGAGCCGTGGTAGGGAGGAAATCAAAGCACAGTAAGAACCACACAAAACTCTATGACTATCTCGAGTCTACAGACTAACATGTACTGTTAGTGTATATGCCCTAGAGGCCATTACTGTATCATACTAGCTTGTATATTACTTGATGGAAGCTTGGGATATTCACAGTTGTATAGACAATCTTGCTCAAAATGGTAGTATGCTACTTGGTTTGTCTCTACTTCAATATGTGCATGTGTTTCGCTTAGCATATAGCTTATATACATATTAGTAGAGCCCTTGGGATCTTTGCTTGATTACCAGCATTGTGATGGCGCTCACACTCATCGGGGCTGGGTAACCCATAAGCACATCCTTATACAGGTCCCTAGTCGTAGGACTATCGAGACAGGGCATCGATACTCCAGAGTAGACTAGCGTATGCGCTTCTCATCCCAGTGGGGGAGACAGTCTGTCCCACAGCCGTCAGTATGTCGTACTTGAGATAGTATGCGGGTGCTCGTTAGGTTACGAGTACACTGGACAGGACTCGTCGGGAACTGTTGGTTGGTATTATACCTATCGTCAGTTATCAGTTCCCAGGTGACATGAGTACAGCTTAGTCCGCCGACTTGACACTGTCACTTCGCCTCGAGTGTGTTCCCACTGTACTTAGATTACTACCCTACCACGGCTCAAAATAGTCGTGCAAACAGGTAGTAGTTGGGTGCAGTCCCGAAGCACTTGGAGGTAGTGACGGTTAGACAGGATTCGTCTCTCCCGGTATTGGGGGTTGACATCGCGCTGTGTCTAGGAGAGCCATTACACAAGTAGTCCCTGGCCAGGGCAAGCGAGATATACTGGTAGGTTTCCAGCGTTATCTCAGGGTGTTCTGGGCTACACTCCGACATGACTTGTACCGCTATTAGGGGACTGACGTTCACCGCCCCCCTAGGCCCTCCATGCGATGTATCAGACGAACAGACCGGACTGTACGGAGATTGTCACATACAGGCTCAGTAGGAGTTCGGATGGGTTTATCTCATCGGCCTTCTTGTCGACATCTACCTGGGGACCGTTACGCACAGCTAGTGCCGCTTGCGGTCTGTGGTTAAACCCACTGCCAGCATAGTGTCGAGTCTTTAGAGTCCCACACAGAGAGTTTCCCTGCACTGGGCGAAACGTGTAGAGGCCGTATGGTTTTACGGCAGGGCTACGATCACTTACGTGCACTTGTGTGCGTATGCTGTTCGGGCAGGCAATACTAGTGGGCTTTGGTTTGAGCCAGATCCTAGTATTGCACAGATGGATTTGATTTGTCTTCTGTGCATTCGCATTCTACGGAATGCGGATGCGGGTGTGTATGCACAGTTTTGAGGAGCGATGAAGGAGGAGGTGCCCCATTAGGGTTTTGGCAGATGGTTCGGCCAAAACCGTAATGTGGCACACTTATTAGGGTTTTTGACAATTCGTTTGGTCAAAACCGTTATGAGCCGGAGACATTATTTACTAATCCTTTTATTGATAATTATGTTATGGCTAATTACATTGACCATTTCACCATCTTGACTTTGTTGACCGTTTGACCAAAGTTGACTAAGATCTTCTTGAAAGGTCTAAAGTATTCTTTGGTTTTCTTTTTCATTTTGTTATGAAAATGGTCATGTCATTTGTGCCATCAACTTTATCATGATAGGATTAGTAATGATGAAAATGAGTATTATTGCAACCATGGTTGTGTTTTCTCTTGGTTAAGTTTTTCATTTGTTCATTCTCATTCTCTCTCATAGAAAAGAAATGAGAAACATTTCCATGGTTGCTCCTCCTTCTTCCTCCTCTTGATTCTTCCTTTGATCTCATGTGTTGAGAGAAAAAGGATTCCACTTGACAAACACATCCATACATCTCCTCTACACATCCTAGGGCTTCTAGACTAGCAATCTCTTTGCCCTAGTTGCCTCGGCTCGAGGTGGAGCTCGGTGTACATCTCTCGGGTGGATCGTCTTCGACTCAAGAAGGTCGCGGAGGTGCCCAAGGTCCGGATCGACACTTGGAGCTTGGATGGACGAGCGGGACAGCGGAATGAAGATCTGAAGGACCGGTTTCGTAAGGTATACTTTCTACAGCATAGTAGTTATAGCCTCTTGTTATTTACTAGTTTCTAGTTTAGCAAAGATCCGTGCTCTAAGTCCATGTCGCCTTGCGCCAAATTTTTGTTTTTCGTCGTTTCTGCCTCCCCGTAAGAACCGGGATGAGCAACGTGGACTTACAGTGGTATCAGAGCCTAGCTAAACATAAACTAGTAAGTTAGCAAAGTGTTTAGAACATCGATCGGAAAAAAGTCGCAAAACACATCCGCAAAAACCTCTAGTTTCTGTCGATTTTCATACTGCTCAAAAAGTGATTTAAAATATATGAAAATCGTCTCAGGGTTTTGTGAAAACACTGCAGAAAAACGAGCCAGTGAATCGATCAAACGGCCGCGGTTCCGCGGCAATGACATGCTCATTGCCGCGATTCCGCCGCGGTTTTGACTCGTCACTGGATCGGGTTTTGTGCAGTATTTTAGTTTGGCTATTTTGGGATTTTTAATACATGTTTTTTCTACCCAGATTTTCCAGAGAGCAAATTGACTTTTAGGGTGGTTAAAAATCCGTATTTTGATCGATATTCCGTACTCTTTGGCTAATGTATATTATCTGTGATGTAATATATGTATTGAACGTCCGCTAATCGCTATACATCGATTAGTGGGGGTTATACATATCTGTGATCTGTAATATTGATGGTTTGTGTATATGAACTCGGTGGATTGTCGCGGATGAATAGCCGGGAATGGGTGTGAGATGAGAGTCTCTTTTTCTTTCATTCATTGTAAAATATGTAAATTGATGTAACATTATTTGTTTGGCCGCACAACCGGGTAGGGGTTGTAGCCGTCATTGTATAATTTCTTTTTATTGTTTTTTCTCCTAAGATAGACCCAAGGTGGGGTGCAAAAACTACAGGGTATCTCGAAGTGCCGAGTGTCCTACTCACGGCGTTGAGGGAGGTTGCTTCGCTTCGGGTACTTGGCGGGTAGTTTGCCGCACCCGTAGGGGTCTAGGGTGGGGTTTGGCTATTCATCGCGACCGTGTAATCCGTTTTTCGTTGCAGGCTCGAACGAATCGCGGATTCCTAGTATATCCAAAGTGTTCATCTGTGATCTGTAATGACTATCATTGCTATATATCTATATATAATAACTATTTAGGCGTTGCTTATGTTTTACAGCCGCGCTAGCCCAGCCCCCGCTCTGTCGATAGTTAAGTAACCTAACGGGTGATGACGGGGCCCCGTGGCCAATGCGAATGGCATAAGCGCACGTCATATTTTGGTTGTTTTTTGCAATGGTAGGATTAAATGATGGGACGCATTAAAAGAACTAATGCAAGAAAATAAACCAAGTAAAAGTCGTTGGAACACTTTGAAAACCACTCGGTTCTTTTCAAAAGCAAGCATTTTAAACGCGAAGCTTGAACCACTCCTTTTGAAAGCTATCTCATTCCATCGACTATATCAAGTTCACTACGTTCACGGTTTCGCCAAAACCATCCGTAGTCCTCCGTCGTTTCATATGAATATTCAACAGTATTCAAGCTGTGTTTGTTGGCCTTAGTCAAGGCACAGTGTTTGGTAGCTGGTGGGTATTCATATGTTGCATAGATAGAATGCGTTGGTTTGGGACAGTCGTATTGCTTTGTTGGCCATAGTCAAGGGTATATACGGGTGGGTTCAAATTAACCTGGATAACGACGGGTAGAACTTGACATGTGACTTATGATTTGTTGGCCTTAGTCAAGGTCATAAGAGCATGGGGCAAAAATCCACGTCGGGAGTTTCAAAAGTACTGAAACTTGCTAGCACTGCATACCATTTGGAGTGTGATGATTCTGGTAGGATTCCTTCGGTTTTATCACGCGATGATATTTGGATCCCGATCCTACTGTGAGTATATGCTACTCCTCGGGGACTTTCTCACTTAACGATCAATGCTATAAACCAAGTAGGTGTCTAGAAAGGTGTTAGCGGGGCTACGCCCACAGGGAAAAGAGGTTACTTAATTAAGGAACTTCGTGAAAGCGTTGGAAAACCTCCCTCGAAGTACCGACACTGGCCTGGCTGAACGGTTAAGCAAGTATTGTACGGTGAGAAAGATCCCGACTAATTCTTCCTTTGTGGTTTGGGGAGGGATTCGAGAGACAGTGGGAGCCATCCTGTTTAGATAAATTAAAAACCAATCTAAACTTGCAAGAGCATCATGCTAAGTGTTTTCTTCTCTCTCTCTTAATTGCAGCGACCCAGTGACCGCACCTAGGTTACATCTAGATAATAAAATGACTGAATCTGACTGTTATGACTGGCAAAGGTCTGTCCATATGTCCATTGCCCAGGACAAGCTGGAACACCTCTTGACTGATCCAACCCCTGCCGTCTCAGGTCCAGTTTCCCCTATCACGGATATTGATATCCGTAGGACATCGGAAGAAGACTGTGCGAAAGCCAAGTGCCTCGTGTTAGCCACAGTTGATGGTATATACCAGAGGCAGGACGAGAAGATGGACTCAGCTTCTATCTTCCTCCATAACAAAGTTTTATATGGAGAGCAATCTCGTATCGCAAGATATGAGACCTCGAACGATTTGCTTCCAGCGAGGTTGGCTATCAGGTCATCTGTAAGGAGCAACGTCCTTACAGAGACCAGCTCTTTTGAGCTCTCGGACCTGAAGACCACGTTGAAGAACGGGTCAGACACTGACTTAGTTCAACAGTCTCTACCTACTACCCTGAAGGAAACCAGGGAAGTAGAAAGAAAGGGAAGGGCAGAAGTTTCGGGACTGGATGTAGTAAAAGAGGGATGTTCCTATTGTAACGAGAGTGAACATGGGCAGAAGGATTGCAGGGCTTGCAAAGCCAGTAGCCAGAATTCGAAGCATGTTGTGGCTTCGGCTTCGGGTGTGTTTGTTATAGAGAACTGTATGTCAGTTAACCCTACTTCCTGGGTATTGGATACCGGATCAGGATATCATATCTGTAATTCGTTACAGGCTCTAAGAAACCGTAGGGTTATCAGGAAAGGTGATATGACTCTCAGGGTTGCTAACGGAATGAGCATGTATGCTGTATCCATAGGGGAATATTATCTAGGACTGACAACTGGGTAGATGTTGATTCTGTGTGACTGTTTTTATGTACCAGGTGCGACTTGTAATATCATATCTGTATCCTTACTTGCTAAGGAAAGATATAATTTTACTTTTGTAAGCGATGTAGTAAACATCCACCTAAATCAAGTCCTGATTGGGTCAGGTACATTAAAATACGGTATATACGTTTTGAATCAAGCTCAGGTCTTCAGTGTCCAGAACACACTTAAAAGAAAGTCTCCGGAATTAAATCAGGCTTTCTTATGGCATTGTAGACTGGGTCACATTAATGAGACACGGTTGACAAAGTTACATAAAGAAGGATACTTGGATCCGTTCGAGTACCAGTCTTATGCCACTTGTGAATCTTGTCTCATGGGAAAGATGACAAAGACTCCGTTCACTGGACACGGAGAAAGAGCGAGCGAGCTCTTGGGACTCATACACAGTGATGTGTGTGGTCCAATGTCTACACATGCGCGAAGTGGTTATTCATACTTCATTACTTTCACAGATGATTTCTCTAGGTATGGGCATGTCTTCTTAATGAAGCACAAATCCGAGGCCTTTGAGAAATTTCAGGAATACAAGAATGAAGTTGAAAAACAAACAGGCAAAAGTATCAAGACACTGAGATCTGATCGAGGTGGCGAATACTTGAGTGCCGGGTTTCTGGGCTTCTTAAAAGAGAATGGAATTCTCTCTCAGCTTACTCCTCCATACACACCACAGCACAACGGTGTATCGGAAAGGAGGAATCGAACCCTATTGGATATGGTTCGTTCCATGATGAGTAAGGCTGAGTTGCCGCGATCCTTCTAGAGTTATGCACTAGAAACAGCTGCATATCTTTTGAACCAAGTTCCTACTAAGTCAGTGCCTACCACACCATATCAGATGTGGAGTGGGAAGAAATCCAGTCTTAAACACTTTAAGACATGGGGGTGTCCAGCTTTTGTAAAAAAGCAGCATGCGGACAAGCTCGAGGCACGTTCGGTACAGTGTAAGTTTGTGGGATACCCAAAGAACTCCAAGGGGTATCTTTTCTATTACGCAGAGGAACAAAAGGTTTTTGTTTCTCATCATGCCGGCTTCTTGGAAACTGAGTTTTTGGAAAATCAGATAAGTGGGAGCGCAATAGAACTGGAAGAAATTCCAGAACCACAAGCTATTACTGAAAGCTTGGTAGAACCAGAGGGATCGAAAGAACAGGACTTCCCAGCGCCACTCCGCAGAAGTAGTAGGCAGTCTCATCCGCCCGAGAGATACTACGGTTTTCTCATTGATGGGGATAGAGAGGACTGCACTATGGATTATGGTGAGCCTACTAGCTTCCAGCAAGCCATTCAGAGCGGTGACTCGGTAAAATGGCTGGATGCAATGCGGGCCAAGATGGAGTCTATGTACACCAACAAAGTTTGGACTTTGGACTTTGCTCCAGAAGGGGTAAAACCCGTAGACTGCAAATGGATCTTCAAAAAGAAGATTGGTGTAAATGGGCAGGTTGAGACCTATAAAGCTAGACTTGTAGCAAAGGGTTTTCGTCAAAGACCTGGTTTGGACTATGACGAGACCTTTTCTCTAGTGGCTATGCTGAAATCCATTCGGATCCTTCTTGCCATTGCTGCCTTCCATGATTATGAAATCTGGCAGATGGACGTAAAGACGGCTTTCCTAAATGGAAATTTGGAAGAGTGCGTCTATATGGATCAGCCGGAGGGATTCAATCAGAGTGGGAGCAACGGTAGAGTGTGCAAGTTGCTCAAGTCCATTTATGGACTTAAGCAGGCATCGCGGAGTTGGAACATCTGCTTTGATGATACTGTCAAAGAATTCGACTTTATCAAAAACCCAGATGAACCATGCATTTACAGTAAGATTGTAGGGAGAACTGTGGTATTCCTCGTCTTATACGTGGATGACATTCTCCTAATAGGAAATGATATTCCTATGCTATAGTCAGTCAAAGGATTCTTGTCGCAGAGGTTCTCCATGAAGGACCTGGGCGATGCCAACTACATTCTGGGGATCCAGATCTATCGTGATAGATCTAAGAGGATGTTGGGACTTTCACAGTCAAGGTACATCGACACCATACTGAAAAGGTTCGGTATGGAAGATTCCAAGCACGGTAATTTACCGACTTGTCACGGGATCACCCTCTCCAAAGAGATGTCTCCCAAGACTGATTTGTAAAGGGATCGCATGTCTATTATACCCTACGCTTCTGCGGTAGGCTCTATAATGTATGCGATGTTATGTACCAGACCAGATGTAGCATAAGCACTGAGCGTTGTAAGCCGGTATCAGTCAAACCCAGGGGAGAAACACTGGATAGAGGTAAAGAACATTCTCAAGTACCTGAGAAGGACTAAGGAGATGTTCTTGGTGTATGGCGGAAAAGACCTCCAGCTCGAGGCCTTTGCTGACTCCAGCTTCCAGAGTGACAAGGATGACTCCAAGTCCATGTCGGGTTATGTCTTTACCCTCAATGGAGGGGCAGTTTGCTGGAAGAGTTCCAAGCAGGAGACCGTTGCTGACTCAACTATGGAAGCGGAGTACATAGCTGCTTGCGATGCCGCAAAGGAAGCTGTCTGGATGAAGAAGTTCCTCACGGAGCTTCAGGTGGTTCCTACCATTGTTGATCCAATACCGCTGTATTGCGACAACAACGGAGCTATAGCTTTAGCGAAGGAACCCAGGTCCCATCAGAAGTCCAGGCACATTTTGAGGCGGTACCACCTGATCAGGCAGATCGTTGATCGCCGAGAGATCGAGGTGAAGAGAGTAAATACGAAGAACAACACTGCAGATCCACTCACGAAGGCCCTACCCCAGACTCAGTTCGAGCGGCTGATCGAGATGATAGGTCTTTGATACGCCAGTACATGGCCTTAGTGCAAGTGGGAGATTGTTAGTGTATATGCCCTAGTGGCCATTACAGTATCATACTAGGTTGTATATTACTTGATGGAAGCTTGGGATATTCACAGTTGTATAGACAATCTTGCTCAAACTGGTAGTATGCTACTTGGTTTGTCTCTACTTCAATATGTGCATGTGTTTCGTTTAGCATATCGCTTATATACATATTAGTAGAGCCCTTGGGATCTTTGCTTGATTACCAGCGTTGTGATGGCGCTCACACTCGTGGAGGCTGGGTAACCCATAAGCACATCCTTATACAGGTCCCTAGTCGTAGGACTATCGAGACAGGGCATCGATACTCCAGAGTAGACTAGCGTATGCACTTCTCATCCCAGCGGGGGAGGCGGTCTGTCCCACAGCCGTCAGTACGTCGTACTTGAGATAGTATGCGGGTGCTCGTTAGGTTACGAGTACACTGGACAGGACTCGTCGGGAACTGTTGGTTGGTATTATACCTATCGTCAGTTATCAGTTCCCAGGTTACATGAGTACAACTTAGTCTGCCAACTTGACACTGTCACTTCGCCTCGAGTGTGTTCCAACTGTACTTAGATTACTACCCTACCACGGCTCAAAGGAGTCGTGCAAACAGGTAGTAGTTGGGTGCAGTCCCGAAGCACTTGGAGGCAGTGACGGTTAGACAGGATTCGTCTCTCCCGGTATTGGGGGTTGACATCGCGCTGTGTCTAGGAGAGCCATTACACAAGTAGTCCCTGGCCAGGGAAAGCGAGATATACTGGTAGGTTTCCAGTGTTATCTCAGGGTGTTCTGGGCTACACTCCGACACGACTTGTACCGCTATTAGGGGACTGACATTCACCGCCCCCTAGGCCCGCCATGCGATGTATCAGACGAACAGACCGGACTGTACGGAGATTGTCACATACAGGCTCAGTAGGAGTTCGGATGGGTTTATCTCATCGGCCTTCTTGTCGACATCTACCTGGGGACCGTTACGCACAGCTAGTGCCGCTTGCGGTCTATGGTTAAACCCACTGCCAGCGTAGTGTCGAGTCTTTAGAGTCCCACACAGAGAGTTTCCCTGCACTGGGCGAAACGTGTAGAGGCCGTATGGTTTTACGGCAGGGCTACGATCACTTACATGCACTTATGTGCGTATGCTGTTCGGGCAGGCAATACTAGTGGGCTTTGGTTTGAGCCAGATCCTAGTATTGCACAGATGGATTTGATTTGTCTTCTGTGCATTCGCATTTTACGGAATGCGGATGCGGGTGTGTATGCACAGTTTTGAGGAGCGATGAAGGAGGAGGTGCCCCATTAGGGTTTTGGCAGATGGTTCGGCCAAAACCGTAATGTGGCACACTTATTAGGGTTTTTGACAATTCGTTTGGTCAAAACCGTTATGAGCCGGAGACATTATTTACTAATCCTTTTATTGATAATTATGTTATGGCTAATTACATTGACCATTTCACCATCTTGACTTTGTTGACCGTTTGACCAAAGTTGACTAGGATCTTCTTGAAAGGTCTAAAGTATTCTTTGGTTTTCTTTTTCATTTTGTTATGAAAATGGTCATGTCATTTGTGCCATCAACTTTATCATGATAGGATTAGTAATGATGAAAATGAGTATTATTGCAACCATGGTTGTGTTTTCTCTTGGTTAAGTTTTTCATTTGTTCATTCTCATTCTCTCTCATAGAAAAGAAATGAGAAACATTTCCATGGTTGCTCCTCCTTCTTCCTCTTCTTGATTCTTCCTTTGATCTCATGTGTTGAGAGAAAAAGGATTCCACTTGACAAACCCATCCATACATCTCCTCTACACATCCTTGGGCTTCTAGACTAGCAATCTCTTTGCCCTAGTTGCCTCGGCTCGAGGTGGAGCTCGGTGTACATCTCTCGGGTGGATCGTCTTCGACTCAAGAAGGCCGCGGAGGTGCCCAAGGTCCGGATCGACACTTGGAGCTTGGATGGACGAGCGGGACAGCGGAATGAAGACCCGAAGGACCGGTTTCGTAAGGTATACTTTCTACAGCATAGTAGTTATAGCCTCTTGTTGTTTACTAGTTTCTAGTTTAGCGAAGATCCGTGCTCTAAGTCCATGTCGCCTTGCGCCAAATTATTGTTTTTCGTCGTTTCCGCATCCCCGTAAGAACCGGGATGAGCAACGTGGACTTACATGTACCAGTGTCACCAGAGAACTGCTATCTGACGATAGGTATAGTACCATCTAGGAGTTCTCGGGGAGTCCTGTTCAGTGTACCCATTCTCTAATAAGAACATGTGTACAATCTTTGATGTCAAACACCAATGGCTATGGGATCAACCATCGCCCCCATAAAGGGTCAAAAAACGTACACACTAGTCTACTCTGGTGTATCGATGACCTGTCTCGATATACCCTCGACTAGGAACAATTAAAGGATGTGCTTGTGGACCACCCAGGTCCCAGTAGTATGATCTGCATCATAGTCCCGGTAGTCAAGCCTACATCCTAAGGGCTTTATCAACATGTATATAAGAGACAGTATAATAATACCAGTGAACATGTTAAGATAATGGCAACCATATAGCATACTATCATGTCGAGCAAGAAAGTCCTCCATATATATATATATCCAAGCATCCACTATATCTTACAATAATGGCCTCTAGGACATACATTTCACTAACAATCTCCCACTTGCACTAAGGCCAGTTGTTGTAGTATCTCATACCCAACATCCCAAAAAGTATTTCAAATAGCATCTGGGGAGGGGCCTTAGTGAGTGGATCCGCTGTGTTATCCTCTTTTTCAACTCTCCTGATCTCGATCTCCCGGCGATCTACTATCACCCTGATCAGGTGATACCGTCTAAGAATATGTCTGGATCACTGATGGGATCGAGGTTCCTTGGCCAAAGCCATAGCTCCATTGTTATCATAATACACAGGTATTGGATGCTCAATGGATGGAACCTCACCAAGTTCATCTTATGAACTTCTTCATCCAGACAACCTCTTTGGCAGCATCGATGGTAGCGTGTATTCAGCCTCCATCGTCGAGTCTGCTATGGTATCTATCTTGGAACTCTTCCAACATACTGCCCCTCTATTGAAGGTGAAGAAAAAATTCGAGACCGACTTACTGTCGTCCTTATCACTCTGAAAGCTCGAATCGGTAAAGGACTCCACCTGGAGTTCACCATTACAATACACCAAGAACATCTCTTTAGTCCTTCTCAAGTACTTAAGAATGTTCTTCACAGCTGTCCAGTATTTCTCCCGTGGATCTGATTGATACCTACTCACTAAACCTAGTGAGTAAGCTACATATGGTCTGGTACATAACATCGCATATATGATAAACCCGACTGCCAAAGCATTGGCTATCCCTTGTATGCGAGCCCTCTCTAAATCAGTCTTGGGAGATATCTCTTTGGAGAGAGTGATTCCTGAACATGTAGGTAAAATACCACGCTAAGAATCTTCCATACTAAACCTCTTTAGTACGGTGTCAATGTACCTGGATTGGGACAATCCCAACATCCGTCTAGATCTATATCTATAGATCTTAATTCCCAGGATGTAGGAGGCATCACCTAGATCTTCCATGGAGAACTTGTGTAATAAGAAGAGCTTGACCGAGTGTAGCATAGGAACATCGTTTCCTATCAAGAGTATGGCATCCACGTACAATACGAAGAAGATAACCTTACTCTCTACAACCTTCTTATATATATACATGGTTCATCTACATATTTGATGAAATCAAACTCTTTGATAGCTTCATGAAAACAGATGTTCCAGCTCCGCAATGCCTGCTTTAATCCGTAGATTAATTTTAAGCAGCTTGTACACGCTTCCGCTGCTCCCACTATCTGCGAAGCCCTCTGGCTGTGTCATGTACACGCTCTCTTCTAAATCACCATTCAGAAAAGCGGTCTTGACGTCCAACTGCCAGATTTCATAGTCATGGTATGCAGCAACGGCAAGTAGGATCCTGATGGACTTAAGCATAGCCACTGAAGAAAAGGTTTCGTCATAGTCGACACCTGTTCGTTGACGAAAACCTTTTGCTACAAGTCTAGCTTTGAAAGTCTTAACTTTTCCATCTACACCAATTATCTTCTCAAGATCCACTTGCTCCTGATGGGTTTTACCCCTTCAGGAGCAACTTCCAAAGTCCATATTTTGTTGGTGTACATGGATTCCATCTCAGATCGAATAGCATCCAGCCATTTCACAGAGTCTCCACTTATGATGGCCTACTCGAAACTAGTTGGTTCATCATCTTCCATGATGCAATCCTCGCTCCCACCATCTATGAGAAAACCGTAATATCTCTCAGGTGGATGAGGAACCCTACTAGATCTGCGGAGTGGCTGAGGTTCGTCGGGGACTATTAAATCCTCCGGTTGCACCAAATCGTCAGTTATAGTTTGTGTTGCTGGAACTTCTTCCGGTTCTAACTCATTACCACTAATCTCTTTGACAAGAAATTCCTTTTCTAAAAAGGTTGCATGTCGAGAAACAAACACCTTTTGTTCCTCGGTGTGGTAGAAGATATACCCTCGCGAATGTTTGGGACATCCTACAAACTTGCACAGAACTGACCTTGCCTTGAGCTTGTCCGGATTTTCCTTTTTAACATAGGTCGGACAACCCCATATCTTAACTCGTTTAAGAGATGGTCTCCTCCCATTCCATATCTCGTATGAAGTGGTAGGAACGGATTTGGTAGGAACTCTATTCAATAGGAATGCAGCTATCTCAAGTGCATAGCCCAAAAGGAAATAGAAAACTCAACATTACTCATCATAGAGCGCACCATATCTAATAAGGTGTGATTCCTCCGCTCCGAAACTCTATTGTGTTGTGGTTTATACGGAGGAGTAAGCTGAGAGAGAATCCCATTCTCTTTTAGGTTTGTTGGAGATAGTGCCCTCAGAGTCAATTATTGGATCACAGGCACGTGATTGCAATGATTGAGGGAGGACATATTCCAGTAGGACAGTCTTACTCAAGATGATAGTATGCTATCTGGTTTACCTTTATCATCGTGTACTGCTTTAGGTGACTGATTGATAGGATACGTGCGTGTCAAGTTTAGTTTTAAATACCGCAATCAAGACGGTTTCGCTTGTAGCTAGCCGGTTGAGTACGGGTCGTCCGCAGGGAGATGGGAGTCTTTTTCAAAGTGTTTTAACGAGTTACGTCCGGTTGTTCAGATTTTGTTGTGGTTATCTAAGTGTTAAGTTGATATTTAAAGAGAGCTTGTTAGGGTTAGGATTAGGTTAGTTTGAGTTAGGAGTCTCCACATCTTTCGTTGCCCCACTTAATATCGGTGTTACGGTAATCGACAACAACGGGGATTAGCACGACTAGGAAGGAACTTGCGAGTATAAGCTAGGCTTTCCAACGCATAGTCCTTCCTTTTGGTGCTTGTCCGTCCGTTCTTGGCTCTTATCCATAACCTCCGGTTAATTCAACCACAACCGGTCTCACTACGGAATCACCACTATCATGTAGGATAGGGTGCCGTAAGGAGCGGATTGTGGTTCAATTAACAGGAGTCGATTTAAGTTGTTGGGCAAGGAAAGAGTGAGAGAGATTTCCTTCTCTCAAACTTCCCTTATCCTACCCTAACAAGTATAAAACTACTCACACTTCATGATAAGGAAAAACAAAACAAAACAAAGAGGAAGATAGAAAGAAGGAGATTAGAAGAATACGACTAACTATTTGCGACCTCACCTTGGCGAGGATCAAGCGTAAGTATCATTGTCATATGTAAGGATAAAGAAAAAGAAAGAAGAAAGAAACAACAAGGAAATAGCAACAACTACTTAACGAATTAAAATTACAACAAGCATAAAAATAAGGAGACAAGCATGATAATAAAATGGTCTTCTTTATTCATCACTCTTCACTCAAAAGCACACCTACAAGTTTAATGGAGAAGAGGTGAGAAGAGGAAGAAGAACAACACTAAAACTAGGCAAAATGAAAATACAAGAATGGACCCTTTCCTTCACAAAGTTCTGGGCTATTTATAGGCCAGAGAATGAAACCCTAGGGCAACCACCATACCACACATGAAATGACAAAAATAACCCTGGAAAATTTCTGCCATTGGCGCCATAATGGCCGCGGATCCGCGGCCTGGACCCACCTTTGGCCGCGGATCCGCGGCCCATTAGAGGAATTGGGCTTCGTGCTTTTTTTGTGGTGGCCTGATCTGCTGTGTGCTTCATTCTGGTTCATATATTTTCTGAAAATACTTCCATATTTCTTCCAGAATTTCTGTTGAGGGAAAGGTGGACTTTTTGTCAAGATTTTGTCATGATTGCCTCGAGCTCCGCGTAGATTTCTTGGAAGTTGTTGTTGCCATTGAGCCTTGTGCATGAAGGTGATATTGATTTGACACTTTGTCTTCCTAAACTGGTATCTGGCAACATACGGATGAAGAGCGGAGACCGTGTTTTTATCTGTGGTTGGCAGGAACCGGATTTTTGTCGTGTTTTCCATGAATTTCACCGTTTTAGAACCGGGAACCTGTATCCTGCAATTGACTAGCAAACACGGCTCAAGAGTATCTACCGATATGCAATGTGATAAAAATTGGGCGGTATGAAAATGCAAAAATCTGATATGAACAAATACCCCCAAACTTATCATTTGCTCGTCCCGAGCAAAGTCCATTTATTCACAAAAAATTTCCTAACCTCACTTTCGCAGGGAACGCGATTGCACTGAGCATGTGCAACAAGCCGTTTAACCTCTAGGTGTCCCTAGTAGGAGGAGTGTTGTCTCCTGAGGGTTTTCAGCGGATACTACCCACAAAATCCGGTCAAGTTGGTTTTGTAAAATAACTAAGCTTCAAACCCTAAAGTTTTGTTTTAGAAAATAACAATTCTATAATCCTAAGTCTAGACCATCGAACCTTTATTTTTCACACCTCGCTTCTTATTTAACTACAGATTTTATATGTCTTTACGTGCAGTGCGAATAGTGTCGTTAAGTTCCCGAAAGGTCGATTAAAGTCATCATGTCGCATAATAAAGCCCAGATAACAATTTTAAAAGGATCACATAAGTTTTATAAAGAGTTAAGCATTTTTCAAGTTTCGTTTTCCAGTAAGGTTTCAACTTCAGAATTTCTATCTTCCTTAACAGGAAACTAAGTCGTATTTTTCACTCCACCTTTTTCTTGTTTTCATTTCATACACACCTCTGTGAACGTGCAATAGTCTTTATCAAAGAGTAAAACCTTCATATCTCCGTTAAAAATTTTTTAAAAGCCTGTTTTTTATCAAGATCACACAAAGAACCGTTAGGAATTTTAACTCGGAGAGAACACTTGCTTGACTTTGTTTTAAAACTGGACTTTCTAGGCTTCTTAGCGAGCTTTGGGCCAATGCACCCAAACCAGTTGGTTTTAGGGCATTAGGTGTAGAAACACCCCAGCGGACTTAATTACTCAAGTTACCTAGGTCCAAAAACAAAAGACAGATTGGCGTGCAAATCAGATGATTTAATACGAACGGAGATATAACCGGCAGTTCAAATATTTTTTTTTTGGATAAAAGACGTGTCTAGTGGGTTTGGTGTGTAATCATTCCAATCAAGTTTTAGATGGGTTATTTTTCCGACTTAGCTCCAATTACGGCATCAATACATTCCTTCATATTCGCTTTACTTCATAAACTATTCTTGACATTACTTATTTCAGAACAAACCTATTTGATCCTCAGAAAATCATTTATCTGTTTAAAAGTTTAAACATGAAAGACTTGTCATCTAATTCCCAAAATCTTACGACACGTGTAGTGTGATGTAAAGACGTATATCAGCTATAGTTAACTTCAAAGGAGAGTTATCTTTCAGGTTTTTCAAAATCCAAACATAAGATTTAGTTATTCCTATTTTTTCAAACAAAAACCGTCGAAATGTTGAATCAGAGTTCTTCCACAAGCTAACTTGACAAAAAAGTTTTTATATTTTTAGAAAATTTTCAAATTTTTATGGATTTTATGGATATTAATATGCAGATGCAAAATATACATATGAATGCGAAGGTAAGAAATGCGTACCGAGCGTACCCCCAAACTTAAACTGGACAGTGTCCTCACTGTCGTTTCATGAAGAGAGTAGTTGGAAGGTTCAAAATTGTCGGTTAGCAATATACAAATTTTTATTTGGTTTTGTTTTTAAAGAAAAGAAAAAGAATATACACAAAAAATGGTTTGTACATACCCCCAAACTTATTTGGAACAGTGTCCACTGTTCTTGGCTGGATAACCGAAGTTTGGAGGTAGGCAGAGGAAGATCATTCAGGGTAAACCGGCTCCTGTAGGAACAGGAGCTCCTCTGTTGGTTCGGCGCTAAGGTACGGTTTGCATCGGTGTCCGTTCACTTTGAAAATTGAACCATCCTTTGGATTTTCCAAATCCACAGTGCCCTACGGATACACATTCCGCACATAATACGGCCCTTTCCAGCGAGATCGAAGCTTTCCAGGATGGAAGTGAAGTCGGGTGTCGTAAAGCAGTACCTGCTGACCAGGTACGAAGGTTTTGCGCAAAAGGTGTTTATCGTGAAACACCTTCGTTCGATTCTTAACGACAACCGCGTTGTCGTAAGCCTCATCCCTAAGCTCGCATAGTTCGTTCAGCTGCAGCTTCCGATGGCTGCCCGCGTCCTCAAGAGACACATTCAGCTCCTTAATCGCCCAAAATGCGTGATGCTCGATTTCGACAGGAAGGTAGCAGGCCTTTCCGTACACAAGCCGATAGGGAGACATGCCAAGGTCGGTCTTATAAGTGGATCTAAATGCCCAAAGGGCATCAGTCAGTTTCAGAGACCAATCCTTACGGTTCTTGGAAACCGCCTTCTCCAATATCTGCTTGATTTGCCGATTTGAAACTTCGGCCTGCCCACAGGTTTGGGGGTGGTAGGGCGTAGAAAGCTTATGATTAATGGAGTATTTCCGCATCAAGGCCTCGAAAGTCCTATTGCAGAAATGACTTCCATTGTCGCTAATAATCGCTCGGGGGTGCCCAAACCGTGAAAAAATGTTTTCCTTAAGGAACCTAACGACAACCTTGTTGTCGTTAGTTCGGCTGGGCACAGCCTCGACCCATTTAGAGACGTAATCAACAGCTAGAAGGATGTACAAGTTCCCAAAAGAGTTGGGAAACGGCCCCATGAAGTCTATCCCCCAAACATCGAAAATCTCCACAACCAAGATCGGTTGGAGCGGCATCTCGTTTCTCCGGGATATCCGGCCCATGTGTTGGCACCGGGAGCAAGTCTTGCAATATTCGTGAGCATCTTTGAAAAGTTGTGGCCAGTAGAAACCACATTGCAAGATCTTCTCAGCTGTCTTTCTGGGCCCAAAATGCCCGCCACACGCTTGATCGTGGCAAAATGACAGCACACTCTTGAATTCCTCATCGGGGACACACCGACGAATAATCTGGTCGGGACAGTACTTGAACAGGTAGGGTTCGTCCCAGTAAAAGTGTTTTACTTGGGATAAGAAGCGAAGTCTGTCCTGACTCAACCATTCGGTCGGTAGTAATCCCGTGGCCAGATAGTTCACAATATCTGCGAACCAGGGTTCGCACGATACTGTCAAGAGTTGTTCATCCGGGAAAACGTCATTAATCGGAATTGGAAGTGACGGCGAAGAAGGAAGTCATGAGAGATGGTCGGCAACTACGTTTTCACATACTCGTTTGTCCTTAATGACAAGGTCAAACTCTTGAAGCAAGAGGATCCAACGTATTAACCGAGACATGGCATCTTTCTTCGCAAAAAGATGGCGCAGAGCTGAATGGTCCGTGTAGACAATGACTGGAGAGCCGATGAGGTAGGGCCTGAACTTTTTTAAAGCAAATACAACAGCTAAGAATTCCTTCTCAATTGTTGTATAATTCAGTTGGGCGTCGTTCAGGGTCCGGCTCGCGTAATAGATTACGTGCGGCATCTTGTTGATGTGCTGTCCAAGGACAGCACCGATGGCAAAGTCGGATGCATCGCACATAATCTCGAATGGGTGCGTCCAGTCAGGAGAAGAGAGAACGGGAGCAGAAGTGAGTGAGCGTTTCAGTGACTCGAATGCAGTCACACAGCTCGAGTCGAAGTCGAAAGGCGTGTCCTTGGCCAGCAAAAGCGTCAAGGGCCTAGCAATCTTGCTAAAGTCCTTAATAAACCGTCTATAGAAACCGGCATGGCCAAGGAAGGCTCGGATATCTCTGACGCGTCGGGGAGGAGGCAGATTGGAAATGACCTCAATCTTTGCTTTGTCAACCTCTATGCCATTTTGCGAGATGATATGTCCTAAGACAATACCTTCGCGCACCATGAAGTGGCATTTCTCCCAGTTCAAAGTGAGATTCTTGTCCTTACATCGAGTAAGGACAGCGTCAAGATGCAGTAAACACTCGTCAAAGGAGTCGCCGAAGATGGAGAAGTCATCCATGAAAATCTCCAGAAATTTCTCCACCATGTCTGAGAAAATCCCCATCATACACCGCTGGAAGGTAGCGGGCGCATTGCATAACCCAAAGGGCATACGACGATATGCAAACGTGCCGAAAGGACAAGTGAAAGTGGTCTTGTCCTGGTCTTTTTCGGCGATGGGAATTTGATTATAGCCAGAGTAGCCATCAAGAAAACAATAGTACTTATGTCCGGCCAATCGTTCGAGCATCTGGTCAATAAAAGGTAGCGGAAAGTGGTCTTTCCGCGTTGCAGCGTTGAGTTTTCTGTAATCAATGCAAACTCGCCACCCAGTTTGGGTTCGAGTAGGGATTAACTCATTCGCTTCGTTGGTTATGACCGTGATGCCCGACTTCTTGGGGACAACATGAATGGGGCTAACCCACTGGCTATTAGAGATAGGGTAAATGATACCACTATCTAGACATTTGACGATCTCCTACTTCACAGCCTCCTTCATGACTGGATTGAGACGTCTTTGTGGATCCCGGGCTGGTTTGGCATCATCCATCAGATGAATGTGATGCTCAACGATGAGGGGACTAATCCCCTTGATGTCCGCCATGGACCAGCCAAAAGCTTGCCTGTTGCTGTGCAAGACCGCGAGAAGGGCTTTCTCTTGCTCGAGAGCTAGAGAAGCCGAAATGATGACAGGGAGGGTCTCGTTCTCACCTAAGTAAGCATACTTAAGGTGAGACGGCAACGGCTTGAGTTCGAGCGTTGGAGGTGAAATGATGGAAGGCAAGACTGGTGCAAGGGTCTCGAACTCAAAGGACTCCAGCAAAGGTTCAAAACGAGTGTAGGCAACCGAGTCGGATGGTTAAGGTAACTCATCCGGAAAGTCAAAAGATTCGAACTCGGGTTGTGCGCGGCTAAGATCGTTCGAGAACGTGAAACACTCGTATTCGTTATCGGGCGCAGAAACAGCAGCAGATTCGAAGAGAAACGCACTAGTGGCGTCAAGATTATCGTGGTCAAACAGAAACTCCTCGAATTCACACTCTTCTGGTGTGATCTCCTGGATTGAGCAGACGTCCAGTATATGAGCATTAGGTTCGGCGGGCTGATTCCCCAACCTAAAAATGTTGAGTTCAATCGTCATATTTCCAAAAGAGAGGTTCATTGAACCGTTGCGACAATTGATCACAGCATTTGAGGTTGCGAGAAATGGGCGACCGAGTATCACCGGAATTTGATTCCGGGGGTTAGCTACAGGCTGTGTATCTAATACAATGAAGTCGACGGGGAATATGAAGTCCCCGACTCTTATCAACACATCCTCTAGCTCACCCCTAGGGTGGGTGATCGATCAGTCGGCCATTTGGAGAGTGCAGTGTGTGGGTTTCAACTCTCCGACGCCTAATTGCTCGTATACTGAGTACGGAAGCAAGTTAACACTGGCACCAAGATCTAATAGTGCGCGGTTGATGTTCTTATCCCCAATGGTAATTGAAATCGTAGGACAGCCAGGGTCCTTCCGTTTTTGTGATAAAGATTGGGTAAGGGCATCACTCACAGCACTAGCCAAGAAAACTTTCTTGGGTACCTGAGACTTCCTCTTTTTCGTGCACAAGTCCTTTAAGATTTTCGCGTAAGACGGGACTTGTTGGACAGCATCTAAAAGATGAATGTTAATGTTAACTTGCTTGAATAACTCCAAAATCTTCTCCATTTGAGGATTTTGTTTATTAGACCTCAACCGGTTTGGAAATGGAACATTTTGAAAATTGGTTGAGTCTAATGCTGGAGGAGGAGATTTTGGAGTTGGAACGGATCCCAGAATAGGTGTTTTCGTGGAGTGAGAAGTGGGTCCGTTCAGAGCAGAAGAAGAGGAAGGAGAGCCTGTTGAAGAACGGAGAATAGGCTCGGAAGACGAAGAAGAAGAAGTAGAAGAAGAAGAAGCGGCGGCCGGGGTGTCATCGTTGATTCGCTTGCCGATGTTGTTTTGCAGCATCCTTCCCGATCGCAGTGTAGTCACGGCACTCACATTATGGTTTTGTTGTTCAAGAGCAACATGTGCATTATGTGGGTGACCGGGATTTGGAAGTGGCTGGGACGGGAGCTTCCCCTTCTCTCGCTCGCTCAAGGCCGCGTTTAGCTGTGCAATCTGGGCCTCGATGGTCTTGATGCTCTGCCCGTGTGCGGCGGTGTGTTGCACTAAAGATTGGATCGAAGACTGGATGTTGGCGGTGGATTGAGTCGATTGTTTAACAAACGCCTCCAGACTTCGCTCGAGCGAGGAAACCTTATCAGTGTTTGACGGAACAAAGTTGTTTGGTGGAAAAGAGTTGTTGGGTGCAAAATTGTTTGTCTGGTTTTGGAAAGGTTGGGGTTGGAAGGGCTGCTGATATTGATGCTGAGTTTGTTGTGGCTCTTGTTGTTGCGGTGGAGGGTCCCTTTGGAAATTGTTGCCTTAGAATTGATTCTGATTCTGATTCCAGGCGAAATTGGGGTGGTTCCTCCAACCGGGATTGTAGGTGGAAGAGTATGGGTCATTCCTCGGTCTCTACTGGAAGGCAGCATTAACCTGATCCTTTCCTTGCGAGGGTGGGTTGTAAGGACACTCTTCGGTCAAGTGGGAAGGATCGGAACAACAAGCGCAGATGGTACGAAGGGGGAGAACAGGGGAAGGAGCAGGAGCAGAAAATTTACTCTCTATTGCTTCAAGCTTTCGTGTTATCGCAGCCATTTCAGCTTTCATCGCAATAGAGACGTCAAGTTGGTGGATTCCTACCCTAGACTGACCGGTAGAAGTGGAAGTAGAAGAAGAAGAAGTCGGTCTGGTGCTCTCCCACTGTAGCGTTTGCTCCGCAAGATCGTCAAAGAACTGCCATGCTTCCTCGTCAGATTTCGATAGGAAGTGGCCCTGACAGATGGTTTCCAGCAACTGCTTCGTTGCTGGGTTCAGTCCCTTGTATAAGGTTTGGCAGAGTTGCCACTTCTCTATACCGTGGTGAGGACACTGAACAAGAAGGTCTTTATACCGGTCAAAGCACTTCCAGAAGGGTTCAGAAGGAAGCTGGGAGAATTGGTTGATTTCATTTTGAATTCTTGCGGTCTTATGATTTGGATAGAATTTTTTCAGAAACGCTTTAACAAACTCGTCCCAGCTGGTGATTGAGTGGGAAGCGGTGCTATACAGCCATTTTTCAGCAAGATCGCATAAAGTAAACGGAATGACCCGTAGACGTATAGCATCGTCCGACAGCTGGGTGGTTTTCATCATGGCACAGACATTTTGAAATTTATTGATGAAGATATAGGCATCTTCAGTTTCAAGCCCATGAAAACGTGGAAGCATGTTGATGAAATGGGGCTTAATTTCAAAGTTGTCCCCATTGGCCGGAGGAAGAGAAAGGCAGGTGGGAAGTGCAGAACGGGTGGGGTAGAAACGATCCTGGAGCGCAATTCGCTGCGGCGCTACAACAGGCGGAGGTGGTGGAAGATTGGTCTCCGTAGGAGGTGGAGCCAATCCAGCGGTGGTCAAAGAGATGTTCGGATTAAATCCTGACATCGCGGAAGAAGAGGTTGGTGAAGGTGAAGGTGAAGGTGAAGATGTATGAACAGAATTCCGGTCAACGTCGGAGTTGGCCGGCAAAGGAAGGGGTGAAAGAGGAGTGGACGGAGTATCGACTTCGGAGTCGATCGCGTAGTCGGTAGCGACTAACGTAACGCGGACTAGACGGGCGCTAGTGTCCCGAGTCCAAGCGGACATACACTAAACGAGTTTAGTATAGTCAAAGCGGAGAAGGTGCGGGTAAGAAAACGTCAATGGAGAAAGGCGATGGGTGGTGGGTGAAAATGGATTTGGCGACAAAAAGGCAAGTTTTTATAAAAGTTTTTGAATTTTTATTTTGAATTTTTTTTTTTTAGAAAGAGATTTACAGAAGTATGTACGGAAATACGGCTTAAGCAATCACAAACAAGATATGCACAATCACACCTAGATCTACGGTCGCCTAGGTCTACTAGACCTGCTCCTGAACTTGATTTTCGAAGTTAAACAGTGTCGAGAAACAGGCTTAAAAATACACCGATCACGGGGCCAGGTAAGTGCAGAGATAAGGGGAGGTTGTCCAACGCTTTCGCGAAGTTCCTTAATTAAATAACCATTTCTCTTTCGGCGGTTGCGCCTTTAACACTTTCCTAGACACCCCGTAATCAATATACGGTTAAGCGAGGTTCTAAACACGGTTTATCTTCTCCTAATGAGCGCGAAGTCCTTAGGGCTGAAGTCTAGTATTTTTTTTAATTTACAATGGACAATGCATATGCTTTAGTGATTTTTGGGGTCCTGGGAAGGGTGATGAAATCCCCACCCAATCTGGATTGGTTTCAAGCCCCTTAAGTCCGTATTAAAGAATGCAAAACAGTAACAAATCAACTGCAAACAATTTTTATTTGCGGCGCAAAGAATCCTGCACAAGAACAGTTTATTGGAAGGGGGAGAAGAATTTGCGCAAAGAAGGCTGCAGAAAACACAGTTTATTGGAGTCCAGAGGAGTGGAGAGGAGCAGAGAGACATACAGAGAGATTTTTGCCGTAGACCGGGTGCTTCGTTTTTGTCCGTCGCGGTGTAGCCGCGAAAATGTGGGTCTATCTTCCCACGTCTTTGGCACTGTACTTGAACTCCGTATTATCCGACGTCTTTGGCGCCGATCTTGAACTTCGTATTTTCCTGCGCACTTGCACAAAAACTAATCAAGAATAACAAGATGGTTTTTTACAAAGTATGTATATTTTTTTTTCGTTTTTTTTTATACTTACAAATTAACCCGAAATTTCATAAAGAAACAAACTATCGTCTCCCCGGCAACGGCGCCATTTGATTGATAGGATACGTGCGTGTCAAGTTTAGTTTTAAATACCGCAATCAAGACGGTTTCGCTTGTAGCGAGCCGGTTGAGTACGGGTCGTCCACAGGGAGATGGGAGTCTTTTTCAAAGTGTTTTAACGAGTTGCGTCCGGTTGTTCAGATTTTGTTGTGGTTATCTAAGTGTTAAGTTGATATTTAAAGAGAGCTTGTTAGGGTTAGGATTAGGTTAGTTTGAGTTAGGAGTCTCCACATCTTTCGTTGCCCCACTTAATATCGGTGTTACGGTAATCGGCAACAACGGGGATTAGCACGACTAGGAAGGAACTTGCGAGTATAAGCTAGGCTTTCCAACGCATAGTCCTTCCTTTTGGTGCTTGTCCGTCCGTTCTTGGCTCTTATCCATAACCTCCGGTTAATTCAACCACAACCGGTCTCACTACGGAATCACCACTATCATGTAGGATAGGGTGTCGTAAGGAGCGGATTGTGGTTCAATTAACAGGAGTCGATTTAAGTTGTTGGGCAAGGAAAGAGTGAGAGAGATTTCCTTCTCTCAAACTTCCCTTATCCTACCCTAACAAGTATAAAACTACTCACACTTCATGATAAGGAAAAACAAAACAAAACAAAGAGGAAGATAGAAAGAAGGAGATTAGAAGAATACGACTAACTATTTGCGACCTCACCTTGGCGAGGATCAAGCGTAAGTATCATTGTCATATGTAAGGATAAAGAAAAAGAAAGAAGAAAGAAACAACAAGGAAATAGCAACAACTACTTAACGAATTAAAATTACAACAAGCATAAAAATAAGGAGACAAGCATGATAATAAAATGGTCTTCTTTATTCATCACTCTTCACTCAAAAGCTCACTTACAAGTTTAATGGAGAAGAGGTGAGAAGAGGAAGAAGAACAACACTAAAACTAGGCAAAATGAAAATACAAGAATGGACCCTTTCCTTCACAAAGTTCTGGGCTATTTATAGGCCAGAGAATGAAACCCTAGGGCAACCACCAGACCACACATGAAATGACAAAAATAACCCTGGAAAATTTCTGCCATTGGCGCCATAATGGCCGCGGATCCGCGGCCTGGACCCACCTTTGGCCGCGGATCCACGGCCCATTAGAGGAATTGGGCTTCGTGCTTTTTTTGTGGTGGCCTGATCTGCTGTGTGCTTCATTCTGGTTCATATATTTTCTGAAAATACTTCCATATTTCTTCCAGAATTTCTGTTGAGGGAAAGGTGGACTTTTTGTCAAGATTTTGTCATGATTGCCTCGAGCTCCGCGTAGATTTCTTGGAAGTTGTTGTTGCCATTGAGCCTTGTGCATGAAGGTGACATTGATTTGACACTTTGTCTTCCTAAACTGGTATCTGGCAACATACGGATGAAGAGCGGAGACCGTGTTTTTATCTGTGGTTGGCAGGAACCGGATTTTTGTCGTGTTTTCCATGAATTTCACCGTTTTAGAACCGGGAACCTGTATCCTGCAATTGACTAGCAAACACGGCTCAAGAGTATCTACCGATATGCAATGTGATAAAAATTGGGCGGTATGAAAATGCAAAAATCTGATATGAACGGTGACCTTACATGTCACTATTGCACGTTGATAGAGCCTCTAGGATTCTTGCTTGTCTGCCAGCAGTATGAGGGCGATCATATACGTGGGAGCTGGTAGTCTATAAGCATATCCTTAAAAGGTCCCTAGTCGTGGGAGTTTCGAGACAGGGCATCGATACTCCAGAGTAGAGTAGTGTATACAGTCGAGACCCCGACGAGGGGCGGTGGCCGATCTCACAAGCCACTGGTGTCAGTTGGATCACCTAAGATGTATACAGGTGCTCATTGGGTTATGAGTACACCGGACAGGACTCGCCGGGAACATGCTAGTTGGTCTTATACCTGACGTCAGATAGTTGTTCCCTGGTGACATGTGTACAGGTTAGTTCATCGACCTGAGATCGTCATTCGTCTCGTGTGAGTTCCCACTGTACTTTGATTACTACCCTACCACGCTCAAAGGAGACGTGCAAACAGGTTTTAGTTGGGTACAGTCCCGAGCCACATGGAGGCAGTGAGCGGATCTGCATAGGTTTGTCTCTCCCGGTATTGGGGGTGAGGTCGCGCTGTGTCTAGGAGAGCCATTACACGAAGTCCTTGGCCAAGGCAGGAGATTTACTGGTAGGTATTCCAGTAGTATCTCAGGGTATTCTGGGCTACACTCCGACACGACTTGTACCGCTTTTGGGGGTCTGACTTTTACCAACCCCTAGGCCCGCCATGCGATGCTCATAGAAGAACGGACCGGACTGTACGGATATTGTCACTGACAGGCTCAGTAGGGTGTCAGGATGAGTTCGCTCATCGACGTCCTTTTTGGTCAATACTTGGTAGCCCGTTACGTATGGCTAATACCTCTGACGTGCTAGTGGTTAAATCCACAACCAAAGTATTGACGAGTCTTTAGAGTCCCCCACAGACCGTTTTCTCAAGTTTCGGGTGAAACGCTGTAGAGGTCGTATGGAGATATGGCAGGGTTCGATCAGATACGTGCGGTATTGCACGGATCATGATCGGACGGATAATACTAGCGGGCTTTAGTTTAAGCCGGATCCTAGTATTGTACAGTGTAGATTTTGTCTCCTTGCATTTGTATTTCGGTCGGAATACAAATGTGGGTATGTATATACAGTAGCGGGGTGTTCCTGTAATTTATTACAGGATCAGTTTTTTGGAGTTGCCAGTTTGTTTTCCGTTTCGGCCATTTTTCTTTGTATCTTTCCTTGGCTGAAAATTTGGTGGAGGAGCGCTTATTTGCAATTGTGAAAATAAGCATAGTGGAGGGTGGTCTTTGCATATTGTTGTGTCATGATCACTTGACTTCTTGTTTCATGATTATTCATGATGGCTTGACCTTTTGGAGTAATGATTAGGTTGTTGGAGTGTTGGTTTTGCTTGTGATCATTTTTCTTCACATCATCACTTTTTCTCTCTCTTGGATGATAGCCTCCCTCCCCCCTTAGATTCTCTCGACTCTCTTTTCTTTTTCCGAATGAGCCATGGCCGGCAAAATGAGAGGGGGCTGTCCAAATTGTTAGTGGTGGGATTTTGGTTCTCTTCATGTTTGCAAAATCCCAAAGTTCATCTCCAAAAGAGTAGTTCATTTCCTCCATCAAAAAGGCAACTTCCTACAACCCCAAATGAGACATGAATTCTACAGATAACCTATAGTATCCTTTGGAACGTCGACTTGCCAACTTCGTACCCGAGTTGCCTCGTTCCAGAGGTGGGAGCCCGTAAAAGAACCCGGCGAAGTGGTGCCCTTCCGACGAGGAGTTGAAGACCGAAGATTCCGCGGGGAGATCGGGAAAACGACGAGAAAACCGAAGGACACGGATCGCTCGGTATATCTCTCTACCCCTTCTCTAGTTAGCTAGGATTATGTTAATGGCCCGATCCGGGGTTTTAGTGCGCGGTGGTTTAAAAAGTTAAAGTAAATTATCGTTTCCGCATTTTGGCCTCGGATTGACGGCCGGGGCGCCGCCGTGCACTTACATGGTATCAGAGCCACGCCATTAACCTAGTATAGCTTGCTCTAACGTGTTTACAAGTTCGATCGATCGGATTTTCCAAAAACCACATTTCCATGTCGCACTTTCTGTCGAATTTTTCCTTGCTCTAAAAATTATTTGGTATATTGGAAAAATACGTGCAGGGTTTTTTTTGCATTCTGTGAAAATTTGGTCGGATGATATTACTGTAGCGAGGCGGTTCAGCGGCCAAAACCACGTTTTGGCCGCGGAACCGCCGCCGTTTTGTTGCCAAACTGCACCAATTTTTTACAGTGAGCTTCTGACGTGAAAATTGGGTTTCTGGTATATTCTTTTTGGGCCCAGATGTTTTTGAGTGCTACAGTTGTGCTTCGGGCCCACTTCGGTAAATTTGATCGATCGAAAATTTTAAACATGTTAGTTCACAGTATTTACATTATATCTGCGACCGTGAATGTCATTTGATCGGTAAATCCTGTCTAACTGCTATTGCCCTTTTAGACGGATTTGCGAACGTGACATTCACGTTGATGTTCTGTGTTGTGCTGTGATGTTGCGGATTGGTCGTGGGGGATAGCCTGGATGCAATGTTAGTACAGTTTGGTTTATTATGTACATTTGATATTGCGGGGCGAGCGTCCGACATGTGGACTGCCGTCACTGCCTGTTTGTATATTATTCTTTTGGGGCACGACCGGGGTGAGGTCGATGTACCCGTTGTATGTATATTTTACTTTCTGTACTAGGATTACTCCAAGGTGGGGTGCACGGATAGCCGGGTTCTAGAGGGCAACGAGCCCGCATCTCATGGCATTGAGACGAAGGGGGCTTTACTCTAGAATTGGCGGGCTATTCGCCACACTCGTAGGGGGTACAGGTTGACCCAGGAGGGGTGCCCAAGTTACCAGATTCCGTGAAGTGTTGGGTGGTCCATTCACGTTGCTGAAGGGGGCTGCCTCGCTTCAGGTTTTGGCGGGTAACTTTCCGCGCCCGTATGGGTCTAGGATTTCATTGCACAGGCTATCCACACGACCAGGGGAACGTCGGGTTTCAGTAGCGGCTCTATAAGACCCGGGGATCCCAGATATCTGTATTGTTCTGTGATGCTTATTACATTTCTGTGATGTTGCATTTTATCACGCCTTGAGCGAATATTATATATTGATATATATATTAGTAGATGTTGTATATGTTTTGCATCCGCGCTAGTCCAGTCCCCGCTCTGTCGTTAGTTAAGTAACCTAACGGGTAATGATGGGACCCAGTGGCGAATGCGGATGGCATATACGTACATCATTATTTTCGTTCTTTATTGGTGTGATCAATTGATGGGACTGCGTTGATTCGAATCAATGCAAGCTAAACAAACCTATTCTGATGTTGTTGGAACATTTTTCAAAAAGCTGTTATTGCAAGGACGTTCACTTTTGTTTTGCACAGTGGTATTCAGTTGGAATATCCTGCACCTCAGTCGACGAGGTAAGGGCCGAGATCCCTTCACCGGGAGTGACCCCTTGGACAGAAGTTTGCGTCAGCGTAATAACTTCACTATAGCCGATTACTTTTGCTTTGCATCGTGGTATTCAGTTGGAATATCCTGCACCTCATTCTACGGGGAAAGAGTCGAAATCCCTTCACCGGGAGTGACCTCTTTAGCAAAGGTTTTCGTCACTATATTTTTAAAAGCTATCCGGTTCCTTCAACGATATCAAGTTCATTACGTTAAAGGTTTTCGCCAGAAACCATTCGTAGCCCTCCGTCGTTTCATATGGATAGTCAATAAGTATTCAAGCTGTGTATGTTGGCCAAAGTCAAGGCACAGTGATTGGTAGCTATTGGGTATTCATATGCAGCATAGATAGATGCGTTGGTTTGGGACAGTCGTACTACTATTTTGGCTAAAGTCAAGGGTATGTACGGGTGGGTTCAAATTAACCTGGAGAATGACGGGTAGAACTTGACATGTGACTTATGATATGTTGGCTAAAGTCAAGGTCATAAGAGCATGGGGTAAAAATCACATCGGGAGTTTCTAAAGAAACTAAAACTTACCAGATATGCGCATACCTTCTGGAGTGTGATAACGTGAGCGGATTCCGTCACGTTATCATGCGATGATAGTTGGATCCCGATTCTCACTGATGAGTTGGTTTACTCCTCGGGTGATCCCGACTAATTCTTCTTTCAGGTTTGGAGGAGAATTTGATGTTACAGTGGGAGGTTTCCTAATTAGATAAATTGGTAACCAATCTGATCTAGGTTAGAGTGCACGCTAAGTGTTTCTTTTCTCTCTCTTTGGCAGCGACCATGACCCGACCCTAAGACTATAACTCAGTGACCGAAATTAACCGAACCTTCTTAAACACTGGCTTTTTGGATTGTCAGAGTTGCATACCTCATTGCCACTCCTACTTTTACCCTTTTCTCCAGGACACCCCGTAGTACTACGAACGTCCACTTCCATTGGACAAAACCATCGTATGGTTATATACGAACTCGAAGGAATTTATTCGAGGATGGTTTCCGGTTCTGGAGAAAACGGATAGGACTATTCAGCTGTCTTTTCCTTTTACCTTCTCTCAGGTTGCGAGTGCCCCTTAAATTAGGGGATAGTACACCTATTACGCAAATTGGATAGTCTTCTTCCAAACCATAGGCAGGTGCCGACCGGTAGGGAATGAAGAAAACCAATTAGCCTAATGATGGTGTACAGAAGGTATTATGTAAAGACATATCAAGGGATTAATAAGAGGGCAAAGTAAATTGCGACTGCTATTCACAATCAAACCAAGTATTTCATTACCACTCCCATTTCACCTTTGTATTTCTCCAGGACACTCCGTGTCACTACGAAGATCCACAGTTTATTGGATACTCCATCGTATGGTTATATACGAACTCGAAAGGAACTTGTTCCAGTTCGGGGATGGATTCTGGTTCAGGAGAAATAGGAATAAGGTTTATTCGGTTGTCTTTTATCTTCACCTTCTCTCGCATTGCGAGTGCTCCTAGGATTAGGACAGTACACCCATTATGCTTATTGGATAGTCTTCTTCCAAACCATAGGCTGGTGCCGAACGGTAGGGAAGGAAGAAAACCATTTGTCCTAAAGGGGTGTACAGAAGGTAATGACTAAAGACATATGAAGGGATGTGGAGAGATGGCATAGAAATATACGGTTATAGTTGTGAATCTGGATAATGAAAGAGGCATTACTAGGAATACCAGGAAACCCCTACGAAACATTTCAATGTTTCAGTTTTACTGTGTACTGTTAAAGGAAAACTGATTTCCCAATTAGACACTTGCTCCAGGGTATGTATTTACCAGGTATGATTCTCACATCTGTATGGTTTTACAGATGATGAGTGGGAGTGAGTTATTGGGAATTAGGTGATTGTCCTCATTATATCGGGATTCGTTGTAATCGGTGATATTTGAGGAAGTCACCTGGGTTGTTTGCCGGACGGCAAATATTTGGTTTTGAATATCCGTTGCTATGCACCAATTTCAAATTGATATATATGTACGTCTATTTTATAGAGTGAGATATACCTTTTTGAAATTATGTCTATGACATTTACCTATATCAGTGGATGGTTAGGTAAGGAGCATTAAACAGCGGTGTAATTCTTCTTAACCATAAGTACAGTTTTCAACCTACTGTTAGTTATGTATATGCCCTAGAGGCCATTGTTGTACATATGATGTATATTATGATGGATGCTTAGATATATATAGAGAGGACTTTCTTGCTCGTCATGATAGTATGCTATTTGGTTTCACTTTATCTTAACATGTTGACTTGTATTGGTTTACTGTTTTACTCTCACATGTTGATAAAGCCCTTAGGATCTGTACTCGACTACTGGAACTATGATGAGATCATACTAGTGGGGCCACGGTAGTCGATGAGTACATCCTATAACTGTTCCTAGTCGAGGGTATATCGAGACAGGGCATCGATACACCAGAGTAGACTAGCGTATACGCATCTTGACCCATATGATGGGCGATGGATGATCCCATATCCATCGGTGTTTGACATCAGTGATGGTGTACGGGTGCTCAGTGGAGACTGGGTACACTGGACGGACTCGCCGAGAACTCCCACATGGTGATATACCACACATCAGATGCCAGTTCTCCGGTGACACTGGTACAGGGTAGTCTGTAGACCCGAGATCGTCATGGAGTCTTGTGTGATTCCCACTGTGCTTTGATTTCCACCTTACCACATCCAAGAGGGCGTGCAAAATGGTGGCTTTTAGGTACAGTCCCGAATCACATGGAGGCAATGAGCGATAGGAGGGGATTCGTCTCTCCCAGTATAGGGAGTTGACGTTGTGCTGTGTTCGATTGGCTATACCTGGAAGTCCCTGGCCAGGGCTGATATAGAGATTTACTGGTAAGTGTTACTAGTAGTTTCTCGACCCGTTATGAGTCACACATCGACACGACTTATCGGTTACTGGGGTCTGACGTATACCACCCCTAGACTTGATATGCGACATATCAGACGAACAGACCGGACTGTACGGGAGTGTTACTGATCGGATTCACAGGAGAACGCACAGGCTAGCTTGTTGATCTTCTGATCGCTCAATACCTGGGTGGCTATTACGTTTAGCTAACCGCTTGCAGCTTGTGGGTGTTTGATATGATCATCACCTGCTACCGGCGTATTGACGATTCTTCAGAGTCCTACACAGAGGTTTCTTGGCTCAGGCGAAACGGAGTAGAGGCACATATGTGATATTTGCAAGACCGAGGATATTGCGATATGAGATACCATATTATATTCTCGCGATATTTAGATATGAACCGAGACATCGGATCAAGTGTTGATTCGATAAATCGGTACATGATATATTAGTCGGTTATATTCGATATAGCCGGATCGTCGGATCAAGTGTTGATTCGATGATTTAATATATATAATAATATATATGATATATTATTATATTAACTAATATTGGCTTGCTTTATTATTTCATTTTCTCACTGGATGATACATTGATATATATGCGATATATGTTAATTGTATTATTTTCTTTTGTTGCAAATATATAATATATATGTGATATATATTATTGTGACATGATATGATTAATTGTTGAACATGTTTAAGGATGATTAATTGAGGTTAGGGTTTGATTAGGGTTAGATGCTTCAAGTTCCTTCTAGAAGCATTTTTCTTTTGTCATTGCAAAGATCTTTTGGATGACACATTCTTTGAACCTAACCAAACCCTAACCCTAGTTGTTTCTCTACTCATTCTTATCCTATCATCCTTGACCATGGTTTAAAAATCAATCATATAGTTCTTTCTATTCATCACAAAAGGTTTTAATCTTAGGATTATATTTTCCATTATAATCTTCTTCCTTCTTGATAAGCTCTCTTGAAAATCCTAAAGTGATGAATAAATATGAGAAAATGATATAAAAAGAAAGCATAAATACTACTCTCTCATCCTCATCTCATCTAGCCCTTGAGATTAGTGTGTTCATCTCTTTAGAGTGAGAAAGCTTGAGTCGTAGCAAGTTCAAGGTAGATCATCGGAGATTTGGAATACTTCGAGCTAGCATGGATCGTTCGAGTCGTGGAGCCTCTCATGAGTCTGGGAGATCGTGGATCGCGGCAAAGGGACTTCTACTCGGAGCTTGTGAAGTGAAGGAGCGGACTACAAAGGTTGTAATCCCTCACACTTAGATAAAAGTTATCTTCTTGCATGTTAAACCCTAATAATCTAGCAAAGATCCCGGCTTTGGGTTGTTCGGCACGTCTAAAATTTTATCCGGGCATGTTTGATGCCTTTTGAACCTTCACAAGAGTGCCTAGGAACCCTACAGTGGTATCAGAGCCTAGCTAGAGCATTAGGCGATGTGTTTACGAAGTTAAAACTCCGATCGAACCCGAAACGACGGAAAAAGCCCCCTCTCTGGAAATTTTTTAAAATTTGGGATTTTTCTGAATTAAAAATATGTAAAAAAATCAGCAGGGAATTCTAAGAATTACCATAAAACCCGAGCCCCCAATTCGATCAAACGGCGGCGGAACCGCGGCGCAAGCATGCCTTGCGCGGCGGTTCCGCGGCGGATTGATAGGATTGTGACACGTGGTTTTTCTGGTAATGACCGTAGGTACTTGTTGAGGCTTCTGGATATTTTTAACAGTGATTCCAGTATTGTTTGAATCTGTGGTTTATTTTGTAATAGTAGATTCGATCAGAATTTTTAAGTTCGTATTTCTTTCCGGATATTTAGAAACTGTTAAATTATTTGAACGGATATCATTAACTTACTATTTCCCGGTACGGCGAACTTTCAAGTGTTGAATTTTTACTGGGTTTAAATCTTTCGGAAAATTGTACAAGTTAAGCGGTGGACCCTCTAGAAGACAACAAACCTTAACTCGATTATGTGACCGTCTTGAACTGCCTTTTGAACCTTCGGGTTTGGGGCAGTACGGCGTGCCACATGTGAGGCGTTGGCTTGACCCTTCTACGGCTGGATCACCGGTACTGTGACATATTCTGGGATTATTTGAACTCCGCTCAAGAGTTGAGCACTTTGGAAATTTTGGGTATTTGATTATCTGTTCGGAAAGTTTGATACTGTCTATTTATCTGGAATGTGATACAATATGTGGAATTCA
Organism: Agapanthus africanus; assembly: GCA_030015575.1. Lineage (NCBI taxonomy): Eukaryota > Viridiplantae > Streptophyta > Magnoliopsida > Asparagales > Amaryllidaceae > Agapanthus > Agapanthus africanus. Next base: position 456,860,561 of record JASDDO010000014.1, on the reverse strand, counting down.
TAGAGTTAGGCATGAAATGCGGAGTATGTGATATTTCGGATTTACGATGTCTAAAGTGATTGTGGATTCCAAATATTGTAGTTTTACACTTTCTTTTCTGTGACCGTAAGTGTAATATGTGATATCGCCAGTTTCGTTGCTATATGTCAACGACAATTGGGATGCGCATATTTACTTACGTTGATGATATGAGATATTATGTGTTGTTGTGATATGTTATATTGGATCGTCGCGATCAGAATAGCCAGGGGTTTTATGTGAGATGAGGGTTTTTATTTTCATTCATGTAAAATTCATTTGTAATGTAATATTCTTTTATTTGGGGCACTTCCAGGTTGCGGTTGATGTCACCAGTGTATATTATTTACTTTTCTGCATTAGGTAGACCCAAGGAGGGGAGCACAAGTAACCGGGTTCTAGGGTCCAGTGGGAGGCCATCTCGAGGAGTCGAGACCGGGTCTCCTAACCCTAGAATTGACAGAGTTACTTGCCGCTCTCGTAGGGGGCTTGGGATGTGGGTTTGGCTATTCGTCGCGACCGTGGAATCCGTGTTTTATACAGGCTCGTATTAAAAACACGGACGTCCTAGTATATCCAATATTTCATATATGTTCTTCTGCTGCAATGTTCTGTGATGAGATCATATTACTGCCTGAGACGAATGCTTATACTATATATATATGCTGATATACAAATATTACTGCTTTCGTTTCTTCTGTGATGCTTAGGAAGCATAAGCTGATGGGATTTTTATTAATGAGATTAATAAAAGAAAAGAAACCTAAAGATGTTGTAGAATCAAAAAAAAACTTTATAAAAAGGGTAGCTACAGTTTTACTTTGCACAGTGATATATATGATATATCCTGCACCTTATTCGATGAGGAAAGGACCGAAATCCCTTCACCGGGAGTGACTCCTTTAGCAAAACTGGCAGATGCTACAAAACGCGATTTGTCTTTTGAATGCTTTTAGTGTTTTGCTTTGCACAGCGGTATATATGATATATCCTGCACCTTATTCGATGAAGAAAGGGCCGACGATCCCTTCACCGGGAGTGACCCCTTTAGCGAAACTAAGAAAAGCCTCAAAAACACTCCTTTTCAAAAACACATGATTCTACGACGATATCAAGTTCATTACGCAATAGGTTTTCTGAAAAACCTGCGTAGCCCTCCGTCATTTCAGATAGATATTATTTAGTATTCGTGCTATGCTTGTTGGCCTGCGTCAAGGCGTAGTGTGCGGTAGCTAACTAGTATATATCTGTTTATGCATATGATGCAGATTGGATTAGGGTAGTCGTGCGACTTTGTTGGTCTGCGTCAAGGGTCGTGCGGGTGGGTTTAATTCAATCAAGAAATGACGGGTTGAACTTGACTAGCGCACTATGGTTTGTTGGCCTGCGTCAAGGTCATAGGATGCTAGGGATAAAAATATTATCGGGAATTTCAAGTGTTGAAATTTGCAATGAGATTGCATACCTCCTATGAGATAGTTGGATCCCGATACCCACTGCGAGTAAGAGTTACTCCTGGGAGAGTTTTACACAGGACAATTAGTCATTCAAGTAGGTGTCTAGAAAAGTGTTAACGGGGTTACGCCTCTGGGAAAACGAGGTTTACTTTAATTAGGTCCGTGCGAAAGCGCGGGGAACCTCCCTCAAAGTACCGACACTGATCTGGCTGAAAGATTGACGAAGTTGTAGGGTGTAATTAATCCCGGCTAATCTTACCTTTTAGGGTTTTAAGGTAGATTTGATAAAAACAGTAGGAGACATCCTGATTAGATAAGATAATAACCAATCTAATCTTGCAAGAGCATACGCTAATGTGTTTTCTTCTCTCTCTCTCCAGGTAGCGACCATGGCAGGCCATAATCAAGATAATAATATTGATGTATTGACTAAACCTAATTATTGTACTGAGCTAGGGTTTGTTGGACCCGTTCTTTTTTATAAGAGTTATAAGACTGAACAGGAAACAGGAGAATATCTGGATTCTCAAGCCGCCCAAAAGAACATGCATGTTGATGCATCTTCTTCGGGTGTGTTAGTTATTGAGAACTGTTTCTCAGTTCACCCTACGTCCTGGGTATTAGATACCGGATCAGGATCCCACATATGTAAACAGTTACATGGGCTACGTAAAGGTAGAGAACTGGGAAAAGGTGATCATTCCGTTCAAGTAGGGAACGGTGCAAGTATTGTAGCCAAAGCAGTTGGCGAATATCACCTTGTATTGCCAAGTCGTAATACACTGATTCTAAATGAGTGCTATTATATACCGAACATGATGTGCAACATTATATCAGTTTCTTTATTGAGTAAAGATGGATATAATTTTGTAGTACAGGATAATGTTATGAACATATTCCTAGATCAAAAGTTGATTGCATCAGGCTCGTTACATAATGGCATATTCATTCTAAATCAGAATACAGTTCTAAATATACAAAACACACACAAGAGGAAAAGTTCAGATATGAACGGATCCTTCTTGTGGCATTGTAGACTTGGTCATATCAATGCGACACGACTGGCTAAGTTACATAGGGATGGTTATTTGAATCTGTTCGAATTATCATCTTATGATACTTGCCATTCATGTCTCAGAGGAAAAATGACCAAAGCTCCGTTTAGTGGATACGGAGAAAGAGTTACCGAACTCTTAGGACTGGTACATAGTGATGTATGCGGTCCCATGTCTACGCATGCCAGGAACGGTTCTTCCTACTTCATTACATTCACTGACGATCTCTCAAGATTCGGATATGTATTCCTGATGAAACACAAGTCTGAAGCTTTTGAGAAATTCAGAGAATATAAACACGAAGTAGAAAACCAAACGGGCAAAAGTATTAAGATTCTTCGATCTGATCGAGGAGGTGAATACTTAAGTGGTGAGTTCCTAGATTATCTAAAAGAGAATGGGATTCTCTCTCAGCTTACTCCCCCTTATACACCACAGCACAACGGTGTATCGGAGAGGAGGAATCGCACCCTATTAGATATGGTGCGCTCGATGATGAGTACAGCTGAGTTACCCATTTCCTTCTGGGGGTATGCACTGGAGACAGCTGCAGACCTATTGAATATGGTTCCTACCAAATCTGTGCCAACCACTCCATATGAGATATGGAAAGGAAAGAGACCATATCTTAATTATATTAGGATATGGGGTTGTCCGGCATATGTGAAAACACAAAATCCGGACAAACTCGGCGCAAGGTCTATTCTGTGCAAGTTTATTGGATATCCCAAACATTCGCGTGGGTATATCTTCTACCACACCGAAGGACAAAAAGTGTTTGTTTCTCGGCATGCCACCTTTTTAGAAAAGGAATTTCTTGCAAAAGAAATTGATGGCAATGAGGTAGAACTGGAAGAGGTTCCAGCGACACAAACTACAACAGATGATTTAGTGGAACCAGAGGATTCAGTAGTACCCGACGAACCCCAGCCTCTCCGCCGATCTAGTAGGGTTTCTCATCCACCTGAGAGATACTACGGTTTTCTCATTGATGGTGGAAGCGAGGACTGCATCATGGATGATGATGAACCGACTAGTTTTGAGCAGGCCATCACGAGTGGTGACTCTGTGAAATGGCTGGATGCAATGCGATCTGAGATAGAATCCATGTACACCAATAAAGTATGGATTTTAGAAAATGCTCCTGAAGGGGTAAAACCCATTGGGAGCAAGTGGATTTTTAAAAAGAAATTTGGTGTAGATGGAAAAGTTGAGACTTTCAAAGCTAGACTTGTAGCAAAGGGTTTTCGTCAACGTCCAGGTGTGGATTATGAAGAAACCTTTTCTCCAGTGGCTATGCTTAAGTCCATCCGGATCTTACTTGCCATTGCTGCATGCCATGACTACGAAATCTGGCAAATGGATGTTAAGACCGCCTTTCTAAACGGTGATTTAGAAGAGTGCGTGTACATGACTCAGCCAGAGGGATTCGTAGATAGTGGGAGCAGCGGAAAGGTGTGCAAGCTGCTTAAATCAATTTATGGGTTAAAGCAAGCATCGCGGAGTTGGAACATCTATTTTGATGTTGTAGTCAAAGAGTTTGACTTCATCAAAAATATAGATGAACCTTGTATCTATAAGAAGGTAGCAGAAGGTAAGGTTGTCTTCCTCGTATTGTACGTAGATGACATACTCTTGATAGGAAATGATATTCCTATGCTGCAATCAGTCAAGCTCTTCTTATCACAGAGATTCTCAATGAAAGATCTAGGTGATGCCTCCTGCATATTGGGAATCATGATCTATAGAGATAGATCTAAACGGATATTGGGATTGTCCCAATCCAGGTACATTGACACCATACTAAAGAGGTTTAGTATGAAAGAATCCAAGCGTGGGAACCAACCCACGATCTCTGGACTCACTCTCTCCAAAGAGATGTCTCCCAAGACTGATTTGGAGAGAGCTCGCATGCAAGGGATACCCTATGCTTCGGCAGTAGGCTCTATCATGTATGCGATGCTGTGTACCAGACCCGATGTAGCATACTCACTAAGTGTAGTGAGTCGGTATCAAGCAGATCCTGGAGAGAGTCATTGGACAGCAGTGAAGAACATTCTCAAGTACTTGCGAAGGACTAAGGAGATGTTCTTGGTGTATGGTAATGGAGAACTCCAGGTGGAGTCCTTTACCGATTCCAGCTTCCAAAGTGATAAGGACGACTCTAAGTCGCATTCGGGTTTTGTCTTTACCCTCAATGGAGGGGCGGTATGTTGGAAGAGTTCCAAACAGGATACCGTTGCAGACTCGACGATGGAGGCTGAATACATCGCTGCCAACGATGCTGCCAAAGAGGCTGTCTGGATCAAGAAGTTCATTAGTGAACTTGGTGTGGTTCAATCCATTGAGCATCCAATACCTCTGTATTGCGATAACAATGGAGCTGTGGCTTTGGCCAAGGAACCCAGGTCCCATCAGATGTCCAGACATATTCTGAGGCGGTATCACCTGATCAGGGAGATAGTTGATCGCCGGGAGATCGAGGTCAGGAGAGTAGATACGAAGGACAACACTGCGGATCCATTCACGAAGGCTATTCCCCAGATACAGTTTGAGAGATTATTCGGGATGCTAGGTATAAGATACTACAGCAGCTGGCCTTAGTACAAGTGGGAGATTGTTAGTTATGTATATGCCCTAGAGGCCATTGTTGTACATATGATGTATATTATGATGGATGCTTAGATATATACAGAAAGGACTTTCTTGCTCGTCATGATAGTATGCTATTTGGTTTCACTTTATCTTAACATGTTGACTTGTATTGGTTTACTGTTTTACTCTCACATGTGTAAGGTTCCTAGGCACCCTAGTGATGTCTCACAAGTGATCAAACACGCTAATTTCTAAAAATACGGTGCCTACAAACCCTAGAACGGATCGTTTGCTAGAAAACTAGGCGAAGAAGTAAACTAGTTAACAGTTAACTACAAGATAACGGACATACAACCTTTGTAGATCCGGTCCACCACCTCCACGGCTCCGCAACGAAGTCCCCTCCGCTGTCCAAAAAGAATCCGGACTCCAACGTCGGCTTCGTCGAAGAATGGGCGGGCTTGATCGTCGGTTCGATGCCGAAGATGATCTACGTCGAGGCGTCGCTAGAACAAGCTCCAACTTCACCAAGTCGGAAAAACTTGTGAAGGAAACACCCTATACTACTTGGCAAGAGGTAGAGGATGAAGAAATAGGAAGTGGGTAAACTTTAGTTTTGGATTTCTCACTAGATTTCATGACTTGCCATTGGAGTAGCAAGCTTTCTCCATTGAAGAAGAAGATGAAGCAAGAAGAAGATGATATGATAAGATAATTAAAATAGTAAAGAAAATATAATACTTATCATATCATTAACCTTAGTTAGTGGTAGAGAATTGACTAAGGTTAATATGAAGAGTTAGGGTTAAGAAAGAAGACAAAATGGTTACTTAGTCAAAGTTTGAAGAAACTTCAACTACAAACAAAATAAGCCACCATTTCATTTTCTTTATCATTTTATTTTTCCAAAATAAATAAGAAAAAGAAAACCCTAATCTTAATCTTAACCATGGTCAAATTCTTTACACTAACCCTAGCTTGCATGTATCATCAAACATGATACAATCATGTGCACAAAATATATCACATATGCAATGTGCACAAACTAAGTGAGTAAATCCATTTAAAGTGAACCAATACTAGTTAATGCAAAGTAATATATCAAATATATAATTATACATTAAATCATTAAATCAACACTTGATTCAATGATCCGGTCATGTCGCATATAACCGGCTAGTATTCAATGTATCGGTTTATCGAATCAATCATTGATTCGACAACTAGGTTATATCGCATATAACCAATCGATACATTCATCGCGAGAATAGAATACGGTATCACATACACGCATTATTCTCGGTCCCGCACATATCTCATATGCGCTCCCATTTCGTTTCGCTTGAGCTAGGAAACCTCTGTGTAGGACTCTAAAGACTCGTCAATACGCCGGCAGCGGATGATGATCATATCAAACACCCACAAGCCGCAAGCGGTCTGCTAAACGTAACGGCCATCCGGGTATTGAGCGATCAGAAGATCGACGAGCAAGCCCGCTCACACTCCTGCGAATCCAACCAGTAACACTTACCGTATAGTCCGGTCTGTTCGTCTGATATGTCGCATATCTCGCCTAGGGGTGGTAAACGTCAGACCCCAATAGCTCGATAAGTCATGCCGACTTGAGGTCCATAACATTCGTGAAACTACTGATAACTCTTACCAGTATATCACTGCAACCCTGGCCAGGGATTTCCTGTTATGGCCAGTCGAGCATAGCACAACATCAACCCCCAATACCGGGAGAGACGAATCCCCTCCTATCGCTCATTGCCTTCATGTGAATCGGGACTGTACCCAAAAACCACCTGTTTGCACAACTCAGTAGAGCCGTGGTAGGGTGGAAATCAAAGCACAGTGGGAGACACACAAGACTCTATGACGATCTCGGGTCAACAGACTAAGCTGTACCAGTGTCACCAGAGAACTGCCATCTGACGTGAGGTATAATACCATCTGGGAGTTCTCGGCGAGTCCGTTCAGTGTACCCAGTCTCCACTGAGCACCCGCATACCATCTTCGATGTCAAACACCAATGGATATGGGATCATCCATCGCCCATCGCATGGGTCGGGAAGATATGCGCTAGTCTACTCTGGAATATCGATGCCCCGTCTCGATATTCCCTCGACTAGGAACAATGAAGGATGTACTCATTGACTACCCAGGGCCCACTAGTATGTTCTGCATCATAATCCTGGAAGTCGAGTACACATCCTAAGGGCTTTATCAACATGTAATCAGAGAGACAGAAAGTATACATGTTAAGATAAAGAGCAACCAGATAGCGTACTATCATGTCGAGCAAGAAAGTCCTACCTATATATGTCCCAGCATGCACTACAATATACATCCAATGTACAGTAATGGCCTCTAGGGCATACATATAACTAACAATCTCCCACTTGCACTAGGGCCATCTGTAGCAGTGGTCGCAGTATCTAATACTCAACCATCCCATATGAGTCTCTCTCTGGGAAAAGGCCTTCGTGAGTGGATCCGCCGTGTTGGACTCTGAGTCTACTCTCCTGACCTCGATCACCCTGGAGATCAACTATCTCCATGATCAGGTGATGCTGCCTCAGAATTTGTCTGGGTCACTGATGGGACCAAGGTTCCAGGGCAGAAGCCACACTTCCATTGTCATACAATGGCAGGAACCCAGTTCATCTTATGAACCAATATACACCCAAACTTCCTCTTTTGTAGTATCTTTAACAGCGATGTCACCAGCCTTTATCGTCTAGTCTGCCACGGTATCTAGCTTGGAACTCTTCCAACATACCGTCCCTTTACTGAGGGTAAAGACAATGCCTGTGACTGACATTCAGTCGTCTTTATCACCCTGGAACACTTCCAGTGATTCTCCCCAGGATCGATTGATACAGTCTCACTATACCTAGTGAGAACCCTAATATCCCTTTAGATCTATCTCATAGGTCCAAATCTCAGGATTTAGGAGGTATCATCTTTATCCTATTTGGAGAATCCCAGTGATAATAGGAGATTGACCGATCGTAGTATAGGAAACTCTTTTCCTATCAAGAGTATGTTGTCTACGTACAATGCGAAGATTACCACCTTACTCTCTACTACCCTTTTGTAAATATAAGGTTCGTCTACCATTTTGATGAAGTCAAACACTTTGACTATCACATCAAAACAGACGTTCCAACTCCGCGATGCCTGCTTCATTTTGTAAAGCAACTTGCACACGTTTCCGCTGCTCCCACTATTTACGAAGACCTCTGGCTGTGTTCTTACAGACGTTCTCTTCTAAATCAGTATTTAGAAAAGCAGTCATGGCACCCAACCGCCAAATATCGTAGTCATGGTATGTAGCCGTGGTAAGTAGGATCTGGATAGACTTAAGCATAGCTACTGGAAAAAAAATTCATCATTATCCATGCCTGGTCGATGACGAAAACCTTTAACAAGTCTAGCTTTGAAAGTCTCAACTTTTCCATCTACACCAAGTAATCTTCTCAAGATATACTTGCTCCTGATGGGGATTTGACCCTTCAGATATAGCAGCTAAAGTCCATACTTTGCTGGTGTACATGGATTCCATCTCAGATCGCTAAGCATCCAGCCATTCTTACAGAGTCCCTACTCTCGATGGCCTGCTCGAAACTAGTTGGGTCATCATATCATGATGCAATCCTTGCTCCCACTGTCATCGAGAAACCAAGGTATCTCTCAGGCGGATGAGGAACTCTACTAGATCGGCGGAGAGGCTGGGGTTCGTCGGGAACTATAGAATCCTTTGGTTCTGTCAAATCATCAACTGCAGTTTTGTATAGCTGGAACCTTTCCAGTTCTACAGAACTGATCCTGCCTCGATATTGTCCGGATTTTGCTTTAAACATAGGCCGGACAACCCCAAATCTTAACTCACTTAAGAGATGGGATCTTCCCACACCATATCTTATATGGAGTGGTAGGCAGTGATTTGATTCAAACCTAATTCAATAGGTATGCAGCTTCTCAAGTGCATAATCCCAAAAGGAAATAGGTAACTCAGTAATACTCATCATAGAGCACACCATATCTAATATTGTGCAATTGCTCCGCCCTGATACACCGTTGTGCTGTGGTGTATTCAGAGGAGTAGTACGGAGAGAGAATCTCATTCTCCTTTAGAATGGTCCAGGAATGCCATGCACTAGTATTCTCCTCCCTGATCTCATCATAGGACATAATACTTATACCCGGTTATTGGTTCTCTACTTCTAACTTATATTCTGTGAATACCTCAAAAGGTTCGGACTTATGTTTCAACAGGAACATATGACTGAATCTTGAGAGATTATCAGAGAATATAATGAAGCATAAAGAACCAATCCTGGCATGTGTAGACAGGGGACCTACATACATCAACATGTATCATCCCAAGAGTTCACTAACTCTTTCTATGTTTCCAATAAACAGAGCTATGGTCATCTTATCTTTGTGACATGACTGGCGAGTTTCACAAGATGTAAATTCAAACTAATTTAAATATGCATCTATATGTAACTCCAGCTAGTCGGGTCGCATTGATATGACCTAGTCTACAATACCTCAAGAAGGATCCGTCCATTTCTGAACTATTCCTCTTGTGTGTGTTCCATATACTAAGAACTGTAGTTTGATTTAGAACATCAATGCTTTTAGATAACGTGCCTGAACCGATCAACTTTTGATATAGGAAATGTTCAAAACATTATCCAACAATACAAAATTTTATCATTTCTTTACTAATAAAGAGACAGATATGATTTTGTATATCAGGTTCGGTATCTAATAACATTCGTTCAGAATCAATGTATTACTATACAGGGTGACAGTGACCAACAGACTTGGCTGCAACACTTGCCCCGTTTTCTGCCTCATGAAACTTATCACCCGTTCTCAGTTTTTCTACCCTTTTGTAGCCCTATGTAACAGATTACATATCTGGGATCCTGATCCGGTATCATATACCATGGATGCAGAGGATACTGAGAAACAGTTCTGCACAATGAACACACCCGAAGATGATGCATCAGCATGCACTCTCTTCGTTTGGGCGGCATGGGAATCTTGGTATTCCCCTATTTCCTGCTCTGTCTTATAATAATTATAAGTTGGAGCTGGACCAACGTTCCCCAGCTCAGTATAACAAGCGGGTTCGGTCAATAATCCGTATTATTATCTTGATTAAGGCGTGATATGGTCGCTACCAGGAGAGAGAGAGAGAAGAAAACACTCAGCGTGCGCTCTGTCAAGAATAGATTGGTTATATATTTTATCTAATCAGGATGGCTCCCACTGTTTTTATCAAATCTTCCTTCAAACCCTAAAAGGAAAGACTAGCCGGGATTAATTACACTCTACAAGTTCGCCAATCTTTCAGCCAGGCCAGTGTCGGTACTTTGAGGGAGGTTCCCCGCGCTTTCGCACAGACCTAATTACTGTAAACCTCGTTTTCCCAGAGGCGTAACCCCGTTGACACCTTTCTAGACACCTACTTGATCGGCTAATTGCAAAATCCAAAACTCTCCCAGGAGTAACAATTACTCGCAGTGGGTATCGGGATCCAACTATCACATAGAAGGTATGCAATCTCATTGCAAGTTTCAACACTTGAAACTCCCGATAATGGTTTTTACCCCTAGTACCTATGACCTTAACTATGGTCAACAAATCATAAGTACTAGTCAAGTTCTACCCGTCATTTCGTGATTAATTAGACCCACCCACATGACCCTTAACTAAGGCCAACAAAGTCACGCGACTGTCCTAACTAATCGCATCATATGCAGTGTAGGAAGACATCACTTAGCTACCGTACACTGTGCCTTGACTATGGTCAACAAACACAGCACGAATACTAAGTACTCTACTTCCTAAAATGACGGAGGGTTGCGGCTGGTTTTTGTGAAAACCTTTAACGCTTTGAACTTGATCTCGTTGCGGAATCAAACGGTTTTTAAATGGAATGCTTTCCGAAGCTTTTCTAGTTTTGCTAAAGGGGTCACTCCCGGTGAAGGGATCGTCGGCCCTTTCCTCGTCGAATGAGGTGCGGGATATATCATATATATCACTGTGCAAAGCGGAAACTATAGAAGCGATCAAATGACAAACCGAAGGTTGTAGCATCTTCCAGTTATTGCTAAAGGAGTCACTCCCGGTGAAGAGATCTCGGTCCTTTCCCTATCGAATAAGGTGCAGGATGTTCTACAAGGAACACCACGATGCAAAGCAAGAACTGTAGCTACCTGTTTTATTTTGAAATTCGATTCCACAACATCAATTAGGTTTATTTTCTTTCATTAATCTCATTAATGAATATCCCATCATTTAATTTACCTAAACATCACAGATAGATATGACGTACACTTATGCCATCCGCATTCGCCTCGATATCCCCTCGTGCACCGTTAGGTTAGGTAACTAACGGCAGAGCGGGGCAGGGCTAGCGCGGGTGTAAAACATAAGCAACGTCTATATAATATATCATATATACTATATATAATATCTGCCACAGAACATCGCATGATTTCAGATAAAACACAGCAGAAGAAACATATGAAATATTGGATATACTAGGACGTCCGTGTTTTCAATACGAGCCAGTATAAAACACGGATTCCACGGTCGTGATGAATAGCCAATCCCACACCCCTAGACCCCTACGAGAGCGGCAAGCAACCCTACCAATTCTAGGGTTCGGAGACCCGGACTCGACTCCTCGAGTTGGTCTCCCACTGGACCCTAGAACCCGGTTACTAGTGCTACCCTCCTTAGGGTCTATCCTAGTGCAGAAAAGTAAATAATATATAAACGGTGACTACTTCCGCAACCTGGAAGTGCCCCAATAAAAAGAATATTACATACAAGTTTTTACATGAATGAAAATGAAAAACACTCATCTCACATAAAAACCCCCGGCTATTCAAACACGATGATCCAATATAACATATCCAGCAACACATAACATCACATGTCATCAACGTAAGTAAATATGCGCATCCTAATTGTCGTTGACATATAGCAACGAAACCGGCGATATCACATATTACACTTACGGTCACAGAAAAGAAAGTGTAAAACTACAACAGTTGGAATCCGCAACCACCTCAGACATCACATGCCTGACCAAATGAATTACTTAGACATCGCATGCCTAACATTTATAAACCCCGCATTTTAGTCTCATTATCGAAAACTCTTTTCAATATCAAGTCGGGCAATTCAACAGGATCCCCGACATTCTGATCGAATACTCGTCGCAAACTTCAGTAGGCGGCCGCACCCCCGATACCGTCGACGAAGTGCACCAAGGCGGAACGCCGCTGCCGCGAGCACCCGAACGGATGCTTTTGGCGACGGGGTTCTCCTACAGTCACTTGGTCGGGGCTATGGAGTGAGGCTGTCTATTAAGTTTACCTGGCGAGTATCCGCGTACACTACGTGATTGCGACGGACTTTTGATCACATCAAAATTCCGTGGCAACCGATCAAGTGAGACTAAATTGCTATGTTTATAACATTCATCCAGTTATCATATAACTATTGTGAATTCCAATTATTGTATCCCATTCCAAATAAACAGAAAATGTTAAACTTTTCGATCGAACAGTCAAACACCCAAGTTTTCCCGATACTACTCAACACATGAAATAAGTCTAACAACATTCAGTTCGTGCCTCAGTAGCAACGGTCCAGCCGTAGAAGGGTCAAGCCAACGCCTCACATGTGGCACGCCGTACTGCCCCAAACCCGAAGGTTCAAAGGGCAGTTCAAGACGGTCACATAATCGAGTTAAGGTTTGTTGTCTTCTAGAGGGTCCATCGCGTTACTTGCACTACTTAGAACGTCGTTAAACTACGGAAAAATCCAACATTTGGAAATTTCCCGACAGGGGAAAAATTGGGTATTTATATCCGGTCGAACTTTTTAACATATTCTAAAATTTATCCGGAAAGCCACACAGACAAAATTTGATATTCCGATCGAAACTCCGAAACCCCAAAACCACCTTTGAAAATTCAACTGTATAATAAAAATTAAAATATCCCAGGAAAACCAGAACAGAATACTGAGAATTACTGTGCAAACATTACCTCACAAAACGACAAAACGACCGCGCTTCCGCCGCACGAGCCATGCTCGTGCCGCGGAAACGCGGTGGTAAAGTTGAACTAGGTCCTCGAAATTTACAGTAATTCTTATAAAACCCTGCTTGATTTTCTGGATATTTTTAAACTTGAAAAATCCAAAATTTTAAAATCTGGACAGAGAGCAATATCGGTTCGGGGTTTCGGGTTCGTTCGGACTTCAAATTCCGTCGGGACTTCGCCTAAGGCTCTAGCTAGGCTCTGATACCACTGTAAGGTTCCTAGGCACCCTAGTGATGTCTCACAAGTGATCAAACACGCTAATTTCTAAAAATACGGTGCCTACAAACCCTAGAACGGATCGTTTGCTAGAAAACTAGGCGAAGAAGTAAACTAGTTAACAGTTAACTACAAGATAACGGACATACAACCTTTGTAGATCCGGTCCACCACCTCCACGGCTCCGCAACGAAGTCCCCTCCGCTGTCCAAAAAGAATCCGGACTCCAACGTCGGCTTCGTCGAAGAATGGGCGGGCTTGATCGTCGGTTCGATGCCGAAGATGATCTACGTCGAGGCGTCGCTAGAACAAGCTCCAACTTCACCAAGTCGGAAAAACTTGTGAAGGAAACACCCTATACTACTTGGCAAGAGGTAGAGGATGAAGAAATAGGAAGTGGGTAAACTTTAGTTTTGGATTTCTCACTAGATTTCATGACTTGCCATTGGAGTAGCAAGCTTTCTCCATTGAAGAAGAAGATGAAGCAAGAAGAAGATGATATGATAAGATAATTAAAATAGTAAAGAAAATATAATACTTATCATATCATTAACCTTAGTTAGTGGTAGAGAATTGACTAAGGTTAATATGAAGAGTTAGGGTTAAGAAAGAAGACAAAATGGTTACTTAGTCAAAGTTTGAAGAAACTTCAACTACAAACAAAATAAGCCACCATTTCATTTTCTTTATCATTTTATTTTTCCAAAATAAATAAGAAAAAGAAAACCCTAATCTTAATCTTAACCATGGTCAAATTCTTTACACTAACCCTAGCTTGCATGTATCATCAAACATGATACAATCATGTGCACAAAATATATCACATATGCAATGTGCACAAACTAAGTGAGTAAATCCATTTAAAGTGAACCAATACTAGTTAATTGTCACGACCCGCAATTTCGGCCCGTAACCGGCACTTAAACTACGTAACGTCTAAAGGCGTACGTAACTTAAGTAAGCCGAAAACCCAGAAATCTAAACCACCCAAAACTGGATCAACGGAGAAAACATAATTTAAAAGTTTTAGGAGTCGCCATTTAAAATTTCTAACTCTAGTTTTCTTTCATAAAAATTTCGGCAGCACCTCCTTTGTAAAACTAGCCCCGTAAACGGGTACAACACAGATAATATATATAAAACATCCCAAGTGGGAGAAAAATCATGCCCACCGGCGGAGACAATCACCACAACAAGTATACGACGCCAAAGCGAAGAAATATCAAAGAGAACGACTATATCAAGAAGTAAACATATCCACAACAACCTGCTTCTACGAGCACGGTTCCCAAAACCAATATACAACACTGATATCTCACAAGCCGTCTCTAAGTCATATACAACAAGTAGATGGAGAATAATAGATCCAACCCAAAATGATATACAAAGTACAACGGATAACCGCAAACCCACCTATAAAGCAACGGCCTCACTGCCCAAGGTAGCGGTATCCCCAAAAGTAATGATGATAAGCTGCCTCGCCGCGACTACTCAGAGGGTAAGTCCTGCAAAACTGTGGCACAACGGGGGTGAGTTGCCAACTCGTGAATAGTAATTAACATCATACAGTAATCGCAAGTATGCACTAACATCAATGATCAATAACATGTGAACTGATAGCATGAGTATGACAATATGAATATGCAACTATCATGATATCCATATCAATATAATACTGAGTGCGGAAAGTAAATAATCTCATGCGCATATCATCAGCATGAAAAATACGGTGTATCTCAACAACACCCAAATCCCAAAATACTCAGATCGGCCCTCAAATCGGCCCTCAAATCCTGTACATCTCAATGAAACCCGAGTGTCAAACATCGACACCCAAAAACATAATATCCATACGTTCCTCGAAAACCAAGTACCCTACCTCGATACTTGCGTTTTCACGTACCGGTCTTTCAAATATTCATACGTTCCTCGAAACCAAGTATCCTACCTCGATACTTGCGTTTCCACGTATCGGTCTGTCAAACCCCATATATCTCTCGGAAATTAAGTGCCCACATCGACACCTTAATTTCCCATATCGCATCTCAAATGCATAAGTCCATATAATGTATCTCGCGGATCCCAAGAATCCAAATCCAGAATACATATATATACGGCGTCCCATACCACCGATATATATGCAATACAAATCATATAAATCCAATCCAAATACATATATATACGGCGTCCCATACCACCGATATATATGCAACACAATCTATAATATCTAAATCCAGAATACATATATACACAGCGTCCCATACCACTGATATATATGCAATACAAACGATCATATAACAATAACAAGGTATATGTGCTAACTAATAACATAGCAGGATATATGTGCGAACAAGTAATGTAGCATGGTATATGTGCGAACAAGTAATATAGCATGGTATACATATGAGCATGTAGGTATACAGGTATGTTCTATGTAACATGTACTATCGCACAAGTATAACTGTTTAATGTCGCTAACTACTAGCAAGGTATATGAATTAGCAATTGTGTTGTGCCTATCATGTCAATTATCAACAGTGTGTGTGTAGCATATCATTGGTGCTCGTGCAACATGGACTGTCGATAATAGTGCAGTGTACATCAGATATAATATCATGCACTACAAGTAACTAGATGCAATGTGAATCATGCAATGTCTCTATATAAGCAAATGAGCATATGGCTAATATCATATCATATCTAGCCCCGACGCGTAGCGCCATACGGGCGATTCCCCGTAGATGTTAAATCTACTCACCCTGTGGCCTCCAGCTATGAAGATCCGACCACCTGCTTCCCTTTGTTCGCAGCGTCTGAAGTCCCCGCTTGCGACGCTATAATATCACAAACATAAGAATAAAGCGAACATCTCAGAAGCAATCATAATAACGTAAAACTACGTATTATAAAACGCAACAACGCACTAAACCATATCCCGAATACACGTCTAGCGCAAACACACGAAACGATACCTAAACCCAAACTGAGTACGTCGCAGCACGACACACGACTCGTATCGCAACACGTATCACGCGAACTCAAAACACACGATTATAGGTAATCGATCCCAGATTTTGCATACTGCATTTACTAACAAATTCAACAGTACCAAAAGACCCAAAACAACAACAGACAACTACCACAGAAAACCCACCCCAACCCTAACCAAGTCGGCCGGCGTCGCCGGCCCCCTCTTCGAAGCTCGCCGGCCCAGACCGGTGGGGTGGTCCCCGTCTCCTGGGTGGTGTCTCAGGTCAACCTGCACATCTCTCTAAAGTTGTTTCCTCAATCACTAAACTCCCCAGATCATAGCAGATACCAATATCACTAAAAAGACACTAAAAACCCGATATCGCCTCGAACGATATAAACTACGTTCTACGCAGAATTTAACGATCAAAACTACACAAAAACTACAAATTAACAGTAGAGGGGTTATACCTAACAACTTTGCTCTCAAGTCCAAGCTTTTCCCCTCTCCAAGTGATCAAGATCAAGAATAACCCAAGTTTTAAGCTATTTGTGTATAGGTTTCAGAATTTTGAGAGTTTGTGAGTTTTGATTGATAAAAATATGAGAAATAATGAGCAAGGGCAGTAGAGGGATGAAGGATTTCGGCCAAGGGGGTGAGGAGGTGGAGTTGTGAGGGTTTCCAAGCAATTTCCTTCATTAATTGCCTCATTAAAGACTTGCACACATACACACACATGCATGCATCTAATTCATTCTCTTATCTTTTCTTTTTCTTTTAAATTTCTAGTTTAATTCTAGGCCACCCAAAATAATCCCCTAGGAGAAGTGAGAAGGATATTCTTAACTCAAAGTTTTAAAGAAAAGATCGCAAACGGTTATTTTCCCAAAATTTAAATACCGCATTAAAATAATATTAAAAATTGGGAAAAACCAAATTGAACCAAAACGTCTCATATACTCCCAAAGTTCGCGCACTAGCTTTATTTTAGCTAATCTAGGTGCTGGCAAGTCTATATGGTCGTTTGTTCACAGTCGGGTAAAAACGGAAAATACCGACAAACTTACCCTAAAACGGACGAAATCGCATAACGATTTCCAAAACGTTACAATCTCCCCCCCTTATAGAAATTCGGTCCCCGAATTATAATTTCATACTAAAACGTACCTTCAAAAAGATAAGGGAATCTCTCCCGCATCTCGCTCTCGATCTCCCAAGTGATCTCCTCACCAGTCGGACTACGCCACAGAACCTTTACAGAAGGCAAGTCCCTAGACCGAAGCTTCTTCACCTGCCGATCCAAAATAACTATCGGCTGCTCGGTGAACGAAAGATCACGCTCAAGCTGAACGGTCTCGTGCTGAATCATATGGGAAGGATCATGAAGGTATCTACGAAGCATCGACACATGAAAAACGGGGTGAACATCCGGAAAACTAGGCGGGAGCGCTAAACGATAAGCAACCGAACCTACTCGCTCAAGGATCTCGAAAGGACCTACAAATCTGGGACTGAGCTTCCCTCTCTTCCCAAATCGCATAACGCCCTTCATCGGAGAAATCTTCAGGAATACATGATCTCCCACTGCGAACTCAAGTCTGCGACGACGACGGTCGGCATAAGACTTCTGCCTGCACTGGGCTGTTCTCATCCTGTCCTGAATCAGCTGGATCTTCTCCGTAGTCTCCTGAACAAGCTGGGGTCCCAACACCAAACTCTCACTAAGCTCGGTCCAACAGACTGGCGATCGACACTTCCTACCATATAAAGCCTCAAAAGGTGCCATCTGAATAGTCTCCTGAAAGCTGTTATTATAGGAGAACTCAATCAACGGCAAGTGACGATCCCAACTGCCCCCAAAATCAAGCACACACGCACGGAGCATATCCTCCAGAGTCTGAATAGTCCGCTCCGTCTGACCATCTGTCTGCGGATGAAAAGCGGTGCTAAAACTCAATCTGGTACCCAAAGCTTCCTGAAGCTTCTGCCATAGACGGCTAGTAAACTGGGTACCTCTGTCGGATACTATGCATGTGGGAACACCGTGCAAACGCACAATCTCATCTATATAAAGCTGAGCGTACTGAGCATAGCCGAAAGTGGTCTTCACTGGAAGGAAGTGAGCCGCTTTCGTCAACCGGTCTACAACAACCCAAATGGAGTCATACCCTCTACTGGTCCTGGGTAGACCCACAATAAAGTCCATGGAAATCTGCTCCCATTTCCACTCCGGAATGGGTAAAGGCTGCAACTCTCCAGCCGGTCGCTGATGCTCAGCCTTGACTTGTTGACAAGTCAGGCACCTCGAAACGAAGTCCGAAATATCGCGCTTCATCCCTTCCCACCAGTAGAAGTCTCTCAAGTCTCGGTACATCTTGGTGGAACCTGGATGAACGCTAAAAGTCGACTGATGTGCCTGCTCTAGGATCTCGCGTCTCAACCCATCAACATCCGGTACACACAAGCGAGTCCCGCATCGTAGCACACCCTGGTCATCAATCATGAACTCCGAAACTGTACCCCGTTGAACAAGCTCAAGAATCTCAGACAAACGAGCATCACTGGGTTGCGCCTCACGAATACGATCAACAAGTAGAGGACGGGCACGGACATGAGCAAACTGTCCCCCAGTGGAGGTAAACTCGAACTGCACTCTACTATCACACAAGAGCTGCCAATCTGCCGAAGACTGACACCGAACGGCGCTCAGCTGAGACAAGCTACCCACGGGCTTACGACTCAAAGCATCGGCTACCACATTCGCCCTGCCCGGGTGATAAAGGATCTCACAATCATAATCCTTTACTAGCTCCATCCATCGGCGCTGTCTCAGGTTCAGATCTCTCTGCTGGAAGATGTACTTCAGGCTCTTGTGATCCGTGAAGATCTGACACGACTCTCCATACAAGTAGTGCCTCCAGATCTTCAACGCAAAAACTACCGCAGCCATCTCTAGATCGTGAGTGGGGTAATTCTGCTCGTGCTTCTTCAACTGCCAAGAAGCATATGCAATCACCCTATCATGCTGCATCAAAACACAGCCGAGCCCCACTCGAGAAGCATCACAATACACAACGTAGCCTCCCGATCCAGAAGGTAAAGAAAGAACTGGTGCTGTCGTCAACCGAGTCTTCAACTCCTGAAAACTCTGCTCGCACGCATCAGTCCAGAGAAAAGGAACCCCCTTCCGGGTCAGTCCAGTCAGCGGTGCAGCGATACTCGAAAAATCCTGCACAAAACGGCGATAATAACCAGCTAAGCCCAAAAAGCTGCGGACCTCAATCACCGATCCAGGTCTGGGCCAAAGCTGTACAGCCTCGATCTTCCTCGGGTCCACAAGAATCCCATCACTAGTCACCACATGACCCAGGAAGTCCACTCGATCAAGCCAAAACGCGCACTTTGAGAATTTAGCATACAGCTGGTGCTCTCTCAAAATCTGTAAAGTAATCCCCAAGTGCTGCTCATGCTCCTCTCGACTCCCAGAGTAAACCAGTATGTCATCAATAAACACGATAATGAACTGGTCGAGGAACGGCCTGAAAATCCGGTTCATCAGATCCATGAACGCTGCTGGCGCATTTGTGAGTCCGAACGACATCACCAAAAACTCATAATGCCCATAGCGTGTACGAAAAGCAGTCTTCGGAATGTCATCATCCCGAACCCGCAACTGATGATAACCCGAACGCAAATCAATCTTCGAAAAATGTTTCGCACCCTGGAGCTGATCGAATAAATCGTCAATGCGGGGTAAAGGATACCTGTTCCGCACCGTAACACGGTTCAACTGACGATAATCCACACATAGCCTCAAACTGCCGTCCTTCTTCTTGACGAACAGAACAGGAGCTCCCCATGGCGAAACACTCGGACGCACAAGTCCCAAATCAAGCAACTCTTGCAATTGATCTTTAAGCTCTCTAAGCTCTGCCGGAGCCATCCGATAAGGCGGTATAGAAATAGGCTCCGTGCCAGGAATCAGATCAATGCAAAACTCAATATCGCGCTCTGGCGGCATCCCAGGTAGCTCATCGGGAAAAACATCGGGAAACTCTCGCACGGTGGAAACCTGGTCCAACAACTCCACTGTGGCTCCAGTATCATGTATGAACGCCAAGAATCCCCGACATCCCCTCCTCAAAAGCCGACTAGCGCACAAAACAGAAATTAAGCTGCGAGGGGCGGCACTACGGTCCCCCTGCACAACCAACACCGACTCGCCGGGAAAACAAAATCTAACTTTCTTCTCGCGGCAGTCCACGGACGCATAGCAAGTAGCTAGCCAATCCATGCCCAACAAAACGTCGAAGTCCAACATCTCCAGAAGGATCAAGTCGACGGGCAGATCCCTGTCACCAATATGGACGACACAAGATCGAAACATATAACGCGCAACAAACGACTCTCCCACAGGAGTAGTCACGATCAGCGGCTGATCCAGCAAACACGACTCTCGGCCTAACCTCGGCACGAAGTGCGTAGAAACATATGAATGCGTGGATCCCGGATCAAAAAGAACATGCGCATCAAAAGAACATACAGAAAGAGTACCTGAAACCACGGCATTGGACGCCTGAGCGTCCTGGTGAGTCAAGGCAAAAACCCTAGCCTGACCTCTACCTGCTACTGGCTGTCCTCTGCCTCTGCCACCTCGACCTCTCGGTACAAAACCTCCGCGACCACGACCTCGCTGAACAGGAGTCTGACGCGGCGCAACTACAGGAACAAGAGGCAACGCTCTCTGAGGTGGAGAAGGTGGTAAGGTAATCTGCGGTACAGCTGACTCGTTTACACGCGGCTCTATACAATCTCGAACCCGATGACCCAAACTACCGCACCGGTAACATCCCGAAACAAACTGCCGATCATCCTGAGGGTAAGAACCATAAAGCCTGCCTCGTCCCGAACCGCCACTATCAGAACGAAAACTGTCTCGACGTCTAAACACCTGCCTCGCTGCCGAATCACCTATACGAACTCTCTTCGGTCCCGGAACAACTGATAACTCAGCTAGACGCTCCTCTACCGAAAGAGCTGCATCCACCGCTGCCGCATACGTGTCACAATGCTGAACACTGATGGCTAAGAATATCTGGGTAAGTAGGCCTCGAACAAACCTCTTCACCCTCATCTCCTCAGTCGCCACCAGGTATGGAGCATATATCGACAGCTCAGTAAACAATACATCATAATCCGACACTGTCATCCCCGGCGTCTGACGTAAAGACTCAAATCTGCGCGATCGCGCATCCCTGACGCTCGGTGGAAGAAAACGAACGAGAAAAGACGTCACAAACTCAGCCCAGGTCATAGGAGCAAGACCAGCGGCTCTGCCTCTCTCCAACGACTCACACCACTTCTGGGCCATACCCTCCAGACGAAAACTGGCAAACTCCACCCATCTCTCGTCGGAACATCGGAGTGAGCGACAAATCCTGGCCATCCGGTCGATAAACGACTGCGGATCCTCGGTAACATCTGTACCCGTAAACACCGGAGGTCTCAACCTCATGAAATCTGTCAACGACACAGCAATAACCCCCGGAGCTGCAACTGCGACTATCGGAACTGTAGGTACCACCGTGGCCACCGCAGCGGGTGGAACAACTGCCTGCCCCTGCGCTCGGATGGTCTCTACCAAAGTCCCCACAATCTGGCGCAGATCCTGCATACCAGCTCCAATCATAGCAATATACTCCGGTACAACAGGCGTACCATCCCGGTCAGTCCTCGCCTCAGGCGAGTCAACTCTGACCTCGGCCCTCGCGGCCGCTCTCTGAGCCCTCGTAGTCTTCGGCGGCATATGGGCTATAAATTGAAACAAGATTCGATAAGGAAACGGAAATCGAATCACAAGATGTATATCAATCACGGAAGGAATATCAATCAACAAGTCCTAAGGTCACTTAGGCGGAGTACCGTGTCGTAAGTATGCCGCGGAACATACACACGCTACGTCACTCTGCTTAAGCCACCTACTCCATCATACCAAGGTCATCCTAGACTCCGAAAGGTAAAACCTAACGCTCTGATACCAACTTTGTCACGACCCGCAATTTCGGCCCGTAACCGGCACTTAAACTACGTAACGTCTAAAGGCGTACGTAACTTAAGTAAGCCGAAAACCCAGAAATCTAAACCACCCAAAACTGGATCAACGGAGAAAACATAATTTAAAAGTTTTAGGAGTCGCCATTTAAAATTTCTAACTCTAGTTTTCTTTCATAAAAATTTCGGCAGCACCTCCTTTGTAAAACTAGCCCCGTAAACGGGTACAACACAGATAATATATATAAAACATCCCAAGTGGGAGAAAAATCACGCCCACCGGCGGAGACAATCACCACAACAAGTATACGACGCCAAAGCGAAGAAATATCAAAGAGAACGACTATATCAAGAAGTAAACATATCCACAACAACCTGCTTCTACGAGCACGGTTCCCAAAACCAATATACAACACTGATATCTCACAAGCCGTCTCTAAGTCATATACAACAAGTAGATGGAGAATACTAGATCCAACCCAAAATGATATACAAAGTACAACGGATAACCGCAAACCCACCTATAAAGCAACGGCCTCACTGCCCAAGGTAGCGGTATCCCCAAAAGTAATGATGATAAGCTGCCTCGCCGCGACTACTCAGAGGGTAAGTCCTGCAAAACTGTGGCACAACGGGGGTGAGTTGCCAACTCGTGAATAGTAATTAACATCATACAGTAATCGCAAGTATGCACTAACATCAATGATCAATAACATGTGAACTGATAGCATGAGTATGACAATATGAATATGCAACTATCATGATATCCATATCAATATAATACTGAGTGCGGAAAGTAAATAATCTCATGCGCATATCATCAGCATGAAAAATACGGTGTATCTCAACAACACCCAAATCCCAAAATACTCAGATCGGCCCTCAAATCGGCCCTCAAATCCTGTACATCTCAATGAAACCCGAGTGTCAAACATCGACACCCAAAAACATAATATCCATACGTTCCTCGAAAACCAAGTACCCTACCTCGATACTTGCGTTTTCACGTACCGGTCTTTCAAATATTCATACGTTCCTCGAAACCAAGTATCCTACCTCGATACTTGCGTTTCCACATATCGGTCTGTCAAACCCCATATATCTCTCGGAAATTAAGTGCCCACATCGACACCTTAATTTCCCATATCGCATCTCAAATGCATAAGTCCATATAATGTATCTCGCGGATCCCAAGAATCCAAATCCAGAATACATATATATACGGCGTCCCATACCACCGATATATATGCAATACAAATCATATAAATCCAATCCAAATACATATATATACGGCGTCCCATACCACCGATATATATGCAACACAATCTATAATATCTAAATCCAGAATACATATATACACAGCGTCCCATACCACTGATATATATGCAATACAAACGATCATATAACAATAACAAGGTATATGTGCTAACTAATAACATAGCAGGATATATGTGCGAACAAGTAATGTAGCATGGTATATGTGCGAACAAGTAATATAGCATGGTATACATATGAGCATGTAGGTATACAGGTATGTTCTATGTAACATGTACTATCGCACAAGTATAACTGTTTAATGTCGCTAACTACTAGCAAGGTATATGAATTAGCAATTGTGTTGTGCCTATCATGTCAATTATCAACAGTGTGTGTGTAGCATATCATTGGTGCTCGTGCAACATGGACTGTCGATAATAGTGCAGTGTACATCAGATATAATATCATGCACTACAAGTAACTAGATGCAATGTGAATCATGCAATGTCTCTATATAAGCAAATGAGCATATGGCTAATATCATATCATATCTAGCCCCGACGCGTAGCGCCATACGGGCGATTCCCCGTAGATGTTAAATCTACTCACCCTGTGGCCTCCAGCTATGAAGATCCGACCACCTGCTTCCCTTTGTTCGAGCGTCTGAAGTCCCCGCTTGCGACGCTATAATATCACAAACATAAGAATAAAGAGAACATCTCAGAAGCAATCATAATAACGTAAAACTACGTATTATAAAACGCAACAACGCACTAAACCATATCCCGAATACACGTCTAGCGCAAACACACGAAACGATACCTAAACCCAAACTGAGTACGTCGCAGCACGACACACGACTCGTATCGCAACACGTATCACGCGAACTCAAAACACACGATTATAGGTAATCGATCCCAGATTTTGCATACTGCATTTACTAACAAATTCAACAGTACCAAAAGACCCAAAACAACAACAGACAACTACCACAGAAAACCCACCCCAACCCTAACCAAGTCGGCCGGCGTCGCCGGCCCCCTCTTCGAAGCTCGCCGGCCCAGACCGGTGGGGTGGTCCCCGTCTCCTGGGTGGTGTCTCAGGTCAACCTGCACATCTCTCTAAAGTTGTTTCCTCAATCACTAAACTCCCCAGATCATAGCAGATACCAATATCACTAAAAAGACACTAAAAACCCGATATCGCCTCGAACGATATAAACTACGTTCTACGCAGAATTTAACGATCAAAACTACACAAAAACTACAAATTAACAGTAGAGGGGTTATACCTAACAACTTTGCTCTCAAGTCCAAGCTTTTCCCCTCTCCAAGTGATCAAGATCAAGAATAACCCAAGTTTTAAGCTATTTGTGTATAGGTTTCAGAATTTTGAGAGTTTGTGAGTTTTGATTGATAAAAATATGAGAAATAATGAGCAAGGGCAGTAGAGGGATGAAGGATTTCGGCCAAGGGGGTGAGGAGGTGGAGTTGTGAGGGTTTCCAAGCAATTTCCTTCATTAATTGCCTCATTAAAGACTTGCACACATACACACACATGCATGCATCTAATTCATTCTCTTATCTTTTCTTTTTCTTTTAAATTTCTAGTTTAATTCTAGGCCACCCAAAATAATCCCCTAGGAGAAGTGAGAAGGATATTCTTAACTCAAAGTTTTAAAGAAAAGATCGCAAACGGTTATTTTCCCAAAATTTAAATACCGCATTAAAATAATATTAAAAATTGGGAAAAACCAAATTGAACCAAAACGTCCCATATACTCCCAAAGTTCGCGCACTAGCTTTATTTTAGCTAATCTAGGTGCTGGCAAGTCTATATGGTCGTTTGTTCACAGTCGGGTAAAAACGGAAAATACCGACAAACTTACCCTAAAACGGACGAAATCGCATAACGATTTCCAAAACGTTACATTAATGCAAAGTAATATATCAAATATATAATTATACATTAAATCATTAAATCAACACTTGATTCAATGATCCGGTCATGTCGCATATAACCGGCTAGTATTCAATGTATCGGTTTATCGAATCAATCCTTGATTCGACAACTAGGTTATATCGCATATAACCAATCGATACATTCATCGCGAGAATAGAATACGGTATCACATACACGCATTATTCTCGGTCCCGCACATATCTCATATGCGCTCCCATTTCGTTTCGCTTGAGCTAGGAAACCTCTGTGTAGGACTCTAAAGACTCGTCAATACGCCGGCAGCGGATGATGATCATATCAAACACCCACAAGCCGCAAGCGGTCTGCTAAACGTAACGGCCATCCGGGTATTGAGCGATCAGAAGATCGACGAGCAAGCCCGCTCACACTCCTGCGAATCCAACCAGTAACACTTACCGTATAGTCCGGTCTGTTCGTCTGATATGTCGCATATCTCGCCTAGGGGTGGTAAACGTCAGACCCCAATAGCTCGATAAGTCATGCCGACTTGAGGTCCATAACATTCGTGAAACTACTGATAACTCTTACCAGTATATCACTGCAACCCTGGCCAGGGATTTCCTGTTATGGCCAGTCGAGCATAGCACAACATCAACCCCCAATACCGGGAGAGACGAATCCCCTCCTATCGCTCATTGCCTTCATGTGAATCGGGACTGTACCCAAAAACCACCTGTTTGCACAACTCAGTAGAGCCGTGGTAGGGTGGAAATCAAAGCACAGTGGGAGACACAGAAGACTCTATGACGATCTCGGGTCAACAGACTAAGCTGTACCAGTGTCACCAGAGAACTGCCATCTGACGTGAGGTATAATACCATCTGGGAGTTCTCGGCGAGTCCGTTCAGTGTACCCAGTCTCCACTGAGCACCCGCATACCATCTTCGATGTCAAACACCAATGGATATGGGATCATCCATCGCCCATCGCATGGGTCGGGAAGATATGCGCTAGTCTACTCTGGAATATCGATGCCCCGTCTCGATATTCCCTCGACTAGGAACAATGAAGGATGTACTCATTGACTACCCAGGGCCCACTAGTATGATCTGCATCATAATCCTGGAAGTCGAGTACACATCCTAAGGGCTTTATCAACATGTAATCAGAGAGACAGAAAGTATACATGTTAAGATAAAGAGCAACCAGATAGCGTACTATCATGTCGAGCAAGAAAGTCCTACCTATATATGTCCCAGCATGCACTACAATATACATCCAATATACAGTAATGGCCTCTAGGGAATACATATAACTAACAACATGTTGATAAAGCCCTTAGGATCTGTACTCGACTACTGGGACTATGATGAGATCATACTAGTGGGGCCACGGTAGTCGATGAGTACATCCTATAACTGTTCCTAGTCGAGGGTATATCGAGACAGGGCATCGATACACCAGAGTAGACTAGCGTATACGCATCTTGACCCATATGATGGGCGATGGATGATCCCATATCCATCGGTGTTTGACATCAGAGATGGTGTACGGGTGCTCAGTGGAGACTGGGTACACTGGACGGACTCGCCGAGAACTCCCAGGTGGTGATATACCACACGTCAGATGGCAGTTCTCCCGTGACACTGGTACAGGGTAGTCTGTAGACCCGAGATCGTCATGGAGTCTTGTGTGATTCCCACTGTGCTTTGATTTCCACCTTACCACGTCCAAGAGGGTGTGCAAAACGGTGGCTTTTGGGTACAGTCCCAAATCACATGGAGGCAATGAGCGATAGGAGGGGATTCGTCTCTCCCGGTATAGGGAGTTGATGTTGTGCTGTGTTCGATTGGCTATAACTGGAAGTCCCTGGCCAGGGCTGATATAGAGATTTACTGGTAAGTGTTACTAGTAGTTTCTCGACCCGTTATGAGCCACACATCGACACGACTTATCGGTTACTGGGGTCTGACGTATACCACCCCTAGACTTGATATGCGACATATCAGACGAACAGACCGGACTGTACGGGAGTGTTACTGATCGGATTCACAGGAGAACGCACAGGCTAGCTTGTTGATCTTCTGATCGCTCAATACCTTGGTGGCTGTTACGTTTAGCTGACCGCTTGCAGCTTATGGGTGTTTGATATGATCATCACATGCTACCG
The DNA here is from genome assembly GCA_030015575.1 of Agapanthus africanus. Lineage (NCBI taxonomy): Eukaryota > Viridiplantae > Streptophyta > Magnoliopsida > Asparagales > Amaryllidaceae > Agapanthus > Agapanthus africanus. The sequence goes on along the minus strand of JASDDO010000014.1, from coordinate 456,832,701 downwards.
GCGTATTGACGATTCTTTAGAGTCCTACACAGAGGTTTCTTGGCTCAGGCAAAACGGAGTAGAGGCACATATGTGATATGTGCAAGACCGAGGATATTGCGATATGAGATACCATATTATATTCTCGCGATATTTAGATATGAACCGAGACATCGGATCAAGTGTTGATTCGATAAATCGGTACATGATATATTAGTCGGTTATATTCGATATAGCCAGATCGTCGGATCAAGTGTTGATTCGATGATTTAATATATATAATAATATATATGATATATTATTATATTAACTAATATTGGCTTGCTTTATTATTTCATTTTCTCACTGGATGATACATTGATATATATGCGATATATGTTAATTGTATTATTTTCTTTTGTTGCAAATATATAATATCTATGTGATATATATTATTGTGACATGATATGATTAATTGTTAAACATGTTTAAGGATGATTAATTGAGGTTAGGGTTTGATTAGGGTTAGATGCTTCAAGTTCCTTCTAGAAGCATTTTTCTTTTGTCATTGCAAAGATCTTTTGGATGACACATTCTTTTAACCTAACCAAACCCTAAGCCTAGTTGTTTCTCTACTCATTCTTATCCTATCATCCTTGACCATGGTTTAAAAATCAATCATATAGTTCTTTCTATTCATCACAAAAGGTTTTAATCTTAGGATTATATTTTCCATTATAATCTTCTTCCTTCTTGATAAGCTGTAACATTTTCGAAAATATAAAATATTAATTCTGGGAATTTTTATAATTTAATATTATTTTATTGATTATTTTAATATTAAATCTATAATTAAATGCAAATAAATAGGAAAAATGTTAGAAAAATTATGAAAAATTTTGGAAAATTCTAAAATAGGATAAATTAGAGAATTATGACATTTTTAAGTTTTTGTGATTAGTTTGACACTAATTTAGTGCTAATCGCGATTAAAATCGCTAATCGGGTTTTTTGGCAATTTTGTGCAAAACTTTCACATATCACATTTTCTACACTTGTGCATTTTTCTTGCCATGGTTTTCCATTTGGGTTTACTATTCTTGTAAGAAGGTTAGGGATTTAAAAGAGAAAGGAAAAGAAAAGAAAAAAGAAAAGGAATTAAGAATGGAGTTGGTGAGAGAGGGTATGGGCATCTTTGACAAACCCTTAGCCATTGTTCTCCTCCTCATTTCTCTCCCTCTCCTTTGGCTCTTGCTGCTGCTGCCACTTCCTCATCTCCCTCCCCTCTTCAACTCCTCTTTCCATCTCAAAAACAACCCCAAAACCTCATGTCCGTTTCATTAAAAAGATGCACAAGCTCGAGATCTACTCAATGGACCAAGAAAGCATGGATTTGGCCACTAGAGGGCAACTCAAGAAAGTTCTTGAGTTGCCAAGTGAGGTAAATTCTGAACCCTTAGCTCAATTGTAGCCTTTCCTATAACCCCATGTTAAGATTATATCGATATTGTGTGATATTATGGACTTGATGAAAACCTAGTTAGGGTTTGAGAGAAACTTGAGTTGTAATGTGAAATTGAGCTCAGTAGAGGACTTGTAAACACCCTAGTGCATGAATTGGAACCCAAAACCTGAAGCTAGAACCAGAAATACGGATTTTAGAAACCGATATCGGGGAAATTGTGTAATCTGTGCAGGTTAACTTGAATCTGCTATCACCCCGAGGACCCTAAAATAATATTGAGTGGAATTTGAGATGTGCAGGCACCATAGAGGCAACACCCAAAACCCTAGCCCCCAACTCCATTTCCCGGCCGCCAATTTTCCCCTTTTGGCCGCCAATTGCGGCCTGGGTCCCACCTCCTTGGCTCGTATTGGTTCTGTAGCTCCTACATTGTTAGTTTAGGCCCCTGGTATATATAGATTTGTATAAACAGACCTAGGGTGAAATCTGGGACATATTTCCTATGTTGCTGTTTTGGATTCGTGTTTTCGTATTCCGTATTTTTGATTCTGAAATGGTGGATTGTGTTTTGCCTCGACTATTTGTCGTTTATACGACGATATAGAGGATTTGTTGATGGTTTTGAAGGCGTGCCATAGGTTCTCACCTATAGGCCCCCTTATCGTATCGTTTTGGATTTCATGCGCCGTTTTAGCTTGGATTTGGTTTTAATGCGCATATACGATATTTGATGTGTAGGTACCCATGAAGACTTCGGGACGACAAGCAATTGCGTGGTGATGTCCGCAAATGATGTTTCAGGTGAGTAGATTATATCTACAGGGGGAAGTCGGGTGGATGGCGTATAGCACCCCCGCGGTCCGTAGTTAGTATACTATATAGTAGATGTGTGATAGTTTTAGTGTGTTGTAGCTTTGTGTTAGAAGTATTATGGGTAGTTAGGGTTAGAAGTGATTAGTGTAGTTCCTAGTTGCGAGCCCTAGGATAGAATTGCACCTACACACCTACACTTGTATATCTCTTATACCTACCCTTGATGGATGATATGGATTGACTTTGGAGATGAGTCGATGATATGGGCTTGATGGCGTGAGATCGGTGATTGGATACGATTCATTGTGGGTTATGACTTGTGATTTCTTGCGGGCTTGGGATATGTGTTTACCCCGCATGCATACTTCACTGATGGTATCGTTTGGTGCTAGACATAGAGTAGTACCCCAGGCTATGTGATCTGATGATAGTGATACCTGTTATGTGATGAGATAGTGAGATGTTGACCCGTACCCAGCTATTGGGATGCCGTACGATGATTACCGTACGAGCCGATATTGATGATAGATCCGCACTCATAACTCGAGGATATCTTATGATATGACATTGAGGCGAGATCACCGACTATATACCTTTATATAGGTATCGACTCAGATTTAGGCGGTTTCCATACCCCTCCAGACTTGCATGATACTTAGATCAGTAGTTGCATAGTAGATGTTAGATTAGACCAGAGTCATACCTATTTCAAACTAACGAATCGGGAATATTGCAAGATAGGGAAAAGGGGATTCTACGGATATTTTCAAATGTGTAGCGTCTATTTTCTAAACACCGTAGCCCTGGTTTTACCAAAGACCCCGATTCGTCTTATTTCAAAAGGCAAGGTTGCATGATATAGCTTTTGAGTTAGATTCTTCACTATTGCGTTGATTATTCGATTGCACCTGTTCATACTATTTGCATGGCATTACTTGTGCTTATTGTTATATTGCCATCATGCTGTTAGGACACCAGCACCATTATCGATGATGCGTATGTTCCACGTACACGGATTGCCGGCTCACACACTTCATCATCGATAATTGCTATGCCACTACTCTGTAGTACTGCTGCATTCATGGTATGATTTCCGCATGGCATATTTTACACATAGACCTGTACACAAACATATATGATTTTGACTTGATATTCATACCTGATGCTTATATCACATCTGATCATCATATTGTAGCTCATTTATATGTGACATGACTTGATACTCACATTGATGCTTATATCACATCTGATCATCATATTGTAGCTCATTTATATGTGACATGACTTGATACTCACATTGATGCTTATATCACATCTGATCATCATATTGTAGCTCATTTATATGTGACATGACTTGATACTCACATTGATGCTTATATCACATCTGATCATCATATTGTAGCTCATTTATATGTGACATGACTTGATACTCACATTGATTCTTATATCACATCTGATCATCATATTGTAGCTCATTTATATGTGACATGACTTGATACTCACATTGATGCTTATATCACATCTGATCATCATATTGTAGCTCATTTATATGTGACATGACTTGATACTCACATTGATGCTTATATCACACCTGATCATTATATTATAGCTCGTTTATATGTGACATGACTTGATACTCACATTGATGTTTATATCACACCTGATCATTATATTGTAGCTCATCTATATGAGACTTGACATGATATTATGTTTGACGCACATATCATATCAGATTAGTTACTTACATTTTGGTTTGGATTATATGTGATTTCTGGATTTGGGAACCGTGGCTATTTCAAATATGTAATCATTTAAAAACCCGGTTCCCTTGATATGATATTTCGGTGCGTCCACCATGTGTTTTCTCGGTGCTAGAGTGATATATAAAAACCCGAATCGAGGAGGCGGTTGAGGCCGATTACGGGTACATGGTGGACCCGGTATGGTACCCCGGGGCGAGAACGGTTTCGCTGTGTGATAGACGGTGAGCCCGGCAGAGGGACTACTACCTACCGGTGATTGTATTTGAGCTCGGCGGATAACTGGAGGATTCCGACCGGAGTTGAGAGATGGACATGGGTTGACCCGTACTGCCGGGGCCGAGGGCCGATACCGCAGACGGAGCCCAGAGATAGACATGGGTTGACTCGTACTGCCGGGGCCGAGGGCCGATACCGCAGACGGAGCCCCATATGGATGAGGATTTACGTGTCGATGCTTGGCACGGGTTTCATGATGTTTTACCATGATGTTGTTTATATCCTCATATTGCATACATGATGCTTATTGTCATTGGGTGACGGGTGGACGGGTTCCACGCATATACAGACATAGATCATATACAGATATGGATCATATACAGACATGGATCATATATATACAGACTGGATTTACACTTATCATACTTCATTTGTATATATAACAGGGTATGAGGGCGCTGTTATATATACCCTTACACCAATATTAGTGGTATGAGACGCTAATATATGTGTATTGATATCATTTGATACTTCATCATATTTACTTCATACAGCATACCTTACATTCATGACATGTTATTACCTGAGTACTTGGCACCACATACATATTTAGATGTTACCTTGCCACCTTATCACACTCAGATGTACTCTTGTGGATTATTACTGATTGTTGACTTAGGTTTATGTCTTGCATTCGGTTTCTGCTTGTAGATGTATCTATTCACGAGTTGGCAACTCACCCCCGTTGTGCCACAGTTCTTGCAGGTTTTGCCGTACAGGTTTTATTGCGGCATTTCTGGCACACTACTTTCTTGCGGGTGGCTTGCTTTTGGTAGGTGGATTCTTTCGCATCAGGAACCACCCTTGTATTTATTTTATTCATTGTATCTAGAATTTCCATCAACCAAAACTTGTATATTGTTTCAGACCTAGACTTTAGTGATGTATTATTCGACCTTAGAGTCGCGCTTAGTAGTATTGCGGTTTCTTGTTGCCTTGGGCTTTCTTTTGGGTTTGATCCTCGCCACTTGGCGTTGTATATTATTGTTGCATGTGTGGTTGTGACCGTCGATGGACGAAGAGCTAGCTCCCGCTTGGGGATGCCTTTATTACTGCATATATATATATTGTTATCTTGTTGTACCCCATTCGGGGCCAGTTTTACAAAAGAAACTCTGCCGAAATTTTTAGAAAAGACTGTACTGTTTTAAAATGCACATTCGGCTTAGTTATTTAAAAACATTGATTTTTAAACATGTAGTTCTTTACTTATTCTTAAAAAGGGTTTTAGATTTCTGGTTTTTCGGCTTACTTAGTCGCGTTACGCCTGTAGGCATTACGTGGTTAAGTGCCGGTCACGGGCCAAACTTTGGGTCGTGACATAAGCTCTCTTGAAAATCCTAAAGTGATGAATAAATATGAGAAAATGATATAAAAAGAAAGCATAAATACTACTCTCTCATCCTCATCTCATCTAGCCCTTGAGATTAGTGTGTTCATCTCTTTAGAGTGAGAAAGCTTGAGTCGTAGCAACTTCAAGGTAGATCATCGGAGATTTGGAATACTTCGAGCTAGCATGGATCGTTCGAGTCGTGGAGCCTCTCATGAGTCCAGGAGATCGTGGATCGCGGCAAAAGGACTTCTACTCGGAGCTTGTGAAGTGAAGGAGCGGACTACAAAGGTTGTAATCCCTCACACTTAGATAAAAGTTATCTTCTTGCATGTTAAACCCTAATAATCTAGCAAAGATCCCGGCTTTGGGTTGTTCGGCACGTCTAAATTTTTATCCGGGTATGTTTGATGCCTTTTAAACCTTCACAAGAGTGCCTAGGAACCCTACACCTACGACACACAGGGAATGAGTCGTTAGACTAAAGGGACTTATACAGAATATTGTATGTTGTCCAGTGTCCATTAGGACAGAGGGGTTGGTACTCATACTAGATTCTGTTTACTTGTGACTTCTCTGGTTCTTAGACATGTGTTTCGTAGAAACACAAGGTCTGAGTTTTGAGAAGTTATAGGTATAAGAATAGAGTAGAGAACCAGGTGTTGCAAGTATCGGGATTCTTCAAGGTGATCGAAGATGTAGATACTTGTGTGTGGTATTCAGTTGATAGTAATGATTAAGAGAACTTGCTTCTCTTTCAGGTTACTCATAATTGGAAACATTCTTAAGTTGAGTAACGCTGATCGGCCTCTTTCCATTTAGTTGACATGCACTGGAGACAACTGCATGATTTGAATCTGGTTCAATTAAATCAGTGCCTCTGGTTTTATATTGGATATAGAACAGTTCATATCTTAATGATGTTAAGGTACGGGGAGTTGTCCGACTTATGCTTAAAACCAGACTCTGGATAACTCAAGGCATGTTTCTGTAATGGTTGTTTGTGGGTTGACCCAGGCTATGACGAGGGTTGACTTTCTACCATCTGGAAGATCAATAGTGATATTGTTCTTGACTCGCCACAGTTTTAACAAAAATGGATTTTTTCAGAAAACAGTAGTGGGAGTATGGTAGAAACTGGAAGTGATTCCCGAACCACAAACGATTACTGAAGATTTGATAAGAACCTAAAGATTCAATCTGGTTTGACATTCCATTGCCCACTCCGCAGATAAAGTGGGTAACCTCAGGCACCCGAGACGTACTTCGGTATGCTTAAGGACGGTGGCAGGGAGGTTCTTGTTACCCAGACTTGCCATTGCTGTTGGTCCAGGCTGCGAGAGCCGGCAGGAGGATGAGTATAGCGTCGTTCCTAACTAGCTTTAGAAGTGTACGTGTATATGACTCTGCCAGAGGGTTGTCATTGTCAGTGGAGCAGCAGAAGCATTGGTGGACAAGTAGCTTATGTTTATGGACTAAAGCAGATATAGTGGAGATAGATCATCTATTTCTGATATGACAGTCATAGGTTTGACTTCATCAGAATAGGGGATGGATCTGTTGAGAAGGTAGTAGGGTGTGATGTCCTGGTATTTGGATAACATACACAGAGTAAAAAGTGATATTCCTCTACTACGATCGGTTATACTTTGGTTGTCACACAGTGGTTTCTCCACAAATGACTTGGATATTATATCAGACATTCTGGGTACTGGATCTATGGTTTTAGATCTAGATTTGGGTAATTTCCCAATCAGGGTACTTAGACAACATTCTAAAGGTATTTAGAATGGACGACTCCTGGCACGGTAGTGTACCTGTAGGTGATGGAGTCACCCTCTCTAAAGGTGTCTTACAGACTAAAGGGGAGAGGGATGTGCATGATTGACAGATCACTTGCTGAGGCAATTGAGTCAATCATGAGATGTAAAGTACCACACCAGATGTTGTTTTTGCGGTAGATGCAATAAATTGATATTAATCCAATCCTGGAGAAACGATCGGAAGCAGTTTTAGAACATAAGTAGATGTTCTAGGGATATGATAACGACAGCCACAATCGGGTGACGGTTATCATTCCAGGCTTCCAAGGTGACCTGGACGGCAGAGTGGCTGTCAGAGTTGTAGTTTTCCTTCTGACGAGGGGCGGTATTATGGACAGGTGGTCCAGGAGAATACTGAGGGAAGGATGGCGCAAGATACTGATTAAGTTCAGTTGACGATACAGTCTAAGAAGTTTGGATTTGCAGTTCATTTATAAGCTAGGTCCCATCAGATATCCAAACATACTCTAAGACAGGTATTGCTCATTTCGGGAGATGGCTTTCTCCGCGAACTTGAGATATAGAGAGACATAGAAAGAAACATCAAAGTGGATCCACTCGCTGAGGCTATTCCTCGAACGCAATAGCTTCACAAACGGGTTTTGTGAGACTGACTGATAGAGGAGTTGGGTGTTCGGTATCACACGGGCTGTGAGTATGCGACATCGCAATAATTAGCCTTGAGTGCAAGTGGGAGATTGTTGGAGATAGTGCCCTCAGAGTCAATTATTGGATCACAGGCACGTGATTGCAATGATTGAGGGAGGACCTATTCCAGAAGGACAGTCTTACTCAAGATGATAGTATGCTATCTGGTTTACCTTTATCATCGTGTACTGCTTTAGGTGACCTTACATGTCACTATTGCACGTTGATAGAGCCTCTAGGATTCTTGCTTGACTGCCAGCAGTATGAGGGCGATCATATACGTGGGAGCTGGTAGTCTATAAGCATATCCTTAAAAGGTCCCTAGTCATGGGAGTTTCGAGACAGGGCATCGATACTCCAGAGTAGACTAGTGTATACAGTCGAGACGCCGACGAGGGGCGGTGGCCGGTCTCACAAGCCACTGGTGTCAGTTGGATCACCTAAGATGTATACAGGTGCTCATTGGGTTATGAGTACACCGGACAGGACTCGCCGAGAACATGCTAGTTGGTCTTATACCTGACGTCAGATAGAAGATCCCTGGTGACATGTATGCAGGTTAGTTCATCGACCTGAGATCGTCATTTGTCTCGTGTGAGTTCCCACTGTACTTTGATTACTACCCTACCACGCTCAAAGGAGACGTGAAAACAGGTTTTAGTTGGGTACAGTCCCGAGCCACATGGAGGCAGTGAGAGGATCTGCATGGGTTCGTCTCTCCCGGTATTGGGGGTGAGGTCGCGCTGTGTCTAGGAGAGCCATTACACGAAGTCCTTGGCCAAGACAGGAGAATTACTGGTATGTATTCCAGTAGTATCTCATGGTGTTCTGGGCTACACTCCGACATGACTTTTACCTCTTTTGGGGGTCTGACTTTTACCAACCCCTAGGCCCGCCATGCGATGCTCATAGACGAACGGACCGGACTGTACGGATATTGTCACTGACAGGCTCAGTAGGGTGTCAGGATGAGTTCGCTCATCGACGTCTCTTTTGGTCAATACTTGGTAGCCCATTACGTATGGCTAATACCTCTGACGTGCTAGTGGTTAAATCCACAACCAAAGTATTGACGAGTCTTTAGAGTCCCCCACAGACCGTTTTCTCAAGTTTCGGGCGAAAAGCTGTAGAGGCCGTATGGAAATACGGCAGGGTTCGATCAGATACGTGCAGTATTGCACGGATCATGATCGGACGGATAATACTAGCGGGCTTTAGTTTAAGCCGGATCCTAGTATTGTACAGTGTAGATTTTGTCTCATTGCATTTGTATTTCGGTCGGAATACAGTTGCGGGTATGTATATACAGTAGCGGGGTTTTCCTGTAATTTATTACGGGATCAGTTTTTTGGAGTTGCCAGTTTGTTTTCCGTTTCGGCCATTTTTCTTTGTATCTTTCCTTGGCTGAAAATTTGGTGGAGGAGGGCTTATTTGCAATTGTGCAAATAAGCATAGTGGAGGGTGTTCTTTGCATATTGTTGTGTCATGATCACTTGAATTCTTGTTTCATGATTATTCATGATGGCTTGACCTTTTGGAGTAATGATTAGGTTGTTGGAGTGTTGCTTTTGCTTGTGATCATTTTTCTTCACATCATCACTTTTTCTCTCTCTTGGATGATAGCCACCCTCCACCCTTGGATTCTCTCGACTCTCTTTTCTTTTTCCGAATGAGCCATGGCCGGCAAAATGAGAGGGGGCTGTCCAAATTGTTAGTGGTGGGATTTTGGCTCTCTTCATGTTTGCAAAATCCCAAAGTTCATCTCCAAAAGAGTAGTTCATTTCCTCCATCAAAAAGGCAACTTCCTACAACCCCAAATGAGACATGAATTCTACAGATAACCTACAGTATCCTTGGGCACGTCGACTCGCCAACTTCATGCCCGAGTTGCCTCGGTCCAGAGGTGGGAGCCCATAAAAGAACCCGGCGAAGTGGTGCCCTTCCGACGAGGAGTTGAAGACCGGAGATTCCGCAGGGTGATCGGGACGACGATGAGAAGACCGAAGGACACGGATCGCTCGGTATATCTCTCTACCCCTTCTCTAGTTAACTAGGATTATGTTAATGGCCCGATCCGGGGTTTTAGTGCACGGTGGTGCCAGTTAAAAAGTTAAAGTAAATTATCGTTTCCTCATTTTGACCTCGGATTGACGGCCGCGGCGCCGCCGTGCACTTACAAGGTTGTCTCTAAATTCCGTGCTGAGGTAATCTCCTCTCCGATCAGATCGAAGGATTTTAATACTTTTACCCGTATGGTTCTCAACTTCGTACTTATATTCCTTTAATTTCTCAAAAGCTTAAGACTTGTGTTTCAACAGGAACACATGTCCGAATCTTGAGAGATCATCGGTGAATGTAATAAAGTACGAGGAACCATTCCTGGCATGTGTAGACTTTGGACAGATACATCACTATGTATCTGTCCAAAGTGTTTAGTAGCTCTTTCTCCGTGTCTAGTAAACGGAGATTTGGTCATATTGCCTTTGAGACATAACTGGCAAGTTTCATAAGATGTAAATTCGAATGGATTCAAATATGCATCCTTATGCAACTCAGCTAGTCTTGTCGCATTGATATGACCTAGTCTACAACACCACAAGAAGGCTTCGTTCATTTCTGAACTGTTCCTCTTGTGTGTTATGTATACTTAGAACTGTGTTGTGATTTAGAACGTATTAACCATTATATAACGTACCATACCCAATCAACACTTGATTTAGGAAAACATTCACATCATTTTTGGTACGAAATAACAGTCGCTCAGAATCATTGTGTTACATCTTGGTAATACAAGGTCATATTCGCCAACTGATTTGGCTGTAACAATTGCACAATTCCCTACTATTAGAGACATATCACCCTTTCCCAGTTCTCTACCTCTCTTTAGCCCATGTAACAAATTACATACGTGGGATCCTGATTCGGTATCCAATACCTAGGACGTAGAGTTAACTAAGAAACAGTTCTTGGTAACAAACACACCCGAAGAAGATGCATCAACATGCTTATTCTTCGTTTGGGTGGCGTGGGAATCCAGATATTCCCATATTCCTTGCTCAGACTTATGACAATCATAAGATAGAGCGGAACCTGGCCCAGTATAATAAGTGGGTTCGGTCAATACATCCATATTATTATCTTTATTAAGGCGTCATTGGTCGCTACCAGGAGAGAGAGAAGGATAATCAATTTTGCGTGCGCTCTTTGCAAAATTAGATTGGTTATTATTTTGTTTAATTAGGATGGCTCCCACTGTTTTTATCAAATCTTCCTTCAAACCCTAAAAGGTAAGATTAGCCGGGATTAATTACACCCTACAAGTTCGCCAATCGTTCGACCAGGTAGGTATTGGTACTCCGAGGGAGTCTCCCCATGCTTTCGTATGGAACTAATTAAATAACCTTGTTTCCATAGGGGCATCACCCCGTTAACACCTTTCTTAGACACCTAATGGATCGGGTAATTGTAAAGTGGAAAACTCTCCCAGGAGTAACACTTACTCGCAGTGGTTATCGGGATCCAACTATCATATAGAAGGTATGCAATCTCATTGAAAATTTCAACACTTGAAATTCCTAATATCTATTTTTACCCCTAGCCACTTATGACCTTAACAAGGTCAACAAATCATAAGCGCTAGCCAAGTTCAACCCGTCATTTCTTGATTGAATTAAACCCACCCGTACGACCCTTAATATAGTCAACAAAGTCGTACGACTACCCTAATCCAATCGCATCATATGGTTGCAGATAAGCATTAATTAGCTACCACACACTACGCCTTGACGCAGGCCAACAAACGCAACACGAATACTAAATAGTACTTATCTGAAATGAAGGAGGTCTGTGACTGGTTTTGAAGAAAACCTTTAACGTAATGAACTTGATATCGTTGTAGAATCTAGTGATTTTGAAAAAGAGTGGTTTAAGCTCCGCTTTTAAAATCGAGTAGTTTTCAAAAACAAACCAAATAGATTTTACTAGTTTTTGCTAAAAAGGTCACTCCCGGTGAAGGGATCTCGGCTCTTTCCTCATCGAATGAGGTTCTAGATATCCATCAAGGAATACCACTATGCAAAGGAAGAACTACAGAAGCTATGATGATAAACCGAGTGGGTTGTAGCATTTGCTAGTTTTGCGAAAGAGGTCACTCCCGGTGAAGGGATATCGGCTCTTTCCTCATCGAATGGTGTGCTAGATATCCATCAAGGAATACCACTGTGCAAAGAAAAACTAGAGCTGTCTGTTTGAAAAATTTGATTCTACAACATCTTTAGGATTCTTTTCTTTTCATTAATCACATTAATGAAATCCCATCATTTAATTTTTCCTAAACATCACAGAAAATGAAACGAAAATAGAACGTACGCTTATGCCATCCGCATTCGCCACGGGGCCCCGTTATGCACCGTTAGGTTACTTAACTAACGGCAGAGCGGGGGCTGGACTAGCACGGGTGCAAAACATAAGCAACATTTATTATATATATCATATATATATAGCATTCGTCTCACGCAGTTATATGATCACATCACAGAACCAAGCAGCAGAAGTCGACATATGAAATATTGGATATACTATGAAGTTCGTGTTTTAAATTCAGCCGGTAATGAAAAACACGGATTCCACAGTCATCATGAATAGCCAAACCCACATCCCCAGACCCCTGCGAGAGTGGCAAGAAACCCTTCCAATTCTAGAGTTAGGAGATCCGGTCTCGACTCCTTGAGATGGTCTCCCACTGGACTCCAGAACCCGGTTACTTGTGTTCCCCACCTTGGGTCTATCCTAATGCGGAAAAGTAAATAATATACATCAATAGTTACATCATCCTCAACCCACAAGTGTCCCAATAAAAGAATATTATAAACAAATTTTACAAGAATGAAAATCGAAAAACTCTCATCTCACGTAAAAAGTCCCGGCTATTCATTCACGACGATCCAATATAACATATCACAGCAACACATAACATCACATGTCATCAACGTAAGAAAATACGCGTATCCCAAATTCCGTTGACATATAGCAACGAGATTTGGGATGCCCCACATATTACACTTACGGTCGCAAAAAAGAAACGAAATACTACAATAATTAGAATCCGCATTTCCTTAGACATTATAAACCCAGAATATCTTATATTCCGGATTTCATGCCTAACCCTATCAACCCCGCATTTTAGTCTCATATCGAAAACTCTTTTCAATAATTTAGTCGGGTAATTTAACAAGATACCCGACTACCCGATCGAATACTCGTCGAAAACTTTAGTAGATGTCGCACCCCCGATGTCGTCGACTAAGTGCATTTAGGCGGAACACCGTGGCCGCGAGCACCCAAATGGATGCTTTTGGCAACGGGGTTCTCCTAAAGTCACTTAGTCGGGGCTATGCGGCATGGCTACCTAGTAAAATTATCTGGCGAGTATTCGCGTACGATACGCGATTGCGATGGAGTTTCGATCTGAATCGAAACTTCGTGGCAAACGATCAAAAGGGACTAACATGCTAGATTTACAAACAAACTAGTTTTCACAAAACTAATTAACTGTGGGTTCTAAGTATTGTATCATATATCAAACTTAAACCCGAAATGATGTAAAAATTACAACTACGAAACACTCAGTATTAGCCCCTTATCAAAATTAACATCACATGCAATTTTGGGCTAATCAAACACAACCTGAAACCCCAAAATTTACAGATCAGAACACCAAACAAACACGAGCCAAAATTGTTAGTTATATGTATGCCCTAGAGGCCATTATTGTACATGACTGTATATTATAGTGGATGCTTGGACATATATAGAGAGGAGTTTCTTGCTCGACATGATAGTATGCTATCTGAATGCTCTTTATCTTAACATGTACACTTGTATCATTATACAGTCTCTCCGTTACATGTTGATAAAGCCCTTAGGATGTGTACTTGACTACCAGGATTATGATGCAGATCATAATAGTGGGGCCAGGGTAGTCCACAAGTTCATCCTTTAATTGTTCCTAGTCGAGGGAGTATCGAGACAGGGCATCGATATTCCAAAGTAGACTAGTGTGTACGTTTCTTGACCCTGTATAAGGCGATGGTTGATCCTACATCCATTGGTTTTTGACACCAAAGATTGTACATAGGTGCTCATTGGAGAATGGGTACACCGAACAGGACTCGCCGAGAACTCCTATATGGTATTATATCTATAGTCAGAGAGCAGTTCTCTGGTGACACCGGTACAGGTTAGTCTGTAGACCCAAGATCGTCATAGAGTATTGTGTGATTCCCACTGTGCTTTGATTTCGTCCCTACCACGCTCAAGAGAGCGTGCAAATAGGTGGATTTTGGGTACAATCCCGAGTCACATGGAGGCAATGAGCGATAGGAGGGGTTTCGTCTCTTCCGGTATTGGGGGTTGATGTTGCGCTATGCTCGATTGGCTATAACAAGAAGTCCCTGGACAGGGCTGATGATGAGATTTACTGGTAAGTGTTATCAGTAGTTTCTCAACCCGTTATGAGCTTCGCATCTACATGACTTATCAAGTTATTGGGGTCTGAATTTTACCACCCCCAGACTCGATATGCGACATATCAGACGAAGAGACCGGACTGTATGGTAGTGTTGCTTACTGGATTCACGGGAGTATGGACAAGCTTGCTTGTTGATCTTCTGATCGTTCAATACCTGGATAGCCATTACGTCCAGCTAGTAATGTTGACGGCTTGTGAGTAACTGATATGATCATTACCTACTGCTGGCCTATTGACGAGTTTTTAGAGTTCTACACAGAGGTTTCCCGGCTTAAGCGAAACAAAGTAGGGCACATATGTGATATGTGCGGGACCGAGATTAATACGTGTATGTGATACCGTATTCTAATCTCGCGATATATGATATCAGTCAGTTATATGAGATATAGCCGGGTTATTGAATCAAGTGTTGATTCGATAAGTTGATATAAATGATATTAATTGGTTATATGTGATATTGCCGGATTATTAAATCAAGTGTTGATTTAATAATTTAATATATAATTATATATTTGATATATTAATATATATTAACTAATATTAGCTCACTTAAGAATTTATTTTCTACTAATACATTTAAATATATATGAGATATATATTAATGTATTTAATTTGTGTCATGATTGATGATACATTGGACATGGGTGTATGAGAATCTATACCAAACTAAAGATAATTTGGGGATTTAATTATTAAGGGATAAATCAAAATTAGTTGGAAATTGGCATGGTTTAGGATGCTTGTGGATGCATGTAGAAATCTTGACTTAGTCCACTAATTTTGTTTTACTCTAGATATTTATTAACCCAATCATTATCTTTAGCCATGGTTAAGGCTCTACAAATATCATTTGTGATATTTTCTCACCCATAGTAGAGATGGTTCACCACTTCATCTTCCTCTTCATCTCATTTTAGCTCTCTAGGATTTTATGAGGTGAAGAAAGAAAGAGAGAGAAATAATTCTAAAGTGAGGAAATACCTACTTCATCAATCTATACCAAACTAGCCATTTAGTATAGGTTGTTTACTTCAATAATTCCTCAATTATTGAAGAGGTAGCTTGAGTTAGAGATTCCTCAAGGTAGATCATCTTAGGCCTCGAAGATCTTTGAGCAAGCTCGTTCCTTTCGCCTAGTGGAGCCTAAGGAGAGTTCGGGACACCACTACTTGGAGATAAAGGACTACTACACGGAGCTTTAGAAGTGAAGGACCGGTCTACAAAAGTTGTATTCCTATTTCAATTAGTGTAAAGTTGTTTTATTTCTTCAAAAACCCTAATTCTCTAGTTCGATTCTTGGATGGTGTTGCTTAGCACTCTAGATTTTTTAAAATTGCATACTCGATGCTTGCTAAAACCTATTGGTCATGCTAAGAAACCCCAGCAGTGGTATCAGAGCCAAGCTAGAGCATTAGGAGTGGTCTAGACGACGTTAAAGTGTTCGATCGAACTTCGAAAACCCGGAAAACCTTAGTTTCTGTTCGAATTTTCAAAATTGGATTTTTGCAGATTAAAAATATGCAGAAAATTGTGCAGGATTTTGTATGGATCCCCAAGAAAAACGAAGAACCAACTCGACCAAATGGCCGCACAACCGCGGTAAAACCATAGGTTTTGCCGCGGTTCCGCGGCGCTATTGGTGAGGCAGGGACCGTGCCTTCTTGTGTAGATCCGTAGGTACTTGTGGCACATTCTGGGTATTTTTAAGTGAGTCTCAAGTGTTGAGCTCTCTGGGATCGTGGGTGTTTGATGAATCGATCAAAATGTTTAACATCTTCTAGATATCTGTGATTTGAGATACAATATTTGGAATCCATAATAATTAGTTTTGTGAAAACTAATTAGTGTTTTGTAAATCTAGAAATTTAGTCTCTTTTGATCGGTTGCCACGGGGTTTTGATTTGGATCAAAACTCCGTCGCAATCTCGTACAGTACGCGAACGCTCGCCGGGTAACACTACTAGATAGCCACGCCCCATAGCCCCGACCAAGTGACTATAGGAGAACCCCGTTGCCAAAGGCATCCGTTCGGGTTCTCGCGGCCACGGTGTTCCGCCTAAGTGCGTTTCGTAGATGGCATCGGGGGTGCGGCTGTCTACTAATGTTTCCGACGAGCATTCGATCAGTTGTCAGGAATCTTATTGAATTGCCCGACTAGTTATTGAAAAGTGTTTTCAATTTGAGACTAAAATACCGGGTTTATAACGTTAGGCATGAAATTTGGAATATGTGATATTCCGGGTTTATGATGTCTAAGGAATTTATACGGTTATGTAGGGTTACTAGGCACACTAATGAGGTTTCACAACAGATCAACCATGGCAAAATCAAAATTTTCTAGGTGCCGAGAAACCCTAATGCGATCGTTAACTAGAAATTAGGCGAAACTACGAGCTAGTAAACTGCTTTACTAATAAGTGAATGGAAATACAACCTTTGTAGATCCGGTCCTCCACTTCCTTAGCTCCATGATGATGTCCCTCCGCTGCGATCATCGGATCCCGGACTCTAGCGATGGTTTCGTCGAAGAAATGATCGGGCTAGGTCGTCGACTTCGATGCCGAAAATGATCTACGTCGAGGCAACTCAAGATCAAGCTCCAACTTCACCAAGTCATGAAACTTGTGAAGAAAACACCCTATACTACATGGCAAGTGGTAGAGGATGAAGAAATAGGAAGTGGGTTCACTTTGGATTTTGATTTCTCACTTGGAATCATCACTTAGACATTTTCAAGAAAAGGTTTTCTTTCTTCTTCAAGAAGAAAAAGAAGAAGAAAGAAATAAAATGAATTGATTCCAAAAAGATAATGAAGTGATGGTTATCATTTAGCAACCATGGGTGAGTTAACAAGTGTAGAGAATAAACTAGGGTTAAAGTAAATGGTTAGGGTTAAGGAAAGAAACAAAATGGTCAAACCTTTTTCAAAGCTTCATGAAGCTTCAAGTGAAAACAAAAGAAGCAACCATTTTCTTTCTTGCCAAAAAAATAAATGAAAAGAAATAAATAAATAAGTAAATCAAACCCTAACCATTAACCTAATCATGGTTTAATCATACACACCCAAGTTTGCATGTATCATCAAACATGATACAAACTAGTGCACAAAACTATATCATATATACAATGTGCACATCAAGTGAGAAAATAAACTTAAGTGAACCAATACTAGTTAATGTAAAGTAATATATCAAATATATAATTATACATCAAATAATTAAATCAACACTTGATTTAACGATCCGGTCATATCGCATATGACCGACTAATATCCAATGTATCGACTTATCGAATCAATCCTCGATTCGATAACTAGGTTATATCGCATACAACCAATCGATACATTCATCACGAGAATAGAATACGGTATCACATACACCCATTATTCTCGGTCCCGCACATATCTCATATGCGCTCCTATTTCGTTTCGCTTGAGCCAGGAAACCTCTGTGTAGAACTCTAAAGACTCGTCAATACGCCGGCAGCAGGTGATGATCATATCAAACACCCACAAGCCGCAAGCGGTCTGCTAAACGTAACGGCCACCCGGGTATTGAGCGATCAGAAGATCAACGAGCAAGCCCGCTCACACTCCTGTGAATCCAACCTGTAACACTTACCGTACAGTCCGGTCTGTTCGTCTGATATGTCGCATATCTCGCCTAGGGGTGGTAAACGTCAGACCCCAGTAGCTCGATAAGTCGTGTCGATATGAGGTCTATAACTATTCGAGAAACTACTGGTAACACTTACCAGTAAATCTCAGCAACCCTGGCCAGGGATTTCCGGTTATAGCCAATCGAACACACCGCAACATCAACTCCCTATACCAGGAGAGACGAATCCCCTCCTATCGCTCATTGCCTCCATGTGATTCGGGACTGTACCCAAAAACCACCGTTTTGCACGCTCTCTTGGACGTGGTAAGGTGGAAATCAAAGCACAGTGGGAATCACACAAGACTCTAGGACGATCTCGGGTCTACAGACTAACCTGTACCAGTGTCACCAAAGAACTGCCATCTGACGTAAGGTATAATACCATCTGGGAGTTCTCGGCGAGTCCTTCCAGTGTACCCAGTCTCTACAGAGCACCCGTATATCATTTCTGATGTCAAACACAATTGGATATGGGATCATCCATCGCCCATCTGTATGGTTCGAGAAGGTATACGCTAGTCTACTCTGGCATATCGATGCCCCGTCTCGATACACCCACGACTAGGGACCTTGAAGGATGTACTTATGGACTACCATGTCCCCACTAGTATGATCCGCATCATAGTCCAGGTAGTCAAGTACACATCCTAAGGGCTTTACCAACATGTAACAGAGAGACAATCAGTGTACATGTTAAGATAAAGAGCAACCAGATAGCATACTATCATGTCGAGCAAGAAAGTCCTCCCTATATATGTCCCAGTATCCACTATAATATACATCCTATGTACTGTAATGGCCTCTAGGGCATACATATAACTGACAATCTCCCACTTGCACTATGGCCATCTGTAGCAGTGGTTGTAGTATCTCATACTCAACCATCCCATAAAAGTATCTATCTGGGAAAAGGCCTTTGTGAGTGGATCCGCCGTGTTGTCCTCTGAGTCTACTCTCCTAACCTTGATCACCCTGGAGATCTACTATCTCCATGATCAGGTGATGCTTCCTTAGAATATGTCTGGATTACTGATGGGACGGACGTTCCTTGGCATAAGCCACAATTCTATTGTCACACAATGGGAGGAACTAAGTTCATCTCATGAACAAATATACATCCAGACTGCCTCTTTGGTAGCATCTTAAGTAGCGATGTATTCAGCCTTTATCGTCTAGTATGCCGCGGTATCTAGCTTGGAACTCTTCCAACATACCGTCCCTTTACTGAGGGTAAAGACAATGCCTGTGACTGACATTCAGTCATCCTTATCACCCTGGAACCTTTCCAGTGATTCTCCCCAGGATCGATTGATACGATCTCACTACAACTAGTGAGAATCCTAACATCCATTTACTTCTATCTCATAGTTCAAAACTCAGGATTTAGGAGGTATCACTTTGATCCTATATGGAGAATCCTTGTGATAAGCGGAGATTGACATAGCGTAGCATAGGAAACTCCTTCCCTATCTAGAGTATGTCATCCACGTACTTTACGAGGATCATCACCATACTCCCTACTACCTTTTTGTATATACAAGGTTCATCTACCATTTTAATGATGTCAAACTCTTTGACTAACTCATCAAAACAGATGTTCCAACTCCGCGATGCCTTCTTTATCACATAAAACATCTTGCTCGAGTTTCCGCTGCTCCCACTATCTACGAGACCCTCTGGCTGTGTATTTATAGACGCACTCTTCTAAAACATCACTTAGAAAAGCAGTCATGGCACCCAACCGCCAGATATCGTAGTCATGGTATATAGCCGTGGCAAGTAAGATCTGGATGGACTTAAGCATAGCTACTTAGAAAAGGTTTCATCATAATCCATACCTGGTCAATGATGCAAACTTTTAACAAGTCTAGCTTTGAAAGTCTCAGCCTTTCCATGTACACCAAGTAATCTTCTCAAGATATACTTGCTCCTGATGGGGATTTAACCCTTCAAATAAAGCAACTAAAGTCCATACTTTGTTGGTGTATAAGGATTCCATCTCAGATCGCTAAGCATCCAGCCATTCTTATAGAGTCCCACTCCTGATGGCCAGTTCGAAACTAGTTGGGTCATCATCTCATGATGCAATCCTCACTCCCACTGTCATCGAGAAACCAAAGTATCTCTCAGGCGGATGAGGAACCCTACCAGATCGGCGGAGAGGGTGAGGTTCGTCGGGTGACTATTGAATCCTTTGGTTCTTCCAAATCATCAGCTGCAGTTTGTATAGCTGGAACATTTCCAGTTCTACATAACAGATCTTGCCTCGAGCTTGTCCGGATTTTGCTTTTTAGACATAGGCTGGACAACCCCAAATCTTAACAAACTTAAGATATGGGCTTTTCCCTTTCCATATCACATATGAAGTGGTAGGCAACTGATTTGATTTGAACCCTATTCAATAGGTATGCAGCTTCTTAAGTGCATAACTCCCAAAAGGAAATAGGAAACTCAGTAGTACTCATCATAGAGCGCACCATATCATATAGGGTGTGATTGCTCTGCCCCGATATACCATCGTGCTATGGTGTATACGGAGGAGTAATGCTGAGAGAGAATCTCATTCTCCTTTAGAATAGTCCAGGATTTCTGTGCTCAAGTATTCTCCTCCTTGATCTCATCAAAGGACATAATACTTATACCCATATTGGTTCTCTACTTCTAACTTATATTCTGTGAATATCTCAAAAGGTTCGGACTTGTGTTTCAATAGGAACATATGTCTGAATCTTAAGAGATCATCAGAGAATGTAATGAAGTAAAAAGAACCGGTCTTGGTATGTGTAGACAGGGGACCTTCATACATCAACATGTATCATCCCAAGAGTTCAACTAACTCTTTCTCTGCTTCCAATAAACAGAGCTATGGTCATCTTATCTCTGTGACATGACTGGAAAGTTTCACAAGATGTAAATTCAAACTAATTTAAATATGCATCTTAATGTAACTTCAGCTAGTCGGGTCGCATTGATATGACCTAGTCTACAATACCTCAAGAAGGATTCGTTCATTTCTGAACTCTTCCTCTTGTGTGTGTTCCGTATACTAAGAACTGTAGTTTGATTTAGAACATCAATGCTTTTAGATAACGTGCCTGAACCGATCAACTTTTGATATAGGAAATGTTCAAAACATTATCTAACAATACAAAATTATATCCTTTCTTTACTAATAAAGAGACTGATATGATTTTGAATATCAGGTTCGGTATCTAATAGCATTTGTTCAGAATCAATGTATTGGTAATACAGGGTGACAGTGACCAACAGACTTGGCTGCAACACTTGACCCGATATCTGCCTCATGAAACTTATCACCCGTTCTCAGTTCTTTACCTTTCTGTAGCCCATGTAACAAATTACATATGCGGGATCCTGATCTGGTATCAAATACCCAGGACGTAAAGGACACTGAGAAACAGTTCTCGGTAATGAACATACCCGAAGATGATGCATCAGTATGCACTTTCTTCGTTTGGGCGGCACGGGAATTCTGGTAATCCCCTAATTCTTGCTCTGTCTTATAACAATTATAAGTTGGAGCGGGACAAACGTTTCCCAGCTCAGTATAACAAGCGGGTTCGGTCAATATACCCATTTTATTATCTTGATTAAGGCGTGACATGGTCGCTACCTGGAGAGAGAGAGAAGAAAACACTCTGCGTGCGCTCTTGCAAGATCAGATTGGTTATTATTTTATCTAATCAGGATGGCTCCCACTGTTTTTATCAAATCTTCCTTCAAACCCTAAAAGGAAAGACTAGCCGGGATTAATTACACGCTACAAGTTCGCCAATCTTTCAGCCAGGCCAGTGTCGGTACTTTGAGGGAGGTTCCCCGTGCTTTCGCACGGACCTAATTACAGTAAACCTCGTTTTTCCAGAGGCGTAACCCCGTTGACACCTTTCTAGACACCTACTTGATCGGCTAATTGTAATGTGTAAAACTCTCCCAGGAGTAACAATTACTCGCAGCGGGTATCGGGATCCAACTATCTCATAAAAGGTATGCAATCTCATTGCAAATTTCAACACTTGAAATTCTCGATAATATTTTGCCCCTAACGTGCTATGACCTTAATGAAAGAAAAATATCCAAAAATTACAGCAGGGTATTATAAGAGTTACTGTGAAGCACGTTAGCCCAAGTCAACTAAAGCGCCGCGGAACCGCGGCCCCACCCTAGCATGTGCGGCGATTCCGCGGCCACAAAGTTGATTCTTTGCACGTGCTTTGCACAGTAATGTCCTATATGGATTCCTGTATTTTCTGGGAATTTTTAAAGTTTGCTCAAGAGTTGAGTTTTCTGGGTTGTTTTGGGAGTTCGACGATTCGATCGGAATTTTTAATTTTGTCTGTGTTTTTCCGGATAATTTACAATATGTTAAAAAGTTCGACCGGATATAAATACCCAATTTTTCCCCTGCCGGGAAATTTCCAAGTGTTGGATTTTTCCGTAGTTTGAAAACATTCTAAGTAGTGCAAGTAACGCGATGGACCCTCTAGAAGACAACAAACCTTAACTCGATTATGTGACCGTCTTGAACTGCCCTTTGAACCCTAGGGTTTAGGGCAGTACGGCGTGTCACATGTGAGGCGTTGGTTTGACCCTTCTACGGCTGGACCGTTGGTACTGAGGCATGAACTGGATGTTTTTAAACATATTTCATGTGTTGAGCTGTTTCGGGATAACTTGGGTGTTTGAATGTTCGATCGGAAAGTTTAACATTTTCTATTTATCTGGAATGGGATACAATACTTGGAATCCACAAGTAGTTATGAGATAACTGATATGAATGTTATAAACATAGCACTTTAGTCTCACATGATCGGTTGCCACGGAATTTTGATGTGATCAAAAGTCCGTCGCAATCTCGTAGCGTACGCGGATACTTGCCGGTAAACTTAATAGATAGCCATGCCCCATAGCCCCGACCAAGTGGCTGTAGGAGAACCCCGTCGCCGAAAGCATCCGTTCGGGTGCTCGCGGCAGCGGTGTTCCACCTTGGTGCACTTCGTCGACGGCATCGGGGGTGCGGCTGCCTATTGAAGTTTGCGACGAGCATTCGATCAGGATTTCGGGAATCTTGTTGAATTGCCCGACTTAATATTGAAAAGTGTTTTCGATAATGAGACTAAAATGCGGGGTTTATAATGGTTAGGCATGCGATGTCTAAAGAGGTTGCGGATTCCAACTGCTGTAGTTTTACACTTTGTTTTCTGTGACCGTAAGTGTAATATGTGATATCGCCGATTTCGTTGCTATATGTCAACGACAATTGGGATACGCGTGTTTACTTACGTTGATGACATGTGATGTTATGTATTGCTGGATATGTTATATTGGATCGTCGCGTTTTGAATAGTCGGGGGTTTTATGTGAGATGAGTGTTTTTCATTTTCATTCATGTAAAAAACTTGTATGTAATATTCTTTTATTGGAGCACTTCCAGGTTGCGGAAGATGTCACCACTTGTATATTATTTACTTTTTCGCACTAGGATAGACCCAAGGAGGAGGGCACAAGTAACCGGGTTCTGGAGTCCAGTGGGAGACCAACTCGAGGAGTCGAGTCCGGGTCTCCTAACTCTAGAATTGGTAGGGTTGCTTGCCGCTCTCGTAGGGGTCTAGGGGTGTGGGTTTGGCTATTCATCGCGACCGTGGAATCCGTGTTTTATACAGGCTCGTATTGAAAACACGGACGTCCTAGTATATCCAATATTTCATATGATTCTTCTGCTGCGTTATCTGTGATGTGATCATTTGATGTTCTGTGATAAATACTGTTTATAGTATATATGATATATTATATAGGTGTTACTTATATTTTACACCCGCGCTAGCCCTGCCCCGCTCTGCCGTTAGTTACCAAACCTAACGGTGCACGAGGGGACATCGAGGCGAATGAGGATGGCATAAGTGTACGTCGTATTTATCTGTGATGCTCTGATACCACTGTAGGGTTACTAGGCACACTAATGAGGTTTCACAACAGATCAACCATGGCAAAATCAAAATTTTCTAGGTGCCGAGAAACCCTAATGTGATCGTTAACTAGAAATTAGGCGAAACTACGAGCTAGTAAACTGCTTTACTAATAAGTGAATGGAAATACAACCTTTGTAAATCCGGTCCTCCACTTCCTTAGCTCCATGATGATGTCCCTCCGCTGCGATCATCGGATCCCGGACTCTAGCGATGGTTTCGTCGAACAAATGATCAGGCTAGGTCGTTGACTTCGATGCCGAAAATGATCTACGTCGAGGCAACTTAAGATCAAGCTCCAACTTCACCAAGTCATGAAACTTGTGAAAAAAACACCCTATACTACATGGCAAGTGGTAGAGGATGAAGAAATAGGAAGTGGGTTCACTTTGGATTTTGATTTCTCAGTTGGAATCATCACTTAGACATTTTCAAGAAAAGGTTTTCTTTCTTCTTCAAGAAGAAGAAGAAGAAGAAAGAAATAAAATGAATTGATTCCAAAAAGAAAATGAAGTGATGGTTATCATTTAGCAACCATGGGTGAGTTAACAAGTGTAGAGAATAAATTAGGGTTAAAGTAAATGGTTAGGGTTAAGGAAATAAACAAAATGGTCAAACCTTTTTCAATGCTTCATGAAGCTTCAAGTGAAAACAAAAGAAGCAACCATTTTCTTTCTTGCCAAAAAAATAAATGAAAAGAAATAAATAAATAAGTAAATCAAACCCTAACCATTAACCTAATCATGGTTTAATCATACACACCCAAGTTTGCATGTATCATCAAACATGATACAAACTAGTGCACAAAACTATATCATATATACAATGTGCACATCAAGTGAGAAAATAATCTTAAGTGAACCAATACTAGTTAATGTAAAGTAATATATCAAATATATAATTATACATCAAATCATTAAATCAACACTTGATTTAACGATCCGGTCATATCGCATATGACCGACTAATATCCAATGTATCGACTTATCGAATCAATCCTCGATTCGATAACTAGGTTATATCGCATACAACCAATCGATACATTCATCGCGAGAATAGAATACGGTATCACATACACGCATTATTCTCGGTCCCGCACATATCTCATATGCGCTCCTATTTCGTTTCGCTTGAGCCAGGAAACCTCTGTGTAGGACTCTAAAGACTCGTCAATACACCGGCAGCAGGTGATGATCATATCAAACACCCACAAGCCGCAAGCGGTCTGCTAAACGTAACGGCCACCCGGGTATTGAGCGATCAAAAAATCAACGAGCAAGCCCGCTCACACTCCTGTGAATCCAACCAGTAACACTTACCGTACAGTCTGGTCTGTTCGTCTGATATGTCGCATATTTCGCCTAGGGGTGGTAAACGTCAGACCCCAGTAGCTCGATAAGTCGTGTCGATATGAGGTCTATAACTATTCAAGAAACTACTGGTAACACTTACCAGTAAATCTCAGCAACCCTGGCCAGGGATTTCCGGTTATAGCCAATCGAACACAGCGCAACATCAACTCCCTATACCGGGAGAGACGAATCCCCTCCTATCGCTCATTGCCTCCATGTGATTCGGGACTGTACCCAAAAACCACCGTTTTGCACGCCCTCTTGGACGTGGTAAGGTGGAAATCAAATCACAGTGGGAATCACACAAGACTCTATGACGATCTCGGGTCTACAGACTAACCTGTACCAGTGTCACCAAAGAACTGCCATCTGACGTAAGGTATAATACCATCTGGGAGTTCTCGGCGAGTCCGTCCAGTGTACCCAGTCTCTACTGAGCACCCGTATATCATCTCTGATGTCAAACACCAATGGATATGGGATCATCCATCGCCCATCTGTATGGGTAGAGAAGGTATACGCTAGTCTACTCTGGCATATCGATGCCTCGTCTCGATACACCCATGACTAGGGACCTTGAAGGATGTACTTATGGACTACCATGTCCCCACTAGTATGATCCGCATCATAGTCCAGGTAGTCAAGTACACATCCTAAGGGCTTTACTAACATGTAACAGAGAGACAATCAGTGTACACGTTAAGATAAAGAGCAACCAGATAGCATACTATCATGTCGAGCAAGAAAGTCCTCCCTATATATGTCCCAGTATCCACTACAATATACATCCTATGTACAGTAATGGCCTCTAGGGCATACATATAACTAACAGGTTAGGCATGAAATCCGAAGTATGTGATATTTTGGGTTTATGATGTCTAAGGTGGTTGCGGATTCCAATTATTGTAGTTTTCATTTTCTTTTCTGGGACCGTAAGTGTAATATATGGTGTATCGCCGGTTTCGTTGCTATATGTCAACGACAATTAGGATATGCATATTTACTTACGTTGATGACATGTGATGTTATATGTTGTTGTGATATGATATATTGGATCGTCGTGTTTGAATAGCCGGGGGTTTTGCATGAGATCGGAGTTTTTCATTTTCATTCATGTAAAAAATCTGTATGTAATATTCTTTTATTGGGACACTTCCGGGTTAAGGATGATGTCACCATTGATATATATTATTTACTTTTCCGTATTAGGATAGACCCAAGGCGGGGAGCACAAGTAACCGGGTTCTAGAGTCCAGTGGGAGACCATCTCGAGGAGTCGAGACCGGGTCTCCTAACTCTAGAATTGGTAGGGTTGCTTGTCGCTCTCATAGGGGTCTAGAGATGTTGGTTTGGCTATTCATCACAACCGTGGAATCCGTGTTTTTTACCAGCTTGATTTAAAACACGGACCTCCTAGTATATCCAATATTTCATATGTTGACTTCTGCTGCAATGTTCTGTGATGAGATCATATAACTGCGTGAGACGAATGTTTTTATATATATATGATATATAATAAACGTTGCTTATGTTTTGCATCCGCGCTTGCACTGCCCCCGCTCTATCGTTAGTTAAGTAACCTAACAGTGCATGATGGGGCCCCGTGGCGAATGCGGATGGCATAAGCATATGTTGTATTTACGTTTCTTTTGTGATGTTTAGGAAACATAAATGATGGGACTTCATTAATGAGATTAATGAAAGGAAAGAAACCTAAAGATGTTGTAGAATCAAATTTTCAAAAAGATAGCTCTAGTTCTTGCTTTGCATAGCGGTATTCCTCGATGAATATCCAGCACCTCATTCGATGAGGAAAGAGCCGAGATCCCTTCACCGGAAATGACCTCTTTAGCAAAAGCTAGTAAATGCTACAACCCACTCGGTTTGTTTTGAAAACTATTCGATTTTAAAACGCGGAGCTTAAACTACTCCTTTTTCAAATCACTCGATTCTACAACGATATCAAGTTCATTAAGCAAAAGGTTTACTTAAAAACCTGTCGTAGCCTTCCGTCATTTCTGATAAGTACTATTTAATATTCGTGTTGCGTTTGTTGGCCTCCATCAAGGCGTAGTGCGCGGTAGCTGATTAGTACTTATCTGCTGCATGTGATGCGATTGGATTAGGATTGTCGTACGACTTTGTTGGCCTCCGTCAAGGGTCATGCAGGTGGGTTTAATTCAATCAAGAAATGAACAGGTTGAACTTGACCAGCGGACTATGATTTGTTGGCCTCCGTCAAGGTCATAGCATGCTAGGGGAAAAACATTATCGGGAATTTCAAGTATTGAAATTTGTAATGAGATTGCATACCTTCTATGAGATAGTTGGATCCCGATACCCACTGCGAGTAAGAGTTACTCCTGGGAGAGTTTTGCACTTTACAATTAGCCGATCAAGTAGGTGTCTAAAAAAGGTGTTAACGGGGTTACGCCCCTGCGGAAACGAGGTTATTTAATTAGTTCCATGCGAAAGCATGACGAGACTCCCTCGGAGTACCAATACCTACCTGGCTGAACGATTGGCGAACTTGTAAGGTGTAATTAATCCCGGTTAGTCTTATCTTTTAGGGTTTGAAGGAAGATTTGATAAAAACAGTGGGAGCTATCCTGATTAGATAAAATAATAACTAATCTAATCTTGTAAGAGCGCACGCAGTGTCTTCTTCTTCTCTCTCTCTCTCTCCTGGTAGCGACCATGACATGCGTTAATCAAGATAATAATATGGATGTATTGACCAAACCCGCTTGTTATACTGAGCTGGGGAACGTTGGTTCCGCTCTATCTTATAACTGTTATAAGTCTGAGTAGGAAATAGGGGAATATCCGGATTCCCACGCGACCCGAACGTGGAATGAGCATGTTGATGCATCTTCTTCGGGTATGTTCATTACTAAGAACTGTTTCTCAGTACACTCTACGTCCTGGGTATTAGATACCGGATCAGGATCCCACATTTGTAATATGTTACATGGGCTAAAGAAAGGTAGAGAACTGGGAAAAGGTGATCATTCTCTAAAAGTAGGGAATAGAGCAAATGTTGCAGCCAAAGCAGTTGGTGAATATCACCTTGTATTACCAAATGGGAATACATTGATCTTGAACGGCTGTTATTACGTGTCATCTATGATATGCAATTTAATATCGATTTCTTTATTAGATAAAGAAGGATATAACTTTGTAGTAGAGAATATTGTTATGAACATTTTCCTAAATCAAGTGTTGATTGGGTTTGATACGTTATGTAACGGTTTATACGTTCTGAATCAAAATACAGTAACATAACACACACAAGAGGAAAAGTTCAGAAATGAACGAATCCTTCTTGTGTCATTGTAGACTAAGTCATATCAATGCGACACGACTAGCTAAGTTACATAAGGATGGATATTTGAACCCGTTCGAATTTACATCTTATGAAACTTGCCAGTCATTTCTCAAAGGCAAAATGACCAAAACTCTGTTTACTGGACACGGAGAAAGAGCTACTGAACTCTTGGGACATATACATAGTGATGTATGCGGTCCTATGTCTACACATGCCAGGAATGGTTCTTCATACTTCATTACATTCACCGATGATCTCTTAAGATTCAGACATGCGTTCCTGTTGAAACATAAGTCTGAAGCTTTTGAGAAATTCAAGAAATATAAGTGCGAAGTAGAGAACCAAACGAGTAAAAGTATTAAAATCCTTCGATCTGATCAGGGAGGAGAATACTTAAGCACGGAGTTCCTGGATTATTTTAAAGAGAATAGTATTCTCTCTCAGCTTATTCCTCCGTATACACCACAGCACAACGGTGTATCGGAGCGGAGGAATCGCACCCTATTAGATATGGTGTGCTATATGATAAGTATTGCTGAGTTGCCTATTTCCTTTTGTGGTTATACGCTTGAGACAGCCGCATACCTATTGAATAGAGTTCCAACCAAATCAGTGCCTACCACTCCATATGAGATATGGAATGGGAAGAGACCATCTCTTAAACGAGTTAAGATATGGGGTTGTCCGGCCTATGTTAAAAAGAAAAATCCGGACAAGCTTGAGGCAAGGTCAGTTCTGTGCAAATTTGTAGGATATCCCAAGCATTCGCGAAGGTATATCTTCTACCACACTGAGGAACAAAAAGTGTTTTTTTCTCGGAATGCCACCTTTTTAGAAAAGGAATTTCGTATGAAAGAAATTAATGGTCATGAGGTAGAACTGGAAGAAGTTCCAGCTACACAAACTACGACTGATGATTTGGTAGAACCGGAGGATTCAGTAGTTCCTGACGAACCTCAGCCTCTCCGCAGATCTAGTAGGGTTCCTCATCCACCTGAGAGATACTACGGTTTTCTTGTTGACGGTGAGAGCGAGGATTGCATCATAGAAGATGATGACCAAACTAGTTTCGAGCAGACCATCACGAGTGGAGACTCTGTGAAATGGCTGGATGCAATGCGATCTGAGATGGAATCCATGTACACCAACAAAGTATGGACTTTGGAAGTTGCTCCTGAAGGGGTAAAACCCATTAGGAGCAAGTGGATCTTAAGAAGATAATTGGTGTAGATGGAAAAGTTGAGACTTTCAAAGCTCGATTTGTAGCAAAAGGTTTTCGTCAATGACCAGGTATGGATTATGATGAAACATTTTCTCCAGTGGCTATGCTTAAGTACATCCGGATCCTACTTGCCATCGCTGCATACCATGACTATGAAATCTGGCAGATGGATGTCAAGACCGCTTTTCTAAATGGTGATTTAGAAGAGAGCGTGTACATGACACAGCCAGAGGGCTTCGAAGATAGTAGGAGCAGCGGAAAGGTATGCAAGCTGCTTACATTAATCTACGGATTAAAGCAGGAATCGCAGAATTGGAACATCTGTTTTGATGTGGCGGTTACTAAGCTTATCGCTACTGGTGTCCTTGACTATAAGATCTGGCAGGTGGATGAATATAACGTCATTCTAAATTAGCTTTAGAAGTGCATGTATATATTACTCTGCCAGAGGGTTGTTGTAGTCAGTGCGAGCATCGGAAAAGTGGTAGGTCAGTAGCTTATGTCTATTTATATACTAAAGCAAGTATACCGAAGACATATCATCTATTTTTGATGTGACAATCATAAAGTTTAACTTCATTAGAACAACAGATGGACCTGGTGTCACGCCCCGAAAGGCACGTGACTGGCACTTGAATCATGTGAAGTCTATAGGACTCCACCTAATCCAAGTAAGCCAAAAGCCCAGAAGTCTAAACCTTTTAGGGAAAATAGTGGAGGTGGAGTTTTGAAAGAATGGTATAATGAAACCAAGTTCTTTCTACAAAACATAGATAATAGTATACGAAAACACAATGTTTATATTTAACTTGAAAACATTTTCGTCATTGAAAATTTAAGCAGCACCTCATTTGTAATACTTAACCCGAAAATGGTACAAACAATATAATATAAGGCATTTCCAAGCGGGAGCTAGCTCTTCGCCAATTGGCGGAAACAACCACGCAAGTAAAGCAATATACAACGCCGAAGGAAGAGGATCAAAACACAGAAAGAAAAAAAGAAAACTAAAGTATCATCAAGAAATCCAAATGATAATGAAAATACATGAGCGTGACTCTAAGGCCGAAAGAATATACAGTAATGGTTTCTAAGTCTATGAATATACATAGTCTAGTAGATTGAGCCTTTTACTAGATACAACTGAAATATAAAGTGCATGTGCAACGGTGGTAACGATGCAAGTGAACCCACCTACTAAGTAATCGCCCAAAAGAAATGATGTGCCAGCAAGCCGCAACGGAACCTATACGGCCGAACCTGCAAAAAAACTGGGGCACAACAGGGATGAGTTGCCAACTCGTGAATAGAAGACATCACCGAGTAGAAATCGCATGCATGACGATCTCCTAGGTCATACAATAATGTACTCATAATATACACTGAAACATCTAGTAGTGGCAAAGGTAATCATTTAAACATAAGTGTAATACCAAGTGCTCGTGTCAGTGCCTCAAGTAGCAACATGTCACATATATGATGTACGAATGCATCAAGAATGAAATAAGAATATATCTGTACGAGAAAGCTGCGTTCTTATCTCAGTAAGATTTTTTGTATAAAACTGGAGTATCATCAATGAAATCGACAGATATCCGTGTCAACATCGACACAAAATCCTCAAATCTCGGGCTCCGTCAATCCGGATCGACCCATATCATCCAATCTCACGACTACGGTAGGTATCCTCCAGAAATCCGCCGCGCCAACTATCACCGGTAGGTAGTGCTCCCCTGCCAGGATCATCGTCTACAACTCGAGCTTATTGCACCGGGGTACCTTACCGGGTCCACCATGTACCCGCAGACGGATCATCCTACTCCTCGAATCGAGTCTCGAAAACCAGGCTCAGAACCGAGAAAACATCATGGTGGACATGAAATATTATATCAAGGAAAACCGTATCATTCTCTTTTTAAAATAATCATAATTTTATAAAACTTCACATGCGGTTTCCCAAATCCAGAAATCTCATGAAAGATCCGAAATCTCAAATCACGAGTCAGTGAAAATTGAATATCGGTGTAAAGCCACACAATAGCATATAACAGAATGAATATATGAATGCATTGGGTAATTAAATAACGAATGCAATATCTAGGCTAGCATATGAGACTAAGCATACTAATAATATATTTAAGCTACCAGCTAGCAGGTTACACCAATGAAGTAATGTTTTCTAAGGTGTACGTGATATGGCAATTACCGATGATGATGTGTGAGCCGGCAAGCAAGTGTAAGTGCAGCATACGCATCATCGGTAATGGTGCTGGTGTCCTAACAGCCGAGATCATAAAAGCTAAAGAAAACACATAATATGTATATGAAGTGTGATGCGAGCAACATGAATATAACAGAAAATGAATAGCAAACGCAACAATAGGGGATATACATATTGGTATACGAGCCATACAGTTTTTGTGTTTTGAAATAGCACGAATCGTGGTTTTTAGAAAAGTAGGTGTTGGAGATAGTGCCCTCAGAGTCAATTATTGGATCACAGGCTCGTGATTGCAATGATTGAGGGAGGACTTATCCCGGTAGGACAGTCTTACTCGAGATGATAGTATGCTATCTGGTTTATCTTTATCATCGTGTACTGCTTTAGGTGACCTGACATGTCGCTATTACACGTTGATAGAGCCCCTAGGATTCTTGCTTGACTACCAGCAGTATGATGGCGATCATATACGTGGGAGCTGGTAGTCTATAAGCACATCCTTAAAAGGTCCCTGGTCGTGGGAGTTTCGAGACAGGGCATCGATTCTCCAGAGTAGACTAGTGTATACAGTCGAGACCCCGACGAGGGGCGGTGGCCGGTCTCATAAGCCACTGGTGTCAGTTGGTTCACCTAAGATGTATACAGGTGCTCATTGGGTTATGAGTACACCGGACAGGACTCGCCGGGAACATGCTAGTTGGTCTTATACCTGACGTCAGATAGCAGTTCCCTGGTGACATGTGTACAGGTTAGTTCATCGACCTGGGGATCGTCATTTGTCTCGTGTGAGTTCCCACTGTACTTTGATTACTACCCTACCACAGCTCAAAGGAGTCGTGCAAACAGGTTTTAGTTGGGTACAGTCCCGAGCCACATGGAGGCAGTGAGCGGATCTTCAGGGGTTCGTCTCTCCCGGTATTGGGGGTGAGGTCGCGCTGTGTCTAGGAGAGCCATTACGCAAAGCCCTCGGCCGAGGCAGGAGATTTACTGGTAGGTATTCCAGTAGTATCTCAGGGCGTTCTGGGCTACACTCCGACACGACTTGTACCGCTTTTGGGGGTCTGACTTTTACCAACCCCCTAGGCCCGACATGCGATGCTCATAGACGAACGGACCGGACTGTACGGATATTGTCACTGACAGGCTCAGTAGGGTGTCAGGATGAGTTCGCTCATCGACGTCCCTTTTAGTCAATAGCTGGTGGCCCGTCACGTATTGGCTTATACCTCTGACGTGCTAGTGGTTAAATCCACAGCCATAGTATTGACGAGTCTTTAGAGTCCACCACAGTTACAGTTACTCAAGCTTTCGGGCGAAACGCTGTAGAGGCCGTATGGAGATATGGCAGGGTTCGATCAGATACGTGCGGCATTGCACGGATCAGGATCGGACAGTTTTGTACTAGTGGCCGTATAGTTATATGGCAGGGTTTGATCTGATACGTGCGGTATTGCACGGATCAGGATCAAACGGATTTTACTAGCCGGCTTTGGCTTAAGCCGGTCCTAGTTTAGTACAGTGTAGATTTTGTCTCATTGCATTTGTATCCGGACGGAATACAGATGCGGGTTTGTATGCACAGTATAGGGGTTTTCCTGTAATTTATTACGGGACCAGTTTTCTGGAGTTGCCAGTTTGCATTCCGTTCCGGCCGGTTTTCCTTTGTTCTTTCCCGGCCGGACTTTTCTGATGGAGGGGGTAATTTGCAGTTTTGCAAATTACATTTGAGGAGGGGGTTTCTTGCATATGTATTTATTATGATAGCATCTTTAGATACCATTCTTTTCCTTCATCTTTTCATGCTTTATTAAGATTAGAAATGAGTTGAAAGTTGATGTGAGATGGTTATGATGATGTTTGGATGTGGTCACCCTTCATGCTCTCCTACACTCACCTCCCTCTTGCTTATGTATTCTTTCCTCCACCATATTCTTCTCACATGATAAAAATGGTTGAAGACATTTTGAGAGAGAAAGAAGATGAGAGCTTCATCTTGAGAGTTTCATTCTTGATCTCATTTTCATGCTAGAAAAATGCAAGCACCATTTTTCTCATCTTGATTCCTCCATCATCTTCAAAGGCAACAAACCCCAAATGAGACATAGCCTCTACACTACACATTCTACAGCATATCTTGAGCATGTCGAGTTGCCGGCTTCATGCCCGAGTTGCCTCGGTATTGAGGCGGGAGCCCGTAAAAGACGCAGGCAATGTGGTGCCCTTTCCGGCGAGGAGGCGACGATATGGAGACAAGACTTTCCGCGGGAGATTGGGACGATGAAGAGAAGACCGGAGGACTCGGATCACTTGGTATACTTTTCTTCCCATCTCTTGTTTGCTAGCATTAGGTTAATGGTTACGATCCGGGTTTTCATTGTACGCGGTAGCGCGGGTTTCCAAGTAAGGAAAAATTTTGATTCCGCATTTTGGCCTCGGATAGACGGCCGGGGCGCTGCCGTGGCGCAACATGGTATCAGAGCTACGCCATTAACCTTGTCTAGCTTGTTCTAATGCGTTTTACTTATCCGATCGACCAAAATTCCCAAAAACCGCGTTTTTGCCTGCATCAGTTTTCTGTTGAATTTTTTCTTGCTCA
This sequence comes from Agapanthus africanus, assembly GCA_030015575.1. Classification (NCBI taxonomy): domain Eukaryota; kingdom Viridiplantae; phylum Streptophyta; class Magnoliopsida; order Asparagales; family Amaryllidaceae; genus Agapanthus; species Agapanthus africanus. The sequence goes on along the minus strand of JASDDO010000014.1, from coordinate 456,797,734 downwards.
AAAAATTTTTCAGGTTGTAGAAAACTGATGTACAAGAAATTCTAAGACATCTGTAAAAATTCGACACATTCAGTCGACGACTTTAGCGCGGAACCGCGGCCAAACCCCTCCTTGGGCCGCGGTTCCGCCGCACATTGTTGTCTTCACCGTGTCCAATTTTTTTTCCAGTGGGCTTGTGGGCTAATTTTAGGGGTTTTGGAATATTAAATTTGCGCCCAGAATCTCTGTGAGTGCTACAGTATTGCTTGGGGGCCCACTTGTTAATTATTTGATCGATCGGATATTTTAAACACATTATTTCACAGTATTTACATTATATCTGCGACCGTGAATGTCACTTGATCGGTAAATCCCGTCTAACTGCTATAGCCCGGTTAGACGGATTTGCGAACGTGACTTTCACGTTGATGTTCTATGTTTATGCTGTGTTGTTGCGGATCGGTCGTGGGGGATAGCCTGGATGCAATGCTAGTACAGTTTTGTTGTATTATGTACATTTGATATTGCGGGGCGAGCGTCCGACATGTGGACTGCCGTCACTGCCTGTTTGTATTATTCTTTTGGGGCACGACCTGGTTGCGGTCGATGTACCCGGTGTATGTATATTTTACTTTCTGTACTAGGATTACCCCGCGGAGGGGTGCACGGATAGCCGGGTTCTATAAGGCAACGGGCCCGCATCTCATGGCATTGAGACGGAGGGGGCTTCACTCTAGGATTGGCGGGCTATTCGCCGCACTCGTAGGGGGTACAGGTTGACCCAGGAGGGGTGCCCAAGTTACCGGATTCCATGAAGTGCTGGGTGGTCCATTCACGGTGCTGAAGGGGGCTGCCTCGCTTCAGGTTTTGGCGGGTGACTTGCCGCGCCCGTAGGGGTCTAGGATTTCATTGCACAGGCTATCCACACGACCAGGGGAACGTCGGGTTTCAGCAGCGGCTCTGTGAAACCCGGGGATCCCAGATATCTGTATTGTTCTGTGATGCTGTACATTTCTGTGATGTTGCATTTTATCACGCCTTGAGCGAAATATAATATATTGGTATATATATTAGTAGATATTGTATATGTTTTGCATCCGCGCTAGTCCAGTCCCCACTCTGTCGTTAGTTAAGTAACCTAACGGGTGATGACGGGACCCAGTGGCGAATGCGGATGGCATATACGTACATCAGTATATTTTCGTTCTTTGTGGTGTGATCAATTGATGGGACTGCGTTGATTCGGATCAATGCAAGATAAACAAACCTATTCTGATGTTGTTGGAACATTTTCAAAAGCTGTTACTGCAAGGACGTTCACTTTTGTTTTGCGTCGTGGTATTCATTTGGAATATCCTGCTCCTCAGTCGACGAGGCAAGGGCCGAGATCCCTTCACCGGGAGTGACCCCTTGGACAGAAGTTTACGTCAGGGCATTAACTTCACTATAGCCGATTACCTTTGCTTTGCATCGTGGTATTCAGTTGGAATATCCTGCACCTCATTCTACAGGGAAAGAGCCGAGATCCCTTCACCGGGAGTGACCTCTTTAGCAAAGGTTTTCGTCACTATATTTTTATAAAAAGTTATCCTGTTCCTTCAACGATATCAAGTTCATTACGGTAATAGGTTTTTCGCCAAAAACCATCCGTAGCCCTCCGTCATTTCAGATTAGTATTGCTTAGTATTCGTGCTACGTATGTCGTGCATTGCCGAGGCGTAGTGTTCGGTAGCTGTGTAATATTTTTCTGTCGCTTGGATAAGTGGATTGGTTAGGACAGTCGTACGGTTATGTTGTCATTGTCAAGGACTCGTACGGGTGGGTTTAACGCAATCAAGATAATGACGGGTTGAACTTGACTAGGACTCTTTGATATGTTGGCATTGTCAAGGTCACTTGGGTCCTAGGGGTAAAAATCACATCGGGAGTTTCAAAAGAACTGAAACTTGCCAGGCATGTGCATACCTTCTGGAGTGTGGTGACTTGAGTGGATTCCGTCAAGTTATCATGCGATGATAGTTGGATCCCGATTCCCACTGATGAGTTAGTTTACTCCTCGGGTGACCCCGACTAATTCTTCTTTCAGGTTTGGAGGAGAATTTGAGGTACAGTGGGAGGTTTCCAGATTAGACAAAGTGATAACCATTCTGATCTTGGTTAGAGTGCACGCTGAGTGTTTCTTTTCTCTCTCTCTTTGGCAGCGACCATTGACCCGACCCTGGACTATGACTCAGTGACCAAGTTGACCGAACCTTCTTAACACTGGCTTTTGGATTGTCAGAGTTGCAGACCTCATTGCCACTCCTACTTTTACCCTTTTCTCCAGGACACCCCGCATTACTACGAACGTCCACTTCCATTGGACAAAACCATCGTATGGTTATATACGAACTCGAAGGAATTCGAGGATGGTTTCCGGTTCTGGAGAAAACGGATAGGATTATTCAGTTGTCTTTTCCCTTTTACCTTCTCTCAAGTTGTGAGTACTCCTTGGTTTAGGAGATAGCACACCTATTACGCAAATTGGATAGTCTTCTTCCAAACCTTAGGCTGGTGCCGATCGGTAGGGAATGAAGAAAACCAATTAGCCTAAACGGTGTGTAGAAGGTATTAAGATTAAGACAAAGCAAGGGATTAGTAGGAGGGCAAAGTAAAATGCGACTCATATTCACGACCAAACTAAGTATTTCTTTGCCAATCCCAAATCACCTTTGTATTTCTCCAGGACACTCCGTATCACTACGAAGATCCACAGTTTATTGGATACTCCATCGTATGGTTATATACGAACTCGAAAGGAACTTGTTCCAGTTCGGGGATGGATTCTGGTCCGGGAGAAATAGGAATAAGGTTTATTCGGTTGTCTTTTATCTTCACCTTCTCTCGCTTTAGGAGTGCTCCTAGGATTAGGACAGTACACCCTTTATGCTTATTGGATAGTCTTCTTCCAAACCATAGGCTGGTGCCGAACGGTAGGGAAGGAAGAAAACCATTTGGCCTAAGGGGTGTGCAGAAGGTAATGACTAAAGACGTATAAAGGGATTTGGAGAGGTGGCAAAGAATTATACGGTTATAGTTGTGAATCTGGATAATGGTATAGGCATTACTAGGAATACCAGGATACCCCACCGAAACATTTCAATGTTTCAGTTTCACTGTGTAATGTTAAAAGAAAACTGATTTCCCGATTGGATACTTACTCCAGGGTATGTATTTACCAGGTATGATTCTCACATCTGTATGGTTTTACAGATGATGAGTGGGAGTAAGTCATTTGGAATAGGGTAATCATCCTCATTATATCGGGATTCGTTGTAATCGGTGATATTTGAGGAGATCATCTGGGCTGTTTTCCGGTCGGCAAATATTTGGTTTTGAATATCCGTTGTTGTGCACCAATTTCAAATTGATATATCTGTACGTCTATTTTCATAGAGTGAGATATACCTTTTGATATTATGTCGATGACATTTACCTATATCAGTGGATGGTTAGGTAAGGAGCATTAAACAGCGGTGTAATTCTTCTTAACCATAAGTACAGTTTTCAACCTACGACGCACAGTGAAAGAGTTGTTAGACTCAGCGGACTTATACAGAGTATTTTATGTTGTCCAGTGTCCATTAGGACAGAGGGGTTGGTCCTCATACTATATTCTATTTACTTGTAACTTCTCTAGTTCTTAGACATGTGTTTCGTAGGAACACAGGGTCTAAGTTTTGAGGAGTTATAGGTATTTGAATAGAGTAGAGAACCAGGTGTAGCAAGTATCGGGATTCTTCAAAGTGATCGAAGATGTATATACTTGTGTATGGTGTTCAGTTGATAGTAATGATTAAGAGAACTAGCTTCTCTTTCAGGTTACTCATAATTGGAAACATTCCTAAGTTGAGTAACGCTGATCGGCCTCCTTCCATTTAGTTGATATGCACTGGAGACAGCTGCATGATTTGAATCTGGTTCAATTAAATCAGTGCCTATGTTTCCATATTGGATATAGAACAGTTCATATCTTGACATTGTTAAGGTACGGGGAGTTGTCCGGCTTATGATTAAAACCAGACACTGGACAACTCAAGGCACGTTTCTGTAATGGCTGTTTGTGGGTTGACCCAGGCTATGACGAGGGTTGACTTTCTACCATCTGGGAGATCAATAGAAATATTGTTCTAGTCTCGCCACAGTTTTATTAAAAATGGATTTTTTCAAAAACAGTAGTGGGAGTATGATAGAACTGGAAGTGATTCCAGAACCACAAACGATTACTGAAGATTTCACAGGAACCTAAAGATTCAATCTGGTTTGACATTCCATTGGCCACTCCGTAGATTTGGTGGGTAACCTCAGGCACTCGAGAGGTACTTCGGTATGCTCAAGGACGGTGGCAGGGAGGTTCTTGTTTACCCAGACTTACCATTGCTGTTGTTCCAGACTATGAGACCCGGTAGGAGGATGAGTATAGCGTCATTCTAAACTAGCTTTAGAAGTGCACGTCTATATGACTCTGGCAGAGGGTTGTCGTAGTCAGTGGGAGCAGCGGAAGCATTGGTGGACATCAGGCTTATGTCTATTTATAGACTAAAGCAGATGTAGCGGAGATAGATCATCTATTTCTGACGTGACAGCCATAGGTTTGACGTCATCAGAATAGGGGATGGATCTGCTGAGAAGGTAGTAGGGTGTGATATCCTGGTATTTGGATGACATACATAGAGTAGGAAAAGAAACTCCTATACTACGAGCGGTTATACTTTGGTCGTCACACAGTATTTTCTCCACATGGGACTTGGACATAATATCTGACATACTGGTTACTAGATCTATGGTTTTAGATCTAGATTTGGGTGGTTTCCCAATCAGGGTACTTTGACAACATTCTAAGAGTATTTAGAATGGACGACTCCTGGCACGGTAGTGTACCTGCAGGTGATGGAGTCATCCTCTCTAAAGGTGTCTTACAGACTAAAGGGGAGAGGGATGTGCATGATTGGCATATCACTTGCTTAGGCAATTGAGTCAATCATGAGATGTCAAGTACCACACCAGATGTTGTTCTTGCACTAGATGCAATAAGTTGACATTGATCCAATCCTAGAGAAACAGTCGGAAGCAGTTTTAGAACATAAGTGGATGTTCTAGGGATATGATAACGACAGCCTCATTTGGGAGACAGTTATCATTCCAGGCTTCCAAGGTGACATGGACGACAAGGAGGTTGTCAGAGTTATAGTTTTCCTTCTGACGAGGGGCAGTATTTTGGACAGGTGGTCCAAGGCAATACTGAGGGAGGCATGGCGCTGGGTACTGATTAAGTTCAGTTATCGATACAGTCTAAGAAGTTTGGATTTGGAGTTCATTTATGAGCTAGGTCCCATCAGATATCCAGACATACTCTAAGACAGGTATTGCTCATTTCGGGAGATCGCTTTCTCCGCGAACTTGAGATATAGAGAGACATAGAAAGAAACATCACAGCGGATCCACTCACTAAGGCTTTTCCTCGAACGCAATAGTTTCGCAAACGAGCTTTGTGAGACTGACTAGTAGAAGAGTTGGGTGTTCGGTATCACACGGGCTGTGAGTATGCGGCATCGCAATAATTAGCCTTGAGTGCAAGTGGGAGATTGTTGGAGATAGTGCCCTCAGAGTCAATTATTGGATCACAGGCTCGTGATTGGAATGATTGAGGGAGGACCTATCCCGGTAGGACAGTCTTACTCGAGATGATAGTATGCTATCTGGTTTATCTTTATCATCGTATACTGCTTTAGGTGACCTGACATGTCGCTATTACACGTTGATAGAGCCCCTAGGATTCTTGCTTGACTACCAGCAGTATGATGGCGATCATATACGTAGGAGCTGGTAGTCTATAAGCACATCCTTAAAAGGTCCCTAGTCGTGGGAGTTTCGAGACAGGGCATCGATTCTCCAGAGTAGACTAGTGTATACAGTCGAGACTCCGACGAGGGGCGGTGGCCGGTCTCATAAGCCATTGGTGTCAGTTGGTTCATCTAAGATGTATACAGGTGCTCATTGGGTTATGAGTACACCGGACAGGACTCGCCGGGAACATGCTAGTTGGTCTTATACCTGACGTCAGATAGCAGTTCCCTGGTGACATGTGTACAGGTTAGTTCATCGACCTGGGGATCGTCATTTGTCTCGTGTGAGTTCCCACTGTACTTTGATTACTACCCTACCACGGCTCAAAGGAGTCGTGCAAACAGGTTTTAGTTGGGTACAGTCCCGAGCCACATGGAGGCAGTGAGCGGATCTTCAGGGGTTCGTCTCTCCCGGTATTGGGGGTGAGGTCGCGCTGTGTCTAGGAGAGCCATTACGCAAAGCCCTCGGCCGAGGCAGGAGATTTACTGGTAGGTATTCCAGTAGTATCTCAGGGCGTTCTGGGCTACACTCCGACACGACTTGTACCGCTTTTGGGGGTCTGACTTTTACCAATCCCCTAGGCCCGACATGCGATGCTCATAGACGAACGGACCGGACTGTACGGATATTGTCACTGACAGGCTCAGTAGGGTGTCGGGATGAGTTCGCTCATCGACGTCCCTTTCAGTCAATAGCTGGTGGCCCGTCACGTATTGGCTTATACCTCTGACGTGCTAGTGGTTAAATCTACAACCATAGTATTGACGAGTCTTTAGAGTCCACCACACTTACAGTTACTCAAGCTTTCGGGCGAAACGCTGTAGAGGCCGTATGGAGATATGGCAGGGTCCGATCAGAAACGTGCGGCATTGCACGGATCAGGATCGGACAGTTTTGTACTAGTGGCCGTATAGTTATATGGCAGGGTTTGATCCGATACGTGCGGTATTGCACGGATCAGGATCGAACGGATTTTACTAGCCGGCTTTGGCTTAAGCCGGTCCTTGTTTAGTACAGTGTAGATTTTGTCTCATTGCATTTGTATCCGGACGGAATACAGATGCGGGTGTGTATGCACAGTATAGGGGTTTTCCTGTAATTTATTACGGGACCAGTTTTCTGGAGTTGCCAGTTTGCATTCCGTTCCGGCCGGTTTTCCTTTGTTCTTTCCCGACCGGACTTTTCTGATGGAGGGGGTAATTTGCAGTTTTGCAAATTACATTTGAGGAGGGGGTTTCTTGCATATGTATTTATTATGATAGCATCTTTAGATACCATTCTTTTCCTTCATCTTTTCATGCTTTATTAAGATTAGAAATGAGTTGAAAGATGATGTGAGATGGTTATGATGATGTTTGGATGTGGTCACCCTTCATGCTCTCCTACACTCACCTCCCTCTTGCTTATGTATTCTTTCCTCCACCATATTCTTCTCACTTGATAAAAATGGTTGAAGACATTTTGAGAGAGAAAGAAGATGAGCTTCATCTTGAGAGTTTCATTCTTGATCTCATTTTCATGCTAGAAAAATGCAAGCACCATTTTTCTAATCTTGATTCCTCCATCATCTTCAAAGGCAACAAACCCCAAATGAGACATAGCCTCTACACTACACATTCTACAGCATATCTTGAGCATATCGAGTTGCCGGCTTCATGCCCGAGTTGCCTCGGTATTGAGGCGGGAGCCCGTAAAAGACGCAGGCGATGTGGTGCCCTTTCCGGCGAGGAGGCGACGATATGGAGACAAGACTTTCCGCGGGAGATTGGGACGATGAAGAGAAGACCGGAGGACTCGGATCACTTGGTATACTTTTCTTCCCATATCTTGTTTGCTAGCATTAGGTTAATGGTTACGATCCGGGTTTTCATTGTCCGCGGTAGCGCCGGTTTCCAAGTAAGGAAAATTTTTGATTCCGCATTTTGGCCTCGGATAGACTGCCGGGGCGCCGCCGTGGCGCAACAGTAGGGACTACGGTGTTTTGAGTAAAGGGATGGATTTTGAAAATACTCACGATTCGTTAGTTTTGAAAATAGGTATGACTCAAGCCAGGTCTAACATCTATTTAACAACTAAGAGACTAAACTAAGGAACTAGTCGGAGGGATAAGAAAATCAACATATATTCCGAGTCGATATACCTAGTAGTCGGTGATCCAGCCTCATAGCGTTACGTACTATATAATACATAGTACGGCATCCTCGAGTCAAGAGTGTGGATCAATCATCTTATACGTCTCGTACGGTAATATCCTTCGTACGGCATCCTCAAAATCGAGGGTACGGGTCAAAATCATACATAATATCATCATTCATACAATATCATGATCACGGGTATGGTTCTAAAGTCTCGTACATTCAAATATCACCAATTCACATATTATCGCATGTATGAATACATATCGCCCAACGATCCATTATAATATCATATCGTATACAGTATCACGACTCGATCACATATCAGAAATCTCACGGCATCATGCACGATCATATCGGCTCATCTCCACAACATATATTATCCTCATCTTATGTGTATATGTATATATATATATATATATATACAAACATACACTCACATATATATATACACATACACACAAACATAGATACCAATTGTGTGCGTGTGTGCGACTAAGTAAACCGACAACTCACGACTAAAAGTAAACTATCCTACAAGTAGGCCAAATCTAATCTATAGTCTCCTAATAACCCTATTTACTAAGTATCCAAGTTCACATAAACGTAAATAATATATAACCTATTCTAAAATTGCGGGGGTGCTATACGCCATCCACCCGACCTCCCCCATAGATATACATCTACTCACCTTGATCCTCGTTTGCCGAAGTCAATGATGCTATGCTCTCCCTTGTCGTACGATGTCCACGCGGGGTACCTACAATTTTTCAATATGTTATATCGTAGATATGAATCAAACACGAAAACAAAAACGGCACATGAACGCACATACGTTAGAACCTATGGTCTACGCATGCGAAAACAATTATAAAACCCTCGTCGTTGACGTACAAACGTCCAACGACCAAATCCACATTCAAATACCAAAAACCAAGTTTTAGAAATCGGAAAACCATTGCAATTATTAACTCAAACGCTCCCAGATTTTACCTCCGGTAATTTGGGACAAAACAAACAATACAGTGGCTAAGTTATGAGGAGTGTGAGCTATAGACAAAACCCAACATCAGAAACCAAAATCTGGCCGGCCAATTGTGCTACAATGACCGCCCCCGCCGGCCCCACCTTTAAATTTTAGTCTCGTCTTTTGGTGGTGGTCTCCTATTGGTCTAACTAGGTCTCTGGGTTTGTTTGATTTTCTTAAAAGGTTCCTAAGTTGCTCCAGATTCCCTGTAGACCCAAAAAAAATCATAAAACCGATGTTGGAAAATTCTAGGTTCGTGTTTTGGTTTCAAGTCTTTGTTTTGGTCTAGAAAAGAAATCTCTAAAGTCTTGAAAACCCTCACTAAACCTCAATTACTACTTCACAAGTCACACGTTCTCCTAACCCTCATCTAGAAATTCTCAAAATTCACTAAACCACATCGGTTAAACTCTAAACTATGATAAGATATGAGGAAAACAAGATTCTATACTAATGGTGTGGAAATATACCTCATTTGGCAACTCAAAAGCCCTAAGTGCTCAAAATCTTGACTTGTTTGGTCCACCATGCTTGTAGTGAGCTTGTGCACAATTTTTGTGAAGAGGATATAAGGTTTTAGTGTGGATTTGGGATGGTTTTGAGGATGGTAAAGGGTGGAGGAAGAGTAGGAGAATGAGATGAAGAAGATGATGAAGAATAAATGGGAACAAAAGAAAGAGCCATGGGAATTCTAGAGCTTTCTCACTCTCTCTCTCACATCAACCATGATACTTGTCTCATCACTCTTTCTCTCTCAAAATATCTTCTCTTTTCCATTTAAAATAAAACCAATTTTTATGAAATGAAGCATGGTTACAAAACAAAGAAATAAGTGTTTGCAACATACTTTGTTGCATGCCATGCACATAATTAAGATTAATGCATAATTAGTGAAAACACTAATCAGGTTTTATATTAATTTAAATATAACTAGTTGTATAATAATTCATAGAATGCCCAAATCACATAAATACCTTCAATCAAAAATCCTTATTAATTTACCAAATATTTTCCAAGTTATCGGTATATAATTATACCCTTTTCATTAAAACTAATCTCCATACATTTAAAATATCCCTAATATTTATTATTTAATTACTTAAATTCCCAAAATAATATTTTATTTTCTGCAAGGTTACAATCTTCCTTCCTTAAATAAATTCGGTCCCCGAATTTAAATTTAAAACTCCCCCAATACTAAAACATTTCAGCAAAACAATCAAGTCGTCGGGGCTCCGAAATCATAAATACTTAAAACACATCTTAGCGCAATGCATGCGCATGAAAAACGAGTATAGAACTCAAAATCAAAACTCCATCAAGCATCATGCAATCATCGGAGTTATGGTGAAAATACAGTGTCAAAATCCAACACGAAAACCAATATGATGTACTCAAACGATAATACGTATATAGTACGCATCGTTGTAAAATCGTCCCAAACATCCAAATAGAAATGCATGCAAAACCTTTTTCAGCCCGCCGTGCGACGCGTGTATCACGACATAAGTAGAGGACGTTCATTGTAAAGAAAATAGCTATACATATATATCTTTTGTTTAACATATACGTTCCGCCTGTTGAAAACGATTTAGAAGGGTTTCCTTTGTAAAGTTTTCGTGTCATCTTGGATAAGTAGGAAAATATTGAGACTATAGCTCCTTCTTTTTTTTGGAAATCCCTTCGGTAAATATCGATGCATGTAAAATATATTCAGGTACTGTCCTCGGACTAGTCCTGGTCGGTTACTATACCATATAGTATATGTCATAAAAACATGATACTCAAAATGAAATCAATCTTAAATACAGCATAAAAATATACCAGGTGCGTCTGGTGCGCACGGAAACCAAAACCAAATACAGGTGCCACGAATATGCACAAAAACAAAACTGAGTGCAACGGGTGTGCACAAAACATCTGTCAAGTGCAACGGGTGTTCCTGACAACCAAATCAGGTGCATCTGATATGCACGAATCTCGATTAATTGCATCTGTTGTGCACAAAATCACATCAAGTGCGCCAAGTATGCGCAAGAATCTCAATCAAGTGCACATGGTGCACGAAAAAGAATATCGAGTATACAATTTCGAAATCAATAGTATACTACATACACCAATTCAAAATCATGTATAGCGCTGTATATAACTCATAAGCATATGCAACAGCGTGCACAATGTTAGTTATATGTATGCCCTAGAGGCCATTACTGTACATACGATATATAATGTAATGGATGCTTGGACGTATATAGGGAGGACTTTCTTGCTCGACATGATAGTATGCTATCTGGTTGTACTTTATCTTAACATGTACTTTGATTGTCTCTATATTACATGTTGATAAAGCCCTTAGGATATGTACTCGACTACTGGGACTATGATGAGATCATACTAGTGGGACCACGGTAGTCGACGAGTACATCCTATAATTGTTCCTAGTCGAAGGTGTATCGAGACAGGGCATCGATACACCAGAGTAGACTAGCGTATACGCATCTTGACCCATATGATGGGCGATGGATGATCCCATATCCATCGGTGTTTGACATCAAGGATGGTGTACGGGTACTCAGTGGAGACTGGGTACACTGGACGGACTCGCCGAGAACTCCCAGATGGTATTATACCATACGTCAGATGGCAGTTCTCCGGTGACACTGGTACAGAGTAGTCTGTTGACCCGAGATCGTCATAGAGTCTTGTGTGATTCCCACTGTGCTTTGATTTCCATCATACCACGTCCAAGAGGGCGTGCAAAAAGGTGGCTTTTGGGTACAGTCCCGAATCACATGGAGGCAATGAGCGATAGGAGGGGATTCGTCTCTCCCGGTATAGGGAGTTGATGTTGTGCTGTGTTCGATTGGCTATAACCGGAAATCCCTGGCCAGGGTTGTTGAGATTTACTGGTAAGTGTTATCAGTAGTTTCTCGAACTGTTATAGACCTCATATCGACACGACTTATCAAGCTATTGGGGTCTGACGTTTACCACCCCTAGGCGAGACATGTGACATATCAGACGACGAGACCGGACTGTACGGGAGTGTTACTGTTTGGATTCACAGGAGAAGTTACAGGCTTGCTTGTTGATCTTCTGAGCCCTCAATACCTGGGTAGCTGTTACGTTTAGCTGACCGCTTGCAGCTTGTGGGTGTTTGATATGATCATCACCTACTGCCGGCGTATTGACGATTCTTTAGAGTCCTACACAGAGGTTTCTTGGCTCAGGCAAAACGGAGTAGGAGCACATATGTGATATGTTCGGGACCGAGGATAATGCGATATGTGATAGCGTATTATATTCTCGCGATATTTGTTATCAGCCGGGTCATCGGATCAAGTGTTGATTCGATGAATCGGTACTGATAAATATTAGTCGGTTATATGCGATATAGCCGGATTGTCGGTTCAAGTGTTGAGTCGATAATTTAATGTATAATAATATATATAATATATTAAATTACATTATCTAATATTAGCTCACTAAAAGATTCTTTTTCTCACTCGGGTAATATATTGATATATATGCGATATATGTTAATTGTATTATTTTATTTTGTTACGATAAATATTATATATGGGATATATAATATTGTAACATGATATGATAACTAATGCAACTTGTTTAGTGGAGTTTAAACATGATTAGGGTTTGGATTAGGGTTAAGCTTTCTAGATGTTTCTAGAAGGTTTTGGTTTTGTTTTGTGAAACATATTTGTAAGTGACTCATGCTTTAACCCAACCCAAACCCTAACCCTAGTTAATTCTCTACATGGGTTTAGTCAACCATGGTTGCATTATTCATCATATTATTCTTTTTCTATTCATCACAAAAGGATTCTAATCATTGTTCATCTTCTTGCTTCATTCTTTTCATAGAAAAAGCTTACTAGTTTTCTTCAAGTGATGAATAAATATGAGAAAAAGAAAAATAAAGAGAGCAAAAATCCTAGTTCATCGTCCTCATCTTCCCTTGCCATTTAGATGAGGGTGTTCACATCATTTCATGAGTGTTAGCTTGTGTTAACGGAACTTCAAGGTAGATCATCTTAGTATCGAAGATCGGAAGCAAAGGTTGCATCTTTCTCTTCGTGGAACCTCTCGAGAGTCCGGAACCCGGTGATCGCAGCGAAGGGACCACAACACGGAGCATATGAAGTGAAGGACCGGATCTACAAAGGTTGTAATCCCTCTCACTTAGTGTTAAAGTTGTTTGCATGTTTGTTTTCGCCTAATCTCTAGTTTAAAGATCCGTATTCGGGTTGTTCGGCACGGCTAATTTTTTAATCGGGCATGGTTGATGCCTCGTAGACCCTTGTGCGCGTGCCTAGCAACCCTACATTGGTATCAGAGCCAAGCTAGAGCTTTAGGCGAAGTCTAGACGAAGTTTAAAGTCCGATCGAACGCCGAAACCCCGACACGGAACCCTCTCTGTACATTTTTCAAAAAGTTGATATTTTCTGAATTAAAAATGCTCAGAAAAACAAGCAGGAAAAACTAAGAATTACTGTGAAGTACGGACTTCTAATTCCAAAATTTGAGCGCGGAACCGCGGCCAAACCAATGGTTTTGCGGCGGTTCCGCGGCCAAAATTTGGACTTAGTCCCTGAAATTTCATGTAATTATTTTTAGGCCCTTTCTTGTTAAGTTTTTCTGGGAATATTTTAATTCCACTCAAGTGTTGAGTTTTCAAGGGTTGTATTGTGGAATCGTTGATTCGATCGGATGTTTTAACTTTGTTTAGTTGTTCCGGATAATTTTTAGAAACTGTTAAAAAGTTCGAACGGATATCAATAACTCACTTTTTCCCCAGTCGGAAAATTTTTCAAAAGTTGGATTTTTTCTCGAGTTTAAGAATGTTCTAAGTCGTGCAAGTAACGTGGTGGACCCTCTAGAAGACAACAAACCTTAACTCGATTATGTGACCGTCTTGAACTGCCTTTTGAACCTTAGGATTTGGGGCAGTACGGCGTGCCACATGTGAGGCGTTGGCTTGACCATTCTACGACTGGACCATTGGTACTGTGGCATGTGATGGATGTTTTTAAACTGATTTCAAGTGTTGAGATATATTGGGGAAATCTTGGGTGTTTGATGATTCGATCGGAAAGTTTAACTTTGTCTATTTATCTGGAATGTGATACAATATTTGGAATCCACAGGTAGTTATGAGATAACTAATTTGAAGTTATAAACATAGCAGTTTAGTCTCAGATGATCGGTTGCCACGGAATTTTGATGTGATCAAAAGTCCGTCGCAATCACGTAGTGTACGCGGATACTCGCCGGGTAAACTTAATAGACAGCCACGCCCCATAGCCCCGACCAAGTGACTGTAGGAGAACCCCGTCGCCGAAAGCATCCGTTCGGGTGCTCGCGGCAGCGGTGTTCCGCCTTAGTGCACTTCGTCGATGGCATCTGGGGGTGCGGCCGTCTACTAAAGTTTGCGACGAGCATTCGATCAGGACGTCGGGAATCTAGTTGAATTCCACGACTTGACATTGAAAAGAGTTTTCGATAATGAGACTAAAATGCGGGGTTTATAATTGTTAGACATGCGATGTCTAAGGAATTCATTTGGTTAGGCATGCGATGTCTAAGGAAGTTGCGGATTCCAACTGTTGTAGTTTTACACTTTCTTTTCTGTGACCGTAAGCGTAGTATGTGGTGTATCGCCGGCTTCGTTGCTATACATCAACGACAATCGGGATACGCATACTTGCTTACGTTGATGATATGAGATATTATGTGTTGCTGTGATATGTTATATTGGATTGTCGCGTTTTGAATAGCCGGGGGTTTTATGTGAGATGAGAGTTTTTTCTTTTTCATTCATGTAAAATTCATTTGTATGTAATATTCTTTTATTAGGACACTTCCAAGTTGCGGAAGATGTCACCGTTGTATATTATTTACTTTTCCGCATTAGGTAGACCCAAGGAGGGGAGCACAAGTAACCGGGTTCTAGGGTCCAGTGGGAGACCATCTTGAGGAGTCGAGACCAGGTCTCCTAACCCTAGAATTGGCAGTGTTACTTGCCGCTCTCGTAGGGGTCTAGGGATGTGGGTTTGGCTATTCATCGCGACCGTGGAATCCGTGTTTTATACAGGCTCGTATTGAAAACACGGACGTCTTAGTATATCCAATATTTCATATATGTTCTCTGCTGCAATGTTCTGTGATGAGATCATATTACTTCCTGAGACGAATGTTTATATTTTATATATATGAGATATATGTTATATTGCAGATTTCGTTTCAAAAAGAGATGCTTGCGAAGCATAATAAAATGGGACTTCATTAATGAGATTAATGAAACTAAAAGAAACCTAAGATGTTGTAGAAACTTGTTTTAAAAACTTGTAGCTCTAGTTCTTGCTTTGCATAGCGGTGTTCCTTGTAGAACATCCAGCACCTTATTCGATAAGGAAAGGACCGAGATCCCTTCACCGGGAGTGACTCCTTTAGCAATAACTGGCAGATGCTACAAACTCGGTTTGTCTTTTTATTGCTTCTATAGTTCTTGCTTTGCATAGTGGTATTTATGAAATAACCTGCACCTTATTCGATGAGGAAAGGGCTGACGATCCCTTCACCGGGAGTGACCCCTTTAGCAAAACTAGAAAAGCCTCAAAAGCACTCCATTTAAAAATCACTCGATTCTACAACGATATCAAGTTCATTACGCAAAAGGTTTTCTTAAAAACCTGTCGTAGCCCTCCGTCATTTCAGATAAGTAATAGTTAGTATTCGTGTTGCGTTTGTTGACCTCTGTCAAGGCGTTGTGTGCGGTAGCTGATTAGTGCTTATCTGTATAAGCATATGATGTGATTGATTTAGGGTAGTCGTGCGACCTTGTTGACCTCTGTCAAGGGTCGTGCGGGTGGGTTTACTTCAATCAGGAGATGACGGGTTGAACTTGACTAGCAGCCTATGGTTTGTTGACCTCTGTCAAGGTCATAGGACGCTTGGGGAAAAATATTATCGGGAATTTCAAGTGTTGAAATTTGCAATGAGATTGCATACCTTCTATGAGATAGTTGGATCCCGATACCCGCTGCGAGTAAGAGTTACTCCTGGGAGAGTTTTACACATTACAATTAGACGATCAAGTAGGTGTCTAGAAAGGTGTTAACGGGGTTACGCCTCTGGGAAAACGAGGTTTACTTAATTAGGTTCGTGCGAAAGCACGGGGGACCTCCCTCTAAGTACCGACACTGGCCGGGCTGAAAGATTGGCGAACTTGTAGCGTGTAATTAATCCCGGCTAGTCTTTCCTTTTAAAGGTTTGAAGGAAGATTTGATTAAAACAGTGGGAGACATCCTGATTAGATATATTAGATAACCAATCTAATCTTGCAAGAGCATACGCTGAGTGTTTTCTTCTCTCTCTCTCCAGGTAGCGACCATATCACGCCTTAATCAAGATAAGAATACGGATATATTGACCGAACCCGCTTGTTATACTGAGCTGGGGAACGTTGGTCCCGCTCCAACTTATAATTGTTATAAGACAGAGCAGGAAATTGGGGAATACCAGATTTCCCGTGCCGCCCAAACGAAGAAAGTGCATGCCGATGCATCATCTTCGGGTGTGTTCATTACAGAGAACTGTTTCTCAGTATCCTTTACGTCCTGGGTATGTGATACTGGATCAGGATCCCGCATATGTAATTTGTTACATGGGCTATAGAAAGGTAAAGAACTGAGAACGAGTGATAAGTTTCATGAGACAGAAAATGGTGCAAGTGTTGCGGCCAAGTCTGTTGGTCACTATCACCCTGTATTAACAGAATACATTGATTCTGAACAAATGTTATTAGATACCGAACCTGATATACAAAATCATATCAGTCTCTTTAGAAGTAAAGAAATGATAAAATTTTGTATTGTTGGATAATATTTTGAACATTTCCTATAGCAAAAGTTGATCGGTTCAGGCACGTTATCTAAAAGCATTGATGTTCTAAATCAAACTATAGTTCTTTAGTATACGGAACACACACAAGAGGAAGAGTTCAGAAATGAACGAATTCTTCTTGAGGTATTGTAGACTAGGTCATATCAATGCGACCCGACTAGCTGAAGTTATATTAAGATGCATATTTAAATTTGTTTGAATTTATATCTTGTGAAACTTGCCAGTCATGTCACAAAGATAAAATGACCACAGATCTGTTTATTGGAAACAGAGAAAGAGTTAGTGAACTCTTGGGATTGATACATGTTGATGTATGTAAGGTCCCCTGTCTACACATGCCAAGATCGGTTCTTTCTACTTCATTACATTCTCTGATAATCTCTCAAGATTCAGACATATGTTTCTGTTGAAACACAAGTCCGAACCTTTTGAGATATTCACGGAATATAAATTAGAAGTAGAGAACCAAAAATGGGTATAAGTATTATGTCCTTTGATGTGATCAAGGAGGAGAATACTTGAGTACGGAATTCCTGGACTATTCTAAAAGAGAATGAGATTCTCTCTCAGCATTACTCCTCCGTATACACCACAGCACGTCGGTGTATCGGGGCGGAGCAATAGCACCCTATGTGATATGGTGTGCTCTATGATGAGTACTACTGAGTTTCTTATTTCCTTTTGGATGTTATGCGCTTAAGAAGCTGCATACCTATTGAATAAAGGTTCCAATCAAATCAGTTGCCTACCACTTCATATGTGATATGGAAAGGGAAGAGCCAATATCTTATGTTAGTTAAGATTTGGGGTTGTCCGGCCTATGTTTAAAAGCAAAATCCGGACAAGCTCGAGGTAAGGTCTGTTATGTAGAATTGGAAATGTTCCAGCTATACAAACTGCAGCTGATGATTTGGTAGAACCAAAGGATTCAATAGTTTCCAACGAACCTCAGCCTCTCCGCCGATCTAGTAGGGTTCCTCACCCACCTGAGATATACTTTGGTTTCTCTATGACAGTGGGAGCAAGGATTGCATCATGAGATGATGACCCAACTAGTTTCGAGCAGGCCATCAGGAGTGGGACTCTGTAAGAATGGCTGGATGCTTATCGATCTGAGATGGAATCCTTATACACCAACAAAGTATGGACTTTGGTTGCTTTATCTGAAGGGTTAAATCCCCATCAGGAGCGAGTATATCTTGAGAAGATTACTTGGTGTACATGGAAAAGTTGAGACTTTCAAAGCTTTGCTTAAGTCCATCCAGATCCTACTTGCCACGGCTACATACCATGACAACAATATCTGGTGGTTGGGTGTCATGACTGCTTTTCTAAATGATGTTTTAGAAGAGAACGTCTATAAGTACACAGCCAGAGGGCTTCGTAGACAGTGGGAGCAGCGGAAACGTGTACAAGATGTTTTATATAATAAAACAGGCATCGCGGAGTTGGAACATCTGTTTTGATGTGGTAGTCAAAGAGTTTGACTTCATCAAAATGGTAGATGAACCTTGTATATACAAAAAGGTAGTAGGGAGTATGGTGGTGATCCTCGTAGAGTACGTGGATGACATACTCTTGATAGGGAAGGAGTTTCCTATGCTACGCTCGGTCAATCTCCGCTTATCACAATGATTCTCCATATAGTATCGAAGTTGATACCTCCTAAATCCTGGGTTTTGGATCTATGAGATAGATCTAAATGGATGTTAGGATACTCACTAGTTGTAGTGAGATCGTATCAATCGATCCTGGGGAGAATCACTGGAAAGGTTCCAGGGTGATAAGGACGACTGAATGTCAGTCGCAGGCATTGTCTTTACCCTCAGTAGAGGGACGGTATGTTGGAAGAGTTCCAAGCTAGATACCGTGACATACTAGACGATTAAAGGCAAGATACATCGTTACCAAGGATACTACCAAAGAGGCAGTCTGGATATATATAAGTTCATGAGATGAACTTCGTTCCTACCATTGTATGACAATGGAGTTGTGGCTTATGCCAAGGAACTATCGTCCCATCAGAAATCCAGATATAATTCTTAGGCAGTATCACCTGATCATGGAGATGGTTGATCTCCAGGGAGATCGAGGTTAGGAGAGTAGACACAGAGGACAACAGCGCGGATCCACTCACGAAGGCCTTTTTCCCAGTTGAGACTTTTATGGGATGGTTGAGTATGAGATACTTCAACCGCAGCTAATTGTTGGGTATGCGACACCATAACAGATGGCCCTAGTGCAAGTGGGAGATTGTTAGTTATATGTATGCCCTAAAGGCCATTACTGTACATACAATGTATATTGTAATGGATGCTTGGACATATATAGGGAGGACTTTCTTGCTCGACATGATAGTATGCTATCTGGTTGTACTTTATCTTAACATGTACTATGATTGTCTCTATATTACATGTTGATAAAGCCCTTAGGATATGTACTCGACTACTGGTACTATGATGAGATCATACTAGTGGGACCACGGTAGTCGACGAGTACATCCTATAACTGTTCCTAGTCGAAGGTGTATCGAGACAGGGCATCGATACACCAGAGTAGACTAGCGTATACGCATCTTGACCCATATGATGGGCGATGGATGATCCCATTTCCATCGGTGTTTGACATCAAGGATGGTGTACGGGTGCTCAGTGGAGACTGGGTACACTGGACGGACTCGCCGAGAACTCCCAGATGGTATTATACCATACGTCAGATAGCAGTTCTCCGGTGACACTGGTACAGAGTAGTCTGTTGACCCGAGATCATCATAGAGTCTTGTGTGATTCCCACTGTGCTTTGATTTCCATCATACCACGTCCAAGAGGGCATGCAAAAAGGTGGCTTTTGGGTACAGTCCCGAATCACATGGAGGCAATGAGCGATAGGAGGGGATTCGTCTCTCCCGGTATAGGGAGTTGATGTTGTGCTGTGTTCGATTGGCTATAACCGGAAATCCCTGGCCAGGGTTTTTGAGATTTACTGGTAAGTGTTATCAGTAGTTTCTCGAACTGTTATAGACCTCATATCGACACGACTTATCAAGCTATTGGGGTCTGATGTTTACCACCCCTAGGCGAGATATGCGACATATCAGACGACGAAACCGGACTGTACGGGAGTGTTACTGTTTGGATTCACAGGAGAAATTACAGGCTTGCTTGTTGATCTTCTGAGCGCTCAATACCTGGGTAGCTGTTACGTTTAGATGACCGCTTGCAGCTTGTGGGTGTTTGATATGATCATCACCTACTGCCGGCGTATTGACGATTCTTTAGAGTCTTACACAGAGGTTTCTTGGCTCAGGCAAAACGGAGTAGGAGCACATATGTGATATGTGCGGGACCGAGGATAATGCGATATGTGATAGCGTATTATATTCTCGCGATATTTGTTATCAGCCGGGTCATCGGATCAAGTGTTGATTCGATGAATCGGTACTGATAAATATTAGTCGGTTATATGCGATATAGCCGGATTGTCGGTTCAAGTGTTGAGTCGATAATTTAATGTATAATAATATATATGATATATTAAATTAAATTATCTAATATTATCTCACTAAAAGATTCTTTTTCTCACTCGGGTAATACATTGATATATATGCGATATATGTTAATTGTATTATTTTATTTTGTTACGATAAATATTATATATAGGATATATAATATTGTAACATGATATGATAACTAATGCAACTTGTTTAGTGGAGTTTAAACATGATTAGGGTTTGGATTAGGGTTAAGCTTTCTAGATGTTTCTAGAAGGTTTTGGTTTTGTTTTGTGAAAGATATTTGTAAGTGACTCATGCTTTAACCTAACCCAAACCCTAACCCTAGTTAATTCTCTACATGGGTTTAGTCAACCATGGTTGCATTATTCATCATATTATTCTTTTTCTATTCATCACAAAAGGATTCTAATCATTGGTCATCTTCTTGCTTCATTCTTTTCATAGAAAAAGCTTACTAGTTTTCTTCAAGTGATGAATAAATATGAGAAAAAGATAAATAAAGAGAGCAAAAACCCTACTTCATCGTCCTCATCTTCCCTTGCCATTTAGATGAGGGTGTTCACATCATTTCATGAGTGTTAGCTTTTGTTAACGGAACTTCAAGGTAGATCATCTTAGTATCGAAGATCGGAAGCAAAGGTTGCATCTTTCTCTTCGTGGAACCTCTCGAGAGTCCGGAACCCGGTGATCGCAGCGAAGGGACCACAACACGGAGCATATGAAGTGAAGGACCGGATCTACAAAGGTTGTAATCCCTCTCACTTAGTGTTAAAGTTGTTAGCATGTTTGTTTTCGCCTAATCTCTAGTTTAAAGATCCGTATTCGGGTTGTTCGGCACGGCTAATTTTTTAATCGGGCATGGTTGATGCCTCGTAGACCCTAGTGCGCGTGCCTAGCAACCCTACACACAAAACCGTATCAAGTACTGAAAGCTCGTGTAAACTACGCCGAAAGCATAAATCAAATCATATGCTCACTATATGTATGAAATCAAAACCAAACATCTCGGAAAGCACAGAAATCAAACTCAAGTGCAGTGGGTGTGTGCAAACCAAAAATCAGCACAACCGATACATGAGAACACAAATCAAGTGCAACTACGGTGCACATAAGAAATCTCAATCATAAAACGAAATCCCCAAAATACCAAAATCCAAAACAACGGAAACGTGATATTCGAATCACCAAATCGCAAATCATAAATATTGTCGTCGATATGCTCCTCCTTCAATGTCGAAGGGTATCGGTGCATCCAAAGCTAGCAGAGCCAGTATCAACTTGCCTCATGTTCACGGTCTGGCACCTTCTGCCCTTAGGTCTTGTTTCTCTCTACGGATTACCAGTTACATGACTCCTCGCCTTAACGGCCCGATACGGAGTAATGACGGAAACCGTTCCGCTCTGGCGCTTGTCTGAAGATTTCCTGACCAATTAACATGGTCGCACGTAACGTATAGCGTCAACAATGGCAACCTATGGCCGCTAAGGTTGTGCGATAAATCTGATCCTGGGTCCAAGTATTCTTGTGGGGTATTCCAGAAAGATTCTGTCAGGGCCTCTCCCAAATCTCATCTCTACCGAACTGCCCGAAAGTTATCGCCCTTTACTTAATCCATTTCTTGTTTCGGAACAGCTGCAATCTTTTCATGACTTTCTCTGGAAGATATATCCATATTCAATACCTCTGCATGCGTATCACATCTCTGATGTCAACGGAGTGGAACGTCATCTCGTCAAGATCTCATACGAACCTCTTACTCCACTTTTCTTTAATGTGGACCAATTCGGAATAATCTCTTCACGGTTGTGTGGACTGCGCTACAAACGGCTGCACTCATATCTAGAGTCTCCTTTCCGAAGCTACGTACTCGGCATCTCAAATATCATGTAGTAGGCATCTTGCCAATTACCTTCTCGGGAACTCGTTCAAATTATCGGAGTGATGTGCTTACGCTCGTCCTTTCTCGATCGACTCACAACGTGCCTGTGTGAGGTCCACTTCTAGCTGAAGTTAGTCAATCTGATGACCTCGCATCGGGATATCCAAACGAACCGCATGTCCTAGTCATTAATCCATGGGTGACTAGCGATCTTCTATCATATTTCTAAGTATAAACTCGTGTTGCAATAGCTTCAAACATCTGGGGCGATATCATGTCAGTCGCAGCAACAGCTGTCTCATCCGTCCGCATGATAGACAATGCTTCAATCATCAAGAATAGACGGTATATTAACAGTCGTCACATTTTGGTTGGCCTCTAGCAGTGGCCTAATCATCTGGTGTGGATCTGCTCTTGTGTCAACAAGAAATCCTAGTCAAACAATATGTCACACGTTCATATGTGACCGAAGTACGGGTTGGACAGTCCTCGGCCATGACGAGTTCGGGCTGACCGCAACTCTAGCCGCTGCTCTCTCTGCTTGTATAACCGTGGTAACAGAAACCACAATCCGACATCGATGAGGATAGATCATAGGAAAGAATAGAATACGGTGCATAAGAAATATACATCCTAAGGCTTCTTAAGCGGAGTAGCATATCGTAAGTATGCCGCGGAACATACACACGGTACATCACTCTACTTAAGTCACCTACTCCATCAACCAAGGACAACCTACGCGACGAAAGTTCTGGTCTAATACCCCCTCGGCCAAGTATAAGTTCCGTAAGGTCAAGCCTAGGTTCCGAATATAAATATACGCCCTAGACTCCGCATAATCAAACATAGACTCGAACCAAGATTAAACCTAGCGCTCTGATACCAACTTTGTCACGCCCGGAAAGGTACGTGACTGGCACTTGAATCATGTGAAGTCTATAGGACTCCACCTAATCCAAGTAAGCCAAAAGCCCAGTAGTCTAAACCTTTTAGGGAAAATAGTGGAGGTGGAGTTTTGAAATAATGGTATAATGAAACCAAGTTCTTTCTACAAAACATAGATAATAGTATACGAAAACACAATGTTTATATTTAACTTGAAAACATTTTCGTCATTGAAAATTTAGGCAGCACCTCCTTTGTAAAACTTAACCCAAAAACGGTACAAACAATATAATATAAGGCATCACCAAGCGGGAGCAAGCTCTTCGCCAATTGGCGGAAACAACCACGCAAGTAAAGCAATATACAACGCCAAAGGGCGAGGATCAAAACACATAATGAAAACAAGAAAACTAAAGTATCATCAAGAAATCGATAAAAATCCGTGTCAACATCGACACAAAATCCTCAAATCTCGGGCTCCATCAGTCCGGATCGGCCCATATCATCCAATCTCACGACTACGGTCGGTATCCTCCAGATATCCGCCGCGCCAACTATCATCGGTAGGTAGTGCTCCCCTGCCAGGCTCATCGTCTACAACTCGAGCTTATTGCCCCGCGGTACCTTACCGGGTCCACCATGTACCCACAGCCGGATCATCCTACTCCTCGATTCGGGTCTCGAAAACCAGGCTCAGAACCGAGAAAACATCATGGTGGACATGAAATATCATATCAAGGAAAACCGCATCATTCTCTTTATAAAATAATCATAAGTTTATAAAACTTCACATGCGGTTTCCCAAATCCAGAAATCTCATGAAAGATCCGAAATCTCAAATCACGAGTCAGTGAACATTGAATATCGGCATAAAGCCACACATTAGCACATAACAGAATGAATATATGAATGCATCGGGTAATTAAATAAGGAATGCAATATCTAGGCTAGCATATGAGACCAAGCATACTAATAATATGTTTAAACTACCAGCTAGCAGGTTACACCAATGAAGTAACGTTTTCTAAGGTGTACGTGACATGGCAATTACCGATGATGATGTGTGTGAGCCGGCAAGCAAGTGTAAGTGCAGCATACGCATCATCGGTAATGGTGTTGGTGTCCTAACAGCCGAGATCATAAAAGCTAAAGAAAACACATAATATGTATATGAAGTGCGATGAGAGCAACATGAATATAACAGAAAATGAATAGCAAACGCAACAATAGGGGATATACATATTGGTATACGAGCCATACAGTTTTTGTGTTTTGAAATAACACGAATCGTGGTTTTTAGAAAAGTAGGGACTACGGTGTTTTGAGAAAAGGGATGTCTTTTGAAAATACTAACGACTCGTTAGTTTCAAAAATAGGTATGACTCAAGCCAGGTCTAGCATCTATTTAACAACTAAGAGACTAAACTAAGGAACTAGTTGGAGGGATAAGAAAATCTACATATATTCCGAGTCGATATACCTAGTAGTCGGCGATCCAGCCTTATAGCGTTATGTGCTGTATAATACATAGTACGGCATTCTCGAGTCAAGAGTGTGGATCAATCATCTTATACGTCTCGTACGGTAATATCCATCGTACGGCATCCTCAAAATCGAGAGTACGGGTCAAAATCATACATAATATCATCATTCGTACAATATCATGATCACGGGTATGGTTCTAAAGTCTCGTACATTCAAATATCACCAATTCATATATTATCGCATGTATGAATATATATCGCCCAACGATCCATTATAATATCATATCGTATACAGTATCATGACTCGATCACATAGCAGAAATCTCACGGCATCATGCCCGATCATATCGGCTCATCTCCACAACATATACTATCCTCATCTTACGTGTATGTGTGTGTGTGTGTGTGTGTGTGTCTATATATACAAACTACACTTACATATATATATATATACAAATATACACAAACATAGATACCAAGTGTGTGTGTGTGTGCGACTAAGTAAACCGATAACTCACGACTAAGAGTAAACTATCCTACAAGTAGGTCAAATCTAATCAATAGTCTCCTAGTAACCCTATTTACTAGGTATCCAAGTCTCACATAAATGTAAATAATATATAACCTATTCTACGGTTGCGGCCATCCACCCGACTTCCCCCGTAGATATACATCTACTCACCTTGATCTCGTTTGCCGAAGTCAATGAAGCCACGCTCTCCCTTTTCGTACGATGTCCACGCGGGGTACCTACAGTTTTCAATACGTTATATCGTAGACATGAATCAAACACGAAAACAAAAACGGCACATGAACGCACATGGGTTTGAACATATGATCTACGTATGCGAAAACAATCGTAAAACCCTCGTCGTTGAGGTACAAACGTCCAACGACCAAATCCACATTCAAATACCGAAAACCACGTTTTAGAAATCGGAAAACCATTGCTATTATTAACTCAAACGCACCCAGATTTTGCCTTAGGTAATTTGGGACAAAACAAACAATATAGTGGCTAAGTTATGAAGAGTGTGAGCTATAGCCAAAACCCAACATCAGAAGCCAAAATCTGGCCGGCCAATAGTGCTACAGTGACCGGCCCCGTCGGCGCCACCTTTAAATTTTGGTCTCGTCTTTTGGTGGTGATCTCCTATTGGTCTAACTAGGTCTCTGGGTTTGTTTGATTTTCTTAACGGGTTCCCAAGTTGCTCCAGATTCTCTGTAGACCTAAAAAAATCACAAAACCGATGTGGGAAAATTCTAGGATCGTGTTTTGGTTTCAAGTCTCTGTTTTGGTCCAGAAAAGAAATCTCTAAGGTCTTGTAAACCCTCACTAAACCTCAATTACTACTTCACAAGTCACACTTTCTTCTAACCCTCATCTAGAAATTCTCAAAGTTTACTAAACCGCATCGGTTTAACTCTAAACTATGATAAGATATGAGGAAAACAAGATTCTATACTAATGGTGTGGAAATATACCTCATTTGGCAACTCAAGAAAATTCTTGAGTTGCCCTAAGTGCTCAAAATCTTTACTTGTTTGGTCCGCCATGCTTGTAATGAGCTTGTGCACAATTTTTGTGAAGAGGATATAAGGTTTTGGTGTAGATTTGGGATGGTTTTGATGGTGGTTAAGGGTGGAGGAAGAGGAGGAGAACGAGATGAAGAAGATGATGAAGAACAAATGGGAACAAAAGAAAAAGCCATGGGAATTCTAGAGCTTTCTCACTCTCTCTCTCACATCAACCATGATACTTGTCTCATCACTCTTTCTCTCTCAAAATATCTTCTCTTTTCCATTTAAAACAAAACCATTTTATTGTGAAATGAAGCATGGTTACAAAACAATGAAATAAGTGTTTGCAACATACTTTATTGCAAACAATGCACATAATTATAATTAATGCATAATTAGTGAAACATTAATCGGGTTTTATATTAATTTAAATATAACTAATTGTATAATAATTCATTGAATGCCCAAATCTCATAAATACCTTCAATCAATAATCATTATTAATTTACCAAATATTTTTGAAGTTATCGGTATATAATTATACCATTTTCATTAAAACTAATCTCCATACTTTTAAAATATCCCTAATATTTATTATTTAATTACTTAAATTCCCAAAATAAAATTTTATTTTCTGCAATATTACAATCTTCCCCCTTAAATAAATTCGTTCCCCGAATTTAAATTTAAAACTCTCCCAATACTAAAACATTTCGGCAAAACAATAAAGTCGTCTGGACTCCGAAATCATAAATACTTAAAACACATCTTAGAGCAATGCATACGCATGAAAAACCAGTATAGAACTCAAAATCAAAACTCCGTCAAGCATCATGCAATCATCGGAGTTATGGCGAAAATACAGTGTCAAAATCCAATACGAAAACCAATATGATGTACTCAAACAATAATACGTATATAGTACGCATCGTTGTAAAATCGTCCCAAACATCCAAATAGAAATGCATGCAAAACCTTTTTCAACCCGCAGTGCGATGCATGTATTACGGCATAAGTAGTGGACGTTCATTATAAGGAAAATAGCTATACATATATATCTTTTGTTTAACATATACGTTCCGCCTTTTTGAAAACAATTTAGAAGGGTTTCCTTTGTAAAGTTTTCGTGTCATCTTGGACACGTAGGAAAATATTGAGACTATAGCTCCCTTTTTTTTGGAAATCACTTCGGTAAATATCGATGCATCTAAAATATATTCAGGTACTGTCCTCGGACTAGTCATACTCGGTTACTATACCATATAGTATATGTCGTAAAAACATGATGCTCAAAATGAAATCAATCTCAAATACAGCATACAAATATACCGCGTGCGTCTGGTGCGCACGGAAACCAAAACCAAATACAGGTGCCACGAATGTGCACAAAAACAAAACTGAGTGCAACGGGTGTTCACAAAACATCTATCAAGTGCAACGGGTGTGCCTGACAACAATATCAAGTGCATCTGATATGCACGAAGAATCTCGATTAAGTGCATCTGGTGTGCACAAAACACATCAAGTGCGCCAAGTGTGCGCAAGAATTTCAATCAAGTACACATGGTGCACGAAAAAGAATATCGAGTATACAATTTCGAAATCAACGGTATACTACATACACCAATTCAAAATCATGTATACCACAGTATGTAACTCATAAACATGTGCAGCTATGCACAAAACCGTATCAAGTACTGAAAGCTCGTGTAAACTACGCCGAAAGAATAAATCAAATCATATGCTCACTATATGTATGAAATCAAAACCAAACATCTCGGAAAGCACAGAAATCAAACTCAAGTGCAGTGGGTGTCCGCAAAACGAAAATTAGCACAACTGATACATGAGAACACAAATAAAGTGCAACTACGGTGCACATAAGAAATATCAATCATAAAACGAAATCCTCAAATTACCAAAATCCAGAACAACGAAAACGTGATATTCGAATCACCAAATCGCAAATCATAAATACTGTCGTCGAAATGCTCTTCCTTCAATGTCGAAAGGTTTCGGTGCATCCAAAGCTAGCAGAGCTAGTATCTACTTGCCTCATGTTCACGGTCTGGTGCCTTCTGCCCTTAGGTCTTGTTTCTCTCTACGGCTTACCAGTTACATGACTCATCGGCTCAACTACCCGATACGGATAATGACGGAAACCGTTCCGCTCTGCCGCTTCTCTGAAGATTTCCTGACCAATTAACATGGTCGCTCGTAACGTATCGCGTCAACAATGGCAACCTCTGCCCGCTAAGGGTGTGTGATAAATCTGATCCTGGGTCCAAGTATTCTTGTGTGGTATTCCAGAAAGATTCTGTCGGGGTTTCTCCCAAATCTCATCTCTGCCAAACTGCTCGAAAGTTATCGCCCTTTACTTAATCCATTTCTTGTTTCGGAACAGCTGCAATCTTTTCATGACTTTCTCTGGAAGATATATCCATATTCAATACCTCTGCATGCGTATCACATCTCTGATGTCAATGGAGTGGAACGTCATCTCGTCAAGATCTCATACGAACCTCTTACTCCACTTTTCTTTAATGTGGACCAATTCGGAATCATCTCTTCGCGACTGTGTGGACTGCTCTACAAACGGCTGCACTCATATCTAGAGTCTCCTTTCCTAAGCTACGTACTCGGCATCTCAAATATCCTGTAGTAGGCATCTTTCCAATTACCTTCTCGGGAACTCGTTCAAATTATCGGAGTGATGCGCTTACGCTCGTCCTTTCTCGATCGACTCACAACGTGCCTGTGTGAGGTCCTCTTCTAGCTGAAGTTAGTCAATCTGATGACCTCGCATCGGGATATCCAAACGAACCACATGTCCTAGTCATTAATCCATGGGTGACTAGCGATCTTCTATCATATCCCTAAGTATAAACTCGTGTTGCAATATCTTCAAACATCTGGGGCGATATCTTATCAGTCGCAACAACAGCCGATTCATCCGTCCGCACGATAGACAATGCTTCAATCATCAAGAATAGACGATACATTAACCGTCGTCATATTCTGGCTGGGCTCTAGCAGTGGACTAATCATCTGGTATAGATCTTCTCTTGTGTCAATAAGAAATCCTAGTCAAACAATATGTCACACGTTCGTATGTAACCGAAGTACGCGTTGGTCAGTCCTCGGCCATGACGAGCTCGGGCTGACCGCACCTCTAGCAGCAGCTTGTTCTTCACCAATTAGCGGAAACAACCACGCAAGTAAAGCAATATACAATGCCGAAGGGCGAGGATCAAAACACAGACAGAAAACAAGAAAACTAAAGTATCATCAAGAAATCGACAGAAATCTGTGTCAACATCGACACAAAATCCTCAAATCTCGTGCTCCGTCGGACCGGATCGGCCCATATCATCCAATCTCATGACTACGGTCGCTATCCTCCAGATATC
Organism: Agapanthus africanus; assembly: GCA_030015575.1. Classification (NCBI taxonomy): domain Eukaryota; kingdom Viridiplantae; phylum Streptophyta; class Magnoliopsida; order Asparagales; family Amaryllidaceae; genus Agapanthus; species Agapanthus africanus. The sequence goes on along the minus strand of JASDDO010000014.1, from coordinate 456,768,090 downwards.
CGCCGCGCCAAATATCACCGGTAGGTAGTGCTCCCCTTCCAGGCTCATCGTCTACAACTCGAGCTTATTGCCCCGGGGTACCATACCGGGTCCACCATATACCCGCAGACGGATCATCCTACTCCTCGAATCGGGTCTCGAAAACTAAGATCGGAACCGAAAAAACGTCATGGTGAACATGAAATATCATATCAAAGGAAAACCGCATCATTCTCTTTTTAAAATAATCATAATTTTATAAAGCTTCACATGCGGTTTACCAAATCCAGAAATCTCATGAAAGATCCGAAATCTCAAATCACGAGTCAGTGAACAGTGAATATCGGCGTAAAGCCACACAATAGCACATAACAGAATGAATTTATGAATGCATCGGGTAATTAAATAAGGAATGCAATATCTAGGCTAGCATATGAGACCAAGCATACTAATAATATGTTTAAACTACCAGCTAGCAGGTTACACCAATGAAGTAATGTTTTCTAAGGTGTACGTGACATGGCAATTACCGATGATGATGTGTGTGAGCCGGCAATCAAGTGTAAGTGCAGCATACGCATCAACGGTAATGGTGCTGGTGTCCTAACAGCCGAGATCATAAAAGCTAAAGAAAACACATAATATGTATTTGAAGTGGGATGAGAGCAACATGAATATAACAGAAAATGAATAGCAAACGCAACATTATGGGATATACATATTGTTATACGAGCCATATAGTTTTTGTGTTTTGAAATAGCATGAATCGTGCTTTTTAAAAAAGTAGGGACTACGGTGTTTTGAGAAAAGGGATGGCTTTTGAAAATACTCATGATTCGTTACTTTTGAAAATAGGTATGACTCAAGCCAGGTCTAGCATCTATTTAACAACTAAGAGACTAAACTAAGGAACTGGTCGGAGGGATAAGAAAATATACATATATTCCGAGTCGATATACCTAATAGTCGTCGATCCAGCTTCATAGCGTTATGTACTGTATAATACATAGTATGGCATCCTCGAGTCAAAAGTGTGGATCAATCATCTTATACATCTCGTATGGTAATATCCATCGTACGGCATCCTCAAAATCGAGGGTACGGGTCAAAATCATAAATAACATCATCATTCGTACAATATCATAATCACGGGTATTGTTATAAAGTCTCGTACATTCAAATATCACCACTTCATATATTATCGCATGTATGAATACATATCGCCCAACGATCCATTATAATAGCATATCGTATACAGTATCACGACTCGATCACATATCAGAAATCTCACGGCATCATGCCCGATCATATCGGCTCATCTCCACAACATATACTATCCTCATCTCACGTGTATATGTATGTATGTTACACACACACACAAACATACACTCACATATATACACACGCGCACACATATACACAAACATAGATACCAAGTGTGTGCGTGTGTGCGACTAAGTAAACCGATAACTCACGATTAACAGTAAACTATCCTACAAGTAGGCCAAATCTAATCTATAGTCTCCTTGTAGCCCTATTTACTAGGTATCCAAGTCTCACATAAACGTAAATAATATATAACCTATTCTACGGTTGTGGGGGTGCTATACGCCATCCACCCGACTTCCCCCGTAGATATACATCAACTCACCTTGATCCTCGCTTGCCGAAATCAATGACGCCACGCTCTCCCTTATCGTATGATGTCCACGCGGGGCACCTACAGTTTTCAATACATTATATCGTAGACATGAATCAAACACGATAACAAAAACGGCACATAGGTTAGAACCTATGGTCTACGCATGCGAAAATTATCATAAAACCCTCGTCGTTAACGTACAAACGTCCAACGACCAAATCCACATTCAAATACCAAAAACCAAGTTTTAGAAATCGGAAAACCATTGCTATTATTAACTCAAACGCTCCCAGATTTAGCCTCAGGTAATTTGGGACAAAACAGAGAATAAAGTGGCTAAGTTATGAGGAGTGTGAGCTATAGCCAAAACCCAACATCAGAAGCCAAAATCTGGCCGTCCAATAGTGCTACAGTGACCGCCCCCGTCGGCCCCACCTTTAAATTTTGGTCGCGTCTTTTGGTGGTGGTCTCTGGGTTTGTTTGATTTTCTTAAAAGGTTCCCAAGTTGCTCCAGATTCCCAGTAGACCTAAAAAAATCACAAAACCGAGGTGGGAAAATTCTATGATAGTGTTTTTGTTGGGTTTACCTAGCACCTCACAAGGGTTTGTAATGCATCAAACATGATACAATTTAATTTTTTAGGGTGCTAAGCAAACTAACCTAGGATCAAACTAGAAATTTAAAGTGACATATGAAGTAGTATCACATACTACAAGTAATAAAACACTAAGTAAAGAGAATACAACCTTTGTGGTTCTCTTTGCTTGACTCCTTGGCTACTTGAGAGTTTGAACGGGCTTGCTAGTGATCTTCCGAGTCCACGATGATCCACCCGGAGTCCTCTTTGTCCAAGCTCCAAGCTCCACTTGATCAAAAGATGAAAATGAAGCTAACACCCTAAACTAATTGTCTAGACTAGTGTAGAATGATGATGTGGTTTGTTTTCTCACTTCAAAACCCTATCTTTATCACTATCTCACTCACTAACAAAGTCAAGAGAGTAAGAGATAGAGGAGGAAGAAGATGATGGCAACTCAAGAGCTCAAAGGTTGTGATAATCCTAATAATAAAAATGAGAATATAAATTATATATAATTTCGACTCTCATCCTAAACCATGGGTTAATAAATATCTAGATATTTACTTTGGAGAAAAGAGAGCAATAGAAAATTAACTCATGGTTAATGCAAGGTTAAGTGTAGAGAATGAAGGATAAATATCAACCATGAATTAATTCTATTAACATTAACTCAAAAATAAATATTTAGATAAATACTTCCATGAGAGTCTTGCATTGCCACCACTAGTGTATCAACAATCATGATACACACAAGTGTATGCATGTATGTGTGCATGCACATCAACATGTGCATCAACATAAACATATGCATGCATGCATGCATACAATAAAGAAAAGGGTTTAAACAAAGTGAGCTATAAAGTCAATGTTAAATCAACACTTGATTTAACAAACCAGCCACATCTCATACGACCCGACTAATAGTAAATCGTCCGATTAATATACGGTATCACATACGCGTATTTAATCGGGTCCCCGCGCATATCTCATATGCACACAGCATCGTTTCGCCTGGGCTAGGAAACTCCCCTGTGGGACTCTAAGACTCGTCAATACGCCGGCAGTGGGTAATGATCATATCAAGCACCCCCAAGCTGCAAGAGGTCAGCTAAACGTAACGGCCACCCGGGTATTGAGCGATCAGAAGAAAACAAGCGAACCATTCAAAACTCCCGTCGAGCCAACTGGTAATACTACCGTACAATCTGTAGGGTTACTAGGCACTCTAATAAGGTTCTACAAGGTATCAACCATGCCCGATTTAAATTTTAGCCGTGCCGAACAACCCTAACCAAGATCTTTAAACTAGAGATTAGGTGAAACAAAGCATGTTAAACACTTTAACATCTAAGAGTTTGGGATTACAACCTTTGTAGTCCGGTCCTTCACTTCATAAGCTCCGTGTTGTGGTCCCTTCGCTGCGATCATCAAGTTCTGGACTCTAGAGAGGCTCCACGAAGAGAATGATGCAAACTTGCTTCCGATCTTCGATAACAAAGATGATCTACCTTGAAGTTTCTTTAACACAAGCTTTCACTCACTAAATGAAGTGAACACCCTAATCTAAATGGCTAGGATAGATTAGGATAATGAAGTAGAATTTTAGCTCTCATTTGTTTTCTTAATCTCACTCATAATCATCACTTCATGAAAAGCTAGAAAGCTTTTCATGCAAAAAAGGAAGAAGAAGAAAAAGCTCCATTTCTTTTGTGATGAATAATGAAACTCTAGTGTGTGGTTAGAAATGCAACCATGCTAGATAATGAGAAGGCTAACCATTGTAGAGATATAACTAGGGTTGGGTTGGGTTAAGAAAATATCACAAAATATCCAAGTCAAAGTCAAAGCTCCAAGAAGCTTCTTGAAAGCTTCATGAAAGCTTAACCCTAATCCAAACCCTAACCATATTTATTCTCCACAAAACAAGTTGCATTAATAACCATAACATGTTACAATATTATATATCACATATAAAATATTTATTGTAACAAAATAAAATAATACAATTAACATATATCGCATATATATCAATGTATTACCCGAGTGAGAAAAAGAATCTTTTAGTGAGCTTATATCAGTTAATGTAATTTAATATATCAAATATATAATTATACATTAAATTATCGAATCAACACTTGATCCGATAATCCGGCTATTTCACAAATAATCGACTAATATAATCTGTATCAGTTCATCGAATCAACACTTGATCCGATGACCCGGCTATATCACATATACCCGGCCGATATCTCATATCGTGAGAATCTAGTACGGTATCACATACATGTATTGTTCTCGGTCCCGCACATATCACATATGTGCTCCTACTCCATTTTGCCAGAGCCAAGAAACCTCTGTGTAGAACTCTAAAGAATCGTCAATACGCCGGCAGTAGGTGATCATATCAAACACCCACAAGTTGCAAGCAGTCAGCTAAACGTAACAGCCACCCAGGTATTGAGCACTCAGAAGATCAACAAGCAAGCCTGTACATTCTCCTGTGAATCCAGTCAGTAACACTCCCGTACAATCCGGTCTCTTCGTCTGATATGTCGCATATCTCGCCTAGGGGTGCAAAACGTCAGACCCTAGTATCTCGATAAGTCGTGTCGATATGAGGTCTATAACAGTTCGAGAAACTACTGATAACACTTACCAGTAAATCTCAGCAACCGTGGCCAGGGATTTCCAGTTATAGCCAATCGAACACAGCACAACATCAACTCCTTATACCGGGAGAGAAGAATCCCCTCCTATCGCTCATTGCCTCCATGTGATTTGGGACTGTACCCAAAAGCCATCTTTTTGCACGCCCTCTTGGACATGGTATGATGGAAATTAAAGCACAGTGGGAATCACACAAGACTCTATGACGATCTCGGGTCTACGGACTACTCTGTACCAGTGTCACCAGAGAACTGCCATCTGACGTGAGGTATAATACCATCTGGGAGTCCTCGGAGAGTCCGTCCAGTGTACCCAGTCTCAACTGAGCACCCATACACCATCCTTGATGTCAAACACCGATGGATATGGGATCATCCATCGCCCATCATATGGGTCAAGATGCGTATACGCTAGTCTACTCTGGTGTATCGATGCCCTGTCTCGATACACCCTCGACTAGGAACAGTTTTAGGATGTACTCATCGACTACCATGGCCCCACTAGTATGAACTCATCATAGTCCCAGTAGTCGAGTACATATCCTAAGGGCTTTATCAACATGTAATATAGAGACAATCAGAGTACATGTTAAGATAAAGTACAACCAGATAGCATACTATCATGTCGAGCAAGAAAGTCCTCCCTATATATGTCCAAGCATCCATTACAATATACATCATATGTACAGTAATGGCCTCTAGGGCATACATATAACTAACAATCTCCCACTTACACTAGGGTCATCTGTTGTGGTATCACATACCAAACAATTAGCTGCGGTTGAAGTATCCCATACTCAACCATCTCATAAAAGTATCTACTGGGAAAAAGGCCTTTGTGAGTGTGATTGGTAGAGTTTTTGCGTGTTCAAGTTTATTACCGCAATCAAGACAGTTTCGCTTGTAGCTAGCCGGTTGAGTACGGGTCGTCCGCAGGGAGATGGGAATCTTTTTCTATGTGCTTTAACCAGTTAAGTCCAAATATCCAGGTTTGTTTTTAGATTAACTATGTGCTAAAATGATATATAAAGAGAGCTTGTTAGGGTTAGGATTAGGTTAGTTTGAGTTAGGAGTCGCTCACTTCTTTCATTTCCACTCTTAATATCGGTGTTACGGTAATCGGCAACAACGGGGATTGGCACGACTAGGAAGGAACTTGCGAGTATAAGCTAGGATTTCCAACGCTTAAGTTCTTCCTTTTGATGCTTGTCCGTCCGTTCTTGGCTCTTAGCCTTAACCTCCGGTTAATTCAACCACAACCGGTCTCACTAAGGAATCACCGCTATCATGTAGGATAGGGTGCCTGTTAGTGTTTATGCCCTAGAAGGCCATTACTGTATCATACTAGTTTGTATATTACTTAATAGAAGCTTGGGATATTCACATGTATATAACAGTCTTGCTAAACAAGGTAGTATGCCACTTGGTTTTTCTATCTTAATATGTGAGTGTACGTATTGATAGAGCTCTTAGGATCTTGCTTGTCTACCAGCGTTGTGATGGCAGTCACACTAGTGGGGGCTGGGTAGTCTACAAGCACATCCTTATTCAGGTCCCTGGTCGTTGGATTATCGAGACAGAGCATCGATACTCCGGAGTAGACTAGTGTGTACGCTTCTCATCCCAGTTGGGGAGATGGTCTGTCCCACAGCCGTCAGTACGTCGTACTGGAGATAGTATACAGGTGCTCGTTAGGTTACGGGTACACCGGACAGGACTCCCAGGGAACTGTTGGTTGGTTTTATACCAGTCGTCAGTGAACAGTTCCCAGGTGACATGAGTACAGCGTAGTCCACAGACTTGACACTGCTACTTCGCCTCGAGTGTGTCCCACTGTTCTTAGATTGCTACCCTACCACGGCTCAAAGGAGTCGTGCAAACAGGTAGCAGTTGGGTGCAGTCCCGAGCACTTGGAGGCAGTGGCGGTTAGACAGGATTCGTCCCTCCCGGTATTGGGAGTAGATATCGTGCTGTGTCAGAGAGCCATTACGCAAAGTCCCTGGCCAGGGCAAGCGAGATTTGCTGGTAGGTTCCAGTAGTTTCTCAGGGTGTAATGGGCTTCCCTCCGACACGACTTATACCGCTATTAGGGGACTGACGCTTGCTGCCCCCCTAGGCCCGATATGCGATAGTCTTGGACGAACGGACCGGACTGTATGGAGATTGTCACATCAGACTCAGTAGGAGTTCGGATGGGTTTCCTCATCGGCCTTCTTATTGACAACTACCTGGGGACCGTTACGTATAGCTAGTGCCGCTTGCGGTCTGTGGTTAAACCCACTGCCAGCGTAGTAGTCGAGTCTCTAGAGTCCCACACAGAGAGTTTCCTATTCCAGGCAAAACGATATAGAGGTCGTATGGTTTTACGACAAGGGTTCGGACGCATACGTGCGTACGACTTTCGGACAGTTTTTACCAGTTTAGCTTCGATTCAAGCGGTTAGTCGATGTTCGTTCACTAAACAAGTTCGTTTTTGAAAATTCCGCCTCCCCACAAGTATTGGGGTGTACTAAATCGACTTACAGTGGTATCAGAGCCTCGCTAAACAATAAATAACTTAATTGCAAATTTGTACGAATTTCGAACGGAAAAACGAAGCCGGAAAACCCTAAAAAATATCAGTTTCTGTCGAATTTAAAATGATGTCCAAAAATTTTTCAGGTTCGTTCAGAAAGCTTGAAAAGACATTATAAGAACACCCAAGAAAACCGGTCCCCTGAATCGTCTAACGCGCCGCGGAACAGCGGCCTCACCCTACTGAGTCGCCGCGGTTCCGCCGCCGAGTTGGCAATTCAGGAACCAATTTTTCTTCTGTTGCTTCTGTGTAATATTTGGGATTTTCTGGAATATTTTAATTTTGCTCAGGTTTCAGTTTAACAGAGCAGTTTTTGGAGCAATATTAAAGATGTTTAATCGATCGAAATTGTACAGTATTTGCATATTGGATTATATCTGTGATTGTTTAATGTGTTCGTAAACCTCCCCTAACTGCTAGTATGTCGGTTGGCAGGGGGTTGCACATTTCTGAAATGGTTATATCTGTTTGTGCATATAAACTGTATTGGACTGTTGTGGTGTATAGCCGGGGTTTTGCAATGGGTTATTATTTGATTAATTTGTTGTAAATGTAATTTGTTGTAATATTATTTTGCGGGGCACATCCAGGTTGCGGTTGTAGCCACCGTTGTATTATTTCATTTTACTGTTTTTGCTCCTAGGACTGACCCAAGGTGGGGTACACAAACTGCCGGGTGGGTAGTTTGCCGTACCCGTAGGGGTCGAGGGTGGGGTAACGGCTATTCATCACAACTGTGTAATCTGTCTTTTCTTGCAGGCTCAAAAGAAATACAGATTGCTTGCAAATCCAATATTGTTTATCTGTGTTCTGGAATGAATATCATTGCGTCAGACGAATGTAAAATATCTATATATATGATAGCTATTTAGACGTCACTTATGTTTTACACCCGTGCTAGCCCAGCCCCCGCTCTGTCGTTAGTTAAGTAACCTAACGGGTAATGACGGGACCCCGTGGCGAATGCGAATGGCATAAGAGGACGTTGTATTTTCGTTGTTTTCTGCAATGATAGGTTAATGATGGGACGCATTATCTATAATGCAAAGAAAATAAACCAAAGTATTAATCGTTGGAACAATTTAAAAGAAACCACTCGGTTAATTTTAAAAACAGATATTTTTAAATGCGGAGCCTTAACCACTGCTTTTAAAAGCTATCAGGTTCCTTCGGTTATATCAAGTTCACTACGTTCACGGTTTCGCCAAAACCATTCGTAGCCCTCCGTCATTTCATTTGGGTATTCAGTAGTATTCAAGCTATGCATTTTGGCCAAAGTCAAGGCATAGTGTTTGGTAGCTGCTGGGTTTTCATTTGTTGCATAAGATAGATGAGTTGGTTTGGGACAGTCGTATTACCATTTGACCAAAGTCAGGGGTATATACGGATGGGTTCAAATTGACAAGATAATGACGGGTAGAACTTGACATGTGACTTATGACACTTTGACCAAAGCCAAGGTTATAAGAGCATGGGGCAAAAACTTATATCGGGAATTTCTAAAGAAACTGAAATTTGCAAAGAGATGCATACCATTTTGAGTTTGATGAATGTTGGTAGCATTCCTACAACATTATCAGACGATGATATTTGGATCCCGATCCTACTGTGAGTATATGCTACTTATCAGGATATTCGTCACTTAACGATCAATGCTATAAACCTAGTAGGTGTCCAGAAAAGTGTCAGCGGGGTTACGCCCCCAGAGAAAAGAGGTTATTTAATTAAGGAACTTCGCGAAAGCGTTGGAAAACCTCCCTCGAAGTACCGACACCAGCCTGGCTGAACGGTTAAGAAAGTATTGTACGGTGAGAATAGTCCTGGCTAATTCTTCTTTTATGGTTTGAGGAAGGATTCGAGAAACAGTGGGAGCCATCCAGTTTAGATAAACTAAAAACCACTCTAAACTTGCAAGAGCATCATGCTAAAGAGTTTTCTTCTCTCTCTCCTAATTGCAGCGACCCTGAAAATGACTGGACTTAAGTTACTTTTAGAGAAAAATATACTGACGGGGCCAAACTATAAAGATTGGCTGCGGAATGTCAAAATGGCTTTGATCTATGACAAACTGGGGTACGTCCTCACCGCTACGGCACCTGCTGTCCCTGGTTCCAAATCCAGTAATGCGGATAAGGAAATCCGCAAAACCTGGGATTTAGATTGCGCGAGAGCCAAGTGCATCGTGCTTGCCTCGATGAACAATGAACATCAGAGGAGGCACGAGGATATGACCCTAGATGGCATATTTCTCCATACAAAGGAACTTTATGGGGAGCAATCTCGTATAGCAAGATACAAGACCTCTAAGAACTTGTTTCGAGCGAGATTGGCTGTCGGGTCATCAGTAGGAGAACATGTCCTAAAGATGATCGGCTATATTGAAGAGCTCGCAGACCTTGGGACGACTTTGGATAATGAGCTCTATACAAACCTTATTCTCCAGTCCCTTCCTCCCACCTACGCCCAGTTTATCCTCAACTTCAATCTTCAAGGAAAAGAAGTTGAACTTGCGGAACTCCTGAACATGTTAAGGAGTGCAGAGGGCACCTTGCAGAAGGCAAGGGAAACACCCGCTATGTTTGTTGGCGGTACATCTTCTTCCGGGTCCAAGGCTAGGGCCAAAGGAAGGAAGAAGAAGGCCGCACCCAAACCTAGAGGAGGTGTTAGTAAGGTGAGAGGGAAGGGAAAGAAAAAGCTTGCGGTACCGATAGTTGGCCAGGATGAGTGCTTCCATTGTCACAGGAAAGGGCACTGGAAGAAGGATTGCAAGGCGTGGAACGCCAAGAACCAGGAACCGAAGCAAGCTGTGGCATCGACTTCAGGTGTGTTTGTAATTGAGAATTGTCTGTCGATCAACTCTACTTCCTGGGTATTGGATACCGGATCAGGATCTCATATTTGCAATTCATTGCAGGCACTGAGAAACCGTAGAGTGCTGAAGGAAGGTGATATGACCCTAAAGGTTGCTAACGGAGCTAGCGTGGGAGCTGCGTCCGTCGGGGACTATCACCTAGGATTGACGAGTGGACACATTTTGGTTTTACATAACTGTTATTTTGTACCAAGCTTAACGTGTAATATCATATCAGTTTCCTTGTTATCAAATAAAGGTTATGATTTCACGTTTGTAAGAGATGTTGTCAACATCCACCTTAATCATAGTTTGATTGGGTCAGGTACACTAAATAACGGAATATATGTTTTAAACCAACTCCAAATTTTCAATGTCCAGAACACACTAAAAAGAAAGTCTCCAGATTTAAATAAAGCTTTCTTATGGCATTGTAGACTGGGTCACATCAATGAGAGAAGGTTGACTAAGTTGCATAGAGAAGGATATTTGGACACGTTCGAATATCAAACTTATGACACTTGTCAATCTTGTCTCAAAGGAAAGATGACAAAGACTCCATTTACTGGACAAGGAGTAAGAGCGAGCGAGCTCTTAGGACTCATACACAGTGATGTATGTGGTCCAATGTCTACACATGCGCGAGGTGGTTATTCCTACTTCATTACTTTCACGGATGATTACTCAAGATACGGATTCATTTATCTGATGAAACATAAATCCGAGGCTTTTGAGAAATTCCAAGAGTATAAGAATGAAGTAGAAAACCAAACCGGCAAAAGTATTAAGACACTTAGATCTGATCGAGGTGGTGAATACTTAAGTGCCGAGTTCCTAGGTTACCTAAAAGAGAAAGGAATTCTCTCTCAGCTTACTCCTCCATACACTCCACAGCATAACGGTGTATCGGAGAGATGGAATCGAACCCTATTGGATATAGTACGATCCATGATGCGTAATGCTGAGTTACCGCGATCTTTCTGGGGTTATGCGCTAGAATCAGCGGCATATCTTCTGAACAGGGCTCCTACCAAGACTGTGCCTACCACTCCATATCAGATGTGGACTGGGAAGAAACCCCATCTTCAGCATATGAAGATTTAGGGATGTCCAGCTTTTGTTAAAAAGCAGCATGTGGACAAGCTCGAGGCACGATCAATAAAATGTTTGTTTGTGGGATATCCAAAGAACTCCAAGGGATATTATTTCTATTACGCAGAGGAACAAAAGGTCTTTGTTTATCGTAATGCCCATTTTCTGGAACATCTGTTTTTAGAAAAGGAATCAAGTGGGAGAGAAATAGAACTGGAAGAAATTCCAGAACCACAAGCTGCTACTGAAAGTTTGGTAGAACCAGAGGTTCAAGAAGAACAGAACATTCCCGCACCCCTCCGCAGGAGTAGTAGGCCGTCTCATCCGCCTGAGAGATACTACGGTTTTCTCATAGACGGGGATAGAGAGGATTGCATCATAGAAGATGATGAACCTACTGACTTCCAGCAGGCCATCCAGAGCGGCGACTCGGTACGATGGCTAGATGCAATGCGGACCGAAATGGAGTCCATGTACACCAACAAAGTATGGACTTTGGATTTTGCTCCAGATAGGGTAAAACCCATAGGATGCAAATGGATCTTCAAGAAAAAGATTGGTGTAGATGGACAGGTGGAAACCTATAAGGCTAGACTTGTTGCAAAGGGTTTTCGTCAAAGACCTGGTTTGGACTATGACGAAACTTTTTCTCCAGTGGCTATGCTCAAATCCATTCGGGTCCTTCTTGCTATTGCTGCCTTCCATGATTATGAAATCTGGCAGATGGACGTAAAGACGGCTTTTCTGAATGGAAATTTAGAAGAGAGCGTCTATATGGATCAGCCAGAGGGTTTCAATCAGAGTGGGAGCAGCAGGAAAGTATGCAAGCTGCTTAAGTCCATTTATGGACTAAAGCAGGCATCGCGGAGTTGGAACATCTGTTTTGATGAGACAGTCAAAGAATATGACTTTATCAAAAATCCAGATGAACCGTGCATATATAGTAAAGTTGTAGCCAGAAGTGTCGTATTCCTCGTCTTGTACGTGGATGACATTCTATTGATAGGAAATGACATTCCTATGCTACAATCTGTCAAAGGATTCTTGTCACACAGGTTCTCCATGAAAGACCTGGGTGATGCCTCTTACATTCTGGGGATCCGGATCTATCGTGATAGATCCAAGAGGATGTTGGGACTTTCGCAGTCCAGGTATATCGACACTGTACTGAAAAGATTCAGTATGGAAGATTCTAAGCGCGGTAATCTACCGGCTTGTCACGGAATCACCCTCTCCAAAGAGATGTCTCCCAAGACTGATTTGGAAAGGGAACGCATGTCTATTATACCCTACGCTTCTGCGGTAGGCTCTATAATGTATGCGATGTTGTGTACCAGACCAGATGTAGCTTACGCACTGAGCGTGGTAAGCCGGTATCTGTCAGACCCAGGGGAGAAACACTGGATAGCAGTAAAGAACATTCTCAAGTACCTGAGGAGGACTAAGGAGATGTTCTTGGTTTACGGCGGAAGAGACCTCAGGTTGGAGGCCTTTGCTGATTCCGGCTTCCAGAGTGATAAGGACGATTCCAAGTCCATGTCGGGTTATGTCTTTACCCTCAATGGAGGGGCGGTGTGCTGGAAGAGCTCCAAGCAGGACACCGTTGCTGACTCGACGATGGAAGCGGAGTATATAGCTGCTTGCGATGCCGCAAAAGAAGCAGTCTGGATGAAGAAGTTCCTAACAGAACTTCAGGTGGTTCCTACCATAGTTGATCCAATACCTCTGTATTGTGACAACAACGGAGCTATAGCCTTAGCGAAGGAACCAAGGTCCCATCAGAAGTCCAGACACATCTTGAGGCGGTATCACCTGATCAGGGAGATCATTGATCGTCAGGAGATCGAGGTTCGGAGAGTTGCTTCAGAAGAGAACATTGCTGATCCATTCACGAAGGCCCTTCCTCAGATTCAGTTCGAGAGGCTACTCGAGATCATTGGTCTATGATATGCCAGTACATGGCCCTAGTGCAAGTGGGAGATTGTTAGTGTTTATGCCCTAGAAGGCCATTACTGTATCATACTAGTTTGTATATTACTTAATGGAAGCTTGGGATATTCACATGTATATAACAGTCTTGCTAAACATGGTAGTATGCTACTTGGTTTTTCTATCTTAATATGTGAGTGTACGTATTGATAGAGCTCTTAGGATCTTGCTTGTCTACCAGCGTTGTGATGGCAGTCACACTAGTGGGGGCTGGGTAGTCTACAAGCACATCCTTATTCAGGTCCCTGGTCATTGGATTATCGAGACAGAGCATCGATACTCCGGAGTAGACTAGTGTGTACGCTTCTCATCCCAGTTGGGGAGATGGTCTGTCCCACAGCCGTCAGTACGTCGTACTGGAGATAGTATACAGGTGCTCGTTAGGTTACGGGTACACCGGACAGGACTCACAGGGAACTGTTGGTTGGTTTTATACCAGTCGTCAGTGAACAGTTCCCAGGTGACATGAGTACAGCATAGTCCGCAGACTTGACACTGCTACTTCGCCTCGAGTGTGTCCTACTGTTCTTAGATTGCTACCCTACCACGGCTCAAAGAAGTCGTGCAAACAGGTAGCAGTTGGGTGCAGTCCCGAGCACTTGGAGGCAGTGGCGGTTAGACAGGATTCGTCCCTCCCGGTATTGGGAGTAGATATCGTGCTGTGTCAGAGAGCCATTACGCAAAGTCCCTGGCCAGGGCAAGCGAGATTTGCTGGTAGGTTCCAGTAGTTTCTCAGGGTGTAATGGGCTTCCCTCCGACACGACTTATACCGCTATTAGGGGACTGACGCTTGCCGCCCCCCTAGGCCCGATATGCGATAGTCTTGGACGAACGGACCGGACTGTATGGAGATTGTCACATCAGACTCAGTGGGAGTTCGGATGGGTTTCCTCATCGGCCTTCTTATCGACAACTACCTGGGGACCGTTACGTACAGCTAGTGCCGCTTGCGGTCTTTAGTTAAACCCACTGCCAGCGTAGTAGTCGAGTCTCTAGAGTCCCACACAGAGAGTTTCCTATTCCAGGCGAAACGATATAGAGGTCGTATGGTTTTACGACAAGGGTTCGGACGCATACGTGCGTACGACTTTCGGACAGTTTTTACCAGTCGGCTTTGGTTTAAGCCAGTTACTGGTATCCGGTTATTGGATTTTTACAGTCTAAAGTTTTTCCGTATTTTTGCGGATTGGAGGGGCGTTCTCGTAATTATGCGAGAAGCTTCTAGAAGATGGTGACTAAGGAGGTTTAGATGGCATATACTTTGGATAAGATTTGTGAGTCATGAGAGTGATTCATCATTGTCATTATTGCACCATAAATGATTAATGACACATGCTTAATGAATCACCACTTAACATTTATGAAGCATGCTTATTCATCACATTTATTCATTTATTCTTTAATGAGAATGCTTCATAATATCTTATGATACTCACAATCTCATCTCATTATTGTCTCTCATCTTCTCTCTCCTCAAGCTCTCATCTTCAAACCCTAATCCTTACACCTCATGAGTTGAGATCAAAGGATTAGAAAGACTAATCAATCCATAACCATCACTCTATTTCATCCTAGCTTCTTTGATTAGCAATCCAAGAAGGTTAGTTGCCTCAAGTTTAGAGGTTTAGCTTGGAGTTTTGCTCTCGGGTGGATCGTCTACTACCTAGAGAAGGCCGAGGAGAACAAGGAGATCGTAAAGACGAAGGACTGGTTTCATTAGGTATAATCCCTAAACACAATAGTTAAGAAACACTTTGTGTTTGGTTATTTATAGTTTAGCTTCGATTCAAGCGGTTAGTCGATGTTCGTTCACTAAACAAGTTCGTTTTTGAAAATTCCGCCTCCCCACAAGTATTGGGGTGTACTACATCGACTTACAGTGCCGTAGGGAGCGGATTGTGGTTCAATTAACGGGAGTCCGAATTAAGATGTTGGGCAAGAAAAGAGTGAGAGAGATTTCCTTCTATCAAACTTTCCTTATCCTACCCTAACACGTGAGAAAACTACACCTATTACAAGAAAAAGGAAAATAAAACAAAGGAGGAAGATAGAAAGAAAGAGGTTAGAAGATTACAACTAGCTATTTGAGACCTCACTTTGGCAAGGATCAAGCTTAAGCATCATTGTTGTTTAAGGATAAAGAAAAAGAGAACAAGAAAGAAACAAACAACAAATAACAACAACTAGATTAGCAAATGAAAAATACAAGCAATTATAATTAACAATCATAACAAGACAAGCATGGTAACAAAAAGAACTCTTTATTCATCACTTCACTCACAAAAGCTCACTACAAGGTTTAATGGAGAAGAGATGAGAAGAGGAAGAAGAACAACAACATATATCCTAAAATATAAATACAAGAATAAGCACCCTTGGCTTTGGCAAATTCTGGACTATTTATAGGCAGGGAACTGGAAACCTAGGGCAACAATCTGCCATAAAATAAAATTACCAAACTACCCCCAGAAGACGACCCACTGAAGAGTCGGCATGGCCGCGGTGTTAGGCCATGAAATTTGGTGGTTTTCCCTGGTTTTTAGTACTCTTCGGTGTGGTATATGTTGTTTCTCAGAATCTCTTCACAATATTTCCAGAATTTCAGCAGAACAAAGGGTGATGTAATGTGGATCTTTTGTCATGATTTTTCTTGAGCTCCGCGTAGATATGTTGGATCTTGTGTTGACATTGAGCTTTGTGCATGAAAATGATATTGATTTGCCATTTTGTCCCTTAAACTGGTGTGTGGCAACATACGGATTGAGAGCGGAGACCCGTGTTTTATCTGTGGTTGGCAGTAATCCGGAATTTGTCGTGCTTTTCCATGAATTTCACTATTTAGAGCTGAGAACCTGTATCCTGCAATTGACTAGCAAACACGGCTCAAGAGTACCTACCGATAAGCAATGTGATAAAAATTGGGCGTTTTAAAAATGCAAAAATCTGATATGAACAAATACCCCTAAACTTATCATTTGCTCGTTGATTGGTAGAGTTTTTGCGTGCTAAGTTTGTTGCCGCAATCAAGACTGTTTCGCTTGTAGCTAGCCGGTTGAGTACGGGTCGTCCTTAGGGAGATGGGAATCTTTTTCTATGTGCTTTAACGAGTTAAGTCCAATTTTCCAGGGTTTGTTTTTAGATTGCTTAAGTGCTAAAATGATATATATAGAGAGCTTGTTAGGATTAGGTTAGTTTGAGTTAGGAGTCGCTCACTTCTTTCGTTGCCACTCTTAATATCGGTGTTACGGTAATCGGCAACAACGGGGATTAGCACGACTAGGAAGGAACTTGCGAGTATAAGCTTGGCTTTCCAACGCTTAAGTTCTTCCTTTTGGTGCTTGTTCGTCCGTTCTTGGCTCTTAGCCTTAACCTCCGGTTAATTCAACCACAACCAGTCTCACTACGGAATCACCGCTATCATGTAGGATAGGGTGCCGTAGGGAGCGGATTGTGGTTCAATTAACGGGAGTTCGATTTAAGATGTTGGGCAAGGAAAGAGTGAGAGAGATTTTCTTCTCTCAAACTTTCCTTATCCTACCCTAACAAGTATGGAAACTACTCACCCATTACAAGAAAAATGAAAATAAAACAAAGGAGGAAGATAGAAAGAAAGAGGTTAGAAGATTACAACTAGCTATTTGCGACCTCACCTTGGCAAGGATCAAGCGTAAGCATCATGGTTGTTTAAGGATAAAGGAAAATAGAACAAGAAAGAAACAAACACAAATAAAAACAACTAAGTTAACAAATGAAAATTACAAGCAATAATAGTTAACAAAATAAAAAGACAAGCATGGCAAGAACAAGAACTCCTTTATTCATTCTTCACTCACAAAAGCTCACTACAAGTTTTTTAATGGAGAAGAGATGAGAGGAGGAAGAAGAAGAACAACAACATATAACCTAAAATCTAAATACAAGATTATGGACCCTTGGCTTTGGCAAGTTCTGGACTATTTATAGGCAGGGAACTAGAAATCTAGGGCAACAATCTGCATCTTCATAAAAAGACCAAAATAACCCTAAAACATCAGCAGCTGAGGAGGCCGTACGGCCGCGGTTCCGCGGCCTAACCATGCTTATGCCGCGGAACAGCGGCGCTTTGGAGGAATTGGCTGCTCGGATTTTTTGTGCTTCTTAGTGTTGATGTTTGGATCAGTTTGGTACACTTTGTTTCTCAGAATCTCTCCACATTTCTTCCAGATTTGCAGCAGGTCAAAAGGTGATTTGATGTGGATCTTTTTGTCATGATTTCCTCGAGCTCCGCGTAGATTTCTTGGATCTTGTATTGCCATTGAGCCTTGTGCATGAAAATGACATTGATTTGCCATTTTGTCTCTTAAACTGGTGTGTAGCAACATACGGATAGAGAGCGGAGACCCGTGTTTTATCTGTGGTTGGCAGGAACCCGGATTTTGTCGTGCTTTTCCATGAATTTCACCGTTTAGAGCCGAGAACCTGTATCCTGCAATTGACTAGCAAACACGGCTCAAGAGTACCTACCGATAAGCAATGTGATAAAAATTGGGCGGTATAAAAATGCAAAAATTTGATATGAACAAATACCCCCAAACTTATCATTTGCTCGTCCCGAGCAAAGCCAATTTATTCACAAAAAATTCCTAACCTCACTTTCGCGGGGAACGCGATTGCACTGAGCATGTGCAACAAGCCATTAAACCTCTAGGTGTCCCTAGTAGGAAGAGTGTTGTCTCCTGAGGGTTTTTAGCGGATACTACCCACAAAATCCGGTCAAGCTAGTTTTTTGCAAAATTACTATGATTCAAACCCCTAAAGTTTTGTTTCAGAAAAAAACAATTCTATGATCCCAAGTCTAGACTATCGAACCTTTATTTTTCACACCTCGCTTCTTATTTAACTTAAGATTTTATATGTCTTTACGTGCAGTGTAAATAGTGTCGTTAAGTTCCAGAAGGATCGATTAAAGTCATCATGTCACACAATAAAGCCCAGATAACAATTTTAAAAGGATCACATAAGTTTTATAAAGAGTTAAGTATTTTACAAGTTTCGTTTTCCAGTAAGGTTTCAACTTCAGAATTTCTATCTCCCTTAACAGGAAACTAGGTCTTATTTTTTACTCCACCTTTTTCTTGTTTTCATTTCATACACACCTCTGTGAACCTGCAATAGTCTTTATCAAAGAATAAAACCTTCATATCTCCGCTAGAAATATTTTTTATAAAAACCTGTCTTTTGTCAAGATTATTCTCACACAAAGAACCGTTAGGAATTTTAACTCAGAGAGAACACTTGCTTGACTTTGTTTTAATCTGGACTTTCTAGGCTTCTTAGCGAGCTTTGGGCCAATGCATCCAAACCAGTTGGTTTTAGGGCATTAGGTGTAGAAACACCCCAGCGGACTTAATTACTCAAGTTACCTAGGTCCAAAAACAAAAGACAGTTTGGCGTGAAAATCATGATGATTTAATACGAACGGAGATATAACCGGCAGTTCAATTATTTTTTTGGATAAAAGACGTGTTTAGTGGGTTCGGTGTGTAATCATTCCAATCAAGTTCCAGATGGGTTATTTTTCAGACTTAGTTCCAATTAAGGCATCAATAACATTCCTTCATATTCACTTCACTTCATAAACTATTCTTCGTATTACTTATTTCAGAACAAACCTATTTGATCCTCAGAAAATCATTTATCTATTTAAAAGTTTTTAGACATAAAAGACTTGTCATCTAATTTCCAAAACTCACGACACGTGTAGTGTGATGTAAAGACGTATATCAGCTATAGTTAACTTCAAAGGAGAGTTATCTTTCAGGTTTTCAAAATCTAAACATAAGATTTAGTTATTCTTATTTTATCAAACAAAACCGTCGAAATGTTGAATCAGAGTTCTCCCACTAGCTAATTTGACAGAAAAGTTTTTATGTTTTTAGAAAATTTTCAGATTTTTATGGATTTTATGGATTTTAATATGCAGATGCAAAATATACATATGAATGCGAAGGTTAGAAATGCGTACCGAGCGTACCCCCAAACTTAAACTGGACAGTGTCCTCACTGTCATTGCATGAAGAGATCGTTTGAAGGGTCAAAATTGTCGGTTAGATATACACAAAAAAATAATTATGTTTTTAAAGAGTAAAAAAGGAAAAGAATATCCACAAATAAATACAAAAAGGTATATACATACCCCCCAAACTTATTTGGAACAGTGTCCACTGTTCTTGGCTGGATAACCGAAGTTTGGTGGTAGGCAGAGGAAGATTATGCAGGGTAAACCGGCTTCTGTAAGACCAGGAGCTCCTCTGTTGGTTCGGCGCTAAGGTACGGTTTTAGTCGGTGTCCGTTCACTTTGAAAAATGAACCGTCCTTTGGATTCTCCAAATCCACAGCGCCCAGAGGATACACATTCCGCACAAAATACGGCCTTTTCCAGCGAGATCTGAGCTTTCCTGGATGGAAGTGTAGCCGTGTGTCGTAAAGCAGTACCTGCTGACCAGGTACGAAGGTTTTGCGCAAAAGGTGTTTATCGTGAAACACCTTTGTTCGGTTTTTAACGAAAACCGCGTTATCGTAAGCCTCATCCCTAAGCTCGCTCAATTCGTTCAGTTGAAGCTTCCGATGGCTGCCCGCATCTTCGAGAGACAGATTCAGTTCTTTTATCGCCCAAAATGCGCGATGCTCTATTTCAACAGGTAGGTGGCAAGCCTTTCCGTACACAAGCCGATAGGGAGACATGCCAAGATCGGTCTTATAAGCGGTTCTAAATGCCCAAAGGGCATCAGTGAGTTTCAGCGACCAGTCTTTTCGGTTTTTGGAAACCGTCTTCTCCAGTATCTGCTTGATTTGCCGATTTGAAACTTCGGCCTGCCCACAGGTTTGGGGATGGTAGGGGGTAGATAGCTTATGATTAATGGAATATTTCCGCATCAAGGCCTCGAAAGTCTTATTGCAGAAATGAGTTCCATTGTCGCTAATGATCGCTCTGGGGTGCCCAAACCGGGAAAAATGTTTTCTTTAAGAAACCTAATGACAACCTTGTTGTCGTTAGTCCGGCTGGGCACAGCCTTGACCCACTTAGAGACGTAATCAACAGCGAGAAGGATGTACAAGTTCCCGAAAGAGCTGGGAAACGGCCCCATGAAATCTATCCCCCAAACGTCGAAAATCTCCACAACCAAGATTGGTTGGAGCGGCATCTCGTTCCTCCGGGATATCCGGCCCAAGTGTTGGCACCGGGAGCAAGTCTTGCAATAGTCATGAGCGTCTTTGAAGAGTTGTGGCCAGTAGAAATCACATTGCAAGATCTTCTCAGCTGTCTTTCTGGGGCCAAAATGACAGCACACTCTTGAATTCCTCGTCAGGGACACACCGACGAATAATCTGGTCGGGACAGTGCTTGAACAGATAGGGTTCGTCCCAGTAAAAGTGTTTTACTTGGGATAAGAAGCGAAGTCTGTCCTGATTTGACCATTCAGTCGGTAGTAATCCTGTGGCCAAATAGTTCACAATATCTGCGAACCAGGGTTCGCAAGATACTGTCAAGAGCTGTTCATCTGGGAAAACGTCGTTGATAGGAAGTTGAGGCGACGGCGAAGAAGGAAGTCATGAGAGATGGTCGGCGACTACGTTTTCACATCCTCTTTTGTCCTTAATGACAAGGTCAAACTCTTGAAGCAAGAGGATCCAACGTATTTGCCAAGATTTTGCATCTTTCTTCGCAAAAAGATGGCGCAGAGCAGAATGATCTGTGTAGACAATGACTGGAGAGCCGATGAGGTAGGGCCTGAACTTTTCTAAAGTAAATACAACAGCTAAGAATTCCTTCTCAGTTGTTGTATATTTAAGTTGGGCGTCGTTCAGGGTTCGGCTAGCCTAATAGATTACGTGCGGCATCTTGTTGATGTGTTGTCCAAGGACAGCACCAATGGCAAAGTCGGATGCGTCGCACATAATCTCAAATGGGTGCGTCCAGTCAGGTGAAGAAAGAACGGGAGCAGAAGTGAGTGAGCTTTTTAATGACTCGAATGCAGTCACACTGTCACGACCCGAAAGAGCACGTGACTGGCCCTTGAACCATATGAAGTCTATAGGACCCCATCTGATCCAAGTAAGCCAAAAGCCCAGCAATTTAAAACCATTTAAAGAGTAAATAAGGAAAACTGTTTTTGAAAAGTAAGGAAATCATGTTTGGAAATCAAAGTTTTTAAATAACTAAGCCGAATATGCATTTTTTTTAAATGTGTAACCTTTCCTGAAAATTTCGGCAGAGTTTCCTTTGTAAAAAACTGGCCCCGAACGGGGTACAACAAGAATAATATATATGAAATGATAAAAGGCATCCCCAAGCGGGAGCTAGCTCTTCGTCCATCGACGGTCACAACCACGCAAGCAATAATAATATACAACGCCAAAGGGCGAAGATCAAAACCCCAAAAAAAAAGAAACTCAAAACAGCCAGAAAACCGTAATACTACTAGCGCGACTCTAAGGTCGAAATAAAACAACACTGTTTTCTAAGTCTGAAACAATAAACAAGTTTTGGTTGATGGACAATTCTAGATACAATGAATAATACAAATACAATAGCGGTTCTGATACAAAAGAACCCACCTAACCAAGCAAGTTACCCATATGAAGCAGTGTGCCAGAAATGCCGCTATGGAATCTGTACGGCAAAAACCTGCAAGAACTGGGGCACAACGGGGGTGAGTTGCCAACTCGTGAATAGAAAGATATCTATAAGCAGGAATCGAATGCATGACCCATCCTAGGTCAATACGATCAGATATAAATAAACCTCAAAATGAATAAAGCTGAAGCATGCTAATCTGGCAATATAACCTCTATACATGAGTGTAGTGCCAAGTGCTCGTGCTAGTGCCTCAGGTAATAGTATGTCATGAATATGAGGTATAAACAATGTCATCAAATCTGCACACACGTGGATCCCGTCCACTCGTCACCTACTGACAATAACCATCATGCAAGTATATATCAGAAAACCTGTGCATGGAAATATGAGGATATAATCCACCCGTGTCCCTCACGACACATCAATATCATGGAACCGGAGTGCCCAGCATCGGCACTCGAAAACATCATGAAAACTGTGCCCAGCATCGGCACAAAACATAAGTCTCAGTATCTCGATACCTCTGTATCTCGAAATCTCAATGTCTCAATCACAAAATCTAGGGCGCCGTCAATCCAGATCGGCCCCTACCATCCATCTCAAGACCACGACGGTATCCTCCGGATATCCGACGCGTCGGGTAAAATCACCGGTAGGTAGTGCTCCCCTGCCAGGCTCAACGTCATCACCACATTCCTCTTGCCCCAGGGTACCGCACCGGGTCCACCATGTACCCGAAACGGTTCATCCGTCTCCTCGAATCGGG
This sequence comes from Agapanthus africanus, assembly GCA_030015575.1. Taxonomy (NCBI): domain Eukaryota; kingdom Viridiplantae; phylum Streptophyta; class Magnoliopsida; order Asparagales; family Amaryllidaceae; genus Agapanthus; species Agapanthus africanus. The sequence continues at coordinate 456,745,329 of JASDDO010000014.1, read as the reverse complement.
TTTCCAAATCCATCAGCAAACTCATGGTGGACGACTCATACATCATGGGAAAACCGCACTTTTTATTTTAAAGAGAGAAAGGTAGTTTATATAAGTTTTGCGGTTTTCCCCCAAATCCAGAAAATCTCATGGAAATCCGAATCCAATCCTCAATAGCATGTAAACAGTGCATATAGGCATAAAAATCCATGAATAATAACATGCATGATGTAACAAGTAATAATTACAATGTCTAATCTAGCATATAAGGCAAGTACACTAATATCATGTCTAAATTATTAGCTAACAACCTATGTCGATGCAATAATATTTTCTAAGGTGTACGTGACATGGCAATTACCGATGAAGATGTGAGTGAGCCGGCAAGTAAGTGTACGTGGTACATACGCATCATCGGTAATGGTGCTGGTGTCCTAACAGCATAACATCAATAATGGAGTATGAAACATAATATAAGCATGCGATGCAAATAGCAGGAATATGCGGAAACGAATAATCAACGCAAAAGCACATAACCTGCCCCAATAGATATGTCATGTAACCTTGCCTTTTGAAATAAGACGAATCAGGGCTTTTGGTAAAGTAAGGGCTACGGTGTTTTAAGAAAAGATGCATCATTTGAAAATATCCGTATAACCCTTCTGCTTATCTTTAAAATATCCCCGATTCGTTAGTTTTGAAATAGGTATGACTCGGTCTAGTCTAATGTCTACCAAGTAATCTAGACAGGAGGGGTATGAAACCACCTAAATCTGAGTCGGTATATATATATAGATATGATAGTCGGTGATCTCGCCTCAATAACATATCGTAAGATATCCTCGAGTTATGAGTGCGGATCTATCATCAATATCGGCTCGTACGGTAGATCGTCGTACGGCATCCCAATAGCTGGTTAGGGGTCAATATCACCCAATCTCATCACATAACAGGTATCACTATCATCAGATCGCACAATCTGGGGTACTACTCTAAGTCTAGTACAAAACGATACCATCTATCAAGTATGAATGCGGGTAAAGCACAGGTCCAAAGGCCCGCTAAAACTATCATATCGCACCTCAAAAGGCGACTGTGTCACACCGCCGATCTCACGGCCTCACATCAAGTGACACCTCAAACCCACGTATCATCCTCAAATCCCGTATATAAACACATAGTCCCATACCCATGTGTAGATATACACACCAACAAATGAGAGAATGAATGCAAGAATGTGTGTAAGTAAATGTGTAAATGTAGGTATGAGTGCAATCGCTACCCTAGGGTTCGCACTATACTACACCAACAATCTTAGCATCAAAATACCATTATCAATGATCCTATCCACACATAATAAATATACGTGTGTATACGTATTCGTATACAACCCCACGGACTGCGGGGGTGCTATACGCCATCCACCTGACTTCTCCCCGTAGATATAAATCTACTCACCTGTATCCTGCGTGTCGGTGTCGATATCACCGTCATCTTCTGCATCGCCTCGGATCGTCGCGGGGTACCGATCGATCCGTGTCCTTCGGTCTTCAATCCGCTCCCATAGCTTGTTGCGGCTGTCCCGGTGAAATCCGCTCTCCGATCTCCTCGTCGGAAGGGCATCACATCAAGGAATCTTTATACGGGCTCCCGCCTCGAACCGAGGCAACTCGGACATGAAGTTTGCTAGTCGACATGTCCAAGAATGTAGGATATCTTGTCTCGAGACATCCAAACTATTGGGTGGAGGTGAATTGGAGTTGCCACTTGGTGAAGGAGAAATGTGAGCAAAGGAAAATTGCAAGTCAAGGAAATCATTGTGAGGCTCGGCCACAGCAACATGCTCAGGAGATTTCTTAGAGTTGGAGTTGTAATCTAAAGTGGTGCTCTGTGGAATTTTCAAATTGGAGAGAGAAGATAATTGTGGTGAAGTGAATGATTAATTAATCCAAAGAAATTCAAACAACCCCTCAACATAAAACCTCACCATCCTAAGCTCCCCAGCCCCACACCACACCAAAACCCCTCACGTTTTGGGGCAGCCCCCATAATTGCAGAGAAACCCCAGCCCCCTAAACTCAGCCAACACCCAAAAAAAAACACAAAAAAACCATGCCTCATAAATGAAGCATGCACAGTGCTCGGCAGCCCCCATCCCCCACAGTGCAAGTAATGGCAAGAGGGAAAAGGTCAATGGTCACATGGTCCAACCCATACCTCTCTCTCACCAACCACATTCTTTTCTCTTTTCTTTTCTTTTCTTTTCTTTTCTTTTCCTTTTCTTTTCTTAAATCCAAACCTTCTCACATCAATAGTGATCCCAAAATAAAACCATGGCTAGAAAAATGTAACACAAGTCCAAAATGATATGTGCACAATTTTGCACAAAAAGCCAAAAATCCGATTAGCGATTTTTAATCGCGATTAGCACTAAATTAGCATATAAATGATCAAAAACACTTAAAAATGGCATAATCCCAATAAATAACCCATTTTAGAATTTTCCATAATTTTTCTCCATTTATTTGCATTAATTATTAATTTAATATTAAAATAATCAATAAAATAATATTAAATCATAAAAATTCCTAAAAATAATATTTTATTATTTGGAAATGTTACACACACAGCTCGAGTTGAAGTCGGATGGCGTGTCCTTGGCCAGCAAAAAAGTCAAGGGCCTAGCAATCTTGCTAAAGTCCTTGATGAACCGTCTATAAAAACCGGCATGGCCAAGGAAGGCTCGGATGTCTCGGACGCATCTGGGAGGAGGGAGATTGGAAATGACATCAATCTTTGCTTTGCCAACCTCTATGCCATTTTGCGAGATGATATGTCCTAAGACAATACCTTCGCGCACCATGAAGTGGCACTTCTCCCAATTCAAAGTGAGATTCTTGTCCTTACATCGGGTAAGGACAGCGTCGAGATACAGCAAACACTCGTTAAAGGAATCGCCGAAGATGGAGAAATCGTCCATGAAGATCTCTAGGAATTTTTCCACCATGTCTGAGAAGATTCCCATCATACACCGATGGAAGGTAGCGGGCGCATTGCATAACCCGAAGGGCATGCGACGATATGCGAACGTGCCGAAAGGACAAGTGAATGTGGTCTTGTCCTGGTCTATTTCAGCGATGGGAATTTGATTATAGCAGGAGTAGCCATCAAGAAAGCAGTAGTACTCGTGTCCGGCCAATCATTCAAGCATTTGGTCAATGAAAGGTAGCAGAAAGTGATCTTTCCGCGTTGCGGCGTTGAGTTTTCTGTAATCGATGCACACTCGCCACCCAGTTTGGATGCGAGTAGGGATTAACTCGTTCGCCTCATTAGTGATGACCGTTATGCCCGATTTCTTGGGGATAACGTGAATGGGGCTAACCCACTGGCTTTCAGAGATAGGGTAAATGATACCACTATCCAGACACTTCACGATTTCCTTTTTCACAGCCTCTTTCATGACTGGATTGAGCCGTCTTTGTGGATCCCTGGCTGGTTTGGCATCATCCATCAGATGAATGTGATGTTCAAGGATCAGGGGACTAATCCCCTTGATGTCCGCCATGGACCAGCCAAAAGCTTGCCTATTGTTGTGCAAGACCGCAAGAAGGGCTTTCTCTTGCTCTGGAGCTAGAGAAGCCGAGATGATAACAGGGAGGGCCTCGTTCTCACCCAAGTAAGCGTACTTAAGGTGAGACGGCAAAGGCTTGAGTTCGTGCGTTGGAGGTGAAACGATTGAAGGCAAGATTGGTGAAAAGGTCTCGAACTCAAAAGATTCCAGCAAAGGTTCAAAACGAGTGTAAGCGACCGAGTTGGATGGTTCAGGTAACTCATCCGAAAATTCGAAGGATTCAAACTCAAGTTGTGAGCGGCTAAGATCGTTCGAGAACGTGAAACACTCGTAGTCATTGTCGGGCGCAGAAACAGCAGCAGGTTCGAAGAGGAACGCACTAGTGGCGTTAAGGTTATCGTGATCGAACAAAAACTCCTCGAATTCACACTCTTCATGGGTGATCTCCTGGATTGAGCAAATGTCCAGTATATGAGAATTAGGTTCGGAGGGCTAATTCCCCAACCTAAAAATGTTGAGTTCAATTGTCATGTTTCCAAAAGAGAGGTTCATCGAACCATTGCGACAATTGATCACAGCATTTGAGGTTGCAAGGAATGGGCGACCGAGTATCACCGGAATTTGATTCCGGGGGTTAGCTACAGGCTGTGTGTCTAATACAATGAAGTCAACGGGGAATATGAAGTCCCCGACTTTGATTAACACATCCTCTAGCTCACCCCTAGGATGGGTGATCGATCGGTCGGCCATTTGGAAAGTACAGTGTGTGGGTTTCAGCTCTCCTACGCCTAATTGCTCGTATACTGAGTACGGAAGCAGGTTAACACTGGCACCAAGATCTAATAGTGCGCGGTTGATGTTCTTATCCCCAATGGTAATAGAAATCGTAGGACAGCCAGGGTCCTTCCGTTTTTGTGGTAAAGATTGGGTAAGAGCATCACTCATAGCACTAGCCAAGAAAACTTTCTTGGGTACCTGAGACTTCCTCTTTTTCGTGTACAAATCCTTAAAGATTTTCGCGTAGGACGGGACTTGTTGGACAGCATCTAAAAGAGGAATGTTAATGTTAACCTGCTTAAGTAACTCCAGAATCTTCTCCATTTGTGGATTTTGTTTATTGGACCTCAACCGGTTTGGAAATGGAACGTTTTTAAAAGTGGTTGAGTCCAATGTTTGTGGAGGAGATTGTGGAGTTGGAACGGATCCCAGAGCTGGTGTTTTCGTAGAGTTAGAAGTGGGTCCGTTCAGAGCAGAAGAAGAAGAAGAAGAAGAGCCTTTTGAAGAATGAAGAATAGACTCAGAAGACGAGGAAGGAGAAGAAGAAGAAGCGGCCGGGGTGTCATTATCCTCCATTGTTGTGCCGATGTTGTTGTGTAGCATCCTTCCTGATCTCAACGTAGTCACGGCACTCACATTATGGTTCTGTTGTTCAAGAGAAACATGTACATTATGTGGGTGACCGGGATTTGGGAGTGGTTGAGATGGAAGCTTCCCCTTTTCTCGCTCGCTTAACGCCGCATTCAGCTGTGCAATCTGGGCTTCGATGGTCTTGATGCTTTGCCCGTGTGCAGCAGTGTGTTGCACCAAAGACTGAATAGACGAATGGATGTTGGCGGTGGATTGTGTCGATTGTTTAACGAACGCCTCCAGACTTCGTTCTAGCGAGGAAACCTTATCGTTGTTTGATGGAACAAAGTTGTTTTGTGGAAAAGAATTGTTGGGTGCAAAGTTGTTCGTCTGATTTTGAAAAGGTTGGGGTTGGAAGGGCTGCTGAAACTGATGTTGAGTTTGTTGTTGCGCTTGTTGTTGCGGAGGAGGTGGCCTCTGGAAGTTGTTGCCTTGGAATTGATTCTGATTCTGATTCCAGGAGAAATTGGGGTGGTTCCTCCAACCAGGATTGTAGGTGGAAGAGTATGGATCATTCATCGGTCTTTGCTGAAATGCAGCATTAACCTGATCCTGTCCTTGAGATGGTGGATTGTAAGGACACTTTTCGGTTAAGTGAGAAGGATCGGAACAACAAGTGCAAATGGTACGAAGGGGAAGAACAGGGGTAGGAGCAGGAGAAGAAAATTTGCTCTCTATCGCTTCAAGCTTTCTCGTTATTGCAGCCATTTCAGCTTTCATCGCAATAAAGACATCAAGTTGGTGAATTCCTACCATAGACTGACCGGTAGAAGTAGAGGTAGAAGAAGAAGAAGTCGGTCCGGTGCTCTCCCATTGTAGCGTTTGCTCCGTAAGGTCGTCGAAGAATTGCCACGCTTCCTCGTCAGATTTCGATAGGAAGTGGCCCTGACAAATGGTTTCCAACAACTGCTTGGTTGCTGGGTTCAGGCCCTCGTATAAGGTTTGGCAAAGTTTCCATCTCTCGATACCATGGTGAGGACACTGAACAAGAAGGTCTTTATACCGGTCAAAGCACTTCCAGAAGGGTTCAGAAGGAAGCTGAGAGAATTGGTTGATTTCGTTACGGATCCTTGCGGTTTTATGATTCGGAAAAAATTTCTTGAGAAACGCTTTCACAAACTCGTCCCAACTGGTTATGGAGTGGGAATCGGTGCTATATAGCCATTTTTCAGCAAGATCGCATAAAGTGAACGGAATGACCCGTAGCCGTATAGCATCGTCCGACAGCTGGGTGGTTTTCATCATGGCACAAACATTTTGGAACTTGTTGATGAAGATATAGGCATATTCAGATTCAAGCCCATGAAATCGCGGAAGCATGTTGATGAAGTGGGGCTTAATTTCAAAGTTATCCCCATTGGCCGGTGGAAGAGAAAGACAGGTGGGAAGTGCAGAACGGGTGGGATAGAAACGATCCTGGAGCGCGATTCGCTGCGGCGCTACAACAGGCGGGGGTGGTAGGGTAGTTTCCTCCGTAGGAGGTGGAGTCAATGAGATGTTTGCGTTAAATCCTGACATCGCGGAAGAAGAGGTTGGTGAAGGTGAAGGTGAAGATGTATGAACAGAATTCCTGTCAACGTCGGAGTTGGCCGGCAAAGGTAAGGGTGAAAGAGGCGTGGACGGAGTTTCGACGTATGAGTCGATCGCGTAGTCGGTAGCGACTAACGTAATGCGGACTAGGCGGGCGCTAGTGTCCCGAGTCCAAGCGGACATACACTAAACGAGTTTAGTATAGTCAAAGCGGAGAAGGTGAGGGTAAGAAAACGTCAATGAAGAAATACGATAGGTGGTGGGTGAAAAAATGGATTCTGGCGACAAAGGGCAAGTTTTTATAAAAGTTTTTGGTTTTCTGGTTTTTTTTTTGAAAGAGATTTACAGAAATATGTACGGAATTACGGCTTCAAGCAATCACAAACAAGATATGCACAATCACACCGAGATCTAGGGTCACCTAGGTCAGCTAGACAGCTCCTAACTGTTCCAAAAGGCTAGAAATAGGACCTCAAACCGCCTCTTCTCCAACAATTGCGGCCAGGTAAGTGCCAGGTAAGTGGGAGGCTCCCCACTACGTAAGTAGTGGTCCTAATTAAGTAACCACTTGCCTTGGACACACTTGCCTAGACACCGCAAAAGTAAGGATAGGATAAACGGCCGATGCCTGTAACTAGTCCTCTGTCCTATTGAGCGCGAAGTCCTTAGGGATGAGTCTAGTATTTTTTTAATTAACAATGGTCAATGCATATTCGTTTGTGATTTCTGGGGTCCTGGGAAGGGTGATTAAATCCCCACCCAATCTGAATTGGTTTCAAGCCCCTTAAAGTCCGTATTAATAAATACAAAGCAGTAACAAATCAACTGCAAACAATTTTTATTTTAGCGCGGCGCAAAGAATCCTGCACAAAAACTGTTTACTGGAAAGGGGAAGAGAGTTTGCGCAAAGAATGCTGCAGAAAACACAATTCAGTGGAGTTCAGAGGAGTGGAGAGGAGAAGAGAGAGACTTACAAAAGTTTTGGAACCCTGATACCCTCAAAGAACCGCGGATCCGCAGCCTAAGCAAGCTTATGCCGCGGTTCCGCGGCTTTATGGAGTCTTTGTTGCTTCATTTTTCTGGTAGGTTCTGCTTTGGGTGTCCTCTTCGCTTCGGGATTTCCTGAATCTTGATTTGATTACTGTATCTGCTCCAGAATTTTGTAGTAGACCGTTGGCTCCGTCTTGATCCGTCGCGGTGTAGCCGCGAAATATGGGTCTAACTTCCCATGTCTTTAGCACTGAACTCAACCTTCTTTTTATCCTGCACACTTGCACAAAAACTAATCAAAAATAACAAGATGATTTTTTTACAATATATTTTTTTTTGGTTGTTTTTATATTCACAAATTAACCCGAAATTACACAAAGAAATAAACTACCGTCTCCCCGGCAACGGCGCCATTTGATTGGTAGAGTTTTTGCGTGCTAAGTTTGTTACCGCAATCAAGACGGTTTCGCTTGTAGCTAGCCGGTTGAGTACGGGTCGTCCGTAGGGAGATGAGAATCTTTTTCTATGTGCTTTAACGAGTTAAGTCCAATTTTCCAGGGTTTGTTTTTAGATTACTTAAGTGCTAAAATGATATATATAGAGAACTTGTTAGGGCTAGGATTAGGTTAGTTTGAGTTAGGAGTCGCTCACTTCTTTCATTGCCACTCTTAATATCGGTGTTACGGTAATCGGCAACAACGGGGATTAGCACGACTAGGAAGGAACTTGCGAGTATAAGCTAGGCTTTCCAACGCATAAGTTCTTCCTTTTGGTGCTTGTCCGTCCGTTCTTGGCTCTTAGCCTTAACCTCCGGTTAATTCAACCACAACCGGTCTCACTACGGAATCACCGCTATCATGTAGGATAGGGTGCCGTAGGGAGCGGATTGTGGTTCAATTAACGGGAGTTCGATTTAAGATGTTGGACAAGGAAAGAGTGAGAGAGATTTCCTTCTCTCAAACTTTCCTTATCCTACCCTAACAAGTATGGAAACTACTCACCCATTATAAGAAAAATGAAAATAAAACAAAGGAGGAAGATAGAAAGAAAGAGGTTAGAAGATTACAACTAGATATTTGCGACCTCACCTTGGCAAGGATCAAGTGTAAGCATCATGGTTTTTTAAGGATAAAGGAAAATAGAACAAGAAAGAAACAAACACAAATAACAACAACTAAGTTAACAAATGAAAATTACAAGCAATAATAGTTAACAAAATAAAAAGACAAGTATGGCAAGAACAAGAACTCATTTATTCATTCTTCACTCACAAAAGCTCACTACAAGTTTTTTAATAGAGAAGAGATGAGAGGAGGAGGAAGAACAACAACATATAACCTAAAATCTAAATACAAGATTATGGACCCTTGGCTTTGGCAAGTTCTGGACTATTTATAGGCAGGGAACTGGAAATCTAGGGCAACAATCTGCCTCTTCATAAAAAGACCAATATAATCCTAAAACATCAGCAGCTGAGGAGGCCGTACGGCCGCGGTTCCGCGGCCTAAGCATGCTTATGCCGCGGAACCGCGGCGCTTTGGAGGAATTGGCTGCTCGGATTTTTTGTGCTTCTTAGTGTTGATGTTTGGATCAGTTTGGTACACTTTTTTTCTCAGAATCTCTCCACATTTCTTCCAGATTTGCAGCAGGTCAAAAGTTGATTTGATGTGGATCTTTTGTCATGATTTCCTCGAGCTCCGCGTAGATTTCTTGGATCTTGTGTTGCCATTGAGCCTTGTGCATGAAAATGACATTGATTTGCCATTTTGTCTCTTAAACTGGTGTGTGGCAACATACGGATAGAGAGCGGAGACCCGTGTTTTATCTGTGGTTGGCAGGAACCCGAATTTTGTCGTGCTTTTCCATGAATTTCACCGTTTAGAGCCGAGAACCTGTATCCTGCAATTGACTAGAAAACACGGCTCAAGAGTACCTACAGATAAGCAATGTGATAAAAATTGGGCGGTATAAAAATGCAAAAATCTGATATGAACACTCGTCCCGAGCCAATTTATTCACAAAAAATCCCTAACCTCACTTTCGTAGGGAACGCGATTGCATTGAGCTTGTGTAACAAACCGTTAAACCTCTAGGTGTCCCTAGTAGGAGGAGTGTTGTCTCCTGAGGGTTTTCAGCGGATACTACCCACAAAATCCGGTCAAGCTAGTTTTGCAAAATAACTATGATTCAAACCTTAAGGTTTTGTTTCAGAAAATAACAATTCTATTATCCTAAGTCTAGACTATCGAACCTTTATTTTTCACACCTCGCTTTTTATTTAACTTAAGATTTTATATGTCTTTACATGGAGTGAAAATAGTGTCGTTAAGTTCCAGAAGGATCGATTAAGGTCATCATGTCACACAATAAAGACCAGATAAAAATTTTAAAAGGATCCCATAAGTTTTATAAAAAGTTAAGTATTTTTCAAGTTTCGTTTTCCAGTAAAGTTTCAACTTCAGAATTTCTATCTTCCCTAACAGGAAACTAGGTCTTATTTTTCACTCCACCTTTTTCTTGTTTTCATTTCATACACACCTCTGTGAACGTCTAATAGTCTTTATCATAGAATAAAACCTTCATATCTCCGCTAGAAATATTTTTTATAAAAACTTGTCTTTTTTCAAGATTATTCTCACACAAAGAAACGTTAGGAATTTTAACTCGGAGAGAACACTTGCTTGACTTTGTTTTAATCTGGACTTTCTAGGCTTCTTAACGATCTTTGGGTCAATGCACCCAAACCAGTTGGCTTTAGGGCATTAGGTGTAGAGACACCCCAGCGGACTTAATTACTCAAGTTACCTAGGCCCAAAAACAAAAGACAATTTAGCGTGAAAATCATGATGATTCAATGCAAACGGAGATATAACCGGCAGTTCAATTATTATTTTGGATAAAAGACGTGTTTAGTGGGTTCGGAGTGTAATCATTCCAATCAAGTTCCAGATGGGTTATTTTTCAGACTTAGTTCCAATTAAGGCATCAATAACATTCCTTCATATTCACTTTACTTCATAAACTATTCTTGATATTACTTATTTCAGAACAAATCTATTTGATCCTTAGAAAATCATTTATCCATTTAAAAGTTTTAGACATAAAAGACTTGTCATCTAATTTTCAAAACTCACGACACGTGTAGTGTGATGTAAAGACGTATATCAGTTATAGTTAACTTCAAAGAAGAGTTATCTTTCAGGTTTTCAAAATCTAAAAATAAGATTTAGTTATTCTTATCTTATCAAACAAAACCGTCAAAATGTTGAATCAGAGTTCTCCCACTAGCTAACTTGACCGAAAAGTTTTTATGTTTTTAGAAAATTTTCTGATTTTTATGGATTTTATGGATTTTAATATGCAGATGCAAAATATACATATGAATGCGAAGGTTAGAAATGCGTACCGAGCGTACCCCCAAACTTAAACTGGACAGTGTCCTCACTGTCATTGCATGAAGAGATCATTGAAGGGTCAAAATTGTCGGTTAGATATACACAAAAAAAAAATTTAAAGAAAGGAAGAATAGTAAAAATGGAAAAAAAATATCCACAAATATATACAAAATGGTATATACGTACCCCCAAACTTATTTGGAACAGTGTCCACTGTTCTTAGCTGGACAACCGAAGTTTAATGGTAGGCAGAGGAAGATTATGCAGGGTAAACCGGCTCCTGTAAGACCAGGAGCTCCTCTGTTGGTTCGGCGCTAAGGTACGGTTTAAGTCGGTGTCCGTTTACTTTGGAAAATGAACCGTCCTTTGGATTCTCCAAATCCACACCGCCATGCGGATACACATTCCGCAAAAAGTATGGCCCTTTCCAGGGAGATCTGAGCTTACCTGGATGGAAATGCAGCCGGGTGTCGTAAAGCAATACATGTTGACCAGGTACGAAAGTTTTGCGCAAAAGGTGTTTATTGTGAAACACCTTCGTTCGGTTCTTAACGACAACCACTTTTTCCTAAGCCTCGTCCCTAAGCTCGCTCAATTCGTTCAACTGCAGCTTCCGATGGCTGCCCGCATCTTCGAGAGACAGATTCAGCTCTTTTATCGCCCAAAATGCGCGATGCTCTATTTCGACAGGGAGGTGGCAAGCCTTTCCGTATATAAGCTGATAGGGAGACATGCCAAGTGTTAGGTCCACGTTACCTCTCCCGGTACTTTCGGGGTTGCGGAAACGGTAAAACAAAAAATTTTCTAAACTTTGTAACATGGACCGTAAAAGCCGGATCTTTGCTAAACAATACACTAGCATCCTAACTTGATATGTTATCTACTCGGTTAGGGGTTATACCTCAACTTGAACTCCATCTCTTCTTGTTGTTCTTCACTTCTTGTAGTTCTTCTCTTTGCTTGCTCAATGGTTGATCCGGACTTTGGTCACCTCCGCGGCCTCCTTGAGTCGAAGACGATCCACCCGAGAGATGTACACCGAGCTCCACCTCAAGCCGAGATAACTAGGGCAAGGAGATTGCTAATCTAGAAGCCCTAGGATGTGTAGAGGAGATGTATGGATGTGTTTGTCAAGTGGAATCCTTTTTCTCTCAACACATGAGATCAAAGGAAAAATCAAGAGGAGGAAGAAGAAGGAGCTTGCTAGCAACCATGGAGCTTCTCATTTCAAGAGAGAGAATGAGAATAAAATTATGATACAAAAGAAAAACAACCATGTTTGCAAATAATGCAAAACAACATCATTACTAATCCCATCAAGATAAAGTTGATGGCTACTTTGAAATGACCATTATCATAATCCAAAAGAAAAAGGAAAAGAAAAGAAGAGTGTGGAACCCTCTTGAAAGTCAATGGTCAACCCGGTCATCCGGTCAACAAAGTCAGGAGAGGTCAACGGGGTCAAATGGTCAATGCAATTAGCCATCATAAGATTATCACTAATAGGATTAGTAAATGATGTTCGCGGCTCATAATGGTTTTGACCAAACAAACTGTCAAAACCCTAATGAGTCCGCCTCAAAACGGTTTTGACCGAATCGACTGTCAAAACCCTAATGAGCCTGCCACATAACGGTTTTGGCCGAACCAACTGCCAAAACCCTAATGAGGCACCTCCTCCTTCATCACTCCGAAAAACTGTGCATACACACCTGCATCCGTATTCCGTAGAATGCGGATGCACAGAAGACAAAACAAATCCATCCGTGCAATACTAGGATCCGGCTTAAACCAAAGCCTACTAGTACTGCCTGCCCGAACACCATACGCACACAAGTGTACGTAAGTGATCGCAGCCCTGCCGTAAAACCATACGGCCTCTACACGTTTCGCTCAGTGCAGGGAAACTCTCTGTGTGGGACTCTAAAGACTCGACACTACGCTGGCAGTGGGTTTAACCACAGACCGCAAGCGGCACTAGCTGTACGTAACGGTCCCCAGGTAGATGTCGATAAGAAGGCCGATGAGGTAAACCCATCCGAACTCCTACTGAGCCTGTATGTGACAATCTCCGTACAGTACGGTCTGTTCGTCTGATACATCGCATGTCGGGCCTAGGGAGGCGGCAAGCGTCAGACCCCTAATAGCGGTACAAGTCGTGTCGGAGTGAAGCCCAGAACACCCTGAGATAACACTGGAACCTACCAGTATATCTCGCTTGCCCTGGCCAGGGACTACTTGTGTAATGGCTCTCCTAGACACTGCGCGATGTCAAACCCCAATACCGGGAGAGACGAATCCTGTCTAACCATCACTGCCTCCAAGTGCTTCGGGACTGCTCCCAACTACTACCTGTTTGCATGACTCAGTAGAGCCGTGGTAGGGCAGTAACCAAAGAACAGTGGAAACACACTCGAGGCGAAGTGACAGTGTCAAGTCAGCGGACTAAGCTGTACTCATGTCACCTGGGAACTGATAACTGACGATAGGTATAATACCAACCATCAGTTCCCGACGAGTCCTGTCCAGTGTACTCGTAACCTAACGAGCACCCGCATACTATCTCAAGTACGACGTACCGACGGCTGTGGGACAGACCGTCTCCCGTGCTGGGATGAGAAGCGCATACGCTAGTCAACTCCGGAGCATCGATGCCCTATCTCGATACTCCCACGACTAGGGACGTGTATAAGGATGTGCTTGTAGATTACCCAGCCCCCACGAGTGTGATCGCCATCACAACGCCGGTAATCAAGCAAAGATCCTAAGGGCTCTACTAATTCGTATAGGTGATATAATAAATAAACACACATGTACACATTAAAGAAGAGACAAACCAAGTAGAATACTACTATATTGAGCAAGATTGTCTGTACAACTGTGAATATCCCAAGCTTCCATCAAGTAATATACATACTAGTATGATACAGTAATGGCCTCTAGGGCATATACACTAACAATCTCCCACTTGCACTAAGGCCATGTACTGGCGTATCGAAGACCTATCATCTCGATCAGCCGCTCGAACTGAGTCTGGGGTAAAGCCTTCGTGAATGGGTCCGCAGTGTTGTCCTTTGTGTCCACTCTCCGCACCTCGATCTCCTGTCGATCAATGATCACCCTGATCAGGTGATACCGCCTTAAGATGTGCCTGGATTTCTGATGGGACCTTGGTTCCATCGCTAAAGCTATAGCCCCATTGTTATCGCAATACAAAGGTATTGGGTCAACAATGGACGGTGTTGGAGATAGTGCCCTCATAGTCAATTATTGGATCTCAGGTACGTGATTGCAATGATTGCGGAGGACCTATCCCGGTAGGACAATCTTACTCGAGATGATAGTATGCTATCTGGTTTGCCTTTATCAGTCGTGTACATGTTCAGGTGACTGATTGCATGTTACACTTTGATAGAGCCCTTAGGATCTTGCTTTACTACCAACAGTATGATGGCGATCATATACGTGAGAGTTGGGTAGTTTATATGCATATCCTTAATTGTGGTCCCTAGTCGTGGGAGTTTCGAGACAGGGCATCGATACTCCGGAGTAGACTAGTGTGTACAGTCGAGACCCCGACGAGGGGCGGTGGCCGGTCTCACAAGCCACTGGTGTCAGTTGGATCACCTAAGATGTATACAGGTGCTCATTGGGTTATGAGTACACCGGACAGGACTCGCCGGGAATCTGCTAGTTAGTATTATATCTATCGTCAGATAGCAGTTCCCTGGTGACATGTGTACAGGTTAGTTCATCGACCTGAGATCGTCATTTGTCTCGTATGTGTTCCCACTGTGCTTTGATTTCTACCCTACCACGGCTCAAAGGAGTCGTGCAAACAGGTAGCTTTTGGGTACAGTCCCGAGCCATATGGAGGCACGTGAGCGGATCGGCAGGGGATTCGTCTCTCCCGGTATTGGGGGCGAGATCGTGCTGTGTCTAGAAGAGCCATTACACAAAGCCCACGGCCGTGGCAGGAGATTTACTGGTAGGTACTCCAGTAGTATCTCAGGGTGTTATTGGGCTTCACTCCGACACGACTTATACTGCTATTGGGGGTCTGACGTTACTAGCCCCCTAGGCGGATATGCGATACTCATTGACGAACGGACCGGACTGTATATACATTGTCACTGTTAGGCTCAGTAGGGTTTTCGGAGGAGTTCGCTCATCGGTCTCCCTTGAGTTCGCTCCTCGGCCACCCTTGAGGTCAGTCCGTGGGCAGCCGTTACGCATTGCTAGTGCCGCTGACGGTTTGTGGTTAAACCCACTGCCAGGGTGCTGACGAGTCATTAGAGTCCCCCACAGACAGTTTCCCAAGTTCGGGCGAAACGTTGTAGAGGCCGTATGGTTTTATGGCAGGGTTCGGAAAATGCACGTGCGTTTACGCACGTGTCAGTTTTCGGGCAGATGATACTGGTCGGCTTTAGTTTAAGCCGGATCCGAGTATTATATTGAGTAGGTATAATATCTTTGTCTCAGTTGCATTTGTATTCGGTCGTAATACAAATGCGGGTATGTTTATACAGTTTCGGGGTTATCCTGAAAGTCGTTTCAGGATCACTTTTGGAAGTTGCCAGTTTCCAGTTTTCTATCAGCCGTCTTTTAACATTCTGTTAAAGACGGATTTATCTTTTCATCAGATATGAGTGAGTCATCATTCTAGAAGCTTCTAGAAGTGATGAAGTGACTAGTGACTCACTTGAGTCATTAATGGTTCATTAATGATAAAGCATGACTAGGTTTAATATGATTGGTTTGCTTTTAATGATATCTAGTGATTCATGCTTTGTTGTTAGGTTAAGATAAGTATGAAGGGATATGGTCACCACTTGAAGCTCCTACACTCACCCTCCTCATTCTATATATATGATAAGCCTCCTCTCTCTCTCACTCACTCTCACTTGATAGTTTTTCATGGTTGGAAAAAAGATTATGATAGATTTGGGGTGTATGGAATCCACAACTCATTTCATTCCATCACCCAATTCCCTCGGCAACTTCATTAACCGATCGTCCACGGATTTAGACGAAGTGAGACAAAGTCATCTACTCATTCTCTACATCAATCTTGGTCGTCTCTTTTAGCAAACTTGACGATCGAGTTGCCTCGAGTCAGAGACGGGAGCCCGTTTAAAGAACCGATCATGTGGTGCCACCTCGACGAGGAGATCGGAGATCGACGAGATCGGAGCAGCCGCAACGGAGCGTGGGATGATGGTTGAAGAACGAAGGACTCGGATCGTTCGGTATAACCTTCCTACACTCTTTACAGTTTGTTAGTTTAGCAATAATGGCAGATCCGGGTTAAAGTATACGATAGCGCCAAGTTAAAAAGTTTTTGTTCCGCATTTGGCGTCTGTAGACTGCCAGGGCGCTAGCGTAGACTTACAGTGGTATCAGAGCCTCACCATTTTGCTATACTAACTTGTGCTAACGCGTTTAAAACATCGATCCGACCGAAAATCGAAAAACACAAAAATCCTAGCCGACAGTTTCTGTTTATTTTAAACGGTGTCAAAATTGATTTCTGTATATCTTAAAAATCAGTGCAGGGTTTTCTAAGACATCTGAGAAAAGACGGTCACGTGATCCCACCAAAGCACCGCGCTTCCGCGGTCAAACCTAGGGTTTGACCGCGGAACCGCCGCGCTTCAGAGGGAACAGTGCACCAGTTTTTCTCAGTTGGCTTTATTTGGGATTTTGTGATTTTTGATATATATCATTTACGCCCAGGTTTTGTTACTGTTCACCAGTAAGCCGTGGGGCCCACTTTTTGATATTTGGTCTTTGGTCGATCGTAATTTAAACACGTTAGGTTACAGTGCTTACTTTATATCTCCGACCGGGAATGTCATTTGATCGGTAAACCGCGTCTGATTGCTATAGTTCTTTTAGACGGGTTTGCGAACGTGACTTTCGCGTTGATGTTCTGTGTTGTGCTGTGATGTTGCGGATTTGTCGTGATGGATAGCAGTGTGCAATGGCAGTACAGTTTGAGTTTATTTGTACATTTGATATTGCGGGGCGAGCGTCCAACTTGTGGACAGCCGTCACTGCCTGTTGTATAATATTATTTTGGGGCACGACCAGGTTGCGGTCGATGTACCTATTGTACTATTTTTCATTACTGTACTAGGTTTTACCCCACGACGGAGTGCACGGATAGCCGGGTTCGGGAAAGCAACGGGTCCGCATCTCATGGCTTTGAGAGGCAGAGGGGCCCCACTTCAGAATTGGCAGACTATTCGCCGCACTCGTAGGGGGTACAGGTTGACCCAAGGAGGGGTGCTCAATTTACCGGATTCCGTGAAGTGCCGGGTGTTCCATTCACTATGCTGTGGGGACTGCCTCGCTTCAGGTTTTGGCGGGTAACTTGCCGCACCCGTAGGGGTCTAGGTTTCATTGCACAGGCTATCCACACGACAGGGGAACGTCGAGTTTCAGCAGCGGCTCTGTGAAACTCGGGGATCCCAGATATCTGTATTGTTCTGTGATGCTTATTACTTTTCTGTAATGTTGCATATTATCACGCCTGGAGCGATTATGTATATTGGTTTATATACTATTAGATGTTGTATATGTTTTACACCCGCGCTAGTCCAGTCCCCGCTCTGTCGTTAGTTAAGTAACCTAACGGGTGATGACGGGACCCAGTGACGAATGCGGATGGCATATACGTACATTTTATTTTCGTTCTTTTCTGGTGTGATTGATTGATGGGACTGCGTTGATTCTGATCAATGCAAAGTAAAAACAAACCTGTATACAGTTGTTGGAACAATTTAAAAAGTGTTATTGCAAAGACGTTTCCTTTTGTTATGCATAGCGGTATTCAGTGGAATATCCAGCACCTCATTCGACGAGGCAAGGGCCGATATCCCTTCACCGGGACCGACCCCTTGGACAGAAGTTTGCGTCAGAGTAATAGCTTCACTATAGTCGATTACATGTTGCTTTGCATAGCGGTATTCAGTGGAATATCCTGCACCTCATTCCACGAGGAAAGAGCCGAGATCCCTTTACCGGGAGTGACCTCTTTAGCAAAAGGTTTTCGCCACTATATTTTAAAAAGCTATCAGGTTCCTTCAGCGATATCAAGTTCACTACGCTAAAGGTTTTTCGCCAAAAACCAGCCGTAGCCCTCCGTCACTTCTTTTGGGTATTCAGTAGTATTCAAGCTATGTATTTTGACCTAACGCCAAGGCATAGTGTTTGGTAGCTGCTGGGTATTCAATTGTTGCATAGATAGATGAGTTAGTTTGGGACAGCCGTTCTGCCATTTTGACCTAACGCCAAGGGCATGTGCGGGTGGGTTCAAATTAACAAGATAGTGATGGGTAGAACTTGGCATGTGACTTATGACATTTTGACCTAACGCCAAGGTTATAAGAGCATGGGGCAAAAACTATATCAGGAGTTTCTAAAGAAACTGAAACTTTCCGAGTATGTGCATACCTTCTGGAGTATGAGTAACGTGGATGCATTCCATCACGTTATCATGCGATGAGAGTTGGATCCTGATTCCCACTGATAAGTTGGTTTACTCTTCGGGTGATCCCGATTGATTCTTCTTTAGGTTTGGAGGAGAATTTGACAGGACAGTGGGAGGTTTCCGGATTAGATAAAATGATGACCATTCTGATCTAGGTTAGAGTGCACGCAGAGTGTTTCTTTTCTCTCTCTCTCTTTGGCAGCGACCTTTGACCGACCCTAGACTATGACTCAGTGACCAGGTTGACCGAACCTTCTTAAAATACTGGCTTTTGGATTGTCTGAGTTGCATAAGTCATTGCCACTCCTTCTTTTACCCTTTGAATTTCTCAGAACACCCGTATTACTACGGATATCCACTTCCATTGGATAGAGCCATCGTATGGTTATATACGAACTCGAAGGGACTTCTTCGAGGATGGATCCAGGTTCAGGAGAAATAGAATTGGTTTATTCAGTTGTCTTTTATTATCACCTTCTCTCAGGTTGCGAGAGCTCCTTGGTTTAGGAGAGTACACCTATTACGCCTATTGGATAGTCTTATTCCAAACCATAGGCCGGTGCCGAAAGGTAGGGAATGAAGAAAACCAATTAGCCTAAGTAGGGTGTGCAGAAGGTAATATGTAAAGACAAAATAAAGAGATTAGAAAGAGGGCAAAGTAAATTGCGACTGATATCATTCACGACCAAAACCGCGTACTTCATCGCCGCTCCTATTTCACCTTTAAAAGAATAAGATATTATTCAGTTGTCTTTTATCGTCACCTTCTCTCAAGATGCGATTACTCCTTGGTTTAGGAGGGTACACCTATTATGCTTACTGGATAGTCTTCTTCCAAACCATAGGCTGGTGCCGAACGGTAGGGAAGGAAGAAAACCATTTAGCCTAACGATGGTGTACAGAAGGTAACGACTAAAGACAAATAAAGGGATTTAGAGAGATGGCAATAAAATATACGGTTGAAGTCATGAATTGGATTATGGAAGAGGCATTGCTATGAATACCAGGATACCCCTACGAAACATTTTCATGTTTCAGTGCATTGTTAAGGAAAAACTGTTTTCCCGATTAGACACTTACTCCAAGGGTATGTATTTACCAGGTTTCATTCACATATCTGTATGGTTTTACAGATGATGAGTGGGAGTAAGATATTGGGAATTAGGTGATCATCCTCATTATATCGGAATTCGTTGTAATTGGTGATATTTGAGGAAGTCGCCAGGGTACAGTTTTCCACCTACAACGCACAGGTTTTGAGTTGTTCAACTCAGCGGACTTATACAGAGTATTGTATGTTGTCCAAGTGTCCTTCAGGACAAAGGGGTAGGTCCTCGTACTATGTTCTGTTTACTTATAACTTCTCTAGTATTTAGACAAGTGTTTCGTAAAAATACAAGGTCTAAGTTTTGAGAAGTTGTGGGTATAAGAATAAAGTAGAGAACCAGGTATCACAAGTATCGGGATTCTTCAAAGAGATCGAAGATGTAGATTCTTGTGATTGGTATTCAGATGATAGTGATGGTTTTGAGAAACGTGTTTCTCTTTCAGGTTACTCATAATTGGATGGATTCCTAAGTTGAGTAATGCTGATTAGCCTTTTTCCATTAAGTTGATATGCACTGGAGACAGCTGCATGGATTGAATCTTGGTTCCAATTAAATAAGTGCCAAAGTTTCTGTATTGGACATAGAATGGATCGTACCTTAAAAAAAATTAAGGTACGGGGAGTTGTCCAGCTTATGCTTAAAACCAGACACTGGATAACTCAGGGCACGTTTCTGTAATGGCTGTTTGTGGGTTGACCCTGGCTATGACGAGGGTTGATATTCTACCATTTGGAAGATCAATAGTGATATTGTTCTTGACTCGCCACAGTTTTAGTAAAATGGATTTTTTTTCAGAAAACAGTAGTGGGAGTATGGTAGAACTGGAAGTGATTCCTGAACCACGAACGATTACGGAAAATTTAATAGGACCTATATATTCGATCAGGTCTGACATTCCAATAGCCACTCCGCAGGTATGGTAGGTAACCTCAGGCACTCGAGAGGTACTTCGGTAGCCTCAAGGACGGTGACAGGGAGGTTCTTATCTACCCAGACTTGACACTACTGTTGTTCCAGGATATGAGACCCGGTAGGAGGGTTGTCGTAGTCAGTGGGAGCAGCGGAAGCATAGTGGGCAAGATGCTTATATCTATTTATAGACTTGAGCAGTTATAGCGGAGATAGATCATCTAATTTTGATGTGACAGTCATGGTTTTGACTTCAATCAGAATAGGGGATAGATCAGTTAAGAAGGTAGTAGGGTGTGATGTCATGGTATATGGATGACATACACAGAGTAGGAAGTAAAATTCCTATACTACGATCGGTTGTACTGTGGTCGTCACACAGTTGTTTCTCCAGACAGGATATGGATAAAATATTTGACATTCTGGTTTCTAGATCTATGGTTTTAGATCTGGATTTGGGTAGTTTCCCAATGTGGGTACTTTGACAGATATTCTAATGGTTTTTGGAATAGTTGACTCCTAGCATGGTGGTGTACCTGCAAGTGATGGAGTCACCCTCTCTAAAGGTGTCTTACAGACTAAAGGGGAGAGGGATGTGCATGATTGGCAGATCACTTGCTTAGGCAATTGAGTCAATCATGAGATGTCAAGTACCACACCAAATGTTGGTTTTGCACTAGATGCAATAAGTTTGTATTAATCCAATCCTGGAGAAACATAAGGAAGCAGTTATAGAACATAAGTGCATGTTCTACGGATTTGATGACGGCAGCCTCCTTCCGGAGACGATTATCATTCCAGGCTTCAAAGGTGACGTGGATGACAGAGTGACTGTCAGAGTTTTAGTTTTTCCCTCTGACGAAGAGGGACGGTATTATGGACAGGTGGTCCAAGAGGATACTGTGGGAAGAAAGGTCCCCGATACTGATTAGGTTCAGTGATCGATTCAGTCTAAGAAGTTTGGATATGGAGTTCATTTATCAACTAAGGTCCCATCAGATATCCAGACATGTTCTAAGACAAGTATTACTCAATTCGGGAGATAGTTTTCTCCGCGAACTTGAGATTAAGAGAGATATAGAAAGATACTTCTAGGCGGATCCACTCACTGAGGCTATTTCTCGAACACAATAGTTTTACAAACGGGCTTTGTGAAACTGATTAGTAGAGGAGTTGGGTGTTGTTTTCACACGGGCTGTGAGTAGTCGACATCGCAATATTAACCTTGAGTACAAGTGGGAGATTGTTGGAGATAGTGCCCTAATAGTCAATTATTGGATCTCAGGTACGTGATTGCAATGATTGCGGAGGACCTATCCCGGTAGGACAATCTTACTCGAGATGATAGTATGCTATCTGGTTTGCCTTTATCGGTCGTGTACATGTTCAGGTGACTGATTGCATGTTACACTTTGATAGAGCCCTTAGGATCTTGCTTTACTACCAACAGTATGATGGCGATCATATACGTGAGAGTTGGGTAGTTTATATGCATATCCTTAATTGTGGTCCCTAGTCGTGGGAGTTTCGAGACAGGGCATCGATACTCCGGAGTAGACTAGTGTGTACAGTCGAGACCCCGACGAGGGGCGGTGGCCGGTCTCACAAGCCACTGGTGTCAGTTGGATCACCTAAGATGTATACAGGTGCTCATTGGGTTATGAATACACCGGACAGGACTCGCCGGGAATCTGCTAGTTAGTATTATATCTATCGTCAGATAGCAGTTCCCTGGTGACATGTGTACAGGTTAGTTCATCGACCTGAGATCGTCATTTGTCTCGTATGTGTTCCCACTGTGCTTTGATTTCTACCCTACCACGGCTCAAAGGAGTCGTGCAAACAGGTAGCTTTTGGGTACAGTCCCGAGCCATATGGAGGCACGTGAGCGGATCGGCAGGGGATTCGTCTCTCCCGGTATTGGGGGTGAGATCGTGCTGTGTCTAGAAGAGCCATTACACAAAGCCCACGGCCGTGGCAGGAGATTTACTGGTAGGTACTCCAGTAGTATCTCAGGGTGTTATTGGGCTTCACTCCGACACGACTTATACTGCTATTGGGGGTCTGACGTTACTAGCCCCCTAGGCGGATATGCGATACTCATTGACGAACGGACCGGACTGTATATACATTGTCACTGTTAGGCTCAGTAGGGTTTTCGGAGGAGTTCGCTCATCGGTCTCCCTTGAGTTCGCTCCTCGGCCACCCTTGAGGTCAGTCCGTGGGCAGCCGTTACGCATTGCTAGTGCCGCTGACGGTTTGTGGTTAAACCCACTGCCAGGGTGCTGACGAGTCATTAGAGTCCCCCACAGACAGTTTCCCAAGTTCGGGCGAAACGTTGTAGAGGCCGTATGGTTTTATGGCAGGGTTCGGAAAATGCACGTGCGTTTACGCACGTGTCAGTTTTCGGGCAGATGATACTGGTCGGCTTTGGTTTAAGCCGGATCCGAGTATTATATTGAGTAGGTATAATATCTTTGTCTCAGTTGCATTTGTATTCGGTCGTAATACAAATGCGGGTATGTTTATACAGTTTCGGGGTTATCCTGAAAGTCGTTTCAGGATCACTTTTGGAAGTTGCCAGTTTCCAGTTTTCTATCAGCCGTCTTTTAACATTCTGTTAAAGACGGATTTATCTTTTCATCAGATATGAGTGAGTCATCATTCTAGAAGCTTCTAGAAGTGATGAAGTGACTAGTGACTCACTTGAGTCATTAATGGTTCATTAATGATAAAGCATGACTAGGTTTAATATGATTGGTTTGCTTTTAATGATATCTAGTGATTCATGCTTTGTTGTTAGGTTAAGATAAGTATGAAGGGATATGGTCACCACTTGAAGCTCCTACACTCACCCTCCTCATTCTATATATATGATAAGCCTCCTCTCTCTCTCACTCACTCTCACTTGATAGTTTTTCATGGTTGGAAAAAAGATTATGATAGATTTGGGGTGTATGGAATCCACAACTCATTTCATTCCATCACCCAATTCCCTCGGCAACTTCATTAACCGATCGTCCACGGATTTGGACGAAGTGAGACAAAGTCATCTACTCATTCTCTACATCAATCTTGGTCGTCTCTTTTAGCAAACTTGACGATCGAGTTGCCTCGAGTCAGAGACGGGAGCCCGTTTAAAGAACCGATCATGTGGTGCCACCTCGACGAGGAGATCGGAGATCGACGAGATCGGAGCAGCCACAACGGAGCGTGGGATGATGGTTGAAGAACGAAGGACTCGGATCGTTCGGTAAAACCTTCCTACACTCTTTACAGTTTGTTAGTTTAGCAATAATGGCAGATCCGGGTTAAAGTATACGATAGCGCCAAGTTAAAAAGTTTTTGTTCCGCATTTGGCGTCTGTAGACTGCCAGGGCGCTAGCGTAGACTTACAGACGGAACCACCTGAAGTTCACTAATGAACTTCTTCATCCAGACCGCCTCTTTTGCGGCATCGCTTGCAGCAATGTATTCAGCCTCCATCGTCGAGTCTGCGACGGTATCCTGCTTGGAACTCCTCCAACATACCGCCCCTCCGTTGAGGGTAAACACAAAACCCGAGACAGACTTGCTGTCATCTTTGTCACTCTGGAAGCTTGAATCGGTAAAGGACTCGACCCTGAGGTCTCCATTACCGTAAACCAGGAACATCTCCTTAGTCCTTCTCAGGTACTTGAGAATGTTCTTCACTGCTGTCCAGTGGTCCTCCCCTGGGTCTGACTGATACCGGCTTACCGCGCTCAACGCGTAAGCTACATCTGGTCTTGTACATAGCATCGCATACATTATAGATCCTACCGCCGAAGCGTAGGGTATAGTGCTCATGCGAACCCTCTCCTCGTCAGTCTTAGGAGACATCTTCTTGGAGAGGGTAATTCCGTGCAATGCGGGTATGCTACCGCGCTTGGAACCCTCCATACTAAATCTCTTTAGTACGGTCTCTATGTACCTGGACTGTGAAAGTCCCAATAGTTTCTTGGATCTATCTCTATAGATCTTGATCCCCAGAATGTACGAGGCATCACCCAGGTCCTTCATGGAGAACCTTTGTGACAAAAATAGGTTGACCGATTGTAGCATAGGAATGTCATTTCCTATCAAAAGAATGTCGTCCACGTACAAGACTAGGAATACGACAGTTCGTCCTACAATCTTCTTATATACACAGGGTTCATCTTCGTTCTTGATGAAATCAAATTCCTTGATTGCCTCATCAAAACAGATGTTCCAGCTCCGTGATGCCTGCTTTAATCCATAAATGGATTTAAGCAACTTACACACCTTTCCGCTGCTCCCACTGTTTACGAAACCTTCTGGTTGATCCATGTAAACGCACTCTTCCAAACAACCGTTTAGGAAAGCCGTTTTAACATCCATCTGCCAGATTTCATAGTCATGGAAGGCAGCAATGGCAAGTAGGATCCGAATGGATTTGAGCATAGCCACCGGAGAAAAAGTTTCATCATAGTCTAAACTAGGTCTTTGACGAAAACCTTTTGCAACGAGTCTAGCTTTATAGGTTTCCACCTGCCCATCTACACCAAGTTTCCTTTTGTAGATCCATTTGCATCCAACGGGTTTTACCCCAGGTGGAGCAATATCTAAGGTCCACACTTTATTGGCGTACATGGACTCCATTTCGGATTGCATTGCTTCCTGCCACTTATCAGAGTCCCTACTGATAATGGCCTGCCTGAAACTGGTAGGGTCATCTTCTTCCAAGATGCAATCCTCTCGATCCCCGTCTATGAGAAAACCGTAGTATCTCTCGGGCGGATGAGAAATCCTACCAGATCTGCGGAGTGGCTGAGGTTCGTCTGGGGTTATAGAATCTAGCGGTTCCTCCAAATTTTCAGTTACATTTTGTGGTCGCTGAATTTCTTCCAGTTCTACCGAACTCCCACTAGTTTCTTTTGAAAGAAACTCCCTTTCTAAGAAGGTGGCGTGGCGAGATACAAACACCTTCTGTTCCTCAGTGTGGTAGAATAGATATCCTAGTGAGTCTTTAGGATATCCCACAAATTTACAGAGAACTGACCGTGCCTCTAACTTGTCCGGTTTCTGTGTTTTCACATAGGCCGGACAACCCCATATCTTAAATCGCTTAAGATACGGATTTCTTCCACTCCATATTTCATATGGAGTCTTAGGCACTGATTTGGATGGAACATAATTCAATAGGTATGCCGCTGTCTGAAGCGCATGTCCCCAAAATGAAAGAGGCAACTCAGCACTACTCATCATGGAACGAACCATATCCAATAGGGTACGATTCCTCCGCTCCGAAACACCGTTGTGCTGTGGTGTATAAGGAGGAGTAAGCTGAGAGAGAATACCATTCTCTTTTAAGTAATCTAGGAATTCCGTGCTTAAGTACTCCCCTCCCCTGTCAGACCGGAGGATCTTGATACTTTTGCCTGTCTGGTTCTCTACTTCGTTTCTGAATTCCTTGGATTTCTCAAAAGCTTCAGATTTGTGTTTCATCAGATACACATATCCGAACCTAGAGAGATCGTCAGTGAATGTGATGAAGTACGAGAACCCACCCCTTGCATGTATAGACATCGGACCGCATACATCACTATGTACGAGTCCCAAGAGCTCGGTTGCTCTTTCTCCATGTCCGGTGAACGAAGATTTGGTCATCTTCCCTTTGAGACAAGACTGACAAGTTTCATAAGATGAAAACTCGAACGCATTCAAGAGTCCATCTTTATGCAACTTACTCAGTCTTTTCTCTCCGATATGACCAAGTCTACAATGCCACAAGTAGGATTCATTCGTATTTGAATTCTTCCTCTTGCGTGTGTTTTGTATATTGAGAACTGTATTCTGATTTAGAACGTAGATACCATTACACAGTGTACCCTCTGCAACCAGTACCTTATGAAGGTAAATGTTCATGATATTCTTTTCAAGAACAAAGTTATATCCATCTTTATCGAGTAAAGAAACTGATATGATGTTGCAAACCATGGAGGGTACATAGTAGCAATCGTTCAAAATCATAGTCTTGCCATTTGGCAATACTAGGTGATATTCACCGACGGCTGCCGCATTAACTTGTGCTCCGTTCGCTACTCTGAGCGACATATCACCCGGTGCAACTTTCCTACTTTTTCTCAGTCCCTGCAATAAATTACAGATATGAGATCCTGATCCGGTATCAAGTACCCAGGAGGTAGGGCTGACCGTAAAACAGTTCTCAATTACAAGAACACCTGAAGTAGATGCAAAACCATGCTTCTTCTTCAACTGGGTATCCTGGAAATCCATACAATCCCCTTTCCCATTCTCATACTCATGACTGTTGTCACAAGTTAGAGCTGAACCAACGTTCCCCAGCCCCGAATAAGAATTCGGATCGGTCAAGCGATACATTTTATTATCTTGATTAGGGCGTGAAAAGGTTGCTGCCTGGAGAAAGAGAAAAGAAACACTCAGCGTATGCTCTTGCAAGATTAGATTGGTTTATTAATTTATCTAACCAGGATGTCTCCCACTGTTTCCTCAAATTCTTCTTAAAACCTTTTTAAAAGAAGAACTAGCCGGGATTTAATTCACGTCACAATACTTGCTTAACCTTTCAGCTAGGCTAGTGTCGGTACTTCGAGGGAGGTTTTCCAACGCTTTCGCGAAGTTCCTTAATTCAAGAACCTCTTTTCCCTGGGGGTGTAACCCCGCTAACACCTTTCTAGTCACCTACTAGGTTTATAGCATTGATCGTTAAGTGAAAGTAATCTCTCGAGAGTAATCCAACTCATCAGTGGGATCGGGATCCAACTGTCATTGTGTGATAACCTAGATGGAATCCACTCTAGTCACCAGACTCCAGAAGGTATGCTAAATCTGCAAGTTTCAGTACATTTGAAACTCCCGATGTGGTTTTTGCCCCTAGGACCCAAGTGATCTTGACGGAGTCAACAAATCAAAGAGTCCTAGTCAAGTTCAACCTGTCATTATCTGGATTGCATTAAACCCACTCGCATAACCCTTGACGGAGTCAACAAGGTTATACGACTGTCCTAATCAATCCCATATACCGATACAAACAAGCAGCACTTAGCTACCGTACACTACGCCTTGACGGAGTCAACAAACGCAGCACGAATACTAAGTGTTACTTGTAAGAAATGACGGAGGGCTACGGCTGGGTTTTTGGCGAAAAACCCGTTAACGTAATGAACTTGATATCGTTGAAGGAACCTGGTAATCTTTTTGAAAATATAGTGGCGAAAACTTTTGCTAAAGAGGTCACTCCCTGTGAAGGGATCTCGGCTCTTTCCTCGTCGAATGAGGTGCAGGATATTCCAAACTGAATACCTCGATGCAAAGCAAGAATAATCGACTATAGTGAAGTTATTACCCTGACGCAAACTTTTGTCCAAGGGGTCACTCCCGATGAAGGGATCTCGGCCCTTGCCTCGTCGACTGAGGTGCTGGGCATTCACAACCGAATACCGCGATGCAAAACAAAAATGAACGTCCTTGCAATAACAGCTTTTTGAAAAATTGTTCCAACAACGTCTTTTAGGTTTATTTTCTTGCATTAGTTCTTTTAATGCGTCCCATCATTTAAATCCTACCATTGCAGAAAACAACCAAAATATGACGTACGCTTATGCCATTCGCATTCGCCACTGGGCCCCGTCATCACCCGTTAGGTTACTTAACTAACGACAGAGCGGGGGCTGGGCTAGCGCGGCTGTAAAACATAACCAACGCCTAAATAGTTATTATATATAGATATACTGCAATGATAGCCAATCCAGATCACAGATGAACACTTTGGATATACTAGGAACCCGCGATTCGTTTGAGCCTGCAACGAAAAGCGGATTACACGGTCGCGATGAATAGCCAAAACCCCACCCAAGACCCCTACGGGTGCGGCAAACTACCCGCCAAGTACCCGAAGCGAAGCAACCTCCCTCAACGCCATGAGTAAGCCACTCGGCACTTCGAGATACCCGGTAGTTTGTGCACCCCCTCCATGGGTCTATCCTAGGAGCAAAAACAGTAAAAAGAATTATACAATGACGGCTACAACCCCGACCCGGTTGTGCGGCCATACAAATAATATTACATCAATTTACAAATTTATTACATGAATGAAAGAAAAAGAAACTCTCATCTCACATCCACCCCGGCTATTCATCCGCGACAATCCAACGAGTTCATATACACAAACCATCAACAACAAACACAGATCACAGATACGTATAACCCCGACTAATCGACATATAGCGATTAGCCGACGTTCAATACATATGAACATCACAGATATAACCTTTATAGTCAAAGTATATTGAAGTTCGGAAAAATACGGATTTATAGGCCCCCAAAACAAATTTCTATTCTGGAAAAACTGGGCACATATAAACCATCTTAAAAATCCTAAAACCAAGTCAGAAATACACTGCACCAAAATCGACCCAGTGACTCACCAAGATGGCCGCGGTTCCGCGGCAATAGCTTGCTATTGCCGCGAAAACGCGGCTCTTTGGTCGAGTTACTGGCTCGTTTTTGGTGGTTTTCTTCTAAAAACCATGAGATGATTTTTGGAGTATGACAAATTTTGTTTTGACCAGAAAAAATTTTAACAGAAACTCAGGTTTTTCGTAACTCGGTTTTTTCGATTTTTCCGTTTCGAACTTCGATACACTTCACTATCAAGCTAGTTTATGTTTAGTTTGGCTCTGATACTACTGTTAGGTCCACGTTACCTCTCCCGGTACTTTCGGGGTTGCGGAAACGGTAAAACAAAAAATTTTCTAAACTTTGTAACATGGACCGTAAAAGCCGGATCTTTGCTAAACAATACACTAGCATCCTAACTTGAAATGTTATCTACTCGGTTAGGGGTTATACCTCAACTTGAACTCCATCTCTTCTTGTTGTTCTTCACTTCTTGTTGTTCTTCTCTTTGCTTGCTCAATGGTTGATCCGGACTTTGGTCACCTCCGCGGCCTCCTTGAGTCGAAGACGATCCACCCGAGAGATGTACACCGAGCTCCACCTCAAGCCGAGGTAACTAGGGCAAGGAGATTGCTAATCTAGAAGCCCTAGGATGTGTAGAGGAGATGTATGGATGTGTTTGTCAAATGGAATCCTTTTTCTCTCAACACATGAGATCAAAGGAAAAATCTAGAGGAGGAAGAAGAAGGAGCTTGCTAGCAACCATGGAGCTTCTCATTTCAAGAGAGAGAATGAGAATAAAATTATGATATAAAAGAAAAACAACCATGGTTGCAAATAATGCAAAACAACATCATTACTAATCCCATCAAGATAAAGTTGATGGCTACTTTGAAATGACCATTATCATAATCCAAAAGAAAAAGGAAAAGAAAAGAAGAGTGTGGAACCCTCTTGAAAGTGAATGGTCAACCCGGTCATCCGGTCAACAAAGTCAAGAGAGGTCAACGGGGTCAAATGGTCAATGCAATTAGCCATCATAAGATTATCACTAATAGGATTAGTAAATGATGTTCGCGGCTCATAATGGTTTTGACCAAACGAACTGTCAAAACCCTAATGAGTCCGCCTCAAAACGGTTTTGACCGAATCGACTGTCAAAACCCTAATGAGCCTGCCACATAACGGTTTTGGCCGAACCAACTGCCAAAACCCTAATAAGGCACCTCCTCCTTCATCACTCCGAAAAACTGTGCATATACACCTGCATCCGTATTCCGTAGAATGCGGATGCACAGAAGACAAAACAAATCCATCCGTGCAATACTAGGATCCGGCGTAAACCAAAGCCTACTAGTACTGCCTGCCCGAACACCATACGCACACAAGTGTACGTAAGTGATCGCAGCCCTGCCGTAAAACCATACGGCATCTACACGTTTCGCTCAGTGCAGGGAAACTCTCTGTGTGGGACTCTAAAGACTCGACACTACGCTGGCAGTGGGTTTAACCACAGACTGCAAGCGGCACTAGCTGTAGGTAACGGTCCCCAGATAGATGTCGATAAGAAGGCCGATGAGGTAAACCCATCCAAACTCCTACTGAGCCTGTATGTGACAATCTCCGTACAGTCCGGTCTGTTCGTCTGATACATCGCATGTCGGGCCTAGGGGGCGGCAAGCGTCAGACCCCTAATAGCGGTACAAGTCGTGTCGGAGTGAAGCCCAGAACACCCTGAGATAACACTGGAACCTACCAGTATATCTCGCTTGCCCTGGCCAGGGACTACTTGTGTAATGGCTCTCCTAGACACTGCGCGATGTCAACCCCCAATACCGGGAGAGACGAATCCTGTCTAACCGTCACTGCCTCCAAGTGCTTCGGGACTGCTCCCAACTACTACCTGTTTGCATGACTCAGTAGAGCCGTGGTAGGGCAGTAACCAAAGAACAGTGGGAACACACTCGAGGCGAAGTGACAGTGTCAAGTCAGCGGACTAAGCTGTACTCATGTCACCTGGGAACTGATAACTGACGATAGGTATAATACCAACCATCAGTTCCCGACGAGTCCTGTCCAGTGTACTCGTAACCTAACGAGCACCTGCATACTATCTCAAGTACGACGTACCGACGGCTGTGGGACAGACCGTCTCTCGTGCTGGGATGAGAAGCGCATACGCTAGTCTACTTCGGAGCATCGATGCCCTATCTCGATACTCCCACGACTAGGGACGTGTATAAGGATGTGCTTGTAGATTACCCAGCCCCCACGAGTGTGATCGCCATCACAACGCCGGTAATCAAGCAAAGATCCTAAGGGCTCTACTAATGCGTATAGGTGATATAATAAATAAACACACATGTACACATTAAAGCAGAGACAAACCAAGTAGCATACTACTATATTGAGCAAGATTGTCTGTACAACTGTGAATATCCCAAGCTTCCATCAAGTAATATACATACTAGTATGATACAGTAATGGCCTCTAGGGCATATACACTAACACCAAGATCGGACTTATAAGCAATTCGAAATGCCCAAACGGCATCAGTGAGTTTCAACGACCAATCCTTACGGTTCATGGAAACCATCTTCTCCAGTATCTGCTTGATTTGCCGATTTGAAACTTCGGCCTGCCCACAGGTTTGGGGGTGGTAGGGCGTAGATAGCTTATGATTAATGGAATATTTCCGCATCAAGGCCTCGAAAGTCTTATTGCAGAAATGAGTTCCATTGTCGCTAATGATCGCTCGGGGGTGCCCGAAACGGGAGAAAATGTTTTCTTTAAGAAACCTCACGACAACCTTGTTGTCGTTAGTCCGGCTGGGCACAGCTTTGACCCACTTAGAGACGTAATCAACAGCGAGAAGGATATACAAGTTCCCGAAAGAGCTGGGAAACGGCCCCATGAAATCTATCCCCCAAACGTCGAAAATCTCCACAACCAAGATTGGTTGGAGCGGCATCTTGTTCCTCCTGGATATCCGGCCCAAGTGTTGGCACCGGGAGCAAGTCTTGCAGCAGTCATGAGCGTCTTTGAAGAGTTGTGGCCAGTAGAAACCACACTGCAAGATCTTCTCAGGTGTCTTTCTGGGGCCAAAATGCCCGCCACATGCTTGATCGTGGCAAAATGACAGCACACTCTTGAATTCATCGTCAAGGACACACCGACAAATAATCTGGTCGGGACAGTACTTGTACAGATAGGGTTCGTCCCAGTAAAAGTGTTTTACTTGGGATAAGAAGCAAAGTCTGTCCGGACTTGACCATTCAGTCGGTAGTAATCATGTGGCCAAATAGTTCACAATATCTGCGAACCAGGGTTCGCAAGATACTGTCAAGAGCTGTTCATCTAACCTTCGCATTCATATGTATATTTTGCATCTACATATTAAAATCCCATAAATCCATAAAAATCAGAAAATTTTCTAAAAACATAAAAACTTTTCTATCAAGTTAGCTAGTAGGAGAACTCTAATTCAACATTTCGACGGTTTTGTTTGATAAGATAAAAAATTTTAGGTGCAAAGTTGTTCGTCTGATTTTGAAAAGGTTGGGGTTGGAAGGGCTGCTGAAACTGATGTTGAGTTTGTTGCTGCGCTTGTTGTTGCGGAGGAGGGGGCCTCTAGAAATTGTTGCCTTGGAATTGATGTTGATTCTGATTCCAGGCGAAATTGTGGTGGTTCCTCCAACCGGGATTGTAGGTGGAAAAGTATGGATCATTTCTCGGTCTTTGCTGAAATGCAGCATTAACCTGATCCTGTCCTTGAGATGGTGGATTGTAAAGGTCTTCGGTTAAGTGAGAAGGATCGGAACAACAAGCATAAATGGTACGAAGGGGAAGAACAGGGGCAGGAGAAGGAGATGAAAATTTGCTCTCTATCGCTTCAAGTTTTCTCGTTATTGCAGCCATTTCAGCTTTCATCGCAATAGAGACATCAAGTTGGTGAATTCCTACCCTAGACTGACCAGTAGAAGTGGAGGACGTGTTGGAGATAGTGCCCTCATAGTCAATTATTGGATCACAGGTACGTGATTGCAATGATTGCGGAGGACCTATACCGGTATGACAGTCTTACTCGAAATGATAGTATGCTATCTGGTTTGCCTTTATCAGTCGTGTACATGTTCAGGTGACTGATTGCATGTTACACTTTGATAGAGCCCTTAGGATCTTGCTTTACTACCAACAGTATGATGGCGATCATATACGTGAGAGTTGGGTAGTTTATACGCATATCCTTAATTGTGGTCCCTAGTCGTAGGAGTTTCGAGACAAGGCATCGATACTCCGGAGTAGACTAGTGTGTACAGTCGAGACCCCGACGAGGGGCGGTGGCCGGTCTCACAAGCCACTGGTGTTAGTTAGATCACCTAAGATGTATACAGGTGCTCATTGGGTTATGAGTACACCGGACAGGACTCGCCGGGAATCTGCTAGTTAGTATTATATCTACCGTCAGATAGCAGTTCCCTGGTGACATGTGTACAGGTTAGTTCATCGACCTGAGGTCATCATTTGTCTCGTGTGAGTTCCCACTGTGCTTTGATTTCTACCCTACCACGGCTCAAAGGAGTCGTGCAAACAGGTAGCTTTTGGGTACAGTCCCGAGCCACATGGAGGCACGTGAGCGGATCGGCAGGGGATTCGTCTCTCCCGGTATTGGGGGCGAGATCGTGCTGTGTCTAGGAGAGCCATTACACAAATCCATGGCCATGGTAGGAGATTTACTGGTAGGTACTCCAGTAGTATCTCAGGGTGTTATTGGGCTTCACTCCGACACGACTTATACTGCTATTGGGGGTCTGACGTTACTAGCCCCCTAGGCAGATATGCGATACTCATTGACGAACGGACCGGACTGTATATACATTGTCACTGTTAGGCTCAGTAGGGTTTCTGGATGAGTTCGCTCATCGGCCTCCCTTGAGTTCGCTCATCAGCCTCCCTTGAGGTCAGTCCATGGGCAGCCGTTACGCATAGCTAGTGCCGCTGACGGTTTGTGGTTAAACCCACTGCCAGGGTACTGACGAGTCATTAGAGTCCCCCACAGACAGTTTCCCAAGTTCGGGCGAAACGTTGTAGAGGCCGTATGGTTTTATGGCAGGGTTCGGAAAATGCACGTGCGTTTACGCACGTGTCGATTTTCGGACAGGTGATACTGGTCGGCTTTGGTTTAAGCCGCATCCGAGTATTATATTGAGTAGGTATAATATCTTTGTCTCAGTTGCATTTGTATTTGGTCGTAATACAAATGCGGGTACATTTATACAGTTTCGGGGTTATCCTGAAAGTTATTTCAGGATCACTTTTGGAAGTTGCCAGTTTTCAGTTTTCTATCAGCCGTCTTTTAACATTCGGTTAAAGACGGATTTATCTTTTCTTGGATGAGGTGAGTCATGCTTCTAGAAGGTTCTAGAAGTGGTGATTAAGCATATGACTCATTTGTGTCATTAATGGTTCATTAATGATGCAAGGTGACTAGGTTTAAAGTGATTGGTTCCATTTAAAGATAATTGATGATTCATTCTTTCATTATTGTTATGATAACTATCAAAGTTATGGTCACCACTTGAACTCCTCCTACCATCACCTCCCTCTTCTACAAATAGTGGCCGGCCCCTTTGTGTGAGAGAGAGAGAAATTGATTTCATTTTTGATACAAAAGACTATGGTTCAAAGTGTATGGAAATTTGATAGTTCGTTTCTTGTTCCATTTCATTTCCATCGGAAACTTCATTAACTGATCATCCACGGACTTGGACGAAGTGAGACAAAGTCATCTACTCATTCTCTACATCATTCTTGGTCGTCTCTTTTAGCAAACTTGACGATCGAGTTGCCTCGAGTCAGAGGCGGGAGCCCGTTTAAAGAATCGGTGATGTGGTGCCACCTCGACGAGGATATCGGAGATCGACGAGATCGGAGCAGCCGCAACGGAGCGTGGGATGATGGTTGAAGAACGAAGGACTCGGATCGTTCGGTATAACATTCCTACACTCTTTACAGTTTGTTAGTTTAGCAATAATGGCAGATCCGGGTTAAAGTATACGATAGCGCCAAGTTTAAAAGTTTTTGTTCCGCATTTGGCGTCTGTAGACTGCCGGGGCGCTAGCGTAGACTTACAGTGGTATCAGAGCCTCACCATTTTGCTATACTAACTTGTGCTAACGCGTTTAAAACATCGATCGAACCGAAAAACAAAAATCGCATTTTTCTTGCTTGACAGTTTC
The DNA here is from genome assembly GCA_030015575.1 of Agapanthus africanus. Lineage (NCBI taxonomy): Eukaryota > Viridiplantae > Streptophyta > Magnoliopsida > Asparagales > Amaryllidaceae > Agapanthus > Agapanthus africanus. The sequence goes on along the minus strand of JASDDO010000014.1, from coordinate 456,710,284 downwards.
TGTTGATTTTAAACGGTGTCCTAAAAATATTTCACACATCTCAGAATACTGTGCAGGGATTTCTAAGAACGTCGTACAAATTTGAGCATGTCAGTCGACATGACAGCCGCGGAAACGCGGCCAAACCCATGGTTTGGCCGCGCATCCGCGGCAGTTCTGGGCGATCATGCCTCCAAATTTGCACAGTGTGTTCCCCTCTGGAAATTGTGATTTTTGGTATATATCTTTTTGGCCCAGGTTTTGTTACTGTTCACCAGTAAGTCATGGGGCCCACTTTTTGATATTTGGTCGATCGAAATTTAAACATGTTAGTTTACAGTGCTTACATTATATCTCCGACCGGGAATGTCATTTGATCGGTAAACCGCGTCTGATTGCTATAGTTCTTTTAGACGGGTTTGCGAACGTGACATTCGCGTTGATGTTCTGTGTTGTGCTGTGATGTTGCGGATTTGTCGTGGTGGATAGCAGTGTGCAATGGTAGTACAGTTTGAGTTTATTTGTACATTTGATATTGCGGGGAGAGCGTCCAACTTGAGGACTGCCGTCACTGCCTGTTGTATAATATTCTTTTGGGGCACGACCAGGTTGCGGTCGATGTACCTATTGTACTATTTTTCATTACTGTACTAGGTTTTACCCCGAGACGGAGTGCACGGATAGCCGGGTTCTGAGAAGCAACGGGTCCGCATCTCATGGCTTTGAGAGGCAGAGGGGTCCCACTCTAGAATTGGCAGACTATTCGCCGCACTCATAGGGGGTACAGGTTGACCCAAGGAGGGGTGCTCAAGCTACCGGATTCCGTGAAGTGCTGGGTGGTCCATTCACTATGCTGTAGGGGGCGCCTCGCTTCAGGTTTTGGCGGGTAACTTGCCGCACCCGTAGGGGTCTAGGTTTCATTGCACAGGCTATCCACACGACAGGGGAACGTCGAGTTTCAGCAGCGGCTCTGTGAAACTCGGGGATCCCAGATATCTGTATTGTTCTGTGATGCTTATTACTTTTCTGTAATGTTGCATACTATCACGCCTGGAGCGATTATTGTATATTGGTTTATATACTATTAGATGTTGTATATGTTTTACACCCGCGCTAGTCCAGTCCCCGCTCTGTCGTTAGTTAAGTAACCTAACGGGTTATGACGGGACCCAGTGACGAATGCGGATGGCATATACGTACATTTTATTTTCGTTCTTTTCTGGTGTGATTGAATGATGGGACTGCATTGATTCTGATCAACGCAAAGTAAAAACAAACCTCTATACAGTTGTTGGAACAAATTTAAAAAGTGTTATTGCAAAGACGTTTTCTTTTGTTATGCATAGCGGTATTCAGTGGAATATCCTGCACCTCATTCGACGGGGCAAGGGCCGATATCCCTTCACCGGGACTGACCCCTTGGGCAGAAGTTTGCGTCAGCGTAATAACTTCACTATAGTCGATTACAAGTTGCTTTGCATAGCGGTATTCAGTGGAATATCCTGCACCTCATTCCACGAGGAAAGAGCCGAGATCCCTTTACCGAGAGTGACCTCTTTAGCAAAAGGTTTTCGCCACTATATTTTAAAAAGCTATCAGGTTCCTTCAGCAATATCAAGTTCACTACACTAAAGGTTTTTCGCCAAAAACCAGCCGTAGCCCTCCGTCATTTCATATGGATGGTCAGTAGTATTCAAGCTATGTTGGTCTAGCCCTTAGCTAGGACATAGTGATTGGTAGCTGCTGGGGTGTTCACATGTTGCATAGATAGATGCGTTGGTTTGGGACAGTCGTACAGCCTTGTTGGCCCTTAGTCAAGGGCGAGTACGGGTGGGTTCAAATTAACAAGATAATGATGGGAAGAACTTGACATGTGACTTATGGTGGGCTGGCCCTTAGTCACGATCATAAGAGCATGGGGCAAAAACTATATCGGGAGTTTCTAAAGAAACTGAAACTTGCCAAGTATGCGCATACCTTCTGGAGTATGAGTAACGTGGATGCATACCATCACGTTATCATGCGATGAGAGTTGGATCCCGATTCCCACTGATGAGTTGGTTTACTCTTCGGGTGATCCCGATTGATTCTTCTTTAGGTTTGGAGGAGAATTTGACAGGACAGTGGGAGGTTTCCGGATTAGATAAAGTGATGACCATTCTGATCTAGGTTAGAGTGCACGCAGAGTGTTTCTTTTCTCTCTCTCTCTTTGGCAGCGACCTTTGACCGACCCTAGACTATGACTCAGTGACCAGGTTGACCGAACCTTCTTAAAATACTGGCTTTTGGATTGTCTGAGTTGCATAAGTCATTGCCACTCCTTCTTTTACCCTTTGCATTTCTCAGAACACCCGTATTACTACGGATATCCACTTCCATTGGATAGATCCATCGTATGGTTATATACGAACTCGAAGGGACTTCTTCGAGGATGGATCCAGGTTCAGGAGAAATAGAATTGGTTTATTCAGTTGTCTTTTATTATCACCTTCTCTCAGGTTGCGAGAGCTCCTTGGTTTAGGAGAGTACACCTATTACGCTTATTGGATAGTCTTATTCCAAACCATAGGCTGGTGCCGAAAGGTAGGGAATGAAGAAAACCAATTAGCCTAAGTAGGGTGTGCAGAAGGTAATATTTAAAGACAAAATAAAGGGATTAGAAAGAGGGCAAAGTAAATTGCGACTGATATCATTCACGACCAAAACCGCGTACTTCATCGCCACTCCTATTTCACCTTTAAAGGAATAAGGTATTATTCAGTTGTCTTTTATCATCACCTTCTCTCGAGATGCGAGTACTCCTTGGTTTAGGAGGGTACACCTATTATGCTTACTGGATAGTCTTCTTCCAAACCATAGGCTGGTGCCGAACGGTAGGGAAGGAAGAAAACCAGTTAGCCTAACGATGGTGTACAGAAGGTAACGACTAAAGACAAATAAAGGGATTTGGAGAGATGGCAATATAATATACGGTTGAAGTCATGAATTGGATTATGGAAGAGGCATTGCTATGAATACCAGGATACCCCTACGAAACATTTTCATGTTTCAGTGCATTGTTAAAAGAAAAACTGTTTTCCCGATTATACACTTACTCCAAGGGTATGTATTTACCAGGTTTCATTCTCATATCTGTATGGTTTTACAGATGATGATTGGGAGTAAGATATTGGGAATTAGGTAATCATCCTCATTATATCGGAATTCGTTGTAATTGGTGATATTTGAGGAAATCGCCAGGGTACAGTTTTCAACCTACGACGCACAGGTTTTGAGTTGTTTAACTCAGCGGACTTATACAGAGTTTTGTATGTTGTCCAAGTGTCCTTCAGGACAAAGGGGTAGGTCCTCGTGCTTTGTTCTGTTTACTTATAACTTCTCTAGTTTTTAGACAAGTGTTTCGTAGAAATACATGGTCTAAGTTTTGAGAAGTTGTGGGTATAAGAATAAAGTAGAGAACCAAGTATCACAAGTATCGGGATTCTTCAAAGAGATCGAAGATGTAGATTCTTGTGATTGGTATTCAGATGATAGTGATGGTTTTGAGAAACGTGTTTCTCTTTCAGGTTACTCATAATTGGATGGATTCCTAAGTTGAGCAATGCTGATTAGCCTCTTTCCATTAAGTTGATATGCACTGGAGACAGCTGCATGATTTGAATATGGTTCCAATTAAATAAGTGCCAAAGTTTCTGTATTGGATATAGAATGGATCGTACCTTAAAAGAAATTAAGGTACGGGGAGTTGTCCAGCTTATGCTTAAAACTAGACACTGGATAACTCAGGGCACGTTTCTGTAGTGGCTGTTTGTGGGTTGACCCTGGCTATGACGAGGGTTGATATTCTACCATTTGGAAGATCAATAGTGATATTGTTCTTGACTCGCCACAGTTTTAGTAAAAATGGATCTTTTTCAGAAAACAGTAGTGGGAGTATGGTAGAACTGGAAGTGATTCCAGAACCGCAAACGATTACGGAAAATTTAATAGGACCTATACATTCAATCAGGTTTGACATTCCAATAGCCACTCCGCAGAAATGGTGGGTAACCTCAGACACCCGAGAGGTACTTCGGTAGCCTCAAGGATGGTGACAGGGAGGTTCTTATCTACCAAGACTTGACACTACTGTTGTTCCAGGTTATGAGACCCGGTAGGAGGGTTGTCGTAGTCAGTGGGAGCAGCGGAAGCATGGTGGGCAAGTAGCTTATGTCTATTGATAGACTAGAGCAGTTATAGCGGAGATAGATCATCTAATTTTGATGTGAAAGTCAAGGGTTTGACTTCAATCAGAATAGGGGATGGATCAGTTAAGAAGGTAGTAGGGTGTGATGTCATGGTATCTGGATGACATACACAGAGTAGGAAGTAAAATTCCTATACTACGATCGGTTGTACTGTGGTCGTCACACAGTTGTTTCTCCAGACAGGATATGGATATAATATTTGACATTCTGGTTTCTAGATCTATGGTTTTAGATCTGGATTTGGGTAGTTTCCCAATGTGGGTACTTTGATAGATATTCTAATGGTTTTTGGAATAGTTGACTCCTAGCATGGTGGTGTACCTGCAGGTGATGGAGTCACCCTCTCTAAAGGTGTCGTATAGACTAAAGGGGAGAGGAATGTGCATGATTGGCAGATCACTTGCTTAGGCAATTGAGTCAATCATGAGATGTCAAGTACCACACCAAATGTTGGTTTTGCACTAGATGCAATAAGTTTGTATTAATCCAATCCTGGAGAAATATAAGGAAGCAGTTTTAGAACATAAGTACATGTTCTACGGATTTGATGACGTCGGCCTCCTTCGGGAGACGGTTATCATTCCAAGCTTCAAAGGTGACATGGTTGACAGAGTGATTGTCAGAGTTATAGTTTTTCCCTCTGACGAAAAGGGACAGTATTATGGACAGGTGGTCCAAGAGGATACTGTGGGTGGCATTGTACCCGATACTGATTAGGTTCAGTGATCGATACAGTCTAAGAAGTTTGGATTTGGAGTTCATTTATGAACTAGGTCCCATCAGATATCCAGACATATCCTAAGACAGGTATTACTTGATTCGGGAGATGGCTTTCTCCGCGAACTTGAGATTAAGAGAGATATAGAAAGAAATTTCTAGGCGGATCCACTCACTAAGGCTATTTCTCGAACACAATAGTTTTACAAATGGGCTTTGTGATACTGCTTAGTAGAGGAGTTGGGTGTTGGTTTCACACGGGCTGTGAGTACGCAACATCGCAATAATTAGCCTTGAGTGCAAGTGGGAGATTGTTGGAGATAGTGCCCTCATAGTCAATTATTGGATCACAGGTACGTGATTGCATTGATTGCGGAGGACCTATACCGGTATGACAGTCTTACTCGAAATGATAGTATGCTATCTGGTTTGCCTTTATCAGTCGTGTACATGTTCAGGTGACTGATTGCATGTTACACTTTGATAGAGCCCTTAGGATCTTGCTTTACTACCAACAGTATGATGGCGATCATATACGTGAGAGTTGGGTAGTTTATACGCATATCCTTAATTGTGGTCCCTAGTCGTAGGAGTTTCGAGACAGGGCATCGATACTCCGGAGTAGACTAGTGTGTACAGTCGAGACCCCGACGAGGGGCAGTGGCCGGTCTCACAAGCCACTGGTGTCAGTTAGATCACCTAAGATGTATACAGGTGCTTATTGGGTTATGAGTACACCGGACAGGACTCGCCGGGAATCTGCTAGTTAGTATTATATCTACCGTCAGATAGCAGTTCCCTGGTGACATGTATACAGGTTAGTTCATCGACCTGAGGTCGTCATTTGTCTCGTGTGAGTTCCCACTGTGCTTTGATTTCTACCCTACCACGGCTCAAAGGAGTCGTGCAAACAGGTAGCTTTTGGGTACAGTCCCGAGCCACATGGAGGCACGTGAGCGGATCGGCAGGGGATTCGTCTCTTCCGGTATTGGGGGCGAGATCGTGCTGTGTCTAGGAGAGCCATTACACAAATCCATGGCCATGGTAGGAGATTTACTGGTAGGTACTCCAGTAGTATCTTAGGGTGTTATTGGGGTTCACTCCGACACGACTTATACTGCTATTGGGGGTCTGACGTTACTAGCCCCCTAGGCAGATATGCGATACTCATTGACGAACGGACCGGACTGTATATACATTGTCACTGTTAGGCTCAGTAGGGTTTCTGGATGAGTTCGCTCATCGGCCTCCCTTGAGTTCGCTCATCAGCCTCCCTTGAGGTCAGTCCATGGGCAGCCGTTACGCATAGCTAGTGCCGCTGACGGTTTGTGGTTAAACCCACTGCCAGGGTACTGACGAGTCATTAGAGTCCCCCACAGACAGTTTCCCAAGTTCGGGCGAAACGTTGTAGAGGCCGTATGGTTTTATGGCAGGGTTCGGAAAATGCACGTGCGTTTACGCACGTGTCGATTTTCAGACAGGTGATACTGGTCGGCTTTGGTTTAAGCCGCATCCGAGTATTATATTGAGTAGGTATAATATATTTGTCTCAGTTGCATTTGTATTCGGTCGTAATACAAATGCGGGTATATTTATACAGTTTCGGGGTTATCCTAAAAGTTGTTTCAGGATCACTTTTGGAAGTTGCCAGTTTCCAGTTTTCTATCAGCCGTCTTTTAACATTCGGTTAAAGACGGATTTATCTTTTCTTGGATGAGGTGAGTCATGCTTCTAGAAGGTTCTAGAAGTGGTGATTAAGCATATGACTCATTTGTGTCATTAATGGTTCATTAATGATGCAAGGTGACTAGGTTTAATGTGATTGGTTCCATTTAAAGATAATTGATGATTCATTCTTTCATTATTGTTATGATAACTATCAAAGTTATGGTCACCACTTGAACTCCTCCTACCATCACCTCCCTCTTCTACAAATAGTGGTCGGCCCCTTTGTGTGAGAGAGAGAGAAATTGATTTCATTTTTGATACAAAAGACTATGGTTCAAAGTGTATGGAAATTTGATAGTTCATTTCTTGTTCCATTTCATTTCCATCGGAAACTTCATTAACCGATCGTCCACGGACTTGGACGAAGTGAGACAAAGTCATCTACTCATTCTCTACATCATTCTTGGTCGTCTCTTTTAGCAAACTTGACGATCGAGTTGCCTCGAGTCAGAGGCGGGAGCTCGTTTAAAGAATCGGTGATGTGGTGCCACCTCGACGAGGATATCGGAGATCGACGAGATCGGAGCAGCCGCAACGGAGCGTGGGATGATGGTTGAAGAACGAAGGACTCGGATCGTTCGGTATAACATTCCTACACTCTTTACAGTTTGTTAGTTTAGCAATAATGGCAGATCCGGGTTAAAGTATACGATAGCGCCAAGTTTAAAAGTTTTTGTTCCGCATTTGGCGTCTGTAGACTGCCGGGGCGCTAGCGTAGACTTACAGGAAGAAGAAGAAGAAGTTGGTCTGGTGCTCTCCCATTGAAGCGTTTGTTCCGCAAGGTCGTTGAAGAATTGCCATGCTTCCTCGTCAGATTTCGATAGGAAGTGGCCCTGACAAATGGTTTCCAACAACTGCTTCGTTGCTGGGTTCAGGCCCTCGTATAAGGTTTGACAAAGTTGCCATTTCTCGATTCCATGGTGAGGGCACTGAACAAGAAGTCTTTATACCGGTCAAAGCACTTCCAGAAGGGTTCAGTAGGAAGCTGAGAGAATTGGTTGATTTCGTTACGGATCCTTGCGGTTTTATGATTCGGATAGAATTTCTTGAGAAACGCTTTCACAAACTCATCCCAACTGGTTATGGAGTAGGAAGCGGTGCTATACAGCCATTTTTCAGCAAGATCGCATAAAGTGAACGGAATGACCCGTAGCCGTATAGCATCGTCCGACAGCTGGGTAGTTTTCATCATGGCATAAACATTTTGGAACTTGTTGATGAAGATATAGGCATCTTCAGATTCATGCCCATGAAATTTCGGAAGCATGTTAATGAAGTGGGGCTTAATTTCAAAATTATCCCCATTGGCCGGTGGAAGGGAAAGATAGGTGGGGAGTGCAGAGCGGGTGGGATAGAAACGATCCTGGAGCGCGATTCGTTGTGGCGCTACGACAGGCGGTGGTGGTGGGTTATTCGCATCCATAGGAGGTCGAATCAATCCCGAGGGAATTGTAGGGATGTTTGGATTAAATCCTGACATCGCGGAAGAAGAGGTTGGTGATGGTGAAGGCGAGGATGTATGAACAGAATTCCGGTCAACGTCGGAGTTGGCCGGCAAAGGTAAGGGTGAAAGAGGCGTGGACAGAGTTTCGACGTCTGAGTCGATTGCGTAGTCGGTAGCGACTAACGTAACGCGGACTAGGCGGGCGCTAGTGTCCCGAGTCCAACCGGACATACACTAAACGAGTTTAGTATAGTCAAAGCGGAGAAGGTGAGGGTAAGAAAACGTCAATGGAGAAATATGATGGGAGGTGGGTGAAAAAAATGGGATTTTGGCGACAAAGGGCAAGTTTTTATAAAAGTTTTTGTTTTGTGTTTTTTTTCTTTTTAGAAAGAGCTTTACAGAAATATGTACGGACTTACGGCTTCAAACAATCACAGACAAGATATGCACAATCACACCTAGATCTAGGGTCACCTAGGTCAGCTAGACAGCTCCTAACTGTTCCAAAGGGCTAGAAATAGGACCTCAAACCGCCTCTTCTCCGCCAATTGCGGCCAGGTATGTGCCAGGTAAGCGGGAGGCTCCCCACTATGTAAGTAGTGGTCCTAATTAAGTAACCACTTGCCTTGGACACACTTGCCTAGACACCGCAAAGTCAGGATAGGATAAACGGCTGATGCCTGTAACTAGTCCTCTGTCCTATTGAGCGTGAAGTCCTTAGGGCTGAGTCTAGTATTTTTTAATTAAACAATGGTCGATGCATATGCTTTTTGTGATTTCTGGGGTCCTGGGAAGGGTGATGAAATCCCCACCCAATATGGATTGGTTTCAAGCCCCTTAAAGTCCGTATTAATATATGCAAAGCAGTAACAATCAACTGCAATCAATTTTTATTTTTTTAGCACGGCGCAAAGAATCCTGCACAAGAACAATTTATTGGAATGGGGAAGAGAGTTTGCGCAAAGAATGCTGCAGAAAACACAGTTCAGTGGAGTTCAGAGGAGTGGGGAAGAGATAAGGAACACTCAGAGGGATTTTGAGATGCTGACAGCACCAAGTGGGCGCGGTTCCGCAGCCTAAGCTTGCTTATGCCGCGGTTCCGCGGCAGTAAGGTGGATGTGGGGCTTCAAAAATCTTCTAGGTCCTTCCTTGGTTGTCCTCTTCTTGTCTGGATTTCCTGAATCTTAATTTGCTCACTGTATCTGCTCCAGATTTTTACAGTAGACCGTTGGCTCCGTCTTGATCCGTCGCGGTGTAGCCGCGAGATATGGGTCTAACTTCCCCCGTCTTTGGCACTGAACTCGACCGTATTTTTATCCTGCACACTTGCACAAAAACTAATCAAAAATAACAAGATGTTTTTTTACAATGTATATATTTTTTTGTTTTGTTTTTCGGTTAGATTTATATTCACAAATTAACCCGAAATTACACAAAGAAATAAACTACCGTCTCCCCGGCAATGGCGCCATTTTATTAGTAGAGTTTTTGCGTGTTCAAGTTTATTACCGCAATCAAGACGGTTTCGCTTGTAGCTAGCCGGTTGAGTACGGGTCGTCCGGAGGGAGATGGGAATCTTTTTCTATGTGCTTTAACGAGTTAAGTCCAAATGTCCAGGTTTGTTTTTAGATTAACTATGTGCTAAAATGATATATAAAGAGAGCTTGTTAGGGTTAGGATTAGGTTAGTTTGAGTTAGGAGTCGCTCACTTCTTTCATTGCCACTCTTAATATCGGTGTTACGGTAATCGGCAACAACGGGGATTAGCACGACTAGGAAGGAACTTGCGAGTATAAGCTTGGCTTTCCAACGCTTAAGTTCTTCCTTTTGGTGCTTGTCCGTCCGTTCTTGGCTCTTAGCCTTAACCTCTGGTTAATTCAACCACAACCAGTCTCACTAAGGAATCACCGCTATCATGTAGGATAGGGTGCCGTAGGGAGCGGATTGTGGTTCAATTAACGGGAGTCCGAATTAAGATGTTGGGCAAGAAAAGAGTGAGAGAGATTTCATTCTCTCAAACTTTCCTTATCCTACCCTAACAAGTGAGAAAACTACTCATCCATTACAAGAAAAAGGAAAATAAAACAAAGGAGGAAGATAGAAAGAAAGAGGTTAGAAGATTACAACTAGCTATTTGAGACCTCACTTTGGCAAGGATCAAACTTAAGCATCATTGTTGTTTAAGGATAAAGAAAAAGAGAACAAGAAAGAAACAAACAACAAATAACAACAACTAGATTAGCAAATGAAAAATACAAGCAATTATAATTAACAATCATAACAAGACAAGCATGGTAACAAAAAGAACTCTTTATTCATCACTTCACTCACAAAAGCTCACTACAAGGTTTAATGGAGAAGAGATGAGAAGAGGAAGAAGAACAACAACATATATCCTAAAATCTAAATACAAGAATAAGCACCCTTGGCTTTGGCAAGTTGTGGACTATTTATAGGCAGGGAACTGGAAACCTGGGGCAACAATCTGCCATAAAATAAAATTACCAAACTACCCCCAGAAGACGACCCACTGAAGAGTCAGCATGGCCGCGGTGTTAGGCCATGAAATTTGGTGGTTTTCGCTGGATTTTAGCACTCTTCAGTGTGGTATATGTTGTTTCTCAGAATCTCTTCACAATATTTCCATAATTTCAGCAGAACAAAAGGTGATGTAATGTGGATCTTTTGTCATGATTTTTCTTGAGCTCCGCGTAGATATGTTGGATCTTGTGTTGACATTGAGCTTTGTGCATGAAAATGACATTGATTTGCCATTTTGTCACTTAAACTGGTGTGCGGCAACATACGGATAGAGAGCGGAGACCCGTGTTTTATTTGTGGTTGACAGTAATCCGGAATTTGTCGTGCTTTTCTATGAATTTCACTGTTTAGAGATGAGAACATGTATCATGCAATTAACTAACAAACACGGCTCAAGAGTACCTACCGATAAGCAATGTGATAAAAATTGGGCGGTATAAAAATGCAAAAATCTGATATGAACAGAGTGGATCCGCGCTGTTGTCCTCGGTATCTACTCTCCTAACCTCGATCTCCCTGGAGATCAACCATCTCCATGATCAGGTGATACTACCTAAGAATTATATCTGGATTTCTGATGGGACGGGGGGTTCCTTGGCAAAAGCCACAACTCCATTGTCACACAATGGTAGGAACGAAGTTCATCTCATGAACTTATATATATCCAGACAGCCTCTTTGGTAGCATCCTTGGTAACGATGTATCTTACCTTTAATCGCCTAGTAAGTCACGGTATCTAGCTTGGAACTCTTCCAACATACCGTCCCTCCACTGAGGGTAAAGTCAATGCCTGCGACTGACATTCAGTCGACCTTACCACCCTGGAACCATTCCAGTGATTCTCCCCAGGATCTATTGATACCATTTCATTACAACTAGTGAGAATCCTAACATCCATTTAGATCTATCTCATAGATATAAAACCTAGGATTTAGGAAGTATCACCTTGATCCTATATGGAGAATCCTTGTGATAAGCGGAGATTGACCGAGCGTAGCATAGGAAACTCCTTCCCTATCAAGAGTATGTCATCCACGTACTCTACGAGGATCACCACCATACTCCCTACTACCTTTTTTTATATACAAGGTTCATCTACCATTTTGATGAAGTCAAACTCTTTGACTACCACATCAAAACAGACGTTCCAACTCTGCGATGCCTGCTTTATCACATAAAACATCTTGCACACGTTTCCGCTGCTCCCACTGTCTACGAAGCCCTCTAGCTGTGTACTTATAGACGCTCTCTTCCAAATCAACATTTAGAAAAGCAGCCATGACACCCAACCGCCAGATATCGTAGTCATGGTATGTACCCGTGGCAAGTAGGATCTGGATGGACTTAAGTATAGCTTTGAAAGTCTCAACTTTTCCATGTGCACCAAGTAATCTTCTCAAGCTATACTTTCTCCTGATGGGGATTTAACCCTTCAGATAAAGCAACCAAAGTCCATACTTTGTTGGTGTATAAGGATTCCATCTCAGATCGCTAAGCATCCAGCCATTCTTACAGATTCCCACTCCTGATGGCCAGCTCGAAACTAGTTGGGTCATCATCTCATGATGCAATCCTCGCTCCCACTGTCATAGAGAAACCGAAGTATCTCTCAAGGGGGTGAGGAACCCTACTAGATCGGCGAAGAGGCTGAGGTTCGTTGGTTACTATTGAATCCTTCGGTTCTACCAAATCATCTGTTGTAGTTTGTATAGCTGGAACTCCTTCCAGTTCTACCTTATGACCACTAATTTCTTCACAAGAAATTCCCTTTCACAATGGTGGCATGCTGAGAAACAAAACATCTTTTGTTCCTCGGTCAGGTAGAAGATATTCCCTTGCGTATGCTTGGGATATCTAACAAACTTCTACAGATCTGACTTTTCCTCGAGTTTGTCCGGATTTTTCTTTTTAGACATAGGCCGGACAACCCCAAATCTTAACTCACTTAAGATATGGGCTCTTCCCATTCCATATCACATATAAAGTGGTAGGTAACTGATTTGATTTGAACCCTATTCAATAGGTATGCAGCTTCTCAAGTACATAACTCCCAAAAGGAAATAGGAAACTCAGTAGTACACATCATAGAGCGCACCATATCAAATAGGGTGCTATTGCTCCACCTCGATATACCATCGTGCTATGGTATATACGGAGGAGTAATGCTGAGAGAGAATCTCATTCTCCTTTAGAATAGTCCAGGAATTCCGTGCTCAAGTATTCTCCTCCCTGATCTCATCAAAGGACATAATACTTTTACCCGTTTTTGGTTCTCTACTTCTAACTTATATTCTGTGAATATCTCAAAAGATTCGGACTTGTGTTTCAATAGGAACATATGTCTGAATCTTGAGAGATCATCAGAGAATGTAATGAAGTACAAAGAACTGGTCTTGGCATATGTAGACAGGGGACCTTCATACATCAGCATGTATCAATCCCAATAGTTTACTAACTCTTTCTCTGTTTCCAATAAACGGAGTTGTGGTCATCCTATCTTTGTGACATGACCGGCAAGTTTCACAAGTTGTAAATTTAAACTAATTTAAATATGCATCTAAATGTAACTTAGCTAGTCGGGTCGCATTGATATGACCTAGTCTACAATACCTCAAGAAGGATTCGTTCATTTCCGAACTATTCCTCTTGTGTGTGTTTTGTATACTAAGAACTGTAATTTGATTTAGAACGTCTATGCTTTTAGATAACGTGCCTGAACCGATCAACTCTTGATATAGGAAATGTTCAAAACATTATCTAACAATACAAAATTATATCCTTCTTTACTAATAAAGAGACTGATATGATGTTGTATATCAGGTTCGGTATCTAATAACATTCGTTCAGAATCAATGTATTCTGGTAATACAGGGTGATAACTACCAACAGACTTGGCTGAAACACTTGCACCGTTTCTTTCTCATGAAACTTATCACCCGTTCTCAGTTCTCTACCTATCTGTAGCCCATGTAACAAATTACATATATGGGATCCTGATCTGGTATCTCATACCCAGGACGTAAAGGATATTGAGAAACAGTTCTGTGTAATGAACACACCCAAAGAAGCTGCATCAACATGCACTTTCTTCGTTTGGGTGGCACGGGAATTCTAGTAATCCCTTATTTCCTGCTCTGTCTTATAACAATTATAAGTTGGAGCGGAACCAACATTCCCTAGCTTAGTATAACAAGCGGGTTCGGTCAATACATCCGTATTAGTATCTTGATTAAGGCGTGATATGGTCGCTACCTGGAGAGAGAGAGAAGAAAACACTCAGCGTATGCTCTTGCATGATTAGATTGGTTATCTAATATATCTAATCAGGATGTCTCCCACTGTTTTAGTCAAATATTCCTTCAAACCCTAAAAGGAAAGACTAGCCGGGATTAATTACACCCTACAAGTTCGCCAATCTTTCAGCCAGGCCAGTGCCGGTACTTTGAGGGAGGTTCCCCGCGCTTTCGCACGGACCTAATTAAAATAAACCTCGTTTTCCCAGGGGTGTAACCCCGTTAACACTTTTCTAGACACCTACTTGATCGGCTAATTGTAATGTGTAAAAACTCTCCCAGGAGTAACTCTTACTCGCAGCGGGTATCGGGATCCAACTATCTCATAGAAGGTATGCAATCTCATTGCAAATTTCAACACTTGAAATTCCCAATAATATTTTGCCCCTAGCATCCTATGACCTTGACGGAGGTCAACAAACCATAGGCTGCTAGTCAAGTTCTACCCGTCATTTCCTGATTGAATTAAACTCACCCGCACGACCCTTGACGGAGATCAACAAGGCCGCACGACTACCCTAAAACAATCTGCATCATATGCATAAGCAGATAAATACTAGTTAGCTACCGCATACTACGCCTTGACGGAGGTCAACAAACATAGTACGAATACTAAGTAGAACTTATCTGAAATGACGGAGGGCTACGACAGGTTTTTAAGAAAACCTTTTGCGTAATGAACTTGATATCGTCGTAGAATCGAGTGATTTTAAGTGGAATGTTTTTTAGGCCTTTTCTAGTTTTTCTAAAGAGGTCACTCCCGGAGAAGGGATCGTCGGCTCTTTCCTCATCGAATAAGATGCAGGATATTTCGCAAATACCGCTGTGCAAAGCAAGAACTATAGAAGCAATCAAAAGACAAACCGTGTTTGTAGCATCTGCTAGTTTCACTAAAGAGGTCACTCCCGGTGAAGGGATCTCGGCTCTTTCCTTATCGAATAAGGTGCTGGATGTTCTACAAGGAACACCGCTATGCAAAGCAATAACTAGAGCTACCAGTTTTTAAACAAGTTTCTACAACATCTTTAGGTTTCTTTTAGTTTCATTAATCTCATTAATGAAGTCCCATTTTAATATGCTTCACAAGCATCACATTTGAAACGAAATCTGCAATATAACATATATCTCATATATATAATATAAACATTTGTCTCAGGCAGTAATATGATCTCATCACAGAACATTGCAGCAGAAGAACATATATGAAATATTGGATATACTAGAACGTCCGTGTATTAATACGAGCATGTATAAAACACGGATTCCACGGTCGCGATGAATAGCCAAACCCACATCCCTAAACCCCTACGAGAGCGGCAAGCAACACTGCCAATTCTAGGGTTAGGAGACCCGGTCTCGACTCCTCGAGATGGTCTCCCACTGGACCCTAGAACCCGGTTACTTGTGCTCCCCGCCTTGGGTCTACCTAATGCGGAAAAGTAAATAATATACAATGGTGACATCATCCTCAGCCCGGAAGTGCCTCAATAAAAGAATATTACATACAAATGAATTTTACATGAATGAAAGAGAAAAACTCTCATCTCACATAAAACCCCCGGCTATTCAGAAAGCGACGATCCAATATAACATATCACAGCAACACATAATATCTCATATCATCAACGTAAGCAAGTATGTGTATCCCGATTGTCGTTGATGTATAGCAACGAAGCCGGCGATACACCACATACTACGCTTACGGTCACAGAAAAGAAAGTGTAAAACTACAACAGTTGGAATCCGCAACCACTTTAGACATCGCATGCCTAACCAAATGAATTCCTTAGACATCGCATGCCTAACAATTATAAACCTCGCATTTTAGTCTCATTATCGAAAACTCTTTTCAATATCAAGTCGGGCAATTCAACAAGATTTCCGACATCCTGATCGAATGCTCGTCGCAAACTTTAGTAGACAGCCGCACCCCGGATGCCGTCGACAAAGTGCACTAAGGCGAAACACCGCTGCCGCGAGCACCCGAACGGATGCTTTTGGCGATGGGGTTCTCCTACAGTCACTTGGTCGGGGCTATGGGGCGTGGCTGTCTGTTAAGTTTACCCGGCAAGTATCCGTGTACGCTATGTGATTGCGACGGACTTTTGATCACATCAAAATCCCGTGGCAACCGATCATTTAAGACTAAACTGCTAGATTGATAACATTCAAATTAGTTATCTCATAACTACCTGTGGATTTCAAATATTGTATCACATTCCAGATAAAAAGACAGTGTTAAACTTTCCGATCGAATAATCAAACACCCAAGATTTCCTAAATAGCTCAACACTTGAGCGGAGTTTAAAAGCATCTATCACATGCCACAGTACCAATGGTCCAGCCGTAGAAGGGTCAAGCCAACGCCTCACATGTGGCAACGCCGTACTGCCCCAAACCCTAAGGTTTAGAGGCGGTTCAGATGGTCACATAATCAAGTTAAGGTTTGTGTTCTTCTAGAGGGTCCACCGCGTTACTTGCATGATTTTCCGGAAGTTTCAAACTCGGGAAAAAAAATCCAACTTTTGAAAAGATTTCCGACAGGGGAAAAAGTGAGTTATTGATATCCGTTCGAACTTTTTAACACGTTCTAAAATTACCCAGAAAGACTAAACGAAGTTATACTTTCCGATCGAATCAACGAGCTCCCAATACAACCCAGAAAACTCAACTTGAGTAAATTAAAAATTCCCAGAAACAGCCAAAAGTACCTACGGATCAACTGTAATAAAAACTAACGATCAATCCCCAAGACCTACCGCGGAACCGCCGCCAATACCCTAGTTTGGCCGCGGTTCCGCGGCGCCTTGAGCGATTTATGGTGTCGTTTAGCACACATGTCCATAAATTTACCTGCTGAATTTTCTGAGGATTTTTAATATGAAAAATGTCAACTTTTTGAAAAATTTCCAGAAAGGGGTCTAAACCGGGTATTCGGAGTTCGATCGGACTTTAAACTTCGCCTAGACTTCGCCTAAAGCTCTAGCTTGGCTCTGATACCACTGTAGGGTTACAAGGCACTCTAATAAGGTTCTACAAGGCATCAACCATGCCCGATTTAAATTTTAGCCGTGCCCAACAACCCTAACCAAGATCTTTAAACAAGTGATTAGGCGAAACAAAGCATGTTAAACACTTTAACATCTAAGAGTTTGGGATTACAACCTTTGTAGTCCGGTCCTTCACTTCATAAGCTCCGTGTTGTGGTCCCTTCGCTGCGATCATCAAGTTCCGGACTCTAGAGAGGCTCCACGAAGAGAATGATGCAAACTTGCTTCCGATCTTCGATAACAAAGATGATCTACCTTGAAGTTTCTTTAACACAAGCTTTCACTCACTAAATGAAGTGCAAACCCTAATCTAAATGGCTAGGATAGATTAGGATGGTGAAGTAGGATTTTAGCTCTCATTTGTTTTCTTAATCTCACTCATAATCATCACTTCATGAAAATCTAGAAAGCTTTTCATGCAAAAAAGGAAGAAGAAGAAGAAGCTCCATTTCTTTTGTGATGAATAATGAAACTCTAGTGTGTGGTTAGAAATGCAACCATGCTAGATAATGAGAAGGCTAACCATTGTAGAGACATAACTAGGGTTGGGTCGGGTTAAGCAAATATCACAAAATATCACAAAATATCCAAGTCAAAGTCAAAGCTTCAAGAAGCTTCTTGAAAGCTTCATGAAAGCCTAACCCTAATCCAAACCCTAACAATATTTATTCTCCACAAAACATGTTGCATTAATAACCATAACATGTTACAATATTATATATCACATATACAATATTTATTGTAACAAAATAAAATAATACAAGTAACATATATCGCATATATATCAATATATTACCCGAGTGAGAAAAAGAATCTTTTAGTGAGCTTATATCAGTTAATGTAATTTAATATATCAAATATATAATTATATATTAAATTATCGAATCAACACTTGATCCGATAAGACTATTTCACAAATAACCGACTTATATAATCTGTATCAGTTCATCGAATCAACACTTGATCCGATGACCCGGCTATATCACATATACCCGGCCGATATCTCATATCGCGAGAATCTAGTACGATATCACATACACGTATTGTTCTCGGTCCCGCACATATCACATATGTGCTCCTACTCCGTTTTGCCTGAGCCAAGAAACCTCAATGTAGGACTCTAAAGAATCGTCAATACGCCGGCAGTAGGTGATGATTATATCAAACACCCACAAGCTGCAAGCGGTCAGCTAAACGTAACAGCCACCCAGGTATTGAGCGCTCAGAAGATCAACAAGCAAGCCTGTACATTCTCCTGTGAATCCAGTCAGTAACACTCCCGTACAGTCCGGTCACTTCGTCTGATATGTCGCACATCTCGCCTAGGGGTGGTAAACGTCAGACCCCAGTAGCTCGATAAGTCGTGTCGATATGAGGTCTAAAACAGTTCGAGAAACTATTGATAACACTTACCAGTAAATTGTAGGGTTACTAGGCACTCTAATAAGGTTCTACAAGGCATCAACCATGCCCGATTAAAATTTTAGCCGTGTCGAATAACTCTAAACAAGATCTTTGCTAGATAATTAGGGTAAGACATGCAAGTTAAACACTTTAACTCTAAGTGAATACGAAATACAACCTTTGTAGTGTTAGTTATATGTATGACCTAGAGGCCATTACTATACATATGATGTATATTGTAGTGGATGCTTGGACATATATAGGGATGACTTTCTTGCTCGATATGATAGTATGATATCTGGTTACTCTTTACTTTTACGTGTACACTGATTGTCTCTCTGTTACATGTTGGTAAAGCCCTTAGGATGTGTACTTGACTACCTGGACTGTGATGCGGATCATACTAGTGGGGACATGGTAGTCCATAAGTACATCCTTCAAAGTCCCTAGTCGTGGGTGTATCGAGACGGCGCATCGATATACCAGAGTAGGCTAGCGTATGCCTTCTCGACCCATAGAGATGGGCGATGGATGATTCCATATCCATTGCTGTTTGACATCAGAGATGATATACGGGCACTCAGTGGAGACTGGGTACACTGGACAGACTCGCCGAGAACTCCCAGATGGTATTATACCTTACGTCAGATGGCAGTTCTCTGGTGACACTGGTATAGGTTAGTCTGTATACACGAGATCGTCATAGAGTCTTGTGTGATTCCCACTGTGCTTTGATTTCCACCTTACCACGTCCAAGAGGACGTGCAAAACGGTGGTTTTTGGGTACAGTCCCGAATCACATGGAGGCAATGAACGATAGGAGGGGTTTCGTCTCTCCCGGTATAAGGAGTTGATGTTGCACTGTGCTCGATTGGCTATAACAGGAAGTCCTTGGCCAAGGCTGCTGTAGGGATTTAATGGTAAGTGTTACCAGTAGTTTCTCGACCCGTTATGAGCCTCATATCGACACGACTTACGAGTTATTGGGTTCTGACGTTTACCACCCCTAGGCGAGATATGCGACATATCAGACGAACAGACCGGACTGTACGGTAGTGTTACTGGTTGGATTCACAGGAGTGTGAGCGGGCTTGCTCGTTGAACTTCTGATCGCTCAATACCCGGGTGGCCATTATGTTTAGCAGACCGCTTGCGGCTTGTAGGTGTTTGATATGATCATCACCTACTGCCGGCGTATTGACGAGTCTTTAGAGTCCTACACAGGGGTTTCCTGGCTCAAGCGAAACGAAATAGGAGCGCATATGAGATATGTGCGGGACCGAGAATAATACCAGTATGTGATACTATATTCTATTCTCGCGATTTGTGACATTGATCGGTTGTATGCGATATAGCCGGGTTATCGGATCAAGTGTTGATTCGATAAGTTGTTACTATAGATATTAGTCGGTTATATGCAATATGACCGGATCGTTAAATCAAGTGTTGATTTAATGATTTAATGTATAATTATATATTTGATATATTACTTTACATTAACTAGTATTGGTTCATTTAAGATTGATTTTCTCACTTGAATGTGCACATTGTTTATATATGATATATGCAAGTGTACATATTTGTATCATGCTTGATGATACAAACAAGTTGAGTGTATGAGACTTGAACCAAATCAAGGTTAAATTAGGGTTTAATATTTTCCTAGCATATAACAAAAGATTTTGACTTTGGTCAAACTTATCAAGCTTCATGAAGCTTGATAAACATTGACAAAGTCAACTCTTTTGTTATTTGTTCAAGATATTAGTTAACCCAACCCTTAACCTAATGATTTGGTTAATTCTCTACATGAGTTAAGCATGAGGGCTTAACTCAACCATGGTGCCATTATTTATTGGATAAGTTTCATTTGGATAATATTCATATGATTCTTTTCTTCTTCTTCTCCTTCATCAAGCTCACAAAAGCTTGCTAGCTCCAATGGTGCCATGGGAAAAAGAGTGAGAAATCCAATTATAAAGTAAACCCACTTCCTATTTCTTCATCCTCTACTACTTGCCATATAGTATAGGGTGTTCTCTTCACAAATTTTTTGACCAAGTGAAGGAATAGCTTGAGTTTGAGTCTCCCCGACGTAGATCATCTTCGGCCTCGAAGTCAATGACCTAGCCCGATCATTTCTCCGACGAAACCATCGCTAGAGTCCGGGATCCGATGATCGCAGCGGAGGGACGTCAACACGGAGCTTTAGAAGTGGAGGACCGGATCTACAAAGGTTGTAATCCCTTTCACTTGTTAGCAAAGTAGTTTGCTAGCTTCTATTTTCGCCTATCCTCTAGTTAACGATCTATATTAGGGTTTCTCGGCACCTAAAAATTTGAATTTGGCATGGTTGATGCCTTGTGGAACCTCTTGAGTGTGCCTAGTAACCCTACAGTGGTATCAGAGCCTAGATAGAGCTTTAGGCGAAGTGTAGATGAAGTTAGAGATCCGATCGAACCCCGAAACCCCGATCAAAACCCTTCTCTGTACATTTTTTCAAACTGTGGATTTTTGTGAATTAAAAATGCTCAGAAAATTAAGCAGGAAAATATACGAATTACTGTGAAGTACGGACCCCTAACTCAAAAATTTGACCGCGGAACCGCGGCCAAACCAAGGGTTTGGCGGCGGTTCCGCGGCCCAAATTGTGAATTAGTCCCTGAAACTTCACATATTTATTCTTAGGTCCTTTCTTGTCATTTTTTTCTGGGAATTTTTTAATTCCACTCAAGTTTTGAGTTTTCTAGGGTTTTATTGGGGACTCGTTAATTCGATCGGATAATTTAACTTCGTTTATGTTTTTCCGGATATTTTAGAAACTGTTAAAAAGTTCGACCGGATATAAATACCCATTTTTTCCCCTGCCGGGAAATTTCCAAATGTTGGATTTTTCTGTAGTTTAAGAACGTTCTAAGTAGTGCAAGTAATGCGATGGACCCTCTAGAAGACAACAAACCTTAACTCGATTATGTGACCGTCTTAAACTGCCCTTTGAACCTTAGGGTTTGGGGCAGTACGGCGTGCCACATGTGAGGCGTTGGCTTGACCCTTCTACGGCGGGACCGTTGGTACGGTGGTATGAAGTGGATGTTTTTAAACTTATTTCATGTGTTGAGATTTTCGGGAAAACTTGGGTGTTTGATTATTCGATCGGAAAGTTTAACATTGTCTATTTATCTGGAATGTGATACAATATTTGGAATCCACAAGTAGTTATGAGATAACTGAATGAATGTTATAAATCAAGCACTTTAGTCTCACTTGATCGGTTGCCACGGAATTTTGATGTGATCAAAAGTCCGTCGCAATCACGTTGCGTACGCGGATACTCGCCGGGTAAACTTAATAGATAGCCACGCCCCATAGCCCCGACCAAGTGACTCTAGGAGAACCCCGTCGCCGAAAGCATCCGTTCGAGTGCTCGCGGTAGCGATGTTCCGCCTTGGTGCACTTCGTCGACGGCAACCGGGGGTGCGGCCGTCTACTAAAGTTTGCGATAAGGATTCGATCAGGATGTCGGGAATCTTGCTGAATTGCCCGACTTGATATTGAAAAGAGTTTTCGATAATGAGACTAAAATGCGGGGTTTATAATTGTTAGGCATGCGATGTCTAAGGAATTCATTTAGTTAGGCATGCGATGTCTAAAGGGGTTGCGGATTCCAACTGTTGTAGTTTTACACTTTCTTTTCTGTGACCGTAAGTGTAATATGTGATATCGCCGGTTTCGTTGCTATATGTCAACGACAATTGGGATGCGCACATTTACTTACGTTGATGACATGTGATGTTATGTGTTGCTGGATATGTTATATTGGATCGTCGCGTTTTGAATAGCCGGGGGTTTTATGTGAGATGAGAGTTTTTATTTTCATTCATGTAAAATTAATTGTATGTAATATTCTTTTATTGGGGCACTTCCGGGTTGAGGTTGATGTCACCATTTGTATATTATTTACTTTTCCGCACTAGGATATACCCAAGGAGGAGAGCACAAGTAACCGGGTTCTAGAGTCCAGTGGGAGACCAACTCGAGGAGTCGAGTCCGGGTCTCCTAACTCTAGAATTGGTAGGGTTGCTTGCCGCTCTCGTAGGGGTCTAGGGGTATGGGTTTGGCTATTCATCGCGACCGTGGAATCCGTGTTTTATACAGGCTCGTATTGAAAACACGGACGTCCTAGTATATC
The DNA here is from genome assembly GCA_030015575.1 of Agapanthus africanus. NCBI lineage: Eukaryota > Viridiplantae > Streptophyta > Magnoliopsida > Asparagales > Amaryllidaceae > Agapanthus > Agapanthus africanus. Next base: position 456,687,692 of record JASDDO010000014.1, on the reverse strand, counting down.
CAATGTTTCATATGTTTCTTCTGCTGCGATATCTGTGATGTGATCATTTGATATGTTGTGATGGATACTGTATATAGTATATATGATATATTATATAGACGTTACTTATGTTTTACACCCGCGCTAGCCCTGCCCCGCTCTGCCGTTAGTTACCTAACCTAACGGTGCACGAGGGGACATCGAGGCGAATGCGGATGGCATAAGTGTACGTCGTATTTATCTGTGATGTTTAGGTGACTTAAATGATGGGACTTCATTAATATGATTAATGAAATAAAAGAAACCTAAAAGATGTTGTGGAATCGAATTTTCAAAAACAGGTAGCTACAGTTCTTGCTTTGCATCGCGGTGTTCCTTGTAGAACATCCTGCACCTTATTCGATAAGGAAAGGGCCGAGATCCCTTCACCGGGAGTGACCCCTTTAGCAATAACTGGCAGATGCTACAACCCTCGGTTTTTCTTTTAATTGCTTCTATAGTTTTTGCTTTGCACAGTGGTATATGTGATATATCCTGCACCTTATTCGATGAGGAAAGGGCCGACGATCCCTTCACCGGGAGTGACCCCTTTAGCAAAACTAGAAAAGCCTCAAAAACACTCCATTTTAAAATCATTTGATTCTACACCGATATCATGTTCATTACGCAAAAGGTTTTCTTAAAAAACCTGTCGTAGCCCTCCGTCATTTCAGATAAGTACTAGTTAGTATTCGTGCTACGTTTGTTAACTATGTTAAGGCGTAGTGTGCGGTAGCTGATTAGTGCTTATCTGTATAAGCATATGATGCGATTGGATTAGGGTAGTCGTGCGACTTTGTTAACTATGTTAAGGGTCGTGCGGGTGGGTTTAATTTAATCGGGAAATGACGGGTTGAACTTGACTAGCACTTATGATTTGTTGACTATGTTAAGGTCATATAGCTGCTAGGGGTAAAATATTATCGGGAATTTCAAGTGTTGAAATTTGCAATGAGATTGCATACCTTCTATGAGATAGTTGGATCCGGATACCCGCTGTGAGTAATTGTTGTAGGGTTGCTAGGCATGCGCACAAGGGTCTACGAGGCATCAACCATGCCCGATTAAAAATTTAGCCGTGCCGAACAAACCGAATACGGAACTTTAAACTAGAGATTAGGCGAAAACTAACATGCTAAACATTTTAACACTAAGTGAGAGGGATTACAACCTTTGTAGATCCGGTCCTTCACTTCATATGCTCCATGTTGTGGTCCCTTCGCTGCGATCATCGGGATCCGGACTCTCGAGAGGTTCCACGAAGAGAAAGACGCAACCTTTGCTTCCGATCTTCGATACTAAGATGATCTACCTTGAAGTTTCTTTAACACAAGCTTACACTCACTAAGATGAGTGAACACTCTCATCTAAAGGGCAAGGGAAGATGAGGATGATGAAGTTGGATTTTTGCTCTCTTTATTTATATTTTTCTCACATTTATTCATCACTTTGGAAATATCAAGAAAGCTTTTTTTCATGAAAGAATGAAGGAAGAAGAAGATGAATAATGAATAATCCATTTGTGATGAATAGAAAAAGAGATGATAATGATTAATAAAGCAACCATGGTTGCTAAACCATTGTAGAGAATAAACCAAGGGTTAGGGTTTGGGTTGAGTTAAAGATGAGTCATGAGTAAATATCTTTCACAAAACAAAATGAAAAGCTTCTAGAATCAACTAGAAGACTTAACCCTAATCCAAACCCTAATCATGTTTAAACTCCACAAAACATGTTGCATTAGTTATCATATCATGTTACAATATTATATATCACATATATAATATTTATCGTAACAAAATAAAATAATACATTTAACATATATCGCATATATATCAATGTATTACCCGAGTGAGAAAAAGAATCTTTTAGTGAGCAAATATTAGTTAATGCAATTTAATATATCAAATATATTATTATACATTAAATTATCGAATCAACACTTGATCCGACAATCCGGCTATATCGCATATAACCGACTAATATTTATCCGTACCGATTCATCGAATCAACACTTGATCCGATGACCCGGCTGATATCAAATATCGCGAGAATATAATACGGTATCACATATCGCATTATCCTCGGTCCCGCACATATCACATATGTGCTCCTACTCCGTTTTGCCTGAGTCAAGAAACCTCTGTGTAGGACTCTAAAGAATCGTCAATACGCCGGCAGTAGATGATGATCATATCAAACACCCACAAGCTGCAAGCGGTCAGCTAAACGTAACAGCTACCCAGGTATTGAGCGCTCAGAAGATCAACAAGCAAGCCTGTAACTTCTCCTGTGAATCCAAACAGTAACACTCCCGTACAGTCCGGACTCGTCGTCTGATATGTCGCATATCTCGCCTAGGGGTGGTAAACGTCAGACCCCAGTAGCTCGATAAGTCGTGTCGATATTAGGTCTATAACAGTTCGAGAAACTACTGATAACATTTACCAGTAAATCTCAGCAACCCTGGCCAGGGATTTCCGGTTATAGCCAATCGAACACAGCACAACATCAACTCCCTATACCGGGAGAGACGAATCCCCTCCTATCGCTCATTGCCTCCATGTGATTCGGGACTGTACCCAAAAGCCACCTTTTTGCACGCCCTCTTGGACGTGGTATGATGGAAATCAAAGCACAGTGGGAATCACACAAGACTCTATGACGATCTCGGGTCAACAGACTACTCTGTACCAGTGTCACCGGAGAACTGCCATCTGACGTATGGTATAAAACCATCTGGGAGTTCTCGGCGAGTCCGTCCAGTGTACCCAGTCTCCACTGAGCACCCGTACACCATCCTTGATGTCAAACACCGATGGATATGGGATCATCCATCGCCCATCATATGGGTCAAGATGCGTATACGCTAGTCTACTCTGGTGTATCGATGCCCTGTCTCGATACACCCTCGACTAGGAACAATTATAGGATATACTCGTCGACTACCGTGGCCCCACTAGTATGATCTCATCATAGTCCTAGTAGTCAAGTACATATCCTAAGGGCTTTATCAACATGTAATATAGAGACAATCAGAGTACCTGTTAAGATAAAGTACAACCAGATAGCATACTATCATGTCGAGCAAGAAAGTCCTCCCTATATATGTCCTAGCATCCACTACAATATACATCGTATGTACAGTAATGGCCTCTAGGGCATACATATAACTAACAATCTCCCACTTGCACTAGGGCCATCTTTTATTGTATCGCATACCCAACAATTAGCTGCGGTTGAAGTATCTCATACTCAACCATCCTATAAAAGTCTCTACTGGGAAAAAGGCCTTTGTGAGTGGATCCGCGCTGCTGTCCTCTGTGTCTACTCTCCTAACCTCGATCTCCTTGGAGATCAACCATCTCCATGCTCAGGTGATACTGCCTAAGAATTATATCTGGATTTCTGAAGGGACGGTAGTTCCTTGGCTGAAGCCACAACTCCATTGCCAGACAATGGTAGGAACGAAGTTCATCTCATGAAGTTATATTTATCCAGACTGCCTCTTTGGTAGTATCCTTGGTAATGATGTATCTTGCCTTTAATCGTCTAGTAAGTCACGGTATCTAGCTTGGAACTCTTCCAACATACCGTCCCTCCACTGAGGGTATAGACAATGCCTGTGACTGACATTCAGTCGTTCTTATCACCCAGGAACCTTTCCAGTGATTCTCCCCAGGATCGATTGATACCATCTCACTACAACTAGTGAGTATCCTAACATCCAATTAGATCTATCTCATAGATCCAAAACCTAGGATTTAGGAGGTATCACTTTGATCCTATATGGAGAATCCTTGTGATAAACGGAGATTAACCGAGCGTAGCATAGGAAACTCCTTCCCTATCAAGAGTATGTCATCCACGTACTCTACGAGGATCACCACCATACTCCCTACTGCCTTTTTGTATATACAAGGTTCATCTACCATTTTGATGAAGTCAAACTCTTTGACTACCACATCAAAACAGATGTTCCAACTCCGCGATGCCTGTTTTATCATATAAAATATCTTGCACACGTTTCCGCTGCTCCCACTGTCTGTTAGTTATGTATATGCCCTAGAGGCCATTGTTGTACATATGATGTATATTATAATGGATGCTTGGTTATATATAGAGAAGACTTTCTTGCTCGTCATGATAGTATGCTATTTGGTTTCACTTTATCTTAACATGTTGACTTGTATTGGTTTACTGTTTTACTCTCACATGTTGATAAAGCCCTTAGGACTTGTACTCGACTACTGGGACTATGATGAGATCATAATAGTGTGGCCGCGGTAGTCGATGAGTACATCCTATAACTGTTCCTAGTCGAGGGTATATCGAGACAGGGCATCGATACACCAGAGTAGACTAGCGTATACGCATCTTGACCCATATGATGGGTGATGGATGATCCCATATCCATTGGTGTTTGACATCAGAGATGGTGTACGGGTGCTCAGTGGAGACTGGGTACACTGGACGGACTCGCCGAGAACTCCCAGATGGTGATATACCACACGTCAGATGGCAGTTCTCCGGTGACACAGGTACAGGGTAGTCTGAAGACCCGAGATCGTCATAGAGTCTTGTGTGATTCCCACTGTGCTTTGATTTCCACCTTACCACGTCCAAGAGGGCGTGCAAAACGGTGGCTTTTGGGTACAGTCCCGAATCACATGGAGGCAATGAGCGATAGGAGGGGATTCGTCTCTCCCGGTATAGGGAGTTGATGTTGTGCTGTGTTCGATTGGCTATAACTGGAAGTCCCTGGCCAGGGCTGATATAGAGATTTACTGGTAAGTGTTACTAGTAGTTTCTCGACCCGTTATGAGCCATACATCGACACGACTTATCGGTTACTGGGGTCTGACGTATACCACCCCTAGACTTGATATGCGACATATCAGACGAACAGACCGGACTGTACGGGAGTGTTACTGATCGGATTCACAGGAGAACGGACAGGCTAGCTTGTTGATCTTCTGATCGCTCAATACCTGGGTGGCTGTTACGTTTAGCTGACCGCTTGCAGCTTGTGGGTGTTTGATATGATCATCACCTGCTACCGGCGTATTGACGATTCTTTAGAGTCCTACACAGAGGTTTCTTGGCTCAGGCGAAACAGAGTAGTGGCACATATGTGATATGCGCAGGAGCGAGAATAATGCGATATGGGATACCGTATTATATTCTCGCGATATATGGATATGAACCGGGTCATCGGATCAAGTGTTGATTCGATGAATCGGTACATGATATATTAGTCGGTAATATTCGATATAGCCGGATCGTCGGATCAAGTGTTTATTCGATGATTTAATATATAATAATATATATGATATATTATTATATTAACTAATATTGGCTTGCTTTATTATTTCATTTTCTCAGTGGATGATACATTGATATATATGCGATATATGTTAATTGTATTATTTTCTTTTGTTGCAAATATATAATATATATGTGATATATATTATTGTGATATGATATGATTAATTGTTAAACATGTTTAAGGATGATTAATTGAGGTTAAGGTTTGATTAGGGTTGGATGCTTCAAGTTCCTTCTAGAAGCTTTCTTATTTTGTCATCCTTAAGATATTTAAGATGACACATTCTTTTTAACCTAACCAAACCCTAACCCTAGTTGTTTCTCTACTCATTCTCATCCATTCATCCTTGACCATGGTTACAATTCAATCATATGATTCTTTCTATTCATCACAAAAGGTTTTTAATCTCATTATTGATTTTCCATTAGCTTCTTCTTCTTCTCTCTTGAAAAGCTTGCTAGAAAATCTTGAAGTGATGAAATAAAATGAGAAAATGATATTAAAAGAAAGTAAAATCACTACTCTCTCATACTCATCTCATCTAGCCCATGGGATTAGTGTGTTCACTTCTTTAGAATGAGATAGCTTGAGTTCTTCGAAACCTCGACGTAGATCATCGGAGATTTGGAATACGACAAGCTAGAATGGATCGTTCGAGTCGTGGAGCCTCTCATGAGTCCGGGAGATCGTGGATCGCGGCAAAGGGACTTCTACTCGGAGCTTGTGAAGTGAAGGAGCGGACTACAAAGGTTGTAATCCCTCACACTTAGATAAAAGTTATCTTATTACATGTTAAACCCTAATAATCTAGCAAAGATCCCGGCTTTGGGTTGTTCGGCACGTCTAAAATTTAATCCGGGCATGTTTGATGCCTTATGAACCTTCACAAGAGTGCCTAGGAACCCTACAGTGGTATCAGAGCCTAGCTAGAGCATTAGGCGATGTGTTTACGAAGTTAAAACTCCGATCGAACCCGAAACGGACAAAATGGACCCCTCTCTGGAAATTTTTTAAATTTTGGGATTTTTCAGAATTAAAAATATGTAAAAAAATCAGCAGGGAATTCTAAGAATTACCATGAAACACGTGCCCACAATTCCACCAAAGTAGCGCGGAAGCGCGGCAGAAACAGGGTTCGCGCGGCGGATCAGCGGCGGCACTGTAGGATTGGGACACGTGGATTTGATGGTAATGACTGTAGGTACTTGCTGATGGTTCTGGATAATTTTAATCTGTCTTAGGTGTTTATAAAATATGGGGTTTATTTTGTAATCGTACATTCGATCGGAATATTTAAATTCGTATTTCTTTCCGGATATTTAGAAACTGTTAAACTGGTTGAACGGATATCATTAACCCACTTTATTCCGGCACGGCAAACTTTCAAGCGTTGAATTTTTATTGGGTTTAAATTTTTCGGAAAATTGTACAAGTTAAGCGGTGGACCCTCTAAAAGACAACAAACCTTAACTCGATTATGTGACCGTCTTGAACTGCCTTTTGAACCTTCGGGTTTGGGGCAGTACGGCGTGCCACATGTGAGGCGTTGGCTTGGCCCTTCTACGGCTGGATCACTTGTACTGTGACATATTCTGGGATTATTTGAACTCCGCTCAAGAGTTGAGCACTTCGGGAAATTTTGGGTGTTTGATTATCTGTTCAAATAGTTTAATACCATATATTTATCTGGAATGTGATACAATATGTGGAATTCATAGAGTTAGGCATGAAATACGAAGTATGTGATATTTCGGATTTACGATGTCTAAAGTGATTGTGGATTCCAAATATTGTAGTTTTACACTTTCTTTTCTGTGACCGTAAGCGTAGTATGTGGTGTATCGTCGGCTTCGTTGCTATACATCAACGACAATCGGGATACGCATACTTGCTTACGTTGATGATATGAGATATTATGTGTTGCTGTGATATGTTATATTGGATCGTCGCGATCAGAATAGCCGGGGGTTTTATGTGAGATGAGGGTTTTTATTTTCATTCATGTAAAATTCATTTGTAATGTAATATTCTTTTATTTGGGGCACTTCCAGGTTGCGGTTGCTGTCACCAGTGTATATTATTTACTTTTCCGCATTAGGTAGACCCAAGGAGGGGAGCACAAGTAACCGGGTTCTAGGGTCCAGTGGGAGGCCATCTCGAGGAGTCGAGACCGGGTCTCCTAACTCTAGAATTGGCAGTGTTACTTGCCGCTCTCGTAGGGGTCTTGGGATGTGGGTTTGGCTATTCGTCGCGACCGTGGAATCCGTGTTTTATACAGGCTCGTATTGAAAACACGGACGTCCTAGTATATCCAATATTTCATATATGTTCTTCTGCTGCAATGTTCTGTGATGAGATCATATTACCGCCTGAGACGAATGCTTATACTATATATATATGTTGATATATAAATATTACTGCTTTCGTTTCTTCTGTGATGCTTAGGAAGCATAAGCTGATGGGATTTTTATTAATGAGATTAATAAAAGAAAAGAAACCTAAAGATGTTGTAGAATCAAAAACTTTATAAAAAGGGTAGCTACAGTTTTGCTTTGCACAGTGATATATACGATATATCCTGCACCTTATTCGATGAGGAAAGGACCGAGATCCCTTCACCGGGAGTGACTCCTTTAGCGAAACTGGCAGATGCTACAAAACGCGGTTTGTCTTTTGATTGCTTTAAGTGTTTTGCTTTGCACAGCGGTATATATGATATATCCTGCACCTTATTCGATGAGGAAAGGGCCGACGATCCCTTCACCGGGAGTGACCCCTTTAGCGAAATTAAGAAAAGCCTCAAAAACACTCCTTTTCAAAACTACATGATTCTACGACGATATCAAGTTCATTACGCTCAGGGTTTTCTGAAAAACCTGCGTAGCCCTCCGTCATTTCAGATAAAGACTATTTAGTATTCGTGCTGCGTTTGTTGGCCTTTGTCAAGGCGTAGTGTGCGGTAGCTAACTGGTACTTATCTGTTTAAACATATGATGTGATTGGATTAGGGTATTCGTACGACCTTGTTGGCCTTTGTCAAGGGTCGTGCGGGTGGGTTTAATTCAATCGGGAAATGACGGGTTGAACTTGACTAGCTTCCTATGGTTTGTTGGCCTTTGTCAAGGTCATAAGGGTTAGGGGCAAAAACATTATCGGGAATTTCAAGTGTTGAAATTTGCAATGAGATTGCATACCTCCTATGAGATAGTTGGATCCCGATACCCACTGCGAGTAAGAGTTACTCCTGGGAGAGTTTTACACAGGACAATTAGTCATTCAAGTAGGTGTCTAGAAAAGTGTTAACGAGGTTACGCCTCTGGGAAAACGAGGTTTACTAATTAGGTCCGTGCGAAAGCACGGGGAACCTCCCTCAAAGTACCGACACTGATCTGGCTGAAAGATTGACGAAATTGTAGGGTGTAATTAATCCCGGCTAATCTTACCTTTTAGGGTTTTAAGGTAGATTTGATAAAAACAGTGGGAGACATCCTGATTAGATAAGATAATAACCAATCTAATCTTGCAAGAGCATACGCTAAAGTGTTTTCTTCTCTCTCTCTCCAGGTAGCGACCATTTCAGGCCATAATCAAGATAATAATATGGATGTATTGACTGAACCTAATTATTGTACTGAGCAAGGGAACGTTGAACCCGTTCTTTCTTATAAGAGTTATAAGACTGAACAGGAAACAGGAGAATATCTAGATTCTCACGCCGCCCAAAAGAACATGCATGTTGATGCATCTTCTTCAGGTGTGTTAGTTATTGAGAACTGTTTCTCAGTTCACCCTACGTCCTGGGTATTAGATACCGGATCAGGATCCCACATATGTAAACAGTTACATGGGCTACGTAAAGGTAGAGAACTGGGAAAAGGTGATCATTCCGTTCAAGTAGGGAACGGTGCAAGTATTGTAGCCAAAGCAGTTGGCGAATATCACCTTGTATTACCAAGTCGTAATACACTGATTCTAAATGAGTGCTATTATATACCGAACATGATGTGCAACATTATATCAGTTTCTTTATTGAGTAAAGAGGGATATAATTTTGTAGTACAGGATAATGTTATGAACATATTCCTAGATCAAAAGTTGATTGCATCAGGCTCGTTACATAATGGCATATTTATTCTAAATCAGAATACAGTCCTAAATATACAAAACACACACAAGAGGAAAAGTTCAGATATGAACGAATCCTTCTTGTGGCATTGTAGACTTGGTCATATCAATGCGACACGACTGGCTAAGTTACATAGAGATGGCTATTTGAATCCGTTCGAATTATCATCTTATGATACTTGCCATTCATGTCTCAAAGGAAAAATGACCAAAGCTCCGTTTAGTGGACACGGAGAAAGAGTTGCTGAACTCTTAGGACTGATACATAGTGATGTATGCGGTCCCATGTCTACGCATGCCAGGAACGGTTCTTCCTACTTCATTACATTCACTGACGATCTCTCAAGATTCGGATATGTGTTCCTGATGAAACACAAGTCAGAAGCTTTTGAGAAATTCAGAGAATATAAACACGAAGTAGAGAACCAAACGGGCAAAAGTATTAAGATTCTTCGATCTGATCGAGGAGGCGAATACTTAAGCGGTGAGTTCCTAGATTATCTAAAAGAGAATGGGATTCTCTCTCAGCTTACTCCTCCTTATACACCACAGCACAACGGTGTATCTGAGCGGAGAAATCGCACCCTATTAGATATGGTGCGCTCTATGATGAGTACAGCTGAGTTACCTATTTCCTTCTGGGGGTATGCGCTTGAGACAGCAGCATACCTATTGAATCAAGTTCCAACTAAATCTGTACCTACCACACCATATGAGATATGGAGTGGGAAGAGACCATGTCTTAAACGAGTTAAGATATGGGGTTGTCTGGCCTATGTCAAAAGACAAAATCCAGACAAACTCGAGGCACGGTCAGTTCTATGCAAGTTTGTGGGATATCCCAAACATTCACATGGATATTTTTTCTACCATCGTGAGGAACAAAAGGTGTTTGTTTCTCGACATGCCACCTTTTTAGAAAAGGAATTTCTTGAAAAAGAGATTAGTGGCTCTGAGGTAGAACTGGAAGAAGTTCCAGCAACACAAACTCCAACTGAAGATTTAGTGGAACCAGAGGATTCAGTAGTACCCGACGAACCCCAGCCTCTCCGCCGATCTAGTAGGGTTTCTCGTCCACCTGAGAGATACTACGGTTTTCTCATTGATGGTGGAAGCGAGGATTGCATCATGGATGATGATGAACCCACTAGTTTCGAGCAGGCCATCACAAGTAGTGACTCTGTGAAATGGCTGGATGCAATGCGATCTGAGATGGAATCCATGTACACCAACAAAGTATGGACTTTGGAAAATGCTCCTGAAGGGGTAAAACCCATTGGGAGCAAGTGGATCTTTAAAAAGAAATTTGGTGTAGATGGAAAAGTTGAGACTTTCAAAGCTAGACTTGTAGCAAAAGGTTTTCGTCAAAGACCAGGTGTGGACTATGACGAAACCTTTTCTCCAGTGGCTATGCTTAAGTCCATCCGGATCTTACTTGCCATTGCTGCATACCATGACTACGAAATCTGGCAAATGGATGTTAAGACCGCCTTTCTAAACGGTGATTTAGAAGAGTGCGTGTACATGACTCAGCCAGAGGGCTTCGTAGATAGTGGGAGCAGCGGAAAGGTGTGCAAGCTGCTTAAATCCATTTATGGGTTAAAGCAAGCATCGCGGAGTTGGAACATCTGTTTTGATGTTGTAGTCAAAGAGTTTGACTTCATCAAAAATATAGATGAACCTTGTATCTATAAGAAGGTGGCAGAGGGTAAGGTAGTCTTCCTCGTATTGTACGTGGATGACATACTCTTGATAGGAAATGATATTCCTATGCTGCAATCAGTCAAGCTCTTCTTATCACAGAGATTCTCAATGAAAGATCTAGGTGATGCCTCCTGCATATTGGGAATCATGATCTATAGAGATAGATCTAAACGGATACTGGGATTGTCCCAATCCAGGTACATTGACACCATACTAAAGAGGTTTAGTATGGAAGAATCCAAACGTGGGAATCAGCCCACGATATCTGGACTCACTCTCTCCAAAGAGATGTCTCCCAAGACTGATTTGGAGAGAGCTCGCATGCAAGGGATACCCTATGCTTCGGCAGTAGGCTCTATCATGTATGCGATGCTGTGTACCAGACCCGATGTAGCACACTCACTAAGTGTAGTGATTCGGTATCAAGCAGATCCAGGAGAGAGTCATTGGACAGCAGTGAAGAACATTCTCAAGTACTTACGAAGGACTAAGGAGATGTTCTTGGTGTATGGTAACGGAGAACTCCAGGTGGAGTCCTTTACCGATTCCAGCTTCCAAAGTGATAAGGACGACTCTAAGTCGCATTCGGGTTTTGTCTTCACCCTCAATAGAGGGGCGGTATGTTGGAAGAGTTCCAAACAGGATACCGTTGCAGACTCAACGATGGAGGCTGAATACATCGCTGCCAACGATGCTGCCAAAGAAGCTGTCTGGATCAAGAAGTTCATTAGTGAACTTGGTGTGGTTCCATCCATTGAGCATCCAATACCTCTGTATTTCGATAACAATGGAGCTGTGGCGTTAGCCAAGGAACCCAGGTCCCATCAGAAGTCCAGACATATTCTGAGGCGGTATCACCTGATCAGGGAGATAGTTGATCGCCGGGAGATCGAGGTCAGGAGAGTAGATACGAAGGACAACACTGCGGATCCATTCATGAAGGCTATTCCCCAGATACAGTTTGAGAGATTATTCGGGATGCTAGGTATGAGATACTACAGCAGCTGGCCTTAGTGCAAGTGGGAGATTGTTAGTTATGTATATGCCCTAGAGGCCATTGTTGTACATATGATGTATATTATAATGGATGCTTGGTTATATATAGAGAAGACTTTCTTGCTCGTCATGATAGTATGCTATTTGGTTTCACTTTATCTTAACATGTTGACTTGTATTGGTTTACTGTTTTACTCTCACATGTTGATAAAGCCCTTAGGACTTGTACTCGACTACTGGGACTATGATGAGATCATAATAGTGGGGCCGCGGTAGTCGATGAGTACATCCTATAACTGTTCCTAGTCGAGGGTATATCGATACAGGGCATCGATACACCAGAGTAGACTAGCGTATACGCATCTTGACCCATATGATGGGTGATGGATGATCCCATATCCATCGGTGTTTGACATCAGAGATGGTGTACGGGTGCTCAGTGGAGACTGGGTACACTGGACGGACTCGCCGAGAACTCCCAGATGGTGATATACCACACGTCAGATGGCAGTTCTCCGGTGACACAGGTACAGGGTAGTCTGAAGACCCGAGATCGTCATAGAGTCTTGTGTGATTCCCACTGTGCTTTGATTTCCACCTTACCACGTCCAAGAGGGCGTGCAAAACGGTGGCTTTTGGGTACAGTCCCGAATCACATGGAGGCAATGAGCGATAGGAGGGGATTCGTCTCTCCCGGTATAGGGAGTTGATGTTGTGCTGTGTTCGATTGGCTATAACTGGAAGTCCCTGGCCAGGGCTGATATAGAGATTTACTGGTAAGTGTTACTAGTAGTTTCTCGACCCGTTATGAGCCATACATCGACACGACTTATCGGTTACTGGGGTCTGACGTATACCACCCCTAGACTTGATATGCGACATATCAGACGAACAGACCGGACTGTACGGGAGTGTTACTGATCGGATTCACAGGAGAACGGACAGGCTAGCTTGTTGATCTTCTGATCGCTCAATACCTGGGTGGCTGTTACGTTTAGCTGACCGCTTGCAGCTTGTGGGTGTTTGATATGATCATCACCTGCTACCGGCGTATTGACGATTCTTTAGAGTCCTACACAGAGGTTTCTTGGCTCAGGCGAAACAGAGTAGTGGCACATATGTGATATGCGCAGGAGCGAGAATAATGCGATATGGGATACCGTATTATATTCTCGCGATATATGGATATGAACCGGGTCATCGGATCAAGTGTTGATTCGATGAATCGGTACATGATATATTAGTCGGTAATATTCGATATAGCCGGATCGTCGGATCAAGTGTTGATTCGATGATTTAATATATAATAATATATATGATATATTATTATATTAACTAATATTGGCTTGCTTTATTATTTCATTTTCTCAGTGGATGATACATTGATATATATGCGATATATGTTAATTGTATTATTTTCTTTTGTTGCAAATATATAATATATATGTGATATATATTATTGTGACATGATATGATTAATTGTTAAACATGTTTAAGGATGATTAATTGAGGTTAAGGTTTGATTAGGGTTGGATGCTTCAAGTTCCTTCTAGAAGCTTTCTTATTTTGTCATCCTTAAGATATTTAAGATGACACATTCTTTTTAACCTAACCAAACCCTAACCCTAGTTGTTTCTCTACTCATTCTCATCCATTCATCCTTGACCATGGTTACAATTCAATCATATGATTCTTTCTATTCATCACAAAAGGTTTTTAATCTCATTATTGATTTTCCATTAGCTTCTTCTTCTTCTCTCTTGAAAAGCTTGCTAGAAAATCTTGAAGTGATGAAATAAAATGAGAAAATGATATTAAAAGAAAGCAAAATCACTACTCTCTCATACTCATCTCATCTAGCCCATGGGATTAGTGTGTTCACTTCTTTAGAGTGAGATAGCTTGAGTTCTTCGAAACCTCGACGTAGATCATCGGAGATTTGGAATACGACAAGCTAGAATGGATCGTTCGAGTCGTGGAGCCTCTCATGAGTCCGGGAGATCGTGGATCGCGGCAAAGGGACTTCTACTCAGAGCTTGTGAAGTGAAGGAGCGGACTACAAAGGTTGTAATCCCTCACACTTAGATAAAAGTTATCTTATTACATGTTAAACCCTAATAATCTAGCAAAGATCCCGGCTTTGGGTTGTTCGGCACGTCTAAAATTTAATCCGGCATGTTTGATGCCTTATGAACCTTCACAAGAGTGCCTAGGAACCCTACACTGTCTACGAAGCCCTCTGGCTGTGTACTTATAGACGCTCTCTTCTAAAACAACATTTAGAAAAGAAGTCATGACACCCAACCACCAGATATCGTAGTCATGGTATGTAGCCGTGGCAAGTAGGATCTGGATGGACTTAAGCATAGCTCCTTAGAAAAGGTTTCAACATAATCCATACCTGGTCAATGATGCAAACCTTTAACAAGTCTAGCTTTGAAAGTCTCAACTTTTCCATGTACACCAAGTAATCTTCTCAAGATATACTCGCTCCTGATGGGGATTTCACCCTTCAGATAAAGCAACCAAAGTCCATACTTTGTTGGTGTGTAAGGATTCCATCTCAGATCGATAAGCATCCAGCCATTCTTACAGAGTCCCACTCCTGATGGCCAGCTCGAAACTAGTTGGGTCATCATCTCATGATGCAATCCTCGCTCCCACTGTCATTGAGAAACCGAAGTATCTCTCAGGTGGGTGAAGAACCCTACTAGATCGGCGGAGAGGCTGAGGTTCGTTGGAGACTATTGAATCCTTTGGTTCTACCAAATCATCAGCTGTAGTTTGTATTGCTGGAACATTTCCAGTTCTACATTAGAGACCTTGCCTCGAGCTTGTCCGGATTTTGCTTTTAGACATAGGCCGGACAACCCCAAATCTTAACAAACTTAAGATATGGGCTCTTCCCTTTCCATATCGCATATGAAGTGGTAGGCAACTAATTTTATTTGAACCCTATTCAATAGGTATGCAGCTTCTCAAGTGCATAACATCCAAAAGGAAATAGGAAACTCAGTAGTACTCATCATAGAGCACACCATATCACATAGGGTGCTATTGCTCCGCCCCGATACACCGACGTGCTGTGGTGTATACGGAGGAGTAATGCTGAGAGAGAATCTCATTCTCCTTTAGAATAGTCCAGGAATTCCGTGCTCAAGTATTCTCCTCCTTGATCACATCAAAGGACATAATACTTTTACCCGTATTTTTGGTTCTCTACTTCTAACTTATATTCTGTGAATATCTCAAAAGGTTCGGACTTGTGTTTCAACTGGAACACATGTCTGAATCTTGAGAGATTATCAGAGAACGTAATGAAGTACAAAGAACCGATCTTGGCATGTGTAGACAGGGGACTTTCATACATCAGGATGTATCAATCCCAAAAGTTCACTAACTCTTTCTCTGCTTCCAATAAACAGAGTTGTGGTCATCTTATCTCTGTGACATGACTGGCAAGTTTCACAAGATGTAAATTCAAACAGATTTAAATATGCATCTAAATGTAACTTAGCCAGCCGGGTCGCATTGATATGACCTAGTCTACAATGCCTCAAGAGGGATTTGTTCATTTCTGAACTCTTCCTCTTGTGTGTGTTCCGTATGCTAAGAACTGTAGTTTGATTTAGAACATCAATGCTTTTAGATAACGTGCCTGAACCAATCAACTCTTGATATAGGAAATGTTCAAAACATTATCCAACGATACAAAATTATATCCTTTCTTTACTAATAAAGAGACTGATATGATTTTGTATATCAGGTTCGGTATCTAATAACACTTGTTCAGAATCAATGTATTCTGATAATACAGGGTGATAGTGACCAACAGACTTGGCTGCAACACTTGCACCGTTTTCTGTCTCATGAAACTTTTCACCCGTTCTCAGTTCTCTACCTTTCTGTAGCCCATGTAACAAATTACATATGCGGGATCCTGATCCGGTATCTCATACCCAGGACGTAAAGGATACTGAGAAACAGTTCTCTGTAATGAACACACCCGAAGATGATGCATCAGCATGCACTTTCTTCGTTTGGGCGGCACGGGAAATCTGGTATTCCCCAATTTCCTGCTCTGTCTTATAACAATTATAAGTTGGAGCGGGACCAACGTTCCCCAGCTCAGTATAACAAGCGGGTTCAGTCAATATATCCGTATTATTATCTTGATTAAGGCATGATATAGTCGCAACCTGGAGAGAGAGAGAAGAAAACACTCAGCGTATGCTCTTGCAAGATTAGATTGGTTATCTAATATATCTAATCAGGATGTCTCCCACTGTTTTAATCAAATCTTCCTTCAAACCCTAAAAGGAAAGACTAGCCGGGATTAATTACACGCTACAAGTTCGCCAATCTTTCAGCCAGGCCAGTGTCAGTACTTTGAGGGAGGTCCCCCGTGCTTTCGCAGGAACCTAATTAAAGTAAACCTCGTTTTCCCAGAGGCGTAACCTCGTTAACACCTTTCTAGACACCTACTTGATCGGCTAATTGTATTGTGTAAAACTCTCCCAGGAGTAACTCTTACTCGCAGCGGGTATCGGGATCCAACTATCTCATAGAAGGTATGCAATCTCATTGCAAATTCCAACACTTGAAATTCCCGATAATATTTTGCCCCTAGCATCTTATGACCTTGGCTAAGGTCAACAAATCATAAGTGCTAGCCAAGTTCAACCCGTCATTTCCCGATTGAATTAAACCCACTCGCACGACCCTTGGCTAAGGTCAACAAAGTCGCACGACTACCCTAACTCAATCGCATCATATGCTTATACAGATAAGCACTAATCAGCTACCGCACACTACGCCTTGGCTAAGGTCAACAAACGTAGCACGAATACTAACTAGTACTTATCTGAAATGACGGAGGGCTACGACGGGTTTTTCAGAAAACCCTTTGCGTAATGAACTTGATATCGTTGTAGAATCGAGTGATTTTTAAATGGAATGTTTTTTAGGCTTTTTTAGTTTTGCTAAAGGGGTCACTCCCGGTGAAGGGATCGTCGGCCCTTTCCTCATCGAATAAGGCGCAGGATATATCATATATACCGCTGTGCAAAGCAAGAACTATAGAAGCAATCAAAAGACAGACCGAGTTTGTAGCATCTGCCAGTTATTGCTAAAGGAGTCACTCCCGGTGAAGGGATCTCGGTCCTTTCCTTATCGAATAAGGTGCTGGATGTTCTAAAAGGAACACCGCGATGCAAATCAAGAACTGTAGCTACCAGTTTTTAAACAAGTTTCTACAACATCTTAGGTTTCTTTCATTTCATTAATCTCATTAATGAAGTCCCATTTTATTATGCTTCACAAGCATCTCTTTTTGAAACGAAATCTGCAATATAACAAATATCTCATATATATAATATAAACATTCGTCTCAGGCAGTAATATGATCTCATCAGAGAACATTGCAGCAGAAGAACATATATGAAATATTGGATATACTAGGACGTCCGTGTTTTCAATACGAGCCTGTATAAAACACGGATTCCACGGTCGTGATGAATAGCCAAACCCACATCCCTAGACCCCTACGAGAGCGGCAAGTAACACTGCCAATTCTAGGGTTAGGAAACCCGGTCTCGACTCCTCGAGATGGTCTCCCACTGGACCCTAGAACCCGGTTACTTGTGCTCCCCGCCTTGGGTCTACCTAATGCGGAAAAGTAAATAATATACAACGGTGACAGCTTCCGCTACCTGGAAGTGCCCCAATAAAAGAATATTACATACAAATGAATTTTACATGAATGAAAAAGAAAAACTCTCATCTCACATAAAAACCCCCGGCTATTCAAACGCGACGATCCAATACAACATATCACAGCAACACATAATATCTCATATCATCAACGTAAGCAAGTATGTGTATCCCGATTGTCGTTGATGTATAGCAACGAAACCGGCGATACACCACATACTACGCTTACGGTCACAGAAAAGAAAGTGTAAAACTACAACAGTTGGAATCCGCAATCTCCTTAGACATCGCATGCCTAACCAAATGAATTCCGTAGACATCTCATGCCTAACAATTATAAACCCCGCATTTTAGTCTCATTATCGAAAACTCTTTTCAATATCAAGTCGGACAATTCAACAAGATTCCTGACGTCCTGATCGAATGCTCGTCGCAAACTTTAGTAGACGGCCGCACCCCCGATACCGTCGACGAAGTGCACCAAGGCGGAACACCGCTACCGGGAGCATCCGAACGGATGCTTTCGGCGACGGGGTTCTCCTACAGTCACTTGGTCGGGGCTATGGAGTGAGGTTGTCTATTAAGTTTACCCGGTGAGTATCCGCGTACACTACGTGATTGCGACGGACTTTTGATCACATCAAAATTCCGTGGCAACCGATCATCTGAGACTAAACTGCTATGTTTATAATATTCAAATTAGTTATCTCATAACTACCTGTGGATTCCAATTATTGTATCACATTCCAGATAAATAGACAAAGTTAAACTTTCCGATCGAATAGTCAAACACCCAAGATTTCCCCAATATATCTCAACACTTCAAATCAGTTTAAAAACATCCATCACATGCCACAGTACCAATGGTCCAGTCGTAGAAGGGTCAAGCCAACGCCTCACATGTGGCACGCCGTACTGCCCCAAACCCTAAGATTCAAAAGGCAGTTCAAGACGGTCACATAATCGAGTTAAGGTTTGTTGTCTTCTAGAGGGTCCATCGCGTTACTTGCACGACTTAGAACATTCTTAAACACGAGAAAAAATCCAACTTTTGAAAAAATTTCCGACAGGGGAAAAAGTGAGTTATTGATATCCGTTCGAATTTTTTAACAGTTTCTAAAAGTTATCCGGACAAACTAAACAAAGTTATAATATCCGATCGAATCTTTAAGTCCCCAATACAACCCAGATTATTCAACAGTTGAATAGATATCAAAAATTCCCAGAGAACTCAGCACCAGAAAATAGGAATTACTGCGCAAAAATCAATGCAACAGGAGGCCGTACGACCGCGGAACCGCCGCACATGCCAGGATCGTGCCGCGGTTCCGTGGTGGAATAATCGAATTAGGCCCCCGTATTTCACAGTAATTCATATTAGACCCTGCTTAATTTTCTGCATATTTTTAATATGGAAAAATCACAGTTTTGAAAAAATTTCCAGAAAGTGGTTTTATCGGGTTTTCCGGGTTCGATCGGACGTTAAACTTCGTCTAGACTTCGCCTAAAGCTCTAGCTTGGTTCTGATACCACTGTAGGGTTGCTAGGCACGTGCACAAGGGTCTACGAGGCATCAACCATGCCCGATTAAAAATTTAGCCATGCCGAAAAAACCGAATACGGAACTTTAAACTAGAGATTAGGCGAAAACTAACATGCTAAACATTTTAACACTAAGTGAGAGGGATTACAACCTTTGTAGATCCGGTCCTTCACTTCATATGCTCCATGTTGTGGTCCGTTCGCTGCGATCATCGGGATCCGGACTCTCGAGAGGTTCCACGAAGAGAAAGACGCAACCTTTGCTTCCGATCTTCGATACTAAGATGATCTACCTTGAAGTTTCTTTAACACAAGCTTACACTCACTAAGATGAGTGAACACTCTCATCTAAAGGGCAAGGGAAGATGAGGATGATGAAGTAGGATTTTTGCTCTCTTTATTTATATTTTTCTCATATTTATTCATCACTTTGGAAATATCAAGAAAGTTTTTTTCCATGAAAGAATGAAGGAAGAAGAAGATGAATAATGAATAATCCATTTGTGGTGAATAGAAAAAGAGATGATAATGATTAATAAAGCAACCATGGTTGCTAAACCATTGTAGAGAATAAACCAAGGGTTAGGGTTTGGGTTGAGTTAAAGATGAGTCATGAGTAAATATCTTTCACAAAACAAAATGAAAAGCTTCTAGAATCAACTAGAAGACTTAACCCTAATCCAAACCCTAATCATGTTTAAACTCCACAAAACATGTTGCATTAGTTATCATATCATGTTACAATATTATATATCACATATATAATATTTATCGTAACAAAATAAAATAATACATTTAACATATATCGCATATATATCAATGTATTACCCGAGTGAGAAAAAGAATCTTTTAGTGAGAAAATATTAGTTAATGCAATTTAATATATCAAATATATTATTATACATTAAATTATCGAATCAACACTTGATCCGACAATCCGGCTATATCGCATATAACCGACTAATATTTATCCGTACCGATTCATCGAATCAACACTTGATCCGATGACCCGGCTGATATCAAATATCGCGAGAATATAATACGGTATCACATATCGCATTATCCTCGGTCCCGCACATATCACATATGTGCTCCTACTCCGTTTTGCCTGAGTCAAGAAACCTCTGTGTAGGACTCTAAAGAATCGTCAATACGCCGGCAGTAGATGATGATCATATCAAACACCCACAAGCTGCAAGCGGTCAGCTAAACGTAACAGCTACCCAGGTATTGAGCGCTCAGAAGATCAACAAGCAAGCCTGCAACTTCTCCTGTGAATCCAAACAGTAACACTCCCGTACAGTCCGGTCTCGTCGTCTGATATGTCGCATATCTCGCCTAGGGGTGGTAAACGTCAGACCCCAGTAGCTCGATAAGTCGTGTCGATATTAGGTCTATAACAGTTCGAGAAACTACTGATAACATTTACCAGTAAATCTCAGCAACCCTGGCCAGGGATTTCCGGTTATAGCCAATCGAACACAGCACAACATCAACTCCCTATACCGGGAGAGAAGAATCCCCTCCTATCGCTCATTGCCTCCATGTGATTCGGGACTGTACCCAAAAGCCACCTTTTTGCACGCCCTCTTGGACGTGGTATGATAGAAATCAAAGCACAGTGGGAATCACACAAGACTCTATGACGATCTTGGGTCAACAGACTACTCTGTACCAGTGTCACCGGAGAACTGCCATCTGACGTATGGTATAATACCATCTGGGAGTTCTCGGCGAGTCCGTCCAGTGTACCCAGTCTCCACTGAGCACCCGTACACCATCCTTGATGTCAAACACCGATGGATATGGGATCATCCATCTCCCATCATATGGGTCAAGATGCGTATACGCTAGTCTACTCTGGTGTTTCGATGCCCTGTCTCGATACACCCTCGACTAGGAACAATTATAGGATATACTCGTTGACTACCGTGGCCCCACTAGTATGATCTCATCATAGTCCCAGTAGTCGAGTACATATCCTAAGGGCTTTATCAACATGTAATATAGAGACAATCAGAGTACCTGTTAAGATAAAGTACAACCAGATAGCATACTATCATGTCGAGCAAGAAAGTCCTCCCTATATATGTCCTAGCATCCACTACAATATACTAACAATTGTTACTCCTGGGAGAGTTTTACACATTACAATTAGCCGATCAAGTAGGTGTCTAGAAAGGTGTCAACGGGGTTACGCCTCTGGGAAAACGAGGTTTACTTTAATTAGGTCCATGCGAAAGCACGGGGAACCTCCCTCAAAGTACCGACACTGGCCTGGCTGAAAGATTGGCGAACTTGTAGCGTGTAATTAATCCCGGCTAGTCTTTCCTTTTAAGGTTTGAAGGAAGATTTGATAAAAACAGAGGGAGCCATCCTGATTAGATAAAATAATAACCAATCTGATCTTGCAAGAGCGCACGCAGAGTGTTTTCTTCTCTCTCTCTCCTGGTAGCGACCATGTCATGCCTTAATCAAGATAATAATACGGATGTATTGACCGAACCCGCTTGTTATACTGAGCTGGGGAACGTTGGTCCCGCTCCAACTTATAAATGTTATAAGACAGAGCAGGAATTAGGGGATTACCAGAATTTCCGTGCCGCCAAAACGAAGAGAGTGCATGTTGATGCATCATCTTCGGGTGTGTTCATTACAGAGAACTGTTTCTCAGTATCCTTTACGTACTGGGTATGTGATACCAGATCAGGATCCCGCATATGTAATTTGTTACATGGGCTACAGAAAGGTAGAGAACTGAGAACGAGTGATAAGTTTCATGAGACAGAAAACGGTGCAAGTGTTGCAGCCAAGTCTGTTGGTCACTGTCACCCTGTATTACCAATACATTGATTCTGAACAAATGCTATTAGATACCGAACCTGATATACAAAATCATATCAATCTCTTTATTTATTAAAGAAGGATACAATTTTGTATTGTTGGATAATGTTTTGAACATTTCCTATATCAATAGTTGATCGGTTCAGGCACGTTATCTAAAAGTATTAACGTTCTAAATCAAACTACAGTTCCTAGTATACAGAACACACACAAGAAGAAAAGTTCAGAAATGAACGAATCCTTCTTGAGGCATTGTATACTAGGTCATATCAATGCGACCCGACTTGCTGAAGTTACATTTAGATGCATATTTAAATAAGTTTGAATTTACATCTTATGAAACTTGCCAGTCATGTCGCAAAGATTAGATGACCATAGCTCTGTTTATTAAAAACAGAGAAAGAGTTAGTAAACTCTTGGGATTGATACATAGCGATGTATGTAAGGTCCCCTGTCTACACATGCCAGGACCGGTTCTTTGTACTTCATTACATTCTCTGATAATCTCTCAAGATTCAGACATATGTTCCTGTTGAAACACAAGTCCGAAATTTTTGAGATATTCACAGAATATAAGTTAGAAGTAGAGAACCAAAATACGGGTATAAGTATTATGTCTTTTGATGTGATCAAGGAGGAGAATACTTGAGCACGGAATTCCTGGATTATTCTAAAGGAGAATGAGATTCTCTCTCAGCATTACTCCTCCGTATACACCACAGCACGTCGGTGTATCGGGGCGGAGCAATAACACCCTATGTGATATGGTGTGCTCTATGATGAGTACTACTGAGTTTCCTATTTCCTTTTGGGAGTTATGCACTTAAGAAGCTGCATACCTGTTGAATAGGGTTCCGATCAAATCAGATGCCTACCATTTCATATGAGTTATGCACTTAAGAAGCTGCATACCTGTTGTTCGCTCCGCATCGCATGCTTATATTATGATTCATATCCTATTATTAATATCATGCTGTTAGGACACCAGCACCATTACCGATGACGCGTATGTACCACGTACACTTACTTGCCAGCTCACACACATCTTCATCGGTAATTGTCATGTCACGAACACTTTAGAAAATACTATTTCATTTGACATAGGTTGTTAGCTAATAGTTTAGACATGATATTAGTGTACTTGCCTTATATGCTAGTTAGACATTGTAGTTATTGCCTACTACTTCATGCATGTTATTATTCACTGTTGTGTCGCATTCATGGATTCTCATGCCTATATTCACTGTTTACATGCTATTGATGACTTGGATTCGGATTTAATGAGATTTCTTGGATTTGGAGGAAAACCGCAAAAACATAAATAAACCTTTTCTCTCTTTTAAAATAAAAAGTGCGGTTTTCCCATGATGTATGAGTCGTCCACCATGAGTTTGCTGATGGATTTCGAGACCCGATTCGAGGAGTGGAGGAACCGTTTCGGGTACATGGTGGGCCCGGTGCGGTACCCCGGGGCAAGAGGATCGTGTTGTTGACGTTGAGCCTGGCAGGGGAGCACTACCGACCGGTGATTTTTCCCGACCCGTCGGATATCCGGAGGATACCGTCGTGGTCTTGAGATGGATGGTAGGGGCCGGTCTGGACTGACGGCGCCCTAGATATTGTGATTGAGACATTGAGATTTTGAGATATTGAGGTACAGAGATTGTGACACAGAGATATCGAGATATTTGGATACTTGTTTTGTGTCGATGCTGGGCACTGTTTTATGCTGATTTCATTTATGGTACCTCCTATTTAAAATACAGAAATCTCACTGATTTATGAAAGTAGCTTTATTCAGTACATGCATTCTGTTTCATGCATTCATACATCATCCATATGATATATCGCTATCTGAGGCACTGACACGGGCACATGAGATTACACTCGGTTAGATATTACCCTGGCCATTGTTATAGGCTGCATGTTATACATATATTTGAGGATATATTATGATCATTGACCTAGGTTGCGTTATTCATGCGATTTCTGTTCGTAGATGTTTTTCTACTCACGAGTTGGCAACTCACCCCTGTTGTGCCACAGTTTCTTGCAGGTTTTGTCGTACAGGTTTCATTACGGCTTTGCTGGCACTGCTTCCCATTTCCGGGTGACTTGCTAGTAAGTGGGTTCACTTGTATCGTACCCCCATTATATATCTTGTATATCATTATTCTGTTGTATCTAGAAGTTCCATCAACCAAACATGTATTTATTTGAGATAGAGACCAGTGATGTTTATTCTTTCGACCTTAGAGTCGCGCGTTGTATTTCTGTGGATTTCTTGTTGTTTTGAGTTTCTATTTGAGTTTTGATCCTCGCCCTTGGCGTTGTATATTATATTACTTGTATGGTTGTGACCGTCGATTGACGAAGAGCTAGCTCCCGGTTGGGGATGCCTTTTTATTGATTTCGTATACTATTCATGTTGTATCCCGTTTGGGGGCCAGTATTTACAAAGGAGACTCTGCCAAAATTTTCACGAAATATTTGATGTTTTTAAAAAGGCATAATTCGGCTTATGCTATTAAAACCACTTGATTTAAATTGGTTTTCCTTCACTCTACTACTTTTCTTGGTTTGGATTTCTGGGTTTTTCGGCTTACTTAGATTACGTACGCCTCGAGACGTTTCGTAGTCTAAGTGCTGGTCATGTTCCGTACTTTCGGGTCGTGACAATAACTCATAAAAATGTGCAACTGCGTGCATAAAACCGTATCAAGTACTAAAAGCTCGTGTAAACTACGCCGAAAGCATAAATCAAATCATATGCTCACTATATGTATGAAATCAAAACCAAACATCTCGGAAAGCACAGAAATCAAACTCAAGTGCAGTGGGTGTGCGCAAAACGAAAATCAACACAACTGATACATGAGAACACAAATCAAGTGCAACTACGGTGCACATAAGAAATATCAATCATAAAACGAAATCCTCAAAATACCAAAATCCAAAACAACGGAAACGTGATATTCGAATTACCAAATCGCAAATCATAAATACTGTCGTCGAAATGCTCTTCCGTCAATGTCGAAGGGTGTCGGTGCATCCAAAGCTAGCAGAGCCAGTATCTACTTGCCTCATGTTCACGGTCTGGCGCCTTCTGCCTTTAGGTCTTGTTTCTTTCTACAGCTTATCAGTTACATGACTCCTCGGCTCAACAGCCAGATACGGAGTAATGACGGAAACCGTTCCGCTCTGGCACTTCTCTGAAGATTTCCTGCCCAATTAACATGGTCGCTCGTAACGTATCGCGTCAACAATGGCAACCTCTGCCCGCTAAGGGTGTGCGATAAATCTGATCCTGGGTCCAAGTCTTCTTGTGTAGTATTCCAGAAAGATTCTGTAACAACCGAGCCCAATGCTACTAATTTCAGTTACCGTATGAACGTAGTGTGGCACTTATTTCATTTATCTTGCTTAATTGTGACTTTTTGTAATTTTACCCCGACAATTCATTTCTGCATATAACAATTTAAGGCATCTAAAATAAAATTAAAAATATTTGTCATGGCCTGCTTGACACCCCTAACCCTGTTGTAGCGTCCGTGCATCGTGTTCTCGTCCCGTTCAGTGAAACGGGTGAGTTTGGACGGCTACGCGCACGTACGTGTGTCCGTGTTGGGGGTATGCTTTTTGATTGTAAGATACCTCATTTTAAATTTTGGATCCCGCCTAAAATTTTCTTATTTCAATTTCAAATTTTTGGACCCGACCCGGGCGCAATTTGGAAATATTTTACTTTGCGCCAAAATCCCAATTTCTATTATATTTTTTTAACTGTCGTATATATATATATATTAACCTAATAATATTTTTATACTTATAAATCTTTTATTTAAATTTTCCTAACCCCACTTATCCCCTCCCAGCCAATCACAGTTCTCATATCCCGTGGGCCCCACCTTCTTTCTCTCTCTCTCTCGCTTTCTTTCTCTCTCCTCCCCAATCCTCTCTCCTCTCTCGATCTCTCTCCCCGTCTCTCTCTCTCTCTCTTTCTTTCCCTCTATCTCTCTCTCTCTCTCTCTCTTTCTTTCTCCCTCTATCTCTCTCTCTCCTCTATATATACTTTCCCCCCTCCATTTCTTTTCCTTCAGCAACCCAAACCTCGCGTACCCTAGCCACCGTCTCCCTCGCCGCCACAGCCCTAACGCCGACACCACCATCACCGGCCTCCTCGCCTCCTCGTCCCCGTCGCCTCCACATCCATCTCTTCTCCCTCCTTCATCAACTTCCCGTGGCCATGCACCAGCACCGCGGCCACCTGCGCACCCCTGCACACGTCTGCGCCGCCGGGAGTCGCCGCCGGTGACCTCGTCCCCGTGTCCCTGGCCTTCGTGCGCACCCAGTAAGCCTACCTTTCCCTCCTCTCCTTCTTTCCTTCTTCTTCCTTTTCCCGTTCTGTTCCCCGTTCTTGATTGGCCGATGGTTCCATGCAGGCAAGTCACTGGAGCTCCGTCGACGTGGTCGGCAATCACAACCCCTCCACGGATCATCGTGAGCAACCTCTTCTCAGATCTTCTTTTCCCTTCTTCTTTATTTTATTTTCTTTTCTTATTGCATTCTTGATCGTTCGCTGTTTTTGCATCTCGCCGGAATCCGGTGATGCCGACGACAATTTCCGACGTTCCAGCGTGGTACCCCGACCCGTGTGGTTCCATAGTTCGCCGTTTGGGTTCATTCCGTGAACCGTGCACCCGTCGCGAGTTTTCCCCGCCGACGTTTTACGTTCCGTTTTCCCGATCCGCGACCCGTCGAGGAAAGTACCCCTTGCTACATGCTAAACAATATTTACAGATACATTAATGACACCCTAAACCTGTAGTTTTAACTTTAGTAAGATCATTTCCCATTTTCGTGTACAATATTGTTATATATCATTTTAACTTTCAAACTTGGAACCTACCTTTTGCAATTACTGTATTGAACCTAATAACCACAATTACATGTTTTAATTTCACTTTCACTAAGGACGTAGCCTATGGCACTTTATCTATCGTTTTACTTCATTCGGACACTCGTGTACATTTAACCTGCATAAACTGTGATTTCATCCATGGAACTTATATTTATATATATATATATATATATATATATATATATATATATATATATATATATATATCATTGCATCCATGAAGTCTTAAACTTGGTAACATGATTAAACGACTATAATTGTCATATTGCATTCTTATAATGTTGAAATCATCTCTGTGACACAATTGATAACTGTACTGCTAATTGAGTAAATCTGCCTATTGCTTAATTCATTGCTTAGATCATGTTGTTGATGACCATGCTTGATTGTGTAACTGAGTATGAGCACACCCATGATATCGTTTACTTCTTGACCTGACTTGCTACATACATATTGCTTTACCCGACATGGTACCGTACTGCTTGACTTGACCTGATGTACCATGACCGACCCTTTACCTGATCTTGTGTCTAATGCCAACAAACCTGACATGTAGTCCTCATGGACCGTTCCTGTTGTCTATCCAGACAAACCTGTTTACCTGATCCTGTGTTGGCATTAGTTTCTTGATTACGGGATACCTGACTTGACATACACATATAACTTGGGGGTATGGGGAAATCAAAGGTGAAACCTGACTTGTAACTCAACAGTTCACTACTTGTTCTGATCAGTTTTAAGGCTAGGCCAGCCTTGGAATGATGATGCTGACATCATTCATCTATATACATTCCTGTTTGGTGCATAGCGGCATGTCTCGGTTTCAGCCCGAGAATCTGTGGCTGTGGTCCCGGGTATGTACGGGATACTATTGAGTTACATCGATGATTCATCAATTTGGTTTCAAAGACTTTAGAACAGAAATCCTGATAGAACAGTTTAGTTTACCCACTGCACACTACCCTGCACTGCTCTGATTTATATTATTGTTACCCTTGCTTTATTCATGTTTATATTCGCATTGCCTGTTTATTATGTTATTACTTGATGACTTGACGCGCTGACGTCTGGGTTTTGCATGGCCCAGATTCTGTACCGCTGTCGCAGTCCGAGCAGGAGTACTTCAGCCGACAGGCTGAGCTGTGAGTGTCGACAGTAGTTAGCTTTTCTTTCCTGCATTTTATTCCTGATGTGAGCCCGCATTATGGGACATACATTCCAGTTATTTTGTATTGGATCTTTCGCTTCCGCGTTTTATTATTCTTGACTCAGATTATCTTGGATTATGGACATGTTTTAGATAGTTTTATTGTGTTCCTGATATCTCTACAGCCGTAATGTGACTGTGGATGGATACTTCCTACTCACAGGTAGCATAGTTGGCTATGTCACGTGCCCGTTTTAGCGTACTCTGGGAAGCGGGACGTGACATGGTTCTTTTGGTATCAGAGCTATAGGTTAGTCGGGTTGATTCTTTTGTAGTTGGGTATTGTACCCAATACACGAATCAGAATACCCGTGTTTAGAAAACATGTCCTGCCACCATGCCATTTTACCATCCTTGAATCAAATTCTTCCTGATTATATCTTCTACGATGTGCAAACTTCCTTTGCATATCGACTCGAAACCTGATTCCTTATTATCTCTAGGACTTAGGCGACTTGGGTGGAGTTATGTAATTATGGCTATAATACCGCGGCATAGTTACAATGCGGCACTCTATTTAAGTAACTTGGAATTCTAGCCTTGATCTATATTTTGAATCTATCATCATGCTAATGTTGGGTGTTTTGATTTCAGGAATATGGCAGATAAGAATTTGAAGACGTACCAAAGGCGTGTGGACGAAGCCGCCATGCTTGGAGTGATAAGAGAAATGCTGGAGAATCAAAAGAGACAGACCGAGCTGATCCAGCAGCAAGCGGAATCGTTTCAGGAAGGATTGCAGATCGTTCAGCAGTCTGTGAACAATGTTGGAGCTAAACCAGTTGACCGAGTAGGGACCGTAGCAGATTTCAGGCGTTTGGGTCCGTCTACATTTACTGGTTTGGAGGAGTCGTTGCCAGCGGAGCAGTGGCTAGTGGACACAGAGAACTTGCTTATTGCGGCACAGATTCCAGATGAGAGAAGAGTTGATGTGGTACGCATTCAGTTAGTGGACTACGCCCGAGAATGGTGGCTTGTGGAGGAGAACCGTTTGCCCAAGCCGATCAAGTGGGCGGATTTTTCAAAGAGTTTCCTGGAGAAGTTCTTCTCGCATACTGCACGGGAGGAAATGGAAGAGAAATTCATTGGGCTAAAGCAGAATGGAGCACCCGTAGATGTGCATGCAGTAGATTGGACAAGACTCAGCAGATTAGCTGGACCTTTAGTTGCCAACGATGCAGACAGGGCACGGAGGTTCATGCGCAGCTTGGACGTGGACATCCAGAGGCAGATTGTCTCCCTGGGTTTGACCACTTTCTCACAAGTACTTGCGGCAGCCCGAGAACAGCAGAGTTTATCCGGGATGAAGGGGAGTTTGCAGCAGACAGCAGTTGCGGTAAGGAAGCCAGCATTTGTACCAAACCGAGCTCATGGTCGCAGAGGTATTCCAGTGGACCGTCGAGGTGTAGCACCCATGAAGAAGCCTGTTGTCGTCGAGCGAAGTAAGAGCATGACTTGTAGCTACTGCAATTTACCTGGCCACATGCAAAAGGATTGTCGAAGGAGGCTGGGACTCTGTTTGGTTTGTGGAGCGGCAGATCACGCCGTTAGTGCTTGTCCGTCGAAGCTTCGTACGAGGGATGATATTCAGAAGCCTCCGCAGAGACCGTTCCAGGGACAGAAACAGCTGACTCAAGGACCTAATCAGGCTCGAGCTTTTACCTTGACAGCGGAAGAAGCTAAGGCGTCAGGAGAAGTTGTCTCAGGTACTCTACTCGTTCATGGTTTTCCCGCATTAGCGTTATTTGATTCTGGGGCATCCCATTGTTTTATGTCATCCAAGTTTATAACTACACACTCGATTGACTGCACAACCCTGTCTAGTTTCTGGGACATACACACTGGGAATGGGAAAATCATAGCTAGTAAGGAATGTAAAGATTGTACAGTTGTTGTGTGCGGACGGGAGCTTTTTGCAGATTTCTTGGTGATTGATACGGGCAGCTACGAGGTCGTCTTGGGAATGGATTTTCTTGGCACTTTCCATGCTCACATTGACTGTAGGGCAAGGAAGGTAATTTTCCAGATTCCCGGACATCCCGAGTTTAGCTTCATTGGAGGAAGCAGTTCTGTCGGGCCAGTCGAGTTTAGGGCTAGGCCGACAAATAATGTTCTTGCATCAATGGAAGTTGATAAAGATGAAGAGCCAGCTGTCGTTCATGATTTTATGGACGTGTTTGAAGATATATCGGGTTTACCGCCGAAGCGAGACGTGGAGTTCGCAATTGATCTTATTCCTAGTGCAGCGCCAGTATCCAAAGCGTATTATCCAATGGCACCAGTGGAGTTGGAAGAAGTCAAGAAACAGGTTGCTGAATTGCTTGAGAAGGGTTGGATTCGAAGCAGTAACTCGCCTTGGGGCGCTCCAGTTCTTCTAGTAAAGAAGAAGGATGGCACAAGAAGGATGTACATTGACTATCGAGAATTAAACCGGGTGACTATTAAGAACAAGTACCCGATCCCTCGCATTGGCGAACTTTTCGAGCAGCTTAGTGGCGCGAGGGTATTCTCGAAGCTGGATTTGCGATCCGGATATCATCAGGTCCGAGTGAAAGCAGAAGATATTTGCAAGATGGCGTTCCGAACTCGGTATGGACATTACGAATACTTAGTGATGCCCTTCGGAGTAACGAATGCGCCGGTAGTATTCATGGACTTGATGGACCGAATCTTTTCACCATTCTTGGATCAGTTTATTGTGGTGTTCATTGACGATATTCTGGTTTACTCGAAGAGTTTTGAAGAGCATGCTGAACATTTGAAGATCGCGCTGCAGACGCTGAGACAAGAGAAGTTATATGCGAAGATGAGTATGTGTGAGTTTTGGCTAGAGGAAGTAAAGTTTTTGGGGCATGTTGTGTTTGGCGATGGAATTGCCGTCGATCCAGAAAAGATTGCAGCAGTTCGAGATTGGCCGATTCCAAAGAATGTTGCGGAGATAAGAAGTTTTCTGGGACTCGCCGGGTATTACAGGAAATTTGTGGAGAACTTTGCTCGTCTGGCGGAGCCGTTAACCAAGCTTACGCGCAAAGAGGTACCTTTTGTATGGACGGACAAATGTGCGTTAGCTTTTGAGACGTTGAAGCAGAAGTTGATAACCGCCCCTATTCTGACTGTGCCAGACAATTCCGGAGGATTGGTGATTCACAGCGACGTATCTGGGAAAGGATTGGGATGTGTTTTGATGCAGCATGGGAAGGTTGTAGCGTACGCATCGAGACAGTTAAAGACCCATAAGAAGAATTACCCAACTCATGACCTGGAACTTGCGGCTGTGATTTTCGCTTTGAAGATTTGGAGACACTACCTTTTGGGCGAAAGAGTCGAAGTTTTTACTGATCATAAGAGCTTGAAGTATGTGTTCACTCAGAAGGAGCTTAATATGAGGCAACGTAGATGGTTGGAGCCGATGGCTGACTACGATCTTGATCTTAAGTACCATCCGGGGAAGGTTAATGTCGTGCCGGATGCGCTTAGTCGGTTACCAGCAATTCAGGTGTTAACTACGCAGAAGGAGCTTGTTGAAGATTTTCGAAGATTTGACTTGGAGGTTGTGCTACCGCATTCTACGGGACAGTTGATGCAGCTGCAAGTACATTCATCATTGATCGAGAATATTAAAGCAGTGCAATCGCAGGATCCTAGACTGCAAAAGTTTCGAGGACAGGTTGAAGCCGGACTACGAACAGATTTATTGATCCACGAAGATAGTTCGTTGAGGTATGGTAGCCGTCTGTGTGTGCCATAGGGAGATATTCGTGAAGAGCTTATGAAAGAAGCACACAGTTCAGCGTATTCTGTACATCCTGGAGGCACAAAGATGTACGGAGATATTCGACAGCATTTCTGGTGGGAAGGCATGAAACGGGAGATTGCTCGCTTTGTGGCAAAGTGCTTGGTGTGTCAGCAAGTTAAGGCTGAACATCAAAGGGTTGCTGGTTTATTGTAACCACTTCCGATTCCTCGGTGGAAGTGGGAACATATAACCATGGATTTCGTGACGGCTTTACCGCGAAGTCCAAAGGGCAACAATGTTGTATGGGTGATTGTTGATCGATTGACCAAGGCAGCTCACTTCATCCCTTTCGGGTTGGTCAATCAACAGAGACTTTGGCAGAGCGGTACATGCAGGAGATTGTAAGATTGCATGGAGTACCGGTAAGCATAGTGTCCGATCGGGACACTCGGTTCTTATCACACTTTTGGCGGAGTCTACACGGAAGTTTGGGGACTCGATTGAAGTTTAGCACAGCTTATCATCCTCAAACTGATGGTCAGTCGGAGAGAACGATCCAAACTCTTGAGGATATGTTGAGAGCATGCACGTTGGACTTCAAGGGGTCTTGGGAGGATCATCTACATTTGGTGGAGTTTTCTTACAACAACAGTTTTCAGGCAACTATCCAGATGGCTCCGTTTGAAGCTTTGTATGGTCGTAAATGCCGTTCACCTGTTTGTTAGGACGATGTCGGTGAACGAAGATTATTGGGACCAGATTTGGTTATGCAGACAGTTGAGAAGGTTAACACTATCAGAAATCATATGAGGGCAGCACAAGACCGACAGAAGAGTTGGGCAGACACGTCAAGAAGACCTCTAGAGTTCGCCGTGGGTGATTTGGTATTCTTGAAGATATCACCAACTAGAGGGGTGATTCGTTTTGGAAGTCGAGGAAAGCTTAGTTCTCGATTCGTTGGACCCTTTGAGATCTTGGAGCGTGTTGGTGAGGTAGCGTATCGTTTGGCGTTACCGCAGTCCTTAGCAAATGTGCACGATGTGTTTCATGTATCTCAACTCCGTAGGTATGTTCGAGATAAAATGCACGTATTGGATCATTCGGAGCTAACAGTACTAGAAGACTTGACTTTTGAGGAGCGACCGATTGAAATCGTGGATCGAAGGGAAAAGGTTCTTAAGAACAAGGTGATCCCTCTTGTGCTTGTTTCTTGGGGTAATCGCTCGCATGGAGAGTCCACTTGGGAACGAGAAGATGAAATCTGGCAGAAGTTTCCTTATCTTTTCTTGTAGTTTTTATCATCTATCTTTGTATTCTTGGAATTTCGATGACGAAATTCTTTTTGTAGTTGGGTATAATGTAACAACCGAGCCCAATGCTACTAATTTCAGTTACCGTATGAACCTAGTGTGGCACTTATTTCATTTATCTTGCTTAATTGTGACTTATTGTAATTTTACCCCGACAATTCATTTCTGCATATAACAATTTAAGGCATCTAAAATAAAATTAAAAATATTTTTCATGGCCTGCTTGACACCCCTAACCCTGTTGTAGCATCCGTGCATCGTGTTCTCGTCCCGTTCAGTGAAACGGGCGAGTTTGGATGGCTACGCGCACATACGTGTGTCCGTGTTGGGGGTATGCTTTTTGATTGTAAGATACCTTATTTTAAATTTTGGATCCCGCCTAAAATTTTCTTATTTCAATTTCAAATTTTTGGACCCGACCCGGGCGCAATTTGGAAATATTTTACTTTGCGCCAAAATCCCAATTTCTATTATATTTTTTTAACTGTTGTATATATATATATTAACCTAATAATATTTTTATACTTATAAATCTTTTATTTAAATTTTCCTAACCCCACTTATCCCTTCCTAGCCAATCACAGTTCTCATATCCCGTGGGCCCCACCTTCTTTCTCTCTCTCTCTCGCTTTCTTTCTCTCTCCTCCCCAATCCTCTCTCCTCTCTCGATCTCTCTCCTCTCCCCCCCCCCCCGTCTCTCTCTCCTCTATATATACTTTCCCCCCTCCATTTCTTTTCCTTCAGCAACCCAAACCTCGCATACCCTAGCCACCGTCTCCCTCGCCGCCGCAGCCCCAACGCCGACACCACCATCACCGGCCTCCTCGCCTCCTCGTCCCCGTCGCCTCCACATCCATCTCTTCTCCCTCTTTCATCAACTTCCCGTGGCCCTGCACCAGCACCGCGGCCACCTGCGCACCCCTGCACACGTCTGCGCCGCCGGGAGTCGCCGCCGGTGACCTCATCCTCGTGTCCCCGGCCTTCGTGCGCACCCAGTAAGCCTACCTTTCCCTCCTCTCCTTCTTTCCTTCTTCTTCCTTTTCCCATTCTGTTCCCCATTCTTGATTGGCCGATGGTTCCATGCAGGCAAGTCACCGGAGCTCCGTCGACGTGGTCGGCAATCACAACCCCTCCACGGATCATCGTGAGCAACCTCTTCTCAGATCCTCTTTTCCCTTCTTCTTTATTTTCTTTTCTTTTCTTATTGCATTCTTGATCGTTCGTTGTTTTTGCATCTCGCCGGAATCCGGTGATGCCGACGACGATTTCCGACGTTCCAGAGTGGTACCCCGACCCGTGTGGTTCCATTGTTCGTCGTTTGGGTTCATTCCGTGAACCGTGCGCCCGTCGCGTGTTTTCCCCGCCGACGTTTTACGTTCCGTTTTCCCGATCCGCGACCCGTCGAGGCAAGTACCCCTTGCTACATGCTAAACAATATTTACAGATACATTAATGACACCCTAAACCTATAGTTTTAACTTTAGTAAGATCATTTCCCATTTTCGTGTACAATATTGTTATATATCATTTTAACTTTCAAACTTGGAACCTACCTTTTGCAATTACTGTATTGAACCTAATAACCACAATTACATGTTTTAATTTCACTTTTACTAAGGACGTAGCCTATGGCACTTTATCAATCGTTTTACTTCATTCAGACACTCGTGTACATTTAATCTGCATAAACTGTGATTTCATCCATGGAACTTATATTTATATATATATATATATATCATTGCATCCATGAAGTCTTAAACTTGGTAACATGATTAAACGGCTATAATTGTCATACTGCATTCTTATAATGTTGAAATCATCTCTGTGACACAATTGATAACTGTACTGCTAATTGAGTAAATCTGCCTATTGCTTAATTCATTGCTTAGATCATGTTGTTGATGACCATGCTTGATTGTGTAACTGAGTATGAGCACACCCATGATATCGTTTACTTCTTGACCTGACTTGCTACATACATATTGCTTTACCCGACATGGTACCGTACTGCTTGACTTGACCTGATGTACCATGTCCTGACCCGTTACCTGATCTTGTGTCTAATGCCAACAAACCTGACATGTAGTTCTCATGGACCGTTCCTGTTGTCTATCCAGACAAACCTGTTTACCTGATCGTGTGTTGGCATTAGTTTCTTGATTACGGGATACCTGACTTGACATACACATATAACTTGTGGGTATGGGGAAATCAAAGGTGAAACCTGACTTGTAACTCAACAGTTCACTACTTGTTCTGATCAGTTTTGAGGCTAGGCCAGCCTTGGAATGATGATGCTGACATCATTCATCTGTACACATTCCTGTTTGGTGCCTAACGGCATGTCTCGGTTTCAGCCCGAGAATCCGGGGCTGTGTTCCCGGGTATGTACGGGATACTATTGAGTTACATTGATGATTCATCAATTTGGTTTCAAAGACTTTAGAACAGAAATCCTGATAGAACAGTTTAGTTTACCCACTGCACACTACCCTGCACTGCTCTGATTTATATTATTGTTACCCTTGCTTTATTCATGTTTATATTCGCATTGCCTGTTTATTATGTTATTACTTGATGACTTGACGCGCTGACGTCTGGGTTTTGCATGGTCCAGATTCTGTACCGCTGTCGCAGTCCGAGCAGGAGTACTTCAGCCGACAGGCTGAGCTGTGAGTGTCGACAGTAGTTAGCTTTTCTTTCCTGCATTCTATTCCTGATGTGAGCCCGCATTATGGGACATACATTCCAGTTATTTTGTATTGGATCTTTCGCTTCCGCATTTTATTATTCTTGACTCAGATTATCTTGGATTATGGACATGTTTTAGATAGTTTTATTTTGTTCCTGATATCTCTACAGCCGTAATGTGACTGTGGATGGATACTTCCTACCCACAGGTAGCATGGTTGGCTATGTCACGTGCCCATTTTAGCGTACTCTGGGAAGCGGGGCTTGACAGATTCTGTCGGGGTCTCTCCCAAATCTCATCTCTGCCGAACTGCCCATAAGTTATCGCCCTTTACTTAATCCATTTCTTGTTCCGGAACAGCTGCAATCTTTTCATGATTTTTTCTGGAAGATATATCCATATTCAATGCCTCTACATGCGTATCACATCTCTGATGTCAACGGAGTGGAACGTCATCTCGTCAAGATCTCGTACTAACCACCTACTTCACTTTTCTTTAATGTGTACCAATTCGGAATCATCTCTTCGCGGCTGTATGGACTGCGCTACAAACGGCTGCACTCATATCTAGTGTCTCCTTTCCAAAGTTACGTACTCGGCATCTCAAATATCCTGTAGTAGGCATCTTTCCAATTACCTTCTCAGGAACTCGTTCAAATTATTGGAGTGATGCACTTACGCTCGTCCTTTCTCGATCGACTCACACCGTGCCTGTGTGATGTCCTCTTCTAGCTGAAGTTAGTCAATCTGATGACCTCGCATCGGGGTATCCAAACGAACCACATGTCGTAGTCATTAATACATGGGTGACTAGCGATCTTCTATCATATACCTAAGTATAAACTCGTGTTGCAATAGCTTCAAACATCTGGGGCGATATCTTGTCAGTCGCAGCAACAGTTGGCTCATCCGTCCGCACGATAGACAATACTTCAATCGTCAAGAATAGACAGTACATTAACAGTTGTCACATTCTGGCTGGCCTCTAGTGTAAGTCCATGCTACCTCTCCCGGTACTTTCGGGCATGCGGAATTTGACGAAAAACAATTTTCTAGAGGTGGTAACAGGGACTCAAAACCGGATCTTTGTTAAACATCTAACTAACAACCTAACTAGGAGTTGTTAACTTATCGGTTAGGGGGTTATACCTTTCTTTCTTGAACTCCTTCGTCTTCAAGCCTCGATGGTTGTCCAGATCGGCTTCACCCCGTCGTCTCCTTGCGCCGAAGATCGATCCACCTCGAAAGCTTCTACCTTTGGTTTCTTCTTCGATCTTTGAAGAAACTAGTTCACTTGGTTTGCTAAACCTTGTGAACTAGAGTGAGTAGAGAAGAGTGTGTTGGGATTTTCTCTATGGTTCTTGGTTCTCAACACATGAGACAAGTGAACCATAGAATAAAGAGAGGGAGAGCAAGAGGAAGAAGATGAGAGCTCAAGAACACAAGAGAGAGAATGAAAATGATAGAATGAGAAAGACTTTTCTCTCTTGGCTCTCATAATCCAAAGCCATCATCACAAATCATAGCAATCAAGTATTATGTGATGATTTAAACTACAATAGCCATATCATTTCATGCACTCATTTTTCACAAGAGAAACAAGCAAGTAAAAAGTCTTTGCCATGAAATGATAGCCATTGTCATCATGATGGTCCACTAATCAAACTTAGTCAACAAGTCAACAAAGTCAACCCCTCAACAACCATGTCACCATAATACTTAATTAATATTATTGTTAATCATATATCATATTCTCATTAGGGTTGAGCAAAAAGTCAATAGTCAACAGTCAACGGTCAACAACCCTAATGAGAATCCTCTGCCTCTGTCTCTCCGTCAACTGTGCATACACACCCGCATCCGCGTTCCGAGGAACACGAATACAAACTGGATAAATCCAATCCCAAAACGTACACTAGGATCTGGCTTAAACCAAAGCCCGCTAGTGTTAACTGTCCGGACACTGTACGTGCACAAGTGCACGGATGTGACCGAACCCTGTCGCAAAACCATGCGACCTGTCGCAAAACCATGCAACCTCTACTCTTTTGCCTAAAGGCGAATAGCTTTCTGTGTGGGACTCTAAAGACTCGACACTACGTTGGAAGTGGGTTTAACCACAGACCGCAAGCGGCACTAGCTGTGCGTAACGGTCCCCAGGTAGAAGCCGACAAGAAGACTGACGAGGTGAAACCCATCTGAACTCCTACTGAGCCTGAATGTGACAATCTCCGTACAGTCCGGTCTGTTCGTCTGATACATCGCATGGCGGGCCTAGGGGGGCGGTAAACGTCAGTCCCCTAGTAGCGGTACAAGTCGTGTCGGAGTGAAGCCCAAAACACCCTGAGATAACACTGGAAGCCTATCAGTATATCTCGATTGCCCTGGCCAGGGACTACTCGTGTAATGGCTCTCCTAGACATAGCGCGATGTCAACCCCCAATACCGGGAGAGACGAATCATGTCTAACCGTCACTGCCTCCAAGTGCTTCGGGACTGCACCCAACTACTACCTGTTTGCACGACTCCTTTGAGCCATGGTAGGGTAGTAATCAAAATACAGTGGGAACACACTCGAGGCGAAGTGATAGTGTCAAGTCAGCGGACTAAGCTGTACTCATGTCACCTGGGAACTGATAACTGACGATAGGTATAATACCAACCGGTCAGTTCCCGACAAGTTCTGTCCAGTGTACTCATAACCTAACGAGCACCCGTATACTATCTCCAGTACGACGTACTGATGGCTGTGGGACAGACCATCTCCCACACTGGGATGAGAAGCGCATACGCTAGTCTACTCCGGAGTATCGATGCCCTGTCTCGATAGTCCTGCGACTAGGGACCTGTATAAGGATGTGCTTATAGATTACCCAGCCCCTACTAGTGTGACTGCCATCACAACGCTGGTAATCAAGCAAAGATCCTAAGGGCTCCACTAATGTGTATAGGTGATATACTAAAATAAACACATGTACACATTGAAGTAGAAACAAACCAAGTAGCATACTACTATATTGAGCAAGATTGTTTATACAAGGTGAATATCCCAAGCTTCCATTAAATAATATACAAACTAGTATGATACAGCAATGGCCTCTAGGGCATATACACTAACAATCTCCCACTTGCACTAAGGCCATGTACTGGCGTATCGAAGACCTATCATCTCGATCAGCCGCTCGAACTGAGTCTGGGGCAAGGTCTTGGTAAATGGATCTGCAGTGTTATCTTCTGAAGCAACCCTCCGGACCTCGATCTCCTGGCGATCCACGATCTCCCTGATCAGGTGATACCGCCTCAAGATGTGTCTGGATCTCTGATGGGACCTGGGTTCCTTCGCTAAAGCTATAGCCCCGTTGTTGTCGCAATACAGAGGTATTGGATCAACAATGGACGGAACCACCTGAAGTTCTTTCAAGAACTTCCTCATCCAGACAGCTTCTTTTGCGGCATCAGATGCAGCGATG
Organism: Agapanthus africanus; assembly: GCA_030015575.1. Lineage (NCBI taxonomy): Eukaryota > Viridiplantae > Streptophyta > Magnoliopsida > Asparagales > Amaryllidaceae > Agapanthus > Agapanthus africanus. Next base: position 456,648,086 of record JASDDO010000014.1, on the reverse strand, counting down.
TATTCCGCTTCCATCGTCGAGTCTGCAACGGTTTCCTGTTTGGAACTCTTCCAACACACCGCCCCTCCATTGAGGGTAAAGACAAAACCCGACATGGACTTGGAATCATCCTTGTCACTCTGGAAGCTGGAGGCAGCAAAGGCCTCGATCTGGAGGTCTTTTCCGCCATACACCAAGAACATCTCCTTAGTCCTTCTCAGGTACTTGAGAATGTTCTTTACCGCTATCCAGTGTTTCTCCCCTGGGTTTGACTGATACCGGCTTACTACACTCAGTGCATAAGCTACATCCGGTCTGGTACACAACATCGCATACATTATAGAGCCTACCGCAGAAGCATAGGGTATAATAGACATGCGATCCCTTTCCAAATCAGTCTTGGGAGACATCTCTTTGGAAAGGGTGATCCCTTGACAAGCCGGTAGATTGCCGCGCTTGGAATCTTCCATACTGAATCTTTTCAGTATGGTGTCGATGTACCTGGACTGTGAAAGTCCTAATATCCTCTTGGATCTATCACGATGGATCCGGATCCCCAGGATGTATGAGGCATCACCCAGGTCTTTCATGGAGAACCTGTGTGACAAGAACCCCTTGACAGATTGTAGCATAGGAATGTCATTTCCTATTAAGAGAATGTCATCCACGTATAAAACGAGGAATACTACAGTTCTCGCTACAAATCTACTATAGATGCATGGTTCATCTGGATTTTTGATAAAGCCAAATTCCTTGACCGTCTCATCAAAACAGATGTTCCAACTCCGCGATGCCTGCTTTAGTCCGTAAATGGACTTAAGCAACTTGCACACCTTTCCGCTGCTCCCACTCTGAATGAAACCCTCTGGCTGGTCCATATAGACACACTCCTCTAAATTTCCATTTAGAAAAGTGGTCTTTACGTCCATCTGCCAAATCTCATAATCGTGGAAGGCAGCAATGGCAAGAAGGATCCGAATGAATTTCAGCAAAGCTACTGGAGAAAAAGTCTCGTCATAGTCCAAACCAGGTCTTTAACGAAAACCCTTTGCAACCAGTCTAGCTTTATAGGTCTCAACCTGTCCATCTACACCAATCTTCCTTTTGAAGATCCACTTGCATCCTACGGGTTTTACCCCGTTTGGAGCAATGTCCAACGTCCATACTTTGTTGGTGTACATGGACTCCATTTCGGTCCGCATTGCATCCAGCCATTTTACCGAGTCGACGCTCTGAACGGCTTGCTGGAAGCTAGTAGGCTCATCATAATCTATGATGCAATCCTCTCTATCCCCGTCTATGAGAAAACCGCAGTATCTCTCAGGCGGATGAGACTGCCTACTACTCCTGCGGAGCGGCGTAGGAATGTCTTGTTCTTTTGAACCCTCTGGTTCCACTAAGCTTTCAGTAATAGTCTGTGGTTCTGGAATCTCTTCCAGTTCTATTTCGCTCCCACTTGTTTCCTTTTCAAAGAACTGGTGTTCTAGAAAATGGGCATTACGAGAAACAATGATCTTTTGTTCCTCTGCGTAATAGAAGAGATACCCCCTGGAGTTCTTTAGGTATCCCACAAACTTGCACAGTACTGAGCGTGCCTCGAGCTTGTCCGCATGCTGCTTTTTGACAAAAGCCGGACATCCCCAGATCTTCAGATATTGAAGATAGGGTTTCTTCCCACTCCATATCTCATATGGTGTGGTAGGCACAGTCTTAGTTGGAACTCGGTTCAAAAGGTATGCAGCTGATTCTAGCGCATACCCCCAGAATGATCACGGTAACTCAGTGTTACTCATCATGGACCATACCATATCCAATAGGGTTCGGTTCCGTCTCTCCGATACACCGTTATGTTGCGGAGTGTATGGAGGAGTAAGCTGAGAGAGAATTCCGTTCTCTTTTAAATAATCCAGGAACTCGGCACTCAAGTATTCTCCACCTCGATCCGATCTTAGAATCTTAATACTTTTGCCGGTTTGTTTTTCTACTTCATTCTTATATTCCTGGAACTTTCCAAAGGCTTCGGATTTATGTTTCATTAAGAAGATATAACCGTACCTTGAAAAGTCATCCGTAAAAGTAATGAAGTAAGAATAACCGCTTCGCGCATGTGTAGACATTGGACCGCACACGTCGCTGTGTACGAGTCCTAAGAGCTCGCTCGCTCTTACTCTGTGTCCAGTGAACGGAGTCTTTGTCATCTTTCCTTTGAGACAGGATTGACAAGTGGCATACGATTGATATTCGAACGGATTCAAATATCCTTCTGTATGTAACTTCGTCAACCTTCTCTCATTGATGTGACCCAGTCTGCAATGCCATAAGAAAGTCTGATTAATTTCCGGAGACTTTCTTTTGTGTGTATTCTGGACATTGAAAATCTGTGGTTGGTTTAATACGTATATACCATTGCTTAATGTACCTGACCCAATCAGAACTTGATTAAGGTGAATGTTTACAACATTGCTTACAAACGCAAATTCATAACCTTCTTTAGAAACCAAAGATACAGAAATGATATTACAAGTTGCGTTGGGTACAAAAAAGCAATTACGTAAAACCAAAACATGTCCATCTGACATTCCCAGGTGATAGTCCCCCACGGCCTTAGCATCCATGCTAGCTCCGTTTGCAACTTTGAGGGTCATGTCACCTGCCTTCAAAACCCTACGGTTTCTCAACGCCTGCAAAGAATTACAGATATGAGATCCTGATCCGGTATCCAATACCCAGGAAGTAGAGTTTATTGAAAGACGGTTTTCAATAACATACACACCTGAAGCTGAAGCAGCAACCTGCTTCAATTCCTGTGTCCTGGTTTTCCAAGCCCTGCAATCATTCTTCCAGTGTCCTTTCTTATGACAATAGAAGTATTCTTCTTTATCCACAAGCTGCCCCGCTTTCTTTGTTGCTTTTGCTTTTCCCTTCGTATCCACTTTACTAACACCGCCCCTTGGTTTGGCGGGGGCTTTCTTCTTCTTTCCATTGGCTTTCGCCTTGGACCTAGAAGAGGAAGATCCTCCTACAAACAAAGTGGATGTTTCCCTACCTTTCTATAGGGTGCCCTCTGCACTCCTCAGCATGTTGAGGAGTTCTGAAAGTTCAACTTCTTTTTCTTGTAAGTTGAAGTTCAGGATAAACTGGGCTTAAGTGGAAGGAAGGGACTGGAGAATCAAGTCCGTATAGAGCTCATTCTCCAACGTGGTCCCAAGGTCCGTGAGCTCTTCTATGTAGCCAATCATCTTAAGCACGTGTTCCGCTACCGATGATCCGACGGCCAACCTTGCCGAAAATAACTTCTTCGACACTTCGTATCTTGCGATACGAGACTTCTCTCCATACAGTTCTTTTGTATGGAGAAATATGGACTCAAGGTCTATATTCTCGTGCCTCCTCTGATGTTCGTTGTCCATAGAGGCAAGCACGAGGCATCTGGCCTTCGCGCTATCAATCTCCCAAGTCTTACGGATTTCCTTATCCGCGACGCTGGAGGTGGGACCTGGGACAGGGGGAGCTTTGGTGGTAAGAAGATACCCCAGCTTGTCGTAAGTGATTGCCATTTTGACATTCCTGAGCCAATCTTTGTAGTTTGGCCCTGTCAGTATGTTTTTATCTAGAAGTAACTTAAGTCCAGTCATGTCGATTGGTCGCTGCAATTAGGAGAGAGAAGAAGAAACACTCAGCATGATGCTCTTGCAAGTTTAGAGTGGTTTTTAGTTTGTCTAAACAGGATGGCTCCCACTGTTTCTCGAATCCCTCCTCAAACCAAAAAGGAAGAATTAGTCAGGATCAATCTCACCGTACAATACTTGCTTAACCGTTCGGCCAGGCTGGTGTCGGTACTTCGAGGGAGGTTTTCCAACGCTTTCACGAAGTTCCTTAATTTAAGAACCTCTTTTCCCTGGGGGCGTAGCCCCGCTAACACCTTTCTAGACACCTACTAGGTTTATAGCACTGATCGTTAAGTGAGAAATTTCCCGAGGAGTAGCATATACTCACAGTAGGATCGGGATCCAAATATCTGTTGGAGATAGTGCCCTCAGAGTCAATTATTGGATCACAGGCACGTGATTGCAATGATTGAGGGAGGACCTATCCCGGTAGGACAGTCTTACTCGAGATGATAGTATGCTATCTGGTTTACCTTTATCATCGTGTACTGCTTTAGGTGACCTGATGTGTCGCTATTGCACGTTGATAGAGCCCCTAGGATTCTTTCTTGACTGCCAGCAGTATGAGGGCGATCATATAAGTGAGAGCTGGAGTCTATAAGCACATCCATAAAAGGTCCCTAGTCATGGAAGTTTCGAGACAGGGCATCGATTCTCCAGAGTAGACTAGTGTATACAGTCGAGACCCCGACGAGGGGCGGTGGCCAGTCTCACAAACCACTGGTGTCAGTTGGTTCACCTAAGATGTATACAGGTGCTCATTGGGTTATGAGTACACCGGACATGACTCGCCGGGAACATGCTAGTTGGTCTTATACCTGATGTCAGATAGCAGTTCCCAGGTGACATGTGTACAGGTTAGTTCATCGACCTGGGGATCGTCATTTGTCTCGTGTGAGTTCCCACTGTGCTTTGATTACTACCCTACCACGGCTCAAAAGAGTCGTGCAAACAGGTTTTAGTTGGGTACAGTCCCGAGCCATATGGAGGCAGTGAGCGGATCTTCAGGGGTTCGTCTCTCCCGGTATTGGGGGTGAGGTCGCGCTGTGTCTAGGATGGCCATTACACGAAGTCCTTGGCCAAGGCAGGAGATTTACTGGTAGGTATTCCAGTAGTATCTCAGGGTGTTCTGGGCTACACTCCGACACGACTTGTACCGCTTTTAGGGGTCTGACTTTTACCAACCCCCTAGGCCCGACATGCGATGCTCATAGACGAACGGACCGGACTGTACGGATATTGTCACTGACAGGCTCAGTAGGGTGTCAGGATGAGTTCGCTCATCGACGTCCCTTTTGGTCAATAGCTGGTGGCCCGTCACGTATTGGCTTATACCTCTGACGTGCTAGTGGTTAAATCCACAGCCATAGTATTGACGAGTCTTTAGAGTCCACCACACTTTCAGTTACTCAAGCTTTCGGGCGAAACGCTGTAGAGGTCGTATGGAGATATGGCAGGGTCCGATCAGATACGTGCGGTATTGCACGGATCAGGATCGGACGGTTTGTACTAGAGGCCGTATGGTTATATAGCAGCGTTCGATCAGATACGTGCGGTATTGCACGGATCAGGATCAGACGGATATTACTAGCCGGCTTTGGTTTAAGCCGGATCCTAGTATAGTACAGTGTAGATTTTGTCTCATTGCATTTGTATCCGGACGGAATACAGATGCGGGTGTGTATGCACAGTATCGAGGTTTTCCTGTAATTTATTACGGGACCAGTTTTCTGGAGTTGCCAGTTTGCATTCCGTTCCGGCCGGTTTTCCTTTGTTCTTTCCCGGCCGGACTTTTCCGATGGAGGGGGTTATTTGCAAGTTTGCAAATAACAATTGTGGAGGGAGTTTCTTGCAATTGTTTTGTATACGATGGCATCTTTTCTTTTCAACCATCATTTTGATTCTTTCTTAGTCTTTTCCTTTGCTTTAATGAGATGAGAAAGGATTAGGATTGATTTGTGTTTTGTGATGATGATGTTTGGATGTGGTCACCCTTCATGCTCTCCTACACTCACCTCCCTTTTGCTTATGTATTCTTTGCTCCACCATTTCTAAAATGGAAGAAGTTTTTTTTTTCATGGTTGAGAGAAAGAAAAAGATGAGAGTTTTCATTCTTGAGAGTTTCATTTTTCTTGATCTCATTTCATGCTAGAAAAATGCAAGCACCATTTTTTCTTATCTTGTTTCCTCCATCATCTTCAAATGGCAACAAACCCAAATGAGACATAGCTTCAACCCTACACATTCTACAGCAATTCTTGGACGCGTCGGCTAGCCTACTTCGCGCCCGAGTTGCCTCGGTATTGAGGTGGGAGCCCGTAAAAGATACAGGCGATGTGGTGCCCTTCCGGCGAGGAGGCGACGACCGGAGTTTCCGCAGGAGATCGGGACGACGAGGAGAAGACCGGAGGACTCGGATCATTCGGTATATCTCTAACCCATCTTGTAGTTAGCTAGAATAAGTTTAATGGTTCGATCCGGGTGTTTAGTGCGCGGTGGTGCCGGTTTGCTAAGTCCGCAAAATTAAAGTTTATCACCGGTTCCGCATTTGGCCGTCGGATTGACGACCGGGGCGCCGTCGTGCACTTACAGTGGTATCAGAGCCTCGCCATTAACTTCGTCTAGCTTTGTTTAATGTGTTTTACGTTTCCGATCGAACAAAATCCCCAAAACGCGTTTTTCAAGCACATCAGTTTCTGTCGAATTTTTTTTGAGTCTAAAAATTTTTCAGGTTGTCTCAGAGTGATGTGCAGGGAATTATAAGCATACTGTAAAAATTTGGTAGCATGAACTCACCATACCACCGCGGAACCGCGGCCAAACCCCTGCTTGGCCGCGGTTCCGCCGCAATGTTAACTATTCATGCCCCCAAAACTTTGCAGAATGTTCCTGGAATGAAAAAGTGGTTTCTGGAAGATTAATATTGGGCCCAGATTTTCTGTGAGTGCTACAGTATTGCTTGGGGGCCCACTTGTTAATTTTTGATCGATCGGATATTTTAAACACATTATTTCACAGTATTTACATTATATCTGCGACCGTGAATGTCACTCGATCGGTAATATAATCCACAAGAGTACATCTGAGTGTAATAGGGTGGCAAGGTAACATCTAATCATGTATGTAGTGCCAGGTACTCAGGTAATCACATGTCATCAGTGTAAGGTATGTCTGCATGAAGTAACCATGAAGAAATATCAATGATATCAATACACATATATTAGCATCCCATACCACTAATATTGGTGTAAGGGTATATATAACAGCGCCCTCATACCCTGTTATATATACAAATAAAGTATGATCAATGTAAAACCAGTCTGTATATGATCCAAGTCTGTATATAATCCATGTCTGTAAGTATGTGGAACCCGTCCACTCGTCACCCACTGACGATAAGCATCAAGTATGCAAGTATGAGGATATAAACAATATCATGGAAAAACATCATGAAAACCCGTGCCTAGCATCGACACGTAAATCCTCATCCATATGGGGCTCCGTCGGCGGTATCGGCCCTCGGCCCCCGACAGTACGAGTCAACCCATGTCCATCTCTGGGCTCCGTCTGCGGTATCGGCCCTCGGCCCCCGGCAGTACGGGTCAGCCCATCTCTCGACTGCGGCCGGTATCCTCCAGATATCCGCCGAGCTCAAATACAATCACCGGTAGGTACTCGCCCGCCTCCAGGCTCAATCGGCAAACCCATCGATAATCTCGCCGAGGGGAACCATACCGGGCCCACCACGAACCCGCAAACGGACCATCACCTCCTCGAATCGGGTTTCAAGCACACGTCTCAGCACCGAGAAAACACGTGGTGGACGCACCGAAATATCATATCACGAGGTACCGGGTTTTCATAAAAGTGCCTCTTTTCTTAAATAACCCCACGGTCCTCAAAAACCAGAAATCACATGAAAATCCAACATCAGGAAGTAAATCCAATGCGATGTGCTATGCAGTCAATCCATGACGTATGCGACATGTAAAGAACAGTAATCATATCGGAAATCATGCAACATGGAATAGTAATGTGCATATGTCGAAGGAAGAATCATCTCATGAATGCAATAGTACTACAGTGTAGTGGCATGGCAATTATCGATGATGAAGTGTGTGAGCCGGCAAATAGTGTATGTGGAACATACGCATCATCGATAATGGTGCTGGTGTCCTAACAGCATGATAATAATATAGCAATGAACATATGTCAGCAATGCGAATGGCATGAAGATGCAGAAATCTAGTAGTCAACACCACAGTGAAGTATCTACTATGCAACTACACCTAAGTATCAGGTCAAACAGGAGGGGTAGGTGTGGAAACCACCTAAATCTGAGTCGGTATATATATAAAGATATATAGTCGGTGATCTCGCCTCAATGTCATATCATAAGATATCCTCGAGTTATGAGTGCGGATCTATCATCAATATCGGCACGTACGGTAAATCATCGTACGGCATCCCCAAAAGCTGGGTAGGGGTCAACATCTCACTGTCTCATCACATAACAGATATCACCATCATCAGAACATATAGTCTGGAGTACTACTCTATGTCTAGTACAAAACGGTAACATCAGTAAAGTATGCATGCGGGGGTAAACACATATCCCAAGCCCGCAAGAATCACAAGTCATATCCCACATATGAATCGTATTAAATCACCGATCCCAGGGCACCAAGCCCACATCATCGACTCATCTCCAAAGTCATCACATATCATCAATCATAGTGCAAGTACAAGTGATAAGCAAGGGTGTGTGTATAGGTGTAATTCTATCCTAGGGTTCGCGACTATGAACTGCACTAGTCACTTCTAACCCTGTATTATCCATAATACACCTAATATCACGATAACTACATAATAATCTATCTACGGACTGCGGGGATGCTATACGCCATCCATCCGACTTCCCCCTGTAGATATAATCTACTCACCTTGCTTCTCGTGTGCCAAAGCCGATGTCGCTATCTTCACCTCCTTTGCCTCAACATCACGCGGGGTACCTACAAGTATATCACAATGCTAAAGCACATGAAAATCACATCGGAAACCAAAATAGCACACGCTACCCGCATAGGTAAAAACCTATCGACTCGCATGTAAACACAATCAAAATCCACTTGTCGTTGACGTCCAAACGCCACCCGACAGGAATGAATCACCAAATACCAAAACCCATGCTAAAACAAGTCCCAAATTATACACCAACATAGGAAAATCAACTCAGATTTCACCCTAGATGGAATCAGTCAAAACTAGACATACTCAGGATCAAAACTAGAGGAAATGGGGGCATGCACAGAAAACGAGGCAATTCCTTAAAATACCTTATTTTAGAATTTTCCATAATTTTTCCCCATTTATCTGTATTTAATTATACCAGAATATTAAAATATTCATTAAAATAATATTAAATTATAAAATTTCCCAAAAATCATATTTTATTATTTTGAAGACGTTACAATATCGTACGAGGGAGATTCTGTACATGATATGATAAGAATAGACTGCCAAATACAATCGATTTTCATTTCGACTCGAGAAGTCTTGCTAATATTTCAAATTGGAAATTCATGAGATATTTAGAGCCATACTTATTTTAAAATACTAACGATTCATTACATACTTTTAAATGATAACTTCAAAGGTGAGCTATGAATTTTCAAATAATATCTATTTCAAAAATATCGCAGTTTCTTATTTCCAAAACAATATTTTGTGCTATTTTAAGCTATAACCGTAAAGCTCATACGTAGTTAGATATTTTAACGTTTGCTCACGTTACGATTTTCTTATTTCTGTATACGCTCGCGCTTTGATTACTTACGATATATACTATGTTTATACCATTAGTTCTACTTAACTTTGTTTGTTAGAACACACGCACCATTACCGGTGATTTCGTGTTGCATTTGCACATACTCGCATGTTACACTTACACCTCATCGGTAATTGACATGTCGTACACATGTAGAACTTGCAATGTCACTTGTATCACACTATACCTTGTTAGTATTATAGATTATTGCGTATTATCCAGCACCGCATACTGTTCCGGATATTATACTTTCTTTACATTGCTTATATAAACACTTATAGTACACTGTACAATTACCAATGATTTACATGTTGTACGTATGCACTCGCATATTTCACGCACACATCATTGGTAATTGTCATACCTCGTACACATATGGAACTTGCCATGCTATTTCGCATCATACCATATTCTTGCCAGTACCTTAGATTACTGCTCATTTCACATCAGCATGTATTATATTACTGATGTGTACTTTTATATGTTCCATTATTGCCATGTTATTATGAGATAGTATATTCATGGGATTTCTGTTTCTATGAGCTTTGAGAAACTGCGGATATGATTTTATAAAACTTGTGGATGTTTTAAAATGTGATTTTCTTTTGATATGATGATTTGGCGTCCACCGTGAGTTTTCTGGGTTCTGGGATATGAGTATTATCCGAATCTAGACAAGAGGAAGTACCGATTGTGGATACATGGTGGACCCGATATGGTACCGAGGGGCAAGAAGCCCGTATAGAAAGACAGGTGAGTCTAGCGAGGACCGACCGGTGATAGTATGGAAACTCGGCGGATAGCCGGAGGATACCGACCGGAATGATGATTTAGATGGATATGAGGGCCGATCAGAAAGACGGTGCCTGAGATATGAGGATTTCGAATGTCAATACTGGACACGGGATTTATGAGAATTTCGAGCGTCGATGCTGAGCACTCTGTTTTTATGAGGATTTCGAGTATCGATGGACACACATTGAATGATATATATATATATATGGATGACATATTTCCACATATTGGCACTGACGCGATATTTATGTATATACGTGTTCACTTCGTTATCATATAGCATGATAGTATTATACAGTATGACCTAGGTAAATCGTTAATCATTCGATTTCTACAAAATAATATCTTCTACTCGTGAGTTGGCAACTCACCCCGTTCTTACAGGACCGACCGCTCGGACCAGTAGCGGCTTGATGGCATGCTTTTTCTCCTTCGGATGATTGCTTTGGTATGTGGGTTACATTCCAGATCGTAACCACCATTTGTATATGTATATTCATTTGTGATCAAGTTAAAAACTCTATCGACCAAACTTGTATATTCTTGCGGACTTAAAGATGAGACTTGTATGCTATTCTTTTATGTGTCGAGTTTGGATATAGTTGAGTTGATGATACCTTTAGTATTTCTTTTACTTTTTCTTGCGTTAATCTTTGCCTGGGACGTTGTATATAGTGTGTGGTTGTGATTCCGCCGATTGGCGATAAGATAGCTCCCAATTAGGGACGCTGATATTATATTTATTTGTATGCATCGGTTTTATCAAAATTTACAAAAGAGGTGCTGCCAAAATTTTAAATGACGAAAATATTTTCAAACCTTGGTCTAAAACCACTTGTACTTTTCAAACAAACTTTACTTATGCTTTAAAAAGGAAACTTGATTTCAGTTATACATTTTCCAAAACTTCACATCCACTGTTTTTAAAAATGTTTAGATTTCTGGTTTTCGGGTTACTTAAGTTACGGTGAGGTTCAGGTAACGTGTCATTTCCGGGTCGTGACAGAAACCCATCTCAAAACAACAATCAAAATCACAAATTGATGCAACAAAATGAGAAAATAAACGAAAACCAACCTCAGCTTGGTAATCGAACTTCTCACCATCAGAAGTCTCCTCCGCTTCCTTCTCTGCAACCGCCGCCTCACAACGAACGCTCATTTTCCCTTCTCTTCTCCTCTCCAACTTCCACGTAAGGCTCGCAAAAGGGAAGCCTTTTCTTCCAAGGATCGATTTGGGAACGAAAGAGGTCCCAATTTTCACACTTCTGTTTGTGGCAGCTGTGGTCAATTGAGGAGAGAGATTGATGAAAGATGTGCTAAAGCTTGTAGTCGCCATTTCTTTGGATTGAGAGAGAGGAGAGAGAGAGAGGAATGGATAGGGCTAGGGTTTTGAGGAACGAGAGAGAGAGATTTGAGAAGGGTTTAAAGTGTGTGAGAGAATGGTATAGAGGTTTCTAGAAAGAGGGACGGCGACCTAGATATTTTTTACTGTATATCACCTCTCAATCTCAATTATTGGTTTATTTTCTAACAAAATCAGAAAATATTGTTGTGGTGTGAGCCTTCGGTACTGTGGTGTAGGAACTACCTCGGCCTGGTTTAACAACAAAGTTTTTGGAACCTGGTTTTTGTCTAATTTAAGACGAAACTGTATATGGAGCTCCGGTTTCATTTGCGAAAATCCAGTATGAGTTTGAACCCTTTCTTCATAAATTTAATGTAGAACCAATATCAACAAAGTTAAGAAACACTATTTGGTTATCCTGTTGGATTGATAGAAAAATGAAGATGTTAATTTGTGCAGCGTAGGAATTGAAATAAGAAATTTCACAACCGGATTTAATTGTCCGATGCTTTGTTAAAGTTGGGATTTCTTTTGGCGCAGATCTTGAATCCTCTATGTCGGGGTTCTAAGTGCGGTTATGTTAAACTATTAACCTAAAAAAGCACCATATGTTGTAGGAATAATCCATGAACTCAACAAATGATAAGATGGTATAGATTAGTCTCTATAATTCTACTATCGTTTTATTGTTCTCTAGCCAGGGTTCTATGATTTTGGTATCTTTGTATCTAGAGCAATTTAGCATATATACACCGTTGATAAAAGTAAATGTGTTCACTATTTTTCTAGATCGGCATGAGCTAGTTCAATTTTTTTTAACAATTGGGTCTTCCTAAATAACTGGCGTACTTTTAAAGAAAGGGAAGGACATTGTTCTTGTGAATTCGATCCCTAAAGTGCATAAACATAGTTGGACGACAACCTTTCCATAAAAACAGATGGAAAAAACTCCAATAGAGATACATCCAATCATCGATTTCATTAAAAATATAATTGCCAAGTAATACAACGAGTTTATCGTGTCTTAGACCCTTTTGATAATTTAGTGCATAATTGCCAAGAAAACACAATAAATCTATAATGTTTTGGACTGTATTAGCAATTGGCCGACAAGACTTGTCTTAAAAACCACATGCAGCACAGGGTTGGAAATCTGGATCATTCGCAGTACGCGCCTTAAGCCGAGTCTTGACCCATCGGCCGCTTCCGCTTAGCCTGTTCATTATTCAAGCACAGGACTAGACTTCTGAATCATTCGATCCGACCATAAGAATGGGCTCATGTATCGGTCTTTGAAGCTTTTCGGACCGAGCAGAGACTGACTAGCTTGCCTTAGCCGAGAACGAGCCTAAACCCACTGTGATACAAACACAAGGTTATATTGTATATTTAATTAGAAAATAAAATAATTAATTAACCCTCAAGTTGTGAGACTTGATGTGTATGTTGGTGAGAAATTAAAGGTCCATTGATGCATACTAAATGCGAATTAGTGAGGAGGTTAAAGTTTATGACATTAATGTTAGGATCAAAATTTGCACCCCACTACCAAAATCAAAAAGTCAAAGTCAAAGCCTAAAAAGTGGGTCCGGAACCAAGCCCGAATCCAAATCAAGTGGGCCCAAACTCGAACCCAAGCAGAGTCCAAGCTCAAGCATGGGGGCCGGCTCCATGCCAAAAGAAAAAAAGAAGAATGTAATAAATAAATTTAAATGTAATTTTTAGGAATATATGTAAGAGGAATGGCATAAAGCCAATTTTGTAAAGCCCAACGGCTAAAATGCAAAAGATGAGCACATGTGTAAAAGAATGATCAAACAGCTAAAATTGTAAAGTCCAAAGGGCTAAGTGTAAAATGTAAATGCTATAAAAGCCAACCATATATGGAAATGATAACAACTTTGATTTTTTTTGCAATCTCTAGGATTTTGTGCATCCTTTCCTCTCTTAAGGTGAGATCTTATCTCCTTTCTCAAGAGAGAGAACCAAAAGAGAAGGAACCTTTTTTGGGTCTCTCTCATCTTCTATATATTATTCTTCGCCCAAACAGAACCCATTAACACATCACTTGAACAAAACTTCATCTCAAGAACTGCCACGCCCTGCTTCCCAAAATAAATACACAATAACGGGAATGTGATGAGACCCGTAACGAATCTATACCGAAAAGACTTCTTCCTGATATAGACACTCTAAGCGTCTATCACACAGTAGTAATTCCATCAAGAAAATACTGATGTCTCAAACCAACAACCAATACACACACGAAAGGTCACAAAATATCATAAGTCTTACAACGCCAAAAGATGAGATTAAAATAAATCATGATATCCCATAAAACCAACAAACTAAAACCAAACTAAGGCTAAGTTAGATCACGTTCCACTTAGGCCTGTGCATACGCCAAATACTCCGCTGATGGTTCCTGCTCCGTTGGTATCGCTTCATCTTTCACAAAAGTCATCGTTGATGGAAATTTCAATCAGACAGGTGTTAGTTATATGTATGCCCTAGAGGCCATTACTGTGCATACGATGTATATTGTAATGGATGCTTGGACATATATAGGGAGGACTTTCTTGCTCGACATGATAGTATGCTATCTGGTTGTACTTTATCTTAACATGTACTCTGATTGTCTCTATATTACATGTTGATAAAGCCCTTAGGATATGTACTCGACTACTGGGACTATGATGAGATCATACTAGTGGGGCCACGGTAGTCGACGAGTACATCCTATAACTGTTCCTAGTCAAGGGTGTATCGAGACAGGGCATCGATACACCAGAGTAGACTAGCGTATACGCATCTTGACCCATATGATGGACGATGGATGATCTCATATCCATCGGTGTTTGACATCAAGGATGGTGTACGGGTGCTCAGTGGAGACTGGGTACACTGGACGGACTCGCCGAGAACTCCCAGATGGTATTATACCTCATGTCAGATGGCAGTTCTCCGGTGACATTGGTACAGAGTAGTCTGTTGACCCGAGATCGTCATAGAGTCTTGTGTGATTCCCACTGTGCTTTGATTTCCATCATACCACGTCCAAGAGGGCGTGCAAAAAGGTGGATTTTGGGTACAGTCCCGAATCACATGGAGGCAATGAGCGATAGGAGGGGATTCGTCTCTCCCGGTATAGGGAGTTGATGTTGTGCTGTGTTCGATTGGCTATAACCGGAAATCCCTGGCCAGGGTTGTTGAGATTTACTGGTAAGTGTTATCAGTAGTTTCTCGAACTGTTATAGACCTCATATCGACACGACTTATCGAGCTACTGGGGTCTGACGTTTACCACCCCTAGACGAGATATGCAACATATCAGACGACGAGACCGGACTGTACGGGAGTGTTACTGTTTGGATTCACAGGAGAATGTACATGCTTGCTTGTTGATCTTCTGAGCGCTCAATACCTGGGTAGCTGTTACGTTTAGCTGACTGCTTGCAGCTTGTGGGTGTTTGATATGATCATCACCTACTGCCGGCGTTTTGATGATTCTTTAGAGTTCTACACAGAGGTTTCTTGGCTCAGGCAAAACGGAGTTAGGGCACATATGTGATATGTACGGGACCGAAGATATTACGATATGAGATACCGTATTCTATTCTCGCGATATTTGATATCAGCCGCATCATCGGATCAAGTGTTGATTCGATGAATCGGTACGGATAAATATTAGTCGGTTATATGCGATATAGCCGGATTGTCGGATCAAGTGTTGATTCGATAATTTAATGTATAATAATATATATGATATATTAAATTACATTAACTAATATTTGCTCACTAAAAGATTCTTTTTCTCACTCGGGTAATACATTGATATATATGCTATATATGTTAAATGTATTATTTTATTTTGTTACGATAAATATTATATATGTGATATATAATATTGTAACATGATATGATAACTAATGCAACATGTTTAGTGGAGTTTAAACATGATTAGGGTTTGGATTAGGGTTAAGCTTTCTAGATGATTCTAGAAGGTTTTGGTTTTATTTTGTGAAAGATATTTTCAAGTGACTCATTCTTAACCTAACCCAAACCCTAGCCTTGGTTAATTCTCTACAAAGGTTTAGTCCACCATGGTTGCATAATTCATCATTATCTCCTTTCAATTATTCATCACAAAAGAATTCTATCATTATTCTTCATCTTCTTCCTTCTTCTTTCTTCATGGAAAAAGCTTACTAGTTTTTTTCCAAGTGATGAATAAATATGAGAAAAAGATAAATAAAGAGAGCAAAAATCCTACTTCATCATTCTCATCTTCCCTTGCCATTTAGATGAGAGTGTTCACTCAATTTTAGTGAGTGTTAGCTTGTGTTAATGAAACTTCAAGGTAGATCATCTTTGTATCGAAGATCGGAAGCAAGACTGCATCTTTCTCTTCGTGGAACCTTTCGAGAGTCCGGAGTACGATGATCGCAGCGAAGGGACCTCAACACGGAGCATATGAAGTGAAGGACCGGATCTACAAAGGTTGTAATCCCTCTCACTTAGTGTTAAAGTGTTTAGCATGTTCGTTTTCGCTTAATCTCTAGTTTAAAGATCCGTATTCGGGTTGTTCGGCACGGCTAATTCTTAGAGTTCTTAAAAATTCTATTATTCCATTCAATCCAAATATTTCAATAGACTGCAAAATCCATAATTTCCCGATTGCCTTCAATCCCTCCCACTCCTCCAAAGACTCCTAAATTCTCCAAAAGATTTCTATTTTTGTTACTTGCACACGGACCCTCTCATGCCTTTATGTTGCACTTATTCCCATAAATGGTGAGAGAAAAAAGTATCATCAAAATTTCAGTAGCTAATTTGTAAGAGATTGAGCAGTCTCCTAACCCACGCCATCACGGGCCTCAAGGATTTTTTTGCAATTAAACCCCAAAGGCCCGCGATGGTGAGGGTCAGGCCACTTCAGTTACAATGGCCAATTTATAATAAATTGAAGTGATCAAGTTTGTATAATCTGGAACAGTTTGAGATTTGATCAGTGCTAAACATAATGCCGGACTTATCAGAGTCATCTGTACAAGCAAAGCAACTAAATAAGCAAAGCCATTCAGAAACAAGTGAAAGCAAGAACAGGTGATCACAAGCAGCTATTGCCTGTGCATGTACTACACTTTCTGATTACTTACCATCACTCTTATTTCCTTATCATAGAAAACAACTGTTTTATAACTTGATGTAACAAAAGGACTTCAAAATGGGGACTTTCTACTGCTGCTATTTCAAAGCCTTTGTTTCTAGCTAATACAAAACCTCTTCACCCATTAAACCTTTCATTCTACAAAAATAATTACCAATAGAAACTTAGTATCTCCTCGGCCTTTACTTAATCCTGCCATGGATCATCCTCAGCCCTAACTTCCGAAGGTTCAACCACCTCAGCCTCCGCTGTCTCGGATGGTCCTACTTCTTGTCTTGATTCCTCTGCTGCGTCTTCTGATTCCGATCTCCCCCATCTTCCACCAAGAGCAATCGCCATCATCTCGTAGATTTTGTTGCCCAATTCAGCTGGGCTATCAGGCTGTAAACATATTTTATAAAATATAAGCAACAAGTGTATACTGAAATATAAACAGCATAAGATGATAGCCTTACAGTGAATCCGCTGGAGATTAGAGCTGTATCATACAAGAGGTCTACGGCCCTGGTAGCCTCTACACTGCTTGGGTCGTTCTTGCATGCACGCTGCAGATTATATTAATCTTTAGAGCTTTGAAAGAAGATCTACGATTCCATGTCATATTCAGTTTCAGTTTCTAAAACTAGGTTTTAAGCCATGCATTGCATGTGGATCAACAAATATCTCTGAATTTAGTTTATTACATTGATTCCTTAAATTAGTTGGTCTGTCAAACCAAACAAATTACTCCCAAGTACATTTCTATAGTATTATTTGGCCAATAATTTTGAATATATATATAGGTATTTCTAACATTAATCTTGAATTGCGATAAAAAATAGATTTAGCATTTCTTCTCGAGGATAAAAGAGAGATCTTCATTAAAGGCTAAGCTACCCGTCCATTAGTTTATATTGGAAGAGGTTGAACCGAGGGCGCAATGAATTAGAAGTTTAAAAGAGGTAAACTTAATTATTTCCAGTATCAAATTGTATGTAATAATAAGGATGTAAGTTTGAGAATCATTGATGGAAATAAACAATCTTACATTCAAGTCCTTAACGATAGGGTGATCCGGATTGATTTCCAGTATTCTTCTTCCCCTCATAAACTCCAAAGCTTGATGTATCGCCAAGAGTCTGCGCTTTCATCAGCCTACATAAATCACAAAATAAAACAAAGCAATAAACCATAAGCAAATAAATGATCTAACAATAACTAATCAATATTGAAGAGCGTTGTTAGTTCTACTTACCTTTCCATATTAGCGGACCATCCAAATTTGCCAGAAACAAGCACACAAGGCGAAGAGCTAAGTCTTTTCGAGACTTGCACTTTTGCCACCTTTTCGCCAAGTTGCTGCTTTATCCAATCACACAATAGATTGTACTCCTGCTGATTCTCTCTTTCTTTGACCTCATCCTCATCACCTGAGTTGAATATTTCATTACTCAGTGATGATACGTCAAATTAAACAACGTTTTCACTTTAATATATAATTTTTCTACAGCACTAACCAAGGTCTAGATCTTCCTTGCTGATGTCAACAAACTTCTCTTTGTAGGTTTGCAGATTCTGAATTGCAACTTCGTCAATTGGTTCAACTAGATACAGAACCTATATGAGCAACCGATAATCATATAAAATACGTGTAAAGTTTGATATATAAATAAATGCTTGAAGATTATATGCAAAATTGAAAGCATACCTCGATATCTTTCTGAAGTAGCTTTTCCAAGAACGGAGCAGTTTTGGCGCTTTTTAGGCTGTCTGTTGCCAGGTAATATATAGCCTTTTGGTTCTCCACCATGTTCTCAACATACTGATCTAAGCTTATCAAATCTTCTTCGCTCTTTGATGAGTAGAATCTCAGTAAAGGAGCGAGACGCTTGTGATTTCCAGAATCCTCGATGCAACCCAATTTCAGAAGTTTGCCAAAATTCTCCCAGAATTTTTTGTAATCCTGCAGAAGGTAAGACAATTTGTAAATAAACAGCTGAAAATATGTAACCATATAATATAGCCTGCATAGTGTTGTTGCCTCAAACCTCTTTGTTTTCACTTTCAGATATATCTTGAATCATGTCAAAAGTTTTTCTAACAAGCCTTTTCCTCATAATTCTCACCTGCACAAGTAATAAATTTGTAGCAACTTGCCTAGCATACATAAAGGAAACCAAGGCATATGTACAACGAATACATATTGTAACTTACAATTCGGCTTTCTTGAAGAATCTCACGGGAAACATTAAGGGGAAGATCATTTGAATCAACAATACCCTTTACAAAGCTCAAATACCTTGGGAACTGCAATTTAATCATAAACGAAAAATTCCAATTAAACAAGCACACCTATGGATACAACACATGTAAAGTAGAAACTATTTGAATGAACAAAGACTAGTTTAGTTGAGCATTTAATTAATGACTTACCAATTCTCCATCAAAATCATCGGAAATAAAAACTCGTTTGACATATAAGCGAATGTTCTTTGTTTTCGGGTTAACTACATCTTCGTTGTTCAATGGTGCCATTCCTGGTATGTAGAGAACACTTCTGAACTCAACCTCACCCTGTCAAGTTGCAAATTGTCTAGATTTTGACAAATTTCCACAATAAATCAATTCAAGTTCAGTCCTGCAACTCCATACCTCTGTCGTGAAGTGGGTACATGTAAGTGGGTCTAAAAACTCATTGAATGTTTTCTTGTAGAACTCATTATATTCTTCCTTCTCAACCTCCTTTGGGTTTCTCATCTGCACACAAACAAAAGAAACAAAGTTGCTTAATGGCAACCAATAGCTTAATTTGTTTTAAGGAGGATATTAATGGAGACCAGAAAATTGAGACCATCAGAAAATACTTCATATCAATAGCTTTTGTGCTTACCCATATAGGCTTAGTTTCATTAGCCAACTCCCAGTCCCGGTATTTCTCAGTTACTGTTTTCTTCTTCATTTTCTTTTCACCCTACAAAGATAAAACAATTTAGATGTGCAACGATAGTTAATTGAAAAGGAAAATCACAACCAAAACAACAACAGAACATGCTTCCTACCTCTGGTTTTTCCTCTCCACCCTCTTTTGGTTCTTCCTCCTCTTCAACCTACCAAAAAATGAATCGAAAATAATTGAGATAACCAAAAGAGTAATTTTAGTCCGTTTCATCGAATATTAGAAAATTCCGTCACTGTGAAGTCATCACAATTACCTCTACAGTCCTTGATTTTTCCTGCCATGTGTATATGGGGAAGGGTACAAACTGTGAGTAGTTCTTTACGAGTCCTTGGATCCTTGTAGGCTCAGCAAATTCAAACTTCTCATCAGGCTGGGCAATTAGAAATGTAGAATAAATATAAAAAAATCTAGAATAAATCTTTGGATCACCAAAGAGATCAAGACAGCACATAAAAAAGAATATAAGAATAAACATACTCTAAGATACAAGGTGATCTGGGTCCCACGCTTTAATAACTTCTTTGGATCTGCCTCTTCTTTTATCACGTATGAGCTACTGTCAGCTTCTGCTTCCCATACATACTGCTTATCTGATTTCGGACTTTTTGTTGACACGACTACCTGTTTGCAAGTTGGTTCCAGTTTGATGCAAAAGCTTAAGATTTCAATAAGCTCGTTGTCAAAGAAATTAAGAGGTTATATCACTCAAGACTACCAAACAGAATGCACACAAAAATTGAATGTGTGTTTTGCATTGAAATTAAGCTAACATGACCCTACTTTTACGCTGTTTCCTATAGGCAATCAAGGCCATGGATTGGAAAATTAAAATTCTCCCATCTATTTGTTAGTGTGGTATAAGACGAGGATTTACCTTTTCGGCAACCAGGAAAGCCGAATAAAATCCAACACCGAATTGGCCAATTAAACCATTGTCTGCTCCAAGATCTTTGTTTTCCTATATTACATGAATTCACAAGCTAATGAGAACATTGTGTTTGCATCAGCATTAGAGGTCGAAAAATCAAGAACAGAAAAAAAAGATACCTTAATAGCTTTTAAAAATTTTGATGTTCCACTCTGAGCAATGGTTCCAAGGCAATCAATCAACTCTTCTTTAGTCATTCCAATTCCAGTATCTCTGCCAATCCATGGAAACACATCAGATTAAATATTTATTACAGAAAGGGAAGATAAGTGTATGCAAACTTACGTTATGGTGATAGTCCCATTTTCTGGATCAGGCTTTATGCGAATCTCCAAATCGCCAGTATCACCCAGTAAAGAATTATCAGTTACACTTAAAAATCTCAACTTGTCCAGTGCGTCACTAGCATTACTGAAACAGATTTTGCAAATAAAGCATGATATTCAAAATCGGAAAGAAAACACAATGACCATTTGCACCTGGATTAACGCATACAATAACAACTACTGAGCCTTTTATCCCAAGCATATGGGGTAGGCATATTTTTTTTAATATTATTGACCAGTTTTAGGTAACATTTCAACTGTCCCTGAATAGAAGAATATCCAAAAATCACAAAATCAAATTCAACATGTAATTTATAGTACATATGCAAAGTTTGCACAGCTGTTGGTTACCCAAATGAACTTGAGTCAAAGATCGCTTGTTAACAAACCTTCTTCCTACTAAAAGTTCCATCGCCTAAGTGTTGAACGATGAATTAAACATCACGTAAAATTCAATGGAGTCAGTTAAAGGAGAACTGGAACACCTAATAAAGAAATGATATTAGAGGCCAAGCAAGCTCCAGACATCACAATGACAGTCAAACTTTGGAGTAATAAGAAAGAAGAGCTTCATTGCATGGAATATGAGATGCTTCTTAGAGAACTATTTTCTTGGGACTCAATATAAAAATAGCTCTAACCTATAGGAGATATTTTAATCTTTAATGGACTTTGTTAACAAGTTCATTTCATATACTACTTGTTAAACCTAGCGGGTCCTTGTGAGCTTCATGGTATATAGGTTTTCAAAGAGTAAATTTTTTATTGGATATACTCTCGGATACTAAAAACAAGCCACGGTTTTATGACGACAAGATCCTTGAGGACGAAGTCAAGCTCATTTGGACCATAAGAGATTTTGGCGCCTCATGACAAAGAATTTACTGAGCACGCATTAGGGTTGTGTAAATGCAAGCTATGTAGGTATATATTTTGAAGCTCGATGAGATTGGTTTTGTTATTGGAAACATTACAGATTGTATTCATGTTGGTGCTTGTTTACAAGGATCAAGTGCTTCAAAATGTAGAGTACTCTTTAAATCATGTTTAGTTCTGGTCAAATATCCATATATTATGCACAACAGTCATTCCATAATCCTACCGATCAAGAAGATCCAAGGTCATGCAACCCTTTTATTATATTTGGAGAGAACCACTAGAGGTAAAAGATAAAAACTTTCGAGGATTATAGAGTTGCAATCTCTGGTATAGAAGGTTTTATCCCCTGCAAAAGAGATTGACTAAAGGAAATTCTGGATAACAGATACGGGCTTCAGTAGGGTGAATGTGAGCACCCTAGACAACTACTACAGATTGATATTCCTTGGGATTACCTTCATAATAGGCAATTATGATTAATGTGATAAACACTGCGGCGAGGTGCTACTGACATATTTCTACAACTTTGCACTATCATGTTTGCATTATATACTCAGTTGTCATAACCACCAATCCGCCCTATTCACCCACACCCGATGATTTTCAGTTATTTACAATAATATTTCAGCGAAGAATTTTGTTGCAATGAGTTCAAACGTGATAAAAAAACTCCATAAAAAAAAAGATTAAGAGAATCACTGATTTTTTCTGAAAGATCTTTTAGCAAGCATTAAATTTGAAATTAGGCAAGTATAGCACTACACAATTAAAATGGCGGTTCATCATCTTTGATTAAGGGAAACAAAATTACTTTGCATTCCACCCAACATTGTCACACGGTTACCAATTGTTAGGGAAAAGGTACATATTTGCAGCATGTGTGTGTTGTAAGGGAGTGATCTGTTGCAAACTGGTCCGCGTTTTTTAAAAACGGGAACTCTCGATCCACGACATATTTGAACGCTCTGAACCGTTCAACTTGATCACCCTACCCTCAAATGTACGTGCATTAAAAATTTAAGGATTTAAAATCTTCTAACCCATGCATCGAATGAGTCCAAAATGAACGTCTTTCAATATAACATAAACTCCATCTAATACATTAGTTAGAGGCCTTCAAAAACTTTGATTTTTCAATCAAAGAGACTTAAAGGTGGGGAGATAAACTTAGAACGGTTCGGATCGTTCAAATATGTAGGGAGAGTTCCCGTTTTTAAAAAACGGGAACCAGTTTGCAATAGAGCGCTCTCATATAGCTGATCCTATGAGGCCCGGTCTCATTTCTTATTTTGAGGTCTACTTTTCAAACACACAATCCGTCGTGTTTTTCACCGATCCGACCGGTCATCGTGATCTACGTGTGTTAGATAGGTTATGTACCAAATTTTATGAGATTTTAAAACCTCTACCACATCCATCAAGAGATCTTGTTTTTTATGCATCGTAAAGCCATCGATTTTTTAGTCTGTTTGATGGATTGGTTAGAGCTCTTCAAATCTCGTAAAATTTGATGCATAACCTATCTAACATGTAGATCACGATTGCCGGTGTAGATCGATGAAAAACACGACAGACTGTGTGTTTGAGAAGTGGACCTCAAATTAAGAAATGAGGTCGGACCTCATAGGATCACTCCATATATATATATATATATATATATATATATATATATATATAAAGAGAGAGAGAGTGTGTGTGAAAGAGAGAATAGTGAAGAAAAGAGGCTATATGAGGCTTTTCGTCAGGTGGCGTCAAATATCTACATCCTCCAGGATTTTTTCCGACGATCGGCATCCATCATCATCATTGTTATCATGTAAGATGTTGATACACCAAATTTCATGTGATTCCAACACTTTTTCACTATTGAATTAGCAATGTAAAAAGTTCTATTGTCACCCACGAAATCAACGGTGAAAAAGTGGTAGAATCACATAAAATTGTGTATCCACATCTTAGATGATAAAGATGAAGATGATGTGAGCCGATCGTCGGAAAAAAACGTAGAGGTGTACTTTTTCGACGTCATATGAGGAAATTCCGTCTTATGGCACATTTCCTCCGTTATATATATATATATATATATATATATATATATATATATAACTGAGGAAATGTGCCATAGGAAGGATATCATCGAAAAAAATCATGGAGTGTGTATTTTATCGACGTCATAGGAGGAAAATCCCTCACATGGCCTCTTCCTTCATTATTCTCTCTCTCTCTCTCTCTCTCTCTCTGTGCACGCGCGCGCGACTGAAATACATCAATAAACGAAAGACACTTGATATAAGAAATAAAACTGGTATCTAACCTGACAAGCTCCCGCAAAAATACCTCTTTGTGGCTGTAGAGACTATGAACAATTAAATCCATAAGGCGGCTAACCTGCGTTCATAAAAAGTACAATCTACTGCTTCTTCACGTGTGTTTCCTTGTTACAAGATAGAATGCACATGAGTTACAAGAATATGTGAAGCTTATAACACAAAGACACAAATAATCACACAAACACGGATATATAAAAAATCAAAGATGATGTAAATGAAAACCTCCTCCTAGTATTGGGACTTATAATGACTTCTGAATTCCTTACAGTCTACTAGTCTAGAACTTCTCAATCCAAACTCTTCGATCATTTTCCTTGAGACACCTAAAACTTCATCAGCCAGGACTTGAGAAGAAAAGACGGTGGTTGCAAGAGAACAAAAAAATGCATCACAAAAGGCTTATTGAATGCAGAAAGACAGTAGGGAAAATATTAACAGTTTCAACTAGGGACAGCAGCCCAGATGTTTCAAAAAGCAGGTTATTTTGAAGGGGCGTGGTTGCAAGAGAACAAAAAAATGCATCACAAAAGGCTTATTGAATGCAGAAAGACAGTAGGGAAAGTATTAACAGTTTCAACTAGGGACGGTAACCCAGATGTTACAAAAAAGCAGGTTATTTTGGAGGGGCAAAAACCACCATACTTGCAAAATACCAAAGACCGCCTTAATCTTCCTTGTGATGTACACAGAAAAAACTAGAAAAATTAAACATGCGAGCCATAATTACATCTAAACTCAGGATAAAAAGATTCGAAAAATCAAATAAAATGATATTAAACAAAGATTCAGAACAATAATAAAGTCTTACATAAAAGAAGAATTAAAGACTCCTATCAATGAAAGCAGACTACCAACTGTTGCAAATACAATATCCCAGTTGGAGCAATACTAACCTAAGCACACAAATAAGAACCATGAATTTAAGTTTCAGTTGTTTGGTTAGCAGGGGATACTAATGACAACATGGTCGCCAAATATGAACCGGAATGGCACTAAAGCAGAAATCGTAATGGGCCCTGCTCAAGCCAAATCAAAGCTGTAATAAGTTTTAATAGCTTGATCAACTACTGTTAATTATACATTTCATGGTCCGGTTACTTCACTAGCTATTATGTGACAAAAACTTTATATTCGGTGAGACAAGATAAAAGGAATTTTTAAGTAAAACAGTGGAGAAGATTTGAAGTATAAATGACTTGTATAATTTAACAAGACCAAAATATAATCTATGAAATACAACTTCATCAGAACTATGTAAATTGTGGGAGCAGTCGCATTCATCACAACTGCGTGGATCGAGATGGTAACTGAGAAGAGATTGTAACTGAGAAGAACGGCGCTGCTCATAGAATTAGAGCCGGCTGGTAGAGGTCTATATTTGCTTCCAGAACGTCGTCATTAGAATGGAACCAGAGGGAATTTTGTACACGACCAAACATAAGAAAGCCTTGATTTATCACATTAGAATGCCGAGCAAATATGCATATTTTAAAAGAATCCAGTCTATGAGAATGATAACTTTGATACACAATAAAGATATTTTTAATTTTATAACAGAACATAATACAAAGATATGCTGATCTTCAACATTGTTGATCTACTGGTTTTATCCTTCATAAAAGATGCTAAGATGCCGATTACAAAACTACTTTTATAAAGTCGAAGTGCTTGGAAATTGATCCAAAATAAGGCAAGATAAAACGTAACGCATGAACAATCAATTATACTAAAACATGTATCAACAAAAATTTAACTGATTTGGCTACATTCATATGTCGGCAGGCAGGTTGTGAATATTTTTGCTATTGCAATATCAACTATGGGACTGCTTCACACAAACAACAAGTTCTCCAATCAATATTACGAAATACTCGAATTTTGAATATTCTCTCCTCTCACCACCCACATATAACAACAGGAAGGCAAAAAATTCGCTACCGGTGAGACATAGCAGTGTAGAGATAAACAAAGCAAGCCAATAAGTAGGTTCATGAACCATAGAAAAACACATACTATAAAGATAAACTTCATTACACAAAATAAACAACATTACATCAGGAAACTTCATTAACCAAAGTCAACTTCTGATGACAACAGGAACCTCAAATTCAAATCGCAGAACCCAATAACTATAAGAAAACCCTTTTAGAAAGAACATAAACAGCAGCAAAAAAAGACATATCAAAAGTTAAATGCGATATCCTCAATTGAGTAGCCAACCAAATTGATCCAAGCTTCCTATTTCAAAATATTAAAGCCAACACGATGAGGGGAAAAAACATTTCAAACAAAATCAGCGGGCAACATGAAACCAACCCCACCTAAAAAAACCCAAAAAATTTCAAACTTGATCCAGAAAATAGGTAACAGCCCACAAATCCAAGGAAAACCCGTCTCATAGAAAGCGAAACTGTAACATTTCAGAAAAATAGTAAATATTATTTTGGAATTTAAATAATAATATAATAAGTTTTACGGATATTATACCAAGTATAGATTTGAGTTTTCATAGATTGGCATAATTATATACCAATATTTTGGAAAGTAATTGGAATTTAAAATGAATTATAATTATGAAAGCGTTTATTTAAGTGGGCTTTTGTCAAATTAACGTATAACTATATACATACAAGTTATAATGTTAAAACTAATTTGTGTTTTCCTAATTAGTATACTAAACCAAGTTTTATTTTTGTTTAACCATATTTAAGTTGTCATGACATGTTAACTTATTCTTTGAGTTTAATGGATGTTTATTTGCTTTATTTTTTTTTGAGAAGTGAAAACTAAAATAAAAAAGGAAAAGAAATGAGAGAGAGGGAGACATGGAGGTCTGGGGAATATTATATTGGGAATGGGTGTGCGGGAGAGAGGAAGGGGTTATGGTTCGCACAATCATATCATTCGTCTTCATATCTTTTTTCTCTTCTTCTTCATCATCCTCTTCTTCTCCTTCTCCACCTCCTCCACCATCAACTCCAAAACCACAAATACTAACACAAATTCTCTCAAATCACCATGAAACCTTCACTAAAGATGTTCAAATTCTCATCCTACACATGATGAAATGGTCAAGTCTTCAACTTGAGACCATTTGCAAGCTTGGAACTTTCCTTAATCCTTATTTAGAAGTAAAAACATCATCCTTTGTAGTTACTTGTAACACTTGCCATGACAAGTTCATTTTTTTATGTCTTAAAGTGTAGATTTTATAGTAGGTGTGGGATCTTGTTAGAGATGTGAGTTGTGTTGGGTATGGTAGTTGTTTAATTAGTGATCACAACCTATTTAGTGATGGATGAGGGTATTTTTGTGCAAGTATCATTGATTTTAAAGAGTTTCAAGTTTTAAAACATGTTTTTCATTAAGTTTTGAAGTTTGATTTGAATCTGGAACTTGGAATCTCAAAAAGATATTTTGCATATAAATTTGACCTATTTAGACCACCAGGAGACCTGACCAGGAGCACGAGCTCAAACACCCAAGACCTGGCCGCAAATTACTGTCCAGATGAATTTATCTACGACCCCGAGTGTGAAGTAGATGTCGGGGTTTGATCAGTAGATATTTATATTACTATATAGAAGCTTATTTTATATGTTAGATTGTCTCAGATTCTCTGAGTCAAGTCAAAATCTGGAGGTATTTTACGTAACTTTTTGACGATATCTTACGGTTTCTAAACTTGGTTTTCGGATTTCTATGTTATGACCTGGTCGTTCGACGTTTGTACGGCGGCGCCAGGGGTATTTTATCGTTTTGGCACGCGATGACCATAGATTCTAACCCATGTACGCTTCACTCGTCGTTTCGATTTTGATATTGGTTTTTATACGATTTTGTTATGATTTCGTTTGTAGGTACAGTCGCTGGGACTTCCGAGACGACGAAGAGGGGCAACGCGTTCATCTGTTTCGACTAAAGCGAGATGCGTATAGGTGAGTAGACGTATATCTACGAGAGAAGTCGGGTGGATGGCGTATAGCACCGTCGCAACCGTAGTAATTAGGGTAAAATATATATTAGAAACGTATACCTAGCCTATTGGGTTTGCTAGAACACCATATGTGTATATTCGTATACTTGGTAGATATTTATATACTTAGTCTCTATTTCATAACCATTAGGCTATATATACACATATATATATAAGTATATAAGTATAAAAATGATTACTGTATGTGTTGTACGTGACTAGATGTCCGTACTTTATATGATATGATATGAATTGGCATACGCGATTATTGATCTGTACTGTATTGATTGGATGATATCTGTCACGACCCGAAAGAGCACGTGACTGGCCCTTGAACCATATGAAGCCTATAGGACTCCATCTGATCCAAGTAAGCCAAAAGCCCAGAAATCTAAAACCATTTTTGAGAATAAGTAAAGAAAACTGGTTTAAAGAAGTGAAGAAATACAGGTTTGAAATCAAGGTTTTTAAATAACTAAGCCGAAGGTACGTTTTGAAAACAATAAAGTCTTTTCTAAAAATTTCGGCAGAGTTTCTTTTGAAAAACTGGCCCCGAATGGGGTACAACAAGTATAACAATATGTATGCAATGATAATGGCATCCCCAAGCGGGAGCTAGCTCTTCGTCAATCGACGGTCACAACCACATATGCAGCAATAATATACAACGCCTAGTGGCGAGGATCAAATCCAAAGAAAACTCAAAAGCAATAAGAAAAAAACGCAATACTACTAAGCGCGACTCTAAGGTCGAAATAATACATCACTAGTCTAGGTCTGAAACAATACAAGTTTTGGTTGATGGAAATTCTAGATACAATGAAATAAATAAATACAATAGTGGTTCTTGATGCGAAAAAATCCACCTACCAAAGCAAGTCACCCGCAAGAAGAAAGTGTGCCAGAAATGCCGCAATAGAACCTGTACGGCAGAACCTGCAAGAACTGTGGCACAACGGGGGTGAGTTGCCAACTCGTGAATAGAAACATCTACAAGCAGAAACCGAATGCAAGACATAAACCTAAGTCAACGATCAATAATATAATCCACAAGAGTACATCTGAGTGTAATAGGGTGGCAAGGTAACATCTAATCATGTATGTAGTGCCAGGTACTCAGGTAATCACATGTCATCAGTGTAAGGTATGTCTGCATGAAGTAACCATGAAGAAATATCAATGATATCAATACACATATATTAGCGTCCCATACCACTAATATTGGTGTAAGGGTATATATAACAGCGCCCTCATACCCTGTTATATATACAAATAAAGTATGATCAATGTAAAACCAGTCTGTATATGATCCAAGTCTGTATATAATCCATGTCTGTAAGTATGTGGAACCCGTCCACTCGTCACCCACTGACGATAAGCATCAAGTATGCAAGTATGAGGATATAAACAATATCATGGAAAAACATCATGAAAACCCGTGCCTAGCATCGACACGTAAATCCTCATCCATATGGGGCTCCGTCGGCGGTATCGGCCCTCGGCCCCCGGCAGTACGAGTCAACCCATGTCCATCTCTGGGCTCCGTCTGCGGTATCGGCCCTCGGCCCCCGGCAGTACGGGTCAGCCCATCTCTCGACTGCGGCCGGTATCCTCCAGATATCCGCCGAGCTCAAATACAATCACCGGTAGGTACTCGCCCGCCTCCAGGCTCAATCGGCAAACCCATCGATAATCTCGCCGAGGGGAACCATACCGGGCCCACCACGAACCCGCAAACGGACCATCACCTCCTCGAATCGGGTTTCAAGCACACGTCTCAGCACCGAGAAAACGCGTGGTGGACGCACCGAAATATCATATCACGAGGTACCGGGTTTTCATAAAAGTGCCTCTTTTCTTAAATAACCCCACGGTCCTCAAAAACCAGAAATCACATGAAAATCCAACATCAGGAAGTAAATCCAATGCGATGTGCTATGCAGTCAATCCATGACGTATGCGACATGTAAATAACAGTAATCATATCGGAAATCATGCAACATGGAATAGTAATGTGCATATGTCGAAGGAAGAATCATCTCATGAATGCAATAGTACTACAGTGTAGTGGCATGGCAATTATCGATGATGAAGTGTGTGAGCCGGCAAATAGTGTACGTGGAACATACGCATCATCGATAATGGTGCTGGTGTCCTAACAGCATGATAATAATATAGCAATGAACATATGTCAGCAATGCGAATGGCATGAAGATGCAGAAATCTAGTAGTCAACACCACAGTGAAGTATCTACTATGCAACTACACCTAAGTATCAGGTCAAACAGGAGGGGTAGGTGTGGAAACCACCTAAATCTGAGTCGGTATATATATAAAGATATATAGTCGGTGATCTCGCCTCAATGTCATATCATAAGATATCCTCGAGTTATGAGTGCGGATCTATCATCAATATCGGCACGTACGGTAAATCATCGTACGGCATCCCCAAAAGCTGGGTAGGGGTCAACATCTCACTGTCTCATCACATAACAGATATCACCATCATCAGAACATATAGTCTGGAGTACTACTCTATGTCTAGTACAAAACGGTAACATCAGTAAAGTATGCATGCGGGGGTAAACACATATCCCAAGCCCGCAAGAATCACAAGTCATATCCCACATATGAATCGTATCAAATCACCGATCCCAGGGCACCAAGCCCACATCATCGACTCATCTCCAAAGTCATCACATATCATCAATCATAGTGCAAGTACAAGTGATAAGCAAGGGTGTGTGTATAGGTGTAATTCTATCCTAGGGTTCGCGACTATGAACTGCACTAGTCACTTCTAACCCTGTACTATCCATAATACACCTAATATCACGATAACTACATAATAATCTATCTACGGACTGCGGGGATGCTATACGCCATCCACCCGACTTCCCCCTGTAGATATAATCTACTCACCTTGCTTCTCGTGTGCCAAAGCCGATGTCGCTATCTTCACCTCCTTTGCCTCAACATCACGCGGGGTACCTACAAGTATATCACAATGCTAAAGCACATGAAAATCACATCGGAAACCAAAATAGCACACGCTACCCGCATAGGTAAAAACCTATCGACTCGCATGTAAACACAATCAAAATCCACTTGTCGTTGACGTCCAAACGCCACCCGACAGGAATGAATCACCAAATACCAAAATCCATGCTAAAACAAGTCCCAAATTATACACCAACATAGGAAAATCAACCCAGATTTCACCCTAGATGGAATCAGTCAAAACTAGACATACTCAGAATCAAAACTAGAGGAAATGGGGGCATGCACAGAAAACGAGGCAATTCCTTAAAATACCTTATTTTAGAATTTTCCATAATTTTTCCCCATTTATCTGTATTTAATTATACCAGAATATTAAAATATTCATTAAAATAATATTAAATTATAAAATTTCCCAAAAATCATATTTTATTATTTTGAAGACGTTACAATATCGTACGAGGGACATTCTGTACATGATATGATAAGAATAGACTGCCAAATACAATCGATTTTCATTTCGACTCGAGAAGTCTTGCTAATATTTCAAATTGGAAATTCATGAGATATTTAGAGCCATACTTATTTTAAAATACTAACGATTCATTACATACTTTTAAATGATAACTTCAAGGGTGAGCTATGAATTTTCAAATAATATCTATTTCAAAAATATCGCAGTTTCTTATTTCCAAAACAATATTTTATGCTATTTTAAGCTATAACCGTAAAGCTCATACGTAGTTAGATATTTTAACGTTTGCTCACGTTACGATTTTCTTATTTCTGTATACGCTCGCGCTTTGATTACTTACGATATATACTATGTTTATACCATTAGTTCTACTTAACTTTGTTTGTTAGAACACACGCACCATTACCGGTGATTTCGTGTTGCATTTGCACATACTCGCATGTTACACTTACACCTCATCGGTAATTGACATGTCGTACACATGTAGAACTTGCAATGTCACTTGTATCACACTATACCTTGTTAGTATTATAGATTATTGCGTATTATCCAGCACCGCATACTGTTCCGGATATTATACTTTCTTTACATTGCTTATATAAACACTTATAGTACACTGTACAATTACCAATGATTTACATGTTGTACGTATGCACTCGCATATTTCACGCACACATCATTGGTAATTGTCATACCTCGTACACATATGGAACTTGCCATGCTATTTCGCATCATACCATATTCTTGCCAGTACCTTAGATTACTGCTCATTTCACATCAGCATGTATTATATTACTGATGTGTACTTTTATATGTTCCATTATTGCCATGTTATTATGAGATAGTATATTCATGGGATTTCTGTTTCTATGAGCTTTGAGAAACTGCGGATATGATTTTATAAAACTTGTGGATGTTTTAAAATGTGGTTTTCTTTTGATATGATGATTTGGCGTCCACCGTGAGTTTTCTGGGTTCTGGGATATGAGTATTATCCGAATCTAGACAACAGGAAGTACCGATTGTGGATACATGGTGGACCCGATATGGTACCGAGGGGCAAGAAGCCCGTATAGAAAGACAGGTGAGTCTAGCGAGGACCGACCGGTGATAGTATGGAAACTCGGCGGATAGCCGGAGGATACCGACCGGAGTGATGATTTAGATGGATATGAGGGCCGATCAGAAAGACGGTGCCTGAGATATGAGGATTTCGAATGTCAATACTGGACACGGGATTTATGAGAATTTCGAGCGTCGATGCTGAGCACTCTGTTTTTATGAGGATTTCGAGTATCGATGGACACACATTGAATGATATATATATATATATATATATGGATGACATATTTCCACATATTGGCACTGACGCGATATTTATGTATATACGTGTTCACTTCGTTATCATATAGCATGATAGTATTATACAGTATGACCTAGGTAAATCGTTAATCATTCGATTTCTACAAAATAATATCTTCTACTCGTGAGTTGGCAACTCACCCCGTTCTTACAGGACCGACCGCTCGGACCAGTAGCGGCTTGATGGCATGCTTTTTCTCCTTCGGATGATTGCTTTGGTATGTGGGTTACATTCCAGATCGTAACCACCATTTGTATATGTATATTCATTTGTGATCAAGTTAAAAACTCTATCGACCAAACTTGTATATTCTTGCGGACTTAAAGATGAGACTTGTATGCTATTCTTTTATGTGTCGAGTTTGGATATAGTTGAGTTGATGATACCTTTAGTATTTCTTTTACTTTTTCTTGCGTTAATCTTTGCCTGGGACGTTGTATATAGTGTGTGGTTGTGATTCCGCCGATTGGCGATAAGATAGCTCCCAATTAGGGACGCTGATATTATATTTATTTGTATGCATCGGTTTTATCAAAATTTACAAAAGAGGTGCTGCCAAAATTTTAAATGACGAAAATATTTTCAAACCTTGGTCTAAAACCACTTGTACTTTTCAAACAAACTTTACTTATGCTTTAAAAAGGAAACTTGATTTCAGTTATACATTTTCCAAAACTTCACATCCACTGTTTTTAAAAATGTTTAGATTTCTGGTTTTCGGGTTACTTAAGTTACGGTGAGGTTCAGGTAACGTGTCATTTCCGGGTCGTGACAGAAACCCATCTCAAAACAACAATCAAAATCACAAATTGATTCAACAAAATGAGAAAATAAACGAAAACCAACCTCAGCTTGGTAATCGAACTTCTCACCATCAGAAGTCTCCTCCGCTTCCTTCTCTGCAACCGCCGCCTCACAACGAACGCTCATTTTCCCTTCTCTTCTCCTCTCCAACTTCCACGTAAGGCTCGCAAAAGGGAAGCCTTTTCTTCCAAGGATCGATTTGGGAACGAAAGAGGTCCCAATTTTCACACTTCTGTTTGTGGCAGCTGT
Organism: Agapanthus africanus; assembly: GCA_030015575.1. Lineage (NCBI taxonomy): Eukaryota > Viridiplantae > Streptophyta > Magnoliopsida > Asparagales > Amaryllidaceae > Agapanthus > Agapanthus africanus. Next base: position 456,614,032 of record JASDDO010000014.1, on the reverse strand, counting down.
GGTCAATTGAGGAGAGAGATTGATGAAAGATGTGCTAAAGCTTGTAGTCGCCATTTCTTTGGATTGAGAGAGAGGAGAGAGAGAGAGGAATGGATAGGGCTAGGGTTTTGAGGAACGAGAGAGAGAGATTTGAGAAGGGTTTAAAGTGTGTGAGAGAATGGTATAGAGGTTTCTAGAAAGAGGGACGGCGACCTAGATATTTTTTACTGTATATCACCTCTCAATCTCAATTATTGGTTTATTTTCTAACAAAATCAGAAAATATTGTTGTGGTGTGAGCCTTCGGTACTGTGGTGTAGGAACTACCTCGGCCTGGTTTAACAACAAAGTTTTTGGAACCTGGTTTTTGTCTAATTTAAGACGAAACTGTATATGGAGCTCCGGTTTCATTTGCGAAAATCCAGTATGAGTTTGAACCCTTTCTTCATAAATTTAATGTAGAACCAATATCAACAAAGTTAAGAAACACTATTTGGTTATCCTGTTGGATTGATAGAAAAATGAAGATGTTAATTTGTGCAGCGTAGGAATTGAAATAAGAAATTTCACAACCGGATTTAATTGTCCGATGCTTTGTTAAAGTTGGGATTTCTTTTGGCGCAGATCTTGAATCCTCTATGTCGGGGTTCTAAGTGCGGTTATGTTAAACTATTAACCTAAAAAAGCACCATATGTTGTAGGAATAATCCATGAACTCAACAAATGATAAGATGGTATAGATTAGTCTCTATAATTCTACTATCGTTTTATTGTTCTCTAGCCAGGGTTCTATGATTTTGGTATCTTTGTATCTAGAGCAATTTAGCATATATACACCGTTGATAAAAGTAAATGTGTTCACTATTTTTCTAGATCGGCATGAGCTAGTTCAATTTTTTTTAACAATTGGGTCTTCCTAAATAACTGGCGTACTTTTAAAGAAAGGGAAGGACATTGTTCTTGTGAATTCGATCCCTAAAGTGCATAAACATAGTTGGGCGACAACCTTTCCATAAAAACAGATGGAAAAAACTCCAATAGAGATACATCCAATCATCGATTTCATTAAAAATATAATTGCCAAGTAATACAACGAGTTTATCGTGTCTTAGACCCTTTTGATAATTTAGTGCATAATTGCCAAGAAAACACAATAAATCTATAATGTTTTGGACTGTATTAGCAATTGGCCGACAAGACTTGTCTTAAAAACCACATGCAGCACAGGGTTGGAAATCTGGATCATTCGCAGTACGCGCCTTAAGCCGAGTCTTGACCCATCGGCCGCTTCCGCTTAGCCTGTTCATTATTCAAGCACAGGACTAGACTTCTGAATCATTCGATCCGACCATAAGAATGGGCTCATGTATCGGTCTTTGAAGCTTTTCGGACCGAGCAGAGACTGACTAGCTTGCCTTAGCCGAGAACGAGCCTAAACCCACTGTGATACAAACACAAGGTTATATTGTATATTTAATTAGAAAATAAAATAATTAATTAACCCTCAAGTTGTGAGACTTGATGTGTATGTTGGTGAGAAATTAAAGGTCCATTGATGCATACTAAATGCGAATTAGTGAGGAGGTTAAAGTTTATGACATTAATGTTAGGATCAAAATTTGCACCCCACTACCAAAATCAAAAAGTCAAAGTCAAAGCCTAAAAAGTGGGTCCGGAACCAAGCCCGAATCCAAATCAAGTGGGCCCAAACTCGAACCCAAGCAGAGTCCAAGCTCAAGCATGGGGGCCGGCTCCATGCCAAAAGAAAAAAAGAAGAATGTAATAAATAAATTTAAATGTAATTTTTAGGAATATATGTAAGAGGAATGGCATAAAGCCAATTTTGTAAAGCCCAACGGCTAAAATGCAAAAGATGAGCACATGTGTAAAAGAATGATCAAACAGCTAAAATTGTAAAGTCCAAAGGGCTAAGTGTAAAATGTAAATGCTATAAAAGCCAACCATATATGGAAATGATAACAACTTTGATTTTTTTTGCAATCTCTAGGATTTTGTGCATCCTTTCCTCTCTTAAGGTGAGATCTCATCTCCTTTCTCAAGAGAGAGAACCAAAAGAGAAGGAACCTTTTTTGGGTCTCTCTCATCTTCTATATATTATTCTTCGCCCAAACAGAACCCATTAACACATCACTTGAACAAAACTTCATCTCAAGAACTGCCACGCCCTGCTTCCCAAAATAAATACACAATAACGGGAATGTGATGAGACCCGTAACGAATCTATACCGAAAAGACTTCTTCCTGATATAGACACTCTAAGCGTCTATCACACAGTAGTAATTCCATCAAGAAAATACTGATGTCTCAAACCAACAACCAATACACACACGAAAGGTCACAAAATATCATAAGTCTTACAACGCCAAAAGATGAGATTAAAATAAATCATGATATCTCATAAAACCAACAAACTAAAACCAAACTAAGGCTAAGTTAGATCACGTTCCACTTAGGCCTGTGCATACGCCAAATACTCCGCTGATGGTTCCTGCTCCGTTGGTATCGCTTCATCTTTCACAAAAGTCATCGTTGATGGAAATTTCAATCAGACAGGTGTTAGTTATATGTATGCCCTAGAGGCCATTACTGTGCATACGATGTATATTGTAATGGATGCTTGGACATATATAGGGAGGACTTTCTTGCTCGACATGATAGTATGCTATCTGGTTGTACTTTATCTTAACATGTACTCTGATTGTCTCTATATTACATGTTGATAAAGCCCTTAGGATATGTACTCGACTACTGGGACTATGATGAGATCATACTAGTGGGGCCACGGTAGTCGACGAGTACATCCTATAACTGTTCCTAGTCAAGGGTGTATCGAGACAGGGCATCGATACACCAGAGTAGACTAGCGTATACGCATCTTGACCCATATGATGGACGATGGATGATCTCATATCCATCGGTGTTTGACATCAAGGATGGTGTACGGGTGCTCAGTGGAGACTGGGTACACTGGACGGACTCGCCGAGAACTCCCAGATGGTATTATACCTCATGTCAGATGGCAGTTCTCCGGTGACACTGGTACAGAGTAGTCTGTTGACCCGAGATCGTCATAGAGTCTTGTGTGATTCCCACTGTGCTTTGATTTCCATCATACCACGTCCAAGAGGGCGTGCAAAAAGGTGGATTTTGGGTACAGTCCCGAATCACATGGAGGCAATGAGCGATAGGAGGGGATTCGTCTCTCCCGGTATAGGGAGTTGATGTTGTGCTGTGTTCGATTGGCTATAACCGAAAATCCCTGGCCAGGGTTGTTGAGATTTACTGGTAAGTGTTATCAGTAGTTTCTCGAACTGTTATAGACCTCATATCGACACGACTTATCGAGCTACTGGGGTCTGACGTTTACCACCCCTAGGCGAGATATGCAACATATCAGACGACGAGACCGGACTGTACGGGAGTGTTACTGTTTGGATTTACAGGAGAATGTACATGCTTGCTTGTTGATCTTCTGAGCGCTCAATACCTGGGTAGCTGTTACGTTTAGCTGACTGCTTGCAGCTTGTGGGTGTTTGATATGATCATCACCTACTGCCGGCGTTTTGATGATTCTTTAGAGTTCTACACAGAGGTTTCTTGGCTCAGGCAAAACGGAGTTAGGGCACATATGTGATATGTACGGGATCGAAGATATTACGATATGAGATACCGTATTCTATTCTCGCGATATTTGATATCAGCCGCATCATCGGATCAAGTGTTGATTCGATGAATCGGTACGGATAAATATTAGTCGGTTATATGCGATATAGCCGGATTGTCGGATCAAGTGTTGATTCGATAATTTAATGTATAATAATATATATGATATATTAAATTACATTAACTAATATTTGCTCACTAAAAGATTCTTTTTCTCACTCGGGTAATACATTGATATATATGCTATATATGTTAAATGTATTATTTTATTTTGTTACGATAAATATTATATATGTGATATATAATATTGTAACATGATATGATAACTAATGCAACATGTTTAGTGGAGTTTAAACATGATTAGGGTTTGGATTAGGGTTAAGCTTTCTAGATGATTCTAGAAGGTTTTGGTTTTATTTTGTGAAAGATATTTTCAAGTGACTCATTCTTAACCTAACCCAAACCCTAGCCTTGGTTAATTCTCTACAAAGGTTTAGTCCACCATGGTTGCATAATTCATCATTATCTCCTTTCAATTATTCATCACAAAAGAATTCTATCATTATTCTTCATCTTCTTCCTTCTTCTTTCTTCATGGAAAAAGCTTACTAGTTTTTTTCCAAGTGATGAATAAATATGAGAAAAAGATAAATAAAGAGAGCAAAAATCCTACTTCATCATTCTCATCTTCCCTTGCCATTTAGATGAGAGTGTTCACTCAATTTTAGTGAGTGTTAGCTTGTGTTAATGAAACTTCAAGGTAGATCATCTTTGTATCGAAGATCGGAAGCAAGACTGCATCTTTCTCTTCGTGGAACCTTTCGAGAGTCCGGAGTACGATGATCGCAGCGAAGGGACCTCAACACGGAGCATATGAAGTGAAGGACCGGATCTACAAAGGTTGTAATCCCTCTCACTTAGTGTTAAAGTGTTTAGCATGTTCGTTTTCGCTTAATCTCTAGTTTAAAGATCCGTATTCGGGTTGTTCGGCACGGCTAATTTTTTAATCGGGCATGGTTGATGCCTCGTAGACCCTTGTGCGCGTGCCTAGCAATCCTACAGTGGTATCAGAGCCAAGCTAGAGTTTTAGGCGAAGTCTAGATGAAGTTTAAAGTCCGATCGAACCCGGAAACCCCGATATTTACCCTTCTCTGTACATTTTTCAAAAAGGTGGTTTTTTCTTAATTAAAAATGCTCAGAAAAACAAGCATGAAAAACTAAGAATTACTGTGAAGTACGGTCCCCTAAGTCAACTATTTGACCGCGGAACCGCGGCGAAACCATGGGTTTGGCGGCGGTTCCGCGGCTAAAATTTGGACTTAGTCCCTGAAATTTCATGTAATTATTTTTAGGCCCTTTCTTGTTATTTTTTTCTGGGAATATTTTAATTCCACTCAAGTGTTGAGTTTTCAAGGGTTGTATTGGGGAATCGTTGATTCGATCGGATGATTTAACTTTGTTTAATTTGTCCGGATAATTTTAGAAACTGTTAAAAAGTTCGGGCGGATATCAATAACTCACTTTTTCCCCTGTCGGAAAATTTTCAAAAGTTGGATTTTTTCTCGTGTTTAAGAACGTTCTAAGTCGTGCAAGTAACGCGGTGGACCCTCTAGAAGACAACAAACCTTAACTCGATTATGTGACCGTCTTGTACTGCCTTTGAACCTTAGGGTTTGTGGCAGTACGACGTGCCACATGTGAGGCGTTGGCTTGACCCTTCTACGGCTGGACCATTGGTACTGTGGCATGTGATGGATGTTTTTAAACTGATTTCAAGTGTTGAGATATATCGGGGAAATCTTGGGTGTTTGATTATTCGATCGGAAAGTTTAACATTGTCTATTTATCTGGAATGTAATACAATATTTGGAATCCACAAATTGTTATGAGATAACTGATTTGAATATTATAGACATAGCAGTTTAGTCTCAGATGATCGGTTGCCACGGAATTTTGATGTGATCAAAAGTCCGTCGCAATCACGTAGCGTACGCGGATACTCGCCGGGTAAACTTAATAGACAGCCACGCCCTATAGCCCCGACCAAGTGACTGTAGGAGAACCCCGTCGCCGAAAGCATCCGTTCGGGTGCTCGCGGCAGCGGTGTTCCGCCTTAGTGCACTTCGTCGACGGCATCTGGGGGTGCGGCCGTCTACTAAAGTTTGCGACGAGCATTCGATCAGGACGTCGGGAATCTTGTTGAATTGCCCGACTTGACATTGAAAAGAGTTTTCGATAAAGAGACTAAAATGCGGGTTTTATAATTGTTCGGCATGCGATGTCTAAGAAATTCATTTGGTTAGGCATGCGATGTCTAAGGAGGTTGCGGATTCCAACTGTTGTAGTTTTACACTTTCTTTTCTGTGACCGTAAGCGTAGTATGTGGTGTATCGCCGGCTTCGTTGCTATACATCAATGACAATCGGGATACGCATACTTGCTTACGTTGATGATATGAGATATTATGTGTTGCTGTGATATGTTATATTGGATCGTCGCGTTTTGAATAGCCGGGGGTTTTATGTGAGATGAGATTTTTTTCTTTTTCATTCATGTAAAATTTATTTGTATGTAATATTCTTTTATTGGGGCACTTCCAGGTTGCGGATGATGTCACCGTTGATGTATATTATTTACTTTTCCGCATTAGGTAGACCCAAGGCGGGGAGCACAAGTAACCGGGTTCTAGGGTCCAGTGGGAGATCATCTCGAGGAGTCGAGACCGGGTTTCCTAACCCTAGAATTGGCAGTGTTGCTTGCCGCTCTCGTAGGGGTCTAGGGATGTGGGTTTGGCTATTCATCGCGACCGTGGAATCTGTGTTTTATACAGGCTCGTACTAAAACACGGATGTCCTAGTATATCCAATATTTCATATATGTTCTTCTGCTGCAATGTTCTGTGATGAGATCATATTACTGCCTGTGACGAATGTTTATATTATATATATATGAGATATATGTTATATTGCAGATTTCGTTTCAAATGAGATGCTTGTGAAGCATAATAAAATGGGACTTCATTAATGAGATTAATGAAATAAAAGAAACCTAAGATGTTGTAGAAACTTGTTTATAAAAACTGGTAGTTCTAGTTCTTGCTTTGCATAGCGGTGTTCCTTGTAGAACATCCAGCACCTTATTCGATAAGGAAAGGGCCGAGATCCCTTCACCGGGAGTGACCCCTTTAGCAATAACTGGCAGATGCTACACACTCGGTTTGTCTTTTGATTGCTTCTATAGTTCTTGCTTTGCATAGTGATATTTGTAAAATATCCTGCACCTTATTCGATGAGGAAAGGGCCGACGATCCCTTCACCGGGAGTGACCCCTTTAGCAAAACTAGAAAAGCCTAAAAAACACTCCATTTAAAATCACTCGATTCTACAACGATATCAAGTTTATTACGCAAAGGGTTTTCTTAAAAACCTGTCGTAGCCCTCCGTCATTTCAGATAAGCACTGTTTAGTATTTGTGCTGCGTTTGTTGGCCTTTGTCAAGGCGTAGTGTGCGGTAGCTGAATAGTACTTATCTGCTTGTGCATATGATGCAGATTGGATTAGGGTAGTCGTGCGACCTTGTTGGCCTTTGTCAAGGGCCGTGCGGGTGGGTTTACTTCAATCAAGAAATGACGGGTTGAACTTGACTAGCAGCCTATGGTTTGTTGGCCTTTGTCAAGGTCATAGGAGGCTTGGGGCAAAATATTATTGGGAATTTCAAGTGTTGAAATTTGCAATGAGATTGCATACCTTCTATGAGATAGTTGGATCCCGATACCCGCTGCGAGTAAGAGTTACTCCTGGGAGAGTTTTACACATTACAATTAGCCGATCAAGTAGGTGTCTAGAAAGGTGTTAACGGGGTTACGCCTCTGGGAAAACGAGGTTTACTTTAATTAGGTTCGTGCGAAAGCACGGGGGACCTCCCTCAAAGTACCGACACTGGCCTGGCTGAAAGATTGGCGAACTTGTAGCGTGTAATTAATCTCGGCTAGTCTTTCCTTTTAGGGTTTGAAGGAAGATTTGATTAAAACAGTGGGAGACATCCTGATTAGATATATTATATAACCAATCTAATCTTGCAAGAGCATACGCTGAGTGTTTTCTTCTCTCTCTCTCCAGGTAGCGACCATATCACGCCTTAATCAAGATAATAATACGGATATATTGACCGAACCCGCTTGTTATACTGAGCTGGGGAACGTTGGTCCCGCTCCAACTTATACTTGTTATAAGACAGAGCAGGAAATTGGGGAATACCAGATTTCCCGTGCCGTCCAAACGAAGAAAGTGCATGTTAATGCATCATCTTCGGGTGTGTTCATTACAGAGAATTGTTTCTCAGTATCCTTTACGTCCTGGGTATGTGATACCGGATCAGGATCCCGCATATGTAATCTGTTACATGGGCTACAGAAAGGTAGAGAACTGAGAACGGGTGATAAGTTTCATGAGACAGAAAACGGTGCAAGTGTTGCAGCCAAGTCTGTTGGTCACTATCACCCTGTATTACCTGAATACATTGATTCTGAACGAATGTTATTAGATACCGAACCTGATATACAAAATTATATCAGTCTCTTTATTAGTAAAGAAAGGATATAATTTTGTATTGTTGGATAATGTTTTGAACATTTCCTATATCAAGAGTTGATCGGTTCAGGCACGTTATCTAAAAGCATTGACGTTCTAAATCAAACTACAGTTCTTAGTATACAGAACACACACGAGAGGAAGAGTTCAGAAATGAACGAATCCTTCTTGAGGTATTGTAGACTAGGTCATATCAATGCGACCCGACTGGCTGAAGTTACATTTAGATGCATATTTAAATTAGTTTGAATTTACATCTTGTGAAACTTGCCGGTCATGTCACAAAGATAAGATGACCATAGCTCTGTTTATTGGAAACAGAGAAAGAGTTAGTGAACTCTTGGGATTGATACATGTTGATGTAGGTAAGGTCCCCTGTCTACACATGCCAAGACCGGTTCTTTGTACTTCATTACATTCTCTGATAATCTCTCAAGATTCAGACATGTGTTCCTGTTGAAACATAAGTCCGAAGTTTTTGAGATATTCACAGAATATAAAGTTAGAAGTAGAGCACCAAAATATGGGTATAAGTATTATGTCCTTCGATGAGATCAAGGAGGAGAATACTTGAGCACGGAATTCCTGGACTATTCTAAAGGAGAATGAGATTCTCTCTCAGCATTACTCCTCCGTATACACCATAGCATGATGGTATATCGCGGCGGAGCAATAGCACCCTATTTGATATGGTGTGCTCTATGATGAGTACTACTGAGTTTCCTATTTCCTTTTGGGAGTTATGCACTTGAGAAGCTTCTTACCTATTGAATAGGGTTCAAATCAAATCAGTTGCCTACCATTTCATATTTGATATGGAAAGGGAAGAGCCCATATCTTAAGTAAGTTAATATTTAGGGTTGTCCGGCCTATGTTTAAAAGCAAAATCCGGACAAGCTCGAGGCAGGGTCTGTTATGTAGAACTGGAATGGTTCCAGCTATACAAACTGCAGCTGATGATTTGGTAGAACCAAAGGGTTCAATAGTTTCCAACGAACCTCAGCTTCTCCGCCGATCTAGCAGGGTTCCTCACCCACCTGAGAGATACTTCGGTTTCTTTATGACAGTGGGAGCGAGGATTGCATCATGAGATGATGACCCAACTAGTTTCGAGCAGGCCATCAGGAGTGGGACTCTGTAAGAATAGCTGGATGCTTAGCGATCTGAGATGGAATCCTTATACACCGATAAAGTATGGACTTTGGTTGCTTTATCTGAAGGGTTAAATCCCCATCAGGAGCAAGTATATCTTGAGAAGATTACTTGGTGTACATGGAAAAGTTGAGACTTTCAAAGCTATGCTTAAGCCCATCCAGATCCTACTTGCCACTGCTACATACCACGACTACGATATCTGGTGGTTGGGTGTCATGACTGCTTTTCTGAAATGATGTTTTAGAAGAGAGCGTCTATAAGTACACAGCCAGAGGGCTTCGTAGAAAGTGGGAGTAGCGGAAACGTGTGCAAGATGTTTTATGTGATAAAGCAGGCATCGCGGAGTTGGAACATCTGTTTTGATGTGGTAGTCAAAGAGTTTGACTTCATCAAAATGGTAGATGAACCTTATATATACAAAAAGGTAGTAGAGAGTATGGTGGTGATCCTCGTAGAGTACGTGGATGACATACTCTTGATAGGGAAGGAGTTTCCTATGCTACGCTCGGTCAATCTCCGCTTATCACAAGGATTCTCCATATAGGATCAAAGTGATACCTCCTAAATCCTGGGTTTTGGATCTATGAGATAGATCTAATTGGATGTTAGGATTCTTACTAGTTGTAGTGAGATGGTATCAATCGATCCTGGGGAGAATCACTGGAAAGGTTCCAGGGTGATGAGAACGACTGAATGTCAGTCGCAGGCAATGTCTATACCCTCAGTGGAGGGACGGTATGTTGGAAGAGTTCCAAGCTAGATACCGTGACAAACTAGATGATTAAAGGCAAGATACATCGTTACCAAGGATGCTACCAAAGAGGCAGTCTGGATAGATATAAGTTCATAAGATGAACTTCGTTCCTACCATTGTGTGACAATGGAGTTGTGGCTTTAGCCAAGGAACTACCGTCCCATCAAAAATCCAGATATAATTCTTAGGCAGTATCACCTGATTATGGAGATGGTTGATCTCCAGGGAGATCGAGGTTAGGAGAGTAGACACAGAGGACAACAGCGCGGATCCACTCACAAAGGCCTTTTTCCCAGTAGAGACTTTTTATGGGATGGTTGAGTATGAAATACTTCAACCGCAGCTAATTGTTGGGTATGCGATACCACAACAGATGGCCCTAGTGCAAGTGGGAGATTGTTAGTTATATGTATGCCCTAGAGGCCATTACTGTGCATACGATGTATATTGTAATGGATGCTTGGACATATATAGGGAAGACTTTCTTGCTCGACATGATAGTATGCTATCTGGTTGTACTTTATCTTAACATGTACTCTGATTGTCTCTATATTACATGTTGATAAAGCCCTTAGGATATGTACTCGACTACTGGGACTATGATGAGATCATACTAGTGGGGCCACGGTAGTCGACGAGTACATCCTATAACTGTTCCTAGTCGAGGGTGTATCGAGACAGGGCATCGATACACCAAAGTAGACTGGCGTATACGCATCTTGACCCATATGATGGGCGATGGATGATCCCATATCCATCGGTGTTTGACATCAAGGATGGTGTACGGGTGCTCAGTGGAGACTGGGTACACTGGACGGACTCGCCGAGAACTCCCATATGGTATTATACCTCACGTCAGATGGCAGTTCTCCGGCGACACTGGTACAGAGTAGTCTGTTGACCCGAGATTGTCATAGAGTCTTGTGTGATTCCCACTGTGCTTTGATTTCCATCATACCACGTCCAAGAGGGCGTGCAAAAAGGTGGCTTTTGGGTACAGTCCCGAATCACATGGAGGCAATGAGCGATAGGAGGGGATTCGTCTCTCCCGGTATAGGGAGTTGATGTTTTGCTGTGTTCGATTGGCTATAACCGGAAATCCCTGGCCAGGGTTGTTGAGATTTACTGGTAAGTGTTATCAGTAGTTTCTCGAACTGTTATAGACCTCATATTGACACGACTTATCGAGCTACTGGGGTCTGACGTTTACCACCCCTAGGCGAGATATGCAACATATCAGACGACGAGACCGGACTGTACGGGAGTGTTACTGTTTGGATTCACAGGAGAATGTACAGGCTTGCTTGTTGATCTTCTGAGCGCTCAATACCTGGGTAGCTGTTACGTTTAGCTGACCGCTTGCAGCTTGTGGGTGTTTGATATGATCATCACCTACTGCCGGCGTATTGACGATTCTTTAGAGTCCTACACAGAGGTTTCTTGGCTCAGGAAAAACGGAGTAGGGGCACATATGTGATATGTGCGGGACCGAAGATATTACGATATGAGATACCGTATTCTATTCTCGCGATATTTGATATCAGCCGCGTCATCGGATCAAGTGTTGATTCGATGAATCGGTACGGATAAATATTAGTCGGTTATATGCGATATAGCCGGATTGTCGGATCAAGTGTTGATTCGATAATTTAATGTATAATAATATATATGATATATTAAATTACATTAACTAATATTTTCTCACTAAAAGATTCTTTTTCTCACTCGGGTAATACATTGATATATATGCGATATATGTTAAATGTATTATTTTATTTTGTTACGATAAATATTATATATGTGATATATAATATTGTAACATAATATGATAACTAATGCAACATGTTTAGTGGAGTTTAAACATGATTAGGGTTTGGATTAGCGTTAAGCTTTCTAGATGATTCTAGAAGGTTTTGGTTTTGTTTTGTGAAAGATATTTTCAAGTGACTCATTCTTAACCTAACCCAAACCCTAGCCTTGGTTAATTCTCTACAAAGGTTTAGTCCACCATGGTTGCATAATTCATCATTATCTCCTTTGCATTATTCATCACAAAAGAATTCTATCATTATTCTTCATCTTCTTCCTTCTTCTTTCTTCATGGAAAAAGCTTACTAGCTTTTTTCCAAGTGATGAATAAATGTGAGAAAAAAATAAATAAAGAGAGCAAAAATCCTACTTCATCATCATCATCTTCCCTTGCCCTTTAGATGAGAGTGTTCACTCAATTTTAGTGAGTGTTAGCTTGTGTTAATGAAACTTCAAGGTAGATCATCTTTGTATCGAAGATCGGAAGCAAGACTGCATCTTTCTCTTCGTGGAACCTCTCGAGAGTCCGGAGTACGATGATCGCAGCGAAGGGACCTCAACACGGAGCATATGAAGTGAAGGACCGGATCTACAAAGGTTGTAATCCCTCTCACTTAGTGTTAAAGTGTTTAGCATGTTCGTTTTCGCCTAATCTCTAGTTTAAAGATCCGTATTCGGGTTGTTCGGCACGGCTAATTTTTTAATCGGGCATGGTTGATGCCTCGTAGATCCTTATGCGCATGCCTAGCAACCCTACAACAGGAACATCCATCAGCGAGCTGACGCTGCTGGGTTTCCAGTGTTCGCGCCGCTAAACACGTGGCCAAGACGCAAGCGAAAACAAAAGTTTTCCAAACAAGCACTAGCAACTACAGCCCTAGAAATCGTCCAAACATTAAACTACCAATACAAACAAGAAAGCTGGCTACTAGGTTATGAATATCCAACCTTTGTACCATTTCCATCTAATTGTGGAGGACCCCTTCTAAGATTCTAGGCCGTCGGGAACGAGCTTAAAAGATGATTGCCCTTACCGAAGATGATCCATGCGAATGAACCTGATCCAAGCTCTAGCCTCACTCAAATGAACCTCAGTGAAGCTACTAACAATCTAAACTTGCTAAGTATAGAGAGTTAAAGATGTAGGAATTTATCACTTTCTTTTTTTCTTCTCATTTTCATCCTCAAAAGAGCTCAACTCAAGAGGAGGAAGAAGGAGGAGGAAAGGAAAGAGAATGGAGAGATGAGAATGAACCAAGTCCACAAAAAAATCAAGCATGCTAGAATTGTTTTAGCAAACCAATTTCTAAATAAAAAAAATTGCATGCCCATTTCTCTCACCACACTCTCTTTACATCTCACCCCTCCACCTCATTTCATATTTTCCAAAAAGAAAAATACCCTAAATGAAGTGCTCTCCTTCAAATACAACCTCCGGTATATGTATCGTATACATATATGTGTATCTGTATAAAAATACGAATAGCCAAAGAGAGAGAAATTGAAAGTGAACATAATATTAGAATATATATATATATAATTATATATGTGTATATATTATTAAATTAATACTTGATTTAATAACCGGGCTTAAACATAAGCTGGCTAGTATTATCTGTAAGTCGATGTTACACACCCCACTATGGTTTGTGGAAAGACGGAATTAGTAAACATAATTTTTAAACAAACAACATCGACCTAAAACCCGGATCTTATACGAAAACCTTAATTAGCAAATCTATATACGAAAACCTACTCTGATAGATGTTATACCTTCGTGATCAAGTCCTTCGGGTCTTGTTTGTCCTTCTTTGCTCCTCTCCTTGGCACTTAGGTAGCTTGACACGAACTCGGTCGCCGGTCTCCTCATCGTCAAAGAAGATCCACCCGAGAGCCTCTAGTCCAAGCTTCAATCTCAACTAAGAAGTAACTAAGAAGTCTACTTTGCTAGAATAGACTACTAAGTAGATGTAGAGAATGATCTTATGGAGTATTATGTCTCAAAACTCTATGAATCACAACACATGTGAAGGATTAGAGCTTGAGGAAGAAGAAGGAGGAAACTTGGAGAGAGAGTGAGCTAAATAAAAATGAGCAAGGTCTTGGGATAATGAGAGAATGGCTAAGTCTTCAATAATTCAAGCATGGATTATTTTAGATACAAAATAATCAACCATGCTTGAATAGTGCAACCAAATGAATAAAATAAAAACCAAGCTATACTTTCATCCATTCCACAAATATCTCCAAATGCCATCTTATTAATCCATTTCTTAAAAATGGATAAATCCAATAATGAGGTGTGTCACGCCCCGCTTCGCGGTATACGGCGAAGAGGACGGGACTGGTCCGCTACGTATTTACTCCGAAGTAAATACGCTAAGCGTATCTAAGCAATAAAAAGTAAATACACAAGAGACAAGATATATAAACTGAACAACAACCTTATTTATTAACATTCTTTTGTACAATGCATGAAAAGTAAATACAACTGAAATAAAAGTGATGCCTAAATAATGGCATAACAGGAATGTAAAGTACTGAAAAGAAATGTGTACAATGAAACTAAAGCTCTGGGTCTTCAGCAAACTGATCCAAGTCTTCAGCAGTAGGCTCGATCTCTGACGTGTCCAAATCACCCGACGACATTCAAAGAAGAAAGAAAGAGAATGTCGTCAGCGAACAGGTCGCTCGGTAAGTCCCAAAGATAAGAGGAAGTAGAATAGACAGAATAAGAATGTATCTTTTAAAGTTGTATTATCTTGCTGTAATGTTGTATTAACGTTGTTGTTTGTAGCTTGGTACAGAAGAATGCCAGTGTATACGAGAGGAGTCTCTATATGCCAGAGACTATAGGCAAGTATAGTACAAGGAACCGTTTATGCCACGGTACAACAGCAACTGGATTCATGTTAGGTGTATTAAGTCTTACAGTTTCGTGCCACTTTTAACACCTTCCGTACTGTAGGGTATTTTTCGTCACCCCATTGAGATGGGAATGCGCGCGCGCTTGTCAGGCGTACTACAGATTCCCCCTGCCTAGGGTAAGCGGGGGTTTATTGATTGTGGGGATCCGAATCTCCGGCAGCCGCGGACTAAGCTGCCGTTAATTACCCCTCGCCTTTGGGGCGAGAGAACCTCCGATTAATGGGTTAAACTGGTCATGCGAACTCAATATGCAGTGTACGTGTGTTTTGTTTTGGAGGGAGGGTTTGGATATATCGGGAGCCACGCAGAGTTTTTACGGGGGTCCCGCTACCCGGATAGCGGGCTGGGGGTCAAGGGGGCGAGCAGCCCCCTTGCGGGGAGAGGGGCAGCGCCCCGGCCCAAAAACATTTTGGGAGGGACAGTGTTGTGGAGTGTGTGTGTGTGTGTGTATACACACACACACACATGTATACATATGTAAAAAAAGGGAAAAAGCGCCCAAAGGATGCGTGGGGCCAGCGCCTTGAGCGCTGTGCGCTTGGGTGCAGTGCGCTTGGGCGCTAGCGCACCACGTGTCGGCACGTGAGCGCTGGGCACTCGAGCGCTAGCGCGCCACGTGTCGGCGCGTGGGCGCTGAGCGCTTGAGCGCAAGGCGCTCGAGCGCCGGTGCGAAAGAGGGGATTTTTAGCCCTAGAAATGGGATTTAAAATCCCAAAAGAGGATTTAGGGTGGAGTTAAACTCCTAAGATGTTTTGAAGCTGATGAAGGGCTTCTCCCCTTGAGCCCTAGTTCTTCCCCAAAGTGGGTTTCTGGAGATGAGTTTCCTTCTTCCTCCTCTGTTGGCAGGATCTTGAAGATCAAGAGCCCTTTTTGAGATCTAATAGAAGATCTGAGTTCCCTTTTATGGGTTTTGTGGTGAAAAACTATTTAGTTTTATAAAATGAAGAGTAAAACTCTTGATTTAATTCAAAAGAAAGAAGAAAGTTTTAGAAGCTTGAGGAAGGAGAAAGATCTCAGATCTAAAATTTTTTGGGAGAGAGAAAAAGTTGTTTTCATTATACTTACCTTTATAGGCTATACACTTTACACATAGCCCTTGGGCTTCACAAAATGGCATTTCGCCTATCCCATGGCTCATGTGCCATTTCTTTTTGCACATAAGCCATGGGCTTTACAAAAATTTGGCTTTATGCACATTTCTCTTACATTCATTCGTAAAATAAAATAAAAGAAATACAATAAAATTATTTATCACAAATTTTTTTATCTTGGTATGGGGGAGGCCGGCCGCTTCATGTTCGGACTCGACCCGGGCATGGGCCCACTTGATCTGGGCTTGGGCCCACTTGGCTTAGGGTTGACTTTGATTTTGACTTGGTCAACCGGGGTGTCAATTTTTACCCCAACAAATTGCCCCCCTTCAATAAATGCACACCACACATGTGGGTCGTGTGCATGAAATTGATGGATCTTCTTTCATGTGGATGTAAGTCTACGGTAGCACCCCGGCAGTCTAACAGACGCCAAATGCAGAACAAAAACTTTTTACAACTGGCGCTATCGCGTACTATAACCCGGATCTGCCATTAAAGCTAAACTAACAAACTACAAAGTGGGTAGAAAGGTTATACCGAACGATCCGAGTCCTTCGGTCTTCAACCATCATCCCACGCTTTGTTGCAGCTGCTCCGATTTCCTGAATCTCCAGTCTTCTCGTCCAGGTGGCACCACGCCGACGGATCTTTAAACGGGCTCTCGCCTCTGAACCGAGGCAACTCGATCGTCAAGTTTGCTAAAAGAGACGACCAAGATGAAGTAGAGAATGAGTAGAACACTTTGTCTCGTTACGTTCAAGGTTATGGACGAACGGTTAATGAAGTTGCCTTTTGGATCGATACGAAATGAGAAATGGAGTATATCAATTTCCATGAACCAAAATCCTTAATCTTTTCAAAACAATAACCATGCTTCTCACTAAGGGGGTGGCCGGCCATTTATAGGAGAGGAGGGAGGTGAGTGTAGGAGCTAGAAGGTGACCACATTAAGAGAAATATCTAGTGTGAACACAAAGTGTGAACACAAAGTATTAAACACAATAAATGCACCATTATGAACAAGTGAGTCACAAGCCTAATCACCCTCTCTAGAACCTTCTAGAACACTGACTCACCTCATCAAGAAAAGATAAATCCGTATTTAACCAAATGTTAAATACGGCTGATAGAAAACTGGAAACTGGCAACTTCCAAAAGTGATCCTGAAACGAGTTTCAGGATAACCCCGTAACAGTATAAACATACCCGCATTTGTATTACGACCGAATACAAATGCAACTGAGACAAAGATATTATATCTACACAGTATAATACTCGGATCCGGCTTAAACCAAAGCCGACCAGTATTATCTGTCCGAAAAACGACACGTGCGAAAACGCACGTGCTTTTTCCGAACCTTGCCATAAACCCATATGGCCTCTACAACATTTCGCCCGAACTTGGGAAAGTGTCTGTGGGGGACTCTAATGACTCATCAACACACTGACACTGGGTATAACCCCTAGCACGTCAGAGGTACAAGCTGTACGTAACGGTTTGCCTATGTATTGATTTGAAGGAAAGCTGACGAGCGAACTCATCCATAAACCCTACTGAGCCTGACAGTGACAATGTATATACAGTCCGGTCCATTCGTCTAAAGAGTATCGCATATCGAGTCTAGGGGGGTGGATTAAGTCAGACCCCTAATAACGCGATAAATCATGTCGGCATGAAGCCCATCACCACCTGAGAAATTACCGATCCCAATCAGTAATTCTCCACTATCTCGGCCGAGGATTCCTAGTGATGGCCACCCGTGCACTGCGCGACATCAACCCCCAATACCGGGAGAGACGAATCCCCGACGATCCGCTCACTTGCCTCCAATGTGGCTCGGGACTGTACCCAACTAAAACCTGTTTGCACAACTCCTTTGAGTCTGGTAGGGTAGTAATCTAAGCACAGTGGGAACTCACATGAGACAAATGACGATCTCAGGTCGATGAACTAACCTGTACACATGTCACTAGGGAATTGCTATCTGACGATATGTATAATACCAACTAGCAGATTCCCGGCGAGTCCTGTCCGGTGTACTCATAACTCAATGAGCACCTATATACATCTTAGGTGATCCAACTGACACCAGTGGCTTGTGAGACCGGCCACCGCCCCTCGTCGGGGTCTCGACTGTATACACTAGTCTACTCTGAAGTATCGATGCCCTGTCTCGAAACTCCCACGACTAGGGATTTTTAAGGATGTGCTTACAGACCCCAGCTCCCACGTATATGATCGCCATCATACTGCTGGTAGTCAAGCAAGAATCCTATGGGCTCTATCATCATGCAATAGTGAACTAAAGCATATATACGATGATAAAGACAAACCAGATAGCATACTATCATCTTGAGTAAGACTGTCATATCGGTATAGGTCCTTCCTCAATCATTGTAATCACGTACCTGCGATCCAATAATTGACTTTGAGGGCACTATCTCCAACAATCTCCCACTTGCACTGAAGGCTAATTATTGCGATGTCGAATACTCACAGCCTGTGTGATACCGAACATCCAACTCCTCTACTAATCAGTTTTACAAAGCTAGTTTGTAAAACTCTTGTGTTCGAGAAATAGCCTCAGTGAGTGGATCCGCCCTGATGTTTCTTTCTATGTCTCTCTTAATCTCAAGTTCGCGGAGAAAGCCACCTCCCGAATCTAGTAATACCTGTCTTAGAATATGTCTGGATATCTGATGGGACCTAGTTCATCAATGAACTCCAATCCAAGCTTCTTAGACTATATCGATAACTGAACCTAATCAGTATCCAGCACCATGCCTCCCACAGTATCCTCTTGAACCACCTGTCCACAATACTGTCCCTCGTCAGAGGGAAAACTATAACTCTGACAATCACTCTGTCATCCATGTCACCTTGGAAGCCTGGAATGATAACCGTCTCCCGAAGGAGGCTGCCGTCATTAAATCCGTAGAACAAACACTTATGTTCTAAAACTTCTTCCTTATGTTTCTTCAGGATTGGATTAATATAAACATATCGCATCTAGTGCAAAAACAACATCTGGTGTGGTACTTGACATTTCATGATTGACTCAATTGCCTAAGCAAGTGATCTGCCAATCATGCACATCCCTCTTTCCTTTAGTCTGTAAGACACCTTTAGAGAGGGTGACTCCATCACTTGCAGGTGCACCACCATGCCAGGAGTCATCTATTCTAAATACCATTAGAATACTGTCAAAGTACCCAAATTGGGAAACTACCCAAATCTAGATCTAAAACCATAGATCTAGTAACCAGAATGTCTGATATTAAATCGATATCCTTTGTGGAGAAACAACTGTGTGGCGACCAAAGTACAACCGATTGTAGTATAGGAATTTTACTTCCTACTTTGTGTATGTCATCCAAATACTAGGACATCACACCCTACTACCTTCTTAACAGGTTCATCCCCTGTTCTGATGAAGTCAAAACCATGACTGTCACATCAAAATTAGATGATCTTATCTCCGCCATATCTGCTCAAGCCTATAGATAGACATAAGCATCTTGCCCACTATGCTTCCGTTGCTCCCACTAACTACGACAACCCTCTGGCAGAATAAT
This sequence comes from Agapanthus africanus, assembly GCA_030015575.1. NCBI lineage: Eukaryota > Viridiplantae > Streptophyta > Magnoliopsida > Asparagales > Amaryllidaceae > Agapanthus > Agapanthus africanus. The sequence continues at coordinate 456,594,464 of JASDDO010000014.1, read as the reverse complement.
ATATACGTACACTTCTAAAGCTAGTTTAGAACGACGTTATACTTATCCTCTTGCCGGGTCTCATAGTCTGGAACAACAGTAGTGTCAAGTCTGGGTAAACAAGAACCTCCCTGTCACCGTCCTTGAGGCTACCGGAGTACCTCTCGGGTGTCTGAGGTTACCCACCATATCTGCGGAGCGGCTAATGGAATGTCCAACCTGATTGAATATATAGGTCCTATTAAATTTTCCGTAATCGTTTGCGGTTCTGGAATCATTTCCAGTTCTACCATACTCCCACTACTGTTTTTTGAAAAAATCCATTTTAATAAAACTGTGGCGAATCTAGAACAATATCACTATTGATCTTCCAAATGGTAGAAATGTCAACCCTCGTCAAAGCCAGGGTCAACCCACAAACAGCCATTACAGAAACGTGCCTAGAGTTATCTAGTGTCTGGTTTTAAGCATAAGCTGGACAACTCCCCTTACCTTAATATCGTTAAGATATGAACCATTCTATATCTAATATAGAAATAGAGGCACTAATTTAATTGGAACCAGATTCAAATCATGCAGCTGTCTCCAGTGCATAACAACTTAATGGAGAGAGGCTACTCAGCATTACTCAACTTAGGAATCCATCCAATTATGAGTAACCTGAAAGAGAAACAAGTTTCTCAAAACCATTACTATCAACTAAATACCAATCACAAGAATCTACATCCTCAATCTCTTTGAAGAATCCCGATACTTGCGACACCTGGTTCTCTACTTTATTCTTATACCCACAACTTCTCAAAACTTAGACTTTGTATTTCTACAAAACACTTGTCTAAAAACTAGAAAAGTCATAAGTAAACAAAACAAGTACGATGACCTACCCTTTTGTCCTGACGGACACTGGACAACATACAATACTCTGTATAAGTCCGCTGAGTTTGAATAACTCAAAACCCGTGTATCGTAGGTTGAAAACTGTACCCAGGTGATTTCTTCAAATATCACCAATTACAACGAATTCCGATATAATGAGGATAATCACCTAATTCCTAATAACTTACTCCCACTCATCATCTGTAAAACCGTACAGATATGAGAATGAAACTTGGTAAATACATACCCTGGAGTAAGTATCTAATCGGGAAATCAGTTTATAATTAACAATGCGCAGTGAAACTGAAACATTTAAAATGTCTCATAGGGGTATCCTGGTATTCCTAGTAATGCCTCTTCCATAATCCAATTCATGTCTGTAACCGTATATTTCTTTGCCATCTCTCTAAATCCCTTTATTTGTCTTTAGTCATTTCCTTCTGTACACCATCGTTAGGCTAAATGGTTTTCTTCCTTCCCTACCGTTCGGCACCAGCCTATGGTTTGGAAGAAGACTGTCCAGTAAGCATAATAGGTGTACCCTCCTAATCCTAGGACTACTCGCAACTTGAAAGAAGGTGATGATAAAAGACAATCTGAATAATACCTTATTCTATTTCTCCCGAACTGGGGAAAAAGCAAAGGTGAAATAGGAGTAGCGATGAAGTACGCGGTTTTGGTCGTGAATGATAACAGTCGCAATTTACTTTGCCCTCTTTCTAATCCCTTTATCTTGTCTTTATATGTTACCTTCTGCACACCCTACTTAGGCTAATTGGTTTTCTTCATTCCCTACCTTTCAGCACCTTCCTATGGTTTGGAATAAGACAATCCAATAAGCGTAATAGGTGTACTCTCCTAGACTAAGGAGCCCTCGCAACCTGAGAGAAGGTGATAATAAAAAGACAACTGAATAATCAATTCTATCTCTCCTGAACCTGGATCCATCCTTGAAGAAGTCCCTTCGAGTTCGTATATAACCATACGATGGATCTATCCAATGGAAGTGGATATCCGTAGTGATACGGGGTGTTCTGAGAAATGCAAAGGGTAAAAGAAGGAGCGGCAATGACATATGCAACTCGGACAATCCGTAAGCCAGTATTTTAAGAAGGTTCAGTCAACTTGGTCACTGAGTCATAGTCTAGGGTCGGTCAAAGGTCGCTGCCATAGAGAGAGAGAAAAGAAAAGACTCTGCGTGCACTCTAACTTAGATCAGAATGGTTATCATTTTATCTAATCAGGAAACCTCCCACTGTTATCTCAAATTCTCCTCCAAACCTGAAAGAAGAATTAGTCGGGATCACCCGAAAAGTATACCAACTCATCAGTGAGAATCGGGATCCAACTATCATCGCATGATATCTTGATGGAAGCCACTCAAGTTATCACACTCCAGAAGGTATGCGCATGCCTGGCAAGTTTCCTGTATGTTTGAAACTCCCGATGTGATTTTTGCACCATGCTCTTATGACCTTGACTAAGGGCCAACAAATCATAAGTCACATGTCAAGTTCTTCCCGTCATTGTCCTGGTTAATTTGAACCCACCCGTACATACTCTTGACTAAGGGCCAACAAAGTAATACGACTGTCCCAAACCAACGCATTTATCTATGCAACAAATGAATACCCAGCAGCTATCAAACACTATGCCTTGACTAAGGGCCAACAAACATAGCTTGAATACTACTGACCATCCATAAGAAATGACGGAGGGCTACGACTGGTTTTTGGCGAAAAACCTTTAACGTAATGAACTTGATCTCGTTGAAGGAACCTGATAGCTTTTTATAAAAATATAGTGGCGAAAAACCTTTGCTAAAGAGGTCACTCCCGGTGAAGGGATCTCGGCTCTTTCCTCGTGGAATGAGGTGCTGGATATTCCAACTGAATATCGCGATGCAAAGCAACTTGTAATCGACTATATTAAAGTTACTACCCTGACGTAAACTTCTGCCCAAGGGGTCACTCCCGGTGAAGGGATCTCGGCCCTTGCCTCGTGGAATGAGGTGCAGGATATTCTAACTGAATACCGCTATGCAAAACAAAAGGAAACATCTTTATAATAACACCTTTTTAAAATTTGTTCCAACAACATCAAATATAGGCTTGTTTTATCTTTGCATTGATAAGAATCAATGCAGTCCCATCAATCAATCACACCAGAAAAGAACGAAAATATAATGTACGTATATGCCATCCGCTTTCGCCACTGGGTCCCGTCATCACCCGTTAGGTTACTTAACTAACAACAGAGCGGGGGCTGGAATAGCGCGGGTGTAAAATATATACAACATCTAATAGTATATATACCAATATATAATAATCGCTCCAGGCGTGACAATATGCAACATTACAGAAAAGTAATAAGCATCACAGAACAATACAGATAATCTGGGATCCCCGAGTTTCACAGAGCCGCTGCTGAAACCCGACGTTCCCCTGGTCGTGTGGATAGCCTGTGCAATGAAACCTAGACCCCTACGGGTGCGGCAAGTTACCTGCCAAAACCTGAAGCGAGGTAGTCCCCACAGCATAGTGAATGGAACACCCGGCACTTCACGGAATCCGGTAAATTGAGCACCCCTCCTTGGGTCAACCTGTACCCCCTACGAGTGCGGCGAATAGTCTGCCAATTCCAGAGTAAGGTCCCTTTGCCTCTCAAAGCCATGAGATACGGACCCGTTGCCCTCCAGAACCCAGCTATCCGTGCACTCCTTCGCGGGATAAACCTAGTACAGAAATAAAAATATGTACAACGGGTACATCGACCTCGACCTGGTCGTGCCCCAAAAGAATATTATACAACAGGCAGTGACGGCAGTCCACATGTTGGATGCTTTCCCCGCAATATCAAATGTACAAATAAATCCAAACTGCACTATCATTGCACCCTGCTATCCACCACGACAAATCCGCAACAATACAGCACAACACAGAACATCAACGCGAATGTCACGTTCGCAAACCCGTCTAAAAGAACTATAGCAATCAGACGCGGTTTACCGATCAAATGACATTCCCGGTCGGAGAATTTAAAATTTCGATCGACTAAATTTCCAGAAGTGGGCCCCACGTACATCTGCTGTACAGTAACAAAATCTGGGCCCAAACAAATAGTACCAAGAAACCACAATTTACAGTTAGAAGCTCTCTGGAAAATTTGGTGCACTGTTCCAACAGTTCAGCCGCGGTTCCGCGGTCAAACCATAGCTTTGACCGTGGATCCGCGGCTCTACTGTTGGATCACGTCCTCAAATTTTACAGTAATGCTTAAAAACACCTGCACAATATTCTGTGACATGCAAAATTATTTTTAGGCCCTTTTAAAAATCGACAGAAACTCAGTGTGCATGAAATTGCGATTTCGGAAATTCTATTCGATCGATCTTTTAAACGTGTTAGCACAAGTTAGTATAGCTTAATGGTGAGGCTCTGATACCACTTTAAGTCCACGGTAGCGCCCCGGCAGTCTAACAAACGCCAAATGCGGAACAAAAACTTTTTACAACTGGAGCTATCGCGTACTATAACCCGGATCTGCCATTAAAGCTAAACTAACAAACTACAAAGTGGGTAGAAAGGTTATACCGAACGATCTGAGTCCTTCGGTCTTCAACCATCATCCCACGCTTTGTTGCGGCTGCTCCGATCTCCTGAATCTCCAGTCTTCTCGTCCAGGTGGCACCACGTCGACGGATCTTTAAACGGGCTCCCGCCTCTGAAATGAGGCAACTCGATCGTCAAGTTTGCTAAAAGAGACGACCAAGATGAAGTAGAGAATGAGTAGAATACTTTGTCTTGTTACGTCCAAGGTTATGGACGAACGGTTAATGAAGTTGCCTTTTGGATCGATACGAAATGAGAAATGGAGTATATCAATTTCCATGAACCAAAATCCTTAATCTTTTCAAAACAACAACCATGCTTCTCACCAAAGGGTGGCCGGCCATTTATAGGAGAGGAGGGAGGTGAGTGTAGGAACTAGGAGGTGACCACATTAAGAGAAATATCTAGTGTGAACACAAAGTGTGAACACAAAGTATGAACACAATAAATGCACCATTAATGAACAAGTGAGTCACAAGCCTAATCACCCTCTCTAGAACCTTCTAGAACACTGACTCACCTCATCACGAAAAGATAAATCCGTATTTAACCAAATGTTAAATACGGCTGATAGAAAACTGGAAACTGGCAACTTCCAAAAGTGATCCTGAAACGAGTTTCAGGATAACCCCGTAACAGTATAAACATACCCGCATTTGTATTACGACCGAATACAAATGCAACTGAGACAAAGATATTATATCTACACAGTATAATACTCGGATCCGGCTTAAACCAAAGCCGACCAGTATTATCTGTCCGAAAAACGACACGTGCTTTTTCCGAACCTTGCCATAAACCCATATGGCCTCTACAACATTTCGCCCGAACTTGGGAAAGTGTCTGTGGGGGACTCTAATGACTCATCAACACACTGGCACTGGGTATAACCCCTAGCACGTCAGAGGTACAAGCTGTACGTAACGGTTTGCCTATGTATTGATTGGAAGGAAAGCTGACGAGCGAACTCATCCATAAACCCTACTGAGCCTGACAGTGACAATGTATATACAGTCCGGTCCATTTGTCTAAAGAGTATCGCATATCGAGTCTAGGGGGTGGATTAAGTCAGACCCCCTAATAACGCGATAAATCGTGTCGGCATGAAGCCCATCACCACCTGAGAAATTACCGATCCCAATCAGTAATTCTCCACTACCTCGGCCGAGGATTCCTAGTGATGGTCACCCGTGCATTGCGCGACATCAACCCCCAATACCGGGAGAGACGAATCCCCGACGACCCGCTCACTTGCCTCCAATGTGGCTCGGGACTGTACCCAACTAAAACCTGTTTGCACAACTCCTTTGAGTGTGGTAGGGTAGTAATCTAAGCACAGTGGGAACTCACATGAGACAAATGACGATCTCAGGTCGATGAACTAACCTGTACACATGTCACCAGGGAATTGCTATCTGACGATATGTATAATACCAACTAGCAGATTCCCGGCGAGTCCTGTCCGGTGTACTCTTAACTCAATGAGCACCTGTATACATCTTAGGTAATCCAACTGACACCAGTGTCTTGTGAGACCGGCCACCGCCTCTCGTCGGGGTCTCGACTGTATACACTAGTCTACTCTGGAGTATCGATGCCCTGTCTCGAAACTCCCACGACTAGGGATTTTTAAGGATGTGCTTACAGACCCCAGCTCCCACGTATATGATCGCCATCATACTGCTGGTAGTCAAGCAAGAATCCTATGGGCTCTATCATCATGCAATAGTGAACTAAAGCATATATACGATGATAAAGACAAACCAGATAGCATACTATCATCTTGAGTAAGACTGTCATATCGGTATAGGTCCTTCCTCAATCATTGTAATCACGTACCTGCGATCCAATAATTGACTTTGAGGGCACTATCTCCAACAGTGGAGGCGACTTGATTTGGTCCCCGCTTTTGGGAAGCTGGCACTGCCCTTTTTACGACATGGACGGTCGATGCTGCCCTTTTAGCGACTTGGACGGTCGATTCTGCCCTTTTAGCGACGTGGACGGTCGATTTGCCCTTTTTGCGACTTGGATGGTCGATGCTGCCCTTTTAGCGACTTGGACGGTCGGTTCTGCCCTTTTTGCGACTTGGACGGTCGGTGATGCCCTTTTAGCGACGTGGATGGTCGATGCTGCCCTTTTAGCGACGTCGACGGTCGATGCTGCCCTTTTTGCGATTTGGACGGTCGATGCTGCCCTTTTAGCGACGTGGACGGTAGGTTCTGCCCTTTTTGCGACTTGGACGGTCGATACTGCCCTTTTAGCGACTTGGACGGTCGGTGCTGCCCTTTTTTTGACTTGGACGGTCGGTGCTGCCCTTTTAGCGACTTGGACTGTCGGTTCTGCCCTTTTTGCGACTTGGATGGTCGATACTGCCCTTTTAGCGACTTGGACGGTCGGTGCTGCCCTTTTAGCGACTTGGACGGTCGGTGCTGCCATTTTAGCGACGTGGACGGTCGGTGCTGCCCTTTTTGCGACGTGGACGGTCGGTTCTGCCCTTTTTGCGACTTGGACGGTCGGTGCTGCCCTTTTAGCGACGTGGACGGTTGGTGCTGCCCTTTTAGTGACTTGGACAGTCGATTATGGATTTGACTTGCTCCGCTTCTTGCGGTGTCAGGGATGAAGTTGACTTGTTTCCGAGGTGGAATTTGATTCTGCCAGGGAGGTCATTGGTTGTTTTGCTGATTTGATGTGATTTGGATTGACATCAGCACCGCTACACTGGAATATGGTACCAGGAGCGAATCATCATCTGTCTTTGAGAGGATTTGGGGATTGTTTTTTTTGTTTGGCATCTGCATTGCTGCACTGGAATAATGCCAGGAGCAACTCATCATTTGCCCTGAGAGGATTTGGGAATTGATGGCTTAGGAGGCATGTTTAGATCCCTATCACCTAAGGCTTTTCAATTTTATGGGCCGTAAGGGTCCCAAAAAAGCATTTTCTCCCTACGAGTCGAAAGGATCTTGTAGGTGTATTTTCTCCTTAGGAGTCGTGGGGACTCCTAAGTGTGTTGTTCCTTTGTGAGTCGTAAGGATCTCACGCGGGAATTTTCTCCTCTCAAAGTCGAGAGGACTTTGAGAGTGCATTTCATCCCCTTTTCACAAGTTTGCGCCCTTTCGGGTTTTCACAAACTCGCCGGCAGTCCTGCTGTTTTTACTCACGGAGCCCTTTCGGGTTTTCATCCATGCTCGTTTGCTTGTGGACATACCTTTTTTTTTTGCAGAGCTGGTGGGACTTTAGAAGTAGTCTCACCGGCAGGACTTGGGAGAGATTGGGATTGTTTTACGCCCATGGATTATATACGGTTTTGCAGGATGTATGATCCAGACCGTAGGGCCGGAAAAATTTCAAGATTTTGTTGGCGTCTGTATCGCTGCACTGGAGTATGGTACCAGGAGCGACTCATCATTCGCCATTGGGGTATGGGGTTGGAATTTGGTTGGTATCTGCATCGCTGCACTGGAATATGGTACCAGGAGCGACTCATCATTCGCCATTGGGATTTGAGTTTGGAATTTGGTTGGCGTCTGCATCGCTGCACTAGAATATGGTACCAGAAGCGACTCATCATTCGCCGTTGGGGTATGGAATTTGGATCTTGTTTGGTATCAGCATTGCTGCACTGGAATAATGCCAGGAGCAACTCATCATTTGCCCTGGGAGGACTTGGGATTTGGTTTTTGGGTCGGCATCTGCACCGCTAACACTGAAGCGAAATGCCAGGAGCGACTCATTATCTGCCGTTGCCCGTTGGGGAACGATGGCTTAGGAGACAGGTTTGGGTCCCTATCACCTTAGGCTTTTCAATTTTATGAGCCGTAAGGGTCTCATAAAAGCATTTTCTCCCTACGAGTCGAGAGGATCTCGCAGATGTATATTCTCCTTAGGAATCGTGAGGATTCCTAAGTGTGCAACCCCTTTGTGAGTCGTAAGGATCTCACGCAGGGATTTTCTCCTCACAAGGTCGAGAGGACTTTGCGAGTGTATTTCATCTCTTTTCACGAGTTTGCGCCCTTTCGGGTTTTCACAAACTCGCCGGTAGTCCTGCTGTTTTTACTCACGGAGCCCTTTCGGGTTTTCATCCGTGCCCGTTTTGCTTGTGGACATACCGTTTTTTTTGTTTTTTTTACCGCTGGTGGGACTTTAAAAGTAGTCTCACTGGCAGGATTTGGGAGAGATAGGGGTTATCTACGCCCGTGGATTGTATACGGTTTTGCAGGATGTATGATCCAGACCGTAGGGCTGGTGTGCTCAATTCGCCTGCGACTTGGAGCATTCACACGTAGTATTTCTTGAGATATCAGCCATATATGGGTGGCATGGGCCTTTCTCACTCGGCACTTATTAGTTGGTAGGATCCTCCGTCGAACACTTTCTCGATGACGTATGGTCCTTCCCAGTTTGGCTCGAATTTTTCCTTGGCATGTCGATTGGGGATGATCGGTCTTTTGAGCACCAACACTAATTCACCTTTCTTGAAAGCGCGGAGACGGGTTACCTTGTCATAGGCCCGTGACATTTGGGCTCGGTATAGCTCCAGCTTTTGTTGCACCGCGAGCCTCTTTTCTTCGAGGGCGTCGAGCTCTTGAAGCCGAAGGAGCACGTTTTCCTCCTCCGTCAACTCGTGCTGAACGACCGTTCTTAAGCTTGGAACTTCAACTTCGAGGGGGAGGACCGCCTCCACTCTGAAGAGCAATGAGTATGGAGTGGACTGACTTGGAGTATGGTGCGTGGTACGATATGCCCACAACGCCTCGTGAAGCTTGAGATTCCAGTCTCCCTTGTTGGCTGAAGCATTTTTTCTCAGGAGTTTGCATAGAGTCTTATTGAAGGCTTCGTGTCACGACCCGAAATTGGCACGTGGCGGCTCTAATACTACGCAACGCCTAAAGACGTAACGCAGTAAAAGAAAGCCAAAACCCAGAAATCTAAACCAAGAAAATACGGAAAAGATAATAAAAGTATTTGAAACATTTGAAATCGCAACCCAAATTCTTTAAAAGTCCTACTTTCTTTCTTTAAAATTTTGGCAACACCCCATTTTGTAAAAACTAGCCAAGATGAATACAACACAAATATATAACGCCGTAGCGAAGAAATTGTTGGAGATAGTGCCCTCAGAGTCAATTATTGGATCACAGGCACGTGATTGCAATGATTGAGGGAGGACCTGTCCCAGTGGGACAGTCTTACTCAAGATGATAATATGCTATCTGGTTCATCTTTAACATCGTATACTGCTTTAGGTGACCTTAAATGTCACTATTGCGCATTGATAGAGTCACTAGGATTCTTGCTTGACTGCCAGCAGTATGAGGGCGATCATATACGTGGGAGCTGGTAGTCTATAAGCACATCCTTAAAAGGTCCCTAGTCGTGGGAGTTTCGAGACAAGGCATCGATACTCCCGAGTAGACTAGTGTATACAGTCGAGACCCCGACGAAGTGTCACGACCCGAAAGTACGGAACATGACCGGCACTTAAACTACGAACGTCTCTAGGCGTAAGTAATCTAAGTAAACCGAAAACCCAGAAATCCAAACCAAGAAAAGTAGTAGAGTGCAGGAAAACCAATTTGAAACAAGTAGTTTTAATAGCATAAGCCGAATTATGCAGTTTTTAAGAACATCAAAATTTACTGAAAATTTCGGCAGAGTCTCCTTTGTAAAAACTGGCTCCCAAACGGGATACAACATGAATAGTATACGAAATCAATAAAAAGGCATCCCCAAGTGGGAGCTAGCTCTTCGTCAATCGACGGTCACAACCACACAAGCAATATAATATACAACGCCAACGGCGAGGATCAAAACTCAAAAGGAACTCAAAACCACCAGAAATATAACGAGCGACTCTAAGGTCGAAAGAATAAACAGCAATGGTCTCTATCTCAAAATAAATACATGTTTGGTTGATGGAACTTCTAGATACAACAGAATAATGATATACAAGATATATAATGGGGGTATGATACAAGTAAACCCACCTACTAGCAAATCACCCGAATGAAACTGAGCCCGCAAGCCGTAAAGAAACCTGTACGGCAAATCTGCAAGAAACTGGGGCACAACGGGGTGAGTTGCCAACTCATGAATAGAAAAACATCTACGCACAGAAATCGCATAAATAACGCAACCTAGGTCAATGATCATAATATATCCTCAAATATAAGTATAACAGGCAGCCTATAACAATGACTAGGGTAATATCTAACCCGAGTATAATTTCATGTGCCCGTGTCAGTGCCTCAGGTTGCAATATATCATATGAATGAGGTATGAATGCATGAAAACAGAATACATGTAAATGAAGAAACTGTTTTCATAAATTAGTGAGATTTCCTTCGTATTTTTAAACTGAGGTATCATAATGAAATCAGTATCAACAGTGTCTAGCATCGACACGAAACATAAATCTCACTGTCTCGAAATATCAATGTCTCAATCTCAATATCTAGGGCGTCGTCAGTCCAGACCGGCCCCTACCATCCATCTCAAGACCACGACGGTATCCTCCGGATATCCGACGCGTCGGGTAATATCACCGGTAGGTAATCTGTCCCCTGCCAGGCTCAACGTCAACACCACATTCATCTTGCCCCGGGGTACCATACCGGGCCCACCATGTACCCGTGACGGTTCCTCCACTCCTCGACACGGATCTCCAAAACCACAGCAAACTCATGGTGGACGACACTTTACATCACTAGAAAACCGCAACATTTTATATTTTAAAAGATCATAAGTTGTAAATTTTGCGGCTTTCCCCGAAATCCAGAAATATCATAAATCCCAAGAAATCATCACAAGTGCATATGTCAATGATAATGAACTAGGCATGAACAACTGAATAACAGTATGCATGAAGTGGTAGGTAATAACTACAATGTCTAATATGGCATATAAGGGAAGTACACTAATATCATGTCAAAACTACCAGCTAACAATCTAAGTCAAGCAATTATATTCTCTAAAGTGTACGTGACATGGCAGTTACCGATGAAGATGTGTGTGAGCCGGCAAGTAGGTGTACGTGGTACATACGCATCATCGGTAATGGTGCTGGTGTCCTATCAGCATGATATCAATAATGGAATATGCAGCAAAATAAATATGCGAGGCAGAGCGAACAGCAATAATGTGCGGGAGCTGAATACTAGACACAACGATAACTAATCTGCAATAATCTAATATAAGTCCTACGAATGGTGCCTTTTGAAATAACACGAATCATGGGGTTTTGAAAATAGGGGCTACGGTGTTTTTATGAAAAGATACGTCGTTTTTGAAATATCTGTAGATTCCCTTGAGCTGTCTTTAAAAATGCCCACGATTCGTTAGTTTTTGAAATAGGTAAGAAGTCTAATCTAATCTAACAACTACACTAAACTATACGGCTGAACTAACAAGCTGAACTACAGGTAAGGAAACCGCCTATCATCTGAGTCGATACATATACATACCTGTATATGTATAGTCGGTGATCCCGCCTCAATAATATCATATCCGATACCATATCTATAATCAGGCATCCCAAGTCAAGAGTGCGGATCAATCATCAATATAGCTCGTACGTAAATCCGTCGTACGGCATCCCAATCTGGGTACGGGTCAATATCACATTCATCATACTATTCACCTGGTATCCTCTTTATCAAATATCATGATCGGGGTACTGATCTACGTCTAGTACCATACTGTACCGCCTACGTATGCATGGACGTGTGTGAAACACTACGTCAAGGACCCGCTACAACGTCATGTCGTATCTAAGATACGAACCCTGCTATATTACCGATCTCACGGCCTCAAATCGAATCTCATCGACTCAGCTCAATCCCAAGTATCATCCTCAAATCCGTATGTGAACACATAGTCCCATACCCATGTGAACACATACTATAAAGAATCCCATGAGCACATATCAATAGGAATGTATGCAAGTATGTATTTGTGTATGTGTAGTGCAACACTTCCCTAGGGTTCGCAACACTAAAATAATCCAACACACCAATATCCATCCTAAGCATCGTTATTAATCCCAAGTAACATATAATAATTGTTGGTGTGTATACGCATCCGTATACACCACCACGGACTGCGGGGGTGCTATACGCCATCCACCCGACTTCTCCCCGTAGATATAAATCTACTCACCTGGTCCTCGCTAGCCGGTGCCGACGTCGCCACGCGCTTGCTTGTCGTCTCGAAGTCCACATGGGGGTACCTACATATCATAACGTACCATATCGCATTAAAACTAAATTCGAAATCGAAACGGCATACGAAAATCAAATCGGCACGCGTATCACGCATAGGTCCAAACCTATCGCCCACGCATGCAGGAATAGTCAAACCAACCCTCGATGTCGATGTACGAACGTCAAACCATCGAGAAAATCGAATCACACTCATTTGCACATTCACGAACACTAATTTTAATATAAACTAGGTTAAAACTCACAAAAACGCCAATTTCACTTAAAAAGTCATTTTTCCGAAAATCTAGCAAGCACAATTCGCCGTTTTTGTACAAAACACGATGTTTAAATGAATGTAGCGGCCAATATATTTATTAAATATCTTAAATAAGTCGTATAAACAATTTCCGGAATTTAATCTCATTAAATTCCAAAAATCCTAATATTCTAGTTTACTAAAAATACCCTTTTTAACAATTTCAAAGCAAAATACACAAACTACAATCTAGCTTAGAATTGCATGATCCAAAGTATTAAACCACACTTAATAAAGTTAATGAAGCCAAGAAAAACCTAATCACATTTTTAATCCCAAGAATTTAGCAAATTTCAAAAACCTAGTAAGCAAATTAGCAAAATAACAAAATTTTTAAGCTAGCCATTAGCACTAGCTACTAAACTTGTATTAACATGACAACAAAGCCTAATTATAACATACAACCATACACCAATTTTATAAACCCTAACTTGCATTCAATTTCACAACTTGAATTCCAAAACTTGCAATTAAACTCACATATCCAAATAACACTTAATTAAATTAGCTCAAGAAATTAGTAACAATTTAAGAAACAAAAAGTTTTAGAATTTATACCCAAAAATATATGAAGGTCCACAAGACTCCATGGCCTCCCAAAATGCTCTCTTTTCACAAGGATCCATGCTAAACGGGCTAAGCTAAAATGGGTAGGACTTTGATTTTGATTTTGTGGGATTTTTGGTGGATTTTTGATGCAATTTTTCATGAAGTTTTGAAGGGAAAAGAGAGGGGAAAATGGAGGGGGGGGGCTGCTGTGGGGAGAAGGAATTTTCGGCCAGAAAAGTGGGTGGGGGAGAGAGAGGGAGGTGAGGAAAATGGGGGGGGGGACAAGGTCAAGGTCAAACAAAGTCAAAAGTCTAACTACTTCACTCATTTTCTTTTCTTTTCTTTCATTTCTTTTTCCTTGAAAATCAAGTGGGGAAAAATATGGTGGGTGCAGAATTCAGCCATGGGGAGGAGTAAGTGGGGGTGTGTGGGTGTGGGCACGGGTGTGGGGTGATGAAAAATGATAAATACAATACCCCAAACATCCATTTACGCTAAAAAAAGCCTTTTTTCTTCAATAATTTATAAACCATTTTGGAAAATGATTTCGTTCTAAAAACCACATGATAAATTTTTATTTAATGTTTTATGATGCACAAAATTTGTTTCAACTCATTCCAATTTATAATTTTCCCTAATTAAATGTATTAGTGACGGCTTAAAATAATAATAAAATAATATTTTTTTCAGAAAATTTGAAATTTCACCAGCAGCTCAATAAACACCAAATAATAGCAATTACATAGCTAGAATATGTATATTTAATTTTTTATAATAAGATATTTGTATTTTGACTTTTTACAGAAAACCCCCTTATCTTACCGTTTTTCCGAAATTTCACCGAAACGATTTTCAAAACGCTACAATCTTCCCCCCTTAAAGAAATTCGGTCCCCGAATTTAAATTCAAACTCCCACAATTACTAAAACATCTGAGAAAAACCATCAAGTCGTCGGGGCTCCGAAATTGTAAATACATAAAACAAATCGTAGCGCAGCGCATGCGCTTGAAAAATGAGTATATAACTCAAATCAAAACTCCGTCAAGTATCCCGCGATCATCGGAGTCGTGGAGAAGACATCAATGCCAAATCCAAATCAAAACCAATATGATATAACTCGAAACTATAAATGTAAATATCGAATCTATATTTGTAAGTATCTAAAGGAAATGCATGCCAAATCTCTTTAAGTCGCTGTGCAACGCGTATAACACTGCACAGTGGCGGACGTCTACCATAAGAAAATAACTATATACATATATACCTTTGTTTGAAATGTACGTTCCGCCGTTTTGGAAACAATTTAGAAGGGTCTCCTTATTTTAAACATTTCGTGTCATACCAGACACGTAGGTAAATACTGAGGCTATAGCTCGCTTTTTGGAAATCCCTTCAATAACTATCAATGCATGCAAAATATATTCAGGTACTGTCCTCTGACTAGTCCTGCTCAGTACGAAAACACATAGCAATATCATAAAAACGTACTACTCTATAAGAAATCAATCCCAAAATATGCACATGAATACTACGTGCGTATGGTGCGCATGGAAATCAAAATCCATGAATGTGCCATACATGCGCACAGAAACAACATCTAAGTGCATCGGGTGTGCACGAAACATCTGTCGTAGGCAACAGGTGTGCCTGACAGCAAAATCAGGTGCATCTGACATGCACAAAAAAAATCTCGATTTAGTGCATCTGGTGTGCACCAAATCGCATTTCGTAACAGGCGCCCAACAGGCGCTAAAAATCCAATTTGGTGCATAAAATGCACAAAACAAATGTCGAGCATCACCCTCGAAATCGAAATCCAGTGTATCCAAGTGCACAAAATATATGTCACTGCACTGCCAGCATATATAAACTATACAGAGTGTAGGAACCAAATCGCGTGCGTGCATACGCACAAAATCAACTCAACTGTTTAAAACCGTAAAATCACAAACATGTGAAACTAAAGCACGAAAACGATATCGAGTGCAACACTGTGCAAAGATCGTAAATCCTCAATCATCAAAATCAAATCATACGAATAAATCACCCAAAACATCGAAATCAATAATGGCGGAATAGTATAGCTCAAGTGCATCCTCTAAGAATCTCGGGCCAACTGTCGCGGTCACTAATGGGACGTCTCGTCGATGATCATGAACTCTGGCCTGCTGGTGTGCGTAACCATGACCACTCCTGGGTCAAGGTCTTCACTGTGAATTACCAATCTTTCGGTCCATCGGCTCATCGGCCCTGTCAGGTGTGCTAACGGGGACGATTCCGTTCTGGCACTTCTCTGGTCATCTCTTGGTCAATCATCGCGACCACTCGTAAGACAGCATATCACTGGCGTCGGCCTCTGGCTCTCTGAATGTACGTGACACATCTGACCCTGGGTGCAAGTATCATTGCAGCAGTGTCCTGGAAGAAATCCTGCTCACGGTTTCTTCCATGTCTCGTCTCTGCCAACTGTCCGGAAGTCATCGTCCTTTCCTATATCTGCATCTTGCTCCGGAATGGCTGCATACCCATCGCGACCTCTTTTGGAAGGTATATCCAGTACTCTGCCTCGGCATGCGTATCGCATCTCTGATGTCGGCGGAGTGGAACGCCATCTCATCTAGATCTGGTGCGAACCTCTTACTCCACTTTTCTCTAATGTCGTCTGCTTTGGACTCGTCTCGTCGTGGCTGCATGGACTGAGCTCCAACGACTATCCTCGTATCTGGAGTCTCCCAAGAATGCGTCTCACCACCTAGCATCCGATTGAAGTTGAACCATTCGATCGATTCGTCAAAACCTCATAATCCCCCAAGAGCTCAACCTCTTGGGCACAGTTTAATAGTATTGAATACATACCACAGCATCGGTGGTCCAGCCGTAGAAGGGCAAACCCAAGCCTCACTAATGGCGCCGTAGAACTGCCGCAAACCCGAAGGTTCAAAGGCTTTCACACGGTCATTAAGTCGAGTTAGGGTTTCATTCTTCTAGAGGGACCATAGAATTGCTTGCATGTCTTTCCGACTACTTTAAACTTGGATAAATAGGTTTCTGACATTCGATCGTCTCTGTCGACTCCCAACGTCTCAGCGTGAAGTCGTCTCTAGCTGGAAGCAATCTATCTGATGACCTCACATCGGGGTAGGCGAACGAACCACATGTCCTAGTCATTCCTCCTAGGGTGACTAGAGACCTTCTATCATCTCTTAGTACAACTCATTCTGCACTAACTCCAGCATCTGGGGCAATACCTCGTCGTTCGCGGCAATAACTGGCTCGCTCGTCTGCACGCTGAACAGTGCCTCGATCATCAGGAGTAAGCAACACACCAACGGTCATCAAAATCTGGCTGGCCTCTGTCAGTGGCTCAATCCTCTAGTGTCGATCAGCACATCCGAGTAACCTCATAAAGGCGATCAGCCAAACGCTCGCGGCGCGGAAACACAGTAAAAAGACACATCTCTGCAATCGTGTGTCGCCGGAATTTCGCCCTGGTCAGTCCTCGTTCGTGACGAGCTTGTGCTGACCGCAACTCTAGCTGTAGCTCTCCCTGCCGGTAACCGTAGCAGCAAAATCAAACTGGTACCGATGAGGCTAGATCAGGAAGGAATATAATACTGAACAAGGAAATGTACATCCTAAGGCTTCATAAGTGGAGTGGCGTGTCGTAAATATGCCGCGGAACATACCAACGGTACGTCACTCTACTTTAGTCACATATTCCATCAACCAAGGGTCATCCTACGCTCCGAAGGTTAAAACCTAACGCTCTGATACCAACTTTGTCATGACCCGAAAGTACGGAACATGACCGACACTTAAACTACGAACGTCTCTAGGCGTAAGTAATCTAAGTAAACCGAAAACCCAGAAATCCAAACCAAGAAAAGTAGTAGAGTGCAGGAAAACCAATTTAAAACAAGTAGTTTTAATAGCATAAGCCGAATTATGCGGTTTTTAATGTCACGACCCGAAAGAGCACGTGACTGTCCCTTGAACCATATGAAGTCTATAGGACCCCATCTGATCCAAGTAAGCCAAAAGCCCAGCAATCTAAAACCATTTAAAGAGTAAATAAGGAAAACAGTTTTTTAAAAGTAAGGAAATCATGTTTGGAAATCAAAGTTTTTAAATAACTAAGCCGAATATGCATTTTTTTAAAATGTGTAACCTTTCCTGAAAATTTCGGCAGAGTTTCCTTTGTAAAAACT
Source organism: Agapanthus africanus (assembly GCA_030015575.1). Taxonomy (NCBI): domain Eukaryota; kingdom Viridiplantae; phylum Streptophyta; class Magnoliopsida; order Asparagales; family Amaryllidaceae; genus Agapanthus; species Agapanthus africanus. The sequence continues at coordinate 456,576,720 of JASDDO010000014.1, read as the reverse complement.
GGCCCCGAACGGGGTACAACAAGAATAATATATATGAAATGATAAAAGGCATCCCCAAGCGGGAGCTAGCTCTTCGTCCATCGACGGTCACAACCACGCAAGCAATAATAATATACAACGCCAAAGGGCGAGGATCAAAACCCAAAAAAAAGGAAACTCAAAACAGCCAGAAAACCGTAATACTACTAGCGCGACTCTAAGGTCGAAATAAAACAACACTGTTTTCTACGTCTGAAACAATAAACAAGTTTTGGTTGATGGAAATTCTAGATACAATAAATGATACATGAACAATGGCGGTTCTGATACAAAAGAACCCACCTATCCAAGCAAGTCACCCATAAGGAAGCAGTGTGCCAGAAATACCGCTATGGAATCTGTACGGCAAAAACCTGCAAGGACTGGGGCACAACGGGGGTGAGTTGCCAACTCGTGAATAGAAAATATCTACCAGCAGAGATCGAATGCATGACCCATCCTAGGTCAATACGATCAGATATAAATAAACCTCAATATGAATAAAGCTGAAGCATGCTAAACTGGCAATGTAATCTCTACATGAGTGTAATGCCAAGTGCTCGTGCTAGTGCCTCAGGTAATAGCATGTCATGAATATGAGGTATGATCAATGTAATCAAATCTGCACACACGTGGATCCCGTCCACTCGTCATCCAATGACAATAACCATCATGCAAGTAAATATCATGAAACCTGTGCATGGATATATGAGGATATAACCCACCCGTGTCCCTCACGACACGTCAAAATCATGGAACCGGAGTGCCCAGCATCGGCACTCGAAAACATCATGAAAACTGTGCCCAGCATCGGCACATAAATCCTCATATATCGGGCTCCGTCAATCCGGATCGGCCCGCGGGCTCTGTCTGCGGTATCGGCCCTCGGCCCCGGCAGGACGCCCAAATCTATCCATCGACTCTGGTCAGTATCCTCCGGATAACCGCCAGGTCCAACCAATCACCGGTAGGTACTCGCCCGCCTCCAGGCTCAATCGGCAAAGCTCATCGATCATCTTGCCGAGGGGAACCATACCGGGTCCACCATGTACCCGCAATCGGCTCATCCACTCCTCGATTCGGGTTTCACATGTCGCTCTCAGCACCGAGAAAACACATGGTGGACGCACTGAAATATAATATCAAGGGTAACCGGGTTTTTAAAGCAATGGCATATTCTCTTTTGAAACACTCTCGGTTCCCAAATCCAGAAATATCATAGAAACAACATATCTCAATGCGTATAATCAAAAGCATGAAGTATGCGACATGTAAAGGAAGGTATGCATATCATCATGTCATGCAAGGATCATATACTGAATGCAATAGTACTACAGTGTAGTGACGTGGCAATTATCGATGATGAGTGTGTGAGCCGGCAACAAGTGTATGTGGAACATATGCATCATCGATAATGGTGCTGGTGTCCTAGCAGCATGACTGAAATATAACCACAGTACAAGCGATTAAATGCAAATAGCATGAATATGCGGAATCGAATAATCAACGCAGAAGTAAAGAATCTACACCAATCTGTACAAGTCATGCAGGGGTGCCATTTGAAATAAGACGAATCAGGGCTTTTGGAAAAACAACGGCTACGGTGTTTTAAGAAAAGATACATCATTTGAAAATATCCGTATGACCCTTCTGCCTATCTTTAAAATATCCCCGATTCGTTAGTTTGAAATAGGTATGACTTGGTCCAGTCTAATGTCTACTAAGTAATCTAGACAGGAGGGGTAAGAAACCACCTAATCTGAGTCAATATATATAGATATGATAGTCGGTGATCCCGCCTCAATAACATATCGTAAGATATCCTCGAGTCATGAGTGCGGATCTATCATCAATATCGGCTCGTACGGTAGATCGTCGTACGGCATCCCAATAGCTGGGTAGGGGTCAATATCACAGTACCTCATCACATATCAGGTGTCACTATCATCAGATCGCATAATCTGGGGTACTACTCTAAGTCTAGTACAAATCGATACCATCTATAAAAATATGAATGCGGGTAAAGCACATGTCCAAAGGCCCGCTAAAACTATCATATCGCACCTCGAAGACAAGCTATGTCACATCGCCGATCTCACGGCCTCACATCAAGTATCATCTCAAACCACGTATCATCCTCAAATCCCGTATATAAACACATAGTCCCATACCCATGTGTAGATATACGCACCATCATATGCACTCTAATAAATGAAAGAATGAATGCAAGTATGTGTGTAAATGTATGTGTGAGTGCAACCACTACTCTAGGGTTCGCACTATACTAAACCAATATATTCTTATCATCAAAATATCATTATTACCATCAATAACCCTAAACAACACATAATAAATATTCGTGTGTATACGTATTCGTATACATCACCACGGACTGCGGGGGTGCTATACGCCATCCACCCGACTTCTCCCGTAGATATAAATCTACTCACATTGCTTCTCGTGTGCCAAAGCCGATGTCGCTATCTTCACCTCCTTTGCTTCAACATCACGCGGGGTACCTACAAGTATATCACAATGCTAAAGCACATGAAAATCACATCAGAAACCAAAATAGCACACGCTACCCGCATAGGTAAAAACCTATCGACTCGCATGTAAACACAATCAAAATCCACTTGTCGTTGACGTCCAAACGCCACCCGACAGGAATGAATCACCAAATACCAAAATCCATGCTAAAACAAGTCCCAAATTATACACCAACATAGGAAAATCAACCCAGATTTCACCCTAGATGGAATCAGTCAAAACTAGACATACTCAGGGTCAAAACTAGAGGAAATAGGGGCATGCACAGAAAACGAGGCAATTCCTTAAAATACCTTATTTTAGAATTTTCCATAATTTTTCCCCATTTATCTGTATTTAATTATACCAGAATATTAAAATATTCATTAAAATAATATTAAATTATAAAATTTCCCAAAAATCATATTTTATTATTTTGAAGACGTTACAATCTACCCCCCTTAAAGAAATTCGGTCCCCGAATTTAAATTTAAACCCCCAAATACTAAAATATTTCAATACAAATTCCAAGTCATCGGGGCTCCGAAATCATCTATACATAAAACATCATAGCGCAATGCATGCGCATGAGTACTGAGCAGATAATTCAAAAGCAACACTCCATCAAGCATCCGCAATCATCGGAGTCATGGTAACGACACAATGTCAAATCCAATACAAAATCAATATGATATGGACCAAGACTATACATGTAGACACCCAATCTATACATGTAATTAGCTGATGCAACTGTATGCCAAATCTTTTTAAGTCGCTGTGCGATGCGCGTAACACTGCACAGTGGCGGACGTTTCTCATAAGAAAATAACTATATATGTGTATATATATCCTTTGTTTAATAAGCACGTTCCACCATTTTGAAAATAATCAGAAGGGTTTCCTTGTTTTTAAAACGTTTTGTGTCATATCGGACACGTAGGTATATACTGAGGCTATAGCTCGCTTTTCGGAAATCCCTTCGATAACTATCGATGCATGCAAAATATATCCAGGCACTGTCCACTGACTAGTCCTGCTCAGTATGAAAGAAAATATCCCACATCATAAAAATGTACTGCTCCAAAAGGAATAAATTCCAAAAATGCACATAACACCACCCTGTGCGTCTGACGCGCACGGAAATCAAAATCCATATATGCGCTAAACATGTGCACAAAACAACATCTAGGTGCAACGGGTGTGCACGAAGCATCTGTCATAGGCAACATGTGTGCCTGACAGCCAAAACAGGTGCATCTGACATGCACGAAGAATCTCGATTTAGTGCATCTGGTGTGCCCCAAAATCGTATCTCAAAACATGCGCCCAACATGCGCGAAAATCCAAATCGGTGCATCCATCATGCACGAATGAAAATCTAGACCCTGCGCACTCAATATGCACGGAATCACAAAATCCAATAGCAACGTCGAATATGCGTAAGTCCAGTCAAAAGCACGGAGTGCAAGAATCCACATCAATATCACAATCAAAATCGACATACCGAAAGGCATCAAATCGAAGTCAGGTGCAATCGTAATGCACAAAATATAAATCCGGTGCAACAAAGGCACGAAATATAAATCTGATGCGATAAACGCAAGAAACATAAAACTGGTGCGACAAATGCACGAAGTATAGAACTGGTGCATCCCATGCACAAATACCAAGCAATAACTCAAATACGTAAGCAGCAACACCAAGTGTATCCAGATATGAAGAAAATCATAAACGTGTGCAGCTGCGGGCACAAAACACATATCGATGCACTACAAGTACATATAAGCTATACCGAGTGCAAAATCAAAACACTAAAATTACATGAAACTCTGCTGGAAGCGTAAATCAAATCACCAGCATAAAATAGGCATGAAATCGCAATCAACAGCTCAAGAGTAATAACTATGTACAAGGTATAAATACCCAGTAGGTGCAACCATGGTGCACAAAATCAAATATCATGAAACTCAGTCATCAAGACTAAATCATGCGAATAGATCGCCCAAAATACCGAAATCCAAAGCAACGGATACGTGATAATCAAATCACAAAATCACAAATCATAATTACCGTCGTCGGTATACCCTCCTTCAGGGTCGAGAAGGTACCGGTACATCCGATGCTAGCGGCGCAAGATATCTACTTGCCTCTTGCTCGCGGCTGGCGTCCTCTGCCTCTGGTTCCTGATCTTTCCTGTAGATTACCAACTCGCAATCCATCGGCTCATCGGCCCGGTCAGGTGTGCTGACAGGAACGATTCCGTTCTTGCACTTCCCTGGTCATCTCTCGGTCAATCCTCACGACCGCTCGTAAAGCAGCACATCTCTGGCCCCGACCTCGGGTCCTCTGAATGCATATCACACATCCGATCCTGGGTGCAACTCTTATTGCAGCAGTGTACTGGAAGGAATCCTACTCAAGGTCTCTTCTGATCTTGCCTAAGCCAAACTGTAAGGAGGCTGGTACTCTGGCGTAATCTTTTCTCGCTCTCTGGACCTCTGCGTCCTTAGTACAACATCTCCTCGGAAGCTGGTCGCATCTCTGCGCCTCTGTATGCATGTCCGGCCTTTAATCTTAACGGGGTGTAGTAACAGCTCGTCTGCCTCTCGCACGAACTTCTTGACCCGCTTGTCTGTATCATCGACCATTCGACGTCGCGTCTTTATCTACACACTGGAATGTCCTCGGCTACGGTCCACCCGAAGTCTCTAACACGGACTCGAAATCACGAACTCAGTATCTTCATCACTCAGTAGAAGATATCTAGCCGAACACGTCCTCAGCGTGCATATCGCATTTCTGATGTCAGCGGAGTGGAACGTCATCTCGTCGAAATCTCGTGCAAACTCTTTACTCCACCTTGCTTCACTATCGACTGATTCGGACTCATCTCATCATGGCTACACAGACTGCGCTCCGACGGCTATGCTCGTATCTGGAGTCTCCCAAGCAGTGTCCCATCACATGATATCCGAATGATGTCGAATCATCCGATCGACTCGTCAGAACCTCACAATCCCCCAAGAGCTCAACATCTCGGGTACATTTTAATAGTATCGAGTACATGCCACAGCGTCGGTGGTCCAGCCGTAGAAGGGCAAACCCAAGCCTCACTAATGGCACCGAGGAACTGCCGCAAACCCTAAGGTTCAAAGGCTTTCACACGGTCATTAAATCGAGTTAGGGTTTCATTCTTCTAGAGGGTCCATAGAATCACCTGCATGTCTTTCCGTATACTTTAAACTTGGAAAATGGGTTCCTGACCTTCGATCGTCTCAATCGACTCTCAACGAATCTGCGTGAAGTCGCCTCTAGCTGGAATCAATCTATCTGATGACCTCGCATCGGGGTAAGCGAACGAACCACATGTCCTAGTCATTAATCCTCGGTGACTAGCGACTCACTATCACATCTCTAAGAATATGCTCATGCTGCAGTAGCTCCAATCATCTGGGCGATATCTCATCACTCGCAGCAACAACTGGCTCATTCGTCGGTACGTTAAGCAGCGCCTCAACCATCATGAATAAGCGATACATCAACGGTCATCACATCCTGGCTGGCCTCTATCAGTGGCTCAATCCTCTGGTACCGTCCGGTACATCCTAGAAATCTCACAGCAGCGATCTGTCAAACGCCCATAGTGCGGAAACACAAAATACGAAGCATCAATGCAACCGTATGTCTCTGGAATCACGCCCCGGTCAGTCCTCATCCGCGACGAGCTCATGCTGACAACTCGAGCCGTAGCTCACTCTGCCCGTGCAATCGCGGCAGCAAAACCATAACCAGTATCGATGAAGATAGATCATAGGAAGGAATATGACACAATGCAAGGAAATGTACAACCTAAGGTTTCTTAAGCGGAGTGGCGTGTCGTAAGTATGCCGTGGAACATACCCACGGTACGTCACTCTATTTTAGTCACCTATTCCATCAACCAAGGGTCATCCTACACGACGAAAGTTTGGGTCTAATACCCCCTCGACCAAGTCTAAGTTCCGTAAGGTCAAGCCTAAGTTCCTTATATAGATAACGCCCTAGGCTCCACATAGTCAAACTTAGACTCGAACCAAGGTCAACCTAGCGCTCTGATACCAACTTTGTCATGACCCGAAAGAGCACGTGACTGGCCCTTGAACCATATGAAGTCTATAGGACCCCATCTGATCCAAGTAAGCCAAAAGCCCAGCAATCTAAAACCATTTAAAGAGTAAATAAGGAAAACTGTTTTTGAAAAGTAAGGAAATCATGTTTGGAAATCAAAGTTTTTAAATAACTAAGCCGAATATGCATTTTTTTAAAATGTGTAACCTTTCCTGAAAATTTCGGCAGAGTTTCCTTTGTAAAAACTGGCCCCGAACGGGGTACAACAAGAATAATATATATGAAATGATAAAAGGCATCCCCAAGCGGGAGCTAGCTCTTCGTCCATCGACGGTCACAACCACGCAAGCAATAATAATATACAACGCCAAAGGGCGAGGATCAAAACCCAAAAAAAAGGAAACTCAAAACAGCCAGAAAACCGTAATACTACTAGCGCGACTCTAAGGTCGAAATAAAACAACACTGTTTTCTACGTCTGAAACAATAAACAAGTTTTGGTTGATGGAAATTCTAGATACAATAAATGATACATGAACAATGGCGGTTCTGATACAAAAGAACCCACCTATCCAAGCAAGTCACCCATAAGGAAGCAGTGTGCCAGAAATACCGCTATGGAATCTGTACGGCAAAAACCTGCAAGGACTGGGGCACAACGGGGGTGAGTTGCCAACTCGTGAATAGAAAATATCTACCAGCAGAGATCGAATGCATGACCCATCCTAGGTCAATACGATCAGATATAAATAAACCTCAATATGAATAAAGCTGAAGCATGCTAAACTGGCAATGTAATCTCTACATGAGTGTAATGCCAAGTGCTCGTGCTAGTGCCTCAGGTAATAGCATGTCATGAATATGAGGTATGATCAATGTAATCAAATCTGCACACACGTGGATCCCGTCCACTCGTCATCCAATGACAATAACCATCATGCAAGTAAATATCATGAAACCTGTGCATGGATATATGAGGATATAACCCACCCGTGTCCCTCACGACACGTCAAAATCATGGAACCGGAGTGCCCAGCATCGGCACTCGAAAACATCATGAAAACTGTGCCCAGCATCGGCACATAAATCCTCATATATCGGGCTCCGTCAATCCGGATCGGCCCGCGGGCTCTGTCTGCGGTATCGGCCCTCGGCCCCGGCAGGACGCCCAAATCTATCCATCGACTCTGGTCAGTATTCTCCGGATAACCGCCAGGTCCAACCAATCACCGGTAGGTACTCGCCCGCCTCCAGGCTCAATCGGCAAAGCTCATCGATCATCTTGCCGAGGGGAACCATACCGGGTCCACCATGTACCCGCAATCGGCTCATCCACTCCTCGATTCGGGTTTCACATGTCGCTCTCAGCACCGAGAAAACACATGGTGGACGCACTGAAATATCATATCAAGGGTAACCGGGTTTTTAAAGCAATGACAAATTCTCTTTTGAAACACTCTCGGTTCCCAAATCCAGAAATATCATAGAAACAACATATCTCAATGCGTATAATCAAAAGCATGAAGTATGCGACATGTAAAGGAAGGTATGCATATCATCATGTCATGCAAGGATCATATACTGAATGCAATAGTACTATAGTGTAGTGACGTGGCAATTATCGATGATGAGTGTGTGAGCCGGCAACAAGTGTATGTGGAACATATGCATCATCGATAATGGTGCTGGTGTCCTAGCAGCATGACTGAAATATAACCACAGTACAAGCGATGCAATGCAAATAGCATGAATATGCGGAATCGAATAATCAACGCAGAAGTAAAGAATCTACACCAATCTGTACAAGTCATGCAGGGGTGCCATTTGAAATAAGACGAATCTGGGCTTTTGGAAAAACAAGGGCTACGGTGTTTTAAGAAAAGATACATCATTTGAAAATATCCGTATGACCCTTCTGCCTATCTTTAAAATATCCCCGATTCGTTAGTTTGAAATAGGTATGACTCGGTCCAGTCTAATGTCTACTAAGTAATCTAGACAGGAGGGGTAAGAAACCACCTAATCTGAGTCAATATATATAGATATGATAGTCGGTGATCCCGCCTCAATAACATATCGTAAGATATCCTCGAGTCATGAGTGCGGATCTATCATCAATATCGGCTCGTACGGTAGATCGTCGTACGGCATCCCAATAGCTGGGTAGGGGTCAATATCACAGTACCTCATCACATATCAGGTATCACTATCATCAGATCGCATAATCTGGGGTACTACTCTAAGTCTAGTACAAATCGATACCATCTATAAAAATATGAATGCGGGTAAAGCACATGTCCAAAGGCCCGCTAAAACTATCATATCGCACCTCGAAGACAAGCTATGTCACATCGCCGATCTCACGGCCTCACATCAAGTATCATCTCAAACCACGTATCATCCTCAAATCCCGTATATAAACACATAGTCCCATACCTATGTGTAGATATACGCACCATCATATGCACTCTAATAAATGAAAGAATGAATGCAAGTATGTGTGTAAATGTATGTGTGAGTGCAACCACTACTCTAGGGTTCGCACTATACTAAACCAATATATTCTTATCATCAAAATATCATTATTACCATCAATAACCCTAAACAACACATAATAAATATTCGTGTGTATACGTATTCGTATACATCACCACGGACTGCGGGGGTGCTATACGCCATCCACCCGACTTCTCCCCGTAGATATAAATCTACTCACATTGCTTCTCGTGTGCCAAAGCCGATGTCGCTATCTTCACCTCCTTTGCTTCAACATCACGCGGGGTACCTACAAGTATATCACAATGCTAAAGCACATGAAAATCACATCGGAAACCAAAATAGCACACGCTACCCGCATAGGTAAAAACCTATCGACTCGCATGTAAATACAATCAAAATCCACTTGTCGTTGACGTCCAAACGCCACCCGACAGGAATGAATCACCAAATACCAAAATCCATGCTAAAACAAGTCCCAAATTATACACCAACATAGGAAAATCAACCCAGATTTCACCCTAGATGGAATCAGTCAAAACTAGACATACTCAGGGTCAAAACTACAGGAAATGGGGGCATGCACAGAAAACGAGGCAATTCCTTAAAATACCTTATTTTAGAATTTTCCATAATTTTTCCCCATTTATCTGTATTTAATTATACCAGAATATTAAAATATTCATTAAAATAATATTAAATTATAAAATTTCCCAAAAATCATATTTTATTATTTTGAAGACGTTACATTTAAGAACATCAAAATTTACTGAAAATTTCGGCAGAGTCTCCTTTGTAAAAACTGGCTCCCAAACGGGATACAACATGAATAGTATACGAAATCAATAAAAAGGCATCCCCAAGCGGGAGCTAGCTCTTCGTCAATCGACGGTCACAACCACACAAGCAATATAATATACAACGCCAACGGCGAGGATCAAAACTCAAAAGGAACTCAAAACCACCAGAAATATAACGAGCGACTCTAAGGTCGAAAGAATAAACAGCACTGGTCTCTATCTCAAAATAAATACATGTTTGGTTGATGGAACTTCTAGATACAACAGAATAATGATATACAAGATATATAATGGGGGTATGATACAAGTAAACCCACCTACTTGCAAATCACCCGAATGAAACTGAGCCCGCAAGCCGTAAAGAAACCTGTACGGCAAATCTGCAAGAAACTGGGGCACAACGGGGGTGAGTTGCCAACTCGTGAATAGAAAAACATCTACGCACAGAAATCGCATAAATAACGCAACCTAGGTCAATGATCATAATATATCCTCAAATATAAGTATAACAGGCAGCCTATAACAATGACTAGGGTAATATCTAACCTGAGTATAATTTCATGTGCCCGTGTCAGTGCCTCAGGTAGCAATATATCATATGAATGAGGTATGAATGCATGAAAACAGAATACATGTAAATGAAGAAACTTTTTTCATAAATTAGTGAGATTTCCTTCGTATTTTTAAACTGAGGTATCATAATGAAATCAGTATCAACAGTGTCTAGCATCGACACGAAACATAAATCTCACTGTCTCGAAATATCAATGTCTCAATCTCAATATCTAGGGCGCCGTCAGTCCAGACCGGCCCCTACCATCCATCTCAAGACCACGACGGTATCCTCCGGATATCCGACGCGTCGGGTAATATCACCGGTAGGTAATCTGTCCCCTGCCAGGCTCAACGTCAACACCACATTCATCTTGCCCCGGGGTACCATACCGGGCCCACCATGTACCCGTGACGGTTCCTCCACTCCTCGACACGGATCTCCAAAACCACAGCAAACTCATGGTGGACAACACTTTACATCACTAGAAAACCGCAACATTTTATATTTTAAAAGATCATAAGTTGTAAATTTTGTGGCTTTCCCCGAAATCCAGAAATATCATAAATCTCAAGAAATCATCACCAGTGCATATGTCAATGATAATGAACTAGGCATGAACAACTGAATAACAGTATGCATGAAGTGGTAGGTAATACCTACAATGTTTAATATGGCATATAAGGGAAGTACACTAATATCATGTCAAAACTACCAGCTAACAATCTAAGTCAAGCAATTATATTCTCTAAAGTGTACGTGACATGGCAATTACCGATGAAGATGTGTGTGAGCCGGCAAGTAGGTGTACGTGGTACATACGCATCATCGGTAATGGTGCTGGTGTCCTAACGCATGATATCAATAATGGAATATGCAGCAAAATAAATATGCGAGGCAGAGCGAACAGCAATAATGTGCGGGAGCTGAATACTAGACACAACGATAACTAATCTGCAATAATCTAATATAAGTCCTACGAATGGTGCCTTTTGAAATAACACGAATCATGGGGTTTTGAAAATAGGGGCTACGGTGTTTTTATGAAAAGATACGTCGTTTTTGAAATATCCGTAGATTCCCTTGAGCTGTCTTTAAAAATGCCCACGATTCGTTAGTTTTTGAAATAGGTAAGAAGTCTAATATAATCTAACAACTACACTAAACTATACGGCTGAACTAACAAGCTGAACTACAGGTAAGGAAACCGCCTATCATCTGAGTCGATACATATACATACCTGTATATGTATAGTCGGTGATCCCGCCTCAATAATATCATATCCGATACCATATCTATAATCAGGCATCCCAAGTCAAGAGTGCGGATCAATCATCAATATAGCTCGTACGTAAATCCGTCGTACGGCATCCCAATCTGGGTACGGGTCAATATCACATTCATCATACTATTCACCTGGTATCCTCTTTATCAAATATCATGATCGGGGTACTGATCTACGTCTAGTACCATACTAATACCGCCTACGTATGCATGGACGTGTGTGAAACACTACGTCAAGGACCCGCTACAACGTCATGTCGTATCTAAGATACGAACCCTGCTATATTACCGATCTCACGGCCTCAAATCGAATCTCATCGACTCAGCTCAATCCCAAGTATCATCCTCAAATCCGTATGTGAACACATAGTCCCATACCCATGTGAACACATACTATAAAGAATCCCATGAGTACATATCAATAGGAATGTATGCAAGTATGTATGTGTGTATGTGTAGTGCAACACTTCCCTAGGGTTCGCAACACTAAAATAATCCAACACACCAATATCCATCCTAAGCATCGTTATTAATCCCAAATAACATATAATAATTGTTGGTGTGTATACGCATCCGTATACACCACCACGGACTGCGGGGGTGCTATACGCCATCCACCCGACTTCTCCCCGTAGATAAATCTACTCACCTGGTCCTCGCTAGCCGGTGCCGACGTCGCCACGCGCTTGCTTGTCGTCTCGAAGTCCATATGGGGATACCTACATATCATAACGTATCATATCGCATTAAAACTAAATTCGAAATCGAAACGGCATACGAAAATCAAATCGGCACGCGTATCACGCATAGGTCCAAACCTATCGCCCACGCATGCAGGAATAGTCAAACCAACCCTCGATGTCGATGTACGAACGTCAAACCATCGAGAAAATCCAATCACACTCATTTGCACATTCACGAACACTAATTTTAATATAAACTAGGTTAAAACTCACAAAAACGCCAATTTCACTTAAAAAGTCATTTTTCCGAAAATCTAGCAAGCACAATTCGCCGTTTTTGTACAAAACACGATATTTAAATGAATGTAGCGGCCAATATATTTATTAAATATCTTAAATAAGTCGTATAAACAATTTCCGGAATTTAATCTCATTAAATTCCAAAAATCCTAATATTCTAGTTTACCAAAAATACCCTTTTTAACAATTTCAAAGCAAAATACACAAACTACAATCTAGCTTAGAATTGCATGATCCAAAGCATTAAACCACACTTAATAAAGTTAATTAAGCCAAGAAAAACCTAATCACATTTTTAATCCCAAGAATTTAGCAAATTTCAAAAACCTAGTAAGCAAATTAGCAAAATAACAAAATTTTTAAGCTAGCCATTAGCACTAGCTACTAAACTTGTATTAACATGACAACAAAGCCTAATTATAACACACAACCATACACCAATTTTATAAACCCTAACTTGCATTCAATTTCACAACTTGAATTCCAAAACTTGCAATTAAACTCACATATCCAAATAACACTTAATTAAATTAGCTTAAGAAATTAGTAACAATTTAAGCAACAAAAAGTTTTAGAATTTATACCCAAAAATATATGAAGGTCCACAAGACTCCATGGCCTCCCAAAATGCTCTCTTTTCACAAGGATCCATGCTAAACGGGCTAAGCTAAAATGGGTAGGACTTTGATTTTGATTTTGTGGGATTTTTGGTGGATTTTTGATGCAATTTTTCATGAAGTTTTGAAGGGAAAAGAGAGGGGAAAATGGAGGGGGGGCTGCTGTGGGGAGAAGGAATTTTCGGCCAGAAAAGTGGGTGGGGGAGAGAGAGGGAGGTGAGGAAAATGAGGGGGGGGGAGGACAAGGTCAAGGTCAAACAAAGTCAAAAGCCTAACTACTTCACTCATTTTCTTTTCTTTTCTTTCATTTCTTTTTCCTTGAAAATCAAGTGGGGAAAAATATGGTGGGTGCTGAATTCAGCCATGGGGAAGAGTAAGTGGGGGTGTGTGGGTGTGGGCACGGGTGTGGGGTGATGAAAAATGATAAATACAATACCCCAAACATCCATTTACGCTAAAAAAAAGCCTTTTTTCGTCAATAATTTCTAAACCATTTTGGCAAATGATTTCGTTCCAAAAACCACATGATAAATTTTTATTTAATGTTTTATGATGCACAAAATTTGTTTCAACTCATTCCAATTTGTAATTTTCCCTAATTAAATGTATTAGTGACGGCTTAAAATAATAATAAAATAATATTTTTTTCAGAAAATTTAAAATTTCACCAGCGGCTCAATAAACACCAAATAATAGCAATTACATAGCTAGAATATGTATATTTAATTTTTTATAATAAGATATTTGTATTTTGACTTTTTACAGAAAACACCCTTATTTTACCGTTTTTCCGAAATTTCACCGAAGCGATTTTCAAAACGCTACATGAAGGGCGGTGGCCGGTCTCACAAGCCATTGGTGTCAGTTGGTTCACCTAAGATGTATACATATACTCATTGGGTATGAGTACACCGGACAGGACTCGCCGGGAACATGCTAGTTGGTCTTATACCTGACGTCAGATAGCAGTTCCCTGGTGACATGTGTACAGGTTAGTTCATCGACCTGAGATCGTCATTTGTCTTGTGTGAGTTCCCACTGTACTTTGATTACTACCCTATCACGCTCAAAGGAGACATGCAAACAGGTTTTAGTTGGGTACAGTTCCGAGCCATATGGAGGCAGTGAGCGGATCTGCAGGGGTTCGTCTCTCCCGGTATTGGGGGTGAGGTCGCGCTGTGTCTAGGAGAGCCATTACACGAAGTCCTTGGCCAAGGCAGGAGATTTACTGGTAGGTATTCCAGTAGTATCTCAGGGTGTTCTGGGCTACTCTCTGACACGACTTGTACCGTTTTTGGGGGTCTGACTTTTACCAACCCCCTAGGCCCGCCATGCGATGCTCATAGACGAACGAACCGGACTGTACGGATATTGTCACTGACAGGCTCAGTAGGGTGTCAGAATGAGTTCGCTCGTCGACGTCCCTTTTGGTCAATACCTGGTAGCCCGTTACGTATGACTAATACCTCTGACGTGCTAGTGGTTAAATCCACAGCCAAAGTATTGACGAGTCTTTAGAGTCCCCCACATACCGTTTTCTCAAGTTTCGGGCGAAATGCTGTAGAGGCCGTATGGAGATATGACAGGGTTCAATCATGTACGTACGGTATTGCACGGATCATGATCGAACGGATAATACTAGCGGGCTTTGGTTTAAGCCGGATCCTAGTATTGTACAGTGTAGATTTTGTCTCATTGCATTTGTATTCGGTCGGAATACAAATGCGGGTATGTATATACAGTAGCGGGGTTTCCTGTAATTTATTACGGGATATGTTTTTTGAAGTTGCCAGTTTGTTTTCCGTTTCGGCCATTTTCCTTTGTTTCTTTCCTTGGCTGAAAATTGATGGAGGATGGCTTATTTGCAATTGTGCAAATTAGCATTGTGGAGGGTGGTCTTTGCATATTGTTGCTTCATGATGGTTGCACCATCATTTGACTTCTTCACTCATCATTGCTTGACTTTTTGGGTTATGATTAGTTTGTAGAGTGTTGGATTTGGTTGGTAATCATTTCTTCTAATAATCACCTTTCTTTCTCTTTCTTGCATGATGGTCTCCCCCCCTTTGACTTTTTTACTCTCCCATTCCTTGGAGGCAAAGGGGCCGGCCACAATTTGTGTGGGGTGGTCATAATTTTTGGAGAGTGATTTTTGTTCTCTTGATGCTTGCAAAATTCCCAAGTTCCTCCAAAAAGTTTTTAGTTCATTTCCTCCACCAATATGGCAACTTCCTCAACCCCCATGAGACATAGAGTTCCACACTATTCTACAACACTTCTTGGGCATGTCGGCTCGCCAACTTCGTGCCCGAGTTGCCTCGGTCTAGAGGTGGGAGCCCGTAAAAGAACCCGGCGATGTGGTGCCCTTCCGACGAGGAGATGAAGACTGGAGATTCCGCGGGGAGATCGGGACGATGACGAGAAGACCGAAGGACACGGATCGCTCGGTATATCTCTCTACCCCTTTCTCTAGTTTGCTAGGACTATGTTAATGGTCCGATCCGGGTTTAAAGTGCGCAGTGGTGCCGGTTCAAAAGTTTAAAAGAAAAGTATCGTTTCCGCATCTTGGCCTCGGATTAACGGCCGGGGCGCCGCCGTGCACTTACATGGTATCAGAGCCATGCCATTAACCTAGTCTATCTTGCTCTAACATGTTTACAAGTTCGATCGATCGGATTTTCAAAAAACCGTTTTTTCACTGCATCAGTTTTCTGTCGAAATTTTTTTTGGCTCGAAATTTTTTTCAGTACATTGCAGAAATACGTGCAGGGAATTCTAAGCATTTTGTAAAAATTTGGTCACGTGAACTCACTATTCCACTGCGGAACCGCGGCTAAACCCATGCTTGGGCCGCGGTTCCGCCGCCACTTTTGCTGTTTAGTGCACCAAAATTTTACAGAGAGCTCATGAGTTGAAAATGGGGTTTTTGGAATATTCTTTTTGGGCCCAGATTTTCTTTGAGTACTACAGTTGTGCTTGGGGCCCACTTGGGTAAATTTGATCGATCGAAAAGTTTAAACATGTTAGTTCACAGTATTTACATTATATCTGCGACCGTGAATGTCATTTGATCGGTAAATCCTGTCTAACTGCTATAGCCCTTTTAGACGGATTTGCGAACGTGACATTCACGTTGATGTTTTGTGTTGTGCTGTGATGTTGCGGATTGGTCGTGGGGGATAGCCTGGATGCAATGGTAGTACAGTTTGGTTTATTTATGTACATTTGATATTGCGGGGCGAGCGTCCGACATGTGAACTGCCGTCACTGCCTGTTTGTATATTATTCTTTTGGGGCACGACCGGGGTGAAGTCGATGTACCCATTGTATGTATATTTTACTTTCTGTACTAGGATTACCCCAAGGTGGGGTGCACGGATAGCCGGGTTCTAGAGGGCAACGGGCCCGCATCTCATGGCATTAAGACGGAGGGGGGCTCCCTCTAGAATTGGCGGGCTATTCGCCGCACTCGTAGGGGGTGCAGGTTGACCCAGGAGGGGTGCCCAAGTTACCGGATTCCGTGAAGTGCTGGGTGGTCCATTCACGTTGCTGAAGGGGGCTGCTTCGTTTCATGTTTTGGCGGGTAACTTGCCGCGCCCGTAAGGGTCTAGGATTTCATTGCATAGGCTATCCACACGACCAGGGGAACGTCGGGTTTCAGTAGCGGCTCTATGAAACCTGGGGATCCCAGATATCTGTATTGTTCTGTGATGCTTATTACATTTCTGTGATGTTGCATTTTATCACGCCTTGAGCGAATATTATATTGATATATATACTAGTAGATGTTGTATATGTTTTGCATCCGCGCTAGTCCAGTCCCCGCTCTATCGTTAGTTAAGTAACCTAACGGGTAATGACGGGACCCAGTGGCGAATGCGGATGACATAAACGTACATCATTATTTTCGTTCTTTATTGGTGTGATCAATTGATGGGACTGCGTTGATTCGGATCAATGCAAGCTAAACAAACCTATTCTGATGTTGTTGGAACACTTTTCAAAAAGCTGTTATTGCAAGGACGTTCACTTTTGTTTTGCACAGTAGTATTCAGTTGGAATATCTTGCACCTCAGTCGAAGAGGCAAGGGCCGAGATCCCTTCACCGGGAGTGACCCCTTGGACAGAAGTTTGCGTCAGGGTAATAACTTCACTATAGCCGATTACTTTTTCTTTGCATCGTGGTATTCAGTTGGAATATCCTGCACCTCATTCTACGGGGAAAGAGCTGAGATCCCTTCACTAGGAGTGACCTCTTTAGCAAAGGTTTTCGCCACTATATTTTTATAAAAGCTATCCGGTTCCTTCAACGATATCAAGTTCATTACGTTATAGGTTTTCGCCAGAAACCATTCGTAGCCCTCCGTCGTTTCATATGGATAGTCAATAGTATTCAAGCTGTGTTTGTTGGCCAAAGTCAAGACACAGTGTTTGGTAGCTATTGGGTATTCATATGCAGCATAGATAGATGCGTTGGTTTGGGACAGTCGTACTGCCTTGTTGGCCAAAGTCAAGGGTAGGTACGGGTGGGTTCAAATTAACCTGGAGAATGACGGGCAGAACTTGACATGTGACTTATGATTTGTTGGCCAAAGTCAAGGTCATAAGAGCATGGGGAAAAAATCACATCGGGAGTTTCTAAAGAAACTGAAACTTGCCAGATATATGCATACCTTCTGGAGTGTGATAACGTGAGCGGATTCCGTCACGTTATCATGCGATGATAGTTGGATCCCGATTCCCACTGATGTGTTGGTTTACTCCTCAGGTGATCCCGACTAATTCTTCTTTCAGGTTTGGAGGAGAATTTGACAGTACAGTGGGAGGTTTCCTGATTAGATAAATTGGTAACCATTCTGATCTAAGTTAGAGTGCACGCTGAGTGTTTCTTTTCTCTCTTTCTTTGGCAGCGACCATGACCTGACCTTTGACTATGACTTAGTGACCAAAATTAACCGAACCTTCTAAAACACTGGCTTTTGGATTGTCAGAGTTGCATATCTCATTGCCACTCCTAGTTTTACCCTTTACTCCAGGACACCCCGTATTACCACGAACGTCCACTTCCATTGGATAAAACCATCGTATGGTTATATACGAACTCGAAGGAATTTATTTGAGGATGGTTTCCGGTTCTAGAGAAAACGAATAGGACTATTCAGTTGTCTTTTCCTTTTACCTTCTCTCAGGTTGTGAGTACTCCTTGGTTTAGGAGATAGTACACCTATTACGCAAATTGGATAGTCTTCTTCTAAACCTTAGGCTGGTGCCGAACGGTGGGGAATGAAGAAAACCAATTAGCATAACGATGGTGTACAGAAGGTATTAAGTAAAGACATTGTTAGTTATATGTATGCCCTAGAGGCCATTACTATACATAGGATGTATATTGTAGTGGATGCTTGGACATATATAGTGAGGACTTTCTTGCTTGACATGATAGTATGCTATCTGGTTACTCTTTACCTTAACGTGTACATCGATTGTCTCTCTGTTACATGTTGGTAAAGCCCTTAGGATGTGTACTTGACTACCTGGACTATGATGCGGATCATACTAGTGGGGATATGATAGTCTATAAGTACATCCTTCAAAGTCCCTAGTCGTGGGTGTATCGAGACGGGGTATCGATATACCAGAGTAGACTAGCGTATACCTTCTCGACCCATACAGATGGGCGGTGGATGATCCCATATCCATTGGTGTTTGACATCAGAGATGATATACGGGTGCTCAGTGGAGACTGGGTACACTGGACGGACTCGCCGAGAACTCCCAGATGGTATTATACCTTACGTCAGATGGCAGTTCTCTGGTGAAACTGGTACAGGTTAGTCTGTAGACCCGAGATCGTCATAGAGTCTTGTGTGATTCCCACTGTGCTTTGATTTCCACCTTACCACGTCCAAGAGGGCGTGCAAAACGGTGGCTTTTGGGTACAGTCCCGAATCATATGGAGACAATGAGCGATAGGAGGGGATTCATCTCTCCCGGTATAGGGAGTTGATGTTGCGCTGTGTTCGATTGTCTATAACCGGAAATCCTTGGCCAGGTGTCACGTCCCGAAAGTACGGAAAATGACCGGCACTTAAACTACGAACGTCTCAAGGTGTACGTATTCTAAGTAAGCCGAAAGCCCAAAAATCCAAACCAAGAAAAGTAGTAGAGTGTAGGAAAACCAATTTAAATAAGTAGCTTTAATAGCATAAGCCGAATTATGCGGGTTTCAAAAAAAAACATCAAAAATTTCCTGAAAATTTCGGCAGAGTCTCCTTTGTAAATACTGGCCCCCAAACGGGATACAACATGAATAGCATACGAAATCAATAAAAAGGCATCCCCAAGCGGGAGCTAGCTCTTCGTCAATCGACGGTCACAACCACACAAGCAATATAATATACAACGCCAACGGCGAGGATCAAAATTCAAAAGGGAACTCAAAACCAAAAGAAAACCACAGAAATACAACGCGCGACTCTAAGGTCGAAGGAACGACATCACTGGTCTCTATCTCAAAATAATTACATGTTTGGTTGATGGAACTTCTAGATACAACTGAATAATAATATACAAGGTAATATGATGGGTAAGATACCAAAAAAACCCACCTACTAGAAAGTCACCCGAACGAAACTGTGCCCGCAAAGCCGTAAGGAAACCTGTACGGCAAACCTGCAAGAAACTGGGGCACAACGCGGGTGAGTTGCCGACTCGTGAATAGAAAAACATCTACGAAAAGAAATCGCATGCATGACGCAATCCTAGGTCATACGATCAATATATATAATTCTCAAATAAAACCAGCAGTCTATAACAATGACAAGGGTAAATATCTAACCCGAGTATAATCTCATTTGCCCGTGTCAGTGCCTCGGGTAGCAATATATCATGAATGAGGTATGAATGCATGAAAACAGATTACATCTAAATGAAGAAACTGTTTTCATAATTTAGTGAGATTTCCTTTGTATTTTTAAAATGAGATATCATAAATGAAATCAGCATCAACAGTGTCTAGCATCGACACAAAACATAAACCTCAAAGTCTCGAAATCTCAATGTCTCAATCTCAATACCTAGGGCGCCGTCAGTCCAGATCGGCCCCTACCATCCATCTCAAGACCACGACGGTATCCTCCGGATATCCGACGCGTCGGGTAATATCACCGGTCGGTAGTGCTCTCCTGCTGGGCTCAACGTCAACAACACATTCCTCTTGCCCGGGGTACCGCACCGGGCCCACCATGTACCCAAAACGGTTCCTCCACTCCTCGAATCGGGTCTCGAAATCCATCAGCAAACTCATGGTGGACGACTCATACATCATGGGAAAACCGCACTTTTTATTTTAAAAGAGAGAAAAGGTTTATTTATGTTTTTTTGCGGTTTTCCTCTAAATCCAAGAAATCTCATGGAATCCGAATCCAAGTCATCAATAGCATGTAAACAGTGAATATAGGCATGAGAATCCATAAATGCGACACAACAGTGAATAATAACATGCATGAAGTAGTAGGCAATAACTACAATGTCTAACTAGCATATAAGGCAAGTACACTAATATCATGTCTAAACTATTAGCTAACAACCTATGTCAAATGAAATAGTACTTTCTAAAGTGTTCGTGATATGGCAATTACCGATGAAGATGTGTGTGAGCCGGCAAGTAAGTGTACGTGGTACATACGCGTCATCGGTAATGGTGCTGGTGTCCTAACAGCATGATATTAGTAAGCAATAAGAAATTATAATATAAGTATGCGATGCGGAGCGAACAGTAAAAATGAGCGGGAGCTGAATACTAGACGCAACTATAACTAATCTGCACTAATCTAATATAAGTCCTACAAATGGTGCTTTTTGAAATAACACGAATCATGGGGTTTTGAAAATAGGGGCTACGGTGTTTTTAAGAAAAGATACGTTTTTTAAATATCCGTAGAATCCCTTGACCTGTCTTTTAAAATACGCATGATTCGTAAGCTTTGAAATAGGTAAGAATCGAATCTAATCTAACAACTAAACTAAACTAAACTAAAGGGCTAAGCTAACCAGCTGGACTACAGGTAAGGAAACCGCCTAACATCTGAGTCGATACATATGCATACCTGTATATATATTAGTCGGTGATCCCGCCTCAATAATATCATATCCGATACCATATCTATAATCAGACATCCCAAGTCAAGAGTGCGGATCAAGCATCAAAATCTAGCTCGTACGTAAATCCGTCGTACGGCATCCCCAAATCTGGGTACGGGTTAATATCATATTCATCACACTATTCATCTGGTATCCTCTTTATCCAAGATCATAGTCCAGGGTACTGACCTATGTCTAGTACAATACTAATATCATCAATATAGTCATGATCTGACTACTGATCGACAGTCTCGTACAAACCGATATCACAACCACAAAACAAAACTCATCGACTCAGCTCAATCCCAAGTATCGTCCTCATATCCGTATGTGAACACATAGTCCCATACCCATGTGAACACAAAACTATAAAGAATCCCATGAGCACATATAAATAGGAATGTATGCAAGTATGTATGTGTGTATGTGTGTATGTGTAGTGCAACACTACCCTAGGGTTCGCAACAATAAAGTAATCCAACACACCAATATCCATCCTAACATCGTTATTAATCCCAAATAACATATAATAATTGTTGGTGTGTATACGCATCCGTATACACCACCACGGACTGCGGGGGTGCTATACGCCATCCACCCGACTTCTCCCCGTAGATATAAATCTACTCACCTGGTCCTCGCTCGCCGGTGCCGACGTCGCCATGCGCTTGCTTGTCGTCTCGAAGTCCATATGGGGTACCTACATATCATAACGCACCATATTGCATTAAAATCCGACTCATGACCAAAACGACGCACGAAACCCACATAGGTCAAAACCTATGGTTGCTTTCACAAATCGACCCAAAAACCCTCGACGTCGGCGTACAAACGCCAGACCATCGAGAAAAACCCAAATACACTCATTTTCACATTCACGAACACTAATTTTAATATAAAATAGGTTAAAACTCACAAAAACCCCAAATTCACTTTAAAAGCCGTTTTCCCGAAAAACTAGCAAGCAAAATTACCCGTTTTAGTACAAAACTCGATGTTTAAACAATTCTAGCGGCCATAATACTTATTAAATAACTTAAATAAGTCATAAAAACCATTTCCATAATTTAATCACATAAATTTGCATAATTTCCAAAATCCTAGTTTGCAAAAATATCAATTTTAACACTTTTTAATGTAAAATTCACAATTTTACAATTAAACTTGGTTTTGCATATTTTAAATGGTTAAACCACTCATGGAAACCTTAATGATGTGCTAAAAATCCTAACTATATTTTAATCCCACATTTTTATTTAATTTCCAAAACCTAATTAGCAATTTAGCATAATTATCACCATTTTTAAACTAACAAATTAGCAACTAGTAACCAAATTAGATTTTGCATTCAATTACATGTTAATCCCCTCATTACAATCATAAGCTAATGATAAAGAACCTAATTTAATTCAAACCCTAGCTTCAATTCGAAATCCCCACTTGAATTTCCAAACATTCAATTAAACCCACAATTTAACACCTAATTAGACTACATTGAAGTAATTAATCGAAAATTACATTATGGTTTAGGATTTATACCTCAACATGATTGAGATCTAGCATGCTAACATAGCCTCCAAATTGGTTCACTAGCTCCAAGATCCATGCTTGAATGGTTAATGAGAAATGGGTAGGAGTTGGATTTTGATTTTGAAATTTTGTGGATTTTTAAGCATTTTTGTGGATTTTTTTGAAGAGAAAGTGAGATAAAGAAGTGAAGGGCTGTTCTAAATGGGGGGGGGGGGGGGGCTCGGCCAAATGCAGGTGGGGAGAGGAGAGAGAGGGTGTGGGGTGTTGGGGAAAGTTTCTCAAAGTCAAAAGACCACACAAACAACAAAAACCCATACTACAATTACTATATTTTAATCCTTATCATATTGAACTTTTAAAAAGAGATGAAAACAAAATTGAGGGGGGGAGTGGGCTGCTCCAGCAGTGGTGGGGCCGGCCATGATGGAGAGGAATGAGTGAGAGAGATTTTACAAAGAAATTCTATGCAAAAAGACCCCCACAAGCTCAAAATTGCAAGTTTTAGCTTAAATTAATTATTTTTTTGTTCTCCATAATAAAAATCCATTAAAACTTGAAATAAAATACTAAAAATTTATATTACAACTAGATTTTTAATTAACATGATTTTAAAGATTAAAATTAGCCCATTTAAATTTGTATTTATCGCTAATTTAATGTATTTTTACCGTCTTAAAATAATATTAAAAATTGAAAAATTAGGGAAAAATTTTAAATAACCAGAATTTTATAAGTAACTCATTAGCTACTAAAAACTAGCAATTACCCATCCAAATTAGGTATAATTAGGCCTAAACTGCAAAATAACAAAAAGACGATTTACGGAAAACTACCAAATTTTCACCGATTTTCGGGAAAACACCAAAACGACTTTTCAAGGCATTACAATCCTCCCCCTTAAAGAAATCCGGTCCCCGAATTTAAATTAAAACTACCTCCATATACTAAAACATCTAAGCAAAACCATCCAGTCGTCGGGGCTCCGAAATCATAAGTACATAAAATAAATCGTAGCGCAACGCATGTGCATGAAAAAATGAGCCTATAACTCAAAATCAAACTCCATCCAGCATCCCGCAATCATCGGAGTCATGGAGAAGACATCAATGTCAAGATCTAATATGAAAACCAACATGATATACATCGTTAAAACATCTGGAAGCAATGCATGCCAAATCTTCTTCAAATCGCTGTGCGATGCTCGCAGCACTGCACAGTGGCGGACGTCTATTGTAAGAAAATAACTACATATATATATCCTTTGTTTAATATGTACGTTCCGCCGTTTTGGAAACAATTTAGAAGGGTCTCCTTGTTTTAAACATTTCGTGTCATATCAGACACGTAGGTAAATGCTGAGGCTATAGCTCGCTTTTTGGAAATCCCTTCAATAACTATCAATGAATGCAAAATATATTCAGGTACTGTACTCTGACTAGTCCTGCTCAATACGAAAACACACAGCAATATCATAAAAACGTACTGCTCTATAAGAAAAATCAATCCCAAAATACGCGTATGAATACTACGTGCGTCTGGTGCGCACGGAAATCAAAATCCAAATATGTGCCATACATATGCACAGAAACAACATCTAAGTGCATCGGGTGTGCACGAAACATCTGTCGTAGGCAACATGTGTGCCTGACAGCAAAATCAGGTGCATCTGACATGCACGAAAAATCTCGATTTAGTGCATCTGGTGTGCACCAAAATCACACTTCAAAACATGCGTCCAACATGCGCGAAAATCCAAATCAGGTGCATCCATCGTGCACGAAATCATGAAATCCAATATCAAGTGCCGAATATACGCAAAATCCAATCAGGTGCACAAGGTGCACAAAACAAATATCGAACATCACCATCGAAATCGAAGTCCAGGGCATCTAAATGCACAACATACGTAACACTGCACTGCAAGCATATATGAACGATACCGCGTGCAAAAACCAAATCGTGTGCGTATATACGCACAAAATCAACTCAAATGTCTAAAACCGTAAAATCACAAACATGGGAAACCAAGCACGAAAACGATATCAAGTGCAACACTGTGCAAAGATCGTAAATCCTCAATCATCAAAATCAAATCATGCGAATAAATCACCCAAAACATCGAAATAAATAATGGCGGAATAGTACCGCTCAAGTGCATCCTCTAAGAATCTCGGGCCAACTGTCGCGGTCACTAGTGGGACGTCTCGTCGATGATCATGAATTCTGGCCTGCTGGTGTGCGCAACACGACCACTCCTGGGTCCAAGTCTTCTCGTAATTTGTCCCAGAAAGGTCCTGTCGAGGTCTCTCCCAAATCTTGCCTCTGCCGAACTGTCCGAAAGTCATCGTTCCTTACTAGATCTATTCTCGTTCTGGAATGGCTGCATACTCAACGCGACTCCTTCTGGAAGGTATATCCAAGTACAATGCCTCGGCATACGTATCGCATCTCTGATGTCGGCGGAGTGGAACGTCATCTCATCTAGATCTGGTACGAACCTCTTTCTTCACTTTTCTCTAATGTCAACCGCTTCGGACTCGTCTCGTCGTGGCTGCATGGACTGAGCTCCAACGGCTATCCTCGTATCGGGAGCCTCCCAAGAAATGCATTTCACCACCTAGCATCCGAATTAAGTCGAGCCATCCGATCGAGTCGTCAAAACCTCATAATCCCCCAAGAGCTCAACATCTTGGGCATAGTTTAATAGTATCGAGTACATACCACAGCATCGGTGGTCCAGCCGTAGAAGGGCAAACCCAAGCCTCACTAATGGCGCCGTAGAACTTCCGCAAACCCGAAGGTTCAAAGGCTTTTACACGGTCATTAAGTCGAGTTAGGGTTTCATTCTTCTAGAGGGACCATACAATTGCCTGCATGTCTTTCCGACTACTTTAAACTTGGAATAATAGGTTTCTGACATTCGATCGTCTCTGTCGACTCTCAACGTCTCCGCGTGAAGTCGTCTCCAGCTGGAATCAATCTATCTGATGACCTCGCATCGGGGTAGGCGAACGATCCACATGTCCTAGTCATTCATCCTCGATGACTAGCGACCTTCTAGCATCTATTAGTACAACTCGCCCCGCAATAGCTCCAACATATTGGGCGATATCTCGTCACTCGCAGCAACAACTAGCTCACTCGTCTGCACGCTGAACAGTGCCTCAATACACCAACGGTCATCAAAATCTGGCTGGCCTCTATCATTGGCTTAATCCTCTAGTGTCAATCAGCACATTCGAGTAACCTCATAAAGGCGATCCGCCAAACGCTCGTGGCGTGGAAACACAGTAAAAAGACACATCTCCGCAATCGTGTGTCGCCGGAATCATGCCCTGGTCAGTCCTCGTTCTTGACGAGCTCATGCTGACCGCAACTCTATCCGTAGCTCTCCCTGCCCGTAACCGTGGCAGCAAAACCATAACTAGTACTGATGAGGCTAGATCAGGAAGGAATATAATACTGAACAAGGAAATGTACATCCTAAGGCTTCTTAAGTGGAGTGGCGTGTCGTAAATATGCCGCGGAACATACCAACGATACGTTACTCTACTTTAGTCACCTATTCCATCAACCAAGGGTCATCCTACGCTCCGAAGGTAAAACCTAACGCTCTGATACCAACTTTGTCACGTCCCGAAAGTACGGAAAATGACCGGCACTTAAACTACGAACGTCTCAAGGCGTACGTATTCTAAGTAAGCCGAAAGCCCAGAAATCCAAACCAAGAAAAGTAGTAGAGTGTAGGAAAACCAATTTAAATAAGTAGCTTTAATAGCATAAGCCGAATTATGCGGGTTTCAAAAAAAAACATCAAAAATTTCCTGAAAATTTCAGCAGAGTCTCCTTTGTAAATACTGGCCCCCAAACGGGATACAACATGAATAGCATACGAAATCAATAAAAAGGCATCCCCAAGCGGGAGCTAGCTCTTCGTCAATCGACGGTCACAACCACACAAGCAATATAATATACAACGCCAACGGCGAGGATCAAAATTCAAAAGGGAACTCAAAACCATAAGAAAACCACAGAAATACAACGCGCGACTCTAAGGTCGAGGAACGACATCACTGGTCTCTATCTCAAAATAATTACATGTTTGGTTGATGGAACTTCTAGATACAACTGAATAATAATATACAAGGTAATATGATGGGTACGATACCAAAAAAACCCACCTACTAGAAAGTCACCCGAATGAAACTGTGCCCGCAAAGCCGTAAGGAAACCTGTACGGCAAACCTGTAAGAAACTGGGGCACAACGGGGGTGAGTTGCCAACTCGTGAATAGAAAAACATCTATGAAAAGAAATCGCATGCATGACGCAATCCTAGGTCATACGATCAATATATATAATTCTCAAATAAAACCAGCAGTCTATAACAATGACTAGGGTAAATATCTAACCCGAGTATAATCTCATGTGCCCGTGTCAGTGCCTCGGGTAGCAATATATCATGAATGAGGTATGAATGCATGAAAAAAGATTACATCTAAATGAAGAAACTGTTTTCATAATTTAGTGAGATTTCCTTTGTATTTTTAAAATGAGATATCATAAATGAAATCAGCATCAACAGTGTCTAGCATCGACACAAAACATAAACCTCAAAGTCTCGAAATCTCAATGTCTCAATCTCAATACCTAGGACGCCGTCAGTCCAGATCGGCCCCTACCATCCATCTCAAGACCACGACGGTATCCTCCGGATATCCGACGCGTCGGGTAATATCACCGGTCGGTAGTGCTCCCCTGCCGGGCTCAACGTCAACAACACATTCCTCTTGCCCCGGGGTACCGCACCGGGCCCGCCATGTACCCAAAACGGTTCCTCCACTCCTCGAATCGGGTCTCGAAATCCATCAGCAAACTCATGGTGGACGACTCATACATCATGGGAAAACCGCACTTTTTATTTTAAAAGAGAGAAAAGGTTTATTTATGTTTTTTTGCGGTTTTCCTCTAAATCCAAGAAATCTCATGGAATCCGAATCCAAGTCATCAATAGCATGTAAACAGTGAATATAGGCATGAGAATCCATAAATGCGACACAACAGTGAATAATAACATGCATGAAGTAGTAGGCAATAACTACAATGTCTAACTAGCATATAAGGCAAGTACACTAATATCATGTCTAAACTATTAGCTAACAACCTATGTCAAATGAAATAGTACTTTCTAAAGTGTTCGTGACATGGCAATTACCGATGAAGATGTGTGTGAGCCGGCAAGTAAGTGTACGTGGTACATACGCGTCATCGGTAATGGTGCTGGTGTCCTAACAGCATGATATTAGTAATGCAATAAGAAATTATAATATAAGTATGCGATGCGGAGCGAACAGTAAAAATGAGCGGGAGCTGAATACTAGACGCAACTATAACTAATCTGCACTAATCTAATATAAGTCCTACAAATGGTGCCTTTTGAAATAACACGAATCATGGGGTTTTGAAAATAGGGGCTACGGTGTTTTTAAGAAAAGATACATTTTTTAAATATCCGCAGAATCCCTTGACCTGTCTTTTAAAATACGCATGATTCGTAAGCTTTGAAATAGGTAAGAATCGAATCTAATCTAACAACTAAACTAAACTAAACTAAAGGGCTAAGCTAACCAGCTGGACTACAGGTAAGGAAACCGCCTAACATCTGAGTCGATACATATGCATACCTGTATATATATTAGTCGGTGATCCCGCCTCAATAATATCATATCTGATACCATATCTATAATCAGACATCCCAAGTCAAGAGTGCGGATCAAGCATCAAAATCTAGCTCGTACGTAAATCCGTCGTACGGCATCCCCAAATCTGGGTACAGGTTAATATCATATTCATCACACTATTCATCTGGTATCCTCTTTATCCAAGATCATAGTCCAGGGTACTGACCTATGTCTAGTACAATACTAATATCATCAATATAGTCATGATCTGACTACTGATCGACAGTCTCGTACAAACCGATATCACAACCACAAAACAAAACTCATCGACTCAGCTCAATCCCAAGTATCGTCCTCATATCCGTATGTGAACACATAGTCCCATACCCATGTGAACACAAAACTATAAAGAATCCCATGAGCACATATAAATAGGAATGTATGCAAGTATGTATGTGTGTATGTGTGTATGTGTAGTGCAACACTACCCTAGGGTTCGCAACAATAAAGTAATCCAACACACCAATATCCATCCTAACATCGTTATTAATCCCAAATAACATATAATAATTGTTGGTGTGTATACGCATCCGTATACACCACCACGGACTGCGGGGGTGCTATACGCCATCCACCCGACTTCTCTCCGTAGATATAAATCTACTCACCTGGTCCTCGCTCGCCGGTGCCGACGTCGCCATGCGCTTGCTTGTCGTCTCGAAGTCCATATGGGGTACCTACATATCATAACGCACCATATCGCATTAAAATCCGACTCATGACCAAAACGACGCACGAAACCCACATAGGTCAAAACCTATGGTTGCTTTCACAAATCGACCCAAAAACCCTCGACGTCGGCGTACAAACGCCAGACCATCGAGAAAAACCCAAATACACTCATTTGCACATTCACGAACACTAATTTTAATATAAAATAGGTTAAAACTCACAAAAACCCCAAATTCACTTTAAAAGCCGTTTTTCCGAAAAACTAGCAAGCAAAATTACCCGTTTTAGTACAAAACTCGATGTTTAAACAATTCTAGCGGCCATAATACTTATTAAATAACTTAAATAAGTCATAAAAACCATTTCCATAATTTAATCACATAAATTTGCATAATTTCCAAAATCCTAGTTTGCAAAAATATCAATTTTAACACTTTTTAATGTAAAATTCACAATTTTACAATTAAACTTGGTTTTGCATATTTTAAATGGTTAAACCACTCATGGAAACCTTAATGATGTGCTAAAAATCCTAACTAGATTTTAATCCCACATTTTTATTTAATTTCCAAAACCTAGTTAGCAATTTAGCATAATTATCACCATTTTTAAACTAACAAATTAGCAACTAGTAACCAAATTAGATTTTGCATTCAATTACATGTTAATCCCCTCATTACAATCATAAGATAATGATAAAGAACCTAATTTAATTCAAACCCTAGCTTCAATTCAAAATCCCCACTTGAATTTCCAAACATTCAATTAAACCCACAATTTAACACCTAATTAGACTATATTGAAGTAATTAATCGAAAATTACAATATGGTTTAGGATTTATACCTCAACATGATTGAGATCTAGCATGCTAACATAGCCTCCAAATTGGTTCACTAGCTCCAAGATCCATGCTTGAATGGTTAATGAGAAATGGGTAGGAGTTGGATTTTGATTTTGAAATTTTGTGGATTTTTAAGCATTTTTGTGGATTTTTTTTGAAGAGAAAGTGAGATGAAGAAGTGAAGGGCTGTTCTAAATGGGGGGGGGGGGCTCGGCCAAATGCAGGTGGGGAGAGGAGAGAGAGGGTGTGGGGTGTTGGGGAAAGTTTCTCAAAGTCAAAAGACCACACAAACAACAAAAACCCATACTACAATACCTATATTTTAATCCTTATCATATTGAACTTTTAAAAAGAGATGAAAACAAAATTGAGGGGGGGAGTGGGCTGCTCCAGCAGTGGTGGGGCCGGCCATGATGGAGAGGAATGAGTGAGAGAGATTTTACAAAGAAATTCTATGCAAAAAGACCCCCACAAGCTCAAAATTGCAAGTTTTAGCTTAAATTAATTATTTTTTTGTTCTCCATAATAAAAATCCATTAAAACTTGAAATAAAATACTAAAAATTTATATTACAACTAGATTTTTAATTAACATGATTTTAAAGATTAAAATTAGCCCATTTAAATTTGTATTTATCGCTAATTTAATATATTTTTACCGGCTTAAAATAATATTAAAAATTGAAAAATTAGGGAAAAATTTTAAATAACCAGAATTTTATAAGTAACTCATTAGCTACTAAAAACTAGCAATTACCCATCAAAATTAGGTATAATTAGGCCTAAACTGCAAAATAACAAAAAGACGATTTACGGAAAACTACCAAATTTTCACCGATTTTCGGGAAAACACCAAAACGACTTTTCAAGGCATTACACCAGGGTTGCTGAGATTTACTGGTAAGTGTTGTCAGTAGTTTCTCGAACTGTTATAGACCTCATATCGACACGACTTATCGAGCTACTGGGGTCTGACGTTTACCACCCCTAGGCAAGATATGCGACATATCAGACGATCAGACCGGACTGTACGGTAAGTGTTGCTGGTTGGATTCACAGTAGTGTGAGCGGGCTTGCTCGTCGATCTTCTGATCGCTCAATACCCGGGTGGCCGTTACGTTTAGCAGACCGCTTGCGGCTTGTGGGTGCTTGATATGATCATCATCTGCTGCCGGCGTATTGACGAGTCTTTAGAGTCCTACACAGAGGTTTCCTGGCTCAAGCGAAACGAAATAGGAGCGCATATGAGATATGTGCGGGACCAAGAATAATGAGTGTATGTGATACCGTATTCTATTCTCGCGATGAATGTATCGATTGGTTGTATGCGATATAACCTAGTTGTCGAATCGAGGATTGATTCGATAAGTCGATACATTGGATATTAGTCGGTCATATGCGATATGACCGGATCGTTAAATCAAGTGTTGATTTAATGATTTAATGTATAATTATATATTTGATATATTACTTTGCATTAACTAGTATTGGTTCACTTAAAATAGATTTTCTCACTTGATGTGCACATTGTATATGTGATATATTTTTGTGCACTTGATTGTATCATGTTTGATGATACATGCAAGCTTGGGTGTAGGTTTATTTTAAACCATGTTTAAGTGAATGGTTAGGGTTTTGTTATCTTTTCTTAACGATTTATTTTACTTATTTAGTTTAGGGCAAGAAAAGAAATGGTTGCTTCTTTTGTTTGTTTCTTTGAAGCTTTGACCATTCTTGTTTCTTTCCTAAACCTAACCATTCACCTAACCTTGGTTTATTCTCTACACTTAACCATGGTTGATAAAATGATAAGAATGACTTTATTTACATTTTATTCATTATTCTTATCATATTATCTTCTTCTTCTTCTTCTTCAAGAAGAAAGGAGCTTGCTAGCTTCAATGGTGACTTGAGAAAAAGAGTGAGAAATCAAATTCTAAAGTGAACCCACTTCCTATTTCTTCATCCTCTACCACTTGCCAAGTAGTATAGGGTGTTTTCTTCACAAGTTTCATGACTTGGTGAAGTTGGAGCTTGATCTTGAGTTGCCACGACGTAGATCATCTTCGGCATCGAAGTCGACGACCTAGCCCGATCATTTCTTCGACGATACCATCGCTAGAGTCCGGGATCCGATGATCGCAGCGGAGGGACGTCAACACGGTGCTATGGAGGTGGAGGACCGGATCTACAAATGTTGTATTTTCCGTTCACATTAGAGTAAAGTTGTTTACTTGCATAGTTATCGCCTTAAACTCTAGTCAACGATCGCATTAGGGTTTCTCGGCACCGGAAATTTTTGAATTTGGCATGGTTGATGCCTTGTGGATCCTCCTTAGAGTGCCTAGGAACCCTACAGTGGTATCAGAGCCTAGCTAGAGCCTTAAGCGATGCGTAGACGATGTTAGAAACCCAATCGAACCCGAAACCCTAATTCTAAATCCCTCTCTGGAATTTGGATTTTTGTGAATTAAAAATTGTCAAAAAATTCAGCAGGGTTTTCTAAGAGTTACTGTGAAGCACGTGACCACAATTCGTCTAAAGCGCCGCAGACCGCGGCCCCACCATGGCTTGGGCGGCTGTTCCGCGGCCAAATTGATGAATCTTTCCACGTGGCTTGCACAGTAATCTCTATTTTTAAGTGCTATATTTTATGAGAATTTTTAATTAATACTCAACAGTTGAGTTTTCTGGGGTTGTATTGGGACTTCGTAGATTCGATCGGATTGTCTAATCTTGTCTATGTGTTTTCCGGATAATTTTTGAATATGTTAAAAAGTTCGACCGGATATAAATACCCAATTTTTCCCTTGCCGGGAAATTTCCAAGTGCTGGATTTTTTCGTGGTTTAAGAACGTTCTAAGTAGTGCAAGTAACGCGATGGTCCCTCTAGAAGACAACAAACCTTAACTCGATTATATGACCGTCTTGAACTGCCCTTTGAACCTTAGGGTTTGGGGCAGTACGGCGTGCCACATGTGAGGCGTTGGCTTGACCCTTCTACGGCTGGACCGTTGGTACTATGGCATGAAATGGATGTTTTTGAACTTGTTTCATGAGTTGAGCTGTTTCGGGAAAACTTGGGTGTTTGACTGTTCGATCGGAAAGTTTAACATTTTCTATTTATCTGGAATGGGATACAATACTTGGAATCCACAAGTAGTTATGAGATAACTGATATGAATGTTATAAACATAGCACTTTAGTCTCAATTGATCGGTTGCCACGGAATTTTGATTCGATCAAAAGTCCGTCGCAATCACGTAGCGTACGCGGATACTCGCCGGGTAAAATTAATACACAGCTACACCCCAGAGCCCCGTCCAAGTGACTGTAGGAGAACCCCGTCGCCGAAAGCATCCGTTCGGGTGCTCGCGGCAGTGGTGTTCCGCCTTGGTGCACTTCGTTGACGGTATCGGGGGTGCGGCCGTCTACTGAAGTTTGCGACGAGCATTCGATCAGTTTATCGGGAATCTTGTTGAATTGCCCGACTTGATATTGAAAAGAGTTTTCGATAATGAGACTAAAATGCGGGGTTTATAATTGTTAGGCATGCGATGTCTAAGGAATTCATTTAGTTAGGCATGCGATGTCTAAGAAGGTTGCGGATTCCAACTGTTGTAGTTTTACACTTTCTTTTCTGCGACCGTAAGTGTAATATGTGATATCGCCGGTTTCGTTGCTTTATGTCAACAAAAATTGGGATACGCATGTTTACTTACGTTGATGACATGTGATGTTATGTATTGCTGGATATGTTATATTGGATCGTCGTGTTTGAATAGCCGGAGGTTTTTATGTGAGATGAGTGCTTTTCATTTTCATTCATGTAAAAGCTTGTATGTAATATTCTTTTATTGGGGCACTTCCAGGTTGCGGAAGATGTCACCATTTGTATATTATTTACTTTTCCGCACTAGGATAGACCCAAGGAGGAGGGCACAAGTAACCGGGTTCTGGAGTTCAGTGGGAGACTAACTCGAGGAGTCGAGTCCGGGTCTCTTAACTCAAGAATTGGTAGGGTTGCTTGCCGCTCTCGTAGGGGTCTAGGGGTGTGGGTTAGGCTATTCATCGCGACCGTGGAATCCGTGTTTTATACTGGCTCGTATTGAAAACACGGACGTCCTAGTATATCCAATATTTCATATGATTCTTCTGCTGCGATATCTGTGATGTGATCATTTGATGTTCTGTGATAAATACTGTATATAGTATATATGATATATTATATAGACGTTACTTATGTTTTACACCCACGCTAGCCCTGCCCCGCTCTGCCGTTAGTTACCTAACCTAACGGTGCACGAGGGGACATCGAGGAGAATGCGGATGGCATAAGTGTATGTCGTATTTATCTGTGATGTTTAGGTGACTTAAATGATGGGACTTCATTAATGTGATTAATGAAAGAAAAAGAAACCTAAAGATGTTGTGGAATCGAATTTCAAAATAAAACAGGTAGCTA
Organism: Agapanthus africanus; assembly: GCA_030015575.1. Taxonomy (NCBI): domain Eukaryota; kingdom Viridiplantae; phylum Streptophyta; class Magnoliopsida; order Asparagales; family Amaryllidaceae; genus Agapanthus; species Agapanthus africanus. The sequence continues at coordinate 456,541,943 of JASDDO010000014.1, read as the reverse complement.
CAGTTCTTGCTTTGCATCGCGGTGTTCCTTTTAGAACATCCTGCACCTTATTCGATAAGGAAAGGACCGAGATCCCTTCACCGGGAGTGACTCCTTTAGCAATAACTGGCAGATGCTACACCCCTCGGTTTGTCTTTTGATTGCTTCTATAGTTTCTGCTTTGCACAGTGATATAGATATATCCCGCACCTCATTCGACGAGGAAAGGGCCGACGATCCCTTCACCGGGAGTGACCCCTTTAGCAAAACTAGAAAAGCCTAAAAAACACTCCATTTTAAAATTATTTGATTCTACAACGATATCAAGTTCATTACGCAATAGGTTTTCAGAAAAACCTGTTGTAGCCCTCCGTCATTTCAGATAAGTACTAGTTAGTATTCGTGCTGCGGTTGTTTGGCCTCCGTCAAGGCGTAGTGTACGGTAGCTAACTAGTGCTTATCTGCTTGCATATGATGCGATTGGATTAGGGTATTCGTACGGCGTTGTTTGGCCTCCGTCAAGGGTCGTGCGGGTGGGTTTAATTCAATCAGGAAATGACGAGTTGAACTTGACTAGCGGACTATGGGTTGTTTGGCCTCCGTCAAGGTCATAGGACGCTAGGGGCAAAATATTATCGGGAATTTCAAGTATTGAAATTTGCAATGAGATTGCATACCTTCTATGAGATAGTTGGATCCCGATACCCGCTGCGAGTAAGAGTTACTCCTGGGAGAGTTTTACACATTACAATTAGCCGATCAAGTAGGTGTCTAGAAAGGTGTCAAAGGGGTTACGCCTCTGGGAAAACGAGGTTTACATTAATTAGGTTCGTGCGAAAGCACGGGGGACCTCCCTCAAAGTACCGACACTGGCTTGGCTGAAAGATTGGCGAACTTGTAGCATGTAATTAATCCCGGCTAGTCTTTCCTTTTAGGGTTTGAAGGAAGATTTGATAAAAACAGTGGGAGCCATCCTGATTAGATAAAATAATAACCAATCTAATCTTGCAAGAGCATACACTGAGTGTTTTCTTCTCTCTCTCTCCAGGTAGCGACCATGTCACGCCTTAATCAAGATAATAATACGGATGTATTGACCGAACCCGCTTGTTATACTGAGCTGGGGAACGTTGGTCCCACTCCAACTTATAATTGTTATAAGACAGAGCAGGAAATTGGGGAATACCAGATTTCCCGTTCCGCCCAAACGAAGAAAGTGCATATGATGCATCTCCTTCGGGTGTGTTCATTACAAAGAACTGTTTCTCTGTATCCTCTACGTCCTGGGTATTTGATACCGGATTAGGATCCCAGATATGTAATCTGTTACATAGGGCTACAGATAGGTAGAGAACTTAGAACGGGTGATAAGTTTCATGAGGCAGAAAACGGTGCAAGCGTTGCAGCCAAGTCTGTTGGTCACTGTCACCCTGTATTACCAATACATTGATTCTGAACAAATGTTATTAGATACCGAACCTGATATACAAAATCATATCAGTCTCTTTATTAGTAAAGAAATGATAAAATTTTGTATTGTTGGACAATGTTTTGAACATTTCCTATATCAAAAGTTGATCAGTTCAGGCACGTTATCTAAAAGCATTGATGTTCTAAATCAAACTACAGTTCTTAGTATACGGAACACACACAAGAGGAAGAGTTCAGAAATGAACGAATCCTTCTTGAGGCATTGTAGACTAGGTCATATCAATACGACCCGACTGGCTGAAGTTACATTTAGATGCATATTTAAATTAGTTTGAATTTACATCTTGTGAAACTTTCCAGTCATGTCACAAAGATTAGATGACCATAGCTCTATTTATTAGAAACAGAGAAAGAGTTAGTAAACTCTTGGGACTGATACATGATGATGTATGTAAGGTCCCCTGTCTACACATGCCAGGACCGGTTCTTTGTACTTCATTACATTCTATGATGATCTCTCAAGATTCAGCCATATGTTCCTGTTGAAACATAAGTCCGAAGCTTTTGAGATATTCATAGAATATAAGTTAGAAGTAGAGAACCAATATGGGTATAAGTATTATATCCTTTGATGAGATCAAGGAGGAGAATACTTGAGCACGGAAATCCTGGACTATTCTAAAGGAGAATGAGATTCTCTCTCAGCATTACTCCTCCGAATACACCATAGCACGATGGTATATCGGGGCGGAGCAATCACACCCTATATGATAAGGTGTGCTCTATGATGAGTACTACTGAGTTTCCTATTTCCTTTTAGGAATTATGCGCTTGAGAAGCTGCATACCTGTTGAATAGGGTTCAAATCAAAACAGTTGCCTACCGCTTCATATGTGATATGGAAAGGGAAGAGCCCATATCTTAAGTTAGTTAAGATTTGGGGTTGTCCGGCCTATGTCTAAAAAGCAAAATCCGGACAAGCTTGAGGCAAGGTCTGTTATGTAGAACTGGAAATGTTCCAGCTATACAAACTGCAGCTAATGATTTGATAGAACCAAAGGATTCAATAGTTTCCAACGAACCTCAGCCTCTCCGCCGATCTAGTAGGGTTCCTCACCCACCTGAGAGATACTTCTGTTTCTCTATGACAGTGGGAGCGAGGATTGCATCATGGGATGATTACCTAACTAGTTTCGAGCTGGCCATCAGGAGTGGGACTCTGTAAGAATGGCTGGATGCTTAGCGATCTGAGATGGAATCCTTATACACCAACAAAGTATGGACTTTGGTTGCTTTATCTGAAGGGTTAAATCCCCATCAGGAGCAAGTATATCTTGAGAAGATTACTTGGTGTACATGGAAAAGTTGAGACTTTCAAAGCTAGACTTGTTAAAGGTTTTCGTCATCGACCAGGAGTGGATAATGATGAAACCTTTTTCCAGTGCCTATGCTTAAGTCCATCTAGATCCTACTTACCACGGCTACATACCATGACTACGATATCTGGCGGTTGGGTGCCATGACTGCTTTTCTAAAATGATGTTTTAGAAGAGAACGTCTATAAGTACACAGCCAGAGGGCTTCGTAAACAGTGGGAGCAGCAGAAACGTGTGCAAGATGTTTTATGTGATAAAGCAGGCATCGCGGGGTTGGAACATCTGTTTTGATGAGTTAGTCAAACAGTTTGACATCATCAAAATGGTAGATGAACCATGTATATACAAAAAGGGAGTAAGGAGTATGGTAGTGATCCTCGTAGAGTACGTGGATGACATACTCTTGATAGGGAAGGAGTTTCCTATGCTACGCTCGGTCAATATCCGCTTATCACAATGATTCTCCATATAGGATCAAAGTGATACCTACTAAATCCTGGGTTTTGGATCTATGAGATAGATCTAATTGGATATTAGGATACTCACTAGTTGTAGTGAGATGGTATCAATTGGTCCTGGGGAGAATCACTGGAAGGGTTCCAGGGTGATAAGGACGACTGAAAGTCAGTCACAGGCATTGTCTTTACCCTCAGTAAAGGGACGGTATGTTCGAAGGGTTGCAAGCTAGATACCGTGGCATACTAGACGATAAAGGCTGGATACATCGCTACTTAAGATGCTACCAAAGAGGCAGTCTGGATGTATATTTGTTCATGAGATGAACTTAGTTCCTCCCATTGTGTGACAATGGAGTTGTGGCTTATGCCAAGGAACGTCCGTCCCATCAGTGATCCAGACATATTCTAAGGCAGTATCACCTGATCATGGAGATGGTTGATCTCCAGGGGATCGAGGTTAGGAGAGCAGACTCAGAGGACAACACGGCGGATCCACTCACAAAGGCCTTTTCCCAGAGAGAGACTTTTATGGGATGGTTGAGTATGAGATACTACAACTACTGCTACAGATGGCCCTAGTGCAAGTGGGAGACTATTAGTTATATGTATGCCTTAGAGGCCATTACTATACATAGGATGTATATTGTAGTGGATGCTTGGACATATATAGTGAGGACTTTCTTGCTCGACATGATAGTATGCTATCTGGTTACTCTTTACCTTAACGTGTACACTGATTGTCTCTCTGTTACATGTTGGTAAAGCCCTTAGGATGTGTACTTGACTACCTGGATTATGATGCGGATCATACTAGTGGGGACATGATAGTCTATAAGTACATCTTTCAAAGTCCCTAGTCGTGGGTGTATCGAGACGGGGCATCGATATACCAGAGTAGACTAGCGTATACCTTCTCGACCCATACAGATGGGCGATGGATGATCCCATATCCATTGGTGTTTGACATCAGAGATGATATACGGGTGCTCAGTGGAGACTGGGTACACTGGACGGACTCGCCGAGAACTCCCAGATGGTATTATACCTTACGTCAGATGGCAGTTCTCTGGTGACACTGGTACAGGTTAGTCTGTAGACCCGAGATCGTCATAGAGTCTTGTGTGATTCCCACCGTGCTTTGATTTCCACCTTACCACGTCCATGAGGGCATGCAAAACGGTGGCTTTTGGGTACAGTCCCGAATCACATGGAGGCAATGAGCGATAGGAGGGGATTCGTCTCTCCCGGTATAGGGAGTTGATGTTGCGCTGTGTTCGATTGGCTATAACCGGAAATCCCTGGCCAGGGTTGCTGAGATTTACTGGTAAGTGTTATCAGTAGTTTCTCGAACTGTTATAGACCTCATATCGACACGACTTATTGAGCTACTGGGGTCTGACGTTTACCACCCCTAGGCAAGATATGCGACATATCAGACGATCAGACCGGACTGTACGGTAAGTGTTGCTGGTTGGATTCACAGGAGTGTGAGCGGGCTTGCTCGTCGATCTTCTGATCGCTCAATACCCGGGTGGCCGTTACGTTTAGCAGACCGCTTGCGGCTTGTGGGTGCTTGATATGATTATCATCTGCTGCCGGCGTATTGACGAGTCTTTAGAGTCCTACACAGAGGTTTCCTGGCTCAAGCGAAACGAAATAGGAACGCATATGAGATATGTGCGGTACCGAGAATAATGCGTGTATGTGATACCGTATTCTATTCTCGCGATGAATGTATCGATTGGTTGTATGCGATATAACCTAGTTGTCGAATCGAGGATTGATTCGATAAGTCAATACATTGGATATTAGTCGGTCATATGCGATATGACCGGATCGTTAAATCAAGTGTTGATTTAATGATTTAATGTATAATTATATATTTGATATATTACTTTGCATTAACTAGTATTGGTTCACTTAAAATAGATTTTCTCACTTGATGTGCACATTGTATATGTGATATATTTTTGTGCACTTGATTGTATCATGTTTGATGATACATGCAAGCTTGGGTGTAGGTTTATTTTAAACTATGTTTAAGTGAATGGTTAGGGTTTTGTTATCTTTTCTTAACTATTTATTTTACTTATTTAGTTTAGGGCAAGAAAAGAAATGGTTGCTTCTTTTGTTTGTTTCTTTGAAGCTTCAAGAAGCTTTGACCATTCTTGTTTCTTTCCTAAACCTAACCATTCACCTAACCTTGGTTTATTCTCTACACATAACCATGGTTGATAAAATGATAAGAATGACTTTATTTCCATTTTATTCATTATTCTTATCATATTATCTTCTTCTTCTTCTTCTTCAAGAAGAAAGGACCTTGCTAGCTTCAATGGTGACTTGAGAAAAAGAGTGAGAAATCAAATTCTAAAGTGAACCCACTTCCTATTTCTTCATCCTCTACCACTTGCCAAGTAGTATAGGGTGTTTTCTTCACAAGTTTCATGACTTGGTGAAGTTGGAGCTTGATCTTGAGTTGCCTCGACGTAGATCATCTTCGGCATCGAAGTCGACGACCTAGCCCGATCATTTCTTCGACGATACCATCGCTAGAGTCCGGGATCCGATGATCGCAATGGAGGGACGTCAACACAGAGCTATGGAGGTGGAGGACCGGATCTACAAAGGTTGTATTTTTCGTTCACATTAGAGTAAAGTTGTTTACTTGCATAGTTATCGCCTTAAACTCTAGTCAACGATCGCATTAGGGTTTCTCGGCACCGGAAATTTTTGAATTTGGCATGGTTGATGCCTTGTGGATCCTCCTTAGAGTGCCTAGGAACCCTACAGACATATCAAGGGATTAGTAAGAGGGCAAAGTAAATTGCGACTGCTATTCACGACCAAATCAAGTATTTCATTACCACTCCCACTTCACCTTTGTATTTCTCCAGAACAATCCGTATCACTACGAAGATCCACAGTTATTTGGATACTCTATCGTATGGTTATTTACGAACTCGAAAGGAACTTGTTCCAGTTCGGGGATGGATTCTGGTTCAGGAGAAATAGGAATAAGGTTTATTCGGTTGTCTTTTATCTTCACCTTCTCTCGCATTGCGAGTGCTCCTAGGATTAGGACAGTACACCTATTATACTTATTGGATAGTCTTCTTCCAAACCATAGGCCGGTGCCGAACGGTAGGGAAGGAAGAAAACCATTTGGCCTAAAGGGGTGTACAGAAGGTAATGACTAAAGACATATGAAGGGAATTAGAGAGATGGCACAGAAATATACGGTTACAGTTTTGAATCTGGATAATGGAAGAGGCATTACCAGGAATACCAGGATACCCCTACGAAACATTTCAATGTTTCAGTTTTACTGTGTACTGTTAAAAGAAAACTGATTTCCCAATTAGTCCTTACTCCAGGGTATGTATTTACCAGTTATAATTCTCACATCTGTATGGTTTTACAGATGATGAGTGGGAGTAAGTTATTGGGAATTAGGTGATCATCCTCATTATATCGGAATTCGTTGTAATTGGTGATATTTGAGGAAGTCGCCTGGGTTGTTTTGCCGGACGGCAAATATTTGGTTTTGAATATCCGCTGTTATGCACCAATTTCAAATTGATATATCTTTACGTCTATTTTTGTAGAGTGAGATATACCTTTTTAAAATTATGTTAATGACATTTACCTATATCAGTGGATGGTTAGGTAAGGAGCATTAAACAGCGGTGTAATTCTTCTTAACCATAGGTACAGTTTTCAACCTACGACACACAGGGATTGAGTTATCAGACTCAAGGGACTTATACAGAGTATTGTATGTTGTCCAGTGTCCATTAGGACAGAGGGGTTGGTCCCCGTACTATATTCGGTTTACTTATGACTTCTTTAGTTCTGAGATAAGTGTTTGGTAAAACACAAGGTCTGAGTTTTGAGAAGTTATAGGTATATGAATAAAGTAGAGAACCAGGTGTTGCAAGTATCGGGATTCTTCAAGGTGATCGAAGATGTAGATACTTGTGTAGGGTATTCAGTTGATAGTAATGATTAAAGAACTTGCTTCTCTTTCAGATTACTCATAATTGGAAGCACTCCTAAGTTGAGTAATGCTTATCGGCCTCTCTCCATTTAGTTGATATGCACTGGAGACAGCTGCATGATTTGAATCTGGTTCAATTAAATCAGTGCCTCTGTTTCTGTATTGGATATAGAAAAGTTCATATCTTAACGATGTTAAGGTACGGGGAGTTGTCCGGCTTATGCTTAAAACCAGACTCTGGATAACTCAAGGCGCGTTTCTGTAATGGCTGTTTGTGGGTTGACCCAGGCTATGATGAGGGTTGACTTTCTACCATCTGGAAGATCAATAGTGATATTGTTCTAGACTCGCCACAGTTTTAATAAAAATGGATTTTCTCAGAAAACAGTAGTGGGAGTATGGTAGAACTGGAAGTGATTCCAGAACCGCAGACGATTACTGAAAATTTGATAAGAACCTAAAGATTCAATTTGTCTTGACATTCCATTGGCCACTCCGCAGATACGGTGGGTAACCTCAGGCACCCGAGGGGTACTCCGATAACCTCAAGGACGGTGACAGGGAGGTTCTTGTTTACCCAGACTTGCCATTGCTGTTGTTCCAGGCTGCGAGACCCGGCAAGGGGATGAGTATAGAGTCGTTCTAAACTAGCTTTAGAAGTGTACGTGTATATGACTCTGCCAGAGGGTTGTCGTAGTCAGTGGGAGCAGCGTAAGCATTGGTGGACAAGTGGCTTATGTCTTTTTATAGACTAAAGCAGATATAGCGGAGATAGATCATCTATTTCTGATGTGACAGTCATAGGTTTGACTTCATCAGAATAGGGGATGGATCTGTTAAGAAGGTAGTAGGGTGTGATGTCCTGGTATTTGGATGACATACACAGAGTAGGAAGTGATATTCCTATACTATGATCGGTTATACTTTGGTTGTCACACAACGGTTTCTCCACATAGGAATTGGGTATAATATCAAGACATTCTGGTTACTGGATCTATGATTTTAGATCTGGATTTGGGTGGTTTCCCAATCAGGGTATTTAGACAGCATTCTGAAGGTGTTTTAGAATGGACGACTCCAGGCACGGTAGTGTACCTGCAGGAGATGGGGTCACCCTCTCTAAAGGTTTCTTACAGACTAAAGTGGAGAGGGATGTGCATGATTGGCAGATCACTTGCTTAGGCAATTGAGTCAATCATGAGATGTCAAGTACCACACCAGATATTGCTTTTGCATGAGATGCAATAAGTTGATATTGGTCCAATCCTGGAGAAACGATCGGAAGCAGTTTTAGAACATAAGTGGATGTTCTAGGGATATGATAACGACAGCCTCATTCGGGAAACAGTTATCATTCCAGGCTTCCAAGGTGACCTGGATGACAGAGTGACTGTCAGAGTTATAGTTTTCCCTCTGACGAGGGGCAGTATTTTGGACAGGTGGTCCAGGCGGATACTAAGGGAGGCATAGCGCAGGATACCGATTAAGTTCAGTTGAAGATACAGTCTAAGAAGTTTGGATTTGGAGTTCATTTGTATGCTAGGTCCCATCAGATATCCAGACATATTCTAAGACAGGTATTGCTCATTTCGGGAGATGGCTTTCTCCGCGAACTTGAGATAATGAGAGACATAGAAAGAAACATCAAGGCGGATCAACTCGCTGAGGCTATTCCTCGAACGCAATAGTTTCGCAAACGGGTTTTGTGAGACTGATTAGTAGAGGAGTTGGGTGTTCGGTATCACACGGGCTGTGAGTATGCGACATCGCAATAATTAGCCTTGAGTGCAAGTGGGAGATTGTTGGAGATAGTGCCCTCAGAGTCAATTATTGGATCATAGGCACGTGATTGCAATGATTGAGGGAGGACCTGTCCCAGTAGGACAGTCTTACTCAAGATGATAGTATGCTATCTGGTTCATCTTTATCATCGTGTACTGCTTTAGGTGACCTTACAGGTCACTATTGCGCGTTGATAGAGCCCTTAGGATTCTTGCTTGACTGCCAGCAGTATGAGGGCGATCATATACGTGGGAGCTGGTAGTCTATAAGCACATCCTTAAAAGGTCCCTAGTCGTGGGAGTTTCGAGACAGGGCATCGATACTCCAGAGTAGACTAGTGTATACAGTCGAGACCCCGACGAGGGGCGGTGGCCGGTCTCACAAGCCATTGGTGTCAGTTGGTTCACCTAAGATGTATACAGGTGCTCATTGGGTTATGAGTATACCGGACAGGACTCGCCGGGAACATGCTAGTTGGTCTTATACCTAACGTCAGATAGCAGTTCCCTGGTGACATGTGTACAGGTTAGTTCATCGACCTGAGATCGTCATTTGTCTCGTGTGAGTTCCCACTGTACTTTGATTACTACCCTACCACGCTCAAAGGAGACGTGCAAACAGGTTTTAGTTGGGTACAGTCCCGAGCCACATGGAGGCAGTGGGCGGATCTGCAGGGGTTCGTCTCTCCCGGTATTGGGGGTGAGGTCGCGCTGTGTCTAGGAGAGCCATTACACGAAGTCCTTGGCCAAGACAGGAGATTTACTGGTAGGTATTCCAGTAGTATCTCAGGGTGTTCTGGGCTACTCTCCGACACGACTTGTACCGCTTTTGGGGGTCTGACTTTTACCAACCCCCTAGGGCCTGCCATGCGATGCTCATAGACGAACGGACCGGACTGTACGGATATTGTCACTGACAGGCTCAGTAGGGTGTCAGGATGAGTTCGCTCATCGATGTCCCTTTTGGTCAATACATGGTAGTCCGTTACGTATGGCTAATACCTCTGACGTGCTAGTGGTTAAATCCACAGCCAAAGTATTGACGAGTCTTTAGAGTCCCCCACAGACCGTTTTCTCAAGTTTCGGGCGAAACACTGTAGAGGCCATATGGAGACATGGCAGGGTTCAATCATGTACGTGCGGTATTGCACGGATCATGATCGAACGGATAATACTAGCGGGCTTTGGTTTAAGCCGGATCCTAGTATTGTACAGTGTAGATTTTGTCTCATTGCATTTATATTCGGTCGGAATACAAATGCGGGTATGTATATACAGTAGTGGGGTTTCCTGTAATTTATTACGGGATATGTTTTTTGAAGTTGCCAGTTTGTTTTCCGTTTCGGCCATTTTCCTTTGTTTCTTTCCTTGGCTGAAAATTGATGGAGGATGGCTTATTTGCAATTGTGCAAATTAGCATTATGGAGGGTGGTCTTTGCATATTGTTGCTTCATGATGGTTGCACCATCATTTGACTTCTTCACTCATCATTTCTTGACTTTTTGGGTTATGATTAGTTTGTAGAGTGTTGGATTTGGTTGGTAATCATTTCTTCTAATGATCACCTTTCTCTCTCTTTCTTGCATGATGGTTTCCCCCCCTTTGACTTTTCTACTCTCCCATTCCTTGGAGGCAAAGGGGCCGGCCACAATTTGTGTGGGGTGGTCACAATTTTTGGAGAGTGATTTTTGTTCTCTTGATGCTTGCAAAATTCCCAAGTTCCTCCAAAAAGTTTTTAGTTCATTTCCTCCACCAATATGGCAACTTCCTCAACCCCCATGAGACATAGAGTTCCACACTATTCTATAGCACTTCTTGGGCATGTCGGCTCGCCAACTTCGTGCCCGAGTTGCCTCGGTCCAGAGGTGGGAGCCCGTAAAAGAACCCGGCGATGTGGTGCCCTTCCGACGAGGAGATGAAGACCGGAGATTCCGCGGGGAGATCGGGACGACGACGAGAAGACCGAAGGACACGGATCGCTCGGTATATCTCTCTACCCCTTTCTCTAGTTTGCTAGGACTATGTTAATGGCCCGATCCGGGTTTAAAGTGCGTGGTGGTGCCGGTTCAAAAGTTTAAAAGAAAAGTATCGTTTCCGCATCTTGGCCTCGGATTGACGGCCGGGGCGCCGCCGTGCACTTACAGAAATAAAGACAATAGAGAGAAAGCTGTATATAAAATATAACAAATCCACAAATAATATACAATATCGTCCTCACCAAGTCTCTAAGTCAACAACATAATAGTAGATGGAGAGTACAAGATACAACGAATGTACAATATGAAATACAGATAATCATCCAACCCACCTAAGAAAAATAGTATACTGTGAGCCGATGCGGTATCTGTAGCAAAAGATGATAGCTGAATAGCTGAATAGCCTGCCTCGATTACTCTGGGGAACAACCTGTAACACCTGTGGCACAACGGGGGTGAGTTGCCAACTCGTGAATAGTAGATAACATATGCAGGTAATCGCAGGAATGCACGTACAGCATGAATCTAAGATATACAATTACAATAGTAACATGTCAAGTAAATGCAGAATAATGGAAAGTACACTAGCAGGTACAATCAATATGTGAAGCAATAGTAACATGACAGTAGTATACAATAACCATGCAATAGGGATATGAGAATGCAAATATGCAGCAATCATGGAGGGTACACTAACAGGTACTCCTAATACATGTAACAGTGCATAAGTGAAAAGGTATGAGGTATGGAGTGAAATATGTCGTTCCACGGAATCCTGTCATCATGGTAGGATCACAATCTAGCAAGACACTCAAATCCCGATTCCTCAAATCAGCCCCCACATTGGGCTCTCACATCATATAAGTCTCACATCTCCTCAATGTACAATATCGAGTAATCTCCTCTATCCCGAATGTACAACTCAGTAATCCCATATGTATGTCCAATATCCGATCTCAATGAATCACCTAATATCCCAAGTCAAAATCTCAAGTAAAATTCTAGCATCCTAAATATATATATATATATATATATATATATATATATATATATATATATATATATATTTGCAGAAATAAATATGATGGGGGCAATACACATATATTAGCGTCCCATTCCACTAATATTGGTGTAAGGGTATATATAACAACGGCTAAATCCCCTGTTATATATACAAAGGTGTTTTAAAGGAAATATCATGAAAACAATGTACCAAGCATCGACACAGAAATCCTGATAGGTACGTATCATACGCTATCCCGAAAGCACGAGTGCCTAGCTCTGACCCTCGCTTTTCGACGTATGCATACGTGCATGACTCCCAACGGTATCTCCATGATCCCCGCCGAGTCATTAGTACTGTCACCGGTAGGTACTCGCCCGCCTCCAGGCTCAATCGGCAAAGTCCATCGATCATCTTGCCGAGGGGAACCATACCGGGCCCCACCATGTACCCTCATACGACAACCACACCTCGTATGGAGTATATAATCAGAACCGATAAATCTTATGGTGGCTGCGCAAATATCATATCAAGGAAACCGGGTTTTTCAATGTATGCATAATTTCATGAACTCCCGCGGTTCCCAAATCCAGAAAACATTATGTAAAATCCCAATAAACAATGCGCAAATCCAGGAATAAATATATGCGATATATCTAAAATGCGAGCATATAGATGAGAATGTGTAGCTGAAACCATAGGTATGCGAAATCAATAAGGTACAGCTAAGTAACATCAGTAAAGGTAAATATGTGACTGCAACTGAATATGTGTGTAACATATAGGTGTATCAATGTATATGTATCTGCCTATAAGAACTGATGAAGTATACCCCCTCCGGGTATGAGTGGAATAGGTGGGTAAGGTATATCGGTAACTAAATGTCAAAATGTGATAAGTAATGTGAATCGATGTCGTAAAGTCCCTAACTAAGCAATATAATGTCTATAATGGTTTGTGTGTGACATGGCAATTATTGACGGTGTGTGTGTAGCATACAATCCATGCTCGTGCAACATGAACCGTCAATAATATGTGCAGTGTCCTACGGCTGCTAGTCACAGTACAACTATATCAAGGAAAAAGGTAAAGGCACAATTCTAACAATGACGTAGAATATGCGACAAGTAATAGAATTCTAGCCCAGACGCATAACGCCATGCGGGCGATTCCCCTGTAGATGTTAAATTTACTCACCTACGCTCTAAGCTAGGTGAATCCTACCATCTGCTCCCCCCTATAGCAGTGTCCGTAGTCCCCGCCTGCAAACCTGCAATTTAGACAAGGAAATCATATATAAGCCAAATATTCCGCAAAACGCGATATCGAACCCAAACGAGAAACTCGCGTCGCGAACTAAACGCGCGTGTGCACGATACGCTAAAACGTGTGTATACGCGTCTAAAACTACCGCGACACGCTGGATCGCAGAACCCACTTACGTATCGCGCGTATCGCGCAAACACAACGGACATGCAAAACGATATTTGATTCCAGATTTTCCTACAGGTCAAATCTTACAAAACTATACATGCCAAAACACTAGACAATACAGCAGAGAACCCTAGCCAAGACCCCAACACCCCAGACCCCAACTTGGCCGCAATTTGCGGCCAAACCCAATAAATCTGCGGCCCAAAGTAAGAGTCAGGGGCTCGTGTTCTGGTGGTGTGTTCTAGACCTAGTGTGCATGCTCTAGTTTTCTCAATTTTGTCCTGAAGGCCCCGGGTCAATAGCAGATTACAAAATGCTAATATATCGCTTAAAAACACCGATTTAGCACAAAACACAAACCTTATGGTATTTTAGTGTAATATGGGTCAATTCTCAGTTCAAGTAACCCTAACAACACTAAAATAGGCTAGGTTAACTAACACAATCATCACTTATCCAAAATTCCATATAATTCACCATTTATTAGCACAAAACTCATAATTAACACAAACCGAAACCAATTAACACATAAGCTAAGCAACTAGGGGATTGGGTTCAGAAATATACCCTGCAGAACCCTAGAGAGCAGGAGAAGAAGTGTATGGAGAAGATGAGGGGTTGCTACTGCTGCTGGGGCTCCTGCTGCTGCTATGCTGATGCTGCTGCTGCTATGCTGATGCTGCTTCTGGTATTGCTGCTGCCGTTTCCTTCTGCTGCTGCTGATGGCTACTGGTGTGAGTGTGAGAGTGTGAGGGAAATGAGAGTGAGAATGAGAAATGAGTGCAAGGCTAAAGACCCCTCCCTCTCTCCTTCTCTCTCATTATTTAAAGAGCATGGCTCACACCATGTAACACCATGCTTCTCTCTCTCTCTTGGTCAACAATTCAAACCAAATAAAAACCCCTTTTCATTTTCATTTTAGTTTAAAAACAACCATACACTATTAAACCCAAAACTCTTAAACAATTAATAAAACTAGCTTAAAGGAAAATGGTTAGCTAATCATGATTGCTAATCATGTTTAACCCTAAAACACAACCCTAGTTATCATGCACAAGTGTGTGCAAGCCTAGGAAAAATCTAATAAAATATTCATTAAATAGGATAAAATAATTAAAAACCAATTTGGTAAACTTTTTATTAAAATCCATACATTAAAATATAATTAGCCACAAAACACATTCTAAGGTGTTACAATCTCCCCCCTTAAAAGAAATTTGTCCCCGAATTTAAAAATATACCGATACGCGTACCTTCAAAGAGAAGATTACAACTCCCAAATCTCGCTCGCAGCCTCCCATGTGATTATCTCACTATACGGCTACGTCCAAGAAAAAATCCTTCACAGATGGCAAGACCCTTGACCGACATTTCTCCACCTGCCGAGCCATTAACACAATTGGCTGCTGGTGAACGAAAGATCGCGTCCAAGCTAATTGGTCTGGTGCCAAATCATGTGAGAAAGGCCATGAAGGTAATTGTAAAGTATCATCACAAGGATACGGGGTGAAAACTCAATAATCTGGGTGGAAGTGCCAAAATTAAAGGCAACAAAACTAACTCGCTTATAGGATCTCGAAAGGACCTAAAATCCTGGGACAAGCTTCCCAAAATCCAACACGTCATTCCTTGGAAAAATCCGCAGGAATACATGATTTGCCACTGCGCAATAAGTCTACGACCAACACGATCGGTATAAGACCACTGTTTGCACTGGGCTACTCTCATCCTGACCTGAATCAACTGGATCATCTCCGAAGTCTCTAGACTAGCTGGGGTCCAAAATCCTACTCACGCAGAGTCAGAAGAACAGACTGGTGATCGACCCGACCTAACCCCTAAACCTAAAGGTTGCTAATTGGAGTGTCTCCTGATAACAACTATCGAAGGAGAACCCTAACGATGGCGAGTGACGATCCCCAACTGCTGACAACAATTAACATAAACACACAACTTAACAAAGAACAACTGAGCAAACTGAGTATAACCGGGCGACGAGAATCCGAATAGAGTCACACCCTGACTAAACCTGGGTAGAAACCATAACGAAATTCGTGGAGATCTGCTCCCACTCCTACTTCGGAACAGTAAAAGGTTGCAACTCTCCAACCGGCCTCAGATGCTCAACCCAAACACAAAAGACAGACACCTTGAAACGAAAACTGAAACTTTTCTTTACATCCCTGTCCACCCGTAACTATCTCACAAGTCACGTCAATGTTGGTGGAACTTGAATGAATATAGAGAGTTGACAGATGTGCCTGCTCTAGGATTTCACGTCTCTACCTGATAATATCACGTACACAAACGCGTCCCTAACTTAGTACACCATTGTCACAAATCAAGGCTCTGAATCATTACCCAGCCGAGTATGCTCAAGTATCTCTGACGAACGAGCATCGACAGGCAGTGTCTCGCGAAAGCGATTTAAGAAAAGTGGTCGGGCGCGGACATGAGCAAGTTGTCCCCTCCGTAGAGAAGAACTTAAACTGTACTCAATGATCACACAAGAATTGTAAATCTGCAGAAGACTATCACAACCATCAAAATCCGCTACGGGAAGATGTACATTAAGCTTTGGTGGTCTGTGAAAATCTGACACGACTCTCGAACAAGTAGTGTCTCCAAATTTCCAACGCAAAACCACCGCGGCCATCTCCAGATCATGAGTGGAATATCCTTCTCGTACTTCCTCCAAATGTAGGGAAGCAAAAGCGATAACTCTTTAGTGTCACCTTAGTACACACTCGAGCCCTATTCAAGAAACATTACAGTTAAACAACAAAGTCTCCCGAACCAGAAAGCAAAGAAAGAACTGTTGCAGTCGTTAACAGAATCTTCAACCGCTGAAAACTCCGCACACATGCCTTAGTCCAAAGAAAGAAACCTCCTTTCCGGTCCTTTCAGTCGACGGTGCAGCACTACTCTAGCAATCCTGCACGAAACGGCGGTAGAAACCTGCTAAGCCCAAAAATCTGCGGACCTCCGTCCTGCACACAAGTCTGGACCTAAGCTGTACGGCCACGATCTCCCTCGGAACCATACGAAACCGTCTCCCGTGACTACAAGACTTAGGAGTCAACACAAACAAGCCTGAAGAAACACTCCGAGAATTTAGCAAACTGTTGGTGCTCTCCCAGTATCTACATAACAAATCTTCAAGTGCTACTACTGTCCCTCAAGACACATTAAATAGACCAGAATGTCTTAAATAACACAACAGCACTGGTCGAGGAACGGCCTGAAGAAATCTGGTTCATCATAACTACAAATGCTGCTAGGGCATCAGTGAATCCAATGACTCACTAATACACACAAGCCCGTAGCACGCATAAGGCAGTCTTCGGAATGCCATCACTCCGAACCCGCAATAATGATGACCTGATTCCAAACAAACTTAGAAAATGTCTCGCACTCTAGAGCTGATCGAAGAAATCGTCAATGCGAGGTAAAGGATACCTATCCGCACAGTAAGCCGGTTCAATTAACGATCCGTCGATACACAACCTCAAACTGCCGTCTCTCTCATTGACGAACAGAAATAGGAGCTTCCAAAAGCGAAACACTCAGACGCACAAAACTCCCCAAACAACAACTCGGCAGCTGATCCTTAAGCTCCCTAAGCTTCGCCGGCCCATCTGGAACAACGTCGGAAAACTCTCGCACGAAAGGAACTTGATGCTTGGTAAAACCTAGTGGTTGTGCTAAGTGAACCCAAAAGTGGTATCAGAGCCAAGATAGAGCATTAGGAGTAGTCTAGGCGAAGTTAAAGTGTTTGATCGACTTTTTGAAACCCTAAATTCCCACTCTCTGGAAAAAAAATTCAAAAGTTGGAATTTTTCAAATTAAAATTATGCAGAAAATTGTGCCGGGTTTTCTATGGATCTCAAAGAAAAACGATGGTCCAACTCGACCAAACGGTCGCGCAACCGCGTCCAAACTATGGGTTTTGCCATGGTTCCACGGCGCCGTTGGTGAGGCAAGGAATGTGCCTTCTTGTGTTGATCCGTAGGTACTTGTGGCACATTCTGGGTATTTTTAAGTGTGACTCAAGTGTTGAGGTCTCTGGGAATTGTGAGTGTTTGTTGATTCGATCGAAATGTTTAACATCGTCTAGATATCTGGGATTTGTGATACAATATTTGGAATCCACAATAATTAGTTTGTGAAAACTAATTAGAACTTTGTAAATCTAGCAATTTAGTCTCTTTTGATCGTTTGCCACAAGGTTTTGATTCGGATCAAAACTCCGTCGCAATCTCATATGGTATGCGAACGCTCACCGCGTAACACTACTAGATACCTACGCCCCATAGCCCCGACCAAGTTACCGTAGGAGAACCCCGTTGCTAAAAGCATCCGTTCGGGTGCTCACGGCCGCGGTGTTCCGCCTAAGTGCACATCGTCAACGGCATCGGGGGTGCATCCGTCTACTAATGTTTCTGACGAGCATTCGATTAATTGTCGGGAATCTTGTTGAATTGCCCGACTGGTTATTGAAAAGTGTTTTCAATTTGAGACAAAAATGTCGGGTTTATAACGTTAGGCATGAAATTCAGAATATGTGATGTCTAAGGAATTTATATGGTTAGGCATGAAATCTTAAGTATGTGATATTTGTAGGGATAGCTTAGCACCTTAGCAAGGTTTTGGCAAGCATCAAACATGCTATATTAAAATTTTTGGGGTGCTAAACAAACCCTAACCAAGATCTTAGACTAGAGATTAGGGTAAACAAAGCAAGTAAACAACTTTACTTCTAAGAGTTCGGGATTACAACCTTTGTAGTCCGTTCCTTCACTTCATAAGCTCCGTGTTGAGGTCCCTTCTCCGCGATCATCATGTACCCGGACTCTAGAGAGGCTCTATGAAGAGAAAGATGCAAGATCGCTTCCGATCTTCAATAACTAAGATGATCTACCTTGAAGAAACTCAAACCCAAGCTCTTGCTTTGCTAATCAAGTATTAGCAAAGAAAACACCCTAATCTAAGTGGCTAGAATAGATGAGGATGATGAAGTAGGAATTTAGCTCTCTTTTGTTTTCAATTTCTCACTCATTATCATCACTTGTCAAAAAGCTAGAAAGCTTTTTCATGCAAGAAGGAGGAGGACGAAGAAGCAAATCCTTTTGTGATGAATAATGAAATCAAGTGTGAGGTTAGAAAATGCAACCATGGGTTAAGAATAATAACTTAACCCTTGTAGAGATTTAACTATGCTAAAGGGTTTGGGTTGGGTTAAGGAAATATCTACACAAAATATCACAACTCAAAGCCAAAGCTTCAAGAAGCTTCTTGAAAGCTTCATGCAAGCTTAACCCTAATCCAAACCCTAACTACATTTAAACTCCACAAATCATGTTGCATTTGTAACCCTAACATGTTACAATATTATATATCACATATACAATATTTATTGTAACAAAATAAAATAATACAATTAACATATATCACATATATATCAATGTATTATCCAAGTGAGAAAATGAATCTTTAAGTGAGCTTATATTAGTTAATGTAATGTAATATATCACATATATAATTATACATTAAATTATCGAATCAATACTTGATCCGACAATCCGGCTATATCGCATATAACCGACTAATATAACATGTACCGATTCATCGAATCAACACTTGATCCGATGACCTGGCTATATCACATATACCCGGTCGATATCATTTTATCACGAGAATCTAATACGGTATCATATACTCATATTGTTCTCGGTCCCGCACATATCATATATGTGCTCCTACTCCGTTTTTCCTGAGCCAGGAAACCTCTGTGTAGGACTCTAAAGAATCGTCAATACGCCGGCAGTAGGTAATGATCATATCAAACACCCACAAGTTGCAAGCGGTCAGCTAAACGTAACAGCCACCCAGGTATTGAGCGATCATAAGATCAACAAGCAAGCCTGTACATTCTCCTGCGAATCCAATCAGTAACACTCCCGTACAGTCCGGTCTCTTCGTCTGATATGTCGCATATCTCGCCTAGGGGTGGTAAACGTCAGACCCCAGTAGCTTGATAAGTCGTGTCGATATGAGGTCCATAACAGTTCGAGAAACTACTGATAACTCTTACCCGTAAATCTCAGCAACCCTGGCCAGGGATTTCCAGTTATAGCCAATCGAACACAGCGCAACATCAACTCCCTATACCGGGAGAGACGAAACCCCTCCTATCGCTCATTGCCTCCATGTGATTCGGGACTGTACCCAAAAGCCACCGTTTTGCACGCCCTCTTAGACGTGGTATGATGGAAATCAAAGCACAGTGGGAATCACACAAGACTCTATGACGATCTCGGGTCTACAGACTAACCTGTACCAGTGTTACCAGAGAACTGCCATCTGACGTGAGGTATAATACCATCTGGGAGTTCTCGGCGAGTCCCTCCAGTGTACCCAGTCTCCACTGAGCACCCGTATACCTTCTCTGATGTCAAACACCAATAGATATGGGATCATCCATCGCCCATCATATGGGTCAAGAAGAGCATACATTAGTCTACTCAAGAGTATCGATGCCCTGTCTCGGTACTCCCACGACTAGGAACATTTGAAGGATGTACTTAACGACTACTCTGTCCCTACTAGTATGGTCTGCATCATAGTCCTGGTAGTCAAGTACTCATCCTAAGGGCTTTATCAACATGTAACATAGAGACAATCAGAGTACATGTTAAGATAAAGAGTAACCAGATAGCATACTATCATGTCGAGCAAGAAAGTCCTCCCTATATATGTCCAAGCATCCATTACAATATACATCGTATGTACAGTAATGGCCTCTAGGGCATATATGTAACTAACAATCTCCCACTTGCACTAGGGCCATCTGTTGTGGTATCGCATACCCAACAATCGGCTGTGGTTGAAGTATCTCATACTCAACCATCCCATAAAAGTCTCTACTGGGAAATAGGCCTTTGTGAGTAGATCCGCGCTGTTGTCCTCTATTTCTACTCTCCTGACCTCGATCTCCCTGGAGATCAACCATCTCCATGATCAGGCGATACTGCCTAAGAATATGTCTGGATCTCTGATGGGACAGGGGTTCCTAGGCATAAACCACAACTCCATTGTCACACAATGGTAGGAACTAAGTTCATCTCATGAACTATTATATATATCCAGACTGCCTCTGTGGTAGTATCCTTGGTAGTGATTTATCCTGCCTTTATCGTCTAGTATGTCATGGTATCTAGCTTGGAACTCTTCCAACATACCATCTCTCCACTGAGGGTAAAGACAATGCCTGTGACTGACTTTCAGTCTACCTTACCACCCTGTAACCATTCCAGTGATTCTCCCTAGGATCGATTGATACCATCTCAGTACACCTAGCGAGAATCCTAACATCCATTTAGATCTATCTCATAGACCTAAAATCCAGGATTCAGGAGGTATCACATTGATCCTATATGGAGAATCCTTGTGATAAGAGGAGATTGACCGAGCGTAGCATAGGAAACTCCTTCCCTATCAAGAGTATGTCATCCACGTACTATACGAGGATGACCACCATACTCCCTACTACCTTTTTTTGTATATACAAGGTTCATCTACCATTTTGGTGAAGTCAAACTCTTTGACTACCACATCAAAACAGATGTTCCAACTCCGCGATGCCTGATTTATCCCATAAAACAACCTGCGCACGTTTCCGTTGCTCTCACTGTCTACGAAGCCCTCTGGCTGTATACTTATAGACACTGTCTTCCAAATTACTATTTAGAAAAGCTGTCCTGACACACAACCGCCAGATATCGTAGTCATGGTATGTAGCAATGGCAAGTAGGATCTGGATGGACTTAAGCATAGCTTTGAAAGTCTCAACTTTTCCATGTACACCTAGTAATCTTCTCAAGATATACTTGCTCCTGATGGGGATTTAACCCTTCAGATAAAGCTACCAAAGTCCATACTTTGTTGGTGTATATGGATTCCATCTCAGATCGCTAAGCATCCAGCCATACTCACAGAGTCCTCACTCTTGATGGCCTGCTCGAAACAAGTTGGGTCATCATCTTATGATGCAATCCTCGCTCCCACTATCATAGAGATACCAAAGTATCTCTCAGGTGGATGAGGAACCCTACCCGATCGGCGGAGAGGCTGAGGTTCGTTGGAAACTATTGAATTCTCCGGTTATATCAAATCATCAGCTGCAGTTTGTATAACTGGAACTCTTTCCAGTTCTACCTCATGACCACTAATTTCTTCACAAGAAATTCCCTTTTTTCTCAAAAGGTGGCATGCCGAGAAATAAAATATCTTTTGTTCCTCGATTCGGTAGAAGATATTCCCATGCTAATGCTTGGGATATCCAACAAACTTCCATAAAACCGACCTTGCCTCGAGTTTGTCCGGATTTTGCTTTTGACATAAGCTGGACAACCCAAATCTTAACATCATTAAGAGATGGGCTTTTCCCATACCATATCACATATGGAGTGGTAGGCACCTGATTTGATTGGAACCCTATTCAATAGGTATGCAGCTTCACAAGTGCATAGCCCCCAAAAGGAAATAGGCATCTCAGTAGCACTCATCATAGAGCACACCATATCACATAGGGTGCGTTTGCTCCGCCCCGATACACTGATGTGCTGTGGTGTATTCGGAGGAGTAATGCTGAGAGAGAATATCATTCTCCTTTAGAATAGTCCAGGAATTCCGTGCTCAAGTATTCTCCTCCTTGATCTCATCAAAGGACATAATACTTTTACCCGTTTTTGGTTCTCTACTTCTAACTTATATTCTGTGAATATCTCAAAAGCTTCGGACTTGTGTTTCAACAGGAACATATGTCTGAATCTTGAGAGATCATCAGTGAATGTAATGAAGTACAAAGAACCGGTCCTGGTATGTGTAGACAGTGGAGTTTCATACATCAGCATGTATCAATCCCAAAAGTTCACTAACTTTTTCTCTGTTCCCAATAAACATAGTTTTGGTCATTTATCTTTGTGACATGACTGGCAAGTTTCACAAGATGTAAATTCAAACTGAATTAAATATGCATCTTGATGTAACTTTAGCTAGTCGGGTCACATTGACATGACCTAGTCTACAATACCTTAAGAAGGATTTGTTCATTTCTGAACTCTTCCTCTTGTGTGTGTTCTGTACGTTAAGAACTGTAGTTTGATTTAAAACGTCTATGATTTTAGATAACGTGCCTGAACCGATCAACTCTTGATATAGGAAATGTTCAAAACATTATCCAACAATACAAAATTATATCCTTCTTTACTAATAAAGAGACCGATATGATGTTGTATATCAGGTTCGGTATCTAATAACATTCATTTAGAATCAATGAATTTGGTAATACATGGTGATAACTGCCAACATACTTGGCTGCAACACTTGCACCATTTCCAACTCTTGAAACTTATCACCCGTTCTCAGTTCTCTACTTATCTGTATCCCATGTAACATATTACATATGTGGGATCCTGATCCGGTATCTCATAACCAGGATGTAAAGGATACTGAGAAACAGTTCTCGGTAATGAACACACCCGAAGAAGATGCATCATCATGTACTTTCTTCGTTTGGGCGGCACGGGAATTCTGGTAATCCCCAATTTCCAGCTCGATCTTATAAAAATTATAAGTTGGAGCGGGACCAACGTTCCCTAGCGCAGTATAACAAGCGGGTTCGGTCAATACATCCGTATTATTATCTTGATTAAGGTGTGACATGGTCGCTACCTTGAGAGAGAGAGAAGAAAATACTCAGCGTATGCTCTTGTAAGATTAAATTGGTTATTAATATATCTAATCAGGATATCTCCCACTGTTTTAGTCAAATCTTCCTTCAAACCCTAAAAGGAAAGACTAGCCGGGATTAATTACACCCTACAAGTTCGCCAATCTTTCAGCCAGACCAGTGCCGGTACTTTGAGGAAGGTTCCCCGTGCTTTCGCACGGACCTAATTAAAATAAACCTCATTTTCCCAGGGGCGTAACTGTTGGAGATAGTGCCTTCAGAGTCAATTATTGGATCACAGGCACGTGATTGCAATGATTAAAGGAGGACCTATCCCGGTAGGACGGTCTTACTCAAGATGATAATATGCTATCTGGTTTATCTCTATCATCGTGTACTGCTTTAGGTGACCTTACGAGTCTCTATTACACGTTGATAGAGCCCCTAGGATTCTTGCTTGACTACCAGCAGTATGAGGGTGATCATATACGTGGGAGCTGGGGTCTATAAGCACATCCTTAAAAGGTCCCTAGTCGTGAGAGTTTCAAGATAGGGCATCGATTCTCCAGAGTAGACTAGTGTATATAGTCGAGACCCCGACGAGGGGCGGTGGCCGGTCTCATAAGCCATTGGTGTCAGTTGGTTCACCTAAGATGTATACAAGTGCTCATTGGGTTATGAGTACACCGGACAGGACTCGCCGGGAACCTGCTAGTTGGTATTATACCTGACGTCAGATAGCAGTTCCGTGGTGACATGTGTACATGTTAGTTCATCGACCTGAGATCGTCATTTGTCTCGTGTGAGTTCCCACTTTGCTTTGATTACTACCCTACCACGGCTCAAAGGAGTCGTGCAAACAGGTTTTAGTTGGGTACAATCCCGAGCCACATGGAGGCAGTGAGCGGATCTGCAGGGGTTCGTATCTCCCGGTATTGGGGGTGAGGTCGCGCTGTGTCTAGGAGAGCCAGTACATGAAAAGTCCTTGGCCAAGGCATGAGATTTGCTGGTAGGTATTCCAGTAGTATCTCAGGGTGTTCTGGGCTACACTCCGACACGACTTGTACCGCTTTTGGAGGTCTGACTTTTACCAACCCCCTAGGCCCGCCATGCGATGCTCATAGACGAACGGACCGGACTGTACGGATATTGTCACTGACAGGCTCAGTAGGGTGTCAGGATGAGTTCGCTCATCGACGTCTCTTTTGGTCAATAGCTGGTAGCCTGTCACGTATGGCTAATACCTCTGATGTGCTAGTGGTTAAATCCACAGCCATAGTATTGACGAGTTTTTGCATGGATCAGATACGTGCGGTATTGCATGGATCGCGATCAGACGGATTTTACTAGCCGGTTTTGGTTTAAGCCGGATCCTAGTATTTGACAGTGTAGTTTTGTCTCTTTGCATTTGTATTCAGTGGGAATACAAATGCGGGCATGTATATGCAGTCGCGGGGTTTTCCTGTAATTTATTACGGGATCAGTTTTCTGAAGTTGCCAGTTTGCATTCCGTTCCGGCCAGTTTTCCTTTGTTCCTTCACGGCCGGACTTTATCGTTGGAGGGGGTTATTTGCAGTTTGCAAATAACTTATTTGTGGAGGGGGTTTCTTGCATTTGTGGCTTCATCATCATGAGATTCCTTTTGAATCAATCCTAGCATTTAATGTGATGGTTTTGTGAAAGGATTGAAATGTGAGATGAGGGTGACTTTAATCTTGCATTATCTTTTCTTTTCTCCTCTTGTTATTGATTCATTCTTTTTTTTCCCACCCACCACTAGAGAGGCCGGCCATTCTTGGAAGGAAAAATGAGAGAAGTTCATTTTTGAGGGGTGGCATTTTTCTTCATCTCATTTCTTGCTAGGAAAAATGAAAGCACCATTTTTCCTTAACTTCATTCCTCCACATCCATGGCAACTTCCAAAACCCCAAAGAGACATAGCCTACCACACTACATCTACGGCAAATCTTGGACGCGTCGACTAGCCAATTTCGCGCCCGAGTTGCCTCGGTCAAGAGGTGGGAGCCCGTAAAAGAATTCGGCTACGTGGTGCCCTTTCCGACGAGGAGGTGACGAACGGAGATTCCGCGGGAGATCGAAGTGGAGATGAAGACCGAAGGACACGGATCACTTGGTATAACTCTCTATCTGTCTTTTAGTTTGCTAGTAGCTAGGTTAATGGCCCGATCCGGGATAAAAGTGCGCGGTGGTGCCGGTTTGCTAGTTTGCAAAGTTTTTCGTTTCCGCGTTTCCGGCGTCGGATCGACGGCCGGGGCGCCGCCGTGCACTTACATTGGTATCAGAGCCACGCCGTTAACCTAGTCTAGCTTGCTCTAGTATGTTTAAAACTCGATCGAACAAAAATCCCAAAACCCGTATTTTCAGTGCACTGGTTTCTGTTGAAATTTTATTAGCTCTAAAATTTTTTCAGGTTGTTGCAGAAACACAAGAAAGCAATTCTAAGAATTCTGGGAAAATTCGATGAAAAGATTCTTTAGTACGACCGCGGAAACACGGCCAAACCTCTGGTTTGGCCGCGGTTCCACAGTGGGAAAGGGCTATCTTTGCACCAAATTTTTCCAGTGGGCTTTTGAATAGGAAATAGGGGTTTGGGGACATTCTTTTTGGGCCCAGATTTTCTGTAAGTGCTACAGTACTGCTAGGGGCCCACTTCGCTAAATTTGTTCGATCGGATATTTTAAACATGTTAGTTCACAGTATTTACATTATATCTGCGACCGTGAATGTCACTCGATCGGTAAATCCAGTCTAACTGCTATAGCCCTTTTAGACGGATTTGCGAACGTGACATTCACGTTGATGTTCTGTGTTGTGCTGTGATGTTGCGGATTGGTCGTGGGGGATAGCCTGGATGCAATGGTAGTACAGTTTTGTTTTATATGTACATTTGATATTGCGGGGCGAGCGTCCGACATGTGGACTGCCGTCACTGCCTGTTTGTATTATTCTTTTGGGGCACGACCGGGTCGAGGTCGATGTACCCGTTGTATGTATATTTTACTTTCTGTACTAGGATTACCCTGCGGAGGGGTGCACGAATAGCCGGGTTCTAGAGGGCAATGGGCCCGCACCTCATGGCATTGAGACGGAGGGGGCTTTACTCTAGAATTGGCGGGCTATTCGCCGCACTCGTAGG
The DNA here is from genome assembly GCA_030015575.1 of Agapanthus africanus. Taxonomy (NCBI): domain Eukaryota; kingdom Viridiplantae; phylum Streptophyta; class Magnoliopsida; order Asparagales; family Amaryllidaceae; genus Agapanthus; species Agapanthus africanus. The sequence goes on along the minus strand of JASDDO010000014.1, from coordinate 456,515,615 downwards.
GGGTACAGGTTGACCCAGGAGGGGTGCCCAAGTTACCGGATTCCGTGAAGTACTGGGTGGTCCATTCACGTTGCTGAAGGGGGCTGCCTCGCTTTAGGTTTTGGCAGGTAACTTGCCGCGCCCGTAGGGGTCTAGGATTTTCATTGCGCAGGCTATCCACATGACCAGGGGAACGTCGGGTTTCAGTAGCGGCTCTATGAAACCCGGGGATTCCAGATATCTGTATTGTTCTGTGATGCTATACATTTCTGTGATGTTGCATTTTATCCCGCCTTGAGCGAAATATTATATATTGATATATATACTAGTAGATGTTGTATATGTTTTGCATCCGCGCTAGTCCAGTCCCCGCTCTGTCGTTAGTTAAGTAACCTAACGGGTGATGACGGGACCCAGTGGCGAATGCGGATGGCATATACGTACATCATTATTTTCGTTCTTTATTGGTGTGATCAATTGATGGGACTGCGTTGATTCGGATCAATGCAAGATAAACAAACCTATTCTGATGTTGTTGGAACATTTTTCAAAAAGCTGTTATTGCAAGGACGTTCTCTTTTGTTTTGCATAGTGGTATTCAGTTGGAATATCCTGCTCCTCAGTCGACGAGGCAAGGGCCGAGATCCCTTCACCGGGAGTGACCCCTTGGACAGAAGTTTGCATCAGGGAAATAACTTCACTATAGTCGTTTACTTTTGCTTTGCATCGTGGTATTCAGTTGGAATATCCTGCATCTCATTCTACGGGGAAAGAGCCGATATCCCTTCACCGGGAGTGACCTCTTTAGTAAAGGTTTTCGTCACTATATTTTTATAAAGCTATCCGGTTCCTTCAACGATATCAAGTTCATTACGTTAAAGGTTTTCGCCAGAAACCATTCGTAGCCCTCCGTCGTTTCAGACGGGTAGCACGTAGTATTCATGCTATGTTTGTTGACCTTCGTCAAGGCATAGTATATGGTAGCTGCTTGTTACCTTTCTACTGCATAGATAGATGCGTTGGTTTGGGACAGTCGTATAGCCTTGTTGACCTTCGTCAAGGGCTTGTACGGGTGGGTTCAAATTAACCTGGACAATGACGGGTAGAACTTGACATGTGACTTATGATTTGTTGACCTTCGTCAAGGTAATAAGAGCATGGGATAAAAATCACATCGGGAGTTTCTAAAGAAACTGAAACTTGCCAGATATGCGCATACCTTCTGGAGTGTGATAACGTGAGCGGATTCCGTCACGTTACCATGCGATGATAGTTGGATCCCGATTCCCACTGATGAGTTGGTTTACTCCTCGGGTGATCCCGGCTAATTCTTCTTTCAGGTTTGGGGAAGAATTTGACGTTACAGTGGGAGGTTTCCAGATTAGATAAAGTGATCACCATTCTGATCTAGGTTAGAGTGCACGCTGAGTGTTTCTTTTCTCTCTCTCTTTGGCAGCGACCATGACCCGACCCTAGACTATGACTCAGTGACCAAGATTAACCGAACCTTCTTAATACCGGCTTTTGGATTGTCAGAGTTGCAGACCTCATTGCCACTCCTACTTTTACCCTTTTCTCCTAGACACCCCGTATTACTACGAACGTCCACTTCCATTGGACAAAACCATCGTATGGTTATATACGAACTCGAAGGAATTTATTCGAGGATGGTTTCCGGTTCTGGAGAAAAAGAATAGGACTATTCAGTTGTCTTTTCCTTTTACCTTCTCTCAGATTGCGAGTACTCCTTGGTTTAGGAGATAGTACACCTATTACGCAAATTGGATAGTCTTCTTCCAAACCTTAGGCTGGTGCCGAACGGTAGGGAATGAAGAAAACCAGTTAGCTTAAACGGTGTACAGAAGGTATTAAGTAAAGACATAACAAGGGATTAGTAAGAGGGCAAAGTAAATTGCGACTTCTATTCACGACCAAACCAAATATTTCTTCGCCAATCCTAAATCACCTTTGTATTTCTCCAGGACACTCCGTATCACTACGAAGATCCACAGTTTATTGGATAATCCATCGTATGGTTATATACGAACTCGAAAGGAACTTGTTCCAGTTCGGGGATGGATTCTGGTTCAGGAGAAATAGGAATAAGGTTCATTCGGTTGTCTTTTATCTTCACCTTCTCTTGCATTGCGAGTGCTCCTAGGACTAGGACAGTACACCCATTACGCTTATTGGATAGTCTTCTTCCAAACCATAGGCTGGTGCCGAACGGTAGGGAAGGAAGAAAACCATTTGGCCTAAAGGGGTGTACAGAAGGTAATGACTAAAGACATGTAAAGGGATTTGGAGAGGTGGCAAAGAATTATACGGTTGCAGTTGTGAATCTGTATAATGGAAGAGGCATTACTAGGAATACCCGGATACCCCATCGAAACATTTCAATGTTTCAGTTTCACTGTGTATTGTTAAAAGAAAACTGATTTCCCAATTAGACACTTACTCCAGGGTATGTATTTACCATGTTTGATTCTCACATTTGTATGGTTTTACAGATGATGAGTGGGAGTAAGTTATTGGGAATTAGGTGATCATCCTCATTATATCGGGATTCGTTGTAATTGGTGATATTTGAGGAAGTCACCTGGGTTGTTTGTCGGACGGCAAATATTTGGTTTTGAATATCCGTTGTTATGCACCAATTTCAAATTGATATATCTGTACGTTTATTTTTATAGAGTGAGATATAACTTTTTGAAATTATGTCTATGACATTTACCTATATCAGTGGATGGTTAAGTAAGGAGCATTGAACAGCGGTGTAATTCTTCTTAACCATAAGTACAGTTTTCAACCTACGACACACAGTGAATGAGTCACTGGACTCAAGGGACTTATACAGAATATTTTATATTGTCCAGTGTCCATTAGGACAGAGGGGTTGGTCCTCGTACTATATTCAGTTTACTTATGACTTCTCTAGTTTCAGACAGGTGTTTCGTAGAAACACAGGGTCCAAGTTTTGAGAAGTTATAGGTATATGAGTAAAGTAGAGAACCAGGTATTGCAAGTATCGGGATTCTTCAAGGTGATCGAAGATGTAGATACTTGTGAATGGTATTCAGTTGAAAGTAATGATTAAGAGAACTAGCTTCTCTTTCAGGTTACTCATAATTGGAAGTACTCTTAAGTTGAGTAACGCTGATCGGCCTCCTTCCATTTAGATGACATGCACTGGAAACAGCTGCATGATTTGAATCTGGTTCAATTAAATCAGTGCCTCTTTTTCTGTATTGGATATAGAACAGTTCATATCTTGACATTGTTAGGGAGTTGTCTGGCTTATGCTTAAAACCAGACTCCGGATAACTCAAGGCACGTTTCCGTAATGGCTGTTTGTGGGTTGACCCGGGCTATGACGAGGGTTGACTTTCTACCATCTGGAAGATCAATAGTGATATTGTTCTTGACTCGCCACAGTTTTAATAAAAATGGATTTTTTCAGAAAACAGTAGTGGGAGTATGGTAGAACTGGAAGTGATTCCAGAACCGCAAACGATTACTGATGATTTGATAAGAACCTAAAGATTCAATTTGGTTTGACATTCCATTGGCCACTCCGTAGATATGGTGGGTAACCTCAGGCGCTCGAGAGGTACTTCGGTATGCTCAAGGACGGTGGCAGGGAGGTTCTTGTTTACCCAGACTTGCCATTGCTGTTGTTCTAGACTGTGAGACCCGGTAGGAGGATGAGTATAGCGTTGTTCTAAACTAGTTTTAGAAGTGCACGTCTATATCACTCTGCCAGAGGGTTGTCGTAGTCAGTGGGAGAAGCGGAAGCATTGGTGGACATCAGGCTTATGTCTATTTATAGACTAAAGCAGATATAGCGGATATAGATCATCTATTTCTGATGTGACAGTCATAGGTTTGACTTCATCAGAATAGGGGATGGATCTGTTAAGAAGGTAGTAGGGTGTGATGTCCTGGTATTTGGATGATATACACAGAGTAGGAAGTGATATTCCTATACTACGACCGGTTATACTTTGGTTGTCACACAGTAGTTTCTCCACATAGGAATTGGATCTTATATCGTACATTCTGGTTACTAGATCTATGGTTTTAGATCTAGATTTGGGTGGTTTTCCAATCTAGGTACTTAGACAGCATTCTATGAGTATTTAGAATGGACGACTCCTGGCACGGTAGTATACCTGCAGGTGATGGACTCACCCTCTCTAAAGGTGTCTTACAGACTAAAGGGGAGAGGGATGTGCATGATTGGCAGATCATTTGATTAGGCAATTGAGTTGATCATGAGATGTCAAGTACCACACCAGATGTTGTTTTTGCAGTAGATGCAATAAGTTGATATTGATCCAATCCTGGAGAAACAGTCGGAAGCAGTTTTAGAACATAAGTTGATGTTCTAGGGATATGATAACAACATTCTCCTTCGGGAGACAGTTATCAATCCAGGCTTCCAAGGTGACCTGGATGGCAGAGTGGCTGTTAGAGTTATAGTTTTCCCTCTGACGAGGGGCAGTATTTTGGACAGGTGGTCCAGGTGGATACTGAGGGAAGGCATGGCGCAGGATACTGATTAAGTTCAGTTGACGATACAGTCTAAGAAGTTTGGATTTGGAGTTCACTTATGTGCTAGGTCCCATCAGTTATCCAGACACATTCTAAGACAGGTATTGCTCATTTCGGGAGATGGCTTTCTCCGCGAACTTGAGATAAAGAGAGACATAGAAATAAACATCAGAGCGGATCCACTCACTGAGGCTATTCCTCGAACGCAATAGTTTCGCAAACGACCTTTGTGAGACTGACTAGTAGAGGAGTTGGGTGTTCGGTATCACACGGGCTGTGAGTATGCGACATCGCAATAATTAGCCTTGAGTGCAAGTGGGAGATTGTTGGAGATAGTGCCCTCAGAGTCAATTATTGGATCACAGGCACGTGATTGCAATGATTGAGGGAGGACCTATCCCGGTAGGACAGTCATACTCAAGATGATAGTATGCTATCTGGTTTATCTCTATCATCGTGTACTGCTTTAGGTGACCTTACGAGTCGCTATTACACGTTGATAGAGCCCCTAGGATTCTTACTTGACTACCAGCAGTATGAGGGCGATCATATACGTGGGAGCTGGGGTCTATAAGCACATCCTTAAAAGGTCCCTAGTCATGGGAGTTTCGAGACAGGGCATCGATTCTCCAGAGTAGACTAGTGTATACAGTCGAGACCCCGACGAGGGGCGGTGGCCGGTCTCACAAGTTATTGGTGTCAGTTGGTTCACCTAAGATGTATACAGGTGCTCATTGGGTTATGAGTACACCGGACATGACTCGCCGGGAACCTGCTAGTTGGTATTATACCTGACGTCAGATAGAAGTTCCCTGGTGACATGTGTACAGGTTAGTTCATCGACCTGAGATCGTCATTTGTCTCGTGTGAGTTCCCACTGTGCTTTGATTACTACCCTACCACGGCTCAAAGGAGTCGTGCAAACAGGTTTTAGTTGGGTACAATCCCGAGCCACATGGAGGCAGTGAGCGGATCTGCAGGGGTTCGTCTCTCCCGGTATTGGGGGTGAGGTCGCGCTGTGTCTAGGAGAGCCAGTACATGAAAAGTCCTTGGCCAAGGCAGGAGATTTGCTGGTAGGTATTCCAGTAGTATCTCAGGGTGTTCTGGGCTACACTCCGACACGACTTGTACCGCTTTTGGAGGTCTGACTTTTACCAACCCCCTAGGCCCGCCATGCGATGCTCATAGACGAACGGACCGGACTGTACGGATATTGTCACTGACAGGCTTAGTAGGGTGTCAGGATGAGTTCGCTCATCGACGTCTCTTTTGGTCAATAGCTGGTAGCCTGTCACGTATGGCTAATACCTCTGATGTGCTAGTGGTTAAATCAGGTTTTTAAAGTCCACCACACACAGTTACTCAGGTTTCAGGAGCAACGCTGTAGAGGCCGTATGGAGATATGGCAGGGTTCGATTAGATACATGCGGTATTGCATGGATCGCGATCGGACGGATTTTACTAGCCGGTTTTGGTTTAAGCCGGATCCTAGTATTTGACAGTGTAGTTTTGTCTCTTTGCTTTTGTATTCAGTGGGAATACAAATGCGGGCATGTATATGCAGCCGCGGGGTTTTCCTGTAATTTATTACGGGATCAGTTTTCTGAAGTTGTCAGTTTGCATTCCGTTCCGGCCAGTTTTCCTTTGTTCCTTCACGGCCGGACTTTATCGTTGGAGGGGGTTATTTGCAGTTTGCAAATAACTTATTTGTGGAGGGGGTTTCTTGCATTTATGGCTTCATCATCATGAGATTCCTTTTGAATCAATCCTTGCATTTAATATGATGGTTTTGTGAAAGGATTGAAATGTGAGATGAGGGTGACTTTAATCTTGCATTATCTTTTCTTTTCTCCTCTTGTTATTGATTCAATCTTTTTTTTCCCACCCACCACTAGAGAGGCCGGCCATTCTTGGAAGGAAAAATGAGAGAACTTCATTTTTGAGGGGTGGCATTTTTCTTCATCTCATTTCTTGCTAGGAAAAATGAAAGCACCATTTTTCCTTAACTTCATTCCTCCATATCCATGGCAACTTCCAAAACCCCAAAGATACATAGCCTACCACACTACATCTACGGCAAATCTTGGACGCGTCGACTAGCCAACTTCGCGCTCGAGTTGCCTCGGTCAAGAGGTGGGAGCCCGTAAAAGAATTCGGCTACGTGGTGCCCTTTCCGACGAGGAGGTGACGAACGGAGATTCCGCGGGAGATCGGAGTGGAGATGAAGACTGAAGGACACGGATCGCTTGGTATAACTCTCTATCCATCTTTTAGTTTGCTAGTAGCTAGGTTAATGGCCCGATCCGGGATAAAAGTGCGCGGTGGTGCCGGTTTGCTAGTTTGCAAAGTTTTTCGTTTCCGCGTTTCCGGCGTCGGATCGACGGCCGGGGCGCCGTCGTGCACTTACAGTAACCCCGTTGACACCTTTCTAGACACCTACTTGATCGGCTAATTGTAATGTGTAAAACTCTCTCAGGAGTAACTCTTACTCGCAGTGGGTATCGGGATCCAACTATCTCATAGGAGGTATGCAATCTCATTGCAAATTTCAACAGCTTCCCAATAATATTTTTCCCCAAGTGTCCTATGACCTTGACAGAGGTCAACAAACCATAGGTTGCTAGTCAAGTTCAACCCGTCATTTCCTGATTGAAGTAAACCCACCCGCACGACCCTTGACAGAGGTCAACAAGGTCGCACGACTACCATAAATCAATCACATCATATGCTTATGCAGATAAGCACTAATCAACTACCGCACACTACGCCTTGACAGAGGTCAACAAATGCAGCACGAATACTAACTATTACTTATCTGAAATGACAGAGGGCCACGACAGGTTTTTAAGAAAACCTTTTGCGTAATGAACTTGATCTCGTTGTAGAATCGAGTGATTTTGAAAAGGAGTGTTTTTGAGGCTCTTACTAGTTTTACTAAAGAGGTCACTCCCGGTGAAGGGATCTCGGCTCTTTCCTTATCGAATAAGGTGCGGGATATTTCACAAATACCGCTCTGCAAAGCAAAACTATAGAAGCAATCAAAAGACAAACTGAGTGTGTAGCATCTGCTAGTTTCGCTAAAGAGGTCACTCCCGGTGAAGGGATCTCGGCTCTTTCCTTATCGAATAAGGTGCTGGATATTCTACAAGGAATACCGCTATGCAAAGCAAGAACTAGAGCTACCGGTTTTTAAACAAGTTTCTACAACATCTTTAGGTTTCTTTTAGTATCATTAATCTCATTAATGAAGTCCCATTTTATTATGCTTCATAAGCATCACATTTGAAACGAAATCAGCAATATAATATATATCTCCTATATATAATATAAACATTCGTCTCAGGCAGTAATATGATCTCATCACAGAACATTGCAGCAGAAGAAAATATATGAAATATTGGATATACTAGGTTGTCCGTGTTTTAATACGAGCCTGTATAAAACACGGATTCCACGGTCGTGATGAATAGCCAAACCCACATCCCTAGACCCCTAAGAGAGCGGCAAGTAACCCTGCCTGTTCTAGAGTTAGGAGACCCGGTCTCGACTCCTCGAGATGGTCTCCCTCTGGACCCTAGAACCCGGTTACTTATGCTCCCCGCCTTGGGTCTATCCTAATGCGGAAAAGTAAATAATATACAATGGTGACATCATCCTCAGCCCAGAAGTGCCCCAATAAAAGAATATTACATACAATTGAATTTTACATGAATGAAAATAAAAACCCTCATCTCACATAAAACCCCCGGCTATTCAGAACACGACGATCCAAAATAACATATCACAGCAACACATAATATCTCATATCATCAACGTAAGCATGTATGCGTATCCCGATTGTCGTTGATGTATAGCAACGAAGCCGGCAATACCCCACATACAACGCTTACGGTCACAGAAAAGAAAGTGTAAAACTAAAACAGTTGATATCCGCAACCTTCTTAGACATCATAAACCCAACGTATCTCATACTTTGGATTTCATGCCTAACCAGATGAATTCCTTAGATATTGCATGCCTAACAATTATAAACCCTGCATTTTAGTTTCAATCTTGAAAACACTTTTCAACATCTAGTCGGGCAATTCAACAAGATTCCCGATATTACTGATCGAATGCTCGTCGGAAACTTTAGTAGACGACCGCACCCCCCGATACCGTCGACGAAGTGCACTAAGGCGGAACACCGCTGTCGCGAGTACCCGAATGGATGCTTTTAGCGACGGGGTTCTCCTACAGTCACTTGGTCGGAGCTATGGGGCGTGGCTATCTATTAAGTTTATCTGGCGAGTATCCACGTACGCTACGTGATTGCAACGGACTTTTGATCGCATCAAAATCCCGTGGCAACCGATCGTCTGAGACTAAACTGCTAGATTTATAACATTCAAATTAGTTATCTCATAACTACTTGTGGATTCCAAATATTGTATCACATTCCAGATAAATAGATAATGTTATACTTTCCGATCGAATAATCAAACACCCAAGATTTCCTAAATAGCTCAACACTTGAGCCGAGTTCAAAAATCCCAGAACATGTCACAGCCCCAATGAACCAACCGTAGAAGGGTCAAACCAACGCCTCACATGTGGCAACGCTAAACTACCACAAACCCAAGGGTTCAGTGGCAGTTTTGACGGTCACATAATCGAGTTAAGGTTACGTTCTTCTAGAGGGTCCACAGATACGCTTGCTTGATTTCCCGAAAGTTTTAAACTCGTGGAAAAATCCAACACTTGAAAATTTTCCGTCAGGGGAAAAAGTGAGTTATTGATATCCGTTCGAACTTTTTAACACGTTCTAAATTACTCGAAAAACTAAACGATGTTAAACTTTCCGATCGAATCAACGAATACAAAAGTTCTACAGAAAACTCTGTTAGTGTATATGCCCTAGAGGCCATTACTGTATCATACTAGTATGTATATTACTTGATGGAAGCTTGGGATATTCACCTTGTATTGACAATCTTGCTCAAAATAGTAGTATGCTACTTGGTTTGTTTCTGCTTTAATGTGTGCATGTGTTTCTTTTAGCATATCGCCTTTACACATTAGTGGAGCCCTTAGGATCTTTGCTTGATTACCAGCGTTGTGATGGCAGTCACACTCGTGGGGGCTGGGTAATCCATAAGCACATCCTTATGCAGGTCCCTAGTCGCAGGACTATCGAGACAGGGCATCGATACTCTAGAGTAGACTAGCGTATGCGCTTCTTATCCCAGCTTGGGAGACGGTCTGTCCCACAGCCGTCAGTACGTCGTACTTGAGATAGTATGCGGGTGCTCGTTAGGTTACGAGTACACTGGACAGGACTCGTCGGGAACTGTTGGTTGGTATTATACCTATCGTCAGTTATCAGTTCCCAGGTGACATGAGTACAACTCAGTCCGTTGACTTGACACTGTCACTTCGCCTCGAGTGTGTTCCCACTGTACTTTGATTACTACCCTACCACGGCTCAAAGGAGTCGTGCAAACAGGTAGTTTTTGGGTGCAGTCCCGAAGCACTTGGAGGCAGTGACGGTTAGACAGGATTCGTCTCTCCCGGTATTGGGGGTTGATATCGCGCTGTGTCTAGGAGAGCCATTACACAAAGTCCCAGGCCAGGGCAAACCAGATAGACTGGTAGGTTTCCAGTGTTATCTCAGGTGTTCTGGGCTACACTCCGGCACGACTTGTACCGCTAGTAGGGGACTGTCACATTCAGGCTCAGTAGGAGTTCAGATGGGTTTACCTCGTCATTCTTCTTATCGGTATCTACCTGGGGACCGTTACATACAGCTAGTGCCGCTTGCGGTCTGTGGTTAAACCCACTGCCAGCGTAGTGTCGAGTCTTTAGAGTCCCACACAGAGGGTTTTTCGCCTTTAGGCAAAATGAGTAGAGGTCGCATGGTTTTGCGACAGGGTTCGTTCACATCCGCGCACTTGTGCACGTATGGTGTCCGGACAGCTTATACTAGCGGGCTTTGGTTTAAGCCGGATCCTAGTATATGATTTGGGATTGGTTTTATCTCATTGTATTCATGTTCCTCGGAACACGGATACGGGTGTGTATGCACAGTTGACTGAGGCAGAGGCAGAGGACTTTCATTAGGGTTGATGACCATTGTCATTTTCTTAACCCTAATGTTTATGTGTGAAATATGATTTATTAATATTAGTTAATTATAATTGTGCATGGTTATGGTTGTTGACCATTTGACTATACTTGACTTGTTGACCTAGGTTGACAAGTTGACCTTCATCATTCCATATGAAAGATGTTCTTTGATCCTTGCAAAAGCATTTAATGTGATATGATAATGGTCATTTCTTGATTAACCATCACAATTATCTTTAGCTAATTATCTATTTTTCATAATTCACATATATGTGAGAAGGTTGCACTATTCTTCTCACTTGATCGTTTTCATTCTCTCTCCTCATCTTCCTCTCTCTCTAGCTCTCCCCTCTCATGAGTTGAGAACCATTTGAGCTTGAGATAAAACCCTCAAAAATACTCTCTACTCTTTCTAAGGTCCTAGGTTTAGCACACCAAGCACCTTAGTTAGTTCTAGTTTGAGGTTGGAGCCAAAAGTAGAGGCCCTCGGGTGGATCTTTCTTCGGCAAGAGAAGGCGACAAGGAGAACCCGTTCTTTCACTCCAAGGAGCAAGAAGAGAAGGACTTGAAGACCTAGGTATAACCCCCTTTCCGAGTAGCTAACTCTTTTTTGCTTGTTAGTTAGTTTTGTTTAGCAAAGATCCCTCCTTTACATAGTCCATGTTGCCTAGTGTTGTAAAAATCCGATTTTTCATAACGTTTCCGCCTCCCCGCAAGCACCAGGGTGGGCAACGTGGACTTACAGTGGTATCAGAGCCTAGCTAAACACAAACTAACTAGTTAGCAAAGTATTTAGAACTTCGATCGGAAAAAATCGCAAAACACATTTTCAAAAACCCTAGTTTCTGCCGATTTTTATTTCTGCTTTAAAAATAATAAATCATACATGAAAAATCGGCTCAGGATTTTCTAAAGACACCCACCAAAAACGATCCACTGAACTGGCCAAAGCGCCGCGGTTCCGCGGCAAGAACATGCTTCTTGCCGCGGATCCGCGGCCGAGTTGACTCGGCCGTGCACCGAGTTTGGTGCAGTGTACTTAGTTGGAGGTTTTGGGATTTTTAATATAGTTTGTTTCTACCCAGATTTTCCAGAGAACAATTTAGTTTTTGGGGTGGTCACAAATCCGTATTTTGATCGAATTTCTTTACACTTTGGCTAATGGGTTATATCTGTGATGTGATATATGTATTGAACGTCTACTAATCGCTATACGTCGATTAGTGGGGGTTATACATATCGGAGATCTGTAATGATTGATGGTTTGTGTGTATGAATTAGTTGGATTGTCATGGATGAATAGCCGGGGGGTTGTGAGATGAGAGTTTTCTTATTCTTTCAATTCTTGTAATATGTAAATTGATGTAATATTATTTGTATGGCCGCACAACCGGGTCGGGGTTGTAGCCGTCATTATATAATTTCTTTTTACTGTTTTTGCTCCTAGGATAGACCCAAGGAGGGGTGCACAAACTACCGGGTATCTCGAAGTGCCGAGTGGCCTACTCACGGTGTTGAGGGAGGTTGCTTCGCTTCGGGTACTTGGCGGGTAGTTTGCCGCACCCGTAGGGGTCTAGGATGGGGTTTGGCTATTCATTGCGATCGTGTAATCCGCTCTTCGTTATAGGCTCGTACGAAATGCGGATTCCTAGTATATCTAATGTATTCATCTGTGATCTGGAATGGCTATCATTACATGTGACGAATGTTTATATATATCTATATGATATCTATTTAGGCGTTGCTTATGTTTTGCATCCGCGCTAGTCCAGCCCACGCTCTGTCGTTAGTTAAGTAACATAACGGGTGATGACGGGACCCCGTGGAGAATGCGGATGGCATAAGCGTACGTCATATTTTCGTTGTTTTCTGCAATGGTAGGATTTAATGATGGGACGCATTGGAATTAATGCAAGAAAAAATAAACCAAGTAAAAGTCGTTGGAACACTTTCAAAACCACTCGGTTCTTTTCAAAACCAAATTTTAAATGCGGAGCTTGAGCCACTCCTTCTGAAAGCTATCTCGTTCCATCGATTATATCAAGTTCACTACGTTCACGGTTTCGCCAAAACCATTCGTAGCCCTCCGTCGTTTCACATGAATGGTCAATAAGTATTCAAGCTATGTTTGTTGGCCAAAGTCAAGGCATAGTGATTGGTAGCTATTGGGTATTCATGTGCAGCATAGATAGATGTGTTGGTTTGGGGCAGTCGTTCTACCTTGTTGGCCAAAGTCAAGGGTATGTGCGGGTGGGCTCAAATTAACCTGGAGAATGACGGGTAGAACTTGACATGTGACTTATGATTTGTTGGCCAAAGTCAAGGTCATAAGAGCATGGGGCAAAAATCCACATCGGGAGTTTCAAAAGAACTGAAACTTGCTAGCGCTGCATACCATTTGGAGTGTGATGATTCTGGTAGGATTCCTTCAGTTTTGTCACGCGATGATATTTGGATCCCGATCCTATTGTGAGTATATGCTACTCCTCCGGAACTTTCTCACTTACGATCAATGCTATAAACCAAGTAGGTGTCTAGAAAGGTGTTAGCGGGGCTACGCCCACAGGGAAAAGAGGTTACTTAATTAAGGAACTTCGCGAAAGCATTGGAAAACCTCCCTCGAAGTACCGACACTGGCCTGGCTGAACGGTTAAGCAAGTATTGTACGGTGAGATTGATCCCGACTAGTTCTTCCTTTATGGTTTGAGGAGGGATTCGAGAGACAGTGGGAGCCATCCTGATTAGACAAATTAAAAACCACTCTAAACTGTAGGGTTGCTAGGCACGCGCACAAGGGTCTACGAGGCATCAACCATGCCCGAATAAAAAATTAGCCGTGCCGAACTACCCGAATACGGAACTTTAAACTAGAGATTAGGCGATAACTTGTATGCTAAACAATTTAACACTAAGTGAGAGGGATCACAACCTTTGTAGATCCGGTCCTTCACTTCATATGCTCCGTGTTGTGGTCCCTTCGCTGTGATCATCGGGATCCGGGCTCTCGAGAGGTTCCACGAAGAGAATGACGCAACCTTTGCTTCCGATCTTCGATACTACGATGATCTACCTCGAAGTTTCTTTAACACAAGCTAACACTCATGAAATGATGTGAACACCCTCATCTAAATGGCAAGGGAAGATGAGGATGATGAAGTAGGAATTTTGCTCTATTTATTTATCTTTTTCTCATATTTATTCATCACCTTTGGAAAACCAAGAAAGCTTTTCCATGGAAGAATCAAGGAGGAAGAAGATGATCAATCCATTTGTGATGAATAGGAAATAATAATATGATAGATAAAGCAACCATGGTTCACTTAACCTATGTAGAGAATTGACTAGGGTTAGGGTTTTGGGTAATTAAAAGAATGAGTCATTTGTAAATATCTTACACATGACAAAACAAATCCTTCTAGAAACTTCTAGAAAGATTAACCCTAATCCGAACCCTAATCAAGTTTAAACTCCACTAAACGAGTTGCATTAGTTATCATATCATGTTACAATATTATATATCACATATATAATATTTACCGTAACAAAATAAAATAATACAATTAACATATATCGCATATATATCAATGTATTACCCGAGTGAGAAAAAGAATCTTTTAGTGAGCAAATATTAGTTAATGCAATTTAATATATCACATATATTATTATACATTAAATTATCGAATCAACACTTGATCCGACAATCCGGCTATATCGCATATAACCGGCTAATATTTATCCGTACCGATTCATCGAATCAACACTTGATCCGACGACCCGGCTGATATCAAATATCGCGAGAATAGAATACGGTATCACATATCGCATTATCCTCGGTCCCGCACATATCACATATGTGCTCCTACTCCGTTTTGCCTGAGTCAAGAAACCTCTGTGTAGGACTCTAAAGAATCGTCAATACGCCGGCAGTAGGTGATGATCATATCAAACACCCACAAGCTGCAAGCGGTCAGCTAAACGTAACAGCTACCCAGGTATTGAGCGCTCAGAAGATCAACAAGCAAGCCTGTACATTCTCCTGTGGATCCAAACAGTAACACTCCCGTACAGTCCGGTCTCGTCGTCTGATATGTCGCATATCTCGCCTAGGGGTGGTAAACGTCAGACCCCAGTAGCTTGATAAGTCGTGTCGATTTGAGGTCTATAACAGTTAGAGAAACTACTGATAACACTTACCAGTAAATCTCAGCAACCCTGGCCAGGGATTTCCGGTTATAGCCAATCGAACACAGCACAACATCAACTCCCTATACCGGGAGAGACGAATCCCCTCCTATCGCTCATTGCCTCCATGTGATTCGGGACTGTACCCAAAAGCCACCTTTTTGCACGCCCTCTTGGACGTGGTATGATGGAAATCAAAGCACAGTGGGAATCACACAAGACTCTATGACGATCTCGGGTCAACAGACTACTCTGTACCAGTGTCACCGGAGAACTGCCATCTGACGTATGGTATAATACCATCTGGGAGTTCTCGGCGAGTCCGTCCAGTGTACCCAGTCTCCACTGAGCACCCGTACACCATCCTTGATGTCAAACACCGATGGATATGGGATCATCCATCGCCCATCATATGGGTCAAGATGCGTATACGCTAGTCTACTCTGGTGCATCGATGCCCTGTCTCGATACACTCTCGACTAGGAACAGTTATAGGATGTACTCGCCGACTACCGTGGCCCCACTAGTATCATCTCATCATAGTCCCAGTAGTCGAGTACATATCCTAAGGGCTTTATCAACATGTAACATAGAGACAATCAGAGTACATGTTAAGATAAAGTACAACCAGATAGCATACTATCATGTCAAGCAAAAAAGTCCTCCCTATATATGTCCTAGCATCCACTACAATATACATCATATGTACAGTAATGGCCTCTAGGGCATACATATAACTAACAATCTCCCACTTGCACTAGGGCCATCTGTTGTGGTATCGCATACCCAACAATTAGCTGCGGTTGAAGTATCTCATACTCAACCATCCCGTAAAAGTCTCTACTGGGAAAAAGGCTTTTGTGAGTGGATCCGCGCTGTTGTCCTCTGTGTCTACTCTCTTAACCTCGATCTCCCTGGAGATCAACCATCTCCATGATCAGGTGATACTGCCTAAGAATTATATCTGGATTTCTGATGGGACGGTAGTTCCTTGGCTAAAAGCCACAACTCCATTGTCACACAATGGTAGGAACGAAGTTCATCTTATGAACTTATATTTATCCAGACTGCCTCTTTGGTAGCATCCTTGGTAACGATGTATCTTGCCTTTAATCGTCTAGTATGTCACGGTATCTAGCTTGGAACTCTTCCAACATACCGTCCCTCCACTGAGGGTATAGACAAGCCTGCGACTGACATTCAGTCGTCCTTATCACCTTGAAACCTTTCCAGTGATTCTCCCCAGGATCGATTGATACCATCTCACTACAACTAGTGAGTATTCTAACATCCAATTTAGATCTATCTCATAGATCCAAAACCCAGGATTTAGGAGGTATCAGTTTGATCCTATGTGGAGAATCCTATGATAAGCGGAGATTGACCGAGCGTAGCATAGGAAACTCTTTCCCTATCAAGAGTATGTCATCCACGTACTCTACGAAGATCACCACCATACTCTCTACTACCTTTTTGTATATACAAGGTTCATCTACCATTTTGATGAAGTCAAACTCTTTGACTACCACATCAAAACAGATGTTCCAACTCCGCGATGCCCGTTTTATCATATAAAACATCTTGCACATGTTTCCGCTGCTCCCACTGTCTACGAAGCCCTCTGGCTGTGTACTTATAGACGCTCTTTTCTAAAACATCATTTAGAAAAGCAGTCATGACACCCAACCACCAGATATCGTAGTCATGGTATGTAGCCGTGGCAAGTAGGATCTGGATGGACTTAAGCATAGCTTTGAAAGTCTCAACTTTTCCATGTACACCAAGTAATCTTCTCAAGATATACTTGCTCCTGATGGGGATTTAACCCTTCAGATAAAGCAACCAAAGTCCATACTTTGTTGGTGTATAAGGATTCCATCTCAGATCGATAAGCATCCAGCCATTCTTACAGAGTCGCACTCCTGATGGCCAGCCCGAAAACTAGTTGGGTCATCATCTCATGATGCAATCCTCGCTTCCACTGTCATAGAGAAACCGTAGTATCTCTCAGGTGGGTGAGGAACCCTACTAGATCGGCGGAGAGGCTGAGGTTCGTTGGTAACTATTGAATCCACATTCAATAGGTATGCAGCTTCACAAGTTCATAACTCCCTGAAGGAAATAGGAACTCAGTAGTACTCATCATAGAGCACACCATATCACATAGGGTGTTATTGCTCCGCCCCGATATACCATCGTGCTATGGTGTATACGGAGGAGTAATGCTGAGAGAGAATCTCATTCTCCTTTAGAATAGTCCAGGAATTCCGTGCTTAAGTATTCTCCTCCTTGATCTCATCAAAGGACATAATACTTATACCCGTATTTTGGTTCTCTACTTCTAATTTATATTCTGTGAATATCTCAAAAGGTTCGGACCTGTGTTTCAACAGGAACACATGTCTGAATCTTGAGAGATTATCAGAGAACGTAATGAAGTAAAAAGAACCGGTCTTGGCATGTGTAGACAGGGGACTTTCATACATCAGCATGTATCAATCCCAAAAGTTCACTAACTCTTTCTCTGTTTCCAATAGACAGAGCTGTGGTCATCTTATCTTTGTGACATGATTGGCAAGTTTCACAAGATGTAAATTCAAAACCATTTAAATATGCATCTTTATGCAACTTCAGCCAGTCGGGTCGCATTGATATGACCTAGTCTACAATGCCTCAAGAAGGATTCGTTCATTTCTGAACTCTTCTTCTTGTGTGTGTTCTGTATACTAAGAACTGTAATTTGATTTAGAACGTCAATGCTTTTAGATAACGTGCCTGAACCGATCAACTCTTGATATAGGAAATGTTCAAAACATTATCCAACAATACAAAATTATATCCTTTCTTTACTAATAAAGAGACTGATATGATTTTGTATATCAGGTTCGGTATCTAATAACATTTGTTCAGAATCAATGTATTCAGGTAATACAGGGTGATAGTGACCAACAGACTTGGCTGCAACACTTGCACCGTTTTCTGTCTCATGAAACTTATCACCCGTTCTCAGTTCTCTACCTTTCTGTAGCCCATGTAACAGATTACATATACGGGATCCTGATCCGGTATCACATACCCAGGACGTAAAGGATACTGAGAAACAATTCTGTGTAACGAACACACCCGAAGATGATGCACTCCTTCTGAAAGCTATCTCGTTCCATCGATTATATCAAGTTCACTACGTTCACGGTTTCGCCAAAACCATTCGTAGCCCTCCGTCGTTTCACATGAATGGTCAATAAGTTTTCAAGCTATGTTTGTTGGCCAAAGTCAAGGCATAGTGATTGGTAGCTATTGGGTATTCATGTGCAGCATAGATAGATGTGTTGGTTTGGGGCAGTCGTTCTACCTTGTTGGCCAAAGTCAAGGGTATGTGCGGGTGGGCTCAAATTAACCTGGAGAATGACGGGTAGAACTTGACATGTGACTTATGATTTGTTGGCCAAAGTCAAGGTCATAAGAGCATGGGGCAAAAATCCACATCGGGAGTTTCAAAAGAACTGAAACTTGCTAGCGCTGCATACCATTTGGAGTGTGATGATTCTGGTAGGATTCCTTCAGTTTTGTCACGCGATGATATTTGGATCCCGATCCTACTGTGAGTATATGCTACTCCTCCGGAACTTTCTCACTTACGATCAATGCTATAAACCAAGTAGGTGTCTAGAAAGGTGTTAGCGGGGCTACGCCCACAGGGAAAAGAGGTTACTTAATTAAGGAACTTCGCGAAAGCATTGGAAAACCTCCCTCGAAGTACCGACACTGGCCTGGCTGAACGGTTAAGCAAGTATTGTACGGTGAGATTGATCCCGACTAGTTCTTCCTTTATGGTTTGAGGAGGGATTCGAGAGACAGTGGGAGCCATCCTGATTAGACAAATTAAAAACCACTCTAAACTTGCAAGAGCATCATGCTAAAGTGTTTCTTTTCTATCTCCTAATTGCAGCGACCAATTATCATGACTGGACTTAAGTTACTTCTAGATAAAAACATACTGACAGGGCCAAACTACAAAGATTGGCTCAGGAATGTCAAAATGGCAATCACTTATGAAAAGTTGGGGTATTTTCTTAACACCAAAGCTCCCCCTGTCCCAGGTCCCAAAACCAGCGTCGTGGATAGGGAAATCTGTAAGACCTGGTAAATCGACTGCGCGAAGGCCAAGTGCCTCGTGCTTGCCTCTATGGACAACGAACATCAGAGGAGGCACGGGAATATGGACCTCGAATCTATTTTTCTCCATACAAAAGAACTGTATGGAGAGCAATCTCGTATCGCCAGATACGAAGTGTCGAAGAAGTTGTTTTCGGCAAGATTGGCCGTCGGATTATCGGTAGCGGAACACGTGCTTAAGATGATTGGCTACATAGAGGAGCTCGCGGACCTTGGGACCACGTTGGAGAATGAGCACTATACGGACTTGATTCATCAGTCCCTTCCTTCCACTTACGCCCAGTTCATCCTGAATTTCAACTTGCAAGAAAAAGAAGTTGAACTTTCAGAGCTCCTCAACATGCTAAGGAGTGCAGAGGGCACTGATTGATCTTTTCCGGATGTGTCGGTATTTAGAAACTTGTGTGAAATCACAACCAAAAATATTTGACCGCAATCAATAACTGTGTCGGTTTGTAGCGCATTAGTGAGTGCGGATCGTCCACAGGGATTGCGCGATTCGTTCATATTTTGTTTTGTTTGAATCGAAAATTTAATGAAAAGAAAAGAGAAAACGATTCAAGATTTATATCGATGAATTCAAGAATCAACTATTCTAATCTAGAATCAAGAAAACGATAAACATCAAGAATCAAATATCGATAGAATTCCAATCAATTTAGGGTTCAAGATTTGAAGTAAAGCTCATAGGAATCGATTAGATCGTAGATGTGAAGAAGATTCGAAATTACGATTTCTTATCCATTAACAAATTGATGCTAAATCGATGTAGATTCATCGAGGATCAAGGATCTTGCGAAGAATTAGGGTTCTTCATCCTATCCTTTGTCCTTTCGATGAATAACATTCACTAGATAGCTTCTTGAAAATTGAATGATCGATCGTTGATCTCTAGATCGTGCGAAAGGAATCAAGAACACATTCGCATCGATCTAGGTCATCGATCCTTCAATTTTCAAGAATTTACAATTGTTATAAGACTTAAGAAAATGTTTAAAGATTTGTCAACATCATCATTCTACAATCGTTTCGATTCCTCCACGAGCGGAGTTTTATTCAAGCATCATCATGAAGAATACATTCTAGAATTGAATACGAATCATAATGCTCGAATTGAAAATAAGCAAGTTTAAAGAATCTTCACCTTTATTACATCAACAAGTAGTTACAACTCTCAAGAATTACAAGAGGAAGGAACTTCGATCGTCGAATCTAGCATCGCTCGGCTCCTTAAGTCGTGGATCGGCTTGGATCTCGTGCTCCGTTGAAGTCCGGCTTCGCTTCAAAGGATCGTTGAAGACTTGCTTTTCTTGCACTCAAAGGATCTTGAATTCTTGATCTTGGATTGGATTAGGGTTAGGGTTTTGAGGTGGTAGTTGTTGGGTTGAAGATGAAGAACAACCACAATAATTGAATTGAGGAACAATGAACAACTAGAGATTAGCCAACAATGAGCAACCTTGAACAACCAAAGATTAGCCATTTCTAGTGAGCCTTGGGGTCTTTTTATAGGTTTCCCAAACCCTAGGTCTAGGATTTTGAATTTTGAATTTCCCTCCAAAAGTTTGTTGTAGGGAGAGGCTTGTAGAAGTAGTTAGTTAGGGATTAGCTTCTACCCTAAGCTAGGAGGTTAGGGAGAAGGTTCTAGGTTCTTAATGGAGTTTAGGTGAAGCTTGTTGTGGAAGCTTGGGGTGTTTAGTTAGGAACCCTAGGGCTTGCTGATCTGGCAGAATGTTCTAGAGTAATCTAGAGATTGCAGTGTCTTTCAGAAGTGTGGAAGCTGAGATAGGAGTTCTGGGCTGAAGCAGAGATGGTGACGTGGCATGTCCGCTGCGGAACCGCGACGCAAGGCGGCTCCGGCCGCGGTTCCGCGGCCAAGTGGCTGGCTCAAGGCTTGCAACTTCATGATATGTTTGCTTCTGTAATTTGATGTCTTTTCTGATATGTTGAATTCCTGAATTCCTTCTAGATCATTGCCAGATTCCAAATCCTTGAGTTGGCGTATTTTTTAGCAGTCTTTGTTGTGTAATTTTGACCGATCTCTTGGAATTTCCTGCACAGACTTCGAAACACAAGTTGCGATATGCAAGAATGATGCGATGCTAAGAAATACAGTCAATTTCCCTTATAGTGCCGGTTTTAAAGTCTAACACATGCAATCTGATATTTAACGACTGTTTTGCTAATATGTGCTATATGAATGCCGAACACTTCTAGATGAGTGCCAATGATAGGGAAATTGCCGGTTAAAAGATGCAGTATTTTCGACTGATCAAATTCCCCCAAACTTATTTTCGATCGTCTCGAGCGAACTTTTTTTTAAAAAGAACGAGAAAATAAAGAAAGAGAAAAACTAACTAGCACACTTTCGTAGGCAACCCGATTGCACTGAGCACGTGCAACAAGCCTTTAAACCTCTAGGTGTCCCTCATAGGAGGAGTGTTGTCTCCTGAGGGTTTTCAGCGGATTGCACCCACAAAATCCAATAATAAAAGGAAGATCATGAATATTACATTTAAAGACAAGAATTGTAAAAGAAAGACTTTGAAAATTAGGTTTTCCAACTAAGCTAGCTTTTCGGTTGTCATGAGCCCTATCTTAATAGTCATGAAAAGATGTCAGAAATCACATCCTCCCTCAATAAAACATCGTCTTATTCTTCATTCCTATCTTTCTTCCAAACATCGATCATATAACCCTGCGTGTGTGTAAAGGACATCCCTACACGCGGAGAATTCAATTCAAGCTATCATACTCTTGCCCATCAGCCTCAGACTTTTTAATTAATGAATATTTAGATGAGATTGCTCACACACTTTCATGCGACCGTTAATACTTCTTGAGGTACTAACCGACCGATTACTCATGTGCTTTCTTATTTGGTGTATTTTTCTCGTCTTGCACCACCTAAGCCTTAGCAGTGACTCCCAGACCAGTTGGCCTTAGGGCACTAGGTGAAGAGGCACCCTCGCTATATTTTTTTATTGCCGCCTTGGCGATAACAAAACCAGTGTCCATTTTTATCACAATTTTATATTTTCTTCATTTTTTATTTCCTTCATACATCGGCTTTAAGACAAGAGCATTTCAAGGTATCCTCTACTATCCCGAGTTTCAAGACGTGTGTAAGTGCGAATAGCAGGGTATCAACGTTCAAAATGTTTGGCTTCCAGAATAGAAACTATTTTTCAGACTTATTTTTATCCTCAGATTAGTGACGTCCTTCATCTTACTAACCCTTGAGACAACGGCTCATAACTACTTATTACTAGTTCGCATAAGAAAACTTCTAATTTTCTTGGTTTTCTTAAATTTTTCTAATCTCATGGATGTAAATTTTTCACTATCTAATCTTTTATTATCTTATTTATGTACAAAAAATGTTAAATATTAAAATATTTTTATATTTTGAAATTTTTTCAATTTTTATGGATTTTTAAATTTTTTTAATTTAATTTTTATAGGGTTTTAAAGAAATGATATGCAAATGATGCAAAAATAAGCACAAACCTCCACCAAACTTGTTTTCAACAGTGTCCTCACTGTTGCCAACCATTATATCTACAAAACCTGTAAGTCTGGGAGGAATTTATTAGTGGGGGCAAAATATATAAGTGAAGATCCTCCCCCAAACTTATTCTTTTCACTCACCTCCACTCAAAAGATGATGCAGTGATATGCAGGATATGGAAGTGAGACGAAGGAATTTTAATCCAAATAAAATGGCTCCTGTAAGAACAAGAGCACCTCTGTGGGGTCAGTGGAAAAATACGGCTTTAGTCTATATCCATTGACTTTAAAAAATGTGCCGTTTTTAACATTTTCTACCTCTACTACCCCGTGCGGGTATACAGACCGTACAACAAAAGGTCCCTTCCACCGAGATCGAAGCTTACCCGCGTGAAGCTGTAGTCGTGAATCATAAAGAAGGACTTGTTGACCAGGTGAAAATGTTTTCCTCAAAATGTTTTTATCGTGAAAAACCTTAGTCTTATTCTTTACGATTACAACATTATCATAAGCTTCATCGCGGAGTTCGCTTAGCTCATTTAGTTGCAGCTTCCGAAAGTTGCAGGCTTGGTTTAGGTCAAAGTTGATTTCCTTAATAGCCTACAATGCTTTATGCTCAATCTCGACAGGTAAGTGACATGCCTTCCCAAACACTATCTTATATGGAGACATCCCTAGGTCGGTTTTAAATGCAGTTCGGAATGCCCAAAGAGCATCCGTCAGTTTGGTCGACCAGTCTTTTCTATTCTTAGCAACAGTCTTCTCCAAAATTCGTTTGATCTGTCTATTCGAAATCTCAGCCTGCCCGCTCGTTTGGGGATGATAGGGTGTAGAAAGTCTGTGGTTGATTGCGTATTTCTGCATCAGAGTCTCGAAAGACCTGTTGCAGAAATGTGTCCCATTATCGCTAATGATAGCGCGTGGGTGTCCAAATCGCGAAAAGATATTCTCTTTTAATAACTTAATGACAATTTTCCTGTCATTAGTGCGACATGGAATGGCTTCAACCCACTTTGAGACATAATCAACCGCCAACAGTATGTACAAATTCCCAAAGGAGTTGGGAAAGGGACCCATAAAGTCAATGCCCCAAACATCAAAAATTTCAACAACTAAGATGGGTTGCTGAGTCATTTCATTTCTCCGAACCATTCTAGCCTTTTCGATGAAAGCTTAGCTTGAAATTCTACCCGTGTACTGACATTTGTGTACAGGTTTTGCAATAGTCAAATCCGTCCTTGAACAAGGTCGGCCAATAAAATCCGCATTGCAAAACCTTCTCCACCGTCTTTTTAGGACCGATGTGACCCCCTCAATCCCGATCATGATAAAAAGAAAGAACACTCTTGAACTCTTCTTTCGGGACACACCGGCGAATGATCTGATCAGGAAAATACTTAAACAAATATGGATCATCCCAGTAAAAGTGTTTTACTTGGGATAGAAAACGGTATTTGTCCTGTTCTAACCAATCGCTGGGTATAAGTCCCGTGACAAGATAGTTCACAATATCCCTGAACCAAGGTTCATTGGATACGCTCAAGAGTTGTTCATCGGGGAACGAATCATTGATCGGCAGGGTCACAAGGGAAGAAGAGATGTGTGAAAGATGGTCGGCTACCACGTTTTCACATCCTTTCTTATTTTTGATAACAAGATCAAATTCTTGTAACAGAAGGATCCAACGTATTAGCCGACCTTTTGCATCTTTCTTCGCCAGAAGATGTTTTAAGGCGGAATGGTCAGTGTACACAACTATAGGAGAGCCAATCAAGTAAGGCCTGAATTTTTCTATTGCAAATACAACAGCCAAAAGTTCTTTTTCGGTAGTTGTATAGTTGATTTGGGCATCATTCAGGGTCTTACTTGCATAGTAGATCACGTGTGGCATCTTTTCAATGTGCTGTCCTAAGACTGCACCTACTGCAAAATCGGATGCGTCACACATCAGCTCAAAGGGGTAGTCCCAATTTAGAGATGATAGAACGGGGGCTATAGTAAGAGAGTGTTTGAGTGAGTCGAAAGCTGCCTCACAATCCGAGTCAAAGTGGAAGGTCGTATCCTTGGCCAAGAGAAAAGTTAAGGGTCTAGCAATTTTGCTAAAATCCTTAATGAATCTCTTATAAAAGCCCGCATGGCCAAGAAAAGATCGAATATCTTTGACGCTTTTGGGATGATGAAGGTTTTGAATGACATCTATCTTAGCTCTGTCAACCTCAATGCCTTTCTGTGAAATAACATGTCCAAGCACAATTCCCTCTTGGACCATGAATTGACATTTTTCCCAATTCAAAGTTAAGTTCTTCTTTTTTCAATGAGTAAGAACTGCGTCAAGATTCGCTAGGCAATCAGAAAAAGAGTCTCCAAAAATTGAGAAATCGTCCATAAAGATCTCTAAAAAATTCTCTACCATGTTAGAGAATATCCCCATCATACACCGCTGAAAGGTAGCGGGAGCATTGCATAACCCAAAGGGCATGCGGCTGTAAGCGAAGGTACCAAAAGGACAAGTAAAAGTGGTTTTATCTTGATCCTTTTTGGCGATGGGGACCTGATTATAGCCAGAGTATCCGTCCATAAAGCAATAATACTCTCGTCCAGCTAAGCGTTCCAGCATTTGATCAATGAATGGTAGAGGAAAGTGGTCTTTCCTCGTAGCGGCATTGAGTTTTCTGTAATCAATACATACACGCCACCCAGTTTGGGCGCGTGTCTGAATCAACTCATTCACCTCATTGGTAATAACAGTGATGCCGGATTTCTTAGGGATGACATGTATAGGACTCACCCATTGGCAATTGGAGATTGGGTATATAATACCACTATCTAGGCATTTGACGATCTCTTTCATCACCGCTTCCTTCATGAAGGGATTCAACCGTCTCTGTGGTTCTCGGGTTGGTCTGACATCATCCATCACATGTATATGATGTTCTACAATCAAGGGACTAATCCCTTTGATGTCCGCCATAGTCCAACCAAACGCCTCTCTATTAGATCTCAATACCGATAAAAGTGCATTCTCTTGCTCTGATGCTAGAGAAGCGAATATTATAACCGGTAAAGACTCATTCTCACCTAAATATGCATATTTAAGATGAGAAGGTAAAATTTTGAGATCTAATACTGGCGGAGAAATGATAGAAGGTGGGATCATTGAGTGATTTTTGGAGTCACAAAGAAGCTCATAGCCTGTGAAAGATACAGACTCGGGTGGTGATAGGTCAGGAGTATCGGACTCAAGTGTAGGAAAAGTGTCCTCACTAAGATCATGTGTAAGATCAAACAGTGATGTGGTAGTGTCGTCGAGATCTGTAAAGCAAAGTTCCTCAGCTCCGCAATTTTCGGGAGCGATCTCGTGGACAGAGCACACATCAAGAATATGAGCAGAGGGTTCTGATGGCTGACTTCCAACTTTGTAGATGTTTAGTTCAATGGTCATATTTCTAAATGATAAGTTCATTGAACCATTTCTACAGTTAATAACAGCGTTGGAAGTGTCAAGGAAAGGTCGACCAAAAATCACCGGAATTTAGCCCCGGGGGTTTGCTACAGGCTGTGTATCGAGTACAATGAAGTCTACAGGGAAAACAAATTCCCCGACCTTTATAAACACATCCTCTAGTTCATCCCTTGGTTTAGTGATTGAACGGTCTGCCATTTGGAGAGTGCAGTGAGCAGGTTTTAACTCTCCAATCCCTAGTTGCTCATATACAGAATATGGAAGTAGGTTAACACTTGCGCCAAGGTCTGAAAGAGCACGATTTATGTTTTTACCCCCAATAGAAATCGATATTGTAGGACATCCTGGGTCCTTACGTTTCTTTGGTAGCTGTGGGATAAAAGCAGTGCTAATATTATTAGACATGAAGACCTTCTTCGACACTTGAGTCTTCCTCTTCCTAGTGCACAAGTCCTTAAGAATTTTCGCATAAGCGTGGACTTGTTGAATCGCATCTAGGAGAGGGATGTTGATGTTAACCTGTTTGAACATTTCCATAATTTTCTCCATATGTAGACTCGATTTGTTACCCCTTAACCGATTCGGGTAAGGAGCTTTCGCAATAAGCACCGGGTCCATCATAGGAGAAGAAAGTGGGGGTAGACGTGATCCCAAAAGAGGAGTGAGGACCGTCTGTGGAGAACTAGAAGGGCTATACTGAGGTGTCGAGCCTAGTGGGAAATGGAATAGGCTCGCGAGAAGGCGGTGGGGTAGAAGAACAAGGATCATAAGTAGAAGTGTGTGTGTGAGGAAAGGTCTCAGCCGAGGTGTTATTGATAGGATTTTCAATATCGTCAATTCCTTCCCCGACATGGTTGTTCAGCACTCTTCCCGATCTCAACGTTGTGACGGCATTTACATTGTAATGCCCAGGATTCGGTAGGGGTTGAGATGGAAGTTTCCCTTTTTCTCTCGCACTCATTTCGGCTTTAAGTCGTGCAATTTCAGCTTCCATCGATCTGATACTCTCAGCTTGGGACGCTGAGTTTTTCTTTATCTCACTGACGGAAGATCTAACCTCAGCCGAAACCTCTATGAAATTTGACAAAAGTGATTTCATGGTTTGAGTGAATTGAGAGAATTCTTCAGAACAGGACCACTGCCTAGGATTAGACTGTGCAGGAGTGTTGACGTGGTTTTGGAAATTTTGTGACTGGTAGGGGTGCTGAGTGAGTTGAAGTGGTTGCTGTTGTGGTGGAAGAGCCCTTTGGAAATTATTTTGGCTTGGAACCGTGTTTTGAGATTGTTGTTGTTGGTTCCAAGCAAAATTCGGGTGATTCCTCCAACCCTGATTATATATGGAAGAATATGGATCATTTCTAGGTCTTTGAAATGCGGCATTAGTATGCTCGTGACCTTGAAACTGAGAGTTTAATGGACATTCTTCCGTTAAGTGAGAAGGATCAGAACATCACCCACATACAGTTTTGGGGAGCGACATTGGGTTTAGGGAGGCTGCTGAAAATTTGTGTTCCATAGCTTCGAGCTTCTTTTGCATTGCTGCCATCTCAGCTCGAACACCTATGGATACATCTATTTGGTGTACGCCATCCCTATTCAATGATTGGGTTCCACTCTCCCACTGTAGTGATTTTTCAGTGAACTCTTCTAAAAATTTCTAAGCTTCCCCATCATCCTTGGTCATAAAGGTGCCTTGACACATGTTTTCAAGGTTCTGTTTAGTGTTTGGGTTAATGCCCTCATAAATGATTCGGCAAAGATCCCATCTCGGGATGCCGTGATGAGGACATTGAACCAATAGATCCTTGAAACGTTCAAAGCATTTAGAGAATGGTTCAGTAGGAAGCTGGGTGAATTGATTCAGTTCGCTACAGATTTGAGTTGTCTTTTGCATTGGGTAAAATTTCTTAAGGAATGCCGCAACGAATTCTTCCGAATTTGTAATAGAGTGTGCGGTAGTGTTATATAGACACTTCTCGGCCATATCGCACAAAGTAAATGGAAGAAGTCGTAGACGCATAGCATCCACAGAAAGTGTAAGTCCACATTGCGACCCCCGGTTCTTACGGGGAGGCGGAAACGGTATAAAAATCAATTTTTAGCGCATGGGGCAACATGGACTAACAAAGTCGGGATCTTTTCTAAACTAAACTAGCAAACATGCAAAGGAGAGTTAACTACTCGGCAAAGTGGTTATACCTAACTTGAACTCCTTCTTCTTGAAACCTAGTAGAGGTTGATGGTTCTCTTCTCGTCGCCTTCTTCCGTCGAAGATGGATCCACCTGAGGGTTCAACCTTCGGGCTCTTTCTCGAACTTGGAGAGAACTAGAATCTTCGGCTTGCTAAACCTTTGATCCTAGAGTGAGTAGAGAGTGTCTAAAGGGTGCTTTTCTTTTAAGGAGAGGGATTCTCAACACATGAGAAGGGTTCTCCTTTTGCTAGAGGAAGAAGAAGATGAAGTGAGGAGAGAGAAGCTAAATGATAGAAAATGAGCTCTTTTCTTTTTGCAACCATAACAAAAAGAAAAAGAATTATCAAATTAATAATAATAATGAAAATGAAAAGGTTGATGGAAGGTTTTGGAATGACCATTATCATTTCAAACATTAAATGAATTTGCTAGAATCAAAGAGCATCTTTCTTTTGTAATGATGATGGTCAAAACTTCAACCATGGTCAACAAGTCAACCATGGTCAACAAGCCAACAAAAAAACCAACCATGACACAATTTCATTTTATTATATATTATTAATTGATATAACATAAATCCATTAGGGTTTGGAAAAAGACGACTGTCAACTGTGCACACACACCCGTTCCGAAACCCTAATGAAAGTCCTCTTCCTCCTCCTCAAATAACTGTGCATACACACCTGCATTCTTGTTCCGAGGAACATGAATACTGAGAGATAAAAGCAACCCCAAAACATATACCAGTATCTGACTCAAACCAGAGCCATCCAGTAATATCCGTCCGGACTCCAAACGTGCACAAGTGCGCGGATGAGAACGAACCCTGTCACAAAACCATGCGACCTCTACTCTGTTTTGCCCAGAAGCGAATACCCTCTGTGTGGGACTCTAAAGACTCGACACTACGCTGGCAGTGGGTTTAACCACAGACCGCAAGCGGCACTAGCTGTGCGTAACGGTCCCCAGGTAGATGCCGACAAGAAGGCTGACGAGGTGGAACCCCATCTGAACTCCTACTGAGTCTGAATGTGACAGTCTCCGTACAGTCCGGTCTGTTCGTCTAATACATCGCATGTCGGGCCTAGGGGGCGGTAAAACGTCAGTCCCCTAATAGCGGTACAAGTCGTGTCGGAGTGAAGCCCAAAACACCCTGAGATAACACTGGAAACCTACCAGTATATCTCGCTTGCCCTGGCCAGGGACTACTCGTGTAATGGCTCTCCTAGACACAGCGCGATGTCAACCCCCAATACCGGGAGAGAGGAATCCTGTCTAACCGTCACTGCCTCCAAGTGCTTCGGGACTGCACCCAACCACCACCTGTTTGCACGACTCCTTTGAGCCGTGGTAGGGTAGTGATCAAAGTGCAGTGGGAACACACTCGAGGCGAAGTGCCAGTGTCAAGTCAGCGGACTAAGCTGTACTCATGTCACCTGGGAACTGATAACTAACGATAGGTATAATACCAACCTGTCAGTTCCCGACGAGTCCTGTCCAGTGTACTCGTAACCCAACGAGCACCCGTATACTATCTCTAGTACGACGTACTGATGGCTGTGGGACAGACCATCTCCCACACTGGGATGAGAAGCGCATACGCTAGTCTACTCTGGAGTATCGATGCCCTGTCTCGATAGTCCTGCGACTAGGGACCTGTATAAGGATGTGCTTATAGATTACCCAGCCCCCACTAGTGTGACTGCCATCACAACGCTGGTAATCAAGCAAAGATCCTAAGGGCTCCACTAATGCGTATAAGTGATATACTGAAATAAACACAAGTACACATTGAAGTAGAAACAAACCAAGTAGCATACTACTATATTGAGCAAGATTGTTTATACAAGGTGAATATCCCAAGCTTCCATTAAGTAATATACAAACTAGTATGATACAGTAATGGCCTCTAGGGCATATACACTAACAGAAAGTTATGACGTACCCATCATTGCGCATACGTTTTCAAATTTGGTGATGAAAACGTAAGCGTCCTCAGTCTTGAGTCCGTGGAATTTGGGTAAAAGGTTGATGTATTGGGGTTTAATTTCAAAATTATCCCCGTTAGCTGGTGGAATGGATAAGCAGGTCGAAAGAGGACCTCGCAATGGATAGCACCTCTCTTGGAGAGAGATGCGGGGTGGATTCTGCGCACCAACGGACGGCGGCAGATTAGTGTTAAAAAAACTCGATAGAGACGGATCCATCGATGTGGGTATGGTGGTGGGTAAAGAAGAAGTAAATGGAGAAATACCGACTTCGGAGTCGATAAAGGGTACGCGGACTAAACGGGCACTAGAATCCCGTGTCCAGCCTATCTTGCACTAAAAAGGGTTAGTACAAGTGGCAGCGTGACTTATAATTAGAGGAAATGAATGAATGAATGCGGTGTTTGTTTTGAAAAGTGATACGGATTTTTGAAAAAATGATGCAAGCACAACAAATGCAACACACAAAACCCTAATTCTAGGGGTCACCTAGGTCAAATCTCTAGACCGCTCCTAACTGCCAAAAGACAAGTCGCAGGATAAATCCTCCACTGCCTCTTTGTCTCTCCTGTGGCCAGGTAAGTGCCAGGTAAGTGGGAGGTTCTCCACTACGTAAGTAGTGTGCCTAATTAAGTAACCACTAGCTTTCGACACACTTGCCTTAGACACCACAAGAGAAACGCGGATAAGCAATGAATTACCCACGGCCTTCTTCTGTCCTAAGTGAGCGCGACGGTCCTTAGAGTCATCTCTAGATTTCTTTTAGTTAATGAGGGTCA
Source organism: Agapanthus africanus (assembly GCA_030015575.1). Classification (NCBI taxonomy): domain Eukaryota; kingdom Viridiplantae; phylum Streptophyta; class Magnoliopsida; order Asparagales; family Amaryllidaceae; genus Agapanthus; species Agapanthus africanus. Next base: position 456,484,687 of record JASDDO010000014.1, on the reverse strand, counting down.
ATGCGGATGCAAATTTTGCGATTTTTGGGGCTTAGGAAGGGTAATGAACTCCCCACCTAATCTGGATTTGGTCTTTTCCCCTTAATGTCCGTATTAATTATGCAAACAACCACAAAATCAAAACACGCACAATTTAATTTTTGCTTTTTGCGGCGCTGCGATTTTTGCAAAGAAGCCTGCAGAAAAATGTTAATTGGAGCAGATTTAGGAAGGAGATAAGAAAGATAGAGGCTCACTGTGAAAATTTTGCACGGAGATCCCTTCACATAGGCGCGGAACTGCCGCAAAAGGGCGCTTAGACCGCGGGTACGTGACCCTAGGTGCTGATCAATGTGCCAAAATTTAACAGCAAGCTGCTGTTAAATCCTTCAGCTCTCTGGAAATTTCCAAATTTTTTTTCAATTGCACAGCAAGCTCCATATTTTCCTTGCAATAGACCACAACAAATCGTTTAGATTTTGCGCGAATTTTGATCACAAAATTGTAATGGAATAAATCTTTCAATTCAAATTTCAATATAGAACGAATTAGCACGCGATCCCCGGCAATGGCGCCATTTGATTGATCTTTTCCGGATGTGTCGGTATTTAGAAACTTGTATGAAATCACAACCAAAAATATTTGACCGCAATCAATAACGGTGTCGGTTTGTAGCGCATTAGTGAGTGCGGATCGTCCACAGGGATTGCGCGATTCGTTCATATTTTGTTTTGTTTGAATCGAAAATTTAATGAAAAGAAAAGCGAAAACGATTCAAGATTTATATCGATGAATTCAAGAATCAACTATTCTAATCTAGAATCAAGAAAACGATAAACATCAAGAATCAAGTATCGATAGAATAGTAATCAATTTAGGGTTCAAGATTTGAAGTAAAGCTTGTAGGAATCGATTAGATCATAGATGTGAAGAAGATTCGAAATTACGATTTCTTATCCATTAACAAATTGATGCTAAATCGATGTAGATTCATCGAGGATCAAGGATCTTGTGAAGAATTATGGTTCCTCATCCTATCCTTTGTCCTTTCGATGAATAACATTCACTAGATAGCTTCTTGAAAATTGAATGATCGATCATTGATCTCGAGATCGTGCGAAAGGAATCAAGAACACATTCGCATCGATCTAGGTCATCGATCCTTCAATTTTCAAGAATTTACAATTGTTATAAGACTTAAGAAAACGTTTAAAGATTTGTCAACATTATCATTCTACAATCGTTTCGATTCCTCCACGAGCGGAGTTTTATTCAAGAATCATCACGAAGAATACATTCAAGAATTGAATACGAATCATAATGCTCGAATTGAAAATAAGCAAGTTTAAAGAATCTTCACCTTTATTACATCAACAAGTAGTTACAACTCTCAAGAATTACAAGAGGAAGGAATTTCGCTCGTCGAATCTAGCATCGCTCGGCTCCTTGAGTCGTGGATCGGCTTGGATCTCGTGCTCTGTTGAAGTCCGGCTTCGCTTCAAAGGATCGTTGAAGACTTGCTTTGCTTGCACTCAAAGGATCTTGAATTCTTGATCTTGGATTGGATTAGGGTTAGGGTTTTGAGGTGGTAGTTGTTGGGTTGAAGATGAAGAACAACCACAACAATTGAATTGAGGAACAATGAACAACTAGAGATTAGCCAACAATGAGCAACCTTGAACAACCAAAGATTAGCCATTTCTAGTGAGCCTTGGGGTCTTTTTATAGGTTTCCCAAACCCTAGGTCTAGGATTTTGAATTTCCCTCCAATATTTTGTTGTAGGGAGAGGCTTCTAGAAGTAGTTAGTTAGGGCTTAGCTTCTACCCTAAGCTAGGAGGTTAGGGAGAAGGTTCTAGGTTCTTAATGGAGTTTAGGTGAAGCTTGTTGTGGAAGCTTGGGGAGTTTAGTTAGGAACCCTAGGGCTTGCTGATCTGGCAGAATGTTCTGGAGTAATCTGGAGATTGCAGTGTCTTTCTGAAGTGTGGAAGCTGAGATAGGAGTTCTGGGCTGAAGCAGGGATGGTGACGTGGCATGTCCGCCGCGGAACCGCGGCGCAAGGCGGCTTCGGCCGCGGTTCCGCGGCCAAGTGGCTGGCTCAAGGCTTGCAACTTCATGATATGTTTGCTTCTGTAATTTGATGTCTTTTCTGATATGTTGAATTCCTGAATTCCTTCTAGATTATTGCCAAATTCCAAATCCTTGAGTTGGCGTATTTTTTAGCAGTCTTTGTTGTGTAATTTTGACCGATCTCTTGGAATTTCCTGCACAGACTTCGAAACACAAGTTGCGATATGCAAGAATGATGCGATGCTAAGAAATACAGTCAATTTCCCTTATAGTGCCGGTTTTAAAGTCTAACACATGCAATCTGATATTTAACGACTGTTTTGCTAATATGTGCTATATGAATGCCGAACACTTCTAGATGAGTGCCAATGATAGGGAAATTGCCGGTTAAAAGATGCAGTATTTTCAACTGATCAGGCACCCTACAGAAAGGTAGGGAAACATCCACTTTGTTTGTAGGAGGATCTTCCTTTTCTAGGTCCAGGGCGAAAGCCAAGGGAAAGAAGAAGAAAACCCCCGCCAAACCAAGGGGCGGTGTTAGAAAAGTGGATACGAAGGGAAAGGCAAAAGCAACAAAGGTAGCGGGGAAGCTTGTGGATAAGGAAGAATGCTTTTACTGTCACAAGAGTGGACACTGGAAGAAAGATTGCAGGGCTTGGAAGGCCAGAACACAGGATCCGAAGCAAGTTGCGGCTTCATCTTCAGGTGTGTATGTTATTGAAAACTGTCTATCAATAAACTCTACGTCCTGGGTATTGGATACCGGATCAGGATCTCATATCTGTAATTCTTTGCAAGCGTTGAGAAAGCGTAGGTTTTTGAAGGCAGGTGACATGACCCTCAAAGTTGCAAACGGAGCTAGCATGGATGCTGAGGCCGTAGGGGACTATCACCTGGGAATGTCAGATGGATATGTATTGGTTTTACGTAATTGCTTTTTTGTACCCAATGCAACTTGTAATATCATTTCTGTATCTTTGATTTCTAAAGAAGGTTATGAATTTGTGTTTGTTAGTAATGTTGTAAACATTCACCTTAATCAAGTTCTGATTGGATCAGGTACATTAAGCAATGGTATATACGTATTAAACCAACCACAGATTTTCAATGTCCAGAATACACACAAAAGAAAGTCTCCGGAAACAAATCAGACTTTCTTATGGCATTGTAGACTGGGTCACATCAATGAGAGAAGGTTGACGAAGTTACATATAGAAGGATATTTGGATCCGTTCGAATATCAATCATATGCAACTTGTCAATCCTGTCTCAAAGGAAAGATGACAAAGACTCCGTTCACTGGACACGGAGTAAGAGCGAGCGAGCTCTTGGGACTCGTACACAGCGACGTGTGCGGTCCAATGTCTACGCATGCACGAAGCGGTTATTCTTACTTCATTACTTTTACAGATGACTTTTCAAGGTACGGATATGTCTTCTTAATGAAACATAAATCCGAAGCCTTTGGAAAATTCCAGGAATATAAGAATGAAGTAGAAAAACAAACAGGCAAAAGTAACAAGACACTGAGATCTGATCGAGGTGGTGAATACTTGAGTGCCGAGTTCCTGGATTACTTAAAAGAGAATGGAATTCTCTCTCAGCTTACTCCTCCATACACTCCGCAACATAACGGTGTATCGGAGAGACGGAACCGAACCCTATTGGATATGGTACGGTCCATGATGAGTAACGCTGAGTTACCGCGATCATTCTGGGGATATGCACTAGAATCAGCTGCATACCTTTTGAACCGAGTTCCAACTAAGACTGTGCCTACTATACCATATCAGATGTGGTGTGGGAAGAGACCCTATCTTAATCATATTAAGACATGGGGATGTCCAGCTTTTGTCAAAAAGCAGCATGCGGACAAGCTCGAGGCACGCTCAGTACAGTGCAAGTTTGTGGGATATCCAAAGAACTCCAAGGGATATTTCTTCTATTGCGAAGAGGAACAAAAGGTTTTTGTTTCTCGTCATGCCCACTTCTTGGAAACAGAGTTTTTGGAAAATCAGATAAGTAGGAGCGAAATAGAACCGGAAGAAATTCCAGAACCACGAGCTATTACTGAAAGCTTAATAGAACCAGAGGGTTCGAAAGATCAGGAAATTCCTACGCCGCTCCGCAGAAGTAGTAGGCAGTCTCATCCGCCCGAGAGATACTACGGTTTTTGTTATTGTATATGTCCTAGGGTCCATTATTGTATCATACTAGTTTGTATATTACTTAATGGAAGTTTGGGATATTCATATGTATATAACAGTCTTGCTAAACATGGTAGTATGCTACTTGGTTTTTCTATCTTAATATGTGAGTATACGTATTGATAGAGCTCTTAGGATCTTGCTTGACTACCAGCGTTGTGATGGCAGTCATACTAGTGGGGGCTGGGTAGTCTACAAGCACATCCTTATTCAGGTCCCTAGTCATAGGATTATCGAGACAGGGCATCGATACTCCGGAGTAGACTAGTGTGTACGCTTCTCATCCCAGTTGGGGAGATGGTCTGTCCCACAGCCGTCAGTACGTCGTACTGGAGATAGTATGCAGGTGCTCGTTAGGTTACGGGTACACCGGACAGGACTCACAGGGAACTGTTGGTTGGTTTTATACCAGTCGTCAGTGAACAGTTCCCAGGTGACATGAGTATAGCATAGTCCGCAGACTTGACACTGCTACTTCGCCTCGAGTGTGTCCCACTGTTCTTAGATTTCTACCTTACCACGGCTCAAAAGAGTCGTGCAAACAGGTAGCAGTTGGGTGCAGTCCCGAGCACTTAGAGGCAGTAGCGGTTAGACAGGATTCGTCTCTCTCGGTATTGAGGGTTGATATCGCGCTGTGTCAGAGAGCCATTACGCAAAGTCCCTGGCCAGGGCAAGCGAGATTTGCTGGTAGGTTCCAGTAGTTTATCAGGGTGTAATAGGCTTCGCTCCGACACGACTTATACCGGTATTAGGGGACTGACGCTTGCCGCCCCGTAGGCCCGATATGCGATAGTCTTAGACGAACAGACCCGACTGTACGGAGATTGTCACATCAGACTCAGTAGGAGTTCGGATGGGTTTCCTCATCGGCCTTCTTATCGACATCTACCTGGGGACCGTTACGTACAGCTAGTGCCGCTTGCGGTCTGTGGTTAAACCCACTTCCAGCGTAGTAGTCGAGTCTCTAGAGTCCCACATAGAGAGTTTCCCTACTTCAGGAGAAACAATATAGAGGTCGTATGGTTTTACGACAAGGGTTCGAACACATACGTGTGTTTACGCACGTACGACATCCGGACAGTTTTTACTAGTCGGCTTTGGTTTAAGCCAGTTTTTAGTATCCGGTTATTGGATTTATACAGTCTAAAGTTTTTCCGTGTTTTCACGGATAGGAGGGGCGTTGTCGTAATTGCGCGAGAAGCTTCTAGAAGATGGTGACTTGGGTGTTAAGGTGGCATATGCATTAAATGAGATTAGCGAGTCATTTGAGTGATTCATCCAAGTCATTAATGCATCATAAATGCTTAATGACTCATGGAGATGAATCACCCTCTTATATTTATTAAGCATGATGATTAATCATTCATTTTATTTTGTTGGATAAATCATAATGCTTGATATATATTATGATAGTTTATTATCTCATCTCATTCTCTTGCTCACTTTCTCTCTCCTCATGCTCTCCCTCTTCAAACCCTAATCTTCCCCTCTCATGTGTTGAGACCAAGGATTAGAGTAGACTACTTAATCCTTAACCACTCTCTATATCACCTAGGTTACTTAGATTAGCGATTTATGAAACTTAGTTATCTCAAGTTAGAGGTGAAGCTTGTAGTTAAGCTCTCGGGTGGATCTTCTACTACATAGAGAAGGCCGGAGAGGATGTGGAGATCGACAAGACGAAGGACTCGGTTCTATAGGTATAATCACTTATCATAGTAGTTAACTCTTCTATGGTTTCTTGTTAGTTATTGTTTATGCAAAGATTCTCGGTTAGTCGATGTTTACGCCTAAAACAAGATCGTTTTTCATTATTCCGCCTCCCCGCAAGTCGTGGGGTGTTGTACATCGACTTACAGTGGTATCAAAGCCTCGCTAAACAATAATTAACTCATTAGCAAAGTCGTAAGAATTTCGAACGCAAAAAGAACCGGAAACATCATCGAATTATCACAGTTTCTGTCGAATTTAAAACAGGCCATAAAATTTTTTCAGGGACCTTCAGAATAACATGCATATAATAATAGGGCTACTGAAGAAATTTGGACTCCTAACTCGACCAACTCACCGCGGAACCGCGGCGGATCCATGCGATCCGCCGCGGATCCGCGGCCGAGTTGGGGCCGAGTCAGCCCAAACTTCTTCAGTAACTCTCCTGTGTTAATAGTGATGTTTCTGGGATATTTTATTTTCTGCTCAAGTCTCAGGTGCACAGAGAAGTTTTGGGAGTAGAATCTAAAGTGTTTGCTCGATCGAAATTTTACGATGTTTGCTAATATGATTATATCTGTGATTGTATTATGTGTTCGTAAACCTCCCCTAACTGCTAGTATGTCGGTTGGCAGGGGGTTGCACATTTCTGTAATGGTTTTTACTATTTATGGTTGTGAACTGTATTGGACCATTGTGATGATTAGCCGGGGTTTGAGATGGGTTGTTATATTCATTCATTCAATGTAATTGTAATATGTTGTAATATTATTTTGTGGGGCACATCCAGGTTGCGGTTGTAGCCACTGTTGTATTATTTCATTTTACTGTTTTTGCTCCTAGGATAGACCCAAGATGGGGTGCACAAACTACCGGATACTTTGAAGTGTTTAGTGGCCTACTCACTTTGTTGAGGGAGACCGCTTCACTTCGGGTATTTGGCGGGTAGTTTGTAGTACCCGTAGGGGTCTAGGGTGGGGTAATGGCTATTCATCACAACTGTGTAATCCGTCTTTTGTTGCAGGCTCTAAACAAACACGGATTGCTTGCAAATCCAATAAAGTTCATATGAGATCTAGAATGCCTATTATTGCGTCGGACGAATGTACAATATCTATATATGATAGCTATTTAGACGTCACTTGTTAGTTATATGTATGCCCTAGAGGCCAGTACTGTACATTGGATGTATATTGTAGTGGATGCTAGGACATATATAGGGAGGACTTTCTTGCTCGACATGATAGTATGCTATCTGGTTGCTCTTTACCTTAACGTGTATACTGATTGTCTCTCTATTACATGTTGGTAAAGCCCTTAGGATGTGTACTTGACTACCTGGACTATGATGCGGATCATACTAGTGGGGACATGGTAGTCCATAAGTACATCCTTCAAAGTCCCTAGTCGTGGGTGTATCGAGACGGGGCATCGATATACCAGAGTAGACTAGCGTGTACCTTCTCGACCCATACAGATGGGCGATGGATGATCCCATATCCATTGGTGTTTGACATCAGAGATGATATACGGGTGCTCAGTAGAGACTGGGTACACTGGACGGACTCGCCGAGAACTCCCAGATGGTATTATACCTCACGTCAGATGGCAGTTCTCTGGTGACACTGGTACAGAGTAGTCTGTTGACCCGAGATCGTCATAGAGTCTTGTGTGGTTCCCACTGTACTTTGATTTCCATCTTACCACGTCCAAGAGGGCGTGCAAAACGGTGGTTTTTGGGTACAGTCCCGAGTCACATGGAGGCAATGAGCGATAGGAGGGGATTCGTCTCTCCCGGTATAGGGGGTTGATGTTGCGCTGTGTTCGATTGGCTATAACAGGAAATCCCTGGCTAGGGTTGCTGAGATTTACTGGTAAGTGTTACCAGTAGTTTCTCGAATTGTTATAGATCTCATATCGACACGACTTATCGAGCTATTGGGGTCTGACGTTTACCACCCCTAGGCGAGATATGCGACATATCAGACGATCAGACCGGACTGTACGGTAAGTGTTACTGGTTGGATTCACAGGAGTGTGAGCGGGCTTGCTCGTCGATCCTCTGATCGCTTAATACCCGGGTGGCCGTTACGTTTAGTAGACCGCTTGCGGCTTGTGGGTGATTGATATGATCTTCATCTGCTGCCGGCGTATTGACGAGTCTTTAGAGTCCTACACAGAGGTTTCCTGGCTCAAGCGAAACGAAATAGGAGCGCATATGAGATATGTGCGGGACCGAGAATGATACCAGTATGTGATACTATATTCGATTCTCACGATTTGTGACATTGATCGGTTATATGCGATATAGCCGGGTTATCGGATCAAGTGTTGATTCGATCAGTTGTTACTGTTGATATTAGTCGGTTATATGCGATATGACCGGATCATTAAATCAAGTGTTGATTTAATGATTTAATGCATAGTTATATATTTGATATATTACTTTGCATTAACTAGTATCGGTTCACTTAAGATGGATTTTCTCACTCGGATTTGCGCATTGTATATGCGATATACTTTTGTGCACTTGATTGTATCATGTTTGATGATACATGCTTAATTGGTTAAGTGTAAAGAATTAAACCTTGGTTAAGTATATGGTTAGGTTTTTATTTATTTATCCATTCATTTATCTATTTCATTTTGGATTAATAAAGAGAGAAGAAAACAAAATGGTTGCTTTAATTCATGAAGTTTCTTGAAGCTTCATGCAACTTTGACCATTTTGTCTTCATCTCCTTAACCTAACCATTCACTAACCTTAGTCTATTCTCTACACCTAACTATGGTTGGAATTATGATAAGAATTCATTTTCTTTTCTATTTGAAAGGACTTATCATAACTTCATCATCTTCTTCTTCTTCTTCTTCAAGATGAAGAAGCTTCACTTCATCAATGGTGAATTGAGCAAATGAGTGAGAAATCCAAATCTAAAGAGAACCCACTTCCTATTTCTTCATCCTCTACCTCTTGCCAAGTAGTAGAGTGTGTTTCCTTCACAAGTTTTCTTCACTTGGTGAAGTTGGAGCTTGATCTAGTGATGCCTCGACGTAGATCATCTTCGGCATCGTCGTCGATGACCTAGCCCGCTTCTTCTCCGATGAAGCCGACGCTAGAGCCCGGGATTGCATGAGGACAGCGGAGAGGACTTCATCACGGAGCCGTGGAGGTGGAGGACCGGATCTACAAAGGTTGTATTTCCGTTTAAACTTTAGTTAAGTTGTTAACTAGTTTCATTTTCGCCTAAACATCTAGCCTACGATCCGTTCTAGGGTTTCTCGGCACCGTTAAATTTTGAAATTGGCATGGTTGATGCCTTGTGAGACCTCATTAGGGTGCCTAGGAACCCTACAGTGGTATCAGAGCCTAGCTAGAGCCTTAGGCGATGCGTAGACGGAATTGGAAGTCCGATCGAACCGAAACCCAAACCCTAATTTGCTCTCTGGACTTTTTCCAAAAATTGGGTTTTTTCCAGATTAAAAATATGCAGAAAATTCAGCAGGAAATTCTAAGAATTACGATGCAAAAATTACCTAATGATCTTTCTAAAGTGCGGCGGAACCGCGGAATTAGCGTGCTAATGCGGCTGTTCCGCGGCCCTTTTGTCTTATCTCCCATTGAATTTTGCACAGTAACTCCTTTTTTTCAGTGCTGGTTTTCCTAGGAATTTTTAATCTAAAATCAAGAGTTGAGTATTTTGGGTTGTATTGGGAGTTCGTACATTCGATCGGATTGTCAAACTTTGTCTACGTGTCTTTCCGGATAATTTTTTGAATATGTTAAAAAGTTCGACCGGATATAAATACCCAATTTTTCCCCTGTCGGGAAATTTCCAAGTGTTGGATATTTCTGTAGTTTAATCACGTTCTAAGTAGTGCAAGTAACACGATGGTCCCTCTAGAAGACAACAAACCTTAACTCGATTATGTGACCGTCTTGAACTACCCTTTGAACCTTAGGGTTTGGGGCAGTACGGCGTGCCACATGTGAGGCGTTGGCTTGACCCTTCTACGGCTGGACCGTTGGTACTGAGGCACGAAGTGGATGTTTTTAAACTTGTTTCATGTGTTGATCTGTTTTGGAAAACTTGGGTGTTCGATTGTTCGATCGGAAAGTTTAACATTTTCTGCTTATCTGGAATGGGATACAATAATTGGAATTCACATCAGAGTTATGTGATAACTAAATGAATGTTATAAACATAGCAGTTTAGTCTCACTTGATCGGTTGCCACGGAATTTTGATGTGATCAAAATTCCGTCGCAATCACGTAGCGTACGCGGATACTCGCCGGATAAACTTATTAGACAGCTACATTCCTTAGCCCCGACCAAGTGACTGTAGGAGAACCTCGTCGCCGAAAGCATCCGTCCGGGTGCTCGCGACAGCGGTGTTCCGCCTTGGTGCACTTCGTCGACGGCATTAGGGGTGCGGCCGCCTACTGAAGTTTGCGACGAGCATTCGATCAGGATGTGGGGAATCCTGTTAAATTGCCCGACTTGATATTGAAAAGTGTTTTCGATAATGAGACTAAAATGCGGGGTTTATAAATGTTAGGCATGCGATGTCTAAGAAATTCATTTGGTCAGGCATGCGATGTCTGAGGTGGTTGCGAATTCCAACTGTTGTAGTTTTACACTTTCTTTTCTGTGACCGTAAGTGTAATATGTGATATCGCTGGTTTCGTTGCTATATGTCAACGACAATTGGGATGCGCGTGTTTACTTACGTTGATGACATGTGATGTTATGTGTTGCTGGATATGTTATATTGGATCGTCGTGTTTGAATAGCCGGGGGTTTTTATGTGAGATGAGTGTTTTTCATTTTCATTCATGTAAAAAACTTGTATGTAATATTCTTTTATTGGGGCACTTCCAGGTTGCGGAAGATGTCACCCTTTGTATATTATTTACTTTTCCGCACTAGGATAGACCCAAGGAGGAGGGCACAAGTAACCGGGTTCTGGAGTCCAGTGGGAGACCAACTCGAGGAGTCGAGTCCGGGTCTCCTAACTCTAGAATTGGTAGGGTTGCTTGCCGCTCTCGTAGGGGTCTAGGGGTGTGGGTTTGGCTATTCGTCACGACCGTGGAATCCGTGTTTTATACTGGCTCGTATTGAAAACACGGACGTCCTAGTATATCCAATATTTCATATGATTCTTCTGCTGCGATATCTGTGATGTGATCAAGTGATGTTCTGTGATAGATACAGTATATAGTATATATGATATATTATATAGATGTTACTTATGTTTTACACCCACGCTAGCCCTGCCCCGCTCTGCCGTTAGTTACCTAACCTAACGGTGCACGAGGGGACATCGAGGCGAATACGGATGGCATAAGTGTACGTCGTATTTATCTGTGATGTTTAGGTACTTAAATGATGGGACTTCATTAATGAGATTAATGAAATAAAAGAAACCTAAGATGTTGTAGAATCGAATTTCAAAATAAAACAGGTAGCTACAGTTCTTGCTTTGCACAGCGGTATATATGATATATCCTGCACCTTATTCGATAAGGAAAGGACCGAGATCCCTTCACCGGGAGTGACTCCTTTAGCAATAACTGGCAGATGCTATACCCTCGGTTTGTCTTTTGATTGCTTTTAATAGTTTTTGCTTTGCACAGTGATATATATGATATATCCCGCACCTCATTCGACGAGGAAAGGACCGACGATCCCTTCACCGGGAGTGACTTCTTTAGCAAAACTAGAAAAGCCTCAAAAGCACTCCATTTTTAAAATCATTCGATCCTACAACGATATCAAGTTCATTACGCAATAGGTTTTCAGAAAAACCTGTCGTAGCCCTCCGTCATTTCAGATAAGTCCTATTTAGTATTCGTGCTACATTTGTTGACCTCCGTCAAGGCGCAGTGTGCGGTAGCTAACTAGTATTTATCTGCTTATGCATATGATGCAGATTGGAATAGGGTAGTCGTGCGGCCTTGTTGACCTCCGTCAAGGGTCGTGCGGGTGGGTTTAATTCGATCAAGAAATGACGGGTTGAACTTGACTAGTAGCCTATGGTTTGTTGACCTCCGTCAAGGTCATAGGGTGCTGGGGGCAAAATATTATCGAGAATTTCAAATGTTGAAATTTGCAATGAGATTGCATACCTTCTATGAGATAGTTGGATCCCGATACCCGCTGCGAGTAAGAGTTACTCCTGGGAGAGTTTTATACATTACAATTAGCCGATCAAGTAGGTGTCTAGAAAGGTGTCAACGGGGTTACGCCTCTGGGAAAACGAGGTTTACATTAATTAGGTTCGTGCGAAAGCACGGGGGACCTCCCTCAAAGTACCGACACCGGCCTGGCTGAAAGATTGGCGAACTTGTAGTGTGTAATTAATCCCGGCTAGTCTTTCCTTTTAGGGTTTGAAGGAAGATTTGATAAAAAAGCAGTGGGAGCCATCCTGATTAGATAAAATAATAACCAATCTATTCTTGCAAGAGCGCACGCTGAGTGTTTTCTTCTCTCTCTCTCCAGGTAGCGACCATATCACGCCTTAATCAAGATAATAATACGGATTATTGACCGAACCCGCTTGTTATACTGAGCTGGGGAACGTTGGTCCCGCTCCAACTTATAAATGTTATAAGACAAAGTAGGAAATTGGGGATTACCAGAATTCCCGTGCCGCCCAAACGAAGAGAGTGCATGTTGATGCATCATCTTCGGGTGTGTTCATTATACAGAACTGTTTCTCAGTATCCTCCGAATCCTGGGTATATGATACTGGATCAGGATCCCAGATATGTAATCTGTTACATAGGGCTACAAAAGGGTAGAAAAACTGAGAACGGGTGATAAGTTTCATGAGGTAGAAAACGGGGCAAGAGTTGCAGCCAAGTCTGTTGGTCACTGTCACCCTATATTGTAATACATTGATTCTGAACGAATGTTATTAGATACCGAACCTGATATACAAAATCATATCAGTCTCTTTAGTAGTAAAGAAATGATAAAATTTTGTATTGTTGGATAATGTTTTGAACATTTCCTATATCAAAAGTTGATCGGTTCAGGCACGTTATCTAAAAGCATTGACGTTCTAAATCAAACTACAGTTCTTAGTATACAGATCACACACAAGAGGAAGAGTTCAGACATGAACGAGTTCTTCTTGAGGCATTGTAGACTAGGTCATATCAATGCGACCCGACTAGCTCAAGTTACATATAGATGCATATTTAAATCAGTTTGAATTTACATCTTGTGAAAAACTTGCCAGTCATGTCACAAAGATAAAATGACACCAGCTCTGTTTATTGGAAACAGAGAAAGAGTTAGTGAACTCTTGGGATGATACATGTTGATGTATGTAGGTCCCCAGTCTACACATGCCAAGACCGGTTCTTTGTACTTCATTACATTCTCTGATAATCTCTCGAGATTCAGACATATGTTCTTGTTGAAACACAAGTCCGAACCTTTTGAGATATTCACAGAATATAAGCGAGAAGTAGAGAACCAAAATACGGGTAAAAGTATTATGTCCTTTGATGAGATCAAGGAGGAGAATACTTGTGCATAGAATTTCTGGACTATTCTAAAGGAGAATGGGATTCTCTCTCAGCATTACTCCTCCGTATACACCATTGCACGATGGTATGTCGGGGTGGAGCAGATACACCCTATTTGATATGGTGTGCTCTATGATGAGTACTACTGAGTTACCTATTTCCTTTTGGGAGTTATGCACTTATGAAGTTGCATACCTATTGAATAGGGTTTCGATCAAATGAGTTGCCTACCACTTCATATGTGATATGGAAAGGGAAGAGCCCATATCTTAAGTTCCTTAAGATTTGGGGTTGTCCGGCCTATGTCTAAAAAGCAAAATCCGGACAAGCTCGAGGCAAAGTCTGTAATGTAGAACTGGAAAAGTTCCAGCTATACAGACGGCAGCTGATGATTTAATAGAACCAAAGGATTCAGTAGATTCCAACGAACCTTAGCCTCTCCGCCGATCTAGTAGGGTTCCTCACCCACCTGAGAGATACTTCGGTTTCTCTATGACAGTGGGAGCGAGGATTGCATCATGAGATGATGACCCAACTAGCTTCGAGCTGGCCATCAGGAGTAAGACTCTGTAAGAATGGCTGGATGCTTAGTGATCTGAGATGGAATCCTTATACACCAACAAAGTATGGACTTTAGTTGCTATATCTGAAGGGTTAAATCCCCATCAGGAGCAAGTATATCTTGAGAAGATTACTTGGTGTAGATGGAAAGGTTGAGACTTTCAAAGCTAGACTTGTTAAAGGTTTTCGTCATTGACCAGGCGTGGATAATGATGAAACCTTTTCAAGTAGCTATGCTTAAGTCCATCCAGATCCTACTTGCCACGGCTACATACCATGACTACGATATCTGGTGGTTGGGTGTCATGACAGCTTTTCTAAATGATGTTTTAGAAGAGGGCGTCTATAAGTACACAGCCAGAGGGCTTCGTAAACAGTGGGAGCAGCGAAAACGTGAACAAGATGTTTTATGTGATAAAGCAAGCATCGTGGAGTTGGAACATCTGTTTTGATGGATTAGTCAAAGAAGTTGACATCATCAAAATGGTAGATGAACCTTGTATAAACAAAAAGGTAGTAGGGAGTATGGTGACGATCCTCGTAGAGTACGTTGATGACATACTCTTGATAGGGAAGGAGTTTCCTATGCTACGCTCGGTCAATCTCCGCTTATCACAATGATTCTCCATACAGGATCAATGTGATACCTCCTATATCCTGGTTTTTGGATCTATGAGATAGATCTATTTGGATGTTAGGATACTCACTAGTAGTAGTGAGATGGTATCAATCGATCCTGGGGAGAATCACTGGAAGTGTTCCAGAGTGATAAAGACGACTGAATGTCAGTCGCAGGCATTGTCTTTACCCTCAGTAAAGGGATGGTATGTTGGAAGAGTTCCAAGCTAGATACCGTGACATACTAGACCATAAAGGCATGATACATCGCTACTTAAGATGCTACCAAAGAGGCAGTTTGGGTGTATATTAGTTCATGAGATGAACTACGTTCCTACCATTGTGAGACAATGGAGTTGTGGCTTATGCCAAGGAACGCCGGTCCCATCAGTGATCCAGACTTATTCTAAGGCAGTATCACCTGATCATGGAGATGGTTGATCTCCAGGGTGATCGAGGTAATGAGAGCAGACTCAGAGGATAACACGGCGGATCCACTCACGAAGGCCTATTCCCAGAGAGAGACTTTTATGGGATGGTTGAGTATTAGATACTACAACCACTGCTACAGATGGCCCTAGTGCAAGTGGGAGATTGTTAGTTATATGTATGCCCTAGAGGCCATTACTGTACATTGGATGTATATTGTAGTGGATGCTAGGACATATATAGGGAGGACTTTCTTGCTCGACATGATAATATGCTATCTGGTTGCTCTTTACCTTAACGTGTATACTGATTGTCTCTCTATTACATGTTGGTAAAGCCCTTAGGATGTGTACTTGACTACCTGGACTATGATGCGGATCATACTAGTGGGGACATGGTAGTCCATAAGTACATCCTTGTCACGACCCAAAATTGGCCCGTGACGGCCCTAATACTACGCAACGCCTAAAGACGCAACGTAGTAAAAGAAAGCCAAACCCAGAAATCTAAACCATGAAAAATACGGAAAAGATAATATAAGTTTTGAAACAATTGAAATCGCAACCCAAATTCTTTAAAAGTCTTAATTTCTTTCTTTAAAATTTTAGCAACACCCCCTTTTTGTAAAGACAAGTCAAGATGAATGCAACACAAAAATAATGACAGTAGAGAAAAAGCTGTATATAAAAGACATCAAATCCACAATAATACACATAACGTCCTCACCAAGTCTCTATGTCCACAAATACAATAGTAGATGGAGAGTACAAATACAACGAATATACAATATAAAATACAGATAACCATCTAACCCACCTAAGCAAAATGGTACTGTGAGCTGATGCGGTAGCTGTAGCAAAAGATGGTAGGTGGATAGCTGAATAGAGGAATAGCCTGCCTCGACTACTCTGGGGAACAATCTGAAACACCTGTGGCACAACGGGGGTGAGTTGCCAACTCGTGAATAGTATAAAACATATACAGGTAATCGCAGGAATGCACGTACAGCATGAATCTAAGATATGCGATTACAGTAGTAATATGTCATGCAATGCTGAAATAAGGAGAGTACACTAGCAGGTACAATCAATATGTGAAGCAATAGTAACATGACAAAAGTATGCAATAACCATGCAAAAAGGATATGAGAATATAGATATGCAACTATCATAAGGGTACACTAACAGGTACTGCCACTATATGAATCTGTGCATAAAAATAAGTAAGGGTGAGGTATAGGGTGGAATATGTCATTTCCACGGAAACCTGACATCGTGGCAGGATCACAATCCATCAAGACACTCAAATCCCAAATCCTCAAATCAGCCCCCACATTGGGCTTTCACAATATATAAGTCTCACATCACCTCAATGTACAATATCGAATAGCTCTCCTATATCTCGAATGTACAATTCATCAATCTCATTCATATCCAAAATCCAATCTCAATGAATCACCTATATCCCAAGTCGAATCCCAAGTAAGTTTCTAACATCCTAAAGGTAAATATATACAGAAATGAGTATGATGGGGGCAATACACATATCCCATTCCACTAATATTGGTGTAAGGGTATATATAACAACGGCTAATCCCCTGTTATATATACAAAAATGGGTTAAAGAAATATCATGAAAACAGTGTGCCAAGCATCGACACAGAAATCCTCGTATATCGGGCTCCATCAGTCCGGATCGGCCCACGGGGTCCGTCTGCGGTATCGGCCCTCGGCCCCGACAGTACAGATCCTCCCGCATCCATCTCTCGACTTTGGCCAGTAGCCTCCGGACAACTGCCAGGTCCAACCAATCACCGGTAGGTACTCGCCCGCCTCCAGGCTCAATCGGCAAACCCATCGATCTTCTTGCCGAGGGGAACCATACCGGGCCCCACCATGTACTCTCATACGGCAACCACACCTCGTATGGAGTATATAATCAGCACCGATAAAACTCATGGGGGACGCTCAAATATCATATCAAGGAAACCGGGTTGTTCAATGTATGAATAATTTCTTGAACCCCCGCGGCTCCCAAATCCCGAAAACATCATATAAAATCCAGATAAACAATACACAAATCCAGGAATAAATGTATGCGATATATCTGAATGCGAGCAGGTAAACACAAGTATAAAGTTGAACCAGATGTATGCGAAATCAAGATAAGGTACAGCTAAATAACATCAGTAAATGTAAATAGGCGACAGCAACTGAATATGTGTCTAACATACAGGTGTAGCAATGTATAGGTATCTACCTATAAGAACTGATGTCGTATACCCCCCTGGGTATAAGAAGCATATGAGTAAGATATCCCCCGGTATAAGTAAAATATCTAAAAGGTATACCTGTAGCTGTATCGCAAGGTGTAAATGTACCTATCACTAAAGGTATGATACACTATAGGTATACCAGTAGCTAGATGTCATGTATGGTAAGCAACAGTAGCTATAAGGGGTAGTGTGTGACATGGCAATTATTGACGGTGTGTGTGTAGCATACAATCCGTGCTCGTGCAACATGAACCGTCAATAATGTGTGCAGTGTCCTACGGCTGCTAGTCACAGTATAACTACATCAAGGAAATAAGGTAAAGGCGCAATTCTACAATGACGTAGAATGTGCGACAGGAATTTGAATCCTAGCCGAGACGCATAACGCCATGCGGACGATTCCCCTGTAGATGTTAAATCTACTCACCTATACTCTACGCTAGGTGAATCCTACCATCTGCTCCCCCTGTAGTAGTGTCCGTAGCCCCTGCCTGCAAACCTGTAAATACGACATGAATATCACATATAAGCCAAAATATTCCGCGAAACGCGATATCGAACCAAAACGAGAAACTCGCGCCGCAAACTAAACGCGCGTGTGCACGATACGCTGAATCGTGTGTGTACGCGTCTAAAACCATCGCGACACGCCGCGATACGCTGGATCACAGAACCCACTCACGTATCGCGCGTATCGCGCAAACACAACGGACACAAAAACGACATATAGTCCCAGATTTTCCAGATTTTCCTACAGGCCAAAACTTACAAAACTAGACATACCAAAACACTACACTACACAGCAGGGAACCCCACACCAAACCCCAACACCCAAGTCCCCCACTTGGTCGCAATTTGCGGCCAATATGGAGAAATTGGCGGCCAGGTTAGGGAGGGGTGGGTTCATGCTCTGGTGGTGGTATCTCGACCTAGGTATCATGTCCCAGTATTCTCAATTTTGTTCTGTAGGGTCCGGGTCCATAGCAGACTTCAAAAGTCACAAAAATCACTTTAAAAACACTAATTTGCACAATTTAAGAAACCTTATGGTATTTTAGTGTAATCTGGCTATTCCTCAGTTGAAGTGGCCTTGTTAACACTTAAATATACTAGGTTAGCTAACACAATCATCAATTTGCCATCACAACTCACAAATCACCAAAATTAGCACTAAATTAGCTAATTAGCACTAATCGACACAAAACTTAAGCAAACATGAAATGGGGTTCAGAAATTACCCTGAAGCACCCTAAGAAACAGGAGAAGAAGTGTGTGGAGGAGGTGAGGGCTTGCTACAACTGCTGAAGCTCCTGCTGCTGCTGCCCTTGCCTCTGCTGCTGCTTGCTGCTGCTACTTGCTGCTGCTTCTGCTACTGCTGTTGCTATTGCTGTTATTGTTGTTTGTTGTTGTTGTTGTTGATGATGATTGCTGCTGCTGCTGCTTGCACTGGTGAGTGTGTGTGTGTGTGTTTGTGAGAGAGAGAATGAGGGAAAAGAGAAAGAGAAATGAGTGCAAGGCTACAACCCCTCCCTCTCTCCTTCTCACTCCCTCTCACCTCATTAAATGAGGCATGGGCAAAGCCATGATGCCCATGCTCTCTCTCTCTCTAAGTCAACCAATCAACCATATTAAAATTCCATTTAAATTCATTTTAATCAAAACCAACCATGCACTTAAACAACCCAAAACACCTAAACCAAACTTAACACTAGATTAAGCAATGGTTAAACCACAATTTACATCCTAGTTTACATGCACAAGTGTGTGTGTGCCTAACAAAATTCTAATAAAATACATATTAAATAGGATAAAATATTTAAAACTTAATTTGGTAAACTTTTTATTAAAAACCACACATTAAAATATAATTAGCTACAAAACACAATCTAAGGTGTTACAATCCTTCAAAGTCCCTAGTCGTGGGTGTATCGAGACGGGGCATCGATATACCAGAGTAGACTAGCGTGTACCTTCTCGACCCATACAGATGGGCGATGGATGATCCTATATCCATTGGTGTTTGACATCAGAGATGATATACGGGTGCTCAGTAGAGACTGGGTACACTGGACGGACTCGCCGAGAACTCCCAGATGGTATTATACCTCACGTCAGATGGCAGTTCTCTGGTGACACTGGTACAGAGTAGTCTGTTGACCCGAGATCGTCATAGAGTCTTGTGTGGTTCCCACTGTGCTTTGATTTCCATCTTACCACGTCCAAGAGGGCGTGCAAAACGGTGGTTTTTGGGTACAGTCCTGAGTCACATGGAGGCAATGAGCGATAGGAGGGGATTCGTCTCTCCCGGTATAGGGGGTTGATGTTGCGCTGTGTTCGATTGGCTATAACAGGAAATCCCTGGCCAGGGTTGCTGAGATTTACTGGTAAGTGTTACCAGTAGTTTCTCGAATTGTTATAGACCTCATATCGACACGACTTATCGAGCTATTGGGGTCTGACGTTTACCACCCCTAGGCGAGATATGCGACATATCAGACGATCAGACCGGACTGTACGGTAAGTGTTACTGGTTGGATTCACAGGAGTGTGAGCGGGCTTGCTCGTCGATCTTCTGATCGCTCAATACCCGGGTGGCCGTTACGTTTAGCAGACCGCTTGCGGCTTGTGGGTGATTGATATGATCATCATCTGCTGCCGGCGTATTGACGAGTCTTTAGAGTCCTACACAGAGGTTTCCTGGCTCAAGCGAAACGAAATAGGAGCGCATATGAGATATGTGCGGGACCGAGAATGATACCAGTATGTGATACTATATTCGATTCTCGCGATTTGTGACATTGATCGGTTATATGCGATATAGCCGGGTTATCGGATCAAGTGTTGATTCGATCAGTTGTTACTGTTGATATTAGTCGGTTATATGCGATATGACCGGATCATTAAATCAAGTGTTGATTTAATGATTTAATGCATAGTTATATATTTGATATATTACTTTGCATTAACTAGTATCGGTTCACTTAAGATGGATTTTCTCACTCGGATGTGCGCATTGTATATGCGATATACTTTTGTGCACTTGATTGTATCATGTTTGATGATACATGCTTAATTGGTTAAGTGTAAAGAATTAAACCTTGGTTAAGTATATGGTTAGGTTTTTATTTATTTATCCATTCATTTATCTATTTCATTTTGGATTAATAAAGAGAGAAGAAAACAAAATGGTTACTTTAATTCATGAAGTTTCTTGAAGCTTCATGCAACTTTGACCATTTTGTCTTCATCTCCTTAACCTAACCATTCACTAACCTTAGTCTATTCTCTACACCTAACTATGGTTGGAATTATGATAAGAATTCATTTTCTTTTCTATTTGAAAGGACTTATCATAACTTCATCATCTTCTTCTTCTTCTTCAAGATGAAGAAGCTTCACTTCATCAATGGTGAATTGAGCAAATGAGTGAGAAATCCAAATCTAAAGAGAACCCACTTCCTATTTCTTCATCCTCTACCTCTTGCCAAGTAGTAGAGTGTGTTTCCTTCACAAGTTTTCTTGACTTAGTGAAGTTGGAGCTTGATCTAGCGATGCCTCGACGTAGATCATCTTCGGCATCGTCGTCGATGACCTAGCCCGCTTCTTCTCCGATGAAGCCGACGCTAGAGCCCGGGATTGCATGGGGACAGCGGACAGGACTTCATCACGGTGCGTGGAGGTGGAGGTCCGGATCTACAAAGGTTGTATTTCCATTTAAACTTTAGTTAAGTTGTTAACTAGTTTCATTTTCGCCTAAACATCTAGCCGACGATCCGTTCTAGGGTTTCTCGGCACCGTTAAATTTTGAAATTGGCATGGTTGATGCCTTGTGAGACCTCATTAGGGTGCCTAGGAACCCTACATCACTTATGTTTTACACCCGCGCTAGCCCAGCCCCCGCTCTGTCGTTAGTTAAGTAACCTAACGGGTGATGACGGGACCAAGTGGTGAATGCGGATGACATAAGAGGACGTTGTATTTTCGTTGTTTTCTGCAATGATAGGTTAATGATGGGACGCATTATTTATAATTCAAAGAAAATAAACCAAAAAGTTGAATCGTTGGAACAATTTAAAAGAAACCAATCGGTTATTTTAAAACAGATGATATTTTTAATTGCGGAGCTTTAACCACTCCTTTTAAAAGCTATCAGGTTCCTTCGGTCATATCAAGTTCACTACGTTCACGGTTTCTCCAAAACCATTCGTAGCCCTCCGTCATTTCATTTGGGTATTCAGTAGTATTCAAGCTATGCATTTTGGCCAAAGTCAAGGCATAGTGTTTGGTAGCTGCTGGGTATTCATTTGTTGCATAGATAGATGAGTTAGTTTGGGACAGTCGTATTATCATTTGACCAAAGTCAGGGGTATGTACGGATGGGTTCAAATTGACAAGATAATGACGGGTAGAACTTAACATGTGACTTATGACATTTTGACCAAAGCCAAGGTCATAAGAGCATGGGGCAAAAACTTATATCGGGAATTTCTAAAGAAACTGAAATTTACAAATAGATGCATACCATTTGGAGTTTGATGAATGTTGGTAGCATTCCTTCAACATTATCATACGATGATATTTGGATCCCGATCCTACTGTGAGTATATGCTACTCATCAGGATATTCGTCACTTAACGATCAATGCTATAAACCAAGTAGGTGTCAAGAAAGGTGTCAGCGGGGTTACGCCCCCAGAGAAAAGAGGTTATTTAATTAAGGAACTTCGCGAAAGCGTTGGAAAACCTCCCTCGAAGTACCGACACCAGCCTGGCTGAACGGTTAAGCAAGTATTGTACAGTGAGAATAGTCCTGGCTAATTCTTCTTTTATGGTTTGAGGAAGGATTCGAGAAACAGTGGGAGCCATCCAGTTTAGATAAATTAAAAACTACTCTAAACTTGCTAGAGCATCATGCTAAAGAGTTTTCTTCTCTCTCTCCTAATTGCAGCGACCCTGAAAATGACTGGACTTAAGTTACTTTTAGAGAAAAATATACTGACAGGGCCAAACTATAAAGATTGGCTGCGGAATATCAAAATGGCTTTGACCTATGACAAATTGGGGTACGTCCTCACCGCTAAGGCACTTGTTGTCCCTGGTCCCAAATCCAGTAATGCGGATAAGGAAATCCGCAAAACCTGGGATTTCGATTGCGCGAAAGCCAAGTGCATCGTGCTTGCCTCGATGAACAATGAACATCAGAGGAGGCACGAGGATATGGAACTAGATGCCATATTTCTCCATACAAAGGAACTTTATGGAGAGCAATCTCATATAGCAAGATACGAGACCTCTAAAAACTTGTTTCGAGCGAGGTTGGCTGTCGGGTCATCGGTAGGAGAACATGTCCTAAAGATGATCGGCTATATAGAAGAGCTCGCAGACCTTGGGACGACTTTGGATAATGAGCTCTATACAGACCTTATTCTCCAGTCCCTTCCTTCCACCTACACCCAGTTTATTCTGAACTTCAACATTCAAAGAAAAGAAGTTGAACTTCCGGAACTCCTGAACATATTAAGGAGTGCAAAGGGCACCTTGCAGAAAGCAAGGGAAACACCCGCTATGTTTGTTAGCGGTGCTTCTTCTTCCGGGTCCAAGGCTAGGGCCAAAGGAAGGAAAAAGAAGGCCGCCCCCAGACCTAGAGGAGGTGTGAGTAAAGTGGGAGGGAGGGGAAAGAAAAAGTTTGCAGTACCGGTAGTGGGCCAGGATGAGTGCTTCCATTGTCACAGGAAAGGGCACTGGAAAAAGGATTGCAAGGCGTGGAACGCCAAGAACCAGGAACCGAAGCAAGCTGTGGCTTCGACTTCAGGTGTGTTTGTAATTGAGAATTGTCTGTCAATCAACTCTACTCCTGGGTATTGGATACCGGATCAGGATCTCATATTTGCAATTCATTACAGGCACTGAGAAACCGTAGAGTGCTGAAGGAAGGTGATATGACCCTGATGGTTGCTAACAGAGCTAGCGTAGGAGCTGTGTCCGTAGGGGATTATCACCTGGGATTGACGAGTGGACACATTTTGGTTTTACATAACTGTTTTTGTGTACCCAGCTTAACGTGTAATATCATATCTGTTTCCTTGTTATCAAATAAAGGTTATGATTTCACGTTTGGAAGTGGTGTTGTTAACATCCACCTTAATCATAGTTTGATTGGGTCTGGTACACTGGAAAACGGTATATATGTGTTAAACCAACTCCAAATTTTCAATGTCCAGAACACACTAAAAAGAAAGTCTCCAGATTTAAATAAAGCTTTCTTATGGCATTGTAGACTGGGTCACATCAATGAGAGAAGGTTGACTAAGTTGCATAGAGAAGGATATTTGGACTCGTTCGAATATCAAACTTATGACACTTGTCAATCTTGTCTCAAGGGAAAGATGACAAAGACTCCATTTACTGGACATGGAGTAAGAGCGAGCGAGCTCTTAGGACTCATACACAACGATGTATGTGGTCCAATGTCTACACATTCAAGAGGTGGTTTTTCCTATTTCATTACTTTCACGGATGATTACTCAAGGTACGGATTCATTTATCTGATGAAACATAAATCCGAGGCTTTTGAGAAATTCCAAGAGTTTAAGAATGAAGTAGAAAACCAAACCGGCAAAAGTATCAAGACACTAAGATCTGATCGAGGTGGTGAATACTTGAGTGCCGAGTTCCTAGGTTACCTAAAAGAGAAAGGAATTCTCTCTCAGCTTACTCCTCCATACATCCACAGCATAACGGTGTATCGGAGAGACGGAATCGAACCCTATTGGATATGGTACGTTCCATGATGAGTAATGCTGAGTTACCGCGATCTTTTTGGGGTTATGCGCTAGATTCAGCGGCATATCTTCTGAACAGGGCTCCTACCAAGACTGTGCCTACCATCCCATATCAGATGTGGAGTGGAAAGAAACCCTATCTGTTGGAGATAGTGCCCTCAGAGTCAATTATTGGATCGCATGTACGTGATTGCAATGATTGCGGAGGACCTATACCGGTAGGACAGTCTTACTCGAGATGATAGTTTGCTATCTGGTTTGCCTTTATCAGTCGTGTGCATGTTCAGGTGACTGATTACATGTTACACTTTGATAGAGCCCTTAGGATCTTGCTTTACTACCAACAGTATGATGGCGATCATATACGTGAGAGTTGGGTAGTTTATATGCATATCCTTAATTGTGGTCCCTAGTCGTGGGAGTTTCGAGACAGGGCATCGATACTCCGGAGTAGACTAGTGTATACAGTCGAGACCCCGACGAGGGGCGGTGGCCGGTCTCACAAGCCACTGGTGTCAGTTGGATCACCTAAGATGTATACAGGTGCTCATTGGGTTATGAGTACACCGGACAGGACTCGCCGGGAATCTGCTAGTTAGTACTATACCTATCGTCAGATAGCAGTTCCCTGGTGACATGTGTACAGGTTAGTTCATCGACCTGAGGTCGTCATTTGTCTCGTGTGAGTTCCCACTGTGCTTTGATTTCTACCCTACCATGGCTCAAAGGAGTCGTGCAAACAGGTAGTTTTTGGGTACAGTCCCGAGCCATATGGAGGCACGTGAGCGGATCGGCAAGGGA
Organism: Agapanthus africanus; assembly: GCA_030015575.1. Lineage (NCBI taxonomy): Eukaryota > Viridiplantae > Streptophyta > Magnoliopsida > Asparagales > Amaryllidaceae > Agapanthus > Agapanthus africanus. The sequence goes on along the minus strand of JASDDO010000014.1, from coordinate 456,459,717 downwards.
TTCGTCACTCCCGGTATTGGGGGCGAGATCGTGCTGTGTCTAGGAGAGCCATTACACAAAGCCCACGGCCGTGGCAGGAGATTTACTGGTAGGTACTCCAGTAGTATCTCAGGCTGTTATTGGGCTACACTCCGACACGACTTATACTGCTTTTGGGGGTCTGACGTTACTAGCCCCCTAGGCAGATATGCGATACTCATAGACGAACGGACCAGACTGTATATACATTGTCACTGTTAGGCTCAGTAGGGTTTCGGGATGAGTTCGCTCATCGGCCTCCCTTGAGGTCAGTCCATGGGCAGCCGTTACGCATAGCTAGTGCCGCTGACGGTTTGTGGTTAAACCCACTGCCAGGGTACTGACGAGTCATTAGAGTCCCCCACAGACAGTTTCCCAAGTTCGGGCGAAACGTTGTAGAGGCCGTATGGTTTTATGGCAGGGTTCGGAAAATGCACGTGCGTTTACGCACGTGTTATTTTTCGGGCAGATGATACTGGTCGGCTTTGGTTTAAGCCGGATCCGAGTATTATTTTGAGTAGGTATAATATCTTTGTCTCAGTTGCATTTGTATTCGTGTAACATTTTCAAAAATATAAAATATTAATTTTGGGAATTTTTATAATTCAATATTATTTTATTGATTATTTTAATATTAAATGCAAATAAATAGGAAAAATGTTAGAAAAATTATGAAAAATTATGGAAAATTCTAAAATAGGGTAAATTAGTGAATTATGACATTTTTAAGTTTTTGTAATTAGTTTGACACTAATTTAGTGCTAATCGCGATTAAAATCGCTAATTGGGTTTTTTGGCAATTTTGGGCAAAACTTGCACATATCACTTTTTCTACACTTGTGCACTTTTCTAGCCATGGTTTTCTTTTGGAATTACTATTGATGGGAGAAGGGTGGGGTTTTAAAAGAAAAGGAAAAGAAAAGAAAATGCAATGATTAGGGTAGGTGAGAGAGAGAGGTGGACTTTGACCTTAACCCTTAGCCTTGTTTCTCCTTCTCATTTCTTCCCCTCTCTCCCATAGTTGCTGCTGCTGCCCCTTCTCCATTTCCCTCCCCTCCTCAAGCCATGAATCATCTCTAAAAACACACCAAAACCCCAATCTCCTTTCATTAAAAATGTCCAAAATCCCTAGATCTACACATGGAGCTAAAGAAGCATGGATTTGGTCACTAGAGGGCAACTCAAGAATTTTCTTGAGTTGCTAATGAAGGTAATTTCTGAACCATTTGCTTAATTATAGCCTTTCCTATAACCCCATGTCAAGATTTTATCGATATTGTGTGATATTATGGATTTGAGAGAAACCTAGTTAGGGTTTGAGTGAATTGGTGTTGCATTATGAAATTGGACTCAGTATTGATCTTCCCAACACCCTAGTGTTTGAATTGGAACCCCAAAACCTGATGCTAGAACCAGAATACGGATTTTAGAAACCGATATCGGGGAAATTGTGTAATCTGTGAAGGTTAATTGAAATCTGCTATCACCCGAGATGCCCTAAAATAAAATTGAGTGGAAAGTGACATGTGCAGGAACTCAGGAAGCCAACCCCAAAACCCTAGCTCCCCATTCCACTTTCCGGCCGCCAAAACCTGCATTCTGGCCGCAAATTGCGGCCAGACCAGGGAGGAATTGCCTCGTTTTGCGTGCCTGCCCCCATTTCCCCAATTCTTGGCCCTGGGTACTTCTAGTTTTGACAGATTCTATTTAGGGTGAAATCTGGGACATATATCCTATGTTGTCGTTTTGGATTCGTGTTTCCGTATTCCGTATTTTTGGATTGGAAATGGTGGAATGTGTTTTGCCTCGACTATTGTCGTTTATACGACGATATAGAGGATTATGGATGGTTTTGAAGGCGTGCCATAGGTTCTCACCTATAGGCCCCTTATCGTATCGTTTTGGAGTTTATGCGCCGTTTTAGATTGGATTTGGTTTTAATGCGCATATACGATATTTTGGTGTGTAGGTACCCATGAAGACTTTGGATGACAAGCAAATGCATGGTGATGTCCGCAAATGATGATGCAAGGTGAGTAGATTATATCTACGGGGGAAAGTCGGGTGGATGGCGTATAGCACCCCCGCAGTCCGTAGATAGCTTATTATATGGTATTGTGACATTAGGTGTAATATGGATAGTATAGGGTTAGAAGTGACTAGTGTAGTTCATAGTCGCGAACCCTAGGATAGAATTACACCTATACACACACCTTTGCTTATCACTTGTACTTGCACTGTGATTGATGATATGTGATGACTTTGGAGACGAGTCGATGATGTGGGCTTGGTGCCCTGAGATCGGTGATTTGACACGATTCATATGTGGGATATGACTTGTGATTTCTTGCGGGCTTGGGATATGTGTTTACCCCCGCATGCATACTTACTGATGTTACCGTTTGTACTAGACATAGAGTGGTACTCTAGACTATATGATCTGATGATGGTGATATCTGTTATGTGATGAGACAGTGAGATGTTGACCCCTACCCAGCTATGGGGATGCCGTACGATGATTTACCGTACGTGCCGATATTGATGATAGATCCGCACTCATAACTCGAGGATATCTTATGATATGACATTGAGGCGAGATCACCGACTATATATCTTTATATATATACCGACTCAGATTTAGGTGGTTTCTATACCTACCCCTCCTGATTGACCTGATACTTAGATGTAGTTTGCATTGTAGATACTTCACTGTGGTGTTGACTACTAGATTTCTGCAGTCTCATGCTATTCGCATTGCTGGCATACATTCATTGCTATATTATTATTATGCTGTTAGGACACCAGCACCATTATCGATGATGCGTATGTTTCACGTACACTATATGCCGGCTCACACACTTCATCATCGATAATTGCCATGCCACTACACTGTAGTACTATTGCATTCATGAGATGATTCTTCCTTCGACATATGCACATTACTATTCCATGTTGCATGATTTCCGATATGATTACTTTTCTTTACATGTCGCATACATCATGGATTGATTGCATAGCACATCGCATTGGATGTACTTCTTGATGTTGGATATTCATGGGATTTCTGGATTTGGGAACCGTGTCCTTTTCAATAGCAATCATTTAAAAACCTGGTTCCCTTGATATGATATTTGGGGCGTCGCCCCGTGTTTTCTCGGTGCTAGAGGATGTACTGAGAGAGGGCTGACCCGGACTGACGGAAGCCCGATGCATTGAGAGAGGGATGACCCGGACTGACGGATTCCCGATATATACTTTGAGGTAGGGCATGATCCGGAATGACGGATGCCCGATGGATTGATATAGGGAATGATCCGGAATGACGGATGCCCGATGCATTGAGAGAGGGATGACCCGGACTGACGGATTCCCGATATGTACATTGATATAGGGCATGATCCGGAATGACGGATGCCCGATGCATTGAGAGAGGGATGACCCGGACTGACGGATTCCCGATATGTACTTTGAGATAGGGCATGATCCGGAATGACGGATGCCCGATACAGGAGGATTTACGTGTCGATGCTAGGCACGGGTTTCATGATGTTTTTCCATGATTTTGTTTATATCCTCACATTGCATACATGATGCTTACTGTCAGTGGGTGACAGGTGGACGGGTTCCACATATATACAGACTTGGTTCATATACAGACTGGATTTACACTTATCTTACACCAATATTAGTGGTATGGGACGCTAATATATGTGTATTGATATTATTGATATTTCTTCATTGATACTTCATGCAGACATACCTTACACTGATGACATGTTGTTACCTGAGTACCTGGCACTATATACATGATTAGATGTTACCTTGCCACCTTATTACACTCAGATGTACTCTTGTGGATATTTTACTGATCGTTGACTTAGGATTATGTCTTGCATTCAATTTATCCTTGTAGATGTTTCTATTCACGAGTTGGCAACTCACCCCCGTTGTGCCACAGTTCTTGCAGGTTCTGCCGTACAGGTTCTATTGCGGCATTTCTGGCACACTTTCTTCTTGCGGGTGACTTGCTTTTGGTAGGTGGATTCTTTTGTATCAAGAATCCCCAGTTTGTATTTATTTTATTCATTGTATCTAGAAATCGTCCATCAACCAAAACTTGTATATTCTTTCAGACTCAGAGACAGTGTTGTATTATTTCGACCTTAGAGTCACGCTTAGTAGTATTGCGGTTTCTTGTTGTTTTTGAGCTTTCTTTGGATTTGATCCTCGCCACTTGGCGTTGTATATTATTATATCATTGTGTGGTGGTGACCGTCGATTGACGAAGAGCTAGCTCCCGCTTGGGGATGCCTTTATCCTTATATATGTATTGTTATCCTTGTTTTACCCCATTCGGGGCCAGTTTTACAAAAAGAGACTCTGCCGAAATTTTTAGAAAAGACTTATTGTTTTCAAAACGTACCTTCGGCTTAGTTATTTAAAAACCTTGATTTCAAACCTGTATTCTTCACTTCTTTAAACCAGTTTTCTTTACTTATTCTTCAAAATGGTTTTAGATTTCTGGGCTTTTGGTTTACTTGGATCAGATGGAGTCCTATAGGCTTCATATGGTTCAAGGGCCAGTCACGTGCTCTTTCGGGTCGTGACAAAGTTGGTATCAGAGCGCTAGGTTGACCTTGGTTCGAGTCTAAGTTGACTATGTGGAGCCTAGGGAGTTGTTTATATACGGAACTTAGGCTTGACCTTACGGAACTTAGACTTGGTCGAGGGGGTGTGAACCCGAACTTTCGTCGTTTTAGGATGACCCTTGGTTGATGGATTAGGTGACTAAAGTAGAGTGACGTACCGTTGGTATGTTCCGCGGCATACTTACGACACGCCACTCCGCTTAAGGAACCTTAGGATGTACATACTTTCGAGATTAGTGATTCTCTTCATATCCTGGATTATACATCCATTTGAGATTCCTGCTTCTATTAGTTTCATGATCATACCTTCATTGATACTGTTCCTTCCTATGATCATGTATCCACTTTGGATCTGTTGTTTTCCTTCTTGCCACTGGTGTACTCTTTGATACTCGATTGAGATTCCTGTCACCGTGTTTGAGCGCAGTTTGGGCTGCTGCTAGGGTTACGGCCGGTGTGAGCTCGTTTGGTACGAGGGCCGACCTTTGTGTTTTCTGGTGACATGGGAACGTCTCGAGTTAGTGTTGGTGATTGTGACCTCTAGTGGAGGCGAGTGCTTAGTCTTGCACCGGATGATCGGGCCATTGTTAGAGCTGCCAGTTGAGAGATGACTGTTGATGTACAGCATACCTCAGAGATGTGATGTCGCCTACCGTGCAGACAGATGGACCAGCTGTTGCTGAGATTGTCAGGATGTTGCTTTCGGATGCTTACGAGCTGAGATTGCCGGAGCTTTCAGGCAGATATGCGACAGATGATAGCTAGTCTACCCGATTTGAGAGACGAATGTGATTCGTCCGATTTTACGCCAGAGCGGGCCCAGTTGAGTTGAAGATTTCCAGTGTGGAGAGTCTTACTCAGATCTAGAGCAGACCGACTCAGAGATGACCGCTTATGTATTGCCTTTCCTGGAGCATTGAGGCGTTGTTCGGCGTACAGGCATATGAGCCAGTTGTTGCTGCAAATGATGAGATATCGCCCAGATGATTGGAGCTACTGCAGCATGAGCATGTTCTTGGAGATATGATAGCGAGTCGCTAGTCACCGAGGGTGAATGACTAGGACGTGTGGTGAGTTTGCTTACCCCGATGCGAGTCATCAGGTGGATTGATTCCAGATAGAGACGACTTCACGCAGGTTCGTTGAGAGTCGATTGAGACGATCGAATGTCAGGAGCCATTTTCCAAGTTTAAAGTATACGGAAAGACATGCAGGTGATTCTATGGACCCTCTAGAAGAATGAAACCCTAACTCGACTTAATGACCGTGTGACAGCCTTTGAACCTTAGGGTTTACGGCGGTTCCGCGGCGCCATTAGTGAGGCTTGGGTTTGCCCTTCTACGGCTGGACCACCGACGCTGTGGCATGTACTCGATACTATTAAACTGTACCCGAGACATGAGCTCTTGGGGGATTATGAGGATCTGACGAGTCGATCGGATGGTTCGACATCTTTCGGATATCGTGATGGGACACTGCTTGGGAGACTCCAGATGCGAGCATAGCCATCGGAGCGCAGTTCGTGTAGCCATGATGAGACGAGTCCGAATCAGTCGGCACTGACGCAGAGTGAAGAAAAGAGTTCGTACGAGATTTCGACGAGATGATGTCCCACTCCGCTGACATTAGAGATGTGATACGCACCCAGAGGTGTAGTATATGGATATATCTTCCAGAAAGAAGCGCGATAAGTTTGCAGCCGTTCCGGAATAAGCTTTAGCTTCAGCATTGGATGATGACTTCCGGGCATTTCGGCAGGAATGAGATTTGAGAAAGGAACCTCGACAGGACTTTTCTGGAGTACGATACGGGGAGACCTGGACCAGGAGTAGTCGTTTTGCGCACACCCAGCAAGACGGAGTTCAGCCTGACATCTTCTATAGAATGATGAAGCTACAGAGTACGCGATTTCAAGTCCGTGTGAGAGACTTCAGATTGGCCGAAGCCGAAGACAGTGCAGTGCGTAGTAGCTTGCGTGGCGTCATAGTGGACGACGATAGAGACAGTTGGAACAAGAGGTTCGTGTGAGACACTGACGAGCTGTCATTGCTTCCCGTCGAGATTAGAGACCTGATTTGCTTACAGAGACGTTGGGATGTGACCAGTTTCTGAGAAATATTGTGCTGAGGACACAGATGCCCTTTGAGCGAGAAGAGGTTATGCAGGAGAGCTAGCCTCTGTACAGATCGGCATAGGCATGATTGGAAGAGACCTTGAGCAGGATTCCTTCCAGGACATAGCTGCCATGATGTTGCACCCAGGATCGGATGTGTGACGTGCTTTCAGAGAGCCAGAGGTCGACGCCAGTGATATGCTGCCTTACGAGTGGTCGTGAGGTTTGACCGAGAGGTGACCAGAGAAGTGCCAGAACGGAATCGTCCCCGTTAGCACACCTGACAGGGCCGATGAGCCGATTGACCGCGTGATAGGTAATCCGCAGAGAAGATAAGGATCCAGAGAGTCAGAAGACGCTAGACCGTGAGCAAGAGGCAGGTAGATATCCTGCGCTGCTAGCAGTGGATTGCACCGACTCCTTCTCGACCTTGAAGGAGGAACTACCGAAGACGGTATTTATGATTTATGATTTTGTGATTTGATTATCACGTATCCGTCATTTTGGATTTCGGTATTTTGGGCGTTCTGTTTGCATGATTTAGTTTTGATGACTGAGTTTCATGATATTGATTTCATGCACCCACTGGATATTTATATATTTTGCGCAGAGTTATTACATTTGAGATATTGATTGAGATTTCATGCCTACAGTATGCAGTGATTTGATTTGCACTTCCAGCGTGGTTTTCATGTACCCTTAGTGTTTTGATTTACGATTTTTGGTGCACGCCAGATGCACTAAATCGGGATTCTTCGTGCATGTCACTTGCACCTGATTTATTCTTTCTGTCAGGCACACACGTTGCCTACGACAGATGTTTCGTGCAAACCCGTTGCACCTAGATGTTGTTTCGTATACCTGTTTGACACATTTATGGATCTTGATTTCCGTGCGCACCAGACGCACAGGATTGTGTTATGTACATTTTTGAGATTTATTCCCTTTGGAGCAGTACTTTTTATGATGTTGGGTTTTTGCTTTCATGCTGAGCAGGACTAGTCAGTGGACGGTACCTGGATATACTTTTGCATGCTATTACATCAGCTTTTTACATGTATAGATTGGATATCTACATGTGTAGTTTTGGTCCATATCATATCGGTTTTGTTTTGGATTCGATATTGTGTTTTTACCTCGACTCCAATGATTGCGAGATGCTTGACGGAGTTTTGCTTTTGAGTTATCTGCTCAGTACCCTTGCGCATGCATTGCGTTGTGACGTTCTTTGTGTTGATGATTTCGGAGCCCCGACGACTCTGGTTTATTACTGAGATTGTTTTAGTAGTGGGGGTTTAAATTTAAATTCGGGGACCGAATTTCTTTAAGGGGGGTAGATTGTAACATTTTCAAAAATATAAAATATTAATTTTGGGAATTTTTATAATTTAATATTATTTTATTGATTATTTTAATATTAAATGCAAATAAATAGGAAAAATGTTAGAAAAATTATGAAAAATTATGGAAAATTCTAAAATAGGGTAAATTAGTGAATTATGACATTTTTAAGTTTTTTTGATTAGTTTGACACTAATTTAGTGCTAATCGCGATTAAAATCGCTAATTGGGTTTTTTGGCAATTTTGGGCAAAACTTGCACATATCATTTTTTCTACACTTGTGCACTTTTCTAGCCATGGTTTTCTTTTGGAATTACTATTGATGGGAGAAGGGTGGGGTTTTAAAAGAAAAGGAAAAGAAAAGAAAATGCAATGATTAGGGTAGGTGAGAGAGAGAGGTGGACTTTGACCTTAACCCTTAGCCTTGTTTCTCCTTCTCATTTCTTCCCCTCTCTCCCATAGTTGCTGCTGCTGCCCCTTCTCCATTTCCCTCCCCTCCTCAAGCCATGAATCATCTCTAAAAACACACCAAAACCCCAATCTCCTTTCATTAAAAATGTCCAAAATCCCTAGATCTACACATGGAGCTAAAGAAGCATGGATTTGGTCACTAGAGGGCAACTCAAGAATTTTCTTGAGTTGCTAATGAAGGTAATTTCTGAACCATTTGCTTAATTATAGCCTTTCCTATAACCCCATGTCAAGATTTTATCGATATTGTGTGATATTATGGATTTGAGAGAAACCTAGTTAGGGTTTGAGTGAATTGGTGTTGCATTATGAAATTGGACTCAGTATTGATCTTCCCAACACCCTAGTGTTTGAATTGGAACCCCAAAACCTGATGCTAGAACCAGAATACGGATTTTAGAAACCGATATCGGGGAAATTGTGTAATCTGTGAAGGTTAATTGAAATCTGCTATCACCCGAGATGCCCTAAAATAAAATTGAGTGGAAAGTGACATGTGCAGGAACTCAGCAAGCCAACCCCAAAACCCTAGCTCCCCATTCCACTTTCCGGCCGCCAAAACCTGCATTCTGGCCGCAAATTGCGGCCAGACCAGGGAGGAATTGCCTCGTTTTGCGTGCCTGCCCCCATTTCCCCAATTCTTGGCCCTGGGTACTTCTAGTTTTGACAGATTCTATCTAGGGTGAAATCTGGGACATATATCCTATGTTGTCGTTTTGGATTCGTGTTTCCGTATTCCGTATTTTTGGATTGGAAATGGTGGAATGTGTTTTGCCTCGACTATTGTCGTTTATACGACGATATAGAGGATTATGGATGGTTTTGAAGGCGTGCCATAGGTTCTCACCTATAGGCCCCTTATCGTATCGTTTTGGAGTTTATGCGCCGTTTTAGATTGGATTTGGTTTTAATGCGCATATACGATATTTTGGTGTGTAGGTACCCATGAAGACTTTGGACGACAAGCAAATGCATGGTGATGTCCGCAAATGATGATGCAAGGTGAGTAGATTATATCTACGGGGGAAAGTCGGGTGGATGGCGTATAGCACCCCCACAGTCCGTAGATAGCTTATTATATGGTATTGTGACATTAGGTGTAATATGGATAGTATAGGGTTAGAAGTGACTAGTGTAGTTCATAGTCGCGAACCCTAGGATAGAATTACACCTATACACACACCTTTGCTTATCACTTGTACTTGCACTGTGATTGATGATATGTGATGACTTTGGAGACGAGTCGATGATGTGGGCTTGGTGTCCTGAGATCGGTGATTTGACACGATTCATATGTGGGATATGACTTGTGATTTCTTGCGGGCTTGGGATATGTGTTTACCCCCGCATGCATACTTACTGATGTTACCGTTTGTACTAGACATAGAGTGGTACTCTAGACTATATGATCTGATGATGGTGATATCTGTTATGTGATGAGACAGTGAGATGTTGACCCCTACCCAGCTATGGGGATGCCGTACGATGATTTACCGTACGTGCCGATATTGATGATAGATCCGCACTCATAACTCGAGGATATCTTATGATATGACATTGAGGCGAGATCACCGACTATATATCTTTATATATATACCGACTCAGATTTAGGTGGTTTCTACACCTACCCCTCCTGATTGACCTGATACTTAGATGTAGTTTGCATTGTAGATACTTCACTGTGGTGTTGACTACTAGATTTCTGCAGTCTCATGCTATTCGCATTGCTGGCATACATTCATTGCTATATTATTATTATGCTGTTAGGACACCAGCACCATTATCGATGATGCGTATGTTTCACGTACACTATATGCCGGCTCACACACTTCATCATCGATAATTGCCATGCCACTACACTGTAGTACTATTGCATTCATGAGATGATTCTTCCTTCGACATATGCACATTACTATTCCATGTTGCATGATTTCCGATATGATTACTTTTCTTTACATGTCGCATACATCATGGATTGATTGCATAGCACATCGCATTGGATGTACTTCTTGATATTGGATATTCATGGGATTTCTGGATTTGGGAACCGTGTCCTTTTCAATAGCAATCATTTAAAAACCTGGTTCCCTTGATATGATATTTGGGGCGTCGCCCCGTGTTTTCTCGGTGCTAGAGGATGTACTGAGAGAGGGCTGACCCGGACTGACGGAAGCCCGATGCATTGAGAGAGGGATGACCCGGACTGACGGATTCCCGATATATACTTTGAGGTAGGGCATGATCCGGAATGACGGATGCCCGATGGATTGATATAGGGCATGATCCGGAATGACGGATGCCCGATGCATTGAGAGAGGGATGACCCGGACTGACGGATTCCCGATATGTACATTGATATAGGGCATGATCCGGAATGACGGATGCCCGATGCATTGAGAGAGGGATGACCCGGACTGACGGATTCCCGATATGTACTTTGAGATAGGGCATGATCCGGAATGACGGATGCCCGATACAGGAGGATTTACGTGTCGATGCTAGGCACGGGTATCATGATGTTTTTCCATGATTTTGTTTATATCCTCACATTGCATACATGATGCTTACTGTCAGTGGGTGACATGTGGACGGGTTCCACATATATACAGACTTGGTTCATATACAGACTGGATTTACACTTATCTTACACCAATATTAGTGGTATGGGACGCTAATATATGTGTATTGATATTATTGATATTTCTTCATTGATACTTCATGCAGACATACCTTACACTGATGACATATTGTTACCTGAGTACCTGGCACTATATACATGATTAGATGTTACCTTGCCACCTTATTACACTCAGATGTACTCTTGTGGATATTTTACTGATCGTTGACTTAGGATTATGTCTTGCATTCGATTTATCCTTGTAGATGTTTTTATTCACGAGTTGGCAACTCACCCCCGTTGTGCCACAGTTCTTGCAGGTTCTGCCGTACAGGTTCTATTGCGGCATTTCTGGCACACTTTCTTCTTGCGGGTGACTTGCTTTTGGTAGGTGGATTCTTTTGTATCAAGAATCCCCAGTTTGTATTTATTTTATTCATTGTATCTAGAAATCGTCCATCAACCAAAACTTGTATATTCTTTCAGACTCAGAGACAGTGTTGTATTATTTCGACCTTAGAGTCGCGCTTAGTAGTATTGCGGTTTCTTGTTGTTTTTGAGCTTTCTTTGGATTTGATCCTCGCCACTTGGCGTTGTATATTATTATATCATTGTGTGGTGGTGACCGTCGATTGACGAAGAGCTAGCTCCCGCTTGGGGATGCCTTTATCCTTATATATGTATTGTTATCCTTGTTTTACCCCATTCGGGGCCAGTTTTACAAAAAGAGACTCTGCCGAAATTTTTAGAAAAGACTTATTGTTTTCAAAACGTACCTTCGGCTTAGTTATTTAAAAACCTTGATTTCAAACCTGTATTCTTCACTTCTTTAAACCAGTTTTCTTTACTTATTCTTCAAAATGGTTTTAGATTTCTGGGCTTTTGGTTTACTTGGATCAGATGGAGTCCTATAGGCTTCATATGGTTCAAGGGCCAGTCACGTGCTCTTTCGGGTCGTGACAATTCGGTCGTAATACAAATGCGGGTATATTTATACAGATACAGGGTTATCCTGAAAGTCGTTTCAGGATCACTTTTGGAAGTTGCCAGTTTCCAGTTTTCTATCAGCCGTCTTTTAACATTCGGTTAAAGACGGATTTATCTTTTCTTGAGATAAGGTGTGTCAGTGTTCTAGATGTTTCTAGAAGTGATGACAAGGATGGTGACTAGGTTCATGAACCTTTGATTGCATTTATTATATGATGACTAGGTTTAAGTGAGTCATGGTTTACATTAATGCATTTTGTTCTTGTTAAGTTTTTTTCTTCATGATAAGCTTTATGTTATGGTCACCACTTGGTTCCTACACTCACCCCCCCTCCTTTAAGTGGCCGGCCCCCATCTCCTCCTCTTCTTCTTGACTTGAAAAAGATTATGGTTGTTAAAAAGAAAAGACTAAAGTTTTGGATGCATGGAAATTTCATAGTTCATATCTCGTTCCATTTCATTTCCATCGGCAACTTCATTAACCGATCGTCCACGGTTTTGGACGAAGTGAGACAAAGTAATCTATTCATATTCTACATCATTCTTGGTCGTCTCTTTTAGCAAACTTGACGACCGAGTTGCCTCGAGTCAGAGGCGGGAGCCCGTTTAAAGAATTGTTGATGTGGTGCCACCTGGACGAGCAGATCGGAGATCGACGAGATCGGAGCAGCCGCAACGGAACGTGGGATGATGGTTAAAGAACGAAGGACTCGGATCGTTCGGTATAACCTTTCTACACTCTTTACAGTTTGTTAGTTTAGCAATAATGGCAGATCCGGGTTATAGTATACGATAGCGCCAGTTAAAAAGTTTTTGTTCCGCATTTGGCGTCTGTAGACGGCCGGGGCGCTACCGTATACTTACAGTGGTATCAGAGCCTCACCATTTTGCTTTACTAACTTGTGCTAACGTGTTTAAAACATCGATCGAACCGGAAATCAAAAACCGCATTTTTACAATTTCACAGTTTCTGTCGATTTTAAATGATGTCCTAAAAATATTCCACATATCACAGAAAGTTGTGCAGGGTTTCATAAGTACACCGACCAAATTTGAGCACGTGATCCCACCAAAGCGCCGCGGAGTCGCGGCCAAACCCATGGTTTGGCCGCGCATCCGCGGCCATTCTATGGGATCCGTGCACCAAATTTTGTCTGTGTCTTCTCTGCTGGAATTTGGGGTTTTTGGTATATTTCCTTTGGGCCCAGATTTTGTTACTGTTCACCAGTTGTTCGTGGGGCCCACTTTATGATATTTAGTCGATCGAAATTTAAACATGTTAGTTTACAGTGCTTACATTATATCTCCGACCGGGAATGTCATTTGATCGGTAAACCGCGTCTGATTGCTATAGTTCTTTTAGACGGGTTTGCGAACGTGACATTCGCGTTGATGTTCTGTGTTGTGCTGTGATGTTGCGGATTTGTCGTGGTGGATAGCAGTGTGCAATGGTAGTACAGTTTGAGTTTATTTGTACATTTGATATTGCGGGGCGAGCGTCCAACACGTGGACTGCCGTCACTGCCTGTTGTATAATATTCTTTTGGGGCACGACCAGGTTGCGGTCGATGTACCTGTTGTACTATTTTTCATTACTGTACTAGGTTTTGCCCCGCGACGGAGTGCACGGATAGCCGGGTTCTGGAGGGCAACGGGTCTGCATCTCATGGCTTTGAGAGGCAGAGGGGCCCCACTCTAAAATTGGCAGACTATTCGCCGCACTCGTAGGGGGTACAGGTTGACCCAAGGAGGGGTGCTCAAGCTACCGGATTCCGTGAAGTGCTGGGTGGTCCATTCACTTTGCTGTAGGGGGCTGCCTCGCTTCAGGTTTTGGCGGGTAACTTGCCGCACCCGTAGGGGTCTAGGTTTCATTGCACAGGCTATCCACACGACAGGGGAACGTCGGGTTTCAGCAGCGGCTCTGTGAAACCCGGGGATCCCAGATTATCTGTATTGTTCTGTGATGCTTATTACTTTTCTGTAATGTTGCATATTATCACGCCTGGAGCGATTATTGTATATTGGTTTATATACTCTTATATGTTGTATATGTTTTACACCCGCGCTAGTCCAGTCCCCGCTCTGTCGTTAGTTAAGTAACCTAACGGGTGATGACGGGACCCAGTGACGAATGCGGATGGCATATACGTACATTTTATTTTCGTTCTTTTCTGGTGTGATTAATTGATGGGACCGCGTTGATTCTGATCAATGCAAAGTAAAACAAACCTGTTTGCTGTTGTTGGAACAAATTTAAAAAGTGTTATTGCAAAGACATTTCCTTTTGTTTTGCATAGCGGTATTCAGTGGAATATCCTGCACCTCATTCGACGGGGCAAGGGCTGATATCCCTTCACCGGGACTGACCCTTGGGCAGAAGTTTGCGTCAGGGTAATAACTTCACTATAGTCGATTACATGTTGCTTTGCATCGCGGTATTCAGTGGAATATCCTGCACCTCATTCCACGAGGAAAGAGCCGAGATCCCTTCACCGTGAGTGACCTCTTTAGCAAAGGTTTTCGCCACTATATTTATAAAAAGCTATCAGGTTCCTTCAACGAGATCAAGTTCATTACGTTAAAGGTTTTTCGCCAAAAACCAGCCGTAGCCCTCCGTCGTTTCTTATGGATGGTCAGTAATATTCAAGCTATGTTTGTTGGCTTTCGTCAAGGTATAGTGCTTGGTAGTTGCTGGGGTATTCATTTGTTGCATAGATAGATGTGTTGGTTTGGGACAGTCGTATTACCTTGTTGGCTTTCGTCAAGGGTATGTACGGGTGGGTTCGAATTAACAAGATAATGACGGGCAGAACTTGACATGTGACTTATGATTTGTTGGCTTTCGTCAAGGTCATAAGAACATGGGGTAAAAATCATATCGGGAGTTTCTAAAGAAACTGAAACTTGCCAGGCATGCGCATACCTTCTAGAGTGTGATAACGCGAGTGGATTCCGTCACGTTATCATGCGATGAGAGTTGGATCCCGATTCCCACTAATGAGTTGGTTTACTCTTCGGGTGATCCCGATTGATTCTTCTTTCAGGTTTGGAGGAGAATTTGACAGGACAGTGGTAGGTTTCCGGATTAGATAAAGTGATAACCATTCTGATCTAGGTTAGAGTGCACGCAGAGTGTTTCTTTTCTCTCTCTCTTTGGCAGCGACCTTTGACCAACCCTAGACTATGACTCAGTGACCAGGTTGACCGAACCTTCTTAAAATACTGGCTTTTGGATTGTCTATATTGCATAAGTCATTGCCACTCCTTCTTTTACCCTTTGCATTTCTCAGAACACCCGTATTACTACGGACATCCACTTCCATTGGATAGATCCATCGTATGGTTATATACGAACTCGAAGGGACTTCTTCGAGGATGGGTCCAGGTTCAGGAGAAATAGAATAGGTTTATTCAGTTGTCTTTTATTATCACCTTCTCTCAGGTTGCGAGGGCTCCTTGGTTTAGGAGAGTACACCTATTACGCTTATTGGATAGTCTTATTCCAAACTATAGGCAGGTGCCGAAAGGTAGGGAATGAAGAAAACCAATTAGCCTAAGTAGGGTGTGCAGAAGGTAATATGTAAAGACAAAATAAAGGGATTAGAAAAAGGGCAAAGTAAATTGCGACTGATATCATTCACGACCAAAACCGCGTACTTCATCGCCACTCCTATTTCACCTTTAAAAGAATAAGGTATTATTCAGATGTCTTTTATCATCACATTCTCTCAAGATGCGAGTACTCCTTGGTTTAGGAGGGTATACCTATTATGCTTACTGGATAGTCTTCTTCCAAACCATAGGCTGGTGCTGAACGGTAGGGAAGGAAGAAAACCATTTAGCCTAACGATGGTGTACAGAAGGTAACGACTAAAGACAAATAAAGGGATTTGGAGAGATGGCAATGAAATATACGGTTATAGTCATGAATTGGATTATGGAAGAGGCATTGCTATGAATACCAGGATACCCCTACGAAACATTTTCATGTTTCAGTGCATTGTTAAAGAAAAATTGTTTTCCCGATTAGATACTTACTCCAAGGGTATGTATTTACCAAGTTTCATTATCATATCTGTATGGTTTTACAGATGATGAGTGGGAGTAAGTTATTGGGAATTAGGTGATCATCCTCATTATATCGGAATTCGTTGTAATTGGTGATATTTGAGGAAATCGCCAGGGTACAGTTTTCCACCTACGACGCATAGGTTTTGAGTTGCTTAAACTCAGCGGACTTATACAGAGTATTGTATGTTGTCCAGTGTCCATCAGGACAAAGGGGTAGGTCCTCGTACTATGTTCTGTTTACTTATAACTTCTCTAGTATTTAGACAAGTGTTTCGTAGAAATACAAGGTCTAAGTTTTGAGAAGTTGTGGGTATAAGAATAAAGTAGAGAACTAGGTGTCACAAGTATCGGGATTCTTCAAAGAGATCGAAGATGTAGATTCTTGTGATTGGTATTCAGATGTTAGTGATGGTTTTGAGAAACGTGTTTCTCTTTCAGGTTACTCATAATTGGATGGATTCCTAAGTTGAGTAATGCTGATTAGCCTTTTTCCATTAAGTTGATATGCACTGGAGACAGTTGCATGATTTGAATCTGGTTCCAATTAAATAAGTGCCAAAGTTTCTATATTGGATATAGAATGGATCATACCTTAAAAGATGTTAAGGTACGGGGAGTTGTCTAGCTTATGCTTAAAACCAGACTCTGGATAACACAGGGCACGTTTCTGTAATGGCTGTTTGTGGGTTGACCCTGGCTATGACGAGGGTTGATATTCTACCATCTAGAAGATCAATAGTGATATTGTTCTTGACTCGCCACAGTTTTAGTAAAATGGATTTTTTTCAGAAAACAGTAGTGGGAGTATGGTAGAACTGGAAGTGATTCCAGAACCGCGAACGATTACGGAAAATTTAATAGGACCTATATATTCAATCAGGTTTGACATTCCAATAGCCACTCCGCAGATATGGTGGGTAACCTCAGACACCCGAGAGGTACTTCGGTAGCCTCAAGGACGGTGACAGGGAGGTTCTTATCTACCCAGACTTGACACTACTGTTGTTCCAGGCTATGAGAACCGGTAGGAGGGTTGTCGTAGTCAGTGGGAGCAGCGGAAGCATAGTGGGCAAGATGCTTATATCTATTTATAGACTTGAGCAGTTATAGCGGAGATAGATCATCTAATTTTGATATGACAGTCATGGGTTTGACTTCAATCAGAATAGGGGATGGATCTGTTAAGGAGGTAGTAGGGTGTGATGTCATGGTATGTGGATGACATACACAGAGTAGGAAGTAAAATTCCTATACTACGATCGGTTGTACTGTGGTCGTCACACAGTTGTTTCTCCAGACAGGATATGGATATAATATTTGACATTCTGGTTTCTGGATCTATGGTTTTAGATCTGGATTTGGGTAGTTTCCCAATGTGGGTACTTTGACAGATATTCTAATGGTTTTTAGAATAGTTGACTCCTAGCATGGTGGTGTACCTGCAGGTGATGGAGTCACCCTCTCTAAAGGTGTCGTATAGACTAAAGGGGAGAGGGATGTGCATGATTGACAGATCACTTGCTTAGGCAATTGAGTCAATCGTGAGATGTCAAGTACCACACCAGATGTTGTTTTTGCACTAGATGCAATAAGTTTGTATTAATCCAATCCTGGAGAAACATAAGGAAGCAGTTTTAGAACATAAGTACATGTTCTACGGATTTGATGACGGAAGCCTCTTTCGGGAGACGGTTATCATTCCGGGCTTCAAAGGTGACATGGTTGACAGAGTGATTGTCAGAGTTATAGTTTATCCCTCTGACGAAGAGGGACAATATTATGGACAGGTGGTCCAAGAGGATACTGTGGGAGGCTTGGTGCAGGATACTGATTAGGTTCAGTGATCAATACAGTCTAAGAAGTTTGGATTTGGAGTTCATTTATGAACTAGGTCCCATCAGATGTCTAGACATATTCTAAGACAGGTATTACTCAATTCGGGAGATGGCTTTCTCCGCGAATTTGAGATTAAGAGAGATATAGAAAGAAACATCTAGGCGGATCCACTCACTGAGGCTATTTCTCGAACATAATAGTTTTACAAACGGGCTTTGTGAAACTGATTAGTAGAGGAGTTAGATGTTCGGTTTCACACGGGCTGTGAGTAGTCGACATTGCAATAATTAGCCTTGAGTGCAAGTAGGAGATTGTTGGAGATAGTGCCCTCAGAGTCAATTATTGGATCGCAGGTACGTGATTGCAATGATTGCGGAGGACCTATACCGGTAGGACAGTCTTACTCGAGATGATAGTTTGCTATCTGGTTTGCCTTTATCAGTCGTGTGCATGTTCAGGTGACTGATTACATGTTACACTTTGATAGAGCCCTTAGGATCTTGCTTTACTACCAACAGTATGATGGCGATCATATACGTGAGAGTTGGGTAGTTTATATGCATATCCTTAATTGTGGTCCCTAGTCGTGGGAGTTTCGAGACAGGGCATCGATACTCCGGAGTAGACTAGTGTATACAGTCGAGACCCTGATGAGGGGCGGTGGCCGGTCTCACAAGCCACTGGTGTCAGTTGGATCACCTAAGATGTATACAGGTGCTCATTGGGTTATGAGTACACCGGACAGGACTCGCCGGGAATCTGCTAGTTAGTACTATACCTATCGTCAGATAGCAGTTCCCTGGTGACATGTGTACAGGTTAGTTCATCGACCTGAGGTCGTCATTTGTCTCGTGTGAGTTCCCACTGTGCTTTGATTTCTACCCTACCACGGCTCAAAGGAGTCGTGCAAACAGGTAGTTTTTGGGTACAGTCCCGAGCCATATGGAGGCACGTGAGCGGATCGGCAGTGGATTCGTCTCTCCCGGTATTGGGGGCGAGATCGTGCTGTGTCTAGGAGAGCCATTACACAAAGCCCACGGCCGTGGCAGGAGATTTACTGGTAGGTACTCCAGTAGTATCTCAGGGTGTTATTGGGCTACACTCCGACACGACTTATACTGCTTTTGGGGGTCTGACGTTACTAGCCCCCTAGGCAGATATGCGATACTCATAGACGAACGGACCGGACTGTATATACATTGTCACTGTTAGGCTCAGTAGGGTTTCCGGATGAGTTCGCTCATCGGCCTCCCTTGAGGTCAGTCCATGGGCAGCCGTTACGCATAGCTAGTGCCGCTGACGGTTTGTGGTTAAACCCACTGCCAGGGTATTGACGAGTCATTAAGTCCCCCACAGACAGTTTCCCAAGTTCGGGCGAAACGTTGAAGAGGCCGTATGGTTTTATGGCAGGGTTCGGAAAATGCACGTGCGTTTACGCACGTGTTATTTTTCGGGCAGATGATACTGGTCGGCTTTGGTTTAAGCCGGATCCGAGTATTATATTGAGTAGGTATAATATCTTTGTCTCAGTTGCATTTGTATTCGGTCGTAATACAAATGCGGGTATATTTATACAGATACGGGGTTATCCTGAAAGTCGTTTCAGGATCACTTTTGGAAGTTGCCAGTTTCCAGTTTTCTATCAGCCGTCTTTTAACATTCGGTTAAAGACGGATTTATCTTTTCTTGAGATAAGGTGTGTCAGTGTTCTAGAAGTTTCTAGAAGTGATGACAAGGATGGTGACTAGGTTCATGAACCTTTGAATGCATTTATTATATGATGACTAGGTTTAAGTGAGCCATGGTTTACATTAATGCATTTTGTTCTTGTTAAGATATTTTCTTCATGATAAGCTTTATGTTATGGTCACCACTTAGTTCCTACACTCACCCCCCCTCCTTTAAGTGGCCGGCCCCTATCTCCTCCTCTTCTTCTTGACTTGAAAAAGATTATGGTTGTTAAAAAGAAAAGACTAAAGTTTTGGATGCATGGAAATTTCATAGTTCATATCTCGTTCCATTTCATTTCCATCGGCAACTTCATTAACCGATCGTCCACGGTTTTGGACAAAGTGAGACAAAGTAATCTATTCATATTCTACATCATTCTTGGTCGTCTCTTTTAGCAAACTTGACGACCGAGTTGCCTCGAGTCAGAGGCGGGAGCCCGTTTAAAGAATCGTTGATGTGGTGCCACCTGGACGAGCAGATCGGAGATCGACGAGATCGGAGCAGCCGCAACGGAGCGTGGGATGATGGTTAAAGAACGAAGGACTCGGATCGTTCGGTATAACCTTTCTACACTCTTTACAGTTTGTTAGTTTAGCAATAATGGCAGATCCGGGTTATAGTATACGATAGCGCCAGTTAAAAAGTTTTTGTTCCGCATTTGGCGTCTGTAGACGGCCGGGGCGCTACCGTAGACTTACACTATCTTCAGCATATGAAGATTTGGGGATGTCCAGCTTTTGTTAAAAAGCAGCATGTGGAAAAGCTCGAGGCACGATCAGTAAAATGTAAGTTTGTGGGATATCCAAAGAACTCCAAGGGATATTATTTCTATTACGCAGAGGAACAAAAGGTTTTTGTTTCTCGTAATGCCCATTTTCTGGAACAACCGTTTTTAGAAAAGGAAATAAGTGGGAGCGAAATAGAACTGGAAGAAATTCCAGAACCACAAACAAATACTGAAAGTTTGGTAGAACAAGTAGTTCAAGAAGAACAGGACATTCCCGCACCCCTCCGCAGGAGTAGTAGGCCGTCTCATCCGCCTGAGAGATACTACGGTTTTCTCATAGATGGGGATAGAGAGGATTGCATCATAGATGATGATGAACCTACTGGCTTCCAGCAGGCCATCCAGAGCGGCAACTCGGTACGATGGCTAGATGCAATGCGGACCGAAATGGAGTCCATGTACACCAACAAAGTATGGACTTTGGACTTTGCTCCAGATGGGGTAAAACCCATAGGATGCAAATTGATCTTCAAGAAAAAGATTGGTGTAGATGGACAGGTGGAAACCTTTAAGGCTAGACTTGTTGCAAAGGGTTTTCGTCAAAGACCTGGTTTGGACTATGACGAAACTTTTTCTCCAGTGGCTATGCTCAAATCCATTTGGGTCCTTCTTGCTATTGCTGCCTTCCATGTTATAAAATCTGGCAGATGGACGTAAAGACGGCTTTTCTGAATGGTAATTTAGAAGAGTGCGTCTATATGGATCAGCCAGAGGGTTTCAATCAGAGTGGGAGCAGCGGGAAAGTATGCAAGTTGCTTAAGTCCATTTATGGACTAAAGCAGGCATCGCGGAGTTGGAACATCTGTTTTGATGAAACAGTCAAAGAATATGACTTTATCAAAAATCCAGATGAACCGTGCATATATAGTAAAGTTGTAGCAAGAACTGTCGTATTCCTCGTCTTGTACGTGGATGACATTCTATTGATAGAAAATGACATTCCTATGCTACAATCTGTCAAAGGATTCTTATCACACAGGTTCTCTATGAAAGACCTGGGTGATGCCTCTTAAATTCTGGGGATCCGGATCTATCGTGATAGATCCAAGAGGATGTTGGGACTTTCGCAGTCCAGGTATATCGACACTGTACTGAAAAGATTCAGTATGGAAGATTCTAAGCGCGGTAATCTACCGGCTTGTCACGGAATCACCCTATCCAAAGTGATGGCTCCCAAGACTGATTTGGAAAGGGAACGCATGTCTATTATACCCTACGCTTATGCGGTAGGCTCTATAATGTATGCGATGTTGTGCACCAGACCAGATGTAGCTTACGCACTGAGCGTGGTAAGCCGGTATCAGTCAGACCCATGGGAGAAGCACTGGATAGCAGTAAAGAACATTCTCAAGTACCTGAGGAGGACTAAGGAGATGTTCTTGGTTTATGGCGGAAAAGACCTCAGGATGGAGGCCTATGCTGATTCCGTCTTCCAGAGTGATAAGGACGATTCCATGTCCATGTCAGGTTATATCTTTACCCTCAATGGAGGGGCGGTGTGCTGGAAGAGCTCCAAGTAGGACACCGTTGCTGACTCGACGATGGAAGCGGAGTATATAGCAGCTTGCGATGCCACAAAAGAAGCGGTCTGGATGAAGAAGTTCTTAACAGAACTTCAGGTGGTTCCTACCATTGTTGATCCAATACCTCTGTATTGCGAAAACAACGGAGCTATAGCTTTAGCGAAGGAACCAAGGTCCCATAAGAAGTCCAGACACATCTTAAGGAGGTATCACCTGATCAGGGAGATCATTGATCGTCAGGAGATCGAGGTTCAGAGAGTTGCTACTGAAGAGAACATTGCTGATCCATTCACAAAGGCCCTACCTCAGATTCAGTTCGAGAGGCTACTCGAGATCATCGGTCTTCGATATGCCAGTACATGGCCCTAGTGCAAGTGGGAGATTGTTAGTGTATATGCCCTAGGGGTCATTATTGTATCATACTAGTTTGTATATTACTTAATGGAAGCTTGGGATATTCACATGTATATAACAGTCTTGCTAAACATGGTAGTATGCTACTTGGTTTTTCTATCTTAATATGTGAGTATACGTATTGATAGAGCTCTTAGGATCTTGCTTGACTACCGGCGTTGTGATGGCAGTCACACTAGTGGGGGCTGGGTAGTCTACAAGCACATCCTTATTTAGGTCCCTAGTCATAGGATTATCGAGACAGGGCATCGATACTCCGGAGTAGACTAGTGTGTACGCTTCTCATCCCAGTTGGGGAGATGGTCTGTCCCACAGCCGTTAGTACGTCGTACTGGAGATAATATGCAGGTGCTCGTTAGGTTACGGGTATACCGGACATGACTCACAGGGAACTGTTGGTTGGTTTTATACCAGTCGTCAGTGAACAGTTCCCAGGTGACATGAGTACAGCATAGTCCACAGACTTGACACTGCTACTTCGCCTCGAGTGTGTCCCACTGTTCTTAGATTGCTACCCTACCACGGCTCAAAGGAGTCGTGCAAACAGGTAGCAGTTGGGTGCAGTCCCGAGCACTTGGAGGCAGTAGCGGTTAGACAGGATTCGTCTCTCCCGGTATTGGGGGTTGATATCGCGCTGTGTCAGAGAGCCATTACGCAAAGTCCCTGGCCAGGGCAAGCGAGATTTTCTGGTAGGTTCCAGTAGTTTCTCAGGGTGTAATGGGCTTCACTCCGACACGACTTATACCGCTATTAGGGGACTGACGCTTGCCGCCCCGTAGGCCCGATATGCGATAGTCTTAGACGAACAGACCGGACTGTACGGAGATTGTCGCATCAGATTCAGTAGGAGTTCGGATGGGTTTCCTCATCGGCCTTCTTATCGACATCTACCTGGGGACCGTTACGTACAGCTAGTGCCGCTTGCGGTCTGTGGCTCTACCCACTGCCAGTGTAGTAGTCGAGTCTCTAGAGTCCCACACAGAGAGTTTCCCTACTCCAGGCGAAACGATATAGAGGTCGTATGGTTTTACGACAAGGGTTCGGACGCATACGTGTGTTTACGCACGTACGACATCTGGACAGTTTTTACTAGTCGGCTTTGGTTTAAGCAAGTTTCTAGTATCCGGTTATTGGATTTATACAGTCTAAAGTTTTTCCGTGTTTTCACGGATAGGAGGGGCGTTCTCGTAATTGCGCGAGAAGCTTCTAAAAGATGGTGACTTAGGGGTTAAGGTGGCATATGCATTAAATGAGATTAGTGAGTCATTTGAGTGATTCATCCAAGTCATTAATGCATCATAAATTCTTAATGATTCATGGAGATGAATCACCCTCTTATATTTATTAAGCATGATGATTAATCATTCATTTTCTTTTCTTGGATAAATCATAATGCTTGATATATATTATGATAGCTTATTATCTCATCTCATTTCCTTGCTCACTTTCTCTCTCCTCAAGCTCTCCCTCTTCAAACCCTAATCCTCCCCTCTCATGTGTTGAGACCAAGGATTAGAGTAGACTACTTAGCGATTTAAGAAACCTAGTTACCTCAAGTTAGAGGTGACGCTTGTAGTTAAGCTCTCGGGTGGATCTTCTACTACATAGAGAAGGCCGGAATGGACATGGAGATCGACAAGACGAAGGACTCGGTTCTATAGGTATAATCACTTATCATAGTAGTTAACTCTTCTATGGTTTCTTGTTAGTTATTGTTTATGCAAAGATTCTCGGTTAGTCGATGTTTACGCCTTAAACAAGATCGTTTTTCATTATTCCGCCTCCCCGCAAGACGTGGGGTGTTGTACATCGACTTACAGTTTTCTCATAGACGGGGATAGAGAGGATTGCATCATTGATAGTGATGAGCCGACTAGCTTCCAGCAGGCCATTCAGAGCGTTGACTCGGTAAAATGGCTGGATGCAATGCGGACCGAAATGGAGTCCATGTACACCAACAAAGTATGGACGTTGGACATTGCTCCAGATGGGGTAAAACCCGTGGGATGCAAGTGGATCTTCAAAATGAAGATTGGTGTAGATGGACAGGTTGAGACCTATAAGGCTAGACTTGTTGCAAAGGGTTTCCGTCAAAGACCTGGCTTGGACTATGACGAAACCTTTTCTCCAGTGGCTATGCTGAAATCCATTCGGATCCTTCTTGCCATTGCTGCCTTCCACGATTATGAGATCTGGCAGATGGACGTAAAGACCGCTTTTCTAAATGGAAATTTAGAGGAGTGTGTCTATATGGACCAGCCAAAGGGTTTCATTCAGAGTGGGAGCAGCGGAAAGGTGTGCAAGTTGCTTAAGTCCATCTATGGACTAAAGCAGGCATCGCGGAGTTGGAACATCTGTTTTGATGAGACGGTCAAAGAATTTGGCTTTATCAAAAATCCAGATGAACCATGCATCTATAGTAGATTTGTAGCAAGAACTGTAGTATTCCTCGTTTTATACGTGGATGACATTCTTTTGATAGGAAATGACATTCCTATACTACAATCTGTCAAAGGGTTCTTGTCACACAGGTTCTCCATGAAAGACCTGGGTGATGCCTCATACATTCTAGGGATCTGGATCTATCGTGACAGATCCAAGAGGATATTAGGACTCTCACAGTCCAGGTACATCGACACCATACTGAAAAGATTCAGTATGGAAGATTCCAAGCGCGGTAATCTACCGGCTTGTCACGGGATCACCCTCTCCAAAGAGATGTCTCCCAAGACTGATTTGGAAAGGGATCGCATGTCTATTATACCCTACGCTTCTGCGGTAGGCTCTATAATGTATGCGATGTTGTGTACCAGAATAGATGTAGCTTATGCACTGAGTGTGGTAAGCCGGTATCAGTCAAACCCTGGGGAGAAATACTGGATAGCGGTAAAGAACATTCTTAAGTACCTAAGAAAGACTAAGGAGATGTTCTTGGTGTATGGCGGAAAAGACCTCCAGATCGAGGCCTTTGCTGACTCCAGCTTCCAGAGTGACAAGGATGATTCCAAGTCCATGTCGGGTTATGTCTTTACCCTCTATGGAGGGACGGTGTGTTGGAAGAGTTCCAAACAGGAAACCGTTGCTAACTCGACGATGGAAGAGGAATATATCGCTGCTGCAGATGCCGCAAAAGAAGCCGTCTGGATAAGGAAGTTCCTAACAGAACTTTAGGTGGTTTCGTCCATTGTTGATCCAGTACCTCTGTATTGTGACTACAACGAGGCTATACCTTTAGCGAAGGAACCCAGGTCCCATCAGAAGTCCAGGCACATCTTGAGGCGGTATCACCTGATTAGGGAGATCGTGGGTCGCCAGGAGATCGAGGTTCGGAGAGTTGCTACGGAAGATAACACTGTTGATCCATTCACGAAGGCCTTACCCCAGACTCAGTTCGAGCGGCTGATCAAGATGATAGGTCTTCGATACGCCAGTACATGGCCTTAGTGCAAGTGGGAGATTGTTAGTGTATATGCCCAAGAGGCCATTACTGTATCATACTAGTATGTATATTACTTGATGGAAGCTTGGGATATTCACCTTGTATTGACAATCTTGCTCAAAATGGTAGTATGCTACTTGGTTTGTTTCTTCTTTAATGTGTGTATGTGTTTCTTTTAGCATATCGCCTTTACACATTAGTGGAGCCCTTAGGATCTTTGCTTGATTACCAGCGTTGTGATGGCAGTCACCCTCGTGGGGGCTGGGTAGTCTACAAGCACATCCTTATACAGGTCCCTAGTCGCAGGACTATCGAGACAGGGCATCGATACTCCGGAGTAGACTAGAGTATGCGCTTCTTATCCCAGCTTGGGTGACGGTCTGTCCCACAGCCGTCAGTACGTCGTACTTGAGATAGTATGTGGGTGCTCGTTAGGTTATGAGTACACTGGACAGGACTCGTCGGGAACTGTTGGTTGGTAATATACCTATCGTCAGTTATCAGTTCCCAGGTGACATGAGTACAGCTTAGTCCGTTGACTTGACACTGTCACTTCGCCTCGAGTGTATTCCCACTGTACTTTGATTACTACCCTATCACGGCTCAAAGGAGTCGTGCAAACAGGTAGTTTTTGGGTGCAGTCCCGAAGCACTTGGAGGCAGTGACGGTTAGACAGGATTCATCTCTCCCGGTATTGGGGGTTGATATCGCGCTGTGTCTAGGAGAGCCATTACACAAAGTCCCTGGCCAGGGCAAGCGAGATAGACTGGTAGGTTTCCAGTGTTATCTCAGGTGTTCTGGGCTACACTCTGACACGACTTGTACCGCTAATAGGGGACTGACGTTTACCGCCCCCTAGGCCCGCCATGCGATGTTCTTAGACGAACAGACCGGACTGTACGGAGACTGTCGCATTCAGGCTCAGTAGGAGTTCAGATGTGTTTACCTCGTCAGTCTTCTTATCGGCATCTACCTGGGGACCGTTACATACAGCTAGTGCCGCTTGCGGTCTGTGGTTAAACCCACTGCCAGCGTAGTGTCGAGTCTTTAGAGTCCTACACAGAGGGTTATTCGCCTTTAGGCAAATTGAGTATAGGTCGCATGGTTTTGCGACAGGGTTCGTTCACATCCTCGCACTTGTGCACGTATGGTGTCCGGACAGCTTATACTAGCGGGCTTTGGTTTAAGCCGGATCCTAGTATATGATTTGTGATTGGTTTTATCTCATTGTATTCGTGTTCCTCAGAACACGGATACGGGTGTGTATGCACAGTTGACTGAGGCAGAGGCAGAGGTCTTTCATTAGGGTTGATGACCATTGTCATTTTCTTAACCCTAATGTTTATGTGTGAAATATGATTTATTAATATTATTTAATTATAATTGTGCATGGTTAGGGTTGTTGACCATTTGAGTATACTTGACTTGTTGACCTAGGTTGACAAGTTGACAATCATCATTCCATTTGAAAGATGCTCTTTGATCCTTGCAAAAGCATTTAATATGAAATGATAATGTTCATTTCTTGATTAACCATCACAATTATCTTTAGCTAATTATCTATTTTTCATAATTCACATATATGTGAGAAGGTTGCATTATTCTTCTCACTTTATCATTCGCATTCTCTCTCCTCCTCTTCCTCTCTCTCTAGATCTCCCCTATCATGAGTTGAGAACCATTTGAGCTTGAGATAAAACCATAAAAAATACTCTCTACTCTTTCTTAGGTCCTAGGTTTAGCACACCAAGCACCTTAGTTAGTTCTAGTTTGAGATTGGAGCCAAAGGTAGAGGCCCTCGGGTGGATCTTTCTTCGGCAAGAGAAGGCGACAAGGAGAACCCGTTCTTTCACTCCAAGGAGCAAGAAGAGAAGGACTTGAAGACCTAGGTATAACCCCCTTTCCGAGTAGCTAAATCTTTTTAGCTTGTTAGTTAGTTTTGTTTAGCAAAGATCCCTCCTTTACATAGTCCATGTTGCCTAGTGTTGTAAAAATCCAATTTTTCATAACGTTTCCGCTTCCCCGCAAGCACCGGGGTGGGCAACGTGGACTTACAACTCAACACTTGAGTAATTTAAAATTCCCAGAAGCACTTGGTAACACCTACGGATCAACTGTTGAAAATACGATCCCTCAATCCTCAAGACATGCCGCGGAACCACCGCCAATACCTTGGTTAGGCTGCGGTTCCGCGGTGCTTTGATGGATTCAGGTGTTCGTTTTTCTCAGATATCCATAAAATCACCTGCTTAATTTTCTGAGTATGTTTAATATGTAAAATTTCAACTTTTGAAAATTTTTCCAGAGAAGGGGTTTGTATCGGGGTTTCGGGGTTCGATCGGACTTCAAATTTCGTCCTGACAACGCCTAAAGCTCTAGCTTGGCTCTGATACCACTGTAGGGATAGCTTAGCACCTTAGCAAGATTTTGGCAAGCATCAAACATGCTATATTAAAATTTTTAGGGTGCTAAAAAAACCCTAACCAAGATCTTAGATTAGAGATTAGGGTAAACAAAGTAAATAAACAACTTTACTTCTAAGAGTTCGGGATTACAACCTTTGTAGTCCGTTCCTTCACTTCATAAGCTCCGTGTTGAGGTCCCTTCGCCGCGATCATTATGTACCCGGACTCTAGAGAGGCTCCATGAAGAGAAAGATGCAAGCTTGCTTCCGATCTTCAATAACTAAGATGATCTATCTTGAAGAAACTCAAACCCAAGCTCTTGCTTTGCTAATCAAGTATTAGAAAAGCAAACACCCTAATCTAAGTGGCTAGAATAGATGAGGATGATGAAGTAGGAATTTAGCTCTCTTTTGTTTTCAATTTCTCACTCATTATCATCACTTGTCAAAAAGCTAGAAAGCTTTTTCATGCAAGAAGGAGGAAGAAGAAGAAGCAAATCCTTTTGTGATGAATAATGAAATCAAGTGTGAGGTTAGAAAATGCAACCATGGGTTAAGAATAATAACTTAACCCTTGTAGATATTTAAGTATGGTAAAGGGTTTGGGTGGGTTAAGGAAATATCCACACAAAATATCACAAGTCAAAGTCAAAGCTTCAAGAAGCTTCTTGAAAGCTTCATGCAAGCTTAACCCTAATCCAAACCCTAACCACATTTAAACTCCACAAATCATGTTGCATTTGTAACCCTAACATGTTACAATATTATATATCACATATACAATATTTATTGTAACAAAATAAAATAATACAATTAACATATATCACATATATATCAATGTCTTATCCAAGTGAGAAAATGAATCTTTAAGTGAGCTTATATTAGTTAATGTAATGTAATATATCACATATATAATTATACATTAAATTATCGAATCAACACTTGATCCGACAATCCGTCTATATCGCATATAACCGACTAATATAATATGTACCGATTCATTGAATCAACACTTGATCCGATGACCCGGCTATATCACATATACCCGGTCGATATCATTTTATCGCGAGAATCTAATACGGTATCACATACTCATATTGTTCTCGGTCCCGCACATATCACATATGTGCTCCTACTCCGTTTTGCTTGAGCCAGGAAACCTCTGTGTAGGACTCTAAAGAATCGTCAATACGCCGGCAGTAGGTGATGATCATATCAAACACCCACAAGCTGCAAGCGGTCAGCTAAACGTAACAGCCACCCAGGTATTGAGCGATCGGAAGATCAACAAGCAAGCCTGTACATTCTCCTGCGAATCCAATCAGTAACACTCCCGTACAGTTCGGTCTCTTCGTCTGATATGTCGCATATCTCGCCTAGGGGTGGTAAACGTCAGACCCAGTAGCTTGATAAGTCGTGTCGATATGAGGTCCATAACAGTTTGAGAAACTACTGATAACTCTTACCAGTAAATCTCAGCAACCCTGGCCAGGGATTTCCAGTTTTAGCCAATCGAACACAGCGCAACATCAACTCCCTATACAGGGAGAGACGAAACCCCTCCTATCGCTCATTGCCTCTATGTGATTCGGGACTGTACCCAAAAGCCACCATTTTGCACGCCCTCTTAGGCGTGGTATGATGGAAATCAAAGCACAGTGGGAATCACACAAGACTCTATGACGATCTCGGGTCTACAGACTAACCTGTACTAGTGTCACCAGAGAACTGCCATCTGACGTGAGGTATAATACCATCTGGCAGTTCTCGGCGAGTCTGTCCAGTGTACCCAGTCTCCACTGAGCACCCGTATACCTTCTCTGATGTCAAACACCAATGGATATGGGATCATCCATTGCCCATCATATGGGTCAAGAAGCGTATACGCTAGTCTACTCTGGAGTATCGATGCCCTATCTCGGTACTCCCACGACTAGGAACATTTGAAGGATGTACTTAACGACTACTCTGTCCCCACTAGTATGATCTGCATCATAGTCCTGGTAGTCGAGTACTCATCCTAAGGGCTTTATCAACATGTAACATTGAGACAATCAGAGTACATGTTTAGATAAAGAGTAACCAGATAGCATATTATCATGTCGAGCAAGAAAGTCCTCCCTATTTATGTCCAAGCATCCATTACAATATACATCGTATGTACAGTAATGGCCTCTAGGGCATACATATAACTAATAATATTTCGGGTTTATGATGTCTAAGGAGGTTGCGGATTCTAACTATTGTAGTTTTCATTTCTTTTCTGCGACCATAAGTGTAATATGTGGTGTATCGCCGGTTTCGTTGCTATACGTCAACGACAATTGGGATACACATATTTACTTACGTTGATGAAAAGTGATGTTATGTGTTGCTGTGATATATTATATTGGATCGTCGTGTTTGAATAGCCGGGGGTTTTTGCGTGAGATGAGAGTTTTTCATTTTCATTCATGTAAAAAAATTGTATGTAATAATGTTTTATTGGGATACTTCCGGGTTGAGGAAGATGTCACCATTGATGTATATTATTTACTTTTCCGCATTAGGATAGACCTAAGGCGGGGAGCACAAGTAATCGGGTTCTAGAGTCCTAGGTCATCATCCTCATTATATCGGAATTCGTTGCAATTGGTGATATTTGAGGAAATCACCCGGGGTTTTGCCTGATGGCAAATATTTGGTTTTGAATATTCGTTGTTATGCACCAATTTCAAACTTATATATCTGTACGTTTATTTTATAAAGTGAGATATAACCTTTTGAAATTATGTCCATGACATTTACCTATATCAGTTGATGATTAGGTAAGGAGCATTAAACAACGGTGTAATTCTTCTTAACCATGGTACAGTTTTCAACCTATGACGCACAGGGTTTGAGTTATTCAACTCAAGGTACTTATACAAAGTATTGTATGGTGTCCGTGTCCATTAGGACAGAGGGTTTGGTCCTCGTACTATATTCTGATTACTTGTAACTTCTTCAGTTTTAGACAAGTTTTTCGTTGAAATACAAGGTCCAAGTTTTGAGAAGTTATAGGTACAAGATTAAAGTAGAGAACCATGTGTTGCAAGTATCAGAATTCTTCAAGGTAATCGAAGATGTAGATACTTGTATTTGGTATTCAGTTGATAGTAATGGTTTTGAGAACTTGCTTCTCTTTCAGGTTACTCATATCTGGATGCACTCCTAAGTTGAGTAATGTTGATCGGCCTCTCTCCATTCAGTTGACATGCACTGGAGACAGCTGCATGATTTGAATCTGGTTCCAATTAAATTAAGGCCTCTGTTTCTATAATGTATATAGAATGGTTCATATCTTATCGATGTTAAGGTATATGGAGTTTTCCGGCTTACGCTTAAAACTAGACTCTGGATGACTCAAGGCACGTTTCTGTAATGGCAGTTTGTAGGTTAACCCGGGCTATGACGAGGGTTAACTTTCTACCATTTGGAAGATCAATAGTGATATTGTTCTTGACTCTCCACAGTTTTAGCAAAATGGATTTTTTTAGAAAACAGTAGTGGGAGTATGGTAGAACTGGAAGTGATTCCAGAACCACAAACGATTACTGAAAATTTAATAATAACCTAAAGATTCAATCGGGTTTGACATTCCATTAGCCACTCCACAGATATAGTGGGTAACCTCAGGCGCCGGAGAGGTACTTCAGTATCCTCAAAGACGGTGACAGGGAGGTTCATGTTTATCCAGACTTGCCATTACTGTTGTCCTAGACTATGAGACCCGGCAGGAGGATGAGTATAGCGTCGTTCTAAACTAGCTTTAGAAGTGCACGTGTATATGACTCTGCCAGAGGGTTGTTGTAGTCATTGGGAGCAGCGGAAGCATAGTGGACAAGTAGCTTATGTCTATTTATAGACTAAAGCAGATATAGCGGAGATAGATCATCTATTTTTGATGTGAAAGTCATGGGCTTTGACTTCATCAAGATAGGAGATGGATCTGTTAAGAAGGTAATAGGGTGTGATGTCCTGGTATTTGGATGACATACACATAGTGGGAAGTGAAATTCCTATACTACGATCGGTTATATTGTGGTTGTCACACAGTGGTTTCTCCATATAGGTTATGGATATAATATCAGGAATTCTGGTTAGTAGATCTATGGTTTTAGATCTAGATTTGGGTAGTTTCCCAATCTGGGTACTTAGACAGTATTCTAAAGGTGTTTTAGAATGGACGACTCCTGGAATGGTGGTGTACCTGCAGGTGATAGAGTCACCCTCTCTAAAGGTGTCTTACAGACTAAAGGGGAGAGGGATGTGCATGATTGGCATATCACTTTCTTAGGAAATTGAGTTGATCATAAGATGTCAAGTACCACACCAGATGTTGTCTTTGCACTGGATGCAATAAGTTGATATATTAATCCAATCCTGGAGAAAAGTTCGGAAGCCGTTTATGAACATAAGTGGATGTTCTAGGGATATGATAACGACAGCCTCCTTCGGGAGACAGTTATCATTCCAGGCTTCCAAGGTGACCTGGATGACATAGTGACTGTCAGAGTTATAGTTTTCCCTCCTGATGAGGGGCAGTAGTTTGGACAGGTGGTCCAAGCGGATACTGAAGGAGGCATGGCGCAGGATACTGATTAAATTCAGTTGACGATACAGTCTAAGAAGTTTGCTGGATTTGGAGTTCATTTGTGAACTGGGTCCCATCAAATATCCAGACATATTCTAAGAAAGGTATTACTCATTTCGGGAGATGGCTTTCTCCGTGAACTTAAGATAAAGAGAGATATAGAAAGAAACATCAGAGCGGATCCACTCACTGAGGCTATTTCTCGAACGCAATAGTTTTACAAACGAGCTTTGTGAAACTGATTAGTAGAGGAGTTGGGTGTTCGGTATTACACGGGCTGTGAGTCTCCGACATCGCAATAACTAGCCTTAAGTGCAAGTGGGAGATTGTTGGCTATAGTGCCTTCAAGTCAATTATTGGATCGCAGGCACGTGATTGCAATGATTGAGGGAGGACCTATACCGGAAGAACAGTCTTACTCGAGATGATAGTATGCTATTTGGTTTGTCTTTATCATCGTGTACATGCTTCAGGTAACATTATAGATCACTATTACATGTTGATAGAGCCCATAGGATTCTTGCTTGACTACCAGCAGTATGATGGTGATCATATACGTAAGAGTTGGGTGGTCTATAAGCACATCCTTAAAGTGTCCCTAGTCGATGGAGTTTCGAGACTGGGCATCGATATTCCAGAGTAGACTAGTGTATACGGATCGAGACCCTGACGAGGGGCGGTGGCCGGTCTCATAAGCCATTGGTGTTAGTTGGTTTACCTAAGATAGTATACAGGTGCTCATTGGGTTATGAGTACAACGGACGGACTCGCCGGGAACATACAAGTTAGTATTATACCTATTGTCAGATGGCAGTTCCCTGGTGACATGTGTACAGGTTAGTCTATCGACCTGAGATCTACATTTGTCTCGTGTGAGTTCCCACTGTGCTTTGATTACTACCCTACCACGGCTCAAAGGAGTCGTGCAAACAGGTTTTAGTTGGGTACAGTCCCGAGCCACATTGAGTCAGTGAGCGGATCGTCAGGGGATTCGTCTCTCCCGGTATTGAAGTTTGATGTCGCGGTGTGCACGGGTGGCCATCACCAGAAATCCTTGGCCAAGGTAGTCAAGAATTAATGATCTAGGATCGGTAGTTTCTCAGGTGGTGATGGGCTTCATACGGACACTAAATATCGCGTTATTAGGGGTCTGACTTTATCCACCCCCTAGACCCGATATGCGATACTCATAGACGGACGGACTGGACTGTACGGATATTGTCATTGTCAGGCTCAGGGTTTCAGGATGAGTTTGCTCGTCGGCCTCCCTTTCGCTCAATACCTCGGTAGCCATTATGTACAGCTAGTGCCACTGACGTGCTTGTGGTTAAACCCACTGCCAGCATATTGACGAGTCGTTAGAGTCCCACACAAAGGGTTTCCCTGGTTCGGGCGAAATGTTGTAGAGGTCGTATGGTTTTATGGCAGGGTTCGATCATATACGTGCACTTGTGCACGGATCATGATCGGACGGATCATTCTAGTGGGCTTTGGTTTAAGCCGGATCCTAGTATTAAATTATTGGATTATTTTCGTCTCGTTGTATTCGTATTCTGTCGGAATACGAATACAGGTATGTATATACAGATGAGGGGTATTCTTGTAATCCGTTACAAGATTACTTTTGAAGATGCCATTTCTTTTTATAGTATTCAACATTTAGGGTTTTGTTAAATGTTTAATATTATGTGAGGTGTAAAGTGTAAGGTTAAGTCTTGGCATGTGGCATTTATTGTGGCTTGATGAGTCATGGTGTGTTTACTTGTGCCATGCTTGATATTTTATTATTGTTGTGAGATATTTGTGGAGGCATGAGAGATGATATTTCTTTAGTTGCAATACACAAATACCGCACAATTGATCACAAGAAAAGAGAGGGCAGCCACCACTTCTTTTTCAAGTGTTGCCTTTTTCTTTTGTTGCTAAGTCTTGAGCTCACACTTCATACACCAATAGGCATCTTCTTCAACCTCCATCCATACCCTCTCATGTGTTGAGAATCCATGGATGTCTTGAGATAAAATGATCACACACTATCTCTACTTCACCTTGGAAATCTCGGCTAGCAAACTTTATGTCCGAGTTGCTTCGGTTTTGAAGCGGGAGCCCGTATTAAGAATCCTCGACATGTATCGTCTTCGACCAGGGAGACCAGAGAGCTAACTTGTTCGGGGCAGCCGCGAGGAGCTTGGGAAGAGTTTGAAGACCGAATGACACGGATCGATCGGTATAACCTCTCTAACTCCTCTTTGCATGTTTGCTAGTATATGGTTTTTGGTTCGGTCTTATGCGGGTGTTTGCGCCAAAGTTTTAAAAGTTTTTGTTCCGCATTTGGCCACGGTTTGATGGCCGGGGAGCCTGTAAAACCAACATGGGAAGCCGAGAGCGAGATGCGGAAGAAATTTCCTCACCTCTTCGAAGGTACGCATAGTAAGATTTTAAATTCGGGGACCGAATTTCTTTAAGGGGGAAGATTGTAACACCTTAGAATGCGATTAGTGTTAATTAAATGATAATGCGGGTTTTTAATAAAAAGTTAACCAAAATAGTTTTCATATATTTTATTGAAATTAATTGATATTTTATTATATTATTTTTAAGCTTGCACACACTTGTGCATGTAAACTTTGGGGTTAAGGAGGTGTTAACCATGCTTAACTAGCCATGGCACACTTAACCATTTTCATGCCATGCTAACTCATTACACCTATATTTTTAGTAAAGAGTTTTATTTTTTTTATTAAGGGAGAGAGAGTTGACAATTGAAGGAATGATGAGGCATGAGGCAAGCATGGGAGCAATTAATGAGGAGAGAGAGAGAGGGCATGGCTCATTTCCTAACCTCGCTCCCTCATTTTCCCTCATCACTCACACACTCTCATTTTTATTGTTCTCCTTCTTATCCACTAAAACCCTTATCTTGATCTTTAATTTCTTCAAACCCTAAGCCTAAACCTTCCTTAAACCTCACAAAAACTTCATCAAGTTTGCTTAAACCCTCTTGTGATGACTTGGAGCTTGGAAAGCTAGGGTTTTTCTCAAGTTTTGGAGAGGTAATGATCTTTGACTGTTATTTTGGCTATAGGGAAGTTGTTTTGCTAAAATAGTTTCAGTTTAATACCATAATGTGTTAAGATTAGTGTTTGTATCGCTTTTTGGTTAAGTTCGAGTCTCTGTTGAATCTTCTATCGAACCAGGTTATTGTTTGGAAAGTTTCCATCACAGAGACCTAGTTTGGAGACCTAGAATCTACCCTAAAAACCAGAGCCCTCCCATTTCCTACTCTGCCGCAAATATATTTGTTCTGGCCGCAAATTGCGGTCAGATTGGGGACAGGGGTTTCGTATCTTGGTCGTGGGGTCTCTAGGGTTATTTGTAGGCTCGTGGAACTTGCAACTTTTACTAATTCCTTGTGTAGCAAAATCATGGACCGTTTAGCTAGAATTCAAGCGTTTCGGCAACGTGCGGTACAGATTTATCCAATTTACGTTTAAGTGTTTCATACGTTTAGTAGTCGTAGGGTAGGTCTAGGTTGTCGCTGCACGCATTTAGCCGCTAAGCGAGCGCTTGGTAGCTTGTGGGAGTCGGTTTGTTGTTGCCGTTGTATCCGTGTGTTTTCGTAGTTTGCTAATTTCACTCGTTATGTTTTGTGTGATATTAGGATCGATTGCGGGGACTTCGGGCGCTACTGGAAAAGGGAAGGAGGTGCTTGGATTCACCTAGCTCGAGATCAT
Organism: Agapanthus africanus; assembly: GCA_030015575.1. Taxonomy (NCBI): domain Eukaryota; kingdom Viridiplantae; phylum Streptophyta; class Magnoliopsida; order Asparagales; family Amaryllidaceae; genus Agapanthus; species Agapanthus africanus. The sequence continues at coordinate 456,422,966 of JASDDO010000014.1, read as the reverse complement.
CGATGAGTAGATTTAACATCTACGGGGGAATTGCCCGTATGGCGTTATGCGTCGATGGTTGGATTCAGTGACATGACTATTATTTATAAGTATACATCGATTGTGCATGAGTACCATTGTTGCATACTCCATTTCCTGTTGTATATGGACATAGTATTAATGAGACACAGCACTATTACTAACGGTTCATGTTGCACGAGCACCAAACTGTATACCACACACACACACCGTTAGTAATTGCCATGACACGCACACTATAGAAATTACCATGGATAACTTATTGTATTGCTTTCTTGATCACTAATAGTTAGATGTTAAATATTGTTCTATTGCGCATATGAATTGCATCATACATACATGCATACATACATACATACATTGTTATAATCACCCGTTGCTTTCAAAAGATGTTGCACCTCGATTTCGTGAAAATTGGGAAACCGCAAGATACCTTTAAAAACTTGATATATTTAGAGGAGCAGTTTTCCCTTGATATGCTCACATCACCACATGTTGCATGCATTGTATTTCATAGACATATGCATCGATGTACCGATTTCATGTGATTTCTGGATTTGAGAACCGCGAATATATTTCATAAAGAATTACATGTTGCTTTAAAACGCGGTTTCTCTTGATATGATATTTGAGTCCACCATGAGTTTTCTCGGTTCTGAGCTGTGTGATACCCGATTCGAGGAGCTGGATGAGTCGTTTACGAGTACATGGAGGACCCGATATGGTACCCCGGGGCAAGAAAGGTATATTGTACAGTAGATGATGAGCCTGGTAGAGGGAGTACTACCTACCAGTGATTGTATAGAACTCGACGGATATCCGGAGGATACCGTTTTGGAGTTATGATATGAGATGAATATATAAGGGCCGATCTGAGTATGCGGCGTCTGAGAGATGAGTATTTCCGTGTCGATGCTGGACACGGGTTTTCATGATGTTTCGAGTGTCGATATTGGACACTCAGGTTCCATGATGATGATTCATGCATGAGGTTTTATGTGTTATCCCATACTCGGGATTTATTTGACATGCATTGTTTCATGTAGTTATTGTACCCTAGAGGTGTACCTTGATCATGATGTTACTGCATATCCATACTGTTATGCTTATGCCATTAGCTTATATATTGTAGACTATAGCTTTCGTGCATACTTGCGATTATCTTTACGATGTTAATTACTATTCGCGAGTTGGCAACTCACCCCCCGTTGTGCCACAGTGTTTTTCTGGCTTGACCCTCAGAGTAGTCGCGACAGGGCTTCTCATTGCATCTACTTCTGCGGATACCGCTACCGTTGATCGTGATTTTGGATAGGTGGGTGGTTTTGCGGGTATCCGTATGATCTCATTGTATATCTTATTGTATCTAGTACTCTCCATCTACCACTTTCATGTATTTGACTTAGAGACGAGATTGTGAGGATCGATATTGTATTATTTGTGACTCTGGGTGTCGAGCTCGTGTGAGCTGGCTTTATTTTGATTATGTGTGTTGTTTTCACTTCCTTCTTGCTTATTCCTTCGCTACGGCGTCGTATATACTTGTTGTGGTTGTGTTTCGCCATTTTGGCGTGAGTTGCTCCCGTTGGGGATGCTTTATATTTATTCTTTGTTTGTACCCGTTTGGGGCTAGTTTTTACAAAGGAGATGCTGCCGAAATTTTTAAGAACATAAATTAAATTGACGTTTGTAAATTTGAGATTTCTAAATGTTTTAAAGGTTTTTCCCATTCTAAATTTTTATGGTTTAGATTTCTGGGTTTTTCGGCTTACTTGAATTACGTTATACCTTTTGACGTTGCGTGATTTAAGTGCCGGTCACGTTCCTAAATTGGGTCGTGACATGAGAGTATATCCATGGTTCGGTTCAAGTCATGTTCATGTTGATATGGATTGTATTCTGGTATTCATGGATTCATGTTGTATTGCAGTTATACTTGAAATGAATTCAAGTCATATTGTATTCAGATTTGACCATGACTCGAACTGAGTCAGACTTTTAAAAAGAATTGAAGTCCTGATTGTTTTTGAGTTATCGGTAACTTCTGCACATGGACGGCAGGATTTGTGTCTTTTTCAAAGACAATTATCTTGTTGATAACACCGTTTTTAGGTTGTCTACCTTAGATAGGCAAGCACCCATATTCTCCAGCTCCTTGAGGCTCAAGAGAACTGGTCCCTCTTAAACCTGTAACGACCCATAATTTAGCACGTGACTGACACTTAAATTACGCAACGTCTAAAGGCGTAACGTAAATCAAGTAAGCCGAAGCCCAGAAAATCTAAACCTTTTTGTGGAAAATTATAAGAGTGCAGTTTTGAAATAAAGGTATAATGAATCATGTTTTTCTTTAAATGAATAACTAATGAGACATGAAAATGCAAGTGGATTATACTACAGTTGAAAACATGTTTTTTCTTTAAAAATTTGGGCAGCACCTCCCTTATATATTTTGATCCAAAAACCATATACACAACAATGAAGGCATCCCCAAGCAGGAGCTAGCTCTTCGCCAACCGGCGGAATCACAACCACGCAAAAACATATATAAGACGCCCAACGGCGAAGATCAACCCAGAAAGAACAATAAATAAGCAAGACATCAAAACTCAAGAAAGCGATCGTAAACCCATCGCTCTAAGTCTCGCATAATACCCAAGTCTGACTAGGTCTACTAATATACAAATTCTAGTCTCTGATTTGATTTGATGGAGTTTATCTAGATATAACAGAATATAAAAGTACGAGAGTGGGCACGATCCAACTTGTGTCCCACCTACCAAAGCAAAACGCCATGGAAGAAGCTGTGTGCAGCGAAACCGCAACTGATCCCAAGCGTCAAACCGGCAAGAACTGTGGCACAACGGGGGTGAGTTGCCAACTCGTGAGTAGAAAACATCAGCAAGTAGAAATCGAATAAAATAACGATTTCCTAGGTCACTATATCCCAAAGGTAATACTATGATATCTAGGGTAACCACATATGCATATATGTCAACAATTGATCAAATGCAATGACATATATAAATAAACATCTGACATCATATGCATGTATGCATGTGGATATCATCCACGTGTCCATCAACGACACAAACAATATCGTGGAACCTGAGTATCCCACATCGACACTCGAAACATCATGAAAACATATGCCTGTATATATATATGAGGATATCAACTACGTGTGTCCATCAACGACACATCAAAATCATGGAACCCGAGTGTCCAACACCGACACTCGAAACATCATGAAACCCGTGTCCAGCATCGACACGTAAATCCTCATATCTCGGGCTCCATCAGTCCGGATCAGCCCATATCATGACTACGGTCGGTATCCTCCAGATATCCGCCGCGCCAAACTATCTCGGGCTCCGTCAGTCCGAATCGGCCCATAACATCTCATGACTCCGGTCGGTATCCTCCAGATATCCGCCGAGCCTAAAACTATCACTGGTAGGTAGTGCTCTCCCTGTCAGGCTCATCGTCTACATCTCGAGCTTCTTGCCCCGGAGTACCTCACCGGGTCCACCATATACCCGCAGACGGTGCCTCCCGCTCCTCGAATTGGGTGTACTCACTGCTTAGAACCATGAAAACTCATGGTGGACACCTTGAAATATCATATCAAGAGAAACCGCTTTTTAAAGCAATACATAATTCCCTTTGAAATATAACTGTGGTTCTCAAATCGAGAGATCTCATAAAAACAACATCTCAATGCACATAACCATAAAGTACGATATATGCAACATAGAGTAGTAATATGAGCATATCGAGTATATTATGCAAGTATGTCAAGTGATAATACTGAACAATGAATGTACTTTTACGTTTAAGATTAATCTCATGATATGGCAGTTCTACTGTGTAAGTGGCATAGCAATTACCGATGATGAATGTGTGTGAACCGGCAATTCTGTGTAAGTATAACATACGCATCAACGGTAATTGTGCAGGTGTACTAGAAAATGATATCATATAGCATTAAATACTGGAAACATGGTATGTACATCACGAGGGGTAATATCCCACGTCGGCAATCCCGCCTCATAACATCCGATATGACAATAATCCTTGATCATCATCCTCAAATCACTAGCGTGGATCAATCATCGGGTACATCTAATCGCGTACGGTAATCCATCGTACGGTAACATCAAACAGAATAGGGATTCTATCGTCCTATTCATCAATAAGGATACGGATCTAAAATCTCGTACGGCATATCACTTTTAATCCGCATAAATAAATATATATACACATATATCTCAAATTACATTTGTATTAATCTCATATCAACTCATATTTATTTATACGTCATATCTTATTAATCTCAAGTCGTATCGATTTTGATCTCATATCATACCACTATCAATTCATACTTGTCCTCTTTCAATTCATACTTATCATGATTCACTTTCTCATTTCATATTCTCATATATCAAACCGAGTCCTCTATATCTATCATCACAATATCCCACATCATGTTATCTTATATACCTATATCATATTCTCAATATATCAATCCGAGTCATCTATATCTATCATCTCAAAATCCCACATCGTGTTATCTTATATACCTATATCATATTCTTAAGCAAATATATCCATTAGTGTCAACTTTTATCATATCATCTCTTACTAAAACCTATAATCATGTCCATAAGTTCATAGCATATCCCTTATCAAAGTTATAATTTATAGACGGTCTTCCATATCAATGGTTGCGGGGGTGCTATACGCATTTCGCCCGACTTCCCCCGTAGATATAAATCTACTCACCTGCTAAACTCCTCGCTTAGCCGAAGTCGATGTGCGTCGTCATCTCGGAAGTCCACGTGATGGTACCTAAATCAATACACAATCGCAATACTATTAAAATCAAGTCCGGAAAACCGATACGGCACACGGAGTGCTCATAGGTTAGAACCTATAGCTTACGCATGCAAATATAACCGAACAACCATCGTCGTTGATGTACAAACGTCTAACGACGAAACACAATATCAAATACCAAATCCCAAGTCATTAAAAGTCGCAATACGAAATCAGAAACTTAAGAAAACATCTCCAGATTTTGCCTCGGGTCAAATTAGCTAATTTTGCATATAGAGTTGCTCTAGATATCAGATAAGGGAGTCACTGACTAAAAATCAACGTTTTTCACCATAAAGTGGCCGAAATTTGCAGCCCTAGGCAATAAACTTGTGGCCATAATAGAAGGAAATGGGCTCGGGTTTCTAGTGTAGGTTCCTGGTTACCTGCACGTCCCTCTGTAATCGCTAAATAATTTTTAGGGTCCCCGGTTTATAGCAGATCTCAGTATCCCATCACAAATTCCACAAAATACAATATCGGTCAATTCAAAGTTCGTGTTTTGGTTTCTAGTATCTGGTCTTGGCCAGTAAAAACATCACTAAAGTCTTATAATCACTCACTACTCTCTATTTACTACTTAATATCAACTTGGAAATTTTCAAAGATCTCTAAACTTAACTAAATCAACTTCTAAACTAACTAGGATATACTAAACACAAATACCTAACTAAAAGTGTAGGGATTTACCTCATTAGCAACTGAAGAAAATTCTTGAGTTACCCAAAACCTTCAAAATCCACACTTGATTGGTCCAAAGGGTTTAGGATGAGCTTGTGCATCTTTTTAATGAAGGTGGCATTAGGTTTTTGAAATGAATATGAGATGATACATGGAGGTAGATGAGATTGAAGGAGATGAAGGAATTAGTGAAGGAATGAAGAAGGAAGAAGAATAGATGAAGAAGTCAAGGGTTACTCTCTCTTATGCTCACTCTCTCACAAATATCTCATTTTGTTTTATTCTCTCTCTCTCTCATAACCATGGCATCTATTTTCGGTTTCTTTTCTTTTCCAAATAATTAAAACCAAACATAAGGATACAACATGCAACGAAAATATCACATGACATGGTGCACTAGCCATGGAAAAATGTAAAAATACGGATTTGGCTTAGTCGTGATTAATAGTGCAATAATAAATTTAATTTAAACCTGCATATAATTAATTATAAAAATGCCAAAATACGATAAATATCTTTTTAATGAATAAATCATTTTAATCTCCGCTTATATTCCAATTATTGGTATATATTTATACCATTTTATGAAAAACCCTATTCGCAAATCGAATAGTTTTCGCGAAATATATTATTTTAATATTTAATTTCCAAAAATAATATTTTATATTTCTGAAATGTTACAAAACCTATGTTTACTAGGGTCCTTATTGTAAATTAATATAACTTGAGGGGGTTTTATGAAAAATAGTTTTGATATATTTTAAAAATACACCTCAAGTATTTAATTATCGTCTTTAGTGTTTTCATAATTGTAATTTTTTATAATGTGAAATATTCTAGTGGATATAACCTAGATTTCATTGTATATGGTATTTTAATGTAATATTGGAATTGTATTGGTTTGTAATGGTAGTTTCATGAAATTTTTGATTCCTTTGATTTAGAAAATATGGAATATATATATTGTATACTTAAAGTAGATATTTTGATAGTATATATATATATTTTAAAAAATAAAACTTATTTATTAAATAGAAATCACATTTTTCTTTAAAATTGCATTAAAAATTCCATCGAGATCGAATGCTCCTTGCGGAGGTCTACATCTCTCTCTACTAGGCCCGAGGATGTGCGATAACCTGCAACATCCCGATCGGGGTTCCCCAAAATGGGTTGTAGAGGCGTATTTGCAAGGAATTAAGTAATACACTTTTAAAGAAAACGGTTTTTGAATGTTTATGGTATTTAAATGTAAACTCGTATTTTCCAACAAACTAATGTTCCACAAATTATCGTGCTATGTCAAGAATGTGTGTTATGATGTGGTAGGTCATTACCTCGTGAGTTTTCTAAAGGTATTATGGGTAAAATGAATAAACAATGTCGTATGTAAACATGATGATATTTTACTGTAAAAGTGAAATAGAAATTGCCATACGAATTATTTTGAGATGAAACTTGTTCTAATGTGTTTATTTATGTTTTTTAAACATTATAAGAATATATGGTAATTTATTGTATAAAAGAAATTGTGTTTTTAAAGAAAAGAGAGTCGGAATAACTCCGCTTCCGACGGGTTTTGAAAAGAAGATGTTTAAGACTAGAAGTTGAGAAGGGTGAAAGGGACTTGCTGATTGAATATAAAGAGGAGAGATAGAGGAAGCTATTGGAATCGTCGGGAAGTCGTTTCGTCGCCGGATTCTTCTCGAAACGTCACCGGAACCTTGCAATTTGCTAACTCCACTTATACAACTTGGGACTTGGGAAATTTTAGATAGTTTTTTGTATGGGATTTCTGAATGAGGAGGGGTGAAATGTAGTGTGGTATTTATTAGGAGAATTAGGGTTTAGGGTAATGAATTTGAGAATTAAAATGTGCATTAAAATTTTGGTTTAATAGTAATTTTTTAGTTCTCTGGATAATTGCAGAGTAAACAAACAACATGGGGGTTGTGGGGTAGGCCAAGGGGTGCCAGGGGAAAAAATCCAAGGCATTCCCTACGGATATATCCGGCGGTGCCGGCCCCCCTTTCAAATCTCGTCGGTCCAATCCGGTGTGATGGGGTTGGGATCTTGGCCACGTGTCCCTGTCGCTTGGTATACCTCAGTGCACGTGTTTGATTACTTTGTGACTTTTCATTTTACGTGTTGTGCACGTGTAAACTTTTGAGCTTCTAAAAGTTTAAAAGAAAATCAACAAAAAATATGTGTGGCTGAGGGGATTCGAACACAGGGGCTACGTCACAGCAGTGCAAGGCTTTACCAATAAGCTACAAGTAATTCTTGCTGTTCAAAAGCAATTCAAATATTTATAGTGTACACAGGATTGTAAATACTCCATTTGTACATTAAAATTTAATCAAATTTCCTGTACACTGAAACAGAGTTATTACATTCTACCCTCCTTACAAAAATTTCGTCCTTGAAATTTACAATTATTTTAAGGACTAGTTTACACACAATTGAGGTTATCTTGCACGCATGTCGTCCTCATGTTCCCATGTTGATTCTCCTGGTGAGTCTTTTCTCCACATCACTCGAACCAAGTTTACTTCCTTATTCTGAAGTGACTTCACCTTTCTATCCAGGATTTCAACAGGTTGTTGCTCACAGGATAAATCTGGCTGTACAGTGAGATCAGAGTGATCAAGAATATGGCTGGGGTCACTCACATACCTTCTGAGTTGGGATATGTGGAATACATTGTGCACTCTTTCCAATGAAGGTGGAAGTGCCAAGCGATAAGCCACTTCTCCGACTCGTTCGAGTATGTCGAACAGTCCAATATACCTCGGATTGAGCTTACCCCGTCTTCCAAATCGAATCACTCCACGGTTTGGAGATATCTTCAAAAAGACATGATCTCCCGGTTGGAACTCCAAGCGACGGCGCTTTGCATTAGCCCAGTGCTTCTGTCGATCTTGGGCTATGCGCATTCTTTCCCTGATGGTGCGAACCACATCGACTGTTGCTACAATCATCTCAGGTCCAAAAAGTTCTCTATCTCTGATATTGTCCCAACTTAATGGTGATCGACACTTCCTTCCATATAGAGCTGCAAATGGTGCCATTCCTATACTTGCTTTGTAGATGTTGTTGTATGAAAACTCCACAAGATATAGGTGATCTTCCCACGATCCTACGAAGTCTTGCATACACGCTCTTAGCATATCTTCAAGTATCTGAATAGTTTGCTCAGACCGTCCATCTGTTGGTGGATGGTAAGTTATGCTGAAGTTCAGACTTGTTCCCAAGCTAGCTTGCAGACTCTGCCAAAATTGCGATCGGAATCTGTTGTCACGATCGGAGACAATGCAAACCGGTACTCCATGTAATCTCACGATTTCCTGCATGAGTTCATGGATATCAGAAACAGTACACATTGAAGAGTTAAATCTTACTTTGATTCATATTTACTTCCATGTACTTCTTTGTTAGTGTCTCAGTAGATTGGCCAACTAGAAATCGGATGAAGTCAGCCGACTTTGTAAGTCGATCCATAATAACCCATACCGCATCATTACCTTTCGTGCTGCGCGGAAGTGCAGTCACGAAATCTATAGTGAAGTATTGCCACTTCCATTTTGGGACAGGTAACGATTGAAGTAAACCAGTTGTCCTGTAATGTTCAACCTTTATTTGCTGACACACCAAGCATTTAGCGACGCTTCTGGATACTTCACGCTTCATTCTATGCCACCAGTAATTTTGGTGCAGATCTTTGTACATCGTTGTGCCTCCAGGGTGTACTGAATAAGGAGAGTTGTGAGCTTCTTTCATCAACTCTTCCCACACAGAACCTTTGGGTACACACAAACTACTGCCGTATCTCAAAGATCAGTCTTCATGGATGATGAAGTCTGTTCAAAGTCTACTTTCTGATCTTTTGCAACTTAGCATCACTTGCTTGAGCTGCTTTGATCTGATTGACAATGGTAGATTGAACTTGTAAGTTCATCAAACTTGAAGTGTTACCTGGCATGACCACTTCAATCTCCATCTGATATAAATCTAGTTGAAGATTTCACTGTGCGGTGAGATTCAATGCTAATGGTTGGCGACTAAGTGCATCAGGTACTACATTCACCTTCCCTGGATGATATTGTAGGTTGATGTCGAAGTTTTCCATAAGTTCTAACTATCTTCTCTACCGCATATTCAACTCTTTCTGAGTAAACACATATTTCAGACTCTTGTGATCTGTGTATATGTCCACTCGTTCACCAAGAAGATAATGGTGCCAAATCTTGAGTGCAAAGATTATGGCTGCCAACTCCAAATCATGCGTCGGATAGTTGCGCTCATGAATCTTCAGCTGTCTTGATGCATAAGCTACAACTTTACCGTGCTGATGTAGAACACATCTTAATCCCTTACCGGATGCATCGCAATGCACTTCAAAACCTCCAGATTGGTCCGGTATAACGAGAATAGGTGCTGACGTCAATCTTGACTTTAGTTCTATGAAAGCTCGTTCGGATGCTTCTGACCACAAGAATTCTTCATCATTACGTGTGAGCTTGGTCAGGGGTGTTGCAATCTTTGAAAATCCTTCAATAAACCTTCTGTAATATCCAGCTAGACCCAAGAAACTTTGAATGTCCTTCACTGACTTCGGTATCGGCCATTCGCTTACTGCTGATACATTAGCTGGATCTACAAAGATTCCATCTCCTGATACAATATGTCAAAGGAAACCGACTTGATCTAGCCAAAACTCGCACTTGCTGTACTTGGTATAGAGTTGATACTGTCGTAAAGTCTCTACGACAATTCGAAGGTGTTTGGCATGTTCTTTCTGACTCTTAGAATATACCAGGATGTCGTCGATGAAGATGACAAGAAACCTGTCTAGGTACTCTCGAAAAACTTGATTCATTAGGTTTATGAATATAGCTGGTGTATTGGTCACTCCAAATGGCATCACAAGAAATTCGTAATGTCCATAGCGAGTTCTGAATGCCGCTTTATGGATATCAGATTCTTTAACCTTCACCTGATGATAAGCCGAACGAAGATCTAACTTGGAGAAAATGCAAGATCCACTTAGTTGATCGAATAGGTCGTCGATGCGCAGAAGTGGATACTTGTTCTTTATAGTTACTTCGTTCAGAGCTCTATAATCAATGCAAATTCAATATGAACCTTTCTTCTTCTTCACAAGTAGAACCGGCGATCCCCAACTTGAAGTGCTGGGACGAATCCATCCTTTCGTCAATAATTCGTCCAACTGAGTACGGACCTCCTTCACACCTCCAGGGCTTAACCGATACAGTGCTTTGATCACCGGTTGTGCTCCAGGTACTAAATCGATGCTGAATTCAAGAGCTCGATCGGGAGGCAAACCTGATATGTCTTCAGGAAATACATCTTCGAACTCTTGAACTATCTCTGGTTTCGATCCTTCCTCCGCTTGAAGTGCTGCAATCACTGCCTTCTTCGGTTTTTCTTTGTATGTGCTTGGCTCTAGGGTACGGTCTCCACTTTTGAAATAAAAGCCCGGATGATCTAGAATCTCGAACACTATCCTCCTTTGACGACAGTCAATGGTAGCATAGAATGTTCCTAGCTAATCCATACCCAAAACGACATCGAAATTCGATATGTCTAGCACCTTGAAGTCATCATAGAATTCTCTGCTGCAGACGACCACTGGATACAGGTCATATCCTATTATTGCCATTAGAATGTCGTTCCCAGAACTGACATTCCAGTTGGATATAAGTGGTTTGATTGGAATCACATGAGTTCGGATGAACCATTGTAACATAAAGCAATGAGATGCTCCAGTATCGAAGAGTGCTAGTGCAGGAAGTGAGGCTACTAAGATTGTACCTAAGTTATATGGGATAGGTTTAGGTATAGGAAAAATATATGGATATAACAAGTATTGAACATCTTTGAAAATTGAAAGGTTGGCAGTAATGACTTGGCCAGTGGCTTCAGCTTCTTCCACAGTCATTATGAAAGCCTGTCGCCTCGGCACATTCCGCCTTGCTGGAGGAGCATTCCTCTGTCCATTCCTCTGTACTTGAGGTAAGTTCCTTTGAGCTTGATGGAACTGACGAGGAGGAGGTGCAGCAGATCCACGAGGAGGTGGAGCTGGGAGAGCTAGTCGTGGAGCAGGTGCCTGGATGGCTGGTCGCTGCTGATAAGTGATTGCTGGTCTAAGTGTAGCATTTGGATTGAGTCTTCGAGGACAAGACCCAATATTATGTGTGGCAGAGCCACAGACTAAGCAAAGGCAATTTGCACGCCGGCAGTCTTTCACTAGGTGTCCATCCCTCCTGCAGTAGGTGCAAAAGGCTATGCTGGGCCGGTTGATTGGTACTCTCGATCTCCTGGGCACAAAAGGTGGCCTTGAAGAGGCTCCTCCTGCCATCTGAGTGGCAGGATGCTTCACTCTGGCAGATTGGGTGTAAGGCTACGGCAGTGCCCCAGCCGTCAATCCGAGGCCAAATGCGGAACAAAAATCTTTTCAAACTGGTGCTATCGTAACCCTAAAACCCAGATCGTGCCATTAACCCTATACTAGTAAACTGTAAAGTGGTTAAAGTGATTATACCGATCGATCCGTGTCCTTCGGTCTTCAATCTCTGTCCCTTGCTAGCTGCGGCTGCCCCCAACGAAGTTCGCTCTCCGATCTCGCTCGTCGAAGTGGCTCCACGTCGAGGATTCTTTATACGGGCTCCCACTTCAAACCGAAGCAACTCGGACATGAAGTTTGCCATCCGACATGTCCAAAGTGAAGTATAGATAGTGTGTGAATATTTTGTCTCAAGGCACCCAAGGATTTCGGTGGAGGTGAATGAAGTTGCCACTTGGTGAAGTGAAGATGTGAGCATTGGATTTTTGCTTGGAAGAAAAATTGAGCTCACTGGAAATGATGGGCTCGGCCAATATCTTTTGTGCTCTCTGTGGAATATCATTTGGGGTGGTGAGGTTAAGAAAACCAAGGGGTCGGTGTAAGAAAAGCAACACAAAAATATCCTTAACTTGACAATGAACATTAAATGCTAAAGCATGACTCACACCAAAGCCCATGCCCAAAAAAAGATCACTGCTCACGAAATTTCATGCTGGAAAATGCCAGCACACTAAAGTATTTTTGGCCAAAAATATTTGCTAACAAATTCCATTAATTAAACATTAAACCAAATGTTTAAAATGGAAGAAAGGAAATAAGCAACTTCAAAAGTAACCCCGTAACGAATTACAAGATTACCCATCATCCGTATATACATACCCGCATCCGTATTCCGAATGAATACGAATACTACGAGACGAAAATAATCCAACAATCTAATACTAGGATCCGGCTTAAACCAAAGCCCACTAGTATGATCCGTACGATCATGATCCGTGCATGAATGCACGTATATGATCGAACCCTGCCATAAAACAATACGGCCTCTACAACGTTTCGCCCGAACTTGTGAAAACTTTCTGTGGGGGACTCTAAAGACTCGTCAATACGCTGGCAGTGGGTTTAACCACAGGCACGTCAGTGGTACTAGTTGTACGTAACGGCTACCCAGGTATTGAGCAAAAAGGAGGCCGATGAGCGAACTCATCCTGAAACCCTACCGAGCCTGTCAGTGACAATATCCGTACAGTCCGGTCCGTTCGTCTATGAGTATCACATATCGGGCCTAGGGGCTGGTAAACGTCAGACCCCCAATAGCGGTATAAGTCGTGTCGGAGTGTAGCCCGGAACACCCTGAGAAACTACTGGAATACCTACCAGTAAATCTCACTTGCCCTGGCCAGGGACTTTGTGTAATGGCTCTCCAGACATAGCGCGATATCACCCCCAATACCGGGAGAGACGAATCCCCTGCCGATTCGCTCACTGCCTCCATGTGGCTCGGGACTGTACCCAACTAAAACCTGTTTGCATGACTCCTTTGAGCCGTGGTAGGGTAGTAATCAAAGCACAGTGGGAACTCACACGAGACAAATGACGATCTCAGGTCGATAGACTAACCTGTACACATGTCACCAGGAAACTGCTATCTGACGATAGGTATAATACCAAATAGCATGTTCCCGGCGAGTCCGTCCGGTGTACTTGCTGTTCAAAAGCAATTCAAATACTTATAGTGTACACATGATTGTAAATACTCCATTTGTACATTAAAATTTAATCAAATTTCATGTACACTGAAACAGAGTTGTTACACCATCGCCCCTCGTCGGGATCTAAAAACATAAACACAAGTCTACTCTGGAATATCGATACTCGGTCTCGATACTTCTGCGACTTGGGACCTTTATGGATGTTCTTATGGACTACCCAACTCCCACAAGTATGATCACCATCAGAATGCTGGTAGTCAAGAAAAATCCTACGGGATTTATCAACATGTATCAGCCATATGTGATATCGAGTATAACATTTGCACATGTTAAGATAAAGACTTACTAAAATAGTATACTACAGTGACGAGTCTTTATCAATATGTATAAATAATACAAAGCAGTAAGAAAAACAAATACACATGTTCAGATAAAGCAACTCAAATAGTATACTATATATAACTGAGCAAGATTATGTTGTGCATACATATCCCCAGCATCCTATACGATACAGGACTCTAGGGCATACATATCCAACAATCCCCTACTTGCACTTGTTAGTGTATATGCCCTAGAGGCCATTACTGTATCATACTAGTTTGTATATTACTTAATGGAAGCTTGGGATATTCACAGTTGTATATACAATCTTGCTCAAAATGGTAGTATGCTACTTGGTTTGTTTCTACTTTAATGTGTACATGTGTTTCTTTTAGCATATTATCTATACACATTAGTAGAGCCCTTAGGATCTTTGCTTGATTACCAGCGTTGTGATGGCAGTCACACTCGTGGGGGCTGGGTAATCTACAAGCACATCCTTTTACACGTCCCTAATCATGGGATTATCGAGACAGGGCATCGATACTCCAGAGTAGACTAGCGTATGCGCTTCTCATCCCAGTGCGGGAGGCGGTCTGTCCCACAGCCGTCAGTACGTCGTACTTGAGATAGTATGCGGGTGATCGTTAGGCTACGAGTACACTGGACAGGACTCGTTGGGAACTGATGGTTGGTATTATACATATCGTCAGTTATCAGTTCCCAGGTGACATGAGTACACCTTAGTCCGCTGACTTGACACTGTCACTTCGCCTCAAGTGTGTTCCCACTGTACTTTGACTACTACCCTACCACGGCTCAAAGGAGTCGTGCAAACAGGTAGTAGTTGGGTGCAGTCCCGAAGCACTTGGAGGCAGTGACGGTTAGACAGGATTCGTCTCTCCCGGTATTGGGGGTTGACATCGCGCTGTGTCTAGGAGAGCCATTACATGAGTAGTCCCTGGCCAGGGCAAGCGAGATATACTGGTAGGTTTCCAGTGTTATCTCAGGGTGTTCTGGGCTTCACTCCGACACGACTTGTACCGCTATTAGGGGACTGACGTTTACCGCCCCCTAGGCCCTCCATGCGATGTATCAGACGAACAGACCGGACTGTACGGAGACTGTCACATTCAGGCTCAGTAGGAGTTCAGATGGGGTTCACCTCGTCAGTCTTCTTATCAGCATCTACCTGGGGACCGTTACGTATAGCTAGTGCCGCTTGCGTTCTGTGGTTAAACCCACTGCCAGCATAGTGTCGAGTCTTTAGAGTCCCACACAGAGGGCTATTCGCCTTTGGGCAAAATGAGTAGAGGTCGCATGGTTTTGCGACAGGGTTCGTTCACATCCGCGCACTTATGCACGTTTGTTGTCCGGACAGCTTATACTAGCGGGCTTTGGTTTAAGCTGGATCCTAGTATATGATTTGGGATTGGTTTTATCTCTTTGTGTTCGTGTTCCTCGGAACATGAACGCGGGTGTGTATGCACAGTTGATTGAGGCGGAGGAAGAGATTTTTCATTAGGGTTTTGGAACGGGTGTGTATGCACAGTTGACAGTTGTCTTTTTCCAAACCCTAATGATCTTGTGATTTATCAATTAATAATATTAATTAAATGAAATTGTGTCATGGTTGGGCTTGTTGACTTGTTGACCAAGGTTGACTTGTTGACTAGGTTTGAAACTTTGGCCATCATCATTAGCTTTTTAGATGCTCTTTGATCTTTGCAAAATCGTTTATGGTGATATGATAATGGTCTATTCAAACTAACCATCACCTTTTCATTTTTGATTAATATTATTTTGATAAATCACTTATATTTATTTATGGTTGTAAAAACCATTTCATTCTATCATATTCACTCTCTCTTCTCTCTTCTTCTTCCTCCCCCTCTAGTTCAAGGAGATTCATTCTCATGTGTTGAGAAACCTCTCCTTGAGATAAAATTCCCTAAACCAGTCTCTACTCACTCTAGGGTTGAAGGTCTAGCAAGCCAAAGACCTTAGTTCTCTCAAAGTTCGAGAAAGGAGCCCAAGGTTGAACCCTCAGGTGGATCCATCTTTGACGAAAGAAGGCGACGAGGAAAGCACGATCCAACCTCTACAAAGGTTTCAAGAAGAAGGAGTTCAAGTGAGGTATAACATCTTTTCCGAGTAGCTAACTCTCTTTAGCTTGGTAGCTAGTTTTGTTTAGAAAAGATCCCGACTTTTGTTAGTCCATGTTTCCTAGTGCGCTTAAAATTTGATTTTCATACCGTTTCCACCTCCCCGCAAGAACCGGGGTCGGCAACGTGGACTTACAGTGCTATCAGAGCCTAACTAAACATAAACTAGCTAGGTAGTAAAGTGTATAGAAGTTCGATCGGAAAAATCGCAAAACTACGACATGCAAAACCCTAAGTTTCTGTTAAATTTTTTTCTGCTCTAAAAATAAAATTTCATACTCCAAAAATCATCTCAGGGTTTTGTGAAGAAGCCCACCAAAAATGGTCGAGTGATCCCTTCAAAGCGCGGCGGTTCCGCGGCAAAAGTATACCCATTGCCACGGAACTGCGGCCGTTTTGACTCGGTTCATGACCGAGTTTGGTGCAGTGTTCTTAGGTTGTGGTTTTGGGATTTTTAAGATGGTTTATTTCAGCCCAGATTTTCCAGAAATGAAATTTGTATTTGGGGGCCTATAGATCCGTATTTTTGATCGAACTTCACTATACTTTGACTAAACGGTTATATCTGTGATGTTTATATGTATTGAACGTCGGCTAATCGCTATATGTCGATTAGTGGGGGTTATACATATCTGTGATCTGTGTTTGATGATGGTATGTGTATATGAATGCGTTGGATTGTCGCGGGTGAATAGCCGGGGTGGATGTGAGATGAGTGTTTCTTTTTCTTTCATTCATGTAATATGTAAATTGATGTAATATTATTTGTTTGGCCGCACAACCGGGTCGGGGTTGTAGCCGTCATTGTATAATTCTTTTACTGTTTTTGCTCCTAGGATAGACCCATGGAGGGGGTGCACAAACTACCGGGTATCTCGAGGTGCCGAGTGGCCTACTCACGGAGTTGAGGGAGGTTGCTTCGCTTTGGGTACTTGGCGGGTAGTTTGCCGCACCCGTAGGGGTCTTGGGTGGGGTATTGGTTATTCACCGCGACCGTGTAATCCGCTTTTCGTTGCAGGCTCGAACGGATTGCGGATTCCTAGTATATCCAATGTATTCATCTGTGATCTGTAATGTCAATCATTGTTGTATATTTATATATAATAACTATTTAGGCGTTGCTTATGTTTTACAGCCGCGCTAGCCCAGCCCCCGCTCTGTCGTTAGTTAAGTAACCTAACAGGTGATGACGGGGCCCCGTGGCGAATGCGAATGGCATAAGCGTACGTCATATTTTGGTTATTTTCTGCAATGGTAGGATTAAATGATGGGACGCATTAAAAGAACTAATGCAAGAAAATAAACAAAGTAAAAGTCGATTGGAACACTTTGAAAACCACTCGGTTCTTTTCAAAACTAAACTTTTAAACGCGGAGCTTGAACCACTCCTTTTTTAAAAGCTATCTCGTTCCATCGATTATATCAAATTCACTACGTTCACGGTTTCGCCAAAACCATTCGTAGCCCTCCATCATTTCAGTTAAATGTTCGGTAGTATTCAAGCTATGTATTTTGACCTCACGCCAAGGCATAGTGATTGGTAGCTGCCGGATATTTATCTGTTGCATAGATAGAATGCGTTGGTTTGAGACAGTCGTACTGCCATTTTGGCCTACGTCAAGGGTAGGTACGGGTGGGTTCAAATTAACCGGGATAATGATGGGAAGAACTTGACATGTGACTTATGACATTTTGACCTCACGCCAAGGTCATAAGAGCATGGGGAAAAATCCACATCGGGAGTTTCATAAGCACTGAAACTTGCTAGCGCTGCATACCATTTGGAGTGTGATGATTCTGGTAGGATTCCTTCGGTTTTATCACGCGATGATATTTAGATCCCGATCCTACTATGAGTATATGCTACTCCTCGGGAAAACTCTCACTTAACGATCAATGCTATAAACCTAGTAGGTGTCTAGAAAGGTGTTAGCGGGGCTACGCCCCCAGGGAAAAGAGGTTCTTAAATTAAGGAACTACGCGAAAGCGTTGGAAAACCTCCTTCGAAGTACCGACACTGGCCTGGCTGAACGGTTAAGCAAGTATTATACGGTGAGATTGATCCCGACTAATCCTTTCTTTACGGTTTGAGAAGGGATTCGAGAGACAGTGGGAGCCATCCAGTTTAGACAAACTAAAAACCACTCTAAACTTGCAAGAGCATCATGCTAAAGTGTTTCTTTTCTCTCTCCTAATTGTAGCGACCATTCAACATGACCGGACTTAAGTTATTACTAGATAAAAACATACTGACAGGGCCAAACTACAAAGATTGGCCCAGGAATGTCAAGATGGCAATCACTTACGACAAGTTGGGGTATATCCTTACCACCAAAGCTCCCCCTGTCCCAGGTCCCACCTCCAGCGTCGCGGATAAAGAAATCCGTAAGAAATGGGAGATCGATTGCGCGAAGGCCAAATGCCTCGTGCTTGCCTCGATGGACAACGAACATCAGAGGAGGCATGAGAATATGGACCTAGAGTCCATATTTCTCCATACAAAACAACTGTATGGAGAGCAGTCTCGTATCGCAAGATACGAAGTGTCGAAGAAGCTCTTTTCGGCAAGATTGGCCGTCGGATCATCGGTAGTGGAACACGTGCTTAAGATGATTGGCTACATAGAGGAGCTCGCGGACCTTGGGACCACGTTGGAGAATGAACTCTATACTGATTTGATTCTCCAGTCCCTTCCTTCCACTTATGCCCAGTTTATCCTTAACTTCAACATGCAAGGAAAGGAGGTTGAACTTTCCGAACTTCTGAACATGTTGAGGAGTGCTGAGGGCATCCTACAGAAAGGTAGGAAGACATCCACTTTGTTTGTAGGAGGATCTTCCTCTTCTAGATCCAGGGTGAAAGCCAAGGGTAAGAAGAAGAAAGCCCCCGCCAAACCAAGAAGCGATGTCAGTAAAGTGGATACGAAGGGAAAAGGAAAGGCAACAAAGGTAGCAGGAAAGCTGGTGGGGAAGGAAGAATGCTTCTATTGTAACAAAAGTGGACACTGGAAACAGGATTGCAAGGCTTGGAAGGCCAGAACCCAGGATCTGAAGCGAGTTGCGGCTTCAGCTTCAGGTGTGTATGTTATTGAAAACTGTCTATCGATAAACTCTACATCCTGGGTATTGGATATCGGATCAGGATCTCATATCTGTAATTCTTTGCAGGCGTTGAGAAAGCGTAGAGTTTTGAAGGCAGGTGATATGACCCTCCGAGTTGCAAACGGAGCTAGCATGGATGCTGAGGCCGTGGGGGACTATCACCTGTGATTGTCGGATGGACACTTTTTGGTTTTACGTAGTTGTTATTTTGTACCAAATGCAACCTGTAATATCATTTCTGTATCTTTATTATCTAAAGAAGGTTATGAATTTGCATTTGTAAGTAATGTAGTGAACATTCACCTTAATCAAGTATTGATTGGGTCAGGTACATTGAACAACGGTATATACGTATTAAACCAACCACAGATTTTCAATGTCCAGAATACACACAAAAGAAAGTCTTCATAAATCAATAAAACTTTCTTATGTCATTGTAGACTGGGTCACATCAATGAGAGAAGGTTGACTAAGTTACATGCAGAAGGATATTTGGATCCGTTCGAATATCAATCGTATGCAACTTGTCAATCCTGTCTCAAAGGAAAGATGACAAAGACTCCGTTCACTGGACACGGAGTAAGAGCGAGCGAGTTCTTGGGACTCGTACATAGCGACGTGTGCGGTACGATGTCTACACATGCACGAAGCGGTTATTCTTACTTCATTACTTTTACGGATGATTTTTCAAGGTTCGGACATGTCTTCTTAATGAAGCATAAATCCGAAGCTTTTGAGAAATTCCAGGAATACAAGAATAAAGTAGAAAAACAAACAGGCAAAAGTATCAAGACACTAAGATCTGATCGAGGTGGAGAATACTTGAGTGCCGAGTTCCTGGGTTACTTAAAAGAGAATGGAATTCTCTTTTAGCTTACTCCTCCATACACTCCGCAACATAACGGTGTATCGGAGAGACGGAACCGAACCCTATTGGATATGGTACGGTCCATGATGAGTAATGCTGAGTTACCGCGATCGTTCTGGGGATATGCGCTAGAATCAGCTGCATACCTTTTGAACCGAGTTCCCACTATGACTGTGCCTACCGCACCATATGAGTTATGGAGTGGGAAAAAACCCTATCTTCAATACCTGAAGATTTGGGGATGTCCAGCTTATGTCAAAAAGCAGCATACAGACAAACTAGAGGCACGCTCAGTACTGTGCAAGTTTGTGGGATACCCAAAGAACTCCAGGGGGTATCTTTTCTATTACGCAGAGGAACAAAAAGTCCTTGTTTCTCGTAATGCCCATTTTCTGGAACATCAGTTCTTAGAAAAAGAAATAAGTGGGAGCGCAATAGAACTGGATGAAATTCCAGAACCACAAGCTATTACTGAAAGCTTAGTAGAACCAGAGGGTTCGAAAGATCAGGACATTCCCACGCCACTCCGCAGGAGTAGTAGGCAGTCTCATCCGCCCGAGAGATACTACGGTTTTCTCATTGACGGGGATAGAGAGGATTGCATCATAGATTGTGATGAGCCTACTAGCTTCCAGCAAGCTATTCAGAGCGTCGACTCGGTAAAATGGCTGGATGCAATGCGGACCGAAATGGAGTCCATGTACACCAACAAAGTATGGACGTTGGACATTGCTCCAGATGGGGTAAAACCCGTAGGATGCAAGTGGATCTTCAAAAGGAAGATTGGTGTAGATGGATAGGTTGAGACCTATAAAGTTAGACTGGTTGCAAAGGGTTTTAGTCAGCGACCTGGTTTGGACTATGACGAAACCTTTTCTCCAGTAGCTATGCTGAAATCCATTCGGATCCTTCTTGCCATCGCTGCCTTCCACGATTATGAGATTTGGCAGATGGACGTAAAGACCGCTTTTCTAAATGGACATTTAGAGGAGTGTGTCTATATGGACCAGCCAGAGGGTTTCATTCAGAGTGGGAGCAGCGGAAAGATGTGCAAGTTGCTTAAGTCCATTTATGGACTAAAGCAGGCATCGCGGAGTTGGAACATCTATTTTGATGAGACGGTCAAGGAATTTGGCTTTATCAAAAATCCAGATGAACCATGCATCTATTGTAGATTTGTAGCGAGAACTGTAGTATTCCTCGTTTTATACGTGGATGACATTCTCTTAATAGGAAATGACATTCCTATGCTACAATCTGTCAAGGGGTTCTTGTCACACAGGTTCTCCATGAAAGACCTGGGTGATGCCTCATACATTCTGGGTATCCGGATCTACCGTGACAGATCCAAGAGGATATTAGGACTTTCACAGTCCAGGTACATCGACACCATACTGAAGAGATTCAGTATGGAAGATTCCAAGCGCGGTAATCTACCGGCTTGTCACGGGATCACCCTCTCCAAAGAGATGTCTCCCAAGACTGATTTGGAGAGGGATCGCATGTCTATTATACCCTACGCTTCTGCGGTAGGCACTATAATGTATGCGATGTTGTGTACCAGACCAGATGTGGCTTATGCACTGAGTGTAGTAAGCAGGTATCAGTCAAACCCTGGGGAGAAACACTGGATAGCGGTAAAGAACATTCTCAAGTACCTGAGAAGGACTAAGGAGATGTTCTTGGTGTATGGCGGAAAAGACCTCCAGATCGAGGCCTTTGCTGACTCCAGCTTCCAGAGTGACAAGGATGATTCCAAGTCTATGTCGGGCTTTGTCTTTACCCTCAATGGAGGGGCGGTGTGTTGGAAGAGTTCCAAACAAGAAACCATTGCAGACTCGACTATGGAAGCGGAATACATCGCTGCATCTGATGCCGCAAAAGAAGCCGTCTGGATGAGGAAGTTCTTGGAAGAACTTCAGGTGGTTCCGTCCATTGTTGATCCAATACCTCTGTATTGCGACAACAACGGGGCTATAGCTTTAGCGAAGGAATCCAGGTCCCATCAGAAATCCAGACACATCTTTAGGCGGTATCACCTGATCAGGGAGATCGTGGATCGCCAGGAGATCGAGGTTCGGAGGGTTGCTTCAGAAGATAACACTGCAGATCCATTCACCAAGGCCTTGCCCCAAACTCAGTTCGAGCTGCTGATCGAGATGATAGGTCTTCGATACGCCAGTACATGGCCTTAGTGCAAGTGGGAGATTGTTAGTGTATATGCCCTAGAGGCCATTACTGTATCATACTAGTTTGTATATTACTTAATGGAAGCTTGGGATATTCACAGTTGTATATACAATCTTGCTCAAAATGGTAGTATGCTACTTGGTTTGTTTCTACTTTAATGTGTACATGTGTTTCTACTTTAATGAGCCCTTAGGATCTTTGCTTGATTACCAGCGTTGTGATGGCAGTCACACTCGTGGGGGCTGGGTAATCTACAAGCACATCCTTTTACACGTCCCTAGTCATGGGATTATCGAGACAGGGCATCGATACTCCGGAGTAGACTAGCGTATGTACTTCTCATCCCAGTGCGGGAGGCGGTCTGTCCCACTGCCGTCAGTACGTCATACTTGAGATAGTATGCGGGTGCTCGTTAGGCTACGAGTACACTGGACAGGACTCGTTGGGAACTGATGGTTGGTATTATACCTATCGTCAGTTATCAGTTCCCAGGTGACATGAGTACAGCTTAGTCCGCTGACTTGACACTGTCACTTCGCCTCAAGTGTGTTTCCACTGTACTTTGACTATTACCCTACCACGGCTCAAAGGAGTCGTGCAAACAGGTAGTAGTTGGGTGCAGTCCCGAAGCACTTGGAGGCAGTGACGGTTAGACAGGATTCGTCTCTCCCGGTATTGGGGGTTGACATCGCGCTGTGTCTAGGAGAGCCATTACACGAGTAGTCCCTGGCCAGGGCAAGCGAGATATACTGGTAGGTTTCCAGTGTTATCTCAGGGTGTTCTGGGCTTCACTCCGACACGACTTGTACCGCTATTAGGGGACTGACGTTTACCGCCCCCCTAGGCCCGCCATGCGATGTATCAGACGAACAGACCGGACTGTACGGAGACTGTTACATTCAGGCCCAGTAGGAGTTCAGATGGGGTTCACCTCGTCAGTCTTCTTATCGGCATCTACCTGGGGACCGTTACGTACAGCTAGTGCCGCTTGCGGTTTATGGTTAAACCCACTGCCAGCGTAGTGTCCAGTCTTTAGAGTCCCACACAGAGGGCTATTCGCCTTTGGGCAAAATGAGTAGAGGTCGCATGGTTTTGCGACAGGGTTCGTTCACATCCGCGCACTTGTGCACGTTTGTTGTCCGGACAGCTTATACTAGCGGGCTTTGGTTTAAGATGGATCCTAGTATATGATTTGGGATTGGTTTTATCTCTTTGTGTTCGTGTTCCTCAGAACATGAACGCGGGTGTGTATGCACAGTTGATTGAGGCGGAGGAAGAGATTTTTCATTAGGGTTTTGGAACGGGTGTGTATGCACAGTTGACAGTCGTCTTTTTCCAAACTCTAATGATCTTGTGATTTATCAATTAATAATATTAATTAAATGAAATTGTGTCATGGTTGGGCTTGTTGACTTGTTGACCAAGGTTGACTAGTTGACTAGGTTTGAAACTTTGACCATCATCATTAGCTTTTTAGATGCTCTTTGATCTTTGCAAAATCATTTATGGTGATATGATAATGGTCTATTCAAACTAACCATCACCTTTTCATTTTTGATTAATATTATTTTGATAAATCACTTATATTTTGTTATGGTTGTAAAAAACCATTTCATTCTATCATATTCACTCTCTCTCCTCTCTTCTTCTTCCTCCTTCTCTAGTTCAAGGAGATTCATTCTCATGTGTTGAGAAACCTCTCCTTGAGATAAAATTCCCTAAACCACTCTCTACTCACTCTAGGGTTGAAGGTCTAGCAAGCCAAAGACCTTTGTTCTCTTAAAGTTCGAGAAAGGAGCCCAAGGTTGAACCCTCAGGTGGATCCATCTTTGACGAAAGAAGGCGACGAGGAAAGCACCATCCAACCCCTACAAAGGTTTCAAGAAGAAGGAGTTCAAGTGAGGTATAACATCTTTTTCGAGTAGCTAACTCTCTTTAGCTTGGTAGCTACTTTTGTTTAGAAAAGATCCCGACTTTTGTTAGTCCATGTTGCCTAGTGCGCTTAAAATTTGATTTTCATACCGTTTCCGCCTCCCCGCAAGAACCGGGGTCGGCAACGTGGACTTACAGCACTAAGGCCTGTAATTGGCGTACAGAACACCCAACATCTACTATAGGGCCAGTTCTTGGCGTATCGCATACCCAACATCTCAAAAAGTCGCTCGAATTACGCTTGAGGGAGGCCTTGGTAAATGGATCTGTCGTGTTGTCTTTCGTATCTACTCTCTGGACTTTGATCTCCCGACGATCTACGATCTCGATCAGGTGATATCGCCTCAATATGTGTCAGGATTTCTGATGGGACAGTGGTTCTTTCGCTAAAGCCATAGCCCCATTGTCATCGCAATACAAAGGTATCATATCAATAATTGACGGAACCACCTCAAGTTCAGTAATGAACTTCTTCATCCAGAACGCTTCTTTTGCAGCATCATTGGCAGCAATGTATTCAGCCTCCATCGTCGAGTCTGTGACGGTGTCCTTTTTGGAGTTTTTCCAATAGACCGCCCCTCCGTTGAAGGTAAACACAAAACCCGAGACAGACTTGTTGTCATCCTTGTCACTCTTGAATCTTGAGTCGGTAAAGGATTCAACCTGGAGGTCTCCATTACCGTAAACCAAGAACATCTCCTTAGTCCTTCTCAGGTACTTAAGAATGTTCTTCACAGCTATCCAATAATTCTCACTTGGGTTCGACTGATGCCGGATCACCATGCTAAGCGTGTAAGCTACATCTGGTCTGGTGCACATCATTGAATACATTATAGATCCTACCGCCGAAGTGCAGGGTATAGTGCTCATGTGAACCCTCTCCTCATCAGTCTTGGGAGACATATCTTTGGTGTGGGTGATTCCGTGCAAAGAGGGTATATTACCGGGCTTGGAATGTTCCATACTAAATCTCTTTAGTATGGTCTCTATGTACCTAGACTGTGAAAGTCCCAACAATCTCTTGGATATTTTTCTGTAGATCTTAATCCTCAGAATGTAGGAGGCATCACCCAGGTCTTTCATGGAGAACTTTTGTGACAAGAATAACATCACTGATTGCAACATAGGAATGTCATTTCCTATCAAGAGAATGCCATCCACGTACAAGACGAGGAATACAACAGTTCTCCCTACAATCTTCTTGTAGATACATGGTTCATCCTCATTTTTGATGAAGTCAAATTTCTTGACCGGCTCATCAAAACAGATGTTCCAGCTCCGCGATGCCTGCTTTAATTCATAAATTGATTTAAGCAACTTGCATATCTTCCCGCTGCTCCCACTGTTTATGAATCCTTCCGACTGATTTATATAAACGCGCTCTTCTAAACTTCGATTTAGAAAAGCTGTTTTAACGTCCATCTGGTAGATATCATAGTCATGGTAGGCAGCAATGGAAAGTAGGATCTGAATGGATTTCAACATAGCCATTGGAGAAAAGGTTTCGTCATAGTCCACTCCTGGTCTTTAACGAAAACCTTTTGCAACAAGTCTATCCTTATAGGTTTCCACTTATCCATCTACACTAATCTTCATTTTGAAGATCTACTTGCATCCAACTAGTTTTACCCCAGGAAGAGCAACATCCAAAGTCCAAACATTGTTGGTGTACATGGATTCCATTTCGGATCACATAGCATCCAGCCATTTATCAGAGTCCGTACTAGCAATGGCTTGCTTAAAACTAGTAGGAATGTCTTCTTCCAAGATGCAATCCTATCGGTCCCCATATATGAGAAAACCGTATCTCTCGGGCGGATGAGAAATCCTACTAAATTTGTGCAGTGGCTGAGGTTCATCCGTGATTATTGAATCCTAAGGTTCCACCAAATTTTCAGTTTCAGTTTGTGGTTCCAGAATTTCTTCCAGTTCTACCATGCTCCGACAAATTTCTTTTGCAAGAAATTCCCTTTCCAAAAAGGTGGCATGGTGAGACACAAACATCTTCTGTTCCTTAGTATGGTAGAACAGATATCCTAGTGAATTCTTAGGATATTCTACAAACTTACAAAGAATCGATCGTGCCTCCAGTTTGTCCGAATTTTACTTTTTAACATAAGCCGGACAATCCTATATCTTAATAAATTTAAGACATAGTTTCTTACCACTCTATATTTCATATGGAGCGGTAGGCACAAATTGTTGGGATCTAGTGCCTGTGCCGCAGAAGCCGCGGCCGAGACGGAAGCGAAAAAAAAAATTTGACGAGCACCGGACACCCGTAAAACCCAAGATTCGAACCATATACCTAAACTAGCTATTCTACAAGTGCAAAAGGTTGTGAAATACAACCTTTGTCACGTGTCCACCCAATTGTGGAAGACCCCTCTAAGCTCGTAGCCGTCGGGATCGCGCTTGAGAATCGACCACCCTTGCCGAAGACGATCCACCTTAGGGAGTCCGGAGGAGGCTCTAACCGACGATCCAAGCTCGCTAGGTTTGGATGGTTGGTGATGTAGGAATACTCCACTAAATATTTTTCTCTCAATACCCTTGCTAAAAAATGAGAGCAAGAAGGAGAAGGAGAAGAAGAAGCATGAAGCATGCTTGGAGGAGATGAAGAAAATCATCACGTCATCAAGTGTGGAAAAGTGAATGGCTTTCTCTTTTTACAACCATGCATCAATAGTGCATCCAAATGATTTAATCATTTTAAAATTAAAGCCATACCTCTCTACATTGTTTGCACCATACTCCATAACTCCTCATTTCCACCTCATTTCCTTTTTATTTTTCTAAATAGAAAAATAAATATGAGGTGTCCCTCTTCTAGAAGCATTCCTGTATAAATACGGAATATTTCACCCGGTATATGTATCGCTACACATACGCGTATCCGAATAAAAATACGGATAGCACCATAGAGAGAAAATGAATAGTGAACAATAATACTAAAATATATGTATCAAAATACATATATAAATTATTAAATCAAAACTTGATTTAATAATCCGGCTTAATCCTAAGCCGGCTAGTATTATCAACTGTCCGATTAAAGCCCGTGTATTGCGTACACGTATTTAATCGGACCCACTGCACGTGCCAACGTACGGCTCCTACATCTGTCTCCTGGACCAGAAAAACCCTCTGTGTGGGACTCTAAAGGTTCAACAATACATTGGCAGTGGGTTTAACCACAAGTACGTCAGCCGCACTAGCTGTACGTAACGGCTACCCAGGTACTTATCGAAAGGGGGGTCGACAAGCAAGTGCGTCCTTACCCTACTGAGCCTGAATGTGACAATCTCCGTACAGTCCGGTCTTTTCGTCAAAGAGTATCGCATATCGGGTCTAGGGAGCGGATAACGTCAGACCCCTACTAACTCGATAAGTCGTGTCTGAGTCAAGCTCATCATCAACTGAGATACTACTGATCAACTATCAGTAAATCTCACCTACCGTAGCCACGGATTTCTGATGATAGCCAACTGAACACAGCGCGACATCGACTCCTAATACCAGGAGAGACGAATCCCTGACAGTTGACCACTGCCTCCATGTGGCTCGGGACTGTACCCAATTAAAACCTGTTTGCATGTCTCTTTTGAGCCGTGGTAGGGTAGTAATCAAAGTACAGTGGGAACTCACCCGAGACAAATGACGAATTCAGGTCAAAGGACTAACTTGTACTCATGCCACCTGAGAACTTCCATCTGACGATAGGTATAATACCATCTAGAAGTTCTCGGTGAGTCCGTCCAGTGTACTCACCTCCAGGGAGCACCTGTATACTATCTTAGGTGTCACAACACCAATGTCTTGTGAGACCGGCTACCTCCCCTTGTCGGTGTCTCAAAGCGTATACACTAGTCTACTCTGAAATATCAATGCCCAGTCTCGATACTCCCATGACTAGGGACATTTAAGGATGTGCTTATGGATAATTCAGCTCCCACCTATATAATCACCATCATAATGCTGGTTTTCAAGCAATAGTCCTACGGGCTTCATCAGTGATGAAGACAACCCAGATAGCATACTATCTTCTCGAGTAAGACTGTTATACCCGTATAGGTCCTCCCTCAATTATCATAATCGCCTACTTGCGATCACAATAATTGCCTTGAGGGCACTATATCCAACAATCTCCCACTTACACTTAAAGCTAATTATTGCGGTATCGCATACCCACAGCTCGTGTGCTACCGAATACCTAACTTCTCTACTAATCAGTTTTGCAAACTAAGTTTATGAAACTTAACGTGTTCGAGAAATAGCCTCAGTGAGTGGATCCGCTACAATGTTCCAACTTCATCTCTCTATATCTCAACTTTGCGGAGATGAACAATCTCCCAATCTGAGCGATACCCCGTGTAACATTTCAAAAAAGATAAAATGTTAATTTTGGGAATTTTTATAATTTAATATTATTTTATTGAATATTTTAATATTTTGGAATTATTAAATACAAATAAATGGGGAAAAATTTTGGAAAATTCTAAAATAGGGTAAATTAGAGAATTATGACATTTTAAAGTTTTTGTGATTAATTTGACACTAATTTAGTGCTAATCGCGATTAAAAATCGCTAATCGGTTTTTAGCTTTTTGTGCAACACATGCACATATCACTTTTTCACACTTGTGCATTTTCTTGCCATGCTTTTCATTTGGGTTTACTATTTGAGTGAGAAGGGTTTTAAAAGGAAAAAGAAAAGGAAAAGAATAAAGAAATGGGTAGTTGGTGAGAGAGAGAGGTATGGGCTTCATTGACTAAGGACTTAACCATTTCTCCCCTCATTTCCCTCCCTCTTCTCCCTTCTCCTACTGCTGCTCCTGCACCTCCTTTCCCTCCCCTCTTCAAGCTCCAAAACACCTCTAAAACAACCCCAAAACCCAATCTCCATTTCATTAAATGTGTGTACAATCCCTAGATCTACACTTGGTGCTAAAGAAGCAAGGATTTTGGCCACTAGGGGCAACTCAAGAAAATTCTTGAGTTGCCAAATGAGGTATTTTCTGGACCTTAAACTTAGTTTATGCATTTCCTTTACCCTCATATTAAGATCGAATCGATATTGTGTGATATTGTGGACTTGTGGATAACCTAGTTAGGGTTGTGATGATTTATGGGTTGTAATATGGAATTGAGGTCAGTAGAGGTTATACCATCACCCTAGTGTATGAATTGGAAACCCAAAACCTGAAGCTTAAACCATAATACGGATTTTAGAAACCGATATCGGGGAATTTATGAAATCTGTGAAGGGTATATTGAATCTGCTATCACCCGAGACACCCTAAATTAAAATTGATTGGACAGTGACACATGCAGGCACCCAGGAAGCTAACCCCAAGACCCCAGCTCCCACTTCTTCTTCCCGGCCGCCAATTTATCCCCATTGGCCGCAAATTGCGGCCTGGGTCCCACCATTTTGGCTCGTATTGGTTCTGTAGCTCCTACATGTTCATGTTAGACCCCTGGTATATATAGATTTGTATAAAGTGACCTAGGGTAAAATCTGGGACATATTTCCTAAGTTGCTGTTTTAGATTCATGTTTCCGTATTCCGTATTTTTAATTCTGCAATTATGGATTGTGTTTTGCCTCGACTATTTGGCGTTTATACGACGATATAGAGGATGTGTTGATGGTTTTGAAGGCGTGCCATGGGTTTTAACCTATAGGCCTCTTATCGTATCATTTTGGATTTCATGTGCCGTTTTAGCTTTGATTTGGTTTTAATGCGCATATACGATATTTTGATGTGTAGGTACCCCATGAAGACTTCGGGACGACAAGCAAGCGCGTGGCGACGTCCACAAATGAAAACGCTAGGTGAGTAGATTATATCTACTGGGGGAAGTCGGGTGGATGGCGTATAGCACCCCCGCAGTCCGTAGTTGTTATTATATATGATAGTTAGGTGTATTATGGATAGTGTAGGGTTAGAAGTGACTAGTGTAGTTCATAGTCGTGAACCCTAGAATAGAATTACACCTACACGCACACCCTTGCATATTACTTATACTGGCACTGTGTTGATGATATTGGATGACTTTGGAGATGAGTCAATGATATTGGGCTTTGTGCCGCGAGATCAGTGATGTGATATGATTCGTATTTGGGATACGAAATGTGATTCTTGCGGGCTTGGGATGTGTGTTTACCCCCGCATGCATACTTTATTGATGGCATCGATTTATACTAGACATAGAATAGTACCCCAGATTATATGATATGTTGATAGTGATACCTGAAGTGTGATGAGATAGTGTGATATTGACCCGTACCCAGCTATTGGGATGCCGTACGACGATTTACCGTATGAGCTTTACATTGATGATAGATCCGCACATGACTTGAGGATGTCATATTATATACTGTATCGTACGCGATACTATTGAGGCGGAATCACCGACTATTATATCTATATATGTCGACTCAGATGTTAGGCGGTTTCCTTACCTGTAGCTCAGCTTGTTAGTTCAGCTGTATAGTTTAGTGTAGTTGTTAGATTAGATTAGACTCCTACCTATTTCAAAACTAGCGGGTCGTGGGTATTTTAAAAGACAGGTCAAGGGATCTACGGACATTTTAAAAGGCGTATCTTTTCATAAAAACACCGTAGCCCCTATTTTCAAAACCCCATGATTCGTGATATTTCAAAAGGCACCATTTGTAGGACTTATATTAGATTAATGCAGATTAGTTATAGTTGCGTCTAGATTCAGCTCCCACTTTTTTTGTGGTTCGCTTTGCATTGCATTCTTATATTATGTTTCATACTCCATTATTGATATCATGCTGTTAGGACACCAGCACCATTACCGATGTTGCGTATGTACCACGTACACTTACTTGCCGGCTCACACACATCTTCATCGGTAATTGCCATGTCACGTACACCTTAGAAAATACTATTGCTTGACATAACCTATTAGCTAATAGTTTAGACATTGTAGTTATTACCTGCTACTTCATGCATACTGATATTCATTGTTATGCCGCATTCATGGATTCTCATGCATATATTCACTATTTTACGTGTTACTGAGGTTTTGGATTTGGATTTCCGTGAGATTTTCTGGATTTGGAGGAAAACCGCAAAAACACAGATAAACATTTCTCTCTTTTAAAATAAAAAGTGCGGTTTTCCCATGATGTATGAGTCGTCCACCATGAGTTTGCTGATGGATTTGGAAACCCGATTCGAGGAGACGGATGAACCGTTTCGGGTACATGGTGGACCCGGTGCGGTACCCCGGGGCAAGATGAATGTGGTGATGACGTTGAGCCTGGCAGGGGAGCACTACCGACCGGTGATTTTACCTGACGCGTCGGATATCCGGAGGATACCGTCGTGGTCTTGAGATTGATGGTAGGGGCCGGTCTGGACTGATGGCGCCCTAGATTTTGTGATTGAGATACAGAGATATCGGGATATTTGGATTACGTTTTGTACCGATGTTAGGCACTGTTTTATCCTGATTTCATTATGATACCTCATTTTAAAAATACAAAGGAAATCTCACTAAAGTATGAAAACAGTTTCTTCATTTACATGTATTATGTTCTCATGCATTCATACCTCATTCTTATGTTATATTGCTACCTGAGGCACTGACACAGGCACAGGAGATTACACTCGGGTTAGATATTTACCCTAGCCTTGTTATAGGCTGCATGTTTTATATTGAGGATTTTGTACTGATCGTTTTGACCTAGGATTATGTCTTGCGTTCGGTTTCTGCTTGTAGTTATTCTCTATTCACGAGTTGGCAACTCACCCCCGTTGTGCCACAGTTCTTGCAGGTTTTGCCGTACAGGTTCCTTTGCGGCATTTCTGGCACATTGCTTCCTTGCGGGTGAATTGCATTTGGTAGGTGGTTCCTTTTGCATCAAAACCACCATTGTACTTATATTATTCTTTGTATCTAGAATTTCCATCAATCAAATTTGTTTATTGTTTCAGACTCAGACTTTAGTGATGTTTTATTTGGCCTTAGAGTCGCGCTTAGTAGTATTGCGGTTTTCATGCTTACTGTGTTTCTTTTGGATCGATCCTCGCCTTTCGGCGTTGTATATTATATTGCATGTGTGGTTGTGACCGTCAATTGACGAATAGCTAGCTCCCGCTTGGGGATGTCTTTTATCATTGTATATATGTTATGCTTGTTGTATCCCGTTCGGGGCCAGTATTTACAAAAGAAACTCTGCCGAAATTTTTAGAAAAGACTTTACCTTTTAAAAATGCACCTTCGGCTTAGTTATTTAAAAACCTCGACTTCAAACATATTTTCCTTCACTTCTTTAAACCAGTTTTCTTCACTTACTCTTAAAATGGTTTTAGATTTCTGGGCTTTGGCTTACTTGGATCAGATGGAGTCGTATAGATTTCATATGGTTCGAGGGCCAGTCACGTGCTCTTTCGGGTCGTGACAAAGTTGGTATCAGAGCGCTAGGTTGACCTTGGTTCGAGTCTATGTTTGACTATGTGGAGCCTAGGGCGTTTATATATATACGGAACTTAGGCTTGACCTTACGGAACTTAGACTTAGTCGAGGGGGTATTAGACCCGAACTTTCGTCGTATAGGATGACCCTTGGTTGATGGAATAGGTGACTAAAGTAGAGTGACGTACCGTTGGTATGTTCCGCGGCATACTTACGACACGCCACTCCGCTTAAGGAACCTTAGGATGTACATATTTTCGAGATCAGTGATTCTCTTTATATCCATGATTATACATCCATTTGAGATCCCCGATTCTATTAGTCCATGATCATACCTTCATTGATGCTGTTGCTTCTTATGATCGTGTATCCACTTTGGATATGTTGTTTCCTTTCTTGCCATTGATCTGCTCTCTTCGATACTCGATTGAGGTTCCTGTCGCCATGTTTGAGCGCAGTTTGGGCTGCTGCTAGGGTTACGGTCAGTGCGAGCTCGTCTGGTACGAGGGCTGACCATTGTGTTTTCTGGTGACATGGGAACGTCTCGAGTTAGTATTGATGACTGTAACCTCAAGTGGAGGCGAGTGCTTGGTTTTGCACCGGATGATCGGGCCATTGTTAGAGCTGCCAGTTGAGAGAGGACTGTTGATGTACATCATACCTCAGAGATTATGATGTCGCCTACCGTGCAGACAGAGGGACCAGCTGTTGCTGAGATTGACGGGATGTCGCTTTCGGAGCTTACGAGCTTAGATTGTCGGAGCTTCCAGACAGATATGAGACAGATTATAGCTAGTCTACTCGATTTGAGAGACGAAGGTGATTCGTCCGATTTATGCACCGGAGCGGGCCCAGTTGAGTTGAAGATTTCCAGTGTGGAGAGTCTTACTCAGATCTAGAGCAGACCGATTCAGAGATGACCGCAAATGCGTCGTCTTTCTTGGAGGATTGAGGCGCTGTTCGGCGTGCAGGTGAATGAGCCAGTTGCTGTTGCAAATGACGAGATATCGCCCAGATGGTTGGAGCTGCTGCAGCGTGAGCATATACTTAGAGAGATGATAGCGAGTCGCCAGTCACCTGAGGATGAATGACTAGGACATTTGGTTCGTCCGTTTACCGATGCGAGGTCATCAGATAGATTGATTCCAGCTAGAGACGACTTCACGCAGATTCGTTGAGAGTCGATTGAGACGATCGAATGTCAGGAGCCCATTTTCCAAGTTTAAAGTGTACGGAAAGACATGCAGGTGATTCTATGGACCCTCTAGAAGAATGAAACCCTAACTCGACTTAATGACCGTGTGAAATCCTTTGAACCTTAGGGTTTACGGCAGTTCCGCGGCGCCATTAGTGAGGCTTGGGTTTGCCCTTCTACGGCTGGACCACCGACGCTGAGGCATGTACTCGATATTATTAAACTGTACTCAAGATGTTGATCTCTTGGGGGATTATAAGGTTCTGACGAGTCGATCGAATGTTTCGACATCATTCGGATATCATATGATGGGATGCATTGCTTGGGAGACTCCAGATACGAGTTTAGCCGTTGGAGCATAGTCCATGCAGCCACGATGAGACGAGTCCGAATCAGTCGACATTGAAGCAGAGTGAAGAAAAGAGTTCGCAAGAGATTTCGACGAGATGACGTCCCACTCCGCTGACATTAGAGATGTGATACGCACCCAGAGACGTTGTATATGGATATATCTTCCAGAAAGAAGCGCGATAAGTATGCAGCCGTTCCGGAACAAGAATTTGCTTCAGCAAGGGATGATGACTTCTGGGCAATTCGGCAGGGATGAGATTTGAGAGAGACTTCGACATGACCTTTCTGGAATTCTATACGAGAAGACCTGACCCAGGAGTGGTCATATTGCGCACAACCAGCAGGCCAGAGTTAGCATTGTCGACGAGGTAGTTGACCAGATTCGGATAAAGGAACTTACCCAGATGCATTGCGAATCGATCAAGGACGGACGAGTATTGAGTATTCCTACGATGGTTGGGACGTGTTCCCGAGGACCTGTTCGGCCTGACATCTTCTACAGAATGATGAAGCTACAGAGTACGCGATTTCGAGTCCGTGTGAGAGACTTCAGATTGACCGTGGCCGAGAACAGTGCAGTGCGTAGATATGCATGGCGTGACGTCATTGTGGACGACGATAGAGACAGGTGGAACCAGAGGTTCGGGCGAGACGCTGACGAGCTGTCATTGCTTCCCGTCGAGACCATAGGTCAGATATGCTTACAGAGGCATTGGGATGCAACCAGATTCCGAGAAATATTGTGCTGAGGACACAGATGTCTATCGAGTGAGAAGAGATTATGCAGGAGAGCCAGCCTCTGTACAGTTCGGCATAGGCAAGATCGGAAGAGACCTTGAGCAGGATTCCTTCCAGGACATTGCTGCAATGATGTTTGCACCCAGGATCAGATATGTGACGTGCATTCAGAGAGCCAGAGGCCGACGCCAGTGATGGGCTGCCTCACGAGTGGTCATGAGGATTGACCGATCGGTGACCAGAGAAGTGCCAGAACGGAATCGTCCCCGTTAGCACACCTGACAGGGCCGATGAGCCGATTGACTGCGAGATAGGTAATCTTCAGAGAAGATAAGGACCCAGAGTCAGAGGGCGCCAGACCGTGAGCAAGAGGCAAGTAGATATCTTGCGCTGCTAGCAGTGGATGCACCGACTCCTTCTCGACCTCGAAGGAGGAACTACCGACGACGGTACTATAATTTGTGATTTTGTGATTCGATTATCACGTATCCGTCATTTTGGATTTCGGTATTTTGGGCGTTCTGTTTGCATGATTTAGTTTTGATGACTGAGTTTCATGATATTTGTTTCATGCACCCACTGGATATTTATATTTTGCGCATAGTTATTACATTCGAGGTTTTGATTGTGAATTCACGCCCACCTTATACAGTGATTTGATTTACACTTCCAGCAGAGTTTTCATGCACCATTAGTGTTTTGATATACGATTTTGGTGCACGCCAGATGCACTAAATCGGGATTCTTCGTGCATGTTACATGCACCTGATTTGGTTGCTGTCAGGCACACACGTTGCCTATGACAGATGTTTCGTGCACACCCGTTGCACCTAGATGTTGTTTTGTACACCTGTATGACACAT
The DNA here is from genome assembly GCA_030015575.1 of Agapanthus africanus. Taxonomy (NCBI): domain Eukaryota; kingdom Viridiplantae; phylum Streptophyta; class Magnoliopsida; order Asparagales; family Amaryllidaceae; genus Agapanthus; species Agapanthus africanus. Next base: position 456,387,130 of record JASDDO010000014.1, on the reverse strand, counting down.
ATATGGATTTTGATTCCTTGCGCACCAGACGCATAGGATATTCTCTATGTATTGATGTCTTCGGAGCCCCGACAAATTGGAGTATTACAAAAATTGTTTTAGTATTGGGGGTTTAAATTTAAATTCGGAGACCGAATTTCTTTAAGGGGGGTAGATTGTAACATTTCAAAAAAGATAAAATGTTAATTTTGGGAATTTTTATAATTTAATATTATTTTATTGAATATTTTAATATTTTGGAATTATTAAATACAAATAAATGGGGAAAAATTTGGAAAATTTTGGAAAATTCTAAAATAGGGTAAATTAGAGAATTATGACATTTTAAAGTTTTTGTGATTAATTTGACACTAATTTAGTGCTAATCGCGATTAAAAATCGCTAATCGGTTTTTAGCTTTTTGTGCAACACATGCACATATCACTTTTTCACACTTGTGCATTTTCTTGCCATGCTTTTCATTTGGGTTTACTATTTGAGTGAGAAGGGTTTTAAAAGGAAAAAGAAAAGGAAAAGAATAAAGAAATGGGTAGTTGGTGAGAGAGAGAGGTATAGGCTTCATTGACTAAGGACTTAACCATTTCTCCCCTCATTTCCCTCCCTCTTCTCCCTTCTCCTGCTGCTGCTCCTGCACCTCCTTTCCCTCCCCTCTTCAAGCTCCAAAACACCTCTAAAACAACCCCAAAACCCAATCTCCATTTCATTAAATGTGTGCACAATCCCTAGATCTACACTTGGTGCTAAAGAAGCAAGGATTTTGGCCACTAGGGGCAACTCAAGAAAATTCTTGAGTTGCCAAATGAGGTATTTTCTGGACCTTAAACTTAGTTTATGCATTTCCTTTACCCTCATATTAAGATCGAATCGATATTGTGTGATATTGTGGACTTGTGGATAACCTAGTTAGGGTTGTGATGATTTATGGGTTGTAATATGGAATTGAGGTCAGTAGAGGTTATACCATCACCCTAGTGTATGAATTGGAAACCCAAAACCTGAAGCTTAAACCATAATACGGATTTTAGAAACCGATATCGGGGAATTTATGAAATCTGTGAAGGGTATATTGAATCTGCTATCACCCGAGACACCCTAAATTAAAATTGATTGGACAGTGACACATGCAGGCACCCAGGAAGCTAACCCCAAGACCCCAGCTCCCACTTCTTCTTCCCGGCCGCCAATTTATCCCCATTGGCCGCAAATTGCGGCCTGGGTCCCACCATTTTGGCTCGTATTGGTTCTGTAGCTCCTACATGTTCATGTTAGACCCCTGGTATATATAGATTTGTATAAAGTGACCTAGGGTAAAATCTGGGACATATTTCCTAAGTTGCTGTTTTAGATTCATGTTTCCGTATACCGTATTTTTAATTCTGCAATTATGGATTGTGTTTTGCCTCGACTATTTGGCGTTTATACGACGATATAGAGGATGTGTTGATGGTTTTGAAGGCGTGCCATGGGTTTTAACCTATAGGCCTATTATCGTATCATTTTGGATTTCATGTGCCGTTTTAGCTTTGATTTGGTTTTAATGTGCATATACGATATTTTGATGTGTAGGTACCCCATGAAGACTTCGGGACGACAAGCAAGCGCGTGGCGACGTCCACAAATGAAAACGCTAGGTGAGTAGATTATATCTACTGGGGGAAGTCGGGTGGATAGCGTATAGCACCCCCGCAGTCCGTAGTTGTTATTATATATGATAGTTAGGTGTATTATGGATAGTGTAGGGTTAGAAGTGACTAGTGTAGTTCATAGTCATGAACCCTAGAATAGAATTACACCTACACGCACACCCTTGCATATTACTTATACTGGCACTGTGTTGATGATATTGGATGACTTTGGAGATGAGTCAATGATATTGGGCTTTGTGCCGCGAGATCGGTGATGTGATATGATTCGTATTTGGGATACGAAATGTGATTCTTGCGGGCTTGGGATGTGTGTTTACCCCCGCATGCATACTTTATTGATGGTATCGATTTATACTAGACATAGAATAGTACCCCAGATTATATGATATGTTGATAGTGATACCTGAAGTGTGATGAGATAGTGTGATATTGACCCGTACCCAGCTATTGGGATGCCGCACGATGATTTACCGTATGAGCTTTACATTGATGATAGATCCGCACTCATGACTTGAGGATGTCATATGATATACTGTATCGTACGAGATACTATTGAGGCGGAATCACCGACTATTATATCTATATATATATTGACACAGATGTTAGGCGGTTTCCTTACCTGTAGCTCAGCTTGTTAGTTCAGCTGTATAGTTTAGTGTAGTTGTTAGATTAGATTAGACTCCTACCTATTTCAAAACTAGCGGGTCGTGGGTATTTTAAAAGACAGGTCAAGGGATCTACGGACATTTCAAAAGGCGTATCTTTTCATAAAAACACCGTAGCCCCTATTTTCAAAACCCCATGATTCGTGATATTTCAAAAGGCACCATTTGTAGGACTTATATTAGATTAATGCAGATTAGTTATAGTTGCGTCTAAGATTCAGCTCCCATTTTTTTGTGGTTCGCTTTGCATCGCATTCTTATATTATGTTTCATACTCCATTATTGATATCATGCTGTTAGGACACCAGCACCATTACCGATGTTGCGTATGTACCACGTACACTTACTTGCCGGCTCACACACATCATCATCCGTAATTGCCATGTCACGTACACCTTAGAAAATACTATTGCTTGACATAACCTATTAGCTAATAGTTTAGACATTGTAGTTATTACCTGCTACTTCATGCATACTGATATTCATTGTTATGCTGCATTCATGGATTCTCATGCATATATTCACTATTTTACGTGTTACTGAGGTTTTGGATTTGGATTTCCGTGAGATTTTCTGGATTTGGAGGAAAACCGCAAAAAAACAGATAAACATTTTCTCTCTTTTAAAAGAAAAAGTGCGGTTTTCCCATGATGTATGAGTCGTCCACCATGAGTTTGCTGATGGATTTGGAAACCCGATTCGAGGAGACGGATGAACCGTTTCGGGTACATGGTGGACCCGGTGCGGTACCCCGGGGCAAGATGAATGTGGTGATGACGTTGAGCCTGGCAGGGGAGCACTACCGACCGGTGATTTTACCTGACGCGTCGGATATCCGGAGGATACCGTCGTGGTCTTGAGATTGATGGTAGGGGCCGGTCTGGACTGACGGCTCCCTAGATTTTGTGATTGGGATACAGAGATATCGGGATATTTGGATTACGTTTTGTGCCGATGTTAGGCACTATTTTATGCTGATTTCATTATGATACCTCATTTTAAAAATACAAAGGAAATCTCACTAAAGTATGAAAACAGTTTCTTCATTTACATGTATTATGTTCTCATGCATTCATACCTCATTCTTATGTTATATTGCTACCTGAGGCACTGACACAGGCACAGGAGATTACACTCGGGTTAGATATTTACCCTAGCCTTGTTATAGGCTGCATGTTTTATATTGAGGATTTTGTACTGATCGTTTTGACCTAGGATTATGTCTTGCGTTCGGTTTCTGCTTGTAGTTATTCTCTATTCACGAGTTGGCAACTCACCCCTGTTGTGCCACAGTTCTTGCAGGTTTTGCCGTACAGGTTCCTTTGCGGCATTTCTGGCACATTGCTTCCTTGCGGGTGAATTGCATTTGGTAGGTGGTTCCTTTTGCATCAAAACCACCATTGTACTTATATTATTCTTTGTATCTAGAATTTCCATCAACCAAATTTGTTTATTGTTTCAGACTCAGACTTTAGTGATGTTTTATTTGGCCTTAGAGTCGCGCTTAGTAGTATTGCGGTTTTCATGCTTACTGTGTTTCTTTTGGATCGATCCTCGCCTTTCGGCGTTGTATATTATATTGCATGTGTGGTTGTGACCGTCAATTGACGAAGAGCTAGCTCCCGCTTGGGGATGTCTTTTATCATTGTATATATGTTATGCTTGTTGTATCCCGTTCGGGGCCAGTATTTACAAAAGAAACTCTGCCGAAATTTTTAGAAAAGTCTTTACCTTTTAAAAATGCACCTTCGGCTTAGTTATTTAAAAACCTCGACTTCAAACATATTTTCCTTCACTTCTTTAAACCAGTTTTCTTCACTTACTCTTAAAATGGTTTTAGATTTATGGGCTTTGGCTTACTTGGATCAGATGGAGTCCTATAGATTTCATATGGTTCGAGGGCCAGTCACGTGCTCTTTTGGGTCGTGACACCCCGCCTCAAGAATTTGTCTGGATACCTGATGGGACCAAGTTCATCAACGAATAACTCCTATCCAATAAACTTCTTGGGATGTATCCTCTGTTGAGTTATAACTGGCATCCTGCAACATGATTACCTCAGTATCCTTATTGGAATACTATCCAATACACTGATCCTTAGAAGAGGCTAAACCTATAACTCTGACAACATCTCTATCATCCACGTCACCTTGGAAGCCTGAATTGATAACCGCTTCCCAGAGGAGGCTGCCGTTATCCTATACCTAGAACATCCTCTTATGTTCTTTACTGATTCCCTTTGTTTCTCGAGGATTGGATTAATATATGCTTGTTGCTCTAGTGCAAAAGCAATATCTGGTGTTGAACAAGATATTGCATGATTGACTCAGCTGCCTAAGCAAATGATATGTCATTCATGCCAGTCCCTCTCCTTATTTTTCCAAAAAGGACATCCTTTTAGAGAGGGTGACTCTATCATCTGCGGGTACACTACCACACCAGGAGTCGTCCATTCTAAAATACTTTTAGAAGGCTGTCCAAGTACCTGATTTGGGAACTTCCCAAATATAGATCTAAAACCATAAATCTAGTCACCAGAACTCCTGATATACTATCCATATCCAACATGGAGAAAACACTGTGTGATAACCAAAATCTGACCGATTGTAGTATAGGAACATCACTTCCTATCTGGAGTATGTCGTCGAAAACATGGACAGTACTCCCTACATCCTTCTTACTAGGTTCATATTTTGTTTTGATGAAGTCAACCACTTTGACTGTCACATCAAAATAGATAATCTATCTCCACTTCCATGCTTCAGTCTACGAATAGACATAAGCATCTTGCACACCTTCCGCTGCTCCCACTGACTACGATAACCCTATGGAAAAGTTATATACACATGTACTTCTAAAATCCTATTTGGAAAGACGTTATAGTCACCACCTGCCAGATATCATAGCCATGAACTGCATCAGCGTCAAAACATAACCATATGGAGTTCAACATAGACACTGAAGTAAAAGTCACATCACAATCCACAACGGGTATTTGATGAAAACTCCTTACAACAAGTCTAGCCTTATTAGGTTAACACCTTTCTACCTGCATAGATCTCGAAAGATCTACTTGCTCCTAATGGGTTTTACCCCTTCAGGAGCACCCAACACAGTCCAAAATCCATGACTTGCTGAAGTACGTGGAGTTCATCTCGGGTATGAAATATCTGGTCAGCTGGAAGTTACCACTTCTTATGACCTGCTGATAATAGGTAGGGGGAATAGTAGTGTCAAGTCATATTCATATGGATTTCAGCATAGTCACTGAAGTAAAAGTCACATCACAATTCACAACAGGTATTTGATGAAAACTCTTTACAACAAGTCTAGCCTTATTAGGTTAGTACCTTTCCACCTGCCCAGATCTCGAAAGATCAACCTACTCCTAATGGGTTTTACCCCTTTCAGGAGCACCCAGCAAAATAAAAAATCCATAATTTGCTGAAATGCGTGGAGTCCATCTTGGATATGAAGCATCTGGTCACGTGGAAGTTATCACTTCCTATGACCTACTGATAACTAGTAGGGTCATCATCACCATGATGCTGACCTCTCTGTCACCGTCTACGAGAAAACCAAAGTGTTTCTCCGGTGTCTGAGGTCACCTACTAAAATCTGCGGAGTGGCCAACGGTTTGTCAAGTCCAATTGAATCCTTAGGTCCTACTAAATTTTCGGTAACCGTTTGTGGTTTTAGAATCACTTCCAATTCTACTATACTCCCACTAGTTTCTTTTGCAAAAAGATTCCTTTTATAAAAAGGTGCCGAGTTAAGAAAAATGTAACTATTGATCTTGAAAATTGTAGAAACAAAATCCTAGCGAATGCTCGGGATAATCCACGAACCGCAATTACCGAAGCGTTCCTCGAGTTTTTCTGGATTCTTCCTTTAAACAGAAATCAGATAACTCCATATCTTAGCAACCTCAAGATATATAACCATTCTATGTTCTTACAGAATCAAGGTACTAATTTAGATGGAACCAGATTCAAAAGTCATGCAACTGTTTCCAGTGCATATTACCAAATGGAAAAAGGCCAATGCAGTATTACTTATCATGGAGCATGCCCACGGATGAGTAACCTGTGAGAGAATCAAGTTCTTGATATTACTATGATGGAATACCTAGCATAAGTATTTATATCTTCGATCACCTCGAAGAATCCCAATACTTCCAACGTATGGGTCTCTACTTTATTCTTATACCTACAAACTTCTCAAAATCTTTGACCTTGCATTATTACGAATGCGTGTCTAAAACCAGATAACTCATAGGTAATCCTGAATAAAGTAAGAGTACCAACCCCTTTGTCCCGAAGGACACTGGACAGCATACATTTTCATGTATAAGTCCTAAGAGTATACCAACTCAAATTCTGTGTTTTGTAAATAGAAAACTGTATCTTGGTTAAGAATGTTTTATACCGTTATTCAATGCACCTTACCCTATCCTCAACTGATAAAGGTAAATATTTACAACACAGTTTTCAAAATATATATCTCACTTCATAAAAATAAAGGTATAGATATTTCATTTTAAAATTTGGTTCATAACAACGGTTATTCGATACCAAATATTTACCGTCAGGCAAAAACCAAACGATTTAATCCAATATCACCAATTACAACGAATTCCGATATTGAGGATCAAATTGCTCATTTTCCAATATTCTGCTCCTACTCATCATCTGTAACACCGTACAGATGTGAGATCCAAAACTGGTAAATACATATCCTGGAGTCAGAATTGATTGGGAAAACAGTTCTCTATTACATGTACACGGAAAATTTGAAACATGAAAATGTTTCATAAGGGATGGTCAGGTATTCCTAGTAATGCCTTTTCTATTATCCAGATTCATGACAGTAGTCGCAATTTCTTTTGCCCTCACTTCAATCCCTTTATATGTCTCTACATCTTACCTTCTGTACACCGACCTTAGGCTAATTGGTTTTCTTCCTTCCCTACCTTTCGGCACCAGCCTGAGGTTTTGAAGAAGACTTTCCAATAAGCGTAATAGGTGTAATCTCCTAATCAAGGAGCTCTCACAACCTGAGAGAAGGTAAAGGGAAGAGACAACCGAATAATCTTATTCAATTTCTTCAGAACCTATGGCCAACCTCGACTGAAGTAACTTCTTCGAGTTCGTATGTAACTATACGATGGTCGTTCCAAGCAATATGGATCATCGTAGTGATACAACGTGTTCTAAAGAAATGCAAAGGGTAGAGTAGGAGTGACAGGGATATATGCGACTTATTGTGAATAAAGACAAGCCAAAGCCAAAGCCAAAGGGTATAAGAAGGTTCGATCAAATTGGTTCATTAGTTTTTAAGGTAAGTCATAGGTCGCTGTACCGGAGAGAGAGAGAAAAGAAACACTCAGCGTGCACTTTATCAAGATTAGATTGGTTATCACTTTATCTGATCAGGATGGCTCCCACTATTTCCTCGAATTCTCCTTCAAACCCTAAAAGGAGAACTAGTCGAGATCATTTACACTTTACAAGTTCGCTAACCGTTCAGCCAGGCCAGTGTTGGTACTCCGAGGGAGGTCCCCCGAGCTCTCGCACGGACCCAATTAATAACCTCGTTTCCGCAGAGACATAACCTTGTTAACAATTTCTAGACACCTAATAGATTAGCTAATTGTGAAGTGAAAAATATCCTGAGGAGTAATACATACTCATTAGTGGGAATCGGGACCCAACTATCATCATGTGATAACCTGACGGAATCCACTCAAGTCACCACATTCCAGAAGGTATGCGCATGCCTAGCAAGTTTCCCATATGTTTGAAACTCCCGATATAGTTTTTGCCCCTAGGATCCAAGTGACCTTGACAAGTCAACAAGTCAAAGGGTCCTAGTCAACTTCAACCCGTCATTATCCTGATTGCATTATCCCGCCCGCACAGACCCTAGACAAGGTCAACAAGGTTAAACGACTGTCCTAACCAATCCACATATTTATGTGACAAAAAGGTATTACAGAGCTACCACACACTACGCCTTGACAAGGTCAACAAACACAACACGAATACTAAGCAATACTAATCTGAAATGACGGAGGGCTACAGCTGGTTTTTGGCGAAAAATCTTTAACGTAATGAACTTGATATCATTGAAAGAACTCGAGTGGCTTTGAAATGGAGTGGTTTAAGCTCCGCATTTTAAAGCTAGTAACATAAACTTTTGCTTAAGAGCGAACTCCCAATGAAGGGATCAAGGCTCTTCCCTTAAAGAATGAGGTGCAGGATATTCTTAACCGAATACCTCTATGTAAAGCAAATGAATATGACCATGGGTTTTGAAGAAAACCGAGTAGTTTAAAATTGGTTCCAACAACATCATTTAGGTTTATTTTCCTTGCATTATATCGATAATGCGTTCCCATCATTTTATGTTTCCAAACCACAAAAGAAACAACCAAAATAACATGCTTTTTATATTCCATCCGCATTCGCCACGGGGCCCCGTCATGCACCGTTAGGTTACTTAACTAACGGCAGAGCAGGGGATGGACTAGTGCGGATGTAAAACATATAGAAGCATCTACTAAATATAATATATTATATATATATATATATATATATATATCAACATCGCAGGAAGATAGTAATCATCACAGGCAGATAAAAATCATTACAACCATGCGAACAACAATATAGAATATAGGATAATCTAGGAGCCCCGCATTTCATTTAAGCCATAAAAGAGACGCGACGTTCCCCGGTCATGTGGATTGCCAGTGCAATGAAGATCCTACACCCCTACGAGTGTGGAAAGTTACCCGCCAATCCCCGAAGTGAGGAAACCCCAATCAACAAAGTGAATGTGCCACCCAGCACTTCACGAAATCCAGTAACTTGAGCACCCCTCCGTGGGTCAACCTATACCTCTTATGAGTGCGGCGAATAGCCCGCACATTCTAGACTAAGGCCCCCGGTCTCAACGCCATGAGACGCGAGCCCGTTGCCCTCTAGAACCCGGCTATTCGAGCACTTCTCCGTTGGGTAATCCTACTACAGAAAAGAAAATATATATACAATGGTGAAAACGACCTCAACCCGGTTGTGCCACAATAAAAGAATATACGGACTGGCAGAAACGACAGTCCACGTGTCAGATGCTCGCCCCGCAATAAATAATATATAAATGAATCTGAACTGTACATCTAACACTACACACAAGGTTATCCATCACGACAATCCATCCATAACATCAGTGCAACAAAGAACATTAACATGAATATCATGTTCGTAAACCGATCTGATTGTACATATAGAAACCAGTCGGATTGTACCGCTCTATGATATTCACGGTCGCAGAAACTAACATACGCACTGATACATACGAATTCAAAATTTCGATCGACCAAAACTTTCCACATTATCCCTAAGTACAAACCAGTACTCAAACAAATCTGGACCAAAACCATACATCCCAAAAATCACATTTCCATATTATAGAGCACCAGAAAATTTTTGAGGCACAACGGCCAAGATTAGACCATGGAACAGCCGCCAAATGGCATGTTTAGCGGCGGTTCCGCGGCCAAATTTTAGGATTGTGTGCCCAAAATTTTTCCTGGTCACTAAATTTGCCTGCACATAATTTTAAGGCAACCAGAATGATTTTTTGAACAACTTTAAAATTCGAACATCAAGCATATAAAATGGAAACGCGATCCGGAAAAATCCGCCGATCGAGACTTTAAACTTATGCAAACCAGCTAGTAAAGGTTTATGGAGGCTCTGATACCATGTTGGTGTAAGTCTATCTTAGCACCACAATCAAGGCTTTCAACCTAAGCAAGTGAGTTTTTTTAAATTTTATTGGGTGCTAAGTTAACTAACCATGAATCAAACTAGAGATTAGAGTTAATAGAAAAGGAAAAGTGTGTATAATCCTAAGTGAAAAAGAACTACAACCTTTGAAGACCACTCCTTCTCTTCAATGGCTCCATATAGAAGTCCTTGAGCTCCTCTTTGGTTTCACTTGAAGTTGGAACAAATTCTCTTGAGTCCTTCGTTGTCTACGATGATCCACCACGAAGTTCCTTGCACTTAAACTCTTACTTCACTAATCAAAGAAGAAGTGAAGCTAACAACCTATACTAGTTTGCTAAGCTAATATAGGGTGATGAAGCAAGATTTTTCTCACTAAAAACCTTTCTTTTTCTTCTCTTTTTCTAACCTAGAAAAATATCTAGAGAGATAAGAGGAGGAGGATGAACTATGGCCAAGTGAAGTGAACCCTGGAGATAAGATATATAGAGATTGATATGATAAGAATAAATGAAAAAAACAAAAAGAAAAGAGTGAGTCATGGTCACTAGAGCCTTTTAGAAACTTTTAGAAGCCATGACTCATTCTTAAATTTTGTATTTTTTCATTTATATTTACCAATATCTCTAATATCCTTTTCCATGTGATTCTTATATTGCCATGTTCTATATACCATCTACCATGATACATACATACATACATATATATATATATATAATTTTTTATAAAGAAAGGATTTATATTGAGTAATTAGTCAATTATTAAATCAACACTTGATTTAATAATCCGGTCATATGATATATAGCCCGACTAATATCAAAATAAAAAACGCTAGATTAAATAAGGTATCATGTACTCGTAGTTAATCAAGCTTCCGCACATATCTCCATATGTGCCCTACTTCGTTTCTCTTGAGCTTGGAAACCCCTATGTGGGACTCTTAAGACTCGTCAATACGCTAGCAGTAGGTAATGATCATATCAGATACCTACAAGCTGTCAGCGGTACTAGCTGGACGTAACGGCTACCCAAGTATTAAACGAACAAAAGAATAACAAGCAAACTTGTTCAAACTCCCGTAGAGCCAACAAGCAACACTTACCGTACAGTCTGGTCTCTTCATCTGATATGTCGCATATCGAGTCTGGGGGTTGAAATCGTCAGACCCCAATAACTCGATAAATCATGCCGATGTGTGGCCTATAACCAATCGAGAAACTACTGATAACACTTATTAGTAAATCTCATCGGCCCTGTCCAGGGATTTGCGGTTATAGCCAATCGTGCATTGCGCAACATCAACTCCCAATACCAGGAGAGACGAAACCCCTCCTATCGCTCACTGCCTCCATGTGTCTCGGGACTGTACCAAAAATCCACCTGTTTGCACGACTCAATAGAGTCGTGGTAGGGTGGAAATCAAAGCACAGGGGGAAGCACACAAGACACTATCACGATCTCGGGTTTACAGACTAACCTGTACAAGTGTCACTGGAGAACTGCTATTTGACGATAGGTATAATACCATTTAGGAGTTCTCGGCTAGTCCGTTCAGTGTACTCAGTCTCTAACGAGCACCTGTATACAATCTTTGATGTCAAACACCAATGGATATGGGATCATCCATTGCCCCTATACTGGGTCAAGAAACGTATAAACTAGTCTAATCTGGAATATCGATGCCTTGTCTCGACACTCCATCGACTAGGAACTTTTAAGGATATGCTTGTAGACAAGACATGCCCCACCAGTATGATCTGCATCATAGTCATGGTAGTCAAGCAAATATCCTAAGGGCTTTATCAACATGTATCAAATAGACAGTAAACTTAATCAAGTGAACATGTCAGGATAAAGAACAACCATATAGCATACCATCATGTCGAGCAAGAAAGTCCTATACACACACACACATGTCCAAGCATCCACTATAATATACAATAATGGCCTCTAGGGCATACATATATCTAACATCTCCCAATTACACTAAGGCCAATTATTGGCGTATCTCATACCCAACATCTCAAAAAGTCGCTCATGTTGCGCCTGCGGAAGGGCCTTGGTAAGTGGATCCACGGTATTGTTCTTTGTGTTTACTCTCCGAACTTCGATCTCGTGGCGATCAATTATCTCCCGGATCAGATGATATCGCCTCAGGATATGTCTGGAATGCTGATGGGACCTGGGTTCCTTGGCCAATGCCATAGCTCCATTATTATCACAATACAAGGGTATTGGATCAATAATGGTTGGAACTAATCCAAGCTCTGAGATGAACTTCCGCATCTAGACAGCTTCCTTGGCAACATCATTTGCAGCAATGTACTCAGCTTCCATCGTTGAGTCTGCAACGATGACCTGTTTGGAACTTTTCTAACAAACCGCCCCTCCATTAAGGGTAAATACAAAACCCGAGATAGATTTTTGATAAAATGAAACTCTTTGATTGTATCATCAAAGCAAATGTTCCAACTCCGTGATGCCTGCTTCAATCCATAGATGGATTTAAGCAACCTGCATGCCTTTTCTCTGCTCTTACTGTCAATGAAGCCTTCCGGCTAATCCATAAAAACGCATTCTTCCAAATCACCATTTAGAAATGCTGTTTTAACGTCCATCTGCCAGATTTCATAGTCGTAGTAAGCAGCAATAGCAAGTATGTTCCGAATGGATTTAAGCATTGCAACTGGAGAAAAAGTCTCATCATGGTCCAGTCCTGGTCTTTGACGAAATCCTTTCGCTACAAGTCTAGCTTTATAGGTCTCCACCTGTCCATCCACACCAATCTTTTTCTTAAAGATCCCTTTTCACCCTACGGGTTTTACTCCAGGAGGTGCAACTTCCAAAGTCCATACTTTGTTGGTGTGCATGGATTCCATTTTGGATCGCATGGCATCCAGCCATTTCACTGAGTCACTACTCGTGATAGATTGCTAAAAACTAGTAGGGTCATCATCATCCATGATACAGTCTTCATTATCACCATCAATGAGGAAACCATAGTATATCCCTGTGGGCGAGAAGTCCTACCAGATCTACGGAGTGACTGAGGCTCGTCAGGTTCTATCAAAGCTTCAGGTTCAATCAAATCGTCAGTAATTGTTTGTGTAACATTTCAAAAAAATAGAATATTATTTTTTTTGGGAATTTTCAGAATTTAATATTAAGTTTTAATGAATATTTTAATAGTCGGTACCGATAAATGGTGAAAATTCCGGAGAAAATTTTGGAAATTCTAAAATAGCTTATTTTGTGGAAATATGTCATTTTGCAATTTTTATGTTGGATTATATTGTTATTTTGGTGTTAATCGCGATTAAAAATCGCTAAGGGGATTTTTGGCTTTTTGTGCAAAAATGTGCACATGACATTTTCTACACTTGTTATAATTGTTTCATGTTTTGGACTCATGGTGGCCTAGGGTTGGACCATACTTAGGTGACCATGGTGGCTTAAACCTTTTGGTTATGTTAATTAGCTTAATTAAGGGTTTTAGCTTGTTAAGGGTGATTAAGGTAGGGGTTGACTAGTAGGTAGGTGAGAGAGAGAGGGAGCCATGATGGTTTTGGGCATGCTAACATCTAATGGAAAGATAAGGGTGAGGGGGGTTAACTTGAGGTTGTGCCTTAATCCATTGTTTCTTTCACTCATCTCATTTCAAACTTTTGCTTGCCTCTCAAACACTCACATCTCTCTCACCCTCACACATCACACCCCCAAGGAAAACCAGCAGCAACTGCTGCTGAACATTGCTTCAGCCCACATCAGCAGCCCTACATCAGCTGCTGATACACCTTATCAGCCCCAATAACTGCAGCCACCAGCCCCTAACACCTTAGCCCACACCTACACACTCCCATCAACACTTTTCAGCCCCCAAAACAGCACATTCAGCCCTGACCAACATCAGTTTCAGCCAGAACAGCATCAGTTCAGCACAACTTCAGCCCAATTTTTCTTCACATCAGCTGCAATACCATCAGCCCACATCAACACATCAGCAACTACATCTCTCACAACTCACACCACACCATCATACCCACACCAAAATCACAACTCACCACAAAACAACACCCAAGCAGCAACAACAACCACAGCCCAGCTGCTGCAACGCAGGGGAAAAACTAAAGGAAACTGCAAGCAGCAGCAGCCCCAGAACCAGCATCAGCCTCTGTTGCAACAGCAACTTCAGTCCCGGGGCACTTCAGCAGCACCACCCCACTTCCTCCTTCCCTTCTCCTTCATCCTAGGACTCTTGAGGTATAATCTTGCAACTCAATTCCTTTCTTGCCAAGTTATGGGTTATTAGCTGAAGTTTACTGTTATATATGTGATTTGGTGCTAGTTAGGCAAACTTGAGTGAGACTTGACCAAGTGTTGGTTTTGATGATTAGGGTAACCTTATTAGGTGTTTTTGAGACCATTGTAACCAATATTACCCCAGATTCCTAGTATTTACCAGAGTCATTCGACTTGGCGTATTTTAGCAATTTGTCGACTTTCTAGCCTTTCTGAGACCTGCTTTCACCCGGGACCTCCTAGAGTAAAATTGACTTGGCAGTGAGGTATGCAGGTAGATAGAAACCATTACCCAAAACCCTAGCCCAAACCACCATACCCCGGCCGCAGATTTAATCCCCCTGGCCGCAATTTGCGGCCAGACCAGGGTGGAACCTCCTCGTTTTGCATGCACAGCCCTATTTCATGTAAACTTGACCCCCTGTATGTCTAGTTTTGACTGTTTCCTGTTAGGGTAAAATCTGGGTTGATTTTCATGAGTTGGCGTATGATTTATGACCTGTTTTCCGCATGGATTTTTGGTATTCGATGATTCGTTCTGTCGGATGGCGTTTGGACGTCAACGACAGTGGATATTGGCTGTGTTGGCACGCACGGCTACAGGTTTTTACCTATGGGCGTAGCGTGCACCATTTTAGTTTCCGACATGGTTTTCATGAGTTTTAGCGTGTGATATCCTTGTAGGTACCCTACGTGGCGTCGAGGCGTTGGAGATGCAAATGGCGATATCGGCACCGGCACACATAAGCAAGGTGAGTAGATTTAAATCTACGGGAAGAAGTCGGGTGGATGGCGTATAGCACCCCCGCAGTCCGTGGTGATGTATACGGATGCGTATACACACCAACAATTCATTATATGTTGGTGGGATTAATTATTGATGTTTAAATAGATATTGGCATGTTGAATTGGTGAAAGGTTACGAACCCTAGGGTAGTGGGTGCACTACACATATAAACGCACATATACATGCTTGCATACATCCTTATTTCATATGTGGTTATGGGATTCTATATGGATATGTGTTCACTTGGGTTTGGGATTATGTGTTCACATACGGATTTGAGGATGATATATGGGATTGATAGGAGTCGATGAGTTTAATCTAAGATTATGATATCGGTGATATGATAAAATTCATAATTGAGGTACGTCTTGATGCCTTATAGGATTTTGGGAATGATGATGCCATAGGAATAGTGACATATATATTATGTGGTCGACATGTGATTATGTTATGAGATATGATATGATATGATATGACAGGATGCTTGTGATAGGCCGCCTTGGGCGATGTATACTCCTTGTGATGATATGTGATGATGATATCGATTTATACGAGACTGTCGATCAGTAGTCAGATCTTGAGTATAGTGATGATATTAGCTTTGTACTAGACATAGGTCAGTACCCAGATTATAATATTTGATAAAGAGAATACCTGATGAATGATATGACGAATGTGATACTGACCCGTACCCAGATTGGGGTGCCGTACGACGGATTCACGTACGAGCTATAAATTGATGTTTGATCCGCACTCTTGATTTGGGAATAACTGATTACAGAGATATGTTATCGGATATGATATGATCGAGGCGGGATCACCGACTATATATGTGTATATATATATGTATCGACTCAGAGGTTAGGCGGTTTCCCTTACCCACTGTTAGCTTTAGCTCAGCCTTGTAGTGGTGTAGCTATGTGACTCTTATGACATTAGATGCAGTTTAGTGATCATGGTGTTCAGTATTTCAGCTCCCGCATATTATTATTGTTGCTCTGCATCGCATACTATTGTGATTCATATTCTATTATTGATATTCTGCTGCTAGGACACCGGCACCATTACCGATGATGCGTATGTACCACATACACTTATTTGCCTGCACACACACATCTTCATCGGTAATTGCCATGTCACGTACACTTAGAGAATATTATTGCCTGATTCAGCTTGTTAGCTAGTAGTGACATGATATTAGTGCATTGCCTTATATGCCAGCTTGACATTGTAGCTATTGCTTGTCACATCATGCATACTGTTGTTCATTATATGCCGCATTCATGGATTCTCATGCTTATATTCATGGTTTACATACTATTGATGATTCGGATTTCCATGATGTTTTCTGGATTTGGAGGAAAATCGCAAAACATATATAAACTGATTTCTCTCTTTTTAAATAAATGCGGTTTTTCCATGATGTATGAGTCGTCCACCATGAGTTTTGCTGATGGATTTCGAGACCCGATTCGAGGAGGTGGATGAACCGTTTCGGGTACATGGTGGACCCGGTGCGGTACCCCGGGGGAAAGAAGATCGCAGGAGATGGCGTTGAGCCTGGAAGGGGAGCACGACCGACCTGTGATATTACCCGACACGTCGGATATCCGGAGGATACCGTCGTAGTCATGAGATGGATGGTAGGGGCCGATCTGGACTGACGGCGCCCTAGATATTATGATTGAGATATGAGATTTGAGATATTGAGGTACAGAGATTATGATACAGAGATATCGAGATATTGAGATTATGTTTTGTGCCGATGCTAGGCACTGTTTTATGCTGATTTCTTTATGATACCTCATTTTAAAAATACAGAAATCTCACAAAGTTACAAAAGCAGTTTTCTTCACTACATGCATTCTGTTTCATGCATTCATACATCATCCATATGATACATTGCCACCTGATGCACTGATACGGGCACATGGGTTATACTTGGGTTAGATATTTACCCTAGCCATTGTTATAGGTTGCTGGTTATATTTGAGGATTATATATTATGATCGTATGACCTAGGTTGCGTCATACATGCGATTTTCTGTTCGTAGATCTTTTTCTACTCACGAGTTGGCAACTCACCCCCGTTGTGCCCCAGTTTCTTGCAGGTGTTGCCGTATGGATTTCATTACGGCTTTGCGGGCACTGTACCTTTCGGGTGACTTGTTAGTAGGTGGGTTTATTGTATCTTACCCATCATTATACATTGTATATTATATTTCAGTTGTATCTAGAAGTTCCATCAACCAAACTTGTATTTTTTTGAGATAGAGACCAGTGATGTTTATTCTTTTGACCTTAGAGTTGCGTGTTATATTTCCATGGGTTTCTTGCTGCTTGAGTTTCATTTCTGTTGTGATCCTCGCCTTTAGGCGTTGTATATTATGTTGCATACAGGTTGATTTGATATGGTTCTTCCTACACTCTACTACTTCTCTTGGTTTGGAATTCTGGGTTCGGCTTACTTAGCTTACGTACGCCTTGAGACGTTCGTAGTCTAAGTGCCGGTCATGTTCCGTACTTTCGGGTCATGACAAAGTTGGTATCAGAGCGTTGGTTTTACCTTCGGAGCATAGGATGACCCTTGGTTGATGGAATAGGTGACTAAAGTAAAGTGACATACCGTTGGTATGTTCCGCGGCATATTTACGACACGCCACTCCACTTAAGGAGCCTTAGGATGTGCATTTCCTTGTTCAGTATCATATTCATTCCCGATCTAGCTTCATCGGTACCAGTTGTGGTTTTGCTGCCACAATTGCGGGCAGGGAGAGCTACGGCTAGAGTTGCGGTCAGCACGAGCTCGTTACGAACGAGGACTGACCGGGGCGTAATTCCGGCGACACACGATTGTAGAGATGTGTCTTTTGATTGTGTTTTGCTCCACGAGCGTTGGATGGATCACTGTATGAGATTACTCGGACGTGCAGATCAGCACCAGAGGATTGAGCCACTGACAGAGGCCAGCCAGACTTTGATGATCGTTGAAGTGTTGCTTACTCATGATGATCGAGGCACGGTTCAGCGTGCAGAAAAGTGTGCCAGTTATTGCTGCGAACAACGAGATATCGCCCCAGATGTTGGAGCTATTGCAGTACGAGATTGTACTAAGAGATAATAGAAGGTCGCTAGTCACCAAGGATGAAAGACTAGGACATGTGGATCGTTCGCTACCCCGATGCGAGGTCACCAGATAGATTGATTCCAGCTGAGACGACTTCACGCGGAGACGTTGAGAGTCGACAGAGACGATCACATGTCAGTAACCTATTATTCTAAGTTTAAAGTATTCGGAAAGACATGCAGGCCATTCTATGGTCCCTCTAGAAGAATGAAACCCTAACTCGACTTAATGACCATGTGAAAGCTTTTGAACCTTAGGGTTTACGGCAGTTTTACGGCGCCATTAGTGAGGGTTGGGTTTGCCCTTCTACGGCTGGACCACCGATGTTGTGGTAGGTACACGATACTCTTATACTGTACCCAAGATGTTGAGCTCTTGGGGGATTATGAGGTTTTGACGAATCGATCGGATGGCTCGACTTAATTCGGATGCTAGGTGGTGAGATGCATTTCTTGGGAGGCTCCAGATACGAGGATAGCCATTGGAGCTCAGTCCATGCAGCCACGACGAGACGAGTCCGAATCAGTTGACATTGGAGCCGAGTGAAGTGAAAAGTTCGACATCATCGACGAGATAGTTGACCAGGCTTGGATAAAGGACCTCACCCAGATGCATTGTGAATTGATCAAGGACGGACCAGTATTGAGTATTCCTTTGATGGTTGGACGTGTTTCCGAGGACCTGTTCAGCCAGGCATCTTCTACAGTATGATGGAGCTACAAAGTACGTGATTTCGAGTCCGTGCGAGAGACCTCGGATATACCGTGGCCGAGAGAAGTTACAGTGCATAGATAGCACGGCGTGATGTCACAGTGGATGACGATAAGACAAGCAGAACCAGAGGTTCGTGCGAGACGCTGACGAGTTGTCACTACTTTCCGTCGAGGCTAGAGACCTGATATACTTACAGAAGCATTGGGATACGGGCAGTCCCCAAGAAGGTGCGGTGTGGAGGACCCAGATGACCGGAAAAGAGAAAGGATTATATAAGAGTACCGGCCTCCGTACAGTTTGGCATGGGCGAGATCGGAAGAGACATTGAGCAGGATTCCTTCTCGGACACAGCTGCAAGGATATTTGCACCCAAGATCAGATGTGATGTGCACTCAAAGAGCCAGAGGCCGGCGCCTGTAGGGTTGCTAGGCACGCGCACAAGGGTCTACGAGGCATCAACCATGCCCGATTGAAAAATTTAGCCGTGCCGAACAACCCGAATACGGAACTTTAAACTAGAGATTAGGCGAAAACAAGCATGCTAAACACTTTAACACTAAGTGAGAGGGATTACAACCTTTGTAGATCCGGTCCTTCACTTCATATGCTCCGTGTTGTGGTCCCTTTGCTGCGATCATCGGGATCCGGACTCTCGAGAGGTTCCACGAAGAGAAAGACGCAACCTTTGCTTCCGATCTTCGATACTAAGATGATCTACCTTGAAGTTTCTTTAACACAAGCTAACACTCATGAAATGATGTGAACACCCTCATCTAAATGGCAAGGGAAGATGAGGATGATGAAGTAGGATTTTTGCTCTCTTTATTTATCTTTTTCTCACATTTATTCATCACCATTTGAAAAACTAGTAAGCTTTTTCATGAAAGAATGAAGGAGGAAGAAGATGAATAATGATAAGAATCCTTTTGTGATGAATAGGAAAAGAATAATATGATGAATAATGCAACCATGGTCAAACAAACCTTTGTAGAGAATTAACTAGGGTTAGGGTTTGGGTTTGGTTAAAGATGAGTCACACACAAATATCTTTATCATGACAAAATGAAAAGCTTCTAGAATCAACTAGAAGACTAAACCCTAATCCAAACCCTAATCATGTTTAAACTCCACTAAACATGTTGCATTAGTTATCATATCATGTTACAATATTATATATCACATATATAATATTTATCGTAACAAAATAAAATAATACATTTAACATATATCGCATATATATCAATGTATTACCCGAGTGAGAAAAAGAATCTTTTAGTGAGCAAATATTAGTTAATGTAATTTAATATATCATATATATTATTATACATTAAATTATCGAATCAACACTTGATCCGACAATCCGGCTATATCGCATATAACCGACTAATATTTATCCGTACCGATTCATCGAATCAACACTTGATCCGATGACCCGGCTGATATCAAATATCGCGAGAATACAATACGGTATCACATATCGCATTATCCTCGGTCCCGCACATATCACATATGTGCTTCTACTTCATTTTGCCTGAGCCAAGAAACCTCTGTGTAGGACTCTAAAGAATCGTCAATACGCCGGCAGTAGGTGATGATCATATCAAACACCCACAAGCTGCAAGCGGTCAGCTAAACATAACAGCTACCCAGGTATTGAGCGCTCAAAAGATCAACAAGCAAGCTTGTACATTCTCCTGTGAATCCAATCAGTAACACTCCCGTACAGTCCGGTCTCGTCGTCTGATATGTTGCATATCTCGCCTAGGGGTGGTAAACGTCAGACCCCAGTAGCTCGATAAGTCGTGTCGATATGTGGTCTATAACAGTTCGTGAAACTACTGATAACACTTACCAGTAAATCTCAGCAACCCAGGCCAGGGATTTCCGGTTATAGCCAATCAAACACAGCACAACATCAACTCCCTATACCGGGAGAGACGAATCCCCTCCTATCGCTCATTGCCTCCATGTGATTCGGGACTGTACCCAAAAGCCACCATTTTGCACGCCCTCTTGGACGTTGTATGATGGAAATCAAAGCACAGTGGGAATCACACAAGACTCTATGACGATCTCGGGTCAACAGACTACTCTGTACCAGTGTCACCGGAGAACTGCCATCTGACGTATGGTATAATACCATCTGGGAGTTCTCGGCGAGTCCGTCCAGTGTACCCAGTCTCCACTGAGCACCCGTACACCATCCTTGATGTCAAACACCGATGGATATGGGATCATCCATCGCCCATCATATGGGTCAAGATGCTTATACGCTAGTCTACTCTGGTGCATCGATGCCCTATCTCGATACACCCTCGACTAGGAACAGTTATAGGATGTGCTCGTCGACTACCGTGGCCCCACTAGTATGATCTCATCATAGTCCCAGTAGTCGAGTACATATCCTAAGGGCTTTATCAACATGTAATATAGAGACAATCAGAGTACATGTTAAGATATAGTACAACCAGATAGCATACTATCATGTCGAGCAAGAAAGTCCTCCCTATATATGTCCTAGCATCCACTACAATATACATCCTATGTACAGTAATGGCCTCTAGGGCATACATATAACTAACAATCTCCCACTTGCACTAGGGCCATCTGTTATGGTATCGCATACCCAACAATTAGCTGCGGTTGAAGTATCTCATACTCAACCATCCCATAAAAGTCTCTACTGGGAAAAAGGCCTTTGTGAGTGGATTCGCGCTGTTGTCCTCTGTGTCTACTCTCCTAACCTCGATCTCCTTGAAGATCAACCATCTTCATGATCAGGTGATACTGCCTAAGAATTATATCTGGATTTCTGATGGGACGGGGGTTCCTTGGCTAAACCCACAACTCCATTGTCACACAATGGTAGGAACGAAGTTCATCTTATGAACTTATATATATCCAGACTGCCTCTTTGGTAGAATCCTTGGTAACGATGTATCTTGCCTTTAATCGTCTAGTATGTCACGGTATCTAGCTTGGAACTCTTCCAACATACCGTCCCTCCACTGAGGGTAAAGACAATACCTGCGACTGACATTCAGTCGTCCTTATCACCCTGGAACCTTTCCAGTGATTCTCCCCAGGATCGATTGATACCATCTCACTACAACTAGTGAGTATCCTAACATCCAATTAGATCTATCTCATAGATCCAAGAACCCAGGATATAGGAGGTATCACTTTGATCCTATTTAGAGAATCCTTGTGATAAGCGGAGATTGACCGAGCGTAGCATAGGAAACTCCTTCCCTATCAAGAGTATGTCATCCACGTACACTACGAGGATCACCACCATACTCTATACTACCTTTTTGTATATACAAGGTTCATTTACCATTTTGATGAAGTCAAACTCTTTGACTACCACATCAAAACAGATGTTCCAACTCTGCGATGCCTGTTTTATCATATAAAACATCTTGCACACGTTTCCGCTGCTTCCACTGTCTACGAAGCCCTCTGGCTGTGTACTTATAGACGTTCTCTTCTAAAACATCACTTAGAAAAGCAGTCATGACACCCAACCACCAGATATCGTAGTCATGGTATGTAGCCGTGGCAAGTAGGATCTGGATGGACTTAAGCATAGATCCTTAGAAAAGGTTTCAACATAATCCATACCTGGTCTATGATGCAAACCTTTAACAAGTCTAGCTTTGAAAGTCTCAACTTTTCCATGTACACTAAGTAATCTTCTCAAGATATACTTGCTCCTGATGGGGATTTAACCCTTCAGATAAAGCAACCAAAGTCCATACTTTGTTGGTGTATAAGGATTCCATCTCAGATCGCTAAGCATCCAGCCATTCTTACAGAGTCCTACTCCTGATGGCCAGCTCGAAACTAGTTGGGTCATCATCTCATGATGCAATCCTCGCTCCCACTGTCGTAGAGAAACCGAAGTATCTCTCAGGTGGGTGAGGAACCCTTCTAGATCGGCGGAGAGGCTGAGGTTCGTTGGAAACTATTGAATCCTTTGGTTCTACCAAATCATCAGCTGCATTTTGTATAGCTGGAACATTTCCAGTTCTACATAACAGACCATGCCTCGAGCTTGTCCGGATTTTGCTTTTAGACATAGGCTGGACAACCCCAAATCTTAACAAGCTTAAGATATGGGCTCTTCCCTTTCCATATCACATATGAAGTGGTAGGCAACTGATTTGATTCGAACCCTATTCAATAGGTATGCAACTTCTCAAGTGCATAACTCCCTAAAGGAAATAGGAAACTCAGTAGTACTCATCATAGAGCACACCATATCACATAGGGTGCTATTGCTCCGCCCCGATACACCGACGTGCTGTGGTGTATACGGAGGAGTAATGCTGAGAGAGAATCTCATTCTCCTTTAGAATAGTCCAGGAATTCCGTGCTTAAGTATTCTCCTCCTTGATCACATCATAGGACATAATACTTTTACCCGTATTTTGGTTCTCTACTTCTAACTTATATTCTGTGAATATCTCAAAAGGTTCGGACTTGTGTTTCAATAGGAACATATGTCTGAATCTTGAGAGATTATCAGAGAATGTAATGAAGTAGAAAGAACCGATCTTGGCATATGTAGACAGGGGACTTTCATACATCAGCATGTATCAATCCCAAAAGTTCACTAACTCTTTCTCTGTTTCCAACAAACAGAGCTGTGGTCATCTTATCTTTGTGACATGACCGGCAAGTTTCACAAGATGTAAATTCAAACTAATTTAAATATGCATCTATATGTAACTTCAGCCAGTCGGGTCGCATTGATATGACCTAGTCTACAATGCCTCAAGAAGGATTCGTTCATTTCTGAACTCTTCCTCTTGTGTGTGTTCCGTATACTAAGAACTGTAGTTTGATTTAGAACGACAATGCTTTTAGATAACGTGCCTGAACCGATAACTCTTGATATAGGAAATGTTCAAAACATTATCCAACAATACAAAATTATATCCTTTCTTTACTAATAAAGAGACTGATATGATTTTGTATATCAGGTTCGGTATCTAATAACATTTGTTCAGAATCAATGTATTCTGGTAATACAGGGTGACAGTGACCAACAGACTTGGCTGCAGCACTTGCACCGTTTTCTGTCTCATGAAACTTATCACCCGTTCTCAGTTCTCTACCTATCTGTAGCCCATGTAACAAATTACATATACGGGGTCCTGATCCGGTATCACATACCCAGGACGTAAAGGATACTGAGAAACAGTTCTGTGTAATGAACACACCCGAAGATGATGCATCAACATGCACTTTCTTCGTTTGGGCGGCACGGGAATTCTGGTAATCCCCAATTTCCTGCTCTGTCTTATAACTGTTATAAGTTGGAGCGGGACCAACGTTCCCCAGCTCAGTATAACAAGCGGGTTTAGTCAATATATCCGTTTTATTATCTTGATTAAGGCGTGATATGGTCGCTACCTGGAGAGAGAGAGAAGAAAACACTCAGCGTATGCTCTTGCAAGATTAGATTGGTTATCTAATATATCTAATCAGGATGTCTCCCACTATTTTAGTCAAATCTTCCTTCAAACCCTAAAAGGAAAGACTAGCCGGGATTAATTACACGCTACAAGTTCGCCAATCTTTTAGCCAGGCCAGTGTCGGTACTTTGAGGGAGGTCCCCCGTGCTTTCGCACGAACCTAATTAAAGTAAACCTCGTTCTCCCAGAGGCGTAACCCCGTTAACACCTTTCTAGACACCTACTTGATCGACTAATTGTAATGTGTAAAACTCTCCCAGGAGTAACTCTTACTCGCAGCGGGTATCGGGATCCAACTATCTAATAGAAGGTATGCAATCTCATTGCAAATTTCAACTCTTGAAATTCCCAATAATATTTTGCCCCAAGCCTCCTATGACCTTGACAATGGCCAACAAACCATAGGCTGCTAGTCAAGTTCAACCCGTCATTTCTTGATTGAATTAAACCCACCCGCACGGCCCTTGACAAAGGCCAACAAGGTCGCACGACTACCCTAATCCAATCTGCATCATATGCAGAAGCAGATAAGTACTATTCAGCTACCGCACACTACGCCTTGACAAAGGCCAACAAACGCAGCACGAATACTAAACAATCCTTATCTGAAATGACGGAGGGCTACGACAAGTTTTTAAGAAAACCCTTTAAGTAATGAACTTGATATCGTTGTAGAATCGAGTAATTTTAAATGGAGTGTTTTTGAGGCTTTTCTAGTTTTGCTAAAGGGGTCACTCCCGGTGAAGGGATCGTCGGCCCTTTCCTCATCGAATAAGGTGCAGGATATTTCACAAATATCACTATGCAAAGCAAGAACTATAGAAGCAATCAAAAGACAAACCGAGTTCGTAGCATCTGCCAGTTATTGCTAAAGGAGTCATTCCCAGTGAAGGGATCTCGGTCCTTTCCTTATCGAATAAGGTGCAGGATGTTCTACAAGGAACACCGCGATGCAAAGCAAGAACTGTAGCTACCTGTTTTTGAAAATTCGATTCCACAACATCTTAGGTTTCTTTTATTTCATTAATCTCATTAATGAAGTCCCATTTTAATTTTGCTTCACAAGCATCACATTTGAAACGAAATCTGCAATATAACATATATCTCATATATATAATATAAACATTCGTCACAGGCAGTAATATGATCTCATCACAGAACATTGCAGCAGAAGAACATATATGAAATATTGGATATACTAGGACGTCCGTGTTTTCAATACGAGCCTGTATAAAACACGGATTCCACGGTCGCGATGAATAGCCAAACCCACATCCCTAGACCCCTACGAGAGCGGCAAGTAACACTGCCAATTCTAGGGTTAGGAGACCCGGTCTCGACTCCTCGAGATGGTCTCCCACTGGACCCTAGAACCCGGTTACTTGTGCTCTCCGCCTTGGGTCTACCTAATGCGGAGAAGTAAATAATATACAACGGTGACATCTTCCGCTACCTGGAAGTGCCCCAATAAAAGAATATTACATACAAATGAATTTTACATGAATGAAAAAGAAAAAACTCTCATCTCACATAAAACCCCCGGCTATTCAAAACGCGACGATCCAATATAACATATCACAGCAACACATAATATCTCATATCATCAACGTAAGCAAGTATGCGTATCCCGATTATCGTTGATTTATAGCAACGAAGCCGGCGATACACCACATACTACGCTTACGGTCACAGAAAAGAAAGTGTAAAACTACAACAGTTGGAATCCGCAACCTCTTTAGACATCACATGCCTAACAATTATAAACTCCGCATTTTAGTCTCATTATCGAAAACTCTTTTCAATATCAAGTCGGGCAATTCAACAAGATTCCCGGCGTCCTGATCGAATGCTCGTCGTAAACTTTAGTAGACGGCCGCACCCCCGATACCGTCGACGAAGTGCACCAAGGCGGAACACCGCTGCCGCGAGCACCCGAACGGATGCTTTCGGCGACGGGGTTCTCCTACAGTCACTTGGTCGGGGCTAAGAGGTGTAGCTGTCTATTAAGTTTACCCGGCGAGTATCCGCGTACGCTACGTGATTGCGACGGACTTTTGATCACATCAAAATTCCGTGGCAACCGATCATCTGAGACTAAACTGCTATGTTTATAATATTCAAATTAGTTATCTCATAACTACCTGTGGATTCCAATTATTGTATCACATTCTAGATAAATAGAAAAATTTAAACTTTCCGATCGAATCATCAAGCACCCAAGATTTCCCCAATATATCTCAACACTTGAAATCAGTTTAAAAACATCCATTACATGCCACAGTACCAATGGTCCAGCCGTAGAAGGGTCAAGCCAACGCCTCACATGTGGCACGCCGTATTGCCCCAAACCCTAAGGTTCAAAGGGCAGTTCAAGACGGTCACATAATCGAGTTAAGGTTTGTTGTCTTCTAGAGGGTCCACTGCGTTACTTGCATGACTTAG
Source organism: Agapanthus africanus (assembly GCA_030015575.1). Taxonomy (NCBI): domain Eukaryota; kingdom Viridiplantae; phylum Streptophyta; class Magnoliopsida; order Asparagales; family Amaryllidaceae; genus Agapanthus; species Agapanthus africanus. The sequence continues at coordinate 456,360,174 of JASDDO010000014.1, read as the reverse complement.
AACATTCTTAAACATGAGAAAAAAACCAACTTTTGAAAAAAATTTCCGACAGGGGAAAAAGTGAGTTATTGATATCCGTTCGAACTTTTTAACAGTTTCTAAAATTTATCCGGAAAACACACATAGATAAAATCTGATAATCCGATCGAATCATCGAATCCCTAAACAACCCCAGAAAACTCAACTGTATAATCAGTATTAAAAATTCCCAGAAAATATAAAAACCAGAGATATGAATTTCTGTGCAAAGAACCGTCGCAAATACCATAAATATGCCGCGGAACCGCCGCTAAAGGGGGGTCAACGCCGCGGTTCCGCGGTCAAGTAGAGGAATTAGAGGCTCCGTTTTGCACAGTAATTCATAAAAAAACCCTGCTTAGTTTTCTGCATATTTTTAATATTGAAAAATTCACAATTTTCAAAAAAGGACAGAGAGCAATTTGGAGTTAGGGATTTCGGGTCGATCGGACTTCAAACTCCGTCTAGACTTCGTCTAAAGCTCTAGCTTGGCTCTGATACCACTGTAGAGTTGCTAGGCACGCGCACAAGGGTCTACGAGGCATCAACCATGCCCGATTTAAAAATTTAGCCGAGCCGAACAACCCGAATACGGAACTTTAAACTAGAGATTAGGCGAAAACAAGCATGCTAAACACTTTAACACTAAGTGAGAGGGATTACAACCTTTGTAGATCCGGTCCTTCACTTCATATGCTCCGTGTTGTGGTCCCTTCGCTGCGATCATCGGGATCCGGACTCTCGAGAGGTTCCACGAAGAGAAAGACGCAACCTTTGCTTCCGATCTTCGATACTAAGATGATCTACCTTGAAGTTTCTTTAACACAAGCTAACACTCATGAAATGATGTGAACACCCTCATCTAAATGGCAAGGGAAGATGAGGATGATGAAGTAGGATTTTTGCTCTCTTTATTTATCTTTTTCTCACATTTATTCATCACCTTTTGAAAACCTAGTAAGCTTTTTCATGAAAGAATGAAGGAGGAAGAAGATGAATAATGATAAGAATCCTTTTGTGATGAATAGGAAAAGAATAATATGATGAATAATGCAACCATGGTCAATCAAACCTTTGTAGAGAATTAACTAGGGTTAGGGTTTGGGTTTGGTTAAAGATGAGTCGCACACAAATATCTTTATCATGACAAAATGAAAAGCTTCTAGAATCAACTAGAAGACTAAACCCTAATCCAAACCCTAATCATGTTTAAACTCCACTAACCATGTTGCATTAGTTATCATATCATGTTACAATATTATATATCACATATATAATATTTATCGTAACAAAATAAAATAATACATTTAACATATATCGCATATATATCAATGTATTACCCGAGTGAGAAAAAGAATCTTTTAGTGAGAAAATATTAGTTAATGTAATTTAATATATCATATATATTATTATACATTAAATTATCGAATCAACACTTGATCCGACAATCCGGCTATATCGCATATAACCGACTGATATTTATCCGTACCGATTCATCGAATCAACACTTGATCCGATGACCCGGCTGATATCAAATATCGCGAGAATACAATATGGTATCACATATCACATTATCCTCGGTCCCGCATATATCACATATGTGCTCCTACTTCGTTTTGCCTGAGCCAAGAAACCTCTGTGTAGGACTCTAAAGAATCGTCAATACGCCGGCAGTAGGTGGTGATCATATCAAACACCCACAAGCTACAAGCGGTCAGCTAAACGTAACAGCTACCCAGGTATTGAGCCCTCAGAAGATTAACAAGCAAGCCTGTACATTCTCCTGTGAATCCAATCAGTAACACTCCCGTACAGTCCGGTCTCGTCGTCTGATATGTTGCATATCTCGCTTAGGGGTGGTAAACGTCAGACCCCAGTAGCTCGATATGTCGTGTCGATATGAGGTCTATAACAGTTCGAGAAACTACTGATAACACTTACCAGTAAATCTCAGCAACCCTGGCCAGGGATTTCCGGTTATAGCCAATCGAACACCGCAAAACATTAACTCCCTATACCGGGAGAGACGAATCCCCTCCTATCGCTCATTGCCTCCATGTGATTCGGGACTGTACCCAAAAGCCACCTTTTTGCACGCCCTCTTGGACGTGGTATGATGGAAATCAAAGCACAGTGGGAATCACACAAGACTCTATGACGATCTCGGGTCAACAGACTACTCTGTACCAGTGTCACCGGAGAACTGCCATCTGACGTATGGTATAATACCATCTGGGAGTTCTCGGCGAGTCCGTCCAGTGTACCCAGTCTCCACTGAGCACCCGTACACCATCCTTGATGTCAAACAACGATGGATATGGGATCATCCATCGCCCATCATATGGGTCAAGATGCGTATACGCTAGTCTACTCTGGTGCATCGATGCCCTGTCTCGATACACCCTCGACTAGGAACAGTTATAGGATGTGCTCTTCGATTACCGTGGCCCCACTAGTATGATCTCATCATAGTCCCAGTAGTCGAGTACATATCCTAAGGGCTTTATCTGTAGGGTTCCTAGGCACTCTAGTGAGGTCTCACAAGGCATCGAACATGCCAATTTCAAAAATTCTAGGTGCCGAGAGACCCGACTACGGATCGTCTGCTAGAAATCTAAGCGAAACAAGAGCTAGTTTACAACTAAACTATAAGATACGGAAATACAACCTTTGTAGATCCGGTCCTCCACCTCCTCGGCTCCGTAATGAGGTCCTCTCCGCTGTCCAAATCGAAAACCCGGGCTCAAGCGTCGGCTTCATCGGAGAAAAAGCGGGCTAGGTCATCGACGACGTGCTAAAGATGATCTACGTCGAGGCATCACTAGATCAAGCTCTCACTTCACCAAGTCATGAAAACTTGTGAAGGAAACACACTCTACTACTTGGCAAGATGTAGAGGATGAAGAAATAGGAAGTGGGTAGACTTTAGAATTGGATTTCTCACTCATTTCATCAATCCACCATTGATGAAGTCAAGGTTTTCTTCTTGAGTTCAAGGAAGAAGAAGAAGAAATGTTATGATAAGTTAATTTTCCAAAAAGAAAAAATAAGAATACTTATCATAATGTAACCATGGTAATGTGTAGAGATTTAATAATGGTTGAATGGAATGGTTAGGGTTAAGCATGAGACAAAATGGTCACTTGGTTAAAGTCTTCATGAAGCTTCATAATACATACAAAGAAAGCCACCATTATCTCATTATGCTAATTATTTTCCAAAACCAATAAATAAATAAATGAATGAATAAATAAATAGTAAACCCTAACCATTTCATTAACCAAGGTTTAATTCTTTACACTTAACCAAAAGGCATGTATCATCAAACATGATACAAGCAAGTGCACAAAATCATATCGCATATGCAATGCGTACATCCGAGTGAGAAAATCCATTTAAAGTGAACCGATACTAGTTAATGCAAAGTAATATATCAAATATATAAATATGCATTAAATCATTAAATCAACACTTGATTCAATGATCCGGTCATGTCGCACACAACCGACTAGTATACAATGTATCGGCTTATCGAATCAACGCTTGAATCGATAACTAGGTTATATCGCATACAACCATTCGACACATTGATCGCGAGAATGAAATACGGTATCACATACACGCATTATTCTCGGTCCCGCACATATCTCATATGCGCTCCTATTTCGTTTCGCTTGAGCCAGGAAACCTCTGTGTAGGACTCTAAAGACTCGTCAATACGCCGGCAGCAGGTGATGATCATATCAAGCACCCACAAGCCGCAAGCGGTCTGCTAAACGTAACGGCCACCCGGGTATTGAGCGATCTGAAGATCGACGAGCAATCCCGCTCACACTCCAGTGAATCCAACCAGTAACACTACCGTACAGTCCGGTCTGATCGTCTAATATGTCGCATATCTCATCTAGGGGTGGTAAACGTCAGACCCCAATAGCTCGATAAGTTGTGTCGATATGAGGTCTATAACAATTCGAGAAACTACTGGTAACACTTACCAGTAAGTCTCAGCAACCCTGGCCAGGGATTTCCTGTTATAGCCAATCGAACACAGCGCAACATCAACCCCCTATACCGAGAGAGACGAATCCCCTCCTATCGCTCATTGCCTCCATGTGACTCGGGACTATACCCAAAAACCACCGTTTTGCACGCCCTCTTGGACGTGGTAAGATGGAAATCAAAGCACAGTGGGAACCACACAAGACTCTATGACGATCTCGGGTCAACAGACTACTCTGTACCAGTGTCACCAGAGAACTGCCATCTGACGTGAGGTATAATACCATCTGGCGAGTCCGTCCAGTGGGAACCACATAAGACTCTATGAAGATCTCGGGTCAACAGACTACTCTCGGCGAGTCCGTCCAGTGTACCCAGTCTCTATTGAGCACCCGTATATCATCTCTGATGTCAAACACCGATGGATATGGGATCATCCATCGCCCATCTGTATGGGTCGAGAAGGTACACGCTAGTCTACTCTGGTATATCGATGCCCCGTCTCGATACACCCACGACTAGGGACTTTGAAGGATGTACTTATGGACTACCATGTCCCCACTAGTATGATCCGCATCATAGTCCAGGTAGTCAAGTACACATCCTAAGGGCTTTATGAACATGTAACAGAGAGACAATCAGTGCACACGTTAAGGTAAAGAGTAACCAGATAGCATACTATCATGTCGAGCAAGAAAGTCCTCCCTATATATGTCCCAGCATCCACTACAATATACATCCTATGTATAGTAATGGCCTCTAGGGCATACATATAACTAACAATCTCCCACTTGCACTAGGGCCATCTGTAGCAGTGGTTGTAGTATCTCATACTCAACTATCCCATAAAAGTCTTTCTCTGGGAATAGGCCTTCGTGAGTGGATCCGCCATGTTATCCTCTGAGTCTGCTCTCCTTGCCTCGATCACCTTGGAGATCAACCATCTCCATGATCAGGTGATACTGCCTTAGAATAAGTCTGGATCATTGATGGGACCGGCGTTCCTTGGCATAAGCCACAACTCCATTGTCTCACAATGGTAGGAACGTAGTTCATCTCATGAACCATTATACATCCAAACAGCCTCTTTGGTAGCATCTTAAGTAGTGATGTATCCAGCCTTTATCGTCTAGTATGTCACGGTATCTAGCTTGGAACTCTTCCAACATACCGTCCATTTACTGAGGGTAAAGACAATGCCTGCGACTGACATTCAGTCGTCTTTATCACCCTGGAACACTTCCAGTGATTCTTCCCAGGATCAACTGATACCATCTCACCACAGCTAGTGAGATTCCTAACATCCAATTAGATCTATCTCATAGATCCAAAATCTCACTTTGATCCTATTTCGAGAATCTTTGTGATAATCGGAGATTGATCGAGCGTAGCATAGGAAACTACTTCCCTATCAAGAGTATGTCATCCACGTACTCTACGTGAATCGCCACCATACTCCCTACTACCTTTTTGTTTATACAAGGTTCATCTACCATTTTGATGATGTCAAACTCTTTGACTAATCCATCAAAATAGATGTTCCAACTCCGCGATGCCTGCTTTATCAGATAAAACATCTTGCACACGTTTCCGCTGCTCCCACTGTTTACGAAGCCCTCTGGCTGTGTACTTACAGACGCACTCTTCTAAATCATCATTTAGAAAAGCAGTCATGGCACCCAACCGCCAGATATCGTAGTCATGGTATGTAGCCGTGGCGAGTAGGATCCGGATGGACTTAAGCATAGGCACTGGAAAAGGTTTCATCATTATCCACGCCTGGTTGATGACGAAAACCTTTAATAAGTCTAGCTTTGAAAGTCTCAACCTTTCCAAGTACACCAATTAATCTTCTCAAGATATACTTGCTCCTGATGAGGATTTAACCCTTCAGATATAACAACCAAAGTCCATACTTTGTTGGTGTATAAGGATTCCATCTCAGATCGATAAACATCCAGCCATTCTTACAGAGTCTCACTCCTGATGGCCAGCTCGAAGCTAGTTGGGTCATCATCTCATGATGCATTCCTCGCTCCCACTGTCATAGAGAAACCGAAGTATCTCTCAGGTGGGTGAGGAACCCTACTAGATCGGCGGAGAGGCTGAGGTTCGTTGGAATCTACTGAATCCTTTGGTTTTATCAAATCATCGGCTGCAAGTTGTATAGCCGGAACCTTTCCAGTTGTACATTACAGACCTTGCCTCGAGCTTGTCCGGATTTTTCTTTTAGACATAGGCCAGACAACCCCAAATCTTAACTAACTTAAGATATGGGCTCTTCCCATTCTATATCACATATGAAGTGGTAGGCAACTGATTTGATTAGAACCCTAATTCAATAGGTATGCTGCTTCTCAAGTGCATAACTCCTAAAAGGAAATAGGTAACTCAGTAGTACTCATCATAGAGCACACCATATCAAATAGGGTGTATCTGCTCCGCCCCGACATACCATCGTGCAATGGTGTATACGGAGGAGTAATGCTGAGAGAGAATCTCATTCTCCTTTAAAATAGTCCAGGATTTCCGTGCTCAAGTATTCTCCTCCTTGATTTCATCATAGGACATAATACTTATACCCGTATCGGTTCTCTACTTCTATCTTATATTCTGTGAATATCTCAAAAGGTTCAGACTCATGTTTCAACAGGAACATATGACTGAATCTTGAGAGATTATCAGAGAATATAATGAAGTATAAAGAATCAGTCTTGGCATGTGTAGACAGGAGACCTTACATACATCATCATGTATCAGTCCCAAGAGTTCACTAACTCTTTCTCTGTTTCCAGTAAACGGAGCTATGGTCATTTTATCTTTGTGACATGACTGGCGAGTTTCACAAGATGTAAATTCAAACTAATTTAAATATGCATCTTTATGTAACTCCAGCTAGTCGGGTCGCATTGATATGACCTAGTCTACAATACCTCAAGAAGGAACCGCTCATTTCTGAACTCTTCCTCTTGTGTGTGTTCTGTATACTAAGAACTGTAGTTTGATTTAGAACATTAATGCTTTTAGATAACGTGCCTGAACCGATCAACTTTTGATATAGGAAATGTTCAAAACATTATCCAACAATACAAAATATTATCGTTTCTTTACTAATAAAGAGACAGATATGATTTTGTATATTAGGTTCGGTATCTAATAACATACGTTCAGAATCAATGTATTACAATACAGGGTGACAGTGACCAACAGACTTGGCTGCAACACTTGCCCCGTTTTCTGCCTCATGAAACTTATCACCCGTTCTCAGTTTTCCTACCCTTTTGTAGCCCTATGTAACATCTTACATATCTGGGATCCTGATCCGGTATCAAATACCCAGGATGCGGAGGATACTGAGAAACAGTTCTTTGTAATGAACACACCCGAAGATGATGCATCAGCATGCACTCTCTTCGTTTGGACGGCACGGGAAATCTGGTATTCCCCAATTTCCTGCTCTGTCTTATAACAATTATAAGTTGGAGCGGGACCAACGTTCCCCAGCTCAGTATAACAAGCGGGTTCGGTCAATAATCCGTATTAATATCTTGATTAAGGCGTGATATGGTCGCTACCTGGAGAGAGAGAGAAGAAAACACTCAGCGTGTGCTCTTACAAGAATAGATTGGTTATTATTTTATCTAATCAGGATGGCTCCCACTGCTTTTTATCAAATCTTCCTTCAAACCCTAAAAGGAAAGACTAGCCGGGATTAATTACATACTACAAGTTCGCCAATCTTTCAGCCAGGCCAGTGTCGGTACTTTGAGGGAGGTCCCCCGTGCTTTCACACGAACCTAATTAATGTAAACCTCGTTTTCCCAGAGGCGTAACCCCATTGACACCTTTCTAGACACCTACTTGATCGGCTAATTGTAATGTATAAAACTCTCCCAGGAGTAACTCTTACTCGCAGCGGGTATCGGGATCCAACTATCTCATAGAAGGTATGCAATCTCATTGCAAATTTCAACACTTGAAATTCCCGATAACATTTTGCCCCTAGCACCCTATGACCTTGACGGAGGCCAACAAACCATAGGCTACTAGTCAAGTTCAACCCGTCATTTCTTGATTGAATCAAACCCACCCGCACGACCCTTGACGGAGGCCAACAAGGTCGCACGACTACCCTAAATCAATCTGCATCATATGCATAAGCAGATAAATACTGGTTAGCTACCGCACACTGCGCCTTGACGGAGGCCAACAAACGCAGCACGAATACTAAACAACACTTATCTGAAATGACGGAGGGCAACGACAGGTTTTTATGAAAACCTATTGCGTAATGAACTTGATATCGTTGTAGGATCGAATGAATTTTGAAATGGAGTGTTTTTGAGGCTTTTCTAGTTTTGCTAAAGGAGTCACTCCCGGTGAAGGGATCGTCGGTCCTTTCCTCGTCGAATGAGGTGCGGGATATATCATATATATCACTGTGCAAAGCAAAAACTCTTAAAAGCCATCAAAAGACAAACCGAATGTGTAGCATCTGCCAGTTATTGCTAAAGGAGTCACTCCAGGTGAAGGGATCTCGGTCCTTTCCTTATCGAATAAGGTGCAGGATATATCGTATATACCGCTGTGCAAAGCAAGAACTGTAGCTACCTGTTTTATTTTGAAATTCGATTCTACAACATCTTTAGGTTTCTTTTATTTCATTAATCATATTAATGAAGTCCCATCATTTAAGTACCTAAACATCACAGATAAATACGACGTACACTTATGCCATCCGCATTCGCCTCGATGTCCCCTCGTGCACCGTTAGGTTAGGTAACTAACGGCAGAGCGAGGCAGGGCTAGCGCGGGTGTAAAACATAAGTAACGTCTATATAATATATCATATATACTATATACTGTATCTATCACAGAACATCATATGATCACATCACAGATATCGCAGCAGAAGAAACATATGAAATATTGGATATACTAGGACGTCCGTGTTTTCAATACGAGCCAGTATAAAACAGGGATTCCACGGTCGTGATGAATAGCCAAACCCACACCCCTTGACCCCTACGAGAGCGGCAAGCAACCCTACCAATTCTGGAGTTAGGAGGCCCGGACTCGACTCGTCGAGTTGGTCTCCCACTGGACTCCAGAACCCGGTTACTTGTGCTCCCCTCCTTGGGTCTATCCTAGTGCGGAAAAGTAAATAATATACAAAAGGTTACAACTTCCGCAACCTGGAAGCGCCCCAATAAAAGAATATTACATACAATTTTTTACATGAATGAAAATGAAAAACACTCATCTCACATAAAAACCCCTGGCTATTCAAACACGACGATCCAATATCACATATCCAGCAACACATAACATCACATGTCATCAACGTAAGTAAATATGCGCATCCCAATTGTCGTTGACATATAGCAACGAAAACGGCGATATCACATATTACACTTACGGTCACAGAAAAGAAAGTGTAAAACTACAACAGTTGGAATCCGCAACCTCTTTAGACATCGCATGCCTAATCAAATGAATTACTTAGACATCGCATGCCTAACAATTATAAACCCCGCATTTTTGCCTCATTATTGAAAACACTTTTTAATATCAAGTCGGGCAATTCAACAAGATTCCCGAAATGCTGATCGAATGCTCGTCGCAAACTTTAGTAGACGGTCGTACCCCCGATACCGTCGACGAAGTGCACCAAGGCGGAACACTGCTACCGGGAGCACCCGAACAGATGCTTTCGGCGACGGGGTTCTCCTACAGTCACTTGGTCGGGGCTATGGAGTGAGGCTGTCTATTAAGTTTACCCAGCGAGTATCCGCGTACGCTACGTGATTGCGATGGACTTTTGATCACATCAAAATTCCGTGGCAACCGATCAAGTGAGACTAAACTGCTATGTTTATAACATTCATTCGGTTATCTCATAACTTTTGTGAATTCCAATTATTGTATCACATTCCGGATAAATAGAAAATGTTAAACTTTCCGATCGAACAATCGAACACCCAAGTTTTCCCGATACAGCTCAACACATGAAATAAGTCTAACAACATTCAGTTCGTGCCTCAGTACCAACGGTCCAGCCGTAGAAGGGTCAAGCCAACGCCTCACATGTGGCACGCCGTACTGCCCCAAACCCGAAGGTTCAAAGGGCAGTTCAAGACGGTCACATAATCGAGTTAAGGTTTGTTGTCTTCTAGAGGGTCCATTGCGTTACTTGCACTACTTAGAATGTCATTAAACTACGGAAAGATCCAACACTTGGAAATTTCCCGACAGGGAAAAAATTGGGTATTTATATCCGGTCGAACTTTTTAACATATTCTAAAATTTACCCGGAAAGCCACACAGACAAAATTTGATAATCCGATCGCACATACGAATCCCCAAAACAACCCAGAATATTCAACTCTTGAATAAAATTTAAAAATACCCAGAGAACTCAGCACTGGAAAAGATGAATTACTGTGCAAAAATAGGACTGTGACGTCACACTATTGCCGCGGAACCGCCGCAGAAGCCAGGCTTCTGCCGCGGTTCCGCCGCCATATACACTGTTCATGAAAAAATTTTTGCGCCGTAATTCTTATAATTCCCTGCTGAATTTTTTAAGCATTTTTAATTTGGAAAAACTCCAGATTTTGGAAAAACTCCAGATTTTAGAAAAAGTCCAGAGAGCTATTTTGGGGTTAGGTTTTCGGTTTGTCCGGCTTTCAAACTTTGTCTGGACTTCGCCTAAGGCTCTAGCTAGGCTCTGATACCACTGTAGGGTTCCTAGGCACTCTAGTGAGGTCTCACAAGGCATCGAACATGCCAATTTCAAAAATTCTAGGTGCCGAGAGACCCGACTACGGATCGCCGGCTAGAAATCTAGGCGAAACAAGAGCTAGTTTACAACTAAACTATAAGATACGGAAATACAACCTTTATAGGTCCGGTCCTCCACCTCCACGGCTCCGTAATGAGGTCCTCTCCGCTGTCCAAATCGAAAACCCGGGCTCAAGCGTCGGCTTCATCGGAGAAAAAGCGGGCTAGGTCATCGACGACGTGCCGAAGATGATCTACGTCGAGGCATCACTAGATCAAGCTCTCACTTCACCAAGTCATGAAAACTTGTGAAGGAAACACACTCTACTACTTGGCAAGATGTAGAGGATGAAGAAATAGGAAGTGGGTAGACTTTAGAATTGGATTTCTCACTCATTTCATCAATCCACCATTGATGAAGTCAAGGTTTTCTTCTTGAGTTCAAGGAAGAAGAAGAAGAAATGTTATGATAAGTTAATTTTCCAAAAAGAAAAAATAAGAATACTTATCATAATGTAACCATGGTAATGTGTAGAGAGTTAATCATGGTTGAATGGAATGGTTAGGGTTAAGCATGAGAAAAAATGGTCACTTGGTCAAAGTCTTCATGAAGCTTCATAATACATACAAAGAAAGCCACCATTTTCTCATTATGCTAATTATTTTCCAAAACTAATAAATAAATAAATGAATGAATAAATAAATAGTAAACCCTAACCATTTCATTAACCAGGGTTTAATTCTTTACACTTAACCAAAAGGCATGTATCATCAAACATGATACAAGCAAGTGCACAAAATCATATCGCATATGCAATGCACACATCCGAGTGAGAAAATCCATTTAAAGTGAACCGATACTAGTTAATGAAAAGTAATATATCAAATATATAAATATGCATTAAATCATTAAATCAACACTTGATTCAATGATCCGGTCATGTCGCACACAACCGACTAGTATACAATGTATCGGCTTATCGAATCAACGCTTGAATCGATAACTAGGTTATATCGCATACAACCATTCGACACATTGATCGCGAGAATGAAATACGGTATCACATACAAGCATTATTCTCGGTCCCGCACATATCTCATATGCGCTCCTATTTCGTTTCGCTTGAGCCAGGAAACCTCTGTGTAGGACTCTAAAGACTCGTCAATACGCCGGCAGCAGGTGATGATCATATCAAGCACCCACAAGCCGCAAGCGGTCTGCTAAACGTAACGGCCACCCGGGTATTGAGCGATCTGAAGATCGACGAGCAAGCCCGCTCACACTCCAGTGAATCCAACCAGTAACACTACCGTACAGTCCGGTCTGATCGTCTGATATGTCGCATATCTCGCCTAGGGGTGGTAAACGTCAGACCCCAATAGCTCGATAATTCGTGTCGATATGAGGTCTATAACAATTCGAGAAACTACTGGTAACACTTACCCGTAAGTCTCAGCAATCCTGGCCAGGGATTTCCTGTTATAGCCAATCGAACACAGCGCAACATCAACCCCCTATACCGGGAGAGACGAATCCCCTCGTATCGCTCATTGCCTCCATGTGACTCGGGACTGTACCCAAAAACCACCGTTTTGCACGCCCTCTTGGACGTGGTAAGATGGAAATCAAAGCACAGTGGGAACCACACAAGACTCTATGACGATCTCGGGTCAACAGACTACTCTGTACCAGTGTCACCAGAGAACTGCCATCTGACGTGAGGTATAATACCATCTGGGAGTTCTCGGCGAGTCCGTCCAGTGTACCCAGTCTCTATTGAGCACCCGTATATCATCTCTGATGTCAAACACCGATGGATATGGGATCATCCATCGCCCATCTGTATGGGTCGAGAAGGTACACGCTAGTCTACTCTGGTATATCGATGCCCCGTCTCGATACACCCACGACTAGGGACTTTGAAGGATGTACTTATGGACTACCATGTCCCCACTAGTATGATCCGCATCATAGTCCAGGTAGTCAAGTACACATCCTAAGGGCTTTACCAACATGTAACAGAGAGACAATCAGTGCACACGTTAAGGTAAAGAGTAACCAGATAGCATACTATCATGTCGAGCAAGAAAGTCCTCCCTATATATGTCCCAGCATCCACTACAATATACATCATATGTACAGTAATGGCCTCTAGGGCATACATATAACTAACATTATCAACATGTAATGTAGAGACAATCAGAGTACATGTTAAGATAAAGTACAACCAGATAGCATACTATTTTGTCGAGCAAGAAAGTCCTCCCTATATATGTCCTAGCATCCACTACAATATACATCGTATGTACAGTAATGGCCTCTAGGGCATACATATAACTAACAGCGCCAGTGACATGCTGCCTTACGAGTGGTCATGAGAATTTATCAAGAGATGACCAGAGAAGTGTCAGAACGGAATCGACCCCGTTAGCACACCTGACAGGGCTGATGAGCCGATGGATCGTGAGATTGGTAATCCACAGAGAAGACTTGGACCCAGGAGCGGTCATGTTATGCACACCAGCAGGCCAGAGTTCAGAATCGTCGACGAGACGTTCTACGAGTGACTGCAACAGTTGGCCCGAGATTCTTGGAGGATGCGCTTGAGCGGGACTATTCCGCCATACTTGATTTCGATGTTTTTGGCGATTTATTCGCATGATTTGGTTCTGATGATTGAGTATTTACGATTTTTGCACTATTGTTGCACTTGATATCATTTTCGTGCTTGGGTTTCACATGTTGGTGATTTTATGGGTTTTAGACGGTGGAGTTGATTTCGTGCGTATGTGCGCACACGATTTGGTTTTTGCACTCGGTATAGTTCACATATGCTTGAAGTGCAGTGTTTTGCATTTTGTGCACTTGGATGCACTAGATTTCGATTTCGAGGGTGATGCTCGACATTTGTTTTGTGCACTTATGCATCTGATTGGATTTTGCGCGTGTTCGACACTTGATATTGGATTTCATGATTTCATGCATGATGGATGCACCGGATTTGGATTTTTAGCGCATGTTGGGCGCAAGTTATGAGATGCGATTTGGTGCACACCAGATGCACTAAATCGGGATTTTTCGGGCATGTCAGATACACCTGATTTTGCGGTCAGGCACACACGTTGCCTATGACCGATGTTTTGTGCACACCCGTTGCACCTTGATGTTGTTTCTGTGCACCTGCTTGGCACATGTATGGATTTTGATTTCCGTGCGCACCGGATGCACGTAGTATTCATATGCACTCTTTGGGACTGATTTCTTATGAAGCAGTATATTTTTATGATATTGCGACTGATTTTCGTACTGAGCAGGACTGATCAGATGACAGTACCTGAGTATATTTTACATGCATTGACGGTTTTCAAAGGGATTTCCAAAGGCGAGCTATAGTCTCATTATTTACATACGTGTCCGATATGACACGGAACGTTTAAAACAGGAAACCCTTCCAATATGTTTTCAAAATGGCGGGTCGTGAATGTTAAACAAAAGGTATATAAGTATATGATTATTTTCTTATAGAGACATCCGCCACTGTGCAGTGTTATGTGCATTGCACATTGACTTTGAAGAATTTGGCATACATTCTCTTCAGATATTTAAATGTACAGATTTGATATTTACATGTATAGTTCCGATGTGTAGCATATCGGTTTTGTTTTGGATTTGGCACCTGTGTTTTCGCCTTGACTCCGATGATTGCGAGGTGCTTGACGGAGTTTAGATTTTGAGTTATCTGCTCGTTGCTCATGCGCATGTATTGCGCTATGATGCCTTTTATGTATTGATGCTTTCGGTGCCCCATTGGTTTGGACATTTTATTGAAATGTTTTAGAATTTGGGGGTTTAAATTTAAATTCGGGGACCGAATTTCTTTAAGGGGGGAAGACTGTAACATTTCAAAAAAATAGAATATTATTTTTTTTGGGAATTTTCAGAATTTAATATTAAGTTTTAATGAATATTTTAATAGTCGGTATAATTAGATACCGATAAATGGTGAAAATTCCGGAGAAAATTTTGGAAATTCTAAAATAGCTTATTTTGTGTAAATATGTCATTTTGCAATTTTTATGTAGGATTATATTGTTATTTTGGTGTTAATCGCGATTAAAAATCGCTAAGGGGATTTTTGGCTTTTTGTGCAAAAATGTGCCCATGACATTTTCTACACTTGTTACAATTGTTTCATGTTTTGGACTCATGGTGGCCTAGGGTTGGACCATACTTAGGTGACCATGGTGGCTTAAACCTTTTGGTTATGTTAATTAGCTTAATTAAGGGTTTTAGCTTGTTAAGGGTGATTAAGGTAGGGGTTGACTAGTAGGTAGGTGGGAGAGAGAGGGAGCCATGATGGTTTTGGGCATGCTAACATCCAATGGAAAGATATGTTGGAGATAATGCCCTCATAGTCAATTATTGGATCGCAGGTACGTGATTGCAATGATTGCGGAGGACCTATCCCGGTAGGACAGTCTTACTCGAAATGATAGTATGCTATCTGGTTTGCCTTTATCAGTCGTGTACATGTTCAGGTGACTGATTGCATGTTACACTTTGATAGAGCCCTTAGGATCTTGCTTTACTACCAACAGTATGATGGCGATCATATACGTGAGAGTTGGGTAGTTTATATGCATATCCTTAATTGTGGTCCCTAGTCGTGGGAGTTTCGAGATAGGGCATCGATACTCCGGAGTAGACTAGTGTGTACAGTCGAGACCCCGACGAGGGGCGGTGGCCGGTCTCACAAGCCACTGGTGTCAGTTGGATCACCTAAGATGTATACAGGTGCTCATTGGGTTATGAGTACACCGGACAGGACTCGCCGGGAATCTGCTAGTTAGTATTATACCTATCGTCAGATAGCAGTTCCCTGGTGACATGTGTACAGGTTAGTTCATCGACCTGAGGTCGTCATTTGTCTCGTGTGAGTTTCCACTGTGCTTTGATTTCTACCCTACCACGGCTCAAAGGAGTCGTGCAAACAGGTAGTTTTTGGGTACAGTCCCGAGCCATATGGAGGCACGTGAGCGGATCGGCAGGGGATTCGTCTCTCCCGGTATTGGGGGCGAGGTCGTGCTGTGTCTAGGAGAGCCATTACACAAAGCCCACGGCCGTGGCAGGAGATTTACTGGTAGGTACTCCAGTAGTATCTCAGGGTGTTATTGGGCTACACTCCGACACGACTTATACTGCTATTGGGGGTCTGACGTTGCTTGCCCCCTAGGCGGATATGCGATACTCATTGACGAACGGACCGGACTGTATATACATTGTCACTGTTAGGCTCAGTAGGGTTTTCGGAGTAGTTCGCTCATCGGTCTCCCTTGAGTTCGCTCCTCGGCCACCCTTGAGGTCAGTCCATGGGCAGCCGTTATGCATAGCTAGTACCGCTGACGGTTTGTGGTTAAACCCACTGCCAGGGTACTGACGAGTCATTAGAGTCCCCCACAGACAGTTTCCCAAGTTCGGGCAAAACGTTGTAGAGGCCGTATGGTTTTATGGCAGGGTTCGGAAAATGCACGTGCGTTTACGCACGTGTCAGTTTTCGGGCAGATGATACTGGTCGGCTTTGGTTTAAGCCGGATCCGAGTATTATATTGAGTAGGTATAATAACTTTGTCTCAGTTGCATTTGTATTCGGTCGTAATACAAATGCGGGTATATTTATACAGTTTCGGGGTTATCCTGAAAGTCGTTTCAGGATCACTTTTGGAAGTTGCCAGTTTCCAGTTTTCTATCAGCCGTATTTTAACATTCGGTTAAAGACGGATTCATCTTTTCTTCAGATGAGGTGAGTCATCATTCTAGAAGCTTCTAGAAGTGATGATGAGGCTTGGTGAGTCATTCATGATAAGATGACTAGGTTTAATCTTATTGGTTCAATTTTATGAGTCATCTTTTTCATTATGGTTTTTTGTTTTCCTTAGGATATTTCTTCATGATATTTGTGATATGGTCACCTCCCTCCTCCTACGGTCACCTCCCTCCATCAATATATATGGCCGGCCACCCTTGTGAGAAGTAAGAGATTGATTTTCATTTTGGGAGAGAAAAGACTATGGTTTTGTGTGCATGGAAATTTCATTGCTCCTTTCATTTCCATCACCCGATAAAATTGGCAACCTCATTAACCGATCGTCCACGGACTTGGACGAAGTGAGACAAAGTCATCTACTCATTCTCTACATCATTCTTGGTCGTCTCTTTTAGCAAACTTGACGATCGAGTTGCCTCGAGTCAGAGGCGGGAGCCCGTTTAAAGAACCGATCATGTGGTGCCACCTCGACGAGGAGATCGGAGATCGACGAGATCGGAGCAGCCGCAACGGAGCGTGGGATGATGGTTGAAGAACGAAGGACTCGGATCGTTCGGTATAACCATTCTACACTCTTTACAGTATGTTAGTTTAGTAATAATGGCAGATCTGGGTTAAAGTATACGATAGCGCCAGTTTAAAAGTTTTGTTCCGCATTTTGGCGTCTGTAGACTGCCGGGGCGCTAGCGTAGACTTACAGTGGTATCAAAGCCTAACCATTTTTCTATACTAACTTGTGCTAACGCGTTTAAAACATCGATCCGACCGAAAATCAAAAATCCCAATTTCTTCACTTGACAGTTTCTGTCGATTTTAAACAGTGTCAAAATTGATTTCTACATGTCTTAAAAATCCGTGCAGGCTTTTCTAAGAATCACGACAAAATTTGGGCTCATGATCTCTCCATGGAGGCGCGGAAGCGCGGCCAACTCTATTGTATTGGCCGCGCATCCGCGGCCACGTGAAGAGCACGTGCTCCCAACTTTTGTCTGTGGGTTCTTGGTTGGATTTTGGGGTTTTTGGTAAATACAGTTTGGGCCCAGGTTTTATTACTGTTCTACAGATTTGCGTGGGGCCCACTTCTTGGTCTTTGGTCGATCGTAATTTAAACACGTTAGTTTACAGTGCTTACATTATATCTCCGACCGGGAATGTCATTTGATCGGTAAACCGCGTTTGATTGCTATAGTTCTTTTAGACGGGTTTGCGAACGTGACATTCGCGTTGATGTTCTGTGTTGTGCTGTGATGTTGCGGATTTGTCGTGGTGGGTAGCAGTGTGCAATGATAGTACCGTTTGTGTTTATTTGTACATTTGATATTGCGGGGCGAGCGTCCAACTTGTGGACAGCCGTCACTGCCTGTTGTATAATATTCTTTTGGGGCACGACCAGGTTGCGGTCGATGTACCTATTGTACTATTTTTCATTACTGTACTAGGTTTTACCCAGCGACGGAGTGCACAGATAGCCGGGTTCGGGAAAGCAACGGGTCCGCATCTCATGTCTTTGAGAGGCAGAGGGACCCCACTTCAGAATTGGCAGACTATTCGCCGCACTCGTAGGGGGTACAGGTTGACCCAAGAAGGGGTGCTCAATTTACCGGATTCCATGAAGTGCCGGGTGTTCCATTCACTATGCTGTGGGGACTGCCTCGCTTCAGGTTTTGGCGGGTAACTTGCCGCGCCCGTAGGGGTCTAGGTTTCATTGCACAGGCTATCCACACGACAGGGGAACGTCGAGTTTCAGCAGCGGCTCTGTGAAACTCGGGGATCCCAGATTATCTGTATTGTTCTGTGATGCTTATTACTTTTCTGTAATGTTGCATACTATCACGCCTGGAGCGATTATTGTATATTGGTTTATATACTATTAGATGTTGTATATGTTTTACACCCGCGCTAGTCCAGTCCCCGCTCTGTCGTTAGTTAAGTAACCTAACGGGTGATGACGGGACCCAGTGACGAATGCGGATGACATATACGTACATTTTATTTTCGTTCTTTTCTGGTGTGATCGAATGATGGGACTGCGTTGATTCTGATCAACGCAAAGTTAAAAAAAACCTGTATACAGTTGTTGGAACAATTTAAAAAGTGTTGTTACAAAGACGTTTCCTTTTGTTATGCATAGCGGTATTCAGTGGAATATCCTGCACCTCATTCGACGGGGCAAGGGCCGATATCCCTTCACCGGGACCGACCCCTTGGACAGAATTTTGCGTCAGGGTAATAACTTCACTATAGTCGATTACAAGTTGCTTTGCATAGCGGTATTCAGTGGAATATCCTGCACCTCATTCCACGAGGAAAGAGCCGAGATCCCTTTACCGGGAGTGACCTCTTTAGCAAAAGGTATTCGCCACTATATTTTAAAAAAGCTATCAGGTTCCTTCAGCGATATCAAGTTCACTACGCTAAAGGTTTTTCGCCAAAAACCAGTCGTAGCCCTCCGTCACTTCTTTTGGGTATTTAGTAGTATTCAAGCTATGCATTTTAGCCAAAGTTAAGGCATAGTGTTTGGTAGCTGCTGGGTATTCAATTGTTGCATAGATAGATGAGTTAGTTTGGGACAGTCGTTCTGCCGATTGGCCAAAGTCAGGGGCATGTGCGGGTGGGTTCAAATTGACAAGATAGTGACGGGTAGAACTTGGCATGTGACTTATGACACTTTGACCAAAGCCAAGGTTATAAGAGCATGGGGCAAAAATCATATCAGGAGTTTCTAAAGAAACTGAAACTTGCCGAGTATGCGCATACCTTCTGGAGTATGAGTAACGTGGATGCATTCCATCACGTTATCATACGATGAGAGTTGGATCCTGATTCCCACTGATGAGTTGGTTTACTCTTCGGGTGATCCCGATTGATTCTTCTTTAGGTTTGGAGGAGAATTTGACAGGACAGTGGGAGGTTTCCGGATTAGATAAAATGATGACCATTCTGATCTAGGTTAGAATGCACGCAGAGTGTTTCTTTTCTCTCTCTCTCTTTGGCAGCGACCTTTGACCGACCCTAGACTATGACTCAGTGACCAGGTTGACCGAACCTTCTTAAAATACTGGCTTTTGGATTGTCTGAGTTGCATAAGTCATTGCCACTCCTTCTTTTACCCTTTGAATTTCTCAGAACACCCGTATTACTACGGATATCCACTTCCATTGGATAGATCCATCGTATGGTTATATACGAACTCAAAGGGACTTCTTCGAGGATGGATCCAGGTTCAGGAGAAATAGAATTGGTTTATTCAGTTGTCTTTTATTATCACCTTCTCTCAGGTTGCGAGAGCTCCTTGGTTTAGGAGAGTACACCTATTACGCTTATTGGATAGTCTTATTCCAAACCATAGGCTGGTGCCGAAAGGTAGGGAATGAAGAAAACCAATTAGCCTAAGTAGGGTGTGCAGAAGGCAATATGTAAAGACAAAATGAAGGGATTAGAAAGAGGGCAAAGTAAATTGCGACTGATATCATTCACGACCAAAACCGCGTACTTCATCGCCACTCCTATTTCACCTTTAAAAGAATAAGGTATTATTCAGTTGTCTTTTATCATCACCTTCTCTCGAGATGCGAGTACTCCTTGGTTTAGGAGGGTACACCTATTATGCTTACTGGATAGTCTTCTTCCAAACCATAGGCTGGTGCCGAACGGTAGGGAAGGAAGAAAACCAGTTAGCCTAACGATGGTGTACAGAAGGTAACGACTAAAGACAAATAAAGGGATTTGGAGAGACGGCAATAAAATATACGGTTGAAGTCATGAATTGGATTATGGAAGATGCATTGCTATGAATACCAGGATACCCCTACGAAACATTTTCATGTTTCTGTGCATTGTTAAAGGAAAAACTGTTTTCCCGACTAGACACTTACTCCAAGGGTATGTATTTACCAGGTTTCATTCTCATATCTGTATGGTTTTACAGATGATGAGTGGGAGTAAGATATTGGGAATTAGGTGATCATCCTCATTATATCGGAATTCGTTGTAATTGGTGATATTTGAGGAAATCGCCAGGATACAGTTTTCCACCTACAACGCACAGGTTTTGAGTTGTTCAACTCAGCGGACTTATACAGAGTATTGTATGTTGTCCAGTGTCCATCAGGACAAAGGGGTAGGTCCTCGTACTATGTTCTGTTTACTTATAACTTCTCTAGTATTTAGACAAGTGTTTCGTAGAAATACAAGGTCTAAGTTTTGAGAAGTTGTGGGTATAAGAATAAAGTAGAGAACCAGGTATCACAAGTATCGGGATTCTTCAAAGAGATCGAAGATGTAGATTCTTGTGATTGGTATTCAGATGATAGTGATGGTTTTGAGAAACGTGTTTCTCTTTCAGGTTACTCATAATTGGATGGATTCCTAAGTTGAGTAATGCTGATTAGCCTCTTTCCATTAAGTTGATATGCACTGGAGACAGATGCATGGTTTGAATATGGTTCCAATTAAATTAGTGCCAAAGTTTCTATATTGGATATAGAATGGATCGTACCCTAAAAGATGTTAAGGTACGGGGAGTTGTCCAACTTATGATTAAAACCAGACACTGGATAACTCAGGGCACGTTTCTGTAATGGCTGTTTGTGGGTTGACCCTGGCTACGACGAGGGTTGATATTCTACCATTTGAAAGATCAATAGTGATATTGTTCTTGACTCGCCACAGTTTTAGTAAAAAACGGATCTTTTTCAGAAAACTGTAGTGGGAGTATGGTAGAACTGGAAGTGATTCCAGAACCGCGAACGATTACGGAAAATTTAATAGGACCTATACATTCAATCAGGTTTGACATTCCAATAGCCACTCCGCAGGTATGGTAGGTAACCTCAGACGCCCGAGAGGTACTTCGGTAGCCTCAATGACGGTGACAGGGAGGTTATTATCTACCCAGACTTGACACTACTATTGTTCCAGGATATGAGACCCGGTAGGAGGGTTGTCATAGTCAGTGGGAGCAACGGAAGCATACTGGGCAAGATGCTTATGTCTATTTATAGACTTAGGCAGTTATAGCGGAAATAGATCATCTAATTTTGATGTGACAGTCATGGGTTTGACTTCAATCAGAATAGGGGATGGATCAGTTAAGAAGGTAGTAGGATGTGATGTCATGGTATCTGGATGACATACACAGAGTAGGAAGTAAAATTCCTATACTACGATCGGTTGTACTGTGGTCGTCACACAGTTGTTTCTCCAGACAGGATATGGATATAATATTTGACATTCTGGTTTCTAGATCTATGGTTTTAGATCTGGATTTGGGTAGTTTCCCAATGTGGGTACTTTGACAGATATTCTAATGGTTTTTGGAATAGTTGACTCCTAGCATGGTGGTGTACCTGCAGGTGATGGAGTCACCCTCTCTAAAGGTGTCTTACAGACTAAAGAGGAGAGGGATGTGCATGATTGGCAGATCACTTGCTTAGGCAATTGAGTCAATCATGAGATGTCAAGTACCGCACCAAATGTTGGTTTTGCACTAGATGCAATAAGTTTGTATTAATCCAATCCTGGAGAAACATAAGGAAGCAGTTATAGAACATAAGTGGATGTTCTACGGATTTGATGACGGCAGCCTCCTTCGGGAGACGATTATCATTCCAGGCTTCAAAGGTGACGTGGATGACAGAGTGATTGTCAGAGTTATAGTTTTTCCCTCTGACAAAGAGGGACAGTATTTTGGACAAGTGGTCCAAGAGGATACTGTGGGTGGCTTGGTGCCCGATACTGATTAGGTTCAGTGATCGATACAGTCTAAGAAGTTTGGATATGGAGTTCATTTATGAACTAAGGTCCCATCAGATATCTAGACATATTCTAAGACAGGTGCTACTCAATTCGGGAGATGGCTTTCTCCGCGAACTTGAGATTAAGAGAGATACAGAAAGAAACTTCTAGGCGGATCCACTCACTGAGGCTATTTCTCAAACACAATAGTTTTACAAACGGGCTTTGTGAAACTGATTAGTAGAGGAGTTGGATGTTCGGTTTCACACGGGCTGTGAGTAGTCGACATCGCAATATTAGCCTTGAGTGCAAGTGGGAGATTGTTGGAGATAGTACGTGATTGCAATGATTGCGGAGGACCTATCCCGGTAGGACAGTCTTACTCGAAATGATAGTATGCTATCTGGTTTGCCTTTATCAGTCGTGTACATGTTCAGGTGACTGATTGCATGTTACACTTTGATAGAGCCCTTAGGATCTTGCTTTACTACCAACAGTATGATGGCGATCATATACGTGAGAGTTGGGTAGTTTATATGCATATCCTTAATTGTGGTCCCTAGTCGTGGGAGTTTCGAGATAGGGCATCGATACTCCGGAGTAGACTAGTGTGTACAGTCGAGACCCCGACGAGGGGCGGTGGCCGGTCTCACAAGCCACTGGTGTCAGTTGGATCACCTAAGATGTATACAGGTGCTCATTGGGTTATGAGTACACCGGACAGGACTCGCCGGGAATCTGCTAGTTAGTATTATACCTATCGTCAGATAGTAGTTCCCTGGTGACATGTGTACAGGTTAGTTCATCGACCTGAGGTCGTCATTTGTCTCGTGTGAGTTCCCACTGTGCTTTGATTTCTACCCTACCACGGCTCAAAGGAGTCGTGCAAACAAGTAGTTTTTGGGTACAGTCCCGAGCCATATGGAGGCACGTGAGCGGATCGGCAGGGGATTCGTCTCTCCCGGTATTGGGGGCGAGGTCGTGCTGTGTCTAGGAGAGCCATTACACAAAGCCCACGGCCGTGGCAGGAGATTTACTGGTAGGTACTCCAGTAGTATCTCAGGGTGTTATTGGGCTACACTCCGACACGACTTATACTGCTATTGGGGGTCTTACGTTGCTAGCCCCCTAGGCGGATATGCGATACTCATTGACGAACGGACCGGACTGTATATACATTGTCACTGTTAGGCTCAGTAGGGTTTTCGGAGGAGTTCGCTCATCGGTCTCCCTTGAGTTCGCTCCTCGGCCACCCTTGAGGTCAGTCCATGGGCAGCCGTTATGCATAGCTAGTGCCGCTGACGGTTTGTGGTTAAACCCACTGCCAGGGTACTGACGAGTCATTAGAGTCCCCCACAGACAGTTTCCCAAGTTCGGGCGAAACGTTGTAGAGGCCGTATGGTTTTATGGCAGGGTTCGGAAAATGCACGTGCGTTTACGCACGTGTCAGTTTTCGGGCAGATGATACTGGTCGGCTTTGGTTTAAGCCGGATCCGAGTATTATATTGAGTAGGTATAATAACTTTGTCTCAGTTGCATTTGTATTCGGTCGTAATACAAATGCGGGTATATTTATACAGTTTCGGGGTTATCCTGAAAGTCGTTTCAGGATCACTTTTGGAAGTTGCCAGTTTCCAGTTTTCTATCAGCCGTCTTTTAACATTCGGTTAAAGACGGATTCATCTTTTCTTCAGATGAGGTGAGTCATCATTCTAGAAGCTTCTAGAAGTGATGATGAGGCTTGGTGAGTCATTCATGATAAGATGACTAGGTTTAATCTTATTGGTTCAATTTTATGAGTCATCTTTTTCATTATGGTTTTTTGTTTTCCTTAGGATATTTCTTCATGATATTTGTGATATGGTCACCTCCCTCCTCCTACGGTCACCTCCCTCCATCAATATATATGGCCGGCCACCCTTGTGAGAAGTAAGAGATTGATTTTCATTTTGGGAGAGAAAAGACTATGGTTTTGTGTGCATGGAAATTTCATTGCTCCTTTCATTTCCATCACCCGATAAAATTGGCAACCTCATTAACCGATCGTCCACGGACTTGGACGAAGTGAGACAAAGTCATCTACTCATTCTCTACATCATTCTTGGTCGTCTCTTTTAGCAAACTTGACGATCGAGTTGCCTCGAGTCAGAGGCGGGAGCCCGTTTAAAGAACCGATCATGTGGTGCCACCTCGACGAGGAGATCGGAGATCGACGAGATCGGAGCAGCCGCAACGGAGCGTGGGATGATGGTTGAAGAACGAAGGACTCGGATCGTTCGGTATAACCATTCTACACTCTTTACAGTATGTTAGTTTAGCAATAATGGCAGATCCGGGTTAAAGTATACGATAGCGCCAGTTTAAAAGTTTTGTTCCGCATTTTGGCGTCTGTAGACTGCCGGGGCGCTAGCGTAGACTTACAAGATAAGGGTGAGGGGGGTTAACTTGAGGTTGTGCCTTAATCCATTGTTTCTTTCACTCATCTCATTTTAAACTTTTGCTTGCCTCTCAAACACTCACATCTCTCTCACCCTCACACATCACACCCCTAAGGAAAACCGGCAGCAGCAGCTGCTGAACATTGCTTCAGCCCACATCAGCAGCTCTACATCAGCTGCTGATACACCTTATCAGCCCCAATAACTACAGCCACCAGCCCCTAACACCTTAGCCCACACCTACACACTCCCATCAACACTTTTTAGCCCCCAAAACAGCACATTCAGCTCTGACCAACATCAGTTTCAGCCAGAACAGCATCAGTTCAGCACAACTTCAGCCCAATTTTTCTTCACATCAGCTGCAATACCATCAGCCCACATCAACACATCAGCAACTACATCTCTCACAACTCACACCACACCATCATACCCACACCAAAATCACAACTCACCACAAAACAACACCCAAGAAACAACAACAACCACAGCCCAGCTGCTGCAACGCAGGGGAAAAACTAAAGGAAACTGCAAGCAGCAGCAGCCCCAGAACCAGCATCAGCCTCTGTTGCAACAGCAACTTCAGTCCCAGGGCACTTCAGCAGCACCACCCCACTTCCTCCTTCCCTTCTCCTTCATCCTAGGACTCTTGAGGTATAATCTTGCAACCCAATTCCTTTCTCGCCAAGTTATGGGTTATTAGCTGAAGTTTACTGTTATATATGTGATTTGGTGCTAGTTAGACAAACTTGAGTGAGACTTGACCAAGTGTTGGTTTTGATGATTATGGTAACCTTATTAGGTGTTTTTGAGACCATTGTAACCAATATTACCACAGATTCCTAGTATTTACCAGAGTTATTCGACTTGGCGTATTTTAGCAATTTGTCGACTTTCTAGCCTTTCTGAGACCTGCTTTCACCCGGGACCTCCTAGAGTAAAATTGACTTGGCAGTGAGGTATCCAGGTAGATAGAAACCATTACCCAAAACCCTAGCCCAAACCACCATACCCCGGCCGCAGATTTAATCCCCCTGGCCGCAATTTGCAGCCAGACCAGGGTGGAACCTCCTCGTTTTGCGTGCACAGCCCTATTTCATGTAAACTTGACCCCCTGTATGTCTAGTTTTGACTGTTTCCTGTTAGGGTAAAATCTGGGTTGATTTTCATGTGTTGGAGTATGATTTATGACCTGTTTTCTGCATGGATTTTGGGTATTCGATGATTCGTTCTGTCGGATGGCGTTTGGACGTCAACGACAGTGGATATTGGCTGTGTTTGCACGCACGGCTACAGGTTTTTACCTTTGGGCGTAGCATGCACCATTTTTGTTTCTGACATTGTTTTCATGAGTTTTAGCGTGTGATATCCTTGTAGGTACCCCACGTGGTGTCGAGGCGTTGGAGATGCAAATGGCGATATCGGCACCGGCACACATAAGCAAGGTGAGTAGATTTATATCTACGGGGAGAAGTCGGGTGGATGGCGTATAGCACCCCCGCAGTCCATGGTGATGTATACGGATGCGTATACACACCAACAATTCATTATATGTTGTTGGGATTAATTATTGATGTTTAAATGGATATTGGTATGTTGGATTGGTGAAAGGTTACGAACCCTAGGGTAGTGGGTGCACTACACATACAAACGCACATATACATGCTTGCATACATCCTTATTTCATATGTGGTTATGGGATTCTATATGGATATGTGTTCACTTGGGTTTGGGATTATGTGTTCACATACGGATTTGAGGATGATACATGGGATTGATAGGAATCGATGAGTTTAATCTAAGATTATGATATCGGTGATATGATAAAATTCATAATTGAGGTACGTCTTGATGCCTTATAGGATTTTGGGAATGATGATGCCATAGGAATAGTGACATATATATTATGTGGTCGACATGTAATTATGTTATGAGATATGATATGATATGACAGGATACTTGTGATAGGCCTCCTTGGGCGATGTATACTCCTTGTGATGATATGTGATGATGATATCGATTTATACGAGACTGTCGATCAGTAGTCAGATCTTGAGTATAGTGATGATATTAGCATTTTACTAGACATAGGTCAGTACCCAGATTATAATACTTGATAAAGAGAATACCTGATGAATGATATGACGAATGTGATATTGACCCGTACCCAGATTGGGGTGCCGTACGACGGATTCACGTACGAGCTATAAATTGATGTTTGATCCGCACTCTTGATTTGGGAATAACTGATTACAGAGATATGTTATCGGATATGATATGATCGAGGCGGGATAACCGACTATATATGTGTATATATATATGTATCGACTCAGAGGTTAGGCGGTTTCCCTTACCCACTGTTAGCTTTATCTCAGCCTTGTAGTGGTGTAGCTATGTGACTCTTATGACATTAGATGCAGTTTAGTGATCATGGTGTTCAGTATTTCAGCTCCCGCATATTATTATTGTTGCTCTGCATCGCATACTATCGTGATTCATATTCTATTATTGATATTCTGCTGCTAGGACACCGACACCATTACCGATGATGCGTATGTACCACATACACTTATTTGCCAGCACACACACATCTTCATCGGTAATTGCCATGTCACGTACACTTAGAGAATATTATTGCCTGATTCAGCTTGTTAGCTAGTAGTGACATGATATTAGTGCATTGCCTTATATGCCAGCTTGACATTGTAGCTATTGCTTGTCACATCATGCATACTGTTGTTCATTATATGCTGCATTCATGGATTCTCATGCTTATATTCATGGTTTACATACTATTGATGATTCGGATTTCCATGATGTTTTCTGGATTTGGAGGAAAATCGCAAAACATATATAAACTGATTTCTCTCTTTTTAAATAAATGCGGTTTTTCCATGATGTATGAGTCGTCCACCATGAGTTTTGCTGATGGATTTCTAGACCCGATTCGAGGAGGTGGATGAACCGTTTCGGGTACATGGTGGACCCGGTGCGGTACCCCGGGGGCAAGAAGATCGCAGGAGATGGCGTTGAGCCTGGCAGGGGAGCACGACCGACCGGTGATATTACCCGACACGTCGGATATCCGGAGGATACCGTCGTAGTCATGAAATGGATGGTAGGGGCCGATCTGGACTGACGGCGCCCTAGATATTATGATTGAGATATGAGATTTGAGATATTGAGGTATAGAGATTATGATACAGAGATATCGAGTGAGATTATGTTTTGTGCCGATGCTAGGCACTGTTTTATGCTGATTTCATTATGATACCTCATTTTAAAAATACAGAAATCTCACAAAGTTACAAAAGCAGTTTTCTTCAGTACATGCATTCTGTTTCATGCATTCATACATCATCCATATGATACATTGCCACCTGATGCATTGATACGGGCACATGGGATATACTTGGGTTAGATATTTACCCTAGCCATTGTTATAGGTTGCTGGTTATATTTGAGGATTATATATTATGATCGTATGACCTAGGTTGCGTCATACATGCGATTTTCTGTTCGTAGATCTTTTTCTACTCACGAGTTGGCAACTCACCCCCGTTGTGCCCCAGTTTCTTGCAGGTGTTGCCGTACGGATTTCATTACGGCTTTGCGGGCACTGTACCTTTCGGGTGACTTGCTAGTAGGTGGGTTTATTGTATCTTACCCATCATTATACATTGTATATTATATTTCAGTTGTATCTAGAAGTTCCATCAACCAAACTTGTATTTTTTTGAGATAGAGACCAGTGATGTTTATTCTTTTGACCTTAGAGTTGCGTGTTATATTTCCATGGGTTTCTTGCTGGTTGAGTTTCATTTCTGTTGTGATCCTCGCCTTTAGGCGTTGTATATTATGTTGCATACATGTTGATTTGATATGGTTCTTCCTACACTCTACTACTTCTCTTGGTTTGGAATTCTGGGTTCGGCTTACTTAGCTTACGTACGCCTTGAGACGTTCGTAGACTAAGTGCCGGTCATGTTCCATACTTTCGGGTCGTGACAGTTTGTGGCTTTGGAATTTCTTCCAGTTCTACCAAATTACCAATTGTATCATTTGTTAAAAATTCATTTTCTAAAAATGTGGCATATTGAGAACAAACACTCTTTGTTCCTCCTTGCGGTAGAAAAGATATCCATATGAATGTTTAGGATATCCCACAAATATACACAAAATCGATCGTGTCTTGAGTTTGTCTGGATTCTGCTTTTTAACAAAGGCAGGACAACCCCATATCCTAACTCGTTTATGAGATTGTCTCTTCCCATACCATATCTCATATGGAGTGGTAGGCACGGATTTAGTTGGAACCTTGTTTAATAGATATACTGCAGTCTCCAAAGCATACGCCCTAAAGTAAAGTGGTAACTCAGCATCACTCATCATCGAGCATACCATATCTAATAGGGTACGATTTCTCCACTCTGACACACCATTGTGTTGTGGTGTGTACGGAGGAGTAAGCTGAGAGAAAATACCATTCTCTTTTAGGAAATTTAGGAATTCTGTACTTAAGTACTCTCCTCCTCGATCTGATCAAAGTTTCTTGATACTCATTCTAGTTTGTTTTTCTACTTCAATTTTATACTCTTTGAATTTTTCGAAAGCTTCATACTTATGTTTCAACAAGAACACGTGTCCAAATCTTGAGAAATCATCATTAAAAGTTATGAAGTATGAATAACCGCTTCTTGCATGTGTAGACAATGGTCCACATACATCACTATGAATGAGGCCTAAGAGTTCAGAAGCTCTCTCTCCATGTCCAGTAAATGGAGTTTTGGTCATTTTGTCTTTGATGCAACACTGACAAGTCGCACAAGATTTATATTCAAACGGATTTAAATATCCATCTTTATGTAGCTTGGTTCGTCTTTTTTCGTTAATATGATCAAGTCTACAATGCTACATGAATGCTTCATTTATTTCTGAAGTCTTTCTTTTGTTTGTGTGTTGGATGTTAAAAACTGTGTGTTGATTCAGGACATAAATTCCGTTATTTAGTGTACCATACCCAATCAACTGTTGATTTAGGTTAATGTTCATAACATTACTTTGCAATACAAAATGATATCCTTCATTCTCTAACAAAGATACATATATTATATTACACAACATAGTGGGTACAAAATAACAGGGATTCAAAATCAATATACACCCTGAAGGCAACCCAAGATGATACTCTCCCACGGATACAGCATGAACATTCGAGCCATTACCAACACGGAGAGTATGATCTCCCTTCCTCAAAACCTTGCTATTTCACAATCCCTACACACAATTGCAGATGTGAGATCCCGAACCGGTATATAATACCCAGGATGCAGAGTTTAATGAAAAATAGTTTTCGGTAACAAACACACCTGAAGCGGAAGCTTTAGCATGCTTCTTCTTCTTGAGATCGGCTAGGTACTCAGTACAGTTCCTTTTCCAATACCCCGTCTTGTGGCAGTAGAAGCATTCTCCCTTTCCTGATACCACGGCCCCTAATTTGTCCTTCCCCTTTGCATTTTTAACCCCACCTCTCGGTTTGATGGGTTTCTTCTTCTTCTTTCCCTTGGCTTTAGCTTTTGGGATGGAAGAGGAAGATTGCCCAGCAAGTAGAGTTGGAGTTTTTACCATCTTTGGCGTGCTCTCTACGCTTCTCAACACATTGAGAAGTTCAGGAAGTGATTTCTCCAAATTATGGATGTTGAAGTTCACTATAAATTGAGCATAGGCAGGGGGAGAGACTGTAGTACTATATCAATATATTGTTCATTTTCCATCGTCCATCCTAGGTCCTCAAGTTCTTCAATAAGCCCTATCATCTTCACGACATGATCTCCTACAGATGTACCAGCAGCCATCCTTATTTGAAACAACTTTCTTGAGGTCTCGTAACGAAGAGAACGAGATTGCTCACCATACAACTCCTTTGTATAGAAAAATATGGATTGCACATCCATCATCTCATGTTGCTTTTGATGTTCGTTTTCCATCGAAGTTAACGTGAGGCATTTGGCTGTGGCGCAGTCGATATCCCAAGTCTTGCGGATCCCCTTATCCGTAACATAGGAATCAGGGCCTGGGAGGGGAAGGGATGGAGTAGTTAGTGTAAGTCGATGTCACGCACCCCGCGGGTTCTCGGGGAAGCGGAATACGCAAAAAACGATTTTTGTATGCTTCGCAACACCGACTAAACTCCAGGATCTTAACTTGAACCTTAACTGGATAAACTACTAGAGGTTTAACTACTATGTAGAAGTGTTATCCTCCGTGTACAAGTCCTTCGGGTCTTCTTGATGTCCCCCTCCTCGTCATAAGCTCCTCGGATCATATACGGATCAAGCCTCCTCGTCGGTGTCCTCAAGTCAAAGACGATCCACCCGAGAGTCTATAGTCCGAGCTCCAACCTCAAATCCGAGGTAACTAAGACACCTAGTTCGCTAAACTAGATGTCCTAGATGATGTAGAGAGTGAAGATGGATTAGTTTGTCTCTAAATACCCTAGGTTTCTCAACACATGAGACATGTAGGGTTAGAGGAAGAAGAAAGGGAACTTGAGGAAGTTAGAGTGTAAGAAAAAGATTAGAATGAAGATGGCTAGTTTGTGATGAATAATGAAGTATACCAATAATGCATAAGATAAATATCTCACCAAAATATCAAGCATGCTTCATGAGTCACCTAGTGAGTCACCCCATGAGTCACCATGAGCCATGCTTCATTTAATGTAAACCTCCACCTCATACCTCCACTTCATTTATCTTTTAATCAAAAGATTAAATACAAAATGAGGTGTCTTCTTCTAGAAGCAATCTTGAGTAAATTACAAGAATGTCACTCATCCGTATATACATACCCGTGTCTGTATTCCGAAAAATACGAATACAAAGAGACGAAAATAATCCATCAATATAATACTAGGATCTGGCTTAAACCAAAGCCCACCAGTATTATTCGCCCGAACATCATACGTGCGTAAGTACACGTATGTGATCGAAGCCCTGCCGTAAAACCATACGACCTCTACATCTTTTGCTCGATGCAGGGAAACCCTCTGTGTGGGACTCTAAAGACTCGACAGTACGCTGGCAGTGGGTTTAACCATAAGCACGTCAGCGGTACTAGCTGCATGTAACGGCTACCCAGGTATCTGTTAATAAGAAGGCCGATGAGTAAACTCATCCGAACTCCTACCGAGCCTATCTGTGACAATCTTCGTACAGCCTGGTCTATTCCTCTGAGAGTAACGTATATCGGGCCTAGGGGCGGTAGCCTGTAAGTCCATGTCACGCACCACACGAACTTGCGGGGAGGCGGAATATATGAAAAACGATTATCAATGCTTCGTAACACGGACTTGAGCGCATGAATCGTATCTAAACCGTTACTAGCAAACTACGAGAGGTTTAACTACTCGAATTCGATGTTATACCTCACGTTACTTGTCCTTCGGGTCTTCATCGCTGTCCAAAACTCCTCGTAGGCTCCTTGGAACATCGGCACCTCAACGGCCTCCTCGAGTCAAAGACGATCCACCCGAGAGCTCCTACGCCAAGCTTGATCTCTAACTTGAGATAACTAGGTTGCTCAAAGTGCTAATCTAAGCTACCTAGGGGATATAGAGTGAGGTTATGGATGTATTAGTCCAGCTAACCCTTGATCTCAACACATTAGAGGTTAGGGTTAGGGTTTCAAGAATGAGAGAGCTTGAGGAGAGAGAAGGAGATGATAAGAATGATATTGAAAAATGAACTCATTAGAATATATAACAACCATAAAAATTTATCAAATAAATAATATATATGATTAATCATCATGGTTGATGTATTCACCTTGTGTGATTCATCACATGAGTCATAAGCTCAATAAATGAAGCATTAACTCTAAGGATGAATCACACAAATGAGTCAATAAGCAATAAATGCTTATGCCACCTTAACCCCCAAGTCACCATGCTTCTAGAAGCTTCCCGGAAATTACGAGAACACCACTCCAATCCGTGAAAACAAGGAAAAACTTTAGACTGTATAAATTCAATAACCCGATACTAGAATCTGGTTTAAACCAAAGCCGGCTAGTAAAAACTGTCCGAACGTCGCACGTGCGTTCAAACACGTATGCGTCCGAACCCTTGTCGTAAAACCATACGACCTCTATATCGTTTCGCCTGGAGCAGGGAAACCCTCTGTGTGGAACTCTAAAGACTCGACACTACGCTGGCAGTGGGTTTAACCACAGACCGCAAGCGGCACTAGCTGTACGTAACGGTCCCTAGGTAGATGTCGATAAGAAGGCCGATGAGATAACCCATCCGAACTTCTACTGAGCCTGTCCGTGACAATATCCGTGCAGTCTGGTCTGTTCGTCTAAGAGTATCGCATGTATGGTCAAGGGAGGTGGAGAACGTCAGACTCCTAATAACCATACAAGTTGTGCCGATATGGCTCATGACCATCCGAGAATCTACTGATTAGTCAACCGGTAATTCTCCATCAGCCCTGGACAGGGACTTATGGTAACGACCAACCAATCACAGTGCGATATCAACTCCCTATACCGGGAGAGACGAATCCCTAACAGTCGCTCACTGCCTCCATGTGGCTCGGGATTGTACCCAACTAAAACTTATTTGCACGACTCCTTTGAGCCGTGGTAGGGTAGTAATCAAAGCAAAGTGGGAACTCACACGAGACAAATGACGACCTTAAGTCAACAGACTATTTGCACACATGTCACATGAGAACTGCTATCTGACGTTAGGTATAATACCATCCAGTCAGTTCTCCTGCGAGTCCTGTCCGGTATACCCGTAACCAAACAAGCACCTATATACTATCGCCAGTACGACGTACTGATGGCTGTGGGACAGACCCTCACCCTAACTGGGATGAGAAGCGTACACACTAGTCTACTCCGGAGTATCGATGCCCTATCTCGATAATCCTACGACTAGGGACAAGTATAGGATGTTGCTTATAAACTACCCAGCCCCCACTAGTGTGACTGCCATCACAACGCTGGTAATCAAGCAAAGATCCTATGGGCTCTACTAATATGTATAAGTGATACGTTACAAGAAACATATGCACATATTAAAGCAGACACAAACCAAGTAGCATACTACCATTTTTAGCAAGACTGTCAATACAACTGTGAATATCCCAAGCTTCTATTAAGTAATATACAATCTAGTATGATACAATAATGGCCCCTAGGGAATATACACTAACAATCTCCCACTTGCACTAGGGCCATGAGCTGGCATATCGTAGACCTATCATCTCGAATAGCCTCTCGAACTGCGTCTGAGGAATGGCCTTTGTGAATGGATCTGCAATGTTATTCTCTGTCTCTACTCTTTTCACCTCGATCTCCCGGCGATCTACGATCTCTCTGATCAGGTGGTACCGCCTTAAGATGTGTCTGGACTTCTGATGGGACCTGGGTTCCTTCGCTAAAGCTATAGCGCCGTTGTTGTCATAATACAGAGGTATTGGATCAACACTGGTAGGAACCACCTGAAGTTCTGTGAGGAACTTCTTCATCCAGACAGCTTCTTTTGTAGCTTCGCAAGCAGCTATGTACTCCGCTTCCATTGTTGAGTCAGCAACGGTCTCCTGCTTGGAACTCTTCCAACAGACTGTCCCTCCATTGAGGGTAAAGACATAACCCGACATGGACTTGGAGTCATCCTTGTCACTCTGGAAGCCTGAGTTGGCAAAGACCTCCATCTGGAGGACTTTTCCGCCATACACCAAGAACATCTCCTTAGTCCTCCTCAGGTACTTGAGAATGTTCTTTACTGCTATCCGGTGATTCTCCCCTGGGTTTGCCTGATACCGGCTTACAACACTCAATGCGTATGCTACATCTGGTCTGGTACATAACATCGCATACATTATAGAGCCTACCGCAGAAGTGTAGGGTATAATTGACATGCAATCCCTTTCCAAATCAGTCTTGGGAGACATCTCTTTGGAGAGGGTGATTCCGTGACAAGCCGGTAGGTTACCGCGCTTAGAATCTTCCATACTGAATCTTTTCAATATGGTTTGTATGTACCTGGACTGTGAAAGTCCCAACATCCTCTTTGATCTATCACGATAGATCTGGATTCCCAGAATGTAGGTGGCATCACCCAGGTCTTTCATGGAGAATTTCTGTGACAAGAATATTTTGACTGACTGCAACATAGGAATATCATTTCCTATTAGGAGAATGTCATCTACGTACAAGACGAGAAATACTACAGCTCTCCCTACAATTTTTCTGTATATGCATGGTTCATCTGGATTTTTGATAAAGTCAAATTCTTTGACAGTATCATCAAAACAGATGTTCCAACTCCGAGATGCCTGCTTTAGTCCATAAATAGACTTAAGCAGCTTGCATACTTTAGCGCAGCTCCCACTCTGAATGAATCCCTCTCGCTGATCCATATAGACGCTCTCTTCCAAATTTCCATTTAGAAAGGCCGTCTTTACGTCCATCTGCCAGATTTCATAATCGTGGAAGACAGCAATAGCAAGAAGGACCCGAATGGATTTAAGCATAGCCACTGGAGAAAAGGTTTCGTCATAGTCCAAACCAGGTCTTTGACGGAAACCCTTTGCAACAAGTCTAGCCTTATAAGTTTCAACCTGTCCATCTACACCAATCTTCTTTCTGATGATCCATTTGCATCCTACGGGTTTTACCCCATCTGGAGCAATGTCCAAAGTCCATACTTTGTTAGTGTACATGGACTCCATTTCGGTCCGCATTACATCCATCCATTTTACTGAGTCACCGCTCTGAATGGCTTGCTGGAAGCAAGTAGGGTCATCATTATCAATGACGCAATCTTCTCGATCCCCGTCTATGAGAAAACCGTAGTATCTCTCAGGTGGATGAGATGGCCTACAACTTCTGTGGATGGGTGTTGGTATGTCCCTTTCTTCTGAAACCTCTGGTTCTACCATACTTTCAGTAACAGCTTGTGGTTCTGGAAATTCTTCCAGTTCTACCGCGCTCCTACTCTTCTCATTTTCTAAAAATTCAGCTTCTAAGAAGTGGGCATGACGAGAAACAAAAACCTTTTGTTCCTCTGCGTAATAGAAATAATACCCCTTGGAGTTCTTTGGATATCCCACAAACTTACACTGTACTGAGCATGCCTCGAGCTTGTCCGGATGCTTCCTTTTTACAAAAGCTGGACATCCCCATGTCTTCAGGTACTGAAGATAGGGTTTCTTCCCACTCCATATCTGATATGGTGTGGTAGGCACAGTCTTGGTCGGAACCTTGTTCAAAAGATATGCAGCTGATTCTAGTGCATATCCCCTGAATGATCACGGTAACTCAGCCTTACTCATCATGGAACGAACCATATCCAATAGGGTTCGATTCCTCCTTTCTGATATACCATTGTGTTGTGGTGTGTATGGAGGAGTAAGATGAGAGAGAATTCCATTCTCTTTTAAGTAACCCAGGAACTCGGCACTTAAGTATTCACCACCTTGATCAGATCTCAGTGTACTTATACTTTAGCCTTTTAGGTTTTCCACTTCATTCTTATATTCCTGGAATTTCTCAAAGGCCTCGGATTTATGTTTCATCAAGAAGACATGTCCATACCTAGAGAAATCATCCGTAAAAGTAATGAAGTAGGAATAACCACCTCTCGCATGTGTAGACATTGGACCTTACACGTCACTTTGTATGAGTCCCAAGAACTCGCTTGCTCTTACTCCGTATCCAGTAAACGGAGTTTTGGTCATCTTTCCTATGAGACAAGATTCACAAGTAGCATAAGATTGATATTCGAACGGATTCAAATATCCTTCTCTATGTAACTTAGTCAACCTTCTCTCATTGATGTGACCTAGTCTACAATGCCATAAGAAAGTCTGATTTAATTCCGGAGACTTTCTTTTAAGTGTGTTCTGGACATTGAAAACCTGAGCTTGACTCAATACGTATATGCCGTTATCTAATGTACCGGACCCAATCAAAACATGATTTAGGTGGATGTGAACTATATCGCTTATGAATGTAAAATCATATCCCTCTTTTGATAGTGAGGACACTGATATGATATTACAAGTCATACTAGGTACATACAGATAGTTACATAGAATCAATATCTGCCCACTTGTCAAACCTAGGCGATATTCTCCTACGGATTCAGCGTCCACGCTCATTCCGTTTGCAACTCTGAGAGACAAATCACCTATCTTCATAACACTACGGTTTCTCAAAGCATGTAATGAATTACAGATATGAGATCCTGCTCCGGTATCTAGTACCCAGGAAGTAGAGTTAATTGACAAACAGTTCTCAATTACAAGCACATTTGAGGCTGAAGCCACAACATGCTTCGTATCCTGGCTACTGGCTTTGCTCGACCTGCAATCCTTCTATTAATGCCCAATCCTATAACAATAGGAACGTCCCTCTTTTACTACATCCAGTTCCGTAACTTTTGCCCTTCTCTTTCCTTCTACTTCCCTGGTTTCCTTTAGGGTAGAAGGTAGAGACTGTAGAATCAAGTCAGTATCTGACCCGTTCTCCAACGTGGTCTCCAGGTCCTTGAGCTCATCAATATAGCTAGTCATTGTAAGGACGTTGTCCCCTACAGATGACTCGAAAGCCAACCTCGGTTGAAATAATTCGTTCGAGGTTTCATATCTTGTGATATGAGATTGCTCTCCATATAAATCGTTGTATGGAGAAAGATGGAAACTAAGTCCATATTATCATGCTGCTTCTGGTATACACCATCAACTGAAGCCAACACGAGGAACTTGGTTTTCGTTTTATCCTTTTCCCTTGTCTGACAGAAATCTATATCCGCGACGGTGGAAACTGGACCTGGGACGGCGGGATCTTGAGTAGTAATAGGGTGGTCCAGATTGTCATAGGCAATGGACATCTGGACAGACCTTTGCCAGTCATATAAGTCAGATTCAGTCAATTTGTTATCTAGATGTAACCTAGTCGTGGTCACAAGGTCGCTGCAATTAAGAGAGAGAGAAGAAAACACTTTAGCATGATGCTCTTGCAAGTTTAGAGTGGTTTTTTAATTTATCTAAACAGGATGGCTCCCACTGTTTCTCGAATCCCTCCTCAAACCAAAAAGGAAGAACTAGCCAGGACTATTCTCACCGTACAATACTTGCTTAACCATTCAGCCAGGTCAGTGTCGATACTTCGAGGGAGGTTTTCCAACGCTTTCGCGAAGTTCCTTAATTAAAGAACCTCTTTTCTCTGGGGGCGTAGCCCCGCTGACACCTTTCTAGGCACCTACTTGGTTTATAGCATTGATCGTTGAGTGACGAATCTCCTGATAAGTAGTATATACTCACAGTAGGATCGGGATCCAAAATATCATCGTATGATAGTGTTGAAGGAATCCTACCAACATTCATCAAACTCCAAAATGGTATGCTCTCTCTGCAAATTTCAGTTTCTTTAAAAATTCCCGATGTGGATTTTTGCCCTATGTTCTTATGACCTTGACGAAAGCCAACAAATCATAAGTCACATGTCAAGTTCTGCCCATCATTATCTTATTAATTTGAACCCACCCGTACATACCTTTGACGAAGGCCAACAAGGTAATACGACTGTCCCAAACCAACACATCTATCTATGCACCAAATGAATACCCCAGCAGCTACCAAACACTATGCCTTGACGAATGCCAACAAACATAGCTTGAATACTACTGACCATTCATAAGAAATGACAGAGGGCTACGAATGGTTTTGGCAAAACCTTGAACGTAATGAACTTGATATAATCGAAGGAACCTGATAGCTTTTTAAAAGGAGTGGTTAAAGCTCCGCAATTAAAAATTCTGCTCTTTTTTTAAAAAAAATAACCGAGTGGTTTCTTTTAAATTTGTTCCAACGATTTAACTTTGGTTTATTTTCTTTGCATTATAATAATGCGTTCCATCATTTATCCTATCATTGCAGAAAACAACGAAAATACCACGTCCTCTTATGCCATCCGCATTCGCCACGGGGTCTTGTCATCACCCGTTAGGTTACTTAACTAACGACAGAGCGGGGGCTGGGCTAGCGCGGATGTAAAACATAAGTGACGTTTAATAGCTATCATATATAGATATTGTACATTCGTCGGACGCAATAATAAGCATTCCAGATCACAGATGGACATTATTGGATATACAAGCAATCCGCGTTTGCTTTGAGCCTGCAACAAAAGACGGATTACACAGTTGTGATGAATAGCCATTACCCCACCCTAGACCCCTACAGGTATGGCAAACTACCCTCCAAGTACCCGAAGTGAAGCGGTCTCCCTCAACAATGTGAGTAGGCCACTAAAACACTCCAAAGTACCCGGTAGTTTATGCACCCCACCTTGGGTCTATCCTAGGAGCAAAAACAGTAAAATGAAATAATACAACGGTGGCTACAACCGCAACCTGGATGTGCCCCGCAAAATAATATTACAACATATTACAATTACATCGAATGAATGAATATAAAACACATCTCAAACCCCGGCTAATCATCACAACAGTCCAGTACAGTTCATATACACAAACAGTAAACATTACAGAAATGTGCAACCCCCTGCAAACCGACATACTAGCAGTTAGGGGAGG
Organism: Agapanthus africanus; assembly: GCA_030015575.1. Classification (NCBI taxonomy): domain Eukaryota; kingdom Viridiplantae; phylum Streptophyta; class Magnoliopsida; order Asparagales; family Amaryllidaceae; genus Agapanthus; species Agapanthus africanus. Next base: position 456,320,761 of record JASDDO010000014.1, on the reverse strand, counting down.
TTTACGAACACATTAAACATTACAGATAAAAACCCGATTAGCAATTAATTTAGAACATCGATTGACTACCTTTATCCGTGTCTACCACAAAAGCAAACATGTACTGAAGTAACCTAGGTAGAAACAGAATATACAGGAAAACAAAAAACCATAAAATATGAATTTCTGTGAAAATCCGAGTCAACTCGGAGTTGACTCCGCCGCGGATCCGCGGCCATCTAGCCGAGTTAAGAGCTCGTATTTTCCCAGTTTTCTTATATTTCCCTGCTGTGAATTTTAAGGCATATCAAATATTTTTTCGACATGTTTAAAATTACAGAAACTGTTGGGGTTCCGGGGTTTCGTTTTCGTGTTTTCCGACGATCGAAGTTCTAAGTAGTTGCTAACAAGCTAGTAATGGTTTAGTTGGCTCTGATACCACTGTAAGTCCATGTCACGCACCCCACGAACTTGCGGGGAGGCGGAATATATGAAAAACGATTATCAAAGCTTCGTAACACGGACTTGAGCGCATGAATCGTATCTAAACCGTTACTAGCAAACTACGAGAGGTTTAACTACTCGGATTCGAAGTTATATCTCACGTTACTTGTCCTTCGGGTCTTCATCGCTGTCCTACACTCCTCGTAGGCTCCTTGGAACATCGGCACCTCAATGGCCTCCTCGAGTCAAAGACGAACCACCCGAGAGCTCCTACGCCAAACTTGATCTCTAACTTGAGATAACTAGGTGGCTCAAAGTGCTAATCTAAGCTACCTAGGGGATATAGAGTGAGGTTATGGATGTATTAGTCTAGCTAACCCTTGATCTCAACACATGAGAGGGGTTTCAAGAATGAGAGAGCTTGAGGAGAGAGAAGGTGATGATAAGAATGATATTGAAAAATGAACTCATTAGAATATAACAACCATAACAATTTATCAAATAAATAATATATATGATTAATCATCATGGTTGATGCATTCACCTTGTGTGATTCATCACATGAGTCATAAGCCCAATAAATGAAGCGTTAACTCTAAGGATGAATCACATAAATTAGTCATTAAGCAATAAATGCTTATGCCACCTTAACCCCCATGTCACCATGCTTCTAGAAGCTTCCCGGAAATTACGAGAAAGCCCCTCCAATCCGTGAAAACACGGAAAAACTTTAGACTGTATAAATCCAATAACCCGATACTAGAATTTGGCTTAAACCAAAGCCGGCTAGTAAAAACTGTCCGAACGTGCGTTCAAACACGTATGCGTCCGAACCCTTGTCGTAAAACCATACGACCTCTATATCGTTTCATCTGGAGCAGGGAAACCCTCTGTGTGGGACTGTAAAGACTCGACACTACGCTGGCAGTGGGTTTAACCACAGACCGCAAGAGGCACTAGCTGTACGTAACGGTCCCCAGGTAGATGTCGATAAGAAGGCCGATGAGATAACCCATCCGAACTCCTACTGAGCCTGTCCGTGACAATATCCGAGCAGTCCGGTCTGTTCGTCTAAGAGTATCGCATGTATGGTCTAGGGAGGTGGAGAACGTCTGACCCCTAATAACCGTACAAGTCGTGCCGGTAAGGCTTATGACCATCCGAGAATCTACTGATTAGTCCACCAGTAATTCTCCATCAGCCCTGGCCAGGGACTTATGGTAATGACCAACCAATCACAGTGCGATATCAACTCCCTATACCGGGAGAGACGAATCCCTAACAGTCGCTCACTGCCTCCATGTGTCTCGGGACTGTACCCAACTAAAACCTGTTTGCACGACTCCTTTGAGCCGTGGTAGGGTAGTAATCAAAGCACAATAGGAACTCACACGAGACAAATGACGACCTTAAGTCAACAGACTATCTTCACACATGTCACTTGAGACTGCTATCTGACGTTTGGTATAATACCATCCAGTCAGTTCTCCTGCGAGTCCTGTCCGGTTTACCCGTAACCTAACGAGCACCTGTATACTATCTCCAGTACGACGTACTGATGGCTGTGGGATAGACCATCTCCCCAACTGGGAAGAGAAGCGTACACACTAGTCTACTTCGGAGTATCGATGCCCTGTCTCGATAATCCTACGACTAGGGACAAGTATAGGATGTTGCTTATAGACTACCCAGCCCCCACTAGTGTGACTACCATCACAACGCTGGTAATCAAGCAAAGATCCTATGGGCTCTACTAATATGTATAAGTGATATGTTACAAGAAACATATGCACATATTAAAGTAGACACAAACCAAGTAGCATACTACCATTTTTAGCAAGACGGTCAATACAACTGTGAATATCCCAAGCTTCCATTAAGTAATATACAATCTAGTATGATACAATAATGGCCCCTGGGGCATATACACTAACATAGCCTTCAAACCCCTAATAGCGCAATAATTCGTGTCGAGGTATATCCCAAAACACCATGAGAAATTACCGTAGTACCAACCAGTAAATCTCGCTTTCCCTGGCCAGGGACTTTATGTAATGGCTTTCCGAACACAGCGCGATATCAATTGTTAGTTATATGTATGCCCTAGAGGCCATTACTGTACATGCGATGTATATTGTAGTGGATGCTTGGACATATATAGGGAAGACTTTCATGATCGACATGATAGTATGATATCTGGTTGCTCTTTATCTTAACATGTACACTTATTGTCTCTCTATTACATGTTGATAAAGCCCTTAGGATGAGTACTTGACTACCAGGATTATGATGCATATCATACTAGTGGGGACAGGGTAGTCAGTAAGTACATCCTTCAAATGTTCCTTGTCGAGGGAGTATCGAGACAGGGCATCGATACTCCAGAGTAGACTAGCGTATACGCTTCTCGACCCATATGATGGGCGATGGATGATCCCACATCCATTGGTGTTTCACATCAGAGAAGGTATACGGGTGCTCAGTGGAGAATTAGTACACAGGACGGACTCGCCGAGAACTCCTAGTTGGTATTATACCTATCGTCAGATAGCAGTTCTCTGGTGATACTGGTATAGGTTAGTCTGTCGACCCGAGATCGTCATAGAGTCTTGTGTGATTCTCACTGTGCTTTGATTTCCACCATACTATGTTCAAGAGATCGTGCAAAAAGGTGGTTATTGGGTACAGTCCCGAGTCACATGAAGGCAATGAGCGATAGGAGGGGATTTCGTTACTCCCGGTATTGGGGGTTGATGTTGCGCTATGCTTGATTCGCCATAACAGGATATCCCTGGCCAGGATTGCTGAGATCTACTGGTAAGTGTTATCAGAAGTTTCTCGAACCGTTATGGACCTCACATCGGCATGATTTATCAGGCTATTAGGGTCTGACGTTTTACCACCCCCACGCTGTGATATGCGACAAATCTGACGAAGAGAACGGACTGTACGTTAGTGTTACTGATTGGATTCGCAGGAGTATGAGCAGGCTTGCTTGTTGATCTTCTGATCGCTCAATACCCGGGTGGCCGTTACGTTTAGCAGACCGCTTGCGGCTTGTGGGTGTTTGATATGATCATCTCCTACTGCCGGCGTATTGACGAGTCTTTAGAGTCCTACACAGAGGTTTCCTGGCTCAAGAGAAACGGAGTAGGAGCACAAATGTGATATATGCGGGACCGAGAATAATACGATATGTGATACCGTATTCTATTCTCGCGATTTGTGTTATCGGTCGGTTATATTTCGTATAGCCGGATTATTAAATCAAGAGTTGATTTAATAATTTAATGTATAATTCTATATTTGATATATTAATATATATTAACTAATATTTGCTCACTTATGATTTCTTTTTCTCACTAGTGTGCATTAGTATATATGAGATATATATTAGTGTACATTATTTTGTGTCATGCTTGATGATACATGCAACATGGGTGTGTGTGTGACTTACACCATACTTGCTATAATGTAGGGTTTTTAATTGATTAAGTACTTCAAAATTGGTTGAATACTGGTCATGGATAGAAGCTTGGAGAAGCTTGCATAACCATTGACTAAGTCCACTAGTTTTGTTTTGCTTAAGATATTTGTTAACCCAACCATTATAATTAGCCATGGTTAAGTATCTACAAAGGTTAATATATGATATTAACTCACCCATGGTTGCCATTCTACACTTGCAAATTTCCATGGTTGCATTTCTTCATCTCCTTCCTCAAGCTCACTAGCTTTTGGGAGGTGATGAAAATGAGTGAGAAAAACATTTCTAAAATGAGGAAAATTCCTACTTCATCATCCTACACTACTAGCCATTTAGTATAGGGTGTTTGCTTCACTAATTTCACAATTAGTGAAGAGGTAGCTTGGGTTAGTGTCTCCTCGACGTAGATCATCTTCGGCCTCGAAGACTTCGAGCAAGTTTGTTCATTTCTTCATGTGAACCCTTTCTAGAGTTCGGGTGTTCATTACTTGCAGCGAAGCGACTGCTTTACGGAGCATTAGAAGTGAAGGAACGGTCTACAAAGGTTGTATTCCTCATTCACTTAGATGTAAAGTTGTTTACATGTTGTATCGTCGGATTTTCTAGTTAAGATTCTAGGGTTAGGGTTAGCTAGTACGGAAATTTTTTGAAAATGGCTTGGACGATGCCTCCCAAAACCTTTCTGTCGTGCTACGACACCCTCCAGTGGTATCATAGCCATGCTAGAAAATAAGACGATGTTTGTTAGATTACGAAACCGAAACGACTCCGAAACTTGAAACACAAAACTAGGTTTCTGTCAAATTTTTTAAAGTGTAAAAAAAAATTTTAGGCAACAGCAGAATGTTGTATGAGATATAACATGAGCACTATGAAAATTTCAATAAGTTTCCTCGGATTTGAGCCGGCCACATTGGAGGAAAATCCGGCCACCTCGGGTCTTTTGTGGAGTTTTTGTTAGTTATGTATATGCCCTAGAGGCCATTATTATACATATGATGTATATTGTAGTGGATGCTTGGATATATATAGAGAGGACTTTCTTGCTCGACATGATAGTATACTATCTGGTTTCACTTTGTCTTAACATGTTGACTTGTATTGTGTTACTGTCTTGCTCTCACATGTTGATAAAGCCCTTGGGATATGTACTTGACGACTAGGACTATGATAGAGATCATACTAGTGGCGCTATGGTAGTCCACGAGTACATCCTATAATTGTTCCTGTCATGACCCGAAGTTCGACTCGTGACCGTCACTTAACCACGTAACGTCTACAGGCGTAACGCGACTAAGTAAGCCGAAACCCAGAAATCAAAACCATTTAAAAGTAGTAAGTGTTGAAAACATTTTTTTAAAAACATTTGGAAAACCATAAATAGTTTAGTAACATTATTTAAAATTCAAGTTATTTTCTTAAAAATTTTGGCAGCATTTCCTTTGTAAAACTAACCCCGAAATCGGGTACAAGATATGACATGAATAGAATGATAACAATAAAAATACGGCACCCCAAACGGGAGAAATCACGCCCAACGGCGGAATCAAACACCACAAGAGTAATATACGACGCTGTAGCGAAGAAATGAGCAATAAATGGAAAAACATCACAAATGATAAAAACTGCATAAGTAAAGCCGGCTCACACGAGCTCGACACCAGAAAACAATTAATATACACCATCGTCCTCACACTGTCTCTAAGTCAAATACATATAAAGGTAGATGGAGAATACTAGATACAAAAGTATGTATACAATGGAAATAACCGGATACCACAACCCACCTAACAGCAAAACAGCTCACGCACCAACTGCAGTGGTATCGGTAGCCCAAAAGGGTACAAGAAGGCAGCCTGCCGTGACTACTCTGAGGGGCAACCTGCAAACACTGTGGCACAACGGGGGTGAGTTGCCAACTCTCTAATAGGAGATAACATATAAAGGTAATCACGAGTATGCACGTACTGTGCTACTCTAACATATGCCAGTAGAGAATATCTATATGCGAGAGCAAGGTGTACCATAATCATGCAAGTGCTCTGTCAGGTAAAATAACTACAGGATGAGATGCATAATAATGAATGCTGAGCATGGGATGAAATAACATCTACACGGAATGTCATCGTGGAAAATATAATCGGTGCCTATCAATGCACCCAAATCCCAAATAAAACTCATGCGCCATCATCCTCATCGGCCCTCAAATCCTGTAAATCTCTGAGAATCGCGAATGCCCAACATCGGCACTCAAAATATCATGAAATAATCGTATCCAGCATCGACACGCAAATCATCATATATCGGGCTCCGTCAGTCCGGATCAGCCCACGGGCTCCGTCTGCGGTATCGGCCCTCGGCCCCGGCAGTACGAGTCGTCCCGTATCTATCTATCGACTCTGGTCAGTATCCTCCGGATAACCGCCAGGTCCAACCAATCACCGGTAGGTAGTGGTCCCTCTGCCAGGCTCACCGTCTACTGCACAGCGATCCGTTCTCGTCCCGGGGTACCATACCAGGTCCACCATGTACCCGCAATCGGCCTCATACAGCTCCTCGATTCGGGTTCACATATCACACGTCTTAGAACCGAGAAAACGCATGGTGGACGCAATGAAATATCATATCAAGGGAAACCGGGTTTTTAAAACAGTGCGTATTTTCTTAAAATAACACCCCGGTTCCCAAATCCAGAAATCACATGCAATCCAAAGTCAATGCGCAAAACCATGAGATATAATATATACATCAGAAGTCGTACTGTAAGAAAAGGGGAGAAACCGCTCTTTAAGTAAATGCAGTTTTTAAAAGTATCATGCGGTCCCCAGTTTTTACCAAAATCAGCTTATCTAGGTAGGTACAGTTTCAATATGCATAAGTCTGAATATGCAAACGAGTATGTACACAAGTAGCCTAATCATGTCACATCATATATATCAGGTGAGCTACAATATACTGTTCATGGCAATTCTATAATGTGAGTGTCATGGCAATTACTAACAGTGTGTGTGTAACATGCATAATAGTGCTCGTGCAACATGAACTGTTAGTAACGGTGCGGTGTGTTATTGGTTCTAAGTTCATAAACATATATAAGTAGCAGGAACTACAGTATGCAATGAAGGTATATGGATGCAATATGCGACTACTATAGCCTATCAAGCCCCGATGCTTAACATGATACGGGTGATTTCCCCGTAGATGTTAAATCTACTCACCGTAGTCTCGTGCTAGGTGAATCCGACGACTTGTTTCCCCTTCTTCGCGGCGTCCGTCGTACTCGCCTGCGAACCTAGAATTTCACAAAATAATACACATAAGCTCAAATCTACAAAAAATGCAACATCGAAGCCAAACTAGAAACCCGCATCGCGAACCAAACGCGTGTGTGTGCGATACGCTAAAACGTGTGATTACGCGCCTGATGCTACCCCGACACGTCGCGATACGCAGAAAACCCCCAAACCCACACACATATCACACGTGTCGCGAAGGTTAAAAGTATACAAAATAGGGTAATTGGCACAAGATTTTTCTACAGAAAGAATTTTACAAAGTTGCATATACCATAAGTCTTATAATAACAGCAGACACCCACACATCAAACCCCATAACCCAGGTCCCCCATCTGGCCACAATTTGCGGCCAGAACCAATTTTCCGGCGGCCCGACTAGGGAGATGGGCTCCCAGGCTTCGTGTGTGTTCTCTATACCTATTGTACATGCTCCAGTAATTACAATTTTATTTCGAAGCCAACGGGGTATAAGCAGATTACACAGAACCAAAAACCTAGTTAAAAAGCCGTTTTAACACTAAATCGATACATTAAGGTATTTCTGTGAAACCTGAAGCGAACACTTGGTTAAAATCACACTAATAACACATCACTAAGCTAAGCAAGACATAAAAATGTTAACTTAACATGAACTTCACTAATTTCCCCCCAATATCACAAAAATGCACAAAGATACGGTTTTTAGCTATCAAAACTACAAGTTACGATCTAAGGTGTTAAGTGTGAGTTATATACCTTCAAAAGACCTTATAAAAGCCCAAAATTTCAGTCCTTTCCCTCAAAGCCACTGACTTGCTATCAAACTCCTCAAATAGCCATTAAACCAAGGTTTTTGTGTAAAGAAATATGAGGTTTTGGGTAGGGTTTTGTGTAAGAACTCAAAGAGAAGTGAAAAAAGAAGAAAAAGATGATGAAGATGTTGTCGTTGCTGCTATTTTCTCTGCTGAGAATTCAGAAAATGAGAGGAAAGAGAGAAATGAGAGAAATGGTCAAAACTCAAGCCCACTTCACCTAACCCCCATACCTCCCATTCTCTCATTTCAATATTAAAATTAAAAGGTTTAAATTGATTTAGTGGAGATATAAACCATGCAATAAGAAAATAACATGGTTGCACTAACCTATGTTAGAAAACAAAAGATAAGTGTGCATGTGTTACACTAAACCTTGCTTAGGAAAATAATTAAGGAAAAATTTCCAAAGAGGGTAAACACAAACTAAATTATAATTAATAAACCCTATATATATATATATATATATATATATATATATATATATATATATATATAAACACCTCTCATCACAATTGCACTGGTTTAAAAAGGAAAATAAGGTTTTCGGGTTTTTATGAAAAACACGCATCATTACTAACTAACGCAGAATTATCCTAAACGAATTTTCAAAGTGTTACAGTTCCTAGTCGAGGGTGTATTGAGACAGGGCATCGATTCTGCAGAGTAGACTAGCATATACGCATCTTGACCCATATGATGGGCGATGGATGATCCCATATCCATTGGTGTTAGACATAAAAGACGGTATACGGGTGCTCAGTGGAGACTGGGTACACTGAACGGACTCGCTGAGAATTCCTAGATGGTATTATACCTATCGTCAGATAGCAGTTCTCTGGTAACATTGGTACAGGTTCGTATTTAGACCCGAGATCGTCATAGAGTCTTGTGTGATTCCTACCGTGCTTTGATTTCCACTTTACCACGTTCAAGAGAACATGCAAAACGGTGGCTTTTGGGTACAGTCCCGAATCATATGGAGGCAATGAGCGATAGGAGGGGTTTCGTCTGTCCCGGTATTGGGAGTTGATGTTGCGCTGTGTTCGATTGGCCCTGGCCAGGGCTGATATAGAGATCTACTCGTATGTGTTATCAGTAGTTTCTCGACCCGTTATGAGCCTCACATTGACATGACTTATCGGTTACTGGGGTCTGACGTTCACCACCCCTAGACTGGATATGCGACATATCGGGTGAAGAGACCGGACTGTACGGTAGTGTTAATGATTGGATTCGCAGGAGTATGTACAGGTTTTCTTGTTGATCTTCTGGTCGCTCAATACCCCGGTGGCCGTTATTTTAGCTGACCGCTTGCGGCTTGTGGATGTTTGATATGATTATCACCTACTGCCGGCGTATTGACGAGTCTTTAGAGTCCTACACAGAGGTTTCCTGGCTCAGGCAAAACGGAATAGGAGCACATATGAGATATGTGCGGGACCGAGATTGATACATGTATATGATACCGTATTCTATTCTCGTGATATGTGATATCGGCCGGGTATATGTGATATAGCCGGGTTATCGGATCAAGTGTTGATTCGATAAAATGATACATGTTATATTAGTCGGTTATATATGATATAGACGGATTATTAAATCAAGTATTGATTTAATAATTTAATGTATAATTATATATTTGATATATTAAATTACCTTAACTAATATATTGCTCACTTAAGTTTTTCTTATTCTCACTTTGGATACATTTAACATATATGTAATACATGTTTATTGTACTATTTTCTATTGTTACAAAATTATATATATGTGATATGTATAATTGTGACATGCTAGGTTATACATGCAACTTGTGTGTATGAGAATTATACCATGCTATTGTGATAAATGTTGAGTTTATATTTATTTTAGCAAATTCAAAATTGTGGAGAATTAGTCATGAGCTTGGATGAAACTTGTAGAACATTGACTAAGTCAACCAATTTTGTTTTGGCTAAGAAATTTATTAACCTAACCCTAATCACTTAGCCATGGTTTATTCTCTATATGGGTTAAGGATGACATAGCTCACCATTGTTGCATTTCTAACCTCACCTCAATTATTCATTTTCATCACTTGAGCTTCTTCTTCTTCATCTCATTTTCTAGCTCTCTTGACTTGGAGAAAGTGATGAAAATTAGTGAGAAATAAAAAACTAAAGAGAGCCCACTTCCTACTTCATCATCCTCTTCTAAACTAGCCACTTAGATTAGGGTGTTAGCTTCACTAATTTCATATTGGTGAAGAGATAGCTTGTGTTTGTGTTTCCTCAAAGTAGATCATCTTGGATTTTGAAGACTTCAAGCAAGCATGCATCGTACACCGTGTGGAGCCTCTCAAGAGTCCGGGAGCTCGATGATCGCAGAGAAGGGACCACAACAAGGAGCTATAGAAGTGAAGGAACGGACTACAAAGGTTGTAATCCCTAATCACTTAGAACTAATGTTGTTTACTTGATGTTTCCATATGAATCTCTAGTTAAAGATCTTGTTTACGGTTGTTTAAGCATGGAGAAAAATTTGTTTGGCATGGATGATACCACCCGAAACCTTTCTGTTGTGCTTAGGAACCCTACAGTGATATTAGAGCCAAGCTAGATAATTAGGCATTGTTTAGATGAAGCTAGAAGTCCGATCGAACCCCAGAGACCCAATTTTGGACCCCTCTCTGGAAATTTTTCAAAAAGTTGGAATTTTTCATGTTAAAAATACTCTAAAAATCATGCAGGTAATTACATGAACCCACCTGAAGAACGAGTCCCAAACTCGTCTATGTGACCGCGGAACCACGGCCAAAACTTGGTTTTGGCGGCGGTTCCGCGGCGCCACTTGAGAAGCTTGGGACGGGCCGTTAGCTGCTGATCCATGGGCAATGTTGTATGGTTCTGGGTATTTCTAACACCGCTCAAGTGTTGAGCTTTTTAGAAAATTTTGGGTATTTGTTGATTCGATCGGAATGTTTAACTTCGTCTAGCTTTTTCTGGAATGTGATACAATATGTGGAATTCATATAGTTAGGCATGAAATCTGAAGTATGTGATATTTCGGGATTACGATGTCTAAGGTGATTATCGATTCCAAATGTTGTAGTTTGACATTTTCTTTTCTGCGACCGTAAGTGTAATATGTAAGTCCATGCTACCTCTCCCGGTACTTTCGGGCATGCGGAATTTGATGAAAAACGATTTTCTTAGAGGTGGTAACATGGACTTAAAGACCTGGATCTTTGTTAAACATCTAACTAACAACCTAACTAGGAGTTGCTAACTACTCGGTTAGGGGGTTTATACCTTTCTTATCTCGAACTCCTTCGTCTTCAAGCCTCGATGGTTGTCCGGATCGGCTTCTCCCCGTCGTCTCCTTGCGCCGAAGATAGATCCACCTGAAAGCTTCAACCTTTGGCTCCTTCTTCGAACTTTGAAGAAACTAGTTCACTCGGTTTGCTAAACCTTGTGAACTAGAGTGAGTAGAGAAGAGTTTGTATGGGATTTTATCTATGCTTCTTGGTTCTCAACTCATGAGACAAGTGAACCATAGAGTCAAGAGAGGGAGAGCAAGAGGAGGAGATGAGAGCTCAAGAACAAGAGAGAGAATGAGCATGAAAGAATGAGAGAAGACTTTTCTCATTTGGCTCTCATAATCCAAAAGCATCATAACACATCATATCAATCAAGTATTATGTGATGGTTTAAGCAGCCATAGCCATATCATTTCATGCACTCATTTTGCACAAAAGAGCAAGCAAGCAAAAGTCTTTGCCATGAAATGATAGCTATGGTTATCATGATGGTCAACTAGTCAAGCCTAGTCAACCGGTCAACAAAGTCAACAAGTCAACAAAGTCAACAAAGTCAACCCCTCAACAACCATGTCGCCATAATACTTAATTAATATAATTGTTAATCACATATCATATTCTCATTAGGGTTGAGCAAAAAGTCAATAGTCAACGGTCAACTGTCAACAACCCTAATGAGAATCCTCTGCCCCTGTCTCTCCGTCAACTGTGCATACACACCCGCATCCGCGTTCCGAGGAACACGAATGCATACTGGATAAATCCAATCCCAAAAGGTACACTAGGATCTGGCTTAAACCAAAGCCCGCTAGTGTAAACTGTCCGGACACTGTACGTGCACAAGTGCACGGATGTGACCGAACCCTATCGCAAAACCATGCGACCTGTCGCAAAACCATGTGACCTCTACTCTTTTGCCTAAAGGCGAATAGCTTTCTGTGTGGGACTCTAAAGACTCGACACTACGCTGGCAGTGGGTTTAACCACAGACCGCAAGCGGCACTAGCTGTGCGTAACGGTCCCCAGGTAGATGCCGACAAGAAGACTGACGAGGTGAAACCCATCTGAACTCCTACTGAGCCTGAATGTGACATTCTCCGTACAGTCCGGTCTGTTCGTCTGACACATCGCATGGCGGGCCTAGGGGGCGGTAAACGTCAGTCCCCCAATAGCGGTACAAGTCGTGTCGGAGTGAAGCCCAAAACACCCTGAGATAACACTGGAAGCCTACCAGTATATCTCGTTTGCCCTGGCCAGGGACTACTCGTGTAATGGCTTTCCTAGACACAGCGCGATGTCAACCCCCAATACCGGGAGAGACGAATCATGTTTAACCGTCACTGCCTCCAAGTGCCTCGGGACTGCACCCAACTACTACCTGTTTGCACGACTCCTTTGAGCCGTGGTAGGGTAGTAATCAAAGTGCAGTGGGAACACACTCGAGGCGAAGTGACAGTGTCAAGTCAGCGGACTAAGCTGTACTCATGTCACCTGGGAACTGATAACTGACGATAGGCATAATACCAACTAGTCAGTTCCCGACGAGTCCTGTCCAGTGTACCCATAACCTAACGAGCACCCGCATACTATGTCAAGTACGACGTACTGACGGCTGTGGGACAGACCGTCTCCCACACTGGGATGAGAAGCGCATGCGCTAGTCTACTCCGGAGTATCGATGCCCTGTCTTGATAGTCCTGCGACTAGGGACCTGCATAAGGATGTGCTTATAGATTACCCAGCCCCACTAGTGTGACTGCCATCACATCGCTGGTAATCAAGCAAAGATCCTAAGGGCTCCACTAATGTGTATAGGTGATATACTAAAATAAACACATGTACACATGTTGGATATATGTATGCCTTAGAGGCCATTATGAGATAGTGCATGTACTGATGTGTGTGTGTATATATATATATATATATATATATATATATATATATATATATATATATATATATCGGGAGACAGTCTTGCTCAAAATGATAGTATGCTATCTGGTTTTACTTTATCGTATGTTCACTTGATCATGTTTATATTCATTTGGTACATGTTGATAAAGCCCTAAGGATATAGGCTTAACTACTGGAATTATGATGCGGATCATACTAGTGGGACATCTGTAGTTTATAAGCATATCCTTGGAATGTTCCTAGTCGTAGGTATATCGAGACAGGGCATCGATATTCCAGCTTAGACTAGCGTATACCATTCTTGTTCCATATGATGGGCGATGGATGATCCCATATCCGTCTGGTGTGTTGACACCGAAGATAGTATACGGGTGCTCAGTGAGACTGGGTACACTGAACGGACTCACCGAGAACTCATATATGGTATTATATGATACGTCGGATAGCAGTTCTCAGGTGACACTGGTACAGGTTAGTCTGTAGACCCGAGATCGTCATAGAGTCTTGTGTGTCCACCCACTGTACTTTGATCTCCACCCTACTGCGGCTCTACTGAGTCGTACAAATAGGTGGATTTTGGGTATAGTCTCGAGGCATGTGGAGGCAGTGAGCGATAGGAGGGGTTTCGTCTCTCCCGGTATTGGGGGTTGATGCTGTGCTGTGCACGATTGGCTATAACGGGAAGTCCCTGGCCAGGGCTGCTGAGATATTACTGATAAGTGTTATCAGTAAGTTTCTCGATCTGTTATAGACCATATACCGGCATGACTTATTGAGTTATTGGGGTCGACGATTCCATCCCTAGACTCGATATGCAGCATATCTGACGAAGAGACCGGACTGTACGGTTAGTGTTGCCGGATGGATTGACAGGAGTTTTGACAGGTTCGCTTGTTCTTATTCTGATCGCTCAATGCCCGAGTGGCCGTTACGTTTAGCTGACTGCTTGCGGCTTGTAGGTGTTTGATATGATCGTCATCTACTGCTGGCGTATTGACGAGTCTTAGAGTCCCACATAGAAGTTTCTCGGCTCTGGCGAAATGAAGTGGTGCACATATGAGATATGCGCGGAGCCTCGATTAAATACTAGTATATGATACTGTATTTTAATCGGGCATTTAATATTAGTCGGGTCGTATAAGATATGACCAATTTATTAAATCAAGTGTTGATTTAATATTGGCTTTTATATTATTTATTTAAATCCTTTTCTTATTATGGATACATGTATGTATATGTACATGATGATGTGCATACATACATACATGAAATGTATCATGGTTGATGATACAAAGAGGATGGCAATATAAGAATCATATTGTAGATAAAATGATATTTGGATATTTTCAATAAAGATTAAAGGCAAAAGAAAATAGAAATGAGTCATTTTTCCACACTCTTCTACTCTTTTCCATGGTTGAATTTAACTCAACCATGGTTTCATTTCCTTTTGCCTTTTAACCTTAATTAAAATATCTAGATATTATTTTAACCATGGTTGTGGTTTTGATAAGATCTCTTTCTCTCTCTCATTTTCTTCTTTACATTATCATTATTATCATTCCAAAAGAAATGAGAGCCATCTTCTTCCTCCAAAAAACCCTAGCTCTCTTTTAAATGTTAAAAAGGAGTTAGAAAATAAAAAGGAAAGGTAATAAATAAGAATAGCAACCACTTCATCATCCTACACAACCTTAGCCATCTTGTGTAGGGTGTTATGCTTCAAGTTTGTCAAAGATCGAAGGAAGCATCAAGCTTAGGGCAAAGTGCTTCGGGTGGATCGTCGTGGACGAGGAGTTGATCAAGTGAACCTTTTCAAAGCCAAGGAGTCTTCAAAAGAGGTCTACAAAGGTTGTAGTCTCATCACTTAGTATAACTTAACTCTTAATCTTGATACTATTAATTTTTACTCCATATATTCTAGTTCGATTCTTTGTATAGTTTGCTTAGCACCTCAAATTTTTTATTGTTATAGCATGCATGATGCTTCTAAACCTTAATAGAGGTGTTGAGAAAACCCTACAACACATTGAAGTAGAAACAAACCAAGTAGCATACTACTATTTTGAGCAAGATTGTATATACAAGCTGAATATCCCAAGCTTCCATTAAGTAATATACAAACTAGTATGATACAGTAATGGCCTCTAGGGCATATACACTAACAATCTCCCACTTGCACTAAGGCCATGTACTGGCATATCGAAGACCTATCATCTCGATCAGCCGCTCGAACTGAGTCTGGGGCAGGGCCTTGGTGAATGGATCTGCAGTGTTATCTTCTGAAGCGACTCTCCGAACCTCGATCTCCTGGCGATCTACGATCTCCCTGATCAGGTGATACCGCCTCAAGATGTGTCTGGATCTTTGATGGGACCTGGGTTCCTTCACTAAAGCTATAGCCCCGTTGTTGTCGCAATACAGAGGTATTGGATCAACAATGGACAGAACCACCTGAAGTTCGTTCAAGAACTTCCTTATCCAGACAGCTTCTTTTGCGGCATCAGATGCAGCGATGTATTCCACTTCCATCGTCGAGTCTGCAACGGTTTCCTGTTTGGAACTCTTCCAACACACCGCCCCTCCATTGAGGGTAAAGACAAAACCCGATATGGACTTGGAATCATCCTTGTCACTCTGGAAGCTGGAGTTAGCAAAGGCCTCGATCTGGAGGTCTTTTCCACCATACACTAAGAACATCTCCTTAGTCTTTCTCAGGTACTTGAGAATGTTCTTTACCGCTATCCAGTGTTTCTCCCCAGGGTTTGACTGATACCTGCTTACTACACTCAGTGCATAAGCTACATCCGGTCTGGTACACAACATCGCATACATTATAGAGTCTACCGCAGAAGCGTAGGGTATAATAGACATGCGATCCCTCTCCAAATCAGTCTTGGGAGACATCTCTTTAGAGAGGGTGATCCCGTGACAAGCCGGTAGGTTACCGCGCTTGGACTCTTCCATACTGAATCTTTTCAGTATGGTGTCGATGTACCTGTACTGTGAAAGTCCTAATATCCTCTTGGATCTATCACGATGGATCCGGATCCCCAGGATGTATGAGGCATCACCCAGGTCTTTCATGGAGAACTTGTGTGACAAGAACCCCTTGACAGATTGTAGCATAGGAATGACATTTCCTATTAAGAGAATGTCATCCACGTATAAAACGAGGAATACTACAGTTCTCGCTACAAATCTACTATAGATGCATGGTTCATCTGGATTTTTGATGAAGCCAAATTCCTTGACCGTCTCATCAAAACAGATGTTCCAACTTCGCGATGCCTGCTTTAGTCCGTAGATGGACTTAAGCAACTTGCACACCTTTCCACTGCTCCCACTCTGAATGAAACCCTCTGGCTGGTCCATATAGACACACTCCTCTAAATTTCCATTTAGAAAAGCGGTCTTTACGTCCATCTGCCAAATCTCATAATCATGGAAGGCAGCAATGGAAAGAAGGATCCGAATAGATTTCAGCATAGCTACTGGAGAAAAGGTCTCGTCATAGTCCAAACCAGGTCTCTGACGAAAACCCTTTGCAACCAGTCTAGCTTTATAGGTCTCAACCTGTCCATCTACACCAATCTTCCTTTTGAAGATCCACTTGCATCCTACGGGTTTTACCCCGTCTGGAGCAATGTCCAACGTCCATACTTTGTTGGTGTACATGGACTCCATTTCGGTCCGCATTGCATCCAGCCATCTTACCGAGTCAACGCTCTGAACGGCCTGCTGGAAGCTAGTAGGCTCATCATAATCTATGATGCAATCCTCTCTATCCCCGTCTATGAGAAAACCGTAGTATCTCTCGGACGGATGAGACTGCTGATTGATAGGATACGTGCATGTTCAAGTTCTAGTTTAAATACCGCAATCAAGACGGTTTCGCTTGTAGCTAGCCGGTTGAGTACGGGTCGTCCGCAGGGAGATGGGAGTCTTTTTCAAAGTGTTTTAACGAGTTAAGTCCTGTTTTCAGATTTTGTTGTGGTTATCTAAGTGTAAGTTGATATTTAAAGAGAGCTTGTTAGGGTGAGGATTAGGTTAGTTTGAGTTAGGAGTCTCCACATCTTTCGTTGCCCCACTTAATATCGGTGTTACGGTAATCGGCAACAACGGGGATTAGCACGACTAGGAAGGAACTTACGAGTATAAGCTAGGCTTTCCAACGTATAGTCCTTCCTTTTGGTGCTTGTCCGTCCGTTCTTGGCTCTTATCCATAACCTCCGGTTAATTCAACCACAACCGGTCTCACTACGGAATCACCGCTATCATGTAGGATAGGGTGCCGTAAGGAGCGGATTGTGGTTCAATTAACGGGAGTCGATTCAAGTTGTTGGGCAAGGAAAGAGTGAGAGAGATTTCCTTCTCTCAAACTTCCCTTATCCTACCCTAACAAGTATAAAACTACTCACACTTCATAATACGGAAAAATAAAACAAACAAAAGAGAAAGATAGAAAGAAGGAGACTAGAAGAATACGACTAACTATTTGCGACCTCACCTTGGCGAGGATCAAGCGTAAGTATCATTGTCGTATGAATGATAAAGAAAAAGAGAGAAGAAAGAAACAATCAAGCAAATAACAACAACTACTTAACAATTAAAATTACAACAAGTAAAGAAAGAGCATTTAACAAAATAAAGAGATAAGCATGATAATAAATGGTTCTTCTTTATTCATCACTCTTCACTCAAAAGCTCACTACAAGTTTAATGGAGAAGAGGTGAGAAGAGGAAGAAGAAGTGAACTAAATCCTAGAAAAAGAAAATACAAGAATGGACCCCTTCCTTCACAAAGTTCTGGGCTATTTATAGGCCAGAGAATGAAACCCTAGGGCAACCACCAGACCACACACTAAAAGACCAAAACACCCCCCAAAAATGTGCAGGCTTGGCGCCTAAACGGCCGCGGATCCGCGGCCTGGGCCCACCTTTTGCCGCGGATCCGCGGCCTTATGGTCGAATTGGGCTTTCATCTTTCTTGGGCTTCCCTGGTTTGCTTTGTACATTATTCTGGCATATGTATTTTCTCAATTTGGCTCCCCGATTTTTCCAGAATTTCTGTTGAGGGAAAGGTGGACTTTTTGTCAAAATTTTGTCATGATTGCCTCGAGCTCCGCGTAGATCTCTTGGATTTTGTGCTACCATTGAGCCTTGTGCATGAAGGTGACATTGATTTAACATTTTGTCTTCCTAAACTGGTATCTGGCAACATACGGATGACGAGCGGAGACCGTGTTTTCTCAGTGGTTGGAAGGAACCCGGATTTTGTTGTATTTTCCATGAATTTCACCGTTTTAGAACCGAGAACCTGTATCCTGCAATTTCCTAGCAAACACGGCTCAAGAGTATCTACCGATATGCAATGTGATAAAAATTGGGCGGTATGAAAATGCAAAAATCTGATATGAACAAATACCCCCAAACTTATCATTTGCTCGTCCCGAGCAAAGCCCATTTATTCATAAAAAATTTCCTAACCTCACTTTCGCAGGGAACGCGATTGCACTGAGCATGTGCAACAAGCCGTTAAACCTCTAGGTGTCCCTAGTAGGAGGAGTGTTGTCTCCTGAGAGTTTTCAGCGGATACTACCCACAAAATCCGGTCAAGTTGGTTTTGTAAAATAACTAAGCTTCAAACCCTAAAGTTTTGTTTTAGAAAATAACAATTCTATAATCCTAAGTCTAGACCATCGAACCTTTATTTTTCACACCTCGCTTCTTATTTAACTACAGATTGTATATGTCTTTACGTGCGGTGCAAATAGTGTCGTTAAGTTCCAGAAGGATCGATTAAAGTCATCATGTCGCACAATAAAGCCCAGATAACAATTTTAAAAGGATCACATAAGTTTTATAACGAGTTAAGCATTTTTCAAGTTTCGTTTTCCAGTAAGGTTTCAACTTCAGAATTTCTATCTTCCTTAACAGGAAACTAAGTCGTATTTTTCACTCCACCTTTTTCTTGTTTTCATTTCATACACACCTCTGTGAACGTGCAATAGTCTTTATCATAGAATAAAACCTTCATATCTCCGCTAAAATTTTTATAAAATCCTGTCTTTTATCAAGATTATTCTCACACAAAGAACCGTTAGGAATTTTAACTCGGAGAGAACACTTGCTTGACTTTGTTTTAACCTGGACTTTCTAGGCTTCTTAGCGAGCTTTGGGCCAATGCACCCAAACCAGTTGATTTTAGGGCATTAGGTGTAAAAACACCCCAGCGGACTTAATTACTCAAGTTACCTAGGTCCAAAAACAAAAGACCGTTTGTCGTGAAAATCAGATGATTTAATACGAACGGAGATATAACCGGCAGTTCAAATATTTTTTTGGATAAAAGACGTGTTTAGTGGGTTTGGTGTGTAATCATTCCAATCAAGTTTTAGATGGGTTATTTTTCAGACTTAGCTCCAATTACGGCATCAATAACATTCCTTCATATTCGCTTTACTTCATAAACTATTCTTGACATTACTTATTTCAGAACAAACCTATTTGATCCTCAGAAAATCATTTATCTGTTTAAAAGTTTAAACATGAAAGACTTGTCATCTAATTCCCAAAATCTTACCACACCTGTAGTGTGATGTAAAGACGTATATCAGCTATAGTTAACTTCAAAGGAGAGTTATCTTTCAGGTTTTTCAAAATCCAAACATAAGATTTAGTTATTCCTATTTTTTTCAAACAAAAACCGTCGAAATGTTGAATCAAAGTTCTTCCACAAGCTAACTTGACAAAAAGTTTTTATGTTTTTTAGAAAATTTTCAGATTTTTATGGATTTTATGGATTTTAATATGCAGATGCAAAATATACATATGAATGCGAAGGTAAGAAATGCGTACCGAGCATACCCCCAAACTTAAACTGGACAGTGTCCTCACTGTCATTGCATGAAGAGAGCAGTTGGAAGGTTCAAAATTGTCGGTTAGTGATACACAAATTTTTATTTGTTTTTGTTTTTAAAGAAAAGAAAAAGAATATACACAAATATAAACAAAATGGTTTGTACATACCCCCAAACTTATTTGGAACAGTGTCCGCTGTTCTTGGCTGGATAACCGAAGTTTGGAGGTAGGCAGAGGAAGATCATGCAGGGTAAACTGGCTCCTGTAAGAACAGGAGCTCCTCTGTTGGTTCGGCGCTAAGGTACGGTTTGCATCGGTGTCCGTTTACCTTGAAGAGTGAACCGTCCTTTGGATTTTCCAAATCCAGAGCGCCCTGCGGATACACATTCCGCACAAAATACGGCCCTTTCCAGCGAGATCTGAGCTTTCCAGGATGGAAGTGAAGTCGGGTGTCGTAAAGTAGTACCTGCTGACCAGGTACGAAGGTTTTGCGCAAAAGGTGTTTATCGTGAAACACCTTCGTTCGATTCTTAACGACAACCGCGTTATCGTAAGCCTCATCCCTAAGCTCGTTCAGTTCGTTCAACTGCAGCTTCCGATGGCTGCCCGCGTCCTCAAGAGACAGATTTAGCTCCTTAATCGCCCAAAATGCGCGATGCTCTATTTCGACAGGAAGGTGGCAGGCTTTTCCGTACACAAGCCGATAGGGAGACATGCCAAGGTCGGTCTTATAAGCGGTTCTAAATGCCCAAAGGGCATCAGTGAGTTTCAGAGACCAATCCTTACGGTTCTTGGAAACCGTCTTCTCCAGTATCTGCTTGATTTGCCGATTTGAAATTTCGGCCTGCCCTCAGGTTTGGGGGTGGTAGGGCGTAGAAAGCTTATGATTAATGGAGTATTTCCGCATCAAGGCTTCGAAAGTTTTATTGCAGAAATGACTTCCATTGTCGCTAATGATCGCTCGGGGGTGCCCAAACCGTGAGAAAATGTTTTCTTTAAGGAACCTAACGACAACCTTGTTGTCGTTAGTTCGGCTGGGCACAGCCTCGACCCATTTAGATACGTAATCAACAGCTAGAAGGATGTACAAGTTCCCAAAAGAGCTGGGAAACGGCCCCATGAAGTCTATCCCCCAAACATCGAAAATCTCCACAACCAAGATCGGTTGGAGCGGCATCTCGTTCCTCCGGGATATCCGGCCCATGTGTTGGCACCGGGAGCAAGTCTTGCAATAGTCGTGAGCGTCTTTGAAAAGTTGTGGCCAGTAGAAACCACATTGCAAGATCTTCTCAGCTGTCTTTCTGGGCCCAAAATGCCCGCCACACGCTTGATCGTGGCAAAATGATAGCACACTCTTGAATTCCTCATCAGGGACACACCGACGAATAATCTGGTCGGGACAGTACTTGAACAAGTAGGGTTCATCCCAGTAAAAGTGTTTTACTTGGGATAAGAAGCGAAGTCTGTCCTGACTAGACCATTCGGTTGGTAGTAATCCCGTGGCCAAATAGTTCACAATATCTGCGAACCAGGGTTCGCACGATACTGTCAAGAGTTGTTCATCCGGGAAAACGTCATTAATCGAAATTGGAAGCGAAGGCGAAGAAGGAAGTCGTGAGAGATGGTCGGCAACTACGTTTTCACATCCTCGTTTGTCCTTAATGACAAGGTCAAACTCTTGAAGCAAGAGGATCCAACGTATTAACCGAGACTTGGCATCTTTCTTCGCAAAAAGATGGCGCAGAGCTGAATGGTCCGTGTAGACAATGACTGGAGAGCCGATGAGGTAGGGCCTGAACTTTTTTAAGGCAAATACAACAGCCAAGAATTCCTTCTCAGTTGTTGTATAATTAAGTTGGGCATCGTTCAGGGTCCGGCTCGCGTAATAGATTACGTGCGGCATCTTGTTGATGTGCTGTCCAAGGACAGCACCGATGGCAAAGTCGGATGCATCGCACATAATCTCGAATGGGTGCGTCCAGTCAGGGGAAGAAAGAACGGGAGCAGAAGTGAGAGAGCGTTTCAGTGACTCGAATGCAGTCACACAGCTCGAGTTGAAGTCGAAAGGCGTGTCCTTGGCCAGCAAAAGCGTCAAGGGCCTAGCAATCTTGCTAAAGTCCTTGATAAACCGTCTATAGAAACCGGCATGGCCAAGGAAAGCTCGGATATCTCTGACGCATCGGGGAGGAGGCAGATTGGAAATGACCTCAATCTTTGCTTTGTCAACCTCTATGCCATTTTGCGAGATGATATGTCCTAAGACAATACCTTCGCGCACCATGAAGTGGCATTTCTCCCAGTTCAAAGTGAGATTCTTGTCCTTACATCGGGTAAGGACAGCGTCAAGATGCAGCAAACACTCGTCAAAGGAGTCGCCGAAGATGGAGAAGTCATCCATGAAAATCTCCAGAAATTTTTCCACCATGTCTGAGAAAATTCCCATCATACACCGCTGGAAGGTAGCGGGCGCATTGCATAACCCAAAAGGCATGCGTCGATATGCAAACGTGCCGAAAGGACAAGTGAAAGTGGTCTTGTCCTAGTCTTTTTCGGCGATGGGAATTTGATTATAGCCGGAGTAGCCATCAAGAAAACAATAGTACTCATGTCCGGCCAATCGTTCCAGCATCTGGTCAATGAAAGGTAGCGGAAAGTGGTCTTTCCGCGTTGCGGCGTTGAGTTTTCTGTAATCAATGCAAACTCGCCACCCAGTTTGGGTGCGAGTCGGGATTAACTCATTCGCCTCGTTGGTTATGACCGTGATGCCCGAATTCTTGGGGACAACATGAATGGGGCTAACCCACTGGCTATCAGAGATAGGGTAAATGATACCACTATCTAGACATTTGACGATCTCCTTCTTCACAGCCTCCTTCATGACTGGATTAAGACGTCTTTGTGGATCCCGGGCTGGTTTGGCATCATCCATCAGATGAATGTGATGCTCAACGATCAGGGGACTAATCCCCTTGATGTCCGCCATGGACCAGCCAAAAGCTTGCCTGTTGCTGTGCAAGACCGCGAGAAGGGCTTTCTCTTGCTCGGGAGCTAGAGAAGCCGAAATGATGACAGGGAGGGTCTCGTTCTCACCTAAGTAAGCGTACTTAAGGTGAGACGGCAACGGCTTGAGTTCGAGCGTTGGAGGTGAAATGATGGAAGGCAAGACTGGTGCAAAGGTCTCGAACTCAAAGGATTCCAGCAAAGGTTCAAAACGAGTGTAGGCAACCGAGTCAGATGGTTCAGGTAACTCATCCGGAAAGTCGAAAGATTCGAACTCGGGTTGTGCGCGGCTAAGATCGTTCGAGAACGTGAAACACTCGTATTCGTTATCGGGCGCAGAAACAGCAGCAGATTCGAAGAGAAACGCACTAGTGGCGTCAAGATTATCGTGGTCAAACAGAAACTCCTCGAATTCACACTCTTCTGGTGTGATCTCCTGGATCGAGCAGACATCCAGTATATGAGCATTAGGTTCGGCGGGCTGATTCCCTAACCTAAAAATGTTGAGTTCAATCGTCATATTTCCAAAAGAGAGGTTCATTGAACCATTGCGACAATTGATCACAGCATTTGAGGTTGCGAGAAATGGGCGACCGAGTATCACCGGAATTTGATTCCGGGGGTTAGCTACAGGCTGTGTGTCTAATACAATGAAGTCGACGGGGAATATGAAGTCCCCGACTTTTATTAACACATCCTCTAGCTTACCCCTAGGATGGGTGATCGATCGGTCGGCCATTTGGAGAGTGCAGTGTGTGGGTTTCAACTCTCCGACGCCTAATTGCTCGTATACTGAATACGGAAGCAAGTTAACACTGGCACCAAGATCTAATAGTGCGCGGTTGATGTTCTTATCCCCAATGGTAATTGAAATCGTAGGACAGCCAGGGTCCTTCCGTTTTTGTGGTAAAGATTGGGTAAGGGCATCACTCACATCACTAGCCAAGAAAACTTTCTTGGGTACCTGAGACTTCCTCTTTTTCGTGCACAAGTCCTTTAAGATTTTCGCGTAAGACGGGACTTGTTGGACAACATCTAAAAGAGGAATGTTAATGTTAACTTGCTTGAATAACTCTAAAATCTTCTCCATTTGAGGATTTTGTTTATCAGACCTCAACCGGTTTGGAAATGGAACATTTTGAAAATTGGTTGAGTCTAATGCTGGAGGAGGAGATTTTGGAATTGGAACGGATCCCAGAATAGGTGTTTTCGTGGAGTGAGAAGTGGGTCCGTTCAGAGCAGAAGAAGAGGAAGGAGAGCCTGTTGAAGAACGGAGAATAGGCTCGGAAGACGAAGAAGAAGAAGGAGAAGAAGAAGAAGAAGCGGCGGCCGGGGTGTCATCGTTGATTCGCTTGCCAATGTTGTTTTACAGCATCCTTCCCGATCTCAGCGTAGTCACGGCACTCACATTATGGTTTTGTTGCTCAAGAGCAACATGTGCATTATGTGGGTGACCGGGATTTGGAAGTGGCTGGGACGGGAGCTTCCCCTTCTCTCGCTCGCTCAAGGCCGCGTTTAGCTGTGCAATCTGGGCCTCGATGGTCTTGATGCTCTGCCCGTGTGCGGTGGTGTGTTGCACTAAAGATTGGATCGAAGACTGGATGTTGGCGGTGGATTGAGTCGATTGTTTAACAAACTCCTCCAGACTTCGCTCGAGCGAGGAAACCTTATCAGTGTTTGACGGAACAAAGTTGTTTGGTGGAAAAGAGTTGTTGGGTGCAAAATTGTTCGTCTGGTTTTGGAAAGGTTGGGGTTGGAAGGGCTGCTGATATTGATGTTGAGTTTGTTGTGGCGCTTGTTGTTGCGGCGGAGGGACCCTTTGGAAATTGTTGCCCTGGAATTGATTCTGATTCTGATTCCAGGCGAAATTGGGGTGGTTCCTCCAACAGGGATTGTAGGTGGAAGAGTATGGATCATTCCTCGGTCTTTGCTGGAAGGCAGCATTAACCTGATCCTGTCCTTGCGAGGGTAGATTGTAAGGACACTCTTCGGTCAAGTAGGAAGGATCGGAACAACAAGCGCAGATGGTACGAAGGGGGAGAACAGGAGCAGGAGCAGAAAATTTGCTCTCTATCGCTTCAAGCTTTCGTGTTATTGCAGCCATTTCAGCTTTCATCGCAATAGAGACATCAAGTTGGTGGATTCCTACCCTAGACTGACCGGTAGAAGTGGAGGTAGAGGAAGAAGAAGTCGGTCTGGTGCTCTCCCACTGTAGCGTTTGCTCCGCAAGATCGTCAAAGAACTGCCACGCTTCCTCGTCAGATTTCGATAGGAAGTGGCCCTGACAGATGGTTTCCAGCAACTGCTTCGTTGCTGGGTTCAGTCCCTCGTATAAGGTTTGGCAGAGTTGCCATTTCTCTATACCGTGGTGAGGACACTGAACAAGAAGGTCTTTGTACCGGTCAAAGAACTTCCAGAAGGGTTCAGAAGGAAGCTGGGAGAATTGGTTGATTTCATTTCGAATTCTTGCGGTTTTATGATTTGGATAGAATTTTTTCAGAAACGCTTTAACAAACTCGTCCCAGCTGGTGATTGAGTGGGAAGCGGTGCTATACAGCCATTTTTCTGCGAGATCGCATAAAGTGAACGGAATGACCCGTAGACGTATAGCATCGTCCGACAGCTGGGTGGTTTTCATCATGGCACAGACATTTTGAAATTTGTTGATGAAGATATAGGCATCTTCAGATTCAAGCCCATGAAAACATGGAAGCATGTTGATGAAATAGGGCTTAATTTCAAAGTTGTCCCCATTGGCCGGAGGAAGAGAAAGGCAGGTGGGAAGTGCAAAACGGGTGGGGTAGAAACGATCCTGGAGCGCAATTCGCTGCGGCGCTACAACAGGCGGAGGTGGTGGAAGATTGGTCTCCGTAGGAGGTGGAGCCAATCTAGCGGTGGTCAAAGAGATGTTCGGATTAAATCCCGACATCACGGAAGAAGAGGTTGGTGAAGGTGAAGGTGAAGATGTATGAACAGAATTCCGGTCAACGTCGGAGTTGGCCGGCAAAGGAAGGGGTGAAAGAGGAGTGGACGGAGTATCGACTTCGGAGTCGATCGCGTAGTCGGTCGCGACTAACGTAACGCGGACTAGACGGGCGCTAGTGTCCCGAGTCCAAGCGGACATACACTAAACGAGTTTAGTATAGTCAAAGCGGAGAAGGTGCGGGTAAGAAAACGTCAATGGAGAAAGGCGATGGGTGGTGGGTGAAAATGGATTTGGCGACAAAAGGGCAAGTTTTTATAAAAGTTTTTGATTTTTTTTTTTTTAGAAAGAGATTTACAGAAGTATGTACGGAAATACGGCTTAAGCAATCACAAACAAGATATGCACAATCACACCTAGATCTACGGTCGCCTAGGTCTACTAGACCTGCTCCTGAACTTGATTTTCGAAGTTAAACAGTGTCGAGAAACAGGCTTAAAAATACACCGATCATGGGGCCAGGTAAGTGCAGAGATAAGGGGAGGTTGTCCAACGCTTTCGCGAAGTTCCTTAATTAAATAACCCTTTCTCTTTCGGCGGTTGCGCCTTTAACACTTTCCTAGACACCCCGTAATCAATATACGGTTAAGCGAGGTTCTAAACACGGTTTATCTTCTCCTAATGAGTGCGAAGTCCTTAGGGCTGAAGTCTAGTATTTTTTAATTTACAATGGACAATGCATATGCTTTAGTGATTTTTGGGGTCCTGGGAAGGGTGATGAAATCCCCACCTGATCTGGATTGGTTTCAAGCCCCTTAAGTCCGTATTAAAGAATGCAAAACAGTAACAAATCAACTGCAAACAATTTTTATTTTGCGGCGCAAAGAATCCTGCACAAGAACAGTTTATTGGAAGGGGGAGAAGAATTTGCGCAAAGAAAGCTGCAGAAAACACAATTCAGTGGAGCTCAGAGGAGTGGAGAGAGGCAGAGGGACTTACAGAAAGAATTTGGCACACTAAACCCACCAAGGGGCCGCGGTTCCGCGGCAATAAGGCCCTAATGCCGCGGTTCCGCGGCGAAAATGAGGAATTGTGCTGTCATTTTTCTGGTGTGGGTTCTGTTTTGTGTCCTCTGCTTGTCTGGATGTGTGGAATTCTGATATACTCACTGTATCTGCTCCAGATTTTTACAGTAGACCGGATGCTTCGTTTTTGTCCGTCGCGGTGTAGCCGCGAAATGTGGGTCTATCTTCCCACGTCTTTGGCACTGTACTTGAACTCCGTATTTTCAACGTCTTCGCCACTGAACTCGAACCTTGTATTTTCCTGCACACTTGCACAAAAACTAATCAAGAATAACAAGATGGTTTTTTTACAAAGTATGTATTTTTTTTCGTTTTTTTTTACTTACAAATTAACCCGAATTTACACAAGGAAATAAACTACCGTCTCCCCGGCAACGGCGCCATTTGATTGATAGGATACGTGCGTGTTCAAGTTCTAGTTTAAATACCGCAATCAAGACGGTTTCGCTTGTAGCTAGCCAGTTGAGTACGGGTCGTCCGCAGGGAGATGGGAGTCTTTTTCAAAATGTTTTAACGAGTTAAGTCCTGTTTTCAGATTTTGTTGTGGTTATCTAAGTGTAAGTTGATATTTAAAGAGAGCTTGTTAGGGTGAGGATTAGGTTAGTTTGAGTTAGGAGTCTCCACATCTTTCGTTGCCCCACTTAATATCGGTGTTACGGTAATCGGCAACAACGGGGATTAGCACGACTAGGAAGGAACTTGCGAGTATAAGCTAGGATTTCCAACGCATAGTCCTTCCTTTTGGAGCTTGTCCGTCTGTTCTTGGCTCTTATCCATAACCTCCGGTTAATTCAACCACAACCGGTCTCACTACGGAATCACCGCTATCATGTAGGATAGGGTGCCGTAAGGAGCGGATTGTGGTTCAATTAACGGGAGTCGATTCAAGTTGTTGGGCAAGGAAAGAGTGAGAAAGATTTCCTTCTCTCAAACTTCCCTTATCCTACCCTAAAAAGTATAAAACTACTCACACTTCATAATACGGAAAAATAAAACAAACAAAAGAGAAAGATAGAAAGAAGGAGACTAGAAGAATACGACTAACTATTTGCGACCTCACCTTGGAGAGGATCAAGCGTAAGTATCATTGTCGTATGAATGATAAAGAAAAAGAGAGAAGAAAGAAACAATCAAGCAAATAACAACAACTACTTAACAATTAAAATTACAACAAGTAAAGAAAGAGCATTTAACAAAATAAAGAGATAAGCATGATAATAAATGGTTCTTCTTTATTCATCACTCTTCACTCAAAAGCTCACTACAAGTTTAATGGAGAAGAGGTGAGAAGAGGAAGAAGAAGTGAACTAAATCCTAGAAAAAGAAAATACAAGAATGGACCCCTTCCTTCACAAAGTTCTGGGCTATTTATAGGCCAGAGAATAAAACCCTAGGGCAACCACCAGACCACACACTAAAAGACCAAAACACCCCCCAAAAATGTGCAGGCTTGGCGCCTAAACGGCCGCGGATCCGCGGCCTGGGCCCACCTTTTGCCGCGGATCCGCGGCCTTATGGTCGAATTGGGCTTTCATCTTTCTTGGGCTTCCCTGGTTTGCTTTGTACATTATTCTGGCATATGTATTTTCTCAATTTGGCTCCCCGATTTTTCCAGAATTTCTGTTGAGGGAAAGGTGGACTTTTTGTCAAGATTTTGTCATGATTGCCTCGAGCTCCGCGTAGATCTCTTGGATTTTGTGCTACCATTGAGCCTTGTGCATGAAGGTGACATTGATTTGACATTTTGTCTTCCTAAACTGGTATCTGGCAACATACGGATGACGAGCGGAGACCGTGTTTTCTCAGTGGTTGGCAGGAACCCGGATTTTGTTGTGTTTTCCATGAATTTCACCGTTTTAGAACCGAGAACCTGTATCCTGCAATTGACTAGCAAACACGGCTCAAGAGTATCTACCGATATGCAATGTGATAAAAATTGGGCGGTATGAAAATGCAAAAATCTGATATGAACAACTGCCTACTATTCCTGCGGAGCGGCGTAGGAATGTCCTGTTCTTTTGAACCCTCTGGTTCTACTAAGCTTTCAGTAATAGCTCGTGGTTCTGGAATTTCTTCCAGTTCTACTGTGCTCCTACTTATCTGGGTTTCCAAAAACTCAGTTTCCAAGAAGTAGGCATGACGAGAAACAAGAACTTTTTGTTCCTCTTCGCAGTAGAAGAAATATCCCTTGGAGTTCTTTGGATATCCCACGAACTTACACTGTACTGAGCGTTCCTCGAGCTTGTCCGCATGCTGCTTTTTAACAAAAGCTGGACATCCCCATGTCTTAATGTTCTTAAGATAGGGTCTCTTCCCACACCACATCTCATATGGTGTAGTAGGCACAGTCTTAGTAGGAACTCGGTTCAAAAGGTATGCAGCTGATTCTAGCGCATACCCCCAGAATGATCGTGGTAACTCAGCGTTACTCATCATGGACCGTACCATAACCAATAAGGTTCGGTTCCGTCTCTCCGATACACCGTTATGTTGCGGAGTGTATGGAGGAGTAAGCTGAGAGAGAATTCCGTTCTCTTTTAAATAGTCCAGGAACTCGGCACTCAAGTATTCTCCACCTCGATCCGATCTTAGAATCTTAATACTTTTGCCGGTTTGTTTTTCTACTTCATTCTTATATTCCTGGAATTTTCCAAAGGCTTCGGACTTATGTTTCATTAAGAAGACATAACCGTACCTCGAGAAGTCATCCGTAAAAGTAATGAAGTAAGAATAACCGCTTCGCGCATGTGTAGACATTGGACCGCATACGTCGCTGTGTACGAGTCCCAAGAGCTCGCTCGCTCTTACTCCGTGTCCAGTGAACGGAGTCTTTGTCATCTTTTCTTTGAGACAGGATTGACAAGTGGCATACGATTGATATTCGAACGGATTCAAATATCCTTCTGTATGTAACTTCGTCAACCTTCTCTCATTGATGTGACCTAGTCTACAATGCCATAAGAAAGTTTGATTTATTTCCGGAGACTTTCTTTTGTGTGTATTCTGGACATTGAAAATCTGTGGTTGGTTTAATACGTATATCCCATTGCTCAATGTACCTGACCCAATCAAAACTTGATTAAGGTGAATGTTTACAACATTACTTACAAACGCAAATTCATAACCTTCTTTAGAAACTAAAGATACAGAAATGATATTACAAGTTGCGTTGGGTACAAAAAAGCAATTACGCAAAACCAAAACATGTCCATCTGACATTCCAAGGTGATAGTCCCCCACGGCCTTAGCATCCATGCTAGCTCCATTCGCAACTCTGAGGGTCATGTCACCTGCCTTCAAAACCCTACGGTTTCTCAATGCCTGCAAAGAATTACAGATATGAGATCCTGAACCGGTATCCAATACCCAGGAAGTAGAGTTTATTGAAAGACAGTTTTCAATAACATACACACCTGAAGCTGAAGCTGCAACCTGCTTCAATTCCTGTGTTCTGGCCTTCCAGGCCCTGCAATCATTCTTCCAGTGTCCTTTCTTATGACAATAGAAGCATTCTTCCTTATCCACAAGCTTCCCCGCTTTCTTTGTTGCTTTAGCTTTTCCCTTCGTATCCACTTTACTAACACCGTCCCTTGGTTTGGCGGGGGCTTTCTTCTTCTTTCCCTTGGCTTTCGCCTTGGACCTAGAAGAAGATGATCCTCCAACAAACAAAGTGGATGTTTCCCTACCTTTCTGTAGGGTGCCCTCTGCGCTCCTCAGCATGTTGAGGAGCTCTGAAAGTTCAACTTCTTTTTCTTGCAAGTTGAAGTTCAGTATAAACTGGGCGTAAGTGGAAGGAAGGGACTGGAGAACTATGTCCGTATAGAGCTCACTCTCCAATGTGGTCCCTAGGTCCGCGAGCTCCTCAATGTAGCCGATCATCTTAAGCACGTGTTCTGCTACTGATGATCCGACGGCCATCCTTGCCGAAAATAACTTTTTCGACGCTTCGTATCTTGCGATACGAGACTGCTCTCCATACAGTTCTTTTGTATGAAGAAATATGGATTCCAGGTCCATATTCTCGTGCCTCCTCTGATGTTCATTGTCCATAGAGGCAAGCACGAGGCATTTGGCCTTCGCGTTATCAATCTCCCAAGTCTTACGGATTTCCTTATCCGCGACGCTGGAAGTGGGACCAGGGACAGGGGGAGCTTTGGTGGTAAGAAGATACCCCAGGTTGTCGTAAGTGATTGCCATTTTGACATTCCTGAGCCAATCTTTGTAGTTTGGTGATCGCACGCTTTTGGCGTGTCGGATGTTCAAAGAATTAAAGTATAACCGCGATCAGGACGGTGTCGCTTTGCAGCTAGCCGGTTGAGCACGGGTCGGTCCACAGGGAGATGGTGGTATCTTACCTTCTTGTCTTAGACGAGTCAATAAAGAATCTGTATGAGTTTGTTCTAACCTATGTGTTTATCTGCAAGTATAAAGTTGTTAAGAAAAGATACGAGATTATAAGCTAAAGAAATCCGTACTCAAAACTTTGAGCCGAGTCTTGACCAATTGAAGCTAAGCAATCGGCAACAACGTGGATTAGGGGATTTAAGCGCGGTATTCGTGGAATCCGGCTTATTTACCCTTGTCCTTCCATTCTTGTCTCTTGCTTTCGCCTCCGGCCAAACCGAACGCAACCGGTCACGGTTAGGAATCACCGTTACCTTGTCAGGGTACGGTGCCTAACGGAGCGCTTGCGTATGGTTTGGGCGAAGTTCAAATGGAAAATAACGGGAAAAGGAATTGGCAAAGAAATGTTAACTTATAATACCGTATTTTATCTTAACAACAATAATTACATACATTCACAAAAGAGAACCAAAAAGAGAGGACAAAAAGAAAAGAACAAAGAAAAGAAAAGAAAAGATACAAGTAATTAAAGTGCATGGAATTAAATTGCAAGTAATAAAAGTGCATGGAAATAAATTGCAAGTAATTAAAGACAAGAATGAAAAATGCAAGAAAGTAATTACAAGAACCGTAGAACTCAAAACAAGCATGGGATCAATAGCCAACCCTTAAACTTGCAAGCTCAATCAAGAGGTTGCAAGATCAAGGGAAGGGTAGAGAATGCATGTGAAATGAAGTGCTAGTCCCGTGAGAAAATACGACCCTTGAGATCAATAACTAACCCTTAACCATTCAAGCTCAATGAAGAGGTTGAATGAGCAAGAGAAAGCAAAAATCTCAAGGGGAAGAAGAAACACAAGAGAATGATACAAAACCCTCATCTTCATTAATCTCCCACTCAAAAGCTCTCACTACAATTTCATGGAAAAAGAATGAAGAAGAAGAAGAAAAACTATACAAAAAACTACAAAAGAGTGGACACAAAATTGCACCACCTTCTCCTTTGCCCATGGTTTGCTTTTATAGGCAAAGAAAGAGACCTTTGCTTTAATTTGAATTTGAATTCATCCAAAATTTGGAGGGAAGTTTGAATTTTTGAATTTTTGAATCACATCAACACTTTATGCATTGAATGCACCATACCCTCTCGTGCTTTGTGCTTGTCCCTCTCGTGCTTTGTGTTTGACCATCTCGTGCTTTGTGCTGCCCCTCTCGTGCTTCGTGCTTGTCTGAGACATGAATGACCACTGTCATTTGTCTTGTCTCTGGAACAGGTACGCGGCACTGGACGGATACGGATGATCGGAACCCGGCTTTTTTCTGCTGGCAACAGAAGTCCTGGATTTTAGCGTAACAGTAAAGATTTTGTATTATTTGCGTTATTTTGGACTAGGAACCTGTAGCCTGTAAATATGTAGCAAACACGGATTAAAAGCACCTGCCTATAAACAAACGAGCATAAGAATGGGCGATATAAAATGCAGTTTTCTGTGATGAACAAATACCCCCAAACTTATCTTTTGCTCGTCCCGAGCAAAACCATTTATTCACAAAAGAGAATCCTAACCGCACTTTCGCAGGGAACGCGATTGCACTGAGCGTGTGCAACAAGCCGTTAAACCTCTAGGTGTCCCTAGTAGGAGGAGTGTTGTCTCCTGAGGGTTTTCAGCGGATACTACCCACAAAATCCGGTCAAGCTAGTTTTGCAAAATAACTATGATTCAAACCCTAAAGTTTTGTTTCAGAAAATAACAATTCTATTATCCTAAATCTAGACTATCGAACCTTTATTTTTCACACCTCGCTTCTTATTTAACTACAGCTTTTATATGTCTTTACGTGTAGTGCGAATAGTGTGTTAAGTTCCAGAAGGATCGAATAAAGTCATCATATCACTCAATTAAGCCCGGATAAAATTTTTAAAAGGATCACATAAGTTTTATAAAGAGTTAAGTAATTTTTCAAGCTTCGTTTTCCAGTAAAAGTTTCAACTTCAGAATTTCTATCTTCCCTAACGGGAACTAAGTCTTATTTTTCACTCCACATTTTCCTTGTTTTCATTTCATACACACCTCTGTGAACGTGCAATAGTCTTTATCATAGAATAAAACCTTCATATCTCCGCTAAAATTTTTATAAAAGCCTGTTTTTTATCAAGATTATTCTCACACAAAGAACCGTTAGGAATTTTAACTCGGAGAGAACACTTGCTTGACTTTGTTTTAAACTGGACTTTCTAGACTTCTTAGCGAGCTTTGGGCCAATGCACCCAAACCAGTTGGTTTTAGGGCGTTAGATGTAGAAACACCCCAGCGGACTTAATTGCTCAAGTTACCTAGGTCCAAAAACAAAAGACAATTTGACGTGAAAATCAGATGATTTAATACGAATGGAGATATAACCGGCAGTTCAATTATTTTTTGGATAAAAGACGTGTTTAGTGGGTTTGGTGTGTAATCATTCCAATCAAGTTTCCGATGGGTTATTTTTCAGACTTAGTTCCAATTACGGCATCAATAACATTCCTTCATATTCGCTTTACTTCATAAACTATTCTTGACATTACTTATTTCAGAACAAACCTATTTGATCCTTAGAAAATCATTTATCTGTTTAAAAGTTTAAACATGAAAGACTTGTCATCTAATTCCCAAAATTCACGACACGTGTAGTGTGATGTAAAGACGTATATCAGCTATAGTTAACTTCAAAGGAGAGTTATCTTTTAGGTTTTCAAAATCTAAACATAAGATTTAGTTATTCCTATCTTTTCAAACAAAAACCGTCGAAATGTTGAATCAGAGTTTTTCCACTAGCTAACTTGACAGAAAAGTTTTTATGTTTTTAGAAAATTTTCAGATTTTTATGAATTTTATGGATTTAAATATGCATATGCAAAATATACATATTAATGCGAAGGAAGAAAGCTTACCGAGCACACCCCCAAACTTAAACTTGACAGTGCCCTCACTGTCAGGCTACACCAAGAGGGTCAAAATTGCCGGCGCTCCCTAGAAACAAATTATATACAAAACAAAAAGGAAAACAAAAATATATACAAAAAAGGTGTCCCCCCCAAACTTAAGTAAAACAGTGTTTCCACTTTTAAGCGTTGAAGTTCAGGATTAGGGGGGAAAGAACAGTATCAAGCTATACAAGGCCTTACACAGGCCAAAAGTTAACACCAACCATTCAAAAATTTTATCGCTATAATGTACAGGTTGGTGGATGAAGGCGTAGAGAAAAGAGATGGAGAATACGCGAGACCATATGCGGAGAGAAGCGGGATATGGTCTCGGTATATGAGAGGAAGAAGAATGGCGGAAGGGAAAAAGAAGTGGAATACGAACTTGAGGGTGCAAATGGAGTAAATAGATTAGCACAATTTGTGATGA
Source organism: Agapanthus africanus (assembly GCA_030015575.1). Classification (NCBI taxonomy): domain Eukaryota; kingdom Viridiplantae; phylum Streptophyta; class Magnoliopsida; order Asparagales; family Amaryllidaceae; genus Agapanthus; species Agapanthus africanus. The sequence continues at coordinate 456,285,938 of JASDDO010000014.1, read as the reverse complement.
CCGATGTGTGAAAAGCGATTGTGCTAATATATTTATCCGTCGAGAAATGGGGTCAAATCCCTCAAGATTCGTGAGAAACCATGGGTACGCCGAACTTGGTAAACCAGACACAGGAAGTGAAAATGGTACGGGTTCTTGCAAGGTCAGAACGATGGAAAGGATGGAGGAAAGTGGTTGAGGAAGGGTATCGGTTAAGGGTTCTGGAGGGTGTACACAGTCAGTGAAAGGAACAGGATGAATTGGAAAATCCGACTCATCATCTAGAACTGTTTCATCCTCAAAAATATCCTCAAAATTCTCCTCAAAGTTAAGCTCATCCATGCACTTCTCTTCAAAATCCAGACGCATATGGGGTTCGGAAAAAACATGTAATGACTCGGGATGATGAATTGGAGAGAAATACTCAGTCAAATCTACGGGTTCATCATCCAAAATAGTCCCAGCGTCAATATCCTCTGTCAAGTGAAAATCAATATTCTCAGACACCTCTACAAAAGCACGGATTTCAATCGATTCAGGTTCTAGAGTGGAGGTGTAGAGGTCAAGAGGATTGGGTATGGTTTCACTTGGCAAGGTCCCTTCACAATCGGGTAAATCAAACACTACAAAGTCGCACAACTCATTAATCATTCTATCTTCAATTGATAAATTATGTGGGATACTCGATAGACTTTCAAAAAAGGAGTTGTGGGATTCAATTTGGGACGGGTAGGTTTGATTTGGAAGGGGGTACATCTCACTCTCTCCACTCAAATTCACAGCCTGTCCTGCTGCCTCATCATACATTGAAAAAGTTGGAGCTAGTTGAAAACTAGCTACCGGGTCATTAGGTTGCATGAGGGCGGCCATGGACGCATTCAAATCCATCATCTGTTGGCTTGACGCTACCCTAAAGTCTTCCAACGACTGTTCCAGACTAGACATGGGTTGTGAAGGGGTTTCAGTAAAAGATTCAAAGTTGTTTGGATACTGAAAACTCCCAAATGGCGGTTCTGATGCAATGTCTAGGGAAGGTGCAAAAGTAGGGTAGGATTGGTAGGAATTGAATGGCTGGACAGGAGCAGGATCAACATTTGGATAGGAAGGTGAATGGAATTGTTGATCCCAAGAATTTGTAGTGGTGAAAGGAGTGAAAGATCGGCTACGGGATTGTTCAATTTTTTCAGCAGGAGACATAAGTCTTGTGGCTACAACTAGACTTTCAAAAGGGGTATCAACGCAAGAAGGGGTGAATGTTTGAAACGGTTGATACGAAGTGGATTGCGGGGTCCAGTTGTTCGTCCTAGACGCGTCTATCCGATCTTTCAAAGAAATTTTGGGCATGGAGGGGTCGTTCGAAGTTCGACCAAAACAAGAACCATAGGAAGTTATGTCTGGTTGTGGGTACCAAACTTCGGCAAGAGTTTTGCGAGGTGGAGTACCCATGATATGAAGAGAGAAAGAGAGAAAGGCAGAGAAAAGGAGGGGAAAAGAATGTGATATTTTTTTTAGTTATATATTAACAAAAGAATGAAATATACACACAAAAAGAATATGGACAAAAACAATCACGACACAAAAATACCACACACCTAATCGTTCTAGGGTTCACCTAGGTCAACTAGACCGGCTCCAGAACTTGATTGTCGAAGTAAAACTGTGTCGAGAAGCAGGCTCAAGATACACTGATCACGAGGCCAGGTAAGTGCAGAGATAAGGGGAGGTTTTCCAACGCTTTCGCGAAGTTCCTTAATTAAATAACCCTTTCTCTTTTGGCGGTTTCGCCGTTAACACTTTCCTAGACACCCCGTAAACAATATACCGTTAAGCAAGGTTCTAAACACAGTTAACTTCTCCTAGTGAGCGCGAAGTCCTTAAGGCTTAAAGTCTAGTTTCTTTTAAATTTTGTGCGGGTAAACGTTATGCTCAAGTTCGTGATTTGTGGGCCACGGAAAAGGTGATGAAATCCTTTACCGTATGTTGTGGGGTTCGCTTGCCCTTAAGTCCGTATTAATTGATGCAATGCGCAATTCAATAAAAATTCTATAAAGAATCAAAAAATCGTTTTTTAGTTTAAGCGCGGCGCTGCAACAAATACGGGTTAGTCAATTTTTAGCGTTTGCTAGCGAACTTGCAAAGAATCCTGCAAAGAATAGTATATTGGAAGCGTCGGATTTGAGAAGAAGGTGTTAGTAAAATACGTACCGTTAAGTTTTGGGTTAGGAAACCCCCGTTGAATCAAATCCGGTAAGCTTGAAGAGTTCGCTTGCGCGGGTCAAACTACCCGGATCTTTGGCACTGTACTTTGCAATTCCCTTAGCCTTGAGCTTACACTTTGCTTCCCACAATTGCAGTTTGCAAATACGCAAAAATCTGCACTCTTGCCCACAAAAATGTTCAAAAACAACAAAAAGATTTTTTTTATTTTTATATATGTACAAAAAGAATATTAACCCGAATAACAAGAAAGAAAATACGCTACCGTCTGTAAGTGCACGGCGGCGCCCCGGCCGTCAATCCGACGGCCAAACGCGGAAACGGTGATAAACTTTAAAATTTGCGGACTTAGCAAACCGGCACCACCGCGCACTAAACTCCGGATCGTGCCATTAAACTAAATCTAGCTAACTACAAAGAGAAGGGGAAGAGATATACCGACGATCCAAGTCCTCCGGTCTTCATCTCCACTCCGATCTCCTCGCGGGATCTCCGTCCTTCTCCTCCTCGTCGGAAAGGGCACCACGAAGCCGGGTACTTTTACGGGCTCCCACCTCAATACCGAGGCAACTCGCGCATGAAGCCGGCTACTCGACATGCTCAAGATATGCTGTAGGAAGTGTAGTGTAGAATCATAGCTCACTATGGGGTTGGTTGCCATAGATGGAGGAATCGGATTAGAAAAATGGTACTTTCATTTTTCCAAAAACATGAAGAAGGAGGAGATGAAGAATTCCTCCCAAAACTAAGATGAACTCTCTCATTCTTTTTCTTTCTCTCTTTTCTTTTTCTTCTTTCTTTCTTTCTACCATTTTTCATCAAGTGAGAAGAATAAGGTGGAGGAAAGAATATCATAACAAAAACATGAAGGGAGGTGAGTGTAGGGTAAAGCAAGTGGTGACCATATCCTAACCTCATCATCACAATCTCACATCAACCTCTAATCACTTCTAATCTCATTAATGCAAATAAAGTGATGGTTGAAAAGAAAAGATGCTTTCATAATAAATACTTTTGCAAGAAAAACCTCCACAATGTGTTATTTGCAAAACTGCAAATAACCCCCTCCTTCGAAAAGGTCCGGCCGGGAAAGAACAAAGGAAAACCGGCCGGAACGGAAAGCAAAATGGCAACTCTAGAAAACTGGTCCCGTAATAAATTACAGGAAAACCCCACACTGTGCATACACACCCGCATTTGTATTCCGTCCGGATACAAATGCAATGAGACAAAATCTACACTGTACTATACTAGGATCGGCTTAAACCAAAGCCGGCTAGTAAAATCCGTTCGATCCTGATCCGTGTAATACCGCACGTATCTGATCGAACGCTGCCATATAACTATACGGCCACTAGTACAAACCGTCCGATCCTGATCCGTGCAATACCGCACGTATCTGATCGGACCCTGCCATATCTCCATACGGCCTCTACAGCGTTTCGCCCGAAAGCTTGAGTAACTGAAAGTGTGGTGGACTCTAAAGACTCGTCAATACTATGGCTGTGGATTTAACCACTAGCACGTCAGAGTTATAAGCCAATACGTGACGGGCCACCAGCTATTGACTAAAAGGGACGTCGATGAGGAAGCTCACCCCGACACCCAACTGAGCCTGTCAGTGACAATATCCGTACAGTCCGGTCCGTTCGTCTATGAGCATCGCATGGCGGGCCTAGGGGGTTGGTAAAAGTCAGACCCCCAAAAGCGGTACAAGTCGTGTCGGAGTGTAGCCCAGAACACCCTGAGATACTACTGGAATACCTACCAGTAAATCTCCTGCCTTGGCCAAGGTCTTTGTGTAATGGCTCTCCTAGACACAGCGCGACCTCACCCCCAATACCGGGAGAGACGAAACCCCCGAAGATCCGCTCACTGCCTCCATGTGGCTCGGGACTGTACCCAACTAAAACCTGTTTGCACGAATCCTTTGAGCCGTGGTAGAGTAGTAATCAAAGTACAGTGGGAACTCACACGAGACAAATGACGATCCCCAGGTCGATGAACTAACCTGTACACATGTCACCTGGGAACTGCTATCTGACGTCAGGTATAAGACCAACTAGCATGTTCCCGGCGAGTCCTGTCCGGTGTACTCATAACCCAATGAGCACCTGTATACATCTTAGGTGAACTAACTGACACCAGTGGCTTGTGAGACCGGCCACCGCCTCTCGTCGGGGTCTCGACTGTATACACTAGTCTACTCTGGAGTATCGATGCCCTGTCTCGAAACTCCCACGACTAGGGACCTTTTAAGGATGTGCTTATAGACTCCAGCTCTCACTTATATGATCGCCCTCATACTGCTGGCAGTCAAGCAAGAATCCAAGGGGCTCTATCAACGTGCAATAGCGACATGTCAGGTCACCTAAAGCAGTACACGATGATAAAGGTAAACCAGATAGCATACTATCATCTCGAGCAAGACTGTCCTACCGGGATAGGTCCTCCCTCAATCATTGCAATCACGTGCCTGTGATCCAATAATTGACTCTGAGGGCACTATCTCCAACAATCTCCCACTTGCACTCAAGGCTAATTATTGCGATGTCGCATACTCACAGCCCGTGTGATACCGAACACCCAACTCCCCTACTAGTCAGTTTCACAAAATCCGTTTGCGAAACTATTGCGTTCGAGGAATAGCCTCAGTGAGTGGATCCGCCTTGGACCACCCGTCCAAAATACTGCCCCTCGTCAGAAGGAAAACTATAACTCTGACAACCTCCTTGTCGTCCAGGTCACCTTGGAAGCCTGGAATGATAACTGTTTCCCGAATGGGGCTGTCGTTATCATATCCCTAGAACATCCACTTATGTTCTAAAACTGCTTCCTACCGTTTCTCCAGGATTGGATTAATGTCAACTTATTGCATCTAGTGCAAGAACAACATCTGGTGTGGTACTTGACATCTCACGATTGACTCAATTGCCTGAGCAAGTGATCTGCCAATCATGCACGTCCCTCTCCCCTTTAGTCTGTAAGACACCTTTAGAGAGGGTGACTCCATCCCCTGCAGGTACACTACCGTGCCAGGAGTCGTCCATTCTAAATACTCTTAGAATGCTGTCAAAATACCCTGATTGGGAAACCACCCAAATCTAGATCTAAAACCATGGATCTAGTAACCAGTATGTCTGATATAATGTCCAAGTCCTGTGTGGAGAAACCACTGTGTGACGACCAAAGTATAACCGATCATAGTATAGGAGTTTCCTTTCCTACTACCTTCTCAACAGATCCATCCCCTATTCTGATGACGTCAAACCTATGACTGTCACATCAGAAATAGATGATCTATCTCCGCTACATCTGCTTTAGTCTATAAATAGACATAAGCCTGATGTCCACCAATGCTTCCGCTGCTCCCACTGACTACGACAACCCTCTGGCAGAGTCATATACCCGTACACTTCTGAAGCTAGTTCAGAACAACGCTATACTCATCCTCCTGCCGGGTCTCGCAGCCTGGAACAACAACAATGGCAAGTGTGGGTAAACAAGAACTTCCCTGTCACCGTCCTTGAGGCTACCGAAGTACCTCTCGGGTGCCTGAAGTTACCCACCTTATCTGCGGAGTGGCCAATGGAATGTCAATTCAGATTGAATCTTTAGGTTCCTTATCAAATCTTCAGTAATCGTTTGCGGTTCTGGAATCACTTCCAGTTCTACCATACTCCCACTGCTGTTTTTGAAAAAATCCATTTTTGTTAAAACTGTGGCGAGTCAAGATGGTAGAAAATCAACCCTCGTCATAGCCTGGGTCAACCCACAAACAGCTATTACAGAAACGTGCCTTGAGTTATCCAGAGTCTGGTTTTAATCATAAGCCAGACAACTCCCCGTACCTTAACAACGTTAAGATATGAACTGTTCTATATCCAATATAGAACCAGAGGCACTGATTTAATTGAACCAGATTCAAATCATGCAGCTGTCTCCAGTGCATGTGAACTAAATGGAAGGAGGCCGATCAGCGTTACTCAACTTAGGAATGCTTCCAATTATGAGTAACCTGAAAGAGAAGCAATTTCTCTTTATCATTACTATCAACTGAATACCATACACAAGTATCTACATCTTCGATCACTATGCAGAATCACGATACTTGCAATACCTGGTTCTCTACTTTATTCAAATACCTATAACTCCTCAAAACTTAGACCCTGTGTTTCAACGAAACACATGTCTAAGAACTAGAGAAGTTAAAAGTAAACAGAATATAGTGTGAGGACCAACCCCTCTGTCCTGATGGACCCTGGACAACATACAATACTCTGTATAAGTCCCTTGAGTCAGATAACTCATTCACTGTGTGTCGTAGGTTGAAAACTGTACTTATGGTTAAGAAGAATTACACCGCTGTTCAATGCTCCTTACCTAACCATCCACTGATATAGGTAAATGTCATCGACATAATATCAAAAGGTATATCTCACTCTATGAAAATAGACGTACAGATATATCAATTTGAAATTGGTGCACAACAGCGGATATTCAAAACCAAATATTTGCCGACCGGCAAACAACCCAGGTGGCATCCTCAAATATCACCAATTACAACGAATCCCGATATAATGAGGATGATCACCTAATTCCCAATAACTTACTCCCACTCATCATCTGTAAAACCATACAGATGTGAGAATCAAACCTGGTAAATACATACCCTGGAGTAAGTATCTAATCGGGAAATCAGTTCTCTTTTAACATTACACAGTGAAACTGAAACATTGAAATGTTTCGTTGGGGTATCCTGGCATTCCTAGTAATGCCTCATCCATAATCCAGATTCACAACTGTAACCGTATAATTCATTGCCACCTCTCCAAATCCCTTCATATGTCTTTAGTCATTACCTTCTGTACACCCCTTTAAGCCAAATGGTTTTCTTCCTTCCCTCCCGTTCGGCACCAGCCTATGGTTTGGAAGAAGACTATCCAAAAAGCATAAAGGGTGTACTGTCCTAATCCTAGGAGCACTCGCAACGCGAGAGAAGGTGAAGATAAAAGACACCTGAATGTACTTTATTCCTATTTCTCCTGAACCAGGGTCCATCCCCGAACTGGAACAAGTTCCATTCGAGTTCGTATATAACCATACGATGGAGTATCCAAATAAACTGTGGATCTTCGTAGTGATACGGAGTGTCCTGGAGAAATACAAAGGTGATGTGGGAGTGGTAAGGAAATATTTGGTTTGGTCGTGAATATCTGTTGCAATTTACTTTGCCCTCTTACTAATCCCTTGCTTTGTCTGAACTTAATACCTTCTGTACACCATCGTTATGCTAATTGGTTTTCTTCATTCCCTACCGGTCGGCACCAGCCTAAGGTTTGGAAGAAGACAATCCAATTTGCGTAATAGGTGTACTACCCCTAAACCAAGGAGTACTCGTAACCTGAGAGAGGGTAAAAGGAAAAGACAACTGAATAACCCTATCCGTTTTCTCCAGAACCGGAAACCATCCTCGAATAAATCCCTTCGAGTTCGTATCTAACCATACGATGGTTTTGTCCAATGGAAGTGGACGTTCGTAGTAAAACGGGGTGTCCTGGAGAAAAGGGTAAAAGCAGGAGTGGCAATGAGGTTTGCAACTCTGACAATCCAAAAGCCGGTGTTAAGAAGGTTCGGTCAATTTGGTCACTGAGTCATAGTCTAGGGTCGGGTCAATGGTCGCTGCCAAAGAGAGAGAGAAAAGAAACACTCAGCGTGCACTCTATCCTAGATCAGAATGGTTACCAATTTATCCAATCTGGAAACCTCCCACTGTACCTTAAATTCTCCTCCAAACCTGAAAGAAGAATTAGTCGGGAACACCCGAGGAGTAAACCAACTCATCAGTGGGAATCGGGATCCAACTCTCATCGCACGATAACGTGACGGAATCCGCTCACGTCATCACACTCCAGAAGGTATGCGCATATCTGGCAAGTTTCAGTACTTTTGAAACTCCCGATGTGATTTCTGCCCCATGCTCTTATGACCTTGACTTTGGCCAACAAATCATAAGTCACATGTCAAGTTCTACCCGTCATTCTCCAGGTTGATTCGAATCCACCCGCACAAGCCCTTGACTTTGGCCAACAAGGCTATACGACTGTTCCAAACCAACGCATCTATCTATGCTGCATATGAATACCCCAATAGCTACCAATCACTGTGCCTTGACTTTGGCCAACATACACAGCTTGAATACTATTGAGCACCCATATGAAACGACGGAGGGCTACGAATGGTTTCTGGCGAAAACCTTTAACGTAAAGAACTTGATATCGTCGAAGGAACGGATAGCTTTTAAAAATATTGTGACGAAAACCGTTGCTAAAGAGGTCACTCCCGGTGAAGGGATCTCGGCTCTTTCCCCGTAGAATGGGGTGCAGGATATTCCAAATGAATACCACGATGCAAAGCAAAAGTAATCGGCTATAGTGAAGTTAATGCCCTGACGCAAACTTCTGTCCAAGGGGTCACTCCCGGTGAAGGGATCTCGGCCCTTGCCTCGTCGACTGAGGAGCAGGATATTCCAATGAATACCACGATGCAAAACAAAAGTGAACGTCCTTGCAATAACAGCTTTTTGAAAAGTGTTCCAACAACATCAGAATAGGTTTGTTTAACTTGCATTGATCCGAATCAACGCAGTCCCATCAATTAATCACACCACAAAGAACGAAAATATACTGATGTACGTATATGCCATCCGCATTCGCCACTGGGTCCCGTCATTACCCGTTAGGTTAGCTAACTAACGACAGAGCGGGGACTGGACTAGCGCGGATGTAAAACATATACAACATCTACTAATATATATACCAATATATTATATTTCGCTCAAGGCGTGAAAGAAATGCAACATCACAGAAATGTACAGCATCACAGAACAATACAGATATCTGGGATCCCCGGGTTTCACAGAGCCACTACTGAAACCCGACGTTCCCCTGGTCGTGTGGATAGCCTGTGCAATGAAAACCTAGACCCCTACGGGCGCGGCAAGTCACCCGCCAAAACCTGAAGCGAGGCAGCCCCCTTCAGCTCCGTGAATGGACCACCCAGCACTTCACGGAATCCGGTAACTTGGGCACCCCTCTTGGGTCAACCTGTACCCCTTACGAGTGTGGCGAATAGCCCGCCAATCCTAGAGTGAAGCCCCCTCCGTCTCAATGCCATGAGATGCGGGCTTGTTGCCCTCTAGAACTCGGCTATCCGTGCACCCCTCCGCGGGGTAATCCTAGTATAGAAAGTAAAATATACATACATCGGGTACATCGACCGCAACCAGGTCGTGCCCCAAAAGAATAATACAAACAGGCAGTGACGGCAGTCCACATGTCGGACGCTCGCCCCGCAATATCAAAAGTACATAATACCACCACAACTGTACTAGCATTGCATCCAGGCTATCCCCACGACCGATCCGCAACATCACAGCATAAACATAGAACATCAACGTGAAAGTCACGTTCGCAAATCCGTCTAACCGGGCTATAGCAGTTAGACCGGATTTACCGATCGAGTGACATTCACGGTCGCAGATATAATGTAAATACTGTGAAATAATGTGTTTGAAATATCCGATCGATCAAAAATTAACAAGTGGGCCCTCAAACAAAACTGTAGCACTCACAGAAACCCTGGGCCCAATTTTAATATTCCAAAACCCATATTTTAAGCCCAGAAGGCCTCTGAAAAAATTTGGTGATGTGATGTGAATAGTGCGCGGCGGAAGGGCCGCGCGAGGTGGGGTTTCGCGGTGGTTCCGCGCTCCAACTGTGGAGTTACATCGTCAAATTTTTACAGAACCCTTAGATTTCCCAGTACATCAATATTTTACAACCAGAAAAATTTTTCGAGACCAAAAATTTTCAACAGAAACTGATTCGAACTAAAATGCAGTTTTGGAACATTCGATCGATCGAAACAGAAAAACACATTACACCAAGCTAGACTATGTTAATGGCGAGGCTTTGATACCACTGTAAGTGCACGGCGGCGCCCCGGCCGTCAATCCGACGGCCAAACGCGGAAACGGTGATAAACTTTAAAATTTGCGGACTTAGCAAACCGGCACCACCGCGCACTAAACTCCGGATCGTGCCATTAAACTAAATCTAGCTAACTACAAAGAGAAGGGGAAGAGATATACCGATGATCCAAGTCCTCCGGTCTTCATCTCCACTCCGATCTCCTCGCGGGATCTCCGTCCTTCTCCTCCTCGTCGGAAAGGGCACCACGAAGCCGGGTACTTTTACGGGCTCCCACCTCAATACCGAGGCAACTCGCGCATGAAGCCGGCTACTCGACATGCTCAAGATATGCTGTAGGAAGTGTAGTGTAGAATCATAGCTCACTTTGGGATTGGTTGCCATAGATGGAGGAATCGGATTAGAAAAATGGTACTTTCATTTTTCCAAAAACATGAAGAAGGAGGAGATGAAGAATTCCTCCCAAAACTAAGATGAACTCTCTCATTCTTTTTCTTTCTCTCTTTTCTTTTTCTTCTTTCTTTCTTTCTACCATTTTTCATCAAGTGAGAAGAATAAGGTGGAGGAAAGAATATCATAACAAAAACATGAAGGGAGGTGAGTGTAGGGTAAAGCAAGTGGTGACCATATCCTAACCTCATCATCACAATCTCACATCAACCTCTAATCACTTCTAATCTCATTAATGCAAATAAAGTGATGGTTGAAAAGAAAAGATGCTTTCATAATAAATACTTTTGCAAGAAAAACCTCCACAATGTGTTATTTGCAAAACTGCAAATAACCCCCTCCTTCGAAAAGGTCCGGCCGGGAAAGAACAAAGGAAAACCGGCCGGAACGGAAAGCAAAATGGCAACTCTAGAAAACTGGTCCCGTAATAAATTACAGGAAAACCCCACACTGTGCATACACACCCGCATTTGTATTCCGTCCGGATACAAATGCAATGAGACAAAATCTACACTGTACTATACTAGGATCGGCTTAAACCAAAGCCGGCTAGTAAAATCCGTTCGATCCTGATCCGTGTAATACCGCACGTATCTGATCGAACGCTGCCATATAACTATACGGCCACTAGTACAAACCGTCCGATCCTGATCCGTGCAATACCGCACGTATCTGATCGGACCCTGCCATATCTCCATACGGCCTCTACAGCGTTTCGCCCGAAAGCTTGAGTAACTGAAAGTGTGGTGGACTCTAAAGACTCGTCAATACTATGGCTGTGGATTTAACCACTAGCACGTCAGAGGTATAAGCCAATACGTGACGGGCCACCAGCTATTGACTAAAAGGGACGTCGATGAGGAAGCTCACCCCGACACCCAACTGAGCCTGTCAGTGACAATATCCGTACAGTCCGGTCCGTTCGTCTATGAGCATCGCATGGCGGGCCTAGGGGGTTGGTAAAAGTCAGACCCCCAAAAGCGGTACAAGTCGTGTCGGAGTGTAGCCCAGAACACCCTGAGATACTACTGGAATACCTACCAGTAAATCTCCTGCCATGGCCAAGGTCTTTGTGTAATGGCTCTCCTAGACACAGCGCGACCTCACCCCCAATACCGGGAGAGACGAAACCCCCGAAGATCCGCTCACTGCCTCCATGTGGCTCGGGACTGTACCCAACTAAAACCTGTTTGCACGACTCCTTTGAGCCGTGGTAGGGTAGTAATCAAAGTACAGTGGGAACTCACACGAGACAAATGACGATCCCCAGGTCGATGAACTAACCTGTACACATGTCACCTGGGAACTGCTATCTGACGTCAGGTATAAGACCAACTAGCATGTTCCCGGCGACTCCTGTCCGGTGTACTCATAACCCAATGAGCACCTGTATACATCTTAGGTGAACCAACTGACACCAGTGGCTTGTGAGACCGGCCACCGCCCCTCGTCGGGGTCTCGACTGTATACACTAGTCTACTCTGGAGTATCGATGCCCTGTCTCGAAACTCCCACGACTAGGGACCTTTTAAGGATGTGCTTATAGACTCCAGCTCTCACTTATATGATCGCCCTCATACTGCTGGCAGTCAAGCAAGAATCCAAGGGGCTCTATCAACGTGCAATAGCGACATGTCAGGTCACCTAAAGCAGTACACGATGATAAAGGTAAACCAGATAGCATACTATCATCTCGAGCAAGACTGTCCTACCGGGATAGGTCCTCCCTCAATCATTGCAATCACGTGCCTGTGATCCAATAATTGACTCTGAGGGCACTATCTCCAACAATCTCCCACTTGCACTCAAGGCTAATTATTGCGATGTCGCATACTCACAGCCCGTGTGATACCGAACACCCAACTCCCCTACTAGTCAGTTTCACAAAATCCGTTTGCGAAACTATTGCGTTCGAGGAATAGCCTCAGTGAGTGGATCCGCCTTGATGTTTCTTTCTATGTCTCTCTATATCTCAAATTCACGGAGAAAGCCATCTCCCGAAATGAGCAATACCTGTCTTAGAATGTCTGGATGTCTGATGGGACTTAGCTCATAAATGAACTCCGAATCCAAACTTCTTAGACTGTATCGTCAACTGAACTTAATCAGTATCCTGCGCCATGCCACCCTCAGTATTGCCTTGGACCACCCGTCCAAAATACTGCCCCTCGTCAGAAGGAAAACTATAACTCTGACAACCTCCTTGTCGTCCAGGTCACCTTGGAAGCCTGGAATGATAACTGTTTCCCGAATGGGGCTGTCGTTATCATATCCCTAGAACATCCACTTATGTTCTAAAACTGCTTCCTACCGTTTCTCCAGGATTGGATTAATGTCAACTTATTGCATCTAGTGCAAGAACAACATCTGGTGTGGTACTTGACATCTCACGATTGACTCAATTGCCTGAGCAAGTGATCTGCCAATCATGCACGTCCCTCTCCCCTTTAGTCTGTAAGACACCTTTAGAGAGGGTGACTCCATCCCCTGCAGGTACACTACCGTGCCAGGAGTCGTCCATTCTAAATACTCTTAGAATGCTGTCAAAATACCCTGATTGGGAAACCACCCAAATCTAGATCTAAAACCATGGATCTAGTAACCAGTATGTCTGATATAATGTCCAAGTCCTGTGTGGAGAAACCACTGTGTGACGACCAAAGTATAACCGATCATAGTATAGGAGTTTCCTTTCCTACTACCTTCTCAACAGATCCATCCCCTATTCTGATGACGTCAAACCTATGACTGTCACATCAGAAATAGATGATCTATCTCCGCTACATCTGCTTTAGTCTATAAATAGACATAAGCCTGATGTCCACCAATGCTTCCGCTGCTCCCACTGACTACGACAACCCTCTGGCAGAGTCATATACCCGATTAACATGAATACCCAATAGCTACCAATCACTATGCCTTGACTTTGGCCAATTAACACAGCTTGAATACTATTGACTATTCATGTGAAACGACGGAGGGCTACGAATGGTTTTGGCGAAACGATGGAACGAGATAGCTTTTAAAAGGAGTGGCTCAAACTCCGCATTTAAAAGTTAGTTTTGAAAAGAACCGAGTGGTTTTTCGAAAGTGTTCCAACGACTTTTACTTGGTTTATTTTCTTGCATTAGTTCTTTTAATGCGTGATATTCTTGCATTAGTTGTTTTAATGCGTCCCATCATTTAATCCTACCATTGCAGAAAACAACCAAAATATGACATACGCTTATGCCATTCGCATTCGCCACGGGGCCCCATTTTTACCCGTTAGGTTACTTAACTAACGACAGAGCGGGGGCTGGGCTAGCGCGGCTGTAAAACATAAGCAACGCCTAAATAATATCATATATAGATATATTGCAATGATAGACATTTCAGATCACAGATGAATACATTGGATATACTAGGAATTCGCAATTCGTACGAGCCTGTAACGAAAAGCAGATTACACGGTCGCGGTGAATAGCCAATACCCTACCCAAGACCCCTACGGGTGCGGAAAACTACCCGCCAAGTACCCAAAGTGGAGCAAACTCCCTCAACACCGTGAGTAGGCCACTCGGCACTTCGAGATACCCGGTAGTTTGTGCACCCCCTCCATGGGTCTATCCTAGGAGCAAAAACAGTAAAAAGAAATTATACAATGACGGCTACAACCCCGACCCGGTTGTGCGGTCATACAAATAATTATTACATCAATTTACAAATTTACATGAATTGAAAGAAAAGAAAAACTCTCGTCTCACAACCCCCCGGCTATTCACCCGCGACAATCCAACGAATTCATGTACACATTCCAACAACATTACAGATCACAGATTTGTATAACCCCCACTAATCGACATATAGCGAATATGTCACGACCCGAGAATTCGACTCGTGACCGGCACTTAACCACGCAACGTCTACAGGCGTAACGCGGCTAAGTAAGCCGAACCCAGAAATCAAAACCAATAAATATAGAGTGATTTTAAAACATTTTGTAAAACAATCGTACATGTCCGAAAAACTTCCATTTATTTAGTAGAAATCCTTTTTAAGTTCAAAAGTTATAAGTTTTATAATTTTGGTAACATTTCCCTTTTAAAACATTAGCCCCGAAAAGTCGGGTAAAAGCAAGGTGTAGCAGAAATAACAAGTAAACTGAATGAAGCATCACAATATGATATACGACGCCGTAGCGAAGAATACACAGTAAAACAAGGACAATATCATAAAAGATGAGACTGCATAAAGTAACGTCGGCTCACATGCGAGCTCGACACCAGAATGTAAAATCATACATATCGTCCTCACAACTGTCTCTAAGTCAATACAGAAGGTAGATGGAGAGTACTAGATACATCAATATACAACTGAAATGATAACAGATACCGTACAAAACCCACCTAAACAGCAAAAGGGCTATCTCTGCTCAAAAGGGGTATCTGTGCCAAAAGATGCGGTAACAGCCAGCCGTGACTACTCCCAAGGGCAACCTGCAAACACTGTGGCACAACGGGGGTGAGTTGCCAACTCGTGAATAGAGATAACATATAAAGGTAATCGCAAGCATGCACATATAGCGCTACTCTGACAAATGCCAGCAGATGATATCAATGCGAGGTAAACAGCATGCATGGTAATAATGCAAGTCCTCTATCAGGTGATATGCTACAGGATGAGATGTGATAATGAATGCCGAGCATGGGGATATAGTATCTACATGAAATATCGAGGTGGACTACATAAGTATGTACGCACCACTAACCCCAACATCTCAACGCCGGTACTCCATCGGCCCTCATATCCTGTATATCCCTGAAAATCCTGAGTGCCCAACATCGGCACCCAAATATCATAAATACTCGTGTCTAGCATCGACACGCAAAAAATCCTGTATCGGGCCTCCGTCAATCCGGGTCAGCCCTCTCTCAAGGTATATACCGGGAATCCGTCAGTCCGGGTCATCCCTCTCTCAATATATCGGGCGTCCGTCAGTCCGGGTCAGCCCTCTATCAGTCCATCGGGCATCCGTCAGTCCGGGTCAGCCCTCTATCAATCCATCGGGCATCCGTCAGTCCGGGTCAGCCCTCTATCAATCCATCGGGCATCCGTCAGTCCGGGTCAGCCCTCTATCAATCCGTGCCTCAAGCACCGAGAAAACACGGGGTGATGACCCAAAATATCATATCAAGGGAAACGGGTTTTTAAATGATTACTTACTTGAAAAAGGCCACGGTTCCCAAATCCAGAAATCATATGAAATCCCAACAATAATACAAGTAACTGTGATGTGATAGGCATCAAGTATAAAATTCCAAGTCATGTCAAGTATAGATGAGCTACAACAATGTACGACAGTATGATCATGGCAGTTCTATCAGTTCTAAGCAATATATATATATAACAGGGAATGCAATATGCGATGACAATCCATGGTATGGTATATGCAGTATATAACAATAAGGTCCTATCAGCCCTGACGCATAACGCCATGCGGGCGATATCCCCGTAGATGTGAAATCTACTCACCGTGTCTCGCTCTAAGTGTATCCAACCACTTGCTTGCCCTTCTTCGCAGCGTCCGTCTCACTGGCCTGCGGACCTAAAATCACATAACATAAACCACACATAAGCTTAATTCAAAGAAACGCTACATTATGATCCAACAAGAAACCCGTGTCGCAAACCAATCGCGCGTGTGCGCGATACGCTAAAACGTGTAATCACGCGCCACGAAACTACCCCGACGCGCCGCGATACGCAGAAACCCAAATCCACTCACGTATCACGCGTGTCGCGAAGGTTTAGAAAACGGCAAAACAGGTATTTGGTCCCAGATTTTCCTACAGAACTAATCTTACAAAAATATATATACCAAAGGACCCTACTCACAAGCAGACACCCACAGAACCCAAAAAACACCAAAACACCCACTGTCTGGCCGCAATTTGCGGCCAGAATGGTGATTTTGGCGGCCGGAGTGGGGAGTCAGGGGGTCGGGTTTCATCTGGGGTATCAGCTCTATTCCACAATGCTACAGTCTTCCCAATTTCATTCTGAAATCACCGGGTCAAAAGCAGATCCAGAAAAACTCATTTTAGCACAAATACGACATTTGCATCGAATATGAAAACTGGTGGTATTTTAGTGTAATCGGGGTTGGACTAGGTTACAATGGTCTCACTAACTCACTAACAAGCTACTGAAACCCAAACACATCACCCTAGCACGAAGTTCCCACAAAACACCTCATATCACCCTAAAATACACTAAAATCCACTAACCGATGCAAAACTACACTAACTAAGCTAACTAGGGAATAAGTTTAGGAAATATACCTCATACTTAACCCTAGGGAGCTGCAGGAAGAAGAAGAAGTGAAGGGAAGAGGCTGCACTAGGAGCTGGGGCTGCTGCTGCTCACTGCCTCTGCTGTTGCTGCTGTTTGTGCTTGCTGCTGCTGCTGTTGGAAGCTTGCTGCTGCTGTTGCTGTGCCTGCTGCTGCTTCTGGAGCTGAAGGTAAGTGTGTTGTGTGAGTGTGTTGGTGTGTTGTGTATGTGAGAGTGTGAGAGTGTGAGGGACTTGAGAGAAAACACAAAAAGAGTTGAGAGCCACCACAATCATCACACAAAAGTCACCCCTCTCTCTCTCTCACCTCATTTAATGCAAGCATGGCTTGAGCCATGATGCACCCTCTCTCTCTCTCTCACAAGTCAACACTAGATCTAAAATTCAAATTAAAGCAACCTCTTAACTAATTAATTAAACTTACTTAAACTCCAAAAGAATTAATCCTATAATTAACCCACCATGGTTAATAATTATGGTATTTACTTGATTTAAAAACCCTAGTTTACATGCACATGTTTGTGCAAGCCTAATAAAATTTTGGAAAAATATTTATTAAATTAGGAAAAATATTTAAAATACAATTTGGTAAACTTTTTATAAAAAAACATTATTTAATTATAATTATACACTAACCCTTATCCTAAGGTGTTACAGATTAGCAAACGTTCAATACAAATATCACAACACAGAAAAACCCGTCAGCTCAAGTCTTTTAGAAGTTTGATCAAAAATACGGATTTTTAGGCCCCAAACACAAAATTTTCGTTCTGGAAAATCTGGGCTGAAAACAAATATTCCAAAAATCCCAAAACAACCCCAGAAAAACACTGCACTAAATTTGGACCTCGGCCGAGTCAACTCGGCCGCGGAACTGCGGCGGGAGCGTGCTCCCGCCGCGTTTCCGGGGGCGCTTTGACTCGATCGTGGGACCAAATTTCGTGGGAGTTTATTAAAAAGCCTGAGCCGATTTTAAGATAAAATTTATCAATTTTTGAACAGAAAAAAAATCGGCAGAAACTGGACATATCGGGTTTGTTTTGTGACTTTTTCTTTGATCGATCTTCTAGCTACTTTGCTAACATGTTAGGTAGAGTTTAACTAGGCTCTGATACCACTGTAAGTCCATGCTACCTCTCCCGGTACTTTCGGGCATGCGGAATTTGATGAAAAACGATTTTCTTAGAGGTGGTAACATGGACTTAAAGACCCGGATCTTTGTTAAACATCTAACTAACAACCTAACTAGGAGTTGCTAACTACTCGGTTAGGGGGTTTATACCTTTCTTATCTCGAACTCCTTCGTCTTCAAGCCTCGATGGTTGTCCGGATCGGCTTCTCCCCGTCGTCTCCTTGCGCTGAAGATAGATCCACCTGAAAGCTTCAACCTTTGGCTCCTTCTTCGAACTTTGAAGAAACTAGTTCACTCGGTTTGCTAAACCTTGTGAACTAGAGTGAGTAGAGAAGAGTTTGTATGGGATTTTATCTATGGTTCTTGGTTCTCAACTCATGAGACAAGTGAACCATAGAGTCAAGAGAGGGAGAGCAAGAGGAGGAGATGAGAGCTCAAGAACAAGAGAGAGAATGAGCATGAAAGAATGAGAGAAGACTTTTCTCATTTGGCTCTCATAATCCAAAAGCATCATAACACATCATATCAATCAAGTATTATGTGATGGTTTAAGCAACCATAGCCATATCATTTCATGCACTCATTTTGCACAAAAGAGCAAGCAAGCAAAAGTCTTTGCCATGAAATGATAGCTATGGTTATCATGATGGTCAACTAGTCAAGCCTAGTCAACCGGTCAACAAAGTCAACAAGTCAACAAAGTCAACAAGTCAACAAAGTCAACCCCTCAACAACCATGTCACCATAATACTTAATTAATATAATTGTTAATCACATATCATATTCTCATTAGGTTTAAGCAAAAAGTCAATAGTCAACGGTCTACTGTCAACAACCCTAATAAGAATCCTCTGCCTCTGTCTCTCCGTCAACTGTGCATACACACCCGCATCCGCGTTCCGAGGAACACGAATGCATACTGGATAAATCCAATCCCAAAAGGTACACTAGGATCTGGCTTAAACCAAAGCCCGCTAGTGTAAACTGTCCGGACACTGTACGTGCACAAGTGCACGGATGTGACCGAACTCTGTCGCAAAACCATGCGACCTGTCGCAAAACCATGCGACCTCTACTCTTTTGCCTAAAGGCGAATAGCTTTCTGTGTGGGGACTCTAAAGACTCGACACTACGCTGGCAGTGGGTTTAACCACAGACCGCAAGCGGCACTAGCTGTGCGTAACGGTCCCCAGGTAGATGCCGACAAGAAGACTGACGAGGTGAAACCCATCTGAACTCTTACTGAGCCTGAATATGACATTCTCCGTACAGTCCGGTCTGTTCGTCTGATACATTGCATGGCGGGCCTAGGGGGCGGTAAACGTCATTCCCCCAATAGCGGTACAAGTCATGTCGGAGTGAAACCCAAAACACCCTGAGATAACACTGGAAGCCTACCAGTATATCTCGTTTGCCCTGGCCAGGGACTACTCGTGTAATGGCTCTCCTAGACACAGCGCGATGTCAACCTCCAATACCGGGAGAGACGAATCCTGTCTAACCGTCACTGCCTCCAAGTGCCTCGGGACTGCACCCAACTACTACCTGTTTGCACGACTCCTTTGAGCCGTGGTAGGGTAGTAATCAAAGTGCAGTGGGAACACACTCGAGGCGAAGTGACAGTGTCAAGTCAGCGGACTAAGCTGTACTCATGTCACCTGGGAACTGATAACTGACGATAGGCATAATACTAACTAGTCAGTTCCCGACGAGTCCTGTCCAGTGTACCCGTAACCTAACGAGCACCCGCATACTATCTCAAGTACGACGTACTGACGGCTGTGGGACAGACCGTCTCCCACACTGGGATGAGAAGCGCATGCGCTAGTCTACTCCGGAGTATCGATGCCCTGTCTCGATAGTCCTGCGACTAGGGACCTGCATAAGGATGTGCTTATAGATTACCCAGCCCCACTAGTGTGACTGCCATCACATCGCTGGTAATCAAGCAAAGATCCTAAGGGCTCCACTAATGTGTATAGGTGATATACTAAAATAAACACATGTACACATTGAAGTAGAAACAAACCAAGTAGCATACTACTATTTTGAGCAAGATTGTATATACAAGGTGAATATCCCAAGCTTCCATTAAGTAATATACAAACTAGTATGATACAGTAATGGCCTCTAGGGCATATACACTAACATAAAATGTGGTGTATCGCCGTTTTCGTTGCTATATATCAACGACAATTGGGATACACATATTTACTTACGTTGATGACATGTGATGTTATGTTTTGCTGTGATATGTTATATTGGATAGTCGTGATTTGAATAGCCGGGGGTTTTATGTGAGATGAGGGTTTTTATTTTCATTCATGTAAAATTCATTGTATGTAATATTCTTTTATTGGGGCACTTTCGGGTTGAGGATGATGTCACCATTGTATATTATTTTACTTTTCCGCATTAGGATAGACCCAAAGAGGAGAGCACAAGCAACCGGGTTCTAGGGTCCAGTGGGAGGCCATCTCGAGGAGTCGAGACCAGGTCTCCTAACCCTAGAATTGGGAGGGTTGCTTGCCGCTCTCGTAGGGGTATAGGGATGTGGGTTTGGCTATTCATCACGCCCGTGGGATTCGTGTTTTAAAAAGGCTCAAAATAAAACACGGACCTCCTAGTATATCCAATATTTCATATGTTATCTTCTGCTGCTGATATTATGTGATGTGATCATTTTATATGCATGAGACGAATGTCTTATTATTATTATTATTATTATTATATATATATATATATGATATATAATAAACGTTGCTTATGTTTTGCATCCGTGCTAGTCCCGCACCGCTATGCCGTTAGGGAAGTAGCCCAACGGTGCATAACGGGACACTGTGGCGAATGCGGAGGACATAAGCGTACGTTGTATTTTCGTTTCTTCTGTGATGCTTAGGAAGCATAAATTATGGGACTTCATTAATGAGATTAATGAAAGAAAAGAAACCTAAAAGATGTTGCAGAATCAAATTTATAAAAAGGGTAGCTATAGTTCTTGCTTTGCATAGCTGTATTCCTTGTAGAGTATCCAGCACCTTATTCGATAAGGAAAGTGCCGAGATCCCTTCACCGGGAGTGACCTCTTTAGCGAAACTAGCAGATGCTAAAACTCACTCGGTTTTTTTTATTGCTTCTATAGTTCTTGCTTTGCATAGCGGTATTCCTTGTAGAGTATCCAACACCTTATTCGATAAGGAAAGAGCCGTGATCCCTTCACCAGGAGTGACCTCTTTAGCGAAACTAGTAAAAGCCTCAAAAACACTCCTTTTAAAAAATCACATGTTTCTACAACGATATCAAGTTCATTACGCAAATGGTTTTCTGAAAAACCTGTCGTAGCCCTCCGTCATTTCAGATAAGAATTATTTAGTATTCACGCTGCGTTTGTTGACCTCTGTCAAGTAGTAGTGTGTGGTAGATGATTAGTGCTTATCAGTAAAGCATGTGATGCGATTGGATTAGGGTAGTCGTACGACCTTGTTGACCTCTGTCAAGGGTCGTGTGGGTGGGTTTGATTCAATCATGAAATGGCGGGTTGAACTTGACTAGTGTACTATGGTTTGTTGACCTCTGTCAAGGTCATAGCGCGCTAGGTGAAAAAGTATTATCGGGAATTTCAAGTGTTGAAATTTGCAATGAGATTGCATACCTTCTATGAGATAGTTGGATCGCGATACCCACTGCGAGTAAGAGTTACTCCTGGGAGACTTTTACACATGACAATTAGCCGATCAAGTAGGTGTCTAGAAAGGTGTTAACGGGGTTATGCTTCTGGAAAATTGAGGTTTATTTTAATTAGGTCCGTGCGAAAGCACGGGGAACCTCCCTCAAAGTACCAACACTGACCTGGCTGAAAGATTGGCAAACTTGTAAGGTGTAATTAATCCCGGCTGGTCTTACCTTTTAGGGTTTGGAGGAAATTTGATAAAACCAGTGGGAGCCATCCTGATTAGATAAGATAATAACCAATCTAATCTTCCAACATCATACGCTAAAGTGTTTTCTTCTCTTTCTCTCCAGGTAGCGACCATGTCAGGCCTTAATCAAGATAATAATATGGATGTATTGACTGAACCCGCTTGTTATACCGAGCAGGGGAACGTTGGTTTCGTTCTTTCTTATAATTGTTATAAGACTGAGCAGGAAATAGGGGAATATCCGGATTCTCGCGCCGCCTAAATGAAGAATAAGAATGTTGATGCATCTTCTTCGGGTGTGTTTGTTATTGAGAATTGTTTCTCAGTTCACTCTACGTCCTGGGTATTAGATACTGGATCGGGATCCCACATATGTAATATGTTACATGGGCTAAGAAAAGGTAGGGAACTGGGAGAGGGTGATCATTCCATAAGAGTAGGGAATGGTGCAAATGTTGCAGCCAAAACAGTTGGCGCATATCACCTTGTATTACCAAATAGTAATAGATTGATTTTGAACGAATGCTATTACATTCCAACCCTGATATGCAATGTTATATCAGTTTCTTTATTGAGTAAAGAAGGATATAATTTTGTAGTACATGATAATGTTATGAACATCTTCCTGAATCAAAAGTTGATTGGATCAGGCTCATTAAATAATGGCATATACGTTCTAAATCAAACCACAGTTCATAATGTACAAAACACATACAAGAGGAAGAGCTCAGAAATGAACGAATCCTTCTTGTGGCATTGTAGACTAGGTCATATCAATGCGACACGACTAGCTAAGTTACATAAGGATGGATATTTGAATCCGTTCGAATTTTTATCTTATGACACTTGCCAGTCATTTCTCAAAGGCAAGATGACCAAAACTCTGTTTAGTGGACACGGAGAAAGAGTTACAGAACCCTTGGGGCTGATACATAGTGATGTATGCGGTCCCATGTCTACACATGCCAGGAATGGTTCCTCATACTTCATTACATTCACTGACGATCTCTCAAGATACGGACAAGTGTTCATGATGAAACACAAGTCTGAAGGTTTTGAGAAATTCAAAGAATATAAGCATGAAGTTGAGAACCAGACGGGTAAAAGTATTAAAATCCTTCGATCTGATCGGGGAGGAGAATACTTAAGCACGGAATTCCATGACTATGTAAAAGAGAATGGGATTCTCTCTCAGCTTACTCCTCCCTATACACCACAGTACAATGGTGTATCGGAATGGAGGAATCACACCTTATTAGATATGGTGTGCTCTATGATGAGCACCGATGAGTTACCTATTTCTTTTTGGGGTTATGTGCTTGAAGCAGCAGCATACCTATTGAATCAGGTTCCATCAAAATCTGTACCTACCACACCATATGAGATATGGAGTAGGAAGAAACCATGTCTTAAACGAGTTAAGATATGGGGTTGTCCGGCCTATGTCAAAAAGAAAAATCCGGACAAACTCGAGACACGATCAGTTCTTTGTAAGTTTGTTGGATATCCTAAACATTCGAATGGATATCTATTTTACCATAGTGAAAAACAAAAGGTGTTTGTTGCTCAACATGCCACCTTTTTAGAAAAGCAATTTCTTGCAAAATAAATTAGTGGCGAAGCGGTAGAGCTGGAAGAAGTTCCAGCAGAACAAACTACAACTGATGATTTAGTGGAACCAGAGGATTCGATAGTTCCCAATGAACCCCAGCCTCTCCTCCAATCTAGTAGGGTTCCTCATCCACCTGAGAGATAGTACGGTTTTCTCAATGATGGTGGGAGCGAGGATTGCATCATAGAAGATGATGGCCCGACTAGCTTCGAGCAGGCCATCACGAGTAGGGACTCTGTGAAATGGATGGATGCAATGCGATCTGAGATGGAATCCATATACACCAACAAAGTATGCATTTTGGAAGTTTCTCCTGAAGGGGTAAAACCCATTGGGAGCAAATGGATCTTTAAGAAGAAACTTGGTGTAGATGGAAAAGTTGAGACTTTCAAAGCTAGACTTGTTGCAAAAGGTTTTCGTCAACGACCAGTTGTGGACTATGATAAAACATTTTCTCCAGTGGCTATGCTTAAGTCCAACCGGATCCTACTTGCCATTGCTGCATACCATGACTACGAAATTTGGCAGATGGATGTTAAGACCACTTTTCTAAATGGTGATTTAGAAGAATGCGTGTACATGACTCAGCCAGAGAGCTTCGTAGACAGTGGGAGCAGCGGAAAGGTATGCAAGCTGCTTAAGTCCATCTACGGGTTAAAGCAGGCATCGCGGAGTTGGAACATCTGTTTTGATGTTGTAGTCAAAGGTTTGACTTCATAAAAAACGTAGATGAACCCTGTATATACAAGAAGGTGGCAGAGAGTAAGGTTGTCTTCCTCGTATTGTACGTAGATGACATACTCTTGATAGGAAATGATGTTCCTATGCTGCACTCGGTCAAGCTCTTCTTATCACACAGATTCTCAATGAAAGATCTAGGTGATACCTCCTGCATCTTGGGGATTAATATCTATAGAGATAGATCTAAACGGATACTGGGATTGTCCTAATCCAGGTACATTGACACCATACTAAAGAGGTTTATTATGGAAGAATCCAAGCGTAGGAATTTACCCACGATCTCTGGACTCACTCTCTCCAAAGAGATGTCTCCTAAGACTAATTTGGAAAGAGCTCGCATGCAAGGGATACCCTATGCTTCGGCAGTAGGCTCTATCATGTACGCGATGCTATGTACCAGACCCGATATAGCATAATCACTAAGTATAGTGAGTAGGTATCAATCAGATCCAGGAGAAAGTCACTGGACGGCTGTGAAGAACATTCTCAAGTACTTAAGAAGGACTAAATAGATGTTCTTGGTGTATGGTAACGGAGAAATCCAGGTGGAGTCCCTTACCGATTCGAGCTTCCAGAGTGATAAGGACGACTCGAAGTCGCACTCGGGATTTGTTTTACCCTTAATGGAGGGGTGGTTTGTTGGAAGAGTTCCAAACAGGAAACTGTGGCAGACTCGACGATGGAGGCTGAATACATCGCTGCCAACGATGCTGCAAAAGAAGCTGTGTGGATGAAGAAGTTCATAAACGAACTTGGAGTGGTTCCATCCATTGAGCATCCAATACCTTTGTATTATGATAACAATGGAGCTGTGGCTTTGGCCAAGGAACCCAGGTCCAATCAGAGATCCAGGCATATTCTGAGGCGGTATCACCTGATTCGGGAGATAGTTGATCGCCGGGAGATCGAGGTCAGGAGAGTTGAGAAGAAGGACAACACTGTGGATCCACTCACGAAGGCCATACCCCAGATACAATTTGAGAGACTTTTCGGGATGTTGGGTATGAGATACTACAACAGCTGGCCTTAGTGCATGTGGGAGATTGTTAGTTATGTATATGCCCTAGAGGCCATTATTGTACATATGATGTATATTGTAGTGGATGCTTGGATATACATAGAGAGGACTTTCTTGCTCGACATGATAGTATGCTATCTGGTTTCACTTTGTCTTAACATGTTGACTTGTAATGTGTTACTGTCTTGCTCTCACATGTTGATAAAGCCCTTAGGATATGTACTTGACTACTAGGACTATAATGGAGATCATACTAGTGGCACCACGGTAGTCCACGATTACATCCTATAATTGTTCCTAGTCGAGGGTGTATCGAGACAGGGCATCGATACTCCAGAGTAGACTAGCGTATACGCATCTTGACCCATAAGATAGGCGATGGATGATCCCACATCCATTGGTGTTTGACATCGAAGATGGTATATGGGTGCTCAGTGGAGACTAGGTACACTGAACGGACTTGCCGAGAACTCCTAGATGGTATTATACCAATCGTCAGATAGCAGTTCTCTGGTGACACTGGTACAGGTTAGTCAGTAGACCCGAGTTCGTCATAGAGTCTTGTGTGATTCCCACTGTGCTTTGATTTCCACCTTACCACGTTCAAGAGAATGTGCAAAATGGTGGCTTTTGGGTACAGTCCCGAATCACATGGAGGCAATGACCGATAGGAGGGGTTTCTTCTCTTCCGGTATTGGGAGTTGATGTTGTGCTGTGTTCGATTGGCTGTGACTGGAAGTCCCTGGCCAGGGATGATATGGAGATCTACTGGTATGTGTTATCAGTAGTTTCTCGACCCGTTATGAGCCTCACATCGACACGACTTATCGGTTTCTGGGGTCTGACGTTCACCACCCCTAGACTGGATATGCGACATATCAGGCGAAGAGACCGGACTATACGGTAGTGTTACCGATTGGATTCGCAGGAGTATGTACAGGATTGCTTGTTGATCTTCTGGTCGCTCAATACCCGATTGGCCGTTATGTTTAGCTGACCGCTTACGGCTTGTGGGTGTTTGATATGATCATCACCTACTGCCGGCGTATTGACGAGTCTTTAGAGTCCTACACAGAGGTTTCCGGGCTCAGCCAAAACGGAGTAGGAGCACATATGAGATATGTACGGGACCGAGATTGATACATGTATGTGATACCGTATTCTAATCTCGCGATATGTGATATCGGCCGGGTATATGTGATATAGCCGTGTTATCGGATCAAGTGTTGATTCGATAAAATGATACATGTTGAATTAGTCGGTTATATGTGATATAGCCGGATTATTAAATCAAGTATTGATTTAATAATTAAATGTATAATTATATATTTGATATATTAAATTACCTTAACTAATATATTACTCACTTAAGTTTTTCTTATTCTCACTTTGGATACATTTAACATATATGTGATATATGTTTATTGTACTATTTTCTTTTGTTACAAAATTATATATATATGATATGTATAATTGTGACATGTTAGGTTATACATGTAACATGTGTGTATGAGAATTACACCATGCTATTGTGATAAATGTTGAGTTTATATTTATTTTAGCAAATTCAAAATTGTGGAGAATTAGTCATGAGCTTAGATGAAGCTTGTAGAACATTGACTAAGTCAACCAATTTTGTTTTGGCTAAGATATTTATTAACCTAACCCTAATCACTTAGCCATGGTTTATTCTCTACATGGGTTAAGGATGACATAACTCACCATGGTTGCATTTCTAACCTCACCTCAATTATTCATTTTCATCACTTGAGCTTCTTCTTCTTCATCTCATTTTCTAGCTTTCTTGACTTGGAGAAAGTGATGAAAATTAGTGAGAAATAAAAAACTAAAGAGAGCCCACTTCCTACTTCATCATCATCTTCTAAACTAGCCCTTTAGATTAGGGTGTTAGCTTCACTAATTTCATATTAGTGAAGAGATAGCTTGTGTTTGTGTTTCTCAAAGTAGATCATCATGGATTTTAAAGACTTCAAGCAAGCATGCAT
Source organism: Agapanthus africanus (assembly GCA_030015575.1). Taxonomy (NCBI): domain Eukaryota; kingdom Viridiplantae; phylum Streptophyta; class Magnoliopsida; order Asparagales; family Amaryllidaceae; genus Agapanthus; species Agapanthus africanus. The sequence goes on along the minus strand of JASDDO010000014.1, from coordinate 456,258,540 downwards.
CATACACCATGTGGAGCCTCTCAAGAGTCCGGGAGCTCGATGATCGCAGCGAAGGGACCACAACAAGGAGCTATAGAAGTGAAGGAACGGACTACAAAGGTTGTAATCCCTAATCACTTAGAAGTAATGTTGTTTACTTGATGTTTTCGTATGAATCTCTAGTTAAAGATCTTGTTTAGGGTTGTTTAAGCATGGCAAAAATTTTATTTGGCATGGATGATGCCACCCGAAACCTTGCTATTATGCTTAGGAACACTATAGTTTTGATTTGAAATTTTCATGGTGTTCCGGTCTTTGGGTTTTGGTGTTTCAGGTGTTGCTTGTTTTTTCTAAGTTTGCATGTGATGTTAACTTTCTGCAAAGGCAATTCGGAGTGTTTCGTAGTAGTAATTCTAACATGTATTCGGGTTATTTAGACGGCGTTAAAAAGTTTGAACGGATATCAATAAACCATAATTTCCCTCGCTGGAAATTTTCCAAGAGTTGGATTTTTTTCAAGTTTAAAATCTTCAGAAAATCATGCAAGCGATTCTGTGGACCTTCTAGAAGAACGATACCCAAACTCGACTTTTTGGATCGCGGAACTGCAGTAATACCCTAGGGTTTGCGGCAGTTCTGCGGCGATATGAGTGACGCAAGGGTCGGCCTTTCTACGGATGGTTCATAGGTGTTGTAGCATGTTCTGGGTATTTTTTGAACTCTGCTCAAGTGTTGAGCTCTTTGGGAAATATTGGGTGTTTGTTTATTCGATCGAAAAGTTTAACATCGTCTAGCTATCTGTGATTGTGATACAATATTTGGAATCCACAATAATTAGTTATGAGATAACTAGTTTGAATTTTATAAATCTAGCAGTTTAGTCTCATTTGATCGGTTGTCATGATGAGGATCAAAAGTCCGTCGCAATTACGTAGTGTACGAGGATACTCACCGGGTAACCTTACTAGATAGCCACGCCCCATAGCCCCGACCAAGTGACTGTAGGAGAACCCCATCGCCAAAAGCATCCGTTAGGGTGCTCGCGGCTGCGGTGTTCTGCCTTAGTGCACTTCATCGACGGCATCGGGGGTGTGGCCGTCTACTAAAGTTTCCGACGAGCATTCAATCAGGTTATCAGGAATCTTGTTGAATTACCTGACAGGTTATTGGAAAGTGTTTTCAATATCGAGACTAAAATGTCGGGTTTATAATTATTAGGCATGTGATGTCTAATGAATTCATTTGGTTGGGCATGAAATCCAAAGTATGTGATACATTGGGTTTATAATGTCTAAGATGGTTGCGGATTCCAGTTGTTGTAGTTTTTCACTTTCTTTTCTGTGACCGTAAGTGTAATATGTGGTGTATCGCCGGTTTCGTTGCTATATGTCAACGACAATTGGGATATGCATATTTATTTACGTTGATGACATGTGATGTTATGTGTTACTGTGATATGTTATATTAGATCGTCGTGTTTTGAATAGCCGGGTTTTTTTATGTGAGATGAGAGTTTTTCATTTTCATTCATGTAAAAGCTTGTATGTAATATTCTTTTATTGGGGCACTTCCGGGTTGAGGATGATGTCACCATTGATGTGTATTATTTACTTTTCTGCATTAGGATAGACCCATGGAGGAGAGCATAAGTAACCGGGTTCTATGGTCCAGTAGGAGACCTTCTCGAGGAGTAGAGACCGGGTCTCCTAACTCTAGAATTGGTAGGGTTGCTTGCCGCTCTCGTAGGGGTCTAGGGATGTGGGTTTGGCTATTCATCGCGACCGTGGAATCCGTATTTTTAATTGGCTTAAATAAAACACGGAATTCCTAGTATATCCAATATTTCATATGTGTTCTTTTGCTGCTGATATTATGTGATGTGATCACTTTATATGTTGAGACGAATGCTTATATTATATATATGATGATATATAGTAAATATTGATGCTTTCGTTTCTTCTGTGATGCTTAGGATGGATAATTTGATGGGACTTCATTAATGAGATTAAAGAAATAAAAGAAACCGAAAGATGTTGTAGAATCTTGTCTTAAAAACTGGTAGCTCTAGTTCTTGCTTTGCATAGCGGTATTCCTTATAGAATATCCAGCACCTTATTCGATAAGTAAAGAGCCGAGATACCTTCCCCGGGAATGACCTCTTTAGCGAAACTTGCAGATGCTACAACCCACTCGGTTTGTCTTTTGATTGCTTCTATAGTTTTTGCTTTGCATAGTGGTATTTGTGAAATATCCCGCACCTCATTCGATGAGGAAAGAGTTGAGATCCCTTCACCGGGAGTGACCTCTTTAGGAAAACTAGTAAAGGCCTCAAAAACAGTCTTTTTAAAATTCACTCGATTCTACAACGATATCAAGTTCATTACGCAAAAGGTTTTCTTAAAAACCTGTCGTAGCCCTCCGTCATTTCAGATAAGTTCTATTTAGTATTCGTACTACGTTTGTTGACTATGTTAAGGCGTAGTGTGCGGTAGCTGATTAGTGCTTATCTGCTTAAGCATATGATGCGATTGGATTAGGGTAGTCGTACGACTTTGTTGACTATGTTAAGGGTCGTGCGGGTGGGTTTAATTCAATCAGGAAATGACTGGTTGGACTTGGCTAGCGCTTATGATTTGTTGACCTTGTTAAGGTCATAAGTTGCTAGGGGCAAAATATTATCGGGAATTTCAAGTGTTGAAATTTGCACTGAGATTGCATACCTTCCATGAGATAGTTGGATCCCGATATCCACTGCGAGTAAGAGTTACTCCTGGGAGAGTTTTGCACATTACAACTAGCCGATCAAGTAGGTGTCTAGAAAGGTGTTAACGGGGTTATGCCCTTGGGAAAATGAGGTTTATTTTAATTAGTTCCGTGCGAAAGCACGGGGAACCTCCCTCAAAGTACCAACATTGGCATGGCCGAAAGATTGGCGAACTTGTAGGGTGTAATTATTCCCGGCTAGTCTTATCTTTTAGGGTTTGAAGGAAGATTTGATAAAAACAGTGGGAGCCATCCTGATTAGATAAACTAATAACCAATATGATCTTGCAAGAGCATACGCAGAGTGTTTTCTTCTCTCTCTCTCTCCAGGTAGCGACCATATCATGCCTTAATCAAGATAATAATATGGATTAATTGACCGAACCTGCTTATTATACTGAGCCGGGGAACGTTGTTTCCGCTCAATCTTATAATTGTTATAAGTCCGAGCAGGAAATAGGAGATATCCGGATTCCTATGCCACCCATTCGAGGAATGTGCATGTTGATGAATCTTTTCGGGTGTGTTCATTACCGAGAACTGTTTCTCAGTATCCTCTACCTCCTGGGTATGTGATACCGGATTAGGTTCCCACATATGTAATTTGTTACATGGGCTACGAAAGATAGAGAACTGAGATTGGGTGATATGTCTCTAAGTGTTAGAGAATGGTGCAATTGTTGCAGCCAAGTTAGTTGGCATATATCACCTTGTATTACCAAATGGTAAATACATTGATTCTAAACAAATGCTATTAGATACCGAACCTGATATACAATATTACATTAGTTTCTTTATTTAGTTAAAGAAGGATATAATTTTGTATTGGAGGATAATTTTGTGAACATTTTCCTGAATCAAGAGTTGATTGGATTAGGCACGTTATGTAATGGCATATACGTTCTAAATCAAACCACAGTTCAAAGTATCTAGAACACACACAAGAGGAGCAGTTCAGAAATGAACGAATCCTTCTTGTGGCATTGTAGACTAGGTCATATCTATGCGACACGACCAGCTAAGTTACATAAGGATGAATATTAGAATCCATTCGAATTTTCATCTTATGATACTTGCCAGTTTTGTCTCAAAGATAAAATGACCAATACTCCGTTTACTAGAAACAGAGAAAGAGTTATTGAACTCTTGGGATGGATACATGATGATGTATACGGTCCTATGTCTATAAATGCCAAAGTTGGTTCTTCGTACTTCATTATATCCCCTGATCTTCTCTCATGATTCGGACATACGTTCCTGTTGAAACACAAGTCTGAAACTTTTGAGAAATTCAAGGAATATAAGCATGAAGTTGAGAACCAGACGGGTAGAAGTATTAAATTCCTTCGATGTGATCGAGGAGCAGAATACTTGGGCATGGAGTTCCTGGAGTTTCTAAATAGAGAATATGATTCTCTCTCAGCTTACTCCTTCGTATACAGCACAACGGTGTATCGGGGCGGAGGTATCGCATCCTATGAGATATGGCGCGCTCTATGATGAGTACTGCTGAGTTACCTGTTTCCTTTAGGTGTTTACTTGAGAAGTTGCATACCTATTGAATGGGGTTCCATCCAAATCAGTGCCTACCACTCCATATGAGATATGGAATGGAAAGAGACCGTGTCTTAAAAGAGTTAAGATATGGGGTTGTTCGACCTATGTTGAAAAGCAAAATCCGGACAAGCTCGAGGCAAGGTCAGTTATGTATAAGTTTGTTGGATATCCTAATCATTTGAGAGGATATATCTTCTACCAAACTGAGGAGCAAAAGGCGTTTTGTTTCTTAGCATGCCACCATTTTAGAAAAGGAATTTCTTGTAACGAAATTAGTGGACATGAGGTAGAACTGGAAGGAGTTCCAGCTAGACAAACTAGCAGCTGATGATTTGGTGAAACCAAAGGATTCAATAGTCTCCAACGAACTTCAGCCTCTCCTCGAATCTGATAGGGTTCCTCATCCACTTGAGAGATACAACGGTCTTCTCGGTGACAGTGGGAGCGAGGATTGCATCATGGTAGATGATGGCCCAACTAGGTTCAGGCAGGCCATTATAAGTGGAGACTTTGTGAAATGGCTGGATGCTATGCGATCAAAGATGGAATCCATGTACACCAACAAAGTATGACTTTGATTATTGCACCTGAAGGGGTAAAACCCATTGGGAGAAAATGGATCTTGAGAAGATTCTTGGTGTAGATGGAAAAGTTGATACTTTCAAAGCTATGCTTAAGTCCATCAGGATCAATGTGCGCATCGCGGAGTTAGAACATCTGTTTTGATGTGGTAGTCAAAGAGTTTGACTTCATCAAAAAGGTAGATGAACCTTGTATATACAAGAAGGTTGTAGAGAGTAAGGTTGTCTTCCACGTATTGTACGCAGATGACATACTCTTGATAGGAAATGGTTTCCTATGCTACATTCGGTCAAGCTCCTCTTATCACGACGATTCTCCATGGAAGATCAGGATGATACCTAGTACATCTTGTAGATTATGATCTATGGTGATAGATCTAAGTGGATGTTGGGAGTGTCCCAAATCCAGGTACATTAACACCATACTAAAAGGTTTAGTATGGAGGATTCTAAGCATGGTGGTTCGCCCACTTACCCAAGAATCACTCTCTCCCAAAAGATGTCTTCTAAGGCTGATTTGGAGAGAGCTCGCGTGCAAGAGATACCCTATGCTTCGGCAGTAGGCTCTATCATGTATGCGATGTTATGTACCAGACCAGATGTAGATGATTCACTAGGTGTAGTGATAAGGAATCAATCGGATCTTGGGAGAATCATTGGAAAGCTGTGGAGGGGATTCTTAAGTACTTGAGAAGCACTAAAAGAATGTTCTTGTTCGAGCTTCCAGAGTGATAAGGTCGACTGAAAGTCAGTCACAGGCATTGTCTTTACCCTCAGTGGTGGGACGGTATGTTGGAAAAGTTCCAAGCAATATACCGTGGCATACTGGACGATAAAGGCTGAATACATTGCTACCGACGATACTACCAAAGAGGTTGTCTGTACATTTCTTGTTCATGAGATGAATATGGTTCCTACCATTGAGCGTCCAATAATTGTTATTGTGACAACAATGAAGTTGTGGCTTTGGCCTAGGAACGCAGGTCCCATCAGCGTTCCAGACATATTCTGAGGCAAGTATCACCTGATCAGGGAGATGATTGATCACCTAGGGATCGAGGTCAGGAGAGTTAACGTGAAGAATAACATGGCGTATCCACTCACAAAGGCTTTTTCCTAGAGAGACTTCTATAGGATGTTGAGTATGAGATACAACAACAAATGGCCTTAGTGCAAGTGGGAGATTGTTAGTTATATGTATGCCCTAGAGGCCATTACTGTACATGCGATGTATATTATAGTGGATGCTTGGACATATATAGGGAGTACTTTCTTGCTCAACATGATAATATGATATCTGGTTGCTCTTTATCTTAACATGTACATTTATTGTCTTTCTATTACATGTTGATAAAGCCCTTAGGATGAGTACTTGACTACCAGGATTATGATGCAGATCATACTAGTGGGGACAGGGTAGTCGGTAAGTACATCCTTCAAATGTTCCTAGTTGAGGGAGTATCGAGACAGAGCATCGATACTCCATAGTAGACTAGCGTATACGCTTCTCGACCCATATGATGGGCGATGGATGATCCCACATCCATTGGTGTTTGACAACAGAGAAGGTATACGGGTGCTCAGTGGAGACTGGGTACACTGGACGGACTCGCCGAGAACTCCTAGATGGTATTATACCTATCGTCAGATAGCAGTTCTCTGGTGACACTGGTACAAGTTAGTCTGTCGACCTGAGATCGGCATAGAGTCTTGTGTGATTCCCACTGTGCTTTGATTTCAACCATACCACGTTAAAGAGATCGTGCAAAAAAGTGGTTTTTGGGTACAGTCCCGAGTCACATGGAGGCAATGAGCGATAAGAGGGGATTTCGTCTCTCCCGGTATTGGGGGTTGATGTTGCGCTATGCTTGATTGGCCATAACAGGAAATCCCTGGCCAGGATTGCTGAGATCTGTTAGTGTATATGCCCTAGAGGCCATTACTGTATCATACTAGCTTGTATATTACTTGATGGAAGCTTAGGATATTCACAGTTGTATAGACAATCTTGCTCAAAATGGTAGTATGCTACTTGGTTTGTCTCTACTTCAATATGTGCATGTGTTTCTTTTAGCATATCGCTTATATACATATTAGTAGAGCCCTTAGGATCTTTGCTTGATTACCAGCGTTATGATGGCGCTCACACTCGTGGAGGCTGGGTAATCCATAAGCACATCCTTATACAGGTCCCTAGTCATTGGACTATCGAGACAGGGCGTCGATACTCCGGAGTAGACTAGCGTATGCGCTTCTCAACCCAGCGGGGGAGACGGTCTGTCCCACAGCCGTCAGTACGTCATACTTGAGATAGTATGCGGGTGCCCGTTAGGTTACGAGTACACTGGACATGACTCGTCGGGAACTGTTGGTTGGTATTATACATATCGTCAGTTATCAGTTCCCAGGTGACATGAGTACAGCTTAGTCCGCCGACTTGACACTGCCACTTCGCCTCGAGTGTGTTCCCACTGTACTTAGATTATTACCCTACCACGGGTCAAAGGAGTCGTGTAAACAGGTAGTAGTTGGGTGCAGTCCCGAAGCACTTGGAGGCAGTGACGGTTAGACAGGATTCTTCTCTCTCGGTATTGGGGGTTGACATCGCGCTGTGTCTAGGAGAGCCATTACACAAGTAGTCCCTGGCCAGGGCAAGCGAGATATACTGGTAGTTTTCCAGTGTTATCTCAGGGTGTTCAGGGCTACACTCCGACACGACTTGTATCGCTATTAGGGGACTGATGTTCACTGCCCCCTAGGCCCGCCATGCGATGTATCAGACGAACAGACCGGACTGTACGGAGATTGTCACATACCGGCTCAGTAGGAGTTCGGATGGGTTTACCTCATCGGCCTTCTTATCGGCATCTACCTTGGGACCGTTACGTACAGCTTGTGCCGCTTGCGGTCTGTGGTTAAACCCACTGCCAGCGTAGTGTCGAGTCTTTAGAGTCCCACACAGAGAGTTTCCCTGCACTGAGCGAAACGTGTAAAGGCCGTATGGTTTTACGGCAGGGCTACGATCACTTACGTGCACTTGTGTGCGTATGCTGTTCGGGTAGGCAATACTAGTGGGCTTTGGTTTAAGCCAGATCCTGGTATTGCACAGATGGATTTGATTTATCTTCTGTGCATTCGCATTCTACGGAATGCGGATGCGGGTGTGTATGCACAGTTTTGAGGAGCGATGAAGGAGGAGGTGCCCCATTAGGGTTTTGGCAGTTGGTTCGGCCAAAACCTTAATGTGGCACACTCATTAGGGTTTTGACAATTCGTTTGGTCAAAACCGTTATGAGCCGGAGACATTGTTTACTAATCCTTTTAGTGATAGATTAGTGATGGCTAATTGCATTCACCATTTGACCACTTAGACCTCTCTTGACTTTGTTGACCCGTTGACCGTGTTGACCATTGACCTTCAAGAGAGATCTACACTCTTCTTCCATTTTCTTTTTAATTCTTGAGTTATGATAATGGTCAATTCAATGTGCCATCAACTCTATCATGATAGGATTAGTAATGATGATTTTGTGTATTATTGCAACCTTGGTTCATTTCATTTGGCTTAATCATTTTTCATTATTCTTTTCTCATTCTCTCTCTTGAAATGAGAAGAAAAGAAAAGCTCCATGGTTGCTAAGCTTTCTCCTTCTTCTTCCTCCTCTTGATCTCTTCTTTTGATCTCATGTGTTGAGAGAAAAAGAATCCATATAGACAAACACTTCCATCTTTCTCCTCTACACAACCTAAGGCATTTAGATTAGCAATCTCTTTGTCCTAGTTGCCTTGGCTTGAGGCGGAGCTTAGTGTACAACTCTCGGGTGGATCGTCTTCGACTCAAGAAGGCCGCGGAGGTGCCCAAGGTCCGGATCGACGCTTGGAGCTTGGATGGACGAGTGGGACAGCGGAACGAAGACCCGAAGGACCGGTTCCGTGAGGTATACTTTCTACAACATAGTAGATAAAACCTCTAGTTGTTTACTAGTTTCTAGTTTAGCAAAGATCCTTGCTTTTGAGTCCATGTTGCCTTGTGCCAAATTATTATTTTTTCGCCGTTTCCGCCTCCCCATAAGAACCGGGGTGAGCAACGTGGACTTACAGTGGTATCAGAGCCAGGCTAAACATAAACTAGTAAGTTAGCAAAGTGTTTAGAATATCGATCGGAAAAAAGACGCAAAACACGTCCGCAAAACCTCAAGTTTCTGTCGATTTTCATACTGCTCAAAAAGTGATTTAAAATATACGAAAAATCGTCTCACGGTTTTATGAAAACACTTCAGAAAAAAGATCCAGTGAATCGATCAAACGGCCGCGGTTCCGCGGCAAAGACATGCTCATTGCCGCGGTTCCGCCGCCGTTTTGACTCGGCACTGGATCGGATTTTGTGCAGTGTTTTAGTTTGACTGTTTTGGGATTTTTAAGACATGTTTTTTCTACCCAGTCTTTCCAGAGAGCAAATTGACTTTTGGGGTGGTTAAAAATCCGTATTTTGATCGATATTCCGTACTCTTTGGCTAATGAATATTATCTGTGATATAATATATGTATTGAACGTCCGCTAATCGCTATACGTCGATTAGTGGGGGTTATACATATCTGTGATCTGTAATGTTGTTGGTTTGTGGATATGAACTCGTTGGATTGTCGCGGATGAATAGCCTGGAATGGGTGTGAGATGAGAGTTTCTTTTTCTTTCATTCATTGTAAAATATGTAAATTGATGTAATATTATTTGTTTGGCCGCACAACCGGGTCGGGGTTGTAGCCATCATTGTATAATTTCTTTTTACTGTTTTTGCTCCTAGGATAGACCCAAGGTAGGGTGCATAAACTACCGGGTATCTCGAAGTGCCGAGTGGCCTACTCATGGTGTTGAGGGAGGTTGCTTCGCTTCGGGTACTTGGCGGGTAGTTTGCCGCACCCGTAGGGGTCTAGGGTGGGGTTTGGCTATTCATCGCGACCGTGTAATCCGTTTTTCGTTGCAGGCTCGAACGAATCGCGGATTCCTAGTATATCCAAAGTGTTCATCTGTGATCTGTAATGGCTATCATTGCTATATATTTATATATGATAACTATTTAGGTGTTGCTTATGTTTTGCATCCGCGCTAGTCCAGTCCCCGCTCTGTCGTTAGTTAAGTAACCTAACGGGTGATGACGGGGCCCCGTGGCGAATGCGGATGGCATAAGCGTACACCATATTTTGGTTGTTTTCTGCAATGGTAGGATTAAATGATGGGACGCATTAAAAGAACTAATGCAAGAAAATAAACCAAGTAAAAGTCGTTGGAACACTTTGAAAACCACTCGGTTCTTTTCAAAAACCAGCATTTTAAACGCGGAGCTTGAACCACTCCTTTTAAAAGCTATCTCGTTCCATCGACTATATCAAGTTCACTACGTTCACGGTTTCGCCAAAACCATCCGTAGCCCTCCGTCGTTTCATATGAATATTCAACAGTATTCAAGCTATGTTTGTTGGCCTTAGTCAAGGCACAGTGTTTGGTAGCTGGTGGGTATTCATATGTTGCATAGATAGAATGCGTTAGTTTGGGACAGTCGTATTGCTTTGTTGGCCATAGTCAAGGGTATATACGTATGGGTTCAAATTAACCTGGACAACGACGGGTAGAACTTGACATGTGACTTATGATTTGTTGGCCTTAGTCAAGGTCATAAGAGCATGGGGCAAAAATCCACATCGGGAGTTTCAAAAGTACTGAAACTTGCTAGCGCTGCATACCATTTGGAGTGTGATGATTCTGGTAGGATTCCTTCGGTTTTATCACGTGATGATATTTGGATCCCGATCCTACTGTGAGTATATGCTACTCCTCGGGAAAACTCTCACTTAACAATCAATGCTACAAACCTGGTAGGTGTCTAGAAAGGTGTTAGCGGGGCTACGCCCACAGGGAAAAGAGGTTACTTAATTAAGGAACTTCGCGAAAGCGTTGGAAAACCTCCCTCGAAGTACCGACACTGGCCTGGCTGAACGGTTAAGCAAGTATTGTATGGTGAGAATGATCCTGACTAATTCTTCCTTTATGGTTAGGGGAGGGATTCGAGAGACAGTGGGAGCCATCTTGTTTAGATAAATTAAAAACCAATCTAAACTTGTAAGAGTATCATGCTGAGTGTTTTCTTCTCTCTCTCTCTTAATTGCAGCGACCCAGTGACCGCACCTAGGTTACATCTAGATAATAAAATGACTGAATCTGACTGTTATGACTGGCAAAGGTCTGTCCAGATGTCCATTGCCCATGACAAGCTGGGACACCTCTTGACTGATCCAACCCCTGCCGTCTCAGGTCCAGTTTCCCCTGTCACGAATATTGATATTCGTAGGACATCGGAAGAAGACTGTGCGAAAGCCAAGTGCCTCGTGTTAGCCCCAGTTGATGGTATATACCAGAGGCAGCACGAGAAGATGGACTCAGCTTCTATCTTCCTCCATAACAAAGTTTTATATGGAGAGCAATCTCGTATCGCAAGATATGAGACCTCGAACGAATTGCTTCCAGCGAGGTTGTCTATCGAGTCATCTGTAAGGGGCAACGTCCTTACAGAGACCAGCTCTTTTGAGCTCTCGGACCTGAAGACCACGTTGAAGAACGGGTCAGATGCTGACTTAGTTCAACAGTCTCTACCTACTACCCTGAAGGAAACCAGGGAAGTAGAATGAAAGGGAAGGGCAGAAGTTTCGGGACTGGATGTAGTAAAAGAGGGATGTTCTTATTGTAACGGGAATGAACATGGGCAGAAGGATTGCAGGGCTTGCAAAGCCAGTAGCCAGAATTCGAAGCATGTTGTGGCTTCGGCTTCGGGTGTGTTTATAATAGAGAACTGTATGTCAGTTAACCTTACTTCCTGGGTATTGGATACCGGATCAGGATCTCATATCTGTAATTCGTTACAGGCTCTGAGAAACCGTAGGGTTATCAGGAAAGGTGATATGACTCTCAGGGTTGCTAACGGAATGTGCATGTATGCTGTATCCATAGGGGAATATCATCTAGGACTGACAACTGGGCAGATATTGATTCCGCGTGACTGTTTTTATGTACCAGGTGCGACTTGTAATATCATATCTGTATCCTTACTTTCTAAGGAAGGATATGATTTTACTTTTGTAAGCGATGTAGTAAACATCCACCTAAATCAAGTACTGATTGGGTCAGGTACATTAAAATGCGGTATATACGTTTTGAATCAAGCTCAGGTCTTCAGTGTCCAGAACACACTTAAAAGAAAGTCTCCGGAATTAAATCAGGCTTTCTTATGGCATTGTAGACCGGGTCACATTAATGAGACACGGTTGAAAAAGTTACATAAAGAAGGATACTTGGATCCGTTCGAGTACCAGTCTTATGCCACTTGTGAATCTTGTCTCATGGGAAAGATGACAAAGACTCCGTTCACTGGACACGGAGAAAGAGCGAGCGAGCTCTAGGGACTCATACACAGTGATGTGTGTGGTCCAATGTCTACACATGCACAAAGTGGTTATTCATACTTCATTACTTTCACAGATGATTTCTCTAGGTATGGGCATGTCTTCTTAATGAAGCACAAATCCGAGGCCTTCGAGAAATTTCAGGAATACAAGAATGAAGTTGAAAAACAAACAGGCAAAAGTATCAAGACACTGAGATCTGATCGAGGTAGTGAATACTTGAATGCCGAGTTTCTGGGCTTCTTAAAAGAGAATGGAATTCTCTCTCAGCTTACTCCTCCATACACACCACAACACAACGGTGTATCGGAATGAAGGAATCGAACCCTATTGGATATGGTTCGTTCCATGATGAGTAAGGCTGAGTTGCCGCGATCCTTCTGGAGTTATGCACTAGAAACCGCTGCATATCTTTTGAACCAAGTTCCTTCTAAGTCAGTGCCTACCACACCATATCAGATGTGGAGTGGGAAGAAACCCAGTCTTAAACACTTTAAGACATGGGGATGTCCAGCTTTTGTAAAAAAGCAGCATGCGGACAAGCTCGAGGCACGTTCAGTACAGTGTAAGTTTGTGGGATACCCAAAGAACTCCAAGGGGTATCTTTTCTAATACGCAGAGGAACAAAAGGTTTTTGTTTCTCGTCATGCCCGCTTCTTGGAAACTGAGTTTTTGGAAAATCAGATAAGTGGGAGCGCAATAGAACTGGAAGAAATTCCAGAACCACGAGCTATTACTGAAAGCTTAGTAGAACCAGAGGGTTCGAAAGAACAGGACATTCCTACGCCACTCCGCAGGAGTAGTAGGCAGTCTCATCCGCCCGAAAGATACTACGGTTTTCTCACAGACGGGGATAGAGAGGATTGCACCATGGATTATGGTGAGCCTACTAGCTTCCAGCAAGCCATTCAGAGCGGCGACTCGGTAAAATGGCTGGATGCAATGCGGGCCGAGATGGAGTCTATGTACACCAACAAAGTTTGGACTTTGGACTTTGCTCCAGAAGGGGCAAAACCCGTTGGCTGCAAATGGATCTTCAGAAAGAAGATTGGTGTAGATGGGCAGGTTGAGACCTATAAAGCTAGGCTTGCTGCAAAGGGTTTTCATCAAAGACCTGGTTTAGACTATGACGAGACCTTTTCTCCAGTGGCTATGCTGAAATCCATTCGGATCCTTCTTGCCATTGCTGCCTTCCACGATTATGAAATCTGGCAAATGGACGTAAAGACGGCTTTCCTAAATGGAAATTTGGAAGAGTGCGTCTATATGGATCAGCCGGAGGGATTCATTCAGAGTGGGAGCAGCGGTAGAGTGTGCAAGTTGCTCAAGTCCATTTATGGACTTAAGCAGGCATCGCGGAGTTGGAACATCTTCTTTGATGATACTGTCAAAGAATTCGACTTTATCAAAAACCCAGATGAACCATGCATTTACAGTAAGATTGTAGGGAGAACTGTGGTATTCTTCGTCTTGTACGTGGATGAAATTCTCCTAATAGGAAATGATATTCCTATGCTACAGTCAGTCAAAGGATTCTTGTCGCAGAGGTTCTCCATGAAGGACCTGGGCGATGCCAACTACATTCTGGGGATCCAGATCTATCGTGATAGATCTAAGAGGATGTTGGGACTTTCTGTAAGTGAACGGCGGCGCCCCGGCCGTCAATCCGACGCCGGAATGCGGAAGCGGTGAAAACTTTAATTTTGCGGACTTAGCAAACCGGCACCACCGCGCACTAAACATCCGGATCGTAACCATTAACAAGTCTAAGCTAACTACAAGATAGGGAAGAGAAGTATACCGACAGATCCGAGTCCTCCGGTCTTCATCTCCACTCCGATCTCCTCGCGGGATCTCCGTCCGTCTCCTCCTCGTCGCCGGAAGTTGCACCACGTTGCCTACATCGTTTACGGGCTCCCACCTCAATGCCGAGGCAACTCGGGCACGAAGCCGGCTACTCGACGTGCCCAAGATTCGTTGTAGAATATGTAGTGAGCTTGTGTCTCTTTTTGGGATAGTGGAGTTGCCATTTGTGGAGGAAGAAGAATTTGGAGAGAGGTGAAGGGAAAAACTAGCATCCAAAAGAATGAGAGTATCATCTATTTTCTCTACACTACCAATGAAGCATTTTTCCTTATGCCACACATAGTGGCCGGCCCCCCCTTGTTCATGTGTGATTGGAGAGAGAAAGAGTGAAGTCAAGGGGTGGGTGGAACCATCATCCAAAAGAGAGAGCAAAAAGGGTATGATGATCAAGAATCATTTTAACCAAAACTCCACTCCAAAAACTCATCAACAACTACCATGATGGCTCACAAAGTCATGCCATCATGACACAAAGAAAGTCAAGGTCAAGGGAGAGACAATCATGATACAATAATAAGCAAATACCCCCTCCACAAATGTCTATTTGCAACAATGCAAATAAACCCTCCTCCACTAATCTTCGGCCAATGAACGGAACAATGGAAATTGGCCGAAACGGAAAGCACACTGGCAACTCCAGAAAAAACTGGTCCCGTAATAAATTACAGGAAAACCCCAATACTGTGCATACATACCCGCATCTGTATTTCGACCGAAATACAAATGCAATGAGACAAAGTCTACGCTGTACTATAGTAGGATCCGGCTTATACCAAAACCAGCTAGTAATATCTGTTCGATCCTGATCCGTGCAATACCGCACGTATCTGATCGAACCCTGCCATATACCCATACGGCCTATAGTACAAACTGTCCGATCCTGATCCGTGCAATACCGCACGTATCTGATCGGACCTTGCCATATCTCCATACGGCCTCTACAACCTTTCGCCCGAAAGCTGAGTAACTATAAGTGTGGTGGACTCTAAAGACTCGTCAATACTATGGCTGTGGATTTAACCACTAGCACGTCAGAGGTATATGCCAATACGTGACGGGCCACCAGCTATTGACCAAAAGGGACGTCGATGAGGAAGCTCACCCCGACACCCAACTGAGCCTGTCAGTGACAATATCCGTGCAGTCCGGTCCGTTCGTCTATGAGAATCGCATGGCGGGCCTAGGGGGTTGGTAAAAGTCAGACCCCCAAAAGCGGTACAAGTCGTGTCGGAGTGTAGCCCAGAACACCCTGAGATACTACTGGAATACCTACCAGTAAATCTCCTTGCCTCGGCCGAGGGCTTCGTGTAATGGCTCTCCTAGACACAGCACGACCTCACCCCCAATACCGGGAGAGACGAACCCCTGAAGATACGCTCACTGCCTCCATGTGGCTCGGGACTGTACCCAACTAAAACCTGTTTGCACGACTCCTTTGAGCCGTGGTAGGGTAGTAATCAAAGTACAGTGGGAACTCACACGAGACAAATGACGATCCCCAGGTCGATGAACTAACCTGCACACATGTCACCAGGGAACTGCCATCTGACGTCTGGTATATGACCAACTGGCATGTTCCCGGCGAGTCCTGTCCGGTGTACTCATAACCCAATGAGCACCTGTATACATCTTAGGTGATCCAACTGACACCAGTGGCTTGTGAGACCGGCCACCGCCCCTCGTCGGGGTCTCGACTATATACACTAGTCTACTATGGAGTATCGATGCCCTGTCTCGAAACTCACACGACTAGGGACCATTTAAGGATATGCTTATAGATTACCAGCTCCCACGTATATGATCGCCCTCATACTGCTGGTGGTTAAGCATAGAATCCTAGGGGCTCTATCAACGTGTAATAGCGACGTGTCAGGTCGCCTAAAACAGTACACGATGATAGAGGTAAACCAGATAGCATACTATCATCTCGAGTAAGACTGTCCTACCGGGATAGGTCCTCCCTCAATCACCGCAATCACGTACCTGTGATCCAATAATTGACTCTGAGGGCACTATCTCCAACAATCTCCCACTTGCACTCAAGGCTAATTATTGCGATGTCGCATACTCACAGCCCGTGTGATATCGAACACCCAACTCCTTTACTAGTCAGTCTCACAAATCCCGTTTGCGAAACTATTGCGTTCGAGGAATAGCCTCAGTGAGTGGATCCGCCTTGATGTCTCTTTCTATGTCTCTCTATATCTCAAGTTCGCGGAGAAACCCATCTCCCGAAATTAGCAATACCTGTCTTAGAATGTGTCTGGATGTCTGATGGGACATAGCTCATAAATGAACTCCAAATCCAAACTTCTTAGACTGTATTGTCAACTGAACTTAATCAGTATCCTGCGCATGCCTCCCTCAGTATTGCCTTGGACCATCTGTCCAAAATACTGCCCCTCGTCAGAGGGAAAACTATAACTCTGACAACCTCCTTGTCGTCCATGTCACCTTGGAAGCCTGGAATGATAACTGTCTCCTGAATGAGGCTGTCGTTATCATATCCCTAGAACATCCACTTATGTTCTAAAACTGCTTCCGACTGTTTCTCCAGGATTGGATTAATGTCAACTTATTGCACCTACTGCAAGAACAACATCTGGTGTGGTACTTGACTCAATTGCCTAAGCAAGTGATCTGCCAATCATGCACGTCCCTCTCCCCTTTAGTCTGTAAGACACCTTTGGAGAGGGTGACTCCATCTTCTGCAGGTACACTACCATGCATGGAGTCGTCCATTCTAAATACTCTTAGAATGCTGTCTAAGTACCCAGATTGGGAAACTACCCAAATCTAGATCTAAAACCATAGATCTAGTAACCAGTATGTATGATATAAAATCCAAGTCCTTTATGGAGAAATCACTGTGTGACGACCAAAGTATAACCGATTGTAGTATAGGAATATTACTTTCTACTCTGTGTATGTTATCCAAATACCTGGATATCACACCCTACTACCTTCTCAACAGATCCATCTTCTATTCTGATGAAGTCAAACCTATGATTGTCACGTCAGAAATAGATGATCCATCTCCGCTATTCTTGCTTTAGTCTATAAATAGACATAAGCTACCTGTCCACCAATGCTTCCGCTGCTCCCACTGACTACGACAACCCTCTGGCAGAGTCATATACACGTACACTTCTACAGCTAGTTTAGAACGACGCTATACTCATCCTCCCGCCGGGTCTCGCAACCTGGAACAACAGCAATGGCAATTGTGGGTAAACAAGAACTTCCCTGTCACCGTCCTTGAGGCTACCGTAGTAGCTCTCGGGTGCCTGAAGTTACCCACCAAATCTGCGGAGTGGCCAATGGAATGTCAATCCAGATTGAATTTTTAGGTTCCTTATCAAATCTTCAGTAATCGTTTGTGGTTCTGGAATCACTTCCAGTTCTACCATACTCCCACTACTGTTTTCTGAAAAAATCCATTTTTAATAAAACTGTGGCGAGTCAAGAACAATATCGCTATTGTTCATCCAGATGGTAGAAAAGTCAACCCTCGTCATAGCCTGGGTCAACCCACAAACAGCCATTACGGAAACGTGCCTTGAGTTATCCAGAGTCTGGTTTTAACCATAAGCTGGACAACTCCCCGTACCTTAACAACGTCAAGATACGAACTGTTCTATATCCCATATAGGACCAGAGGCACTGATTTAATTGAACCAGATTCAAATCATGCAGCTGTCCCCAGTGCATGTCAACTAAATGGAAGGAGGCCGATCAGCGTTACTCAACTTAGGAATGCTTCCAATTATGAATAACATGAAAGAGAAGCAAGATCTCTTTATCATTACTATCAACTGAATACCATACACAAGTATCTACATCTTCGATCACTTTGAAGAATCCCGATACTTGCTATACCTGGTTCTCTACTCTATTCAAATACCTATAACTTCTCAAAATTCGGACCCTGTGTTTCCACGAAACACTTGTCTAAAAACTAGAGAAGTCATAAGTAAACCGAATATAGTACGAGTACCAACCCCTCTGTCTTGATGGATCCTGGACAACATACAATACTCTGTATAAGTCCCTTGAGTTCGATAACTCATTCACCGTGTGTCGTAGGTTGAAAACTGTACTTATGGTTAAGAAGAATTACACCGCTGTTTAATGCTCCTTACCTAACCATCCACTGATATAGGTAAATGTCACAGACATAATTTCAGAAAGGTATATCTCACTCTATGAAAATAGACGTACAGATATATCAATTTGAAATTGGTGCATAACAGCGGATATTCAAAACCAAATATTTGCCGACCGGCAAACAACCCAGGTGATTTCCTCAAATATCACCGATTACAACGAATCCCGATATAATGAGGATGATCACCCAATTCCTAATAACTTACTCCCACTCATCATCTGTAAAACTATACAGATGTGAGAATCATACTTGGTAAATACATACCCTGGAGTAAGTATCTAATCGGGAAATCAGTTTTCTTTTAACATTACACAGTGAAACTGAAACATCGAAATGTTTCGATAGGGTATCCTGGTATTCCTAGTAATGCCTCTTCCAGTATCCAGATTTACAACTGTAACCGTGTAATTCTTTGCCACCTCTCCAAATCCCTTCATATGTCTTTAGTCTTTACCTTCTGTACACCCCTTAAGCCAAATGGTTTTCTTCCTTCCCTACCGTTCGGCACCAGCCTATGGTTTGGAAGAAGACTATCCAATAAGCATAATGGGTGTACTGTCCTAATCCTAGGAACACTCGCAATGAGAGAAGGTGAAGATAAAAGACAACCGAATAAACCTTATTCCTATTTCTCCTGAACCAGAATCCATCCCCGAACTGGAACAAGTTCCTTTCGAGTTCGTATATAACCATACGATGGAGTATCCAATAAACTGTGGATCTTCGTAGTGATACGGAGTGTCCTGGAGAAATTCAAAGGTGATTTTAGGATTGGCGAAGAAATACCTGGTTTGGTCATGAATACCTATTGCAATTTACTTTGCCCTCTTACTAATCCCTTGCTTTGTCTTTACTTAATACCTTCTGCACACCATTATTATGCTAATTGGTTTTCTTCATTCCCTACCGGTCGGCACCAGCCTAAGGTTTGGAAGAAGACAATCCAATTTGCGTAATAGGTGTACTACCCCTAAACCAAGGAGTACTCGTAACCTGAGAGAGGGTAAAAGGAAAAGACAACTGAATAACCCTATCCGTTTTCTCCAGAACCGGAAACCATCCTCGAATAAATCCCTTCGAGTTCGTATCTAACCATACGATGGTTTTGTCCAATGGAAGTGGACGTTCGTAGTAAAACGGGGTGTCCTGGAGAAAAGGGTAAAAGCAGGAGTGGCAATGAGGTTTGCAACTCTGACAATCCAAAAGCCGGTGTTAAGAAGGTTCGGTCAATTTGGTCACTGAGTCATAGTCTAGGGTCGGGTCAATGGTCGCTGCCAAAGAGAGAGAGAAAAGAAACACTCAGCGTGCACTCTATCCTAGATCAGAATGGTTACCAATTTATCCAATCTGGAAACCTCCCACTGTACCTTAAATTCTCCTCCAAACCTAAAAGAAGAACTAGTCGGGATCACCCGAGGAGTATACCAACTCATCAGTGGGAATCGGGATCCAACTATCATCCCATGATAACGTGACGGAATCCGCTCACGGTGTCACACTCCAGAAGGTATGCGCATATCTGGCAAGTTTCAGTTCTTTTGAAACTCCCGATGTGATTTCTGCCCCATGCTCTTATGACCTTGACTTTGGCCAACATATCATAAGTCACATGTCAAGTTCTACCCGTCATTCTCCAGGTTAATTTGAATCCACCCGTACATACCCTTGACTTTGGCCAAAATGGCAGTACGACTGTCCCAAACCAACGCATCTATCTATGCTGCATATGAATACCCCAATAGCTACCAATCACTGTGCCTTGACTTTGGCCAACATACACAGCTTGAATACTATTGACCACCCATATGAAACGACGGAGGGCTACGAATGGTTTCTGGCGAAAACCTTTAACGTAAAGAACTTGATATCTTCGAAGGAACGGATAGCTTTTTAAAAATATAGTGACGAAAATCGTTGCTAAAGAGGTCACTCCCGGTGAAGGGATCTCGGCTCTTTCCCCGTAGAATGGGGTGCAGGATATTCTAAATGAATACCGCGATGCAAAGCAAAAGTAATCGGCTATAGTGAAGTTAATGCCCCGACGCAAACTTTTGTCCAAGGGGTCACTCCCGGTGAAGGGATCTCGGCCCTTGCCTCGTCGACTGAGGAGCAGGATATTCCAAATGAATACCACGATGCAAACCAAAAGTGAACGTCCTTGCAATAACAGCTTTTTGAAAAGTGTTCCAACAACATCAGAATAGGTTTGTTTTAACTTGCATTGATCCGAATCAATGCAGTCCCATCAATTGATCACACCAAAAAGAACGAAAATATACTGATGTACGTATATGCCATCCGTATTCGCCACTGGGTCCCGTCATTACCCGTTAGGTTAGCTTACTAACGACAGAGCGGGGACTGGACTAGCGCGGATGCAAAACATATACTACATTTACTAATATATATATACCAATATATAATATTTCGCTCAAGGCGTGAAAGAAATGCAACATCACAGAGAATGAACAGCATCACAGAAACAATACAGATATCTGGGATCCCCGGGTTTCACAGAGCCACTACTGAAACCCGACGTTCCCCTGGTCGTGTGGATAGCCTGTGCAATGAAATCCTAGACCCCTACGGGCGCGGCAAGTCACCCGCCAAAACCTGAAGCGAGGCAGCCCCCTTCAGTGCTGTGAATGGACCACCCAGCACTTCACGGAATCCGGTAACTTGGGCACCCCTCCTGGGTCAACCTGTACCCCCTACGAGTGCGGCGAATAGCCCGCCAATCCTAGAGTGAAGCCCCTTCCGTCTCAATGCCATGAGATGCGGGCTTGTTGCCCTCTAGAACCCGGCTATCCGTGCACCCCACCGCGGGGTAATCCTAGTACAGAAAGTAAAATATACATACAACGGGTACATCGACCGCAGCCAGGTCGTGTCCCAAAATAATAATACAATCAGGCAGTGACGGCAGTCCACATGTCGGACGCTCGCCCCGCAAAAACAAATGTACATAATACAACCACAACTGTACTAGCATTGCATCCAGGCTATCCCCACGACCGATCCGCAACATCACAGCAAAAAAAAAACATCAACGTGAATGTCACGTTCGCAAATCCGTCTAACCGGGCTATAGCAGTTAGACCGGATTTACCGATCGAGTGACATTCACGGCCGCAGATATAATGTAAATACTGTGAAATATGTGTTTAAAATTTTCGATCAATCAAATTTTAACAAGTGGGCCCCCAATCAAAACTGTAGCAGATCAAGAAATTCTGGGCCCAATGTTATTATTCCAAAACCCCACTTTTCACCCCAGAAAGCCTCTGTAAAAAATTGGTGCAGTGATCTCCACAATGCGCGGCGGAACAGTGGCGGGAAGGGGGTTTTCGCGGCGGTTCCGCGCTCCAACTGTGGAGTCACTTCATCGAATTTTTACAGTGCTCTTAGATTTTCCAGTACATCAATATTTTACAACCTGAAAAATTTTTCGACACTAAAAATTTCCAACAGAAAACTGATGCTAACAAAATACGGGTTTTGGAACTTTTTGATCGATCGGAAATGCAAACACATTACACAAAGCTAGACTAAGTTAATGGCGAGGCTCTGATACCACTGTAAGTGCACGGCGGCGCCCCGGCCGTCAATCCGACGCCGGAATGCGGAAGCGGTGAAAAACTTTAATTTTGCGGACTTAGCAAACCGGCACCACCGCGCACTAAACATCCGGATCGTAACCATTAACAAGTCTAAGCTAACTACAAGATAGGGAAGAGAAGTATACCGACAGATCCGAGTCCTCCGGTCTTCATCTCCACTCCGATCTCCTCGCGGGATCTCCGTCCGTCTCCTCCTCGTCGCCGAAAGTGCACCACGTTGCCTACATCGTTTACGGGCTCCCACCTCAATGCCGAGGCAACTCGGGCACGAAGCCGGCTACTCGACGTGCCCAAGATTCGTTGTAGAATATGTAGTGAGCTTGTGTCTCTTTTTGGGATAGTGGAGTTGCCATTTGTGGAGGAAGAAGAATTTGGAGAGAGGTGAAGGGAAAAACTAGCATCCAAAAGAATGAGAGTATCATCTATTTTCTCTACACTACCAATGAAGCATTTTTCCTTATGCCACACATAGTGGCCGGCCCCCCTTGTTCATGTGTGATTGGAGAGAGAAAGAGTGAAGTCAAGGGGTGGGTGGAACCATCATCCAAAAGAGAGAGCAAAAAGGGTATGATGATCAAGAATCATTTTAACCAAAACTCCACTCCAAAAACTCATCAACAACTACCATGATGGCTCACAAAGTCATGCCATCATGACACAAAGAAAGTCAAGGTCAAGGGAGAGACAATCATGATACAACAATAAGCAAATACCCCCTCCACAAATGTCTATTTGCAACAATGCAAATAAACCCTCCTCCACCAATCTTCGGCCAATGAACGGAACAATGGAAATTGGCCGAAACGGAAAGCAAACTGGCAACTCCAGAAAAAACTGGTCCCGTAATAAATTACAGGAAAACCCCAATACTGTGCATACACACCCGCATCTGTATTTCGACCGAAATACAAATGCAATGAGACAAAGTCTACGCTGTACTATAGTAGGATTCGGCTTATACCAAAACCAGCTAGTAATATCTGTTCGATCCTGATCCGTGCAATACCGCACGTATCTGATCGAACCCTGCCATATACCCATACGGCCTATAGTACAAACTATCCGATCCTGATCCGTGCAATACCGCACGTATCTGATCGGACCTTGCCATATCTCCATACGGCCTCTACAACCTTTCGCCCGAAAGCTGAGTAACTGTAAGTGTGGTGGACTCTAAAGACTCGTCAATACTATGGCTGTGGATTTAACCACTAGCACGTCAGAGGTATATGCCAATACGTGACGGGCCACCAGCTATTGACCAAAAGGGACGTCGATGAGGAAGCTCACCCCGACACCCAACTGAGCCTGTCAGTGACAATATCCGTGCAGTCCGGTCCGTTCGTCTATGAGAATCGCATGGCGGGCCTAGGGGGTTGGTAAAAGTCAGACCCCCAAAACCGGTACAAGTCGTGTCGGAGTGTAGCCCAGAACACCCTGAGATACTATTGGAATACCTACCAGTAAATCTCCTTGCCTCGGCCGAGGGCTTCGTGTAATGGCTCTCCTAGACACAGCACGACCTCACCCCCAATACCGGGAGAGACGAGCCCCTGAAGATACGCTCACTGCCTCCATGTGGCTCGGGACTGTACCCAACTAAAACCTGTTTGCACGACTCCTTTGAGCCGTGGTAGGGTAGTAATCAAAGTACAGTGGGAACTCACACGAGACAAATGACGATCCCCAGGTCGATGAACTAACCTGCACACATGTCACCAGGGAACTGCCATCTGACGTCTGGTATATGACCAACTGGCATGTTCCCGGCGAGTCCTGTCCGGTGTACTCATAACCCAATGAGCACCTGTATACATCTTAGGTGATCCAACTGACACCAGTGGCTTGTGAGACCGGCCACCGCCCCTCGTCGGGGTCTCGACTATATACACTAGTCTACTATGGAGTATCGATGCCCTGTCTCGAAACTCACACGACTAGGGACCATTTAAGGATATGCTTATAGATTACCAGCTCCCACGTATATGATCGCCCTCATACTGCTGGTGGTCAAGCATAGAATCCTAGGGGCTCTATCAACGTGTAATAGCGACGTGTCAGGTCGCCTAAAACAGTACACGATGATAGAGGTAAACCAGATAGCATACTATCATCTCGAGTAAGACTGTCCTACCGGGATAGGTCCTCCCTCAATCACCGCAATCACGTAACTGTGATCCAATAATTGACTCTGAGGGCACTATCTCCAACAATTTCACAGTCAAGGTACATCGACACCATACTGAAAAGGTTCAGTATGGAAGATTCCAAGAGCGGTAATCTACCGGCTTGTCACGGGATCACCCTCTCCAAAGAGATGTCTCCCAAGACTGATTTGGAAAGGGATCGCATGTCTATTATACCCTACGCTTCTGTGGTAGGCTCTATAATGTATGCGATGTTGTGTACCAGACTAGATGTAGCATACGCATTGAGCGTTGTAAGCCGGTATCAGTCGAACCCAGGGGAGAAACACTGGATAGCGGTAAAGAACATTCTCAAGTACCTGAGAAGGACAAAGGAGATGTTCTTGGTGTATGGCGGAAAAGACTTCCAGCTCGAGGCCTTTGCTGACTCCAGCTTCCAGAGTGACAAGGATGACTCCAAGTCCATGTCGGGTAATGTCTTTACCTTCAATGGAGGGGCGGTTTGCTGGAAGAGTTCCAAGCAGAAGACCGTTGCAGACTCAACCATGGAAGCGGAGTACATAGCTGCTTGCGATGCCGCAAAGGAAGCTGTCCGGATGAAGAAGTTCCTCATGGAGCTTCAGGTGGTTCCTACCATTGTTGATCCAATACCGCTGTATTGCGACAACAACGGCGCTATAGCTTTAGCGAAGGAACCCAGGTCCCATCAGAAGTCCAGGCACATTTTGAGGCGGTACCACCTGATCAGGGAGATCGTAGATCGCCGGGAGATCGAGGTGAAGAGAGTAAATACGGAGAACAACACTGCAGATCCATTCACGAAGGCCCTACCCCAGACTCAGTTCGAGCGGCTGATCGAGATGATAGGTCTTCGATACGCTAGTACATGGCCTTAGTGCAAGTGGGAGATTGTTAGTGTATATGCCCTAAAGGCCATTACTGTATCATACTAGCTTGTATATTACTTGATGGAAGCTTGGGATATTCACAGTTGTATAGAAAATCTTGCTCAAAATGGTAGTATGCTGCTTGGTTTGTTTCTTTTCTTCAATATGTGCATGTGTTTCTTTTAGCATATCGCGTATATACATATTAGTAGAGCCCTTAGGATCTTTGCTTGATTACCAGCGTTGTGATGGCGCTCACACTCGTGGGGGATGGGTAATCCATAAGCACATCCTTATACAGGTCCCTATTCGTTGGACTATCGAGACAGGGCATCGATACTCCGTAGTAGACTAGCGTATGCGCTTCTCATCCCAGCGGGGGAGACGGTCTGTCCCACAGCGGTTAGTACGTCGTACTTGAGATAGTATGTGGGTGCTCGTTAGGTTATGAGTACACTGGACATGACTCTCGGGAACTGTTGGTTGGTATTATACCTATCGTCAGTTATCAGTTCCCAGGTGACATGAGTACAGCTTAGTCCGCCGACTTGACACTGTCACTTCGCCTCGAGTGTGTTCCCACTGTACTTAGATTACTACCCTACCACGGCTCAAAGGAGTCGTGTAAACAGGTAGTAGTTGGGTGCAGTCCTGAAGCACTTGGAGGCAGTGACGGTTTGACAGGATTCGTCTCTCCCGGTATTGGGGGTTGACATCGCGCTGTGTCTAGGAGAGCCATTACACAAGTAGTCCCTGGCCAGGGCAAGCGAGATATTCTGGGCTACACTCCGACACGACTTGTACCGCTATTAGGGGACTGACGTTCACCGCCGCTCTAGGCCCGCCATACGATGTATCAGACGAACAGACCGGACTGTACGGAGATTGTCACATACAGGCTCAGTAGGAGTTCGGATGGGTTTACCTCATCGGCCTTCTTATCGACATCTACCTGGGGACCGTTACGTACAGCTAGTGCCGCTTGCACGTGGTTAAACCCACTGCCAGTGTAGTGTCGAGTCTTTAGAGTCCCACAAAGAGAGTTTCCCTGCACTGAGCGAAACGTGTAGAGGCCGTATGGTTTTACGGCAGGTCTACGATCACTTACGTGCACTTGTGTGCGTATGCTGTTCGGGCAGGCAATACGAGTGGGCTTTGGTTTAATCCAGATCCTCGTATTGCACAGATGGATTTGATTTGTCTTCTATGCATTTGCATTCTACGGAATGCGGATGTGGGTGTGTATGCACAGTTTTGAGGAGCGATGAAGGAGGAGGTGCCCCATTAAGGTTTTGGCAGTTGGTTCGGCCAAAACCGTAATGTGGCACACTCATTAGGGTCTTGACAATTCGTTTGGTCAAAACCGTTATGAGCTGGAGACATTGTTTACTAATCCTTTTAGTGATAGATTAGTGATGGCTAATTGCATTGACCATTTGACCACTTAGACCTCTCTTGACTTTGTTGACCCGTTGACCGTGTTGACCATTGACCTTCAAGAGAGATCTACACTCTTCTTCCATTTTCTTTTTAATTCTTGAGTTATGATAATGGTCAATTCAATGTGCCATCAACTCTATCATGATAGGATTAGTAATGATGATTTTGTGTATTATTGCAACCATGGTTCATTTCATTTGGCTTAATCATTTTTCATTATTCTTTTCTCATTCTCTCTCTTGAAGTGAGAAGAAAAGAAAAGCTCCATGGTTGCTAAGCTTTCTCCTTCTTCTTCCTCCTCTTGATCTCTTCTTTTGATCTCATGTGTTGAGAGAAAAAGAATCCACATAGACAAACACTTCCATCTTTCTCCTCTACACAACCTAAGGCATTTAGATTAGCAATCTCTTTGCCCTAGTTGCCTTGGCTTGAGGCAGAGCTTAGTGTACAACTCTCGGGTGGATCGTCTTCGACTCAAGAAGGCCGCGGAGGTGCCAAGGTCTGGATCGACACTTGGAGCTTGGATGGACAAGTGGGACAGCGGAACGAAGACCCGAAGGACCGGTTCCGTAAGGTATACTTTCTACAGCATAGTAGATAAAACCTCTAGTTGTTTACTAGTTTATAGTTTAGCAAAGATCCTTGCTTTTGAGTCCATGTTGCCTTGCGCCGAATTATTATTTTTTCGCCGTTTCCGCCTCCCCGTAAGAACCTGGGTGAGCAACGTGGACTTACAGGATCTACTGGTAAGTGT
Organism: Agapanthus africanus; assembly: GCA_030015575.1. Taxonomy (NCBI): domain Eukaryota; kingdom Viridiplantae; phylum Streptophyta; class Magnoliopsida; order Asparagales; family Amaryllidaceae; genus Agapanthus; species Agapanthus africanus. Next base: position 456,231,323 of record JASDDO010000014.1, on the reverse strand, counting down.
TATTAGTAGTTTATCAAACCGTTATGGACCTCACATTGGCATGACTTATCAGGCTATTGGGGTCTGACGTTTTACCACCCCCACGCTGTGATATGCGACATATCTGACGAACAGACCGGACTGTAAGGTAGTGTCACTCATTGGATTCGCAGGAGTATGAGCAGGCTTGCTTGTTGATCTTCTGATCGCTCAATACCCAGGTGGCCGTTACGTTTAGCAGACAGCTTGCAGCTTGTGGGTGTTTGATATGATCATCACCTACTGCCGTCGTATTGACGATTCTTTAGAGTCCTACACAGAGGTTTCCTGGCTCAAGAGAAATGGAGTAGGAGCACATATGTGATATGTGCGGGACCGAGAATAAAACGATATGTGATACCGCATTCTATTCTCGCGATTTGTGTTATCGGTTGGTTATATTTGATATAGCTGGATTATTAAATCAAGAGTTGATTTAATAATTTAATGTATAATTATATATTTGATATATTAACATAGATTAACTAATATTTGCTCACTTATGATTTCTTTTTCTCACCATTGTGCATTTATATATATGAGATATATATTAGTGTACATTATTTTGTGTCATGCTTGATGATACATGCAACATGGGTGCGTGTGACTTACACCATGCTTGCTATAATGTAGGGTTTTTAATTGATTAAGTAATTCAAAATTGGTTGAATATTGGTCATGGTTAAAAGCTTGGAGAAGCTTGCATAACCATTGACTAAGTCCACTAGTTTTGTTTTGCTTAAGATATTTGTTAACCCAACCATTATAATTAGCCATGGTTAAGTTTCTACAAAGGTTAATATATGATATTAACTCACCCATGGTTTTCATTCTACACTTGCAATTTTCCATGGTTGCATTTCTTCATCTCCTTCCTCAAGCTCACTAGCTTTTGGGAGGTGATGAAAATGAGTGAGAAAAGCATTTCTAAAATGAGCAAAATTCCTACTTCATCATCCTACACTACTAGCCATTTAGTATAGGGTGTTTGCTTCACTAATTTCACAAGTAGTGAAGAGGTAGCTTGGGTTAGTGTCTCCTCGATGAAGATCATCTTCGGCCTCGAAAACATCGAGCAAGCTTGTTCGTTTCTTCATGTGAACACTTTCTAGAGTTCGGGTATTCATTACTTCTAGCGAAGGGACTACTACACGGAGCATTAGAAGTGAAGGACCGGTCTACAAAGGTTGTATTCTCATTCACTTAGATGTAAAGTTTTTTACATGTTGTATCGTCGGATTTTCTAGTTAAGATTCTAGGGTTAGGATTAGCTAGTACGGAAAATTTTTGAAAATGGCATGGACGATGCCTCCCGAAACCTTGCTGTCATGCTAGGAAACCCTCTATCAACCCCCAACACCGGGAGAGACGAATCCTATCTAACCGCCACTGTCTCCAAGTGCTTCGGGACTGCACCCAACTACTACCTATTTGCACGACTCCTTTGAGCCGTGGTAGGGTAGTAATCTAAGAATAGTGGGAAACACTCGAGGAGAAGTAGCAGTGTCAAGTCGACGGACTAAGTTGTACTCATGTCACCTGGGAACTGCTACCCGACAATAGGTATAATACCCACCAACAGTGTAGGGTTCCTAGGCACACCCATGAGGTTCTACAAGTGACCAAACATGGCCAATTCAAAATTTTTCTATGTGCCAAGTGACCCTAAGCAAGATCGTAACTAGAGGTATAGGAGAAACTAGCAAGAAAACTACTTTGCTATAAAATGAAAGAAGCTACAACCTTTGTAGATCCGGTCCTCCACTTCTTTAGCTCCGTGACGATGTCTCCTCGCTGCGATCATCGGATCCCGGACTCTAGCATCGGCTTCATCGGAGAAATGGGCGGGCTAGGTCGTCGACTTCGATACCGAAGATGATCTACGTCGAGGCAACTCAAGATCAAGCTCCAACTTCACCAAGTCATGAAACTTGTGAAGAAAACACCCTATACTACATGGAAAGTGGTAGAGGATGAAGAAATAGGAAGTGGGTTCACTTTAGAATTGGATTTCTCACTCTTTTTCTCAAGACACCATTAAAGGATGCAAGGTTTTCTTCATCTTGAAGAAGAAGAAGAAGAAGAAGAAGAAGAATATGATAAGAATTTATGAATAATAGAAAATAAAATCATTCTTATCATAATGCAACCTTGGGTGAGTAAACTCATGTAGAGAGTAAACTAGGGTTTAGGCAAATGGTTCGGTTAAAGATAAAACAAAATGGCTTAGACTTTGTCAAAGATGCTATGAAGCTTCATGAAGCTTCAAGCCAAAGTGAGAAAACCGCCACCATTTTGTTTTTGTTTCCTTCCAAAAATAAATAAATGAAATAAATAAATAAGGCAAAAGAAACCCTAACCATTAACTAAACATAGTGTATGGCACACACCCAAGTTTGCATGTATCATCAAACATGATACAAACTAGTGCACAAAACTATATTATATATACAATGTGCATATCAAGTAAGAAAATCCATCATAAGTGAACTAATACTAGTTAATGTAAAGTAATATATCAAATATATAATTATACATTAAATCATTAAATCAACACTTGATTTAATGATCCGGTCATACTGCATATAACCGACTAATATCAAGTGTATCAACGTATCGAATCAACACTTTGATCCGGTAACCCGGCTATATCCTATATAACCGTCCAATGATACATATCGCAAGAATAGAATACAGTATCACATACTGGTATTATTCTCGGTCCCGCACATATCTCATATGCGCTCCTATTTCGTTTCGCTTGAGCCAGGAAACCTCTGTGTAAGATTCTAAAGACTCGTCAATACGCTGGCAGCAGGTGATGATCATATCAAACACCCACAAGCCGCAAGCGGTCTGCTAAACGTAACGGCCAACCGGGTATTGAGCGATCAGAAGATCGACGAGCAAGCCCGCTTACACTCCTGTGAATCCAACCAGTAACACTTACCGTATAGTCCGGTCTTTTCGTCTAATATGTCGCATATCTCGCCTAGGGGTGGTAAACGTCAGACCCCAGTAGCTCGATAAGTCATGCCGATATAAGGTCCATAACACAGCATGAAACTACTGATAACTCTTACCAGTATATCACAGCAACCCTGGCCAGGGATTTCCTGTTATGGCCAGTTGAGCATAGCACAACATCAACCCCCAATACCGGGAGAGACGAATCCCCTCCTATCTCTCATTGCCTCCATGTGAATCGGGACTGTACCCAAAAACCACCTGTTTGCACGACTCAGTAGAGCCGTGGTAGGGTGGAAATCAAAGCACAGTGGGAGACACACAAGACTCTATGACGATCTCGGGTCAACAGACTAAGCTGTACCAGTGTCACCAGAGAACTGCCATCTGACGTGAGGTATAATACCATCTGGGAGTTCTCGGCGTGTCCGTTCAGTGTACTCAGTCACCACTGAGCACCCACATACCATCTCTGATGTCAAACACCAATGGATATGGGATCATCCATCGCCCATCACATGGGTCGAGAAGATATATGCTAGTCTACTCTGGAATATCGATGCCCCGTCTCGATATTCCCACGACTAGGAACAATGAAGGATGTACTCATTGACTACCCAGGCCCCACTAGTATGATCTACATCATATTCCTGGAAGTCGAGTACACATCCTAAGGGCTTTATCAACATGTAACAAAGAGACAGAAAGTATACATGTTAAGATAAAGTGCAACTAGATAGCGTACTATCATGTCGAGCAAGAAAGTCCTACCTATATATGTCCCAGCATCCACTACAATATACATCCTATGTATAGTAATGGCCTCTAGGGCATACATATAACTAACGATCTCCCACTTGCACTAGGGCCATCTGTAGCAGTGGTTGCAGTATCACATAATTAACCATCACATATAAGTCTCTCTATGGGAAAAGGCCTTCGTGAGTGGATCCACCGTGTTGTCCTCTGAGTCTACTCTCCTAACCTCGATCACCCTGGAGATCAACTATCTCCATGATCAGGTGATGCTGCCTCGGAATATGTCTGGGTCACTGATGGGACCAGGGTTCATGGGACAAAGCCACACATCCATTGTCATACAATGGTAGGAACCTAGTTCTTCTTATGATAATATACACCCAAACTGCCTCTTTGGTAGTATCTTTAATAGCGATGTTACCAGCCTTTATCGTCTAGTTTGCCACGGTATATAGCTTGGAACTCTTCCAACATACCGTCCCTTCACTGAGGGTAAAGACAATGCCTACGACTGACATTCAGTCGTCTTTATCACCTGGAACGTTTGCAGTGATTCTCCCCAGGATCGATTGATACTATCTTACTACAGCTAGTGAGAATCCTAGCATCCATTTAGATCTATCTCATAGACCCAAATCCCAGGATTTAGGAGGTATCAACTTTATCCTATATGGAGAATCCATGTGATAAGATGAGATTGACCATGCGTTGTAAGTCCATGCTACCTCTCCCGGTACTTTCGGGAATGCGGAATTTGGTAAAAACGATTTTTATAGAGGTGGTAACATGGACCTAAAACCCGGATCTTGGTTAAATATCTAACTAACAACCTAACTACGAGTTTCTAGCTACTCGTTTAGGGGGTTATACCTTGCTTGTCTTGAACTCCTTCGTCTTCAAGCTCCGATGGTGGTCCGGATTGGCTTCTTCCCGTCGTCTCCGTACGTCGAAGATAGATCCACCTGAAAGCTCCAACCTTTGGCTCCTTCTTCGAACTTTGAAGAAACTAGTTCACTCGGTTTGCTAAACCTTGTGAACTAGAGTGAGCAGAGAAGAGTTTGTATGGGATTTTATCTATGGTTCTTGATTCTCAACTCATGAGACAAGAGAACCATAGAGTCAAAAGAGGGAGCAAGAGCAAGAGGGTGAGAGCAAAACAAGAGAGCTCAAGAATAAGAGAGAGAATGAGCAAGAAAGAATGAGCAACTCTTTTGTCTCTCACCCTCTCATAATCCAAAGTCATGATAACTCATCATACCAAAAAAGTCTTATGTGATGGTTGAAGCTACCATAACCATATCATTTCATGCACTCATTTTGCAAAAATGAGCAAGAAAGCAAAAGTCTTTGCCATGAAATGATGGCTATGGTTATCATGATGGTCAACTAGTCAAGCCTAGTCAACCGGTCAACAAAGTCAACAAGTCAACAAAAGTCAACAAGTCAACAAAGTCAACAAAAGTCAACAACCATGTCACCATAATACTTAATTAATATAATAGTTAATCACATATCATATTCTCATTAGGGTTGAGCAAAAAGTCAAATAGTCAACGGTCAACTGTCAACAACCCTAATGAGAATCCGCTGCCTCTGCCTCCCTGTCAACTGTGCATACACACCCGCATCCGCGTTCCGAGGAACACGAATGCATACTGGATAAATCCAATCCCAAAAGGTATACTAGGATCTGGCTTAAACCAAAGCCCGCTAGTGTAAACTGTCCGGACACTGTACGTGCACAAGTGCACGGATGTGACCGAACCCTGTCGCAAAACCATGCGACCTGTCGCAATACCATGCGACCTGTCGCAATACCATGCGACCTCTACTCTTTTGCCTAAAGGCGAAAAGCTTTCTGTGTGGGACTCTAAAGACTCGACACTACGCTGGCAGTGGGTTTAACCACAGACCGCAAGTGGCACTAGCTGTGTGTAACGGTCCCCAGGTAATGCCGACAAGAAGACCGATGAGGAGAAACCCATCTGAACTCCTACTGAGCCTGTGTGTGACATTCTCCGTACAGTCCGGTCTGTTCGTCTGATACATCGCATGGCGGGCCTAGGGGGCGGTAAACGTCAGTCCCCCAATAGCGGTACAAGTCGTGCCGGAGCGAAGCCCAAAACACCCTGAGATAACACTGGAAGCCTACCATTATATCTCGTTTGCCCTGGCCAGGGACTACTGGTGTAATGGCTCTCCTAGACACAGCGCGATGTCAACCCCCAATACCGGGAGAGACGAATCCTGTCTAACCGTCACTGCCTCCAAGTGCTTCGGGACTGCACCCAACTACTACCTGTTTGCACGACTCCTTTGAGCCGTGGTAGGGTAGTAATCAAAGTGCAGTGGGAACACACTCAAGGCGAAGTGACAGTGTCAAGTCAGCGGACTAAGCTGTACTCATGTCACCTGGGAACTGATAACTGACGATAGGTATAATACCAACTAGTCAGTTCCCGACGAGTCCTGTCCAGTGTACTCGTAACCCAACGAGCACCCGCATACTCTCTCAAGTACGACGTACTGATGGCTGTGGGACAGACCATCTCCCACACTGGGATGAGAAGCGCACACGCCAGTCTACTCCGGAGTATCGATGCCCTGTCTCGATAGTCCTGCGACCAGGAACCTGCATAAGGATGTGCTTATAGATTACCCAGCCCCACTAGTGTGACTGCCATCACATCGCTGGTAATCAAGCAAAGATCCTAAGGGCTCCACTAATGTACACATTGAAGTAGAAACAAACCAAGTAGCATACTACTATTTTGAGCAAGATTGTATATACAAGGTGAATATCCCAAGCTTCCATTAAGTAATATACAAACTAGTATGATACAGTAATGGCCTCTAGGGCATATACACTAACATGCGTAGCATAGGAAACTCTTTTCTTATCAAGAGTATGTTGTCCACGTACAATTCGAGGATGACCACCTTACTCTCTACTACCTTTTTGTATATACAAGGTTCGTCTACCATTTTGATGAAGTCAAACTCTTTGACTACCACATCAAAACAGACGTTCCAACTCCGCGATGCCTGCTTTATCCTGTAAAGCAACTTGCACATGTTTCTGCTGCTCCCACTGTTTACGAAGCTCTCTGGCTGTGTACTTATAGACGTTCTCTTCTAAATCAGTATTTAGAAAAATAGTCATGACACCCAACCACCAGATATCGTAGTCATGGTATGTAGCAATGTTAAGTAGGATCCGGATGGGTTTAAGCATAGCCACTTGGAAAAGGTTTCATCATTATCCACGTCTGGTCAATGACAAAAACCTTCAACAAGTCTAGCTTTGAAAGTCTCAACTTTTCCATCTACACCAAGTAATCTTCTCAAGATATACTTGCTCCTGATGGGGATTTAACCCTTCAGATATAGCATCCAAAGTCCATACTTTGTTGGTGTACATGGATTCCATCTCAGATCGCTAAGCATCCAGCCATTCTTACAGAGTCCCTACTCTCGATGGCCTTCTCGAAACTAGTTGGGTCATCATCTCATGATGCAATCCTCGCTCCCACTGTCATCGAGAAACTGAAGTATCTCTCAGGCAGGTGAGGAACCCTGCTAGATCGGCGGAGAGGCTGAGGTTCGTCGGGGACTATTGAATCCTTTGGTTCTGTCAAATCAACTGCAGTTTTGTATGGTTGGAACCTTTCCAGTTCTACAGAACTGACCTTGCCTCGATCTTGTCCGGATTTTGCTTTTGACATAGGCCGGACAATCCTAAATCTTAACTTGCTTAAGATATGGGTTCTTCCCATACCATATCTTATATGGAGTGGTAGGCACTGATTTGAATCGAACCCTATTCAATAGGTATGTAACTTCATAAGTGCATAACCCCTTTAAAAGAAACAGGTAACTCAGTAGTACTCATCATAGAACACACCATATCTAATGTGGTGTGATTGCTCCGCCCCGATACCCCGTTGTGCTGTGGTATATTCAGAGGAGTAATACAGAGAGAGAATCTCATTCTCCTTTAGAATAGTCCCAGAGTTCCATGCACAAGTATTCTCCTTCCTGATCTTATCATAGGACATAATACTTATACCCGTATTTTGGTTCTCTACTTCCAACTTATATTCTGTGAATACCTCAAAAGCTTCGGACTTATGTTTCAACAGGAACATATGGCTGAATCTTAAGAGATCATCAGAGAATGTAATGAAGTACAAAGAACCGGTCCTGGCATGTATAGACAGGGGACCTTACATATATCATCATGTATCAGTCCCAAGAGTTTACTAACTCTTTCTCTGTTTCCAATAAACAGAGCTATGGTCATATAATCTCTGCAACATGACTGGCAAGTTTCACAAGATGTAAATTCAAACTGATTTAAATATGCATCTAAATGTAACTTCAGCTAGTCGGGTCGCATTGATTGACCTAGTCTACAATACCTCAAGAAGAATTTGTTCATTTCTGAACTCTTCCTCTTGTGTGTGTTTTGTATACTAGGAACTGTAGTTTGATTTAGAACGTCAATGCTTTTAGATAACGTGCCTGAACTGATCAACTTTTGAAATAGGAAATGTTCAAAACATTATCCAATAATACAAAATTTTATCATTTCTTTACTTGTAAAGAGACTGATATGATTTTGTATATCAGGTTCGGTATCTAATAACATTCGTTCAGAATCAATATACTGGTAATACAGGGTGACAGTGACCAACAGACTTGGCCGCAACACTTGCACCGTTTTCTGTCTCATGAATCTTATCACCCGTTCTCAGTTCTATGCCTTTCTGTAGCCTTATGTAACATATTACATATCTGGGATCCTGATCCGGTATCAGATACCCAGGACGCAGAGGATACTAAGAAACAATTCTGTGTAATGAACACACCCGAAGGAGATGCATCTTATGCACTTTCTTCGTTTGGGCGGCATAGGAATTCTGGTATTCCCGTTTTTCCTGCTATGTTTTATAACAATTATAAGTTGGAGCGGGACCAACGTTCCCCAGCTCAGTATAACAAGCGGGTTCGGTCAATACATCCATATTATTATCTTGATTAAGGCGTGATATGGTCCCTACTTGGAGAGACAGAAAAGAAAACACTCTGCGTGCGCTCTTGCAAGATTAGATTGGTTATTTATTTTATCTAATCAGGATGGCTCCCACTGTTTTTATCAAATCTTCCTTCAAACCCTAAAAGGAAAGACTAGCAGGGATTAATTACACTCTACAAGTTCGCCAATCTTTCAGCCAGGCCAGTGTCGGTACTTTGAGGGAGGTTCCCCGTGCTTTCGCACGGACCTAATTAAAGTAAACCTCGTTTTCCCAGAGGCGTAACCCCGTTGACACCTTTCTAGACACCTACTTGATCGACTAATTGCAAAGTGCAAAACTCTCCCAGGAGTAAAAATTACTCGCAGTGGGTATCGGGATCCAACTATCATATAGAAGGTATGCAATCTCATTGCAAATTTCAACACTTGAAACTCCCGATAAAGGTTTTTACCTCTAGCACCTATGACCATGGCTAAGGTCCACAAATCATAAGCACTAGTCAAGTTCTACCCGTCATTTCGTGATTAATTAGAGCTACCCACATGACCCTTGGCTAAGGTCAACAAAGCCGCATGACTGTCCTAACTAATCGCATCATATGCGGTGTAGGAAGACATCACTTAGCTACCGTACACTGTGCCTTGACTATGCTCAACAAACACAGCACGAATACTAAGTACTCTACTTCCTAAAATGATGGAGGGTTGCGAATGGTTTTTATGAAAACCTTTAACGCTTTGAACTTGATCTCGTTGCGGAATCAAATGGTTTTTAAATGGAGTGTTTTTGAGGCTTTTCTAGTTTTGCTAAAGGGGTCACTCCCGGTGAAGGGATCGTCGGCCCTTTCCTCATCGAATGAGGTGCAGGATATATCATATATACCGCTGTGCAAAGCAAAAACTATAGAAGCAATCAAAAGACAAACCAAGTGTGTAACATCTGCCAGTTATTGCTAAAGGAGTCACTCCCGGTGAAGGGATCTCGGTCCTTTCCTTATCGAATAAGGTGCAGGATGTTCTACAAGGAACACCGCGATGCAAAGCAAGAACTGTAGCTACCTGTTTTATTTTGAAATTCGATTCCACAACAGCTTTTAGGTTTATTTTCTTTCATTAATCACATTAATGAATATCCCATCATTTAAGTCCACCTAAACATCACAGATAAATATAACGTACGCTTATGCCATCCACATTCGCCTCGATGTCCCGTCTGCACCGTTAGGTTAGGTAACTAACGGCAGAGCGAGGCAGGGCTAGCGCGGGTGTAAAACATAAGCAACGTCTATATAATATATCATATATACTATATGCTATATCTATCTGAACATAACACATGATCACATCACAGATAACACAGCAGAAAATATCATATGAAATATTGGATATACTAGGACGTCCGTGTTTTTGAAAATCGTTTTGGTGAAATTTCGGAAAATCGGTAAAATAAGGGGGTTTTCTGTAAAAAGTCAAAATACAAATATCTTTATTATAAAATTAAATATACATATTCTAGCTATGAAATTGCTAGTATTTGGTGTTTATTGAAGCACTGGCGAAATTTCAAATTTTTTGAAAAATTTTCCGAAATTAATTATTTTAATATTATTTTAAGCCGTCACTAATACATTTAATTAGGGAAAATTACAAATTGGAATGAGTTGAAAAAAAATTTGTGCATCATAACACATTAAACAAAATTTTATCATGTGGTTTTTGAAATGAAATGGTTTGCCAAAACGGTGTTAGAAAATATCGAAGAAAAAGGCTTAAATAGTGAATTTAGTGTTAATGAATGTTTAGGGTATAGTATTTATCATTTTCCATCACCCCACACCCATACCCACACTCACACACTCCCATTTATCTTTTCTCTTGGCTGAATTCAGCAGCCCCTCCCTCAATCTTTTCCCCACTATGTTGCAAAAGAAAAGAAAAGAAAAGAAAAAGGAAATGTAGAAATGAGAGTGGACTTTGACTAGGTTGAGTAGATATCATTTTCCCCACCTCCCTCTCTCTCCTCTTTCCCCCTACTTGCAGCCGAGGCCCCCCATTCTTGCTGTCCAGAATTTCCCCCCAAAACCCCACCTCATTTCCCCTCAAAAAAATGTCCAAATTCCATCAAAAATCAAACTAAAATCCAAATCCGACTCCTACCCATTTTCCCTCGCCTTCTTTAGCATGGATCTTGGTGCAAGGATTTCAAATTGGAGGTCTAGATTTCAAGTTTGATTCATGGTTGTGAGGTATAACTTTTGACCCATTGTTCAATTGTTGGTTTAATTCCTTAATGAAGCTTATTAGGTGCTAATTTATGGTTTAATTGAAAGATGTGGGTTTGCAAGAGAAGATTTAGATTAGGGTTTGTGAAAATCTAATTAGGGGTTTTTGTTGTGAGATTATGGTTGTGTGATGTATTTGACATATTAGTGTTATGCTAAATCAAATTAAGTTGCTAGTTTGCATTTTTGTTGATTTAAAATGTGATATTTATATAAGTTGTAAACTAGGTTTTTAAAATAATTATATTTTTGTGAGATAAAATTTAAATTAAGATTTCATGTCATTATAAATATTATATTGAGTGGTTTAATGCCTTTAGTTCATGAAAATCCTAGCTAAATTGTTGTTTGTGCATTTTTGCTATAAATTGTTAAAAAATTGGGTATTTTGTAAACTAGAATTTTGGGGTTAATGGAATTTAATGAGATTAAATTATGGAAATTGTTTTTATGACTTATTTAAGATATTTAATAAGTATTATGGCCGATAGATTTGTTTAAACGTCGAGTTTTGTACTAAAACGGGTAATTTTTGCTTGCTAGATTTTCGGAAAAATGGCTATTAAGTTGAATTTGGGGTTTTTGTGAATTTTAACCTATTTTATAGTATAATTAGTGCTTGTGATCTGGCAAATGAGTGTGTTTGGGTTTTTCTCGATGGTTTGGCGTTTGTACGCCGACGTCGAGGGTTTTTGGGTTAATTTGTGAAAGCAGCCATAGGTTTTGACCTATATGGGATTCGTTTGTCGTTTTAGTCATGAGTCGGATTTTAATGCGATACGGTGAGTTATGATATGTAGGTACCCTTACGAAGACTTCGAGACGACAAGCAAGCGCGTGGCGACGTCGGCACCGGCGAGCGAGGACCAGGTCAGTAGATTTATATCTACGGGGAGAAGTCGGGTGGATGGCGTATAGCACCCCCGCAGTTCGTGGTGATGTATACGAATACGTATACATACATATATATTGATTATATATTGTTGAGTTTATTGGTTAAAGATAGATTTTAGGTGTGATTGGATAGGTTTAGTGTTGCGAGACCCTAGAGTAGAGGTTGCACCACATTTACACACACACACACACACCCATACTTGCATACATTCTTCTTTCATATGTGCTTATATGGGGTTATATTGTTATGTGTTCATATGGGTATGGGACTATGTGTTTACATACTGGATTTGAGGATGATACTTGGGATTGAGATGAGTCGATGAGATTGGATTTGAGATTATGATATCGATGATATGGCAGGATTCGTACTTGAGATACGTCCTAATGTTTATAGCGGATCTTTGGACGACGATACCATGTGAATAGTGATATGCATAGAATGGTTGAGTATGATATTGACCCGTACCCAGATTTGGGGATGCCGTACGACGGATTTACGTACGAGCTATATATTAATATTTGATCTGCACTCTTGACTTGGGATGTCTGATTATAGATATGGTATCGGATATGATATTATTGAGGCGGGATCACCGACTATACATATACAGGTATGTATATGTATCGACTCAGATGATAGGCGGTTTCCTTACCTGTAGTTCAGCTTGTTAGTTCAGCCGTATAGTTTAGTGTAGCACTACTACAAAAAAGGGTTGCTCCTACGGATTTATCCGTAGGGGCAACCCACTGCCCCTACGGATATATACGTAGGGGCGGAAAAATACCCCGTAGGTGCAAAGGCCGCAGGTGCAAGTTGAGGCCCTGAACTTGCCCCTACGGTTAAATTTTTGTCCCTACGGATATATATGTAGGTCCAGTTGCCCCTACGGAGTACGCCGTAGGGTATAAGATTTTATATTATTTACGGTTTATTTTAATAAATTACTTGGCCCTACGGATATACCCGTAGGGGGATGTACAGACCCCTACGGATATATGGGTAGGTACTTTTCCGCAGGGGCACAAATTCAGGATTCCTGACATTTTGCCCCTACGGATAACGCCGTAGGGGAGACTCAGTGGCCCCTACGGATATAGCCGTAGGGGCTTTCCCAACCCCCTGGCACTGAGATCTGGGGGAAATATCAGTTACTGCTGATATTTTGCCCCTACGGACATATCCGTAGGGGTAGCATGTGTGCCTACGGATTAATCCGTAGGTACATATTGTCTGAAAATTTTTTTTAAAAATGGGCTGCTTGATTTTTTCCCGCCCTGTGCACAATAATATATACATCAATCAAATCATATATTGCAGTATTCATAATCACATCTCACGCATATATATAATATACAAAAGAAACACAAAAACTGAATATGATATAAATACAAACCAATATCAATATCGTTTCAAAATGTAGTACAATGTGTATGATATAAATAAATACATGTTTCAAAAAAAAAAAGAACCAAAAATCTACCCTAGCTCGGTCCAGCTCCACCTTTGAATAACGATAGAATAACGCACGCCTGCTCCTCGGTCAATAAACTCTGCAATTCGTCGCGAGCGGGAGTCTGAGCGGCATGTGGAGCCGGCGATGTGGTCTGCGCAGCCGCCGTCGAGGTAGTCGCTTGCGGAGCCTCGGCTGCGGGAGTCTGAGTGGGCGGTGGAGCTACAGGAGCTGTCTGCGGAACCGCAGCCGATGTAGTGGCTTGCGGAGCCGCAGCCGAAGGAGATGCGTGTGGAGGCTCGGCCGATCTACCCTGTCGCGTCTGGATATAACGTGTGTAAGAAGCGTGTAAGAACAGTTTATTATTCGAATTCGTATCATTATTAAGTTATTTCGAAACCCTGTTTGGACATCTAGTTTGGAAAAGCGTTGTTTATTTCAATTACATATGTATGTATGATTAATCAAACTTAAGTCTAAAACCAAATAAGCTCAAGCTACGTACTAATTATGGATATGTTGATATGTATATAATATGAAATGATATTTTACTATAAAGTAGTATACATACCAGCATCTCCTTCAACTCCTGAACGCTGGCCCTCAAGCTATCCAGTTCATGATGGACATGTCGGTCACTGGAGACGGAGGAAGTAACCGCCGGGGTGGAGTCAGCAGCCTCGAATGTTGCCTTCCCCCTACCAACTGTCAGAACATTATATTTAGCACATACTGGTCTATAAAATTGACAAGAAATACCAAAATCAACAAATTCAAAGCCTTACCTACAGAGATAGAAGATGTGCTCCTCTGGTATCTGTATGTATCAAAATTTGAATAATATTAATTAATTTCAGTACATACATACTAACAAGGTAAACTCGCATATAGCGCTGCTTACACATATGACAGGGAGTGAACAAGCTCTTGTAGATCATCAGGCGCAAATCTAATCTCATCAAGCAGCCCATGATAATGAGTTGGACGACTAAGAGCAAAAGGAATGTGTGTATATTTATGATATAGCATTCTAAATCAATATACATGCCCTATATAATATATAAACATACCTGGAGGAACGGGAGTGGCCTCTGTCCCTGATATGGACGCATCACCAACAACTAGACAATCAAACATTGACAATATAAGTAATTTTGACATAAAAAGGCATGGATATCTATAATATTACATTCAAAATGGATATTAGAGAGCGCACCTGCAGTGAGAAGTGGTAAAAGTATCACCCAACTAAGGTGTAATTTACAGAATCAGTTGAGACTCTTGAAAGTCATAGAAGAACCCGACCTGCACAAATCTGATGTATGCTTTCCATTGGACACTAAGAAGTCTCTAAAGGGAAAAGCCTATGTGAAAGACATCATTAGTTCATATCAGAAGATTGATGCTGAAACAGAGAACGAGGAATGTCATTTTTTTCTTCTTCCGCCACATTACTGTCTTCTCCTTCTGCCACATTACTGTCTTCTCCTTCTTATTATGTGCGCGTGCAAATTCAATGACTATATTGAGAATATGGATTAATAGTGGGTAGGAAAAGTATTTCTCAAATGGCTTTTGCGTCTTAAAACCATAAACTACTAAGTAATGGCATACATAATTTTTTTAGTATAAAGGTTGTTATTTTAAGTTTTCCCTTATAGAGATATGATCTAACTGCATCTATCAACTATAAGTGTGCAGAAAATTATGATAAGAAACCATAAGAAAGGGTCGTAGCCATGCATAACCTTGAATCTACATACCAAATCATGCAAAAGCATGCACTTATTGTCACCTTGCCTTGGAATATAAAATATCTTGGAAGACTATAAGCGAGCATTTAAATCTTGATAGCTTTTGACTTCAACATATATTTTTCTTAAGTACCATGAAATATACTTGCTCCGTATAAACCGTTTTCAGGAAGATGGATTAATAATGACAAATTATCCATTGTGGCTCACTAGGTTAGTATTTTCTCTTCTATTGACCATCTTTCTAATCTGCTTGGTAAATTTATTCGGAACCGGCTGCGAATCATTAAAAGACATGCATAAGAAAGAAAGCTAAAATACAGATATATAGCACCGATACATCGAAACTTCATAGTTGCGATGGCAATCCAGAGATATTTATTTCTACACACGTGGTGCGCGTGCGAATGCGTCAGGCATCATGGACAAATATTTCAGAACATGGAAAGTATTATTCGTATAAAGTAATTAAAACTTTTAAACACCTTGGGTAGATATTTTCTTAGTTGATGCAATCATATCATGAGGACTAAATTTAAGCTATTATACATATGCATATGTATTTTTCTAACCTAATATATCACACACACACACAGAGAGAGAGAGAGAGAACACCTGGTAGGTAAAGAAATCAGATAGCAGGATCCTGAAGAAATGGAGTCCATAGCATTGCTCATCATCATCATCCATGATCCCTTTGATAATATTTTTTCAAAGGGATCACGGATGATGATGATGAGCAATGCTATGGACTCCATTTCTTCAGGACTACCTGATTTCTCTATCTACCTGGTGTTCTTTCTCTCTCTCTCTCTGTGTGTGTGATATATTAGGTTAGAAAAATACATAAGCATATGTATAATAGCTTAAATTTAGTCCTCATGATATGATTGCATCAACTAAGAAAATATCTACCCAAGGTGTTTAAAAGTTTTAATTACTTTATACGAATAATACTTTCCATGTTCTGAAATATTTATCCATGATGCCTGACGCATTCGCACGCGCACCACATGTGTAGAAATAAATATCTCTGGATTGCCATCGCAACTATGAAGTTTCGATGTATCGGTATGCTATATATCTGTATTTTAGCTTTCTTTCTTATGCATGTCTTTTAATGATTCGCAGCCGGTTCCGAATAAATTTACCAAGCAGATTAGAAAGATGGTCAATAGAAGAGAAAATACTAACCTAGTGAGCCACAATGGATAATTTGTCATTATTAATCCATCTTCCTGAAAACGGTTTATACGGAGCAAGTATATTTCATGGTACTTGAGAAAAATATATGTTGAAGTCAAAAGCTATCAAGATTTAAATGCTCGCTTATAGTCTTCCAAGATATTTTATATTCCAAGGCAAGGTGACAATAAGTGCATGCTTTTGCATGATTTGGTATGTAGATTCAAGGTTATGCATGGCTACGACCCTTTCTTATGGTTTCTTATCATAATTTTCTGCACACTTATAGTTGATAGATGCAGTTAGATCATATCTCTATAAGGGAAAACTTAAAATAACAACCTTTATACTAAAAAAATTATGTATGCCATTACTTAGTAGTTTATGGTTTTAAGACGCAAAAGCCATTTGAGAAATACTTTTCCTACCCACTATTAATCCATATTCTCAATATAGTCATTGAATTTGCACGCGCACATAATAAGAAGGAGAAGACTGTAATGTGGCAGAAGGAGAAGACAGTAATATGGCGGAAGAAGAAAAAAATGACATTCCTCGTTCTCTGTTTCAGCATCAATCTTCTGATATGAACTAATGATGGCTTTCACATAGGCTTTTCCCTTTAGAGACTTCTTAGTGTCCAATGGAAAGCATACATCAGATTTGTGCAGGTCGGGTTCTTCTATGACTTTCAAGAGTCTCAACTGATTCTGTAAATTACACTCTAGTTGGGTGGTACTTTTACCACTTCTCACTACAGGTGCGCTCTCTAATATCCATTTTGAATGTAATATTATCGATATTCAAAATGGATATTAGAGAGCGCACCTGCAGTGAGAAGTGGTAAAAGTACCACCCAACTAGGGTGTAATTTACAGAATCAGTTGAGACTCTTGAAAGTCATAGAAGAACCCGACCTGCACAAATCTGATGTATGCTTTCCATTGGACACTAAGAAGTCTCTAAAGGGAAAAGCCTATGTGAAAGCCATCATTAGTTCATATCAGAAGATTGATGCTGAAACAGAGAACGAGGAATGTCATTTTTTTCTTCTTCTGCCACATTACTGTCTTCTCCTTCTTCTTCTGCCACATTATTGTCTTCTCCTTCTTATTATGTGCGCGTGCAAATTCAATGACTATATTGAGAATATGGATTAATAGTGGGTTGGAAAAGTATTTCTCAAATGGCTTTTGCGTCTAAAAAACATAAACTACTAACTAATGGCATACATAATTTTTTAGTATAAAGGTTGTTATTTTAGGTAGGACAACTGCCAATTCTATGGCTTGTGGCCACCAGCGACTGCTTTCTCACCACAGTAAAAATAATGAGGGACTAAACATATCATGAATTCGATATGCACCGTGATTTCATAGCATATGTCTATTAACCTATAATGTATAAGTTCTCGGCGTTGATTGCAGAGGTGCATACAGTCTGAACTAGTAAATATACGTAAGAAGGAAAAAGAAGAAACGATTCATAAATATTGTTGGGCCAGAAACAGACTTAGTCACTGAATGACATATAACTGATATTCCTTGATGTAGAAATCAATACACCTTTGATAACAAACTCATTCTTTTTTGGGAGATATATGAATAACCGACTCTGACCCTCAGCATTCCATTGAACACATGGAAATCCATCGTATCTCATATCCAGCCACCTCACTTCACCGATCCTATGATCGCCCTCTTGAGGACGCACAGCCCTAGCCGCAGCCCCAGCCCAAACCCTAGCCTTAGGTGGTGGTGATGAATGTGAATCCTCATGTGATTTTGCATATTATTGCAAGAGCGTTAATGGGTTTTCAAGATTTGTACGTAGTCAAGAGCAATTGTGAGCAAGGAAAGTAAAAATAGTTTTGGAATTTTATCAAACGGCTGGTGAGCAAACTAGCAAAACGTTTTGAATGAAAATATAATGTAAAATAATTTCGAGAATCAAAAGTGATAAGCTTTGTTAATGATATGGGAGAGAAGCTTGCTTTTTCTTTTTTGTGAAAAATATTTTAGGTTTTTTTTCCTTATTTCTGTTACATCCTGACCGAAGAACTTTCACAATTGTTAAAATTCAACATTTTGGTCAGTCCTCTCCTTTATTGATATGCATGTGATGTGAGGGTTGGATTTAACACAGCAACCATTGTTCATCAATATATATTACCAAATAAAGCTCTTTATTGTTGGTTATGTTGGTTTCATCCTATTCTTGCCTCAATTTGGTGTAATTTGAAATGGCCCACGATTCTAGGGTTTGATATGGGATGGCAATAGAAAAGAGAATTTGTTCTCAAGTTATGATCGAATACCATAATAAATTCGGAGTTGGTTAGGATTGTGAAATTGTGAAAGTAGTTGCATTTTTTTCAAGTATGATCTTGTGAAAATCGGATGAAATATTTAACATCATTTTGTTGTTATTTAGGATTAGCACCCTCTAAAGGATTTTAAGTTAAGATAATGGATATGGATCTTTTGTCAGGATAAAGAAGATCTGCACATGCATAAATACTAGTATAAGATAATTCAAAATTTGGGACAACGGATACATACCGCTAAAAGATATAAGAGATTAATGGAGGGAAGAGGCCATAGGAGGGGATTCCCTCCTATGGCGTCGAAAAAATACCCCCTCCCTAATTTTTTCCGACGATCGGCACCCACCATCTTCATCGTCATCATCTAAGATGTGGGTACACCAAATTTCATGTGATTTTACAACTATTTCACCGTTGATTTAGTGGGTTCAAAATTAACGGTTTGCCGACAATAGAACTTTTTACATTGCTAAATCAACGGTGAAAAGGTTGTAGAATCACTTGAAATTTGGTATACCCACATCTTAGATGATGACAATGAAGATGTTGGGTGCCGATCGTCGGGAAAAACCATGGAGGGGGTATTTTTTCGACGCCATAGGAGGGAATTCCCTCCTATGGCATCTTTCCTCCATTATTCTCAAGATATAAATCGAAAACCCAAACAATATTTTGTGATAAACTTAAGTGTTCTTGCAAACTAATACAAATCTTGTTAAAAATTTGATAAATTGACCTTCCCCTTCCCCTTCCCCAGCCCTAGCCCCAGCCCACAGCCCCAGCCGCACCCCCAATAAAAAATTTGATAAATTCTACCCCGACCATGACCCCGACCCCGACCCCGACCCTAACCCTACCCCGACCCCGACTGCGACCCTAACCCTACCCCGACCCCGACCCCGACCCTAACCCTTCCCCTTCCCCGACCCCGACCCTAACCCTACCCCGACCCCGAACCCGACCCCGCAGCCCAGCCCCTGCCCCAACCCTAACCCGACCCCGACTGCGACCCCAGCCCAACCCCAACTCGCGCGCCATGAACCTTAAGCCCAAAATAATCCAATAAATTCTTTAACTTACCTCGAGATTTACTCACCTGAACAGCTGCTGGGGCAGGGGCGACGATCTGAACGGCGGTGGCGAAGACCTTAACCGCGGTGGCGACGAGAACTCCAGTGGCGACGAAACCGGCGGTGGCCACGAGGAGAACAACCTTGGCGGCGATGGCGTGGCGCATTGGGGTAGGCGATCGAACTCCAGTGGCGACGAAACCCTAACCTTATTTTCGCGCCCGATCGAGAAAGAGAGGGAAATGAGCGTAGGCGATCGAGATCTGGGATTTTATTAAATCGATATTTACTTGCCCCTACGGATATATCCGTAGGTACTTTGTTTGCGGCTCCGTAGGGCCAAACACCTAATTAAGAATTAATATTTTTATTCTTGGACGTCTTTGCCCGTAGGGGCAACCTTTTAGCCCTACGGATATATCCGTAGGGCCAAGTTATTTCTGCCCCTACGGATTAAACTATCCGTAGGGGCAACCCCCTATTTTACTAGTGTAGTTATTAGATTAGATTAGACTCCTACCTATTTCAAAACTAGCGGATCGTGGGTATTTTAAAATACAGGTCAGAGATCTACAGATATTTCAAAAGACGTATCCTTTCTTAAAACCACCGTAGCCCTTATTTTCAAAACCCCACGATTCGTGTTATTTCAAATGGCACCATTGTTTAATATTTAGCTCCCGCTCATTATGGTTGCTCGCTCCGCATCGCATACTTACATTGTTATTTCATATTGCATTGTTGATATTATGCTGTTAGGACACCAGCACCATTACCGATGATGCGTATGTACCACGTACACTTACTTGCCGGCTCACACACATCTTCATCGGTAATTGCCATGTCACGTACACCTTAGAAAATATTATTGCTTAACTTACCTTGATAGCTAGTAGTTTGACATGATATTAGTGTACTTACCATATATGCCAGCTTAGATATTGTAGTTATTACTTGTCACTTCATGCATACTGTTATTCATTGTTATGCCGTATTCATGGGTTCTCATGCCTATATTCATGGGTTTATATGCTATTGATGATTTGGATTCGGATTTCCATGAGATTTTCTAGATTTGGGGGGGGGACCGCAAAACTTATATAAACTGCTTTCTCTCTTTTTAAATAAAAAGTGCGGTTTTTCCCATGATG
Organism: Agapanthus africanus; assembly: GCA_030015575.1. NCBI lineage: Eukaryota > Viridiplantae > Streptophyta > Magnoliopsida > Asparagales > Amaryllidaceae > Agapanthus > Agapanthus africanus. Next base: position 456,210,425 of record JASDDO010000014.1, on the reverse strand, counting down.
TATGAGTCGTCCACCATGAGTTTGCTGATGGATTTCGAGACCCGATTCGAGGAGTGGAGGAACCGTTTCGGGTACATGGTGGGCCCGGTGCGGTACACCGGGGCAAGAGGATCGTGTTGTTGACGTTGAGCCTGTTGGAGATAGTGCACTCAGAGTCAATTATTAGGTCACAGGTACGTGATTGCAATGATTGATGGAGGACCTATCCCGGTAGGACAGTCTTACTCGAGATAATAGTATGCTATCTGGTTTACCTTTATCATCGTGTACTGCTTTAGGTGACCTTACAGGTCGCTATTACACGTTGGTAGAGCCCCTAGGATTCTTGCTTGACCACCAGCAGTATGAGGGCGATCATATAAGTGGGAGCTGGGGTCTATAAGCATATCCTTAAATGGTCCCTAGTCGTGTGAGTTTCGAGACAGGGCATCGATACTCCAGAGTAGACTAGTGTATACAGTCGAGACCCCGACGAGGGGCGGTGGCCGGTCTCACAAGCCACTAGTGTCAGTTGGATCACCTAAGATGTATACAGGTGCTCATTGGGTTATGAGTACACCGGACAGGACTCGCCGGGAACATGCTAGTTGGTCATATACCAGACGTCAGATGGCAGTTCCCTGGTGACATGTGTACAAGTTAGTTCATCGACCTGGGGATCGTCATTTGTCTTGTGTGAGTTCCCACTGTACTTTGATTACTACCCTACCACGGCTCAAAGGAGTCGTGCAAACAGGTTTTAGTTGGGTACAGTCCCGAGCCACATGGAGGCAGTGAGCGTATCTTCAGGGGTTCGTCTCTCCCGGTATTGGGGGTGAGGTCGCGCTGTGTCTAGGAGAGCCATTACACGAAGCCCTCGGCCGAGGCAAGGAGATTTACTGGTAGGTATTCCAATAGTATCTCAGGGTGTTCTGGGCTACACTCCGACACGACTTGTACCGCTTTTGGGGGTCTGACTTTTACCAACCCCCTAGGCCCGCCATGCGATGCTCATAGACGAACGGACCGGACTGTACGGATATTATCACTGACAGGCTCAGTAGGGTTGTCAGGCTGAGTTCGCTCACAGACGTCCCTTTTAGTCAATACCTGGTAGCCCGTTACGTATTGGCTTATACCTCTAACGTGCTAGTGGTTAAATCCACAACCAAGATGTTGACGAGTCTTTAGAGTCCCCCACATTCAGTTACTCAGCTTTCGGGCGAAAGGTTGTAGAGGCCGTATGGAGATATGGCAAGGTCCGAACAGATACGTGCGGTATTGCACGGATCAGGATAGGACAGTTTGTACTACAGGCCGTATAGATATATGGCAGGGTTCGATCAGATACGTGCGGTATTGCACGGATCAGGATCGAACGGATATTACTTGCCGGCTTTGGTATAAGCCGGATCCTAGTATAGTACAGTGTAGATTTTGTCTCATTGCATTTGTATTTCGGTCGGAATACAAATGCGGGTGTGTATGCACAGTATCGGGGTTTTCCTGTAATTTATTACGGGACCAGTTTTCTGGAGTTGCCAGTTTGCTTTCTGTTTCAGCCAATTTCCTTTGTATCGTTCATTGGCCGAAGATTGGTGGAGGAGGGCTTATTTGCATTTGTGCAAATAAGCATTTGTGGAGGGGGTCTTTGCATATTCTTGTATCATGATAATTCCTCCACCATTTGACTTCTTCTTCTTCTCATCATGGCTTGACTTTTGTGTCATCATGGTTTTTGATGATTGGTTGGTGGAGTATGGATTTGGTTGTTGATGATGGATGATCATTGGTGTTTGAGTGTTGGACTTTTCTTGCTATCATTTCTTTTCACATGATAATCATTCCTCTCTCTCTCTTGGATGGCTGTCTCTCTTTTTGAGAACTCACTCTCATTCTCTCCACTCACCAAGTTGCATGGCCGGCCTCCCCCTTAGTGGGCTGTCCAAAATTTTGAGGGTGGGATTTTGCTTCATTTCATGTTGCAAAAATCCCACAAGTTCAATCCAAAAAGCCCCAAGTTCAATTCCTCCACAAAAGGCAATTCCACAAACCCCAAAATGAGACTTGCTCACTAGATATTCTACAGCAAACCTTGGGCACGTCGACTAGCCAGCTTCGTGCCCGAGTTGCCTCGGCATTGAGGTGGGAGCCCGTAAAAGAAGTAGGCGATGTGTTGCACTTCCGGCGACGAGGAGGAGACGGGACATTCCGCAGGAGATCGGGGCGACGACAAGAAGACCGGAGGACTCGGATCTGTCGGTATATCTCTCTTCCCTTTCTTGTAGATCGCTAGGACTAATTAATGGTTCGATCCGGGTATTAGTGCGCGGCGGTTTGCCAGTTCATGTAAAAATTAAAGTTTATCAGAGCCGTCGCCATTAACTTAGTCTAGCTTGGTTTAATGTGTTTTTCAGTTCCGATCGATCAAATGTTCCAAAACCCGTATTTCCTTCACGACAGTTTTCTGTTGAAATTTTTTGGTCTCCAAAAATTTTTCAGGTTGTATAAAATTGATGTACTGGAGATTACAAGGCTACTGTAGAAATTCGACAGGGTGATTCCACTGTGGAGGCGTGGAACCGCGGCAAAAACCCCCTTTGGGCCGCGGTTCCGCCGCGCACTGTGGGGATCCCTGCACCAAATTTCTACAGTATCTTTCTGGGGTTAAAATTGGGGTTTTGGAATATTAATATTGGGCCCAGAATTTCTTGATGTGCTACAGTAGTACTTGGGGCCCCACTTGTTAAAGTTTGATCGATCGGATATTTAAACATATTATTTCACAGTATTTACATTATATCGGCGACCGTGAATGTCACTTGATCGGTAAATCCGGTCTAACTGCTATATCCCGGTTAGACGGATTTGCGAACGTGACTTTCACGTTGATGTTCTATGTATTGCTGTGATGTTGCGGATTGGTCGTGGGGGATAGCCTCGATGCAATGCTAGTACAGTTGTGGTTGTATTATGTACATTTGATATTGCGGGGCGAGCGTCCGACATGTGGACTGTCGTCACTGCCTGATTGTATTATTCTTTTGGGGCACGACCTGGTTGCGGTCGATGTACCCGTTGTATGTATATTTTACATTCTGTACTAGGATTACCCCGCGGAGGGGTTCACGGATAGCCGGATTCTAGAAGGCAACAAGCCGGCATCTCATGGCATTGAGACGGAAGGGGCTTCACTCTAGGATTGGCGGGCTATTCGCCGCACTCGTAGGGGGTACAGGTTGACCCAGGAGGGGTGCCCAAGTTACCGGATTCCGTGAAGTGCTGGGTAGTCCATTCACGGTGTTGAAGGGGGCTGCCTCGCTTCAGGTTTTGGCGGGTGACTTGCCGCGCCCGTAGGGGTCTAGGATTTCATTACGCAGGCTATCCACACGACCAGGGGAACGTCGGGTTTCAGTAGTGGCTCTGTGAAACCCGGGGATCCCAGATATCTGTATTGTTTCTGTGATGCTGTACATTTCTGTGATGTTGCATTTCTTTCACGCCTTGAGCGAAATATAATATATTGGTATATATATTAGTAGATGTTGTATATGTTTTCCATCCGCGCTAGTCCAGTCCCCGCTCTGTCGTTAGTTAGCTAACCTAACGAGTAATGACGGGAACCAGTGGCGAATGCGGATGGCATATACGTACATCAGTATATTTTCGTTCTTTTTGGTGTGATCAATTGATGGGACTGCATTGATTTGGATCAATGCAAATTAAAAACAAACCTAATATGATGTTGTTGGAACACTTTTTCAAAAAGCTGTTATTGCAAGGACTTTCTCTTTTGTTTTGCACCGTGGTATTCAGTTGGAATATCCTGCTCCTCAGTCGACGAGGCAAGGGCCGAGATCCCTTCACCGGGAGTGACCCCTTGGACAAAAAGTTTGCGTCAGGGCATTAACTTCGCTATAGCTGATTACTTTTGCTTTGCATCGTGGTATTCATTTGGAATATCCTGCACCCCATTCTACGGGGAAAGTGCCGAGATCCCTTCACCGGGAGTGACCTCTTTAGCGAAGGTTTTTGTCACTATATTTTTAAAAGCTATCAGTTCCTTCAACGATATCAAGTTCTTTACGTTAAAGGTTTTCGCCAAAAACCATTCGTAGCCCTCCGTCGTTTCATATGGGTGGTCAATAGTATTCAAGCTGTGTATGTTGGCCAAAGTCAAGGCACAGTGATTGGTAGCTATTGGGGCATTCATATGCAGCATAGATAGATGCGTTGGTTTGGGACAGTCGTACTGCCATTTTGGCCAAAGTCAAGGGTATGTACGGGTGGGTTCAAATTAACCTGGAGAATGACGGGTGGAACTTGACATGTGACTTATGATATGTTGGCCAAAGTCAAGGTCATAAGAGCATGGGGCAGAAATCACATCGGGAGTTTCGAAAGAACTGAAACTTGCCAGATATGCGCATACCTTCTGGAGTGTGACACCGTGAGCGGATTCCGTCACGTTATCATGCGATGATAGTTGGATCCCGATTTCCACTGATGAGTTAGTTTACTCCTCGGGTGATCCCGACTAATTCTTCTTTCAGGTTTGGAGGAGAATTTGACGGAACAGTGGGAGGTTTCCTGATTAGATAAATTGGTAACCATTCTGATCTAGGTTAGAGTGCACGCTGAGTGTTTCTTTTCTCTCTCTCTTTGGCAGCGACCATTGACCCGACCCTAAGACTATGACTCAGTGACCAAGTTGACCGAACCTTCTTAAACACTGGCTTTTGGATTGTCAGAGTTGCAGACCTCATTGCCACTCCTACTTTAACCCTTTTCTCCAGGACACCCCGTATTACTACGAACGTCCACTTCCATTGGACAAAACCATCGTATGGTTAGATACGAACTCGAAAGAATTTATTCGAGGATGGTTTCCGGTTCTGGAGGAAATGAATAGGATTATTCAGTTGTCTTTTCCTTTTACCCTCTCTCAGGTTACGAGTACTCCTTGGTTTAGGGGTAGTACACCTATTACGCAAATTGGATAGTCTTCTTCCAAACCTTAGGCTGGTGCCAACCGGTAGGGAATGAAGAAAACCAATTAGCCTAACGATGGTGTGCAGAAGGTATTAAGTTAAGACAAAGCAAGGGATTAGTAAGAGGGCAAAGTAAATTGCAACAAGTATTCACGACCAAACCAAATATTCCTTCGCCAATCCTAAATCACCTTTGTATTTCTCCAGGACACTCCGTATCACTACGAAGATATACAGTTTATTGGATACTCCATCGTATGGTTATATACGAACTCGAAAGGAACTTGTTCCAGTTCGGGGATGGATTCTGGTTCAGGAGAAATAGGAATAAGATTTATTCAGGTGTCTTTTATCTTCACATTCTCTCGCATTGCGAGTGTTCCTAGGATTAGGACAGTACACCCATTATGTTTATTGGATAGTCTTCTTCCAAACCATAGGCTGGTGCCGAACGGTAGGGAAGGAAGAAAACCATTTGGCCTAAGGGGTGTGCAGAAGGTAAAGACTAAAGACAAATGAAGGGATTTGGAGAGGTGGCAAAGAATTATACGGTTACAGTCGTGAATCTGGAAGAGGCATTACTAGGAATACCAGGATACCCCATCGAAACATTCCAATGTTTCAATTTCACTGTGTAATGTTAAAAGAAAACTGATTTCCTGATTAGACACTTGCTCCAGGGTATGTATTTACCAGGTATGATTCTCACATCTGTATGGTTTTACAGATGATGAGTGGGAGTAGGTTATTGGGAATTGGGTGATCATCCTCATTATATTGGGATTCGTTGTAATCGGTGATATTTTAGGAAATCACCCGGGCTATTTGCCGGTCGGCAAATATTTGGTTTTGAATATCCGCTGTTATGCACCAATTTCAAATTGATATATCTGTACGTCTATTTTCATAGAGTGAGATATACCTTTTTGAAATTATGTCTGTGACATTTACCTATATCAGTGGATGGTTAGGTAAGAAGCATTGAACAGCGGTGTAATTCTTCTTAACCATAAGTACAGTTTCCAACCTACGACACACAATGAATGAGTTATCAGACTCAAGGGACTTATACAGAGTATTGTATGTTGTCCAGGGTCCATCAGGACAGAGGGGATGGTCCTCGTACTATATTCGGTTTACTTATGACTTCTCTAGTTTTTAGACAGCTGTTTCGTGAAAACACATGGTCCGAATTTTGAGAAGTTATAGGTATTTGAATAGAGTAGAGAACCAGGTATAGCAAGTATCGGGATTCTTCAAAGTGATCGAAGATGTAGATACTTTTGTATGGTACTCAGTTGATAGTAATGGTTAAGAGAACTTCCTTCTCTTTCAGGTTACTCATAATTGGAAACATTCCTAAGTTGAGTAACGCTGATCGGCCTCTCTCCATTTAGTTGACATGCACTGGAGACAGTTGCATGATTTGGATCTGGTTCAATTAAATCAGTGCCTCTGTTTCTATATTGGATATAGTACAGTTCATATCTTAACGGTGTTAAGGTACGGGGAGTTGTCCGGCTTATGATTAAAACCAGACACTGGACAACTCAAGGCACGTTTCTGTAATGGCTGTTTGTGGGTTGACTCAGGCTATGACGAGGGTTGACTTTCTACCATCTGGATGAACAATAGCAATATTGTTCTAAGACTCGCCACAGTTTTATTAAAAATGGATTTTTTCAGAAAACAGTAGTGGGAGTATGGTAGAACTGGAAGTGATTCCAGAACCATAAACGATTACTGAAGATTTGATAAGGAACCTAAAGATTCAATCTGGATTGACATTCCATTGGCCACTCCGCAGATAAGGTGGGTAACTTCAGGCACCCGAGAGGTACTCCGGTATCCTCAAGGACGGTGACAAGGAAGTTCTTGTTTACCCACAATTGCCATTGCTGTTGTTCCAGGTTACGAGACCCGGCATGAGGATGAGTATAGCGTCGTTCTGAACTCGCTTCAGAAGTGTACATGTATATGACTCTGCCAGAGGGTTGTCGTAGTCAGTGGGAGCAGCGGAAGCATTGGTGGACATCAGGCTCATGTCTATTTATAGACTAAAGCAGATGTAGCGGAGATAGATCATCTATTTCTGACGTGACAGTCATGGGTTTGACTTCATCAGAATAGGGGATGGATCTGTTGAGAAGGTAATAGGGTGTGATATCCTGGTATTTGGATGACATACACAGAGTAGGAAAGGAAACTCCTATACTACAGTCGGTTATACTTTGGTCGTCACACAGTGGTTTCTCCACAAAGGAAATGGATTTTATATCAGACATACTGGTTACTAGATCTATGGTTTTAGATCAAGATTTGGGTGGTTTCCCAATCAGGGTACTTAGACAGCATTCTAAGGGTATTTAGAATGGACGACTCCTGGCACGGTAGTATACCTGCAGGTGATGGAGTCACCCTCTCTAAAGGTGTCTTATAGACTAAAGTAGAGAGGGATGTGCATGATTGGCAGATCACTTGCTCAGGCAATTGAGTCAATCATGAGATGTCAAGTACCACACCAGATGTTGTTCTTGCACTAGATGCAATAAGTTGACATTGATCCAATCCTGGAGAAACGGTTGGAAGCAGTTTTAGAACATAAGTGGATGTTCTACGGATATAATAACGACAGCCTCATTCGGGAGACAGTTATCATTCCAGGCTTCAAAGGTGACATGGACGACAAGGAGGTTGTCAGAGTTATAGTTTTTCCTTCTGATGAGGGGCAGTATTTTGGACAGGTGGTCCAAGGCAATACTGAGGGTGGCATGGCGCAGGATACTGATTAAGTTCAGTTGACGATACAGTCTAAGAAGTTTGGATTTGGAGTTCATTTATGAGCTATGTCCCATCAGACTTCCAGACACGTTCTAAGACAGGTATTGCTCATTTCGGGAGATGGCTTTCTCCGCGAATTTGAGATATAGAGAGACATAGAAAGAAACAACAAAGTGGATCCACTCACTAAGGCTATTCCTCGAACGCAATAGTTTCGCAAACGAGCTTTGTGAGACTGACTAGTAGAGGAGTTGGGTGTTCGGTATCACACAGGCTGTGAGTATGCGACATCACAATAATTAGCCTTGAGTGCAAGTGGGAGATTGTTGGAGATAGTGCCCTCAGAGTCAATTATTAGGTCACAGGTACGTGATTGCAATGATTGATGGAGGACCTATCCCGGTAGGACAGTCTTACTCGAGATGATTGTATGCTATCTGGTTTACCTTTATCGTCGTGTACTGCTTTAGGTGACCTTACAGGTCGCTATTACACGTTGGTAGAGCCCCTAGGATTTTTGCTTGACCACCAGCAGTATGAGGGCGATCATATAAGTGGGAGCTGGGGTCTATAAGCATATCCTTAAATGGTCCCTAGTCGTGTGAGTTTCGAGATAGGGCATCGATACTCCAGAGTAGACTAGTGTATACAGTCGAGACCCCGACGAGGGGCGGTGGCCGGTCTCACAAGCCACTGGTGCCAGTTGGATCACCTAAGATGTATACAGGTGCTCATTGGGTTATGAGTACACCGGACAGGACTTGCCGGGAACATGCTAGTTGGTCATATACCAGACGTCAGATGGCAGTTCCCTGGTGACATGTGTACAGGTTAGTTCATCGACCTGGGGATCGTCATTTGTCTTGTGTGAGTTCCCACTGTACTTTGATTACTACCCTACCACGGCTCAAAGGAGTCGTGCAAACAGGTTTTAGTTGGGTACAGTCCCGAGCCACATGGAGGCAGTGAGCGTATCTTCAGGGGTTCGTCTCTCCCGGTATTAGGGGTGAGGTCGCGCTGTGTCTAGGAGAGCCATTACATGAAGCCCTCGGCCGAGGCAAGGAGATTTACTGGTAGGTATTCCAGTAGTATCTCAGGGTGTTCTGGGCTACACTCCGACACGACTTGTACCGCTTTTGGGGGTCTGACTTTTACCAACCCCCTAGGCCCGCCATGAGATGCTCATAGACGAACGGACCGGACTGTACGGATATTGTCACTGACAGGCTCAGTAGGGTTGTCAGGCTGAGTTCGCTCACAGACGTCCCTTTTAGTCAATACCTGGTAGCCCGTTACGTATTGGCTTATACCTCTGACGTGCTAGTGGTTTAATCCACAACCAAGATGTTGACAAGTCTTTAGAGTCCCCCACATTCAGTTACTCAGCTTTCGGGCGAAAGGTTGTAGAGGCCGTATAGAGATATGGCAAGGTCCGATCAGATACGTGCGGTATTGCACGGATCAGAATAGGACAGTTTGTACTACAGGCCGTATAGATATATGGCAGGGTTCGATCAGATACGTGCGGTATTGCACGGATCAGGATCGAACGGATATTACTAGCCGGCTTTGGTATAAGCCGGATCCTAGTATAGTACAGTGTAGATTTTGTCTCATTGCATTTGTATTTCGGTCGGAATACAAATGCGGGTGTGTATGCACAGTATCGGGGTTTTCCTGTAATTTATTACGGGACCAGTTTTCTGGAGTTGCCAGTTTGCTTTCTGTTTCAGCCAATTTCCTTTGTATCGTTCATTGGCCGAAGATTGGTGGAGGAGGGCTTATTTGCATTTGTGCAAATAAGCATTTGTGGAGGGGGTCTTTGCATATTCTTGTATCATGATAATTCCTCTACCATTTGACTTCTTCTTCTTCTCATCATGGCTTGACTTTTGTGTCATCATGGTTTTTGATGATTGGTTGGTGGAGTATGGATTTGGTTGTTGATGATGGATGATCATTGGTGTTTGAGTGTTGGACTTTTCTTGCTATCATTTCTTTTCACATGATAATCATTCCTCTCTCTCTCTTGGATGGCTCTCTCTCTTTTTGAGAACTCACTCTCATTCTCTCCACTCACCAAGTTGCATGGCCGGCCTCCCCCTTAGTGGGCTGTCCAAAATTTTGAGGGTGGGATTTTGCTTCATTTCATGTTGCAAAAATCCCACAAGTTCAATCCAAAAAGCCCCAAGTTCAATTCCTCCACAAAAGGCAATTCCATAAACCCCAAAATGAGACTTGCTCACTAGATATTCTACAGCAAACCTTGGGCACGTCGACTAGCCAGCTTCGTGCCCGAGTTGCCTCGGCATTGAGGTGGGAGCCCATAAAAGAAGTAGGCGATGTGGTGCACTTCTGGCGACGAGGAGGAGACGGGACATTCCGCAGGAGATCGGGACGACGACGAGAAGACCGGAGGACTCGGATCTGTCGCTATATCTCTCTTCCCTTTCTTGTAGATAGCTAGGACTAATTAATGGTTCAATCGGGGAATTAGTGCGCGGCGGTTTGCCAGTTCATGTAAAAATTAAAGTTTATCACCGCTTCCGCACTTGGCCGTCGGATTGACGGCCGGGGCGCCGCCGTGCACTTACAGAGCCTGGCAGGGGAGCTCTACCGACCGGTGATTTTACCCGACGCGTCGGATATCCGGAGGATACCGTCATGGTCTTGAGATTGATGGTAGGGGTCGGTCTGGACTGACGGCGCCCTAGATAGTGAGATTGAGATATTGAGGTGCAGAGATTGCGACACAGAGATATCGAGATATTTGGATATTTGTTTTGTGTCGATGCTAGGCACTGTTTATACTGATTATATTATGATACCTCATTTTAAAAAGATACAGAAATCTCACTAATTTATGAAAGCAGTTTTCTTCAGTACATGCATTCTGTTTCATGCATTCATACATCATCCATATGATATATTGCTACCTGAGGCACTGACACGGGCACATGGGATTACACTCGAGTTAGATATGTACCCTAGCCTTTGTTATAGGCTGCATGTTATATATTTGAGGATATATTATGATCGTTGACCTAGGATTGCGTTGTTCATGCGGTTTCTGTTCGTAGATGTTTTTCTATTCACGAGTTGGCAACTCACCCCGTTGTGCCCCAGTTTCTTGCAGGTTTTGCCGTACAGGTTTCATTACGGCTTTGCTGGCACTGCTTCTTTCGGGTGACTTGCTAGTAAGTGGGTTTATTTGTATCGTACCCATCATTATACATTGTATATTATTATTCAGTTGTATCTAGAAGTTCCATCAACCAAACATATATTTATTTCAGATAGAGACCAGTGATGTTATTCTTTCGACTTTAGAGTCGCGCGTTATTTTTTTTTATGGATTTCTTATTGTTTTGAGTTTCTTTTGAGTTTTGATCCCCGCCCTTGGCGTTGTATATTATATTGCTTGTGTGGTTGTGACCGTCGATTGACGAAGAGCTAGCTCCCGCTTGGGGATGCCTTTTATTGATTTCGTATATTATTCATGTTGTATCCCGTTTGGGGGCCAATATTTACAAAGGAGACTCTGCCGAAATTTTCATAAAATACTTGATGTTTTTAAACAAAACGCATAATTCGGCTTATGCTTTTAAAACTACTTGTTTTAAGTTGGTTTTCCTTCACTCTATTACTTTTCTTGGTTTGGATTTCTGGATTTTCGGCTTACTTAGATTATGTACGCCTCGAGACGTTCGTAGTTTAAGTGCTAGTCTTGTTCCGTACTTTCGGGTCGTGACAAAGTTGGTATCAGAGCCTTAGGTTTTACCTTCGGAGCGTAGGATGACCCTTGGTTGATGGAATAGGTGACTAAAGTAGAGTGACGTACCGTGGGTATGTTCCGCGGCATACTTACGATACGCTACTCCACTTAAGAAGCCTTAGGATGTACATTTTCTTGTTCAGTATCATATTCATTCCTGATCTAGCCTCATCGGTACCAGTTATGGTTTTGCTGCCACGATTACGGGCAGGGATAGCTACGGCTAGAGTTATGGTCATCATGAGCTCGTCACGAACGAGGACTGATCAGGCCGTAATTCCGGCGACACACGATTGCGGAGATGTGTCTTTTTATTGTGTTTTCGCGCTACGAGCGTTGGGTGGATTGCTGTATGAGATTACTCAGATGTGCCGATCAGTACCATAGGATCGAACCAATGATAGAGGCCAACCAGATTTTGATGACCGTTGGCATATTGCTTGCTCCTGATGATTGAGGCACTGTTCAGCGTGCAGACGAGTGAGCCAGTCATTGCTGCGAATGACGAGATATCGCCCCAGATGTTGGAGCTATTGCAGTACGAGTGGTATTGAGAGATGATAGAAGGTCACTAGTCACCCGAGGATGAATGACTAGGACATGTGCTTCGTTCGCCTACCCCGATGCGAGGTCGTCAGATAGATTGATTCCAGCTATAGACGACTTCACGCGGAGACGTAGAGAGTCGACAGAGACGATCGAATGTCGGAAACCTATTATTCCAGGTTTAAAGTATTCGGAAAGACATGCAGGCAATTCTATGGACCCTTTAGAAGAATGAAACCCTAACTCAACTTAATGACCGTGTGAAAGCCTTTGAACCTTAGGGTTTACGGCAGTTCTGCGGTGCCATTAGTGAGGCTTGGGTTTGCCCTTCTACGGCTGGACCACCGATGCTGTGGTATGTACTCGATACTATTATACTGTACCCAAGATGTTGAGCTCTTGGAGGATTACGAGGTTTTGACGAATCGATCAAATGGTTCGACTTCATTAGGATGCCAGGTGGTGAGATGCATTTCTTAGGAGACTCCAGATGCGAGGATAGCCGTAGGAGCTCAGTCCATACAGCCACGATGAGACAAGTCCGAAGCAGTCGACATTAGAGAAAGTGGAGCAAGAGGTTCGTACGAGATCTTGATGAGATGACGTTCCACTCCGCCGACATCAGAGATGCGATACGCATGCCGAGGCATTATGCTTGGATATACCTTCCAGAAGGAGTTGCGATGAGTATGCAGCCGTTCCGGAACAAGAAACAGATATAGTAAAGGACGATGACTCCCGGACGGTTTGGCAGAGACGAAATTTGGGAGAGATCTCGACAGGACCTTTCTAGAATGAATTGCGAGAAGACTAGGACCCAGCAGTGGTCATGTTGCGCACATCGGCAGGCCAAAGTTCAGGATCGTCGACGAGACATGCTATGAGTGACCACGACAGTTGGCCAGAGATTCTTGGAGGATGTGCTTGAGCGGGACTATTCCGCCATATTTGATTTCTGTAATTTGGGCGGTCTATTTGCATGATTGATTTTGATGATGGAGTTCTATGATATTTGTTTTCATGCTCCATGGTTGCACCTACTGAGTATTTACGATTTTTACACAGTTGTTGCACTTGATATCATTTTCGTGCCTTGGTTTCGCATGTTTATGATTTTAGGGGTTTCATACAGCTGAGTCGATTTTGTGCGTATGTACGCACACGATTTGGTTTTTGCACTCGGTATAGTTCATATATGCTTGCAGTGCAGTGTTACGTATGTTGTGCACTTAGATGCACTAGACTTCGATTTCGATTGTGATATTCGATATTTGTTTTGTGCATCTTGTGCACCTGATTTGATTATGCGCATGTTCGGCGCTTGATATTAGATTTCATGATTTCGTGCATGATGGATGCACCTGATTTGGATTTTTGCGCATGTTGGACGCATGTTTTGAGGTGCGATTTTGATGCACACCAGATGCACTAAATCGAGATTCTTCGTGCATGTCAGATGCACCTGATTTTGCTGTCAGGCACCCACGTTGCCTATGACAGATGTTTCGTGCACACCCGATACACTTAGATCTTGTTTCTGTGCACATGTTGGCACATATATGGATTTTGATTCCCGTGCGCACCAGACATACGTAGTATTCGTATGCATATTTTGGGATTGATTTCTTATAGAGCAGTACGTTTTTATGATATTTGCTATGTGTTTTCGTACTGAGCAGGAATAGTCAGAGGACAGTACCTGAATGTATTTTGCATGCATTGGTAGCTATCGAAGGGAATTCCATAAAGCGAGCTATAGTCTCAGTATTTACCTACGTGTCTGATATGACACGAAACGTTTAAAACAAGAAAACCCTTCCAAATTGTTTCCTAAAATGGCGGAACGTACAGTTCAAACAAAAGGTATATATGTATATGATTATTTTCTTATGATAGACGTCCGCCACTGTGCAGTGCTGCGAGCATCGCACAGCAATTTGAAGAAGATTTGGCATGCATTCCCTTCAGATATTTACATATATAGATTTGATATTTACGTGTATAGTTTCGAGTTATATCATATTGGTTTTGTATTGGATTTGACATTTGTGTCTTTACCATGACTCCGATGATTGCGGGATGCTTGACGGAGTTTTGATTTTGTGTTATATGATCATTTTTCATGCGCATGCGCTGCGCTACGATTTGTTTTATGTATTTACGATTTCGGAGCCCTGACGACTTGATGGTTTTGGCTTAGATGTTTTAGTATTTGGGGGGGAGTTTTAATTTAAATTCGGGGACCGAATTTATTTAAGGGGGGAAGATTGTAACGTTTTGAAAATCGTTTAGGTGAAATTTCGGAAAATCGGTAAAATAAGGGGGTTTTCTGTAAAAAGTCAAAATACAAATATTTTTATTAAAAAATTAAATATACATATTCTAGCTATGAAATTGCTAGTATTTGGTGTTTATTGAACCACTGGTGAAATTTCAAATTTTCCGAAATTTTTTCCGAAATTAATTATTTTAATATTATTTTAAGCCGTCACTAATACATTTAATTAGGGAAAATTACAAATTGGAATGAGTTGAAAAAAATTTTGTGCATCATAACACATTAAACAAAATTTTATTATGTGGTTTTTGAAATGAAATGGTTTGCCAAAACGGTGTTAGAAAATATCGAAGAAAAAGGCTTAAATAGTGAATTTAGTGTTAATGGATGTTTGGGGTATAGTATTTATCATTTTCCATCACCCCACACCCATACCCACACTCACACACTCCCATTTATCTTTTCTCTTGGCTGAATTCAGCAGCCCCTCCCTCAATCTTTTCCCCACTTGTGTTGCAAAAGAAAAGAAAAGAAAAGAAAAAGGAAATGTAGAAATGAGAGTGGACTTTGACTAGGTTGACTAGATATCATTTTCCCCACCTCCCTCTCTCTCCTCTTTCCCCCTACTTGCAGCCGAGCCCCCCCCCCCCCCCATTCTTGCTGTCCATAATTTCCCCCCAAAACCCCACCTCATTTCCCCTCAAAAAAATGTCCAAATTCCATCAAAAATCAAGCTAAAATCCAAATCCGACTCTTACCCATTTTCCCTCGCCTTCTTTAGCATGGATCTTGGTGCAAGGATTTCAAATTGGAGGTCTAGATTTCAAGTTTGATTCATGGTTGTGAGGTATAGCTTTTGACCCATTGTTCAATTGTTGGTTTAATTCCTTAATGAAGCTTATTAGGTGCTAATTTATGGTTTAATTGAAAGATGTGGGTTTGCAAGAGAAGATTTAGATTAGGGTTTGTGAAAATCTAATTAGGATTTTGTGATGTGAGATTATGGTTGTGTGATGTATTTGACATATTAGTGTTATGCTAAATCAAATTAAGTTGCTAGTTTGCATTTTTGTTGATTTAAAATGTGCTATTTATATAAGTTGTAAACTAGGTTTTTAAAATAATTATATTTTTGTGAGATAAAATTTAAATTAAGGTTTCATGTCATTATAAATATTATATTGAGTGGTTTAATGCCTTTAGTTCATGAAAATCCTAGCTAAATTGTTGTTTGTGCATTTTTGCTATAAATTGTTAAAAAATTGGGTATTTTGTAAACTAGAATTTTGGGGTTAATGGAATTTAATGAGATTAAATTGTGGAAATTGTTTTTATGACTTATTTAAGATATTTAATAAGTATTATGGCCGCTAGATTTGTTTAAACGTCGAGTTTTGTACTAAAACGGGTAATTTTTGCTTGCTAGATTTTCGGAAAAATGGCTTTTAAGTTGAATTTGGGGTTTTTGTGAATTTTAACCTATTTTATAGTATAATTAGTGCTTGTGATCGTGCAAATGAGTGTGTTTGGGTTTTTCTCGATGGTTTGGCGTTTGTACGCCGACGTCGAGGGTTTTTAGGTTAATTTGTGAAAGCTGCCATAGGTTTTGACCTATATGGGATTCGTGTGTCGTTTTAGTGATGAGTCGGATTTTAATGCGGTACGATGTGTTATGATATGTATGTACCCTTACGAAGACTTCGAGACGACAAGCAAGCGCGTGGCGACGTCGGCACCGGCGAGCGAGGACCAGGTCAGTAGATTTATATCTACGGGGAGAAGTCGGGTGGATGGCGTATAGGACCCCCGCAGTTCGTGGTGATGTATACGAATACGTATACACACATATATATTGATTATATATTGTTGAGTTTATTGGTTAAAGATAGATTTTAGGTGTGATTGGATAGGTTTAGTATTGCGAGACCCTAGAGTAGAGGTTGCACCATATTTACACACACACACCCATACTTGCATACATTCTTCTTTCATATGTGCTTATATGGGGTTATATTGTTATGTGTTCACATGGGTATGGGACTATGTGTTTACATACTGGATTTGAGGATGATACTTGGGATTGAGATGAGTCGATGAGATTGGATTTGAGATTATGATATCGATGATATGGCAGGATTCGTACTTGAGATACGTCCTAATGTTTATAGCGGATCTTAGGACAACGATACCATGTGAATAGTGATATGCATAGAATGGTTGAGTATGATATTGACCCGTACCCAGATTTGGGGATGCCGTACGACGGATTTACGTACGAGCTGTATATTGATGTTTGATCTGCACTCTTAACTTGGGATGTCTGATTATAGATATGGTATCAGATATGATATTATTGAGGCGGGATCACCGACTATACATATACAGGTATTTATATGTATCGACTCAGATGATAGGCGGTTTCCTTACCTGTAGTTCATCTTGTTAGTTCAGCCGTATAGTTTAGTGTAGTTGTTAGATTAGATTAGACTCCTACCTATTTCAAAACTAGCGGATCGTGGGTATTTTAAATGACAGGTCAAGAGATCTACGGATATTTCAAAAGACGTATCCTTTCTTAAAACCACCGTAGCCCTTATTTTCAAAACCCCACGATTCGTGTTATTTCAAATGGCACCATTGTTTAATATTTAGCTCCCGCTCATTATGGCTGCTCGCTCCGCATCGCATACTTACATTGTTATTTCATATTGCATTGTTGATATTATGCTGTTAGGACACCAGCACCATTACCGATGATGCGTATGTACCACGTACACTTACTTGCCGGCTCACACACATCTTCATCGGTAATTGCCATGTCACGTACACCTTAGAAAATATTATTGCTTAACTTACCTTGATAGCTACTAGTTTGACATGATATTAGTGTACTTACCTTATATGCCAGCTTAGATATTGTAGTTATTACTTGTCACTTCATGCATACTGTTATTCATTGTTATGCCGTATTCATGGGTTCTCATGCCTATATTCATGGGTTTATATGCTATTGATGATTTGGATTCGGATTTCCATGAGATTTTCTGGATTTGGGGGGGGGGGACCGCAAAACTTATATAAACTGCTTTCTCTCTTTTTAAATAAAAAGTGCGGTTTTTCCCATGATGTATGAGTCGTCCACCATGAGTTTACTGATGGATTTCGAGACCCGATTCGAGGAGTGGAGGGACCGTTTCGGGTACATGGTGGGCCCGGTGCGGTACCCCGAGGCAAGAGGATCGTGTTGTTGACGTTGAGCCTGGCAGGGGAGCACTACCGACCGGTGATTTTACCCGACGCGTCGGATATCCGGAGGATACCGTCGTGGTCTTGGGATTGATGGTAGGGGCCGGTTTGGACTGACGGCGTCCTAGATAGTGAGATTGAGATATTGAGGTACAGAGATTGCGACACAGAGATATCGACATATTTGGATATTTGTTTTGTGTCGATGCTAGGCACTGTTTATACTGATTATATTATGATACCTCATTTTAAAAAGATACAGAAATCTCACTAATTTATGAAAGCAGTTTTCTTCAGTACACGCATTCTGTTTCATGCATTCATACATCATCCATATGATATATTGCTACCTGAGGCACTGACACGGGCACATGGGATTACACTCGAGTTAGATATGTACCCTAGCCTTTGTTATAGGCTGCATGTTATATATTTGAGGATATATTATGATCGTTGACCTAGGATTGCGTTGTTCATGCGGTTTTTGTTCATAGATGTTTTTCTATTCACGAGTTGGCAACTCACCCCCGTTGTGCCCCAGTTTCTTGCAGGTTTTGCCGTACAGGTTTCATTACGGCTTTGCTGGCACTGCTTCTTTCGGGTGACTTGCTAGTAAGTGGGTTTATTTGTATCGTACCCATCATTATACATTGTATATTATTATTCAGTTGTATCTAGAAGTTCCATCAACCAAACATGTATTTATTTCAGATAGAGACCAGTGATGTTATTCTTTCGACTTTAGAGTCGCGCGTTATTTTTTTTATGGATTTCTTGTTGTTTTGAGTTTCTTTTGAGTTTTGATCCCCGCCCTTGGCGTTGTATATTATATTGCTTGTGTGGTTGTGACCGTCGATTGACGAAGAGCTAGCTCCCGCTTGGGGATGCCTTTTATTGATTTCGTATACTATTCATGTTGTATCACGTTTGGGGGCCAATATTTACAAAGGAGACTCTGCCGAAATTTTCATAAAATACTTGATGTTTTTAAACAAAACGCATAATTCGGCTTATGCTTTTAAAACTACTTGTTTTAAGTTGGTTTTCCTTCACACTACTACTTTTCTTGGTTTGGATTTCTGGGTTTTCGGCTTACTTAGATTACGTACGCCTCGAGACGTTCGTAGTTTAAGTGCCAGTCATGTTCCGTACTTTCGGGTCGTGACAGGTGTACAGAAGGTAATAACTAAAGACAAAATAAAGGGATTAGAAAGAGGGCAAAGTAAATTGCGA
This sequence comes from Agapanthus africanus, assembly GCA_030015575.1. Lineage (NCBI taxonomy): Eukaryota > Viridiplantae > Streptophyta > Magnoliopsida > Asparagales > Amaryllidaceae > Agapanthus > Agapanthus africanus. Next base: position 456,191,596 of record JASDDO010000014.1, on the reverse strand, counting down.
CTATTATCATTCACGACCAAACCGCGTACTTCATCGCCACTCCTATTTCACTTTTGCTTTTTCCCCAGTTCGGGAGTAATAGAATAAGGTATTATTCACTTGTCTTTTATTATCACCTTCTCTCAAGTTGTGAGTACTCCTAGGATTAGGAGAGTACACCTATTATGCTTACTGGATAGTCTTCTTCCAAACCATAGGCTGGTGTCGAACGGTAGGGAAGGAAGAAAACCATTTAGCCTAACGATGGTGTACAGAAGGTAACGACTAAAGACAAATAATAGGATTTGCAGAGATGGCAATGAAATATACGGTTAAAGTCATGAATTGGATTATGGAAGAGGCATTACTATGAATACCAGGATACCCCTACGAAACATTTTCATGTTTCAGTGCATTGTTAAAAGAAAACTGATTTCCCGATTAGATACTTACTCCAGGATATGTATTTACCAGGTTTCATTCTCACATCTGTATGGTTTTACAGATGATAAGTGGGAGTAAGTTATTGGGAATTAGGTGATCATCCTCATTATATCGGAATTTGTTGTAATTGGTGATATTTGAGGAAATCGCCTGGGTACAGTTTTCAACCTACGATGCACAGGTTTTGAGTTATTCAACTCAGCGGACTTATACAGAGTATTGTATGTTGTCCAGTGTCCATCAGGACAAAAGGGTAGGTCCTCGTACTATGTTCTGTTTACTTATGACTTCTTTAGTTTTTAGACAAGTGTTTCGTAGAAATACTATGTCTAAGTATTGAGAAGTTGTGGGTATAAGAATAAAATAGAGAACCAGGTATCACAAGTATCGGGATTCTTCAAAGAGATAGAAGATGTAGATTCTTGTGATTGATATTCAGATGATAGTAATGGTTTTGAGAAACTTGTTTCTCTTTCAGGTTACTCATAATTGGATGGATTCCTAAGTTGAGTAATAATGAGTAGCCTCTCTCCATTAAGTTGATATGCACTAGAGATAGCTGCATGTTTTTGAATCTGGTTCCAATTAAATTAGCGCCTCTATTTCTATATTGTATATTGAATGGTTCATATCTTAACGATGTTAAGATATGGGGAGTTGTCCTGCTTGTGCTTAAAACCAGACTCTGGATAACTCAGGGCACGTTTTTGTAATGGCAGTTTGTGGGTTGACCCGGGCTTAGTCGAGGGTTAATTTTCTACCATCTGGATGATCATTAGTGATATTGTTCTTGACTCGCCACAGTTTTAGTAAAATGGATTTTTTGGGAAAACAGTAGTGGGAGTATGGTAGAACTGGAAGTGATTCCAGAACCGCAAAAGATTACGGAAAATTTAATAGGACCTATATATTCAATCAGGTTTGACATTCCAATAACCACTCCACAGATATGGTGGGTAACCTCAGACACCCGAGAGGTACTCCGGTAGCCTCAAGGACGGTGACAGGGAGGTTCATGTTCACCCAGACTTGACACTACTGTTGTTGCAGACTATGAGACCCGGCAGGAGGATAAGTATAACGTCGTTCTAAACTAGCTTTAGAAGTGTACGTATTTATTATTCTGCCAGAGGGTTGTTGTAGTCAGTGAGAGCAGCGGAAGCAAAGTGGGCAAGTAGCTTATGTCTATTTATAGACTTCAGCTGTTATAGTAGAGATAGATCATCTAATTTTGATGAGAAAGTCATGGGTTTCACTTCATCAGAATAGGGGATGAATCTGTTGAGAAGGTAGTAGAGTGTGATGTCCTGGTATTTGGATGACATACACAGAGTAGGAAGTAAAATTCCTATACTACGATCGGATGTACTTTGGTCATCACACAATTGTTTCTCCACAAAAGATATGGATATAAAATCTGACATTCTGGTTACTAGATCTATGGTATTAGAACTAGATTTGGGTAGTTTCCCAATGTGGGTACTTTGACAGTATTCTAATAGTATTTTAGAATAGATGACTCCTGGCATGGTGGTGTACCTTCAGGTGATGGAGTCACCCTCTCTAAAGGTGTCTTAGAGACTAAAGAGGAGATGGATGTGCATGATTGGCAGATCACTTGCTTAGGCAGTTGAGACAATCATGAGATGTCAAGTACCACACCAGATGTTGTTTTTGTACTAGATGCAATAAGTTTATATTAATCCAATCCTGAAGAAACATAAGGAACCAGTTTTAGAACATAAGTGCTTGTTCTACGGATTTGATGACGGCAGCTTCCTTCGGGAGACAGTTATCATTCCAGGCTTCCAAGGTGACATGGATGACAGAGTGATTGTCAGAGTTATAGTTTTCCCTCTGACGAGGGACAGTATTATGGACAGGTGGTCCAAGAGGATACTGTGGGAGGCATGGTACTGGATACTTATTAGGTTCAGTTATCGATACTGTCTAAGAAGTTTGGATTTGGAGTTCATTTATGAACTAGGTCCCATCAAATATCCAGACATATTCTAAGACAGGTATTGCTCAATTCGGGAGATGGTTTTCTCCGGGAACTTGAGATTAAGAGAGACATATAAAGAAACATCAGGGCATATCCACTCACTGAGGCTATTTCTCGAACACAAGAGTTTTACAAACTAGCCTTATGAAAATGATTAGTTGAGGAGATGGATGATCGGTATCACACGGGCTGTGAGTATGCGACATCGCAATAATTAGACTTAAGTGCAAGTGGGAGATTGTTGGAGATAGTGCCCTCAAAGTCAATTATTGGATAGCAGGTACGTGATTGCAATGATTGAGGCAGGACCTATACCGATATGACAGTCTTGCTCGAGATGATAGTATGCTATCTGGTTTGTCTTTATCATCGTATACATACTTTAGTTCGCTATTGCATATTGATAGAGCCCATAGGATTCTTTCTTGACTACCAGCAGTATGATGGCGATCATATACGTGGAAGCTGGGTTCTGTAAGCACATCCTTAAAGTGTCCCTATTTGTGGGAGTTTCGAGACAGGGCATCGATACTCCAGAATAGACTAGTGTATACAGTCGAGACCCCGACGAGGGGCGGTGGCCGGTCTCACAATCCATTGGTGTCAGTTAGTTCACCTAAGATGTATACAGGTGCTCATTGGGTTATGAGTACACCGGACAGGACTCACCGGGAACCTGCTAGTTGGTATTATACCTAGCGTCAGATAGCAGTTCCCTGGTGACATGTGTACAGGTTAGTTCATCGACCTGAGGTCGTCATTTGTCTCGTGTGAGTTCCCACTGTGCTTTGATTTCTGCCCTACCACGGCTCAAAGGAGTCGTGCAAACAGGTCTTTTTTGGGTACAGCCCCGAGCCACATGGAGGCAAGTGAGCGGATCGGCAGGGGATTCGTCTATCCCGGTATTGGGGGTGAGATCGCGCTGTGTCTAGGAGAGCCATTACACATAGCCCTCGGCCGAGGCAGGAGATTTACTGGTAGGTACTCCAGTAGTATCTCAGGGTGTTCTGGGCCAATCTCTGACACGACTTATACTGCTATTGGGGGTCTGACGTTACCAACCCCTAGGCCGATATGCGATACTCATAGACGAATGGACCGGACTGTATGTATATTGTCACTATTAGGCTCAGTAGGATTTATGGATGAGTTCGCTCGCCAGCTTTCCTTCCAATCAATACATAGGCAACCGTCACGTACAGCTTGTACCTCTGACGTGCTAGTGGTTATACCCAGTGCAAGTGTGTTGATGAGTCATTAGAGTCCTCCACAGACATTTTCCCAAGTTCGGGCGAAACGTTGTAGTGGCCGTATGGTTTATGGCTAGGTTCGGAAAATGCACGTGCGTTTTCGCACGTGTCATTTTTCGGGCAGATAATACTGTTAGGATTTGGTTTAAGCCGGAACCCAGTATTATACTGTGTAGATATAATATCTTTGTCTCAGTTGCATTTGTATTCGGTCGTAATACAAATGCGGTTATATTTATACTGATACGGGGTTATCCTGAAATTCGTTTCATGATCACTTTTGGAAGTTGGCAGTTTCCAGTTTTCTATCACCCGTATTTAACATTCGGTTAAATACGGATTTATCTTTTCTTGAGATGAGTGTGGAAGTTTCTAGATGGTGACTAGGATGGTGACTAGGCTTGTGGGTCATTAGTGCATTGATTATTGCATTAATGGTTTTCGTGACTAGGTTAAATGATTCATCCTTTGCTTTAATTGTGTTCATACAAGGTGTTTTGTGACTCATCCTCTTCATTGATCTTATGGTCACCTCCCTCTCTCCTACACTCACCTCCCTCCCCTCTATATAGTGGCCGGCCTTCCCCCCCCCTCTTGTGGGTATATGGTTGTTACTCACTAGGTAAAAGATTATGATAGATTTGTGTATGGAAATTTCATATAGCTCAAATTCTTATCACCCGATTCCAAAAGGCAACTTCATTAACCGTTCGTCCATAGCTTTGGACGTAACGAGACAAAGTGTTCTACTCATTCTCTACATCAATCTTGGTCATCTCTTTTAGCAAACTTGATGATCGAGTTGCCTCGGTTCAGAGGCGGGAGCCCGTTTAAAGATCCGTCGACGTGGTGCCACCCGGACAACAAGACTGGAGATTCAGGAGATCGGAGCAGCCGCAACAAAGCGTGGGATGATGGTTGAAGACCGAAGGACTCGGATCGTTCGCTATAAAGTTTTTACCCACTTTGTAGTTTGTTAGTTTAGCTTTAATGGCAGATCCGGGTTATAGTATACGATAGCGCCAGTTGTAAAAGTTTTTGTTCCGCATTTGTCATCTGTTAGACGGCCGGGGCGCTACCGTGGACTTACAGGATCAATATGTGGATAAAAAGGTGAATGGACTTGTTGATCCCTAGAACCAGATGTGTTGAGAGGGGTGAAAGATCGGTTACGAGAATGTGCAATGTGCTCAGCAATAGACATCGGCTTAGGAGTTTCAACAGGACTCGAAAAAGTGGTGTCAAAGTACGAAGGTGGTGACGGTTGACAAGGTTGACACAAAGTGGGTTGAAAAGTCGAACTATTTCTCCTAGACGCTTCTATTTGATCTTTCAAAGAAATTTTAGGCACGGAGGGATCTTCCTTAAATCGACCGAAACAATTGACGTACGAGGCAAAATTAGGTTCGTGATACCAAAGTTCGGCAAGAGATTTGTGATGTGGAGTACCCATGATAGAAGAAAGAGAAGAGAAAGAAGGTAGGTGGTGCAAGGATTTCTTAGCGGCAAAATTTTGCAAGTTGTTTCTTTTTTTTTTTAAATCCCTTTTTCCTTTTTCTCTTTATTTAGAACTGTTTGCAAAAAGATTTTCGAGAAAAGAGCTAAGACACACTTTAGATCAACCAAAAATGCACAATCAGGCCTAGATCTAGGTTCACCTAGGTCAGCTAGACAGCTCCTAACTGTTGCAAAGGGCTAGAAATAGGACCTCAAACCGCCTCTTCACCGCCAATTGCGGCCAAGTAAGTGCCAAGTAAGTGGGAGGCTCCCCTCTACAAGTAGCGGTCCTAATTAAGTAACCACTTACCTTAGACACACTTGCCTAGACACCGCAAAGTCATGTTAGGATAAACGGCCGATGCCTATAACTAGTCCTCTGTCCTATTGAGCTTGAAGTCCTTAGTGCTGAGTCTAGTATTTTTGAATTAAATATGGTCAATGCAAATGCCTTATGTTTTTTTGGGGTCCTGGGAACGGTGATGAAATCCCCACCCAATCTGAATCGGTCAAAAGCCCCTTAAAATCCGATTAAAGATATGCAAAACAGTAAATCACCACTTGCAATCAAATCTTTTTTATTTTATGTGCGGCGCAAAGAATCCTGCACAAGATTTGTTATTTGGAAGGGAAGATTTTTTTTAAGCGCAAGGAATCCTGCAGAAGATTTGAGAAAAGATATATGGGGATTGGCAGAAAAGGGGAAAGGGGAGCAAACAGTGCAAAACACGCGCGCTGACGTGGCAAATAGACCGCGGAAACACGGCGGCAGCGCGCTTGCGCGGCGGAAGGGCTACGGATTTGAAGCTTCAGGTCTCTGAAAAAATTGTACTGCTCTGTTGTTCCAATCCCTTTCTGTTCTGATCTACCGTTTTCTGTTTCGCACTCTGGATTTTTCCAGATCCGTCGATCCTGCAAAGATTCACAAAAAATACCCTTTCCAAAAAAAAACAGATGATATATTTTTATATTTTTATTTTTATTTTTCAGTTTTTATGATTTTTTTAATTAAGATTAACCCGAAATTGCAAAAAGGAAATAACACACCATCCCAGGCAACGACACCATTTGATTGGTCTCAAAAACTATCTATTAACCGCAATTAAGAACGGCGTCGCTTGGTAGCTAGCCGGTGAGTACGGGTCGGTCCACAGGGATGTTGTGAATTTCCTAATCGCTCAAACGAGTTAATTCCGATGGGAGTCGGATTGATTTATTAAATCAAAAAAACTGAATCTATCTATACTAAGATTATCTAGATCTAAATCTTGGTAAGGTTAGGTTTAGGAATGATTTGGAAATGTAAATAAATCTCAACGCTTTCTATACCCAAATTAGGATCTAAAAGGAGTTATGGTAATTATCAATAAAGGGAATTAGATCCATTCGGGACGGTGTTCCTTCCTCTAGGTTCTTGTCGTTCCTTTATCAATCCTTACCCTAACCTCCATGGAAAACACGCGCAACCGGGCCTTTATACTACGGTGTCACCGCTACCTCGAGGGATATGGTTCCGTAGGGCGCGGTGTGTGCGTGTATGCATGGAGTCCTATTGATAATATATAATGGGCAAGAAAGGGATGGGAGATCTCATCTCTCAAAAGCCTTCCCCAAAGCTAACCCTAACAAGCGAGGAGACTACTCGCTCATTAGGGAATTTAAAAACATTTATCTAGGGCAAAGAATGAAAAATTACCTAGGGCAAGAATTGAAATTACCTACTTACTTTACAAATGGCTCTCTCCAAACATCAACACAGGGTTGTCAGATCTGAATTCATGATATGAAAAGAGGCATCGATGCTCTCCAAAAGAATTATAAATTTTATTCATAGAAAGAGGCATAGGGAGGCATAACCTAATACAAGTTTTAGAGTTCCTATTTATAGAGGATAGGAAACCCTAGGTCACAATTGATTCGCACGTCTGCATTTACCAAAATATCCCTTGGTTGACTAGTCAGAGACGTCACAAATTATGGTAAAAAATATTTCCATCACGGGCTTTACTTCACCGCGTAACCGCGGCCCCAGGCCCTGTTTGGCCGCAGTTCCGCGGTCAAACAGTGGGCTTGGGCCTTGTGTTTTCTGCTGTTGGCTCTTCTTGACTAGTAATTCCTACTTCTGCATGTCTTTTCTCCTAATGTTTTCTCGTTCTCTTCCAGATCTCAAGTGAACATTGTAGTGGACTTTTACCGTTGCATCATGACGAAGTCTGGAACCTTGCACTGCTTTGTATTGATCTTTGTGTAGGCTTGATCAAGATTCTCTGTTTGTTGGTCAAAGTCTCACTTTTGCATCATCTTTTATCTTTTTCACTGTTTTAGATCCAAGAACCTGTAACCTGTAATATGTAGCAGACATGTGTCAAAAGCACCTGTTTATTTATAAAACGAATAAGAATGGGGAATATAATAATACAATATTATGGTGTGAACAGTCCCTAGTCGTGGAAGTTTCGAGACAGGGCATCGATACTCCGGAGTAGACTAGTATATACAGTCGAGACCCCGACGAGGGGCGATGGCCGGTCTCATAAGCCATTGGTGTCAGTTGGATCACCTAAGATGTATATAGGTGCTTATTGGGTTATGAGTACACCGGACAGGACTCGCCGGGAACCTGCTAGTTGGTATTATACCTAGCGTCAGATAGCAGTTCCCTTGTGACATGTGTACAGGTTAGTATATCGACCTGAGGTCGTCATTTGTCTCGTGTGAGTTCCCACTGTGCTTTGATTTCTACCCTACCATGGCTCAAAAGGAGTCGTGCAAACAGGGTTTTTTTTGGTACAGTTCCGGGCCACAGGGAGGCAAGTGAGCGGACCGGCAGGGGATTCGTCTCTCCCGGTATTGGGGGTGAGATCGTGCTGTGTCTAGGAGATCCATTACACCAAGTCCTTGGCCAAGGCAGGTGAGAATTACTGGTAAGTATTCCAGTAGTTTCTCAGGGTGTTCAGGGCTACTCTCCGACACGACTTATACCGCTTTTGGGGGTCTGACGTAACCAGCCCCCTAGGCCCGATATGCGATACTCATAGACGAACGGACCAGACTGTATGTATATTGTCACTGATAGGCTCAGTAGGGTTCCAGGATGAGTTCGCTCATCGGCTTCCCTTTCGGTCAGTACATGGGCAGCCGTTACGCACAGCTAGTGCCGCTGATGTGCTTGTGGTTAAACCCACTGCCATGGTACTGACGAGTCTTTAGAGTCCCCCACAGATAGTTTCCCAAGTTCGGGCGAAACTTTGTAGAGGCCATATGGTTTTATGGCAGGGTTCGAAAATGCACGTGCGTTTGCGCACGTGTCATATTTCGGGCACATAATACTGGTGGGCTTTGGATTAAGCCGGATCCATGTATTATATTGAGTCGGAATATTTTAGTCTCTCGTATTCGTATTCGGTCGGAATACGGATACAGGTATGTATATACAGTTGAGGGGTATTTTCGTAATCCGTTACGAGAATATTTTAGAAGATGCATTTTTTCTTGGATTAATCATTTTAGTTTAAATGATTATTAAGCTTTGGAAAGGGTGACTCATATTGGTGAATCATTTCTTCTAGCATGTTCCTTAGTGACTCATGCAAATGAGTCACTAAGTGAGTCATGATAGAATTAATGGTAATTTGTTTTGGGTGTAGATATTTAGGGTTTGTGGAGATATTTTTGGGAGAGATATTTCCATGAGATATTTTCTTTACACAACCTTATATATATCTACTCACAAAAGAAATAAACACAACATGTTTATTATGCTTGAGTTCTTCTCTCTTGATAAGTTTTCTTGAGTTCACCATTTCCAACCCTAAGCATCTTCTTTAACTTCCACCCTATCCCTCTCATGTGATGAGAACCATAGGGTGTTTGAGACAAAGTATTCTACTCATTCTCTACTTCATCTTGGCCATATCTTTTAGCAGACTTGATGACCGAGTTGCTTCGGTATAGAAGCGGGAGCCCATTTAAAGATCCGTTGACGTGGTGCCACCTCGATGAGGAGACGAGAGATCAGAGTTGCCGCGAGGAGCGTGGGACGATAGCTAAAGACCGAAGGACTCGGATCGATCGGTATAGCCTTTCTATCTCTTTACAGTTTGTTAGTTTAGCGTTAATGGCAAGATCCGGGTTATAGTATGCGATAGCGCCAGTTATAAAAGTTTTTGTTCCGCGTTTGGTGTTAGAATGACGGCCGGGGCGCTACCGTAGACTTACATGGTATCAAAGCCACGCCATTAACCTTTACTAACTTGTTCTAACACGTTTAAAATATCGATTGAACAAAATTTCCAAAACCGCGATTTTCAGGCTAAAGTTTCTGTCGATTTTTAAAACAGGTCTAAAAATCATTTTGAGCATCTCAGAAAATCGAGCAGGCTTTTTTAAGAGTACTGAAGAAATTGGGTTCACTGTTCCCACTATACTGCTGCGGAACCGCCGCACAAACCATGGTTTGGCCGCAGTTCCGCCGCCAGATATTGGCTACAGTGCACCATGTATCTTCTGGGGCTCTTGCATAAGGAATTGTGGTTTCTGGAATATTTTGTTTGGGCCCAGATTTTGTTTGTGTACTGCAGTTGTACTTGGGGCCCACTTCGGGAAGTTTTGTCGATCGGAATTTTAAACTTGTTAGTTTACAGTACTTACATTATATCTCCGACCGTGAATGTCATTCGAGCGGTAAATTGCGTCAAATTGCTATAGTCCTTTTAGACGGGTTTGCGAACGTGACATTCGTGTTGATGTTCTGTGTTGTGCTGTGCTGTTGCGGATTTGTCGTGGTGGGTAGCAATGTGCAATGGTAGTGCAGTTTGGATTTATTTGTACATTTGATATTGCGGGGCGAGCGTCCAACATGTGGACCGCCGTCACTGTTGGATATAGTACCTTCAGAATCAATTATTGGATCGCAGGTATGTGATTACAATGATTTAGGGAGGACCTATACCGATATGACAGTCTTACTCGAGATGATAGTATGCTATCCGGTTTGTCTTTATCATCGTATATATGCTTTAGTTCACTATTGCATGATGATAGAGCCCATAGGATTATTGCTTGACTGCCAGCAGTATGATGGTGATCATATACATAGGAGCTTGGTTCTGTAAGCACATCCTTAAAGTGTCCCTAGTCGTGGGAGTTTCGAGACAGGGCATCGATATTCCAGAGTAGACTAGTGTATACAGTCGAGACCCCGACGAGGGGCGGTGGCCGGTCTCACAAGCCACTGGTGTCAGTTGGTTCACCTAAGATGTATACAGGTGCTCATTGGGTTATGAGTACACCGGACATGACTCGCCGAGAACATGCTAGTTGGTATTATACATATCGTCAGATAGCAGTTCCCTGGTGACATGTGTACAGGTTAGTTTGTCGACCTGAGATCGTCATTTGTCTCGTGTGAGTTCCCACTGTGCTTTGATTACTACCCTACCATGCTCAAAGGAGACGTGCAAACTGTAAGTGCACGGCGGCGCCCCGGCCTCCATCCCGAGGCCAGAATGCGGAAGCGGTGATAAACTTTAATTTTGCGAACTTAGCAAACCGGCACCACCGCGCACTAAAACCCGGATCGAACCATTAACTAGTCCTAACTAACTACAAGATAGGGAATAGAGATATACCGACTGATCCGAGTCCTCCGGTCTTCTCGTCATCGTCTCGATCTCCCGCGGAAACTCCGGTCGTCGCCTCCTTGCCGGAAGGGCACCACATCGTCTGCATCTTTTACGGGCTCCCACCTCAATACCGAGGCAACTCGGGCACGAAGCTGGCTAGTCGACGTGCCCAAGATTTGCTGTAGAATGTGTAGTGCTCATGTCTCACTTTGGGATTCATGGAGTTGCCTTTGGTGGAGGGATGAACTATGGAATTTGGAGATGGAACTTGTGGGAATTTTCTTAGCACCAGGAGAACCAAAAATGCCACACCAAAATGAATCAAATCCCCATCCATAAGGAATGGCCGGCCCCTCCAATGTGAAGGGTGAGAATGGAGTGAAAGTCAAGGAAAAGTCAAGGGAGTGGGTGAGCTATCATGCAAGCATGAATAATGAGTGATGAATAAAACAATATCATCACAAACAAAAACTAACACTCCAAATCAACCATGATGACTCCAAATGGTCAAGCCATCATGAACAAACATGAAGTCAAGAAATCAAGGTATGGTGCTAAAGTCATAACACAAGAATATGCAAAGAACCCCTCCACAAATACTTATTTGCAACAATGCAAATAAGCCCTCCTCCACCAAACTTCGGCCAATGAACGATACAAAGGAAATCGGCCGAAACGTAAAGCAAACTGGCAACTCCAGAAAACTGGTCCCGTAATAAATTACAGGAAAACCCCAAAACTGTGCATACACACCCGCATTTGTATTCCGACCGAAATACAAATGCAATGAGACAAAATCTACACTGTACTATACTAGGATCCGACTTAAACCAAAGCCGGCTAGTAAAATCCATTCGATCCTGATCCGTGCAATACCGCACGTATCTGATCGAACCCTGCTATATAACCATACGGCCTTTAGTACAAACTGTCCGATCCTGATCCGTACAATACCGCACGTATCTGATCGGACCCTGCCATATCTCCATACGGCCTCTACAGCTTTTCGCCCGAAAGCTGAGTAACTGAATGTGGGGGACTCTAAAGACTCGTCAACTCCATGGTTGTGGATTTAACCACTAGCGCGTCAGAGGTATAAGCCAATACGTAACGGGCTACTAGGTATTGAGTAAAAGGGACGTCGATGAGCGAACTCATCCTGATACCCCACTGAGCCTGTCAGTGACAATATACGTACAGTCCGGCCCGTTCGTCTATGAGCATCGCATGGCGGGCCTAGGGGGTTGGTAAAAGTCAGACCCCCAAAAGCGGTACAAGTCGTGTCGGAGTGTAGCCCAGAACACCCTGAGATACTACTGGAATACCTACCAGTAAATCTCCTTGCCTCGGCCGAGGGCTTCGTGTAATGGCTCTCCTAGACACAGCGCGACCTCACCCCCAATACCGGGAGAGACGAACTCCTGAAGATGCGCTCACTGCCTCCATGTGGCTCAGGACTGTACCCAACTAAAACCTGTTTGCACGACTCCTTTGAGCCGTGGTAGGGTAGTAATCAAAGTACAGTGGGAACTCACACAAGATAAATGACGATCCCCAGGTCGATGAACTAACCTGTACACATGTCACCAGGGAACTGCCATCTGACGTCTGGTATATGACCAACTAGCATGTTCCCGGCGAGTCCTGTCCGGTGTACTCATAACCTAATGAGCACCTGTATACATCTTAGGTGAACGAACTGACACCAGTGGCTTGTGAGACCGGCCACCGCCCCTCGTCGGGGTCTCAAATGTACACACTAGTCTACTCTGGAGTATCGATGTCCTATCTCGAAACTCCCACGACTAGGGACCATTTAAGGATGTGCTTATAGACTACCAGCTCCCACGTATATGATCGCCCTCATACTGCTGGTGGTCAAGCAAGAATCCTAGGGGCTCTATCAACGTGCAATAGCGACGTGTCAGGTCACCTAAAGCAGTACACGATGATAAAGATAAACCAGATAGCATACTATCATCTCGAGTAAGACTGTCCTATCGGGATAGGTCCTCCATCAATCATTGTAATCACGTGCCTGTGATCCAATAATTGACTCTGAGGGCAATATCTCCAACAATCTCCCACTTGCACTCAAGGCTAATTATTGCGATATCGCATACTCACAACACGTGTGATACCGAACACCCAACTCCTCTACTAGTCAGTCTCACAAAGCTCGCTTGCGAAACTATTGCGTTCGAGGAATAGCCTTAGTGAGTGGATCCGCCTTGATGTCTCTTTCTATGTCTCTCTATATCTCAAGTTCATGGAGAAACCCATCTCCCGAAATGAGTAGTACCTGTCTTAGAATGTGTCTGGATGTCTGATGGGACCTAGCTCATAAATGAACTCCAAATCCAAACTTCTTAGACTGTATCGTCAACTGAACTTAATCAGTATCCTGCGCCATGCTATTGGAGGTAGTGCCCTCAGATTCAATTATTCGATCACAGGCACGTGGTTACAATGATTGATGGAGGACCTATCCCGATAGGACAGTCTTACTCGTGATGATAGTATGCTATCTGGTTTACCTTTATCATCGTGTACTGCTTTAGGTGACCTGACAAGTCACTATTGCACGTTGATAGAGCCCCTAGGATTCTTGCTTGACCACCAGCAGTATGAGGGCGATCATATACGTGGGAGCTGGTAGTCTATAAGCACGTCCTTAAATAGTCCCTAGTCGTGTGAGTTTTGAGATAGGGCATCGATACTCCAGAGTAGACTAGTGTGTACATTCGAGACCCCGACGAGGGGCGGTGGCCGGTCTCACAAGCCACTGGTGTCAGTTAGTTCACCTAAGATGTATACAGGTGCTCATTGGGTTATGAGTACACCGGACAGGACTCGCCAGGAACATGCTAGTTGGTCATATACCAGACGTCAGATGGCAGTTCCTAGGTGACATGTGTACAGGTTAGTTCATCGACCTGGGGATCGTCATTTGTCTTGTGTGAGTTACCACTGTACTTGAATTACTACCCTACCACGGCTCAAAGGAGTGGTGCAAACAGGTTTTAGTTGGGTACAATCCCGAGCCACATGGAGGCAGTGAGCGCATCTTCAGGGGTTCGTCTCTCCCGGTATTGGGGGTGAGGTCGCTCTGTGTCTAGGAGAGCCATTACACGAAGCCCTCGGCCGAGGCAAGGAGATTTGCTGGTAGGTATTCCAGTAGTATCTCAGGGTGTTCTGGGCTACACTCCGACACGACTTGTACCGCTTTTGGGGGTCTGACTTTCACCAACCCCCTAGGCCCGCCATGCGATGCTCATAGACGAACGGACCGGACTGTACGGATAGTGTCACTGACAGGCTCAGTAGGGTTGTCTGGCTGAGTTCGCTTACAGACGTCCCTTTTAGTCAATACTTGGTAGCCCGTTATGTATTGGCTTATACCTCTGACGTGCTAGTGGTTAAATCCACAACCAAGGTGTTGACGAGTCTTTAGAGTCCCCCACATTCAGTTACTCAGCTTTCGGGCAAAAAGTTGTAGAGGCCGTATGGAGATATGGCAGGGTCCGATCAGATACGTGCGGTATTGCACGGATCTGGATCGGACAGTTTGTACTACTGGCCGTATGGTTATATGGCAGGGTTCGATCAGATACGTGCGGTATTGCACGGATCAGGATCGAACGGATATTACTAGCCGGCTTTGGTTTAAGCCGGATCCCAGTATAGTACAGTGTAGATTTTGTCTCATTGCATTTGTATTTCGGTCGGAATACAAATGCGGGTGTGTATGCACAGTATCGGGGTTTTCCTGTAATTTATTACGGGACCAATTTTCTGGAGTTTCCAGTTTGCTTTCCGTTTCGGCCAATTTCCTTTGTATCGTTCATTGGCCGAAGATTGGTGGAGGAGGGCTTATTTGCATTGTTGCAAATAAGTATTTGTGGAGGGGTTCTTTGCATATTCTTGTGTCATGATAGCTTTTCATTGACCTTGACTTCATGACTTCTTCTTGTCATGATGGCATGACTTTTGTGGACATGATTGTTGATGATGGGAGATGATATGGTTGTTGATGATGGGACTTTTCTTTGTGATCATTTTTTTCCATATGATAACCATTCCTCTCTCTCTCTCAAGGATTATTCTTTTGGTCACTCTCATTTCACTCCCTCCCTCATCTAGCATGGCCGGCCACTCTCTTGATGGGGGCTGTCCAAACATTTTGGTGGGGGGTTTTTGGTTCATTTCATGTTGGAAAATCCCTTTAGCTCCTCCTCCAAAAGCTTGTATCACTTCCTCCACCAAAAGGCAATTCCTATAACCCCAAATGAGACATGAGTACTACACGTTCTACAGCAAATCTTGGGCACGTCGACTTGCCAGCTTCGTGCCCGCGTTGCCTCGGCATTGAGGTGGGATCCCGTAAAAGATGCAGACGATGTGGTGCCCTTCCGGCAAGGAGGCAACGACCCGAGTTTCCGCGGGAGATCGGGACGACGATGAGAAGACCGGAGGACTCGGATCAGTCGGTATATCTCTCTTCCCCATCTTGTAGTTAGCTAGGACTAGTTAATGGTTCGATCCGGGTTTTAGTGCGCGGTGGTGCCGGTTCAAGAAAAATTAAAGTTTATCACCGCTTCCGCATTTGGCCGTCGGATTGACGGCCGGGGCGCCGCCGTGCACTTACAGTGGTATCAAAGCCTCGCCATTAACTTAGTCTAGCTTGCCTTAATGTGTTTTTCTGTTCCGATCGATCAAAAGTTCCAAAACCCGTATTTCCTTCACGACAGTTTTCTGTTGAAATTTTTTGGTCTCCAAAAATTTTTCAGGTTCTATAAAATTGATGTACTGGAGATTACAAGGCTACTGTAGAAATTCGACAGGGTGAGTCCACTGTGGAAGCGCGGAACCGCGGCCAAAACCCCTTTGGGCCGCGGTTCCGCCGCACACTATTGGGATCCCTGCACCAAATTTCTACAGTATCTTTCTGGGGTTAAAATTGGGGTTTTGGAACATTAACATTGGGCCCAGAATTTCCTGATCTGCTACAGTAATGCTTGGGGGCCCACTTGTTAAAATTTGATTGATCGGATATTTTAAACACATTATTTCACAGTATTTACATTATATCTGTGACCGTGAATGTCACTTGATCGGTAAATCCGGTCTAACTGCTATAGCCCGGTTAGACGGATTTGCGAACGTGACTTTCACGTTAATGTTCTGTTTTTGCTGTGATGTTGCGGATCGGTCGTGAGGGATAGCCTGGTTGCAATGCTAGTACAGTTGTGGTTGTTTTATGTACATTTGATATTGCGGGGCGAGCGTCCGACATGTGGACTGCCGTCACTGCCTGTTTGTATTATTATTTTGGGGCACGGCCAGGTTGCGGTCGATGTACCCGTTGTATGTATATTTTACTTTCTGTACTAGGATTACCCCGCGGTGGGGTGCACGGATAGTCGGGTTCTAGAGGGCAACAAGCCCGCATCTCATGGCATTGAGACGGAGGGGCTTTACTCTAGAATTGGCGGGCTGTTCGCCACACTCGTAGGGGGTACAGGTTGACCCAGGAGGGGTGCCCAAGTTACCGGATTCCGTAAAGTGCTGGGTGGTCCATTCACGGTACTGAAGGGAGCTGCCTCGCTTCAGGTTTTGGCGGCTGACTTGCCGCGCCCGTAGCGGTCTAGGATTTCATTGCACAAGCTATCCACACGACCAGGGGAACGTCGGGTTTCAGTAGTGGCTCTGTGAAACCCGAGGATCCCAGATATCTGTATTGTTCTGTGATGCTGTACATTTCTGTGATGTTGCATTTTATCACGCCTTGAGCGAAATATAACATATTGGTATATATATTACTAGATGTTGTTTATGTTTTACATCCGTGCTAGTCCATTCCCCGCTCTGTCGTTAGTTAGCTAACCTAACGGGTAATGACGGGACCCAGTGGCGAATGCGGATGGCATATACGTACATCAGTATATTTTCGTTCTTTGTGGTGTGATCAATTGATGGGACTGCGTTGATTCGGATCAATGCAAGTTAAAAACAAACCTTATCTGATGTTGTTGGAACACTTTTCAAAAAGCTGTTATTGCAAGGACGTTCACTTTTGTTTTGCATCGTGGTATTCAGTTGGAATATCCTGCTCCTCAGTCGACGAGGCAAGGGCCGAGATCCCTTCACCGGGAGTGACCCCTTGGACAGAAGTTTTGCGTCAGGGCAATGACTTCACTATAGCCGATTACTTTTGCTTTGGACCATGGTATTCAGTTGGAATATCCTGCACCTCATTCTACGGGGAAAGAGCCGAGATCCCTTCACCGGGAGTGACCTCTTTAGCAACGGTTTTCGTCACTATATTTTTAAAAGCTATCCGTTCCTTCGACGATATCAAGTTCATTACGTTAAAGGTTTTCGCCAGAAACCATTCGTAGCCCTCCATCATTTCAGTTAAATATTCGGTAGTATTCAAGCTATGTATTTTGACCTCACGCCAAGGCATAGTGTTTGGTAGCTGCCGGGTATTTATCTGTTGCATAGATAGATGCGTTGGTTTGGGACAGTCGTATTACTGGTTTGGCCTACGTCAAGGGTATGTACGGGTGGGTTCAAATTAACCTGGATAATGATGGGTAGAACTTGACATGTGACTTATGATATTTTGACCTCACGCCATGGTCATAAGAGCATGGGGAAGAAATCACATCGGGAGTTTCAAAAGAACTGAAACTTGCTAGATACGCGCATACCTTCTGGAGTGTGATACCGTAAGCGGATTCCGTCACGTTGTCATGCGATGATAGTTGGATCCCGATTCCCACTGATGAGTTGGTTTACTCCTCGGGTGTTCCCGACTAATTCTTCTTTCAGGTTTGGAGGAGAATTTGACGGTACAGTGGGAGGTTTCCTGATTAGATAAATTGGTAACCATTCTGATCTAGGTTAGAATGCACGCTGAGTGTTTCTTTTCTCTCTCTCTTTGGCAGCGACCATTGACCCGACCCTATGACAATGACTCAGTGACCAAGTTGACCGAACCTTCTTAACACCGGCTTTTGGATTGTCAGAGTTATAAACCTCATTGCCACTCCTACTTTTACCCTTTTCTCCAGGACACCCCGTTTTACTACGAACGTCCACTTCCATTGGACAAAACCATCGTATGGTTAGATACGAACTCGAAAGAATTTATTCGAGGATGGTTTCCGGTTCTGGAGAAAACGGATAGGATTATTTAGTTGCCTTTTCCTTTTACCTTCTCTCAAGTTGTGAGTACTCCTTGGTTTAGGAGATAGTACACCTATTACGCAAATTGGATAGTCTTCTTCCAAACCTTAGGCTGGTGCCGAACGGTGGGGAATGAAGAAAACCAATTAGCATAACGATGGTGTGCAGAAGGTATTAAGTTAAGACAAAGCAAGGGATTAGTAAGAGGGCAAAGTAAACTACGACTGCTATTCACGACCAAACCAAGGATTCCTTCGCCAATCCTAAATCACCTTTGTATTTCTCCAGGACACTCCGTATCACTACGAAGATCCACAGTTTATTGGATACTCCATCGTATAGTTATATACGAACTCGAAAGGAACTTGTTCCAGTTCGGGGATGGATTCTGGTTCAGGAGAAATAGGAATAAGATTTATTCAGGTGTCTTTTATCTTCACCTTCTCTCGCATTGCGAGTGTTCCTAGGATTAGGACAGTACACCCATTATGCTTATTGGATAGTCTTCTTCCAAACCATAGGCTGGTGCCGAACGGTAGGGAAGGAAGAAAACCATTTGGCCTAAAGGGGTGTGCAGAAGGTAATGACTAAAGACATATAAAGGGATTTGGAGAGGTGGCAAAGAATTATACGGTTACAGTCGTGAATCTGGAAGAGGCATTACTAGGAATACCGGGATACCCCATCGAAACATTTCAATGTTTCAGTTTCACTGTGTACTGTTAAAGGAAAACTGATTTCCCAGTTAGACACTTGCTCCAGGGTATGTATTTACCAAGTATGATTCTCACATCTGTATGGTTTTACAGATGATGAGTGGGAGTAGGTTATTAGGAATTGGGTGATCATCCTCATTATATCGGGATTCGTTTTAATCGTTGATATTTGAGGAAATCACCTGGGCTGTTTGCCGGTCGGGAAATATTTGGTTTTGAATATCCGTTGTTATGCACCAATTTCAAATCGATATATCTGTACGTCTATTTTCATAGAGTGAGATATACCCTTTTGAAATTATGTCTACGACATTTACCTATATCAGTGGATGGTTAGGTAAGGAGCATTGAACAGCGGTGTAATTCTTCGTAACCAAAGGTACAGTTTTCAACCTACGACACACAGTGAATGAATTATCAGACTCAAGGGACTTATACAGAGTATTGTATGTTGTCCAGGGTCCATCAGGACAGAGGGGTTGGTCCTCGTACTATATTCGGTTTACTTATGACTTCTCTAGGTTTTTAGACAGGTGTTTCGTGCAAACACAGGGTCCGAATTTTGAGAAGTTATTGGTATTTGAATAAAGTAGAGAACCACATATCGCAAGTATCGGGACTCTTCAAAGTGATCGAAGATATAGATACTTGTGTATGGTATTCAGTTGATAGTAGTGGTTAAGAGAACTTGCTTCTCTTTCAGGTTACTCATAATTGGAAGCATTCCTAAGTTGAGTTACACTGATCGGCCTTCTTCCATTTAGTTAACATGCACTGGAGACAGCTGCATGATTTAAATCTGGTTCAATTAAATCAGTGCCTCTGGTTCTATATTGGATATAGAACAGTTCATATCTTAACGTTGTTAAGGTACGGAGAGTTGTCCAGCTTATGATTAAAACCAGACTCTGGATAACTCAAGGCACGTTTCTGTAATGGCTGTTTGTGGGTTGACCCAGGCTATGACGAGGGTTGACTTTCTACCATCTGGAAGATCAATAGCGATATTGTTCTAGACTCGCCACAGTTTTATTAAAAATGGATTTTTTCAGAAAACAGTAGTGGGAGTATGGTAGAACTGGAAGTGATTCCAGAACCACAAACGATTACTGAAGATTTGATAGGAACCTTAAGATTCAATCTGGTTTGACATTCCATTGGCCACTCCGCAGATAAGGTGGGTAACTTCAGGCACCCGAGAGGTACTCCGGTAGCCTGAAGGACGGTGACAGGGAAGTTCTTGTTTACCCACACTTGCCATTGCTGCTGTTCCAGGCTGCGTGACCCGGCTGGAGGATGAGTATAGCGTCGTTCTGAACTGGCTTCAGAAGTGTACGTGTATATGACTCTGCCAGAGGGTTGTCGTAGTCAGTGGGAGCAGCGGAAGCATTGGTGTACAGGTAGCTTATGTCTATTTATAGACTAAAGCAGATATAGCGGAGATAGATCATCTATTTCTGACATGACAGTCATAGGTTTGACTTCATCAGAATAGGGGATGGATCTGTTGAGAAGGTAGTAGGGTGTGATGTCATGGTATTTGGATGACATACACAGAGTAGGAAGTGATATTCCTACACTACAATCGGTTATACTTTGGCCGTCACACAGAGGTTTCTCCACACAGGACTTCGATAGTATATCAGACAAACTGGTTACTAGATCTATAGTTTTAGATCTAGATTTGGGTGGTTTCCCAATCAGGGTACTTAGACAGCATTCTAAGAGTATTTAGAATGGACGACTCCTGGCACGGTGGTGTGCCTGCAGGTGACGGAGTCACCCTCTCTAAAGGTGTCTTACAGACTAAAGTAGAGAGGGATGTGCTTGATTGACAGATCACTTGCTTAGGAAATTGAGTCAATCATGAGATGTCAAGTACCACACCAGATGTTGTTCTTGCACTAGATGCAATAAGTTGACATTGATCCAATCCTGGAGAAACAGTCGGAAGCAGTTTTAGAACATAAGTGGATGTTCTAGGGATATGATAACGACAGCCTCATTCGGGAGACAGTTATCATTCCAGGCTTCCAAGGTGACATGGACGACAAGGAGGTTGTCAGAGTTATAGTTTTTTCATTCTGACGAGGGGCAGTATTTTGGACAGGTGGTCCAAGGCAATACTGAGGGAGGCATGGCGCAGGATACTGATTAAGTTCAGTTGACGATACAGTCTAAGAAGTTTGGATTTGGAGTTCATTTATGAGCTAAGTCCCATCAGACATCTAGACACATTCTAAGACAGGTATTGCTCATTTCGGGAGATGGTTTTCTCCGCGAACTTGAGATATAGAGAGACATAGAAAGAGACATCAAGGCGGATCCACTCACTAAGGCTATTCCTCGAACGCAGTAGTTTCGCAAACGAGCTTTATGAGACTGACTAGTAGAGGAGTTGGGTGTTCGGTATCACACGGGATGTGAGTATGCGACATCGCAATAATTAGCCTTGAGTGCAAGTGGGAGATTGTTGGAGGTAGTGCCCTCAGATTCAATTATTCGATCACAGGCACGTGGTTACAATGATTGATGGAGGACCTATCCCGATAGGACAGTCTTACTCGTGATGATAGTATGCTATCTGGTTTACCTTTATCATCGTGTACTGCTTTAGGTGACCTGACAAGTCACTATTGCACGATGATAGAGCCCCTAGGATTCTTGCTTGACCACCAGAAGTATGAGGGCGATCATATACGTGGGAGCTGGTAGTCTATAAGCACATCCTTAAATGGTCCCTAGTCGTGTGAGTTTCGAGATAGGGCATCAATACTCCAGAGTAGACTAGTGTGTACATTCGAGACCCCGACGAGGGGCGGTGGCCGGTCTCACAAGCCACTGGTGTCAGTTAGTTCACCTAAGATGTATACAGGTGCTCATTGGGTTATGAGTACACCGGACAGGACTCGCCGGGAACATGCTAGTTGGTCATATACCAGACGTCAGATGGCAGTTCCCTGGTGACATGTGTACAGGTTAGTTCATCGACCTGGGGATCGTCATTTGTCTTGTGTGAGTTCCCACTGTACTTTGATTACTACCCTACCACGGCTCAAAGGAGTCGTGGAAACAGGTTTTAGTTGGGTACAGTCCCGAGCCACATGGAGACAGTGAGCGCATCTTCAGGGGTTCGTCTCTCCCGGTATTGGGGGTGAGGTCGCGCTGTGTCTAGGAGATCCATTACACGAAGCCCTCGGCCGAGGCAAGGAGATTTGCTGGTAGGTATTCCAGTAGTATCTCAGGGTGTTCTGGGCTACACTCCGACACGACTTGTACCGCTTTTGGGGGTCTGACTTTCACCAACCCCTAGGCCCGCCATGCGATGCTCATAGACGAACGGACCAGACTGTACGGATATTGTCACTCACAGGCTCAGTAGGGTTGTCTGGCTGTGTTCGCTCGCAGACGTCCCTTTTAGTCAATACCTGGTAGCCCGTTACGTATTGGCTTATACCTCTGACGTGCTAGTAGTTAAATCCACAACCAAGGTGTTGACGAGTCTTTAGAGTCCCCCACATTCAGTTACTCAGCTTTCGGGCAAAAAGTTGTAGAGGCCGTATGGAGATATGGCAGGGTCCGATCAGATACGTGCGGTATTGCACGGATCAGGATCGGATAGTTTGTACTACTGGCCGTATGGTTATATGGCAGGGTTCGATCAGATACGTGCGGTATTGCACGGATCAGGATCGAACGGATATTACTAGCCGGCTTTGGTTTAAGCCGGATCCTAGTATAGTACAGTGTAGATTTGTCTCATTGCATTTGTATTTCGGTCGGAATACAAATGCGGGTGTGTATGCACAGTATCGGGGTTTTCCTGTAATTTATTACGGGACCAGTTTTCTGGAGTTGCGAGTTTGCTTTCCGTTTCGGCCAATTTCCTTTGTATCGTTCATTGGCCGAAGATTGGTGGAGGAGGGCTTCTTTGCATTGTTGCAAATAAGTATTTGTGGAGGGGTTCTTTGCATATTCTTGTGTCATGATAGCTTTTCATTGACCTTGACTTCTTGACTTTTGTGGACATGATTGTTGATGATGGGAGATGATATGGTTGTTGATGATGGGACTTTTCTTTGTGATCATTTTTTTTCATATGATAACCATTCCTCTCTCTCTCTCAAGGATTATTCTTTTGGTCACTCTCATTTCACTCCCTCCCTCATCTAGCATGGCCGGCCACTCTCTTGATGGGGGCTGTCCAAACATTTTGGTGGGGGTTTTTGGTTCATTTCATGTTGGAAAATCCCTTTAGCTCCTCCTCCAAAAGCTTGTATCACTTCCTCCACCAAAAGGCAATTCCTATAACCCCAAATGAGACATGAGTACTACACGTTCTACAGCAAATCTTGGGCACGTCGACTTGCCAGCTTCGTGCCCGAGTTGCCTCGGCATTGAGGTGGGAGCCCGTAAAAGATGCAGACGATGTGGTGCCCTTCCGGCAAGGAGGCGACGACCGGAGTTTCCACGGGAGATCGGGACGACGATGAGAAGACCGGAGGACTCGGATCAGTCGGTATATCTCTCTTCCCCATCTTGTAGTTAGCTAGGACTAGTTAATGGTTCGATCCGGGTTTTAGTGCGCGGTGGTGCCGGTTCAAGAAAAATTAAAGTTTATCATCGCTTCCGCATTTGGCCGTCGGATTGACGGCCGGTGTGCCGCCGTGCACTTACACATGCCACCCTCAGTATTTCCTTGGATCACCTATCCAAAATACTGCCCCTCGTCAGAGGGAAAACTATAACTCTGACAACCTCCTTGTCGTCCATGTCACCTTGGAAGCCTGGAATGATAACTGTCTCCCGAATGAGGCTGTCGTTATCATATCCCTAGAACATCAACTTATGTTCTAAAACTGCTTCCGACTGTTTCTCTAGGATTGGATCAATATCAACTTATTGCATTTAGTACAAGAATAACATCTGGTGTGGTACTTGACATCTCATGATTGACTCAATTGCCTAAGCAAGTGATCTGTCAATCATGCACATCCCTCTCTACTTTAGTCTATAAGACACCTTTAGAGAGGGTGACTCCATCACCTGCAGGTACACTACCGTGCCAGGAGTCGTCCATTCTAAATACTCTTAGAATGTTGTCTAAGTACCCTTAATTGGGAAACCACCCAAATCTAGATCTAAAACCATAGATCTAGTAACCAGTATGTCTGATATAATATCCAAGTCCTGTGTGGAGAAACCACTGTGTGACGACCAAAGTATAACCGATTGTAGTGTAGGAATATCACTTCCTACTCTGTGTATGTCATCCAAATACCATGACATCACACCCTACTACCTTCTCAACAGATCCATCCCCTATTCTTATGAAGTCAAACCTATGACTGTCACATCAGAAATTGATGATCTATCTCCGCTATATCTGCTTTAGTCTATAAATAGACATAAGCTACCTGTCCACCAATGCTTCCGCTGCTCCCACTGACTACGACAACCCTCTGGTAGAGTCATATACACGTACACTTCTGAAGCCAGTTCAGAACGACGCTATACTCATTCTCCTGCCGGGTCTCGCAGCCTGGAACAGCAGCAATGGCAAGTGTGGGTAAACAAGAATCTCCCTGTCACCGTCCTTGAGGCTACCGGAGTACCTCTCGGGTGCCTGAGGTTACCCACCTTATCCGCGGAGTGGCCAATGGAATGTCAAGCCAGATTGAATCTTTAGGTTCCTATCAAATCTTCAGTAATCGTTTGCGGTTCTGGAATTACTTCCAGTTCTACCATACTCCCACTAATGTTTTCTGAAAAAATCCATTTTTATTAAAACTGTGGCGAGTCTAGAACAATATCACTATTGATCTTCCAGATGGTAGAAAGTCAACCCTCGTCATAGCCTGGGTCAACCCACAAACAGCCATTACAGAAACGTGCCTTGAGTTATCCAGAGTCTGGTTTTAAGCATAGGCCGGACAACTCCCCGTACCTTAACATCGTTAAGATATGAACTGTTCTATATCCAATATAGAACCAGAGGCACTGATTTAATTGAACCAGATTCAAATCATGCAGCTGTCTCCAGTGCATG
Source organism: Agapanthus africanus (assembly GCA_030015575.1). Lineage (NCBI taxonomy): Eukaryota > Viridiplantae > Streptophyta > Magnoliopsida > Asparagales > Amaryllidaceae > Agapanthus > Agapanthus africanus. The sequence continues at coordinate 456,166,838 of JASDDO010000014.1, read as the reverse complement.
TCAACTAAATGGAAGGAGGCCGATCAGCGTTACTCAACTTAGGAAAGCTTCCAATTATGAGTAACCTGAAAGAGAAGCAAGTTCTCTTATTCATTACTATCAACTGAATACCATACACAAGTATCTACATCTTCTATCACTTTGAAGAATCCCGATACTTGCAATATCTGGTTCTCTACTTTATTCAAATACCTATAACTTGTCAAAATTCGGACCCTGTGTTTGCACGAAACACTTGTCTAAAAACTAGAGAAGTCATAAGTAAACCGAATATAGTACGAGGACCAACCCCTCTGTCCTGATGGACACTGGACAACATACAATACTCTGTATAAGTCCCTTGAGTCTGATAACTCATTCACTGTGTGTCGTAGGTTGAAAACTGTACTTTTGGTTAAGAAGAATTACACCGCTGCTTAATGCTCCTTACCTAACCATCCACTGATATAGGTAAATATCGTAGACATAATTTCATAAAGGTATATCTCACTCTATTAAAATAGACGTACAGATATATCAATTTGAAATTGGTGCATAACAGCGGATATTCAAAACCAAATATTTGCCGACCGGCAAACAGCCCAGGTGATTTTCTCAAATATCACCGATTACAACGAATCCCGATATAATGAGAATGATCACCTAATTACCAATAACTTACTCCCACTCATCATCTGTAAAACTATACAGATGTGAGAATCATACTTGGTAAATACATACCCTGGAGCAAGTGTCTAACAGGGAAATCAGTTTTCCTTTAACAGTACACAGTGAAACTGAAACATTAAAATGTTTCGATGGGGTATCCCGGTATTCCTAGTAATGCCTCTTCCATTATCCAGATCCACAATTGTAACCGTGTAATTCTTTGCCACCTCTCCAAATCCCTTTATATGTCTTTAGTCATTACCTTCTGCACACCCCTTTAGGCCAATTGGTTTTCTTCCTTCCCTACTGTTCGGCACCAGCCTATGGTTTGGAAGAAGACTATCCAATAAGCATAATGGGTGTACTGTCCTAATCCTAGGAACACTCGCAATGCGAGAGAAGGTGAAGATAAAAGACACCTGAATAAATCTTATTCCTATTTCTCCTGAACCAGAATCCATCCCCGAATTGGAACAAGTTCCTTTCGAGTTCGTATATAACCATACGATGGAGTATCCAAAAAACTGTGGATCTTCGTAGTGATACGGAGTGTCCTGGAGAAATACAAAGGTGATTTTAGGATTGGCGAAGGAATACTTGGTTTGGTCGTGAATAGCAGTCGCAATTAACTTTGCCCTCTTACTAATCCCTTGCTTTTTCTTAACTCAATACCTTATGTACACCATCGTTTGGCTAATTGGTTTTCTTCATTCCCTACCGGTCGGCACCAGCCTAAGGTTTGGAAGAAGACTATCCAATTTGCGTAATAGGTGTACTACTCCTAAACCAAGGAGTACTCGCAACTTGAGAGAAGGTAAAAGGAAAAGACAACTGAATAGTTCTATCCGTTTTCTCCAGAACCGGAAACCATCCTCGAATAAATTCCTTCGAGTTTGTATCTAATCATACGATGGTTTTGTCCAATGGAAGTGGACGTTCGTAGTAGTACGGGGTGTCCTGGAGAAAAGGGTAAAAGTAGGAGTGGCAATGAGGTTCGCAACTCTGACAATCCAAAATCCAGTGTTAAGAAGGTTCGGTCAACTTGGTCACTGAGTCATTGTCTTAGGGTCGGGTCAATGTTCGCAGCCAAAGAGAGAGAGAAAAGAAACACTCAGCGTGCACTCTAACCTAGATTAGAATGGTTACCAATTTATCTAATCTGGAAACCTCCCAATGTACCGTCAAATTCTCCTCCAAACCTGAAAGAAGAATTAGTCGGGATCATCCGAGGAGTAAACCAACTCATCAGTGGGAATCGGGATCCAACTATCATTGCATGATAACGTGACGGAATCCGCTCACGGTGTCACACTCCAGAAGGTATGCGCATATCTGGCAAGTTTCAGTTTCTTTAGAAACTCCCGATGCGATTTCTACCCCATGCTCTTATGACCTTGGCGTGAGGTCAAAATATCATAAGTCACATGTCAAGTTCTGCCCATCATTATCCAGGTTAATTTGAACCCACCCGTACATACCCTTGACGTAGGCCAAAATAGTAGTACGACTGTCCCAAACCAACGCATCTATCTATGCAACAGATAAATACCCGGCAGCTACCAATCACTATGCCTTGGCGTGAGGTCAAAATACATAGCTTGAATACTACCGAATATTTAACTGAAATGACGGAGGGCTACGAATGGTTTCTGGCGAAAACCTTTAACGTAAAGAACTTGATATCGTTGAAGGAACGGATAGCTTTTAAAAATATAGTGACGAAAAACCTTTGCTAAAGAGGTCACTCCCGGTGAAGGGATCTCGGCTCTTTCCCCGTAGAATGAGGTGAAGGATATTCCAACTGAATACCACGGTGCAAAGCAAAAGTAATCGGCTATAGTGAAGTCATTGCCCTGACGCAAACTTTTTGTCCAAGGGGTCACTCCCGGTGAAGGGATCTCGGCCCTTGCCTCGTCGACTGAGGAGCAGGATATTCCAACTGAATACCACGATGCAAAACAAAAGAGAACGTCCTTGCAATAACATCTTTTTGAAAAGTGTTCCAACAACATCAGAATAGGTTTGTTTTTAACTTGCATTGATCCGAATCAACGCAGTCCCATCAATTGATCACATCACAAAGAACAAAAATAATATGACGTACGTATATGCCATCCGCATTCGCCACTGGGTCCCGTCATTACCCGTTAGGTTAGCTAACTAACGACAGAGCGGGGACTGGACTAGCGCGGATGTAAAACATATACAACATCTACTAATATATATACCAATATATTATATTTCGCTCAAAGCGTGATAAGAAATGCAACATCACAGAAATGTACAGCATCACAGAACAATACAGATATCTGGGATCCCTGGGTTTCACAGAGCCACTACTGAAACCCGACGTTCCCCTGGTCGTGTGGATAGCCTGTGCAATGAAATCCTAGACCCCTACGGGCGCGGCAAGTCACCCGCCAAAACCTGAAGCGAGGCAGCCCCCTTCAGTACCGTGAATGGACCACCCAGCACTTCACAGAATCCGGTAACTTGGGCACCCATCCTGGGTCAACCTGTACCCCCTACGAGTGCGGCGAATAGCCTGCCAATTCCAGAGTGTAGCCCCCTCCGTCTCAATGCCATGAGATGCGGGCTTGTTGCCCTCTAGAACCCGGCTATCCGTGCACCCCTCCTGGGGTAATCCTAGTACAGAAAGTAAAATATACATACAACGGGTACATCGACCGCAACCTGGTCGTGCCCCAAAATAATAATACAATCAGGCAGTGACGGCAGTCCACATGTCGGACGCTCGCCCTGCAAATAACAAATGTACATAATACAACCACAACTGTACTAGCATTGCATCCAGGCTATCCCCCACGACCAATCCGCAACATCACAGCAAAATCACAGAACATCAACGTGAAAGTCACGTTCGCAAATCCGTCTAACCGGGCTATAGCAGTTAGACGGGATTTACCGATCGAGTGACATTCACGGTCGCAGATATAATGTAAATACTGTGAAATAATGTGTTTAAAATATCTGATCGATCAAATTTTAACAAGTGGGCCCCGAAGTACTACTGTAGCACATCAAGAAATTCTGGAACCAAAATTAATATTCCAAAACCCCTTGAATGATCAATTTGTCCACTGAAAAAGTTTGACCAATTGAACATTCCATACTGCGGCGGAACCGCGCCCCAAAGTGGGGTTTGGCCGCGGTTCCGCGCTCCCCTTGAATGATCAATTTGTCGAATTTCTCCAGTAGTCTTAGAACTTCCAGTACATCACTTTCTACAACCTGAAAAATTTTTGGACTCCAAAAAATTTCGACAGAAAACTGATGTGTGTGAAATTGGGTTTTCGGAACATTTGTTCGATCGGAATTGTAAAACACATTAGACAAAGCTAGACTAAGTTAATGGTGAGGCTCTGATACCACTGTAAGTGCACGGCGGCGCCCCGACCTCCATCCCGAGGCCAGAATGCGGAAGCGGTGATAAACTTTAATTTTGCGAACTTAGCAAACCGGCACCACCGCGCACTAAAACCCGGATCGAACCATTAACTAGTCCTAGCTAACTACAAAATAGGGAATAGAGATATACCGACTGATCCGAGTCCTCCGGTCTTCTCGTCATCGTCCCGATCTCCCGCGGAAACTCCGGTCGTCGCCTCCTTGCCGGAAGGGCACCACATCGTCTTCATCTTTTACGGGCTCCCACCTCAATACCGAGGCAACTCGGGCACGAAGCTGGCTAGTCGACGTGCCCAAGATTTGCTGTAGAATGTGTAGTGCTCATGTCTCACTTTGGGATTCATGGAGTTTCCTTTAGTGGAGGGATGAACTATGGAATTTGGAGATGGAACTTGTGGGAATTTTCTTAGCACCATGAGAACCAAAAATGCCACACCAAAATGAATCAAATCCCCATCCATAAGGAATGCCCGGCCCCTCCAATGTGAAGGGTGAGAATGGAGTGAAAGTCAAGGAAAAGTCAAGGGAGTGGGTGAGCTATCATGCAAGCATGAATAATGAGTGATGATTAAAACAATATCATCACAAACAAAAACCAACACTCCAAATCAACCATGATGACTCCAAATGGTCAAGCCATCATGAACAAACATGAAGTCAAGAAGTCAAGGTATGGTGCTAAAGTCATAACACAAGAATATGCAAAGAACCCCTCCACAAATACTTATTTGCAACAATGCAAATAAGCCCTCCTCCACCAAACTTCGGCCAATGAACGATACAAAGGAAATCGGCCGAAACGGAAAGAAAACTGGCAACTCCAGAAAACTGGTCCCGTAATAAATTACAGGAAAACCCCGAAACTGTGCATACACATCCGCATTTGTATTCCGACCGAAATACAAATGCAATGAGACAAAATCTACACTGTACTATACTAGGATCCGACTTAAACCAAAGTCGGCTAGTAAAATCCGTTCGATCCTGATCCGTGCAATACCGCACGTATCTGATCGAACCCTGCTATATAACCATACGGCCTTTAGTACAAACTGTCCGATCCTGATCCGTACAATACCGCACGTATCTGATCGGACCCTGCCATATCTCCTTACGGCCTCTACAGCTTTTCGCCCGAAAGCTGAGTAACTGAATGTGGGGGACTCTAACGACTCGTCAACACTATTGTTGTGGATTTAACCACTAGCACGTCAGAGGTATAAGCCAATACGTAACGGGCTACCAGGTATTGACTAAAAGGGACGTCGATGAGCGAACTCATCCTGACACCCCACTGATCCTGTCAGTGACAATATACGTACAGTCCGGTCCGTTCGTCTATGAGCATCGCATGACGGGCCTAGGGGGTTGGTAAAAGTCAGACCCCCAAAAGCGGTACAAGTCGTGTCGGAGTGTAGCCCAGAACACCCTGTGATACTACTGGAATACCTACCAGTAAATCTCCTTGCCTCGGCCGAGGGCTTCGTGTAATGGCTCTCCTAGACACAGCGCGACCTCACCCCCAATACCGGGAGAGACGAACCCCTGAAGATGCGCTCACTGCCTCCATGTGGCTCGGGACTGTACCGAACTAAAACCTGTTTGCACGACTCCTTTGAGCCGTGGTAGGGTAGTAATCAAAGTACAGTGGGAACTCACACGAGACAAATGACGCTCCCCAGGTCGATGAACTAACCTGTACACATGTCACCAGGGAACTGCCATCTGACGTCTGGTATATGACCAACTAGCATGTTCCCGGCGAGTCCTGACCGGTGTACTCATAACCCAATGAGCACCTGTATACATCTTAGGTGAACGAACTGACACCAGTGGCTTGTGAGACCGGCCACCGCCCCTCGTCGGGGTCTCGAATGTACACACTAGTCTACTCTGGAGTATCGATGCCCTATCTCGAAACTCCCACGACTAGGGACCATTTAAGGATGTGCTTATAGACTACCAGCTCCCACGTATATGATCGCCCTCATACTGCTGGTGGTCAAGCAAGAATCCTAGGGGCTCTATCAACGTGCAATAGCGACGTGTCAGGTCACCTAAAGCAGTACACGATGATAAAGATAAACCAGATAGCATACTATCATCTCGAGTAAGACTGTCCTATCGGGATAGGTCCTCTAACAATCATTGTAATCACGTGCCTGTGATCCAATAATTGACACTGAGGGCAATATCTCCAACACAAACAGGTCTTAGTTGGGTACAATCCCGAGCCACATGGATGCAGTGAGCGGATCATCGGGGATTCGCCTCTCCCGGTATTGGTGGTTGATGTCACACAGTGCATGGGTGACCATCACTAGAAATCCTCGGCCGGGGTAGTGGGGAATTACTGATTTGGATCAGTAGTTTCTCAGGAGGTGATGGGCTTCATACCGACACGAATTATCGCGTTATTAGGGGTCTGACTTTATCCACCCCCTAGACTCGATATGCGATACTCTTAGACGAACGGACCGGACTGTACGGATATTGTCACTGTCAGGCTCACTAGGGTTTCTAGATGAGTTTGCTCGTCAGCTTCCCTTCCAATCAATACATAGGCAACCGTTACGTACAGTTTGTATCTCTGACGTGCTAGTGGTTATACCCAGTGCCAGTGTGTTGATGAGTCATTAGAGTCCCCCAAAGACAGTTTCCCATGTTCGGGCGAAACGTTGTAGAGGCCGTATGGTTTTATGGCAGGGTTCGGAAAATGCACGTGCGTTTACGCACGTGTCATATTTCAGGCAGATAATACTGGCGGGCTTTCGTTTAAGCCGGATCTGAGTATTATACTGTGTAGATATAATATCTTTGTCTCAGTTATATTTGTATTCGGTCATAATACAAATGCGAGTATGTTTATACTGATACGGGGTTGTCCTGAAATTCGTTTGAGGATCGCTTTTGGAAGTTGCCAGTTTCCTGTTTTTCTATCACCCGTATTTAACATTCGGTTAAATACGGATTTATCTTTTCTTCATTGGGTGAGTCATGGTTCTAGAAGTTTCTAGATTGGTGACTAGGATAGTGATTCATTCATTTGCATTAATAGAATGGTGACTAAGATTATGACTTACTCTTGCATTAATTGTGTTTATGCAAGGTGTCATTTATGAGTCATTCATTCTTTAATGAAGTGATAAGCTTTTATGTTTATGGTCACCCTCTCCCTTGCTCCTACACTCACCCCCCTTGATATATTGGCCGTCCATTCATTCTTGGCAAGGATGGTTGTCATTTTGGAAAAGATTATAGTTTTGGATTCATGGAAATTAGATAGCCTCATTTCTCATTTCACCCAATCCAAAAGGCAACTTCATTAACCGTTAGTCCATAGCTTTGGTCGAAGCGAGACAAAGTGTTCTACCCATTCTCTACATCAATCTTGGTCATCTCTTTTAGCAAACTTGATGATCGAGTTACCTTGGTTCAGAGGAGGGAGCCCGTTTAAAGATCCGTCGACGTGGTGCCACCTGGACGAGAAGACTGGAGATTCAGGAGATCGGAGCAGCCGCAACAAAGCGTGGGATGATGGTTGAAGACAAAAGGACTCAAATCGTTCGGTATAACATTTCTACCCAATTTGCAGTTTGTTAGTTTAGCTTTAATGGCAGATCCGGGTTATAGTATACGATAGCGCCAGTCAAAAAGTTTATGTTCCGCATTTGGACTCTGTTAGACGGCCAAGGCGCTACCGTGTACTTACAGTGGTATCAGGGCTTCACCATTAGGCTTTACTAACTTGTGCTAACGCCTTTAAATATCGATCGAACGGATTTTCAAAAACTACAATTTTCAGTGCAAAAGTTTCTGTCGATTTTTTAAAAGGGTCTAAAACTTATTTTGAGCATCACAGAAAAACAAGCAGGCTTTTTTAAGAAAACTGAAAAAATCTGATCCTCTGACTCGTCCTTACGGCCGCGGAACCGCCGCCAAAGCCATGCTTTGGCCACGGATCCGGGGCCATCTTGGAGCTTCAGAGGGTCAAATTTCTTCTGGGGTTTCTAAACAGTGAATTGTGGTTTCTGGTATATTTCTTTTGGGCCCAGATTTTATTACTGTACAGCAGATGTACTTGGGGCCCACTTCGGGAAGTTTTGTCAATCGAAATTTTAAACTTGATAGTATGCAGTACTTATATTATATCTCCGACCGGGAATGTCATTTGAGCGGTAAATTGCGTCTAATTGTTATAGTTCTTTTAGACGGGTTTGGGAACGTGACATTCGCGTTGATGTTCTGTGTTGTGCAGTGATGTTGCGGATTTGTCGTGGGGGATAGCAGGGTGCAATGGTAGTGCAATTTGGATTTATTTGTACAATTGATATTGCGGGGCGAGCGTCCAACATCTGGACTGCTGTCACTGCCTGTTTGTATAATATTCTTTTGGGGCACGACCGGGCTGAGGTCGATGTACCCGTTGTACAAATTTTTATTTCTGTACTAGGTTTACCCCACGACGGAGTGCACGGATAGCCGGGTTCTGGAGGGCGACGGGTCTGTATCTCATGGCTTTGAGTGGCAGAGGGGCCTCATGTAAATCCACGTTGCCTACCCCGGTGCTTGTGGGGAGGCGGAAAACAGTATAAAAATCGAATTTTTATCGAACTAGGCAACATGGACTATCAAAAGGAGGATTTTTGCTAAACAAAAACTAACTACAAGCTAACTAGTTTTAGCTACATGGAAGAAAGGTTATACCTTGAGCTTTATGTCCTTCTCTCCTTGCTCCTTGGAGTGAACGGAAGTGATCTCCTTGTCGTCTTCTCTAGTCGAAGAAGGATCTACCCAAGTGCCTCAACCTTTGGCTTCAACTTCAAGCTAGAAATAATTAAGATGCTAGAAGTGCTAGTCCTAGAACCTTAGAAGAGAGTAGAGATTATCTTAGAATGGTTTATCTCAAGCTCATGTGTTTCTCAACTCATGAGAGGGGAGAGCTTGAGAGAGAGGAAGATGAGGAGAGAGAATCTATATGATAGAAATGAATAAGATAAAGAACCATTCTCTCATATATGTGTGAATTATGAAAATAGATAATTAGCAAGATAATTGTCATGGTTAATCAAGACTTGACCATTATCATTTCACATTAAATGCAAATTGCAAGGATCAAAGAGCATCTTTTATATGGAATGATGATGGTCGACATGTTAACCTAAGTCAACAAGTCAAGATAGTCAAATGGTCAACAACCCTAACCATGCACAATTATATTTAACTAATATCAATTAATCATAATACACACATATGCATTAGGGTTAAGAAAATGATAATAGTCATCAACCCTAATCAAAGTCATCTCCCTCTGTCTCAGTCAACTGTGCATACGCACCCGTATTCGTGATCCGAGGAATACGAATACAATGAGATAAAACCAATACCAAATCATATACTAGGATCTGGCTTAAACCAAAGCCCGCTAGTATAAGCTGTCTGGACAGCAAACGTGCACAAGTGCGAGGATGTGAACGAACCCTGTCGCAAAACCATGCGACCTCTACTCATTTTTCCTAAAGGCAAATAACTTTCTGTGTGGGACTCTAAAGACTCGACACTACGCTGGCAGTAGGTTTAACCACAGACCGTAAGCGGCACTAACTGTACGTAACGGTCCCCAGGTAAATGCCGATAAGAAGACTGACGAGGTAAACCCATCTGAACTCCTACTGAGCCTGAATGTGACAGTCTCCGTACAGTCCGGTCTGTTCGTCTGATACATCGCATGGCGGGCCTAGGGGGCGGTAAACGTCAGTCCCCTAATAGTGGTACAAGTCCTGTCAGAGTGTAGCCCAGAACATCCTGAGATAACACTGGAAACCTACCAGTATATCTCGCTTGCCCTGGCCAGGGACTACTTGTGTAATGGCTCTCCTGGACACAGCGCGATGTCAACCCCCAATACCGGGAGAGTCGAATCCTGTCTAACCGTCACTGCCTCTAAGTGCTTCGGGACAGCACCCAACTACTACCTGTTTGCACGACTCCTTTGAGACGTGGTAGGGTAGTAATCAAAGTACAGTGGGAACACACTCGAGGCGAAGTGACAGTGTCAAGTCAGCGGACTAAGCTGTACTCATGTCACCTGGGAACTGATAACTGACGATAGGTATAATACCAACCAACAGTTCCCGACGAGTCCTGTCCAGTGTACTCGTAACCTAACGAGCACCCGCATACTATCTCAAGTACGACGTACTGACGGCTGTGGGACAGACCGTCTCCCGCGCTGGGATGAGAAGCGCATACGCTAGTCTACTCCGGAGTATCGATGCCCTGTCTCGATAGTCCTATGACTAGGGACCTGTATAAGGATGTGCTTATGGATTACGCAGCCACACGAGTGTGAGCGCCATCACAACGCTGGTAATCAAGCAAAGATCCTAAGGGCTCCACTAATGCGTATAGGTGATATAATAGAAGAAACACATATACACAATAAAGCAGAGACAAACCAAATAGCATACTACCATTTCGAGCAAGATTGTATATACAACTGTGAATATCCCAAGCTTCCATCAAGTAATATACATATATACTATTATGATACAGTAATGGCCTCTAGGGCATATACACTAACAATCTCCCACTTGCACTAAGGCCATGTACTGGCGTATCGAAGACCTATCATCTCGATCAGCCGCTCGAACTGAGTCTGGGGTAAGGCCTTCGTGAATGGATCTGCAGTGTTATCTTCTGAAGCAACCCTCCGAACCTCGATCTCCTGGCGATCCACGATCTCCCTGATCAGGTGATACCGCCTCAAGATGTGTCTGGATTTCTGATGGGACCTGGGTTCCTTTGCTAAAGCTATAGCCCCGTTGTTGTCGCAATACAGAGGTATTGGATCAACGATGGATGGAACCACCTGAAGTTCTTTCAAGAACTTCCTCATCCAGACAGCTTCTTTTGCGGCATCAGATGTAGCGATGTATTTCGCTTCCATAGTCGAGTCAGCAACGGTTTCCTGTTTGGAGCTCTTCCAACACACCGCCCCTCCATTGACGGTAAAGACAAAACCCGACATGGACTTGGAATCATCCTTGTCACTCTGGAAGCTGGAGTCAGCAAAGGCCTCAATCTGGAGGTCTTTTCCGCCATACACCAAGAACATCTCCTTAGTCCTTCTCAGGTACTTAAGAATGTTCTTTACTGCTATCCAATGTTTCTCCCCAGGGTTTGACTGATACCTGCTTACCACACTCAGTGCATAAGCTACATCTGGTCTGGTACACAACATCGCATACATTATAGAGCTTACCGCAGAAGCGTAGGGTATAATAGACATGCGATCCCTCTCCAAATCAGTCTTGGAAGACATCTCTTTGGAGAGGGTGATCCCGTGACAAGCCGGTAGATTACCGCTCTTGGAATCTTCCATACTGAATCTTTTCAGTATGGTGTCGATGTACCTGGACTGTGAGAGTCCTAAAATCCTCTTCGATCTGTCACGGTAGATCCGGATCCCCAGAATGTATGAGGCATCACCCAGGTCTTTCATGGAGAACCTGTGTGACAAGAACCCTTTGACAGATTGTAGCATAGGAGTGTCATTTCCTATTAAGAGAATGTCATCCACGTATAAAACGAGGAATACTACAGTTCTCGCTAAAAATCTACTATAGATGCATGGTTCATCTGGATTTTTGATAAAACCAAATTCCTTGACCGTTTCATCAAAACAGATGTTCCAACTCCGCGATGCCTGCTTTAGTCCATAAATGGACTTAAGCAACATGCACACCTTTCCGCTGCTCCCACTCTGAATGAAACCCTCTGGCTGGTCCATATAGACACACTCCTCTAAATTTCCATTTAGAAAAGCGGTCTTTACGTCCATCTGCCAAATCTCATAATCGTGGAAGGCAGCAATGGAAAGAAGGATCCGAATGGATTTCAGCATAGCTACTGGAGAAAAGGTTTCATCATAGTCCAAACCAGGTCGCTGACGAAAACCCTTTGCAACCAGTCAAGCTTTATAGGTCTCAACCTGTCCATCTACACCAATCTTCCTTTTGAAGATCCACTTGCATCCTACGGGTTTTACCCCATCTGGAGCAATGTCTAACGCCCATACTTTATTGGTGTACATGGACTCCATTTCGGTCCGCATTGCATCCAGCCATTTTACCGAGTCAACGCTCTGAATGGCTTGCTGGAAGCTAGTAGGCTCATCACAATCTATGATGCAATCCTCTCTATCCCCGTCTATGAGAAAACCGTAGTATCTCTCGGACGGATGAGACTGCCTACTACTCCTGCGGAGTGGCGTGGGAATTGTTAGTGTATATGCCCTAGAGGCCATTACTGTATCATACTAGCTTGTATATTACTTGATGGAAGCTTGGGATATTCACAGTTGTATAGACAATCTTGCTCAAAATGGTAGTATGCTACTTGGTTTGTCTCTACTTCAATATGTGCATGTGTTTCTTTTAGCATATCTCTTATATACATATTAGTAGAGCCCTTAGGATCTTTGCTTGATTTCCAGCGTTGTGATGGCGCTCACACTCGTGGGGGCTGGGTAATCCATAAGCACATCCTTATACAGATCCCTAGTCGTTGGACTATCGAGACAGGGCATCGATACTCCGGAGTAGACTAGCGTATGCGCTTCTCATCCCAGCGGGGGAGACGGTCTGTCCCACAGCCGTCAGTACGTCGTACTTGAGATAGTATGCGGGTGCTTGTTAGGTTACGAGTACACTGGACAGGACTCGTCGGGAACTGTTGGTTGGTATTATACCTATCGTCAGTTATCACTTCCCAGGTGACATGAGTACAGCTTAGTCCGCTGACTTGACACTGTCACTTCGCCTCGAGTGTGTTCCCACTGTACTTAGATTACTACCCTACCACGGCTCAAAGGAGTCGTGCAAACAGGTAGTAGTTGGGTGCAGTCCCGAAGCACTTGGAGGCAGTGACGGTTAGAAAGGATTCGTCTCTCCCAGTATTGGGGGTTGACATCGCGCTGTGTCTAGGAGAGCCATTACACAAGTAGTCACTGGCCAGAGCAAGCGAGATATACTGGTAGGTTTCCAGTGTTATCTCAGGGTGTTCTGGGCTACACTCCGACACGACTTGTACCGCTATTAGGGGACTGACGTTCACCGCCCCCCTAGGCCCGCAATGCGATGTATCAGACGAACAGACCGGACTGTACGGAGATTGTCACATACAGGCTCAGTAGGAGTTCGGATGGGTTTACCTCATCGGCCTTCTTATCGACATCTACCTAGGGACCGTTACGTACAGCTAGTGCCGCTTGCGGTCTGTGGTTAAACCCACTGCCAGCGTAGTGTCGAGTCTTTAGAGTCCCACACAGAGACTTTCCCTGCACTGAGCGAAACGTGTAGAGGCTGTATGGTTTTACGGCAGGGCTACGATCACTTACGTGCACTTGTGTGAGTATGCTGTTCGGGCAGGCAATACTAGTAGGCTTTGGTTTAAGCTAGATCCTAGTATTGCACAGATGGATTTGATTTGTCTTCTGTGCATTCGCATTCTACGGAATGCGGATGCGGGTGTGTATGCACAGTTTTGAGGAGCGATGAAGGAGGAGGTGCCCCATTAGGGTTTTGGCAGTTGGTTCGGCCAAAACTGTAATATGGCACACTCATTAGGGTTTTGACAGTTCGTTTGGTCAAAACCATTATGAGCCGGAGACATTGTTTACTAATGCTTTTAGTGATAGATTTGTGATGGCTAATTGCATTGACCATTTGACCACTTAGACCTCTCTTGACTTTGTTGACCCGTTGACCGTGTTGACCATTGACCTTCAAGAGAGATCTAAACTCTTCTTTCATTTTCTTTTTAATTCTTGAGTTATTATAATGGTCAATTCAATGTGCCATCAACTTTGTCATGATAGGATTAGTAATGATGAGATTAGTGTATTATTGCAACCATGGTTCATTTCATTTGGCTTAATCTTTTTTCATTATTCTCTTCTCATTCTATCTCTTGAAATGAGGAGAAAAGAAAAGCTCCATGGTTGCTAAGTTTTCTCCTTCTTCTTTCTCCTTTTGATCTCTTCTTTTGATCTCATGTGTTGAGAGAAAAAGAATCCACATATACAAACACTTCGATCTTTCTCTTTTACACAACCTAAGGCATTTAGATTAGAAATCTCTTTGCCCTAGTTGCCTTTGCTCGAGGCGGAGCTTAGTGTACAACTCTCGGGTGGGTCGTCTACGACTCAAGAAGGCCGCGGAGGTGCCCAAGGTCCGGATCGACGCTTGGAGCTTGGATGGACGAGTGGGACAGCGGAACGAAGACCCGAAGGACCGGTTCCGTGAGGTATACTTTCTACAGCATAGTAGCTAAAACCTCTAGTTGTTTACTAGTTTCATGTTTAGCCAAGATCCTTGCTTTTGAGTCCATGTTGCCTTGAACCAAATCATTGTTTTCGCCGTTTTCGCCTCCCCGTATGAACCGGGATGAGCAACGTGGACTTACAGTGGTATCTGAGCCTAGCTAAACATAAACTAGTAAGTTAGCAAAGTGTTTAGAATATCGATCGGAAAAAATTCGCAAAACACGTCCGCAAAACCTCAAGTTTCTGTCAATTTTTTTACTGCTCAAAAAGTGATTTAAAATATATGAAAAATCGTCTCAGGGTTTTGTAAAAACACTGCACAAAAACGATCCAGTGACTCGATCAAACGACCGCGGTTCCGTGGCAATAGCAGCTCATTGCCGCGGTTCCGCGGCCGATTTGACTCGGTCGTGGACCGGGTTTTTTGCAGTGTTTTAGTTTGGCTGTTTTGGGATTTTTAAGACATGTTTTTTCCACCCAGATTTTCCAGAGAGCAAATTGACTTTTGGGGTGGTTAAAAATCCGTATTTTGACCGATATTCCGTACACTTTGGCTAATGAATATTATTTGTGATGTGATATATGTATTGAAAGTCCGCTAATCGCTATACGTCGATTAGTGGGGGTTATACATATCTGTGATCTGTAATGTTGTTGGTTTGTGTATATGAACTCGGTGGATTGTCGCGGATGAATAGCCGGGAATGGGTGTGAGATGAGAGTTTCTTTTTCTTTCATTCATTGTAAAAGTTGTAAATTGATGTAATATTATTTGTTTGGCCGCACAACCGGGTTGGTGTTGTAGACGTCATTGTACAATTTCTTTTTACTGTTTTTGCTCCTAGGATAGACCTAAGGTGGGGTGCACAAACTACCGGGTATCTCGAAGTGCCGAGTGGCCTACTCACGGTGTTGAGGGTGGTTGCTTCGCTTCGTGTACTTAGCGGGTAGTTTGCCGCACCCGTTGGGGTCTAGGGTGGGGTTTGGCTATTCATCGCGACCGTGTAATCCGCTTTTCGTTGCAGGCTCGATCGAATCGTGGATTCCTAGTATATCCAAAGTGTTCATCTGTGATCTGTAATGGCTATCATTACTATATATTTATATATGATAACTATTTAGGTGTTTCTTATGTTTTGCATCCGCGCTAGTCCAGCCCCCGCTCTGTCGTTAGTTAAGTAACCTAACGGGTGATGACGGGGCCCCGTGGCGAATGCGGATGGCATATGCGTACACCATATTTTTGTTGTTTTCTGCAATGGTAGGATTAAATGATGGGACGCATTAAAAGAACTAATGCAAGAAAAATAAACCAAGTAAAAGTCGTTGGAACACTTTCAAAACCACTCGGTTCTTTTCAAACACCAGCATTTTAAACGCGGAGCTTGAACCACTCCTTTTAAAAGCTATCTCGTTCCATCGATTATATCAAGTTCACTACGTTCACGGTTTCGCCAAAACCATCCGTAGCCCTCGGTCGTTTCGTATGGATAGTCAATAGTATTCAAGCTGTGTTTGTTGGCCAAAGTCAAGGCACAGTGTTTGGTAGCTATTGGGTATTCATATGTAGCATATATAGATGCGTTGGTTTGGGACAGTCGTACTGCCTTGTTGGCCAAAGTCAAGGGTATGTGCGGGTGGGTTCAAATTAACCTAGATAATGACGGGTAGAACTTGACATGTGACTTATGATTTGTTGGCCAAAGTCAAGGTCATAAGAGCATGGGGCAAAAATCCACATCGGGAGTTTCACAAGTACTGAAACTTGCTAGCGCTGCATACCATTTGGAGTGTGATGATTCTGGTAGGATTCCTTCGGTTTTATCACGCGATGATATTTGGATCCCGATCCTACTGTGAGTATATGCTACTCCTCGGGAAATCTCTCACTTAACGATCAATGCTATAAACCAAGTAGGTGTCTAGAATGGTGTTAGCGGGGCTACGCCCACAGGGAAAAGAGGTTACTTAATTAAGGAACTTTGCGAAAGCGTTAGAAAACCTCCCTCGAAGTACCGACACTGGACTGGCTGAACGGTTAAGCAAGTATTGTACGGTGAGATTGGTCCTGACTAATTCTTCTTTTATGGTTTGAGGAGGGATTCGAGAGACAGTGGGAGCCATCCTGTTTAGATAAATTAAAAACCAATCTAAACTTGCAAGAGCATCATGCTAAGTGTTTTCTTCTCTCTCTCTTAATTGCAGCGACCCAGTGACCGCACCTAGGTTACATCTAGATAATAAAATGACTGAATCTGACTGTTATGACTGGCAAAGGTCTGTCCAGATGTCCATTGCCCATAACAAGCTAGGACACCTCTTGACTGATCCAACCCCTGCCGTCTTAGTTCCAGTTTCCCCTGTCATGGATATTGATATCCGTCGGACATCGGAAGAAGACTGTGCGAAAGCCAAGTGCCTCGTGTTAGCCTCAGTTGATGGTATATACCAGAGGCAGCACAAGAAGATGAACTCAGCTTCTATCTTCCTCCATAACAAAGTTTTATATAGAGAGCAATCTCGTATCGCAAGATATGAGACCTCAAACGAATTGCTTCCAGCGAGGTTGGCTATCGGGTCATCTGTAGGGGGCAACGTCCTTACAGAGACCAGCTCTTTTGAGCTCTCGGACCTGAAGACCACGTTGAAGAACGGGTCAGATGCTGAATTAGTTCAACAGTCTCTACCTACTACCCTGAAGGAAACCAGGGAAGTAGAAAGAAAGGGAAGGGCAGAAGTTTCGGGACTGGATGTAGTAAAAGAGGGATGTTCCTATTGTAACGGGAATGAACATGGGCAGAAGGATTGCAGGGCTTGCAAAGCCAGTAGCCAGAATTCGAAGCATGTTGTGGCTTCAGCTTCGGGTGTGTTTGTAATAGAGAACTTTATGTCAATTAACCCTACTTCCTGGGTATTGGATACCGGATCAGGATCTCATATCTGTAATTCGTTACAGGCTCTGAGAAACCGTAGGGTTATCAGGAAAGGTGATATGACTCTCAGGGTTGCTAACGGAATGAGCATGTATGCTGTATCCGTAGGGGAATATCATCTAGGACTGACAACTGGGCAGATATTGATTCTGCATGACTGTTTTTATGTACCAGGTGCGACTTGTAACATCATATCTGTATCCTTACTTTCTAAGGAAGGATATGATTTTACTTTTGTAAGCGATGTAGTAAACATCCACCTAAATCAAGTACTGATTGGGTCAGGTATATTGAAATACGGTATATACGTTATGAATCAAGCTCAGGTCTTCAGTGTCCAGAACACACTTAAAAGAAAGTCTCCGGAATTAAATCAGGCTTTCTTATGGCATTGTAGACTGGGTCACATTAACGAGACACGGTTGACAAAGTTATATAAAGAAGGATACTTGGATCCGTTCGAGTACCAGTCTTATGCCACTTGTGAATCTTGTCTCATGGGAAAGATGACAAAGACTCCATTCACTGGACACGGAGAAAGAGTGAGCGAGCTCTTAGGACTCATACACAGTGACGTGTGTGGTCCAATGTCTACACATGTGCGAAGTGGTTATTCATACTTCATTACTTTCACAGACGATTTCTCGAGGTATGGATATGTCTTCTTGATGAAGCACAAATCCGAGGCCTTTGAGAAATTTCAGGAATACAAGAATGAAGTTGAAAAACAAACAGGCAAAAGTATCAAGACACTGAGATCTGATCGAGGTGGTGAATACTTGAGTGCCGAGTTTCTGGGCTTCTTAAAAGAGAATGGAATTCTCTCTCAGCTTACTCCTCCATACACACCACAACACAACGTTGTATCGGAAAGGAGGAATCGAACCCTATTGGATATGGTTCGTTCCATGATGAGTAAGGCTGAGTTGCCGCGATCCTTCTGGGGTTATGCACTAGAATCAGCTGCATACCTTTTGAACCGAGTTCCAACTAAGACTGTGCCTACTACACCATATCAGATGTGGTGTGGGAAGAAACCCTATCTTAATCACATTAAGACATGGGGATGTCCATCTTTTGTAAAAAAGCAGCATGCGGACAAGCTCGAGGTACGTTCAGTACAGTGTAAGTTTGTGGGATACCCAAAGAGCTCCAAGGGGTATCTTTTCTATTACGCAGAGGAACAAAAGGTTTTTGTTTCTCGTCATGCCCGCTTCTTGGAAACTGAGTTTTTGGAAAACCAGATAAGTGGGAGCGCAATAGAACTGGAAGAAATTCCAGAACCACGAGCTATTACTGAAAGCTTAGTAGAACCAGAGGGTTCGAAAGAACCGGACATCCCAGCGCCACTCTGCAGGAGTAGTAGGCAGTCTCATCCGCCCGAGAGATACTACGGTTTTCTCATAGACGGGGATAGAGAGGATTGCACCATGGATTATGGTGAGCCTACTAGCTTCCAGCAAGCCATTCAGAGCGGCGACTCGGTAAAATAGCTGGATGCAATGCGGGCCGAGATGGAGTCTATGTACACCAACAAAGTTTGGACTTTGGACTTTGCTCCAGAAAGGGTAAAACCCGTAGGCTGCAAATGGATCTTCAGAAAGAAGATTGGTGCAGATGGGCAGGTTGAGACCTATAAAGCTAGACTTGTTGCAAAGGGTTTTCGTCAGAGACCTGGTTTGGACTATGACGAGACCTTTTCTCCAGTGGCTATGCTGAAATCCATTCGGATCCTTCTTGCCATTGATGCCTTCCACGATTATGAAATCTGGCAGATGGACATAAAGATGGCTTTCCTAAATGGAAATTTGGAAGAGTGCGTCTATATGGATCAGCCGGAGGGATTCATTCAGAGTGGGAGCAGCGGTAGAGTGTGCAAGTTGCTCAAGTCCATTTATGGACTTAAGCAGGCATCGCGGAGTTGGAACATCTGCTTTGATGATACTGTCAAAGAATTTGACTTTATCAAAAACCCAGATGAACCATGCATTTACAGTAAGATTGTAGGGAGAACTGTAGTATTCCTCGTCTTGTACGTGGATGACATTCTCCTAATAGAAAATGATATTCCTATGCTACAGTCAGTCAAAGGATTCTTGTCGCAGAGGTTCTCCATGAAGGACCTGGGCGATGCCAACTACATTCTGGGGATCCAGATCTATCGTGATAGATCTAAGAGGATGTTGGGATTTTCACAGTCAAGGTACATCGAAACCATACTGAAAAGATTCAGTATGGAAGATTCCAAGCGCGGTAATTTACCGGCTTGTCACGGGATCACCCTCTCCAAAGAGATGTCTCCCAAGACTAATTTGGAAAGGGATCGCATGTCTATTATACCCTACGCTTCTGCGGTAGGCTCTATAATGTATGCGATATTGTGTACCAGACCAGATGTAGCATACGCATTGAGCGTTGTAAGCCGGTATCAGTCGAACCCAGGGGAGAAACACTGGATAGCGGTAAAGAACATTCTCAAGTACCTGAGAAGGACTAAGGAGATGTTCTTGGTGTATGGCGGAAAAGACCTCCAGTTTGAGGCCTTTGCTGACTCCAGCTTCCAGAGTGACAAGGATGACTCCAAGTCCATGTCGGGTTATTTCTTTACCCTCAATGGAGGGGCGGTTTGCTGGAAGAGTTCCAAGCAGGAGACCATTGCAGACTCAACTATGGAAGCGGAGTACATAGCTGCTTGTGATGCCGCAAAGGAAGCTGTCTGGATGAAGAAGTTCCTTACGGAGCTTCAGGTGGTTCCTACCATTGTTGATCGAATACCGCTGTATTGCGACAACAACGGCGCTATCGCTTTAGCGAAGGAACCCAGGTCCAATCAGAAGTCCAGGCACATTTTGAGATGGTACCACCTGATCAGGGAGATCGTAGATCGCCGGGATATCGAGGTGAAGAGAGTAAATACGGAGAACAATACTGTAGATCCACTCACGAAGGCCCTACCCCAGACTCAGTTCGAGCGGCTGATCGAGATGATAGGTCTTCGATACGCCAGTACATGGCCTTAGTGCAAGTGGGAGATTGTTAAAGTATATGCCCTAGAGGCCATTTCTGTATCATACTAGCTTGTATATTACTTGATGGAAGCATGGGATATTCACAGTTGTATAGACAATCTTGCTCAAAATGGTAGTATGCTACTTGGTTTGTCTCTACTTCAATATGTGCATGTGTTTCTTTTAGCATATCGCTTATATACATATTAGTAGAGCCCTTAGGATCTTTGCTTGATTACCAGCGTTGTGATGGCGCTCACACTTGTGGGGGCTGGGTAATCCATAAGCACATCCTTATACAGGTCCCTAGTTGTTGGACTATCAAGACAGGGCATCGATACTCCGGAGTAGACTAGCGTATGCGCTTCTCATCCCAGCAGGGGAGACGGTCTGTCCCACAGCCGTCAGTACGTCGTACTTGAGATAGTATGCGGGTGCTCGTTAGGTTACGAGTACACTGGACAGGACTCGTCGGGAACTGTTGGTTAGTATTATACCTATCGTCAGTTATCAGTTCCCAGGTGACATGAGTACAGGTTAGTCCGCAGACTTGACACTGTCACTTCGCCTCGAGTGTGTTCCCGCTTTACTTAGATTACTACCCTACCACGGCTCAAAGGAGTCGTGCAAACAGGTAGTAGTCGGGTGCAGTCCCGAAGCATTTGGAGGCAGTGACGGTTAGACAGGATTCGTCTCTCCCGGTATTGGGGGTTGATATCGCGTTGTGTCTAATTGAGCCATTACACAAGTAGTCCCTGGCCAGGGCAAGCGAGATATACTGGTAGGTTTCCAGTGTTATCTCAGGGTGTTCTGGGCTACACTCCGACATGACTTATACCGCTATTAGGGGACTGACGTTCACCGCCCACCTAGGCCCGCCATACGATGTATCAGACGAATAGACCGGACTGTATGGAGATTGTCACATACAGGCTCAGTAGGAGTTCGGATGTGTTTACCTCATCGGCCTTCTTATCGACATCTACCTGGGGACCGTTACGTACAGCTAGTGCCTCTTGCGGTCTGTGGTTAAACCCACTGCCAGCACAGTGTCGAGTCTTTAGAGTCCCACACAGAGAGTTTCCCTGCACTGAGCGAAACGTGTAGAGGCCGTATGGTTTTACGGCAGGGCTACGATCACTTACGTGCACTTGTGTGCGTATGCTGTTCGAGCAGGCAATACTAGTGGGCTTTGGTTTAAGCCAGATCCTAGTATTGCACAGATGGATTTGATTTGTCTTCTGTGCATTCGCATTCTACGGAATGCGGATGCGGGTGTGTATGCACAGTTTTGAAGAGCGATGAAGGAGGAGGTGCCCCATTAGGGTTTTGGCAGTTGGTTCGGCCAAAACTGTAATGTGGCACACTCATTAGGGTTTTGACAGTTCGTTTGGTCAAAACCGTTATGAGCCGGAGACATTGTTTACTAATCCTTTTAGTGATAGATTTGTGATGGCTAATTGCATTGACCATTTGACCACTTAGACCTCTCTTGACTTTGTTGACCCGTTGACCGTGTTGACCATTGACCTTCAAGAGAGATCTACACTCTTCTTTCATTTTCTTTTTAATTCTTGAGTTATGATAATGGTCAATTCAATGTGCCATCAATTTTGTCATGATAGGATTAGTAATGATGAGATTAGTATATTATTGCAACCATGGTTCATTTCATTTGGCTTAATAATTTTTCATTATTCTCTTCTCATTCTCTCTCTTGAAATGCGGAGAAAAGAAAAGCTCCATGGTTGCTAAGCTTTCTCCTTCTTCTTCCTCCTCTTGATCTCTTCTTTTGATCTCATGTGTTGAGAGAAAAAGAATCCACATAGACAAACACTTCCATCTTTCTCTTCTACACAACCTAAGGCATTTAGATTAGAAATCTCTTTGCCCTAGTTGCCTTGGCTCGAGGCGGAGCTTAGTGTACAACTCTTGGGTGGATCGTCTTCGACTCAAGAAGGCCGCGGAGGTGTCCAAGGTCCGGATCGACGCTTGGAGCTTGGATGGACGAGTGGGACAGTGGAACGAAGACCCGAAGGACCGGTTCCGTGAGGTATACTTTCTACAGCATAGTAGCTAAAACCTCTAGTTGCTTACTAGTTTCATGTTTAGCCAAGATCCTTGCTTTTGAGTCCATGTTGCCTTGAACCAAATCATTGTTTTTCGCCGTTTCCGCCTCCCCGTAAGAACCGGGGTGAGCAACGTGGACTTACAGGAATGTCCTGATCTTTCGAACCCTCTGGTTCTACTAAGCTTTCAGTAATAGTTCGTGGTTCTGGAATTTCTTCCAGTTCTATTGCGCTCCCACTTATTTCTTTTTCTAAGAACTGGTGTTCTAGAAAGTGGGCATGGCGAGAAACAAAAACCTTTTGTTCCTCTTCGCAATAGAAGAAATATCCCTTGGAGTTCTTTGGATATCCCACAAACTTGCACTGTACTGAGCGTGCCTCGAGCTTGTTCGCATGCTGCTTTTTGACAAAAGTTGGACATCCCCATGTCTTAATGTGATTAAGATAGGGTCTCTTCCCACACCATATCTGATATGGTGTAGTACGCACTGTCTTAGTTGGAACTCGGTTCAAAAGGTATGCAGCTGATTCTAGCGCAAATCCCCAGAACGATCGCGGAAACTCAGCGTTACTCATCATGGATCGTACCATATCCAATAGGGTTCGGTTCCGTCTCTTCGATACACCGTTATGTTGCGGTGTGTATGGAGGAGTAAGCTGAGAGAGAATTCCATTCTCTTTTAAGTAACCCAGGAACTCGGCACTCAAGTATTCACCACCTCGATCAGATCTCAGTGCCTTGATACTTTTGCCTGTTTGTTTTTCTACTTCATTCTTATATTCCTGGAATTTTTCAAAAGCCTCAGATTTATGTTTCATTAAGAAGACATATCCATACCTTGAAAAGTCATCCGTAAAAGTAATGAAGTAAGAATAACCGCTTCGTGCATGTGTAGACATTGGACCGCACACGTCGCTGTATACGAGTCCCAAGAGCTCGCTCGCTCTTACTCCGTGTCCAGTGAACGGAGTCTTTGTCATATTTCCTTTGAGACAGGATTGACAAGTTGCATATGATTGATATTCGAACGGATTCAAATATCCTTCTATATGTAACTTAGTCAACCTTCTCTCATTGATGTGACCCAGTCTACAATGCCATAAGAAAGTTTTATTGATTTCTGGAGAATTTCTTGTAGGGTTCCTAGGCACTCTTGTGAAGGTTCATAAGGCATCAAACATGCCCGGATAAAAATTTAGACGTGTCGAACAACCCAAAGCCGGGATCTTTGCTAGATTATTAGGGTTTAACATGCAAGATGATAACTTTTATCTAAGTGTGAGGGATTACAACCTTTGTAGTCCGCTCCTTCGCTTCACAAGCTCCGAGTAGAAGTCCCTTTGCCGCGATCCACGATCTCCCGGACTCATGAGAGGCTCCACGACTCGAACGATCCATGCTAGCTTGAAGTGTTCCAAATCTCCGATGATCTACGTCGAAGTTGCAAAGACTCAAGCTTTCTCACTCTAAAGAGATGAACACACTAATCTCATGGGCTAGATGATATGAGGATGAGAGAGTAGTAATTTTGCTTTCTTTTTAAATCATTTTCTCATATTTATTCATCACATAAAGAAAATCAAGTAAGTTTTCATCAAGAGAGAAGAAGATGATAATGGAAAATGAATAATAAGATTAATCCTTTTGTGATGAATAGAATGAAAGCTATATGATTGATTTATAAACCATGGTCAAGGATGAGTGGCTAAGATTTAGTAGAGAATAAACTAGAGTTAGGGTTTGGTTAGGTTAAGAATGTGTCATCCAAAAATATCTTAAGAATGACAAAAGAAAAAGCTTCTAGAAGGTGCATGAAGCATCTAACCCAAATCAAACCCTAACCTCAATTAATCATCCTTAAACATGCTTAACAATTAATCATATCATGTCACAATAATATATATCACATATATATTATATATTTGCAACAAAAGAAAATAATACAATTAACATATATCGCATATATATCAATTAATCATCCAGTGAGAAAATGAAATAATAAAGCGAGCCAATATTAGATAATGTAATACAATATATCATATATATTATTATACATTAAATCATCGAATCAACACTTGATTTGATGATCCGGCTATATCGAATATTACAGACTAATATATCATGTACCGATTCATCGAATCAACACTTGATCCGATGTCCCGGTTCATATCTAAATATCGCGAGAATATAATACGGTATCTCATATCGCATTATTATCGGTCCTGAACATATCACATATGTGCCTCTACTCCGTTTCGCCTGAGCCTAGAAACCTTTGTGTAGGACTCTAAAGAATCGTCAATACGTCGGTAGCAGGTGATGATCATATCAAACACCCACAAGCTGCAAGCGGTCAGCTAAACGTAACAGCCACCCAGGTATTGAGCGATCAGAAGATCAACAAGCTAGCCTGTGCGTTCTCCTGTGAATCCAATCAGTAACACTCCCGTACAGTCCGGTCTGTTCGTCTGATATGTCGCATATCAAGTCTAGGGGTGGTATACGTCAGACCCCAGTAACCGATAAGTCGTGTCGATGCGTGGCTCATAACGGGTCGAGAAACTACTAGTAACACTTACCAGTAAATCTCTATATCAGCCCTGGCCAGGGATTTCCAGTTATAGCCAATCAAACACAGCACAACATCAACTCCCTATACCGGGAGAGACGAATCCCCTCCTATCGCTCATTGCCTCCATGTGATTCGGGACTGTACCCAAAAGCCACCATTTTGCACGCCCTCTTGGACGTGGTAAGGTAGAAATCAAAGCACAGTGGGAATCACATAAGACTCTATGACGATCTTGGGTCTACAGACTACCCTGTACCAGTGTCACCGGAGAACTGCCATCTGACGTGTGGTATATCACCATCTGGGAGTTCTCGGCGAGTCCGTCCAGTGTACCCAGTCTCCACTGAGCACCCGTACACCATCCTTGATGTCCAACACCGATGGATATGGGATCATCCCTCGCCCATCATATGGGTCAAGATGCGTATACGCTAGTCTACCTCTAGTGTATCGATGCCCTGTCTCTATATACCCTCGACTAGGAATAGTTATAGGATGTACTCATCGACTACCGTGGCCCTACTAGTATGATCTCATCATAGTCCCAGTAGTCGAGTACAGATCCTAAGGGCTTTATCAACATGTGAGAGAAAAACAGTAAACCAATACAAGTCAACATGTTAAGATAAAGTGAAACCAAATAGCATACTATCATGACGAGCAAGAAATTCCTCTCTATATATATCCAAGCATCCATTATAATATACATCATATGTACAACAATGGCCTCTAAGGCATATACATAACTAATAATCTCCCACTTGCACTAAGGCCAGCTGCTGTAGTATCTCATACCTAGCATCCCGGATAATCTCTCAAACTGTATCTGGGGAATAGCCTTCGTGAATGGATCCGCAGTGTTGTCCTTCGTATCTACTCTCCTGACCTCGATCTCCCGGCGATCAACTATCTCCCTGATCAGGTGATACCCCCTCAGAATATGTCTGGACTTTTGATGGGACCTGGGTTCCTTGGCTAACTCCGCAGCTCCATTGTTATCGCAATACAGAGGTATTGGATGCTCAATGGATGGAACCACACCAAGTTCACTAATGAACTTCTTGATCCAGACAGCCTCTTTGGCAGCATCGTTGGCAGCGATGTATTCAGCCTCCATCGTCGAGTCTGCAACGGTATCCTGTTTGGAACTCTTCCAACATACCGCCCCTCCATTGAGGGTAAAGACAAAACCCGAATGCGACTTAGAGTCTTCCTTATCACTTTGGAAGCTGGAATCGGTAAAGGACTCCACCTGGAGTTCTCCATTACCATACACCAAGAACATCTCCTTAGTCCTTCGTAAGTACTTGAGAATGTTCTTCACAGCTTTCCAGTGACTCTCTCCAGGATCTGCTTGATACCGACTCACTACACTTAGTAAGTAAGCTACATCGGGTCTGGTACATAGCATCGCATACATGATAGAGCCTACTGCCGAAGCATAGGGTATCCCTTGCATGCGAGCTCTCTCCAAATCAGTCTTGGGAGACATCTCTTTGGAGAGAGTGAGTCCAGAGATCGTGGGTTGGTTCCTACGCTTGGATTCTTCCATACTAAACCTCTTTAATATGGTGTCAATGTACCTGGATTGGGACAATCCCAGTATCCGTTTAGATCTATCTCTATAGATCATGATTCCCAATATGCAGGAGGCATCACCTAGATCTTTCATTGAGAATCTCAGTGATAAGAAGAGCTTAACTGATTGCAGCATAGGAATGTCATTTCCTATCAAGAGTATGTCATCCACGTACAATATGAGGAAGACAACCTTACTCTCTGCTACCTTCTTATAGATACAAGGTTCATCTATATTTTTGATGAAGTCAAACTCTTTGACTACAACATCAAAACAGATGTTCCAACTCCGTGATGCTTGCTTTAACCCATAAATGGATTTAAGCAGCTTGCACACCTTTCCGCTGCTCCCACTATCTACGAAGCCCTCTGGCTGAGTCATGTACACGCTCTCTTCTAAATCACCGTTTAGAAAGGCGGTCTTAACACTCATTTGCCAGATTTCGTAGTCATGGTATGCAGCAATGGCAAGTAAGATCTGGATGGACTTAAGCATAGCCACTGGAGAAAAGGTTTCGTCATAATCCACACCTGGTCGTTGACGAAATCCCTTTGCTATAAGTCTAGCTTTGAAAGTCTCAACTTTTCCATCTACACCAAATTTCTTTTTAAAAATCCACTTGCTCCCAATGGGTTTTACCCCTTCAGGAGCATTTTCCAAAATCCATACTTTATTGGTGTACATGGATTCCATCTCAGATCGCATTGCATCCAGCCATTTCACTGAGTCACCACTCGTGATGGCCTGCTCGAAACAAGTGGGGTCATCATCATCCATGATGCAATCCTCGCTTCCACCATCAATGAGAAAACCGTAGTATCTCTCAGGTGGTCGAGAAACCCTACTAGATCGGCGGAGAGGCTGGGGTTCGTTGGGTACTACTGAATTCTCTGGTTCCACCAAATCATCTGTTGTAGTTTGTTCTGCTGGAACTTCTTCCAGTTCTACCTCAGAGCCACTAATCTCTTTTGCAAGAAATTCCTTTTCTAAAAAGGTGGCGTGTTGAGCAACAAACACCCTTTGTTCCTCACTGTGGTAGAAAATATACCCTCGCGAATGCTTGGGATATCCAATAAACTTACATAAAACAGATCTTGCCTCGAGTTTGTCCGGGTTTCGTCTTTTGACATAAGCCGGGCAACCCCATATCTTAACAAAATTAAGATATGGTCTCTTCCCTTCCCATATCTCATATAGGGTGGTAGGCACAGATTTCGTAGGAACTTTATTCAGTATGTATGCCGCTGTCTCAAGCGCATACCCCCAGAAGGAAATAGGTAACTCAGCTGTACTCATCATAGAGCGCACCATATCTAATAGGGTGCGATTCCTCCGCTCCGATACACTGTTGTGCTGTGGTGTATAAGGAGGAGTGAGCTGAGAGAGAATCCCATTCTCTTTTAGATAATCTAGGAACTCATTGCTTAAGTATTCACCTCCTCGATCAGATCGAAGAACCTTAATACTTTTGCCCGTTTGATTCTCTACTTCGTGCTTATATTCTCTGAATTTCTCAAAAGCTTCAGACTTGTGTTTCATCAGGAACACATGTCCGAATCTAGAGAGATCGTCAGTGAATGTAATGAAGTAGGAAGAACCGTTCCTGGCATGCGTAGACATGGGAACGCATACATCACTATGTATTAATCCTAAGAGTTCAATAACACTTTCTCCATGTCCACTAAACGGAGCTTTGGTCATTTTTCCTTTGAGACATGAATGGCAAGTATCATAAGATGATAATTCGAACGGATTCAAATAACCATCTTTATGTAACTTAGCCAGTCGTGTCGCATTGATATGACCAAGTCTATAATGCCACAAGTAGTATTCGTTCATATCTGAACTTTTCCACTTGTGTGTGTTTTGTATATTCAGGACTGTATTCTGATTTAGAATGAATATGCCATTATGTAAGGTGCCTGATGCAATCAACTTTTGATCTAGGAATATGTTCATAACATTATCCTTTACTACAAAATTATATCCTTCTTTACTTAATAAAGAAACTGAAATAATGTTGCACATCATGTTCGGTATATAATAGCACTCATTTAGAATCAGTGTATTACGACTTGGTAATACTAGGTGATATTCGCCAACTGCTTTGGCTGCAACATTTGCACCGTTCCCTACTTGAATGGAATGATCACCTTTTCCCAGTTCTCCACCTTTACGTAGCCCATGTAACTGTTTACATATGTGGGATCCTGATCCGGTATCTAATACCCAGGATGTAGGGTGAACTGAGAAACAGTTCTCAATAACTAACACACCCGAAGAAGATGCATCAACATGCATGTTCTTTTGGGCGGCGTGAGAATCCAGATATTCTCCTGTTTCCTGTTCTGTCTTATAACTCTTATAAGAAAGAACGGGTCCAACGTTCCCTTGCTCAGTACAATAATCGGGTTCAGTCAATACATCCATATTATTATCTTGATTATGGCCTGACATGGTCGCTACCTGGAGAGAGAGAGAAGAAAACACTTTAGCGTATGCTCTTGCAAGATTAGATTGGTTATTATCTTATCTAATCAGGATGTCTCCCACTGTTTTTATCAAATCTACCTTAAAACCCAAAAAGGTAAGATTAGCCGGGATTAATTACACCCAACAATTTCGTCAATCTTTCAGCCAGATCAGTGTCGGTACTTTGAGGGAGGTTCCTCGTGCTTTCGTACGGACCTAATTAAAGTAAACCTCGTTTTCCCAGAGGCGTAACCCCGTTAACACTTTTCTAGACACCTACTTGATCGGCTAATTGTCCTGTGTAAAACTCTCCCAGGAGTAACACTTACTCGCAGTGGGTATCGGGATCCAACTATCTCATAGGAGGTATGCAATCTCATTACAAATTTCAACACTTGAAATTCCCGATAATGCTTTTGCCCCTAACCCCTATGACCTTGACAAAGGCCAACAAACCATAGGAAGCTAGTCAAGTTCAACCCGTCATTTCTTGATTGAAATTAAACCCACCCGCACGACCCTTGACAAAGGACAACAAGGTCGTACGAATACCCTAATCCAATCACATCATATGTTTAAACAGATAAGTACCAGTTAGCTACCGCACACTACGCCTTGACAAAGGCCAACAAACGCAGCACGAATACTAAATAGTCTTTATCTGAAATGACGGAGGGCTACACAGGTTTCTCAGAAAACCCTGAGCGTAATGAACTTGATATCGTCGTAGAATCGAGTGTTTTTGAAAAGGAGTGTTTTTGAGGCTTTTTCTTAGTTTTGCTAAAGGGGTCACTCCCGGTGAAGGGATCGTCAGCCTTTTCCTCATCGAATAAGGTGCAATATATATCATATATACCGCTGTGCAAAGCAAAACTCTAAAAGCAATCAAAAGACAAACCGCGTTTTGTAGCATCTGCCAGTTTTGCTAAAGGGGTCACTCCCGTTGAAGGGATCGTCGGCCCTTTCCCCATCGAATAAGGTGCAGGATATATCATATATATCACTGTGCAAAGCAAAACTGTAGCTACCCTTTTTATAAAGTTTTGATTCTACAACATCTTTAGGTTTCTTTTCTTTTATTAATTTCATTAATAAAAATCCCATCAGCTTATGCTTCCTAAGCATCACAGAAGAAACGAAAGCAGTAATATTTATATATTAGCATATATATATAGTATAAGCATTCGTCTCAGGCAGTAATATGATCTCATCACAGAACATTGCAGCAGAAGAACATATATGAAATATTGGATATACTAGGACGTCCGTGTTTTTAATACGAACCTGTATAAAACACGGATTCCACGGTCGCGACGAATAGCCAAACCCGCAACCCAAGACCCCTACGAGAGCGGCAAGCAACACTGCCAATTCTAGGGTTAGGAGACCCGGTCTCGACTCCTCGAGATGGCCTCCCACTGGACCCTAGAACCCGGTTACTTGTGCTCCCCTCCTTAGGTCTACCTAATGCGGAAAAGTAAATAATATACACTGGTGACAGCAACCGCAACCTGGAAGTGCCCCAAATAAAAGAATATTACATTACAAATGAATTTTACATGAATGAAAATAAAAACCCTCATCTCACATAAAACCCCCGGCTATTCAGAACGCGACGATCCAATATAACATATCACAGCAACACATAATATCTCATATCATCAATATAAGTAAATATGCACATCCCAATTGTCGTTGACATATAGCAACGAAACCGGCGATATCACATATTACACTTACGGTCACAGAAAAGAAAGTGTAAAACTACAATATTTGGAATTCACAATTACTTTAGACATCATAAATCCGAAATATCACATACTCCGCATTTCATGCCTAACTCTATGAATTCCACATATTGTATCACATTCCAGATAAATAGACAGTATTAAACTTTCCGAACAGATAATCAAATACCCAAAATTTCCCAAAGTGCTCAACACTTGAGCAGAGTTCAAATAATCCCAGAATATGTCACAGTACCGGTGATCCAGCCGTAGAAGGGTCAAGCCAACGCCTCACATGTGGCACGCCGTACTTCCCCAAACCCGAAGGTTCAAAAGGCAGTTCAAGACGGTCACATAATCGAATTAAGGTTTGTTGTCTTCTAGAGGGTCCACCGCTTAACTTGTACAATTTTTCCGAAAGATTTAAACCCGAAAAAATTTCAACACTTGAAAGTTTGCCGTACCGGGAAACAGTGAGTTAATGATATCCGTTCAAATAGTTTAACAGTTTCTAAATATCCGGAAAGAAATACGAATTTAAATATTCCGATCGAATCTACTATTACAAAACAAACCTCAGAATTTTCAACACTTGAAACAGATTAAAAAATACCCAGAAGCATCAACAAGCACCTACGGATATTACCATAAAAGCCACGTGTCGCCAATCCATGAATCCGCCGCGGAACCGCCGCGCAAGCATGCTTGCGCCGCGGTTCCGCCGCCGTTTGGACGAATTGGGGGCCCGGGTTTTATGGTAATTCTTAGAATTCCCTGCTGATTTTTTTACGTATTTTTAATTCAGAAAAAACCCAGATTTTAAAAAATTTCCAGAGAGGGGGTTAACTTTGTCGGTTCGGGTTCGATCGGAGTTTTAACTTCGTAAACACATCGCCTAATGCTCTAGCTAGGCTCTGATACCACTGTAGGGTTCCTAGGCACTCTTGTGAAGGTTCATAAGGCATCAAACATGCCCGGATAAAAATTTAGACGTGCCGAACAACCCAAAGCCGGGATCTTTGCTAGATTATTAGGGTTTAACATGTAAGATGATAACTTTTATCTAAGTGTGAGGGATTACAACCTTTGTAGTCCGCTCCTTCGCTTCACAAGCTCCGAGTAGAAGTCCTTTTGCCGCGATCCACGATCTCCCGGACTCAGGAGAGGCTCCACGACTCGAACGATCCATGCTAGCTTGAAGTGTTCCAAATCTCCGATGATCTACGTCGAAGTTGCAAAGACTCAAGCTTTCTCACTCTAAAGAGATGAACACACTAATCTCATGGGCTAGATGAGATGAGGATGAGAGAGTAGTAATTTTGCTTTCTTTTTAAATCATTTTCTCATATTTATTCATCACATAAAGAAAATCAAGTAAGTTTTCATCAAGAGAGAAGAAGATGATAATGGAAAATGAATAATAAGATTAATCCTTTTGTGATGAATAGAATGAAAGCTATATGATTGATTTATAAACCATGGTCAAGGATGAGTGGCTAAGATTTAGTAGAGAATAAACTAGAGTTAGGGTTTGGTTGGGTTAAGAATGTGTCATCCAAAAATATCTTAAGAATGACAAAATAAAAAGCTTCTAGAAGGTGCATGAAGCATCTAACCCAAATCAAACCCTAACCTCAATTAATCATCCTTAAACATGTTTAACAATTAATCATATCATGGCACAAAAATATATATCACATATATATTATATATTTGCAACAAAAGAAAATAATACAATTAACATATATCACATATATATCAATGTATCATCCAGTGAGAAAATGAAATAATAAAGCGAGCCAATATTAGATAATGTAATACAATATATCATATATATTATTATACATTAAATCATCGAATCAACACTTGATTTGATGATCCGGCTATATCGAATATTACCGACTAATATATCATGTACCGATTCATCGAATCAACACTTGATCCGATGTCCCGGTTCATATCTAAATATCGCGAGAATATAATACGGTATCTCATATCGCATTATTCTCGGTCCTGCACATATCACATATGTGCCTCTACTCCGTTTCGCCTGAGCCAAGAAACCTCTGTGTAGGACTCTAAAGAATCGTCAATACGCCGGTAGCAGGTGATGATCATATCAAACACCCACAAGCTGCAAGCGGTCAGCTAAACGTAACAGCCACCCAGGTATTGAGCGATCAGAAGATCAACAAGCTAGCCTGTGCGTTCTCCTATGAATCCAATCAGTAACACTCCCGTACAGTCCGGTCTGTTCGTCTGATATGTCGTATATCTAGTCTAGGGGTGGTATACGTCAGACCCCAGTAACCGATAAGTCGTGTCGATGCGTGGCTCATAACGGGTCGAGAAACTACTAGTAACACTTACCAGTAAATCTCTATATCAGCCCTGGCCAGGGACTTCCAGTTATAGCCAATCGAACACAGCACAACATCAACTCCCTATACCGGGAGAGACGAATCCCCTCCTATCGCTCATTGCCTCCATGTGATTCGGGACTGTACCCAAAAGCCACCGTTTTGCACGCCCTCTTGGACGTGGTAAGGTGGAAATCAAAGCACAGTGGGAATCACACAAGACTCTATGACGATCTCGGGTCTACAGACTACCCTGTACCAGTGTTACCGGAGAACTGCCATCTGAGGTGTGGTATATCACCATCTGGGAGTTCTCGGCGAGTCCGTCCAGTGTACCCAGTCTCCACTGAGCACCCGTACACCATCCTTGATGTCCAACACCGATGGATATGGGATCATCCATCGCCCATCTAATGGGTCAAGATGCGTATACGCTAGTCTACCTCTGGTGTATCGATGCCCTGTCTCGATATACCCTCGACTAGGAATAGTTATAGGATGTACTCATCGACTACCGTGGCCCCACTAGTATGATCTCATCATAGTCCCAGTAGTCGAGTACAGATCCTAAGGGCTTTATCAACATGTGAGAGAAAAACAGTAAACCAATACAAGTCAACATGTTAAGATAAAGTGAAACCAAATAGCATACTATCATGACGAGCAAGAAAGTCCTCTCTATATATATCCAAGCATCCATTATAATATACATCATATGTACAACAATGGCCTCTAGGGCATATACATAACTAACATTTCTTTTGTGTGTATTCTGGACATTGAAAATCTGTGGTTGGTTTAAAACGTATATACCGTTGTTTAATGTACCTGACCCAATCAAAACTTGATTAAGGTGAATGTTCACTACATTACTTACAAATGCAAATTCATAACCTTCTTTAGATTGTAAAGATACAGAAATGATATTACAAGTTGCATTTGGTACAAAATAACAACTACGCAAAACCAAAAAGTGTTCATCTGACAATCCCAGGTGATAGTCCCCCACGGCCTCAGCATCCATGCTAGCTCCGTTTGCAACTCTGAGGGTCATATCACCTTCCTTTAAAACCCTACACTTTCTCAACACCTGCAAAGAGTTACAGATATGAGATCCTGATCCGGTATCCAATACCCAGGAAGTAGAGTTTATTGATAGACAGTTTTCAATAACATACACACCTGAAGCTGAAGCCCCAACTCGCTTCAGATCCTGGGTTCTGGCCTTCCAAGCCTTGCAATCCTATTTCCAGTGTCCACTTTTGTGACAGTAGAAGCATTCTTCCTTTCCCACCAGCTTTCCCGCTACCTTTGTTGCCTTTCCTTTTCCCTTCGTATCCACTTTACTGACACCGCCCCTTGGTTTGGCGGGGGCTTTCTTCTTCTTTCCCTTGGCTTTCGCCCTGGACCTAAAAGAAGAAGATCCTCCTACAAACAAATTGGATGTCTCCCTACCTTTCTGTAGGGTGCCATCAGCACTTCTCAACATGTTCAGAAGTTCGGAAAGTTCAACCTCCTTTCCTTTCATGTTGAAGTTAAGGATAAACTGGGCGTAAGTGGAAGGAAGGGACTGGAGAATCAAGTCAGTGTAGAGTTCATTCTCCAACGTGGTCCCAAGGTCCGCAAGCTCCTCTATGTAGCCAATCATCTTAAGCACGTGTTCCGCTACCGATGATCCGATGGCCAATCTTGCCGAAAATAGCTTCTTCGACACTTCGTATCTTGCGATACGAGACTGCTCTCCATACAGTTCTTTGTATGAAGAAATATGGATTCTATGTCCATATTCTCGTGCCTCTTCTGATGTTCGTTGTCCATCGAGGCAAGCACGAGGCATTTGGCCTTCGCGCAATCGATCTCCCATGTCTTATGGATTTCTATATCCGCGACGCTGGAAGTGGGACCTGGGATAGGGGGAGCTTTGGTGGTAAGGACATACCCCAACTTGTTGTAAGTGATTGCCATCTTGACATTCCTGAGCCAATCTTTGTAGTTTGGCCCTGTCAGTATGTTTTTATCTAGTAATAACTTAAGTCCGGCCATGTTGAATGGTCGCTGCAATTAGGAGAGAGAAAAGAAACACTTTAGCATGATGCTCTTGCAAGTTTAGAGTGGTTTTTAGTTTTTCTAAACAGGATGGCTCCCACTGTCTCACCGTACAATACTTGCTTAACCGTTCAACCAGGCCAGTGTCGGTACTTCGAGGGAGGTTTTCCAACGCTTTCGCGAAGTTCCTTAATTAAGTAACATCTTTTCCCTAGCGGCGTAGCCCCGCTAACACCTTTCTAGACACCTACTATGTTTATAGCATTGATCGTTAAGTGAGAGATTTCCCGAGGAGTAGCATATACTCACAGTAGGATCGGGATCCAAATATCATCGCGTGATAAAACTGAAGGAATCCTACCAGAATCATCACACTCCAAATGGTATGCAGCGCTAGCATGTTTCAGTACTTATGAAACTCCCGATGTGGATTTTTGTCCTATGCTCTTATGACCTTGACTTTGGCCAAAATATCATAAGTTACATGTCAAGTTCTACCCGTCATTCTCCTGGTTAATTTGGACCCACCCGTACCTACCCTTGACTTTGGCCAAAATGGAAGCACGACTGTCCCAAACCAATGCATCTACCTATTCTGCACATGAATACCCAATAGCTACCAATCACTATGCCTTGACTTTGGCCAAAATACATAGCTTGAATACTTTTTGACCATTCATGTGGAATGGCGGAGGGCTACGAATGGTTTTGGCAAAACCGTGAACGTAGTGAACTTGATATAATCGATGGAACGAGATAGCTTTTAAAAGGAGTGGTTCAAGCTCCGCATTTAAAAGTTTAGTTTTGAAAAGAACCGAGTGGTTTTCAAAGTGTTCCAATCGACTTTTACTTGGTTTATTTTCTTGCATTAAACTTAATGCGTCCCATCTTTTAAATCCTACCATTGCAGAAAACAACCAAAATATGGTGTACGCTTATGCCATCCTCATTCGCCACGGGGTCCCGTCATCACCCGTTAGGTTACTTAACTAACGACAGAGCGGGGGCAGGACTAGCGCGGATGCAAAATATAAGCAACACCTAAATATTTATCATATATATAGATATAAAGCAATGATAGCCATTACAGATCACAGATGAACACTTTGGATATACTAGGAATCCGCGATTCGTTCGAGCTTGCAATGAAAAGCGGATTACACGGTCGCGATGAATAGCCAATACCCCACCCAAGACCCCTACGGGTGCAGCAAACTACCCACCAAGTATTCGAAGCGAAGCAACCTCCCTCAACGACGTGAGTAGGCCACTCGGCACTTCGAGATACCGGATAGTTTGTGCACCCCACCTTGGGTCTATCCTAGGAGCAAAAACAGTAAAAAGAAATTATACAATGACGGCTACAGCCCCGACCCGGCTGTGCGGCCAAATAAATAATATTACATCAATTTACATATTACATGATTGAAAGAAAAAAGAAACTCTCATCTCACATCCACCCCGGCTATTCATCCGCGACAATCCACCGAGTTCATATACACAAACCAATAATCATTACAGATCACAGATATGTATAACCCCCACTAATCGACGTATAGCGATTAGCAGACGTTCAATACATATAAACATCACAGATATAATCCAATAGTCAAAGTATAGGGAAGTTCGATCAAAAATACGGATTTATAGCCACCCCAAATACAAATTTCTATTCTGGAAAATCTGGGCAGAAATAAAATATCTGAAAAATCCCAAAACCATAAAATAAGAACACTGCAAGAGAAACGAGCCGCGGCCGAGTCAACACGGCCGCGGATCCACGACAGAATCAAGCTTCTGCCGCGGAACCGCGGTCGGTTGGTCGGTTCGCTGGTTCATTTTTCTTGTGTGTACTGTAAAACCCTGAGCCGATTTTTAAGGTGTGATTTATTATTTTTAAAGCAGATTTAAAAATCGGCAGAAACTAGGGTTTTTTGTGATTTTTACCGATCGAACTTCTATACACTTTACTAACTAGCTAGTTTATGTTTAGTTAGGCTCTGATACCACTGTAAGTCCACGTTGCCCACCCCGGTGCTTGCGAGGAGGCGGAAAACGGTATAAAAATCGAATTTTTATTGAACTAGGCAACATGGACTATCAAAAGGAGAATCTTTGCTAAACAAAAACTAACTACAAGCTAACTAGTTTTAGCTACATGGAAGAAAGGTTATACCTTGAGCTTTATGTCCTTCTCTCTTTGCTCCTTGGAGTGAACGGAAGTGATCTCCTTGTCGTCTTCTCTAGTCGAAGAAGGATCCACCCGAGAGCCTCAACCTTTGGCTTCAACTTCAAGCTAGAAGTAACTAAGATGCTAGAAGTGCTAGTCCTAGAACCTTAGAAGAGAGTAGAGATTATCTTAGAATGGTTTATCTCAAGCTCATGTGTTTCTCAACTCATGAGATGGGAGAGCTTGAGAGAGAGGAAGAGGAGGAGAAAGAATCTATATGATAGAAATGAATAAGATAAAGAACCATTCTCTCATATATGTATGAATTATGTAAATAGATAATTAGCAAGATAATTGTCATGGTTAATCAAGACATGACCATTATCATTTCACATTAAATGCAAATTGCAAGGATCAAAGAGCATCTTTTATATGGAATGATGATGGTCGACATGTCAACCTAAGTCAACAAGTCAAGATAGTCAAATGGTCAACAACCCTAACCATGCACAATTATATTCAACTAATATCAATTAATCATAATACACACATAAGCATTAGGGTCAAGAAAATGATAATAGTCATCAACCCTAATCAAAGTCCTCTCCCTCTGTCTCAGTCAACTGTGCATACGCACCCGTATTCGTGATCCGAGGAATACGAATACAATGAGATAAAACCAATCCAAAATCACATACTAGGATCTGGCTTAAACCAAAGCCCGCTAGTATAAGCTGTCCGGACAGCAAACGTGCACAAGTGCGCGGATGTGAACGAACCCTGTCGCAAAACCATGCGACGTCTACTCATTTTGCCTAAAGGCGAATAACTCTTTGTATGGGACTCTAAAGACTCGACACTACGCTGGCAGTGGGTTTAACCACAGACCGCAAGCGACACTAGCTGTACGTAACGGTCCCCAAGTAGATGCCGATAAGAAGACTGACGAGGTGAACCCATCTGAACTCCTACTGAGCCTGAATGTGACAGTCTCCATACAGTTCGGTCTGTTCGTCTGATACATCGCATGGCGGGCCTAGAGGGGCGGTAAACGTCAGTCCCCTAATATCCGTATAAGACGTGTCGTAGTGTAGCCCAGAACATCCTGAGATAACACTGGAAACTAACCAGTATATCTCGCTTGCCCTGGCCAGGGACTACTTGTGTAATGGCTCTCCTGGACACAGCGCGATGTCAACCCCCAATACCGGGAGAGACGAATCCTGTCTAACCGTCACTGATCCAAGTACTTCGGGACTGCACCCAACTACTACCTGTTTGCACGACTCCTTTGAGCCGTGGTAGGGTAGTAATCCAAGTACAGTGGGAACACACTCGAGGCGAAGTGACAGTGTCAAGTCAGCGGACTAAGCTGTACTCATGTCACCTGGGAACTGATAACTGACGATAGGTATAATACCAACCAACAGTTCCCGACGAGTCCTGTCCAGTGTACTCGTAACCTAACGAGCACCCGCATACTATCTCAAGTACGACGTACTGACGGCTGTGGGACAGACCGTCTCCCGCGCTGGGATGAGAAGCGCATACGCAAGTCTACTCCGGAGTATCGATGCCCTGTCTCGATAGTCCTACGACTAGGGACCTGTATAAGGATGTGCATATGGATTACCCAGCCCTACGAGTGTGAGCGCCATCACAACGCTGGTAATCAAGCAAAGATCCTAAGGGCTCCACTAATGCGTATAGGTGATATAATAAAAGAAACACATGTACACATTAAAGCAGAGACAAACCAAGTAGCATACTACCATTTCGAGCAAGATTGTATATACAACTGTGAATATCCTAAGCTTCCATTAAGTAATATACATACTAGTATGATACAGTAATGGCCTCTAGGGCATATACACTAACACCTCACTCTAGAATTGGCAGACTATTCGCCGCACTCGTAGGGGGTACAGGTTGACCCAAGGAGGGGAGCTCAAGTTACCGGATTCCGTGAAGTGCCGGGTGGTCCATTAACTATGCTGTAGGGGGCTGCCTCTCTTCAGGTTTTGGAGGGTAACTTGCCGTACCCGTAGGGGTCTAGGTTTCATTGCACAGGCTATCCACACGACCAGGGGAACGTCGGGTTTCAGTAGCGGCTCTGTGAAACCCGAGGATCCCAGATTATCTGTATTGTTCTGTGATGCTTATTACTTTTCTGTATTGTTGCATATTATCACGCCTGGAGCGATTATTGTATATTGGTATATATACTATTAGATGTTGTATATGTTTTACACCCGCGCTAGTCCAGTTCTCACTATGTCGTTAGTTAAGTAACCTAATGGGTGATAACGGGACCCAGTGGCGAATGCGGATGGCATATACGTACATTATATTTTCGTTCTTTTCTGGTGTGATTGATTGGTGGGACTGCATTGATTCTGATCAATGCAAAGGAAAACAAACCTGTTTGGCAGTTGTTGGAACAGTTTTAAAAAGTGTTATTACAAAGACGTTTCCTTTTGTTATGCATAATGATATTCGGTTGGAATATCATGCACCTCATTCGACGAGGCAAGGGCCGATATCCCTTCACCGGGAGTGACCCCTTGGGCAGAAGTTTGTGTCAGGGTAATAACTTCACTATAGTCGATTACAAGTTGCTTTGCATCGCGGTAATCAGTTGGAATATCCTGCACCTCATTCCATGAGGAAAGAGCCGAGATCCCTTCACCGGGAGTGACCTCTTTAGTAAAAGGCATTCGCCACTATATTTTTATAAAAAGCTATCAGGTTCCTTCAACGAGATCAAGTTCATTACGTTAAAGGTTTTTCGCCAAAAACCAGCCGTAGCCCTCCGTCATTTCTTATGGATGGTCTGTAGTATTCAAGCTATGTTTGTTTGGCCAAAGTCAAGGCATAGTGCTTGGTAGCTGTTGGGTATTCATCTCTTGCATAGATAGATGCGTTGGTTTGGGACAATCGTACTGACTTGTTGGACAAAGTCAAGGGTATGTACGGGTGTGTTCAAATCAACCTCGATAATGACGGGAGGAACTTGACATGTGACTTATGATGGGTTGGCCAAAGTCACGATCATAAGAGCATGGGGAAAAAATCATATCGGGAATTTCTAAAGAAACTGAAACTTGCCAAGTATGCGCATACCTTCTGGAGTATGATAACATGAGTGGATTCCGTCACGTTATCATGCGATGAGAGTTGGATCCCGATTCCTACTGATGAGTTGGTTTACTCTTCGGGTGATCCCGATTGATTCTTCTTTTAGGTTTGGATGAGAATTTGACGGTACAGTGGGAGGTTTCCTGATTAGATATATTGCCAACCATTCTGATCTAGGTTAGAGTGCACGCAGAGTGTTTCTTTTCTTTCTCTCTCTTTGGCAGCGACCTTTGACCAACCCTAGACTATGAATCGGTGACCAAGTTGACCGAACCTTCTTAAAATACTGGCCTTTGGATTGTTTTAGTTGCATAAGTCATTGCCACTCCTTCTTTTACATTTTGTATTTCTCAGAACACCCCGTATTACTACGGGCATCCACTTCCATTGGATAGATCCATCGTATGGTTATATACGAACTGGGAGGGACTTCTTCGAGGATGGATCCAGGTTCAGGAGAAATAGAATCGGTTTATTCAGTTGTCTTTTATTATCACCTTCTCTCGGATTGCGAGGGCTCTTTAGTTTAGGAAAGTACACCTATTACGCTTATTGGAAGTCTTATTCCAAACCATAGGCTGGTGTCGAAAGGTAAGGAATGAAGAAAACCAATTAGCCTAAGTAAGGTGTGCAGAAGGTAATATGTAAAGACAAAATAAAGGAATTAGAAAGAGGGCAAAGTAAATTGCGACTGTTATCATTCACGACCAAACCGCGTACTTCATCGCCACTCCTATTTTCACCTTTGCTTTTTCCCCCAGTTCGGGAGAAATAGAATAAGTTATTATTCAGTTGACTTTTATCATCACCTTCTCTCAAGTTGCGAGTACTCCTTGGTTTAGGAGGGTACACCTATTATGCTTACTGGATAGTCTTCTTCCAAACCATAGGCTGGTGTCGAACGGTAGGGAAGGAGGAAAACCACTTAGCCTAACGATGGTGTACAGAAGGAAATGAATAAAGACAGATAAAGGGATTTGGAGAGATGGCAAAGAAATATACGGTTAAAGTCATGAATTGGATTATGGAAGAAGCATTACTAGGAATACCACGATACCCCTGCGAAACATTTTTTATGTTT
Organism: Agapanthus africanus; assembly: GCA_030015575.1. Lineage (NCBI taxonomy): Eukaryota > Viridiplantae > Streptophyta > Magnoliopsida > Asparagales > Amaryllidaceae > Agapanthus > Agapanthus africanus. The sequence goes on along the minus strand of JASDDO010000014.1, from coordinate 456,125,278 downwards.
CAGTGCATTATTAAAGGAAAACTGATTTCCCGATTAGATACTTACTCCAGGGTATGTATTTACCAGGTTTCATTCTCATATCTGTATGGTTTTACAGGTAATGAGTGGGAGTAAGTTATTGGGAATTAGGTGATCATCCTCATTATATCAGAATTCGTAGTAACTTGCGATATTTGAGGAAATCCCCTGGATTCAGTTTTCAACCTACGATGCACAGGTTTTGAGTTATTCAACTCAGCGGACTTATACAGAGTATTGTATGTTGTCCAGTGTCCGTAAGGATAAAGGAGTAGGTCCTCATACTATGTTCTGTTTACTTATGACTTCTCTAGTTTTTAGACAAGTGTTTCGTAGAAATACAATGTCTAAGTTTTGAGAAGTTGTGGTTATAAGAATAAAGTAGAGAACCAGGTGTCACAAGTATCGGGATTCTTCAAAGAGATCGAAGATATAGATTCTTATGATTGGTATTCAGATGATAGTAATGGTTTTAAGAAACTTGTTTCTCTTTCAGGTTACTCATAATTGGATGTATTCCTAAGTTGAGTAATGCAGATTAGCCTCCCTCCATTAAGTTGATATGCACTGGAGACAGCTGCATGATTTGAATCTGGTTCCAATTAAATAAGTGCCAAAGTTTCTATATTGGATATAGAATGGTTCATATCTTAACGATGTTAAGGTATGGTGAGTTGTCCAGCTTATGCTTAAAACCAGACACTGGATAACTCAAGGCACGTTTCTGTAATGGCAGTTTGTGGATTGACCATGGCTATGACGAGGGTTGATTTTCTACCATCTGGAAGATCAATAGTGATATTGTTCTTGACTCGCCACAATTTTAGTAAAATGGATTTTTTTAGAAAACAGTTGTGGGAGTATGGTAGAACTGGAAATGATTCCAAAACCGCAAACGATTACGGAAAATTTAATAGGACCTATATATTCAATCAGGTTTGACATTTCAATTAGCCACTCTGCTGATATGGTGGGTAACCTCAGACACCCGAGAGGTACTCAGGTTGCCTCAAGGACGGTGACAGGGAGGTTCCTGTTTACACTACTGTTGTTCCAGGCTATGAGACTCGGCAGGAGGTTAAGTATAGCGTCATTCTAAACTAGCTTTAGAAGTGAACATATGTATTATTCTGCCAGAGGGTTGTCGTAGTCAGTGGGAGCAGCGGAAGAACAGTGGGCAAGAAGCTTGTGTCTATTTATAGGGTTGAGCAGATATAGCGGAGATAAGATCATCTATTTTTGATGTGACAGTCATGGGTTTGACTTCATCAGAATAGGGGATAGATCTGTTGAGAAGGTAGTAGGGTGTGATGTCCTTGTATTTGGATGACATATACAAAGTAGGGAGTAAAATTCTTATACCACGATAGGTTGTGCTGTGGTCGTCACACAGTTGTTTCTCCAGACAGGATATGGATATAATATCAGGCATTCTGGTTTCTAGATCTTTGGTTTTAGATCTAGATTTGGGTAGTTTCCCAATGTGGGTACTTTGACAGTATTCTAATAGTATTTTAGTATAGATGACTCTTGGCATGGTGGTGTACCTGCAGGTGATGGAGTCACCCTCTCTAAAGGTGTCTTACAGACTAAAGGGGAGAGGGATGTGTATGATTGGCAGATCACTTGCTTAGGAAATTGAGTCAATCGTGAGATGTCAAGTACCACACCAGATGTTGTTTTTGCACTAGATGCGATAAGTTTATATTAATCCAATTCTGAAGAAACATAAGGAAGCAGTTTTAGAACATAAGTGAATGTTCTACGGATTTGATGACGACAGCCTCCTTCAGGAGACGGTTATCATTCCAGGCTTCAAAGGTGACGTGGATGACAGAGTGATTGTCAGATTTATTGTTTTCCCTCCGACGAGGGACAGTATTATGGACAGTTGGTCCAAGAGGATACTGTGGGAGACATGGTGCTGGAAACTGATTAGGTTCGGTTATCAATACAGTCTAAGAAGTTTGGATTTGGAGTTCATTTATGAACTAGGTCCCAACAGATATCCAGATATATTCTAAGACAGATATTACTCGATTCGGGAGATGGATTTCTCCGCGAATTTGAGATTTAGAGAGATATAGAAAGAATCATCAGGGAGGATCCACTCAATGAGGCTATTTCTTGAACACAATAGTTTTACAGACGGGTTTTGTGAAACTGATTAGTAGAGGAGTTGGATGTTCGGTATCACACGGGCAGTGAGTATGCGACATCGCAATAATTAGCCTTAAGTGCAAGTAGGAGATTTTTGGATATAGTGCCCTCAGAGTCAATTATTGGATCGCAGGTACATGATTGCAATGATTGAGGGAGGACCTATACCGATATGACAGTCTTACTCGAGATGATAGTATGCTATCCGGTTTGTCTTTATCATCGTATATATGCTTTAGTTCACTATTGCATGATGATAGAGCCCATAGGATTCTTGCTTGACTGCCAGCAGTATGATGGCGATCATATACGTGGGAGCTGGGTTCTGTAAGCACATCCTTAAAGTGTCCCTAGTCGTGGGAGTTTCGAGACAGGGCATCGATATTCCAGAGTAGACTAGTGTATACAGTCGAGACCCCGACGAGGGGCGGCGGCCGGTCTCACAAGCCACTGGTGTTAGTTTGTTCACCTAAGATGTATACAGGTGCTCATTGGGTTATGAGTACACCAGACATGACTCACCGGGAACATGCTAGTTGGTATTATACATATCGTCAGATAGGAGTTCCCTGGTGACATGTGTACAGGTTAGTTTGTCGACCTGAGATCGTCATTTGTCTCGTGTGAGTTCCTACTGTGCTTTGATTACTACCCTATCACGCTCAAAGGAGACGTGCAAACAGGTCTTAGTTGGGTACAGTCCCGACCCACATGGAGGCAGTGAGCGGATCATCGGGGATTCGTCTCTCCCGGTATTGGGGGTTGATGTCGCACAGTGCACGGGTGGCCATCACTAGAAATCCTTGGCCGGGGTAATGGAGAATTACTGATTTGGATCAGTAGTTTCTCCAGAGGTGATGGGCTTCATACCGACACGAATTATCGCGTTATTAGGGGTCTGACTTTATCCACCCCCCTAGACTCGATATGCGATACTCTTAGACGAACGGACCGGACTGTACGGATATTGTCACTTTCAGGCTCACTAGGGTTTCTATATGAGTTCGCTCGTCAGCTTCCCTTCCAATCAATACATAGGAAACCAATACATACAGTTTGTACCTCTGACATGCTAGTGGTTATACCCAGTGCCAGTCTGTTGATGAGTCATTAGAGTCCCCCACAAACAGTTTCCCAAGTTCGGGCGAAACGTTGTAGAGGCCGTATGGTTTTATTGCAGGGTTCGGAAAATGCATGTGCGTTTACGCACCTGTCATATTTCGGGCAGATAATACTGGTAGGCTTTGGTTTAAGCCGGATCCGAGTATTATACTGTGTAGATATAATATCTTTGTCTCAGTTACATTTGTATTCGGTCGTAATACAAATGCGGGTATGTTTATACTGATACAGGGTTGTCCTGAAATTCGTTTCAGGATCGCTTTTGGAAGTTGCCAGTTTCCTGTTTTCTATCACCCGTATTTAACATTCGGTTAAATACGGATTTATCTTTTCCTCATTGGGTGAGTCATGGTTCTAGAAGTTTCTAGATTGGTGACTAGGATAGTGATTCATTCATTTGCATTAATAGAATGGTGACTATGATTATGACTCACTCTTGCATTAATTGTGTTTATGCAAGGTGTCATTTATGAGTCATTCATTCTTTAATGAAGTGATAAGCTTTCATGTTTATGGTCACCCTCTCCCTTGCTCCTACACTCACCCCTTGATATATTGACCGGCCACTCATTCTTGGCAATGATGGTTTTCATTTTGGAAAAGATTATAGTTTTGGATTCATGGAAATTAGATAGCCTCATTTCTCATTTCACCCGATCTAAAAGGCAACTTCATTAACCGTTAGTCCATAGCTTTGGACGAAGCGAGACAAAGTGTTCTACTCATTCTCTACATCAATCTTGGTCATATCTTTTAGCAAACTTGATGATCGAGTTGCCTTGGTTCAGAGGCGGGAGCCCGTTTAAAGATCCGTCGATGTGGTACCACATGGACGAGAAGACCGGAGATTCAGGAGATCAGAGCAGCCACAACAAAGCGTGGGATGATGGTTGAAGACCGAAGGACTCGAATCGTTCGGTATAACATTTCTACACACTTTGTAGTTTGTTAGTTTAGCTTTAATGGCAGATCCAAGTTATAGTATACGATAGCGCCAGTCAAAAAGTTTTTGTTCCGCATTTGGCGTCCGGGGCGCTACCGTGTACTTACAGTCACTGCCTGTTTGTATAATATTCATTTGGGTCACGACCGGGCTGAGGTCGATGTACCCGTTGTACATATTTTTCATTTCTGTACTAGGCTTACCCCGCGACGGAGTGCACGGATAGCCGGGTTCTGCAGGGCAACGGGTCCATATCTCATGGCTTTGAGAGGCAGAGGGGCCTCACTCTAGAATTGGCAGACTATTCGCCGCACTCGTAAGGGGTACAGGTTGACCCAAGGAAGGGTGCTCAAGTTACCGGATTCCGTGAAGTTCAGGGTGGTCCATTCATTTTGCTGTAGGGGGCTGCCTCGCTTCAGGTTTTGGCGGGTAACTTGCCACACCCGTAGGGGTCTAGGTTTCATTGTACAGGCTATCCACACGACCAGGGGAACGTCGGGTTTCAGTAGCGGCTCTGTGAAACCCGGGGATCCCAGATTATCTGTATTGTTCTGTGATGCTTATTACTTTTTTGTAATGTTGCATTTATCACGCCTGGAGCGATTATTGTATATTGGTATATATACTAGTAGATGTTGTATATGTTTTACTCCCGCGCTAGTCCAGTCCCCGCTCTGTCGTTAGTTAAGTAACCTAACGGGTGATGACGGGACCCAGTGGCGAATGCGGATGGCTCCCACTGTTTCTCGAATCCCTCCTCAAACTAAAAAGGAAGAACTAGCCAGGACTATTCTCACTGTACAATACTTGCTTAACCATTCAGCCAGGCCGGTGCCGGTACTTCGAGGGAGGTTTTCCAACGCTTTCGCGAAGTTCCTTAATTAAATAACCTCTTTTCTCTGGGGGCGTAGCCCCGCTGACACCTTTCTCGACACCTACTTGGTTTATAGCATTGATCCTTAAGTGACGAATCTCCTGATGAGTAGCATATACTCACAGTAGGATCCGGATCCAAATATCATCGTATGATAATGCTGAAGGAATCCTACCAACATTCATCAAACTCCAAATGGTATGCATCTCTTTGCAAATTTCAGTTTCTTTAGAAATTCCCGATATAAATTTTTTTTTGCCCCGTGCTCTTATGACCTTGGCTTTGGTCAAAATGTCATAAGTCACATGTCAAGTTCTACCCATCATTATCTTGTTAATTTGAACCCATCCATACATACCCCTGACTTTGGTCAAATGATAATACGACTGTCCCAAACTAACTCATCTATCTATGCAACAAATGAATACCCAGCAGCTACCAAACACTATGCCTTGACTTTGGCCAAAATGCATAGCTTGAATACTACTGAATACCCAAATGAAATGACGGAGGGCTACGAATGGTTTTGGCAAAACCGTGAACGTAGTGAACTTGATATGACTGAAGGAACCTGATAGCTTTTAAAAGGAGTGGTTAAAGTTCCGTAGTTAAAAAATATCTTCTGTTTTAAAAATAACTGAGTGGTTTCTTTTAAACTGTTCCAACGATCCAACTTTGATTTATTTTCTTTGCATTAATAATAATGCGTCCCATCATTAACCTATCATTGCAGAAAACAACGAAAATACAACGTCCTCTTATGCCATCCGCATTCGCCACAGGGTCCCGTCATCACCCGTTAGGTTACTTAACTAACGACAGAGCGGGGGCTGGGCTAGCGCGGGTGTAACACATAAGTGACGTCTAAATAGCTATCATATATAGATATTGTACATTCGTCTGACGCAATAATAGGCATTCCAGATCACAGATGAACATTATTTGATATACAAGCAATCCGCGTTTCTTTTGAGCCTACAACGAAAAACGGATTACACAGTTGTCATGAATAGCCATTACCCCACCCTAGACCCCTACAGGTACAGCAAACTACCCGCCAAGTACCCGAAGTGAAGCGGTCTCCCTCAACAACGTGAGTAGGCCACTAAACACTTCAAAGTACCCGGTAGTTTGTGCACCCCACCTTGGGTCTATCCTAGGAGCAAAAACAGTAAAATGAAATAATACAACGGCGGCTACAACCGCAACCTGGATGTTCCCCGCAAAATAATATTACAGCATATTACAATTACATCGAATGAATGAATATAGAAACCCATATCAAACCCCGGCTAATCATCACAACAATCCAATCAAGTTCATAATCACAAACAAAAAAATCATTAAAGAAATGTGCAACCCCCTACTAACCAACATACTAGCAGTTAGGGGAGGTTTACGAACACATTATACAGTTCACAGATATAATCTAATTAGCAAACATCGTATAATTTCGATCGAGCAAACACTTTAGATTATACTCCAAAACTTCTCTGTGCACCTGAGACTTGAGCAGAAAATAAACATTCCAGAAAAGAAAAAATATTCACAGAAGAGTTACTGGGGAAAATTGGGCTGAATCGGTTTCAACTCGGCCGCGGATCCGCGGCGGATCGGCCGCGGTTCCGCGGATGTTTGGCCGATTCATGCACCCAATTTTTTCCAGTATTCTTATATTTCCCTGCTTGTATTTTTAGAGGTCCCTGAAAAATTTTTAGACCTCGTTTTAAATTCGACAGAAACTTGGTGAATACGATATTTTTTCCGGTTCGTTTTGCGTTCGAAATTCTTACAACTTTGCTAATAAGTTAGTTATTGTTTAGCGAGGCTCTGATACCACTGTAAGTTGACGTTGTACACCCCACGACTTGCGGGGAGACGGAAATATGAAAAACAATCATTTTGTTTGAAGCAACATCGACTAACCGAAAGGATTTTTGCTAAACTATAACTAACATATATATAGGAGTTGTTAACTACTATGAGAAGAGATTATACCTAGTGAACCTTGTCCTTCGTCTTTTCGTTCTCCACCTCCTCCTCGGCCTCCTCTATGTAATAGACGATCCACCCGAGAGCTTCTACTTCAAGCTTCACCTCTAATCTTGAGGTAACTAGGTTTCTTTAGTTGCTAATCAAAGGCACCTAGGTGATATAGAGAATGATTATGGATTAATTAGTCTATCTAATCCTTGATCTCAACACACGAGGGGTAGGATTAGGGTTTGAAGAGAGAGTGAGCTTGAGGAGAGAGAAGGTGAGCATAAGAATGAGAATGAGATAATGAACTCTTTTGAATATATGAAGAATAATGATTTATCAAATAAATAAATAAAATGATTAATCATCATGCTTCTTTAATTCAATATGTGTGATTCACTACACGAGTCATTAACCATTTAATGATGCATTAATGACATGGATGAATCACACAAATGAGTTACTAAAGCAATAAATGCTTATGCCACCTAAACCTCAAGTCACCATACTTCTAGAAGCTTCCCGCCAAATTACGAGAACGCCCCTCCTATCCGTGAAAACACGGAAAAACTTTAGAATGTATAAATCCAATAATCCGATACTAGAACCTGGCTTAAACCAAAGTCGGCTAGTAAAAACTGTCCGAATATCGTACGTGTGTTTAAACACGTATGCGTCCGAACACTTGTCGTAAAACCATACGACCTCTATATCGTTTCGCCTGGAGCAGGGAAACTCTCTGTATGAGACTCTAAAGACTCGACTACTACGCTGACAGTGGGTTTAACCACAGACCGCAAGCGGCAGTAGCTGTACGTAACGGTCCCCAGGTAGATGTCGATAAGAAGGCCGATGAAGAAACCGATCCGAACTCCTACTGAGCCTGATGTGACAATCTCCGTACAGTCCGATCTGTTCGTATAGGACTATCGCATATCGGGCCTAGGGGGCTGCAAGCGTCGCTCCCCTAAAAGTGGTATAAGTCATGTTGGAGTGAAGCCCATTACACCTTGAGAAACTACTGGAACCTACCAGTAAATCTCGCTTGCCCTAGCCAGGGACTTTGCGTAATAGCTCTCTGACACAGCGCTATATCAACTCCCAATACTGGGAGAGACGAATCATGTCTAACCGCCACTGCCTCCAAGTGCTCGGGACTGCACCCAACTACTACCTGTTTGCACAAATCCTTTGAGCCGTGGTAGGGTAGCAATCTAAGAACAGTGGGACACACTCGAGGCGAAGTAGCAGTGTCAAGTCTGCGGACTATGCTGTACTCATGTCACCTGGGAACTGTTAACTGACGATGGGTATAATACCAACCAACAGTTCCCTGCGAGTCCTGTCCGGTGTACCCGTAACCCAACGAGCACATGTATACTATCACCAGTACGACGTACTGATCGCTGTGGGACAGACCATCTCCCCAACTAGGATGAGAAGCGTACAAACTATTCTACTCCGGAGTATCGATGCCCTGTCTCGATAATCCTACGACTAGGGACCTGAAAAAGGATGTGTTTGTAGACTACCCAGCCCCTACTAGTGTGACTGCCATCACAACGCTGGTAGTCAAGAAAGATCCTAAGGGCTCTATCAAAACGTACACACATATTAAGATAGATAAAACCAAGTAGCATACTACCATGTTTTGCAAGACTGTTATATAACTGTGAATATCCCAAGCTTCCATTAAGTAATATACAAGCTAGTATGATACAATAATGGCCCCTAGGGTATATACACTAACAGTGCCGCTGACGTTCTTGTGGTTAAACCCACTGCCAGGGTACTGACGAGTCTTTGAGTCCCCCCACAGATAGTTTCCCAAGTTCGGGCGAAACGTTGTAGAGGCCGTATGGTTTTATGGCAGGGTTCGAAAATGCACGTGTGTTTGCGCACGTGTCATATTTCGGGCAGATAATACTGATGGGCTTTAGTTTAAGCCGGATCCATGTATTATATTGAGTCGGAATATTTTAGTCTCTCGTATTCGTATTCGGTCGGAATACGGATATAGGTATGTATATACAGGTGAGGGGTATTTTCGTAATCCGTTACGAGAATATTTTAGAAGATACATTTCTTCTTGGATTAATCATTTTGGTTTAAATGAGTATTAAGTTTTGGAAAGGGTGACTCATATTGGTGAATCATTTCTTCTAACATGTTCCTTAGTGACTCATGCTAATGAGTCACTAAGTGAGTCATGATAGAATTAATGGTAATTTGTTTTGGGTGTAGATATTTAGGATTTGTGGAGATATTTTTTGGAGAGATATTTCCATGAGATATTTTCTTTACACAACCTTATATATATCTACTCATAAAATAAATAAACACAACAAGTTTATTATGCTTCAGTTCTTCTTTCTTGATAAGTTTTCTTGAGTTCACCATTTCCAACCTTAAGCATCTTCTTTAACCTCCACCATATCCCTCTCATGTGATGAGAACCCTAGGGTGTTTGAGACAGTATTCTACTCATTCTCTACTTCATCTTGGTCATCTCTTTTAGCAGACTTGATGACCGAGTTGCCTCGGTATAGAGGCGGGAGCCCGTTTAAAGATCCATTGACGTGGTGCCACCTCGATGAGGAGACGAGAGATCGAAGTTGCCGCGAGGAGCGTGGGACGATGGCTAAAGACCAAATGACCCGGATCGATTGGTATAGCCTTTCTACCTCTTTACAGTTTGTTAGTTTAGCGTTAATGGCAAGATCCGGGTTATAGTATGCGATAGCACCGGTTATAAAAGTTTTTGTTCCGCGTTTGGCGTCAGAATGACGGCCGGGGCACTACTGTAGACTTACAAAAGCCATCATAACATTCCGGAACCAATCTTTATAGTTTGGCCCTGTCAATATATTTTTTTCTAATAGTAACTTAAGGCCTGTCATGTTCTGGGTCGCTGCAGTGAGGGAGAGAGGGAACACTTTAGCATGATGCGCTTGCAAGTTTAGAGTGGTTTTTTGTTTATCTAAATAGGATGGCTCCCACTGTTTCTCGAATCCCTCCTCAAACCAAAAAGGAAGAACTAGTCAGGACTATTCTCACCATTCAAAACTTGCTTAACCGTTCAGCCAGACCGGTGTCGGTACTTCGAGCGAGGTTTTACGACTCTTTCGCGAAGTTCCTTAATTAAATAACCTCTTTTCTCTGGGGGGCGTAACCCCTCTAACACCTCTTTCGATACCTACTTGGTTTATAGCATTGATCGTTAAGTGACGAATCTCCTGATGAGTAGTGGATACTCACAGTAGGATCGGGATCCAAATATCATCGTGTGATAAAGCTGAAGGAATCCTACCAAAATTATCAAACTTCAAATAGTATGAAACTCTTTGCAAATTTCATTTTCTTTTGAAATTCCCGATATAAATTTCTGCCCCATGCTCTTATGACCTTGGCGTTGGTCAAAATGTCATAAGTCACATGTCAAGTTCTACCCATCATTATCTTGTTAATTTGAACCCATCCGTACATAATCCTGACGTTGGCCAAATGATAATACGACTGTCCCAAACTAACTCATATATCTATGCAACAAATGAATACCCGGCAGCTACCAAACACTATGCCTTGGCGTTGGTCAAAATACATAGCTTGAATACTACTGAATACCCAAATGAAATGACGGAGGGCTACGAATGGTTTTGGCGAAACCGTGAACGTAGTGAACTTGATATGATCGAAGGAACCTGATAGCTTTTAAAAGGAGTGGTTAAAGCTCCACAATTTAAAAAATATCCTCTGTTTAAAAATAACCGAGTGGTTTCTTTTAAATTATTCCAACGATTCAACATTGGTTTATTTTCTTTGCATTAATATAATGCGTCCCATCAATTAACCTATCATTGCAGAAAACAACGAAAATACAACGTCCTCTTATGCCACCCACATTCCCCACTGGGTCCCGTCATTCACCCGTTAGATTACTTAACTAACGACAGAGCGGGGGCTGGGCTAGCGCGGGTGCAAAACATAAGTGACGCCTAATAGCTATCATATATAGATATTGTACATTCGTCAGACGCAATAATAGGCATTCCAGATCACAGATGAACATATTGGATTTTCTATGAATCCGCATTCTTTTTGAGCCTGCAAAGAAAGATGGATTTCATAGTCGTGACGAATAGCCAAAATCCAACCCTAAACCCCCTATGGGTACGGCGAACTACCCGCTAAGTACCCGAAGTGAAGCGGTCTCCCTCAACAACGTGAGTAGGCCACTAAACACTTCAAAGTACCCGGTAGTTTGTGCACCCCATCTTGGGTCTATCCTAGGAGTAGAAAACAGTAAATGAAATAATACAACGGTGGCTACAACCTCAGCCCGGATGTGCCCCGCAAAAGAATATTACAACAATTTACAAATTACATTTGAATGAAAGAAACACTCGTCTCACATCCCCGACTATCCATACACGACAATCCAACAAGTCCACAAACACAAACCATTATAGAAATGTGCAACCCCCTGCTAACCGACATACTAGCAGTTAGGGGAGATTTACGAACACATTAAACAAAACACAGATATAATAAAGTTAGCCAAACATCTAAGAATTTCGATCAAGCAAACACAAATGATTCTACTCCAAATAATTCTCTGTGCACCTGAAACCTGAGCAGAAACAGAACATCCCAGAAAATACAAAATTAACACAGAAGAGTTACTGGGGAATTTTGGGCTGACTCGGCTCCAACTAGGCCGCGGATCCACGGCGGATCGCTTTGGATCGGCCGCGGTTCCATGGGGGTTTGGCCGAGTTAGGATCCCAAATTTCTCCTGTAATCTTATAATTCCCTGCTTGTATTTTTAAGGGTCCCTGAAAAATTTTTAGACCCCGTTTTAAAATCGGCAGAAACATGGTGAAAAAGTCGTATTTTTGGGTTCGTTTTGCGATCGAATTTCTAACGACTTTGCTAACAAGTTAGTTATGGTTTAGCGAGGCTCTGATACCACTGTAAGTCGACGTTAGACACCCCACAAGATGCGGGGAGGAGGAATAGGTAAAACAATTATTTTGTTTAAACTAATATCGACTAACTTTACGGATCTTTGCTAAACCCTAACTAACAACAACATAGAAGTGATTAGCTACTATGAAAGATGATTATACCTAATGAATCAAGTCCTTCTTATTCTCGTAGACCACCTCCTCGTCGGCCTCCTCGTAGTGATAGAAGATCCACCTGAGAGCTACTTCTCCAAGCTTTAACCTCACACTTGAGGTAACTAGGTGGCTATGAGTGCCAATCAAAGCAACCTAGAGGATATAGAAGAGGATTAGGGATCTATTAGTCTTGCTAACCCTTGGATCTCAACACATGAGAGGTTAGGGTTATTTCTTGAAGAGAGAGAGCTTGAGGAGAGAGAAGGTGAGAGTGAGAATTATATTGGAAAAATATCTCATTTGTGAATATATATGAAGCATAAGATATTATTAAATGAATAACAAATATAAATATCATCATGCTTCATTAACTCACCTTGTGTGATTCAACCCATGAGTCATTAATCAATAAATGCATCATTAACTCCTTTGGATGAATCACACCATGAGTCATTAATCCAATTAATGCAAATTCCACCTAAGCCTCAAACTCATCAATCTTCTAGAAGCTTCTCGACAAATTAAGAGAATGCCCCTATTCCGTGAAAACACGGAAATACTAAGACCGTATAAATCCAACAATCCATTACTAGAATATGGCTTAAACCAAAGCCCGCTAGTAAAAACTGTCCGAACATCGTACGTGCATAAATGCACGTGCGTGTCCGAACCCTGTCGTAAAACCATACGACCTCTATATCGTTTCGCCCGAAGCAGGGAAACTCTCTGTGTGGGACTCTAAAGACTCGACTACTACGCTGGCAGTGGGTTTAACCACAGACCGCAAGCGGCACTAGCTGTACGTAACGGTCCCCAAGTAGATGTCGACAAGAAGGCCGATGAGGAAACCCATCCGAACTCCTACTGAGCCTGATGTGACAATCTCCGTTGAGTGCGGTCTGTTCGTCTAAGACTATCGCATATCGGGCCTAGGGGCGGCAAGCGTCAGTCCCCTAAAATCGGTATAAGTCGTGTCGGAGTGAAGCCCATTACACCTTGAGAAGCTACTGGAAAACCTACCAGTAAATCTCGTCCGCCTTAGCCAGGGACTTTGCGTAATGACTCTCCAAACACAGCGCGATATCAACTCCCAATACCGGGAGAGACGAACCCTATCTAACCGCCACTGCCTCCAAGTGCTTCGGGACTGCACCCAACTGCTACCTGTTTGCACGACTCCTTTAAGCCATGGTAGGGTAGCAATCTAAGAACAGTGGGAACACACTCGAGGCGAAGCAGCTGTGTCAAGTCTGCGGACTATGCTGTACTCATGTCACCTGGGAACTGTTAACTGACGACGGGTATAATACCAACCGATAGTTCCCTGCGAGTCATGTCTGGTGTACCCGTAACTCAACTAGCACCTGTATACTATCTCTAGTATGACGTACTGCTGGCTGTGGGACATACCATCTCCCCAACTGGGATGAGAAGCGTACATACTAGTCTACTCCGGAGTATCGATGCCCTGTCTCGATAATCTTACGACTAGGGACCAGAAAAAGGATGTGCTTGTAAACTACCCAGCCCCCACTAGTGTGACTGCCATCACAACACTGGTAGTCAAGCAAGATCCTAAGGGCTCTATCAATATGTATTCTTGATGTGCTAATACATACACATATTAAGATAGACATAAACCAAGTAGCATACTACCATGTTTAGCAAGACTGTTAATAAAACTGTGAATATCCCAAGCTTCCATTAAGTAATATACAAGCTAGTATGATACAATAATGGCCTCTAGGTCATATACACTAACAATTTTTACATAAAACCCCATCAAGTTCTATAAATTACAATAAGGACCCTAGTAAACATATGTTTAAGCGGGACCAGTCTCTTGAGCCTCAGGGAGCCGGAGATATGGGTGCTTGCCTATTTAAGGTAGACAATTTAATAAACGGTGTTATCAACACGGTAATCGTCTTTGAAATTGACACAAATCCTGCCGCCCATGTGCAGCGGTTACCGATAACATCAAAACCTAACTCAGGCCTTCAATTTCCTTTTCTAACTGTTCTGACTCAGATTGAGTCTCATTAAAATGAATCTGACTTGAATATAATTCAAGTACAATCTACAATATAACAATTCAATATGAATCCATGAATACATATATTCAATCTATTCAATCTGTATTGACCGAACCGAACCATGGATATACATCCATTTACATGATTCTTCAGTTACATCCATGATTCTACGGTTACATCTGTTACAGATATCATGGTTTCGGTCAGTCATCCAATTATACAATCAATTCAGTTTACAATACAATACAATCAACACACTACGGGGTTTAAGGGGTAGACTGGTACGGAAGGTGTTAAAAGTGGCACGAGACTGCAAAATTTAAGACACCTAACATGAATCCAATTGCCGTTGTTCCGGACCTTCTAACGGAGCCTTGTACTCTATATTCCGTTTGCCCTGGTCTCTAGCATATAGAGACCCCTGTCGTATACACTGGCATTCTTCTGTACCAAGCTACAAACAATAGCGTTAACACAATATTATAACAATATACTACAACTTTAAAAGCTACCTTCTTATTCTGTCTATTCTCTTTCTCCCTTATCTTTAGGACTTACCGAGCGACCTGTTCGCTGACGACATTATATTCTTTCTTCTTTGAATGTCGTCAGGTGATCTGGACACATCAGAGATCGAGCCCAGCGCTGAAGACTTGGACCAGTTCAGTGAAGACCCCGAGCTCTAGTACATTGTACATTTCCATTTCAGTACTCTTCTTTTCTGTTATACCATTGTTTAGGCATTGCTTTTTATCCAGTTGTATTTACTTTTCATGCATTGTACAAAAGAATGTTTATAAATAAAATTGTTGTTCAGTTGATATCTCTTGTCTCTTGTGATTTTACTTTTATATTGCTTAGATACGCTTAGCATATTTACTTCACAGTAATTACGTAGCGGCCTCGTCGCGTCCTCTGCCCGTATATTGGGAAGCAGGGCATGACAGGTTTTGTTGGTGGCCCAGGCAGGTCGAGCTATATGGAACCCTACCATACAGTTCCGTTCTGCGTGGACATTATAAGCAATATAACACAAGAAAACAACAACTGAAAACATTCTTTACATTACATATTGTAAGTACACGGCGGCGCCCCCGGCCGTCAATCCGATGGCCAAATGCGGAAACGGTGACAAACTTTAATTTTTGCGGACTTAGCAAACCGGCACCACCGCGCACTAAACCCCGGATCGTGCCATTAAACTAGTCTAAGCTAACTAACAAGATAGGTTAGAGATGTACCGACTGATCCGAGTCCTCCGGTCTTCATCTCCACTCCGATCTCCTCGCGGGAACTCCGTCCATCTCCTCCTCGTCGGAAAGGGCACCACGAAGCCGGGTACTTTTACGGGCTCCCACCTCAATACCGAGGCAACTCGGGCGTGAAGTAGGCTACCCGACGCGTCCAAGATATGCTGTAGGAAGTGTAGTGTAGACTGCAAGTCTCACTTTGGGGTATTGGTTGCCTTTTGAAGATGGAGGAATGAAGGTATGAAAAATGGTGCTTTCATTTTTCCTTGTATCAAAAATGAGATGAATGAATGCTACTCTCTCAAAGATGAAGATGAAGCTCTCATTTTTTTTCTTCTCTCTTTCTTTTCTCAACCATGAATAAAACTCTCTCATCAAGTGAGTATTAAAATGGTGGAGCAAAAAACCATATGATAGCAAGAGGGAGGTGAGTGTAGGAAGCAAAAAGTGGTGACCACATCCTAAAACATAATCATCACTAAATCAACATCAAACCTCACTTCATTTCTAATCTCATCAAATCTCATAAATGCATGAAAAGCAAAGATGCTTATCATATCAAACCTTATGCAAATAAGTCCTCCACAAAGTGTTATTTGCAAAACTGCAAATAACCCCCTCCATCGGAAAAGTCCGGCCGGGAAAGAACAAAGGAAAACCGGCCGGAACGGAAAGCAAACTGGCAACTCCAGAAAACTGGTCCCGTAATAAATTACAGGAAAAACCCGATACTGTGCATACACACCCGCATCTGTATTCCGACCGGATACAAATGCAAAGAGACAAAATCTACACTGTACTAAACTAGGACCGGCTTAAGCCAAAGCCGGCTAGTAATATCCGTTCGATCCTGATCCGTGCAATACCGCACGTATCAGATCGAACCCTGCCATATAACTATACGGCCACTAGTACAAAAACTGTCCGATCCTGATCCGTGCAATACCGCACGTATCTGATCGGACCCTGCCATATCTCCATACGGCCTCTACAGCGTTTCGCCCGAAAGCTTGAGTAACTGAAAGTGTGGTGGACTCTAAAGACTCGTCAATACTATGGCTGTGGATTTAACCACTAGCACGTCAGAGGTATAAAACAATACGTAACGGGCCACCAGCTATTGACTAAAAGGGACGTCGATGAGCGAACTCATCCTGACACCCTACTGAGCCTGTCAGTGACAATATCCGTACAGTCCGGTCCGTTCGTCTATGAGCATCGCATGTCGGGCCTAGGGGGTTGGTAAAAGTCAGACCCCCAAAAGCGGTACAAGTCGTGTCGGAGTGTAGCCCAGAACACCCTGAGATACTACTGGAATACCTACCAGTAAATCTCCTGCCTTGGCCAAGGTCTTCGTGTAATGGCTCTCCTAGACACAGCGCGACCTCACCCCCAATACCGGGAGAGACGAACCCCCGAAGATCCGCTCACTGCCTCCATGTGGCTCGGGACTGTACCCAACTAAAACCTGTTTGCACGACTCCTTTGAGCCGTGGTAGGGTAATAATCAAAGTACAGTGGGAACTCACACGAGACAAATGACGATCCCCAGGTCGATGGACTAACCTGTACACATGTCACCAGGGAACTGCTATCTGACGTCAGGTATAAGACCAACTAGCATGTTCCCGGCGAGTCCTGTCCGGTGTACTCATAACCCAATGAGCACCTGTATACATCTTAGGTGATCCAACTGACACCAATGGCTTGTGAGACCGGCCACCGCCCTTCGTCGGGGTCTCGACTGTATACACTAGTCTACTCTGGAGTATCGATGCCCTGTCTCGAAACTCCTACGACTAGGGACCTTTTAAGGATGTGCTTATAGACTACCAGCTCCCACGTATATGATCGCCCTCATACTGTCGGTAGTCAAGCAAGAATCCTAGGGGCTCTATCAACGTGCAATAGCGACATGTCAGGTCACTTAAAGCAGTGCACGATGATAAAGGTAAACCAGATAGCATACTATCATCTCGAGTAAGACTGTCCTCCCGGGATAGGTCCTCCCTCAATCATTGCAATCACGTGCCTGTGATGTAATAATTGACTCTGAGGGCACTATCTCCAACAATCTCCCACTTGCACTCGAGGCTAATTATTGCGATGTCGCATACTCACAGCCCGTGTGATACCGAACACCCAACTCCTCTACTTGTCAGTCTCACAAAGCTCGTTTGCGAAACTATTGCGTTCGAGGAATAGCCTCAGTGAGTGGATCCGCTCTGATGTTTCTTTCTATGTCTCTCTATATCTCATGTTCGCGGAGAAAGCCATCTGCCGAAATGAGCAATACCTGTCCTAGAGTGTCTGGATGTCTGATGGGACCTAGTTCATAAATGAACTCCAAATCCAAACTTCTTAGACTGTATCGTCAACTGAACTTTAATCAGTATCCTGCGCCATGCCACCCTCAGTATCACCTTGGACCATCTGTCCAAAATACTGCCCCTCGTCAGAAGGATAACTATAACTCTGACAACCTCCTTGTCGTCCATGTCACCTTGGAAGCCTGGAATGATAACTGTTCCCCAAATGAGACTGTCGTTATCATACCCCTAGAACATTCACTTATGTTCTAAAACTGCTTCCGACTGTTTCTCCAGGATTGGATCAATATCAACTTATTGCATCTAGTGCAAGAACAACATCTGGTGTGGTACTTGACATCTCATGATTGACTCAATTGCCTAAGCAAGTGATCTGCCAATCATGCACATCCCTCTCTACTTTAGTCTGTAAGGCACCTTTAGAGAGGGTGACTCCATCACCTGCAGGTACACTACCGTACCAGGAGTCGTCCATTCTAAATACTCTTAGAATGCTGTCAAGGTACCCTGATTGGGAAACCACCCAAATCTAAATCTAAAAACATAGATCTAGTAACCAGTATGTCTGATATAATGTCCAAATCCCATGTGGAGAAACCACTGTGTGACGACCAAAGTATAACCGATCGTAGTATAGGAGTATCACTTCCTACTACCTTTTCAACAGATCCATCCCCTATTCTGATGACGTCAAACCTATGACTGTCATATCAGAAATAGATGATCTATCTCCGCTACATCTGCTTTAGTCTATAAATAGACATAAGCCTGATGTCCACCAATGCTTCCGCTGCTCCCACTGACTACGACAACCCTCTGGCAGAGTCATATAGACGTGCACTCCTAAAGCTAGTTTAGAACGATGCTATACTCATCCTCCTGCCGGGTCTCGCAGCCAGGAACAACAACAATGGCAAGTGTGGGTAAACAAGAACTTCCCTGTCACCATCCTTGAGGCTACCGGAGTACCTCTCGGGTGCCTGAAGTTACCCATCTTATCTGCGGAGTGGCCAATGGAATGTCAAATCAGATTGAATCTTCAGGTTCCTTATCAAATCTTCAGTAATCGTTTGCGGTTCTGGAATCACTTCCAGTTCTACCATACTCCCACTACTGTTTTTGAAAAAATCCATTTTTAATAAAACTGTGGCGAGTCTAGAACAATATTTCTATTGATCTGCCAGATGGTAGAAAGTCAACCCTCGTCATAGCCTGGGTCAACCCACAAACTGCCATCACAGAAACGTGCCTTGAGTTATCCAGAGTCTGTTTTTAATCATAAGCCGGAGAACTCCCCGTACCTTAACAACGTTAAGATATGAACTGTTCTATATCCAATATAGAACCAGAGGCACTGATTTAATTGAACCAGATTCAAATCATGCAGCTATCTCCAGTGCATGTCAACTAAATGGAAGGAGGCCGATCAGCGTTACTCAACTTAGGAATGCTTCCAATTATGAGTAACCTGAAAGAGAAGCAATTTCTCTTTATCATTACTATCAACTGAATACCATACACAAGTATCTACATCTTCGATCACTTTGAAGAATCCCGATACTTGCTACACCTGGTTCTCTACTCTATTCAAATACCTATAACTCCTCAAAACTTAGACCCTGTGTTTTGATTGTAAAGAATTCTCGATGTGTAGTATGGAATTGTAAAGAAATCACAACCAAAAATTATTTGACCGCAATCAACTACGGTGTCGGATTGTAGTTAGTATGTGAGTGCGGATCGTCCACAGGGAAAGTGTAATCGTTCGTCTTTCGAATTAGATGAATTGAATCTTTAATGAAAAGAAAACAAAACAATTCAAGATTTGTAGTTGATGTTCAAGAATGAGAAAAAAACTAGATCTAAGAAAGCATTAAAAGATAGAATCAAGAATTGATAGTTTGTTGATTTTTCCAAACCAAATCTCAAGAATCGAAATGAGGCTCGTAGGAATCGATCGGATCTATAGATGTGATGTAATCTTACAATTACGTATTCTTATCCTTCGATGAATTGATACTAGATCGATGATCATCGATGAGAATTAGGGATTTCTTGTGAAACTAGGGATTCATCTTATCCCTTGTTCTTTCGTCGATGTCATTCACATTCTAGCCTCTAGTAAATTCAAGAAACGATCGTTGATCCCTAATTTCGAGCGATCACAATCAAGAAAGCATCGCTACGAAACTAGGTCATCGATTCTTGAACTTGCTAGGGTTTACAAAACTCGTAGGACTTAAAAATAGTATTAGAATTTGTTACATCATCATTCTACAATCGTCTCGACTCCTTAACGAGCGGAGTTTTACTCAAACATCACAACAAGAGCAACAATTACAAATTGAGATCTAATCATAATGCAAGAATTAAAAGAAAGCAAGATTAACGAATTTCACCTTTTATTTATATCAACAATTTAGTTACATTCGCTCAAGAACTACAAGAGGAGGAACTTGATCGTCGACTTGGCTTCGCTCGTCTCCGTGGATCGCGGATCGGCTTGGATCACTTGCCCGATTGAAGATCGGCTCGGCTCCTAAAAGGTTGAAGGCTTCTCGCTTGATTTGGTACTCAAGATCTTGGATTTAGAGTGGAATTAGGGTTAGGGTTTCGCACAAGCCTTGTCACTAGACTTGTGGAAGAAGATGATGAAAGAGGGAATTATTTTTAACTAATGGTGAACTAATGATGAACAACCCCAACCCTTAGATTTAGGCTCCTATTTATAGATAACTAACCCTAGATCTAGGATTTCAAATTCTAAGTTTCCCTCCTAAAGTTTGTTGAGGAAATTCAAATTTCCCTCCAAAAATTTGTTAGATGAAATTCAAATTTCCCTCCAAAAGTTTGTTGGATGAAATTTGAATTTCCCTCCAAAATGAACCACCTCATTTGAATTTGAATTTTCCCTCCAAAATGAACAACTTTTCCCTCCAAAATGAACTACCTCATTTGAATTTGAATTTTCCCTCCAAAATGAACAACTTTTCCCTCCAAAATGAACTACCTCATTTGAATTTGAATTTTCCCTCCAAAATGAGGTTGTTAGAAAGAATCTTCTAGAAAAAGTTTGTTGGAAGGAAAATTCTAGAATGAGGTTGTTACAAGGAGGCTTCTAGAAAAAGGTTGTTATAAGGAGGCTTCTAGAAGAAGGTTGTTGGAGAGAGCTTTCTAGAAGAAGGTTGTTATAAGGAGGCTTCTAGATGTGATTAGTTAGGAGGGAGCTTCTAGAAGAGGATTAGTTAGGAGCTTAATTAGGATTAGCCTTTCTTAATCTTCTATGTTGATCTGGCAGTAGCTTCGAGATAGTTCTGGACTTTGAAGTGTCAGAAAGGACTGTGGGACCAGAGAGATGAATAGTGCCAAAACATTTCCTGCTGACGTGGCATAACCGCCGCGCTTCAGCGGCGCATGCAAGCTCCTGCCGCGGAAGCGCGGCGCTCTTGGGGCCTTGGGGCTTGTGCTTTCTGTGGGTTGCTGGGCCTGATGTATGGGCCTCTATTGGATATATATAATTGTATTTCTCCCTCTGAAATGCTACCAGATCTGAAATGATTTAGCTGGCGTAATGTTGATCAGCTCTTTGGTTTTCCTTCCGTATTTCCTGCACATACTCAAGACAAGTGTTGCGCAAATACAGAAATGATGCGATGCCATGAAATGCGGTTAATTTCCTTTAAAGTGTCGGTTTAAAAGTCTAGTACATGCAATCTCATATTTTGTGACAGATTTGCTAATATGTAGAATATGAATGCCGAACACTTCTAAGTGTATGCAAATGTTAAGGAAATTGCCGGCTAAAATATACAATATTTTCGACTGATCAAATACCCCCAAACTTAATTTCGATCGTCTCGAGCGAATGTTTTATTAAAAAGAGAAGGAGAAAATAAAGAAAGAGAAAAACTAACTAGCACACTTTCGTAGGCAACACGATTGCACTGAGCATGTGCAACAAGCCTTTAAACCTTTAGGTGTCCCTAGTAGGAGGAGTGTTGTCTCCTGAGGGTTTTCAGCGGATTGCACCCACAAAATCCAATAATAAAAGCAAGATCATGAATATTACATTTAAAGACAAGAATTGTAAAAGAAAAGCTTTGAAAATTAGGGTTTCCAACTAAGCTAGTTTTTCGGTTGTCATGAGCCCTATCTTAATGGTCATGAAAAGGTGTCAGAAATCACGTCCTCCCTCAATAAAACATCGTCTTATTTTTCATTCCTGTCTTTATTCCAAACATCGATCATATCACCCTGCGTGTGTGTAAAGAACATCCCTACACCCGGAGAATTCAATTCAAGCTATCATACTCTTGCCCATCAACCTCAGTACTTTTTGATAAACGAGATTGCTTACACACTTTCATGCGACCGTTAATACTTCTTGAGGTACTAACCGACCGATTACTAATGTGCTTGCATGCTTGGTGTATTTTCCTAATCTTGCACCACCTCAGGCATAGCAGTGACTCCCAGACCAGTTGACCTTAGGGCACTAGGTGAAGAAACACCCTTTTGCTATATATTTTTCTTGCCCTTGGTGATAACAAAACCAGTGTCCATTTTTCTCACCATTTTCAAAACATATTTTTTTTTTCATACTTTTGGCTTTAAGACAAGAGCATTTCAAGGTATCCTCTACTATCCCAGGCTTTAAGATGTGTGTAAGTGCGAATAGCAGGGTAGCAACGTTCAAAATGTTTGGCTTCCAGAATAGAAACTATTTTTCAGACTTATTTTTATCCTCAGATTAGTGACGTCCTTCATCTTACTAACCCTTGGGACAACGGCTCATAACTACTTATTACTAGTTCGTATAAGAAAACATCTAATTTTCTTAGTTTTCTTAAATTTTTCTAATCTTATAGATGTAATTTTTCACTATCTAATCTTTTATTATCTTATTTATATACAAAAAATATTTTTATAATTTTGAAATTTTTTAAATTTTTATGGTTTTTCAAAAAAATGTTTTGTGCTTATGCAATGTATGATGCAAATGATGCGAAAATAAGCACAAACCTCCCCCAAACTTGTTTTCAACAGTGTCCTCACTGTTGCCTTCTGCTAAATCTCGAAAACCTGTAAGCTTGGGAGGAATTTATTAGTGGGGGCAAAATATTTAAGTGAAGAACTTCCCCCAAACTTATTTTTGGCTCATCATTTTGTAAAAATTTTATTTTCAAGAGCCAGAAAAAATTATACCCCCCCAAACTTGAGTTATGCAATGTTAATCTTTTAAAATCACAAGTGGGGGTCAAAAATCAGTGGTCGATGCCAAGCTTTGCAAAGACCGAATGTTAACACCAACCATTCAAAAATTTTATCAATGCAATGCTCTGGTTGGTGGAAGAAGAAGTTGGGAAAGGTTAAGTGGTGGAAAAGAATGTGTGTGCGTCTCGTATTGGAGAGACGAAGCAGTGTATGTGATGGATTACTCACATTCTTTTTACAAGTCAGAAGAAGGGGTGGAGGTTCAATTTCATTGAGTGGGACATGATTCATCTCAACACCCGTGTCATTCAAAAATGCGAGTTCATCAGCGAAGATCTCCTCAAAAGTTCCATTCATACCCCGGTGAATAATGTCATCACAAAGTGCGGGGTGATCTTCAGACTCTAAGAACATTTCATAATCCGTGTTAGTTGTTGACCCGGACATCTCGGTGGAAGAGTCCGTATGTGTATGATACATAATTGGGTCAAACAATAACATATGAAAAGAGTCAAGATCGATATCAGGAGGATCATCAAATTCGCTGCTGTCGACATCCATTAATTCGACAGAACATACCTGAGCAATAGGTTCGGAGGGTACACTTCCCAACTTGTAAATGTTCAGTTCAATTGACCTGTTCCCGAAGGATAGGGTCATAGAACCATTACGACAGTTGATAATAGCATTGGAAGTGGCCAAAAAGGGGCGACCTAAAATCACCGGAATTTGATTCCGTGGGTTAGCTACAGGTTGTGTATCAATTACAATAAAATCTACCGGGAATATAAATTCTCCGATTTTTATTAACACATCCTCCAGTTCACCCCTAGGTTTGGTGATTGATCGGTCAGCCATCTGGAGAGTGCAATTGGTTGGCTTCAACTCTCTGATTCCTAATTGCTCATAAACTGAGAAAGGAAGCAAGTTAACACTAGCGCCAAGATCTAATAGAGCACGGTTAATGTGTTTTTCCCCAATAGAAACGGAAATGGTAGGATATCCTGGATCCTTGCGTTTCCTCGGTAATTGTTGGGGGAAAGCCGTGTCTATTGTTTTTTCGATGAAAATCTTCTTAGGCACTGGATTCTTCCTCTTCCTAGTGCACAAGTTCTTAAGAGTTTTCGCATAAGACGGAACTTGTTGGATGGCATCTAGGAGAGGGATGTTGGTGTTTACTTGCTTAAAAATGTTCATAATCTTCTCCATATGTGGACTCGGTGTGTTAGCTCTTAACCGATTCGGATAAGGTGCTTTAGCAGTAAGCGCTGGGTCCATCATAGGAGAAGAAAGTGTGTGTGGAACCGATCCCGGAATAGAATTGGGAATCGTCCGTGGAGGGGAAAAAGAGGTGGGCTGTAGTGGCGAGCCTTTTGGGAAATGAAGAATAGGCTCGGAAGAAGATGGTAGGGTAAAAGAACTGGGGTAAGAAGTGTGTGTGTGAGGAAAGGTCTCAGCTGGGGTATCATTGAATGATTTATCAGTATCATCAAACTCTTCCCCAACATGAGTGTCAAGCACTCTTCCAGATCTTAACGTGATCTCATCCACATGATGTGAATGGCCAGAATTAGGTAAAGGTTGAGCTGGAAGTTTCCCTTTCTCTCGTGCACTCATTTCGGCTTTTAGTTGTGCAATTTGTTCTTCCATCGATTTGATGTTTTCATTTTGAGAGATAATGATCTTCATTACATTCTCGACGGAAGATTGCAAACTTGCCGTCCCTTGGATGGATTGTTTCATGAAAGTATCCAAGGTTTGTGCTAGTGCAGAGGTATTATCTGTACCGGTCAATTGCAAAGACTAGACGGTGCAAAAGTGTTGGCCGGATTTTGGAAGTTTTGTGATTGGAAGGGGTGCTGACTCAATTGAAGTTGTGGGTGCTGTTGTGGTGGATAGACCCCTTGGAAATTGTTTTGGTTTGGAACCGTGTCTTGAAATTGTGATTGGTTCCAAGCAAAGTTAGGGTGATTCCTCCAACCTTGATCATATGTGGAGGAAGATGGATCGTTTCTAGGTCTTTGAAATGATGCATTTGTATGCTCAGGACCTTGAAACGGACATTCTTCCGTCAAGTGAGACGGATCAGAACAACAACCACATACAGTTTTGGAGAGTGATATTTTACTTAGGGCGGCAGCTAAAAATTTATTTTCCATATTCTCAAGTTTCTTATTGATAGCTGCAATGTCAGCTCTAACTTCTATGGAAATATCATTGCCATCCCTAGACGATTGACTCACACCCTCCCACTGTAAAGATTTTTCAGCGAAATCTTCTAGAAAGTTCCAGGCTTCCCAATCATCTTTGGTCATAAAGTTGCCTTGACACATAGATTCAAGGGACTGTCTTGTGTAAGGAGTAATGCCCTCATAAATGATTCGGCACAATTCCCATCTCGGGATGCCGTGATGTGGACATTGGACTAACAGATCCTTAAAGCGGTCAAGACATTTTGAAAATGTTTCATTTGGAAGCTGGGTGAATTGATAGATTTCGCTACGGACTCGAGCTGTCTTTTGATGTGGGTAGAATTTCTTAAGGAATGCTTTGACAAAGTCTTCCCAATTTGAAATGGAATGTGCGGTAGTGTTATATAGCCACTTCTCGGCTAAATCGCACAAGGTAAAAGGGAGAAGACGAAGACGCAAAGCATCCACAGACAACTGTGAAGTACCCATCATTGCGCATACATTTTCAAATTTCGTGATAAACACGTATGCGTCTTCAGACTCGAGACCGTGAAATTTTGGTAGAAGGTTGATGTATTGGGGTTTTATTTGAAAATTTTCCCCGTTGGCTGGTGGTGTGGAAAGACATGTGGAAAGTGGGCCTCGTGTAGGATAACATCTCTCTTGGAGAGAGATGCGAGGTGGAATCTGCGCACCAACAGACGGCGGCAGAGTAGTGGAAAAGAAGTTCGATGGAGGTGGATCCATCGATGTGGGTGTGGTGGTGGGTAAAAGAAAGGTAAATGTAGAAATACCGACTTTAGGGTCGATAAGGGAAGCGCGGACTTAACGGGCACTAGACACCCGTGTCCAGCCTATCTTGCACTAAAAAGGGTTAGTACAAGTGGCAGCGTGAATTTATAATTAGGGGAAATGATGGATGTGGTGTTTGTTTTTAAAAAAGATACGGATTTTGAAAAAAATGATGCAACAAAACAAATGCAAACAAACAAAACCCTAAAATCTAGTGGTCACCTAGGTCAAACTCTAGACCGCTCCTAACTGCCAAAAGACAAGTCGCAGGATCAATCCTCCACTGCCTCTTTGTTCCCCTGTGGCCGGATAAGTGCCAGGTAAGTGGGAAGGAACCACCACTACAGTGAGCCTAATTAATAACCACTAGCCTTAGACACACTCGCCTTAGGCACCACAGAAAAACGCAGATAAACAATGAATTACCCACGGCCCTCTCTTGTCCTAAATGAGCGCGACGGTCCTTAGAGTCATCTCTAGATTTCTTTTAATTAATGAGGGTAAATGCGGATGCAAGTTTTGCGATTTTCGGGGCCTAGGAAGGGTAATGAAATCCCCACCTAATTTGGATTTGGTCGTGCCCCTTAAATTTCCGTATTAATATGCAACAACCACAAGAATCAAAAACACGCACAAATTTTATTTTGCTTTTGCGCGCAGCGATTTATTTGCAAAGAAACCTGCACAAAATATTAGTTGGAGCAGAGAAAGAAGGAGATAAGAAAGTAAGTGTCTCACAGAGAAAAATTGGCACAGAGAAGAGCTGGAACCGCGGCTCTTCCGCCGCAAATGCTGCCTATTGCCGCCCTTCCGCCGCGGAATTTTGGGATCGGTGTACAAAATTTTTTGTACAAGCTCTTGTTCACCTACACAGCTCTCTGGAATGCTCAGAAAAATTTTTCTCCAGCTCCAATGATTCCAGATTTTCTCGCAACAAATCACAACACACGTATTAGTGTTTGCACGAATTTAGATTTAAAAAATATAATGGAATAAATTGTTCAACTCAAATTTCAAAATACGAACTATTAACGCACTATCCCCGGCAACGGCGCCATTTGATTGTTATAATTTCTGTGATTGGATGTAAAAGTATCGAATCAAATAGTAAAGAAATCACAACCAAAAATTATTTGACCGCAATCAACTACGGTGTCGGATTGTAGTTAGTATGTGAGTGCGGATCGTCCACAGGGAAAGTGTAATCGTTCGTCTTTCGAATTAGATGAATTGAATCTTTAATGAAAAGAAAACAAAACAATTCAAGATTTGTAGTTGATGTTCAAGAATGAGAAAAAAACTAGATCTAAGAAAGCATTAAAAGATAGAATCAAGAATTGATAGTTTGTTGATTTTTCCAAACCAAATCTCAAGAATCGAAATGAGGCTCGTAGGAATCGATCGGATCTATAGATGTGACGTAATCTTACAATTACGTATTCTTATCCTTCGATGAATTGATACTAGATCGATGATCATCGATGAGAATTAGGGATTTCTTGTGAAACTAGGGATTCATCTTATCCCTTGTTCTTTCGTCGATGTCATTCACATTCTAGCCTCTAGTAAATTCAAGAAACGATCGTTGATCCCTAATTTCGAGCGATCACAATCAAGAAAGCATCGCTACGAAACTAGGTCATCGATTCTTGAACTTGCTAGGGTTTACAAAACTCGTAGGACTTAAAAATAGTATTAGAATTTGTTACATCATCATTCTACAATCGTCTCGACTCCTTAACGAGCGGAGTTTTACTCAAACATCACAACAAGAGCAACAATTACAAATTGAGATCTAATCATAATGCAAGAATTAAAAGAAAGCAAGATTAACGAATTTCTCCTTTTATTTATATCAACAATTTAGTTACATTCGCTCAAGAACTACAAGAGGAGGAACTTGATCGTCGACTTGGCTTCGCTCGTCTCCGTGGATCGCGGATCGGCTTGGATCACTTGCCCGATTGAAGATCGGCTCGGCTCCTAAAAGGTTGAAGGCTTCTCGCTTGATTTGGTACTCAAGATCTTGGATTTAGAGTGGAATTAGGGTTAGGGTTTCGCACAAGCCTTGTCACTAGACTTGTGGAAGAAGATGATGAAAGAGGGAATTATTTTTAACTAATGGTGAACTAATGATGAACAACCCCAACCCTTAGATTTAGGCTCCTATTTATAGATAACTAACCCTAGATCTAGGATTTCAAATTCTAAGTTTCCCTCCTAAAGTTTGTTGAGGAAATTCAAATTTCCCTCCAAAAGTTTGTTAGATGAAATTCAAATTTCCCTCCAAAAGTTTGTTGGATGAAATTTGAATTTCCCTCCAAAATGAACAACTTTTCCCTCCAAAATGAACAACTTTTCCCTCCAAAATGAACTACCTCATTTGAATTTGAATTTTCCCTCCAAAATGAACAACTTTTCCCTCCAAAATGAACTACCTCATTTGAATTTGAATTTTCCCTCCAAAATGAGGTTGTTAGAAAGAATCTTCTAGAAAAAGTTTGTTGGAAGGAAAATTCTAGAATGAGGTTGTTACAAGGAGGCTTCTAGAAAAAGGTTGTTATAAGGAGGCTTCTAGAAGAAGGTTGTTGGAGAGAGCTTTCTAGAAGAAGGTTGTTATAAGGAGGCTTCTAGATGTGATTAGTTAGGAGGGAGCTTCTAGAAGAGGATTAGTTAGGAGCTTAATTAGGATTAGCCTTTCTTAATCTTCTATGTTGATCTGGCAGTAGCTTCGAGATAGTTCTGGACTTTGAAGTGTCAGAAAGGACTGTGGGACCAGAGAGATGAATAGTGCCAAAACATTTCCTGCTGACGTGGCATAACCGCCGCGCTTCCGCGGCGCATGCAAGCTCCTGCCGCGGAAGCGCGGCGCTCTTGGGGCCTTGGGGCTTGTGCTTTCTGTGGGTTGCTGGGCCTGATGTATGGGCCTCTATTGGATATATATAATTGTATTTCTCCCTCTGAAATGCTACCAGATCTGAAATGATTTAGCTGGCGTAATGTTGATCAGCTCTTTGGTTTTCCTTCCGTATTTCCTGCACATACTCAAGACAAGTGTTGCGCAAATACAGAAATGATGCGATGCCATGAAATGCGGTTAATTTCCTTTAAAGTGTCGGTTTAAAAGTCTAGTACATGCAATCTCATATTTTGTGACAGATTTGCTAATATGTAGAATATGAATGCCGAACACTTCTAAGTGTATGCAAATGTTAAGGAAATTGCCGGCTAAAATATACAATATTTTCGACTGATCAAATACCCCCAAACTTAATTTCGATCGTCTCGAGCGAATGTTTTATTAAAAAGAGAAGGAGAAAATAAAGAAAGAGAAAAACTAACTAGCACACTTTCGTAGGCAACACGATTGCACTGAGCATGTGCAACAAGCCTTTAAACCTCTAGGTGTCCCTAGTAGGAGGAGTGTTGTCTCCTGAGGGTTTTCAGCGGATTGCACCCACAAAATCCAATAATAAAAGCAAGATCATGAATATTACATTTAAAGACAAGAATTGTAAAAGAAAAGCTTTGAAAATTAGGGTTTCCAACTAAGCTAGTTTTTCGGTTGTCATGAGCCTTATCTTAATGGTCATGAAAAGATGTCAGAAATCACGTCCTCCCTCAATAAAACATCGTCTTATTTTTCATTCCTGTCTTTATTCCAAACATCGATCATATCACCCTGCGTGTGTGTAAAGAACATCCCTACACCCGGAGAATTCAATTCAAGCTATCATACTCTTGCCCATCAACCTCAGTACTTTTTGATAAACGAGATTGCTTACACACTTTCATGCGACCGTTAATACTTCTTGAGGTACTAACCGACCGATTACTAATGTGCTTGCATGCTTGGTGTATTTTCCTAATCTTGCACCACCTCAGGCATAGCAGTGACTCCCAGACCAGTTGACCTTAGGGCACTAGGTGAAGAAACACCCTTTTGCTATATATTTTTCTTGCCCTTGGTGATAACAAAACCAGTGTCCATTTTTCTCACCATTTTCAAAACATATTTTTTTTTTCATACTTTTGGCTTTAAGACAAGAGCATTTCAAGGTATCCTCTACTATCCCAGGCTTTAAGATGTGTGTAAGTGCGAATAGCAGGGTAGCAACGTTCAAAATGTTTGGCTTCCAGAATAGAAACTATTTTTCAGACTTATTTTTATCCTCAGATTAGTGACGTCCTTCATCTTACTAACCCTTGGGACAACGGCTCATAACTACTTATTACTAGTTCGTATAAGAAAACATCTAATTTTCTTAGTTTTCTTAAATTTTTCTAATCTTATAGATGTAATTTTTCACTATCTAATCTTTTATTATCTTATTTATATACAAAAAATATTTTTATAATTTTGAAATTTTTTAAATTTTTATGGTTTTTCAAAAAAATGTTTTGTGCTTATGCAATGTATGATGCAAATGATGCGAAAATAAGCACAAACCTCCCCCAAACTTGTTTTCAACAGTGTCCTCACTGTTGCCTTCTGCTAAATCTCAAAAACCTGTAAGCTTGGGAGGAATTTATTAGTGGGGGCAAAATATTTAAGTGAAGAACTTCCCCCAAACTTATTTTTGGCTCATCATTTTGTAAAAATTTTATTTTCAAGAGCCAGAAAAAATTATACCCCCCCAAACTTGAGTTATGCAATGTTAATCTTTTAAAATCACAAGTGGGGGTCAAAAATCAGTGGTCGATGCCAAGCTTTGCAAAGACCGAATGTTAACACCAACCATTCAAAAATTTTATCAATGCAATGCTCTGGTTGGTGGAAGAAGAAGTTGGGAAAGGTTAAGTGGTGGAAAAGAATGTGTGTGCGTCTCGTATTGGAGAGACGAAGCAGTGTATGTGATGGATTACTCGCATTCTTTTTACAAGTCAGAAGAAGGGGTGGAGGTTCAATTTCATTGAGTGGGACATGATTCATCTCTTTCACTGTGTGTCGTAGGTTGAAAACTGTACTTATGGTTAAGAAGAATTACATCGCTGTTTAATGCTCCTTACCTAACCATCCACTGATATAGGTAAATGTCATCGACATAATATCAAAAGGTATATCTCACTCAATGAAAATAGACGTACAGATATATCAATTTGAAATTGGTGCACAACAACGGATATTCAAAACCAAATATTTGCCGACCGACAAACAGCCCAGGTGATCTCCTCAAATATCACCGATTACAACGAATCCCGATATAATGAGGATGATCACCCAATTCCCAATTACTTACTCCCACTCATCATCTGTAAAACCATACAGATGTGAGAATCATACCTGGTAAATACATACCCTGGTGCAAGTGTCTAATTGGGAAATCAGTTTTCCATTAACAGTACACAGTGAAACTGAAACATTGAAATGTTTCGATGGGGTATCCTGGTATTCCTAGTAATGCCTCTTCCATTATCCAGATTCATAACTGTAACCGTATAATTCTTTGCCACCTCTCCAAATCCCTTTATATGTCTTTAGTCATTACCTTCTGTACACCCCTTTAGGCCAATTGGTTTTCTTCCTTCCCTACCGTTCGGCACCATCCTATGGTTTGGAAGAAGACTATCCAAAAAGCATAAAGGGTGTACTGTCCTAATCCTGGGAGCACTCGCAACGCGAGAGAAGGTGAAGATAAAAGACACCTGAATGTACTTTATTCCTATTTCTCCTGAACCAGGATCCATCCCCGAACTGGAACAAGTTCCTTTCGAGTTCGTATATAACCATACGATGGATTATCCAATAAAATGGGATCTTCGTAGTGATACGGAGTGTCCTGGAGAAATACAAAGGTGATTTTTAGGATTGGCGAAGAAATACTTGGTTTGGTCGTGAATAGCAGTCGCAATTTACTTTGCCTTCTTACTAATCCCTTGCTCTGTCTGAACTTAATACCTTCTGTACACCGTTTAGGCTAACCGGTTTTCTTCATTCCCTACCGGTCGGCACCAGCCTATGGTTTGGAAGAAGACTATCCAATTTGCGTAATAGGTGTACTACTCCTAAACCAAGGAGTACTCGCAACCTGAGAGAAGGTGAAAAGAAAAAACAACTGAATAATCCTATCCGTTTTCTCCAGAACTGGAAACCATCCTCGAATTCCTTCAAGTTCGTATCTAACCATACGATGGTTTTGTCCAATGGAAGTGGACGTTCGCAGTAATACGGGGTGTCCTGGAGAAAAGGGTAAAAGTAGGAGTGGCAATGAGGTCTGCAACTCTGACAATCCAAAAGCCAGTGTTAAGAAGGTTCGGTCAACTTGGTCACTGAGTCATAGTCTTAGGGTCGGGTCAATGGTCGCTGCCAGAGAGAGAGAGAAAAGAAACACTCAGCGTGCACTCTAACCTAGATCAGAATGGTTATCACTTTTTCTAATCAGGAAACCTCCCACTGTACCTCAATTTCTCCTCCAAACCTGAAAGAAGAATTAGTCGGGGTCACCCGAGGAGTAAACCAACTCATCAGTGGGAATCGGGATCCAACTATCATCGCATGCTAACGTGACGGAATCCGCTCACGGTATCACACTCCAGAAGGTATGCGCATATCTGGCAAGTTTCAGTTCTTTTGAAACTCCCGATGTGATTTTTGCCCCATGCTCTTATGACCTTGACTTTGGCCAACAAATCATAAGTCACATGTCAAGTTCTGCCCGTCATTCTCCTGGTTAATCTGAGCCCACCCGTACAAGCCCTTGACTTTGGCCAACAAGGCTATACGACTGCCCCAAACCAACGCATCTATCTATGCTGCATATGAATAACCAACAGCTACCAAACACTGTGCCTTGACTTTGGCCAACAAACACAGCTTGAATACTATTGACTACCCATATGAAACGACGGAGGGCTACGAATGCTTTCTGGCGAAAACCTTTAACGTAATGAACTTGATATCGTTGAAGGAACGGATAGCTTTTTAGAAAATATAGTGACGAAAACCTTTACTAAAGAGGTTACTCCCGGTGAAGGGATCTCGGCTCTTTCCCCGTAGAATGGGGTGCAGGATATTCCAACTGAATACCACGGTGCAAAGCAAAAGTAATCGGCTATAGTGAAGTTAATGCCCTGACGCAAACTTCTGTCCAAGGGGTCACTCCCGGTGAAGAGATCTCGGCCCTTGCCTCGTCGACTGAGGAGCAGGATATTCCAAATGAATACCACGATGCAAAACAAAAGTGAACGTCCTTGCAATAACAGCTTTTTGAAAAGTGTTCCAACAACATCAGATTAGGTTTGTTTAACTTGCATTGATCCGAATC
The DNA here is from genome assembly GCA_030015575.1 of Agapanthus africanus. Classification (NCBI taxonomy): domain Eukaryota; kingdom Viridiplantae; phylum Streptophyta; class Magnoliopsida; order Asparagales; family Amaryllidaceae; genus Agapanthus; species Agapanthus africanus. The sequence goes on along the minus strand of JASDDO010000014.1, from coordinate 456,091,979 downwards.
AATGCAGTCCCATCAATTGATCACACCACAAAGAACGAAAATATACTGACGTACGTATATGCCATCCGCATTCGCCACTGGGTCCCGTCATCACCTGTTAGGTTAGCTTACTAACGGCAGAGCGGGGACTGGACTAGCGCGGATGAAAAACATATACAACATCTACTAATATATATACCAATATATTATATTCGCTCAAGGCGTGAAAAGAAATGCAACATCACAGAAATGTACAGCATCACAGAACAATACAGATATCTGGGATCCCCGGGTTTCACAGAGCCACTACTGAAACCCGACGTTCCCCTGGTCGTGTGGATAGACTGTGCAAAGGAATCCTAGACCCCTACGGGCGCGGCAAGTCACCCGCCAAAACCTGAAGCGAGGCAGCCCCCTTCAGCTCCGTGAATGGACCACCCAGCACTCCACGGAATCCGGCAACTTGGGCACCCCTCCTGGGTCAACCTGTACCCCCTACGAGTGCGGCGAATAGCCCGCCAATCCTAGAGTGAAGCCCCCTCCGTCTCAATGCCATGAGATGCGGGCTTGTTGCCATCTAGAACCCGGCTATCCGTGCACCCCTCCGCGGGGTAATCCTAGTACAGAAAGTAAAATATACATACACCGGGTACATCGACCGCAACCAGGTCGTGCCCCAAAAGAATAATACAAACTGGCAGTGACGGCAGTCCACAAGTCGGACGCTCGCCCCGCAATATCAAATGTACATAATACAACAAAACTGTACTAGCATTGCATCCAGGCTACCCCCACGACCGATCCGCAACATCACAGCAAATACATAGAACATCAACGTGAAAGTCACGTTCGCAAATCCGTCTAACCGGGCTATAGCAGTTAGACCGGATTTACCGATCGAGTGACATTCACGGTCGCAGATATAATGTAAATACTGTGAAAAATGTGTTTAAAATTTTCCGATTGACCAAAAATTAACAAGTGGGCCCCCAATCAAAACTGTAGCACTCACAGAAAACCTGGGACCAATTTTAATATTCCAAAACCCCTAATTACAGCCCATAAGCCCACTGCAAAAAAATAATCACACGAACCCACACTACTGCGGCGGAAGCGCGGCCAGAAGGGGGTTTTGGCCGCCCTTCCACGGTAGTACGGAGTGATCGCTTTACCAAATTTTTGCAGTATTCTTAGAACTCCCTGCACATCATTCTGAGACCACCTGAAAAATTTTTAGACTCCAAAAAAATTCGACAGAAACTGATGTGAACAAAAATACGGTTTTTGGAAATTTTGGTCGATCGGAAATGCAAACACACCAAACGAAGCTAGACGAAGTTAATGGCGAGGCTCTGATACCAGTGTAAGTGCACGGCGGCGCCCCCGGCCGTCAATCCGACGGCCAAACGCGGAAACGGTGACAAACTTTAATTTTTGCGGACTTAGCAAACCGGCACCACCGCGCACTAAACCCCGGATCGTGCTATTAAACTAGTCTAAGCTAACTAACAAGATAGGTTAGAGATGTACCGACTGATCCGAGTCCTCCGGTCTTCATCTCCACTCCGATCTCCTCGCGGGAACTCCGTCCATCTCCTCCTCGTCGGAAAGGGCACCACGAAGCCGGGTACTTTTACGGGCTCCCACCTCAATACCGAGGCAACTCGGGCGCGAAGTAGGCTACCCGACGCGTCCAAGATATGCTGTAGGAAGTGTAGTGTAGAATGCAAGTCTCACTTTGGGGTATTGGTTGCCTTTTGAAGATGGAGGAATGAAGGTATGAAAAATGGTGCTTTCATTTTTCCTTGTATCAAAAATGAGATGAATGAATGCTACTCTCTCAAAGATGAAGATGAAGCTCTCGTTTTTTTTCTTCTCTCTTTCTTTTCTCAACCATGAATAAAACTCTCTCATCAAGTGAGTATTAAAATGGTGGAGCAAAAAACCATATGATAGCAAGAGGGAGGTGAGTGTAGGAAGCAAAAAGTGGTGACCACATCCTAAAACATAATCATCACTAAATCAACATCAAACCTCACTTCATTTCTAATCTCATCAAATCTCATAAATGCATGAAAAGCAAAGATGCTTATCATATCAAACCTTATGCAAATAAGTCCTCCACAAAGTGTTATTTGCAAAACTGCAAATAACCCCCTCCATCGGAAAAGTCCGGCCGGGAAAGAACAAAGGAAAACCGGCCGGAACGGAAAACAAACTGGCAACTCCAGAAAACTGGTCCCGTAATAAATTACAGGAAAAACCCGATACTGTGCATACACACCCGCATCTGTATTCCGACCGGATACAAATGCAAAGAGACAAAATCTAAACTGTACTAAACTAGGACCGGCTTAAGCCAAAGCCGGCTAGTAATATCCGTTCGATCCTGATCCGTGCAATACCGCACGTATCAGATCGAACCCTGCCATATAACTATACGGCCACTAGTACAAAAACTGTCTGATCCTGATCCGTGCAATACCGCACGTATCTGATCGGACCCTGCCATATCTCCATACGACCTCTACAGCGTTTCGCCCGAAAGCTTGAGTAACTGAAAATGTGGTGGACTCTAAAGACTCGTCAATACTATGGCTGTGGATTTAACCACTAGCACGTCAGAGGTATAAGCCAATACGTAACGGGCCACCAGCTATTGACTAAAAGGGACGTCGATGAGCGAACTCATCCTGACACCCTACTGAGCCTGTCAGTGACAATATCCGTACAGTCCGGTCCGTTCGTCTATGAGCATCGCATGTCGGGCCTAGGGGGTTGGTAAAAGTCAGACCCCTAAAAGCGGTACAAGTCGTGTCGGAGTGTAGCCCAGAACACCCTGAGATACTACTGGAATACCTACCAGTAAATCTCCTGCCTTGGCCAAGGTCTTCGTGTAATGGCTCTCCTAGACACAGCGCGACCTCACCCCCAATACCGGGAGAGACGAACCCCCGATGATCCGCTCACTGCCTCCATGTGGCTCGGGACTGTACCCAACTAAAACCTGTTTGCACGAATCCTTTGAGCCGTGGTAGGGTAATAATCAAAGTACAGTGGGAACTCACACGAGACAAATGACGATCCCCAGGTCGATGAACTAACCTGTACACATGTCACCAGGGAACTGCTATCTGACGTCAGGTATAAGACCAACTAGCATGTTCCCGGCGAGTCCTGTCCGGTGTACTCATAACCCAATGAGCACCTGTATACATCTTAGGTGATCCAACTGACACCAATGGCTTGTGAGACCGGCCACCGCCCCTCGTCGGGGTCTCGACTGTATACACTAGTCTACTCTGGAGTATCGATGCCTTGTCTCGAAACTCCTACGACTAGGGACCTTTTAAGGATGTGCTTATAGACTACCAGCTCCCACGTATATGATCGCCCTCATACTGTCGGTAGTCAAGCAAGAATCCTAGGGGCTCTATCTGTTGGAGATAGTGCCCTCATAGTCAATTATTGGATCGCAGGTACGTGATTGCAATGATTGCGGAGGACCTATCCCGGTAGGACAGTCTTACTCGAGATGATAGTATGCTATCTGGTTTGCCTTTATCAGTCGTGTATATGTTCAGGTGACTGATTGCATGTTACACTTTGATAGAGCCCTTAGGATCTTGCTTTACTACCAACAGTATGATGGCGATCATATACGTAAGAGTTGGGTAGTTTATATGCATATCCTTAATTGTGGTCCCTAGTCGTGGGAGTTTCGAGACAGGGCATCGATACTCCGGAGTAGACTAGTGTGTACAGTCGAGACCCCGACGAGGGGCGGTGGCCGGTCTCACAAGCCACTGGTGTAAGTTGGATCACCTAAGATGTATACAGGTGCTCATTGGGTTATGAGTACACCGGATAGGACTCGCCGGGAATCTGCTAGTTAGTATTATATCTACCGTCAGATAGCAGTTCCCTGGTGACATGTGTACAGGTTAGTTCATCGACCTGAGGTCGTCATTTGTCTCGTGTGAGTTCCCACTGTGCTTTGATTTCTACCCTACCACGGCTCAAAGGAGTCGTGCAAACAGGTAGCTTTTGGGTACAGTCCCGAGCCATATGGAGGCACGTGAGCGGATCGGCAGGGGATTCGTCTCTCCCGGTATTGGGGGCGAGGTCGTGCTGTGTCTAGGAGAGCCATTACACAAAGTCCATGGCCATGGCAGGAGATTTACTGGTAGGTACTCCAGTAGTATCTCAGGGTGTTATTGGGCTTCACTCCGACACGACTTATACTGCTATTGGGGGTCTGACGTTGCTAGCCCCCTAGGCAGATATGCGATACTCATTGACGAACGGACCGGACTGTATATACATTGTCACTGTTAGGCTCAGTAGGGTTTTCGGAGGAGTTCGCTCATCGGTCTCCCTTGAGTTCGCTCCTCGGCCACCCTTGAGGTCAGTCCATGGGCAGCCGTTACGCATTGCTAGTGCCGCTGACGGTTTGTGGTTAAACCCACTGCCAGGGTGTTGACGAGTCATTAGAGTCCCCCACAGACAGTTTCCCAAGTTCGGGCGAAACGTTGTAGAGGCCGTATGGTTTTATGGCAGGGTTCGGAAAATGCACGTGCGTTTACGCACGTGTCGATTTTCGGACAGATGATACTGGTCGGCTTTGGTTTAAGCCGGATCCGAGTATTATATTGAGTAGGTATAATATCTTTGTCTCAGTTGCATTTGTATTCGGTCGTAATACAAATGCGGGTATATTTATACAGTTTCGGGGTTGTCCTGAAATTCGTTTCAGGATCACTTTTGGAAGTTGCCAGTTTCCAGTTTTCTATCAGCCGTCTTTTAACATTCTGTTAAAGACGGATTTATCTTTTCTTCAGATGGAGTGAGTCATCATTCTAGAAGCTTCTAGAAGTGATGAAGTGGCTTCATGACTCATTAGGCATTAATGGTGTCATTATTGTTTTTGATGACTAGCCTAATGACTCATGCTTTGTTTTGTTTTCCTTAGGATATTTGTTATGATAATATCTTTTGCTTGTGGTCACCCCCCTCTCCTACGGTCACCCCCCTCTTCCTATATGAGGCCGGCCCCCTCTCTCTCCTCACACACACTCTCTCACTTGATGTTTCATTTTGCTAGAAAAGATTATGATAGGTTTATCGGTGTATGGAATTTCACAGTCCATTTCATTCCATCACCCGATTTCCACGGCAACTTCATTAACCGATCGTCCACGGATTTGGACGAAGTGAGACAAAGTCATCTACTCATTCTCTACATCAATCTTGGTCGTCTCTTTTAGCAAACTTGACGATCGAGTTGCCTCGAGTCAGAGGCGGGAGCCCGTTTAAAGAACCGATCATGTGGTGCCACCTCGACGAGGAGATCGGAGATCGACGAGATCGGAGCAGCCGCAACGGAGCGTGGGATGATGGTTGAAGAACGAAGGACTCGGATCGTTCGGTATAACCATTCTACACTCTTTACAGTTTGTTAGTTTAGCAATAATGGCAGATCCGGGTTAAAGTATACGATAGCGCCAAGTTAAAAGTTTTTGTTCCGCATTTGGCGTCTGTAGACTGCCGGGGTGCTAGCGTAGACTTACAGTGGTATCAGAGCCTAACCATTTTGCTATACTAACTTGTGCTAACGCGTTCAAAACATCGATCCGACCGGAAATCGAAAATTGCAAAATCCATGCACGACAGTTTCTGTTGATTTTGAACAGTGTCAAAATTGATTTCTGGATGTCTCAAAAATCCGTGCAGGCTATTTGAAGACCCACGACAAAATTTGGAGTCGTGACTCCTCCAAGTTGCCTCGGAAGCGCGGCCAAACCCATGGTTTGGCCGCCCTTCCGCGGCCATGTGAGGAGCACGTGCTCCCAATTTTTTCCAGTGGGTTCTAATTTGGATTTTGGGGTTTTTGGTATATAAAGTTTTGGCCCAGATTTTGTTACTGTTCACCAGTAAGCTGTGGGGCCCACTTTTTAAAATTTGGTCTTTGGTCGATCGAAATTTAAACACGTTAGTTTACAGTGCTTACATTATATCTCCGACCGGGAATGTCATTTGATCGGTAAACCGCGTCCGATTGCTATAGTTCTTTTAGACGGGTTTGCGAACGTGACATTCGCGTTGATGTTCTGTTTTGTGCTGTGATGTTGCGGATTTGTCGTGGTGGATAGCAGTGTGCAATGGTAGTACAGTTTGAGTTTATTTGTACATTTGATATTGCGGGGCGAGCGTCCAACTTGTGGACTACCGTCACTGCCTGTTGTATAATATTCTTTTTGGGGCACGACCAGGTTGCGGTCGATGTACCTATTGTACTATTTTTCATTACTGTACTAGGTTTTACCCCGCGACGGAGTGCACGGATAGCCGGGTTCGGGAAAGCAACGGGTCCGCATCTCATGGCTTTAAGAGGCAGAGGGGCCCCACTTCAGAATTGGCAGACTATTCGCCGCACTCGTAGGGGGTACAGGTTGACCCAAGGAGGGGTGCCCAAGATTACCGGATTCCGTGAAGTGCCGGGTGTTCCATTCACTATGCTGTGGGGACTACCTCGCTTCAGGTTTTGGCGGGTAACTTGCCGCACCCGTAAGGGTCTAGGTTTCATTGCACAGGCTATCCACACGACAGGGGAACGTCGAGTTTCAGCAGCGGCTCTGTGAAACTCGGGGATCCCAGATTATCTGTATTGTTCTGTGATGCTTATTACTTTTCTGTAATGTTGCATACTATCACGCCTGGAGCGATTATTGTATATTGGTTTATATACTATTAGATGTTGTATATGTTTTACACCCGCGCTAGTCCAGTCCCCGCTCTGTCGTTAGTTAAGTAACCTAACGGGTGATGACGGGACCCAGTGACGAATGCGGATGGCATATACGTACATTTTATTTTCGTTCTTTTCTGGTGTGATTATTGATGGGACTGCGTTGATTCTGATCAATGCAAAGTTAAAACAAACCTGTATACAGTTGTTGGAACAATTTAAAAAGTGTTATTGCAAAGACGTTTTCTTTTGTTATGCATAGCGGTATTCAGTGGAATATCCTGCACCTCATTCGACGGGGCAAGGGCCGATATCCCTTCACCGGGACTGACCCCTTGGGCAGAAGTTTGCGTCAGAGTAATAACTGCACTATAGTCGATTACAAGTTGCTTTGCATAGCGGTATTCAGTGGAATATCCTGCACCTCATTCCACGAGGAAAGAGCCGAGATCCCTTTACCGGGAGTGACCTCTTTAGCAAAAGGTTTTCGCCACTATATTTTAAAAAAGCTATCAGGTTCCTTCAGCGATATCAAGTTCACTACGCTAAAGGTTTTTCGCCAAAAACCAGCCGTAGCCCTCCGTCATTTCATATGGATGGTCAGTAGTATTCAAGCTATGTTGGTCTAGCCCTTAGCTAGGACATAGTGATTGGTAGCTGCTGGGGTGTTCACATGTTGCATAGATAGATGAGTTGGTTTGGGACAGTCGTACAGCCTTGTTGGCCCTTAGTCAAGGGCGAGTACGGGTGGGTTCAAATTAACAAGATAATGATGGGAAGAACTTGACATGTGACTTATGGTGGGCTGGCCCTTAGTCACGATCATAAGAGCATGGGGCAAAATCTATATCAGGAGTTTCTAAAGAAACTGAAACTTGCCGAGTATGCGCATACCTTCTGGAGTATGAGTAACGTGGATGCATTCCATCACGTTATCATGCGATGAGAGTTGGATCCTGATTCCCACTGATGAGTTGGTTTACTCTTCGGGTGATCCCGATTGATTCTTCTTTAGGTTTGGAGGAGAATTTGACAGGACAGTGGGAGGTTTCCGGATTAGATAAAGTGATGACCATTCTGATCTAGGTTAGAGTGCACGCAGAGTGTTTCTTTTCTCTCTCTCTCTTTGGCAGCGACCTTTGACCGACCCTAGACTATGACTCAGTGACCAGGTTGACCGAACCTTCTTAAAATACTGGCTTTTGGATTGTCTAAGTTGCATAAGTCATTGCCACTCCTTCTTTTACCCTTTGTATTTCTCAGAACACCCGTATAACTACGGATATCCACTTCCATTGGATAGATCCATCGTATGGTTATATACGAACTCGAAGGGACTTCTTCGAGGATGGATCCCGGTTCAGGTTCAGGAGAAATAGAATTGGCTTATTCAGTTGTCTTTTATTATCACCTTCTCTCAGGTTGCGAGGGCTCCTTGGTTTAGGAGAGTACACCTATTACGCTTATTGGATAGTCTTATTCCAAACCATAGGCTGGTGCCGAAAGGTAGGGAATGAAGAAAACCAATTAGCCTAAGTAGGGTGTGCAGAAGGTAATATGTAAAGACAAAATAAAGGGATTAGAAAGAGGGCAAAGTAAATTGCGACTGTTATCATTCACGACCAAAACCGCGTACTTAATCGCCACTCCTATTTCACCTTTAAAAGAATAAGGTATTATTAAGTTGTCTTTTATCATCACCTTCTCTCGAGATGCGAGTACTCCTTGGTTTAGGAGGGTACACCTATTATGCTTACTGGATAGTCTTCTTCCAAACCATAGGCTGGTGCCGAACGGTAGGGAAGGAAGAAAACCATTTAGCCTAACAATGGTGTACAGAAGGTAACGACTAAAGACAAATAAAAGTGATTTGGAGAGATGGCAATAAAATATACGGTTGAAGTCATGAATTGGATTATGGAAGAGGCATTGCTATGAATACCAGGATACCCCTACGAAACATTTTCATGTTTCAGTGCATTGTTAAAGAAAAACTGTTTTCCCGATTAGACACTTACTCCAAGGGTATGTATTTACCAGGTTTCATTCTCATATCTGTATGGTTTTACAGATGATGAGTGGGAGTAAGATATTGGGAATTGGGTGATCATCCTCATTATATCGGAATTCGTTGTAATTGGTGATATTTGAGGAAATCGCCAGGGTACAGTTTTCCACCTACAACGCACAGGTTTTGAGTTGTTTAACTCAGCGGACTTATACAGAGTATTGTATGTTGTCCAGTGTCCACCAAGACAAAGGGGTAGGTCCTCGTACTATGTTCTATTTACTTATAACTTCTCTAGTATTTAGACGAGTGTTTCGTAGAAATACAAGGTCTAAGTTTTGAGAAGTTGTGGGTATAAGAATAAAGTAGAGAACCAGGAATCACAAGTATCGGGATTCTTCAAAGAGATCGAAGATGTAGATTCTTGTGATTGGTATTCAGATGATAGTGATGGTTTTGAGAAACGTGTTTCTTTTTCAGGTTACTCATAATTGGATGGATTCCTAAGTTGAGTAATGCTGATTAGCCTCTTTCCATTAAGTTGATATGCACTGGAGACAGCTGCATGATTTGAATATGGTTCCAAATTAAATTAGTGCCAAAGTTTCTATATTGGATATAGAATAGTTCGTACCTTAAAAGAAATTAAGGTACGGGGAGTTGTCCAGCTTATGATTAAAACCAGACACTGGATAACTCAGGGCACGTTTCTGTAATGGCTGTTTGTGGGTTGACCCTGGCTATGATGAGGGTTGATATTCTACCATTTGGAAGATCAATAGTGATATTGTTCTTGACTCGCCACAGTTTTAGTAAAATGGATCTTTTTCAGAAAACAGTAGTGGGAGTATGGTAGAACTGGAAGTGATTCCAGAACCGCGAATGATTACGGAAAATTTAATAGGACCTATACATTCAATTAGGTTTGACATTCCAATAGCCACTCCGCAGGTATGGTAGGTAACCTCAGACACCCGAGAGGTACTTCGGTAGGCTCAAGGACGGTGACAGGGAGGTTCTTATCTACCAAGACATGACACTACTGTTGTTCCAGGATATGAGACCCGGTAGGAGGGTTGTCGTAGTCAGTGGGAGCAGCGGAAGAATAGTGGGCAAGATGCTTATATCTATTTATAGACTTGAGCAGTTATAGCGGAGATAGATCATCTAATTTTGATGTGACAGTCATGGGTTTGACTTCAATCAGAATAAGGGATGGATCAGTTAAGAAGGTAGTAGGGTGTGATGTCATGGTATCTGGATGACATACACAGAGTAGGAAGTAAAATTCCTATACTACGATCGGTTGTACTGTGGTCGTCACACAGTTGTTTCTCCAGACAGGATATGGATATAATATTTGACATTCTGGTTTCTAGATCTATGGTTTTAGATCTGGATTTGGGTAGTTTCCCAATGTGGGTACTTTGACAGATATTCTAATGGTTTTTGGATTAGTTGACTCCTAGCATGGTGGTGTACCTGCAGGTGATGGAGTCACCCTCTCTAAAGGTGTCGTATAGACTAAAAAGGAGAGGGATGTGCATGATTGGCAGATCACTTGCTTAGGCAATTGAGTCAATCATGTGATGTCAAGTACCACACCAAATGTTGGTTTTGCACTAGATGCAATAAGTTTGTATTAATCCAATCCTGGAGAAACATAAGGAAGCAGTTTTAGAACATTAGTACATGTTCTACGGATTTGATAACGGCAGCCTCTTTCGGGAGACGGTTATCATTCCAGACTTCAAAGGTGACGTGGTTGACAGAGTGATTGTCAGAGTTATAGTTTTTCCCTCTGACGAAGAGGGACAGTATTATGGACAGGTGGTCCAAGAGGATACTGTGGGAAGCAAGGTGCCCGATACTGATTAGGTTCAGTGATCGATTCAGTCTAAGAAGTTTGGATATGGAGTTCATTTATGAACTAAGGTCCCATCAGATATCCAGACATGTTCTAAGACAGGTATTACTCAATTCGGGAGATGGTTTTCTCCGCGAACTTGAGATTAAGAGAGATATAGAAAGATACTTCTAGGCGGATCCACTCACTGAGGCTATTTCTCGAACACAATAGTTTTACAAACGGGCTTTGTGAAACTGATTAGTAGAGGAGTTGGATGTTCGGTTTCACACGGGCTGTGAGTAGTCGACATCGCAATATTAGCCTTGAGTGCAAGTGGGAGATTGTTGGAGATAGTGCCCTCATAGTCAATTATTGGATCGCAGGTACGTGATTGCATTGATTGCGGAGGACCTATCCCGGTAGGACAGTCTTACTCGAGATGATAGTATGCTATCTGGTTTGCCTTTATCAGTCGTGTATATGTTCAGGTGACTGATTGCATGTTACACTTTGATAGAGCCCTTAGGATCTTGCTTTACTACCAACAGTATGATGGCGATCATATACGTAAGAGTTGGGTAGTTTATATGCATATCCTTAATTGTGGTCCCTAGTCGTGGGAGTTTCGAGACAGGGCATCGATACTCCGGAGTAGACTAGTGTGTACAGTCGAGACCCCGACGAGGGGCGGTGGCCGGTCTTACAAGCCACTGGTGTAAGTTGGATCACCTAAGATGTATACAGGTGCTCATTGGGTTATGAGTACACCGGATAGGACTCGCCGGGAATCTGCTAGTTAGTATTATATCTACCGTCAGATAGCAGTTCCCTGGTGACATGTGTACAGGTTAGTTCATCGACCTGAGGTCGTCATTTGTCTCGTGTGAGTTCCCACTGTGCTTTGATTTCTACCCTACCACGGCTCAAAGGAGTCGTGCAAACAGGTAGCTTTTGGGTACAGTCCCGAGCCATATGGAGGCACGTGAGCGGATCGGCAGGGGATTCGTCTCTCCCGGTATTGGGGGCGAGGTCGTGCTGTGTCTAGGAGAGCCATTACACAAAGTCCATGGCCATAGCAGGAGATTTACTGGTAGGTACTCCAGTAGTATCTCAGGGTGTTATTGGGCTTCACTCCGACACGACTTATACTGCTATTGGGGGTCTGACGTTGCTAGCCCCCTAGGCAGATATGCGATACTCATTGACGAACGGACCGGACTGTATATACATTGTCACTGTTAGGCTCAGTAGGGTTTTCGGAGGAGTTCGCTCATCGGTCTCCCTTGAGTTCGCTCCTCGGCCACCCTTGAGGTCAGTCCATGGGCAGCCGTTACGCATTGCTAGTGCCGCTGACGGTTTGTGGTTAAACCCACTGCCAGGGTGTTGACGAGTCATTAGAGTCCCCCACAGACAGTTTCCCAAGTTCGGGCGAAACGTTGTAGAGGCCGTATGGTTTTATGGCAGGGTTCGGAAAATGCACGTGCGTTTACGCACGTGTCGATTTTCGGACAGATGATACTGGTCGGCTTTGGTTTAAGCCGGATCCGAGTATTATATTGAGTAGGTATAATATCTTTGTCTCAGTTGCATTTGTATTCGGTCGTAATACAAATGCGGGTATATTTATACAGTTTCGGGGTTGTCCTGAAATTCGTTTCAGGATCACTTTTGGAAGTTGCCAGTTTCCAGTTTTCTATCAGCCGTCTTTTAACATTCTGTTAAAGACGGATTTATCTTTTCTTCAGATGGAGTGAGTCATCATTCTAGAAGCTTCTAGAAGTGATGAAGTGGCTTCATGACTCATTAGGCATTAATGGTGTCATTATTGTTTTTGATGACTAGCCTAATGACTCATGCTTTGTTTTGTTTTCCTTAGGATATTTGTTATGATAATATCTTTTGCTTGTGGTCACCCCCCTCTCCTACGGTCACCCCCCTCTTCCTATATGAGGCCGGCCCCCTCTCTCTCCTCACACACACTCTCTCACTTGATGTTTCATTTTGCTAGAAAAGATTATGATAGGTTTATCGGTGTATGGAATTTCACAGTCCATTTCATTCCATCACCCGATTTCCACGGCAACTTCATTAACCGATCGTCCACGGATTTGGACGAAGTGAGACAAAGTCATCTACTCATTCTCTACATCAATCTTGGTCGTCTCTTTTAGCAAACTTGACGATCGAGTTGCCTCGAGTCAGAGGCGGGAGCCCGTTTAAAGAACCGATCATGTGGTGCCACCTCGACGAGGAGATCGGAGATCGACGAGATCGGAGCAGCCGCAACGGAGCGTGGGATGATGGTTGAAGAACGAAGGACTCGGATCGTTCGGTATAACCATTCTACACTCTTTACAGTTTGTTAGTTTAGCAATAATGGCAGATCCGGGTTAAAGTATACGATAGCGCCAAGTTAAAAGTTTTTGTTCCGCATTTGGCGTCTGTAGACTGCCGGGGTGCTAGCGTAGACTTACACTATCAACGTGCAATAGCGACATGTCAGGTCACTTAAAGCAGTGCACGATGATAAAGGTAAACCAGATAGCATACTATCATCTCGAGTAAGACTGTCCTCCCGGGATAGGTCCTCCCTCAATCATTGCAATCACGTGCCTGTGATGTAAGAATTGACTCTGAGGGCACTATCTCCTACACATATTCCTTGAAGTCCATCTCAAAACTTTTGAATTCTTAACTCTTATTCACCCTTTCTATTTGTATCGCGTTGGCATATTAACTCAATTGGTTAGAGTATCAATCGATGGAGCTCGAAGACGACATCATCCTAATCTTGTTTCCTTACTCTATTGCAATATCCTTCTTGAGTAATTTCGAGGACGAAATTATTTTTAAGGAGGGTAGAATGTAACGTCCCTAATATTACTATACCATCGTGTTTTCTTTCTTTAGTAAAATATTGTATTTATTTATTCGTATTATTTTTCCGTATATCTTGTTTTCTATTATATATATATATATTATTTTATTATTCCATCTATTTTTTTCCAAACCTAATTCTTTAAACTAAATCTTAACCTATTTCAAATTAAAAGCAAGACCTGGCCCAGCCCATAACCCAAATCTAATATCATTTTCATTTTCTTTTATAAAACTATGAGCCCGAAAGCCCACTTTCTTTTCAAGAAACAACATATATTTAATTCTAATTAAATATGTCCATGAACAATCTTGTAGCTCATTGGTTAAGTCTTTGCATTATTATTCCATAGATCACATGTTCAAATCCGCATTCTTGCAATTATTTTTTTTATCGATTTTTTATTCTTCTCATAACTTACAAATGAGACCTTTCATTTCCAAAATGAATGGTGACCTTTCATTTCTCTTTTAATTCCCATGTTGAATGCATATATTATTATAGATAATTCACCATTACACCATCTTTATTTGTCCTCCTTTTTTTTTTCTTCCTCACATTTTTCTATCTCTCCCTTATCCCTCTTCACCTAGAGTCCTAGAAGAAGAACAAAAAGATGTTTTCAAAAAGATCTCGCTAGTAACGTGAGGCTATCGGCGGATAAACAAGCCCGGTGACAATACCAGCTTGTGTATGTAAGTCCCTTCTCTCTTTTCCTCCATCCATCTCTTTCTCTTTATCTTTCTGTTTTTTATATTGCCATGAAAAACCTCCTTCATCATATTATAGTCCCTAAATAATTAATTAAATTGATACATATATAAATAAAGGACACATACAAACCTACACATATATAGTTTGTAAAGTCTTTTTCATTACTCTCAATCCATATGTTAAGATTTTATAGTGACCAATTAGGATTTCATCGTTTGTTGTTGTAATTTAAATTACTTTATTTAAATTTTGTATAAAAAAATGAAGTTACGAATAAATACCATGGTTTTCTCATTTCTCATATATGAAATATCAATACCTTTACTTTTAAATAATTTTTAGAAATTGATTTTCACTTCTGGAAATATCAGGAAATTTACATATGATAGAATATATTTTTCTGTACACGCTGTAAAAAAAATTTAGATCGAACCGTATAATGGTTTAGGAATTACATCGTTTTTATTCACTGTTCGTAAAACAGAAAACTGCAGTTATCGGTCAACTTTTAGGACATATAACTTGATATACCGATGTCCAAATTGAGAAAAATCAGGTGTTTTGGATATCTACATCGAATAATCTAGATTTTCTTAGTTTTAATATTTTACTGAAAACCAACGTAAAATAAAAAAACAGCGTTACAATATTAAGCGACGAATCTGGATAGAATATGTCCTAATTCGCACACTGTTTTTAAATTAGACATAACTCAAACCCCCGATGTCCGTTCGTGACAAACTTTAGATGTTTATATGCAAGATTGATAGAACTATAATTTTATGTATACTAGATTACTTAGAAATGCATGAAACAACCCGATATAGGCTTTGCAATATAACATATAGTTGCTGTCCAGAAATCTGAATTTCGGTTTTAAACGCTGATATTAAAACGATCAAAACTAGAGCTTCAGAAATCCAAATCGTGCGAATCTTCGTGTTTTGAATAAGTACATCTAAATACCTACAATTTTTGAATAATTATCGCAACCTGAAACCTGATGGAAATTAACTCAAACTGTGTTTTAAAAATATGCGACGGTGCTGGACAGATTCTGATCTGTTCTGCGCGACAAAACGAAAATGAGTATATCTCCCAAACAGGTAGTCGTATTTAGGCGTGACTGGAGCTCACATGTGCACAACACTTAGATCTATATATTTGTTTATATTCAGAAATTGATTGACTTGATTGATTAGTCGTACACAACACTTCTTAACGGCATTGTTTATGGTCGTTACTTGAATAATATACTTGACTCATTTCATGCTATTCGAACATGTATACATATTTATCTTGATCATTAAATTGTTGTATGTACATAAAGACGACAATTAACTATTTTAGTTGTATTTTGAAAATTATACAAAATTATTTTTACATAAAACCCCATCAAGTTCTACAAATTACAATAAGGACCCTAGTAAACATATGTTTAAGCGGGACTAGTCTCTTGAGCCTCAGGGAGCCGGAGATATGGGTGCTTGCTGTTGGATATAGTGCCCTCAGAGTCAATTATTGGATCACAGGCATGTGATTGCAATGATTGAAGGAGGACCTATGCCGGTAGGACAGTCTTACTCGAGATGATAGTATGCTATCTGGTTTATCTTTATCATCGTATACAGCTTCAGGTGACCATACAGGTCACTATTGCACGTTGACAGAGCCCTTAGGATTCTTGCTTGACTACCAGCAGTATGATGGCGATCATGTACGTGGGAGCTGGGGTCTATAAGCACATCCTTAAAAGGTCCCTAGTCGTGGGAGTTTCGAGACTGGGCATCGATACTGGGCATCGATACTCCATTAGTATACTAGTGTATACAGTCGAGACCCCGACGATGGGCGGTGGCCGGTCTCACAAGCCATTAGTGTCATTTGGTTCACCTAAGATGTATACATGTGCTCATTGGGTTATGAGTACACCGGACAGGACTCGCTGGGAATATGCTAGTTGGTATTATACCTGACGTCAGATAGCAGTTCCCTGGTGACATGTGTACAGGTTAGTTCATCGACCTAAGATCGTCATTTGTCTCGTGTGAGTTCCCACTGTGCTTTGATTACTACCCTACCACGGCTCAAAGGAGTCGTGCAAACAGGTTTTAGTTGGGTACAGTCCCGAGCCACATGGAAGCAGTGAGCGGATCGGCAGGGGTTTCGTCTCTCCCGGTATTGGGGGTAAGATCGCGCTGTGTCTAGGAGAGCCATTACACGAAGTCCTTGGCAAAGGAAGGAGATTTACTGGTATGTATTCCAGTAGTATCTCAGGGTGTTCTGGGCTACACTCCGACACGACTTGTACCGCTTTTAGGGGTCTGACTTTTACCAACCCCCTAGGCCCGCTATGCGATGCTCATAGACGAACGGACCGGACTGTACGGATATTGTCACTGACAGGCTCAGTAAGGTGTCAGGATGAGTTCGCTCATCGACCTCCCTTTTGGTCAATACCTGGTAGCCCGTTACGTACAACTATTACCTTTGACGTGCTAGTGGTTAAATCCACAGCCAAGGTATTAACGAGTCTTTAGAGTCCCCCACAGACAGTTTTCAAGTTTCGGGCGAAACGTTGTAGAGGCCGTATGGTATATGGCAGGGTTCGATCATATATGTGCGGTAGTGCACGGATCATACTAGTGGGCTTTAGTTTAAGCCGGATCCTAGTATTAGATTTGTTGGATTACTTTAGTCTCATCGCATTCGCATTCAGTCGGAATGCGGATGCAGGTATGTATATACATGTAAGGGGTATCCTTGTGATCCGTCTCGAGTTTACTTTAGATGTTGCCGTATCTTTTTATTGTTGTAAACATTTGGGTTAATGTTTACATATGGAAATTATGAGCTAGAAATCATCATTAGAAGCCTTAATTGTGACACATGCATAAGTGATGACTCATGGTCTCTTTCTTTGTGCATGTGTCACATTATTTGATGGATTTGAGTCTTGATATGATAAGGAGAGAGAGAGGGGCTGCCATGATATGTTGTTTGGTCTTGTTTCTCATAACACTCTCTATTTTTATCATAAGAACTCAAGAAAGAAAAGGCCTCTTCTTCTTCCTCTTGCTCTAGCTCACAACCTCCATTAATGGCATCATCTCTAACCTCCATCCAAGCAATTGATGCAAGAGACAAAGTTGTCACAAACATTCTCTACTTCGCCTTGGACACGTCGGCTAGCGAACTTCGTGCCCGAGTTGGTTCGGATGAAGCGGGAGCCCATAAAAAGACTCGAAGATGTGGTGCGCTTTCCGACGAGGAGACCGAGACCGGAGATGCCGCGAGGAGCTTGGGATGGTGGCCAAAGACCGAAGGACACGGATCGATCGGTATAGCTTTCCAAACCTTTCTCTAGTTGCTAGTTGTTGGTTAATGGTTCGATCCGGGTTTTAAGCATACGATAGCGCCGGTTTCTAGTTTGAAAAAGTTTTCGTTTCCGCGTTTTGGCCTCGGACAGACGGCCGGGGCGCTACTGTAGACTTACATGGTATCAGAGCCATGCCATTAACCTTTACTAGCTTGTTCTAACGTGTTTAGAACTTCGATCGAACGAAATTTTCGAAAACTGCATTTCCAATACTGAACTTTCTGTCGAATTTTTATTGTCGTCGAAAAATTATTTTGAGCATTGCAGAAAATCAGGCAGGCTTTTCTAAGAACACTGCAAAAATTTCTAAGCATGATTGCACTGTAGCACCGCGGAACCGCGGCCGTACCCACGTTTTGGCCACGGTTCCGTCGCCGCACTGTAGCAGCACTGCACAAAATTTTCTACAGTGGTCACTGTATTGGAATTGGGGTTTCTGGTAATTTTAGTTTTGGCCCAGATTATCTTGAGTGCTGGATTTGTGCTTGGGGCCCACTTCGGGAAATTTTTTCGATCGAAAAATTTAAACATGTTAGTTCATAGTATTTACATTATATCTGCGACCGTGAATGTCATTCGAGCGGTAAATCTTGACTAATAGCTATAGCCCTTTAGATGGATTTGCGAACGTGACATTAACGTTGATGTTCTGTGTTGTGCTGTGAAGTTGCGGATTTTTCGTGGTGGATAGCGTGGATGCAATGGTAGTACAGTTTAGTTGTATTTGTACATTTGATATTGCGGGGCGAGCGTCCGACATGTGGACTGCAGCCTCTGCCTATTTGTATATCATTCTTTTAGGGCACGACCGGGCTGAGGTCGATGTACCAGTTGTATATTTTACTTTCTGTACTAGGATTACCCCAAGGTAGGGTGCACGGATAGCCGGGTTCTAGAAGGCAACGGGCCCGCATCTCATGTCTTTGAGACGGAGGGGGCTTCACTCTAGAATTGGCGGGCTATTCGCCGCACTCGTAGGGGGTACAGGTTGACCCAAGGATGGGTGCTCAAGTTACTGGATTCCGTGAAGTGCTGGGTGGTCCATTCACCTTGTTGAAGGGGGCTGCCTCGCTTTAGGTTTTGGAGGGTAACTTGCCGTGCCCGTAGGGATCTAGGATTTCATTGCACAGGCTATCCACACGACCAGGGGAACGTCGGGTTTCAGTAGCGGCTCTATGAAACCCGGGGATCCCAGATTATCTGTATTGTTCTGTGATACTTATTACATTTCTGTGATGTTGCATTTTATCACGCCTTGAGCGAATATTATATATTGATATATATATACTAGTAGATGTTGTATATGTTTTACACCCGCGCTAGTCCAGTCCCCGCTCTGTCGTTAGTAAAGTAACCTAAAGGGTGATGACGGGACCCAGTGGCGAATGCGGATGGCATATACGTACATCATATTTTTGTTCTTTTGTGTTGTGATTAATTGATGGGACTGCATTGATTCGGATCAATGCAAGCAAAACAAACCTATTCTGATGTTGTTGGAACATTTTTCAAAAAAGCTGTTATTGCAAGGACGTTCTCTTTTGTTTTGCATAGTGGTATTCGGTTATGAATATCCAGCACATCAGTCGACGAGGCAAGGGCCGAGATCCCTTCACCGGGAGTGACCCCTTGGACAGAAGTTTGCATCAGGGTAATAACTTCACTATAGCCGATTACCTTTTGCTTTGCATCGTGGTATTCAGTTGGAATATCCTGCACCTCATTCTACGAGGAAAGAGCCGAAATCCCTTCACCTGGAGTGACCTCTTTAGCAAAGGTTTTCGCCACTATATTTTTATAAAAGCTATGCAGTTCCTTCAACGATATCAAGTTCATTACGCTGAAGGTTTTTCGCCAAAACCAGCCGTAGCCCTCCGTCATTTCTTACAAGTATTACTTAGTATTCGTGCTGCGTTTGTTGACTGTGTCAAGGCGTACTGTGTGGTAGCTAAGTAGTGTTTGTTTGTGGCATATTAATGCGATTGGTTAGGAAAGTCATGCGGCCTTGTTGACTGTGTCAAGGGCTCATACGAGTGGGTTTAATGCAATCCAGGACAATGACGAGTTGAACTTGACTAGGACTCTTTGATTTGTTGACCGTGTCAAGGTCACTTAGGTCCTAAGGGTAAATACACACATCGGGAGTTTCTAAAGAAACTGAAACTTGCCAGGCGTGCGCATACCTTCTGGAGTGTGGTGACTTGAGTGGATTCCATCAAGTTATCATGCGATGATAGTTGGATCCCGATTCCTACTGATGAGTTGGTTTACTCCTTGGGTGATCCCGACTAATTCTTCTTTCAGGTTTGGAGGAAAATTTGACGATACAGTGGGAGGTTTCCTGATTAGATAAATTGATAACCATTCTGATCCAGGTTAGAGTGCACGCTGAGTGTTTCTTTTCTCTCTCTCTCTTCGGCAGCGACCATGACCCGACCCTTATCTATGACTCAGTGACCGAGTTAACCGAACCTTCTTATAACACTGGCTTTTGGATTGTCAAAGTTGCATACCTCATTGCCACTCCTACTTTTACCATTTTCTCCAGAACACCCCGTATTACTACGAACATCCACTTCCATTGGATAAAACCATCGTATGGTTATATACGAACTCGAAGGAACTTGTTCCAGATTCGAGGATGGTTTCTGGTTTTGGAGAAGATAAATAGGACTATTCAGTTGTCTTTTCCTTTTACCTTCTCTCAGGTTGCGAGTGGTCCTTGGATTAGGATAGTACACCTATTACGCTTATTGGATAGTCTTCTTCCAAACCATAGGCGGGTGCCGAACGGTAGGGAAGGAAGAAAACCATTTTGCCTAAAAGGTGTACAGAAGGTATTAAGTAAAGACAAATAAAGGGATTAATAAGAGGGCAAAATAAAATTGCGACTGCTATTCACGACCAAACCAAGTATTTCATCGCCACTCCTACTTCACCTTTGTATTTCTCTAGGACACTCTGTATCACTATGAAGATCCACGGTTATTTGGATACTCCATCGTATGGTTATATACGAATTCGAAGGAACTTGTTCCAGTTCGGGGATGGATTCTGGTTCAAGAGAAATAGGAATAAGGTTCATTCAGTTGTCTTTTATCCTTACCTTCTTTCGGGTTGCGAGTGCTCCTAGGATTAGGAGAGTACACCCATTATGTTTATTGGATAGTCTACTTCCAAACCATAGGCTGGTGCTGAACGGTAGGGAAGGAAGAAAACCATTTGGTCTAAAAGGGTGTACAGAAGGTAATGGCTAAAGACATATAAAGGGATTTAGAGAGATTGCAAAGAAATATACGGTTATAGTTGTGAATCTGATAATGGAAGAGGCATTACTAGGAATACCCGGATACCCCTTTTAATCATTTACATGTTTCAGTTTCACTGTGTATTGTTAAAAGAAAACTGATTTCCCAATAAGTCCTTGCTCCAGGGTATGTATTTAGCAGGTTTGATTCTCACATCTGTATGGTTTTACAGATGATGAGTGGGAGTAAGCTATTGGGAATTAGGTGATCATCCTCATTATATCGGGATTCGTTGTAATTGGTGATATTTGAGGAAATCGCTTGGGTTGTTTGCCGGACGACAAATATTTGGTTTTGAATATCCGTTGTTATGCACCAATTTCAAATTGATCTATCTGTATGCTTATTTTTATAAAGTGAGATATAACTTTCTGAAATTATGTCTATGACATTTACCTATATCAGTGGATGGTAAGGTAGGAGCATTAAATAGCGGTGTAATTCTTCTTAACCATAAGTACCGTTTTCAACCTACGACACACAGGGAATGAGTTATTAGACTCAGGGGACTTATACAGAGTATTATATGTTGTCCAGTGTCCATGAGGACAGAGTGGTTGGTACCCGTACTATATTCTGTTTACTTATGACTTCTCTAGTTCTTAGACATGTGTTTCGTAAAAATGCAAGGTCTATGTTTTGAGAAGTTATAGGTATAAGAATAAAGTAGAGAGCGAGGTATTGCAAGTATCAGGATTCTTCAAGGTGATCGAAGATGTAGATACTTGTGTATGGTATTCAGTTGATAGTAATGATTAAGAGAACTTACTTCTCTTTCAGGTTACTCATAATTGGAAGAACTCCTAAGTTGAGTAATGCTGATCGGGCTCACTTCATTTAGTTGACTTGCACTGGAGACAGCTGCATGATTTGAATCTGGTTCCAATTAAATCAGTGCCTCTGTTTCTATATTGATATAGAATAGTTCATATCTTAACAATGTTAAGGTACGGGGAGTTGTCTGGCTTATGCTTAAAACCAGACACTGGATAACTCAAGGCACGTTTCTGTAATGGCTGTTTGTGGGTTGACCCGGGCTATGACGAGGGTTGACTTTCTACCATCTGGAAGATCAATAGTGATATTGTTCTTGACTCGCCACAGTTTTAATAAAAATGGATTTTTTTTTCAGAAAACAGTAGTGAGAGTATGGTAGAACTGGAAATAATTCCAGAACCGCAAACGATTACTGAAAATTTGATCAGAACCTAAAGATTCAATCTGTTTTGACATTCCATTAGTCACTCCGCAGATATGGTGGGTAACCTCAGGCACCCGAGAGGTACTCCGGTAGCCTCAAGGACGGTGACAGGGAGGTTCTTGTTTTCCCAGACTTGCCATTGCTGTTGTTCCAGGCTGTGAGACCTTGCAGGAGGATGAGTATAACGTCGTTCTAAACTAGCTTTAGAAGTGTACATGTATATGACTCTGCCAGAGGGTTGTCGTAGTCAGTGGGAGCAGCGGAAGTATAGTGGACAAGTAGCCTATGTCTATTCATAGACTAAAGAAGATATAGCGGAGATAGATCATCTGTTTCTGATGTGACAGTCATAGGTTTGACTTCATCAGAATAGGGGATGGATCTGTTAAGAAGGTAGTAGGGTGTGATGTCCTGGTATTTGGATGTCATACATAGAGTAGGAAGAGAAATTCCTATACTACGATCGGTTATACATTGGTTGTCGCACAGTGGTTTCTCCACATAGGATATTGATATTGTTAGTGTATATGCCCTAGAGGCCATAACTGTATCATACTAGTTTGTACATTACTTAATGGAAGCTTGGGATATTCATCTTGTATAGACAATCTTGCTCAATATAGTAGTATGTTACTTGGTTTGTTTCTGCTTTAATGTGTACATGTGTTTATTTTAGTATATCACCTATACACATTAGTGGAGCCCTTAGGATCTTTGCTTGATTACCATCATTGTGATGGCAGTCACACTAGTGGGGGCTGGGTAATCCACAAGCACATCCTTATGCAGGTCCCTAGTCGTAGGACTATCGAGACAGGGCATCGATACTCCGGAGTAGACTAGCGTATGTGCTTCTTATCCCAGTGTGGGAGACGGTCTGTCCCACAGCCGTCAGTACCTCGTACTTGAGATAGTATGCGGGTGCTCGTTAGGTTATGAGTACACTGGACAGGACTCGTTGGGAACTGTTGGTTGGTACTATACCTATCGTCAGTTGTCAGTTCCCAGGTGACATGAGTACAGCTTAGTCCGCTGACTTGATACTGTCACTTCGCCTCGAGTGTGTTCCCACTGTACTTAGATTACTACCCTCCACGGCTCAAAGGAGTCGTGCAAACAGGTAGTAGTTGTTGGAGATAGTGCCCTCAGAGTCAATTATTGGATCACAGGCACGCGATTTCAATGATTGATGGAGGACCTATCCCGATAGGACAGTCTTACTCGAGATGATAGTATGCTATCTGGTTTATCTTTATCAGCGTGTACTGCTTTAGGTGACCTTATAGGTCACTATTGCGCGTCGATAGAGCCCCTAGGATTCTTTCTTGATTGCCAGCAGTATGAGGGCGATCATATACGTGGGAGCTGGTAGTCTATAAGCACATCCATAAATGGTCCCTAGTCGTGGGAGATCCGAGACAGGGCATCAATATTCCAGAGTAGACTAGTGTATACAGTCGAGACCCCGACGAGGGGCGGTGGCCGGTCTCATAAGCCACTGGTGTCAGTTGGATCACCTAAGATGTATACAGGTGCTCATTGGGTTATGAGTACACCGGACAGGACTCGCTGGGAACATGCTAGTTGGTCTTATACCTGACGTAAGATAGCAGTTCCCTGGTGACATGTGTACAGGTTAGTTCATCGACCTGAGATCGTCATTTGTCTCGTGTGAGTTCCACTGTACTTTCATTACTACCCTACCATGCTAAAAGGAGACGTGCAAACAGGTTTTAGTTGGGTACAGTCCCGAGCCACATGGAGGCAGTGAGCGGATCTTCAGGGGTTCGTCTCTCCGGTATTGGGGGTGAGGTCGCCATGTGTCTAGGAGAGCCCTTACACGAAGTCCTTGGCCAAGGCAGGAGATTTACTGGTAGGTATTCCAGTTGTATCTTAGGGTGTTCTGGGCTACACTCCGACACGACTTTTACCGCTTTTGGGGGTCTGACTTTTACCAACCGCCTAGGCCCGCCATGCGATGCTCATAGACGAACGGACCAAACTGTACGGATATTGTCACTGACAGGCTCAGTAGGGTGTCATGATGAGTTCGCTCATCGACGTCCTTTTTGGTCAATACCTGGTAGCCCGTTACGTATAGGCTAATACCTCTGACGTGCTAGTGGTTAAATCCACAACCAAAGTATTGACGAGTCTTTAGAGTCCCCCACAGACCAGTTTCTCAAGTTTCGGGCGAAACGCTGTAGAGGCCATATGGAGATATGGCAGGGTTCGATCTGATGCGTGCGGTATTACACGGATCGTGATCGGACGGATAATACTAGCGGGCTTTGGTTTAAGCCGGATCCTAATATAGTACAGTGTAGATTTTGTCTCTTTGCATTTGTATTTCGGTCGGAATACAAATGCGGGTATGTTTATAAAGTAGCGGGGTTTTCCTGTAATTTATTACAGGATCAGTTTTTTGGAGTTGCCAGTTTGCTTTCCGTTTCGGCCATATTTCTTTGTATCTTTCATTGGCTGAAGATTGGTGGAGGAGGGCTTATTTGCATTTGTGCAAATAAGCATTTTGGAGGGTTGTTTTTGCAAGTTGTTTCTTCATGATAGTTGCACCATCATTTGACCTCTTCACTTCATGATTGCTTGACTTTGGGTGTGATGATGGTTGATGGAGTGTTGGTATTGGTTAGTGATCATTATATTTCATCATCATCCTTTTTCTCTCTCATGCATGATAGCCTTTTCTCTTTCTCTCCCTTATATGATGGTGTGGCTCCCTCATTTTTTTTCATACTCCCCTTTTTCCTTAGCATGGCCGGCCATAAGAGGATGGGCTGTCCAAAATTTTGATGTGGGAATTTTTGCTCTTTTCATGCTACAAAATTCCCAAGTTCATCCACAAAAGGTTCACATCTCATTCCTCCACCAAAAGGCAACTTCTAGCAACCCTTTGAGACATAGAGCACTACACTCATTCTACAGCACTTCTTGAGCACGCCGGCTCGCCAACTTCATGCCCGAGTTGCCTCGGTCCAAAGGTAAGAGCCCGTAAAAGAAGCCGGCGACGTGGTGCCCTTCCGACGAGGAATTGAAGACCGGAGATTCCGCGGGGAGATCGGGACGACGACGAGAAGACCGAAGGACACGGATCGCTCGGTATATCTCTTTACCCGTTCTCTAGTTAGCTAGGATTAGATTAATGGCCCGATCCGGGATTTTAGTGCGCGGTGGTGCCGGTTCAAAAAGTTAAAGTAAATTATCGTTTGCGCATTTTGGCCTCGGATTGACGGCCGGGGCGCCGCCGTGCACTTACACTGGTATCAGAGTCACGCCATTAACCTAGTCTAGATTTTCTCTAACGTGTTTACAAGTTCGATCGATCGGATTTTCCAAAAACCGTATTTTCATATGCATCAGTTTCTGTCGAAAAAAATTTAGCTCGAAATTTTTTTCAGGTTGTTGCAGAAACATGTGCAGGGAAGTCTAAGCAATCTGGGAAAATTTGGTGACATGTTGTTCCTGTTAATCCACGGAACCGCGGCCGTACCCCTACTTTGGCCGCGGTTCTGCCGCCGTAATGAGGGTTCAATGCACCAAAGTTTTCCAGTGAGTCCCTGTGTTAAAAATAGGGGTTTTGGAATATTCTTTTTGGGTCCAGAATTTCTTTAAGTGCTACAGTAGTGCTTGGGGGCCCACTTAGGAAATTTTGATCGATCAAAAATTTTAAACATGTTAGTTCACAGTATTTACATTATATCTGCGACCGTGAATGTCACTTGATCGGTAAATCCTGTCTAACTGCTATAGCCCGGTTAGACGGATTTGCGAACGTGACATTCACGTTGATGTTCTGTGTTGTGTTGTGATGTTGCGGATTGGTCGTGGGCGATAGCCTGGATGCAATGTTAGTACAGTTTTGGTTTTATATGTACATTTGATATTGTGGGGCGAGCGTCCAACATGTGGACTGCCGTCACTGCCTGTTTGTATATTATTCTTTTGGGGCACGACCGGGGTGAGGTCGATGTACCCGTTGTATGTATATTTTACTTTCTGTACTAGGATTACCCCAAGGTGGGGTGCACGGATAGACGGGCTCTAAAGGGCAACGGGCCCGCATCTCATGGCATTGAGACGGAGGAGGCCTCACTCTAGAATTGGCGGGCTAGTCGCCGCACTCGTAGGGGGTACAGGTTGACCCAGGAGGGGTGCCCAAGTTACCGGATTCCGTAAAGTGCTGGGTGGTCCATTCACGTTGCTGAAGGGGGCTGCCTCGCTTCAGGTTTTGGCGGGTAACTTGCCGCGCCCGTAGGGGTCTAGGATTTCATTGCACAGGCTATCCACACGACCAGGGGAACGTCGGGTTTCAGTAGCGACTCTGTGAAACCCGGGGATCCCAGATATCTATATTGTTCTATGATGCTTATTACATTTCTGTGATGTTGTATTTTATCACGCCTTGAGCGAATATTATATATTGGTATATATACCAGTAGATGTTGTATATGTTTTGCATCCGCGCTAGTCCTGTCCCCGCTCTGTTGTTAGTTAAGTAACCTAACGGGTAATGACGGGACCCAGTGGCGAATGCGGATGACATATACGTACATCATTATTTTCGTTTTTTATTGGTGTGATCAATTGATGGGACTGCGTTGATTCGGATCAATGCAAGCTAAACAAACCTAATTCTGATGTTGTTGGAACAATTTTCAAAAAGCTGTTATTGCAAAGACGTTCACTTTTGTTTTGCACAGTGGTATTCAGTTGGAATATCCTGCACCTCAGTCGACGAGGCAAGGGCCGAGATCCCTTCACCGGCAGTGACCCCTTGGACAGAAGTTTGCGTCAGCGTAATAACTTCACTATATCCGATTACTTTTTCTTTGCATCGTGGTATTCAGTTGGAATATCCTGCACCTCATTCTACGGGGAAAGAGCCGAGATCCCTTCACCGGGAGTGACCTCTTTAGCAAAGGTTTCCGTCACTATATTTTTAAAAGCTATCCGGTTCCTTCAACGATATCAAGTTCTTTACGTTAAAGGTTTTCGCCAGAAACCATTCGTAGCCCTCCGTTGTTTCATAAGGATAGTTAATAAGTATTCAAGCTGTGTTTGTTGGCCAAAGTCAAGGCACAGTGATTGGTAGCTATTGGGTATTCATATGCAGCATAGATAGATGCGTTAGTTTGGGGCAGTCGTATAGCCTTGTTGGCCAAAGTCAAGGGCTTGTACGGGTGGGCTCAAATTAACCTGGAGAATGACGGGTAGAACTTGACATGTGACTTATGATTTGTTGGCCAAAGTCAAGGTCATAAGAGCATGGGGTAAAAATCACATCGGGATTTTCTAAAGAAACTGAAACTTGCCAGATATGCGCATACCTTCTGGAGTGTGATAACGTGAGCGGATTATGTCACGTTGCCATGCGATGATAGTTGGATCCCGATTCCCACTGATGAGTTGGTTTACTCCTCGGGTGATCCTGACTAATTCTTTTTTCAGGTTTGGAGGAGAATTTGACGGTACAGTGGGAGGTTTCCTGATTAGATAAATTAGTAACCATTCTGGTCTAGGTTAGAGTGCACGCTGAGTGTTTCTTTTCTCTCTCTCTTTGGCAGCGACCATGACCCGACCCTAAGACTATGACTTAGTGACCAAAATTAACCGAAACTTCTTAAACACTGGCTTTTTGGATTGTCAGAGCTGCATATCTCATTGCCACTCCTACTTTTACCCTTTTCTCCAGGACATCCCGTATTATTACGAACGTCCACTTCCATTGGACAAAACCATCGTATGGTTATATACGAACTCGAAGGAATTTATTCGAGGATGGTTTCCGGTTCTGGAGAAAACGAATAGGACTATTCAGTTGTCTTTTCCTTTTACCTTCTCTCAGGTTGCGAGTACTCCTTGGTTTAGGAGATAGTACACCTATTACGCAAATTGGATAGTCTTCTTCCAAACCTTAGGCTGGTGCCGAACAGTTGGGGATGAAGAAAACCAATTAGCATAATGATGGTGTACAGAAGGTATTAAGTAAAGACATATCAAGGGATTAGTAAGAGGGCAAAGTAAACTGCGACTGCTATTCACGACCAAACCAAGTATTTCATTACCACTCCCACTTCACCTTTGTATTTCTCCAGGACACTCCGTATCACTACGAAGATCCACAGTTTATTAGATACTCCATCGTATGGTTATATACGAACTCGAAAGGAACTTGTTCTAGTTCGAGGATGGATTCTGGTTCAGGAGAAATAGGAATAAGGTTTATTCAGGTGTCTTTTATCTTCACCTTCTCTCGCATTGCGAGTGCTCCTAGGATTAGGACAGTACACCCATTATGCTTATTGGATAGTCTTCTTCCAAACCATAGGCTGGTGCCGAACGGTAGGGAAGGAGGAAAACCATTTAGCCTAAGAGGGTGTACAGAAAGTAATGACTAAAGACATATAAAGGGATTTGGAGAAATGGCAAAAAATTATACGGTTACAGTTGTGAATCTGGATAATGGAAGAGGCATTATTAGGAATACCCGGATACCCCGTCGAAACATTTCAATGTTTCAGTTTCACTGTGTTCTGTTAAAAGAAAACTGATTTCCCAATTAGACACTTGCTCCAGAGTATGTATTTACCAGGTATGATTCTCACATCTGTATTGTTTTACAGATGATGAGTGGGAGTAAGTTATTGGGAATTAGGTGATCATCCTCATTATATCGGGATTCGTTGTAATCGGTGATATTTGAGGAAGTCGCCTGGGTTGTTTGCCGGACGGCAAATATTTGGTTTTGAATATCCGCTGTCATGCACCAATTTCAAATTGATATATCTGTACGTCTATTTTAATAGAGTGAGATATACCTTTTTGAAATTATGTCGATGATATTTACCTATATCAGTGGATGGTTAGGTAAGGAGCATTAAATAGCGGTGTAATTCTTCTTAACCATAATTACAGTTTTCAACCTACGACACACAGGGATTGAGTTATTCAACTCAGGGGACTTATACAGAGTATTGTATGTTGTCCAGTGTCCATTAGGACAGAGGGGTTGGTCCTCGTACTATATTCGGTTTACTCATGACTTCTCTAGTTTTTAGACAAGTGTTTCGTAGAAATGCAAGGTCCGAATTTTGAGAAGTTATAGGTATATGAATAAAGTAGAGAACCAAGTGTTGAAAGTATCGGGATTCTTCAAGGTGATCGAAGATATAGATAATTGTGTATGGTATTCAGTTGATAGTAATGACTAAGAGAACTAGCTTCTCTTTTAGATTACTCATAATTGGAAGCACACCTAAGTTGAGTAATGCTTATCGGCCTCTCTCTATTTAGTTGACAAGCACTGGAGACATCTGCATGATTTGAATCTGGTTCAATTAAATCAGTGCCTCTGGTTCTATATTGGATATAGAACAGTTCATATCTTAATGATGTTAAGGTACGGGGAGTTGTCCGGCTTATGCTTAAAACCAGACTCTGGATAACTCAAGGCACGTTTCTGTAATGACTGTTTGTGGGTTGACCCAGGCTATGACGAGGGTTGATTTTCTACCATCTCGAAGATCAATAGTGATATTGTTCTTGACTCGCCACAGTTTTAATAAAAATGGATTTTTTCAGAAAACAGTAGTGGGAGTATGGTAGAACTGGAAGTGATTCCAGAACCCCAGACGATTACTGAAAATTTGATACGAACCTAAAGATTCAATTTGGTTTGAAATTCCATTGGCCACTCCGCAGATACGGTGGGTAACCTCAGGCACCCGAGAGGTACTCCGGTAGCCTCAAGGACGGTGACAGGGAGGTTCTTGTTTACCCAGACTTACCATTGCTGTTGTTCCAGACTGTGAGACCCGGCAGGAGGATGAGTATAGCGTCGTTCTAAACTAGCTTTAGAAGTGTATGTCTATATGACTCTGCCAGAGGGTTATCGTGATCAGTGGGAGCAACGGAAGCATTGGTGGACAAGTGGCTTATGTCTATTTATAGACTAAAGCAGATATAGCGGAGATAGATCATCTATTTCTGACGTGACAGTCATAGGTTTGACTTCATCAGAATAGGGGATGTATCTGTTAAGAAGGTAGTAGTGTGTGATGTCATACTATTTGGATGACATACACAAAGTAGGAAGTGAAGTTCCTATACTACGATCGGTTATATTTTGGTTGTCAAACAGTGGTTTCTCCACAAAGGACTTGGATATAATATCATGACATTCTGGTTACTGGATCTATGGTTTTAGATCTAGATTTGGGTAGTTTCCCAATCAGGGTACTTAGGCAGCATTCTGAAGGTGTTTTAGAATGGACGACTCTAGGCACGGTAGTGTACCTGCAGGAGATGGAGTCACCCTCTCTAAAGGTGTCTTCCAGACTAAAGTGGAGAGGGATGTGCATGATTGGCAGATCACTTGCTTAGGCAATTGAGTCAATCATGAGATGTCAAGTACCACACCAGATGTTGTTTTTGCACTAGATGCAATAAGTTGACATTGATCCAATCCTGGAGAAACAGTCGGAAGCAGTTCTAGAACATAAGTGGATGTTCTTGGGATATGATAACAACAGCCTCATTCGGGAGACAATTATCATTCCAGGCTTCCAAGGTGACCTGGATGACAAAGGGGTTGTCAGAGTTATAGTTTTCCCTCTGACGAGGGGCAGTATTTTGGACAGGTGGTCCAGGTGGACACTGAGGGAAGGATGGCGCAGGATACTGATTAAGTTCAGTTGAAGATACAGTCTAAGAAGTTTGGATTTGGAGTTCATTTATGAGCTAGGTCCCATCAGACATCCAGACATATTCTAAGACAAGTATTGCTCATTTCGGGAGATGGCATTCTCCGCGAACTTGAGATATAGAGAGACATAGAAAGAAACATCAAGGCGGATCCACTCACTGAGGCTATTCCTCGAACGCAATAGTTTCGCAAACGGGTTTTGTGAGACTGATTAGTAGAGGAGTTGGGTGTTCGGTATCACACGAGCTGTGAGTATGCGACATCGCAATAATTAGCCTTGAGTGCAAGTGGGAGATTGTTGGAGATAGTGCCCTCAGAGTCAATTATTGGATCACAGGCACGTGATTGCAATGATTGATGGAGGACCTATCCCGATAGGAGAGTCTTACTCGAGATGATAGTATGCTATCTGGTTTATCTTTATCAGCGTGTACTGCTTTAGGTGACCTTACAGGACACTATTGCGCGTTGATAGAGCCCCTAGGATTTTTGCTTGACTGCCAGCAGTATGAGGGCGATCATATACGTGGGAGCTGGTAGTTTATAAGCAGATCCTTAAATGGTCCCTAGTCGTGGGAGTTTCGAGACAGGGCATCGATACTCCAGAGTAAACTAGTGTATACAGTCGAGAACCCGACGAGGGGCGGTGGCCGGTCTCATAAGCCACTGGTGTCTGTTGGATCACCTAAGATGTATACATGTGCTCATTGGGTTATGAGTACACCGAACAGGACTCGCCGGGAACATGCTAGTCGGTCTTATACCTGACGTCAGATAGCAGTTCCTTAGTGACATGTGTACAGGTTAGTTCATCGACCTGAGATCGTCATTTGTCTCGTGTGAGTTCCCACTGTACTTTGATTACTACCCTACAATGCTCAAAGGACACGTGCAAACATATTTTAGTTGGGTACAGTCCCGAGCCACATGGAGGCAGTGAGCGGATCTTTAGGGGTTCGTCTCTCCCGGTATTGGGGGTGAGGTCACGCTGTGTCTAGGAGAGCTCTTACACGAAGTCCTTGGCCAAGACAGGAGATTTACTGGTAGGTATTTCAGTAGTATCTCAGGGTGTTCTGGGCTACACTCCGACACGACTTGTACCGATTTTAGGGGTCTGACTTTTACCAACCCCCTAGGCCCGCCATGCGATGATCATAGACGAACGGACCGGACTGTACGGATATTGTCACTGACAGGCTCAGTAGGGTGTCAGGATGAGTTCGCTCATCGACGTCCCTTTTGGTTAATACCTGGTAGCCCGTTACGTATAGGCTAATACCTCTGACGTGCTAGTGGTTAAATCCACAACCAAAGTATTGAAGAGTCCCCCACAGACCAGTTTCTCAAGTTTCGGGCGAAACGTTGTAGAGGCCGTATGGAGATATGGCAGGGTTCGACCAGATGTGTGCGGTATTGCACGGATCGTGATCGGACGGATAATACTAGCGGACTTTGGTTTAAGCCGGATCCTAGTATAGTACAGTGTAGATTTTGTCTCTTTCCATTTGTATTTCGGTCGGAATACAAATGCGGGTTTGTATATACAGTAGCGGGGTTTTCCTGTAATTTATTACGGGATCGGTTTTTTGGAGTTGCCAGTTTGCTTTCAGTTTCGGCCATATTTCTTTGTATCCTTCATTAGCTGAAGATTGGTGGAGGAGGGCTTATTTGCATTTGTGCAAATAAGCATTTTGGAGGGTTGTTTTTGCAAGTTGTTGCTTCATGATGGTTGCGTCATCATTTGACCTCTTCACTTCATGATTGCTTGACTTTAGGTGTGATGATGGTTGATGGAGTATTGGTTTTGATTAGTGATCATTATATTTCATCATCATCCTTTTTCTCTCTCATGCATGATAGCCTTTTCTTTTTCTCTCCCTTGTATGATGGTGTGGCTCCCTCATTTTTTTTCATACTCCCCTTTTTCCTTAGCATGGCCGGCCACAAGAGGGTGGGCTGTCCAAAATTTTGATGTGGGAATTTTTGCTCTTTTCATGCTACAAAATTCCCAAGTTCATCCACAAAAGGTTCACATCTCATTCCTCCACCAAAAGGCAACTTCTAGCAACCCTTTGAGACATAGAGCACTACACTCATTCTACAGCACTTCTTGAGCACGTCGGCTCGCCAACTTTGTGCCCGAGTTGCCTCGGTCCAGAGGTGGGAGCCCGTAAAAGAGGCCGGCGACGTGGTGCCCTTCCGACAAGGAGTTGAAGACCGGAGATTCCGCGGGGAGATCGGGATGACGACGGGAAGACCGAAGGGCACAGATTGCTCGGTATATCTCTTTACCCGTTGTCTAGTTAGCTAGGATTAGATTAATGGCCCGATCCGGGATTTTAGTGCGCGGTGGTGCCGGTTCAAAAAGTTAAAGTAAATTATCGTTTCCGCATTTTGGCCTCAGATTGACGGCCGGGGCGCCGCCGTGCACTTACAGTAGTTGGGTGCAGTCCCGAAGCACTTGGAGGCAGTGACGGTTAGACAGGATTCGTCTCTCCCGATATTGGGGGTTGATATCGCGCTGTGTCTAGGAGAGCCATTATACAAAGTCCCTGGCCAGGGCAAGCGAGATATACTGGTAGGTTTCCATTGTTATCTCAGGGTGTTCTGGGCTACACTCCGACCCGACTTGTACCGCTATTAGGGGACAGACGTTTACCGCCCCCTAGGCCCGCCATGCGATGTTCTCAAACGAACAGACCGGACTGTATGGAGATTGTCACATTCAGGCTCAGTAGGAGTTCAGATGGGTTTCACCTCGTCCGTCTTCTTGTCGGCATCTACCTGGGGACCGTTACGCACAGCTAGTGCCGCTTGCGGTCTGTGGTTAAACCCACTGCCAGCGTAGTGTCGAGTCTTTAGAGTCCCACACAGAAAGCTATTCGCCTTTAGGCAAAAGAGTAGAGGTCGCATGGTTTTGCGACAGGTCGCAAGGTTTTTGCGATAGGGTTCGGTCACATCCGTGCACTTGTGCACGTTTAGTGTCCGGACAGTTAACACTAGCGGGCTTTGGTTTAAGCCAGATTCTAGTGTACGTTTTGGGATTGGTTTTATCTCGTTTGTATTCATGTTCCTCGGAACGCGGAGGCGGGTGTGCATGCATAGTTGACGGAGAGACAGAGGCAGAGGATTCTCATTAGGGTTGTTGACTGTTGACTGTTGACTTTGTGCTAAACCGTAATGAGAATAAGAAAAATAATTAACAATGATATTAATTAAGTATTATAGTGACATTGTTGTTGAGGGGTTGACATTGTTGACTTGTTGACTTTGTTGACCGGTTGACTAGGTTGGACTAGTTGGCCATCATCATTACAATGGCTATCATTTCATGGCAAAGACTTTTGCTTGCTTGTTTCTTCTTGCAAAATAAGTGCATGAAATGATATGGCCATTTTGACTTGAACCATCACATAATACTTGATTACTATTATTTGTTATGATGTTTTTGGATTATGAGAGCTTGGATGGCAAAAGAGTTACTCAATTCTCTCATTTGCTTTCTCTCTCTTGCTTGAGCACTCCCTCTTGCTCTTCCTCTTGCTCTCTCTCTAGCTCAAGGCAACTTCCTCTCATAAGTTGAGAAACATTGCCTTAGAGATAAAAGAAAACCCATATCACTTCTCTACTCATCCTAGTTCACAAGGTTTAGCAAACCAAGTGTTCTAGTTTCTTCAAGTTCGAAGAAGAAGCCAAAGGTAGAAGCTTTCTGGTGGATCCATCTTCGGCGCAAGGAGACGACGAGGTGAGGCCGATCCGTACACCGCAAAGAGTTGAAGATGAAGGAGTTCAAGAAAGGTATAGCCCCCTAACCGAGTAGGTAAAACTCCTAGTTAGGTTGTTAGGTAGTTGTTTAACAAAGATCCGTTTTTGAGTCCATGTTACCACCTCTAGAAAAATCGTTTTTCATCATTTCCGCAAGCCCGTAAGTACCGGGAGAGGTAACGTGGACTTACAGTGGTATCAGAGCCTAGTTAAGCACTATCTAACATGTTAGCAAAGTAACTAGAAGTTCGATCGGAGAAAAAGTCGTGAAACGAACCCGTAAAATCAACTTTCTGCCGAATTTGTTTTCTGTTCCAAAAATGATAAATCTTATCTTAAAATTCGGCTCAGGCTTTTTAGAAGAAACTGTAGAAAAATGGTCCACTGAACCGATCAACGCGCCACGGCCGAGTTGACTCGGCCGTAGACGATTTTTCATGCAGTTTGTTCAGAGGGTTGTTTTGGGATTTTTACAATATGATTTTTCTGCCCAGATTTTCCAGAAAGCAAAATTAGTTTTTGGGGCTTGAAAATCCGTATTTTGATCGAACTTCTAAAGACTTAAGCTGACAGGTATATATCTATAATGTGTTATATGTATTGAACGCCTGCTAATCGCTATACGTCGATTAGTGGGGGTTATACATATCTGTGATCTGTAATGTTGATGGTATGTGTATATGAATTCATTGGATTGTCGCGGATGAATAGCCGGGGGGTTGTGGGATGAGAGTTTTCTTTTTCTTTCAATTCATGTAAATTTGTAATTGATGTAATATTATTTTTGGCCGCACAACCGGGGTGAGGTTGTAGCCGTCATTGTATAATTTCTTTTACTGTTTTTTCTCCTAGGATAGACCCAAAGTGGGGTGCACAAACTACCGGGTATCTCGATGTGCCGAGTGGCCTACTCACGTCGTTGAGGGAGGTTGCTCCGCTTCGGATATTTGGCGGGTAATTTGCCGCACCCGTAGGGGTCTAGGGTGGGGTATTGGCTATTCATCACGACCGTGTAATCAGCTTTTCGTTACAGGCTCGTACGAATTGCGGATTCCTAGTATATCCAATGTGTTCATCTGTGATCTGGAATGGCTATCATTGCATGTGACGAATGTGTATATCTATATATGATATTTTTTAGGCGTTGCTTATGTTTTGCATCCGCGCTAGTCCAGCCCCCGCTCTGTCGTTAGTTAAGTAACCTAACGGGTAATGACGGGGCCCCGTGGAGAATGCGGATGGCATAAGCGTACGCCATATTTTCGTTGTTTTCTTCAATGGTAGGATTAAATGATGGGACACATTAAAATTAATGCAAGAAAAATAAACACAGTAAAGTCGTTGGAACACTTTCAAAACCACTCGGTTTCTTTTCAAAAAGTACTTTTAAACGCGGAGCTTAAGCCACTCCTTTTAAAAGCTATCTCGTTCCATCGATTATATCAAGTTCACTACGTTCACGGTTTTGCCAAAACCATCTGTAGCCCTCCATCATTTCAGTTAAATATTCGGTAGTATTCAAGCTATGTATTTTGACCTCACGCCAAGGCATAGTGATTGGTAACTGCCGTATATTTATCTGTTGCATAGATAGAATGCGTTGGTTTGA
Source organism: Agapanthus africanus (assembly GCA_030015575.1). NCBI lineage: Eukaryota > Viridiplantae > Streptophyta > Magnoliopsida > Asparagales > Amaryllidaceae > Agapanthus > Agapanthus africanus. The sequence continues at coordinate 456,055,819 of JASDDO010000014.1, read as the reverse complement.
GACAGTCGTACTGCCATTTTGGCCTACATCAAGGGTAGGTACGGGTGGGTTCAAATTAACCTGGATAATGATGGGAAGAACTTGACATGTGACTTATGACATTTTGACCGCACGCCAAGGTCATAAGAGCATGGGGCAAAAATCCACATCGGAAGTTTCAAAAGAACTGAAACTTGCTAGCGCTGCATAACATTTGGAGTGTGATGATTCTGGTAAGATTCCTTCAGTTTTGCCACGCAATGATATTTGGATCCCGATCCTACTATGAGTATATGCTACTCCTCAGGAAATTTCTCACTTAACGATCAATGGTATAAACCAAGTAGGTGTCTAGAAAGGTGTTAACGGGGCTACGCCCCCAGGGAAAAGAGTTTATTTAATTAAGGAACTTCGCGAAAGCGTTGGAAAACCTCCCTCGAAGTACCGACACTAGCCTGGATGAACGGTTAAGCAAGTATTGTACGGTGAGATTGATCCTGACTAATTCTTCCTTTTTGGTTTGCGGAGGGATTCGAGAGACAGTGGGAGCCATCCTGTTTAAATAAATTAAAAACCACTCTAAACTTGCAAGAGCATCATGCAAAAGTGTTTCTTCTCTCTCTCCTAATTGCAGCGACCAAACATCATGACCGGACTTAAGTTACTACTAGATAAAAACATACTGACAGGGACAAACTACAAAGATTGGCTCAGGAATGTCAAATGGCAATCACTTATGACAAGTTGGGGTATCTCCTTACCACCAAAGCTCCCCCTTTCCCAGGTCCCAAAACCAGCGTCGCGGATAGGGAAATCCATAAGACCTGGGAAATCGATTGCGCGAAGGCCAAGTGCCTCGTGCTTGCCTCTATGGACAATGAACATCAGAGGAGGCACGAGAATATGGACCTCGAATCCATATTTCTCCATACAAAAGAATTGTATGGAGAGCAATCTCGTATCGCCAGATACGAAGTGTCGAAAAAGCTGTTTTCGGCAAGGTTGGCCGAAGGATCATCGGTAGCGGAACACGTGCTTAAGATGTTTGGCTTCATTGAGGAGCTCGCGGACCTTGGGACCACGTTAGAGAACGAGCTCTACACGGACTTGATTCTCAAGTCCCTTCCTTCCACTTACGCCCAGTTTATCCTGAATTTCAACTTGCAAGAAAAGGAAGTTGAACTTTCAGAGCTCCTCAACATGCTGAGGAGTGCAGAGGGCACCCTACAAAAGATAGGGAAACATCCACTTTGTTTGTAGGAGGATCTTCCTCTTCTAGGTCCAAGGCGAAAGGCAAGGGAAAGAAGAAGAAAACCCCCGCCAAACCAAGGGGCGGTGTTAGTAAAGTGGATACCAAGGGAAAAGCAAAAGCAACAAAGATAGCGGGGAAGCTTGTGGGGAAGGAAGAGTACTTTTACTGTCATAAGAGTGGACACTTGAAAAAGGATTGCAGGGCTTGGAAGGCCAGAACCCAGGATCTGAAGCAAGTTGTGGCTTCAGCTTCAGGTGTCTATGTTATTGAAAACTGTCTATCAATAAACTCTACATCCTAGGTATTGGATACCGGATCAGGATCTCATATCTGTAATTCTTTGCAGGCGTTGAGAAAGCGTAGGGTTTTGAAGGTAGGTGATATGACCCTCAGAGTTGCAAACGGAGCTAGCATGGATGCTGAGTCCGTGGGGGGACTATCACCTGGGGTTGTCAGATGGATACGTTTTGGTTTTGCATAATTGCTATTTTGTACCCAATGCAACTTGTAATATCATTTCTGTATCTTTATTATCTAAAGAAGGTTATGAATTTGCATTTGTAAGAAATTTTGTAAACATTCACCTTAATCAAGTTTTGATTGGGTCAGGTACATTAAGCAATGGTATATACGTACTAAACCAACCACAGATTTTCAATTTCCAGAATACACACAAAAGAAAGTCTCCAGAAACAAACCAGGCTTTCTTATGGCATTGTAGACTGGGTCACATCAATTAGAGAAGGTTGACGAAATTACATATAGAAGGATATTTGGATCCGTTCGAATATCAATCGTATGCCACTTGTCAATCCTGCCTCAAAGGAAAGATGACAAAGACTCCGTTCACTGGACACGGAGTAAGAGCGAGCGAGCTCTTAGCACTCGTACACAGCGACGTGTGCGGTCCAATATCTACACATGCGCGAAGCAGTTATTCTTACTTCATTACTTTTACGGATGACTTTTCAAAGTACGGATATGTCTTCTTAATGAAACATAAATCCGAAGCCTTTGGAAAATTCCAGGAATATAAGAATGAAATAGAAAAACAGACAGGTAAAAGTATCAAGACACTAAGATCTGGTCGAGGTGGTGAATACTTAAGTACCGAATTCCTGGATTACTTAAAAGAGAATGGTATTCTCTCTCAGCTTACTCCTCCATACACTCCGCAACATAACGGTGTATCGGAGAGACGGAACCGGGCCCTATTGGATATGGTACGTTTCATGATAAGTAACACTGAGTTACCGCGATCATTCTGGGGATATGCACTAGAATCAGCTGCATACCTTTTGAACCGAGTTCCAACTAAGACTGTGCCTACCACACCATATGAGATATGGAGTGGGAAGAAACACTATCTTCAATATCTGAAGATCTGAGGATGTCCGGCTTTTGTCAAAAAGCAGCATACGGACAAACTCGAGGCACGCTCAGTACTGTGCAAGTTTGTGGGATACCCAAAGAACTCGAGGGGGTATCTCTTCTATTACACAGAGGAACAAAAGATCATTGTTTCTCGTAATGCCCATTTTCTGGAACAACAGTTCTTAGAAAAGGAAACAAGTGGGAGCGAAATAGAACTGGAAGAAATTCCAGAACCACAGACTATTACTGAAAGCTTAGTAGAACCAGAGGGTTTAAAAGACCATAACATTCCTACGCCGCTCCGCAGGAGTAGTAGGCAGTCTCATCCGCCCGAGAGATACTACGGTTTTCTCATAGACGGGGATAGAAAGGATTGCATCATTGATTATGATGAGCCGACTAGCTTCCAGCAGGCCATTCAGAGCGTTGACTCGGTAAAATGGATGGATGCAATGCGGACCGAAATGGAGTCCATGTACACCAACAAAGTATGGACGTTAGACATTGCTCCAGATGGGGTAAAACCCGTAGGATGCAAGTGGATCTTCAAAAGGAAGATTGGTGTAGATGGACAGGTTGAGACCTATAAAGCTAGACTTGTTGCAAAGGGTTTTCTTCAAAGACCTGGTTTGGACTATGAGAAAACCTTTTCTCCGGTGGCTATGCTGAAATCCATTCGGATCCTTCTTGCCATTGCTGCCTTCTACGATTATGAGATTTGGCAGATGGACGTAAAGACCGTTTTTCTGAATAGAAATTTATAGGAGTGTGTTTATATGGACCAGCCAGAGGGTTTCATTCAGAGTGGGAGCAGCGGAAAGGTGTGCAAGTTGCTTAAGTCCATCTATGGACTAAAGCAGGCATCGCAGAGTTGGAACATTTGTTTTTGTCACGACCCGAAAGAGCACGTGACTGGCCCTTGAACCGTATGAAGTCTATAGGACTCCATCAGATCCAAGTAAGCCGAAAGCCCAGAAATCTAAAACCACTTAAGGATAAATAAACAACAAGCAATACACTATACAATGCCGAAAGGCGAGGATCAAAATTTTAAAGAAACCCAGATAAGCATAAAAACTGCAACACTACTTAAGCGCGACTCTAAGGTCGAAATAATACATCACTAGTGTCTGAGTCTGAAACAATATACAAGTCTTTGGTTGATGGAATTTCTAGATACAAGGAATAATACAAGTACAACGGCGGGTCTGATAGAAGGAACCCACCTGTCAAGCAAATCACCCGCAAAGGAAAACAGTGTGCCAGAAGTGCCGCTATGGAACCTGTACGGCAAGCCCTGCAAGAACTGTGGCACAACGGGGGTGAGTTGCCAACTCGTGAATAGAAATATCTACAAGCAGAAATTGAAAGCAAGACATAATCCTAGGTCAACAATCAGTAATATAACCACAAGAGTACATCTAAAGTATGATAAGGTGGTAAGGTATCATCTAAATATGTATGTAGTGCCAGGTACTCAGGTAATAACATGTCATCAGTATAAGGTATGTCTGCATGAAGTAAATATGATGAAGTATCAAAGGACATCAATACACATATATTAGCGTCCCATACCACTAATATCGGTGTAAGGGTATATATAACAGCGCCCTCATACCCTGTTATATATACAAATGAAGTATGATCAGTGTAAATCCGGTCTGTATGTGGTCCATGTCTGTGTATGCGTGGAAACCGTCCACCCGTCACCCAATGACAATAAGTATTATGCATGTAAATGTCATAAAGCATATGCATAGAAAATATGAGGATATAACCAAAAGCATGGAACATGAGTGCCTAGCATCGACACTCGAACACATCATGAATAAGTTCGAAGCATAGTAAAGTGACAATGTAACATCTGAACATAAGTGTAGTGCCAAGTACTCGTACCAGTGCCTCACGTAACGATATATCACAATAGGATGTAAGTATGCGGTAAAATGGAAACAGGAGATATCGTGAGTGGAATTATCAGGAAATCAATGTCGAGCATTGACACAAACCATATATCTCAATATCAATGAAACACATATATCATATATCCGACATGTATGCGACATTCATGAAGGTACTCTGTCCGGTACTACTAACATGTGATGCAATGCATTTACAATGAGTGTGGGGTAGGGGAGATATAACATACCATCGACCATAAAGGCCCCGAGCACGTAGGCTCCTCTCCAATCGAGCTCATAGGCTCCGAGCACGTAGGCTCCTCTCCAATCGAGCTCATAGGCTCCGAGCACGTAGGCTCCCATCACATCGAGCTCATAGGCTCCGAGCACATAGGCTCCCATCACATCGAGCTCATAGGCTCCGAGCACATAGGCTCCCATCACATCGAGCTCATAGGCTCCGAGCACGTAGGCTCCCATCACATCGAGCTCATAGGCTCCGAGCACATAGGCTCCTCTCCAAATGCTTATGTAGATTTGCATAGATCATCGTGATGATATATTTAAGTATGCGTAAATACATATATATATATTAGCGTCCCATACCACTAATATACATATACTCTAGGGTGCACATATATATTCAAGCGTCCCATACCACTGATATATATATGCAGGAATAAAACAATCTAGAATCATCATATGCAACCATATCACAGTGCGAAATCCATGAATTTAAATATATGCAACAAGAACACTAATATAAGCATGCAACTATGTAAAGGCATGTGCACAAGGAATATGAATCATTAACATATGCAAGCAATGTGAATAGCAGGAATATGTGGACATTGAATAATCGACGTAACATTAAAGAATCTACACCCATGTGTACATGTCGTGCGGTTATACCATTTGAAAAGAGTGACCCGGGTCTAATCTAACACCTACTGTGTAGCTACAGGTCTAAGTATCGGGTAAATCAGGAGGGGTAAGGACACCACCTAATGTCCGAGTCGATACAAACATATATATATACATAAAATAGTCAGTGATTCCGCCTCAATAGTATCGCTTACAATACAGTATATCCTATGACAATCCCCAAGTCATGAGTGCGGATCTATCATCAACATAAAGCTCGTACGGTAAATCGTCGTACGGCATCCCAATAGCTAGGTACGGGTCAATACCACATTATCTTATCAAGCACCTGGTATTCTTATCATCATAACACATAGTCTGGGATACTGAATCTAATTCTAGTACAAATCGATACCATCTATATAATTATGAATGCGGGGGTAAAACACATGCCCAAGGCCCGCTAAGAGTCACATATCGTATCCCACATACGAATCATATCAAATCACCGATCTCACGGCACCAAGCCCAATATCATCGACTCATCTCCAAAGTCATCCAATATCATCATCAACGCAATGTAAGTATAGTAAATATGCAAGGGTGTGCGTGTGGGTGTGAACCTATTCTAGGGTTCGTGGCTATGAACTACACTAGTTTACTTCTAATCCTAAACTATCCATAAAACACCTAACACAATATCCATGACACACTATAACTATCATATAGTATCTCAACTACGGACTGCGGGGGTGCTATACGTCATCCCCCGACTTCCCCCTGTAGATATAATCTACTCACCTGTATCATCATTTGCGGACATCACCACGCATTTGCTTGTCGTCTCGAAGTCTTCATGGGTACCTACACATCAAATATCGTATATGCGCATTAAAACCAAATCCAAGCTAAAACGGCGAATGAAATCCAAAACGATACGATAAGGGAGCCTATAGGTGAGAACCTATGGCACGCCTTCAAAACCACATATAAATCCTCTATATCGTCGTATAAACGCCCAATAGTCGAGGCAAAACACAAACCGCCATTTCAGAAATGAAAATACGGAATACGGAAACACGAAACCAAAATAGCAAGTTAGGATATATGTCCCAGATTTCACCCTAGATAGAATCTGTCAAAACTAGAAGTACCCTGGGTCAACACTAGAGGAGCTGGGGCTGTGCACAGAAAACGAGGAAATTCCTCACTGGTCTGGCCGCAATTTGCGGCCAGAATGGAGATTTTGGCGGCCGTACGGATAAGTTGGGGGTTAGGGTTTGGGGTGTTGCCTCTATGGTGCCTGCACATCTCAATTTCCACTCAATATTATTTTAGGGTTCTCGGGGTGATAGCAGATTCAAGTTAACCTGCACAGATTTCACATTTTCCCCGATATCGGTTTCTAAAATCCGTATTTCTGGTTATAGCTTCAGGTTTTGGGTTCCAATTCATGCACTAGGGTGTTTACAAGTCCTCTACTGAGCTCAATTTCACATTACAACTCAAGTTTCTCTCAAACCCTAACTAGGTTTTCATCAAGTCCATAATATCACACAATATCGATATAATCTTAACTTGGGGTTAAAGGAAATGCTACAATTTAGCTAAGGGTTCAGAATTTACCTCACTTGGCAACTCAAGAACTTTCTTGAGTTGCCCTCTTGTGGCCAAATCCATGCTTTCTTGGTCCATCTTGTAGATCTCGATCTTGTGCATCTTTTTTATGAAAGGAGATCGGGGTTTTGGTGTTGTTTTGGATGTGTTTTGGAGCTTGAAGAGGGGAGGGAGAATGAAGAAGAGGCAGCAGCAGCAAGCATGAAGAGGGAGGGGGAAAATGAGAGGAAAACAAATGGCTAAGGGTTTGTCAAAGGTGCCCATACCCTCTTCTCACCAAACCTCCATTTCTTTATTCTTTTCTTTTCTTTTCCTTTTCTTTTTCTCCTAAAACAAATCCTTCTCACTTAAATAGTAAACCCAAAATGAGAAACCATGGTAGAAAGTGCACAAGTGTAGGAAAAATAGTGTGTGCATGTTTTGTTCAAATTTGTTAAAAACCGATTAGCGATTTTTAATCGCGATTAGCACTAAATTAGTGTCAAACTAATCACAAAAACTTAAAAATGTCATAATTCACTAATTTACCCTATTTTATAATTTTCCAAAATTTTTCATAATTTTTCTAACATTTTTCCTATTTATTTGCATTTAATTATAGATTTAATATTAAAATAATCAATAAAATAATATTAAATTATAAAAATTCCCAAAATTAATATTTTATACTTTTGGAAATGTTACAATCTACCCCCCTTAAAGAAATTCGGTCCCCGAATTTAACAAATCTAACTATTCGCACCTTCAAAAAGATAGGGATACCTCTTCCTCATCTCGCTCTCGGTCTCCCAAGTGACTTCCTCGCCGCTCTGGCCACGCCAAAGTACCTTGACGGACGGTATCTCTTTCGACCCTAATTTCTTCACTTGCCGATCCAAGATCATCACCGGCTGCTCTGCATAGAAAAGGTCGCGCTCAAGCTGGATCGTCGGGTGCTGAATCGCATGCTAAGGATCATGAAGATATCTGCGGAGCATCGAAACGTAAAGTACGGGGTGCACGTCTGGAAGACTGGGCGGAAGGGCTAATCGATACGCAACCGCACCAACACGCTCGAGGATCTCGAAGGGACCCACATATCTGGGACTAAGCTCTCCCTTCTTCCAAAACCTCATCACGCCCTTCATTGGCGAGACCCTCAAGAAAACACGATTACCAACGGAAAACCCAAGTCTGCGCCGTCGTCGGTCTGCATAAAATTTCTGCCTACCCTGCGCTGCTCTCATCATATCACGAATCAACTGGATCTACGCTGTCGTCTCCTCAACAATCTGTGGCCCTAAGAGACTGCTCTCACTGAGCTCTGTCCAACAGGTGGGCGACCTGCATCTCCACCCATAAAGAGCTTCAAACGGTGCCATCGGAATGGTCTCCTGGTAGCTGTTGTTGTAGGAGAACTCTACTAATGGCAAATGATGATCCCAGCTACCTCCGAAGTCTAGTACGCATGCTCTGAGCATGTCCTCGAGAGTCTGAATAGTCCGCTCTGACTGCCCGTCGGTCTGCAGATGGAATGCTGTGCTGAAACTCAAGCGAATGCCCAAAGCCTCCTGAAGCCTTTGCCATAGCCGGCTGGTAAACTGGGTGCCGCTATCGGACACGATACAAGTCGGAACTCCATGCAGTCGTACAGTCTCATCGATGTAAATCTGGGCATACCGAGCAAATCCGAAAGTCGTCTTCACCGGTAGGATGTGTGTCGCCTTCGTCAAACGATCCACGATCACCCAGATGGAGTCATACCCTCGACTAGTCCTGAGTAGACCCACAATGAAATCCATAGATATTTGTTCCCATCTCCACTCCAGAATGGGTAACAGCTGTAGCTCTCCCGCAGGCCTCTGGTGCTCAGCCTTGACTTGCTGACAAGTCAGGCATCTCGACACAAAATCTGCAATGTCCCTCTTCATACCGTCCCACCAGTAAACACCTCTCATATCATGGTATATCTTGGCGGAACCGGGATGAATACTATATACCGACCGATGTGCCTCCTCAAGAGTCTCGCGTCGTAATCCCTCATCATCTGGTACGCACAGTCTAGTCCCAAATCGTAGTATCCCCTGATCATCGATCACGAACGCGGAAAATCTGCCATGTCCCATCTGTGTCCTGATCTCTGAACAACGGTCATCACTGTGCTGTGCCTCATGTAGACGGTCAAGCAACTGTGAGCGTGCACGAACATGCGCAACTTGTCATCCAATCGGCGTAAACTTGAACTGTACCCGGCTGTCGCATAAGACCTGTCAATCTGCCGACGACTGCCTCTGCATTGAACTTAAACAGGATAGACTACCCCCGGGCCTCCTGCTCAAGGCATCCGCCACTACATTCGCCCTGCCCGGGTGATACAAGATCGCACAATCGTAGTCCTTCACTAACTCCATCCATCGGCGCTGTCTAAGATTCAGGTCTCGCTGCTGAAATATGTACTTTAATCTCTTGTGGTCAGTGAATATCTGGCACGACTCTCTATACAGATAATGTCGTCAGATCTTGAGTGCGAAGACTACTGTAACCATGCCCTGGAAGGAATCCCACTCAAGGTTTCTCCGATCTTGCCTATGCCGAACTGTACGAAGGCTGGCTTTCTTGCACAACCTCTTCTCACTCAAAAGACACCTGTGTCCTCAGAACAATATTTCCTCAGAAACTGGTCACATCCCAACGTCTCTGTAAGCATATCAGGTCTCTAGTCTCGACGGGAAGCAATGACAGCTCGTCAGTTTCTCACACGAACCTCTTGTTCCAACTGTCTCTATCGCCGTCCACTATGACGTCACGCCAAGCTATCTACGCATTGCACTGTTCTCGGCCACGGTAAATCCAAAGTCTCTTGCACTGACTCGAAATCGTGTACTCTTTGCCTCATCATTTTGTAGAAGATGTTTGGCCGATCAGGTCCTCGGGAACGCGTCCCAATCATCGGAGGAATACTCAACACTCGTCCGTCCTTGATCAATTCGCAACGCATCTGGTAAGTTCCTTTATCCGAACCTGGTCAACTACCTCGTCGACAAAGCCGAACTCTGGCCTGCTGGGTGCGCGCAATATGACCACCCCTGGGTCTAGGTCTTCTCGTATCGCATTCCAGAAAGGTCCTGTCGAGATTTCTCTCTTAAATCTCATTCCTGCCGGATTGCCCGGAAGTCATCATCCATCGCTGTAGCAAATTCTTATTCCGGAACGGCTGCATACTTATCGCGCTTCTTTCTGGAAGATATATCCATATACAACGCCTCTGGGTGCGTATCACATCTCTGATGTCAGCGGAGTGGGACGTCATCTCGTCGAAATCTCTTGCGAACTCTTTTCTTCACTCTGCTTCAATGTCGACTGATTCGGACTCATCTCATCGTGGTTACACGAACTGCGCTCCGACGGCTACGCTAGCATCTGGAGTCTCCCAAGCAGTGTCCCATCACGATATCCGAAAGATGTCGAACCATCCGATCGACTCGTCAGATCCTCATAATCCCCTAAGAGATCAACATCTTGAGTACAGTTTAATAGCATCGAGTACATGCCACAGCGTCGGTGGTCCAGCCGTAGAAGGGCAAACCCAAGCCTCACTAATGGCACCGTGGAACTGCCGCAAACCCTAAGGTTCAAAGGCTTTCACACGATCATTAAGTCGAGTTAGGGTTTCATTCTTCTAGAGGGTCCATAGAATCACTTGCATGTCTTTCCGTATACTTTAAACTTGGAAAATGGCTCCTGACATTCGATCGTCTCTATCGACTCTCAACGAACCTGCGTGAAGTCGTCTCTAGCTGGAAACAATCTATCTGATGACCTCGCATTGGTAAACGAACGAACCACATGTCCTAGTCATTCATCCTCAGGTGACTAGTGACTCGCTATCATCTCTCTGAGTATATGCTCACGCTGCAATAGCTCCAACCATCTGGGCGACATCTCGTCATTTGCAGCAGCAACTGGCTTATTCGCCTGTACGCCGAACAGTGTCTTAATCCTCCAGGAAAGGCAATACATAGGTAGTCATCTCTGAATCGGTCTGCTCTAGATCTGAGTAAGACTCTCCACACTGGAAATCATCAACTCAACTGGGCCCGCTCCGGTGCATAAATCCGACGAATCACCTTCGTCTCTCAAATCGGGTAGACTAGCTATCACCTGTCGCATATCTGCCTGAAAGCTCCGGCAATCTCAGCTCGTAAGCTCCGAAAGCGACATCCTGTCAATCTCAGCAACAGCTGGTCCATCTGTCTGCACGGTAGGCGACATCACAATCTCTGAGGTATGCTGTACATCAACAGTCCTCTCACAACAGGCAGCTCTAACAATGGCCCGATCATCCGGTGCAAATCCAAGCACTCGCCTCCACTAGAGGTCACAATCACCAACACTAACTCGAGACGTTCCCATGTCACCAGAAAACACAATGGTCGGCCCTCGTACCAAACGAGCTCACACCGGCCGTAACCCTAGCAGCAGCCCAAACTGCGCTCAAACATGGTGACAGGAACCTCAATCGAGTATCAAAAGAGCACATCAATGACAAGAAGGAACAACAGATCCAGAGTGGATACATGATCATAGAAAGGAACAGCATCAATGAAGGTATGATCATGAAACTAATAGAATCGGGGATCTCAAATGGATGTATAATCCTGGATATAAAGAGAATCACTGATCTCGAAAAATATGCACATCCTAAGGTTCCTTAAGCGGAGTGGCGTGTCGTAAGTATGCCGTGGAACATACCAACGGTACGTCACTCTACTTTAGTCACCTATTCCATCAACCAAGTGTCATCCTACGCGAAGAAAGTTCGGGTCTAATACCCCCTCGACCAAGTCTAAGTTCCGTAAGGTCAAGCCTAAGTTCCGTATATATATAAACGCCCTAGGCCCCACATAGTCAAACTTAGACTCGAACCAAGGTCAACCAAGCACTCTGATACCAACTTTGTCACGACCCGAAAGAGCACGTGACTGGCCCTTGAATCGTATGAAGTCTATAGGACTCCATCTGATCCAAGTAAGACGAAAGCCCAGAAATCTAAAACCACTTAAGGATAAATAAACAACAAGCAATACACTATACAATGCCGAAAGGCGAGGATCAAAATTTTAAAGAAACCCAGATAAGCATAAAAACTGCAACACTACTTAAGCGCGACTCTAAGGTCGAAATAATACATCACTAGTGTCTGAGTCTGAAACAATATACAAGTCTTTGGTTGATGGAATTTCTAGATACAAGGAATAATACAAGTACAACGGCGGGTCTGATAGAAGGAACCCACCTGTCAAGCAAATCACCCGCAAAGGAAAACAGTGTGCCAGAAGTGCCGCTATGGAACCTGTACGGCAAGCCCTGCAAGAACTGTGGCACAACGGGGGTGAGTTGCCAACTCGTGAATAGAAATATCTACAAGCAGAAATTGAAAGCAAGACATAATCCTAGGTCAACAATCAGTAATATAACCACAAGAGTACATCTAAAGTATGATAAGGTGGTAAGGTATCATCTAAATATGTATGTAGTGCCAGGTACTCAGGTAATAACATGTCATCAGTATAAGGTATGTCTGCATGAAGTAAATATGATGAAGTATCAAAGGACATCAATACACATATATTAGCGTCCCATACCACTAATATCGGTGTAAGGGTATATATAACAGCGCCCTCATACCCTGTTATATATACAAATGAAGTATGATCAGTGTAAATCCGGTCTGTATGTGGTCCATGTCTGTGTATGCGTGGAAACCGTCCACCCGTCACCCAATGACAATAAGTATTATGCATGTAAATGTCATAAAGCATATGCATAGAAAATATGAGGATATAACCAAAAGCTTGGAACATGAGTGCCTAGCATCGACACTCGAACACATCATGAATAAGTTCGAAGCATAGTAAAGTTACAATGTAACATCTGAACATAAGTGTAGTGCCAAGTACTCGTACCAGTGCCTCACGTAACGATATATCACAATAGGATGTAAGTATGTGGTAAAATGGAAACAGGAGATATCGTGAGTGGAATTATCAGGAAATCAATGTCGAGCATTGACACAAACCATATATCTCAATATCAATGAAACACATATATCATATATCCGACATGTATGCGACATTCATGAAGGTACTCTGTCCGGTACTACTAACATGTGATGCAATGCATTTACAATGAGTGTGGGGTAGGGGAGATATAACATACCATCGACCATAAAGGCCCCGAGCACGTAGGCTCCTCTCCAATCGAGCTCATAGGCTCCGAGCACGTAGGCTCCTCTCCAATCGAGCTCATAGGCTCCGAGCACGTAGGCTCCCATCACATCGAGCTCATAGGCTCCGAGCATATAGGCTCCCATCACATCGAGCTCATAGGCTCCGAGCACATAGGCTCCCATCACATCGAGCTCATAGGCTCCGAGCACGTAGGCTCCCATCACATCGAGCTCATAGGCTCCGAGCACATAGGCTCCTCTCCAAATGCTTATGTAGATTTGCATAGATCGTCGTGATGATATATTTAAGTATGCGTAAATACATATATATATATTAGCGTCCCATACCACTAATATACATATACTCTAGGGTGCACATATATATTCAAGCGTCCCATACCACTGATATATATATGCAGGAATAAAACAATCTAGAATCATCATATGCAACCATATCACAGTGCGAAATCCATGAATTTAAATATATGCAACAAGAACACTAATATAAGCATGCAACTATGTAAAGGCATGTGCACAAGGAATATGAATCATTAACATATGCAAGCAATGTGAATAGCAGGAATATGTGGACATTGAATAATCGACGTAACATTAAAGAATCTACACCCATGTGTACATGTCGTGCGGTTATACCATTTGAAAAGAGTGACCCGGGTCTAATCTAACACCTACTGTGTAGCTACAGGTCTAAGTATCGGGTAAATCAGGAGGGGTAAGGACACCACCTAATGTCCGAGTCGATACAAACATATATATATATACATAAAATAGTCAGTGATTCCGCCTCAATAGTATCGCTTACAATACAGTATATCCTATGACAATCCCCAAGTCATGAGTGCGGATCTATCATCAACATAAAGCTCGTACGGTAAATCGTCGTATGGCATCCCAATAGCTAGGTACGGGTCAATACCACATTATCTTATCAAGCACCTGGTATTCTTATCATCATAACACATAGTCTGGGATACTGAATCTAATTCTAGTACAAATCGATACCATCTATATAATTATGAATGCGGGGGTAAAACACATGCCCAAGGCCCGCTAAGAGTCACATATCGTATCCCACATACGAATCATATCAAATCACCGATCTCACGGCACCAAGCCCAATATCATCGACTCATCTCCAAAGTCATCCAATATCATCATCAACGCATTGTAAGTATAGTAAATATGCAAGGGTGTGCGTGTGGGTGTGAACCTATTCTAGGGTTCGTAGCTATGAACTACACTAGTTTACTTCTAATCCTAAACTATCCATAAAACACCTAACACAATATCCATGACATACTATAACTATCATATAGTATCTCAACTACGGACTGCGGGGGTGCTATACGTCATCCCCCGACTTCCCCCTGTAGATATAATCTACTCACCTGTATCATCATTTGCGGACATCACCACGCATTTGCTTGTCGTCTCGAAGTCTTCATGGGTACCTACACATCAAATATCGTATATGCGCATTAAAACCAAATCCAAGCTAAAACGGCCCATGAAATCCAAAACGATACGATAAGGGAGCCTATAGGTGAGAACCTATGGCACGCCTTCAAAACCACATATAAATCCTCTATATCGTCGTATAAACGCCCAATAGTCGAGGCAAAACACAAACCACCATTTCAGAAATGAAAATACGGAATACGGAAACACGAATCCAAAATAGCAAGTTAGGATATATGTCCCAGATTTCACCCTAGATAGAATCTGTCAAAACTAGAAGTACCCTGGGTCAACACTAGAGGAGCTGGGGCTGTGCACAGAAAACGAGGAAATTCCTCACTGGTCTGGCCGCAATTTGCGGCCAGAATGGAGATTTTGGCGGCCGTACGGATAAGTTGGGGGTTAGGGTTTGGGGTGTTGCCTCTGTGGTGCCTGCACATCTCAATTTCCACTCAATATTATTTTAGGGTTCTCGGGGTGATAGCAGATTCAAGTTAACCTGCACAGATTTCACATTTTCCCCGATATCGGTTTCTAAAATCCGTATTTCTGGTTATAGCTTCAGGTTTTGGGTTCCAATTCATGCACTAGGGTGTTTACAAGTCCTCTACTGAGCTCAATTTCACATTACAACTCAAGTTTCTCTGAAACCCTAACTAGGTTTTCATCAAGTCCATAATATCACACAATATCGATATAATCTTAACTTGGGGTTAAAGGAAATGCTACAATTTAGCTAAGGGTTCAGAATTTACCTCACTTGGCAACTCAAGAACTTTCTTGAGTTGCCCTCTAGTGGCCAAATCCATGCTTTCTTGGTTCATCTTGTAGATCTCGATCTTGTGCATCTTTTTTATGAAAGGAGATCGGGGTTTTGGTGTTGTTTTGGATGTGTTTTGGAGCTTGAAGAGGGGAGGGAGAATGAAGAAGAGGCAGCAGCAGCAAGCATGAAGAGGGAGGGGGAAAATGAGAGGAAAACAAATGGCTAAGGGTTTGTCAAAGGTGCCCATACCCTCTTCTCACCAAACCTCCATTTCTTTATTCTTTTCTTTTCTTTTCTTTTCCTTTTCTTTTTCTCCTAAAACAAATCCTTCTCACTTAAATAGTAAACCCAAAATGAGAAACCATGGTAGAAAGTGCACAAGTGTAGGAAAAATAGTGTGTGCATGTTTTGTTCAAATTTGTTAAAAACCGATTAGCGATTTTTAATCGCGATTAGCACTAAATTAGTGTCAAACTAATCACAAAAACTTAAAAATGTCATAATTCACTAATTTACCCTATTTTATAATTTTCCAAAATTTTTCATAATTTTTCTAACATTTTTCCTATTTATTTGCATTTAATTATAGATTTAATATTAAAATAATCAATAAAATAATATTAAATTATAAAAATTCCCAAAATTAATATTTTATACTTTTGGAAATGTTACAGTTTTGAACCAGATGAACCATGCATCTATAGTAGATTTGTAGCAAGAACTGTCGTATTCCTCGTATTGTACGTGGATGACATTCTTCTGATAGGAAATGACTTTCCTATGCTACAATCTGTCAAAGGGTTCTTGTCACACAGGTTCTCCATGAAAGACTTGGGTGATGCCTCCTACATTCTGGGGATCCAGATCTATCGTGACAGATCCAAAAGGATATTAGGACTTTCACAGTCCAGGTACATCGACACCATACTGAAAAGATTCAGTATGGAAGATTCCAAGCGCGGTAATCTATCGGCTTGTCACGGGATCACCCTCTCCAAAGAGATGTCTCATAAGACTGATTTGGAAAGGGATCGCATGTCTATTATACCCTACGCTTCTGCGGTAGGCTCTGTAATGTATGCGATGTTGTGTACTAGACCAGATGTAGCTTATGCACTGAGTGTGGTAAGCCGGTATCAGTCAAACCCTGGGGAGAAACACTGGATAGCGGTAAAGAACATTCTCAAGTACCTGAGAAGGACTAAGGAGATGTTCTTGGTGTATGGCGGAAAGGACCTCCAGATCGAGGCCTTTGCTGACTCCAGCTTCCAGAGTGACAAGGATGATTCCAAGTCCATGTCAGGTTATGTCTTTACCCTCAATGGAGGGGCGGTGTGTTGGAAGAGTTCCAAACAGGAAACCGTTGCTGACTCGATGATGGAAGCGGAATATATCACTGCTGCAGATGCCGCAAAAGAAGCCGTCTGGAAAAGGAAGTTCATAACTGAACTTCTGGTGGTTCCGTACATTGTTGATCCAATACCTCTGTATTGCGACAACAACAGGGCTATAGCTTTAGCGAAGGAACCCAGGTCCCATCAGAGATACAGACACATCTTGAGGCGATATCACCTGATCAGGGAGATCGTGGGTCGCCAGGAGATCGAGGTTCAGAGAGTTTTTACGGAAGATAACACTGCTGATCCACTCACGAAGGCCTTACCCCAGACTCAGTTCGAGCGGCTGATCGAGATGATAGGTCTTTGATATGCCGGTACATGGCCTTAGTGCAAGTGGGAGATTGTTAGTGTATATGCCCTAGAGGCCATTACTGTATCGTACTAGTTTGTATATTACTTAATGGAAGCTTGGGATATTCACCTTGTATAGACAATCTTGCTCAATATAGTAGTATGCAACTTGGTTTGTTTCTGCTTTAATGTGTACATGTGTTTATTTTAGTATATCACCTATACACATTAGTGGAGCCCTTAGGATATTTGCTTGATTACCAGCGTTGTGATGGCAGTCACACTAGTGGGGGCTGGGTAATCCACAAGCACATCCTTAGTCGTAGGATTATCGAGACAGGGCATCGATACTCTGGAGTAGACTAGCGTATGCGCTTCTCATCCCAGCGTGGGAGACGGCCTGTCCCACAGCCGTCAGTACGTCGTACTTAAGATAGTATGCGGGTGCTCATTAGGTTACGAGTATACTGGACAGGACTCGTCGGGAACTGTTGGTTGGTATTATACCTATCGTCAGTTATCAGTTCCCAGGTGACATGAGTACAGCTTAGTCCGCTGACTTGACACTGTCACTTCGCCTCGAGTGTGTTCCCACTGTACTTTGATTACTACCCTTCCACGGCTCAAAGGAGTCGTGCAAACACGTAGTAGTTAGGTGCAGTCCCGAAGCACTTGGAGGCAGTGACGGTTAGACAGGATTCATCTTTCCCGGTATTGGGGGTTGATATCGCGCTGTGTCTAGGAGAGCCATTACATAAAGTCCCTGGACAGGGCAAGCGAGATATACTGGTAGGTTTCCAGTGTTATCTCAGGGTGTTCTGGGCTACACTCCGACACGACTTGTACCGCTATTAGGGGACTGATGTTTACCGCACTCCTAGGCCCGCCATGCGATGTTCTCAGACGAACAGACCGGACTGTACGGAGATTGTCACATTCAGGCTCAGTAGGAGTTCAGATGGGTTTCACCTCATCCGTCTTCTTGTCGGCATCTACATGGGGACCGTTACGGACAGCTATTGCCGCTTGCGGTCTGTGGTTAAACCCACTGCCAGCATAGTGTCGAGTCTTTAGAGTCCCACACAGAAAGTTATTCGCCTTTAGGCAAAAGAGTAGAGGTCGCATGGTTTTGCGACAGCTCGCATGGTTTTTGCGACAGGGTTCGGTCACATCCGTGCACTTGTGCACGTTTAGTGTCCGGACAGTTAACACTAGCGGGCTTTGGTTTAAGCCAGATTCTAGTGTACGTTTTAGGATTGGTTTTATCTCGTTTGTATTCGTGTTCCTCGGAACGCGGATGCGGGTGTGTATGCACAGTTGACGGAGAGACAGAGGCAGAGGATTCTCATTAGGGTTGTTGACTGTTGACTGTTGACTATTGACTTTGTGCTAAACCCTAATGAGAATAAGAAATATAATTAAAAATAATATTAATTAAGTATTATAGTGACATGGTTGTTGAGGGGTTGACTTTGTTGACTTGTTGACTTTATTGACCGGTTGACTAGGTTGGACTAGTTGGCCATCATCATTACAATGGCTATCATTTCATGGCAAAGACTTTTGCTTGCTTGTTTCTTCTTGCAAACTGAGTGCATGAAATTATATGGCCATTTTGACTTGAACCATCACATAATACTTGATTACTATTATTTGTTATGATGTTTTTGGATTATGAGAGCTTGGATGGTAAAAGAGTTACTCAATTCTCTCATTTGCTTTCTCTCTTTTGCTTGAGCTTTCCCTCTTGCTCTTCCTTTTGCTCTCTCTCTAGCTCAAGGCAACTCCCTCTCATAAGTTGTGAAACATTGCCTTAGAGATAAAAGAAAACCCATATCACTTCTCTACTCATCCTAGTTCACAAGGTTTAGCAAACCAAGTGTTCTAGTTTCTTCCTGTTTGAAGAAGAAGCCAAAGGTAGAAGCTTTCAGGTGGATCCATCTTCGGTGCAAGGAGACGACGAGGTGAGGCCGATCCGTACACCGGAAAGAGTTGAAGACGAAGGAGTTCAAGAAAGGTATAGCCCCTTAACCGAGTAGGTAAAACTCCTAGTTAGGTTGTTAGGTAGTTGTTTAACAAAGATCCGTTTTTTAGTCGATGTTACCACCTCTAGAAAAATCGTTTTTCATCATTTCCGCAAGCCCGTAAGTACCGGGAGAGGTAACTTGAACTTACAGATATTATATCAGATATTCATGTTACTAGATCTATGGTTTTAGAACTAGATTTGGGTAGTTTCCCAATCTGGGTACTTAGACAGCATTCTAAAGGTGTTTTAGAATGGACGACTCCTGACACGGTAGTGTACCTACAGGTGATGGAGTCACCCTCTCTAAAGGTGTCTTACAGACTAAAGGGGAGAGGGATGTGCATGATTGGCATATCACTTGCTTAGGCAATTGAGTTGATCATGAGATGTCAAGTACCACACCAGATGTTGTTCTTGCACTAGATGCAATAAGTTGATATTAATCCTATCCTGGAGAAACGTTCGGAAGCAGTTTTAGAACATAAGTGGATGTTCTAGGGATATAATAACAACAGCCACTTTTAGGGGACAGTTATCATTCCAGGTTTCCAAGGTGACCTGGATGACAGAGTGACTATCAGAGTTATTGTTTTCCCTCTGGCGAGGGGCGGTATTTTGGACAGATGGTCCAAGCGGATACTGAGGGAGGTGTGGCGCTGGATACTGATTAATTTCAGTTGACGATACAGTCTAAGAAGTTTGGATTTGGAGTTCATTTATGAACTAGGTCCCATCAGATATCCAGACATATTCTAAGACAGGTATTGCTCATTTCGGGAGATGGCTTTCTCCGCGAACTTGAGATAAAGAGAGACATAGAAAGAAACATTAGGGCGGATCCACTCACTGAGGCTATTCCTCGAACGCAATAGTATCGCAAATAGGGTTTGTGAGACTGATTAGTAGAGGAGTTAGGTGTTCGGTATCACACGGGCTGTGAGTATGTGACATCGCAATAATTAGCCTTGAGTGCAAGTGGGGGATTGTTGGATATAGTGCCCTCAGAGTCAATTATTGGATCACAGGCACGTGATTGCAATGATTGAGGGAGGACCTATGCCGGTAGGACAGTCTTACTCGAGATGATAGTATGCTATCTGGTTTATCTTTATCATCGTGTACTGCTTCAGGTGATCTTACAGGTCACTATTGCACATTGATAGAGTCCTTAGGATTCTTGCTTAACTACCAGCAGTATGATGACGATTATGTACGTGGGAGCTGGGGGCTATAAGCACATCCTTAAAAGGTCCATAGTCGTGGGAGTTTCGAGATTGGGCATCGATTCTCCAATAGTAGACTAGTATATACAGTCGAGACCCCGATGAGGGGCGGTGGCCGGTCTCACAAGCCATTGGTGTCAGTTGATTCACCTAAGATGTATACAGGTGCTCAATGGGTTATGAGTATACCGGACATGACTCGCTGGGAACATGCTAGTTGGTATTATATCTGACGTCAGATAGCAGTTCCCTGGTGACATGTGTACATGTTAATTCATCGACCTGAGATCGTCATTTGTCTCGTGTGAGTTCCCACTGTGCTTTGATCACTACCCTACCACGGCTCAAAGGAGTCGTGCAAACAGGTTTTAGTTGGGTATAGCCCCGAGCCACATGGAGGCAGTGAGCGGATCGGCAGGGGTTTCGTCTCTCCCGGTATTGGGGGTGAGATCGCGCTTTGTCTAGGAGAGCCATTACACAAAGTCCTTGGCCAAGGCAGGAGATTTACTGGTAGGTATTCCAGTAGTATCTCACGGTTTTCTGGGCCACACTCCTACACGACTTGTACCGCTTTTGGGGGTCTGAATTTTACCAACCCCCTAGGCCCGCCATGCGATGCTCATAGACGAACGGACTGGACTGTACGGATATTGTCACTGACAGGCTCAGTAGGGTGTCAGGATGAGTTCGCTCATCGAACTCCCTTTTGGTCAATACCTGGTAGTCCGTTACGTACAGCTAGTACCTCTGACGTGCTAGTGGTTAAATCCATAGCCAAAGTATTGACGAGTCTTTAGAGTCCCCCACAGACAGTTTTCAAGTTTCGGGCGAAACGTTGCAGAGGCCGTATGATATATGGCAGGGTTCGATCATATACGTGCGGTAGTGCACGGATCATGATCGGACGGATCATACTAGTGGGCTTTGGTTTAAACCGGATCCTAGTATTAGATTTGTTGGATTAGTTTAGTCTCATCGCATTCGCATTTAGTCGGAATGCGGATGCAGGTATGTACATACAGGTGAGAGGTGTCCTTGTGATCCGTCACGAGTATACTTTAGATGTTGCCGTATCTTGTTATTGTTGTAAACATTTGGGTTAATATTTACATATGGAAATTATGAGCTAGAAATCATCGTTAGAAGCCTTAATTGTGACACATGCACTAGTGATGACTCATGGTCTCTTTCTTTGTGCATGTGTCACATTATTTGATAGATTTGAGTCTTGATATGATAAGGAGAGAGAGAGAGGGGCTGCCATGATATGTTGTTTGGTCTTGTATTTTTCTCATAACACTATCTTTTTATCATAAGAACTCAAGAAAGAAAAGGCCTCTTCTTCTTCCTCAAGCTCTGGCTCACAACCTCCATTAATGACATCATCTCTAACATCCATCCAAGTAATGGATGTAAGAGACAAAGTTGTCACAAACATTCTCTACTTCGCCTTGGACACGTCGGCTAGCGAACTTCATGCCCGAGTTGCTTCGGATGAAGCGGGAGCCCGTAAAAAGACTCGAAGGTGTGGTTGTAAGTGCACGGCGGCGCCCCGGCCGTCAATCCGACGCCGGAATGCGGAAACGAAACTTTTCAAAAAACTAGAAACCGGCACAACCACGCACAAAAATCTCGGATCGGGCCATTAACCTAACTCTAGCAAATACGAAAATGGGGTAGAGAGTCTATACCAATCGATCCGTGTCCTTCGGTCTTCGCCTCCACTCCGATCTCCTCGCGGAATCTCCGGTCGTCGCCTCCTCGTCGGAACGGGCATGTAACATTTCCAAAAAAATAAAATATTATTTTTAGGAATTTTTATGATTTAATATTATTTTATTGATTATTTTAATATTAAATTAATAATTAAATGCAAATAAATGGAGAAAAATTATGAAAAATTTTGGAAAATTCTAAAATAGGGTAAATTAGAGAATTATGACATTTTTAAGTTTTTGTGATTAGTTTGACACTAATTTAATGCTAATCGCGATTAAAAATCGCTAATCGGGTTTTTCGGCAATTTTGTGCAAAACTTGCACATATCACTTTTTCTCACCCTTGTGCATTTTCTTGCCATGATTTCTTATTTGGAACCACTATTCTTGTGAGAAGGTTTTGGATTAAAGAGAAAAGGGAAAAAGAAAAAGAAAATGAGAGTGAGGGTAGGTGAGAGAGAGAGGTGGACCTTTGACTTGGACCCTTAGCCATTCTTCTCCATTTCCTTCACCATTTCCCTCTCCATTCATGGTGTTGCTGCTGCTGCCCTTCCTCATCTTTCTCCTCCTCTTCAATCCCTCTCTTCATCTCAAAAACTACACCAAAATCCTATGTCCGTTTCTTTAAAAAGATGCACAAGCCCAAGATCTATGCTATGGACCAAGAAAGGTGGTGTTTTGGTGCTGTTGAAGATCCATGAGGGTCTTGTGAGGTAATTTCTTCTCATTTGAGTGTTAATTGTTGTATTTAAGGTTTAATTCAAGTTTCAAATCGATATCGGGTGAATTATGGATTTTAGGAAAAACTAGTAAGGGTTTGGGGAAAATTGTGAGTTGTGATGGGGAATTGAGTTCAGTAGAGACCATAAGAGCACCCTAGTGTTAGAAACCCAGACCTGTCCCACTGGAAACACAAAAATATGGAATTACGGGACTTTCATGTCGGTTTGTGATAACCTGGAGCGTGCAGGGAAATCTGAAATGTGCTGGGACTGTTTCAGGCAAATTCAACAATACCAGGGACCAAATTGAGACCATAGGAGGCCACCCTGACCAAACGGACCCCATTGGGCATAGGGGGGCCGGCGAGGCCGGTTTTGGGAGTGTTGTGGCCGGCCAAGTGAAGGTGGAATGCTTCGGGGTTGGTCCAGTAGCTTAAATACATCATATATAGCACCCTAGAGTTGTTGATTTGCCCTGATTTGGCCTGAGACGAAATCTGGGATCGTTTTCATGGGTTGCTGCCTTAAATTCAGTATTTGGTTTTGCGTATTTTGATTTGGTGATTTTGGTATTTGTGTGTTATCTCGATCGTGTGACGTTTGTACGTCTATATCGAGTGATTTCGAGTTGTTTTGCGAAGGCTAACCGTAGGTTCTAACCTATAAGCCTTTTAGCGTATCGTGTTGGTTTTAGCGTGTCGTTTTGGATTTAGTGTGTCGTTTCAAGTGTTGATTTGGTTTTGATGCGATGCGTTACGTGTGATATGTGTAGGTACACCGCGACGATCCGAGGCGATACGGAAGATGACGGAGACATCGACACCGACACGCAGGTTTCAGGTGAGTAGATTATATCTACAGGGGAAGTCGGGTGGATGGCGTATAGCACCCCCGCAGTGCGTAATTAGTACTATGTAGTGTATTTATATGTGTGATAGTTATAGTGTGTTATGGTTAGTTAGGGCTAGAAATACCTAGCGTAGTTCCTAGTTGCGAACCATAGGATAGATTTGCACCCACACGCATACACTTGTGTGTTTCTTATACTTGCACTGTACTTGATGTTATGTGATGACTTTGGAGATGAGTCGATGATGTGGGCTTTGTGCCGCGAGATCGGTGATTTGATATGATTCGTTTTTGGGATACGAAATGTGATTCTTGCGGGCTTGGGATATGTGTTTACCCCCGCATTCATACTTCGTTGATGGTATCGATTTGTACTAGACATAGAGTAGTACCCCAGACTATATGATCTGATGATAGTGATACCTGTTATGTGACGAGATAATGAGGTGTTGACCCGTACCCAGCTATTGGGATGCCGTACGACGATTTACCGTACGAGCCTATATTGATGATAGATCCGCGCTCATGACTCGAGGATGTCAGATGATATACTGTATCGTACGCGATACTATTGAGGCGGGATCACCGACTTATATATATTTATATATCGACTCAGATGTTAGGCGGTTTCCTTACCTGTAGTTCAGCCGTATAGTTAGTGTAGTTGTTAGAGTAGATTAGACTTCTTACCTATTTCAAAAAACTAACGAATCGTTGGCATTTTTAAAGACAGCTCAAGGGAATCTACGGATATTTCAAAAACGACGTATCTTTTCATAAAAACACCGTAGCCCCTATTTTCAAAACCCCATGATTCGTGTTATTTCAAAAGGCACCAATTGTAGGACTTATGTTAGATTAATGCAGATTAGTTTTGGTTACGTCTAGTATTCAGCTTCCGCTCATTATTGTGGTTCTCTTCGCATCGCATGCTTATATTATGTTTCGTACTACATTGTTGATTTCATGCTGTTAGGACACCAGCACCATTACCGATGATGCGTATGTACCACGTACACTTACTTGCCGGCTCACACACATCTTCATCGGTAATTGCTATGCCACGTACACTTTAGAAATACTATTGCTTTGAGATAGGTTGTTAGCAAATATTTAGACAGGATGTAAGTATACGCGCCTTATATGCTAGATTAGACATTGTAGTTATTACCTGCTACTTCCTGCATACTGTTGTTCATTGTTATGCCGCATTCATGGATTCTCATGCATATATTCACTATTTTGCATGCTATTGAAGTTTGGATTTGGATTTCTATGAGATTTTCTGGATTTGGAGGAAAACCGCAAAAACACAAATAAACATATTCTCTCTTTTAAACTAAAAAGTGCGGTTTTCCCATGATGTATGAGTCGTCCACCATGAGTTTGCTGATGGATTTGGAAACCCGATTCGAGGAGACGGATGAACCGTTTCGGGTACATGGTGGACCCGGTACGGTACCCCGGGGCAAGAGGAATGTGGTGATGACGTTGAGCCTGGCAGGGGAGTACTACCTACCGGTGATTTTACCCGACACGTCGGATATCCGGAGGATACCGTCGTGGTCTTGAGATTTATGGTAGGGGCCGGTCTGGACTGACGGCGCCCTAGATATTGTGGTTGAGACTTGAGATATCGAGATATTGGGATTTCGTTTGTGCCGATGCTAGGCACAGTTTTATGTTGATTTCATTATGGTACCTCATCTTTTAAAATACAAGGGAAATCTCACTAAAGTTTGAAAACAGTTGCTTCATGTAAATGTATTCTGTTTTCACGCATTCATATCTCATTCATATGCTATATTGTTATCTGAGGCACTGACACAGACACAGGAGATTGTACTCGGGTTAGATATTTACCCTAGCCTTGCTATAGGCTGCATGTTTTATATTGAGGATTTTCTATACTGATCGTATTGACCTAGAATTATGTCTTGCTTTCGGTTTCTGCTTGTAGATATTTCTATTCACGAGTTGGCAACTCACCCCCGTTGTGCCACAGTTCTTGCAGGTTTTTGCCGTGCAGGTTCCTTGCAGCATTTCTGGCACATTGCTTCCTTGAGGGTGAATTGCTTTTGGTAGGTGGTTTCTTTTGCATCAAGAACCACCATTGTATTTATTTATTTCATTGTATCTAGAATTTCCATCAACCAAAACTTCTATATTGTTTCAGACCTAGACTTTAGTGTTGTATATTTCGACCTTAGAGTCGCGCTTAGTAGTATTGCGGTTTCTTGTTGCTTTTGAGCTTTCTTTTGGATTTGATCCTCGCCACTTGGCGTTGTATATTATTGTTGCATGTGTGGTTGTGACCGTCTATTGACGAAGAGCTAGCTCCCGCTTGGGGATGCCTTTATCATTGCATATATATTGTTATTTTGTTGTACCCCATTCGGGGCCAGTCTTACAAAAGAAACTCTGCCGAAATTTTTAGAAAAGACTTACTGTTTTTAAAACGCACCTTCGGCTTAGTTATTTAAAAACCTTGATTTCAAACATGTTTTCTTCACTCCCTTAAACCAGTTTCTTTACTTATTCTTAAAATGGTTTTAGATTTCTGGGCTTTTGGCTTACTTGGATCAGATGGAGTCCTATAGACTTCATATGGTTCGAGGGCCAGTCACGTGCTCTTTCGGGTCGTGACAAAGTTGGTATCAGAGCGCTAGGTTGACCTTGGTTCGAGTCTAAGTTTGACTATGTGGAGCCTAGGGAGTTATTTATATACGGAACTTAGGCTTGACCTTACGGAACTTAGACTTGGTCGAGGGGATATTCGACCCGAACTTTCGTCGTGTAGGATGACCCTTGGTTGATGGAATAGGTGACTAAAGTAGAGTGACGTACCGTTGGTATGTTCCGCGGCATACTTACGACGCGCCACTCCGCTTAAGGAACCATAGGATGTGCATACTTTCGAGATCAGTGATTCTCTTCATATCCAGGATTATACATCCATTTGAGATCCCCGATTCTATTAGTTCATGATCATACCTTCATTGATGCAGTTCCTTCCTATGATCATGTATCCATTTTGGATCTGTTGTTTCTTTTCTTGCCATTGATGTGCTCTTTTGATACTCGACTGAGGTTCCTGTCACCATGTTTGAGCGCAGTTTGGGCTGCTGCTAGGGTTACGGCCGGTGTGAGCTCGTTTGGTACGAGGGCCGACCATTGTGTTTTCTGGTGACATGGGAACATCTTGAGTTAGTGTTGGTGATTGTGACCTCTAGTAGAGGCGAGTGCTTGGTCTTGCACCAGATGATCGAGTCATTGTTAGAGCTGCCAGTTGAGAGAGGACTGTTGATGTACAGCATACCTCAGAGATTGTGATGTCGCCTACCGTGCAGACAGATGGACCAGCTGTGGCTGAGATTGACAGGATGTTGCTTTCGGAGCTTACGAGCTGAGATTGCCGAGGCTTTCAGGCAGATATGCGATAGATGATAGCTAGTCTACCCGGTTTGAGAGACGAAGGTGATTCTTCCGATTTTGCGCCAGAGCGGGCCCAGTGAGTTGAAGATTTCCAGTGTGGAGAGTCTTACTCAGATCTAGAGCAGACCGATTCAGAGATGACCGCCAATGTGTTGCCTTTCCTGGAGGATTGAGGCATTGTTCGGCGTACAGGCGTATGAGCCAGTTGTTGCTGCAAATGATGAGATATCGCCCAGATGGTTGGAGCTACTGCAGCACGAGCATGTTCTTGGAGATATGATAGCGAGTCGCTAGTCACCTGAGGATGAATGACTAGGACATGTGGTTCGTTCGTTTACCGATGCGAGGTCATCAGGTAGATTGTTTCCAGCTAGAGACGACTTCACGCAGATTCGTTGAAAGTCGATTGAGACGATCGAATGTCAGGAACCTATTTTCCAAGTTTAAAGTATACGGAAAGACATGCAGGTGATTCTATGGACCCTCTAGAAGAATGAAACCCTAACTCGACTTAATGACCGTGTGAAAGCCTTTGAACCATCGGGTTTGCGGCGGTTCCTCGGCGCCATTAGTGAGGCTTGGGTTTGCCCTTCTACGGCTGGACCACCGACGCTGTGGCATGTACTCGATACTATTAGACTGTACCCGAGATGTGAGCTCTTGGGGGACTATGAGGTTCTGACGAGTCGATCGGATGGTTCGACATCTTTCGGATATCGTGATGGGACACTGCTTGGGAGACTCCAGATGCGAGCATAGCCGTCGGAGCGCAGTTCGTGTAGCCACGATGAGTTGAGTCCGAATCAGTCGATATTTGAGCAAGGTGGAGTAAGGAGTTCGCAAGAGATTTCGATGAGATGACGTTCTACTCCGCTGACATCAGAGATGTGACGTGCACGCTGAGGACATGGTCGGCTAGATATCTTCTACTGAGTGAGGAAGATACCGAGTTGTGAATTCGAGTCCGCGTGAGGGACTTCGGATGGACCGTATCCGGAGACATTGCAGTGCGCAGATAGAGACGCGATGTCGAGAGGGACGACGATGCAGACGAGCGGAACCAGAGGTTCGTGCGAGACGCTGATGAGCTGTCATTACCTTCCGTCGAGACCAGAGGTCGGATATGCTTACAGAGGCGCTGGGATGCGACCAATTCCCGATGAAATGCTGTGCTGAGGACACAGATGTCCATTGGACGAGAAGAGACTATGCGAGAGTACCAGCCTCCGTACAGATCGACATAGGCAAGATCGGCAGAGACCTTGAGCAGGATTCCTTTCAGGACACCGCTACAATGACGTTTGCACCCAGGATCAGATATGTGATGTGCATTCAGAGAGCCGGAGGCCGATGCCAGTGACATATGGCTTTACGAACGGTCGTGAGGATTGACCGAGAGGTGACAAAGAAGTGCCAGAACGGAATCGTTCCTGTCAGCACTCCTGACCGGGCCGGTGAGCCGATGGATTGCGAGATTGGTAATCTACAGGAAAGATCAGGAACCAGAGACAGAGGACGCCAGCCGCGAGCAAGAGGCAAGTGGAGATCTTGCACCGTGAGAGTTTGATGTACCGGCACCTTCTCGATTTCGAGGGAGGTAATACCGACGACAGTATTTATGCTTTATGATTTTGTGATTCGATTATCACGTATCTGTCAGTTTGGGTTTTCGGTATTTTGGCGATCTATTTGCATGATTGGTTTTGATGGCTGAGTTCTATGATTTCTCTTTTCGTGCACCATGGTTGCACTTATTGGGCATTTATACCCGGCGCATCATTATTATTCTTGAGGTATTGATTGTGATTTAGTGCCTATTATATGCCGGTGATTTGATTTATGCTTCCAGCATAGTTTTCATGCATTTTAGTGTTTTGATTTGATTTGTGCACGCTGATGCACACGGTTGTGAGATTTTCCTTTGCAGTACACTTGATTTTGGTTTGAGCCACATTATATCGTTGATTTTGACCCTGATATTGATGGTTGACTTTTGCACTCCGTGCTTTTGATGTGACTTACGCATGTTCGGCGTTTGCTGTTGGATTTCGTGATTCCATGCATGTTGAGTGCGCAGGGTTTAGATTTTCATTCGTGTACGATGGGTGCATCGATTTGGATTTTTGCGCATGTTGGGCGCATGTTTTGAGATACGATTTTTGGTGCACACCCGATGCACTAAATCGAGATTTCTTCGTGCATGTCAGATGCACTGGATTTGTGACTGTCCGGCACATACGTTGCCTACGACAGATGCTTCGTGCACACCCGTTGCACCTAGATGCTATTTTGTGCACCTGTTTAGCACATATATGGATTTTTGATTTCCATGCGCACCAGACTCACAGGATTGTGTTATGTGCATTTTTGGGATTTATTCCTTTTGGAGCAGTACTTTTTATGATGTTGGATTTTGCTTTCATACTGAGCAGGACTAGTCAGTGGACGGTACCTGGATATACTTTTGCATGCATCGATAGTTTTCGAAGGGATTTCCAAGGAGCGAGCTATAGTCTCGATATATATATACTTACGTGTCTGGTATGACAAGAAATGTTTTAAAACAAGGAAACCCTTCTAAATTGCTTTTAAAACGGGGGAACGTGTTTGGTAAACGAAGGATATATATACATATATAGTTTTTCTTATGAAAAACGTCCGCCACTGCGCAGTGTTAGGTGCATCGCACAGCGACTTAAAAAAGGATTTGACATTGTGTTTTTACCTTGACTCCGATGATTGCAGGATGCATGATGGAGAGTTATTTTTGAGTTATCTGCTCATTACCCATGCGCATGCATTGCGCTGTGACGTTTTATGTGTTGATGATTTCGGAGCCCCGACGACTTGGGATTTGTATCGAAATGTTTTAGTACTTGGGGGTTTTAAATTTAAATTCGGGGACCGAATTTCTTTAAGGGGGGTAGATTGTAACATTTCCAAAAAAATAAAATATTATTTTTAGGAATTTTTATGATTTAATATTATTTTATTGATTATTTTAATATTAAATTAATAATTAAATGCAAATAAATGGAGAAAAATTATGAAAAATTTTGGAAAATTCTAAAATAGGGTAAATTAGATAATTATGACATTTTTAAGTTTTTGTGATTAGTTTGACACTAATTTAATGCTAATCGCGATTAAAAATCGCTAATCGGGTTTTTCGGCAATTTTGTGCAAAACTTGCACATATCACTTTTTCTCACCCTTGTGCATTTTCTTGCCATGATTTCTTATTTGGAACCACTATTCTTGTGAGAAGGTTTTGGATTAAAGAGAAAAGGGAAAAAGAAAAAGAAAATGAGAGTGAGGGTAGGTGAGAGAGAGAGGTGGACCTTTGACTTGGACCCTTAGCCATTCTTCTCCATTTCCTTCACCATTTCCCTCTCCATTCATGGTGTTGCTGCTGCTGCCCTTCCTCATCTTTCTCCTCCTCTTCAATCCCTCTCTTCATCTCAAAAACTACACCAAAATCCTATGTCCGTTTCTTTAAAAAGATGCACAAGCCCAAGATCTATGCTATGGACCAAGAAAGGTGGTGTTTTGGTGCTGTTGAAGATCCATGAGGGTCTTGTGAGGTAATTTCTTCTCATTTGAGTGTTAATTGTTGTATTTAAGGTTTAATTCAAGTTTCAAATCGATATCGGGTGAATTATGGATTTTAGGAAAAACTAGTAAGGGTTTGGGGAAAATTGTGAGTTGTGATGGGGAATTGAGTTCAGTAGAGACCATAAGAGCACCCTAGTGTTAGAAACCCAGACCTGTCCCACTGGAAACACAAAAATATGGAATTACGGGACTTTCATGTCGGTTTGTGATAACCTGGAGCGTGCAGGGAAATCTGAAATGTGCTGGGACTGTTTCAGGCAAATTCAACAATACCAGGGACCAAATTGAGACCATAGGAGGCCACCCTGACCAAACGGACCCCATTGGGCATAGGGGGGCCGGCGAGGCCGGTTTTGGGAGTGTTGTGGCCGGCCAAGTGAAGGTGGAATGCTTCGGGGTTGGTCCAGTAGCTTAAATACATCATATATAGCACCCTAGAGTTGTTGATTTGCCCTGATTTGGCCTGAGACGAAATCTGGGATCGTTTTCATGGGTTGCTGCCTTAAATTCAGTATTTGGTTTTGCGTATTTTGATTTGGTGATTTTGGTATTTGTGTGTTATCTCGATCGTGTGACGTTTGTACGTCTATATCGAGTGATTTCGAGTTGTTTTGCGAAGGCTAACCGTAGGTTCTAACCTATAAGCCTTTTAGCGTATCGTGTTGGTTTTAGCGTGTCGTTTTGGATTTAGTGTGTCGTTTCAAGTGTTGATTTGGTTTTGATGCGATGCGTTACGTGTGATATGTGTAGGTACACCGCGACGATCCGAGGCGATACGGAAGATGACGGAGACATCGACACCGACACGCAGGTTTCAGGTGAGTAGATTATATCTACAGGGGAAGTCGGGTGGATGGCGTATAGCACCCCCGCAGTGCGTAATTAGTACTATGTAGTGTATTTATATGTGTGATAGTTATAGTGTGTTATGGTTAGTTAGGGCTAGAAATACCTAGCGTAGTTCCTAGTTGCGAACCATAGGATAGATTTGCACCCACACGCATACACTTGTGTGTTTCTTATACTTGCACTGTACTTGATGTTATGTGATGACTTTGGAGATGAGTCGATGATGTGGGCTTTGTGCCGCGAGATCGGTGATTTGATATGATTCGTTTTTGGGATACGAAATGTGATTCTTGCGGGCTTGGGATATGTGTTTACCCCCGCATTCATACTTCGTTGATGGTATCGATTTGTACTAGACATAGAGTAGTACCCCAGACTATATGATCTGATGATAGTGATACCTGTTATGTGACGAGATAATGAGGTGTTGACCCGTACCCAGCTATTGGGATGCCGTACGACGATTTACCGTACGAGCCTATATTGATGATAGATCCGCGCTCATGACTCGAGGATGTCAGATGATATACTGTATCGTACGCGATACTATTGAGGCGGGATCACCGACTTATATATATTTATATATCGACTCAGATGTTAGGCGGTTTCCTTACCTGTAGTTCAGCCATATAGTTAGTGTAGTTGTTAGAGTAGATTAGACTTCTTACCTATTTCAAAAAACTAACGAATCGTTGGCATTTTTAAAGACAGCTCAAGGGAATCTACGGATATTTCAAAAACGACGTATCTTTTCATAAAAACACCGTAGCCCCTATTTTCAAAACCCCATGATTCGTGTTATTTCAAAAGGCACCAATTGTAGGACTTATGTTAGATTAATGCAGATTAGTTTTGGTTACGTCTAGTATTCAGCTTCCGCTCATTATTGTGGTTCTCTTCGCATCGCATGCTTATATTATGTTTCGTACTACATTATTGATTTCATGCTGTTAGGACACCAGCACCATTACCGATGATGCGTATGTACCACGTACACTTACTTGCCGGCTCACACACATCTTCATCGGTAATTGCTATGCCACGTACACTTTAGAAATACTATTGCTTTGAGATAGGTTGTTAGCAAATATTTAGACAGGATGTAAGTATACGCGCCTTATATGCTAGATTAGACATTGTAGTTATTACCTGCTACTTCCTGCATACTGTTGTTCATTGTTATGCCGCATTCATGGATTCTCATGCATATATTCACTATTTTGCATGCTATTGAAGTTTGGATTTGGATTTCTATGAGATTTTCTGGATTTGGAGGAAAACCGCAAAAACACAAATAAACATATTCTCTCTTTTAAACTAAAAAGTGCGGTTTTCCCATGATGTATGAGTCGTCCACCATGAGTTTGCTGATGGATTTGGAAACCCGATTCGAGGAGACGGATGAACCGTTTCGGGTACATGGTGGACCCGGTACGGTACCCCGGGGCAAGAGGAATGTGGTGATGACGTTGAGCCTGGCAGGGGAGTACTACCTACCGGTGATTTTACCCGACACGTCGGATATCCGGAGGATACCGTCGTGGTCTTGAGATTTATGGTAGGGGCCGGTCTGGACTGACGGCGCCCTAGATATTGTGGTTGAGACTTGAGATATCGAGATATTGGGATTTCGTTTGTGCCGATGCTAGGCACAGTTTTATGTTGATTTCATTATGGTACCTCATCTTTTAAAATACAAGGGAAATCTCACTAAAGTTTGAAAACAGTTGCTTCATGTAAATGTATTCTGTTTTCACGCATTCATATCTCATTCATATGCTATATTGTTATCTGAGGCACTGACACAGACACAGGAGATTGTACTCGGGTTAGATATTTACCCTAGCCTTGCTATAGGCTGCATGTTTTATATTGAGGATTTTCTATACTGATCGTATTGACCTAGGATTATGTCTTGTTTTCGGTTTCTGCTTGTAGATATTTCTATTCACGAGTTGGCAACTCACCCCCGTTGTGCCACAGTTCTTGCAGGTTTTTGCCGTGCAGGTTCCTTGCAGCATTTCTGGCACATTGCTTCCTTGAGGGTGAATTGCTTTTGGTAGGTGGTTTCTTTTGCATCAAGAACCACCATTGTATTTATTTATTTCATTGTATCTAGAATTTCCATCAACCAAAACTTGTATATTGTTTCAGACCTAGACTTTAGTGTTGTATATTTCGACCTTAGAGTCGCGCTTAGTAGTATTGCGGTTTCTTGTTGCTTTTGAGCTTTCTTTTGGATTTGATCCTCGCCACTTGGCGTTGTATATTATTGTTGCATGTGTGGTTGTGACCGTCTATTGACGAAGAGCTAGCTCCCGCTTGGGGATGCCTTTATCATTGCATATATATTGTTATTTTGTTGTACCCCATTCGGGGCCAGTCTTACAAAAGAAACTCTGCCGAAATTTTTAGAAAAGACTTACTGTTTTTAAAACGCACCTTCGGCTTAGTTATTTAAAAACCTTGATTTCAAACATGTTTTCTTCACTCCCTTAAACCAGTTTCTTTACTTATTCTTAAAATGGTTTTAGATTTCTGGGCTTTTGGCTTACTTGGATCAGATGGAGTCCTATAGACTTCATATGGTTCGAGGGCCAGTCACGTGCTCTTTCGGGTCGTGACAGGGCACCACATCACCGGGTTCTTTCACGGGCTCCCACCTCAGGACCGAGGCAACTCGAGAACGAAGCTGGCGAGTCGACATGCCCAAGGGTGCTGTAGGATCAGTGTAGAATGCTTTGTCTCTTGCGGGTAGTGAAGTTTCCATGGTGAGCTTTTGGAAACTTCACTACCCAATGTTTCTCCAGGATTGGATCAACATCAACTTATTGCACCTACTGCAAAAACAACATCTGGTGTGGTACTTGACATCTCATGATTGACTCAATTGCCTAAGCAAGTGATCTGCCAATCATGCACATCCCTCTCCACTTTAGTCTATAAGACACCTTAAGAGAGGATGACTCTATCACCTGCAGGTACACCACCATTCCAGGAGTCGTCCATTCTAAAAACTCTTAGAATGCTGTCTAAGTACCCTGATTGGGACACTACCCAAATCTAGATCTAAAACCATAGATCTAGTAACCAGAATGTGTAATATTATATCCAAGCCCTATGTGGAGAAACCACTGTGTGACAACCAAAGTATAACCGATCGTAGTATAGGAATATCACTTCCTACTCTGTGTATGTCATCCAAATACCTGGACATCACACCCTACTACCTTCTGAATAGATCCATCCCCTATTCTGATGAAGTCAAACCTATGACTGTCATATCAGAAATAGATGATCTATCTCCACTACATCTGCTTTAGTCTATAAATAGACATAAGCCACTTGTCCACCAAAGCATCCGCTGCTCCCACTGACTACGACAACCCTCTGGCAGAGTCATATACACGTGCACTTCTAAAGCTAGTTTAGAACGACGCTATACTCATCCTCCTGCCGGGGCTCACAGTCTGGAACAACAGCAATGGCATGTCTGGGTAAACAAGAACCTCCCTGCCACCGTCCTTGAGCATACTGAAGTACCTCTCGAGCGCCTGAGGTTACCCACCATATCTGCGGAGTGGCTAATGGAATGTCAAACCAAATTGAATCTTTAGGTTCTTATCAAATCTTCAGTAATCGTTTGCGGTTCTGGAATCACTTCCAGTTCTACCATACTCCCACTACTTTTTTCTGAAAAAATCCATTTTTGTTAAAAATGTGGCGAGTCAAGAACAATATCACTATTGATCTTCCAGATGGTAGAAAGCCAACCCTCGTCATAGCCTGGGTCAACCCACAAACAGCCATTACAGAAACGTGCCTTGAGTTATCCAGAGTCTGGTTTTAAGTATAAGCCGGACAACTCCCCGTACCTTGACAATGTCAAGATATGAACTGTTCTATATCTAATATAGAACCAGAGGCACAGATTTAATTGAACCAGATTCAAATCATGCAGCTGTCTCCAGTGCATGTCAACTAAATGGAAAGAGGCCGATCAACATTACTCAACTTAGGAGTACTTCCAATTATGAGTAACCTGAAAGACAAGCAAGTTCTCTTAATCATTACTATCAACTGAATACCATTCACAAGTATCCACATCTTCGATCACCTTGAAGAATTTCGATACTTGCAATACCTGGTTCTCTACTTTAATCTTATACTTATAACTTCTCAAAACTCAGACCTTGTGTTTCCACGAAACACATGTCTAAGAACTAGAGAAGTTGCAAGTATACAGAATATAGTGCGAGGACCAACCCCTCTGTCCTAATGGACAATTGACAACATACAATACTCTGTATAAGTCCTTTGAGTCTGATAACTCATTCCCTGTGTGTCGTAGGTTGAAAACTGTACTTATGGTTAAGAAGAATTACACCGCTGTTTAATGCTCCTTACCTAACCATCCACTGATATAGGTAAATGTCATCGACATAATTTCAAAAAGTTATATCTCACTCTATAAAAATAGACGTACAGATATATCAATTTGAAATTGGTGCATAACGTCGGATATTCAAAACCAAATATTTGCCGTCCGGTAAACAGCCCAGTCGATTTCCTCAAATATCACCAATTACAACGAATCCCGATATAATGAGGATGATCACCCAATTCCCAATAACTTACTCCCACTCATCATCTGCAAAACCATACAGATGTGAGAATCATACGTGGTAAATACATACCCTGGAGCAAGTGTCTAATTGGGAAATCAGTTTTCTTTTAATAGTACAAAGTGAATCTGAAACATTGAAATGTTTCGATGGGGTATCCCGGTATTCCTAGTAATGCCTCTTCCATTATCCAGGTTCACAACTGTAACCGTATATTTCTTTGCCACCTCTCAAAATCTCTTTATATGTCTCTAGTCGTTACCTTCTGCACACCCCTTTAGGCTAAATGGTTTTCTTCCTTCCCTACCGTTCGGCACCAGCCTATGGTTTGGAAGAAGACTATCCAATAAGCATAATGGGTGTACTGTCCTAATCCTAGGAGCACTCGCAATGCGGGAGAAGGTGAAGATAAAAGACAACCGAATAAACCTTATTCCTATTTCTCCTGAACCAGAATCCATCCCCAAACTGGAACAAGTTCCTTTCGAGTTTGTATATAACCATACGATGGCGTATCCAATAAACTGTGGATCTTCGTAGTGACACGGAGTGTCCTAGAGAAATACAAAGGTGATTTAGGATTGGCGAGAAAATACTTGATTTGGTCGTGAATAGCAGTCGCAATATACTTTGCCCTCTTATTAATCCTTTGATATGTCTTTACTTAATTTCTTCTATACACCATCGTTATGCTAATTGGTTTTCTTCATTCCCCACCGTTCAACACCAGCCTAAGGTTTGGAAGAAGACTATCCAATTTGCGTAATAGGTGTACTATCTCCTAAACCAAGGAGTACTCGCAACCTGAGAGAAGGTAAAAGGAAAAGACAACTGAATAGTCCTATTCGTTTTCTCCAGAATCGGAAACTATCCTCGAATAAAATCCTTCGAGTTCGTATATAACCATACGATGGTTTTATCCAATGGAAGTGGACGTTCGTAGTAATACGGGGTGTCCGGGAGAAAAGGGTAAAAGTAGGAGTGGCAATGAGGTATGCAACTCTGACAATCCAAAAGCCAGTGTATTAAGAAGGTTCAGTCAACCTTGTCACTGAGTCATAGTCTAGGGTCGGGTCAATGGTCGCTACCAAAGAGATAGAGAAAAGAAACACTCAGCGTGCACTCTAACCTAGATCAGAATGGTTATCACTTTATCTAATCAGGAAACCTCCCACTGTAACGTCAAATTCTTCTCCAAACCTGAAAGAAGAATTAGTCGGGATCACCCGAGGAGTAAACCAACTCATCAGTGGGAATCGGGATCCAACTATCATCGCATGATAACGTGACGGAATCCGCTCACGTTATCACACTCCAGAAGGTATGCACATATCTGGCAAGTTTCGGTTTCTTTAGAAACTCCCGATGTTGATTTTTACCCCATGCTCTTATGACCTTGACTTTGGCCAACATATCATAAGTCACATGTCAAGTTCTACCCGTCATTCTCCAGGTTAATTTCAACCCACCCGTACATACCCTTGACTTTGGCCAAAATAGTAGTACGACTGTCCCAAACCAACGCATCTATCTATGCTGCATATGAATACCCAATAGCTACCAATCACTGTGCCTTGACTTTGGCCAACATACACAGCTTGAATACTTATTGACTATCCATATGAAACGACGGAGAGCTACGAATGGTTTCTAGCGAAAACCTTTATCGTAATGAACATGATATCGTTGAAGGAACTGGATAGCTTTATAAAAATATAGTGACGAAAACCTTTGCTAAAGAGGTCACTCCCGGTGAAGGGATCTCGGCTCTTTCCCCGTAGAATGAGGTGCAGGATATTCCAACTGAATACCACGATGCAAAGCAAAAGTAATCGGCTATAGTGAAGTTATTGCCCTGACGCAAACTTCTGTCCAAGGGGTCACTCCCGGTGAAGGGATCTCGGCCCTTGCCTCGTCGACTGAGGAGCTGGATATTCATAACCGAATATCACTATGCAAAACAAAAGAGAACGCCCTTGCAATAATAGCTTTTTGAAAAGTGTTCCAACAACATCAGAATAGGTTTGTTTAGCTTGCATTGATCCGAATCAACGCAGTCCCATCAATTATCACACCAATAAAGAACGGAAATAATGATGTACGTATATGCCATCCGCATTCGCCACTGGGTCCCGTCATCACCCGTTAGGTTACTTAACTAACGACAGAGCGGGGACTGGACTAGCGCGGATGCAAAACATATACAACATCTACTTGTATATATATCAATATATAATATCGCTCAAGGCGTGATAAAATGCAACAACACAGAAATGTAACCAGCATCACAGAACAATACAGATATCTGGGATCCCCGGGTTTCATAGAGCCGCTATTGAAACCCGACGTTCCCCTGGTCGTGTGGGTAGCCTGTGCAATGAAATCCTAGACCCCTACGGGCGTGGCAAGTTACCCGCCAAAACCTGAAGCGAGGCAGCCCCCTTCAGCGACGTGAATGGACCATCCAGCACTTCATGGATTCCGGTAACTTGGGCCCCCCTCCTGGGTCAACCTGTACCCCCTACGAGTGCGGCGAATAGCCCGCCAATTCTAGAGTGAAGCCCCTTCCGTCTCAAAGCCATGAGATGCGGGCCCGTTGCCCTCTAGAACCCGGCTATCCGTGCACCCCACCGCGGGGTAATCCTAGTACAGAAAGTAAAATATACATACAACGGGTACATCGACCTCAGCCAGGTCGTGCCCCAAAAGAATAATATACAAACAGGCGGTGACGGCAGTCCACATGTCGGACGCTCGCCCCGCAATATCAAATGTACATAATAAACCAAACTGTACTAACATTGCATCCAGGCTATCCCCCACGACCAATCTGCAACATCACAGCACAACACAGAACATCAACGTGAATGTCACGTTCGCAAATCCGTCTAATAAAGCTATAGCAGATAGACTGGATTTACCGATCGAGTGACATTCACGGTCGCAGATATAATGTAAATACTATGAACTAACATATTTAAAATTTTCGATCGACTGAATTTTCCGAAGTGGGCCCCAAGCACAACTGTAACACTCAAAGAAAATCTGGTCCCAAACAGAATATCCCAAAACCCCTATTTCCAACCCAGAAGCCTACTGTGAAAATTTGGTATGGCGTTGACTTTTCTCCACCGCGGAACCGCGGCCAAACAAGGGGTTAGGCCGCATTTCAGCGGTCGTACTAAAGCATCACCTTACCAATTTTTTGCAGAATGCTTACAATTCCCTGCACACATGTTTCTGCAATGTACTGAAAAAAATTTCGAGCCAAAACAAAATCGACAGAAACCTGATGCACTAGAAAATACGGTTTTTGGGATTTTTGTTCGATCGAGTTCTAAACATACTAGAGCAAGCTAGACTAGGTTAATGCCGCGGCTCTGATACCATTGTAAGTGCACTGCGGTGCCCCGGCCATCAATCCGACGCCGGAATGCGGAAACGAAATTTTTCTAAAAACTAGAAACCGGCACCACCGCGCACAAAAATCCCGGATCGGGCCATTAACCTAACTCTAGCAAATACGAAAATGGGGTTGAGAGGCTATACCAAGCGATCTGTGTCCTTCGATCTTCGCCTCCACTCCGATCTCCTCGCGGAATCTCCGGTCATCGCCTCCTTGTCGGAACGGGTACCACATCGCCGGGTTCTTTTACGGGCTCCCACCTCTGGACCGAGGCAACTCGGGCACGAAGTTGGCGAGTCGGCGTGCCCAAGGGTGCTGTAGGATCAGTGTAGAATGCTTTGTCTCTTGCGGGTAGTGAAGTTGCCATAGTGATGGAGGAATGAAACAATGGAAATGAGCTTTTGGAGATGTATTAGGAATTTTGCAAGCAAGCCAAAAATGAGATGATAGATTTTCCCTGATACAAAAATGAAACCTCTCACCTCACCCAAAGTGGCCGGCCCCTCTCAAATATGGGAGTGGGAAAAAAATCCATGAAGGGAGGTGAATGTAGGAGCCAAAAGGGGTGACAACAACCAAATGTGATGATAACAATATCAAATCAATTTCTAATCAACTATAATCTCATTAATGCAAGAAATGATCACAAGAAAAGCAAAGACGGTTTACCCATCATAATCCCTCATTTCACAAATAACCCCTCCACAAATGCTAATTTGCGAACTTGCAAATTCGCCCCTCCATCAGAAAAATCCGGCCGTGAAAGAACAAAGGAAAACTGGCCGGAACGAAATGCAAACTGGCAACTTCAGAAAACTGATCTCGTAATAAATTACAGGAAAACACCGCGGCTGCTTATACATGCCCGCATTTGTATTGCGACCGAATACAAATGCAAAGAGACAAAATCTACACTGTACAATACTAGGATCCGGCTTAAACCAAAGCTCGCTAGTATTATCCGTCCGATCATGATCCGTGCAATAAAGCACGTATAAGATCGAACCCTGCCATATCTCCATACGGCCTCTACAGCGTTTCGCCCGAAACTTGAGAAACTGGTCTGTGGGGGACTCTAAAGACTCGTCAATACTTTAGTTGTGGATTTAACAATTAGCACGTCAGAGGTATTAGCCTATACGTAACGGGCTACCAGGTATTGACCAAAAGGAAAGTCGATGAGCGAACTCATCCTGACACCCTACTGAGCCTGTCAGTGAAAATATCCGTACAGTCCGGTCCATTCGTCTATGAGCATCGCATGGCGGGTCTAGGGGTTGGTAAAAGTCAGACCCCCAAAAGCGGTACAAGTCGTGTCAGAGTGTAGCCCAGAACACCCTGAGATACAACTTGAATACCTACCAGTAAATCTCCTGCCTTGGCCAAGTACTTTCATGTACTGGCTCTCCTAGACACAGCGCGACCTCACACCCAATACCGGGAGAGACGAACTCCTGTAGATCCGCTCACTGCCTCCATGTGGCTTAGGACTGTACCCAACTAAAACCTGTTTGCACGTCTCCTTTGAGCATGGTAGGGTAGTAATCAAAGCACAGTGGGAACTCACACGAGACAAACTGATATCAGGTATAATACCAACTGATCTCAGGTCGATGAACTAACCTGTACACATGTCACCAGAGAACTGCTATCTGATATCAGGTATAATACCAACTAGCATGTTCCCGGCGAGTCCTGTCCGGTGTACTCATAACCCAATGAGCACCTGTATACATCTTAGGTGAACCAAATGACACCAGTGGCTTGTGAGACCGGCCACCGCCCCTCGTCGGGGTCTCGACTGTATACAATAGTCTACTCTGGAGTATCGATGCCCTGTCTCGAAACTCCCACGACTAGGGACCTTTTAAGGATGTGCTTATAGACCCCAGCTCCCACGTATATGATCGCTCTCATACTGATGGTAGTCAAGCAAGAATCATAGGGGCTCTATCAACGTGCAATAGTGATCAGTAATGTCACCTAAAGCAGTACACGATGATAAAGATAAACCAGATAGCATACTGTCATTTTGAGTAAGACTGTCCTACTGGGACAGGTCCTCCCTCAATCATTGCAATCATGTGCTTGTGATCCAATAATTGACTATGAGGGCACTATCTCCAACAGTGGTTCCCTTTCCGATGAGGAGACCGAGACCGGAGATGCCGCGAGGAGCTTGGGATGGTGGCCAATGACCGAAGGACACGGATCGATCGGTATAGCTTTCCAAACCTTTCTCTAGTTGCTAGTTGTAGGTTAATGGTTCGATCCGGGTTTTAAGCATACGATAGCGCCGGTTTCTAGTTTGAAAAAGTTTTCGTTTCCGCATTTTGGCCTCGTACAGACGGACGGGGCGCTACCATAGAGTTACACTTGCCTATTTAAGGTAGACAATTTAATAAACGGTGTTATCAACACGGTAATCATCTTTGAAAATGACACAAATCCTGCCGCCCATGTGCAGCGGTTACCGATAACATCAAAACCTAATTCATGTCTTCAATTTCCTTTTCTAACTGTTCTGACATAGACTGAGTCTCGTTATAATGAATCTGACTTGAATATGTTTCAAGTACAATCTACAATATAACAATTCAATATGAATCCATGAATACATATATTCAATCTATTCTATCTGTATTGACCGAACCGAACCATGGATATACATCCATTTACATGATTTTTCAGTTACATCCATGATTCTACGGTTACATCCGTTACAGATATTTTGGTTTCGGTCAGTCATCCAATTATACAATCAATTCAGTTTACAATACAACACAATCAAAACACTACGAGGTTTAAGGGGTAGACTGGTACGGAAGGTGTTAAAAGTGGCACGAGTCTGCAAGATTTAAGACACCTAACATGAATCCAATTGCCGTTGTTCTGGTCCTTCTAACGGAGCCTTGTACTCTATATTCCGTTTGCCCTGGTCTGTAGCATATAGAGACCCCTCTCGTATACACTGGAATTCTTCTGTACCAAGCTACAAACAACAGCATTAACACAATATTATAACAATATACTACAACTTTAAAAGCTACCTTCTTATTCTGTCTATTCTCTTTCTCCCTTATCTTTGGGACTTACCGAGCGACCTGTTCGCTGATGACATTCTATTCTTTCTTCTTTGAATGTCGTCAGGTGATCTGGACACATCAGAGATCGAGCCCAGCGCTGAAGACTTGGACCAGTTCAGTGAAGACCCCGAGCTCTAGTACATTGTACATTTCCATTTCAGTACTCTTCTTTTCTGTTATGCCATTGTTTAGGCATTGCTTTTTATCCAGTTGTATTTACTTTTCATGCATTGTACAAAAGAATGTTAATAAATAAAGTTGTTGTTCAGTTGATATCTCTTGTCTCTTGTGATTTTACTTTTATATTGCTTAGATACGCTTAGCGTATTTACTTCACAGTAATTACGTAGCGGCCTCGTCGCGTCCTCTGCCCGTATATTAGGAAGCGGGGCGTGACAATGTGAGATGAGAGTTTTTATTTTCATTCATGTAAAATTCATTTTATATAATATTCCTTTATTGGGGCACTTCCGGGTTGAGGATGATGTCACCATTGTTGTATATTATTTACTTTTCTGTATTAGAATAGACCCAAGGTGGGGAGCATAAGTAACCGGGTTCTAGAGTCCAGTGGGAGACCATCTCGAGGAGTCGAGTCCGGGTCTCATAACTCTAGAATTGGTAGGGTTGCTTTCCGCTATCGTAGGGGTCTATGGATGTGGGTTTGGCTATTCATCGCGACCGTTGAATCCGTGTTTTTTACAGGATTAATAAAAAACACGAACCTTCTAGTATATCCAATATTTCATATGTTATCTTCTGCTACTGATATTCTGTGATGTGATCACTTTATATGCTGAGACGAATGCTTTATTATTATATATATGATATATAATAAATGTTGCTTATGTTTTTCACCGGCACTAGTCCCGCCCCGATATGCCGTTAGTTAAGTAACCTAACGGTGCATAACGGGGCACTGTGGCGAATGCGGATGGCATAAGCATACGTTGTATTTTCGTTTCTTCTGTGATGCTTAGGAAGCATAAATGATGGGACTTCATTAATGACATTAATGAAAGAAAAGAAACCTAAAAGATATTGTAGAATCAAATTTTGAAAAAGGGTGGCTCTAGTTTTTGCTTTGGATAGCGATATTCCTAGTAGAATATTCAGCACCTTATCCGATAAGGAAAGAGACGAAATCCCTTCATCGGGAGTGACCTCTTTAGCAAAAGCTAGCAGATGCTACAAATCACTCGGTTTTGTTTTTGATTGCTTCTATAGTTCTTGCTTTGCATAGTGGTCTTTGTTAAATATCCTGCACCTCATTCGATAAGCAAAGAGCCGAGATCCCTTCACCGGGAGTGACCTCTTTAGCGAAAATAGTAAAAGCCTAAAAAACACTCCTTTTCAAAATCACTTGTTTCTACAATGATATCAAGTTCATTACGCAAATGGTTTTATTAAAAACCTATCGTAGGCCTCCGACATTTCAGATAAGTAATAATTAGTATTCGTGCTACGTTTGTTGGCTTTCGTCAAGGCGTAGTGTGCGGTAGCTATTTACTGCTTATCTGCTGCATATGATGCGATTGGATTAAGGTAGTCGTACGGTTTTGTTGGCTTTTGTCAAGGGTCGTGCGGGTGGGTTTAATTCAATCATGAAATGTACGGGTTGAACTTGACTAGCGGACTATGGTTTGTTAGCTTTCGTCAAGGTCATTGGACGTTAGGGGAAAAAGTATTATCGAGAATTTCAAGTGTTGAAATTTACAATGAGATTGCACACCTTCTATGAGATAGTTGGATCCCGATACCCACTACGAGT
Source organism: Agapanthus africanus (assembly GCA_030015575.1). Taxonomy (NCBI): domain Eukaryota; kingdom Viridiplantae; phylum Streptophyta; class Magnoliopsida; order Asparagales; family Amaryllidaceae; genus Agapanthus; species Agapanthus africanus. Next base: position 456,011,363 of record JASDDO010000014.1, on the reverse strand, counting down.
AAGAGTTACTCCTGGGAGAGTTTTACACATCACAATTAACCGATCAAGTATCAAGTAGGTGTCTAGAAAGGTGTTAACGGGGTTACGCCCCTGGAAAAATGAGGTTTATTTTAATTAGGTCCATGCGAAGGCACGGGGAACCTCCCTCAAAGTACCAACACTAGCCTGGCTGAAAGATTGGCGAACTTGTAAGGTGTAATTAATCCCGGCTAGTCTTACCTTTTAGGGTTTGAAGGAAGATTTGATAAAAACATTGGGAGCCATCCTGATTAGATAAGATAATAAACCAATCTAATCTTGCAAGAGCATACGCTAAAGTGTTTTCTTCTCTCTCTCTCCAGGTAGCGACCATGTCAGGCCTTAATCAAGATAATAATATGGATGTATTGACTGAACCCGCTTGTTAAACTGAGCTGGGGAACGTTGGTTCCGTTCTTTCTTAGAATTGTTATAAGACTAAGCAGGGAATAGGGACATATCCGGATTCCCACGCTACCCAAATGAAGAATAAGCATATTGATGCATCGTCTTCGAGTGTGTTAGTTACCGAGAACTGTTTCTAAGTACACTCTACGTCCTGGGTATTAGATACCGGATCGGGATCCCACATATGTAATATGTTACATGGGCTAAGGAAAGGTAGGGAACTGGGAGAGGGTGATCATTCCATAAGAGTAGGGAATGGTGCAAATGTTGAAGCCAAAGTAGTTGGCGAATATCACCTTGTATTACCAAATAGTAATACATTGATTCTGAACGAATGCTATTACATTCCGACCCAGATATGCAATCTTATATCAGTTTCTTTATTGAGTAAAGAAGGATATAATTTTGTAGTACATGATAATGTTATGAATATCTTCCTGAATCAAAAATTGATTGGATAAGGCTCGTTAAATAATGACATATACGTTCTAAATCAAACCACCGTTCTTAATGTACAAAACACACACAAGAGGAAGAGTTCAGAAATGAACGAATCCTTCTTGTGGCATTGTAGACTAAGTCATATCAATGCGACACGACTAGCTAAGTTACATAAGGATGGATATTTGAATCCATTCGAATTTTCATCTTATGACACTTTCCATTCATGTCTCAAAGGCAAGATGACCAAAACTCCGTTTAGTGGACACGGAGAAAGAGTTATGGAACTCTTGGGACTGATACATAGTGATATATGTGGTCCCATGTCTACACATGCCAGGAATAGTTCCTCGTACTTCATTACATTCACTGACGATCTCTCAAGATACGGACATGTGTTCCTGTTGAAACACAAGTCTGAAGCTTTTGAGAAATTCAAAGAATATAAGCACGAAGTCGAGAACCAAACGGGTAAAAATATTAAAATCCTTCGAACTGATCGAGGAGGAGAATACTTGAGCACAGAATTCCGTGACTATCTAAAAGAGAATGGGATTCTCTCTTAGCTTACCCCTCCGTATACACCACAGCACAACGGTGTATCGGAACGGAAGAATCACTCCCTATTAGATATGGTGCGCTCAATGATGAGCACCACTGAGTTACCTATTTCCTTTTAAGGGTATGAGCTTGAGACAGCAATGCACCTATTGAATATGGTCCCTACCAAATCAGTGCCTACCACTCCATATGAGATATGGAAGGGGAAGAGACCATGTCTTAATTATGTTAAGATATGGGGTTGTCCGGCCTATGTCAAAAGGCATAATCCGGACAAACTTGAGGCAAGGTTTGTTCTATGCAAGTTTGTAGGATATCCCAAAAACTCACAAGGGTATATCTTCTACCACACCGAGGAATAAAAGGTGTTTGTTTCTCGACATACCACCTTTTTAGAAAAGGAATTTCTTGTGAAAGAAATATGTGGCGAGGGGCTAGAACTGAAAGAAGTTCCAGCTACACAAACTGCAACAGAAGATTTGGTGGAACCAGAGGATTCAATAGTCTCCAACGAACCCCGACCTCTCCGCCGATCTAGTAGGGTTCCTCATCCACCTGAGAGATACTACGGTTTTCTCATTGATGGTGGGAGCGAGGACTGCATCATGGAATATGATGACCCAACTAGCTTCGAGCAGTCCATCACGAGTGGGGACTCTGTGAAATGGCTGGATGCAATACGATCTGAGATGGAATCCATGTACACCAACAATGTATGGACTTTGGAAGTTGCTCCTGAAGGGATAAACCCCATTGGGAGCAAATGGATCTTTAAGAAGAAACTTGGTGTAGATGGAAAAGTTGAGACTTTCAAAGCTAGACTTGTTGCAAAAGGTTTTCGTCAACGACCAGGTGTGGATTATGATGAAACCTTTTCTCCAGTGGCTATGCTTAAATCCATCCGGATCCTAATTACCATTGCTGCATATCATGACTACGAAATCTGGCAAATGGATGTTAATACCGCCTTTCTAAATGGTGATTTAGTAGAGTGTGTGTACATGACTCAGCCAGAGGGCTTTGTAGACAATGGGCGCAGCGGGAAGGTGTGCAAGCTGCTTAAATCCATCTACGGGTTGAAGCAGGCATCACAGAGTTGGAACATCTGTTTTGATGAAGTGGTCAAAGAGTTTGACTTCATCAAAAACATAGATGAACCTTGTATATACAAGAAGGTGGTAGAGAGTAAGGTTGTCTTCCTCGTATTGTACGTGGATGACATACTCTTGATAAGAAATGATATTCCTATGCTGCACTCGGTTAGGCTCTTCATATCACAAAGATTCTTAATGAAAGATCTAGGTGATGCCTCCTACATCTTGGGAATTAAGATCTATAGAGATAGATCTAAACAGATACTGGGATTGTCCCAATCCAGGTACATTGATACCATACTAAAGATGTTTAATATGGAAGAATCCAAGCGTGGGAATTTACCCACGATCTCTGGACTCACTCTCTCCAAAGAAATGTCTCCCAAGACTGATTTGGAGAGAGCTCGCATGAAAGGGATACCCTATGCTTCGGCAGTAGGCTCTATCATGTACGCGATGCTATATACCAGACCCGATGTAGCATACTCACTAAGTGTAATGAGTACGTATCAAGCAGATCCTGGAGAGAGTCACCGGACAGCTGTGAAGAACATTCTCAAGTACTTGAGAAGGACTAAAGAGATGTTCTTGGTGTATGGTAACGGTGAACTCCAAGTGGAGTCCTTTACCGATTCGAGCTTCCAGAGTGATAAGGACGACTCTAAGTCGGTCTCGGGATTTGTCTTTACCCTCAATGGACGGGCGGTTTGTTGGAAGAGTTCCAAACAGGAAACCGTGGCAGACTCGACGATGGAGGCTGAATACATCGCTGCCAACAATGCTTCCAAAGAGGCTGTCTGGATGAAGAAGTTCATAAATGAACTTGGTTTCGTTCCGTCCATCGAGCATCCAATACCTTTGTATTGCGATAACAATGGAGCGATGGCTTTGGCCAATGAACCCAGGTCCCATCAGAGATCCACGCATATTCTGAGGCGGTATCACCTGATCCGGGAGATAGTTGATCGCCGGGAGATTGAGGTCAGGAGAGTTGACAGGAAGAAAAACACAGCGGATCCACTCACGAAGGCCATACCCCAGATACAATTTGAGAGACTATTCAGGATGTTGGGTATGAGATACTACAACAACCGGCCTTAGTGCAAGTGGGAGATTGTCAGTTATGTTTATGCCCTAGAGGCCATTACTGTATATATGATGTATATCATAGTGGATGCTTGGATATATAAAGAGAGGACTTTCCTGCTCGACATGATAGTATGCTATCTGGTTGCTCTTTGTCTTAACATGTAGACTTGTATTGTGATACTGTCTTGCTCTCATATATTGATAAAGACCTTAGGATGTATACTTGACAACTATGACTATGATAGAGATCATACTAGTGGGGCTAGGGTAGTCCACAAGTACATCCTATAATTGTTCCTAGTCGAGGGTAGTCCATAGTAGACTAGCGTATACGCTTCTTGACCCATATGATGGGCGATGGATGATCACATATCCTTTGGTGTTTGACATCAGAGATAGTATACGGGTGCTCAGTGGAGACTGGGTATACTGAACGGACTCACCGAGAACTCCTAGTTGGTATTATACCTATTTTCAGATAGCAATTCTCTGGTGACACTGGTACAGGTTAGTCTGTAGACCCGAGTTCGTCATAGAGTCTTGTGTAATTCCCACTGTGCTTTGATTTCCACCTTACCATGTTCAAGAGAACGTGCGAAACGGTGGCTTTTGGGAACAATCCCGAATCATATGGAGGCAATGAGCGATAGGAGGGGTTTCGTCTCTCCCGGTATTGGGGGTTTGTAACGTTTTAGAAATCGTTTTGCGAATTTTCCCGTTTTAGGGCAAAATTGTCGGTTTTTCCCGTTTTAACCCGATTTCGATCAAACGACAGTATAAGCTTACCGACACCTAGTTTGGCTAAAATAAAGCTTGTGCGCGAACTTTGGTAGTATTTGGGAGGTTTTGGTTCAGATAGATTTTTTCCAAATAAAATATTATTTTAAGCGGTATTTTGTGTACGTAAATCGGGAAAAAATTTCTTTTGTGAATAAATTAATTTTGTCACTAGAATTATTTTAGAAGGTTCTTTTTAAATATCTAGATTTTTTTTGGTGACTAATGGTTTCTTTTTAAAAAGAAAAGAAAAGGGTATAAAGGTGGTATTTTTCATTTAATGTTGCATTTATTGCTTAAGACTAGAAAATTCTTCATTTTAATTACACAAAACCCCCCTCTCACCACCTTGGTCGAGCCTCATCCCCCCATTTCTGTCCTCAAAAATTCCAAGCTCATTTCTCACTCTTTTTCAATCAAAAACACAAAAAGAATTCCAAAAATAAATCCAAAAATTCCTATATAAAAATTAAACCATCTTTCCTTCACTAATCCTTCATGGATCTTCTTCAAAGCTTGATTTTTGGAGGCTAAAATGATGGATCTAATTTCATATAGGTGTTCTTGAGGAGGTATAATTTCTTACCTTAATCCATAATTAATTGCTTTAATCTTAAACTAGCTAATTTAGTTAGCTATTTATATGCTTAGTTTAGCTTTTAATTCATGATTAATTCATTATATTTGGTTTAAGAAATTAATGTTAGGGTTAAATTTTTCTTAAGTGATTAGTGTTTAATTGAAGTGCTAAATTGTGTTTTGGAAAAGATTAATCTAGTAGAAAGTGTTAAAATTTGCTAATAAGCATTTTGTTTAATTAAGCAAAGTTGCTTACTAGATTTTTGCTAAAACATAATTAGCGAGTGTTAAAAATATAGGATTGGTTTAGATAGCTTAGTTAAGCTATTTTTAATCGTTAGATTTGCGTTATCTTGAATCTAGTGCGAAATTTTGCGATAGGTTGCTTACTAGATTTCGGGGGTTTTCCGACGTAGGGTTCGTTTGGTAGTTGCGAGGTTATTTCTAGTGTATTCCTCGTAATTTTTGTGTTGTGTTGCGCGATCGGGACGATCGGGGTTCAGATTTGGTGTTTTGTAGTTTAGCGACCACAATTAGGGTTTTGGCCGGTATCGTGCGCGATAGATGCGCTAAGCGCGCAGTGTAATTTTCCGGCCGTTTTCGTCGCGTTTCGTTGTCTTTTCGTCATTATAGGATATTTAGCTTATGTGTTGTATTTATGAAATTTTAGGTTCGCAAGCAGGGATTTCAGGTGCTGCGGACAAGGGGAAGCAGGTGGTCGGATTTTCATAGCTCGAGACCATCGGTGAGTAGATTTAACATCTACGGGGAAATCGCCTGTATGGCGTTATGCGTCCGGGCGAATATGATATGATAGTTGCATGTATTTGCATATTAGTTACTTTCATATGAATGTCATTGCATAGCATTATCTGTTGTACTTGACTCGTACCTTTAGATATAACACATTACTGACGGTTCATGTTGCACGAGCACTAAATTGTATGCTACACACACACCGTCTGTAATTGCCATGACACACACAAACACCTACATATGTGATATGATAGTGGATAGGAATGATTGGAGTAGTAACTCTTATTCTATTGTGCATATGAAATACTGTGGACACATACATACGTGATATTGCATTGGGCAGGAATAGTTAAGGTAGTGAACCTTATTCCACTTCACTTATATCTTGCTATATTTACTTATACATCATGCATACATATTGACATGTACACCCTCGTACTTGATTACATGTAGATACTTAAACCTTACTACACTTACATGTACACTTCATATGATACTGCATTTATTTTCGAAGGAATTGGGAACCGCATGATATGTTTTAAAGCTAGATTCAATTTAAAGAGCGGTTTTTCCTTTATATGCTCATATTGATGTTTTATGTTGCATATATCAGCTTTATATGGATTTTACGCATTGAGAAATGGATTTCATATGATTTATGGATTTAAGAACCGTGGGGGATATTTTCAAGAAAACTATGTATTGTTTGAAAACCCGGTTTCTCTTGATATGATATTTGATGTGTCCACCATGTGATTTCTCGGTTCTGAGATTTGGCTTGTGATACCCGATTCGAGGAGCGGGACGCACCGTCTACGGGTACATGATGGACCCGGTATGGTACCCCGGGGTGAGTGGTGATTTCGTGGTGTAGACGATAAGACTTACGGTGGGACCACTACCTACCGGTGATTGTATTTGGACTCGGCGGTTATCATGGAGATACCGACCGGAGTGAGGTATGACATATCGTCAGGGCCAGTCATGGTGACAGCGCCTGAGTTATGAGGATTTACGTGTTGATGCTAGACACGGGTTTCATGATGTTTCGAGTGTCGGTGTTTGACACTCAGGTTTTCGTGAGACATACAGGATGTGAGGGCCGATCTGAGGATGCGGTGCCTGAGGATTTGGGATTTGATGTGTCAGTGAGGGACACTGTTGTTTTTCCATGCTGATGATTTTTTCATGAGATTTTATATTATATCATCCCACACTCAGGATTATGTTGATATGCATTGTTTCATATAGTTGTAGTACCCTGATGATGTACCTTTACATGATTGTTGCATATTCACCTATCATACTTATGCTATCGGATTACTTGTGATAGATAGATCGCTGTTCGTGCATACTTGCGATTACTGTATGATGTTATTTACTATTCACGAGTTGGCAACTCACCCCCGTTGTGCCACAGTGTTGTGCAGGACTTACCCTCTGAGTAGTCGCGGCAGGGCATCTTATCATCTCTACTTTTGCGGATACCGCTACGGTTGGCTGTGAAGCCTTGCTTTTAGGTGGGTTGCGGTTATCTGTTGTACTTTGTATATTTTTTTTGTTGGATCTAGTATTCTCCATCTACCACTATGTTGTATATGACTTAGAGACGACTTGTGAGGATTCAGTGTTACATTTTGTGGTGACTTTGGGTGCCGTGCTCGTGGGAGCCGGTTTTGTTGAAAAGTTTTACTTCTTTATGCAGTTTTCTTTATATTTATTCACTTCGGCGTCGTATATATGTTGTGGTGGTTGTCTCCGCCGTTGGGCGTGATTTGGTCCCGTTTGGGATGCTTTTATTATTATCTATGTTGTACCCGTTTTCGGGGTTTGTTTTTAGAAATAAGGTGCTGCCGAAATTTTTAAGAACGAAAACTAAACTTAAAGATTTTTACTTGAAAATTTCCGAATGTTTAAAACTATGTTTTTCTCCGTTGATCCAGTTTTGGGTGGTTTAGATTTCTGGGTTTCGGCTTACTTAAGTTGCGTACGCCTTTAGACGTTACGTAGTTTAAGTGCCGGTTACGGGAAAAATTTGGGTCGTGACAGGGTTGATGTTGCGCTGTGCTCGATTGGCTATAACAGGAAGTCCCTGACCAAGGCTGATATGGAGATCTACTGGTAATTGTTATCAGTATTTTCTCGACCCGTTATGAGCCTCACATCGGCATGACTTATTGGTTACTGGGGTCTGACGTTTACCACCCCTAGACTGGATATGCGACATATCAGACGAAGAGACCGGACTATACAGTAGTGTTACTGACAGGATTTACAGGAGTATGAGCAGGCTTGCTTGTTGATCTTCTGATCGCTCAATACCCGGGTAGCCGTTACGTCCAGCTAGTACCGCTGACGGCTTGTGGGTGCTTGATATGATCATCACCTACTGTCGGCGTATTGACTGGTCTTTAGAGTCCTACATAGAGGTCTCCTGGCTCAGTAGAAACGAAGTAGGAGCACATATGTGATATGTGCGGGACCGATATTAATACGAGTATGTGATACCGTATTCTATTCTCGCGATATTGCTATCGGTCGGTTATATGTGATATAGCCGGGTTATCGAATCAAGTGTTGATTCGATAAGAAGATACATATGATATTAGTCGGTTATATGTGACATAGCCGGATTATTAAATCAAGAGTTGATTTGATAATTTAATGTATAATTGTATATGTGATATACTAATTTACATTAACTAATATTAGCTCACTTAAGCATTCTTTTTCCTCACTTTTTGCACACTAAATATATATGTGATATATATTTTTGTGTCATTCTAGTTTATACATGCAACACGGGTGTATGAGACTTACACCATATATGAGATAATATTAAGGTTTTTATTTATTTAAGTAATTCAAAATTGTGTGGAATTTGTCACGGTTGCAAGCTTTGGAAGCTTGTGGATAACCATTGACTTAGTCCACCATTTTTGTTTTGCCTTAGAAATTTATACACCTAACCATTATCTATAACTAGGGTTATGTCTCTGCAAGGGTTATATGAGATATTTTCTCACCCACAGTTGCCATTCACTCTCACAACATTATCTCTCTTCATCTTCTTCTTCATCAAGAGCTTTGCTCTCTAGGTTTTAGGAGGTGAGGAAAATTAGTGAGAAAAAGATTTCTAAAGTGAGCAAAATTCCTAATTCATCATCCTTTACTAAATTAGCCATTTAGTTTAGTGTGTTAGCTTCACTAATCCCTAATTAGTGAAGAGGTAGCTTGGGTTAGTGTCTCCTCGAAGTAGATCATCTTCGGCCTCGACGATCTTCAAGCAAGTTTGCATCTTTCACCTTGTGGAGCCTCTCAAGAGTTCGGGAGATCATTACTCGCAGCGAAGGGACCACTACTTGGAGCATTTGAAATGAAAGACTGGTCTACAAAGGTTGTATTCCATATTCACTTAGTTTTAAAGTTGTTTACATATGTTATTGCCTAAATCTCAAGTTAAGATTCTAGGGTTAGGGTTAAGTAGCATAGCAAATAAAAATTGAAAATGGCATGGACGATGCCCCCCGAAACCTTGCTGTTGTGCAAAGTAACCCTACAGCCATCACCAGAAATCCTCGGCCGGGGTAGACGAGAATTACCGATCTAGGATCGGTAGTTTCTCAGTTGGTGATAAGTTTCATACCGACATTAAATGTCATGTTATTAAGGGTCTGACTTTATCCACCCCCTAGACTCGATATGCGATACTCATAGACGAATGGACCGGACTGTACGGATATTATCACCGTCAGGCTCAGTAGGGTTTCAGGATGAGTTTGCTCGTCGGCCTCCCTTTCGCTCAATACCTGGGTAGCCGTTACGTACAACTAGTGCCACTGACGTGCTTGTGGTTAAACCCACTGCCAGCATATTGACGAGTCTTTAGAGTCCCACACAGAGGGTTTTCCTGGTTCGGGCGAAACGTTGTAGAGGCCGTATGGTTTTATGGAAGGGTTCGATCATATTCGTGCACTTGTGCACGGATCATGATCGACGCTGGAATCTGGACCTAGGACGGCAGAGGCCTTAGTAGTAAGAAGATAGCCCAGTTTGTCATATGTGATAGCCATCTGGACATTCTTGAGCCAATCTTTATAGTTTGGCCCCGTCAATATGTTTTTATCTAAAAGTAACTTAAGGCTGGTTATCTTGGTCGCTGCAATTAGGAGAGAGAGAAGAAACACTTTAGCATGATGCTTTTGTAAGTTTAGATTGGTTTTTAGTTTATCTAAACAGGATGGCTCCCACTGTTTCTCGAATCCTTCTTCAAACCATAAAAGAAGAATTAGTCAGGATTAATCTCACCCTACAATACTTGCTTAACCTTTCAGCCATGCTGGTGTTGGTACTTCGAGGGAGATTTTCCAAAGCTTTCGCTAAGTTCTTTAATTACATAACCTCTTTTACTTGGAGGTGTAGCCCTGCTAACACCGTTCTAGACACCTACTTGGATTATAACATTGATCGTTTAGTGAAAAAATCTCCCGAGGAGTAGAAAATACTCACAGTAAGATCGGGATCCAAATATCATTGTGTGATAACCTTGAAGGAATCCTACCAAAATTTTGACACTCCAAATGGTATGCAACACTAGCAAGTTTCAGTTTCTTTAGAAACTCCCAATGTGGATTTTTGCCCTAAGCTCTTATGACCTTGACGAAGACCAACATATCATAAGTCGCAAGTCAAGTTCTACGCGTCATTATCCAGGTTTATTTGAACTCACCCGTACATACCCTTGACGAAGGCCAAAATAGTCGTACGACTGTACCAAACCAACGCATCTATCTATGCAACAGATGAATATTCAGTAGCTACCAATCACTATGCCATGGCGAAGGTCAAAATACATAGCTTGAATACTACTGAATATCCATTTGAAATGACGGAGGACTACGAATGGTTTTGGCTAAACCGTGAATGTAATTAATTTGATATGATCGAAGGAACCATGATAGCTTTTTAAATGAGTGGTTTAAGCTCCGCATTTAAAAGTTTGCTTTTTGGTAAAAACTGAGTGGTTTTCGAAATTGTTCCAACGATTCTGCTTTGGTTTGTTTGCTTTGAATTAATCAATGCAGTCCCGTCATTTAACCTACCATTGCAGAAAGAAACGAAAATACAACGTACGCTTATTCCATCCGCATTAGCTACTGGGCCCCATCTAACACCGTTAGGTTACTTAACTAAGGCCAGAGCGGGGGCTGGACTACCGCGGATATAAAACATAAGCAACGTTTATTATATAACATATATAATATATCCATTTGTCTCACGCAATAATAGGCATTCCAGATCACAGATGAATATATTGGATATACTAGGAATTCCACGTTTCGTTTAAGCCTGTAATGAAAGACAGATTCCACGGTCGTGATGAATAGCCAAACCCTGCCTTAGACCCCTACGGGTGCAGCAACCTACCCGCCAAATTCCCGAAGTGAAGCAACCTCCCTCAGTAAAATGAGTAGCCCACTCGGAACTTCAAAGAACCCGGTAGTTTGTGCACCCCACCTTGGGTCAATCCTAGGAGCAAAAACAGTAAATGAAATAGTACAACGATGGCTACAACCTCAACCCAGATGTGCCCCGCAAAATAATATTACATCAATATTTCAATTTGCATCGAATGAAAGAAAGAAAACTCTTTTCTCACATCCCCCGGCTATTCAACATCGACGATCTAATATTCCATATCCACAAACAAACAACAGCAGCAACACAGATATGTGCAACCCCCAACTAACTGACATATAGCAATTAGCGGAAGTTTACGAACACATATATCAAACTGAAACTTTAAATGACGTTAAAACCGCGACTTCGAAATACTCCGTATTACCATAACAGAAAGAAAACAGTATATGCAAACTTAGCAAAATCAAACACCTCCTGAAAACCTAAATCAAAGTGACAAGAACACCACAGAAACCTAAACACAAAATTCCATGCAAAAATCGGCCAAGCCGGTTATTTTAAGCTTCTAGCCGGCCTTGGTTTGGAGTTTTTGGTTCATATTTGTATGGTGTTCTAGTGGTAAGAAGAAGAGCACTCTGCAATCGTTTTAAAAAAATTTAGAGCCTCTGAAAAAATCGACAGGAACTTGGATTTATGTTTCGATGTTTCAGAGTTATTTTGGTTTCGTAGTTTTACTTGTCGTTTAATCTATTAGTTAAGGGTTTAGTTGGTTCTAATACCAATGTAAGTCGATGCCGCGCACCCCACGGGTTCGCGGGGAGGCGGAGTTTGCAAAAAACGATTTTTATATGCTTCGCAACACCGACTAAACTTTAGGATCGATACTAAACCCTAACTAACAAAACATCTATGAGGTTTAACTACTATGTAAGAAAGTTATACCTCAAGTATCAAGTCCTTCTTCTTCTTTTACTCCTCCTCCTCTTCTTGTGCTCCTTGAAGAGTGTACGGATTGCACTTCCTCTTCGGCCTCCTCGAGTCAAAGAAGATCCACCCGAGAGTGTCTACTAAGAGCTCATACCTCTAAGATGAGATAACTAAGGCACCTAGTGTGCTAATCTAAGGAACCTAGAGGATGTAGAGAGTTATTATGGATAGATTAGTTTCAATAACCCTAGGTTTCTCAACATATTAGAAAATTAGGGTTTGAGGAAGAAGAAGAGAGAGCTTGAGGAGAGAGGGTGTTTAAGATAATAATGAAATAAATATGGTTACTTGTGATGACTATGAAGCATTCCAAAATATCTCACAAAATATCTATGTCCACTCTTTCCTCAATAGCCATCCATGAGTCACCAAGTAGCCATGCTTCATTTATCATAAAAAATAACACCTCATACCTCCACCTCATTAACCATTTAACCTAAATGGTAATACAAGTAATAAGGTGTCTTCTTCTAAAAGAATTCTTGAGTAAATTACAAGAATACCCCCTCACCGTATATACATACCCATATCCGTATCCGAAAAACACGAATACAACGAGACGAAACTAATCCAATAATCTAATACTAGGATCCGGCTTAAACCAAAGCCCACTAGTATTATCCGCCCGAACATCATACGTGCACAAGTACACGTATATGTTCGAACCCTGTCGTAAAACCATACGACCTCTACATCGTTTCGCCCGAAGCAGGGAAACCCTCTGTGTGGGAATCTAAAGACTCGACAGTACGCTGGCAGTGGGTTTAACCATAAGCACGTCAGCGGTACTAGCTGCACGTAACGGCTACCCAGGAATCTGTCGATAAGAAGGACGATGAGAAAACGCATCCGAACTCCTACTGAGGCTATCTGTGACAATCTCCGTACAGTCCGGTCTATTCATCTAAGAGTATCGCATATCGGGCCTAGGAGGCGGTAGCCGTCAGACCCCTAATAGCGCAATAAGTCGTGCCGGAGTAGAGCCCAAAAATACCCTGAGAAACTACTGGAGTACCTACCAGTAAATCTCGCTTTCCCTGGACAGGGACTTTGTGTAATGGCTTTCAGAACACAGCGCGACATCAACCCCTAATATAGGGAGAGACAAATCCTATATAACTGCCACTGCCTCCAAGTGCTTCTGGAATGCACCCAACTACTACCTGTTTGCACGACTCTTCAGAGCCGTGGTAGGGTAGTAATCTAAGAACAGTGGGAACACACTCGAGGCGAAGTAGCAGTGTCAATTCAACGGACTATGTTGTACTCATGTCACCTGGGAACTGCTACCTGATGATAAGTATAGTACCAACCAACAGTTCCCCATGAGTCCGTACAGTGTAACTCATAACCCAATGAGCACCTGCATACTATCTCCAAGACGACATACTAATGGCTGTGGGACAGATCAACTCCCCTGCTGGGATAAGAAGTGTATACACTAGTCTACTCTGGAGATCGATGCCCTGTCTCGATAATCCTATGACTAGGGACATGTATAAGGATGTGCTTATAGACTACCCATCCTCCACTAGTGTGACTGTCATTACAACGCTGGTAGTCGAGCAAAGATCCTAAGGTCTCTACCAATATGTATTAGCGATACGCTAAAAGAAATATATACACGTATTAAGATAGAAACAAACCAAGTAGCATACTACCATATTGACCAAGACTGTCATAAAATCCTTATATATCCCAAGCTTCCAAAATGTAATATACGAACTAGTACTATACAATAATGGCCTCTAGGGAATATATCACTACATGATTGCCACCATAACGCTGGTAGTCAAGGAAGGATCCTAAAGGCTTTATCAACATGTATAAGCGATATGAAATAACAATTAAAACATATCGCATGTTAAGATAAAGGCAAACCAAATATCATACTATCATATTGAGCAAGATTGTCCTGTCCATACATATCCCTAGCATCCTATACAATGAAGGCCTCTAGGGTATACATTGCTGGGTTCGCTTATGTAACACCTCAGGATGTGTTTAGTGGCTAATTATATTTAATTAAAGTGTTTTTAATAAAAAGTTTACCAAATTGAGTTTCAAATATTTTTCCAAATTTAATAAATATTTTTCTAGAATTTTCTTAGGCTTGCACACACATGTGCATGTAAACTAGGGTTGAAAATGAGGTTATACCATGATTAGCAACCATGGTGGGTTTAATAGTGGGGATTAAGTCTTTTGGGTTTTAATTAAGTCTATTTAGTTAATTGATGGTGGTTTTAATTTGAATTTTTCTTTTGGAGTGTTGACTTGGTGAGAATGAGAGAGAGTGAATGCATCATGGCAAAGTCCATGCTTGCATTTAATGATGAGAGAGAAAGGAGGGGTTGACATTGGGAGTTATCATTTCCTCTCATTCTTGTGCTCATTTCTCTCAACCTCACTCTCACACTCACACACCCACATCCACAGCAAGCACAGCAGCAGCAGAAGCAAGCACAGCAGCAGCAGTGAACAGCAGCAGCAACAGTGAGCAGCAGCAGCAGTGAACAACAGCAGCAGCAGTGAACAGCTGAACAGCAGCAGCAACAGTGAGCAGCAGCAGCAGCAGTGAACAGCAGCAACAGCAACAACTCCAGCTGCGGCTCTTTCCCTCTACTCCTTCTTCTTCCTCCAGCTCCCTAGGGTCGAGTGTGGGGTATACTTCTTAAACTTACCCCCTAGTTTGCTTAATTAGTGTAACTTAACTTCGATTAGTGATTAATGGTGCGTTTTAGTGGGTATGTAGTAATTAGGGGGAACTTTGATCAAGTGATGTATGAATTGGTTTTAGTAAGTTGATGGAGTGTTGTTAGGGCCATGTTAACCTAGCTTAGCCCCCAATTTCACTAAAATACCACCAGATTCCTATTTGATGCATATTCATCATTTTTGAGCAAAATCTAGCTTTCTGCAAACTGCTATCGACCCAGTGAGTTCAGACTAAAATTAAGATGACTGCAGTATAGTTGTTCGGAGTTGATCCCATGTGTAGAACACGACCCCCAAATTCCGTACTATGACCGCCGAAAAATTAGTTCTGGCCGCAATTTGCGGCCAGATAGGGAGGTAATGGGGTGGGGTTTGGCTCTGTAGGTTCCTGCTGCTACCTTCAGACTCATGGCATGTGTAATTTTATTTAATTTTTGCTGTAGAAAGATCTGGAGCTAAATACCTGTTTCTCGTATATTTAAACCTTCGCGACACGCGTGATACGTGTGTGGGTTTAGGGTTTCTGCGTATCGCGATGCGTCGGGGTAGTTTCAGGCGCGTAATCACACGTTTTAGCGTATCGCGCACACGCGCTCTTGGGTTGCGACGTGGGTTTCTAGTTTGAACTTAATATCGCGTTTTGTGGATTTGAGCTTATGTGTGATATATTGTGTAATTCTAGGTTCGCAGGCGAGTGATACGGACGCTGCATAGAAGGGGAAGCAAGTCGTCGGCTACACTTAGCGCGAGACTTCGGTGAGCAGATTTAACATCTACGGGGAAATCGCCCGTATGGTGTTATGCGTCAGGGCTGATAGGACCTTGTAACAATATATTACATTTACATACATTGACTGTTCATGGCTACTATTTAGTGCATACCGGATTCCCTGCTATATGTTTATAAACTAGAATTGATAGAACACTGC
This sequence comes from Agapanthus africanus, assembly GCA_030015575.1. Classification (NCBI taxonomy): domain Eukaryota; kingdom Viridiplantae; phylum Streptophyta; class Magnoliopsida; order Asparagales; family Amaryllidaceae; genus Agapanthus; species Agapanthus africanus. The sequence continues at coordinate 455,995,585 of JASDDO010000014.1, read as the reverse complement.
ACCATTACTAACGGTTCATGTTGCACGAGCACTATTCTTCATGTTACACACACACCGTTAGTAATTGCCATGACACTCACACTGTAGAATTTCCATGATCATTATGTTGTTGCTCATCTTTTATATGACTTGACATGATATTCATACTTGATGCATATATTACATCGCATTGACTTGTACGTTGGATTTGAATTATATCAAATTTCTGGATTTGGGAACCGCGGCTATTTCAAAAAGAATATGTAATCTTTTAAAAACCCGATTTCCTTTGATATGATATTTCGGTGAGTCCACCATGTGTTTTCTCGGTGCGAGAGTGATATATGTGAACCCGAATCGAGGAGTTGGATGAGGCCGATTATGGGTACATGGTGGACCCGGTATGGTACCCCGGGACGAGAACGGTTTCGCTGTGTAGTAGACGGTGAGCCTGGCAGAGGGACTACTACCTACCGGAGATTGGTTGGACCTGGCGGTTATCCGGAGGATGCTGACCAGAGTCTATAGATGGATGCAGGATGATCCGTACTGCCGGGGCTGAGGGCCGATACCGCAGACGGAGCCCGTGGGCTGACCCGGACTGACGGGGCTCGATGGATGAGGATTTGCGTGTCGATGCTGGACACGAGTACTTATGATATATGGGTGCCGATGTTGGGCACTCGTGATTCTCATAGATTTACAGGATTGGAGGGCCGATGAGAGTGCCGACGCCTGAGCTAATTGGGGATCTGGGTGCATTGATGGACACCGATTATATATTCCACGTTGACATTCCGTGTAGATGTTATATTTCCCATGCTCAGCATTCATTATTGTATCTCATCCTGTAGTTATATTACCTGATAGAGCACTTGCATGATTATTGCACATACTGCTTATCACGCATTGATATCATCTACTGGCATATGATAGAGTAACGCGGTACGTGCTTGCTCGCGATTACCTTTATATGTTATCTCTATTCACGAGTTGGCAAGTCACCCCCGTTGTGCCACAGTATTTGCAGGTTGCCCCTCGGAGTAGTCGCGGCAGGCTGTCTTTTGCATCTTTTGGCTACAGATACCACTACAGTTGGTGCGAGAGCTGTTTTGCTTTTAGGTGGGTTGTGGTATCTGATTACTTTTATTGCACACCCTTTTGTATCTAGTATTCTCCTTCTGCCATATATGTACTGGACTTAGTGACAATGTGAGGACGGTGATGTTTATTTCTGTAAGTCGATGGAGTACACCCCAGTACTTATGGGGAGGCGGAATTTACAAAAACTTATCAAGTTTAAACAACGAACATCGACTAACCGCTTGAATCGAAGCTAAACTCTAAAAAACCGTATTCTAAAGTTTCATCTCACAAGTGATTAGGGATTATACCTAATGAAACCGGTCCTTCTTCTTTACGTCCTCCTTTGTTCTCCTCGGCCTTCTCTAGGTAGTAGACGATCCACCCGAGAGCGAAACTCCAAGCTAAACCTCTAACTTGAGGTAACTAATCAACTTTGATTGCTAATCAAAGATGAGAGGATGATATAGAGTGAAGGTTATGGATTGTTTAGTCTAACTAATCCTTTGATCTCAACACATGAGGATTAAGGATTAGGGTTAGAAGATGAGAGCTTGAGGAGAGAGAATGTGTGATATGATAATGAGAGAAGAGAGAGAGTGTATCATAATATTATGAAGCATTCTTATTTTCAAATAATCAATAAAGGAAATGAATAAGCATGCTTCACAAAATATCTTGTGATGATTCATTAACATGAGTCATTAAGCAATAAATGTGCATTAATGAAGTGAATGAATCACCACTATGACTCACTCTCTCATCCAAAAGAAACCTCCTTAGTCACATCTTCTAGAAGCTTCTCGAGTAATTACGAGAACGCCCCTCCGATCCGTAAAAATACGGAAAAACTTTAGACTGTATAAATCCAATAACCGGATACCAGTAACTGGCTTAAACCAAAGCCGACTGGTAAAATCTGTCCGAAAGTCGTACGCGCGTAAACGCACGTATGCGTCCGAACCCTTTGTCGCAAAACCATGCAACCTCTATATCGTTTCGCCTGGAGTAGGAAACTCTCTGTGTGGGACTCTAGAGACTCGACTACTACGCTGGCAGTGGGTTTAACCACAGACCGCAAGCGGCACTAGCTGTACGTAACGGTCCCCAGGTAGTTGTCGATAAGAAGGCCGATGAGTAAACCCATCCGAACTCCTACTGAGTCTGATGTGACAATCTCCATACAGTCCGGTCCGTTCGTCCATGACTATCGCATATCGGGCCTAGGGGGGCGGCAAGCGTCAGTCCCCTAATAGCGGTATAAGTCGTGTCGGAGTGAAGCCCATTACACCCTGAGAAGCTACTGGAACCTACCAGCAAATCTCGCTTGCCCTGGCCAGGGACTTTGCGTAATGGCTCTCTGACACAGCACGATATCAACTCCCAATACCGGGAGGGACGAATCCTGTCTAACCGCCACTGCCTCCAAGTGCTCGGGACTGCACCGAACTGCCACCTGTTTGCACGACTCCTTTGAGCCGTGGTAGGGTAGCAATCTAAGAACAGTGGGACACACTCGAGGCGAAGTAGCAGTGTCAAGTCTGTGGACTACGCTGTACTCATGTCACCTGGGAACTGTTTACTGACGACTGGTATCAAACCAACCAACAGTTCCCTGTGAGTCCTGTCCGGTGTACCCGTAACCTAACGAGCACCTGTATACTATCTCCAGTACGACGTACTGATGGCTGTGGGACAGACCATCTCCCCAACTGGGACGAGAAGCGTACACACTAGTCTACTCCGGAGTATCGATGCTCTGTCTCGATAATCCAACGACCAGGGACCTGAATAAGGATGTGCTTGTAGACTACCCAGCCCCCACTAGTGTGACTGCCATCACAACGCTGGTAGACAAGCAAGATCCTAAGAGCTCTATCAATACGTATACTCACATATTAAGATAGAAAAACCAAGTAGCATACTACCATGTTTAGCAAGACTGTTATATACATGTGAATATCCCAAGCTTCCATTAAGTAATATACAATCTAGTATGATACAGTAATGGCCTTCTAGGGTATAAACACTAACAATCTCCCACTTGCACTAGGGCCATGTACTGGCATATCGCAGACCAATGATCTCGAGTAGCCTCTCGAACTGAATCTGAGGAAGGGCCTTCGTGAATGGATCAGCAATGTTCTCTTCTGAAGCAACTCTCCGAACCTCGATCTCCTGACGATCAATGATCTCCCTGATCAGGTGATACCGCCTTAAGATGTGTCTGGACTTCTGATGGGACCTTGGTTCCTTCGCTAAAGCTATAGCTCCGTTGTTGTCGCAATACAGAGGTATTGGATCAACTATGGTAGGAACCACCTGAAGTTCTGTTAGGAACTTCTTCATCCAGACTGCTTCTTTTGCGGCATCGCAAGCAGCTATATACTCCGCTTCCATCGTCGAGTCAGCAACGGTGTCCTGCTTGGAGCTCTTCCAGCACACCGCCCCTCCATTGAGGGTAAAGACATAACCCGACATGGACTTGGAATCGTCCTTATCACTCTGGAAGCCGGAATCAGCAAAGGCCTCCAACCTGAGGTCTTTTCCGCCGTAAACCAAGAACATCTCCTTAGTCCTCCTCAGGTACTTGAGAATGTTCTTTACTGCTATCCAGTGTTTCTCCCCTGGGTCTGACTGATACCGGCTTACCACGCTCAGTGCGTAAGCTACATCTGGTCTGGTACACAACATCGCATACATTATAGATCCTACCGCAGAAGCGTAGGGTATAATAGACATGCGTTCCCTTTCCAAATCAGTCTTGGGAGACATCTCTTTGGAGAGGGTGATTCCGTGACAAGCCGGTAGATTACCGCGCTTAGAATCTTCCATACTGAACCTTTTCAGTACAGTGTCGATATACCTGGACTGCGAAAGTCCCAACATCCTCTTGGATCTATCACGATAGATCCGGATCCCCAGAATGTAAGAGGCATCACCCAGGTCTTTCATGGAGAACCTGTGTGACAAGAATCCTTTGACAGATTGCAGCATAGGAATGTCATTTCCTATCAATAGAATGTCATCCACGTACAAGACGAGGAATACGACACTTCTGGCCACAACTTTACTATATATGCACGGTTCATCTGGATTTTTGATAAAGTCATATTCTTTGACTGTCTCATCAAAACAGATGTTCCAACTCCGCGATGCCTGCTTTAGTCCATAAATAGACTTAAGCAGCTTGCATACTTTCCCGCTGCTCCCACTCTGATTGAAACCCTCTGGCTGATCCATATAGACGCTCTCCTCTAAATTTCCATTCAGAAAAGCCGTCTTTACGTCCATCTGCCAGATTTCATAATCATGGAAGGCAGCAATAGCAAGAAGGACCCGAATGGATTTGAGCATAGCCACTGGAGAAAAAGTTTCGTCATAGTCCAAACCAGGTCTTTGACGAAAACCCTTTGCAACAAGTCTAGCCTTATAGGTTTCCACCTGTCCATCTACACCAATCTTTTTCTTGAAGATCCATTTGCATCCTATGGGTTTTACCCCATCTGGAGCAAAGTCCAAAGTCCATACTTTGTTGGTGTACATGGACTCCATTTCGGTCCGCATTGCATCTAGCCATCGTACCGAGTCGCCGCTCTGGATGGCCTGCTGGAAGTCAGTAGGTTCATCATCATCTATGATGCAATCCTCTCTATCCCCATCTATGAGAAAACCGTAGTATCTCTCAGGCGGACGAGACGGCCTACTACTCCTGCGGAGGGGTGCGGGAATGTTCTGTTCTTCTTGAACCTCTGGTTCTACCAAACTTTCAGTAGCAGTTTGTGGTTCTGGAATTTCTTCCAGTTCTATTTCGCTCCCACTCTTCTGATTTTCCAAAAATTCAGTTTCTAAGAAGCGGGCATGACGAGAAACAAAAACCTTTTGTTCCTCTGCGTAATAGAAGCAATATCCTGTAGAGTTCTTTGGATATCCCACAAACTTACACTCTACTGAGCGTGCCTCGAGCTTGTCCGGATGCTGCTTTTTTACAAAAGCTGGACATCCCCACGTCTTCAGGTACTGAAGATAGGGTTTCTTCCCACTCCACATCTGATATGGTGTGGTAGGCACAGTTTTGGTTGGAACTCTGTTCAAAAGATGTATCGCTGATTCTAGCGCATACCCCCAGAAAGATCGCGGTAACTCAGCATTACTCATCATGGATCGTACCATATCCAATAGGGTTCGATTCCGTCTCTCCGATACACCATTGTGCTGTGGAGTGTATGGAGGAGTAAGCTGACAGAGAATTCCTTTCTCTTTTAGGTAACCTAGGAACTCGGCACTTAAGTATTCACCACCTCGATCAGATCTAAGTGTCTTTATACTTTTGCCGGTTTGGTTTTCTACTTCATTCTTATACTCTTGGAATTTCTCAAAAGCCTCGGATTTATGTTTCATCAGATAAATGAATCCGTATCTTGAGAAATCATCCGTGAAAGTAATGAAATAGGAATAACCACCTCTCGCATGTGTAGACATTGGACCACATACATCACTGTGTATGAGTCCTAAGAGCTCGCTCGCTCTTACTCCTTGTCCAGTGAATGGAGTCTTTGTCATCTTTCCTTTGAGACAAGATTGACAAGTGTCATAAGTTTGATATTCGAACGTGTCCAAATATCCTTCTCTATGCAACTTAGTCAACCTTCTCTCATTGATGTGACCCAGTCTACAATGCCATAAGAAAGCTTTATTTAAATCTGGAGACTTTCTTTTTAGTGTGTTTTGGACATTGAAAATTTGGAGTTGGTTTAACACATATATGCCGTTATTTAAAGTACCGGACCCAATCAAACCATGATTAAGGTGGATGTTGACAACATCTCTTACAAACGTGAAATCATAACCTTTATTTGATAACAAGGAAACTGATATGATATTACACGTTAAGCTGGGTACAAAATAACAGTTATGTAAAACCAAAATGTGTCCACTCGTCAATCCTAGGTGATAATCCCCGACGGACGCAGCTCCCACGCTAGCTCCGTTAGCAACCCTGAGGATCATATCACCTTCCTTCAGCACTCTACGGTTTCTCAGTGCCTGCAATGAATTGCAAATATGAGATCCTGACCCGGTATCCAATACCCAGGAAGTAGAGTTGATCGACAGACAATTCTCAATTACAAACACACCTGAAGTCGAAGCCACAGCTTGCTTCGGTTCCTGGTTCTTGGCGTTCCACGCCTTGCAATCCTTCTTCCAGTGCCCTTTCCTGTGACAATGGAAGCACTCATCCAGGCCAACTACCGGTGCTGTAAACTTTTTCTTTCCCTTCTTTCCCACCTTACTAACACCTCCTCTAGGTCTGGGTGCGGCCTTCTTCTTCCTTCCTTTGGCCCTAGCCTTAGACCCGGAAGAAGATGAACCGCCAACAAACATAGCGGGTGTTTCCCTTGCCTTCTGCAAGGTGCCCTCTGCACTCCTTAACATGTTCAGGAGTTCCGCAAGTTCAACTTCTTTTCCTTGAAGATTGAAGTTGAGGATAAACTGGGCGTAGGTGGGAGGAAGGGACTGGAGAACAAGGTCTGTATAGAGCTCATTATCCAAAGTCGTCCCAAGGTCCGCGAGCTCTTCAATATAGCCGATCATCTGTAGGACATGTTCACCTACCGATGACCCGACAGCCAACCTCGCTCGAAACAATTTCTTAGAGGTCTCGTATCTTGCTATACGAGATTGCTCTCCATAAAGTTCCTTTGTATGGAGAAATATGCCATCTAGGGACATATCCTCGTGCCTCCTCTGATGTTCATTGTTCATCGAGGCAAGCACGATGCACTAGGCTCTCGCGCAATCTAAATCCCAGGTTTTGCGGATTTCCTTATCCGCATTGCTGGATTTGGGACCAAGGACAGCAGGTGCTGTAGCGGTGAGGACGTACCCCAGTTTGTCATAGGTCAAAGCCATCTTGACATTCCGCAGCCAATCTTTATAGTTTGGCCCCGTCAGTATATTTTTCTCTAAAAGTAACTTAAGTCCAGTCATTTTCAGGGTCGCTGCAATTAGGAGAGAGAGAAGAAAACTCTTTAGCATGATGCTCTTGCAAGTTTAGAGTGGTTTTTAGTTTATCTAAACTGGATGGCTCCCACTGTTTCTCGAATCCTTCCTCAAACCATAAAAGAAGAATTAGCCAAGACTATTCTCACCGTACAATACTTGCTTAACCGTTCAGCCAGGCTGGTGTCGATACTTCGAGGGAGGTTTTCCAACGCTTTCGCGAAGTTCCTTAATTAAATAACCTCTTTTCTCTGGGGGCGTAACCCCGCTGACACTTTTCTGGACACCTACTAGGTTTATAGCATTGATCGTTAAGCGACGAATATCCTGATAAGTAGCATATACTCACAGTAGGATCGGGATCCAAATATCATCGTATGATAATGTTGAAGGAATCCTACCAACATTCATCAAACTCCAAATGGTATGCATCTCTTTGCAAATTTCAGTTTCTTTAGAAATTCCCGATATAAGTTTTTGCCCCATGCTCTTATGATCTTGACTAAGGGCCAACAAATCATAAGTCACATGTCAAGTTCTGCCCATCATTATCCTGTTGATTTGAACCCATCCGTATACTCTTGACTAAGGGCCAAACAAAGTAATACGACTGTCCCAAACCAACTCATCTATCTATGCAACAAATGAATACCCCAGCAGCTACCAAACACTATGTCTTGACTAAGGGCCAAACAAACATAGCTTGAATACTACTGACCATTCATAAGAAATGACGGAGGGCTACGACTGGTTTTGGCGAAACCGTGAACGTAGTGAACTTGATATAACCGAAGGAACCTGATAGCTTTTAAAAGGAGTGGTTAAATCTCCGCATTTAAAAATATCTGTTTTAAAATTAACCGAGTGGTTTCTTTTAAATTGTTCCAACGATTTAAACTTTGGTTTGTTTTACTTTGCATTATAGATAATGCGTCCCATCATTAACATATCATTGCAGAAAACAACGAAAATATAACGTCCTCTTATGCCATCCGCATTCGCCACGGGGTCCCGTCATCACCCGTTAGGTTACTTAACTAACGACAGAGCGGGGGCTGGGCTAGCGCGGGTGTAAAACATAAGTGACGTCTAAATAGCTATAATAAATATAGATATTTTACATTCGTCTGACGCAATGATATTCATTCCAGAACACAGATAAACAATATTGGATTTGCAAGCAATCTGTATTTCTTTTGAGCCTGCAAGAAAAAACAGATTACACAGTTGTGATGAATAGCCGTTTACCCCACCCTCGACCCCTACGGGTACGGCAAACTACCCACCCGGTAGTCTGTGTACCCCACCTTGGGTCAGTCCTAGGAGCAAAAACAGTAAAATGAAATAATACAACGGTGGCTACGACCGCAACCTGGAAGTGCCCCGCGAAAAAAATATTACAACAAATTACATTTACAACAAATGAATTAATCAATAACCCATTGCTAACCCCGGCTATACACCACAACAGTCCAATACAGTTTATATGCACAAACAGATATAACCATTTCAGAAATGTGCAACCCCCTGCCAACCGACATACTAGCAGTTAGGGGAGGTTTACGAACACATTAAACAATCACAGATATAATCCAATACGCAAAATACTGTACAATTCGATCGAATAAACAACATCAATATTGCTCCAAAATCTGCTCTGTTAAACAGTAACCTGAGCAATAATTAAATATTCCAGAAAACCCCAAATATCACAGGGGACCCACCCAAAAAAATTGAGCCCATGACTCGGCAACTCGGCCGCGGAAGCGCGGCGGATCGGTAGGATCCGCGGCGCTTCCGCGGCGCTTTAGTCGAATCATTGGCTCGAATTTCTTGGGTGTTCTCCTGTGGTCATGTCAAGCTCTCTGAACACACCAGAAAAATTTTAGGACTTCATTTTAAGTTCGACAGAAACTAAACAGAATTAGGGTTTTCCGGCTTCGTTTTTTCGTTCGAAATTCGTACAAATTTGCGATTAAGTTATTTAGTGTTTAGCGAGGCTCTGATACCACTGTAAGTCGATGTAGTACACCCCAGTACTTATGGGGAGGCGGAATTTACAAAAACTTATCAAGTTTAAACAACGAACATCGACTAACCGCTTGAATCGAAGCTAAACTCTAAAAAACCGTATTCTAAAGTTTCATCTCACAAGTGATTAGGGATTATACCTAATGAAACCGGTCCTTCTTCTTTACGTCCTCCTTTGTTCTCCTCGGCCTTCTCTAGGTAGTAGACGATCCACCCGAGAGCGAAACTCCAAGCTAAACCTCTAACTTGAGGTAACTAATCAACTTTGATTGCTAATCAAAGATGAGAGGATGATATAGAGTGAAGGTTATGGATTGTTTAGTCTAACTAATCCTTTGATCTCAACACATGAGGATTAAGGATTAGGGTTAGAAGATGAGAGCTTGAGGAGAGAGAATGTGTGATATGATAATGAGAGAAGAGAGAGAGTGTATCATAATATTATGAAGCATTCTTATTTTCAAATAATCAATAAAGGAAATGAATAAGCATGCTTCACAAAATATCTTGTGATGATTCATTAACATGAGTCATTAAGCAATAAATGTGCATTAATGAAGTGAATGAATCACCACTATGACTCACTCTCTCATCCAAAAGAAACCTCCTTAGTCACATCTTCTAGATGCTTCTCGAGTAATTACGAGAACGCCCCTCCGATCCGTAAAAATACGGAAAAACTTTAGACTGTATAAATCCAATAACCGGATACCAGTAACTGGCTTAAACCAAAGCCGACTGGTAAAATCTGTCCGAAAGTCGTACGCGCGTAAACGCACGTATGCGTCCGAACCCTTTGTCGCAAAACCATGCAACCTCTATATCGTTTCGCCTGGAGTAGGAAACTCTCTGTGTGGGACTCTAGAGACTCGACTACTACGCTGGCAGTGGGTTTAACCACAGACCGCAAGCGGCACTAGCTGTACGTAACGGTCCCCAGGTAGTTGTCGATAAGAAGGCCGATGAGTAAACCCATCCGAACTCCTACTGAGTCTGATGTGACAATCTCCATACAGTCCGGTCCGTTCGTCCATGACTATCGCATATCGGGCCTAGGGGGGCGGCAAGCGTCAGTCCCCTAATAGCGGTATAAGTCGTGTCGGAGTGAAGCCCATTACACCCTGAGAAGCTACTGGAACCTACCAGCAAATCTCGCTTGCCCTGGCCAGGGACTTTGCGTAATGGCTCTCTGACACAGCACGATATCAACTCCCAATACCGGGAGGGACGAATCCTGTCTAACCGCCACTGCCTCCAAGTGCTCGGGACTGCACCCAACTGCCACCTGTTTGCACGACTCCTTTGAGCCGTGGTAGGGTAGCAATCTAAGAACAGTGGGACACACTCGAGGCGAAGTAGCAGTGTCAAGTCTGCGGACTACGCTGTACTCATGTCACCTGGGAACTGTTTACAGACGACTGGTATCAAACCAACCAACAGTTCCCTGTGAGTCCTGTCCGGTGTACCCGTAACCTAACGAGCACCTGTATACTATCTCCAGTACGACGTACTGATGGCTGTGGGACAGACCATCTCCCCAACTGGGACGAGAAGCGTACACACTAGTCTACTCCGGAGTATCGATGCTCTGTCTCGATAATCCAACGACCAAGGACCTGAATAAGGATGTGCTTGTAGACTACCCAGCCCCCACTAGTGTGACTGCCATCACAACGCTGGTAGACAAGCAAGATCCTAAGAGCTCTATCAATACGTATACTCACATATTAAGATAGAAAAACCAAGTAGCATACTACCATGTTTAGCAAGACTGTTATATACATGTGAATATCCCAAGCTTCCATTAAGTAATATACAAGCTAGTATGATACAGTAATGGCCTTCTAGGGCATAAACACTAACAATTTTTTTGTATTTTGGTGTCGAGCTCGTGGGAGCCGACTGTTTATTTATTGCAGTTTATTATTCTGTGATGTTTACTTATTGCTCATTCTTCGCTACGGCATCGTATATTACTCTTGTGATGATGGTTTCTGTCGTTGGGCGTGATTACTCCCGTTTGGGAATGTTTTGGTTTCATTATATCTCATTTTCACTCATATCCTGTTTTATACCCGATTTCGGGGTTACTTTTAAAAAGGAAATGCTGCCAAAATTATTGAAATGATAACGTAACTTTAAAAGAACTTATTGAACTATTTAAGGTTTTCTAATTGTCTTAATTAAATGTTTTCAACACTCGCTACTTTTAAATGGTTTTGATTTCTGGGTTTGGCTTACTTAGTCGCATTACGCCTGTAGACGTTGCGTGGTTAAGTGCCGGTCACGAGTCAAAACATTCGGGTCGTGACAAAGTTGGTATCAGAGCGTAGGTTTTACCTTTTGGAGTGTAGGATGACCTTGGTATGATGGAGTAGGTAGCTGAAGCAGAGTGGCGTAGCGTGTGTATGTTCCGCGGCAAACTCACGACACGGTACTCCGCCAAGGCGACCTTAGGACTTATTGATTTAAATTCCTTCTTGAGTATATATATATTCTTATGATTCGATTTCCGTATTCTTATCGAATCCTAATTTCCTTTCAGCCATTATGCCGCTAAAGACTACGAGGGCGCAGAGAGCGGCCGCGAGGGCCGAGATTCGAGTTGACTTGTCTGAGACGAGGACTGATCCGAGTAGTACACCGGTTGTACCCGAGCAGGTTGTTCCTCCTGTGACAGATCAGATCGCCACGCTAGGGCCTGGTATGCAGGAGATGCCCCAGACGGTGGGATCCAGCATGCAGGAGATGCGCCAGATGATAGGATCGCTAGTTGTGACGCTTTGAGCGCAGCGACCAGAGGTTGCTCCACCCGTTACAGAGACCGCGATGGTACCTACCGTACAGCTAGTTGCCCCTGCAGCCACGGAGGTGATTACAGTATCGCTATCAGAGTTCATGAGGCTGAAGCCTCCGGTCCTCACAGGCACCGATACAGCCGAAGACCCACAGTCCTTCATTGATAGGATGGCTCGGATATGCCGTTCCCTCAGATGCGCAGATGCGAGATGGGTTGAGTTCGCGAGCTTTCGCCTGGAAGGTCTTGTGCAGAAGTGGTGTGATTCAGTTGAGAAGGGCAGAGCGGAAGGTCTTCCTCCTATGACCTGGATAGAGTTCGTGGCATTGTTCCTTGCCCGCTTTCTCCCACTGAGTGTCAGAGATGCTAGAGCACGCAGGTTCGAGTCCTTACGCCAGACTCCGGAGATGTCAGTGGCAGAGTATGACGTGCTGTTTACAGAGCTATCAGTTTATGCTCCGTATTTAGTGGCTACCGAGGAGATGCGAGTTAAGAGATTTGTTCGAGGCTTGCTCACACCACTGTTCCTTGCGATCAGCGCGCAGCATTACGAGACATACGCGGCAGCTGTAGGTGCAGCCTTATTGGTTGAGGAGCGCCTTGCTGAGACTTCGGCAGTTCCAGAGCCGAAGAGAGTTCGTGCGGATACATCAGTGCAGAGACAGCCTTTTTGCCGCGGTGATAGGCACCTTGCAGGTGGCAGAGATTCAGGGTGAGGCAGGTTGTTTAGTTCCTATCCCCAGGAGGTCAGCGACCACCATCGGGATGTTACCGTTGCGGGAGTTCTTATCATCGTGTGCGAGATTGTCTTGAGATACCCCGGAGTGAGGCGGCAGCACCGCATGTCACATTACCACCTTCACCACCCCAGAGGGCGTTGCCTATTGTACCTACGGTTACTCCGTGTCAGACTCATGCACAGAGTGGTTGTGGTCGCGGAGGATTTGTTCATAGAGGACGAGGTGATTGAGGTAGAGGACAGCCAGCTGCCGGTAGGGGACAGTCAGTCGCAGGTGGATGACAGGCGCGAGTTTTTGCTTTGACGCATCAGGACGCGCAGGCGTCCAATACGGTGGTCTTAGCTATCCTTCCAGTATATTCTGTTGATGCACACGTGTTGTTCGATCCTGGATCCACGCACTCGTACGTATCCACACACTTTGTGCCGAGTTTGGGTAGAGAGTCCGGTTTGCTTGATCAGCCGCTTGTTGTGACCACTCCTGTGGGAGATTCGTTTGTTGCTAGACACGTGTTCCGATCCTGTACCGTCTGTATTGGCGAGAGAGAGTTGCCTGTCGACTTGATCCTTCTTGAGATGTTAGACTTCGACGTTCTTTTGGACATGGATTGGTTAACCACGTGCTATGCTTCTGTGGACTGCCGTGAGAAGACAGTTAGATTCTGTTTTCCCGGCGAGTCGGTTTTTGTTGTGTTGGCGGACCGTGGTGTCGCCCCTCACAGTGTGATTTCTTATTTTCGCGCTGGACAGCTTTTGAGGAAGGGATGTCAGGGATTTCTCACCTATGTTTGCGATGCTAGCGCTACAGAGGTTCCATTGGATCAGGTTCCGGTTGTTATGGAGTTTCCTGACGAGCTTCCTTGGCTACCGCCCGAGCGCGACATTTCTTTCTGTATTGATTTGGTTCCTGGCACGGGGCCTATTTCCATACCGCCTTATCGGATGGCCCCGGCGGAACTTCGAGAATTGAAGGGTTAGTTGCAAAATTTGCTGGATAAGGGACTTATTCGACCCAGTGTTTCTCCTTGGGGTGCTCCAGTCCTGTTCGTCAAGAAGAAGGACGGCAGTTTGCGTCTGTGTATCGACTACCGCCAGCTGAACAGGGTGACAGTGCAGAAAAGATATCCCTTACCACGTATCGACGAATTGTTCGACCAGCTTCACGGGGCAGGATACTTTCGAGGATCGATTTACGATCGGGCTATCATCAGCTGCGGGTTCGACAGGAGGACATTCATAGGACAGCTTTCCGTACGCGCTACGGCCATTATGAGTTCTTGGTGATGTCGTTCGGACTCACCAATGCGCCAGCAACATTCATGGACTTGATGAACCATATTTTCCGGCCATATTTGGATATGTTCATCATAGTATTCATTGACGATATCTTGGTGTATTCCCGGAGTAGTGAGGAGCACGAGCAGCACCTACGGATTACACTGCAGATTTTTAGGGAGCACCAGCTTTACACGAAATTCTCCAAGTGTGCTTTCTGGATGGACAACGTAGACTTCTTGGGGCATGTGACTTCACGAAACGGTATATGTGTAGACCCGAGGAAGATCGAGGCCGTTCAGCATTGGCCCAGACCCACATCAGTTACGGAGATTCGCAGCTTTTTAGGGTTGGCCGGTTACTACAGGCGATTTGTACAGGACTTCTCCAGTATTGCTACACCTTTGACCGGGTTGACCCGGAAGGGGGTTCTTTTCGATTGGACAGAGGAGTGCGAGCACAGTTTTCAGCAGCTACGGACTCGACTGACTACGGCACCGGTGTTATCATTGCCTTCAGGATCAGGCGGATTTGCGGTCTATTGTGATGCTTCTCGAGTGGGGCTAGGGTGCGTATTGATGCAGCATGACAGGGTGATCATGTATGCTTAACGATAATTGAAGAAACATGAACAGAACTACCCCACTCACGATTTAGAGATGGCTGCAGTGGTCATTGCACTTAAGATCTCGCGACATTACCTATATGGCGAGTCGTGCCAGATATTCACCGACCATAAGAGTTTAAAGAATATATTTCAGCAGTGAGACCTGAACCTTAGACAGCGCCGATGGATGGAGTTAGTGAAGGATTACGACTGCGAGATCTTGTATCACCCGGGCAAGGCGAATGTAGTGGCGGATGCTTTGAGCAGGAGGCCCGGGGGTAGTCTATCTTGTTTGAGTGCAGTAAATGGGCAGTCGTCGGTAGATTGGCAGATATTATGCAACAGCCGAGTGCAGTTCAAGTTCACGCCGATCGGAGGACAGATTGCGCATGTTCGTGCACGCCCACAGTTGCTTGATCGTATACATGAGGCACAACACAGTGATGACCGATGTTCAGAGATCAGGACGCAGATTGGACAGGGCAGATTTTCCGAGTTCGAGATCGATGATCAGGGGTTGCTGAGATTTAGGACTAGACTGTGCATACCAAATGCCGAGGGGCTGCGGCGTGAGATTCTGGAGGAGGCACATCGATCGGTGTACATCGTCCATCCCGGTTCCACCAAGATGTATCATGATATGAGAGATGTTTACTGGTGGGAAGGAATGAAGAGAGACATCGCAGATTTCGTGTCGAGATGCCTGACTTGTCAGCAAGTCATGGCCGAGCACCAGAGGCCCGTGGGAGAGCAACAGCCATTACCCATTCCGGAGTGGAAATGGGAGCAGATTTCGATGGATTTCGTTGTTGGTCTACCCAGGACTAGACGAGGGTATGACTCCATTTGGGTAATCGTGGATCGTCTGACGAAAGCAGCTCTCTTCCTGCCAGTGAAGACGACTTTCGGATTTGCTTAGTACGCCCAGATTTACATCGACGAGATAGTACGACTGCATGGAGTCCCGACGTGTATCATGTCCGACAGAGGCACCCAGTTTACCAGCCGACTATGGCAGAGACTTCAGGAGGCTCTGGGCACACGCTTGAGTTTCAGCACAGCATTTCATCCGCAGACCGACAGCCGGTCAGAGCGGACGATTCAGACTGTCGAGGACATGCTCCGAGCGTGCGTTTTAGACTTTGGTGGTAGCTGGGATCATCATTTACCCTTGGTGGAGTTCTCCTACAACAATAGTTTCCAGGATACTATTCAGATGGCACCATTCGAGGCTCTGTATGGGAGGAGATGTAGATCACCTGTCTGCTGGACAGAGCTCAGTGAGAGCAGTATTTTGGGGCCCCAGATCGTACAGGAGACGACCGAGAAGATACAGCTGATTCGAGACAGGATGAGGACAACTCAGAGTAGGCAGAGATCGTATGATGATAGGCGCCGCCGCAGATTAGAGTTCGCAGTTAGAGATCACGTTTTTCTGAGGGTCTCTCCGATGAAGGTAGTGATGAGGTTTGGACGGAAGGGGAAGCTTAGCCCCAGATTCATAGGTCCCTTCTAGATCCTTGAGCGTGTGGGCGCTGTGGCTTATCGTTTGGCTCTTCCACCCGACTTCCCAGATGTTCACCCCGTGTTCCACGTGTCGATGCTTCGCAGATACCTACATGACCCTTCGCACATGATTCAGCATCAGACCGTTCAGCTCGAGCGCGACCTTTCGTTCACCGAGCAGCCAGTCGTGATATTGGACCGGCAGGTGAAGAAACATAGATCAAAGGTCTTGCCATCAGTGAAGGTACTTTGGCGCAGCCCGAGTGGCGAAGAGATCACTTGGGAAACCGAGGGCGAGATGCGGAACAAGTTCCCTCATCTCTTTGAAGGTATGCGTAGCTTTATATTTTCAAAATCGGGGACAAATTTCTTTTGGGGGGGGGGGGTGATTGTAACACCTCAGGATGTGTTTAGTGGCTAATTATATTTAAATAAAGTGTTTTAATAAAAAGTTTAAAAAATTGAGTTTCAAATATTTTTCCAAATTTAATAAATATTTTTCTAGAATTCTCCTAGGCTTGCACACACATATGCATGTAAACTAGGCTTTAAAATGAGGTTATACCATGATTAGCAACCATGGTGGGTTTAATAGTAGGGATTAAGTCTATTGGGTTTTAATTAAGTCTATTTAGTTAATTGATGGTGGTTTTAATTTGAATTTTTCTTTTGGAGTGTTGACTTGGTGAGAATGAGAGAGAGAGAATGCATCATGGCAAAGCCCATGCTTGCATTTAATGATGAGACAGAAAGGAGGGGTTGACATTGGGAATTATCATTTCCTCTCATTCTTGTGCTCATTTCTCTCATCCTCACTCTCACACTCACACACCCACATCCACAGCAAGCACAGCAGCAGCAGAAGCAAGCACAACAGCAACAGAAGCAAGCACATCAGCAACAGTGAACAGCAGCAGCAGCAGTGAGCTGCAGCAGCAGCAGTGAACAGCAGCACTAGCAACAACTCCAGCTGCAGCTCCTTCCCTCTACTCTTTCTTCTTCCTCCAGCTCCCTAGGGTCGAGTGTGGGGTATACTTCTTGAACTTACCCCCTAGTTTGCTTAATTAGTGTAGCTTAGCTTCGATTAGTGATTAATGGTGCGTTTTAGTGCGATATGTGGTAATTAAGGGGAAACTTTGATCAAGTGATGTATGAATTGGTTTTAGTAAGTTGATGGAGTGTTGTTAGGGCCATGTTAACCTAGCTTTGCCCCCAATTGCACTAAAATACCACTAGATCCTATTTGATGCAAATTCATCGTTTTTGAGCAAAATCTAGCTTTCTGCAAACTGCTATCGACCCAGTGAGTTCAGATTAAAATTAAGATGACTATAGTATAGTTGTTTGGAGATGATCCCATGTGTAGAACACGACCCCCAAATTCCATACTATGGGCGCCAAAAAATTAGTTCTGGCCGCAATTTGTGGCCAGATGGGGAGGGAATGGGGTAGGGTTTGGCTCTGTAAGTTCCTGCTGCTACCCTTCGACTCATGGCATGTGTAATTTTATTTAATTGTTGGTGTAGAAAAATCTGGAGCTAAATACCTGTTTCTCGTATTTTTAAACCTTCGCGACACGTGTGATACGTGTGTGGGTTTGGGGTTTCTACGTATCGCGACGCGTCGGGGTAGTTTCAGGCGCGTAATCACACGTTTTAGCTTATCGCTCACACGCGCGCTTGGGTTGCGACGCGGGTTTCTAGTTTGTCCTTAATATCGCGTTTTGTGGATTTGAGCTTATATGTGATATATTGTGTAATTCTAGGTTCGCAGGCGAGTGAGACGGACGCTGCGAAGAAGGTGAAGCAAGTCGTCGGCTACACTTAGCGCGAGACTTCGGTGAGTAGATTTAACATCTACGGGGAAATCGCCCGTATGGCGTTATACGTCAGGGCTGATAGGACCTTGTAGCAGCATATTACATTTACATACATTGACTGTTCATGGCTACTATTTAGTGCATACCGCATTCCCCGCTATATGTTTATAAACTAGAATTGATAGAATATCGCACCATTACTAACGGTTCATGTTGCACGAGCACTATTCTGCATGTTACACACACGCCGTTAGTAATTTCCATGACACTCACACTGTAGAATTTCCATGATCATTATGCTGTAGCTCATCTTTTTTGTGACTTGACATGATATTCATACTTGATGCATATATTACATCGCATTGACTTGTACGTTGGTTTTGGATTACATGAAATTTCTGGATCTGGGAACCGTAGCTATTTCAAAAAGAATATGTAATCATTTAAAACCCCGGTTTCCCTTGATATGATATTTCGGTGCGTCCACCATGTGTTTTCTCGGTGCGAGAGTGATATATGTGAACCCGAATCGAGGAGTTGGATGAGGCTAATTACGGGTACATGGTGGACCCGGTATGGTACCCCGGGGCGAGAACGGTTTCGCTGTGTAGTAGACGATGAGCCTGGCAGAAGGACTACTACCTACCGGTGATTGGTTAGACCTGGCGGTTATCCGGAGGATGCTGACCAGAGTCGATAGATGGATGCGGGATGATCCGTACTGCCGGGGCTGAGGGCCGATACCGCAGACGGAGCCCGTGGGCTGACCCGGACTGACGGGGCCCGATGGATGAGGATTTGCGTGTCGATGCTGGACACGAGTACTTATGATATTTGGGTGCCGATGTTGGGCACTCGTGATTCTCGTAGATTTACAGGATTGGATGGCCGATGAGAGTGCCGGCGCCTGAGCTAATTGGGGATCTGGGTGCATTGATGGACACCGATTATATATTCCACGTTGATATTCCGTGTAGATGTTATATTTTCCATGCTAAGCATTCATTATTGTATCTCATCTTGTAGTTATATTACCTGATAGAGCACTTGCATGATTATTGCACATACTGCTTATCACGCATTGATATCATCTGCTGGCATATGATAGAGTAACGCAGTACGTGCATGCTCGCGATTACCTTTATATGTTATCTCTATTCACGAGTTGGGAACTCACCCCCGTTGTGCCACAGTATTTGCAGGTTGCCCCTCGGAGTAGTCGAGGCAGGCTTCCTTTTGCATCTTTTGGCTACAGATACCACTACAGTTGGTGTGAGAGCTTTTTTGCTTTTAGGTGGGTTGCGGTATTTGATTACTTATATTTTACACCCTTTTGTATCTAGTATTCTCCATTTTCCATATATGTACTGGACTTAGTGACAGTGTGAGGACGGTGATGTATATTTTTTTGTATTTTGGTGTCGAGCTCGTGGGAGCCGACTGTTTTTTTATTGCAGTTTATTATTTTGTGATGTTTACTTATTGCTCATTCTTCGCTACGGCGTCGTATATTACTCTTGTGATGATGGTTTCCGCCGTTGGGCGTGATTACTCCCGTTTGGGAATGTTTTGGTTTCATTATATCTCATTTTCACTCATATCCTGTTTTATACCCGATTTCGGGGTTACTTTTACAAAGGAAATGCTGCCAAAATTATTTAAATGATAACGTAACTTTAAAAGAACTTATTGAACTATTTAAGGTTTTCTAACTGTCTTAATTAAATGTTTTCAACACTCGCTACTTTTAAATGGTTTTTATTTCTGGGTTTGGCTTACTTAGTCGCGTTACGCCTGTAGACGTTGCGTGGTTAAGTGCAGTCGAAACATTCGGGTCATGACAGCTTAGCACCCATGACGGGTCTCGGTAAGCATCAAGTATGCTATTTTAAAAATTTTGGTTGCCGAACGAGCCCGACCAAGGATCTGTTGGAGATAGTGCCCTCAGAGTCAATTATTGGATCACAGGCACGTAATTGCAATGATTGATGGAGGACCTATCCCGATAAGACAGTCTTACTCGAGATGATAGTATGCTATCTGGTTTATCTTTATCATCGTGTACTGCTTTTGGTGACCTTACTGTAGGGTGTTTTTCGTCACCCCATTGAGATGGGAATACGCGCACGCTTGTCAGGCGTACTACAGATTCCCCCTTCCTAGGGTAGACCGGGGTTTAATGATTATGGGGATCTGAATATCCGGCAGCTGCGGACTAAGCTGCCGTTAATTACCTCTCGCCTTTGGAGCGAGGGAACCTCCGATTGACGGGTTAAACTGGTCATGCGAACTCAATGTGCAGTGTGCGTGTGTTGTGTTTATGTATACATATGTATATGTATATGTATGTACATAAAAAAAAAGGGGAAAGGGCATCCAAAGGATGCGTGGGGGCAGCACTTTAGGCGCTGTGCGCCTAGGTGCTGTGCGCTCAGGAGCTAGAGTGCCACGTGTCGGCACGTGGGTGCTGGGCGCTGGAGCGCAAGTGCGCCACGTGTCGGCACCGGGGCGACTTGCGCTCGAGCGCTTGCGCTGGAGCGCAAGCGCGCCACATGTCGGCACCGGGGCAACTTGCGCTCGAGCGCTTGCGCGCGACGTGTCGGCACGTGGGCGACTTGCGCTCGAGCGCAAGCGCTGGAGCGCAAGCGCGCCACGTGTCGGCACATGGGCGCTTTGCGTTTGAGCGTAGGGCGCTGTAGTGCAAACGCACCACGTGTCGACACGTGGGCGCTTTGCTCGAGCGCTGAGCGCTCGAGCGCAAGCGCGCTACGTGTCGGTACGCGGGCGCTCTGCGCTTGAGCGCCGACGAGAAAAGGAGGCTTTTAGCCTAAAAAACAGAAGCTATGCTTCAGAAAGGAAATATTTGTTGTGTGTGTGTGTGTGTGTATATATATATATATGGAGTTAAACTCCTAGGATGTTTTGAAGCTGATGAAGGGGGTTCTTTTTCTTCCTCATGTTGTTTGGCCGGATCTTGAAGATCAAGAAGTAGGAGCTTTTAAAAATCACTCATTTTTGAGATCTGATGGGAGATCTGGGTTCCCCTTTGTAGGTTTTGTGTGGAAAGCTACTTAGTTTTGGAAAAGAAAGAGTAAAACTATTGATTTAATTCAAAAGAAATGAGAAGGTTGAGAACCTTGGAGAAGGAGCATGAGGCACAAAGAACCCTAGTTTTTGGGGGAATGAAATGTGTTTGCTTTATTCATCATCATGTTGCCTTTTATAGGCTTACATATTCACATATAGCCCCTTGGGCTTTACAAAAATGGCATTTCAGCCATCCCATGGCTCATGTGCCATTTCATTTTTGCACATAAGCTATGGGCTTACAAAATATTGGCTTTATGCCCATTTTGTTTATATTCATGCATAAACAATTACATAAAAAATATTTATTACATGATTTTGTTGTTGGCATGGGGAGGCCGGCTGCGGGCTCGACTTGGGCATGGGCCCGCTTGACCTGGGCTTTGGCCCACCTGGCTTGGGGTTGACTTTGATTTTGACTTGGTCAACCGGGGTGTAAATTTTTACCCAAACCAATTGCCCCCCATCAATAAATGCACACAACATATGTGGGTCGAGTGCATGAAATTGATGGATCTTCTTTTGCGTGGAGGCGACTTGCTTCGGTTCCCGCTTTTTGGGATGCACTGCCCTTTTTACGACATGGACGGTCGGCGCTTGATCCATCTCCGAGATGGAGTGTCTGTGGTAGACGTTTCTCTGGCCCAGAGTAATTTGGTAGACGTGTCCCTGGCACGGAGTGTCTTTTGTCGGACGTTTCCCCGAGACGGAGTGCATGTTGTTGGACGTTTCCCCGAGACGGAGTGCCTGTGGTAAGACGTTTCCCCGAGACGGAGTGCCTGTGGTAGGACGTTTCCCCGAGACGTAGTGCCTGCTGTAGGACGTTTACCCGAGACGGAGTGCCTGCTGTAGGACGTTTCCCCGAGACGGAGTGTCTGCTCGACTTTTCCCCGGCACGGAGTGTCGCTGATCGACTTTTCCCCGGCGTGGAGTGTCGCTGGTTGACTTTTCCCCGGCACGGAGTGTCGCTGATCGACTTTTCCCAGGCGCGGAGTGTCGCTGGTTGACTTTTCCCCGGCACGGAGTGTCGCTGATCGACTTTTCCCCGGCGCGGAGTGTCGGGTTGACTTTTCCCCGGCACGGAGTGTTGGAGATAGTGCCCTCAGAGTCAATTATTGGATCACAGGCACGTGATTGCAATGATTGAGGGATGACCTATCCTGGTAGGACAATCTTACTCGAGATGATAGTATGCTATCTGGTTTATCTTTATCATCGTGTACTGCTTTAGGTGACCTGGCATGTCGCTATTACACGTTGATAGAGCCCCTAGGATTCTTGCTTGACTGCTGGCAGTATGATGGCGATCATATACGTGGGAGCTGGTAGTCTATAAGCACATCCTTAAAAGGTCCCTAGTCGTAGGAGTTTCGAGACAGGGCATCGATTCTCCAGAGTAGACTAGTGTATACAGTCGAGACCCCGACGAGGGGCGGTGGCCGGTCTCACAAGCCACTGGTGTCAGTTGGTTCACCTAAGATGTATACAGGTGCTCATTGGGTTATGAGTACACCGGACAGGACTCGCCGGGAACATGCTAGTTGGTCTTATACCTGACGTCAGATAGCAGTTCCCTGGTGACATGTGTACAGGTTAGTTCATCGACCTGAGGATCGTCATTTGTCTCGTGTGAGTTCCCACTGTGCTTTGATTACTACCCTACCACGGCTCAAAGGAGTCGTGCAAACAGGTTTTAGTTGGGTACAGTCCCGAGCCACATGGAGGCAGTGAGCGGATCTTCAGGGGTTCGTCTCTCCCGGTATTGGGGGTGAGGTCGCGCTGTGTCTAGGAGAGCCATTACGCAAAGCCCTCGGCCGAGGCAGGAGATTTACTGGTAGGTATTCCAGTAGTATCTCAGGGCGTTCTGGGCTACGCTCCGACACGACTTGTACCGCTTTTGGGGGTCTGACTTTTACCAACCCCCTAGGCCCGACATGCGATGCTCATAGACGAACGGACCGGACTGTACGGATATTGTCACTGACAGGCACAGTTGGGTGTCGGGGTGAGCTTCCTCATCGACGTCCCTTTTGGTCAATAGCTGGTGGCCCGTCACGTATTGGCTAATACCTCTGACGTGCTAGTGGTTAAATCCACAGCCATTGTATTGACGAGTCTTTAGAGTCCACCACACTTTCAGTTACTCAAGCTTTCGGGCGAAACGCTGTAGAGGCCGTATGGAGATATGGCAGGGTCCGATCAGATACGTGCGGTATTGCACGGATCAGGATCGGACAGTTTTGTACTAGTGGCCGTAGAGTTATATGGCAGGGTTCGTTCTGATACGTGCGGTATTGCACGAATCAGGATCGGACGGATATTACTAGCCGGCTTTGGCTTAAGCCGGTCCTAGTCTAGTACAGTGTAGATTTTGTCTCATTGCAATTGTATCCGGACGGAATACAGATGCGGGTGTGTATGCACAGTATAGGGGTTTTTGTAAGTCCGTGTTGCCCACCCCGGTACTTGCGGGGAGGCGGAAAACATAATAAAAAACGAATTTTTAATGACTTAGGCAACATGGACCAAGCTTGTGAGGATCTTTGCTAAACTAAAACTTGCTAACCCTAACTACAAAGTAGCTAAGTGATGGAAAGGTTATACCTTTGGTCTTTAGTCCTTCTCTCCTTGCTCGTTGGAATGGTAGAAGGGCCTCACCTTGCTAGTCTTCTTCCGTCAAAGAAAGATCCACTTGAAAGCCACCACCTTTAGCTTCAACTCCAAGCTAGGAGTAACTAGAGTGCAAGAAATGCTAAGACTTGAACCCTAGAAGTGAGTAGAGAAGATCAAGTGAAGGTTTTTCTCAAGCTTTTTGTTTCTCAACACATGAGAGGGAGAGAGCTTGAGGGAGAGGATGAGCAAGAGAGAGAAAAGATATGATAGAATGATAAATTAGTGAGCCATTCTCACTAATATGTGTGAGTTATTTTAATTGTATAATTAGCTTGAAAATTGTCATGGTAAATCATGAGGTGACCATTATCATTTCATTATTAATGCTAATTGCAAGAATCAAAGAGCATCTTCCAAATGAAATGATCATGGTCAAGTTGTCAACTTGGTCAACAAGTCAACAAAGTCAAAGTGCCAACAACAACAACCATGCACAATAATTAAGCTAATTATCAATTAACAATAATACACAAAAAAAACAATAGGGTTAATAAAATGACAAAAGTCATTAACCCTAAACAAGGTCCTCTCCCTCAATCTCAAGCAACTGTGCATACGCACCCGCATTCGTGATCCGAGGAACACGAACACAATGAGAAAAACCAATCTCAAATCATATACTAGGATCCGGCTTAAACCAAAGCCCGCTAGTATAAACTGTCCGGACAGCAACCGTGCACAAGTGCGCGGATGCGAGCGAACCCTGTCGCAAAACCATGCGACCTCTACTCGTTTTGCCTAAAGGCGAATAGCTCTCTGTGTGGGACTCTAAAGACTCGACACTACGCTGGCAGTGGGTTTAACCACAGACCGCAAGCGGCACTAGCTGTACGTAACGGTCCCCAGGTAGATGTCGATAAGAAGACTGACGAGGTGAACCCCATCTGCACTCCTACTGAGCCTGTATGTGACAATCTCCGTACAGTCCGGTCTGTTCGTCTGATACATCGCATGGCGGGCCTAGGGGGCGGTGAACGTCAGTCCCCTAATAGCGGTACAAGTCGTGTCGGAGTGAAGCCCAGAACACCCTGAGATAACACTGGAAACCTACCAGTATATCTCGCTTGCCCTGGCCAGGGACTACTCGTGTAATGGCTCTCCTGGACACAGCGCGATGTCAACCCCCAATACCGGGAGAGACGAATCCTGTCTAACCGTCACTGCCTCCAAGTGCTTCGGGACTGCACCCAAAAACTACCTGTTTGCACGACTCCTCTGAGCCGTGGTAGGGTAGTAATCAAAGTGCAGTGGGAACACACTCGAGGCGAAGTGACAGTGTCAAGTCAGCGGACTAAGCTGTACTCATGTCACCTGGGAACTGATAACTGACGATAGGTATATTACCAACCAACAGTTCCCGACGAGTCCTGTCCAGTGTACTCGTAACCTAACGAGCACCCGCATACTATCCCAAGTACGACGTACTAACGGCTGTGGGACAGACCGTCTCCCACACTGGGATGAGAAGCGCATACGCTGGTCTACTCCGGAGTATCGATGCCCTGTCTCGATAGTCCAACGACCAGGGACCTGTATAAGGATGTGCTTATAGATTACCCAGCTCCCACGAGTGCGAGCGCCATCGCAACGCTGGTAATCAAGCAAAGATCCTAAGGGCTCTACTAATATGTATACCTGCAATATGCTAAAAGAAACACATGCACATATTAAAGCAGAGACAAACCAAGTAGCATACTACCATTTCGAGCAAGATTGTATATACAACTGTGAATATCCCAAGCTTCCATTAAGTAATATACAAACTAGTATGATACAGTAATGGCCTCTAGGGCATATACACTAACAATCTCCCACTTGCACTAAGGCCATGTACTGGCGTATCGAAGACCTATCATCTCGATCAGCCGCTCGAACTGAGTCTGGGGTAAGGCCTTGGTGAATGGATCTGCTGTGTTATCCTCTGATGCAACTCTCCGGACCTCGATCTCCTGGCGATCTACGATCTCCCTGATCAGGTGATACCGCCTTAAGATGTGTCTGGATTTCTGATGGGACCTGGGTTCCTTCGCTAAAGCTATAGCCCCGTTGTTGTCGCAATACAGAGGTATTGGGTCAACAATGGACGGAACCACCTGAAGTTCTTTCAAGAACTTCCTCATCCAGACAGCTTCTTTTGCGGCATCAGATGCAGCGATGTATTCCGCTTCCATAGTCGAGTCAGCAACGGTTTCCTGTTTGGAGCTCTTCCAACTCACCGCCCCTCCATTGAGGGTAAAGACAAAACCCGACATGGACTTGGAATCATCCTTGTCACTCTGGAAGCTGGAGTCAGCAAAGGCCTCAATCTGCAGGTCTTTTCCGCCATACACCAAGAACATCTCCTTAGTCCTTCTCAGGTACTTGAGAATGTTCTTTACTGCTATCCAATGTTTCTCCCCTGGGTTTGACTGATACCTGCTTACCACACTCAGTGCATAAGCCACATCCGGTCTGGTACACAACATCGCATACATTATAGAGCCTACCGCAGAAGCGTAGGGTATAATAGACATGCGATCCCTCTCCAAATCAGTCTTGGGAGACATCTCTTTGGAGAGAGTGATCCCGTGACAAGCCGGTAGATTACCGCGCTTGGAATCTTCCATACTGAATCTCTTCAGTATGGTGTCGATGTACCTGGACTGCGAGAGTCCTAATATCCTCTTGGATCTGTCACGGTAGATCCGGATACCCAGAATGTAAGAGGCATCACCCAGGTCTTTCATGGAGAACCTGTGTGACAAGAACCCCTTGACAGATTGTAGCATAGGAATGTCATTTCCTATTAAGAGAATGTCATCCACGTATAAAACGAGGAATACTACAGTTCTCGCTACAAATCTACAATAGATGCATGGTTCATCTGGATTTTTGATAAAGCCAAATTCTTTGACCGTCTCATCAAAGCAGATGTTCCAACTCCGCGATGCCTGCTTGAGTCCATAAATGGACTTGAGCAACTTGCACACCTTTCCGCTGCTCCCACCCTGAATGAAACCCTCTGGCTGGTCCATATAGACACACTCCTCTAAATGACCATTTAGAAAAGCTGTCTTTACGTCCATCTGCCAAATCTCATAATCGTGGAAAGCAGCGATGGCAAGAAGGATCCGAATGGATTTCAACATAGCTACTGGAGAAAAGGTTTCGTCATAGTCCAAACCAGGTCGCTGACGAAAGCCCTTTGCTACCAGTCTAGCTTTATAGGTCTCAACCTGTCCATCTACACCAATCTTCCTTTTGAAGATCCACTTGCATCCTACGGGTTTTACCCCGTCTGGAGCAATGTCCAACGTCCATACTTTGTTGGTGTACATGGACTCCATTTCGGTCCGCATTGCATCCAGCCATTTTACCGAGTCGACGCTCTGAATGGCTTGCTGGAAGCTAGTAGGCTCATCACAATCTAGGATGCAGTCCTCTCTATCCCCGTCAATGAGAAAACCGTAGTACCTCTCGGGCGGATGAGACTGCCTACTACTTCTGCGGAGTGGCATAGGAATGTCCTGTTCTTTCGAACCTTCTGGTTCCTCTAAGCTTTCAGTAATGGTTTGTGGTTCTGGAATTTCTTCCAGTTCTACTGCGCTCCCGCTTATCTGATTTTCTAAAAACTCAGTTTCCAAGAAGCGGGCATGACGAGAAACAAGGATTTTTTGCTCCTCTGCGTAATAGAAGAGATACCCCTTGGAGTTCTTTGGGTATCCCACAAACTTGCACTGTACTGAGCGTGCCTCGAGCTTGTCCGCATGCTGCTTTTTTACAAAAGCTGGACATCCGCATGTCTTAAAGGATTTAAGACAGGGTTTCTTCCCACTCCACATCTGATATGGTGTGGTAGGCACTGTTTTAGTAGGAACTTGGTTCAAGAGATGTGCAGCTGTTTCCAGTGCATAACCCCAGAAAGATCGCGGTAACTCAGCCTTACTCATCATGGACCGTACCATATCCAATAGGGTTCGGTTCCTTCTCTCCGATACACCGTTATGTTGCGGAGTGTATGGAGGAGTAAGCTGAGAGAGAATTCCATTCTCTTTTAAATAATTCAGGAACTCGGCACTTAAGTATTCTCCACCTCGATCCGATCTTAGAATCTTGATACTTTTGCCGGTCTGTTTCTCCACTTCATTCTTATATTCCTGGAACTTTTCAAAGGCCTCGGACTTATGTTTCATTAAGAAGACATAACCGTACCTTGAAAAATCATCCGTAAAAGTAATGAAGTAAGAGTAACCGCTTCGCGCATGTGTAGACATTGGACCGCACACGTCGCAGTGTACGAGTCCCAAGAGCTCGCTCGCTCTTTCTCCGTGTCCAGTGAACGGAGCCTTTGTCATCTTTCCCATGAGACAAGATTCACAAGTGGCATAAGACTGATACTCGAACGGATCCAAGTATCCTTCTTTATGTAACTTAGTCAACCGTGTCTCATTGATGTGACCCAGTCTACAATGCCATAAGAAAGCCTGATTAATATCTGGAGACTTTCTTTTGTGTGTATTCTGGATATTGAAAACCTGTGGTTGGCTTAAAACG
Organism: Agapanthus africanus; assembly: GCA_030015575.1. Lineage (NCBI taxonomy): Eukaryota > Viridiplantae > Streptophyta > Magnoliopsida > Asparagales > Amaryllidaceae > Agapanthus > Agapanthus africanus. The sequence continues at coordinate 455,967,453 of JASDDO010000014.1, read as the reverse complement.
TAAATACCGTTGTTCAATGTACCTGACCCAATCAAAACTTGATTAAGGTGAATGTTCACTACATTACTTACAAATGCAAATTCATAACCTTCTTTAGATAATAAAGATACAGATATGATATTACAGGTTGCATTTGGTACATAATAACAACTACGCAAAACCAAAAAGTGTCCATCAGATAATCCCAGGTGATAGTCCCCCACGGCCTCTGCATCCATGCTAGCACCGTTCGCAACTCTGAGGGTCATGTCACCTGCCTTCAAAACTCTACGCTTTCTCAACGCCTGCAAGGAATTACAGATATGAGATCCTGATCCGGTATCCAATACCCAGGAAGTAGAGTTTATAGATAGACAGTTTTCAATGACATACACACCTGAAGCTGAAGCTGCAACCTGCTTCAATTCCTGTGTTCTGGCCTTCCAGGCCCTGCAATCATTCTTCCAGTGTCCTTTCTTATGACAAAAGAAGCATTCCTCCTTATCCACAAGCTTCCCCGCTACCTTTGTTGCTTTACCCTTTCCCTTCGTATCCACTTTACCGACACCGCCTCTTGGTTTGGCGGGGGCTTTCTTCTTCTTGCCCTTGGCTTTCGCCCTGGACCTAGAAGAGGAAGATCCTCCTACAAACAAAGTGGATGTCTCCCTACCTTTCTGTAGGGTGCCCTCTGCGCTCCTCAGCATGTTGAGGAGCTCTGAAAGTTCAACCTCTTTTTCTTGTAGGTTAAAGTTCAGTATGAACTGGGCGTAAGTGGAAGGAAGGGACTGGAGAACTATATCCGTATATAGCTCACTCTCCAATGTGATCCCTAGGTCAGCGAGCTCCTCAATGTAGCCGATCATCTTTAGCACATGCTCGGCTACTGATGATCCGACGGCCATTCTTGTCGAAAATAACTTTTTCGAAGCTTCGTATCTCGCGATACGTGATTGCTCTCCATACAGTTCTTTTGTATGGAGCAATATGGATTCCATGTCCATATTCTCATGCCTCCTCTGATGTTCGTTGTCCATCGAGGCAAGCAGGAGGCACTTGGCCTTCGCGCTATCAATCTCCCAAGTCTTGCGGATTTCCTTATCCGCGATACTGGAAGTTGGACCAGGGACAGGGGGAGCTTTGGTGGTAAGAAGATACCCCAGCTTGTCATAGGTGATTGCAATCTTGACATTCCTGAGCCAATCTTTGTAGTTTTGGCCCTGTCAATTTATTTTTATCTAACAGTAACTTAAGTCCGGTCATGTTGAATGGTCGCTGCAATTAGGAGAGAGAAAAGAAACACTTTAGCATGATGCTCTTGCAAGTTTAGAGTGGTTTTTAGTTTGTCTAAACTGGATGGCTCCCACTGTCTCTCGAATCCCTTCTCAAACCGTAAAGAAAAGGATTAGCCGGGATCATTCTCACCGTACAATACTTGCTTAACCGTTCAGCCAGGCCAGTGTCGGTACTTCGAGGGAGGTTTTCCAACGCTTTCGCGAAGTTCCTTAATTAAGTAACCTCTTTTCCCTGTGGGCGTAGCCCCGCTAACACCTTTCTAGGCACCTACTAGGTTTATAGCATTGATCGTTGAGTGAGAGTTTTCTCGGGGAGTAGCATATACTCACAGTAGGATCGGGATCCAAATATCATCGCGTGATAAAACCGAAGGAATCCTACCAGAATCATCACACTCCAAATGGTATGCAACACTAGCAAGTTTCAGTACTTATGAAACTCCCGATGTGTATTTTTGCCCCATGCTCTTATGACCTTGACTAAGGCCAACAAATCATAAGTCACATGTCAAGTTCTACTCGTCGTTATCCAGGTTAATTTGAACCCACCCGTATCCACCCTTGACTATGGCCAACAAGGCAATACGACTGTCTCAAACCAACGCATTCTATCTATGCAACATATGAATACCCACCAGCTACCAAACACTGTGCCTTGACTAAGGCCAACAAACACAGCTTGAATACTGTTGAATATTCATATGAAACGACGGAGGGCTACGGATGGTTTTGGCGAAACCGTGAACGTAGTGAACTTGATATAATCGATGGAACGAGATAGCTTTTAAAAAGGAGTGGTTCAAGCTCCGCGTTTAAAAGTTTAGTTTTGAAAAGAACCGAGTGGTTTTCAAAGTGTTCCAATCGACTTTTACTTGGTTTATTTCTTGCATTAGTTCTTTTAATGCGTCCCATCATTTAATCCTACCATTGCAGAAAACAACCAAAATATGACGTACGCTTATGCCATTCGCATTCGCCACGGGGCCCCGTCATCACCCGTTAGGTTACTTAACTAACGACAGAGCGGGGGCTGGGCTAGCGCGGCTGTAAAACATAAGCAACGCCTAAATAGTTATTTATATATATATATATACAGCAATGATAGACATTACAGATCACAGATGAATACATTGGATATACTAGGAATCCGCAATGCGTTCGAGCCTGCAACGCAAAGCGGATTACACGGTCGCGGTGAATAGCCAATACCCCACCCAAGACCCCTACGGGTGCGGCAAACTACCCGCCAAGCACCCGAAGCGAAGCAACCTCCCTCACCACCGTGAGTAGGCCACTCGGCACTTCGAGTACCCGGTAGTTTGTGCACCCCCTCCATGGGTCTATCCTAGGAGCAAAAACAGTAAAAAGAATAATACAATGACGGCTACAACCCCGACCCGGTTGTGCGGCCATACAAAGAATATTATTACATCAATTTACATGTTACAAATGAATGAAAGAAAAACAACGCTCATCTCACATCCACCCCGGCCATTCACCCGCGACAATCCAATCCATTCATATCCACAAACCAATAGCAATCACAGATCATGTATAACCCCGACTAATCGTCTTATAGCGATTAGCCGACGTTCAATACATGCAAGCATTACAGATATAACCGATGTAGTTAAAGCGTAGTGAAGTTCCGAAAAAAATACGGATTTATAGGCCCACAAAAGCAAATTTTAGTTCTGGAAAATCTGGGCATATAATATATATCTTAAAAATCCCAATACCAACACAGAAACTTACTGCACCAAAAACGATGCAGAGAGGGGACAAGACGGCCGCGCTTCCGCGGCAGGAGCCTCCTCTTGCCGCGGATCCGCGCTCCTCTCATCTCCTCTCTGGTTCGTCTTTGGTGGTTTTTCACACAAAACCCTGAGATAATTTTTGGTATATAACAAATGTCATTTTGACCAGAGGAAAAATTAACAGAAACTTGGGTTTTGCATGGTTTGGTTTTCGGATTTTCCGGTTTCGAAACTTCGTTACACTTCACTACCTAGCTAGTTTGAGTTTAGTTAGGCTCTGATACCACTGTAAGTCCGTGTTGCCCACCCCGGTACTTGCGGGGAGGCGGAAAACATAATAAAAAACGAATTTTTAATGACTTAGGCAACATGGACCAAGCTTGTGAGGATCTTTGCTAAACTAAAACTTGCTAACCCTAACTACAAAGTAGCTAAGTGATGGAAAGGTTATACCTTTGGTCTTTAGTCCTTCTCTCCTTGCTCGTTGGAATGGTAGAAGGGCCTCACCTTGCTAGTCTTCTTCCGTCAAAGAAAGATCCACTTGAAAGCCACCACCTTTAGCTTCAACTCCAAGCTAGGAGTAACTAGAGTGCAAGAAATGCTAAGACTTGAACCCTAGAAGTCAGTAGAGAAGATCAAGTGAAGGTTTTTCTCAAGCTTTTTGTTTCTCAACACATGAGAGGGAGAGAGCTTGAGGGAGAGGATGAGCAAGAGAGAGAAAAGATATGATAGAATGATAAATTAGTGAGCCATTCTCACTAATATGTGTGAGTTATTTTAATTGTATAATTAGCTTGAAAATTGTCATGGTAAATCATGAGGTGACCATTATCATTTCATTATTAATGCTAATTGCAAGAATCAAAGAGCATCTTCCAAATGAAATGATCATGGTCAAATTGTCAACTTGGTCAACAAGTCAACAAAGTCAAAGTGCCAACAACAACAACCATGCACAATAATTAAGCTAATTATCAATTAACAATAATACACAAAAAAAACAATAGGGTTAATAAAATGACAAAAGTCATTAACCCTAAACAAGGTCCTCTCCCTCAATCTCAAGCAACTGTGCATACGCACCCGCATTCGTGATCCGAGGAACACGAACACAATGAGAAAAACCAATCTCAAATCATATACTAGGATCCGGCTTAAACCAAAGCCCGCTAGTATAAACTGTCCGGACAGCAACCGTGCACAAGTGCGCGGATGCGAGCGAACCCTGTCGCAAAACCATGCGACCTCTACTCGTTTTGCCTAAAGGCGAATAGCTCTCTGTGTGGGACTCTAAAGACTCGACACTACGCTGGCAGTGGGTTTAACCACAGACCGCAAGCGGCACTAGCTGTACGTAACGGTCCCCAGGTAGATGTCGATAAGAAGACTGACGAGGTGAACCCCATCTGCACTCCTACTGAGCCTGTATGTGACAATCTCCGTACAGTCCGGTCTGTTCGTCTGATACATCGCATGGCGGGCCTAGGGGGGCGGTGAACGTCAGTCCCCTAATAGCGGTACAAGTCGTGTCGGAGTGAAGCCCAGAACACCCTGAGATAACACTGGAAACCTACCAGTATATCTCGCTTGCCCTGGCCAGGGACTACTCGTGTAATGGCTCTCCTGGACACAGCGCGATGTCAACCCCCAATACCGGGAGAGACGAATCCTGTCTAACCGTCACTGCCTCCAAGTGCTTCGGGACTGCACCCAAAAACTACCTGTTTGCACGACTCCTCTGAGCCGTGGTAGGGTAGTAATCAAAGTGCAGTGGGAACACACTCGAGGCGAAGTGACAGTGTCAAGTCAGCGGACTAAGCTGTACTCATGTCACCTGGGAACTGATAACTGACGATAGGTATATTACCAACCAACAGTTCCCGACGAGTCCTGTCCAGTGTACTCGTAACCTAACGAGCACCCGCATACTATCCCAAGTACGACGTACTAACGGCTGTGGGACAGACCGTCTCCCACACTGGGATGAGAAGCGCATACGCTGGTCTACTCCGGAGTATCGATGCCCTGTCTCGATAGTCCAACGACCAGGGACCTGTATAAGGATGTGCTTATAGATTACCCAGCTCCCACGAGTGCGAGCGCCATCGCAACGCTGGTAATCAAGCAAAGATCCTAAGGGGTCTACTAATATGTATACCTGCAATATGCTAAAAGAAACACATGCACATATTAAAGCAGAGACAAACCAAGTAGCATACTACCATTTCGAGCAAGATTGTATATACAACTGTGAATATCCCAAGCTTCCATTAAGTAATATACAAACTAGTATGATACAGTAATGGCCTCTAGGGCATATACACTAACAGTTTTCCTGTAATTTATTACGGGACCAGTTTTCTGGAGTTGCCAGTTTGCATTCCGTTCCGGCCGGTTTTCCTTTGTTCTTTCCCGGCCGGACTTTTCTGATGGAGGGGGTAATTTGCAGTTTTGCAAATTACATTTGTGGAGGTTTTATTTATAAGATGGTTTATTATGATAACCTTTTTAGATACCATTCATTTCATGCTTTATTGTGATATGAAGTGGATTAGAGTTGATGTGAGTTTTGTGATGATTATGTTTGGATATAGTCACCACTTGCTTTTACTACCATGACCTTCCTTCTATGGTTGGGTTTTAGTATTCCCTCCTCCACCATTTTCTCACTTGATGAAATGGATGATAAGTTTTTCATGAGAGGAAAAAGAAAGAGAGAAGAAGAAGAAGAGAGCTTCATCTTGAGAGTTTCATCCATGATCTCATTTTCTTGCTAGAAAAATGCAAGCACCATTTTTCTATTCTTGATTCCTCCATCACCATGGCAACAAACCCCAAAGGGACATATCCTCTACACTACACATTCTACAGCATATCTTGAGCATGTCGAGTTGCCGGCTTCATGTGCGAGTTGCCTCGGTATTGAGGCGGGAGCCCGTAAAAGAAGAAGGCGATGTGGTGCCCTTTCCGGCGAGGAGGCGACGATGTGGAGACTACTCTTTCCGCGGGAGATCGGGACGATGACGAGAAGACCGGAGGACTCGGATCACTCGGTATACTTCTCACCCTATCTCTTAAATGCTAGCTTTAGGTTAATGGTAAACGATCCGGGTTTTTCATTGTCCGCGGTAGCGCCGGTTTCCGAGTAAGGAAAATTTCTATTCCGCATTTTGGCTTCGAGCAAGAGGCCGGGGCGCTGCCGTGGCGCAACATGGTATCAGAGCCACGCCATTAACCTTGCCTAGCTTGTTCTAATGTGTTTTTCAATTCCGATCGACCGAAATTCCAAAAACCGTATTTTTCCTTCACATCAGTTTCTGTCGAAATTTTTTGGAGTCTAAAAATTTTTCAGGTGGTCTCAGAATGATGTGCAGGGAGTTCTAAGAATACTGAAAAAATTTGGTAAAGTGATCGTTCCGTACGACCGCGCAAGCGCGGCCTAAGCCCCTCATTGGCCGCTCTTCCGCCGCAAGAAGTAGGCTTCACTTCACCAATTTTTCTCAGTGGTTTTGTGGGCTTAAATTAGGGGTTTTGGAATATTAAAATTGGGCCCAGGTTTTCTGTAAGTGCTACAGTTTTGATTGGGGGCCCACTTTTTAATTTTTGGTCAATCGGAAAATTTTAAACACATTATTTCACAGTATTTACATTATATCTGCGACCGTGAATGTCACTCGATCGGTAAATCCGGTCTAACTGCTATAGCCCGGTTAGACGGATTTGCGAACGTGACTTTCATGTTGATGTTCTATGTTTATGCTGTGATGTTGCGGATCGGTCGTGGGGGATAGCCTGGATGCAATGCTAGTGCAGTTTTGTTGTATTATGTACATTTGATATTGCGGGGCGAGCGTCCGACATGTGGACTGCCGTCACTGCCTGTTTGTATTATTCTTTTGGGGCACGACCTGGTTGCGGTCGATGTACCCGTTGTATGTATATTTTACTTTCTGTACTAGGATTACCCCGCGGAGGGGTGCACGGATAGCCGGGTTCTAGAGGGCAACGGGCTCGCATCTCATGGCATTGAGACGGAGGGGGCTTCACTCTAGGATTGGCGGGCTATTCGCCGCACTCGTAGGGGGTACAGGTTGACCCAGGAGGGGTGCCCAAGTTACCGGATTCCGTGAAGTGCTGGGTGGTCCATTCACGGTGCTGAAGGGGGCTGCCTCGCTTCAGGTTTTGGCGGGTGACTTGCCGCGCCCGTAGGGGCCTAGGATTTCATTGCACAGGCTATCCACACGACCAGGGGAATGTCGGGTTTCAGCAGCGGCTCTGTGAAACCCGGGGCTTCCAGATATCTGCATTGTTCTGTGATGCTGTACATTTCTGTGATGTTGCATTTTTATCACGCCTTGAGCGAAATATAATATATTGGTATATATATTAGTAGATGTTGTATATGTTTTGCATCCGCGCTAGTCCAGTCCCCGCTCTGTCGTTAGTTAAGTAACCTAACGGGTGATGACGGGACCCAGTGGCGAATGCGGATGGCATATACGTACATCAGTATATTTTCGTTCTTTGTGGTGTGATCAATTGATGGGACTGCGTTGATTCGGATCAATGCAAGATAAACAAACCTATTCTGATGTTGTTGGAACAATTTTTCAAAAAGCTGTTATTGCAAGGACGTTCACTTTTGTTTTGCATCGTGGTATTCAGTTGGAATATCCTGCTCCTCAGTCGACGAGGCAAGGGCCGAGATCCCTTCACCGGGAGTGACCCCTTGGACAGAAGTTTGCGTCAGGGCAATAACTTCACTATAGCCGATTACTTTTGCTTTGCATCGTGGTATTCAGTTGGAATATCCTGCACCTCATTCTACGGGGAAAGAGCCGAGATCCCTTCACCGGGAGTGACCTCTTTAGTAAAGATTTTCGTCACTATATTTTCTAAAAGGTTATCCAGTTCCTTCAACGATATCAAGTTCATTACGTTAAAGGTTTTTCGCCAAAAACCAGTCGTAGCCCTCCGTCATTTCAGATTAGTGTTACTTAGTATTCGTGCTGCGTTTGTCGTGCATTGCCGTGGCGTAGTGTTCGGTAGCTATGTAATGCTTTTCTGTCACAAGGATAAGTGGATTGATTAGGACAGTCGTACGGTCTTGTTGGCATTGTCAAGGACTCGTACGGGTGGGTTTAATGCAATCAAGATAATGACGGGTAGAACTTGACTAGGACTCTTTGATTTGTTGGCATTGTCAAGGTCACTTGGGTCCTAGGGGTAAAAACAAACATCGGGAGTTTCAAAAGAACTGAAACTTGCCAGGCATGCGCATACCTTCTGGAGTGTGGTGACGTGAGTGGATTCCGTCACGTTATCATGCGATGAGAGTTGGATCCCGATTCCCACTGATGAGTTGGTTTACTCCTCGGATGATCCCGACTAATTCTTCTTTCAGATTTGGAGGAGAATTTGAGGTACAGTGGGAGGCTTCCAGGTTGGATAAAGTGATAACCATTCTGATCTAGGTTAGAGTGCACGCTGAGTGTTTCTTTTCTCTCTCTCTTTGGCAGCGACCATTGACCCGACCCTGGACTTTGACTCAGTGACCAAGTTGACCGAACCTTCTTAACACAGGCTTTTGGATTGTCAGAGTTGCAGACCTCATTGCCACTCCTACTTTTACCCTTTTCTCCAGGACACCCCGCGTTACTGCGAACGTCCACTTCCATTGGACAAAACCATCGTATGGTTAGATACGAACTCGAAGGACTTCGAGGATGGTTTCTGGTTCTGGAGAAAACGAATAGGATTATTCAGTTGTCTTTTCTTTTCACCCTCTCTCAGGTTGCGAGTACTCCTTGGTTTAGGAGTAGTACACCTATTACGCAAATTGGATAGTCTTCATCCAAACCATAGGCTGGTGCCGACCGGTAGGGAATGAAGAAAACCAGTTAGCCTAAACTGTGTACAGAAGGTATTAAGATTAAGACAAAGCAAGGGATTAGTAAGAGGGCAAAGTAAATTGCGACTGATATTCACGACCAAACCAGGTATTTCTTCGCCAATCCCAAATCACCTTTGTATTTCTCCAGGACACTCCGTGTCACTACGAAGATCCACAGTTTATTAGATACTCCATCGTATGGTTATATACGAACTCGAAAGGAACTTGTTCCAGTTCGGGGATGGATTCTGGTTCAGGAGAAATAGGAATAAAGTACATTCAGATGTCTTTTATCTTCACCTTCTCTCGCGTTGCGAGTGCTCCTAGGATTAGGACAGTACACCTTTTATGCTTATTGGATAGTCTTCTTCCAAACCATAGGCTGGTGCCGAACGGTAGGGAAGGAAGAAAACCAATTGGCCTAAAGGGGTGTGCAGAAGGTAATGACTAAAGACATATAAAGGGATTTGGAGAGGCGGCAAAGACTTATACGGTTATAATTGTGAATCTGGATAATGGAAGAGGCATTACTAGGAATACCAGGATACCCCATCGAGACATTCCAATGTTTCATTTTCACTGTGTAATGTTAAAGGAAAACTGATTTCCCGATTAGACACTTGCTCCAGGGTATGTATTTACCAGGTTGGATTCTCACATCTGTATGGTTTTGCAGATGCTGAGTGGGAGTAAGTTATTGGGAATTAGGTGACCATCCTCATTATATCAGGATTCGTTGTAATTGGTGATATTTGAGGAAGCCACCTGGATTGTTTGTCGGTCGGCAAATATTTGGTTTTGAATATCCGCTGTTGTGCACCAATTTCAAATTGATATATCTGTACGTCTATTTTCATAGAGTGAGATATACCTTTTGATATTATGTCGATGACATTTACCTATATCAGTGGATGGTTAGGTAAGGAGCATTAAACAGCGGTGTAATTCTTCTTAACCATAAGTGCAGTTTTCAACCTACGACGCACATTGAAAGAGTTATTAGACTCAGCGGACTTATACAGAGTATTGTATGTTGTCCAGTGTCCATTAGGACAGAGGGGTTGGTCCTCATACTATATTCTGTTTACTTTTAACTTCTCTAGTTCTTAGACATGTGTTTCGTAGGAACACAGGGTCTAAGTTTTGAGGAGTTATAGGTATTTGAATAGAGTAGAGAACTAGGTGTAGCAAGTATCGGGATTCTTCAAAGAGATCGAAGATGTAGATACTTGTGTATGGTATTCAGCTGATAGTAATGATAAAGAGAAATTGCTTCTCTTTCAGGTTACTCATAATTGGAAGCATTCCTAAGTTGAGTAACGCTGATCGGCCTCCTTCCATTTAGTTGACATGCACTGGAGACAGCTGCATGATTTGAATCTGGTTCGATTAAATCAGTGCCTCTGTTTTTATATTGTATATAGAACAGTTCATATCTTGACATTGTTAAGGTACGGGGAGTTGTCCGGCTTATGCTTTAAACCAGACACTGGACAACTCAAGGCACGTTTCTGTAATGGCTGTTTGTGGGTTGACCCAGGCTATGACGAGGGTTGACTTTCTACCATCTGGATGAACAATAGCAATATTGTTCTAGACTCGCCACAGTTTTATTAAAAATGGATTTTTCAGAAAAAGTAGTGGGAGTATGGTAGAACTGGAAGTGATTCCAGAACCGCAAACGATTACTGAAGATTTGATAAGGAACCTAAAGATTCAATCTGATTTGACATTCCATTGGCCACTCCGCAGATACGGTGGGTAACATCAGGCACCCGAGAGGTACTCCGGTAGCCTCAAGGACGGTGACAGGGAAGTTCTTGTTTACCCACACTTGCCATTGCTGTTGTTCCAGGCTGCGAGACCCGGCAGGAGGATGAGTATAGCGTCGTTCTAAACTAGCTTTGGAAGTGCACGTCTATATGACTCTGCCAGAGGGTTGTCGTAGTCAGTGGGAGCAGCGGAAGCATTGGTGGACATCAGGCTTATGACTATTTATAGACTAAAGCAGATGTAGCGGAGATAGATCATCTATTTCTGATGTGACAGTCATAGGTTTGACTTCATCAGAATAGGGGATGGATCTGTTGAGAAGGTAGTAGGGTGTGATGTCCTGGTTTTGGATGACATACACAGAGTAGGAAAAGAAACTCCTATACTACGATCGGTTATACTTTGGTTGTCACACAGTAGTTTCTCCACACAGGACTTGGATATTATATCAGACATTCTGGTTACTAGATCTATGGTTTTAGATCTAGATTTGGGTGGTTTCCCAATCTGGGTACCTTGACAGCATTCTATGAGTATTTAGAATGGACGACTCCTGACACGGTAGTGTACCTGCAGTTGATGGAGTCACCCTCTCTAAAGGTGTCTTATAGACTAAAGGGGAGAGGGATACTCATGATTGGCAGATCACTTGCTTAGGCAATTGAGTCAATCATGAGATGTCGAGTACCACACCAGATGTTGTTCTTGCACTAGATGCAATAAGTTGATATTGATCCAATCCTGGAGAAACAGTCAGAAGCAGTCTTAGAACATAAGTGGATGTTCTAGGGATATGATAACGACAGCCTCATTAGGGAGACAGTTATCATTCCAGGCTTCCAAGGTGACATGGACGACAAGGAGGTTGTCAGAGTTATAGTTTTTCTTCTGACGAGGGGCAGTATTTTGGACAGGTGGTCCAAGGCAATACTGAGGGTGGCATGGCGCAGGATACTGATTAAGTTCAGTTGACGATACAGTCTAAGAAGTTTGGATTTGGAGTTCATTTATGAGCTAGGTCCCATCAGACATCCAGACATTCTAAGACAGGTATTGCCCATTTCGGGAGATGGCTTTCTCTGCGAACTTGAGATATAGAGAGACATAGAAAGAAGCATCACAGCGGATCCACTCACTGAGGCTATTCCTCGAACGCAATAGTTTCGCAAACGAGCTTTGTGAAACTGACTAGTAGAGGAATTGGGTGTTCGGTATCACACGGGCTGTGAGTATGCGGCATCGCAATAATTAGCCTTGAGTGCAAGTGGGAGATTGTTGGAGATAGTGCCCTCAGAGTCAATTATTGGATCACAGGCACGTGATTGCAATGATTGAGGGAGGACCTATCCCGGTAGGACAATCTTACTCGAGATGATAGTATGCAATCTGGTTTATCTTTATCATCGTGTACTGCTTTAGGTGACCTGGCATGTCGCTATTACAGGTTGATAGAGCCCCTAGGATTCTTGCTTGACTGCCGGCAGTATGATGGCGATCATATACGTGGGAGCTGGTAGTCTATAAGCACATCCTTAAAAGGTCCCTAGTCGTAGGAGTTTCGAGACAGGGCATCGATTCTCCAGAGTAGACTAGTGTATACAGTCGAGACCCCGACGAGGGGCGGTGGCCGGTCTCACAAGCCACTGGTGTCAGTTGGTTCACCTAAGATGTATACAGGTGCTCATTGGGTTATGAGTACACCGGACAGGACTCGCCGGGAACATGCTAGTTGGTCTTATACCTGACGTCAGATAGCAGTTCCCTGGTGACATGTGTACAGGTTAGTTCATCGACCTGAGGATCGTCATTTGTCTCGTGTGAGTTCCCACTGTACTTTGATTACTACCCTACCACGGCTCAAAGGAGTCGTGCAAACAGGTTTTAGTTGGGTACAGTCCCGAGCCACATGGAGGCAGTGAGCGGATCTTCAGGGGTTCGTCTCTCCCGGTATTGGGGGTGAGGTCGCGCTGTGTCTAGGAGAGCCATTACGCAAAGCCCTCGGCCGAGGCAGGAGATTTACTGGTAGGTATTCCAGTAGTATCTCAGGGCGTTCTGGGCTACGCTCCGACACGACTTGTACCGCTTTTGGGGGTCTGACTTTTACCAACCCCCTAGGACCGACATGCGATGCTCATAGACGAACGGACCGGACTGTACGGATATTGTCACTAACAGGCTCAGTTGGGTGTCGGGGTGAGCTTCCTCATCGACGTCCCTTTTGGTCAATAGCTGGTGGCCCGTCACGTATTGGCTAATACCTCTGACGTGCTAGTGGTTAAATCCACAGCCATTGTATTGACGAGTCTTTAGAGTCCACCACACTTTCAGTTACTCAAGCTTTCGGGCGAAACGCTGTAGAGGCCGTATGGAGATATGGCAGGGTCCGATCAGATACGTGCGGTATTGCACGGATCAGGATCGGATAGTTTTGTACTAGTGGCCGTAGAGTTATATGGCAGGGTTCGATCTGATACGTGCGGTATTGCACGAATCAGGATCGGACGGATATTACTAGCCGGCTTTGGCTTAAGCCGGTCCTAGTCTAGTACAGTGTAGATTTTGTCTCATTGCATTTGTATCCGGACGGAATACAGATGCGGGTGTGTATGCACAGTATAGGGGTTTTCCTATAATTTATTACGGGACCAGTTTTCTGGAGTTGCCAGTTTGCATTCCGTTCCGGCCGGTTTTCCTTTGTTCTTTCCCGGCCGGACTTTTCTGATGGAGGGGGTAATTTGCAGTTTTGCAAATTACATTTGTGGAGGTTTTATTTGTAAGATGGTTTATTATGATAACCTTTTTAGATACCATTCATTTCATGCTTTATTGTGATATGAAGTGGATTAGAGTTGATGTGAGTTTTGTGATGATTATGTTTGGATATAGTCACCACTTGCTTTTACTACCATGACCTTCCTTCTATGGTTGGGTTTTAGTATTCCCTCCTCCACCATTTTCTCACTTGATGAAATGGATGATAAGTTTTTCATGAGAGGAAAAAGAAAGAGAGAAGAAGAAGAAGAGAGCTTCATCTTGAGAGTTTCATCCATGATCTCATTTTCTTGCTAGAAAAATGCAAGCACCATTTTTCTATTCTTGATTCCTCCATCACCATGGCAACAAACCCCAAAAAGACATACCCTCTACACTACACATTCTACAGCATATCTTGAGCATGTCGAGTTGCCGGCTTCATGCGCGAGTTGCCTCGGTATTGAGGCGGGAGCCCGTAAAAGAAGAAGGCGATGTGGTGCCCTTTCCGGCGAGGAGGCGACGATGTGGAGACTACTCTTTCCGCGGGAGATCGGGACGATGACGAGAAGACCGGAGGACTCGGATCACTCGGTATACTTCTCACCCTATCTCTTAAATGCTAGCTTTAGGTTAATGGTAAACGATCCGGGTTTTTCATTGTCCGCGGTAGCGCCGGTTTCCGAGTAAGGAAAATTTTTATTCCATATTTTGGCCTCGAGCAAGAGGCCGGGGCGCTGCCGTGGCGCAACATGGTATCAGAGCCACGCCATTAACCTTGCCTAGCTTGTTCTAATGTGTTTTTCAATTCCGATCGACCGAAATTCCAAAAACCGTATTTTTCCTTCACATCAGTTTCTGTCGAAATTTTTTGGAGTCTAAAAATTTTTCAGGTGGTCTCAGAATGATGTGCAGGGAGTTCTAAGAATACTGAAAAAAAATTTGGTAAAGTGATCGTTCCGTACGACCGCGCAAGCGCGGCCTAAGCCCCTCATTGGCCGCTCTTCCGCCGCAAGAATTAGGCTTCACTTCACCAATTTTTCTCAGTGGTCTTGTGGGCTTAAATTAGGGGTTTTGGAATATTAAAATTGGGCCCAGGTTTTCTGTAAGTGCTACAGTTTTGATTGGGGGCCCACTTGTTAATTTTTGGTCAATCGGAAAATTTTAAACACATTATTTCACAGTATTTACATTATATCTGCGACCGTGAATGTCACTCGATCGGTAAATCCGGTCTAACTGCTATAGCCCGGTCAGACGGATTTGCGAATGTGACTTTCATGTTGATGTTCTATGTTTATGCTGTGATGTTGCGGATCGGTCGTGGGGGATAGCCTGGATGCAATGCTAGTGCAGTTTTGTTGTATTATGTACATTTGATATTGCGGGTCGAGCGTCCGACATGTGGACTGCCGTCACTGCCTGTTTGTATTATTCTTTTGGGGCACGACCTGGTTGCGGTCGATGTACCCGTTGTATGTATATTTTACTTTCTGTACTAAGATTACCCCGCGGAGGGGTGCACGGATAGCCGGGTTCTAGAGGGCAACGGGCCCGCATCTCATGGCATTGAGACGGAGGGGGCTTCACTCTAGGATTGGCGGGCTATTCGCCGCACTCGTAGGGGGTACAGGTTGACCCAGGAGGGGTGCCCAAGTTACCGGATTCCGTGAAGTGCTGGGTGGTCCATTCACGGTGCTGAAGGGGGCTGCCTCGCTTCAGGTTTTGGCGGGTGACTTGCCGGGCCCGTAGGGGCCTAGGATTTCATTGCACAGGCTATCCACACGACCAGGGGAATGTCGGGTTTCAGCAGCGGCTCTGTGAAACCCGGGGCTTCCAGATATCTGCATTGTTCTGTGATGCTGTACATTTCTGTGATGTTGCGTTTTTATCACGCCTTGAGCGAAATATAATATATTGGTATATATATTAGTAGATGTTGTATATGTTTTGCATCCGCGCTAGTCCAGTCCCCGCTCTGTCGTTAGTTAAGTAACCTAACGGGAGATGACGGGACCCAGTGGCGAATGCGGATGGCATATACGTACATCAGTATATTTTCGTTCTTTGTGGTGTGATCAATTGATGGGACTGCGTTGATTCGGATCAATGCAAGATAAACAAACCTATTCTGATGTTGTTGGAACAATTTTTCAAAAAGCTGTTATTGCAAGGACGTTTACTTTTGTTTTGCATCGTGGTATTCAGTTGGAATATCCTGCTCCTCAGTCGACGAGGCAAGGGCCGAGATCCCTTCACCGGGAGTGACCCCTTGGACAGAAGTTTGCGTCAGGGCAATAACTTCACTATAGCCGATTACTTTTGCTTTGCATCGTGGTATTCAGTTGGAATATCCTGCACCTCATTCTACGGGGAAAGAGCCGAGATCCCTTCACCTGGAGTGACCTCTTTAGTAAAGGTTTTCGTCACTATATTTTCTAAAAGGTTATCCAGTTCCTTCAACGATATCAAGTTCATTACGTTAAAGGTTTTTCGCCAAAAACCAGTCGTAGCCCTCCGTCATTTCAGATTAGTGTTACTTAGTATTCGTGCTGCGTTTGTCGTGCATTGCCCTGGCGTAGTGTTGGGTAGCTATGTAATGCTTTTCTGTCACAAGGATAAGTGGATTGGTTAGGACAGTCGTACGGTCTTGTTGGCATTGTCAAGGACTCGTACGGGTGGGTTTAATGCAATCAAGATAATGACAGGTAGAACTTGACTAGGACTCTTTGATTTGTTGGCATTGTCAAGGTCACTTGGGTCCTAGGGGTAAAAACAAACATCGGGAGTTTCAAAAGAACTGAAACTTGCCAGGCATGCGCATACCTTCTGGAGTGTGGTGACGTGAGTGGATTCCGTCACGTTATCATGCGATGAGAGTTGGATCCCGATTCCCACTGATGACTTGCCAGGCATGCGCATTCCGTCACGTCACGTTATCATGTCGCTGATCGACTTTTCCCCGGCGCGGAGTGTCGGGTTGACTTTTCCCCGGCACGGAGTGTCGCTGATCGACTTTTCCCCGGCGCGGAGTGTCGGGTTGACTTTTCCCCGGCATGGAGTGTCGCTCATCGAATTTTCCCCGGCGTGGAGTGTCTGGTTGACTTTTTCCCGGCGCGGAGTGTCGCTGATCGACTTTTCCCCGGCGCGGAGTGTCTGCTTGACGTTTCCCCGGCGCGGAGTGTCGCTGATCGAATTTTCCCCGGCGCGGAGTGTCGGGTTGACTTTTCCCCGGCACGGAGTGTCGCTGATCGATTTTTCCCCGGCACGGAGTGTCGCTGATCGACTTTTCCCCGGCGCAGAGTGTCGGGTTAACTTTTCCCCGGCACGGAGTGCCGCTGATCGACTTTTCTCCGGCGCGGAGTGTCGCGGGTTGACTTTTCCCCTGCACGGAGTGTCGCTGATTGTTCACATCATAATATTGCATTATTATATTCCCCATTCTTATTCTTTTTATAAATAACTAGGTGCTTTTGACGCATGTCTTCTACATGTTACAGGTTACAGGTTCTTGGACAGAAAACAGTGAAAGCGATGTAAAGACGATGAAAATGTGGACTTTAACCTACAAACAGAGAATCTTGATCAATCCTACATAAGGAACAATTCACAAAGCAAGATTCAAGACATCAACTCAAGCGAACGGGTAGAAGTCCACTACAATGTTCACTGGAAATCTGGAAGAGAACCAGAAGCTAAATTGAGAAAAGATATACAGAAAGAAAAAGCCCAAGAGCCCAAGAACCCAAGAATAAGACCCAAAAATTACAGCCAATGATCTCATTATTGGGCCGCGGAACCGTGGCCCAATCCCTACCCAGGCCGCGGTTCCGCGGTAGTACTAAGGAATTGGAGAATGAAATTTTTACCATAATCTTTTGCGGCTCTGAAAATATTTCCTAAGGGCTATTTTTTGTAATTGTAGACATGCGGATCAAAATGTAACCTAGGGTTTCCTATTCTCTATAAATAGGAACTCTATAGATTGTAATTCTTTATGCCTCCTTTTAATAATAAATTCCAGAACGCTTTTGGAGAGCATCGGTGTTTCTTTTCCATTCAGAAATTCAGATCTGACAAACCTGCATGGATGATTGGAGGGATGCATCTGTAAGTAATTTAATTTCTTGCCCTGGTGTAGATTTCAATTCCTTGCCCTAGGTAGATTTAATTTCATGCCCTAGGAACTTGTTTAGGGTTTAGCTTTGAGGAAGGATTTTGAGAGATGAGATCTCTCATCCCTTTCTTACGCACCAAATATTTACAATAGGACTCCATGCATACACGCACATACCGCGCCCTACGGCATCCTACCCCTCGAGGTAACGATGACACCGTAGTGTAAAGGACCGGTTGCATGTGTTTTCCATGGAGGTTAGGGTAAGGATCTCTAAAGGAAGGACAAGAACCTAGAGGAAGGAACACCTTCTCGAACGGATCTAATCCCCTTTATTGATAATTACCATAACTCCTCATAGATCTTCATTCGGGTATTGAAAGCGGTGAGATTTAATTACATTTCCAAACCATCACTAAACCTAGCCCTAGCAAGAGTAGATCTAGATAATTGCCCTAGGTTAATTAGGTTTTTAGATTTAATAATTAATCCGTACACCCTTCGGAATTAACTCGTAAGCGCGACTAGGAGATTCACAAAATCCCTGTGGACCGACCCATACTCACCGGCTAGCTTCATGCGTCGCCGTTCTTGATTGCGGTTACAAATATTTTTGATCTATCTTTTAGAAAGCGCAAGCACGCTAAATCAATCAATCAAATGGCGCCGTTGCCGGGGATGGCGTAGAACTTTCCTTTTTACAATTTCGGGTTAATCATAAAATTTAAAAAAATCATAAAAATCTGAAAAATCAAAAAAAATATAAAAATATATAATCTGTTATTTTTGGAAGGGATACTTTGTTGTTTGAATTTTGCAGGATATACAAAAATCGGATCTGGAAATCTACAGAGATCAAAATAGAAAAAAACAGATCGGAGCAACAGAAGATCACAACAACCGAGGAACAGATGAAATTTGGAGGACCGAGTCTACAAGTTAACCGCGGTGATCTGATTCAAACAAAAAAAAATGTTCTGCCACTGCAAATTTCTGTGAGTTTTCTCTCTCTCCTCCTCTGCAAATCTTGATATATCTTCTGTAAATTTGCCTGCAGGATTTCTTTGCGCTCAAAAATCTTTTCCCTTTCAAATAACAATCTTGTGCAGGATTCTTTGCGCCGCGCATAAAATAAAAATATTTGATTGCAAGTGATTTACTGTTTTGCATATCTTTAATTGGACTTTAAGGGGCTTTTTGACCAATTCAGATTGGGTGGGGATTTCATCACCCTTCCCAGGACCCCAGAAATCACATAAGGCATTTGCATTGACCATATCTTAATTAAAAAATACTAGACTCAGCCCTAAGGACGTCGCGCTCAATAGGACAGAGGACTAGTATAGGCATCGACCATTTATCCTAACCTGACTTTGCGGTGTCTAGGCAAGTGTGTCAAGGCTAGTGGTTTTTAATTAGGCCCACAGTGTGGTTCCTTCCCACTTACCTGGTACTTACCTGGCCGTAATTGGCGGTTAAGAGGCGGTTTGAGGTCCTATTTCTAGCCCTTTGGAACAGTTAGGAGCTGTCTAGCTGACCTAGGTGACCCTAGATCTAGGTCTGATTGTGCATTTCTGGTTGATTACATTTGTGTCTAAGCCCTTTATCGAAATTTTTTTTTCCTGCAAACAGTCTCAAATAAAGAGAAAAAGGAAAAAAGGAAAAAAGGAAAATTTTTATAAAAACTTGCAAAAATTTTGTCGCTAAGAAATCCTTGCACCCCACTTGCACCACCTACCTTCTTTCTTTTCTCATTCTTCTATCATGGGTACCTCACATCATAAATCTCTTGCCGAACTTTGGTATCCCGAACCTAATTTTGCGTCGTTCGTCAATTTGTTCGGTCAATTTAAAGACGATCCTTCCATGCCTAAAATATCTTTGAAAGATCAAATAGAAGCGTCTAGGAGAAACAGTTCGACTTTGCAACCCACTTTGTGTCAACCAAGTCAATCTTCATACCTTCATACGTTGATACCACTTATTCAAGTCCTACTATAACTCCTAAACCGATGTCCATTGCTAAGCATATTGCTCAATCTCGTAGTCGATCTTTCACCCCTCTCAACACATCTACTTTTAGGGATCCACACGATTATTCACTTTCTTATCCATATGTTGACCCTACCCCTGTCTTACCACCCACTTCCTACGAGTCATACCCGACTTTCCCACCATCACTAGACACTGTTTCGACACAGCCATTAGGGAGTTTCACATATCCAACCAATTTTGAATCTTTTACTGAAACCCCCTCACCACCTAAGTCTAGTTTGGAAGAGTCGTTGGAAGCGTACATTGCAGCAACAACTAAAATGATGAGGAATGTGGAAGCGTCCATGGCCGCCCTTATGCAACCTAGTGAACCGGTAGCTAGTGTCCCGCTAGCTCCAAATTTTTCAATGTATGAGGCGGCAGTTGGACAGAGTGAGAATGAGAGAGGATTTTCAAATCAAACCTACCCTTACCCAATTGAAGCCCACAACTCTTGTTTTCCATTGATTGCCCTAAATAGTTCACCTGTTGAAAATAAAAATGAGTTGTGTGATTTTGTTGTGTTTGATTTGTCAGATTGTGAGGAACCCCTTTCGAGTGAAACCGCACCTAATCCTTTCGATTTTTACACCTCCACTCTAGAACCTAAATCGATATATATCCATGCTGATGAGGTGTCTAAAGAAATTGATTTTCACTTGATTGAGGATATAGACGCCGGGAATATTTCGGATGATGAACCTGTCGATTTGCTTGAAATTTTAGGTCCAAATCATCATCCTGAGTTATTAAATGTTTCTCCCGAATCTCATATGAGTCTAGATTTTCATGATAATGGCATGGATGAGTTGAATATTGAGGATAGTATTGAGGAGAGTCTTGAGGATAACATTGAGATTGAATCATTTTTTTTTATGTGTCTGATTTTCCAATTCATCCTCCTGAACCTTTGACTGTTATATCAACCTCCCTCCTTCCCATCGTTCCGACCCCGCTTGAAGACTGTGAGCTTGAAACCTTTTCCTTCGAATCTGACACAGTTCTCACAGATGATAACACTTACGAGTGTTTCACTTTTTCGGACGATGTTGATGACTCACCGCCCGAGTTTGAGTCCTTTACATTTTCAGATGAGTTAGTTGAACCATCAGACTCGGTTGATTATAGTAATTTCGAACCATTAATGGAATCTTTCAAGTTCAAAACAGTTTACTATGGTGAGAAAGATACTATCCCTAATTCACTCCCTTTCGTCTCTCCTATTGTCCCGACCGTACAAATGACCGTTACGCTTTGATCTCCGATACCAAGTTCGGCGTACCCATGTTTTCTTGCGAATCTTGAGGGATTTGACCCCATTTCCCGACTAGTTGATAGGTTAGCGCAATCGCTTATAACACATTGGTCATCACAAATTGCGCTAATTTATTCACTCGATTTACACCCTCAAGATCGCGCGCTCCTTCTTTCTCATTTCCGCCATTCTTCTCCTCCACCGAGACCATATTCTACCATTCTTCTTTCCACACGGTCTCGCGTGTTTCTCATTTCTTTCATCTCCACCCCATTCTTGCACCGACTATACCTTTACCATGATAAGATTTTTGAATGGTTGGTGCTAACCTTTGGCTTGTGTAAGGCCAAGCTTAAGTTTGGGGGGAACCTTGTTGTATATATGTTTTGTTTTCTTTTTCTATTAAAAAAAAAATTCAAAACAAAAAAAAGTATAAAAAATTATAAATAAATAAATAGGGGAGTGCCGACATTTTGACCCTCTTGGTTTAGTATGACAGTGAGGACACTGTCAAGTTCAAGTTTGGGGGGATGCTCGGTACGTCTTCTTCCTTCGCATTCATTTGTACATATTTTTGCATTTGCATATTTATTTGAAAAACCATAAAAATTTCAAAAATTATAAAAATTATTTTATTCAATTTTGGCTTATTTGACTAGGGTTTGAACAACTAGATCTTAGACTTAGTAAATTAAAAACCCTAAAAATAACATTCCTTAAAGTTTAACGGTAGAAAGTATATGCCTTGTAGTTTATTTAGAAATAAGCAAATTTTAGGTTCACTTCTTGGGCTAGGTCGAAATGAAGGAAAAATATTGAAGCTTTTATTAGAGTATAAGTTTGAAAAATAGTTCTTAGCTTAAGTCTAGATTCTGAAAATGTATACCCTACAACTTGCACAATCACGCACCTTGAAACTTGGAATAGTAGAAGAGACCTTGAAATGCTCTTGTCTAAAGTCCTTAGTACAATGAAAATAAAGAAAAAAAAAGTGAATAAAGAAAAAAATGGACACTGGTTTTTGTGATTACTTAATGCTGTAAAAATAGAAAAATATTTAGCGAGGGTGCTTCATCACCTAGTGCCTTAGACCAACTGGTTTGGGAGTCACTGCTAAAGCCTTGGGAGTTGCAAAACTAGGAAGTACTCTTGATAGTGCTAACGTATCTTGTAATCGGTTGTTGGTACCTCAAGAAGTATTAACGGTCGCATGAAGGATGTGTAAGCAAATTTCATTTAAAAATTCACTAATTAATAAGTGCTTTGGACAATGGACGAGAGTACGATTGTTAGATTTGAATTTCCAAATGTAAGGGTGATATTTACACACACGTAGGGATATGTGATTAGAGTTTAGATGAGAGAAAGGAATGAAGGATAGAACTTATATCTTTAATAGAGTTGATAGAAATTCCTAAGTAGAGATGGAAACCTAGAAGGAAAACTTAAGAAATGCCGAAAGCTAAGTAGGTCTACATAACATATATAATCTTAAGTTAAATAATGAGGAAGTGTGAAGAATGTGGGTGGATAATTTATAAGTAGAAGATAATAGAATTCCCTGTTGGAAAACTTAATTGGAGAACAAAATTCAATGGGCCGAGTTGATAGGATTTTGTGGGTAGTATCCACGGAAAACCCTCAGGAGACAACACTCCTCCTACTAGGGACACCTAGAGGTTTAACGGCTTGTTGCACGTGCTCAGTGCAATCGCGTTTCCCTGCGAAAGTGTGGTTAGGATTTTAGTGAATAAAAATAAGTTTGCTCGAGGACGAGCAAAAGATAAGTTTGGGGGTATTTGTTCACATCATAATATTGCATTATTATATTCCCCATTCTTATTCTTTTTATAAATAAACAGGTGCTTTTGACGCATGTCTGCTACATGTTACAGGTTACAGGTTCTTGGACAGAAAACAGTGAAAGCGATTTAAAGACGATGAAAATGTGGACTTTAACCTACAAACAGAGAATCTTGATCAAGCCTACATAAGGAACAATTCACAAACTAAGATTCAAGACATCAACTCAAGCGAACGGGTAGAAGTCCACTACAATGTTCACTGGAAATCTGGAAGAGAACCAGAAGCTAAATTGAGAAAAGATATACAGAAAGAAAAAGCCCAAGAACCCAAGAATACGACCCAAAAATTATAGCCAATGATCTCATTATTGGGCCGCGGAACCGTGGCCCAATCCCTACCCAGGCCGCGGTTCCGCGGCAGTACTAAGGATTGGAGAATGAAATTTTTACCATAATCTTTTGCGGCTCTGAAAATATTTCCTAAGGGCTATTTTTTGTAATTGTAGACATGCGGATCAAAATGTAACCTAGGGTTTCCTATTCTCTATAAATAGGAACTCTACAGATTGTAATTCATTATGCCTCCTTTTAATAATAAATTCCAGAACTCTTTTGGAGAGCATCGGTGTTTCTTTTCCATTCAGAAATTCAGATCTGACAAACCTGCATGGATGATTGGAGGGATGCATCTGTAAGTAATTTAATTTCTTGCCCTAGTGTAGATTTCAATTCCTTGCCCTAGGTAGATTTAATTTCATGCCCTAGGAACTTGTTTAGGGTTTAGCTTTGAGGAAGGATTTTGAGAGATGAGATCTCTCATCCCTTTCTTACCCACCAAATATTTACAATAGGACTCCATGCATACACGCACATACCGCGCCCTACGGCATCCTACCCCTCGAGGTAACGATGACACCGTAGTGTAAAGGACCGGTTGCGCGTGTTTTCCATGGAGGTTAGGGTAAGGATCTCTAAAGGAAGGACAAGAACCTAGAGGAAGGAACACCTTCCCGAACGGATCTAATCCCCTTTATTGATAATTACCATAACTCCTCATAGATCTTCATTCGGGTATTGAAAGCGGTGAGATTTAATTACATTTCCAAACCATCCCTAAACCTAGCCCTAGCAAGAGTAGATCTAGATAATTGCCCTAGGTTAATTAGGTTTTTAGATTTAATTATTAATCCGAACACCCTTCGGAATTAACTCGTAAGCGCGACTAGGAGATTCACAAAATCCCTGTGGACCGACCCGTACTCACCGGCTAGCTTCATGCGACGCCGTTCTTGATTGCGGTTACAAATATTTTTGTTCTATCTTTTAGGAAGCGCAAGCACGCTAAATTAATCAATCACTGATCGACTTTTTCCCGGCGCGGAGTGTCGGGTTGACTTTTCCCCGGCACGGAGTGTCACCGATTGACTTTTTCCCGGCACGGAGTGTCGTTGTTGGACGTTTCCTTGATGCAGAGTGTCGGTGTTGGACGTTTCCCTGATGGAGAGTGTCGCTGGTTGACGTTTCCATGATGAGGAGTGTTTGTGTTGGACGTTTCCTCGATGCAGAGTGTCGCTGGTTGATGTGTCCCCGGCACAGAGTGTCTGCTTGACGTTTCCCCGAGGCGGAGTATCGGTGTCAGACGTTTCCCTGATGCGGAATGTCTGTGTTGGACGTTTCCCCGATACAGAATGTCGCTTGTTGACGTGTCCCCGACACGGAGTGTCTGCTTGACGTTTCCCCGGCACGGAGTATCGTTGTCGGACATTTCCCTGATGCGGAGTGTCTGTGTTGGACGTTTCCCCGATGCAGAGTGTCGCTTGTTGACACAGAGGTCGATGTTGGAATTGGTTGGTTTGATTTGTTTGATTTGAGTCGACATCAGCATCGCTACACTGGAATATGGTACCAGGAGAGAATCATCATTTGTCATGAGAGAATTTTGGGATTGGTATTTTTGTCGGCATCTGCATTGCTACACCGGAATAATGCCAGGAGCAACTCATCATATGCCCCGAGAGGATTTGGATTTGGTTTTTTTGTTTGGCATCTGCATTGCTGCACTGGAATGATGCCAGGAGCAACTCATCATGTGCCCCGAAAGGATTTGGATTTGGTTTTTTTGTTTGGCATCTGCATTGCTGCACTGGAATGATGCCAGGAGCAACCCATCATGTGCCCCGAGAGGATTTGGATTTGTTTTTTTTTTGTTTGGCATCTGCATTGCTGCACTGGAATGATGCCAGGAGCAACTCATCATGTGCCCTGAGAGGATTTGGATTTGGTTTGTTTGGCATCTGCATTGCTGCACTGGAATGATGCCAGGAGCAACTCATCATGTGCCCCGAGAGGATTTGAATTTGGTTTTTGTTTGTTTGGCATCTGCATTGCTGCACTGGAATGATGCCAGGAGCAACTCATCATGTGCCCCGAGAGGATTTGGATTTGGTTTGTTTGGCATCTGCATTGCTGCACTGGAATAATGCCAGAAGCAACTCATCATGTGCCCCGAGAGGATTTGGGAATTTGTGGCTTAGGAGACAGGTTTAGATCCCTATCACCTAAGACTTTTCAATTTTATGGGCCGTAAGGGTCCCATAAAAGCATCTTCTCCCTACGAGTCGAAAGGATCTCGTATGTGTATTTTCTCCTTAAGAGTCGTGGGTACTCCTAAGTGTGTTGCTCCTTTGTGAGTCGTGGGGATCTCACGCGGGAATTTTCTCCTCACAAAGTCGAGAGGACTTTGAGAGTGCATTTCATTTCCTTTCTTTTTTACGAGTTTGCGCCATTTCGGGTTTTCACAAACTCGCCGGCAGTCCCGCTGTTTTTACTCACGGAGCCCTTTCGGGTTTTCATCCGTGCCCATTTTGCTTGTGGACTTTCCGTTCTTTTTTTTTTCTTCTCCTTCTTCTTTTTCTCTTTTTTTTGGAGATATCGGGATTGTTTTACGCCCGTGGATTGTATACGGTTTTGCATGATGTATGATCCAGACCGTAGGGCCGGAAAAATTTCAGGACTTTGTTGGCGTCTGCATCGCTGCACTGGAATGTGGTACCAGGAGCGACTCATCATTCACCGTTGGGGTATAGGATTTGGAATTTGGTTGGCGTCTGCATCGCTGCACTGGAACATGGTACCAGGAGAGACTCATCATTCGCCATTGGAATTTGAATTTGGAATTTGGTTGGCGTCTGTATCGCTGTACTGGAACATGGTACCAGGAGCGACTCATCATTCGCCACTTTGGGGTTGGGGAGCAATGGCTTAGGAGACAGGTTTACATCCCTGTCACCTAAGACTTTTCAATTTTATGGGCCGTGAGGGTCCCATAAAAGCATTTTCTCCCTACGAGTCGTAAGGATCTCGCAGGTGTATGTTCTCCTTAGGAGTCGTGGGGACTCCTAAGGGTGTTTTTCCTTTGTGTGTCGTAAGGATCCCACAAAGGTTTGTTCTCCTCATGTATCGTGAGGACACATGAGTGGATTTCCCTCGTTCCCAGTTTAATGACTTAGAGGTCGACTGTTTCCAGTTTAACGACTTAGAGGTCATCTGTTTCCAGTTTAATGACGTGGTGGTCTTCTGTTTCCAGTTTAACGACTTGGTGGTCATCTGTTTCCAGTTTAGAGACTTAGAGGTCTACTGTTTCCAGTTTAACGACTTAGAGGTCATCTGTTTCCAGTTTAAAGACTTAGAGGTCTATTGATGGCGAGCTTGGAATTTTGGGGTAGGGGTCGGCATCAGCGTTGCTGACACTGAAGCAGAGATGCCGGGAGCAATTCATCATTTGCCTACTCTTGTTGGCAGAGCGATGGCTTAGGAGACGGGTTTAGGTCCCTATCGCCTAAGGCTTTCCAATTTTATGGGCCGTGAGGGTCCCATAAAAGCATTTTCTCCCTGCGAGTCGTGAGGATCCAGCAGGTGTATTTTCTCCTTAGGAGTCGTGAGGACTCCTAAGCGTGTTTTTCCTTTGTGAGTCGCAAGGATCCCACAAAGGTTTGTTCTCCTCATGTATCGTGAGGACACATGAGTGGGTCTTCTCAATGGAGCATAACTCCAAAGGCGGAGACTAGCCGCGTAACTGGTGATTACGGTGGGGCATGGGTATAATGAGAATTATTTGAGCCCGTGGATTATATACGTCAGTCAATTTGGGGACCGGCCGTAGGGCCAAAAGAATTTTGAAAAATTGGATTTTGGTTGGTGTCTGCATCGCTACACTGGAATATGGTACCAGGAGCGACTCATCATTCGCCGTTGTTTTCTGTTTTTTTTTGTTTGTTTTTTTTTTACCGCGATTGCTCTATCATTTCAGCTTTTCTTATCGCGAAGGTCGCGATTGCCCTATCATTTCGGCTATTTATTCGCGGTTGCCCCATCATTTCGGCTTTATTTTCATGTTTATCTTTACTCGCTGATTTTTATTGCGAGTTGCCCCATCATTTCGGCTTTTCCTTATTTTTCTTTTATTTACACATTTTTTGTTTATTTACATACATATATATTATTTTTTTTTACATTCCCAGTTTAACGACTTAGAGGTCGACGGTTCCCAGTTTAACGACGTGGTGGTCGTCAGGTGTTCCCAGTTTAATGACGTGGTGGTCCTTTTTGCTTATCCCAGCTCCTTGAACTTTGTTCTTGTGGAGCTGTGTTGATGACCTAGCTCCGTGGCTTGCCGATACATCCGAGGATTGTGAGGTTTTTCCAAGCTTATATTAGTCCTCTGCCCAATCTTTGAAAATATAGCAGTCTTCGATGGTATGACCCACCACTCTATGATATGGGCAGTATACGGGATTGCCGGTCATGTTCATTTCCTGTGGCCTCTTTGGAACAGGCAGTTGCAGACCGTTGTTCAAGGCGCCCATGAATATTTTGCGGACTTCATCCCACCTGAAGGAGTATACCTTCTTCTTTCTCTCCATTGGAGTAGGTGCCTTTACTGATGCTGGTCCTCGAGGCCGATCGGTCTTTGGTTCGCCCTTTTCAAATAATGGCACATGTCTGGGAGGATTAGGTTCCTGAAAGGCTTCGGTCTCCATTCGCATGAAATCGGCAGTCGTAGCTTGACTGTTTGCTAACGCGCCTTTAGACAGTTCTATCTCTCCCGCCCTGTATTGCCTTTCGACCCAATCTTTGAAGACGAAGCAGTCTTCAATGGCATGACCTATCACCCTGTGATAGGGGCAATATTTTGGGTCGTCGGTCATATTCTCTTCTTGCGGTCTCTTTGATTCTGGCAGTTGTAGACCGTTTCTTAGGGCGTCCCTGAATATCTTGTGGACCTTTTCCCTTTTGAAGGAATAGACCTTTTCCAGCTTCTCTTTCAGAGGCGATTCCCTCCCGGCGTATGTATTGAAGGGACTGGAGGCTGATTGCGGCCGTTTTTCGCGAAGGCGCTCCGCTTTTAGGTTGAAAGGGATATCAGTTGGCTGCCCCCAGGTATCAATCCCTGGCTCATGAGCTAAAATTTGATTCTGCTGTAATTGCAATCGGGCGACTTGGGTCGCGAGATCTTCCACGACGTTTGCCAGCTCGTCGACTTTGGAATAGACCTCGGCCATCTTCTCATCCCTGTCCTGAAATTGCCTTTGAAGCCATTGGAATAATACTTGTTCTGTAGTTCCGGCTATGACAACCGGGTAATCTTTATTGCCTGAGCTCAATTCCGCAGGAACCACGGGCTCCTCTGGCTTATCGGCCTGAGTGGGCTTTTCATCATTTAGATCGAGCCGATGCTGGGTAGCGTCAACCATATCATCACCATGGCTGTGAAGAAGAGGAGGGTTCGTTTCTTCATGTCCGGCCATGTAGACAGTGTGGATAACACATTCAGCCATTCTTTAATCACTAGCAGCTGGTTTCGCGGAGCGGTCCGGGATTTGGAAATTCATAAATTTTAACATGGCCAGAGCCCTAGCCCTTTTGTTGGCTCTATATATGAGGCGCTTCTGCCTCAGCTTCTCCGCCTTAAGCGCTTGGCAGGCTTTTGCTCTTCGGGAAGCCTCCATAGGCCGAGCGATGGGGATGCTTGAGAAGACACCCAATCGAGCAGTTGTCAGAGGCGCCGCCGGAGCATGCGCGAGATGCCCTGTTGCTTTGTTGGCGCTGATGGCCTTGCCCCCAGCTGGGGCCATGGAGAGTCGTTCAAACACCAACTTGTGTTTGAGTTGGGGCGCCTTTGAGATCACCACATTTGGTCTCGTTCCTTTCGAGACCGGTCTGTCTGTTGCTGGAGCTTGAGGAGCGGGAATGGCGTTAGCTGACACGAACAGGATAGAGCCGAATGGCAGTGGCTCCTCCTCCCATTGTCGCCCGAGACTGGCCGGAAGGACCGTCCTGGAGTCCATCTTCATCGTGTAGGAGACGGGAGTCGTGCTGAGAGCTGAGATCGTCCTTGGAGACATTGTTGGAGAGTGATTGCTTGAAAACCTGCATGACAAAGCATTATTTTAGTTTAAATATAGGTATGTATAGTGATTGAGTTCGCATGAACGTTTAACCCGAGATATGGGAGGAGAGATTAGTCCCACCGGGCGTGCCAGAATCTGTAGGGTGTTTTTCGTCACCCCATTGAGATGGGAATACGCGCGCGCTTGTCAGGCGTACTACAGATTCCCCCTTCCTAGGGTAGGCCGGGGTTTAATGATTGTAGGGATCCGAATCTCCGGCAGCCGTGGACTAAGCTGCCGTTAATTACCCCTCGCCATTGGAGCGAGGGAACCTCCGATTGACTGGTTAAACTGGTCATGCGAACTCAATGTGCAGTGTGAGTGTGTTGTGTTTATGTATACATATGTATATGTATATGTATGTACATAAAAAAAGGGGGAAAAGGCATCCAAAGGATGCATGAGGGCAGCACTATGGACGCTGTGTGCCTAGGTGCTGTGCGCTCGGACGCTAGAGTGCCACGTGTCAGCACGTGGGTGCTCTGCGCTTGAGCGCTGGGCGCTTGAGAGCAAGTACGCCACGTGTCGGCACGAGGGCGACTTGCGCCTGAGCGCTTGCGCTTGAGCGCAAGCGCGCCACGTATCGGCACCGGGGCGACTTGCGCTCGAACGCTTGCGCTTGAGCGCAAGTACGCCACTTGTCGGCACGTGGGCGACTTGCGCTCGAGCGGTTGCGCTTGAGCGCAAGCGCGCCACGTGTCGGTACGTGTGCACTTTACGCTTGAGCGCAGGGCACTGTAGTGCAAACGCGCCACGTGTCGACACGTGGGCGCATTGTGCTCGAGCGCTGAGCGCTTGAGCGCAAGCGCGCCACGTGTCGGCACGCGGGCGCTCTGCGCTTGAGCGTCGGCGAGAAAACGATGCTTTTAGCCTAAGAAACAGAAGCTATGCTTCAGAAAGGAAATATTTGTTGTGTTTGTATATATATATATATATGGAGTTAAACTCCTAGGATGTTTTGAAGCTGATGAAGGGGGTTCTTCTTCTTCCTCCTGTTGTTTGGCCGGATCTTGAAGATCAAGAAGTAGGAGATTTTAAAAATCACTCCTTTTTGAGATCTGATGGGAGATCAGGGTTCCCCTTTGTTGGTTTTGTTGTGGAAAGCTACTTAGTTTTGGAAAAGAAAGAGTAAAACTCTTGATTTAATTCAAAAGAAATAAGAAGGTTTAGAACCTTGGAGAAGGAGCAGGAGGCATAAAGAACCTAGTTTTTGGGGGAATGAAATGTGTTTGCTTTATTCATCATCATGTTGCCTTTTATAGGCTTACATATTCACATATAGCCCCTTGGGCTTTACAAAAATGGCATTTTAGCCATCCCATGGCTCATGTGCCATTTCATTTTTGCACATAAGCCATGGGCTTACAAAATATTGGCTTTATGCCCATTTTGTTTACATTCATGCATAAACAATTACATAAAAATTATTTATTACATGATTTTGTTGTTGGCATGGGGAGGCCGGCTGCGGGCTCGACTTGGGCATGGGCCCGCTTGACCTGGGCTTGGGCCCACCTGGCTTAGGGTTGACTTTGATTTTGACTTGGTCAACCGAGGTGTAAATTTTTACCCAAACACTTACAGGTCACTATTGCGCGTTGATAGAGCCCCTAGGATTCTTGCTTGACTGCCAGCAGTATGAGGGCGATCATATACGTGGGAGCTGGTAGTCTATAAGCACATCCTTAAATGGTCCCTATTCATGGGAGTTTCGAGACAGGGCATTGATACTCCAGAGTAGACTAGTGTATACAGTCGAGACCCCAACGAGGGGCGGTGGCCGGTCTCACAAGCCACTAGTGTCAGTTGGATCACCTAAGATATATACAGGTGCTCATTGGGTTATGAGTACACCGGACATGACTCGTCGGGAACATGCTAGTTGGTCTTATACCTGACGTCAGATAGCAGTTCCCTGGTGACATGTGTACAGGTTAGTTCATCGACCTGAGATCGTCATTTGTCTCGTGTGAGTTTCCACTGTACTTTGATTACTACCTTACCACGCTCAAAGGAGACGTGCAAACAGGTTTTAGTTGGGTACAGTCCCGAGCCATATGGAGGCAGTGTGCGGATCTGTAGGGGTTCGTCTCTCCCGGTATTGGGGGTGAGGTCGTGCTGTGTCTAGGAGAGCCATTACACGAAGTCCTTGGCCAAGGCAGGAGATATACTGGTAGGTATTCCAGTACTATCTCAGGGTGTTCTGGGCTACACTCTGACATGGCTTGTACCGCTTTTGGCGGTCTGACTTTTACCAACCCCCTAGGCCCGCCATGCGATGCTCATAGACGAACGGACCGGACTGTACGGATATTTTCACTGACAGACTCAGTAGGGTGTCAGGATGAGTTCGCTCATCGACGTCCCTTTTGGTCAATGCTTGGTAGCCCGTTACGTATGGCTAATACCTCTGACGTGCTAGTGGTTAAATCCACAGCCAAAGTATTGACGAGTCTTTAGAGTCCCCCATAGACCGTTTTCTCAAGTTTCGGGCGAAACGCTGTAGAGGCCGTATGGAGATATGGCAGGGTTCGATCAGATACGTGCTGTATTGCACGGACTATGATCAGACGGATAATACTAGCGGGCTTTGGTTTAAGCCGGATCCTAGTATTGTACAGTGTAGATTTTGTCTCATTGCATTTGTATTTCGGTCGGAATACAAATGCAGGTATATATATACAGTAGCGGGGTTTTCCTGTAATTTATTACGGGATCAATTTTCTGAAGTTGCCAGTTGGCTTTCCGTTTGGGCCAGTTTTCTTTGTATCTTTCCTTGGCTGAAAAGTGGTGGAAGAGGGCTTATTTGCAATTGTGCAAATTAGCATTGTAGAGGGTGGTC
The DNA here is from genome assembly GCA_030015575.1 of Agapanthus africanus. Taxonomy (NCBI): domain Eukaryota; kingdom Viridiplantae; phylum Streptophyta; class Magnoliopsida; order Asparagales; family Amaryllidaceae; genus Agapanthus; species Agapanthus africanus. The sequence goes on along the minus strand of JASDDO010000014.1, from coordinate 455,935,506 downwards.
TTTGGATATTGTTGCTTCATGATGGTTGCACCATCATTTGACTTCTTGACTTCATCATGGCTTGACCTTTGGAGTCATGATGGTTGATGGAGTGTGGGTTTTAGTTTGTGATCATTGCTTATTATCATCACCCTTTCTCTCTCTTGCATTATGGGACACTCTCATTTTTGATCCATACACACTCTTCTCTCTTTCTCCTCTTGATATGGCCGGCCACATGAGGGTGGGGGCTGCCCATTATTTTTGGTGGGGGATTTTTGGTTCTCTTGTGCTTGCAAAAATCCCCAACTTCATCTCCAAAATGCTATCATCTCATTCCTCCACCAAAGGCAACTTCCTCAAACCCAATGAGACACATAGCTTTCTACACTACATTCTACAGCAATTCTTGGGCACGTCGGCTCGCCAACTTCGTGCCCGAGTTGCCTCGGTCCAGAGGTGGGAGCTCGTAAAAGAACCCGGCGATGTGGTGCCCTTCCGACGAGGAGATGAAGACCGGAGATTTCATGGGGAGATCGGGACGACGACGAGAAGACCGAAGGACACGGATCGCTCGGTATATCTCTCTAAACCTTCTCTAGTTAGCTAGGACTATGTTAATGGCCCGATCCGGGTTTAAAGTGCGCGGTGGTGCCGGTTCCAAAGTTAAAGTAAATTATCGTTTCCGCATTTTTGGCCTCGGATTGACGGCCGGGGCGCCGCCGTGCACATACATGGTATCATAGCCACGCCATTAACCTAGTCTAGCTTGGTCTAATGTGTTTACAATTTCGATCGAACAAAATTCCAAAAACTACAATTTCATTGTATCAGTTCTCTCTCGAAATATTTTTGGCTCCAAAATTTTTTCAAGTTGTTGCTGAATAATGTTCAGGAAATTCTAAGACATCTGTGAAAAAATGGTAGCATGATACTGTAGACCCACTGCGGAACCACGGCCAAAACCCCCTTGGTGCCGCAGTTCCGCCGCAGTACAGTGTCTTCACTGCACCATTTTTGCACAGTGATCTTTAAGTGCTACAGTAGTGCTTGGGGGCCCACTTGGGTAAATTTGATCGATCAAAATATTTAAACATGTTAGTTCACAGTATTTACATTATATCTGCGACTGTGAATGTCATTTGATCGGTAAATCCTGTCTAACTGCTATAGCCCTTTTAGACGGATTTGCGAACGTGACATTCACATTGATGTTCTGTATTGTGCTGTGAAGTTGCGGATTGGTCGTGGGGGATAGCCTGGATGCAATGGTAGTACAGTTTTTTTTATATGTACATTTGATATTGCGGGGTGAGCGTCCGACATGTGGACTGCCGTCACTGCCTGTTTGTATATTATTCTTTTGGGACACGACCGGGGTGAGGTCGGTGTACCCGTTGTATGTATATTTTACTTTCTGTACTAGGATTACCCCAAGGTGGGGTGCACGGATAGCCGGGTTCTAGAGGGCAACGGACCCGCATCTCATGGCGTTGAGACGGAGGGGGCCTCACTCTAGAATTGGCGGGCTATTCTCCGCACTCGTAGGGGGTACAGGTTGACCCAGGAGGGGTGCCCAAGTTACCAGATTCCGTGAAGTGTTGGGTAGTCCATTCACATTGCTGAAGGGGGCTGCCTCGCTTCAGGTTTTGGCGGGTAACTTGCCGTGCCCGTAGGGGTCTAGGATTTCATTGCATAGGCTATCCACACGACCAGGGGAACGTCGGGTTTCAGTAGCGGCTCTGTGAAACCCGGGGATCCCAGATATCTGTATTGTTCTGTGATGCTTATTACATTTCTGTGATGTTGCAATTTATCATGCCTTGAGCGAATATTATATATTGATATATATACCAGTAGATGTTGTATATGTTTTGCATCCGCGCTAGTCCAGTCCCCGCTCTGTCGTTAGTTAAGTAACCTAACGGGTGATGACGGGACCCAGTGGCGAATGCGGATGGCATATACGTACATCATTATTTTCGTTCTTTATTGGTGTGATCAATCGATGGGACTGCGTTGATTCGGATCAATGCAAGGTAAACAAACCTATTCTGATGTTGTTGGAACACTTTTCAAAAAGCTGTTATTGCAAGGACGTTCTCTCTTGTTTTGCATCGTGGTATTCAGTTGGAATATCCTGCTCCTCAGTCGACGAGGCAAGGGTCGAGATCCCTTCACCGGGAGTGACCCCTTGGACAGAAGTTTGCGTCAGGGCAATAACTTCACTATAGCCGATTACTTTTGCTTTGCATCGTGGTATTCAGTTGGAATATCCTGCACCTCATTCTACAGGGAAAGAGCCGAGATCCCTTCACCGGGAGTGACCTCTTTAGCAAAGGTTTTCGTCACTATATTTTTATAAAAAGCTATCCGGTTCCTTCAACGATATCAAGTTCATTACGTTAAAGGTTTTTGCCAAAAACCATTCGTAGCCCTCCGTCGTTTCATATGAATAGTCAATAAGTATTCAAGCTGTGTATGTTGGCCAAAGTCAAGGCACAGTGATTGGTAGCTATTGGGTATTCATATGCAACATAGATAGATCCGTTGGTTTGGGACAGTCGTACTGCCATTTTGGCTAAAGTCAAGGGTAGGTACGGGTGGGTTCAAATTAACCTGGAGAATGACGGGTAGAACTTGACATGTGACTTATGATATGTTGGCCAAAGTCAAGGTCATAAGAGCATGGGGCAAAAATCACATCGGGAGTTTCTAAAGAAACTGAAACTTTCCAGATATGCGCATACCTTCTGGAGTGTGATAACGTGAGTGGATTCCGTCACGTTATGATGCGATGATAGTTGGATCCCGATTCCCACTGATGAGTTGGTTTACTCCTCGGGTGATCCCGACTAATTCTTATTTCAGGTTTGGAGGAGAATTTGACGTTACAGTGGGAGGTTTCCTGATTAGATAAATTCGTAACCATTCTGATCTAGGTTAGAGTGCACGCTGAGTGTTTCTTTTCTCTCTCTCTTTGGCAGCGACCATGACCCGACTCTTGACTATAACTCAATGACCAAAATTAACCGAATCTTCTTAAACATTGGCTTTTGGATTGTCAGAGTTGCAAACCTCATTGCCACTCTACTTTTACCCTTTTCTCCAAGACACCCCGTATTACTACGAACGTCCACTTCCATTGGACAAAACCATCGTATGGTTATATACGAACTCGGAGGAATTTATTCGAGGATGGTTTCTGGTTCTTGAGAAAACGAATAGGACTATTCAGTTGTCTTTTCCTTTTACCTTCTCTCAGGTTGCGAGTACTCCTTGGTTTAGGAGATAGGACACCTATTACGCAAATTGGATAGTCATCTTCCAAACCATAGGCAGGTGCCGACCGGTAGGGAATAAAGAAAACCAATTAGCCTAATGATGGCGACACGACCCGAAATTGTCACGTGACGGCCCTAATACTACGCAACGTCTACAGGCGTAACACAGTAAAAGAAAGCAAAAACCCAGAAATCTAAACCAGTAAAAGACAAGAAAAGATAAGAAATATTGTATAAAAGTCTCTGAAATCACAACCCAAATTCTTCAAAAGTCCAACTTTATTTCCTTAAAAATTTCGGCAGCACCTCCTTTATAAAAACCAACCCCAAAAATGGGTACAACATAAATATAAAGTAAAGCATCCCCAACGGGAGCAAATCCACGCCCAAAGGCGGAAAACAACCACCACAACAAATATACGACGCCGTAGCGAAAAAATAGAAGACGATAGAAAGGAAACTGTATAAAAGACAACAAATCCAACATAATATACAACATCGTCCTCACCAAGTCTCTAAGTCAAAATGAAAATAGTAGATGGAGAGTACAGGGATACAACGAATATACAATACAACGAATAACCACAAAACCTACCTAAGCAAACTGCACACTGTGAGCTGATGCGGTATCCGTAGCAAAAGATGATAAGATGTGTGATAATAGCCTGTCTCTGACTATCCTGAGGAACACCTGCAAACACTGTGGCACAACGGGGGTGAGTTGCCAACTCGTGAATAGTAAATAACATATGCAGGTAATCGCAAGTATGCACGTAAAGCGTGAATCTAAGATATGCAATTAACAGTAATAACATGTCATATGAGTGCAGAATAATGGAAAGTACACTAGCAGGTATAACCAATATATATAAAGCAATAATGATATGACAACAGTATGCAATAATCATGCGATAGGGATATGAGAATGTAAATGTGCAACAATCATGAAAGGTACACTAACATGTACTACTAGTACATGAAGCAGTGCACAAACAGATAAGGTGAGGTATGGAGTGAAGTATGTCATCCACGGAATCCAGACATCGTGGTAGGATCACAATCCAGCAAGACAATTTAAATACCAATTCCTCAAATCAGCCCCCAAATTGGCTCTCATATCATCTAAGTATCACATCTCCTCAATTGCACAATATCAAGTATATCTCATATATCCCGAATGTACAACCTCAAGTATATCTCACATATATCGAATGTACAATCATCAAGTATATCTCGTATATATCGAATGTAAAAAATCAAGTGGATCTCACATATCTCGTATGTACAATATGAAGTATATCTCACATATCTCGAATGTACAACAGCAAGTCGATCTCATATATCTCGAATGTACAATATCAAGTAGATCTCACATATCTCGTATGTACAATATCAAGTATATCTCACATATCTAGAATGTACAACAGTAAGTAGATCTCACATATCTATCCAGTATCCAATCTCAAATGAATCTCTTATATCCCGAATCAAATCTCCAGCAAAATTCTAACATCCTAAATATAATGACATAAATAAATATGATGAGATCAATACACATATATTAGCGTCCCATTCCAGTAATATTGGTGTACGGGTATATATAACAGCGGCTCAATCCCCTGTTATATATACAAAGGAGTAATTAGAAATATCATGAAACCAATGTGCCAAGCATCGACACAGAAATGCTGATCCATCAGGTGCTGTCCCCATGACTGGTCCCTTGATAGGTACGTATCATACGCTATCCCGAAAGCTCGAGTGCCTAACTTTGACCCTCGCCTCTCGACGTATCCATACGTACATGACTCCCGTCGGTATCCACATGATAGCCGCTGAGTCATTGGTCCTGTCGCCTGTAACGTTTTGAAAATCGTTTCGGTGAAATTTCGAAAAAAACGGTAAAATAAGGGGGTTTTCTGTAAAAAGTCAAAATGCAAATATCTTTATTATAAAATTAAATATACATATTCTAGCTATGTAATTACTAGTATTTGGGGTTTATTGAGCCACTGGTGAAATTTCAAATTTTCTGAAAAAATTATTATTTTAATATTATTTTAAGCCGGTATGAAAATACATTAAATTAGCGATAAATACAAATTTAAATGGGCTAATTTTAATCTTTAAAATCATGTTAATTAAAATCTAGTTGTAATATAAATTTTTAGTATTTTATTTCAAGTTTTAATGGGTTTTTATTATGGAGAACAAAAAAATAATTAATTTAAGCTAAAACTTGCAATTTTGAGCTTGTGGGGGGTCTTTTTGCATAGAATTTCTTTGTAAAATATCTCTCACTCATTCCTCTCCATCATGGCCGGCCCCACCACTGCTGGAACAGCCCACTTCCCCCCTCATTTTTGTTTTCATCTCATTTTAAAAGTTCAATATGATAAGGATTAAAATATAGTAATTGGAGTATGTGTTGTTGTTGTTTGTGTGGTCTTTTGACTTTGTGAAACTTTTCCCAACTCCCCACACCCTCTCTCTCCACTCCCCACATGCATTTGGCCGAGCCCCCCCCCCCCCCCCCATTTAGAACAGCCCTCACTTCTTCATCTCACTTTCTCTTCAAAAAAAAAATCCAAAAAAATGCTTAAAAATCCACAAAATTTCAAAATCAAAATCCAACTCCTACCCATTTCTCATTAACCATTCTAGCATGGATCTAGGGATCAAAATGGCATTTTAGGAGGCTAGATCTTGAGCTTGATCTCATCATGGGAGGTATAATCTCATGCTTTTGTTAAAATTTGTTATCTAGTTGCTTTAATCTAAGTTAACTAAGTGCTTAATTAGGTTTTGATGAGTTTAATTGCATGATTAAAGATTTCAAGTTAGGGTTTTGTTGTGGAAATGGGTTATGATAAATTCTGCATGGTTTTGTGTTGTGGATTAACATCTTAAGTTTTATAGAAAGCTAATTTAGTTGTTAATTCCAAACCATTACTTATAAAATGCCCTAATTAAGTTATTTTGCTAACTAGAGTTTTGGAAAATTATTAAATGCTTTAGATTAAATTATAATTATGGTTTCATGTCATTATAGATAATATATTGAGTGGTTTAATTCTTTTAGTTCATGAAAATCCTAGCTAAATTGTTGTTTGTGCATTTTTGCTATAAATTGTTAAAACATTGGGTATTTTGTAAACTAGAATTTTGGGGTTAATGGAATTTAATGAGATAAATTATGGAAATTGTTTTTATGACTTATTTAAGATATTTAATAAGTATTATGGCCACTAGATTTGTTTAAACATCATGTTTTGTACAAAAACGGCGAATTGTGCTTGCTAGATTTTCAGAAAAATGATTTTTTAAGTGAAATTGGTGTTTTTGTGAATTTTAACCTATTTTATATTAAAATTAGTGTTCCTGAATGTGCAACTGAGTGTATTTGGATTTTTCTCGATGATTTGGCATTTGTACGCCGACGTCGAGGGTTTTTTGGTTGATTTGTGGAAGCAAACCATAGGTTTTGACCTATGTGGGATTCGTGCATCGTTTTGGTCATGAGTCGGATTTTAATGCGATATGGTGCGTTATAATATGTAGGTACCCCATGTGGACTTCGAGACGACAAGCAAGCGCGTGGCGACGTCGGCACCGGCGAATGAGGACCAGGTGAGTATATTTATATCTACGGGGAGAAGTCGGGTGGATGGCGTATAGCACCCCCGCAGTTCGTGGTGATGTATACGAATACGTATACACACATATTTATATTGTTTGTATATTGTTTCAGTATATTGATGATAATATGGATATTTGGTGTGTTGGATTACTTTAGTGTCGCGAAACCCTAGAGTAGTGGTCGCACCACACATGCACACACCAACCCATACTGGCATACTTTCTCCTTTCATTTGTGCTTACGGGAATATATAGTTATGTGTTCACATGGGTATGGGTCTATGTGTTCATATACTGGATTTGAGTATAGTATTTGGGATTTGAGATGAGTCGATGAGATTGGGCTTGAGGCCAGGAGATCGGGGATGTGATTTGGTTCGTATTGAGATACGACATGATGTTTTCGCAGGTCTTTTGGCGTAGATATTCTTATACCTGCATGAATACATAGATGGTATCAATATTGTACTAGACGTAGATCAGTACCCCGATCATGATATTTGATAAAGAGGATACCAGATGAATAGTATGATGAATATGATATTGACCCGTACCCAGATTTGGGGATGCCGTACGATGGATTTACGTACGAGCTATATTTTGATGATCGATCCGCACTCTTGACTTGGGATGTTTGATTATAGATATGGTATCGGATATGATATTATTGAGGAGGGATCACCGACTAATATATATACAGGTATGTATATGGATCGACTCAGATGTTAGGAGGTTTCCTTACCTGTAGTCCAGCTTGTTAACTTAGTCCTTTAGTTTAGTTTAGTTGTTAGATTAGATTCGATTCTTACCTATTTCTAAAACTAATGAATCGTGGGTATTTTAAAGGACAGCCAAGGGATCCTACGGATATTTCAAAAGACGTATCTTTTCATAAAAACACCGTAGCCCTTATTTTCAAAACCCCATGATTCGTGTTATTTCAAAAAGCACAATTTGTAGGACTTATATTATATTAATGCAGATTAGTTATAGTTGCGTCTAGTATTCAGCTCCCGCTCATTATTGGGGTTCGCTTCGCATCGCATGCTTATATTATGTTTCATACTCCATTATTGATATCATGCTGTTAGGACACCAGCACCATTACCGATGATGCGTATGTACCACGTACACTTACTTGCCGGCTCACACACATCATCATCGGTAATTGCCATGTCACGTACACCTTAGAAAATATTATTGCTTGACATAACCTGTTAGCTAATAGTTTAGACATTGTAGTTATTACCTGCTACTTCATGCATACTGTTATTCATTGTTATGCCGCATTCATGGATTCTCACGCATATATTCACTATTTTACGTGTTATTGAGGTTTTGGATTCGGATTTTCATGAGATTTTCTGGATTTGGAGGAAAACCGCAAAAACATAAATAAACCTTTTCTCTCTTTAAAATAAAAAGTGCGGTTTTCCCATGATGTATGAGTCGTCCACCATGAGATTGCTGATGGATTTCGAGACCCGATTCGAGGAGTGGAGGAACCGTTTCGGGTACATGGTGGGCCCGGTGCGGTACCCCGGGGCAAGAGGAATGTGTTGTTGACGTTGAGCCCGGCAGGGGAGCACTACCGACCGGTGATATTACCCGACGCGTCAGATATCCGGAGGATACCGTAGTGGTCTTGAGATGGATGGTAGGGGCCGATCTGGATTGACGGTACCCTAGATATTGATTTTGAGATATTGAGGTACAGAGATTGTGATACAGAGATATCGAGATATTTGGACACTTGTTTTGTGTCGATGCTGGGCACTGTTTTATGCTGATTTCATTTATGGTACCTCACTTTTAAAATACAGAAATCTCACTGATTTATGAAAGCAGTTTTCGTCAGTACATGCATTCTGTTCCATGCATTCATACCTCATTCATATGATATATTGCTACCTGAGGCACTGACACGGGCACATGAGATTACACTCGGGTTAGATATCTACCCTAGCCTTGTTATAGGTTGCATGTTATTCTTATATTTGAGGATATATTATGATCATTGACCTAGGATTGCGTTATTTATGCGATTTCTGTTCGTAGATGTTTTTCTATTCACGAGTTGGCAACTCACCCACGTTGTGCCCCAGTTTCTTGCAGGTTTGCCGTACAGGTTTCATTACGGCTTGCGGGCATAGTTTCCTTCGGGTGATTTGCTAGTAGGTGGGTTTATTGGTATCGCACCCATCATATTACCTTGTATTATATTATTCAGTTGTATCTAGTAAATTCCATCAACCAAACATGTATTTATTTTGAGATAGAGACCAGTGATGTTATTCCTTCGACCTTAGAGTCGCGCGTTATATTACTGCAGTTTTCTTGTGGTTTTGAGTTTCCTCTTGAATTTTTGATCCGCGCCGTTGGCGTTGTATATTATATTGCTTGTGTGGTTGTGATCGTCGATTGACGAAGAGCTAGCTCCCGCTTGGGGTTGCCTTTTTATTGATTTCGTATACTATTCATGTTGTATCCCGTTTGGGGCCCAGTATTTACAAAGGAGACTCTGCCGAAATTTTCAGTAAATTTTGATATTCTTAAAAACCGCATAATTCGGCTTATGCTATTAAAACTACTTGTTTTAAATTGGTTTTCCTTCACTCTACTACTTTTCTTGGTTTGGATTTCTGGGTTTTCGGTTTACTTAGATTATGTACGCCTCGAGACGTTTCGTAGTTTAAGTGCCGGTCATGTTCCGTACTTTCGGGACGTGACAAACTTGGTATCAGAGCGTTAGGTTTTACCTTCGGAGCGTAGGATGACCCTTGGTTGATGGAATAGGTGACTAAAGTAGAGTGACGTACCGTAGGTATGTTCCGCGGCATATTTACGATACGCTACTCCACTTAAGAAGCCTTAGGATGTACATTTCTTTGCTCAGTATTATATTCATTCCGATCTAGCCTCATCAGTACCAGTTATGGTTTTGCTGCCACGATTACGGGCAGGGAGAACTACGGCTAGAGTTGCGGTCAGCACGAGCTCGTCACGAACGAGGACTAGCCAGGGCGTGATTCCAGGGATATACGATTGCATTGAGAGGCGTCGTCTGATTGTGTTTTCGCGCCATGAGCGTTTGACAGATCGCTTTTACGAGATTGCTCGGACGTGCAGATTAGCACTAGAGGATTGAGCCAATGATAGAGGCCAGCCAGATTTTGATGACCGCTGGTGTGTTGCTTATTCATGATGGTCGAGGCACTGTTCAGCGTGAAGACGAGCGAGCCAGCTATTGCTGCGAACGACGAGATATTGCCCCAGATGCTGGAGTTAGTGCAGAACGAGTTGTACTAAGAGATGATAGAAGGTCGCTAGTCATCGAGGATGAATGACCAGGACATGTGGATCGTTCGCCTACCCCGATGCGAGGTCATCAGATAGATTGATTCCAGCTAGAGATGACTTCACACGGAGACGTTGGGAGTTGACAAAGACGATCGAATGTCAGAAACCTATTATTCCAAGTTTAAAGTAGTCGGAAAGACATGCAGGCAATTCTATGGTCCCTCTAGAAGAATGAAACCCTAACTCGACTTAATGACCGTGTGAAAGCCTTTGAACCTTCGGGTTTGCGGCAGTTCCACAGCGCCATTAGTAAGGCTTGGGTTTGCCCTTTTACGGCTGGACCACCGATACTGTGGTATGTACTCGATACTATTAAACTGTGCCTAAGAGGTTGAGCTCTTAGGGGATTATGAAGTTTTGACGACTCGATCGGATGGCTCGACTTAATTCGGATGCTAGCTGGTGAGATGCATTCTTGGGAGACTCCAGATACGAGGATAGTCGTTGGAGCTCAGTCCATGCAGCCACGACGAGACGAGTCCAAAGTAGATGACATTAGAGAAAAGTGAAGTAGGAGGTTCGTACCAGATCTAGATGAGATGACGTTCCACTCCGCCGACATCAAAGATGCGATGCGCATGCCGAGGCATGGTACTTGGATTTACCTTCCAGAAGGAGTCGCGATGAGTATGCAGTCATTCCAGAGCAAGATGCGGATATAGGAAAGGACGATGACATCCGGACAGTTGGCAGAAACAAGACATGGAAGAGACCGTGAGCAGGATTCCTTCCAGGACACTGCTGCAATGATACTTGCACCCAGGATCAGATGTGTCACGTGCATTCAGAGAGCCAGAGGACGACGCCAGTGATATGCTTCTTTACGAGTGGTCGCGATGATTGACCGAGAGATAACCAGAGAAGTGGCAAAACGGAATCGTCCCCGTTAGCATACTTGACAGGGCCGATGAGCCGGTGGATCGTGAGATTGGTAATTCACAGTGAAGACCTTGACCCAGGAGTGGTCATTGTTACGCACACCAGCAGGCCAGAGTTCATGATCATCGACGAGACGTCCCACTAGTGACCGCGACAGTTGGCCCGAGATTCTTAGAGGATGCACTTGAGCGGTACTATTCCGCCATCATTGATTTCAATGTTTTGGGTGATTTATTCGCATGATTTGATTTTGATGATTGAGGATTTACGATCTTTGCACAGTGTTGCACTTGATATCGTTTTCGTGCTTGGGTTTCACATGTTTGTGATGTTACGGTTTTAGACATTTGAGTTGGTTTTGTGTGTATGCACGCACACGATTTGGTTCCTGCACTCTGTATAGTTTATATATGCTTGCAGTGCAGTGATACGCCTTTTGTGCACTTAGATGCATTAGACTTTGATTTCGATGGTGATGTTCGATATTTGTTTTGTGCACCTTGTGCACCTGATTTGATTTTGCGCATGTTCGGCACTTGATATTGGATTTCATGATTTCGTGCACGATGGATGCACCTGATTTGGATTTTCGCGCATGTTGGGCGCATGTTTTGAAGTGTGATTTTGGTGCACACCAGATGCACTAAATCGACATTTTTCGTGCATGTCAGATGCACCTGATTTTGCTGTCAGGCATACATGTTGCCTACGACAGATGTTTCGTGCACACCCGATGCACTTAGATGTTGTTTCTGTGCATATGTATGACACATGTTTGGATTTTGATTCCCGTGCGCACAAGACGCGCGTAGTATTCATACGCGTATTTCGGGATTGATTTTTCTTATAGAGCAGTACGTTTTTATGATATTGATATGTGTTTTCGTACTGAGCAGGACTAGTCAGAGAACAGTACCTGAATATATTTTACATGTATAGTTTCGAGTTATGTCATATTGGTTTTGTATTGGATTTGACATTTGTGTCTCTACCATGACTCCGATGATTGCGGGATGGTTGACGGAGTTTTGATTTTGAGTTATATGCTCATTTTTCATGCGCACGCGCTGCGCTACGATTTGTTTTATGTATTTATGATTTCGGAGCCCCGGCGATTTGATAGTTTTGGCTGAAATATTTTAGTATTTCGGGGAAGTTTTAATTTAAATTCGGAGACCGAATTTCTTTAAGGGGGGAAGATTGTAACGTTTTGAAAATCGTTTCGGTGAAATTTCGAAAAAACGGTAAAATAAGGAGGTTTTCTGTAAAAAGTCAAAATGCAAATATCTTTATTATAAAATTAAATATACATATTCTAGCTATGTAATTACTAGTATTTATTGTTTATTGAGCCACTGGTGAAATTTCAAATTTTCTGAAAAAATTATTATTTTAATATTATTTTAAGCCGGTAAGAAAATACATTAAATTAGCGAAAAATACAAATTTAAATGGGCTAATTTTAATCTTTAAAATCATGTTAATTAAAATCTAGTTGTAATATAAATTTTTAGTATTTTATTTCAAGTTTTAATGGGTTTTTATTATGGAGAACAAAAAAATAATTAATTTAAGCTAAAACTTGCAATTTTGAGCTTGTGGGGGTCTTTTTGCATAGAATTTCTTTGTAAAATCTCTCTCACTCATTCCTCTCCATCATGGCCGGCCCCACCACTGCTGGAACAGCCCACTTCCCCCCTCATTTTTGTTTTCATCTCATTTTAAAAGTTCAATATGATAAGGATTAAAATATAGTAATTGGAGTATGTGTTGTTGTTGTTTGTGTGGTCTTTTGACTTTGTGAAACTTTCCCCAACTCCCCACACCCTCTCTCTCCTCTCCCCACATGCATTTGGCCGAGCCCCCCCCCCCATTTAGAACAGCCCTCACTTCTTCATCTCACTTTCTCTTCAAAAAAAAAATCCAAAAAAATGCTTAAAAATCCACAAAATTTCAAAATCAAAATCCAACTCCTACCTATTTCTCATTAACCATTCTAGCATGGATCTAGGGATCAAAATGGCAATTTAGGAGGCTAGATCTTGAGCTTGATCTCATCATGGGAGGTATAATCTCATGCTTTTGTTAAAATTTGTTATCTAGTTTCTTTAATCTAAGTTAACTAAGTGCTTAATTAGGTTTTGATGAGTTTAATTGCATGATTAAAGATTTCAAGTTAGGGTTTTGTTGTGGAAATGGGTTATGATAAATTGTGCATGGTTTTGTGTTGTGGATTAACATCTTAAGTTTTATAGAAAGCTAATTTAGTTGTTAATTCCAAACCATTACTTATAAAATGCCCTAATTAAGTTATTTTGCTAACTAGAGTTTTGGAAAATTATTAAATGCTTTAGATTAAATTATAATTATGGTTTCATGTCATTATAGATAATATATTGAGTGGTTTAATGCTTTTAGTTCATGAAAATCCTAGCTAAATTGTTGTTTGTGCATTTTTGCTATAAATTGTTAAAACATTGGGTATTTTGTAAACTAGAATTTTGGGGTTAATGGAATTTAATGAGATAAATTATGGAAATTATTTTTATGACTTATTTAAGATATTTAATAAGTATTATGGCCACTAGATTTGTTTAAACATCATGTTTTGTACAAAAACGGCGAATTGTGCTTGCTAGATTTTCAGAAAAATGACTTTTTAAGCGAAATTGGTGTTTTTGTGAATTTTAACCTATTTTATATTAAAATTAGTGTTCGTGAATGTGCAAATGATTCTATTTGGATTTTTCTCGATGATTTGGCATTTGTACGCCGACGTCGAGGGTTTTTAGGTTGATTTGTGGAAGCAAACCATAGGTTTTGACCTATGTGGGATTCGTGCATCGTTTTGGTCATGAGTCGGATTTTAATGCGATATGGTGCGTTATGATATGTTGGTACCCCATGTGGACTTCGAGACGACAAGCAAGCGCGTGGCGACGTCGGCACCGGCGAACGAGGACCAGGTGGGTAGATTTATATCTACGGGGAGAAGTCGGGTGGATGGCGTATAGCAACCCCGCAGTTCGTGGTGATGTATACGAATACGTATACACACATATTTATATTGTTTCAATATATTGATGATAATATGGATATTTGGTGTGTTGGATTACTTTAGTGTCGCGAAACCCTAGAGTAGTGGTCGCACCACACATGCACACACCAACCCATACTGGCATACTTTCTCCTTTCATTTGTGATTACGGGAATATATAGTTATGTGTTCACATGGGTATGGGACTATGTGTTCATATACTGGATTTGAGGATAGTATTTGGGATTTGAGATGAGTCGATGAGATTGGGCTTGAGGCCAGGAGATCGGGGATGTGATTTGGTTCGTATTGAGATACGACATGATGTTTTCACGGGTCTTTTGGCGTAGATATTCTTATACCTGCATGCATACATAGATGGTATAAATATTGTACTAGACGTAGATCAGTACCCCGATCATGATATTTGATAAAGAGGATACCAGATGAATAGTATGATGAATGTGATATTGACCCGTACCCAGATTTGGGGATGCCGTACGACGGATTTACGTACGAGCTATATTTTGTTGATCGATCCGCACTCTTGACTTGGGATGTTTGATTATAGATATGGTATCGGATATGATATTATTGAGACGGGATCACCGACTAATATATATACAGGTATGTATATGGATCGACTCAGATGTTAGAAGGTTTCCTTACCTGTAGTCCAGCTTGTTAACTTAGTCCTTTAGTTTAGTTTAGTTGTTAGATTAGATTCGATTCTTACCTATTTCTAAAACTAATGAATCGTGGGTATTTTAAAGGAAAGCCAAGGGATCCTATGGATATTTCAAAAGACGTTTCTTTTCATAAAAACACCGTAGCCCTTATTTTCAAAACCCCATGATTCGTGTTATTTCAAAAGGCACCATTTGTAGGACTTATATTATATTAATGCAGATTAGTTATAGTTGCGTCTAGTATTCAGCTCCCGCTCATTATTGTAGTTCGCTTCACATCGCATGCTTATATTATGTTTCATACTCCATTATTGATATCATGCTGTTAGGACACCAGCACCATTACCGATGATGCGTATGTACCACGTACACTTACTTGCCGGCTCACACACATCATCATCGGTAATTGCCATGTCACGTACACCTTAGAAAATATTATTGCTTGACATAACCTGTTAGCTAATAGTTTAGACATTGTAGTTATTACCTGCTACTTCATGCATACTGTTATTCATTGTTATGCCGCATTCATGGATTCTCACGCATATATTCACTATTTTACGTGTTATTGAGGTTTTGGATTCGGATTTTCATGAGATTTTCTGGATTTGGAGGAAAACCGCAAAAACATAAATAAACCTTTTCTCTCTTTAAAATAAAAAGTGCGGTTTTCCCATGATGTATGAGTCGTCCACCATGAGATTGCTGATGGATTTCGAGACCCGATTCGAGGAGTGGAGGAACCGTTTCGGGTACATGGTGGGCCCGGTGCGGTACCCCGGGGCAAGAGGAATGTGTTGTTGACGTTGAGCCCGGCAGGGGAGCACTACCGACCGGTGATATTACCCGACGCGTCGGATATCCGGAGGATACCGTAGTGGTCTTGAGATGGATGGTAGGGGCCGATCTGGATTGACGGTACCCTAGATATTGATTTTGAGATATTGAGGTACAAAGATTGTGATACAGAGATATCGAGATATTTGGACACTTGTTTTGTGTCGATGCTGGGCACTGTTTTATGCTGATTTCATTTATGGTACCTCACTTTTAAAATACAGAAATCTCACTGATTTATGAAAGAAGTTTTCGTCAGTACATGCATTCTGTTCCATGCATTCATACCTCATTCATATGATATATTGCTACCTGAGGCACTGACACGGGCACATGAGATTACACTCGGGTTAGATATCTACCCTAGCCTTGTTATAGGTTGCATGTTATTCTTATATTTGAGGATATATTATGATCATTGACCTAGGATTGCGTTATTTATGCGATTTCTGTTCGTAGATGTTTTTCTATTCACGAGTTGGCAACTCACCCCCGTTGTGCCCCAGTTTCTTGCAGGTTTGCCGTACAGGTTTCATTACGGCTTGCGGGCATAGTTTCCTTCGGGTGATTTGCTAGTAGGTGGGTTTATTGGTATCGTACCCATCATATTACCTTGTATTATATTATTCAGTTGTATCTAGTAAATTCCATCAACCAAACATGTATTTATTTTGAGATAGAGACCAGTGATGTTATTCCTTCGACCTTAGAGTCGCGCGTTATATTTCTGCAGTTTTCTTGTGGTTTTGAGTTTCCTCTTGAATTTTTGATCCTCGCCGTTGGCGTTGTATATTATATTGCTTGTGTGGTTGTGACCGTCGATTGACGAAGAGCTAGCTCCCGCTTGGGGATGCCTTTTTATTGATTTCGTATACTATTCATGTAGTATCCCGTTTGGGGGCCAGTATTTACAAAGGAGACTCTGCCGAAATTTTCAGTAAATTTTGATGTTCTTAAAAACCGCATAATTCGGCTTATGCTATTAAAACTACTTGTTTTAAATTGGTTTTCCTTCACTCTACTACTTTTCTTGGTTTGGATTTCTGGGTTTTCGGTTTACATAGATTACGTACGCCTCGAGACGTTTCGTAGTTTAAGTGCCGGTCAAGTTCCGTACTTTCGGGACGTGACATCACCGGATAGTATGGTTCCCCTAAGCCTCATCGCCTGACACCACGACATCGTTCTTGCTTCAGGGTACCTCCGGGCCCCACCATGTACCCGCACACGGATCCCTCCTTTCCTCGCGTGGGGTATACACATCGTAAACGATAAATCTCATGGTGGCTGCTAAAATATCATATCAAGGAAACCGGGTTTTTCAAATAATGCATAATTTCATGAACTCCCACGGTTCCCGAATCCAGAAAACATCATGAAAAATCCATATAACAATGCGAAAATCCATGAATAAAGTATACGCAACATAAAAACTGTAATGTAAGCGTATAAAGGAAAAGCCGCTAATTAACTACAACCAGTTAATATAAATATCATGCGGTTCCTAATCTCTCCAATTCTAAAATAACATCAAGTAAAGGTAAACATGTAGCCATAACCAGATATATGTGCAACATAAAGGTATAGCAAGATATATGTATCTACCTATAAGTAATGATGTAGTATACCCTCTGGGTATAAGTGAAGTATGTGTGCAAAGTATACCTGTAGCTATAACATAAAGTGTGCATGTACCTATCACTAATGGTACAATACTCTATAGGTATACAGGTAACTAGCATGTAAGTATGTCAGAACATATATGTAAGCATGTAGGTATACAGGTATGCTATAAGTCAACGCGTAAAGAAATATGAATCAAAGTCTCAATGTCCCTAACCAAGCAATATCATATCTATAAGTGGGTTATGCGTGACATGGCAATTATTAACGGTGTGTGTAGCATACAATCAGTGCTCGTGCAACATGAATCGTCAATAATGTGTGCAGTGTCCTACTACTACTAGTCCAGGCACAACTACATCTAAGTAATAGGGTAAAGAAGCAATTCTAACAATAACGTAGAATATGCGACAAGTAATAAAATCTCTAGCCCTGACGCATAACGCCATGCGGGCGATTCTCCTGTAGATGTTAAATCTACTCACCAACGCTCCTGGCTAAGTGAAGCCTACCACCTGTTTTCCCTTGTCGTAGCGTCCGAAGTCCCCGCTTGCGAAGCTAAAATTTCACAAACACATCACATAAGCATATATTCTACATCAACGAATAGACATCAAAACGCAAAAATAATGCCCCGAAAATTTCACTGCGCGCTTAGCGCATCTAACGCGCACGACCTCGGCCAAAAATCCTAACTAGGGTCGCCAAACTACGAAACACCTAGTCTAGATTCTGATCGTCCCGATCGCGCATTCAAAACACAACAATAAACGTGGTCTCAATATAAATAACGTCGCAACGTCAAAAGAAACACACGCCTAAAAGTTACCAAAATCTAGTAAGCAGTATTTATCTTTTTAGCACAAAACTACAAGTTTTACCAAAACTATAATTTACAAATATCTTCAAATAACAAGGTTAAACCATTTAAACCATTTCTATATTTTTAAACTTTCTTAATTAAGCTTTAGCAAAAACCTAGTAAGCAAAAACCCTTAATTAGACAAAGTAGTAATTAACAAAAATTAGCATTTTCTACTAGGTTAAGCTTTTCCAATTCACAAATTAACACTTCAATTAAATATTAAACACTTAAATTAAGCTTTAATCTTAACTTGAATTTCTAAAACCATTTCTAGAATTTTGAAACATGAAATTTAAAGCTTAAACAAACATCTAATTAAGCTAGCATAAAGATTTAAACTTAACAATTAGAGATTTGGGTTAGGGTTTTATACCTTCAAGAACACCACTTGAATCAAGGATAAAACCAAACTTTAGCCTCCAAAATCCTCACTAGAATGAAGATCCAAGCAACTTTTGTGAAGAAGAAAGAAGCTTTTGGATTTTATTTGAATTTCTATGAATTTAATTTGATTTTTCATGATTTATTTGTAAAATAAATGATGAAAAATGAGTGAGTAAGAATAAGGGAAGCAAAAGGGAGAGAGGGGCCGGCCAAAGCAAGGAGGGGGGTGATTTTGGTGAAGGGTAGAATTTTCTAGAAGAAAAAAGGAATAATTGGATAATAAAACAAAACTTATGTTCACACTACTTTTCTTTTTCTTTATTTAAAAAAAATAAATCCTTTCACCATAAAAATCTAGATATTTAAAAAGAAGGTTCTAAAATAATTTTGGTGATAATTTCCAAGAATTTTCATTTAGAAGAAAATTTCCCGATTTACGTGCATATTTTACCGGCTAAAATAATATTTTATTTGGGAAAAAATCTATCTGAACCAAAACCTCCCAAATAACCCTAAAGTTCGCGCAAAAGCTTTATTTTAGCTAAAAAAGGTGCCGGTAAGCTTATACGGACGTTTGATCGAAATCGGGTTAAAACGGGAAAAACCGACAATTTTGCCCTAAAACGGGAAAATTCGCAAAACGATTTCTGAAACTTTACAATCTCCCCCCTTATAAAAATTCGTCCCCGAATTTAAATTTTTCACCAAGCATACCTTCAAAGAGAAGAGTACAAAACTCCCAAATCTCGCTCGCAGCCTCCCAAGTGATCCCCTCACTATACGGCTACGTCCAAGAAAACTCTCCACAGATGGCAAGACCCTTGACCGAAGTTTCTCCACCTGCCGAGCCACTAACACGCATGGCTCCTGGTGAACGAAAAGATCAAGTCCTAACTAATGTTCTGTTCTGAATCATGTGAGAAAGTTATGAAGGTAATTGCAAAGTATTAATACAAAGAATGCGGGGTGAAAAGTCAATAATCTGGGCGGAAGTGCCAAATTAAAGGCAACGAACTAACTCGCTTAAAGGATCTCAAAAGGACCTACAATACTGGGTAAGCTTCCCAAAACTCAACATGTCCTTCATCGAAAAAATCTGTAGGAATACATGATCTCCCACTGCGAACTCGAGCCTGCGATCACCATGGTCGGCATAGACCTCTGTCCGCACAGGACTGTCATCATCCTCACCTGAAACAGCTGGATCATCTCCGAAGTCTCTAGACTAGCCGAGGACCAAAAATCCTACTACGCAAAGTCGGAAAAACAGACCGGTGATCGACACGACCTGTCTAAACCTAAAGGTTGCCAATTGGAATGTCTCCTGATAACAGCTATCAAAGAAGTATCCCAACAATGGCGAGTGACGATCCCAACCGCCAACAACAAATTAACACAAACGCAAACAAGACAAACACCTCGAAACAAAATCTGAAACTTCACTCTTCATCCCTGCCCACCCGTAACTATCTCACAAGTCACGCTACAAATTGGTGGAACTTGAATGAACACCGAAAGTTGACTTATATGCCTGCTCTAGAATTTCGCGTCTCTACCCAATAGTATCAGGTACTCAAACGCGTCCCCAAACTCATCACACCCTTGTCACAAATCAAGGACTCCGAATCATAACCCAGCCGAGTATGCTCAAGTATTTCTGACGAACGAGCATCGGCGGCAGTGTCTCGCGAAAGCGATTAAGGAAAAGTGGTCGGGCGCGGACATGAGCAGGCTGTCCCCTCAGTAGAAGCGAACTTAAGCTATACTCAACAATCGCACAAGAACTGTGAATCTGCAGAAGACTATTTCAACAATCAAAATCCACTGCAGGAAGATGTACATTATGTTAGTGTATATGCCCTAGAGGCCATTACTGTATCATACTAGTATGTATATTACTTGATGGAAGCTTGGGATATTCACAGTTGTATATACAATCTTGCTCGAAATGGTAGTATGCTACTTGGTTTGTCTCTGCTTTAATATGTGCATGTGTTTCTTTTAGCATATCGCTTATATACATATTAGTAGAGCCCTTAGGATCTTTGCTTGATTACCAGCGTTGTGATGGCGCTCACACTCTTGGGGGCTGGGTAATCCATAAGCACATCCTTATACAGGTCCCTAGTCGTTGGACTATCGAGACAGAGCATAGATATTCCGGAGTAGACTAGCGTATGCGCTTCTCATCCCAGCGTGGGAGACGGTCTATCCCACAGCCGTCAGTACGTCGTACTTGAGATAGTATGCGGGTGCTCGTTAGGTTACGAGTACACTGGACAAGACTCGTCGGGAACTGTTGGTTGGTATTATACCTATCGTCAGTTATCAGTTCCCAGGTGACATGAGTACAGCTTAGTCCGCTGACTTGACACTGTCACTTCGCCTCGAGTGTGTTCCCACTGTACTTTGATTACTACCCTACCACGGCTCAAAGGAGTCGTGCAAACAGGTAGTAGTTGGGTGCAGTCCCTAAGCACTTGGAGGTAGCGACGGGAAGAACAGGATTCGTCTCTCCCGGTATTGGGGGTTGGCATCGCGCTGTGTCCAGGAGAGCCATTACACAAGTAGTCCCTGGCCAGGGCAAGCGAAATATACTGGTAGGTTTCCTGTGTTATCTCAGGGTGTTCTGGGCTACACTCCAACACGACTTGTACCGCTATTAGGGGACTGACGTTCACCGCCCCTAGGCCCGCCATGCGATGTATCAGATGAACAGACCGGACTGTACGGAGACTGTTACATTTAGGCTCAGTAGGAGTTCAGATGGGGTCACCTCGTCAGTCTTCTTATCGGCATCTACCTGGGGACCGTTACGTACAGCTAGTGCCGCTTGCGGTCTGTGGTTAAACCCACTGCCAGCGTAGTGTCGAGTCTTTTGAGTCCCACACAGAGAGTTATTCGCCTTTAGGCAAAATGAGTAGAGGTCGCATGGTTTTGCGACAGGGTTCGTTCACATCCGCGCACTTGTGCACGTTTGATGTCCGGACAACTTATACTAGCGGGCTTTGGTTTAAGCCAGATCCTAGTATATGATTTGGGATTGGTCTTATCTCATTGTATTCATGTTCCTCGGATCACGGATACGGGTGCGTATGCACAGTTGACTGAGATAGAGGCAGAGGACTTTGATTAGGGTTAATGACCATTGTCATTTTATTAACCCTAATTCTTATATGTGTATTATGAATAATTGATATTAGTTACATATAATTGTGCATGGTTAGGGTTGTCGACCTTTTGACCATACTTGACTTGTTGACCTAGGTTGACACTTTGACACTTTGACCATCATCATTCCATATAAAAGATGCTCTTTGATCCTTGCAATTTGCATTAAATATGAAATGATAATGGTCAAGTCTTGATTAACCATGACAATTATCTAGCTAATTATCTAATTTCATAATTCACCCATATTAGAGAGAATGGTTCATTATTTTCTCTCATTCTATCATATAGATTCTCTCTCCTCCTCTTCCTCTCTCTCAAGCTCTCCCCTCTCATGTGTTGAGAAACACTTGAGCTTGAGATAAATCTCTCTATGATAATCTCTACTCTCTTCTGAGGTTCTAGGATTAGCACTTCTAGCATCTTAGTTACTTCTAGCTTGAAGTTGAAGCCAAAGGTTGAGGCTCTCGGGTGGATCCTTCTTCGACTAGAGAAGGCGACAAGGTGATCTCTTTCTTCCACTCCAAGGAGCAAGGAGAGAAGGACATAAAACCCAAGGTATAACCTTTCTTCCATGTAGCTAATACTAGTTAGCTTGTAGTTAGTTTTTGTTTAGCAAAGATCCTCATTTAGTTAGTCCATGTTGCCTAGTACCGTAAAAATCCGATTTTTATACCGTTTCCGCCTCCCCGCAAGCACCAGGGTGGGCAACGTGGACTTACAGTGGTATCAGAGCCTAACTAAACATAAACTAGCTAGTTAGTAAGGTGTATAGAAGTTCGATCGGAAAAATCGCAAAACTAAAATATCAAAACCCTAAGTTTCTGTTGTTTATTTTTCTGCTCTAAAAATAATAAATCATACTTCAAAAATCAGCTCAGGGTTTTGTTAAGAAACTCACCAAAGACGATCCAGTGAACCGTTCAAAGCGCCTTGTTTCCGCGGCAAGAACATGCTTCTTGCCGTGGAACCGCGGCCGAGTTGACTCGGTTCTGGACCGAGTTTGGTGCAGTGTTCTTTTGTCAGGGTTTTGGGATTTTTAAGATATTTTATTTCTGCCCAGGTTTTCCAGAATAGAAATTGGTATTTGGGGTGGCTATAAATACGCATTTTTTGATCGAACTTCACTATACTTTGACTACTGGTTATATCTGTGATGTTTATATGTATTTAACGTCTGCTAATCGCTATACGTCGATTAGTGGGGGTTATACATATCTGTGATCTGTAATGCTTATTGGTTTGTGTATATGAACTCGGTGGATTGTCGCGGATGAATAGCCGGGGTGGATGTGAGATGAGAGCTTCTTTTTTCTTTCATTCATTGTAATATGTAAATTGATGTAATATTATTGATTTGGCCGCACAACCGGGTCGGGGTTGTAGCCGTCATTGTATAATTTCTTTTTACTGTTTTTGCTCCTAAGATAGACCCATGGTGGGGTCCAAAAACTACCGGGTATCTCGAAGTGCCGAGTGGCCTAGTCACGTCGTTGAGGGAGGTTGCTTCGCTTCGGGTACTTGGCGGGTAGTTTGCCGCACCCGTAGGGGACTTGGGTGGGGTATTGGCTATTCATCGCGGCCGTGTAATCCGCTTTTCGTTGCAGTCTCGAATGAATCGCGGATTCCTAGTATATCCAAAGTGTTCATCTGTGATCTGTAATGGCTATCATGGCTATATATTTATATATAATAACTATTTAGGTGTTGCTTATGTTTTGCATCCACGCTAGTCCATCCCCCGCTCTGTCGTTAGTTAAGTAACCTAACGGGTGATGACGGGGCCCCGTGGCGAATGCGGATGGCATAAGCGTACACCATATTTTGGTTGTTTTCTGCAATGGTAGGATTAATTGATGGGACGCATTGGAATTAATGCAAGAAAATAAACCAAGTAAAAGTCGATTGGAACACTTTGAAAACCACTCGGTTCTTTTCAAAACGAAACTTTTAAATGCGGAGCTTGAACCACTGCTTTTAAAAGCTATCTCGTTCCATCGATTATATCAAGTTCACTACGTTCACGGTTTCGCCAAAACCATTCGTAGACCTCCGTCATTCCACATGAATGGTCAAAAAGTATTCAAGCTATGTATTTTGGCCATAGTCAAGGCATAGTGATTGGTAGCTATTGGGTATTCATGTGCAGCATAGGTAGATGCGTTGGTTTGGGACAGTCGTGCTAGCATTTTGGCCAAAGTCAAGGGTAGGTACGGGTGGGTCCAAATTAACCAGGAGAATGACGGGTAGAACTTGACATGTGACTTATGATATTTTGGCCAAAGTCAAGGTCATAAGAGCATGGGCAAAAATTCACATCGGGAGTTTCATAAGTACTGAAACTTGCTAGCGCTGCATACCATTTGGAGTGTGATGATTCTTGTAGGATTCCTTCGGTTTTATCACGCGATGATATTTGGATCCCGATCCTACTGTGAGTATATGCTACTCCTCGGGAAAGTTCTCACTTAACGATCAATGCTATAAACCTACTGGTGTCTAGAAAGGTGTTAGCGGGGCTACGCCCACAGGGAAAAGAGGTTACTTAATTAAGGAACTTTGCGAAAGCGTTGGAAAACCTCCCTCGAAGTACCGACACTGGCCTGGCTGAACGGTTAAGCAAGTATTGTACGGTGAGATTGATCCCGACTAATTCTTCCTTTATGGTTTGAGGAGGGATTCGAGAGACAGTGGGAGCCATCCTGTTTAGACAAACTAAAAACCACTCTAAACTTGCAAGAGCATCATGCTAAAGTGTTTCTTTTCTCTCTCCTAATTGCAGCGACATGTAGGGTGTTTTTCGTCACCCCATTGAGATGGGAATACGCGCGCGCTTGTCAGGCGTACTACAGATTCCTCCTGCTTAGGGTAGGCCGGGGTTTAATGATTATGGGGATCCGAATCTCCGACAGCCGCGGACTAAGCTGCCGTTAATTACCCCCCGCCTTTGAGGGGAGGGAACCTCCGATTGACGCGTTAAACTGGTCATGCGAACTCAATGTGCAGTGTACGTGTGTTGTGCAGTGTACGTGTGTCGTGGAGTACGTGTATGTGTACATTTGTATACATATGTATATATATACATGTATATATAAATAAATGGGAAAAAGACATCCAAAGGATGCGTGGGGCCAGCGCCTAGGCGCTTGAGCGCAAGCGCGCCACGTGTCGGCACGTAGGCGCTTTGCGCTCGAGCGCAGAGTGCTGGAGCGCAACGCGCCACGTGTCGGCATGTGGGCGCTTTGCGCTCAGACGCTGGGCGCTGGAGCGTAAGCGTGCCATGTGTCGGCACGTGGGCGATTTGCGCTCGAGCGCCTGCGCTGGAGCGCAAGAGCGCCACGTGTCGGCACGGGGGCGACTTGCGCTCGAGCGCTTGCGCTGGAGCGCAAGCACGCCCGTGTAGGCACCGGGGCGACTTGCGCTGGAGCGCAAGAGCGCCACGTGTCGGCACCGGGGCGACTTGCACTTGCGCTGGAGCGCATGCACGCCACGTGTCGGCACGTGGGCAATTTGCGCTTGAGCGCTGAGCGCCGGAGCGCAATCGCTGGAGCGCAAGCGCGCCACGTGTCGGTACGTGGGCGCTCTGCGCTTGAGCGCCGGCGGGAAAAAGGGGCTTTTAGCCTAAAAAAGATTTCTCGGAAGAGAAATCAGAGAGGAGTTGGACTCCTGAGTGCGTTTTTCGGGTTAATAGAAGCGGTTCTTCTTCTTCCTTCTCTGTTAGCTGGATCTTGAAAATCAAGAGATGTGAGATCTCAAAATCTCTCCTTTTTGAGATCTGATGACAGATCCAAGTTCCCCTTTGTGGGTTTCGTGGTAAAAAAAACTATTTTGTTTTTGAAAAGGAAGAGTAAAACTCTTGATTTAATTCAAAAGAAAGAAGGTCTTGGAACCTTGAAAAAGGAAGAAAGATCTCAGATCTGAAACTTTTTAGAGAGAGAAAAAAGTTGTTGAGATATTTCATTATCTTTGCCTTTATAGGCTATACACTTTACACATAGCCCCTTGGGCTTCACAAAATGGCATTTTGCCTATTTCATGGCTCATGTGCCATTTCTTTTTGCACATAAGCCATGGGCTTTACAAAAATTTGGCTTTATGCCTATTTTCTTACATTTATCCATAAACTAAAATAAAATAAATGCAACAAAATCATTTATTACAAAATTTTTATCTTGGCAAGGGGGAGGCCGGCCGCTTCATGTTCTGGCTCGACCCGGGCATGGGCCCACTGGATCTGGGCTTGGGGTTGATTTTGATTTTGACTTGGTCAACCACGGTGTAGATTTTTACCCCAACAAATTGCCCCCCATCAATAAATGCACACCACATATGTGGGTCGTGTGCAAGAAATTGATGGATCTTCTTTCACATGGAGGCGACTTGATTTGGTTCCCGCTTTTTGGGAAGCTGGCATTACCCTTTTTACGACATGGACGGTCGTTGCTTGACATGTCTCCGAGACGGAGTGTCCGTGATAGACGTTTTCCCTGGCCCGGAGAGATCTGGCTCCCGCGTTGTAGGAATCCTGCGCTGCCCATTTTGCGACGTGGACGGTCGGTGCTTCCCTTTTTGCTACTTGGACGGTCGGTGCTGCCATTTTAGCGACTTGGACGGTCGGTGCTGCCCATTTTGCGACTTGGACGGTCGGTGATGCCCTTTTTGCGACTTGGACGGTCGGTGCTTCCCTTTTTGCGACTTGGACGTTCGGTGCTGCCATTTTAGCGACTTGGACGGTCGGTGATGCCCTTTTTGCGACATGGACGGTCGGTGTTGCCATTTTAGCGACGTGGACGGTCGATGCTGCCCTTTTTGCGACTTGGACGGTCGATGCTGCCATTTTAGCGACTTGGACGGTCCGTTCTGCCCTTTTTGCGACATGGACGGTCGGTGCTGCCATTTTAGCGACGTGGACGGTCGATGCTGCCCTTTTTGCGACTTGGACGGTCGATACTGCCATTTTGGCGACGTGGACGGTCGGTTCTGCCATTTTAGCGACGTGGACGGTCGGTTATGCCATTTTCCCGACTTGGACGGTCGTTTCTGCCCTTTTTGCGACGTGGACGGTCGGTGCTGCCCTTTTAGCGACGTGGACGGTCGATGCTGCCCTTTTTGCGACTTGGACGGTCGATGCTGCCATTTTAGCGACTTGGACGGTCGGTTCTGCTCTTTTTGCGACATGGATGGTCGGTGCTGCCATTTTAGCGACGTGGACGGTCGATGCTGCCCTTTTTGCGACTTGGACGGTCGATGCTGCCATTTTAGCGACTTGGACGGTCGGTTCTGCCCTTTTTGCGACATGGACGGTCGGTGCTGCCATTTTAGCGACGTGGACGGTCGATGCTGCCCTTTTTGCGACATGAACGGTTTATGCTGCCATTTTAGCGACTTGAATGGTCGGTTCTGCCCTTTTTGCGACATGGACGGTCGGTGCTACCATTTTAGCGACGTGGACGGTCGATGCTGCCCTTTTTGCGACTTGGACGGTCGATGCTGCCATTTTAGCGACGTGGACGGTCGGTTCTGCCATTTTAGCGACGTGGACGGTCGGTACTGCCATTTTAGCGACGTGGACGGTCGATGCTGCCCTTTTTGCGACTTGGACGGTCGATGCTGCCATTTTAGCGACGTGGACGGTCGGTTCTGCCATTTTAGCTACGTGGACGGTCGGTTTTGCCCTTTTCGTGACTTGGACGGTCGATTCTGGATTTGATTTGCCCCGCTTCTTGCGGCGTCAGGGATGAAGTTGACTTATTTCCGAGGTGGAATTTGGTTCTGCTAGGGAGGTCATTTGTTGTTTTGCCATCCTGATGTGATTTGGGTTGACATCAGTATCGCTACGCTGGAATATGGTACCAGGAGCGAATCATCATTTGTCATGACAGGGTTTGGGAATTGGTTTTTGTTTGGCATCTGCATTGCTGCACTGGAATAATGCCAGGAGCAACTCATCATTTGCCCCGAGAGGATTTGGATTTGGTTTTTTTTTGTTTGGCATCTGCATTGCTGCACTGGAATAATGCCAGGAGCAACTCATCATGTGCCCCGAGAGGATTTGGATTTGGTTGCTTAGGAGACAGGTTTAGATCCCTGTCACCTAAGGCTTTTCCATTTTGTGAGCCGTAAGGGTCTCACCAATCATTTTCTCCCTACGGGTCATAAGGATCCCGTAGGTGTATTTTCTCCTTAGGGGTCGTGGGGACTCCTAAGTGTGTTGCTCCTTCGTGAGTCGTAAGGATCTCACGTGGGAATTTTCTCCTCACAAAGTCGAGAGAACTTTGCGAGTGCATTTCATTTCTTTTTTCACGAGTTTGCGCCCTTTCGGGTTTTCACAAACTCGCCGGCAGTCCTGCTATTTTTACTCACGGAGCCCTTTCGGGTTTTCATCCGTGCCCCTCTTGCTTGTGGACATACCATCGTTTTTATTATTTTTTTTTTTAAAAAAAAAATTTGGTGGGACTTTGAATGTGGTCTCACCGGTAGGACATGAGAGAGATTGGGGTTGTTTTACGCTCGTGGATTGTATACGGTTTTGCAGGATGTATGATCCAGACCTTAGGGCCAAAAGCATTTTGGGTCTTTGTTGGCGTCTGCATCGCTGCACTGGAACATGGTACCAGGAGCGACTCATCATTCGCTGTTGGGGTATGGGATTTGGAATTTGGTTGGCGTCTGCATCGCTGTACTGGGATATGGTACCAGGAGCGACTCATCATTCGCCACTTGGGGATTGGGGAGCGATGGCTTAGGGGACATGTTTAGATCCCTATCACCTAAGGCTTATCAATTTTATGGGCCGTGAGGCTCCAATAAAAGCATTTTCTCCCTACGAGTCGTGAGGATCCCGTAGGTGTATTTTCTCCTTGGGAGTCGTGAGGACCCCCAAGTGTGTTTTTCCTTGGTGAGTCGTAAGGATCCCATGAAGGTTTGTTCTCCTCATGCATCGTGAGGACACATGAGTGGGTATTCTCAATGGAGCATAATTCCAAAGGCGGAAACCAGCCGCATAACTGGTGATTGTGGTGGGGCATGGGTATGAAGAGAATTATTTGAGCCTGTGGATTGTATACGGTAGTCAATTTGGGGACTAACCGTATGGCTGGGAGAATTTTGAGAAATTGGATTTTGGTTGGCGTCTGCATCGCGGCACTGGAATGTGGTACCAGGAGCGAATCATCATTCGCCGTTTGGGGACTTGGAATTTGAATCTTGTTTGGCATTAGCATTGCTGCACTGGAATAATGCCAGGAGCAACTCATCATTTGCCTTGGGAGGACTTGGGATTTGGGTTTTTGGTCGGCATCAGCACCGCTAACACTGAAGCGAAATGCCAGGAGCGACTCATCATTTGCCGTTGCACGTTGGGGAACGATGGCTTAGGAGACAGGTTTAGGTCCCTATCACCTAAGGCTTTTCAATTTTATGGGCTGTGAGGGTTCCATAAAAGCATTTTCTCCCTACGAGTCGTAAGGATCCCGCAGGTGTATTTTCTCCTTAGGAATCGTGAGGATCCCTAAGTGTGTCGCTCCTTTGTGAGTCGTAAGGATCTCACGCAGGGGTTTTCTCCTCACAAGGTCGAGAGGACTTTGCGAGTGTATTTCATCTCGTTTCACGAGTTTGCGCCCTTTCGGGTTTTCACAGACTCGCCGGTAGTCCTGCTGTTTTTACTCACGGAGCCCTTTCGGGTTATCATCCGTGCCCGTTTTGCTTGTGGACATACCGTTTATTTTTTATTTCTTTTATTTTTATTTATTTATTTCTCTCTCTTTTTTTTTGCCGCTGGTGGGACTTTAAAAGTAGTCTCACCGGCAAGATTTGGGAGAGATAGGGGTCATTTATGCCCGTGGATTGTATACGGTTTTGCAGGATGTATGATCCAGACCGTAGGGCTGATGTGCTCAATTCGCCTGCGACTTGGAGCATTCACGTGTAGTATTTCTTGAGATATCGGCCATTGATGGGTGGCATGGGCCTTTCTCCCTCGGCACTTATTAGTTGGTAGGATCCTCCGTCAAACACTTTCTCGATGACGTAAGGTCCTTCCCAGTTTGGCTCGAATTTTCCCTTGGCATGTCGATTGGGGATAATCGGTCTTTTGAGGACCAACACCAATTCACCTTTCTTGAAAGTGCGGAGACGGGTTATCTTGTCATAGGCCCGTGACATTTGGGCTCGGTATAGCTCCAGACTTTGCTGCACCGCGAGCCTCTTTTCTTCGAGGGCATCGAGTTCTTCAAGTCGAAGGAGCACGTTTTCCTCCTCCGTCAACTCATGCTGAACGGCCATTCTTAAGCTTGGAACTTCGACTTCGAGGGGGAGGACCGCCTCCACTCCGAAGAGCAATGAGTATGGAGTGGACTGAGTTGGAGTACGGTGCGTGGTACGATATGCCCACAATGCCTCGTGAAGTTTGAGATTCCAGTCTCTCTTGTTGGCTGAAGCATTTTTCCTCAGGAGCTTGCATAGAGTCTTATTGAAGGCTTCGGCTAGCCCATTGGCTCTTGGATTATAGATGGAGGAATATCTCCAGTCTATCTTGTGCTGTGTAGCGAACCTTGAGACATTGAAGCTCTTGAAAGAAGGCTCGTTGTCAGAAATGATTCTTCTTGGTGTACCGAAGCGGTATAGAATATTATGCTGGAAGAATGTCAGAATATCTTTTGTCTTGACTTCTTTTAGAGGGACAGCTTCAGCCCATCTGGAGAAGTAGTCTCTCGCGGCCAGTATGAACCGGTGACCTTTAGATGACGGAGGATCAATTGGGCCAACAATGTCGGTGCCCCAGACTTCGAAGGGCCACGACGCCACCGTAGGATGCAACGGATTGGGATGCTTGTGAATGAAATCACCATGGATTTGGCAGATCTGACATTTCTTTGCATGTTCTCCGCAATCCCGTATCATAGTGGGCCAGTAATACCCAAGCCGTTTGATTTGAAGTCGCATCTTGGGGCCAGATTGGTGAGCACCGCAAACGCCCGAGTGAACATCTTTCATGACCTTTTGGGCTTCGGCCAATGACAGACACCTGAGCCAGAGTTGGTCATATGACCTGCGGTATAACTTGTCATTTACAAACACGTATCGGAGAGCTCTTTTATTCAGCTGAATCCTCGCAGATTTTTCTTCGGGCAGCTTGTCGTATCGGAGGTACTCTATGAAGGGTTCTCTCCAATCGGGCTCGTCTTGGATGATCGAAGCTTCTTCGGCGGGACTGCTCTTCTGTTCCGCGCTTTCCTCTTCTCGTGGAGAGACTGGGGGTAGAATTTGCCGGCTCCTGACTGTGATCAGAATTTCGTCCATGTCAGGATCAGCCAGCTCCTTGGCTAAGCGAGCGAGTATGTCGGCTTTTCCGTTCAACGCTCTGGGGATTCTCATTAGTTCAATATGAGTGAACCGTTTCATGAGTTCCACCACCCGGCCTCTGTACCGAGCTAACTCGGGTTTGTATATCTTATAGTCGCCGCTTACTTGGTTGACGACAAGCTGGGAGTCACCATAAACCCGTAGCTGAAGGATTTCCATTTCTATGGCGAGTTCCAAACCAGCTATCAGAGCTTCATACTCAGCTTCATTGTTTGTCCGAAGCTCGGTGAGAGCAAAAGAACGCCGTAGGGTTCCCATTGATAGCGTGATGAACACCAATCCTATCCCCGCTTTTACCTCCGGGACGCTTGATCTGACGGAGCTCCTTATTGATGAGGCCCCATCAAAGTAGAGCTCCCAACATGGCTCATCTTCCTCGAGGTGCAGCACTTGTTCGTCGGATAACTCACAATTTAGCGGCGACCCTTCTGGTATAGGATGAGCGGCGAGAAAGTCTGTAATACCTTGCCCTTTTACTGCTTTCTGAGGGGTATAAACTATGTCAAACTCAAGTAGCATGACAGCCCATCTTGCTATTCTGCCGGCTAGGCTTGCTTTGGTCATCAAATGTTTGAGCAGGTCGACCTTGGAGATCAGCATAACCCGATGAGCGAGCAAATAGTGCCTCAGTTTCTTCACAGCAAATATTAGAGCCAGGCATTGCTTTTCGATTAGGGAGTAGTTGTGTTCCGCCCCGACTAGAGTTCGACTGAGGTAGTAGAGGGCATTTTCTTTTCCCTCCTCGTTATTCTGGGCAAGGAGCGCACCGAGTGACTCGTCCAGCGCGGCAGTGTAGAGAATCAGCGGTTTATTTGGAATGGGAGCGGCCAGCACTGGAGGGTGCAACAAGTATTGTTTGATGCTTTTGAACGCTACTTGACATTCGGCATCCCAAATAAAAGAAGCTCCTTTCTTCATGAGCTTTGAGAAGGGCCTACATCTCCCCGATAAATTTGAGATAAACCTCCGTATATAAGCATGCTTGCCTTGAAAAGATCTTAGCTGCGTCAGACTCTTCGGAGGGGGCATCTCCATGATGGCCTTTATCTTTGATGGGTCAACTTCGATCCCTCGATGTCGGATTATGAAGCCCAGGAATTTTCCCGATGACACGCCAAAAGCGCACTTCAGAGGATTCATCTTCAGATCGTATTCCCTCAGTCTGGTGAGAACGGTCCTGAGATCTTGGATATGATCGGCCTTGGCTTTAGTCTTGACGACCAGATCATCAACATAGCATTCGACGACTTTATGGATTAGGTCATCAAAGATATTAGTCATTGCCCTTTGATATGTAGCAGCTGCGTTCTTCAGTCCAAATGGCATTACCTTGTTGCAATATATTCCGATCGGGGTTCGAAATGCTGTGTGCTTCTCATCCTCAGGCGACATCTTGATCTGATTATATCCAGACGAGCCATCCATAAAGGTAAACAGTTCGTAATTTGAGGTGTCATCGACCATCATTTCCATGACCGGTAGCGGGAAGTCGTCTTTAGGACATGCCTTGTTGAGGTCCCTGAAATTGACACAAACTCGAATCTGCCCATTTTTCTTCTTCACTGGGACTATGCATGCGATCCAGTCTGCATATTTCTCTTCCCTGATGAAGCCGGCATCGATGAGTTTCTTGGTTTCCTCGATGACCTTTTCTTCCAACTCCCTTCTCATTCTTCGAGGAGCTTGTTTGACTGGCTTAGCATCGGGAGATATAGCCAACTTATGTACGGCCACTTCAGGGGAAAGGCCAGGCATTTCTTTGTATGTCCATGCGAAGCAGTCGACGAACTCATGCAGCAGGGCAATTATCTGCGCTCTCATTTCCTCTGACAAGAGCGAGCTGATGTAGATCGGCCTTGGATTATCGGGCGTTCCTAAGTCAATCTCGGTTAGCTCGTCAAAGGTTGCTTGTCCGCCATCTTCGAGCTCTTGAGGAGCTTCTTCCAGCTCGGCTATCTCGTCGTCATCATTTGATCTTTCGCTGGCCTCACTAACATGGATCATGTAGTACGCTTTAGAATCAGGTTGAATGTTGCCTATGACCCGTCTATCTGGAATTCGTCCATCGATGAGTGCTCGGACCTGGGGCGGATACCATAGCCCTTCGTAAAACTTTGCTTCGGATTCCGTTTGATATAACAGGCATCCGCACTACTTAAAGTATTCCCGCATCTCGGGCGCATAGTATCTGGGATTGAGGACGGCTCTTATGCCTCTCTCATAGGGAAGGCACGCGACAGAAAAATCGTCCGGGTGCACAACGGGGTTTGACCTGTAAAACAGGATGCCCTTCTGTCCATTTTTCCTCACGGGCACGTAGAAAGTTTTCAGCTGGTCCACGGTAGAGACTGACAATGCGTCGAGCTCTTTGCACATCCGTTTCGGCACCCTTGTGATGGCCAGGGACCCTTCTGGGACTTCGAAGGTCTCTCGTAGTTTCGCTTGCTGCATGGGGGGCCAATCTGCACAGCTGTTGCACGGCAGGTCCTCTTCTTCTGACTCTTCAGTGTCACTGCCAAGATGAGGGCGGACTTTGCTGCTAGATGGGCCTTCAGTAACAGATTCGTCCGTATCGCTGCCGAAATGAGGGCGAGTTTTACGGAAGGACGGGCTTCCAGCATCGGACTCATCAGTGTCGCTGCCGAAATGTAGGCGCACTTGGGTATTTTTGCTTTTGAAAGTTACAGCCGGCGCATATTTGCTTTAGAGTCTTGGGGCCGGTCTATCCTCAGTCAGTTGTGGCTTAGCATTTTGGTGGTTCACAAAGTACCGAGAATCTTCATATCGGACTTCATGCACACCAAACGGCTGGATGTCTCCGTCAATGCGTCTTTCTTTGCCATTTTTAGTATACTTCATGCATTGATGGAGAGTTGACGGAATGATGCCGTAATCGTGGAGCCACGGCCGCCCCAAGAGAATCTTATAAGACATGTCGGCATCGATCACGTATATCTTAGCTTCAGTTTGCAGATCCCCGAATTTGATTGGCAAAGCTATAGACCCCAGAACTTGCTGGCAATTTTGGTTGAAGCCTTGAATGACAATCCTTTCCCTTGATAGGTTTCGGACGTCCATTGACAAACTCTTCAGAGTTCGCAACTTCATGATGTTCACTGAGGACCCCGGATCAATCAATATGCGATTAATTCGATCTTCGTCGCTGTACCCGGTCATGTAAAGCGGCCGATTATGCTCAGCCGTTCCCAGTAGCAAGTCTTCATCCTTAAATGTGATTGCGGCGGCATGCAAAGCGTGCTGGGCTTCTTTCATATTAATTTCCGCAAAGTGAGCCTGATACCGCTCGGGGTTTTGTAGAGCGTGAATGGGAACATCTCTAAGCTCCTTAGATAGGACCAAGGCATCGTAGATGCTCAGGAGAGACGGAAGCTTCCGGAGATGTGCCAAGACATTATAGTCCACCGAGGAAGCACTTATGTTTTCATCAGTCGGTTCTCTGCCATCTTCTTCATTAGCGACTTGTTTTTCCTTCCCTTTTGGGGCGTTGCCCTGATTTGGCGGTAGAGCCCTGCCGCTTCTGAGCTGGATTTGATTGGCCTTTGTGGCAAGCTCCTCGTCCTCTTCAGGAAAACAGAGCTCATCCTCGGAGTCGCTTCCAAGATGGATGGCGTAGCAGGTCACTACTGGGATCTCTTCATTGGATTCTTCTTCTAACTCCTCCAGAATTTCAGCCGCATGTACAGGGAAGAACTCCTTCAATTGAATCAATGTTCTTTCCTTTTGTTCATATTCTTCGAGGGAATCGATATATTTTTGAATGGTCGATCTCCCTGCAGACTCTTTTTCGCGCCGAGCTGCACTTTTCTCCTTCTTAAGCTTCTTGGATTTTGAGCCTGATGGAGCCGCATTGGCAACTGGACTGGTAGGCCTCTTCTGCCCTTCCCATTCCGTCCTGGGTTCTTTCTGAAGTAGCTTTAGCATCTTCTTCGTCTTATTAGATATGTGCGTACTTCACGGAGGCCGCGATGAGTCAATTTCGTTTTTCAGGGCAACAGGTTCAGCTGTCTGCTCCCAGAAGGCTTCAACTTCTGTCTGTATAAAGTTGGCGGTTGCAACTTGATTGTTCACCAACACGCTTTTGGACAGCTCGATCTCTCCAGCCTTGTACTGCTTCTCGACCCAGTCTTTGAAGATATAGCAATCCTCGATCGCATGCTCACTACTCGGTGGTACGGGCAATACAGAGGATTGTCGGTCATCTTTGCTTCTTGGGGTCTTTTCGACTCCGGCAATTGTAGGCCTTTGTTCAAGGCATCTTTAAATATCTTGCGGACCTTGTCCCTTTTGAAAGAGTAAACCTTGTTCTTTTTCTCCTCTAGGGAAGGTCCATCTCCTCCCAGCAATGGCTTTCGAGACCGGTTGGTTTTGGATTCGCCCGCCCTTCGCTGTTCTTCATTGTCGGAGGCATTGAAGATATTGGTACTGCTGGAACTCCCGCTTCTACGGTTGTCGTCCCGCTTGCTTTTCCAGGTTTTGTCTCTCTGAGAGTCCAGCGGGGACTCTTGTTTCGAGCGTTCCAGCATTTGGACTTTCTTGGTTAGCTCCTGAAATGTCTTGAGGCCCGCTGTACACAAGAATGGGACCATCCAATTGCTGAGGTTCCCAATGAGAAGGCTGACGGACTTGTCCTGCTCCAGCGGCGGTTCGTACTTGACTGTGAGATTACGCCATCGGACGATAAAGTCGGTGTTGCTTTCAATCTTCCCCGGCTTGGCCCTCACAAGGTCGGCAATGGAGATTTTATCACTGACACTCATGAACCTTTGCCGAAACAGGGACTCCATTTGGGCAAAGGTAATGACGGACCCGTCCGGTATACTCGCATACCAGTCGAAGGCGACGCCGGTCAGGCTGTTAACAAACTGACGAAGAAGGAGCGCGTCATTGCCCCCTGCATTTCCGCAAGATGCTTTGAAGTGGGCGACGAGCTGATTTGCATTCCCCGTTTCATCAAATCTTCCGAACTTAGGAATGACGTAGCCACTTGGGAACTCAATCAGATCGTACTGCGCGGGATATGGCCGACCACTACTGCCGATTTCTTTCTGAGCTTCAGCTTCGGCCACCAATGTTTTAACCTTGCTGGTGATCAAATCCATTATCCGATCCTGTGTTAGAGGGATAGTGCTATTTGGGGCCAAGGCATCCCTAGAAGCGAAATGTGGCCGGCTTTCATTCGGCTCAACCAGTCTTGGTCCCAAAGGAACAGGCATTGGCTGCCTCGGATTGTCATCACCCGGCTGATTAGTAGCGGCTTGTGCTTGATTAGGAGGCGCTCGAGCAATTTGAGCCGTAAGCTGCATCACCACGTTCGTTAAGTCGTCAATTTTCGAATAGAGCTTGGCCATCTCTTTATCTTTGCTCCTGAGCTGTTTTCGAAGCTCTTGAAGCAGCTCTTGCTCCGCAGTCCTGGGGCGGAAAGTCGGCTCTTCCTCGCTATCCGAGCTTGACTCTGCATGGACCGAGGGGTCTTTCTGCCTATCATCCTCATCGAGAGGGTTTTCTTCATCCAGCGGGGGCGGCTGTTCTTGGGCAGCGGCAACCATATTCAGGCTAGATTGGGCTTGGGATGTGGTGGCCCCATCCTTGCTTTTGCTGCAAAGGTTGTCGCTGGGGCGCCCGCCCGCCATATATACCGTATGGATGATATACCCGGCCGTCTTTCTATCATTGACAGCTGATTTCACGGATCGCTGTCTTGACCCCCTTGTTTCGGTAGCTGGTAGTCGATTAAAGGCGGCTGGCCTTACAAGGTTCTTGAATGGTGCTGGCGCTTCTTTTCTGGGTTTGCCCCGCTGCTTTCGTGCGGCACAGAGTGCTTGATAGACTCTTGAAGAGACAGTGTCATACTTTTTCTGTTGGGGCCGGGACACGTCTCTTTGTGGCACTGTTCGGACCGCTGTTTTCTTGATTCTGGCGGTCATGGCGTTTTTCTGAACCAAGTTCAGAGGCTCGAAGGAATTGCTGATTCTTACGTCCGACTCAGCCGTCGTCGCGGGGCAACCCTGCTCTTGGAACTTCACACGATTCCATTTGGCCGAAGCCTTAGCCCTCTTGTTGGCTCGATACCTGAGCCGCTTCTGCCTTAACTTTTTCGTTCTAAGCACCTGGCAGACTTCGGCTCTTTGGGAAGACGCCGCAGATCGGGCGATGGAGGGCCTTGGAGATACGCTCGATTGTGCGTTTGTTGGAGTCATCGCCTGAGCTCGTCCGCAACATTTGATGTTGCCCTTTGTACCGGAGTTCTTGCCCCCTGGTGGAGCACCAGAGAATCTTTCAGACACCGTCTTAAGTTTCGGTTGTGGTGCCTTGGCGATCACGACATTCGGCCTCTTGCCCCTTGAGACCGGCTTGGCCACCTGTTCCGCCAGGATCTCCGCCAGATAAGCGCTTCCGGCAGGGTAGATGATAACGGAGCCAAACTGGCAGGGCGGTTCCTCCCACAGTCGACTGAGGCTTGCGGGGAGAACCACATGAGCGTTGATCTTGACCACGCACGGAATCGGGGTCACGTTGGAAGCTGAATTCGTCTGGGGAGACATTGTCGTCGAAGGTTGATTGCTGCACGGAAAAAAGAACATCATTTCAGTATAGGCAATCGATATGTATATTGATTGAGTTCGCATGAACGTTTAACCCGAAATATGGGAGGAGAGATTAGTCCTACCGGGCGTGCCAGAATCTGTAGGGTGTTTTTGGTCACCCCATTGAGATGGGAATACGCGCGCGCTTGTCAGGCGTACTACAGATTCCCCCTGCCTAGGGTAGGCAGGGGTTTAATGATTATGGGGATCCGAATCTCCGGCAGCCGCGGACTAAGCTGCCGTTAATTACCCCCCGCCTTTGAGGCGAAGGAATCTCCGATTGACGCGTTAAACTGGCCATGCGAACTCAATGTGCAGTGTACGTGTGTTGTGTTTTGGAAGGGGTTTAAATATATCGGGAGCCACGCATAGTTTTTACGGGGGTCCCGCTACCCGGATAGCGGGCTGGGGGTCAAGGGGGCTAGCAGCCCCCTTGCGGGGTGCGGGGCAGCGCCCCGTTAGAAATTTTTTCTAACAGGGACAGTGTCGTGGAGTATGTGTATGTGTACATTTGTATACATATGTATATATATACATGTATATATAAATAAATGGGAAAAAGACATCCAAAGGATGCGTGGGGCCAGCGCCTAGGCGCTTGAGCGCAAGCGCGCCACGTGTCGGCACGTACGCGCTTTGCGCTCGAGCGCAGAGTGCTGGAGAGCAACGCGCCACGTGTCGGCACGTGGGCTCTTTGCGCTCAGACGCTGGGCGCTGGAGCGCAAGCGTGCCACGTGTCGGCACGTGGGCGATTTGCGCTCGAGCGCCTGCGCTGGAGCATAAGAGCGCCACATGTCGGCACGGGGGCGACTTGCGCTCGAGCGCTTGCGCTGGAGCTCAAGCACGCCACGTGTCGGCACCGGGGCGACTTGCGCTCGAGCGCTTGCGCTGGAGCGCAAGAGCGCCACGTGTCGGCACCGGGGCGACTTGCGCTGGAGCGCGCCACGTGTCGGCACCTGGGCACTTTGCGCTTGAGCGCTGAGCGCTGGAGCGCAAGCGC
The DNA here is from genome assembly GCA_030015575.1 of Agapanthus africanus. Lineage (NCBI taxonomy): Eukaryota > Viridiplantae > Streptophyta > Magnoliopsida > Asparagales > Amaryllidaceae > Agapanthus > Agapanthus africanus. The sequence continues at coordinate 455,896,791 of JASDDO010000014.1, read as the reverse complement.
GCCACGTATCGGCACGCGGGCACTCTGCGCTTGAGCGCCGGTGAGAAAAAGAGGCTTTTAGCCTAAAAAAGATTTCTCGAAAGAGAAATCAGAGAGGAGTTGGACTCCTGAGTGCGTTTTTCGGGTTAATGGAAGGGGTTCTTCTTCTTCCTCCTCTGTTAGCTGGATCTTGAAGATCAAGAGATGTGAGATCTCAAAATCTCTCCTTTTTGAGATCTGATGACAGATCCAAGTTCCCCTTTGTGGGTTTCGTGGTAAAAAACTATTTTGTTTTTGAAAAGGAAAAGTAAAACTCTTGATTTAATTCAAAAGAAAGAAGGTCTTGGAACCTTGAAGAAGGAAGAAAGATCTCAGATCTGAAACTTTTTAGAGAGAGAAAAAAGTTGTTGAGATATTTCATTATCTTTTCCATTATAGGCTATACACTTTACACATAGCCCCTTGGGCTTCACAAAATGGCATTTTGCCTATTTCATGGCTCATGTGCCATTTCTTTTTGCACATAAGCCATGGGCTTTACAAAAATTTGGCTTTATGCCTATTTTCTTACATTTATCCATAAACTAAAATAAAAGAAATGCAACAAAATCATTTATAACAAAATTTTTATCTTGGCATGGGGGGAGGCCGGCCGCTTCATGTTCTGGCTCGACCCGGGCTTGGGCCCACTGGATCTGGGCTTGGGCCCACTTGGCTTGGGGTTGACTTTGATTTTGACTTGGTCAACCGGGGTGTAGATTTTTACCCCAACACGACCATTCAAAATGACCGGACTTAAGTTATTACTAGATAAAAACATACTGACAGGGCCAAACTACAAAGATTGGCTCAGGAATGTCAAGATGGCAATCACTTACCACCAAAGCTCCCCCTGTCCCAGGTCCCACCTCCAGCGTCGCGGATGTAGAAATCCGTAAGACATGGGAGATAGACTGCGCGAAGGCCAAATGCCTCGTGCTTGCCTCGATGGAAAACGAACATCAGAGGAGGCATAAGAATATGGACCTAGAGTCTATATTTCTTCATACAAAAGAACTGTATGGAGAGCAGTCTCGTATCGCAAGATACGAAGTGTCGAAGAAGCTATTTTCGGCAAGATTGGCCATCGGATCATCGGTAGCGGAACACGTGCTTAAGATGATTGGCTATATAGAGGAGCTCGCGGACCTCGGGACCACGTTGGAGAATGAACTCTACACTGATTTGATTCTCCAGTCCCTTCCTTCCACTTACGCCCAGTTTATCCTAAACTTTAACATGCAAGGAAAGGAGGTTGAACTTTCCGAACTTCTGAACATGTTGAGGAGTGCTGAGGGCACCCTACAGAAAGGTAGGGAGACATCCACTTTGTTTCTAGGAGGATCTTCCTCTTCTAGGTCCAGGGCGAAAGCCAAGGGAAAGAAGAAGAAAGCCCCCGCCAAACCAAGGGACAGTGTCAGTAAAGTGGATACGAAGGGAAAGGGAAAGGCAACAAAGGTAGCGGGAAAGCTGGTGGGGAAGGAAGAATGCTTCTACTGTCACAAAAGTGGACACTGGAAACAGGATTGCAAGGCTTGGAAGGCCAGAACCAAGGATCTGAAGCGAGTTGCGGCTTCAGCTTCAGGTGTGTATGTTATTGAAAACTGTCTATCAATAAACTCTACTTCCTGGGTATTGGATACCGGATCAGGATCTCATATATGTAATTCTTTGCAGGCGTTGAGAAAGCGTAGAGTTTTGAAAGCAGGTGATATGACCCTCAGAGTGGCAAACGGAGCTAGCATGGATGCTGAGGCCGTGGGGGACTATCACCTGAGATTGTTAGATGGACACTTTTTGGTTTTGCGTAGTTGTTATTTTGTACCAAATGCAACCTGTAATATCATTTCTGTATCTTTATTATCTAAAGAAGGTTATGAATTTGCATTTGTAAGTAATATAGTGAACATTCACCTTAATCAAGTTTTGATTGGGTCAGGTACATTAAACAACGGTATATACGTATTAAACCAACCACAGATTTTCAATGTCCAGAATACACACAAAAGAAAGTCCCTAGAAATCAATAAAACTTTCTTATGGCTTTGTAGACTGGGTCACATCAATGAGAGAAGGTTGACTAAGTTACATATAGAAGGATATTTGGATCCGTTCGAATATCGGTCATATGCAACTTGTCAATCCTGTCTCAAAGGAAAGATGACAAAGACTCCGTTCACTGGACACGGAGTTAGAGCGAGCGAGCTCTTGGGACTCGTACACAGCGACGTGTGCTGTCCAATGTCTACGCATGCACGAAGCGGTTATTCTTACTTCATTACTTTTACGGATGACTTTTCAAGGTACGGATATGTCTTCTTAATGAAACATAAATCCGAGGCTTTTGAAAAATTCCAGGAATATAAGAACGAAGTAGAAAAACAAACAGGCAAAAGTATCAAGGCACTGAGATCTGATCGAGGTGGTGAATACTTGAGTGCCGAGTTCCTGGGTTACTTAAAAGAGAATGGAATTCTCTCTCAGCTTACTCCTCCATACACTCCGCAACATAACGGTGTATCGGAGAGACGGAACCGAACCCTATTGTATATGGTACGGTCCATGATGAGTAACGCTGAGTTACCGCGATCGTTCTGGGGATATGCGCTAGAATCAGCTGCATACATTTTGAACCGAGTTCCAACTAAGACTGTGCCTACTACACCATATCAGATGTGGTGTGGGAAGAGACCCTATATTAATCACATTAAGACATGGGGATGTCCAGCTTTTGTCAAAAAGCAGCATGCAGACAAGCTCGAGGCACGCTCAGTACAGTGCAAGTTTGTGGGATATCCGAAGAAATCCAAGGGATATTTCTTCTATTGCGAAGTGGAACAAAAGGTTTTTGTTTCTCGCCATGCCCACTTTCTAGAACACCAGTTCTTAGAAAAAGAAATAAGTGGGAGCGCAATAGAACTGGAAGAAATTCCAGAACCACGAGCTATTACTGAAAGCTTAGTAGAACCAGAGGGTTCGAAAGATCAGGACATTCCCACGCCACTCCGCAGGAGTAGTAGGCAGTCTCATCCGCCCGAGAGATACTACGGTTTTCTCATAGACGGGGATAGATAGGATTGCACCATAGATTGTGATTAGCCTACTAGCTTCCAGCAAGCCATTCAGAGCGTCGACTCGGTAAAATGGCTGGATGCAATGCGGACCGAAACGGAGTCCATGTACACCAACAAAGTATGGACGTTGGACATTGCTCCAGATGGGGTAAAACCCGTAAGATGCAAGTGGATCTTCAAAAGGAAGATTGGTGTAGATGGATAGGTTGAGACCTATAAAGCTAGACAGGTTGCAAAGGGTTTTCGTCAGCGACCTGGTTTGGACTATGACGAAACCTTTTCTCCATTAGCTATGCTGAAATCCATTCGGATCCTTCTTGCCATTGCTGCCTTCCACGATTATGAGATTTGGCAGATGGATGTAAAGACCGCTTTTCTAAATGGACATTTAGAGAAGTGTGTCTATATGGACCAGCCAAAGGGTTTCATTCAGAGTGGGAGCATCGGAAAGGTGTGCAAGTTGCTTAAGTCCATTTATGGACTAAAGCAGGCATCGCGGAGTTGGAACATCTGTTTTGATGAGACTGTCAAGGAATTTGGCTTTATCAAAAATCCAGATGAACCATGCATCTATTGTAGATTTGTAGCGAGAACTGTAGTATTCCTCGTTTTATACCTGGATGACATTCTCTTAATAGGAAATGACATTCCTATGCTACAATCTGTCAAGGGGTTCTTATCACACAGGTTCTCCATGAAAGACCTGGGTGATGCCTCATACATTCTGGGGATCGGGATCTACCGTGACAGATACAAGAGGATTTTAGGACTCTCACAGTCCAGGTACATCGAAACCATACTGAAAAGATTCAGTATGGAAGATTCCAAGCACGGTAATCTACCGGCTTGTCACGGGATCACCCTCTCCAAAGTGATGTCTCCCAAGACTGATTTGGAGAGGGATCACATGTCTATTATACCCTACGCTTCTGCGGTAGGCTCTATAATGTATGCGATGTTGTGTACCAGACCAGATGTGTCTTATGCACTGAGTGTGGTAAGCAGGTATCAGTCAAACCCTGGGGAGAAACATTGGATAGCGGTAAAGAACATTCTCAAGTACCTGAGAAGGACTAAGGAGATGTTCTTGGTGTATGGCGGAAAAGACGTCCAGATTGAGGCTTTTGCTGACTCCAGCCTCCAGAGTGACAAGGATGATTCCAAGTCCATGTCGGGTTTTGTCTTTACCCTCAATGGAGGGGCGGTGTGTTGGAAGAGTTCCAAACAGGAAACCGTTGCTGACTCGACCATGGAAGCGGAATACATCGCTGCATCTGATGCCGCAAAAAAGCTGTCTGGATGAGGAAGTTCTTGAAAGAACTTCAGGTGGTTCCGTCCATTGTTGATCCAATACCTCTGTATTGTGACAACAACGGGGCTATTACTTTAGCGAAGGAACCCAGGTCCTATCAGAAATCCATACACATCTTGAGGCGGTATCACCTGATCAGGAAAATCGTGGATCGCCAGGAGATCGAGGTTCGGAGGGTTGCTTCAGAAGATAACACTGCAGATCCATTCACGAAGGCCTTACCCCAGACTTAGTTCGAGCGGCTGATCGAGATGATAGGTCTTCGATATGCCAGTACATGACCTTAGTGCAAGTGGGAGATTGTTAGTGTATATGCCCTAGAGGCCATTATTGTATCATACTAGTATGTATATTACTTGATGGAAGCTTGGGATATTCACAGTTGTATATACAATCTTGCTCGAAATGGTAGTATGCTACTTGGTTTGTCTCTGCTTTAATATGTGCATGTGTTTCTTTTAGCATATCGCTTATATACATATTAGTAGAGCCCTTAGGATCTTTGCTTGATTACCAGCGTTGTGATGACACTCACACTTGTGGGGGCTGGGTAATCCATAAGCACATCCTTATACAGGTCCCTAGTCATTGGACTATCGAGACAGGGCATCGATACTCCGGAGTAGACTAGCGTATGCGCTTCTCATCCCAGCGTGGGAGACGGTCTGTCCCACAGCCGTCAGTACGTCGTACTTGAGATAGTATGCGGGTGCTCGTTAGGTTACGAGTACACTGGACATGACTCGTCGGGAACTGTTGGTTGGTATTATACCTATCGTCAGTTATCAGTTCCCAGGTGACATGAGTACAGCTTAGTCCGATGACTTGACACTGTCACTTCGCCTCGAGGGTGTTCCCATTGTACTTTGATTACTACCCTACCACGGCTCAAAGGAGTCGTGCAAACAGGTAGTAGTTGGGTGCAGTCCCGAAGCACTTGGAGGCAGTGACGGTTAGACAGGATTCGTCTCTCCCGGTATTGGGGGTTGACATCGCGCTGTGTCCAGGAGAGCCATTACACAAGTAGTCCCTGACCAGGGCAAGCGAGATATACTGGTAGGTTTCCAGTGTTATCTCATGGTGTTCTGGGCTACACTCCGACACGACTTGTACCGCTATTAGGGGACTGACGTTCACCGCCCCCCTAGGCCCGCCATGCGATGTATCAGACGAACAGACCGGACTGTACGGAGACTGTCACATTCAGGCTCAGTAGGAGTTCAGATGGGGTCACCTCGTCAGTCTTCTTATCGGCATCTACCTGGGGACCATTACGTACTGCTAGTGCCGCTTGCGGTCTGTGGTTAAACCCACTGCCAGCGTAGTGTCGAGTCTTTAGAGTCCCACACAGAGAGTTATTCGCCTTTAGGCAAAATGAGTAGATGTCGCATGGTTTTGCGACAGGGTTCGTTCACATCCGCGCACTTGTGCACGTTTGCTGTCCGGACAGCTTATACTAGCGGGCTTTGGTTTAAGCCAGATCCTAGTATATGATTTGGGATTGGTCTTATCTCATTGTATTCATGTTCCTCGGATCACGGATATGGGTGCGTATGCACAGTTGACTAAGACAGGGGAAGAGGACTTTGATTAGGGTTAATGACCATTGTCATTTTATTAACCCTAATGCTTATGTGTGTATTATGAATAATTGATATTAGTTATATATAATTATGCATGGTTAGAGTTGTTGACCTTTTGACCATACTTGACTAATTGACCTAGGTTGACACTTTGACACTTTGACCATCATCATTCCATATAAAAGATGCTCTTTGGTCCTTGCAATTTGCATTAAATATGAAATGATAATGGTCAAGTCTTGATTAACCATGACAATTATCTAGCTAATTATCTAATTTCATAATTCACCCATATTAGAGAGAATGGTTCATTATTTTCTCTCATTCTATCATATAGATTCTCTCTCCTCCTCTTCCTCTCTCTCAAGCTTTCCCCTCTCATGTATTGAGAAACACATGAGCTTGAGATAAACCTCTCTAAGATAATCTCTACTCTCTTCTAAGGTTCTAGGATTAGCACTTCTAGCATCTTAGTTACTTCTCGCTTGAAGTTGAAGCCAAAGGTTGAGGCTCTCGGGTGGATCCTTCTTCGACTAGAGAAGGCGACAAGGTGATCTCTTTCTTCCACTCCAAGGAGCAAGGAGATAAGGACATAAAGCCCAAGGTATAACTTTTCTTCCATGTAGCTAATACTAGTTAGCTTGTAGTTAGTTTTTGTTTAGCAAAGATCCTCCTTTAGTTAGTCCATGTTGTCTAGTACCGTAAAAATCCGATTTTTATACCGTTTCCGCCTCCCCGCAAGCACCGGCATGGGCAATGTGGACTTACACATTAAGCTCTGGTAGTCCGTGAAAATTTGACACGACTCTCGAACCAGTAGTGTCTCCAAATCTCCAACGCAATACCACCGCGGCCATCTCTAGATCGTGAGTGGAATATCCTGCTAGTACTTCTTCCAAATGTAGGGAAGCAAAAGAGATAACTCTATAGTGTCACCTCAGTACACAATCTAGCCCCACTCGCGGAACATCACAGTTAAAACAACAAAGTCGCCCGAACCAAAATGCAAGAAGAACTGGTGCAGTTGTTAACCGAGTCTTCAACTGCTGAAAAACTCCGCACGCATGCCTCAGTCCGAAGAAAGAAACCTCCACTCCGGTCAATTCAGTCGACTGTGCAGCACTACACTAACGATCCTGCACGAAACGGCGGTAGAAACCTGCTAAGCCCAAAATCTGCGGACCTCCGTCCGTACACAAGCCTGGGCCAAAGCTGTACGACCTCGACCTTCCTCGGGACCATACGAAAACCGTCTCCCATAACTACAAGGCCTAGGAGTCAACACAAACAAGCCTGAAGCAACACTCCGAGAATCTAGCAACAGCTGGGCTCTCCCAATGTCTGCAAAACAAATCCTCAAGTGCTGCTCCTGTTCCTCAAGACACATTAGAATAGACCAGAATGTCGTCAATAACACAACAATAACTGGTCGAGGAACGGCCTGAAGAAATCTGGTGTATCATGTCTACGAATGCTGCTAGGGCATTGGCGAGTCCAAAGACACCACCAAAACACATAAAGTCGTAGCATGCACAAGGCAGCCTTCGGAATGCCATCACTCCGAACCCGCAACAATGATGACCTGATCCCAACAACTTAGAAAAAGTCTCGCACTTAGGAGCCGATCGAAGAAATCGTCAATGCAAGGTAAATGATACCTATCCGCACCGTAAGCCGGTTCAATTGACGATCTATCAATACACAACCTCAACTGCCGTCCTTCTCCTTGACGAACAGAAATAAGAGCTCCACAAGGCGAAACACTCAGATGCACAAACCCTCCAACAAACAACTCTGCAGCTGATCCTTAAGCTCCCAAAGCTCCGCCGGCTCATTTGGAACAACGTCGGAAAACTCTTGCACGATAAGAACCGGGTCCAACAAACCCACTATGGCTCCGGTATCACGAATGAACGCAAAGAATCCTCGACATCCTCTCCTCAAAATCCGACTAGCGAAAAAAGTTGAATTCAAGCTATGTGAGGCGGCACCACTGCCCTCCTATGCACAACAAGAACCGACTAGCCGGGAAAACAAACCCTGTCTGCTTTCCTCGCGGTATTCCACAGACGCCTAGCACGTAACTAACCAGTTCGTGCCCAGGAGAACGTCAAATCCAACATCTCTAGAAGGATCCAGTGACGGATGAATCTCCTAACCGATTGGCATACGACTGAAATACGTGTCGCGCAACAAAAGAATCGCTGACAGAAATTAACACAACAAACGGCTGACCTAGCTAACACGAATCCCCTCGTCCCAACCTCTGCTACTCCCGCAACGGTCATGAAAGCTGTCTCGATGACTAAGCCTCTGTCTCTGAGCTAATACCCCGGTACAAGTCCTCCACGGTTCCGGAACTCCCGAAGTCTCTGGTATACATGTCTCGTCAACTAGGGTTACATCCACTGGTGCTATGTAAGTGACAGAAAGCTGTGTGCCGATCGCAAGGAACAACTGGGTAACAGGGGTGGCAACCTCCTGTCGCTGCGCTCGAATGGTCTCCACCAAAGAACTCATCGTCTGGCGCATGTCCTGCATCTCTGCCACATGCCTAGCGATACTATCTGTCGAAGGTGGATCCGTCTACACCTATACAACTAGCGTGCCATCCTGGTCAGTGGTCGTCTCACCCGAGCCAACTCTGACCTCGGCCCTCGCTGCACCTCACTGAGTCCCCATAGTCGTCATCGGCAAAGGCTATAAATAGGGATAGGATTCGATATGAACATGGAAATCGAATCACAAGGATATGAATCATCAAGGAAGGAATTTCAAGTAATTGTACTTGGGTCACTTTAGGCGGAGTACTGCATCGTGAGTATGCTGCAGACATACACACACTACGTTACTCTGCATAAGCTACCTACTCCATCATATAATGGTCATCCTACACTCCGTAAGGTAAAAACCTAGCGCTCTGATACCAACTTTGTCGCGACCCGAAATTGGCACGTGACGGCCCTAATACTACGCAACGTCTACAGGCGTAACACAGTAAAAGAAAGCCAAAGCCCAAAAATCTAAACAAGTAAAAGACAAGAAAAGATAAGAAATATTGTTTAAAAGTCTTTGAAATCACAAGCCAAATTCTTTAAAAGTCCAACTTTATTTCCTTTAAAATTTCGGCAGCACCTCCTTTATAAAAGCCAACCCCAAAAATGGGTACAACATAATATAAAGTAAAGCATCCCCAACGGGAGCAAATCCACGCCCAAAGGCGGAAAACAACCACCACAACAAATATACGACGCCGTAGTGAAGAAATAGAAGACGATAGAAAGGAAAATGTATAAAAGACAACAAATCCAACATAATATACAACATCGTCCTCACCAAGTCTCCATGTCAATATGAAAATAGTAGATGGAGAGTACAGGGATACAACGAATATACAATACAACGAATAACCACAAAACCTACCTAAGCCAACTGCACACTGTGAGCTGATGCTGTATCCGTAGCAAAGGATGATAAGATGTGTGATAATAGCCTGCCTCTGACTATCCTGAGGAACACCTGCAAACACTGTGGCACAACGGGGATGAGTTGTCAACTCATGAATAGTAAATAACATATGCAGGTAATCGCAAGTATGCACGTAAAGCGTGAATCTAAGATATGCAATTAAGAGTAATAACATGTCATATGAGTGCAGAATAATGGAAAGTACACTAGCAGGTACAACCAATATATATAAAGCAATAATGATATGACAACAGTATGCAATAATCATGCAGAAAGGATATGAGAATGTAAATGTGCAACAATCATGAAAGGTACACTAACAGGTACTACTAGTACATGAAGCAGTGCACAAACAGATAAGGTGAGGTATGGAGTGAAGTATGTCATTTCCACGGAATCCTGACATCGTGGTAGGATCACAATCCAGCAAGACAATTTAAATACCAATTCCTCAAATCAGCCCCCAAATTGGCTCTCATATCATCTAACTATCACATCTCCTCAATTGCACAATATCAAGTATATCTCATATATCCCGAACGTACAACCTCAAGTATATCTCACATATATCGAATGTACAATCATCAAGTATATCTCGTATATATCGAATGTACAAAATCAAGTGGATCTCACATATCTCGTATGTATAATATGAAGTATATCTCACATATCTCGAATGTACAACAGCAAGTAGATCTCATATATCTCGAATGTACAATATCAAGTAGATCTCACATATCTCGTATGTACAATATCAAGTATATCTCACATATCTCGAATGTACAACAGTTAGTAGATCTCACATATCTATCCAGTATCCAATCTCAAATGAATCTCTTATATCCCGAATCAAATCTCCAGCAAAATTCTAACATCCTAAATATAATGACATAAATAAATATGATGAGGTCAATACACATATATTAGCGTCCCATTCCACTAATATTGGTGTAAGGGTATATATAACAGCGGCTCAATCCCCTGTCATATATACAAAGGAGTAATTAGAAATATCATGAAACCAATGTGCCAAGCATCGACACAGAAATGCTGATCCATCAGGTGTTGTCCCCATGACTGGCCCCCTGATAGGTACGTATCATACGCTATCCCTAAAGCTCGAGTGCCTAGCTCTGACCCTCGCCTCTCGACGTATCCATACATACATGACTCCCGTCGGTATCCACATGATAGCCTCTGAGTCATTGGTCCTGTCACCGGATAGTATGGTTCCCCTAAGCCTCATCGCCTGACACCACGACATCGTTCTTGCTTCGGGGTACCTTCGGGCCCCACCATGTACCCGCACACGGATCCCTCCTTTCCTCGCATGGGGTATACACATCGTAAACGATAAATTTCATGGTGGCTGCTAAAATATCATATCAAGGAAACCGGGTTTTTCAAATAATGCATAATTTCATGAACTCCCACGGTTCCCGAATCCAGAAAACATCTTGAAAAATCCATATAACATTGCGAAAATCCATGAATAAAGTATACGCAACATAAAAACTGTAATGTAAGCGTATAAAGGAAAAGCCGCTAATTAACTGCAACCAGTTAATATAAATATCATGCGGTTCCTAATCTCTCCAATTCTAAAATAACATCAAGTAAAGGTAAACATGTAGCTATAACCAGATATATGTGCAACATAAAGGTATAGCAAGATATATGTATCTACCTATACGTAATGATATAGTATACCCCCTGGGTATAAGTGAAGTATGTGTGCAAAGTATACCTGTAGCTATGACATAAAGTGTTCATGTACCTATCACTAATGGTACAATACTCTATAGGTATACAGGTAACTAGCATGTAAGTATGCCAGAACATATGTGTAAGCATGTAGATATACAGGTATGCTATAAGTCAATGCGTAAAGAAATATGAATCAAAGTCTCAATATCCCTAACCAAGCAATATCATATCTATAAGTGGGTTATGCGTGACATGGCAATTATTGACGGTGTGTGTAGCATACAATCAGTGCTCGTGCAACTTGAATCGTCAATAATGTGTGCAGTGTCCTACTACTACTAGTCCAGGCATAACTACATCTAAGTAATAGGGTAAAGGTGCAATTCTAATACTAACGTAGAATATGCGACAAGTAATAAAATCTCTAGCCCTGACGCATAACGCCATGCGGGCGATTCCCCTGTAGATGTTAAATCTACTCACCAACGCTCCTGGCTAAGTGAAGCCTACCACCTGTTTTCCCTTGTCGTAGCGTCTGAAGTCCCCGCTTGCGAACCTAAAATTTCACAAACACATCACATAAGCATATATTCTACATCGACGAAAAGACATCGAAACGCAAAAATAATGCCCCGAAAATTTCACTGCGCGCTTAGCGCATCTAACGCGCACGACCTCGGCCAAAAATCCTAACTAGGGTCGCCAAACTACAAAACACCTAATCTAGATTCCGATCGTCCCGATCGCGCATTCAAAACACAACAATAAACGTGGTCTCAATATAAATAACGTCGCAACGTCAAAAGAAACACACCCCTAAAAGTTACCAAAATCTAGTAAGCAGTATTTATCTTTTTAGCACAAAACTACAAGTTTTACCAAAACTATAATTTACAAATATCTTCAAATAGAAAGGTTAAACCATTTAAACCATTTCTATATTTTTAAACTTGCTTAATTAAGCTTTAGCAAAAACCTAGTAAGCAAAAACCCTTAATTAGACAAAGTAGTAATTAACAAAAATTAGCATTTTCTACTATGTTAAGCTTTTCCAATTCACAAATTAACACTTCAATTAAATATTAAACACTTAAATTAAGCTTTAATCTTAACTTGAATTTCTAAAACCATTTCTAGAATTTTGAAACATGAAATTTAAAGCTTAAACTAACATCTAATTAAGCTAGCATAAAGATTTAAACTTAACAATTAGAGATTAGGGTTAGGGTTTTATACCTTCAAGAACACCACTTGAATCAAGGATAAAACAAAACTTTAGCCTCCAAAATCCTCACTAGAATGAAGATCCAAGCAACTTTTGTGAAGAAGAAAGAAGCTTTTGGATTTTATTTGAATTTCTATGAATTTAATTTGATTTTTCATGATTTATTTGTGAAATAAATGATGAAAAATGAGTGAGTAAGAATAAGGGAAGCAAAAGGGAGAGAGGGGCCGGCCAAAGTAAGGAGGGGGGTGATTTTGGTGAAGGGTAGAATTTTCTAGAAGAAAAAAGGAATAATTGGATAATAAAACAAAGCTTATGTTCACACTACTTTTTATTTTCTTTATTTTAAAAAAGTAAATCCTTTCACCATAAAAATCTAGATATTTAAAAAGAAGGTTCTAAAATAATTGTGGTTATAATTTCCAAGAATTTTCATTTAGAAGAAAATTTCCCGATTTACATGCATATTTTACCGGCTAAAATAATATTTTATTTGGGAAAAAATCTATCTGAACCAAAACCTCCCAAATACCCCTAAAGTTCGCGCACAAGCTTTATTTTAGTTAAAAAAGGTGCCGGTAAGCTTATACGGACGTTTGATCGAAATCGGGTTAAAACGGGAAAAACCGACAATTTTGCCCTAAAACGGGAAAATTCGAAAAACGATTTCTGAAACGTTACAGATGGTGTACAGAAGGTATTAAGTAAAGACATATCAAGGGATTAGTAAGAGGGCAAAGTAAATTGTGACTTCTATTCACAAGCAAACCAAGTATTTCTTCGCCAATCCTAAATCACCTTTGTATTTCTCCAGGACACTCTGTATCACTACGAAGATCCACAGTTTATTGGATACTCCATCGTATGGTTATATACGAACTTGAAAGGAACTTGTTCAAGTTCGGGGATGGATTCTGGTTCAGGAGAAATAACAATAAGGTTTATTCGGTTGTATTTTATCTTCACCTTCTCTCGCATTGCGAGTGCTCCTTGGATTAGGACAGTACACTCATTATGCTTATTGAATAGTCTTCTTCCAAACCATAGGCTGGTGCCGAACGGTAGGGAAGGAAGAAAACCATTTAGCCTAAGAGGTGTGCAGAAGGTAATGACTAAAGACATATAAAGGGATTTGGAAAGATGGCAAAGAATTATACGGTTACAGTTGTGAATCTGGATAATGGAAGAGGCATTACTAGGAATAACGGGATACCCCATCGAAACATTTCAATGTTTCGGTTTCGCTGTGTACTGTTAAAAGAAAACTGATTTCCCAATCAGATCTTGCTCCAGGGTATGTATTTACCAGGTATGATTCTCACATCTGTATGGTTTTACAGATGATGAGTGGGAGTAAGTTATTGGGAATTAGGTGATTGTCCTCATTATATCGGAATTCGTTGTAATTGGTGATATTTGAGGAAATCGCCTGGGTTGTTTGCCGGACGGCAAATATTTGGTTTTGAATATCCGCTGTTATGCACCAATTTCAAATTGATACATCTGTACGTCTATTTTTATAGAGTGAGATATACCTTTTTGAAATTATGTCCATGACATTTACCTATATCAGTGGATGGTTAGGTAAGGAGCATTAAACAGCGGTGTAATTCTTCTTAACCACAAGTACAGTTTTCAACCTACGATACACAGGGATTGAGTTATCAGACTCAAGGGACTTATACAGAGTATTGTATGTTGTCCAGTGTCCATTAGGACAGAAGGGTTGGTCCTCGTACTATATTCGGTTTACTTATGACTTCTCTAGTTCTTAAACAAGTGTTTCGTAGAAACACAAGGTCTGTGTTTTGAGAAGTCATAGGTATATGAATAAAGTAGAGAACTAGGTGTTGCAAGTATCGGAATTCTTCAAGGTGATCGAAGATGTAGATACTTATGTAGGGTATTCAGTTGATAGTAATGATTAAAGAACTTGCTTCTCCTTCAGATTACTCATAATTGGAAGCACTCCTAAGTTGAGTAATGTTGATCAGTCTCTCTCCATTTAGTTGACATGCACTGGAGACAGCTGCATGATTTGAATCTGGTTCAATTAAATCAGCGCCTCTGTTTCTGTATTGGATATAGAACAGTTCATATCTTAACGATGTTAAGGTACGGGGAGTTGTCCGGCTTATGCTTAAAACCAGACTCTGGATAACTCAATGCACGTTTCTGTAATGGCTGTTTGTGGGTTGACCCAGGCTATGACGAGGGTTGACTTTCTACCATCTGGAGGATCAATAGTGATATTGTTCTAGACTCGCCACAGTTTTAATAAAAATGGATTTTTTTTTTCAGAAAACAGTAGTGGGAGTGTGGTAGAACTGGAGGTGATTCCAGAACCGCAAAAGATTATTGAAAGTTTGATAGGAACCTAAAGATTCAATCTGTCTTGACATTCCATTGGCCACTCCGCAGATACGGTGGGTGTCACGACCCGAAAGAGCACGTGACTGGCCCTTGAACCATATGAAGTGTATAGGACTCCATCTGATCCAAGTAAGCCAAAAGCCCAGAAATCTAAAACCATTTTAAGAGTAAATAAAGAAAACTGGTTTAAAGAAATGAAGAAAAACATGTTTGAAGTCAAGGTTTGTAAATAACTAAACCGAGTATGCATTTTAAAAATATAAAGTCTTTTCTAAAAATTTCGGCAGAGTTTTCATTGTAAATACTGGCCCCGAACGGGGTACAACAAGAACAATATATATGCCATGATAAAAGGCATCCCCAAGCGGGAGCTAGCTCTTCGTCAATCGACGGTCACAACCACACAAGCAATATAATATACAACGCTGAATGGCGAGGGTCAATCCAAAAGAAACTCAAAAGCATGAAAACCGCAATACTACTAAGCGCGACTCTAAGGTCGAATAATACATCACTAATGTCTAAGTATGAAACAATATACAAGTTTTGGTTGATGGAATTTCTAGATACAATGAATAAAACATGAACAATGGCGGTTCTGATACAAAAGAACCCACCTACCAAAGCAAGTCACCCGTATGGAAGCAGTGTGCCAGAAATGCCACTATAGAATCTTTACGGCAAAAACCTGCAAAAACTGTGGCACAACGGGGGTGAGTTTCCAACTCGTGAATAGAAAATATCTACAAGCAGAGATCGAATGTATGACCCATCCTAGGTCAATACGATCAGATATAAATAAACCTCAATATGAATAAGTCTTCAGCATGCTAAACTGGCAATGTAATCTCTATACATGAGTGTAGTGCCAAGTGCTCGTGCCAGTGCCTCAGGTAATAGCATATCATAAATATGAGGTATGATCAATATAATCAAATCTGCATGTACGTGGATCCCGTCCACTCGTCACCCAATGACAATAACCCTCATGCATGTAAATATCATCAGCATATGCAAGGAAATATGAGGATATAAACCACCTGTGTCCCTCGCGACACGTCAAAATCATGGAACCGGAGTGTCCAGCATCGACACTCGAAAACATCATGAAAACTGTGCCCAGCATCGGCACATAAATCCTCATATAACGGGCTCCGTCGGTCCGGACCATCCCACGGGCTCCATCTGTGGAATCGGCCCTTGGCCCCAGCAGTATGCCCATATCCATCTATCAACTCTGGTCGGTACCCTCCGGATAACCGCCAGGTCCAACCAATCACCGGTAGGTAGTAGTCCCTCTGCCGGGCTCACCGTCTACTACACAGCGAATCCGTTCTCGCATCGGAGTATCATACCGGGTCCACCATGTACCCGCAATCGGCCTCATCCTCCTCCTTGAATCGGGTTTCACATGTCGCTCTCAGCACCGAGAATACACATGGTGGACGCACTGAAATATCATATCAAGGGTAACCGGGTTTTTAAAACAATCACATATTCTCTTTTTGAAACACCCACGGTTCCCAAATCCAGAAATATCATGGAAACAACATATCTCAATGTGTATAATCAAACATGATGTATGCGACATGTAAAGAAAGGTAGGCATATCAGTAAGTCATGCAACATGGAATAGTAATGTGCATATGTCGAGGGAAACCGCTCATTTTAAAATGAATCAGTTTTAAAGAATATCTTGCGGTCCTCAAATCTATAATCAAGTCAGAATCATCTATATATGTGTACAGGTATAAGTGTACAATATGCCATGCAAGGATCATATCAGGAATGCAACAGTACTACAGTGTAGTGGCATGGCAATTATCGATGATGATGTGTGTGAGCCGGCAAATAGTGTACGCGGAACATACGCATCATCGATAATGGTGCTGGTGTCCTAACAGCATGATGGTAATATAGCAATCGAATAATCAACGCAACAGTAAAGAATCTACCTCAATAACTATATCATGCAGCCTTGCCTTTTGAAATAAGACGAATCGGGGGTTTTGGTAAAATAAGGGCTACGGTGTTTTAAGAACGGATGCTACATTTGAAAATATCCGTAGAATCCCTTTTTCCTATCTTTAAAATATCCCCGATTCGTTAGTTTTGAAATAAGTATGACTCGGGTCTAGTCTAACACCTACTATTCGAACTACGGACCCAACTATCAAGTCAATCGGCAGGGGTAAGGAAACCACCTAAATATGAGCCGATATACATATAAATATATTCAATAGTCGGTGATCTCGCCTCAATAGTATCAAGCACGCTACGGTATATCATATAACATCCTCGAGTCATGAGTGCGGATCTAACATCAATATAAAGCTCGTACGGTAAATCGTCGTACGGCATCCCAATAGCTGGGTACGGTCAATATCACATTCATCTCGTCATATATCAGGTATCATTACCATCATATCACACAATCTAGGGTATAAGTCTAAGTCTAGTACCATCGATACCATCTATATAAATATAAATGCGGGGTAAAACACATGCCCAAAGGCCCGCTAAAACCATCATGTCGCATTTCAAATACGAACTCTGTCATATCGCCGAATCTCACGGCCTCAGATCAAATCCCATCGACTCATCGTAATCCAACGTATCATCCTCAAATCCCGTATATGAACACATAGTCCCATACCCATGTGTAGATATACACACCTCCAAATGCGCACAGATAAAAGAAAGAATGTATGCAAGTATATGAGTACGTGTATGTATGGGTGTGCAACCCTACTCTAGGGTTTCGCACTACTAAACCAATACATCCTTGTCATCAATAATCCATTATTACCACCAATAATCTTAACCATCACATAATAAATATATGTGTGTATACGTATTCGTATACATCACCATGGACTGCGGGGGTGCTATACGCCATCCACCCGACTTCCCCCGTAGGTATAATCTACTCACCTTGCGTCTTTATCTGTCGACGTCACCGCGCTTTTGCTTGTCGTCCCGAAGTCTTCATGGGGTACCTACACATTAACGTATCGCAAATGCGTATCAAAACCAATTCAAAACTAAAACGGCATACGCAACCCCAAAACGATACGCTATGTTCTGTAGGTTAGAACCTATGGACAACGCTTCCAAAACCATCACCAACCCTCGATATCGTCGTATAAACGCCAAGTAGTCGAGTACGCAAACTCAGAATTCACAATACGGAAACACGAATCCAAAACATCAACTTAGGAAATAGGCTCCAGATTTCACCCTAGGTCAAATTAGACAAATCTATACATGCCAGGGGTCTAGTCTACACATATAGGAGCTACAGAACCAAAACGACCCAATTTGGTGCAGGTCTGGCCGCAATTTATGGCCAGAGGGAATAAATTTGCGACCGGGAAGAAGAATTAGGGGCTAGGGTCTTGTGTGATGGTTCTAGGGTGCCTGCACATCTCGCTCACCAATCAATTTTATTTTCAGGTGTCTCGGGTTTAAGCAGATTCAATAAAACCCTCACAGATTCACAGTTTTTTTCCCCGACATTGATTCCATAAATCCGTATTCTGGTTTCTAGTTCAGGTTTGGGTCAAATTTAACATTACACAAGGGGTTCTAAGGTCACAACAAGCCTCAATTTCACTTTGATTTCAGATCAAACCCTAAACCCAAACTTGATGTTTCACAAATCCACCAAACGACAACATATCGATATGAAACTAGAATGTATGGAATAAGAATTGAAATACTACTCTAATAGGTGCAGAATTTACCACTTTTGGCAACTCAAGAAAATTCTTGAGTATCCCCTAGTGGCCAAAATCCTTGCTTCTTTGGTCCAATGTGTAGATCTTGAGCTCGTGCACCTTTTTAGTGAAATGGGAGTAGGTTTTGGAGTTGATTTCATGGTGATTTTAGGGCTTGAAAGGGGAGGGAGAAGAGGGAGCAGCAGCTCAGCAGCAACAAGAGGGAGAGGGAGAGAAAGGAGTGAAGGTTGAAGAGGAAATGACTAAGTCTTGATCAAAATAACCCATACCTCTCTCTCTCACCAACCCTCATATTATATTACTTTCCATTTTCCTTTTCCTTTTTAAATCCTTCTCACTAGAATAGTAATCCCAAAGTAAAACCATGGCAAGAAAATGTAACACAAGTGATCAAAAAGATATGTGCATGTTTTGCACAAAATTTGCTAAAAAAATCCGATTAGCGATTTTTAATCGCGATTAGCACTAAATTAGTGTCAAACTAATCATGAATACTTTAAAATGACATAATTCCATAAATTACCTTATTTTAGAATTTTCCATAATTTCCCCCATTTATTTGTATTTAATTATACCGGAATATTAAAATATTCATTAAAATAATATTAAAATATAAAAATTCCCAAAAATAATATTTTATTATTTGGAATTGTTACAATCTAACCACCTTAAAAAATTCGGTCCCCGAATTTAAATTTAAACTCCTAAATTCTAAAACATTTCGATACACATCCAAGTCGTCGGGGCTCCGAAATCATCAATACATAAACATCATAGCGCAATGCATGCGCATGAGTGCTGAGCAGATAACTCAAAAGAAAAACCCCGTCAAGCATTCCGCAATCGTCGGAGTCATGGTAAAGACACAAATGTCAAATCCAATACGAAACCAATATGATATAGATCAGAACTATACATGTAAACACCCAATCTATACATGTGAATAGCCGATGTAAATGCATGCCAAATCTTTTTAAGTCGCTTTGCGATGCGCATAACACTGCACAGTGGCGGACGTTTTTCATAAGAAAATAATCATATATGTATATATCTTTTGTTTACTATGTACGTTCCGCCGTTTTGAAAATAATTTAGAAGGGTTTCCTTGTTTTTAAAACGTTTCGTGTCATATCGGACACGTAGGTATATATATACTGAGACTATAGCTCGCTTTTTGAAAATCCCTTCGATAACTATCAATGCATGCAAAAATATATCCAGGTACTGTCCTCTGACTAGTCCTACTCAGTACAAAACGAATATCAAATATCATAAAAATGTACTGCTCCAAAAGGAATAAATCCGAAAAATGCACATAACATCACCCTGTGCGTCTGGTGAGCACGGAAATCAAAATCCATATATGTGCCATACAGGTGCACAAAACAACATCTAGGTGCAACGGGTGTGCACGAAGTATCTGTCATAGGCAACGGGTGTGCCTGACAGCCAAAACAGGTGCATCTGACATGCACGAAGAATCTCGATTTAGTGCATCTGGTGTGCACCAAAATTGTATCGCAAAACATGCGCCCAACATATGCGAAAATCCAAATCGGTGCATCCATCGTGCACGAATGAAAATCTAAACCCTGCGCACTCAACATGCACGGAATCATAAATTCCAATAGCAACGCCGAACATGCGTAAGTCCAATCAAAGCACGGAGTGTAAGAATCAATCATCAATATCAGGGTCAAAATCGACATATCGAATGACATCAAATCGAAGTCAGGTGCAACCGTAGTGCACAAAATTTAAATCTGATGCGATAAACGCAAGAAACATAAAACTGGTGCACAAACGCACGAAGTATAGAACTGGTGCATCTCATTCACAATTACCAAGCAATAACTCAAATGCGTAAGCAACAACACCAAGTGTACCCAGGTATAAAGAAAATCATAAACGTGTGCAACTGCGTGTACAAAACATATATCAATGCACTACAAGCACATATAGCTATACCAAGTGCAAAATCAAATCGTGTGCATAACGTAGGCACAACATCAAATCAACCGTATGAAATCCATGAAGTCATAAGCAGGTGCAGCCAAGGCACGAAACGATATACAATGCGGCTTAATCAAAATCAGGTCTACTGAGATGGAAAATCTCACAACCGCGTGCATCAGCGTGCACAAATCAAATCAAAACATTAAAAATACATGAAAGCTATGCTAGAAGCGTAAATCAAATCACCGGCATAAAATAGGCGTGAAATCACAATCAATACCTCAAGAGTAATAACTATGCGCAAGGTATAAATACCCAGTAGGTGCAACCATGGTGCAAGAAAACAAATTCCATGAAACTCAGTCATCAAGACTAAACCATGCGAATAGATCGCCCAAAATACCGAAATCCAAAGTGACGGATATGTGATAGTCAAATTACAAAATCACAAATCATAAATACCGCCGTCGGTATATCCTCCTTCGAAGTCAAGAAGGTGCCAGTACATCCAATGCTAGCGGCGCAAGATATCTACTTGCCTCTTGCTCACGGCTGGCGTCCTCTGCCTCTGGTTCCTTATCTTCCCTGTGGATTACCAATCTCGCAATCCATCGGCTCATCGGCCCTGTCAGGTGTGCTAACGGGAATGATTCCGTTCTGGAACTTCTCTGGTCATCTCTCGGTCAATTCTCACGACCACACGTAAGGCAGCATATCACCGGCGTCGGCCTCTGGCTCTCTAAATGCACATCACACATCTGATCCTGGGTGCAAATATCATTGCAGAAGTGTCCTGGAAGGAATCCCGCTCAAGATCTCTTTCGATCTTGCATATGCCGGTTTGTACGGAGGCTGGTACTCTTGCATAATCTCTTCTCGTTCGATAGACATCTGCGTCCTCAGCACAACATTTTCTCGGAAATTGGTCGCATCCCAACGCCTCTGTAAGCATATCAGGTCTCTAGTCTCGACGGGAAGTAATGACAGCTCGTCAGCGTCTCGCACGAACCTCTGGTTCCACTTGTCTCTATCGTCGTCCACCATGACGTCACGCCATGCTATCTACGCACTGCACTGTTCTTGGCCTCGGTCAATCCGAAGTCTCTCGCACGGACTCGAAATCGCGTACTCTTTAGCTTCATCATTCTGTAGAAGATGTTTGGCCGAACAGGTCCTCGGGAACACGTCCCAACCATCGGATGAATACTCAATACCCGTCCGTCCTCGATCAACTCGCAACGCATCTGGGTAAGGTCCTTTATCCGAGCCTGGTCAACTACCTCGTTGATGAAGTCGAGCTCTGGCCTGCTGAGTGTGCTCAATATGACCCCCCTTGGGTCCTGGTCTTCTCGTATAGTATTCCAGAAAGGTCCTGTCGAGGTCTCTCTCAAATCTCATTCCTGCCGAATTGCCCGGAAGTCATCGTCCTTTACTGAAGCAAATTCTTATTCCGGAACGGCTGCATAGTCGTCGCAACTCCTTCTGGAAGGTATATCCATATACAATGCCTCTGCGTGCGTATCATATCTCTGATGTCAGCGGAGTGGGACGTCATCTCGTTGAAATCTCTTGCGAACTCTTTACTTCACTCTGCTTCAATATCGACTGATTCAGACTCATCTCATCGTGGCTGCACGGACTACGCTCCAACGGCTATACTCGTATCTGGAGTCTCCCAAGCAGTGTCCCATCACATGATATCCAAATGATGTCGAATCGTCCGATCGACTCGTCAGAACCTCACAATCCTCCAAGAGCTCAACATCTCGGGTATAGTTTAACAGTATCGAGTACATACCACAGCATCGGTGGTCCAGCCGTAGAAGGGCAAACCTAAGCCTCACTAATGGCGTCGCGGAATTGCCGCAAACCCTAAGGTTCAAAAGGCTTTCACACGGTCATTAAGTCGAGTTACGGTTTCATTCTTCTAGAGGGTCCATAGAATTGCTTGCATGTCTTTCCGAAAACTTTAATGTTGGAATAATAGGTTTCCGACATTCGATCGTCTCTGTCGACTCTCAACGTCTCCGCGTGAAGTCGTCTCTAGCTGGAAGCAATCTATCTGATGACCTCGCATCGGGGTAAGCGAACGAACACCTGTCCTATTCATTCATCCTCGGGTGACTAGCGACTCACCATCATATCTCTAAGTATATACTCATGCTGCAGTAGCTCCAATCGTCTGGGCGATATCTCGTCATTTGCAGCAGCAACTGGCTCATTCGTCTGTACGCTGAACAGCGCCTCAATCCTCCAGGAAAGGCGATACATTGGCGGTCCTCTCTAACTTGGTCTGCTCTAGATCTTAGTAAGACTCTCCATACTGGAAATCTTCAACTCATCTGGGCCTGCTCCGGCGCATAAATCGGACGAATCACCTTCGTCTCTCAAATCGGGTAGACAAGCTATCATCTGTCTCATATCTGCCTGGAAGCTCCAGCTATCTCACCTCGTAAGCTCCGGAAGCGACATCTTGTCAATCTCAGCAACAGCTGTTTCATCTGTCTGCACGGTAGGCGACATCATAATCTCTGAGGTATGTTGTACATCAACTGTCCTCTCTCAACTGGCAGATCTAACAATGGCCCGATCATCCGGTGTAAAACCAAGCACTCGCCTCCACAAGAGGTCACAATCACCAATACTAACTCGAGACGTCCCCATGTCACCAAAAAAACAATGGTCAGCCCTCGTACCAGACGAGCTCGCCTTGACCTTAACCCTAGCAGCAGCCCAAACTGCGCTCAAACATGGCGACATGAACCTCAATCGAGTATCGAAGAGAGCAGATCAATGGCAAGAAGAAAACAACAGATCCAGAGTGGATACATGATCATAAGAAGGAACAGCATCACTGAAGGTATGATCATGAAACTAATAGAATCGAGGATCTCAAATGGATGTATAATCATGGATATGAAGAAAATCACTGATCTCGAAAATATGTATATCCTAAGGTTCCTTAAGCGGAGTGGCGTGTCGTAAGTATGCTGCGGAACATACCCACGGTACGTCACTCTACTTTAGTCACCTATTCCATCAACCAAGGGTCATCCTACGCGACGAAAGTTCGGGTCTAATACCCCCTCGACTAAGTCTAAGTTCCGTAAGGTCAAGCCTAAGTTCCGTATATATATATACGTCCTAGACACCACATAGTCAAATTTAGACTCGAACCAAGGTTAACCTAGCGCTTTGATACCAACTTTGTCACGACCAGAAAGAGCACGTGACTGACCCTTGAACCTTATGAAGTGTATAGGACTCCATCTGATCCAAGTAAGCCAAAAGCCCAGAAATCTAAAACCATTTTAAGAGTAAATAAAGAAAACAAGTTTAAAGAAATGAAGAAAAACATGTTTGAAGTCAAGGTTTGTAAATAACTAAGCCGAGTATGCATTTTAAAAATGTAAAGTCTTTTCTAAAAATTTCGGCAGAGTTTCCTTTATAAATACTGGCCCCGAACGGGGTACAACAAGAACAATATATATGCCATGATAAAAGGCATCCCCAAGCGGGAGCTAGCTCTTCGTCAATCGACGGTCACAACCACACAAGCAATATAATATACAACGCCGAATGGCGTGGGTCAATCCAAAAGAAACACAAAAGCATGAAAACCACAATACTACTAAGCGCGACTCTAAGGTCGAATAATACATCACTAATGTCTAAGTCTGAAACAACATACAAGTTTTGGTTGATAGAATTTCTAGATACAATGAATAATACATGAACAACGGCAGTTCTGATACAAAAGAACCCACCTACCAAAGCAAGTCACCCGTATGGAAGCAGTGTGCCAGAAATACCGCTATAGAATCTGTACGGCAAAAACCTGCAAGAACTGTGTCACAACGGGGGTGAGTTGCCAACTCGTGAATAGAAAATATCTACAAGCAGACATCGAATGTATGACCCATCCTAGGTCAATACGATCAGATATAAATAAACCTCAATATGAATAAGTCTGCAGCATGCTAAACTGGCAATGTAATCTCTATACATGAGTGTAGTGCCAAGTGCTCGTGCTAGAGCCTCAGGTAATAGCATATCATAAATGTGAGGTATGATCAATGTAATCAAATCTGCATGTACGTGGATCCCGTCCACTCGTCACCCAATGACAATAACCCTCATGCATGAAAATATCATCAGCATATGCATGGAAATATGAGGATATAAACCACCTGTGTCCCTCGCGACACTTCAAAATCATGGAACCGGAGTGTCCAGCATCGACACTCGAAAACATCATGAAAATTGTGCCCAGCATCGGCACATAAATCCTCATATAACGGGCTCCGTCATTCCAGACCAGCCCACGGGCTCCATCTGCGGAATCGGCCCTCGGCCCCAGCAGTACGCCCATATCCATCTATCGACTCTGGTCGGTACCCTCCGGATAACCGTCAGGTCAAACCAATCACCGGTAGGTAGTAGTCCCTCTGCCAGGCTCACGGTCTACTACACAGCGAATCCGTTCTCACCTCGGGGTACCATACCGGGTCCACCATGTACCCGCAATCGGCCTCATCCGCCTCCTTGAATCGGGTTTCACATGTCGCTCTCAGCACCGAGAAAACACATGGTGGACGCACTGAAATATCATATCAAGGGTAACCGGGTTTTTAAAACAATCACATATTCTCTTTTTGAATCACCCACGGTTCCCAAATCCAAAAATATCATGGAAACAACATATCTCAATGCGTATAATCAAACATGATGTATGCGACATGTGAAGAAAGGTAAGCATATCAGTAAGTCATGCAACATGGAATAGTAATGTGCACATGTCGAGGGAAACCGCTCATTTTAAAATGAATCAGTTTTAAAGAATATCTTGCGGTCCTCAAATCTCTAATCAAATCAGAATCATCTATGTATGTGTACAGTTATAAGTGTACAATATGCCATGCAAGGATCAAATCAGGAATGCAACAGTACTACAGTGTAGTGGGATGGCAATTATCGATGATGATGTGTGTGAGCCGGCAAATTGTGTACGTGGAACATACGCATCATCGATAATGGTGCTGGTGTCCTAACAGCATGATGGTAATATAGCAATCGAATAATCAACGCAACAGTAAAGAATCTACCTCAATAACTATATCATGCTGCCTTGCCTTTTGAAATAAGACGAATCGGGGGTTTTGGTAAAATAAGGGCTACGGTGTTTTAAGAATGGATGCTACATTTGAAAATATCCGTAGAATCCCTTTTGCCTATCTTTAAAATATCCCCGATTCGTTAGTTTTGAAATAAGTATGACTCGGGTCTAGTCTAACGCCTACTATGCGAACTACGGACCCAACTATCAAGTCAATCGGCAGGGATAAGGAAACCACCTAAATATGAGTCGATATACATTTAAATATATTCAATAGTCCGTGATCTCGCCTCAATAGTATCACGCACGCTACGGTATATCATATAACATCCTCGAGTCATGAATGCGGATCTAACATCAATATAAAGATCATACGGTAAATCATCGTACGACATTCCAATAGCTGGGTACGGTCAATATCACATTCATCTCATCACATATCAGGTATCACTACCATCAATCACACAATCTAGGGTACAAGTCTAAGTCTAGTACCATCGATACCATCTATATAAATATGAATGCGGGGTAAAACACATGCCAAAAGGCCCGCTAAAACCATCATGTCGCATTTCAAATACGAACTTTGTCATATCGCCGAATCTCACGGCCTCAGATCAAATCTCCTCAACTCATCGTAATCCCACGTATCATCCTCAAATCCCGTATATGAACACATAGTCCCATACCCATGTGTAGATATACACACCTCCAAATGCGCATAGATAAAACAAAGAATGTATGCAAGTATATGTGTACGTGTATGTGTGGTGTGCAACCCCTACTCTAGGGTTTCGCACTACTAAACCAATACATCCTTGTCATCAATAATCCATTATTACCATCAATAATCTTAACCATCACACAATAAATGTATGTGTGTATACGTATTCGTATACATCACCATGGACTGCGTGGGTGCTATACGCCATCCACCCGACTTCCCCCGTAGGTATAATCTACTCACCTTGCGTCTTTATCTGTCGGCGTCACCGCGCTTTTACTTGTCTTCCCGAAGTCTTCATGGGGTACCTACACATTCACGTATCGCAAATGCGTATCAAAACCAATTCAAAACTAAAACGGCATACGAAACCCCAAAACGATACGCTATGTTCTATAGGTTAGAACCTATGGACAACGCTTCCAAAACCATCAAGAACCCTCTATATCGTCCTATAAACGCCGAGTAGTCGAGTACGCAAACTCAGAATTCACAATACGGAAACACGAATCCAAAACAACAACTTAGGAAATAGGCTCCAGATTTCACCCTAGGTCAAATTAGACAAATCTATACATGCCAGGGGTCTAGTTTACACATATAGGAGCTACAGAACCAAAACGACCCAATTTGGTGCAGGTCTGGCCGCAATTTGCGGCCAGAGGGAATAAATTTGAGGCCGGGAAGAAGAGTTAGGGGCTAGGGTCTTGTGTGATGGTTCTAGGGTGCCTGCACATCTCACTGTCCAATCGATTTTATTTTCAGGTGTCTCGGGTGAAAGCAGATTCAATAAAACCCTCACAGATTCACAGTTTTTTTCCCCGACATCGATTCCATAAATCCGTATTCTGGTTTCCAGTTCAGGTTTCGGTCAAATTTAACATCACACAAGGGGTTCTAAGGTCACAACAAGCCTCAATTTCACTTTGATTTCAGATCAAACCCTAAACCCTAACTTGATGTTTCACAAATCCACCAAACGACACCATATCGATATGAAACTAGAATGGATGCAATAAGAATTGAAATACTACTCTAATAGGTGCAGAATTTACCTCTTTTGGCAACTCAAGAAAATTCTTGAGTTGCCCCTAGTGGCCAAAATCCTTGCTTCCTTGGTCCAATGTGTAGATCTTGAGCTCGTGCACCTTTTTAGTGAAATGGGAGTAGGGTTTTGGAGTTGATTTCATGGTGATTTTGGGGCTTGAAAGGGGAGGGAGAAGAGGGAGCAGCAACTCAGCAGCAACAAGAGGGAGAGGGAGAGAAAGGAGTGAAGGTTGAAAAGGAAACGACTAAGTCTTTGTCAAAATAACCCATACCACTCTCTCTCACCAACCCTCATATTATATTACTTTCCATTTTCCTTTTCCTTTTTAAATCCTTCTCACTAGAATAGTAACCCCAAAGTAAAACCATGGCAAGAAAATGCAACACAAGTGATCAAAAAGATATGTGCATGTTTTGCACAAAATTTGCTAAAAAAATCCGATTAGCGATTTTTAATCGCGATTAGCACTAAATTAGTGTCAAACTAATCATGAATACTTTAAAATGGCATAATTCCAAAAAATACCCTATTTTAGAATTTTCCATAATTTCCCCCCATTTATTTGTATTTAATTATACCGGAATATTAAAATATTCATTAAAATATAAAAATTCCCAAAAATAATATTTTATTATTTGGAAATGTTACAGTGGGTAACCTCAGGCACCCGAGGGGTACTCCGGTAGCCTCAAGGACGGTGACAGGGAGGTTCTTGTTTACCCAGACTTGCCATTGCTGTTGTTCCAGGCCGTGAGACCCGGCAAGGGGATGAGTATAGCTTCGTTCTAATCTAGCTTTAGAAGGGTAGGTGTATATGACTCTGCCAGAGGGTTATCGTAGTCAGTAGGAGCAGCGGAAGCATTGGTGGACAAGTGGCTTTTGTCTATTTATAGACTAAAGCAGATATAGCGGAGATAGATCATCTATTTCGGATGTGACAGTCATAGGTTTGACTTCATCAGAATAGAGGATGGATCTGTCAAGAAGGTAATTGGGTGTGATCTCCTGGTATTTGGATGACATACACTGAGTAGGAAGTGATGTCCTATACTACGATCGGTTATACTTTGGTTGTCACACAGTGGTTTCTCCACATAGGAATTGGGAATAATATCATGGCATTCTGGTTACTAGATCTATAGATCTAGATTTGGGTGGTTTCCCAATCAAGGTACTTAGACAGCATTCTAAAAGTATTTATTATGGACGACTCCTGGCACGGTAGTATACCGGTAGGTGATGGAGTCGCCCTCTCTAAAGGTGTCTTACAGACTAAAGGGGAGAGGGATGCGCATGATTGGCAGATCACTTGCTTAGGCAATTGAGTCAATCATGAGATGTCAAGTACCGCACCAGATGTTGTTTTTGCAGTGGATGCAATAAATTGATATTGATCCAATCCTGGAGAAACGAACGGAAGCAGTTTTAGAACATAAGTGAATGTTCTAGGGATATGATAACAACAGTCTCTTTTAGGAGACAGTTATCACTCCAGGCTTCCAATGTGACATGGTTGACAGAGAGGTTGTCAGATTTATAGTTTTCCTTCTGACGAGGGGCAGTATTTTGGACAGGTGGTCCAAGGGGATACTGAGGGAGGCATGGCGCAGGATACTGATTAAGTTCAGTGGACGATACAGTCTAAGAAGTTTGGATTTGGAGTTCATTTATGAGCTAGGTCCCATTAGACATCCAGATACATTCTAAGACAGGTATTGCTCATTTCGGGAGTTGGTTTTCTCCACGAACTTGAGATATAGAGAGACATAGAAAGAAACATCCAGGCGGATCCACTCACTGAGGCTATTCCTCGAACGCATTAGTTTCGCAAACTGGTTTTGTGAGACTGATTAGTAGAGGAATTGGGTGTTCGGTATCACACGGGCTGTGAGTATGCGACATCGCAATAATTAGCCTTGAGTGCAAGTAGGAGATTGTAGGAGATAGTGCCCTCAGAGTCAATTATTGGATCACAGGCACGTGATTGCAATGATTGATGGAGGACCTATCCCGATAGGACAGTCTTACTCGAGATGATTGTATGCTATCTGGTTTATCTTTATCATCGTGTACTGCTTTAGGTGACCTTACAGGTCACTATTGAGCGTTGATAGAGCCCTTAGGATTCTTGCTTGACTGCCAGCAGTATGAGGGCGATCATATACGTGGGAGCTGGTAGTCTATAAGCACATCCTTAAATGGTCCCTAGTCGTGGGAGTTTCGAGACAGGGCATCGATACTCTAGAGTAGACTAGTGTATACAGTCGAGACCCCGACGAGGGGCGGTGGCCGGTCTCACAAGCCACTGGTGTCAGTTGGATCACCTAAGATGTATACATGTGCTCATTGGGTTATGAGTACACCGGACAGGACTCACCGGGAACATGCTAGTTGGTCTTATACCTGACGTCAGATAGCAGTTCCCTGGTGACATGTGTACAGGTTAGTTCATCAACCTGAGATCGTCATTTGTCTCGTGTGAGTTCCCACTGTACTTTGATTACTACCCTACCACGCTCAAAGGAGACGTGCAAACAGGTTTTAGTTGGGTACAGTCCCGAGCCAAATGGAGGCAGTGAGCGGATCTGCAGCGGTTCGTCTCTCTCGGTATTGGGGGTGAGGTCGCGCTGTGTCTAGGAGAGCCATTACACGAAGTCCTTGGCCAAGGCAGGAGATTTACTGGTAGGTATTCTAGTAGTATCTCAGGGTGTTCTGGGCTACACTCCGACACGACTTGTACCGCTTTTGGGAGTCTGACTTTTACCAACCCCTAGGCCCGCCATGCGATGCTCATAGACGAACGGACAGGACTGTACGGATATTGTCACTGACATGCTCAGTAGGGTGTCAGGATGAGTTCTCTTATCGACGTCCCTTTTGGTCAATGCTTGGTAGCCCGTTACGTATGGCTAATACCTCTGATGTGTTAGTGATTAAATCCACAGCCAAAGTATTGACGAGTCTTTAGAGTCCCCCACAGACCGTTTTCTCAAGTTTCAGGCGAAACGCTGTAGAGGCCGTATGGAGATATGGCACGGTTCGATTAGATACGTGCGGTATTGCTCAGACCATGATCGGACGGATAATACTAGCGGGCTTTGGTTTAAGCCTGATCCTAGTATTGTACAGTGTAGATTTTGTCTCATTGCATTTGTATTTCGGTCGGAATACAAATGCAGGTATGTATATACAGTAGCGGGGTTTTCCTGTAATTTATTACGAGATCAGTTTTCTGAAGTTGCCAGTTTGCATTCCGTTTCGGCCATTTTCCTTTGTATCTTTCCTTGGCTGAAAAGTGGTGGAGGATGGCTTATTTGCAATTGTGCAAATTAGCATGGTGGATGGTGGTCTTTGCATATTTTTGCTTCATGATGGTTTCACCATCATTTGACTTCTTGACTTCATCATGGCTTGACCTTTGGAGTCATGATGGTTGATGGAGTGTGGGTTTTAGTTTGTGATCATTGCTTATTATCATCACCCTTTCTCTCTCTTGCATTATGGGACACTCTCATTTTTGATCCATACACACTTTTCTCTCTTTCTCCTCTTGATATGGCCGGCCACATGGGGGTGAGGGCTGCCCATTATTTTTGGTGGGGGATTTTTGGTTCTCTTGTGCTTGCAAAAATCCCCAACTTCATCTCCAAAATGCTATCATCTCATTCCTCCACCAAAGGCAACTTCCTCAAGCCCCATGAGACACATAGCTTTCTACACTACATTCTACAGCAATTCTTGGGCACGTCGGGTCGCCAACTTCGTGCCCGAGTTGCCTCGGTCCAGAGGTGGGAGCCCGTAAAAGAACCCGGCGATGTGGTGCCCTTCCGACGAGGAGATGAAGACCGGAGATTCCGCGGGGAGATCGGGACGACGACGAGAAGACCGAAGGACACGGATCGCTAGTTAGCTAGGACAATGTTAATGGCCCGATCCAGGTTTAAAATGCGCGGTGGTGCCGGTTCCAAAGTTAAAGTAAATTATCGTTTCCGCATTTTTGGACTCGGATTGACGGCCGGGGCGCCGCCGTGCACTTACAGGATCTAACTAGAGAATTAGGGTTTTAACTAAGCAAGTAAACAACTTTAGTCTAAGTGAACAATGAATACAACCTTTGTAGACCGGTCATTCACTTCTTAAGCTCCGTGTAATAGTACCTTAGCTCCAAGTAGTGGTCTCCCGGACTCTCGTTAGGCTCCACTGGGCGAAATGAACGAGCTTGCTTAAAGATCTTCGAGGCCGAAGATGATCTACGTCGAGGAATCTCTAACTCAAGCTACCTCTTCACTAATTGAGAATTAGTGAATGAAACAACCTATACTAAATGACTAGTTTGGTATTGATTGGTGAAGTAGGAATTTTGCACACTTTAGAATTATTTTTCTCTCTTTCTTTTTTTCACTCAAGAAAACCTAGTGAGCTCAAATGAGATGAAGAAGAAGAAGAAGAAGTGGTGAATTGTGGCAACCATGGATGAGAAAATATTATATATGATATTTGTAGAGACTTGACCATGGCTAAAGATAATGGTTGGATTAATATATATCTAGAGTAAAACAAAATTAATGGACTAAGTCAATGTTTCCACAAGCTTCTAAAAGCATCTTAAACCATGGCTTTTTCCACCTAATTTTGTTTTTCCCTTAATTATTAAATCCCCAAATTATCTTAAGTATGGTATGAGTCTCATACACCCATGTCCAATGTATCATCAAGCATGACACAAAATAAATACATTAACATATATCACATATATATTAAATGTAAAAGTAGAAAAGAAATTCTTAAGTGAGCTAATATTAGTTTAATATATTAATATATCAAATATATAATTATATATTAAATTATTAAATCAACACTTGATTTAATAATCCAAATATATCTCATATAACCGACTAATATCATATATCGCGAGATTAGAATACGGTATCACATACACGTATTAATCTCGGTCCCGCACATATCACATATATGCCCTACTTCATTTCGCTTGAGCCAGGAAACCTCTGTGCAGGACTCTAAAGACTCGTCAATACGCCGGCAGTAGGTAATGATCATATCAGTTACCCACAAGTCGTCAGCGGTACTAGCTGGACGTAACGGCTACCCGGGTATTGAGCGATCAAAATATCAACAAGCAAGCTTGTTCATACAGTTGGGTTGTCTAGCACGTCAACTGTTCGATATGTATTCCCTAAAGGCCATTATTGTATAGTACTGGTTTGTATAATACATTTTGGAGGCTTGGAATATATATATATGGTTTTACGACAGTCTTGCTCGATATAGTAGTATGCTACTTGGTTTGTTTCAATCTTAATATGTGTATATGTTTCATTTAACATATCGCTAAAAACATATTGGTAGAGCCCTTAGGATCTTTGCTTGACTACCGGCGTTGTGATGGCGATTACACTAGTGGGGGCTGGGTAGTCTATAAGCACATCCTTATTTTGGTCCCTAGTCGTAGGATTATCGAGACAGGGCATCGATACTCCAGAGTAGACTAGTGCATACGCTTCTCTTCCCAGCAGGGGAGATGGTCTGTCCCACAGCCATCAGTACGTCGTACTGGAGATATTATGCAGGTGCTCGTTAGGTTACGAGTACACTGGACAGGACTCGTCGGGAACTGTTGGTTGGTATTATACCTA
Source organism: Agapanthus africanus (assembly GCA_030015575.1). Lineage (NCBI taxonomy): Eukaryota > Viridiplantae > Streptophyta > Magnoliopsida > Asparagales > Amaryllidaceae > Agapanthus > Agapanthus africanus. The sequence goes on along the minus strand of JASDDO010000014.1, from coordinate 455,863,793 downwards.
TCGTCAGTTAACAGTTCCAAGGTGACATGGGTACAGCTTAGTCCGTTGACTTGACACTGTCACTCTGCCTCGAGTGTGTTCCCATTGTTCTTAGATTACTACCCTACCACGGCCCTACTGAGTCGTGCAAACAGGTAGTAGTTGTGTGCAGTCCCGAAGCACTTGGAGGCAGTGACGGTTAGACAGGATTCGTCTCTCCCGGTATTGGGGGTTGATATCGCGCTGTGTCTAGGAGAGCCATTACACAAAGTGTAGGGTTGCTAGGCACAAGCACAAGGGTCTACGAGGCATCAACCATGCCCGATTAAAAAAATAGCCGTGCCGAACAACCCGAATACGGATCTTTAAACTAGAGATTAGGCGAAAACAAACATGTTAACAACTTTAACACTAAGTGAGAGGGATTACAACCTTTGTAGATCCGGTCCTTCACTTCATATACTCCGTGTTGTGGTCCCTTCACTGCGATCATCGGTTTCCGGACTCGCGAGAGGTTCCACGAAGAGAAATATGCAACCTTTGCTTCCGATCTTCGATACAAAGATGATCTACCTTGAGGTTTCGTTAACACAAGCTAACACTCATGAAATGATGTGAACACCCTCATCTAAATGGCAAGGGAAGATGAGGATGATGAAGTAGGATTTTTGCTCCCTTTATTTATCTTTTTCTCACATATTTTCATCACAAATATCAAAGCAAGAAAGCTTTGTAAGCAAAGAAGAAGAAGGAAGAAGATGAACAATATGATAGAATTCCTTTTGTGATGAATAATGCAAAGGAGATAATGATGAATTATGCAACCATGGTTAAGTAACCATTGTAGAGATTGAACTAGGGTTAAAAGGTGTGGTTGGGTTAAGAAATGTCATGCTAAAATATCTTTTCCAAAACAAAAAAGAAAACCTTCAAGAAACATCTAGAAAGGTTTAACCCTAATCAAACCCTAACCATGTTTAATCTCTACTAAACATGTTGCATTAGTAATCATATCATGTTACAATATTATATATCACATATATAATATTTATTGTAACCAAATAAAATAATACAATTAACTTATATCGCATATATATCAATGTATTACCCGAGTGAGAAAAAGAATCTTTTAGTGAGCAAATATTAGATAATGTAATTTAATATATCATATATATTATTATACATTAAATTATCGAATCAACACTTGATCCGACAATCCGGCTATATCGCATATAACCGACTAATATTTATCCGTACCGATTCATCGAATCAACACTTGATCCGATGACCCGGCTGATATCAAATATCGCGAGAATATAATACGGTATCACATATCGCATTATCCTCGGTCCCGCACATATCGCATATGTGCTCCTACTCCGTTTTGCCTGAGCCAAGAAACCTCTGTGTAGGACTCTAAAGAATCGTCAATACGCCGGCAGTAGGTAATGATCATATCAAACACCCACAAGCTGCAAGCGGTCAGCTAAACGTAACAGCTACCCAGGTATTGAGCGCTCAGAAGATCAACAAGAAAGCCTGTACATTCTCCTGTGAATCCAAACAGTAACACTCCCGTACAGTCCGGTCTCGTCGTCTGATATGTTGCATATCTCGCCTGGGGGTGGTATACGTCAGACCCCAGTAGCTCGATAAGTTGTGTCGATATGAGGTCTATAACAGTTCGAGAAACTACTGATAACACTTACCAGTAAATCTCAGCAACCCTGGCCAGGGATTTCCGGTTATAACCAATCGACACAGCACAACATCAACTCCCTATACCGGGAGAGACGAATCCCCTCCTTGCCTCCATGTGATTCGGGACTATACCCAAAAGCCACCTTTTTGCATGCCCTCTTGGACGTGGTATGATGGAAATCAAAGCACAGTGGGAATCACACAAGACTCTATGACGATCTCGGGTCAACAGACTACTCTGTACCAGTGTCACCGGAGAACTGCCATCTGACGTGAGGTATAATACCATCTGGGAGTTCTCGGCGAGTCCGTCCAGTGTACCCAGTCTCCACTGAGCACCCGTACACCATCCTTGATGTCAAACACCGATGGATATGGGATCATCCATCGCCCATCATATAGGTCAAGATGCGTATACGCTAGTCTACTCTGGTGCATCGATGCCCTGTCTCGATACACCCTCGACTAGGAACAGTTATAGGATGTACTCGTCGACTACCGTGGCCCCACTAGTATGATCTCATCATAGTCCCAGTAGTCGAGTACATATCCTAAGGGCTTTATCAACATGTAATATAGAGACAATCAAAGTACATGTTAAGATAAAGTGCAACCAGACAGCATACTATCATGTCGAGCAAGAAAGTCCTCCCTATATATGTCCTAGCATCCACTACAATATACATCGTATGTACAGTAATGGCCTCTAGGGCATACATATAACTAACAATCTCCTACTTGCACTAGGGCCATCTGTTGTGGTATCGCATACCCAACAATTAGCTGTGGTTGAAGTATCTCATACTCAACCATCCCGTTAAAAGTCTCTACTGGGAAAAAGGCCTTTGTGAGTGGATCCACGTTGTTGTCCTCTGTGTCTACTCCCCTAACCTCGATCTTCCTGGAGATCAACCATCTCCATGATCAGGTGATACTGCCAAAGAATTATATCTGGATTTCTGATGGGACGGTAGTTCCTTGGCTAAAGCCACAACTCCATTGTCACACAATGGTAGGAACGAAGTTCATCTCATGAACTTATATATATCTAGACTGCCTCTTTGGTAACATCTTTGGTAACGATGTATCTTGCCTTTAATCGTCTAGTATGTCACGGTATCTAGCTTGGAACTCTTCCAACATACCGTCCCTCCTCTGAGGGTAAAGACAATGCCTGTGACTGACATTCAGTCGTCCTTATCATCCTGGAACCTTTCCAATGATTCTCCTCAGGATTGATTGATACCTTCTCACTACAACTAGTGAGTATCCTAACATCCAATTAGAACTATCTCATAGATCCAAAACACAGGATTTAGGAGGTATCGCTTTGATCCTATATGGAGAATCGTTGTGATAAGCGGAGATTGACCGAGCGTAACATAGAAAACTCCTTCCCTATCAAAAGTATGTTATCCACGTACTCTACGAGGATCACCACCATACTCTTTACTACCTTTTTGTATATACAAGGTTCATCTACCATTTTGATGAAGTCAAACTCTTTGACTACCACATCAAAACAGATGTTCCAACTCCGCGATGCCTGTTTTATCATATAAAGCATCTTGCACACGTTTCCGCTGCTCCCACTGTCTACGAAGCCCTCTGGCTGTGTACTTATAGACGCTCTTTTCTAAAACATCATTTAGAAAAGCAGTCATGACACCCAACCACCAGATATCGTAGTCATGGTATGTAGCCGTGGCAAGTAGGATCTGGATGAACTTAAGCATAGCTTTGAAAGTCTCAACTTTTCCATGTACACCAAGTAATCTTCTCAAGATATACTTGCTCCTGATGGGGATTTAACCCTTCAGATAAAGCAACCAAAGTCCATACTTTGTCGGTGTATAAGGATTCCATCTCAGATTACTAAGCATCCAGCCATTCTTACAGAGTCCCACTCCTGATGGCCAGCTCGAAACTAGTTGGGTCATCATCTCATGATGCAATCCTCGCTCCCACTTTCATAGAGAAACCGAAGTATCTCTCAGGTGGGTGAGGAACCCTGCTAGATCGGCGGAGAGGCTGAGGTTCGTTGGAAACTATTGAATCCTTTGGTTCTACCAAATTATCAGCTGTAGTTTGTATAGCTGGAACCCTTCCAGTTTTACATAACAGACCTTGCCTTGAGCTTGTCCGGATTTTTCTTTTAAACATAGGCCGGACAACCCCAAATCTTAACTAACTTAAGATGTGGGCTCTTCCCTTTCCATATCACATATGAAGTGGTAGGCAACTAATTTGATTGGAACCCTTATTCAATAGGTATGCAGCTTCTCAAGCGCATAACATCCAAAAGGAAATAAGAAACTCAGTAGTACTCATCATAGAGCATACCATATCACATAGGGTGCTATTGCTCCGCCCCGATACACCGACGTGCTGTGGTGTATACGGAGGAGTAATGCTGAGAGAGAATCTCATTCTCCTTTAGAATAGTCCAGGAATTCCGTGCTCAAGTATTCTCCTCCTTGATCTCATCAAAGGACATAATACTTATACCCGTATTTTGGTTCTCAACTTCTAACTTATATTCTGTGAATATCTCAAAAGCTTCGGACTTGTGTTTCAACACATGTTTGAATCTTGGGAGATTATCAGAGAACGTAATGTAGTAAAAAGAACCGGTCTTGGCATGTGTAGACAGCGGACTTTCATACATCAGCTTGTATCAATCCCAAGAGCTCACTAACTCTTTCTCTGTTTCCAATAAACAGAGCTATGGTCATCTTATCTTTGTGACATGACCGGCAAGTTTCACAAGATGTAAATTCAAACTAATTTAAATATGCATCTATATGTAACTTAGCTAGTCGGGTCGCATTGATATGACCTAGTCTACAATACCTCAAAAGGATTCGTTCATTTCTGAACTCTTCCTCTTGTGTGTGTTCCGTATACTAAGAACTGTAGTTTGATTTAGAACGTCAATGCTTTTAGATAACGTGCCTGAACCGATCAACTCTTGATATAGGAAATGTTCAAAACATTATCCAACAATACAAAATTATATCACTTCTTTACTAATAAAGAAACTAATATGATGTTGTATATCAGGTTCGATATCTAATAACATTCATTCAGAATCAATGTATTCTGGTAATACAGGGTGACAGTGACCAACAGACTTGGCTGCAACACTTGCACCGTTTTCTGTCTCATGAAACTTATCACCCGTTCTCAGTTCTCTACCTATCTGTAGCCTATGTAATAGATTACATATGCGGGATCCTGATCCGGTATCTCATACCCAAGACGTAAAGGATACTGAGAAACAGTTCTCTGTAATGAACACACCCGAAGAAGATGCATCAGCATGCACTTTCTTCGTTTGGGCGGCACGGGAAATCTGGTATTCCCCAATTTCCTGCTCTGTCTTATAACAATTATAAGTTGGAGCGGGACCAACGTTCCCCAGCTCAGTATAACAAGCGGGTTCGGTCAATTCATCCGTTTTATTATCTTCATTAAGGCGTGATATGGTCGCTACCTGGAGAGAGAGAGAAGAAAACACTCAGCGTATGCTCTTGCAAGATTAGATTGGTTATATAATATATCTAATCAGGATGTCTCCCACTATTTTAATCAAATCTTCCTTCAAACCCTAAAAGGAAAGACTAGCCGGGATTAATTACACGCTACAAGTTCGCCAATCTTTCAGCCAGGCCAGTGTCGGTACTTTGAGGGAGGTCCCCCGTGCTTTCGCACGAACCTAATTAAGTAAACCTCGTTTTCCCAGAGGCATAACCCCGTTAACACCTTTCTAGACACCTACTTAATCGGCTAATTGTAATGTGTAAAACTCTCCCAGGAGTAACTCTTACTCGCAGCGGGTATCGGGATCCAACTATCTCATAGAAGGTATGCAATCTCATTGCAAATTTCAACACTTGAAATTCCCAATAATATTTTACCCCTGGCGTCCTATGACCTTGACGGAGGTCAACAAACCATAGGCTACTAGTCAAGTTCAACCCGTCATTTCCTGATTGAATTAAACCCACCCGCACGACCCTTGACGGAGGTCAACAAGGCCGCACGACTACCCTAATCCAATCTGCATCATATGCATAAGCAGATAAATACTAGTCAGCTACCGCACACTACGCCTTGGCGGAGGTCAACAAACGTAGCACGAATACTAAGTAGGACTTATCTGAAATGACGGAGGGCTACGACAGGTTTTTAAGAAAACCTATTGCGTAATGAACTTGATATCGTCGTAGAATCGAGTGATTTTAAATGGAGTGTTTTTGAGGCTTTTCTAGTTTTGCTAAAGGGGTCACTCCCGGTGAAGGGATCGTCGGCCCTTTCCTCGTCGAATGAGGTGCGGGATATATCATATATATCACTGTGCAAAGCAGAAACTATATAAGCAATCAAAAGACAAACCGAGAGTTGTAGCATCTGCCAGTTATTGCTGAAGGAGTCACTCCCGGTGAAGGGATCTCGGTCCTTTCCTTATCGAATAAGGTGCAGAATGTTCTACAAGGAACACCGCGATGCAAAGCAAGAACTGTAGCTACCAATTTTTAAACAAGTTTCTACAACATTTTTAGGTTTCTTTTTAGTTTCATTAATCTCATTAATGAAGTCCCATTTTATTATGTTTCACAAGCATCACATTTGAAACGAAATCTGCAATATAACATATATCTCATATATATAATATAAACATTCGTCTCAGGCAGTAATATGATCTCATCACAGAACATTGCAGCAGAAGAACATATATGAAATATTGGATATACTAGGACGTCCGTGTTTTTAATACGAGCATGTATAAAACACGGATTCCACGGTTGCGATGAATAGCCAAACCCACATCCCTAGACCCCTACGAGAGCGACAAGTAACACTGCCAATTCTAGGGTTAGGAGACCCGGTCTCGACTCCTCGAGATGGTCTTCCACTGGACCCTAGAACCCGGTTACTTGTGCTCCCCGCCTTGGGTCTACCTAATGCGGAAAAGTAAATAATATACAACGGTGACATCTTCCGCAACCTGGAAGTGCCCCAATAAAAGAATATTACATACAAATGAATTTTACATGAATGAAAAAGAAAAAACTCTCATCTCACATAAAACCCCCGGCTATTCAAACACGACGATCCAATATAACATATCACAGCAACACATAATATCTCATATCATCAACGTAAGCAAGTATGCGTATCCCGATTGTCGTTGATGTATAGCAACGAAGCCGGCGATACCCTACATACTACACTTACGGTCACAGAAAAGAAAGTGTAAAACTACAACAGTTGGAATCCGCAACCTCTTTAGACATCGCATGCCTAACCAAATGAATTCCTTAGACATATCATGCCTAACAATTATAAACCCCGCATTTTAGTCTCGTTATCGAAAACTCTTTTCAATATCAAGTCGGGCAATTCAACAAGACTCCCGACATCCTGATCGAATGCTCGTTGCAAACTTTAGTAGACGGCCGCACCCCTGGATGCCGTCGACGAAGTGCACTAAGGCGGAACACCGCTGCCGCGAGCACCCGAACGGATGCTTTCGGCGACGGGGTTCTCGTACAGTCACTTGGTCGGGACTAAGAGGTGTAGCTGTCTATTAAGTTTACCCGGCGAGTATCCGCGTACGCTACGTGATTGCGACGGACTTTTGATCACATCAAAATTCCGTGGCAACCGATCAATTGAGACTAAACTGCTATGTTTATAATATTCAAATCAGTTATCTCATAACTACCTGTGGATTCCAAATATTGTATCACATTCCAGATAAATAGACAAAGTTAAACTTTCCGATCGAATAATCAAACACCCAAGATTTCCCCAATATATCTCAACACTTGAAATCAGTTTAAAAACATCTATCACATGCCACAGTACCAATGATCCAGCCGTAGAAGGGTCAAGCCAACGCCTCACATGTGGCACGCCGTACTGCCCCAAACCCTAAGGTTCAAAAGGCAGTTCAAGACGGTCACATAATCGAGTTAAGGTTTGTTGTCTTCTAGAGGGTCCACCGCATTACTTGCACGACTTAGAACGTTCTTAAACACGAGAAAAAAATCCAACTTTTGAAAAATTTTCCGACAGGGGAAAAAGTGAGTTATTGATATCCGTTCGAACATTTTAACAGTTTCTAAAATTATCCGGACAAACTAAACAAAGTTAAAATATCCGATCGAATCTACCAGTCCCCAATACAACCCAGAAAACTCAACACTTGAGTGAAAAATAAAAATTCCCAGAAGAATCAGCAAGTACCAACGGTTATAACTGTGCAAAAACTAACTCTTAATCACCAAGTTCTGCCGCGGAACCGCCGCCAATACCCTAGTTTGGCCGCGGTTCCGCGGCGCTTTGAACGATTCAAAGTGTCGTTTTGCACAGTAATTCCTAAAATACCTTGCTGAATTTTTTAAGCATTTTTAATTTGGAAAAAATCACAATTTTGAAAAATTTCCAGAAACTAGGGTATATCGGGTTTTCCGGGTTCGATCGGACTTTAAACTTCGTCTAGACTTCGCCTAAAGCTCTAGCTTGGCTCTGATACCACTGTAGGGTTGGTAGGCACAAGCACAAGGGTCTACGAGGCATCAACCATGCACGATTAAAAAAATAGCCGTGCCGAACGACCCGAATACGGATCTTTAAACTAGAGATTAGGAGAAAACAAACAAGTTAACAACTTTAACACTAAGTGAGAGGGATTACAACCTTTGTAGATCCGGTCCTTCACTTCATATGCTCCATGTTGTGGTCCCTTCGCTGCGATCATCGGGTTCCGGACTCTCGAGAGGTTCCACGAAGAGAAAGATGCAACCTTTGCTTCCGATCTTCGATACAAAGATGATCTACCTTGAGGTTTCGTTAACACAAGCTAACACTTATGAAATGATGTGAACACCCTTATCTAAATGGCAAGGGAAGATGAGAATGATGAAGTAGGATTTTTTCTCTCTTTATTTATCTTTTTCTCACATATTTTCATCACAAATATCAAAGCAAGAAAGCTTTGTAAGCAAAGAAGAAGAAGGAAGAAGATGAACAATATGATAGAATTCCTTTTGTGATGAATAATGCAAAGGAGATAATGATGAATTATGCAACCATGGTCAAGTAACCATTGTAGAGATTGAACTAAGGTTAAAGGGTGTGGTTGGGTTAAGAAATGTCATGCCAAAATATCTTTTCCAAAACCTTCTAGAAAGGTTTAACCCTAATCAAACCCTAACCATGTTTAATCTCTACTAAACATGTTGCATTAGTAATCATATCATGTTACAATATTGTATATCACATAGATAATATTTATTGTAACCAAATAAAATAATACAATTAACATATATCGCATATATATCAATGTATTACCCGAGTGAGAAAAAGAATCTTTTAGTGAGCAAATATTAGATAATGTAATTTAATATATCATATATATTATTATACATTAAATTATCGAATCAACACTTGATTCGACAATCCGGCTATATCGCATATAACCGACTAATATTTATCCGTACCGATTCATCGAATCAACACTTGATCCGATGACCCGGCTGATATCAAATATCGCGAGAATATAATACGGTATCACATATCGTATTATCCTCGGTCCTACACATATCACATATGTGCTCCTACTCCGTTTTGCCTGAGCCAAGAAACCTCTGTGTAGGACTCTAAAGAATCGTCAATATGCCGGCAGTAGGTGAAGATCATATCAAACACCACAAGCTGCAAGCGGTCAGCTAAACGTAACAGCCAACCAGGTATTGAGCGCTCAGAAGATCAACAAGCAAGCCTGTACATTCTCCTGTGAATCCAAACAGTAACACTCCCGTACAGTCCGGTCTCGTCGTCTGATATGTTGCATATCTCGCCTAGGGGTGGTATACGTCAGACCCCAGTAGCTCAATAAGTCGTGTCGATATGAGGTCTATAACAGTTCGAGAAACTTCCGATAACACTTACCAGTAAATCCCAGCAACCCTGGCCAGGGATTTCCGGTTATAGCCAATCGAACACAGCACAACATCAACTCCCTATACCGGGAGAGACGAATCCCCTCCTATCGCTCATTGCCTCCATGTGATTCGGGACTGTACCAAAAAGCCACCTTTTTGCACGCCCTCTTGGACGTGGTATGATGGAAATCAAAGCACAGTGGGAATCACACAAGACTCTATGACGATCTCGGGTCAACAGACTACTCTGTACCAGTGTCACCGGAGAACTGCCATCTGACGTGAGGTATAATACCATCTGGGAGTTCTCGACGAGTCCGTCCAGTGTACCCAGTCTCCTCTGAGCACCCCTACACCATCCTTGATGTCAAACACCGATGGATATGGGATCATCCATCGCCCATCATATGGGTCAAGATGCGTATACGCTAGTCTACTATGGTGCATCGATGCCCTGTCTCGATACACCCTCGACTAGGAACAGTTATAGGATGTACTCGTCGACTACCGTGGCCCCACTAGTATGATCTCATCATAGTCCCAGTAGTCGAGTACATATCCTAAGGGCTTTATCAACATGTAATATAGAGACAACCAGAGTACATGTTAAGATAAAGTGCAACCATATAGCATACTATCATGTCGAGCAAGAAAGTCCTCCCTATATATGTCCTAGCATCCACTACAATATACATCGTATGTACAGTAATGGCCTCTAGGGCATACATATAACTAACACAAAGTCCCTGGTAAGGGCAAGCGAGATAGACTGGTAGGTTTCCAGTGTTATCTCAGGTGTTCTGGGCTACACTCCGGCATGACTTGTACCGCTAGTATGGGACTGACGTTTACCGCCCCGTAGGCCCTCCATGCGATGTTCTTAGACGAACAGACCAGACTGTACGGAGATTGTCACATACAGGCTCAGTAGGAGTTCGGATGGGTTCACCTCATCAGTCTTCTTATCGGCATCTACTTGGGGACCGTTACGTACAGCTAGTGCCGCTTGCGGTCTGTGGTTAAACCCACTGCCAGCGTAGTGTCGAGTCTTTAGAGTCCCACACAGAGGGTTATTCGCCTTTGGGCAAAACAGAGTAGAGGTCGCATGGTTTTGCGATGGCATTCGTTCACATCCACGCACTTGTGCACGTTTGGTGACCGGACAGTTTTTACTAGCGGAATTTGGTTTAAGCCAGATCCTAGTATATGTTTTAGGGTTGGTTTTATCTCATTGTATTCTTGTTCCTCGGATCACGGATGCGGGTGTGTAAGCACAGTTGACTGGGGCAGAGGCAGAGGATTCTCATTAGGGTTATGGTACGGGTGTGTATGCACAGTTTACTGTTGTTTTTTTCCAAACCCTAATGAGAATAGGAAATATGATTAATAATATTAGTTAACATTTTTGTGCCATGGTTGAGTTGAATTCTTGACTTTTGTTGACTTGTTGACTTCGTTGACCGGTTGACCAAAGTAGACTTGTTGATCATCATCATTTGTTTTCAAAGATACTTCTTATTCTTTGCAAAAGCATTTAATGAATGAAATGATAATGGTCATTCATCAACTCACCATCACAAATTGTTGATTATTATTATTTTTATCATTTTTCTAAATTATGAGAGCATGGTTGTAAATTGTATCATTCTCACTTGCATCTTCTCTCTCATCCATTGCTCTCCTTCATCCTCTAGCTCAAGGAAATTCCTTCTCATGAGTTGAGAACCATTTTCCTTTGAGATAAAACACCAAGACTACTCTCTACTCTTTCTAGGGTTCTAGGTTTAGCAAACCAAGCATCTTAGTTACCTCTAGGTTGAGGTAGGAGTTCAAGCTCGAACCCTCGGGTGGATCTATCTTCGACAAAGAGGAGACGACGAGGAGGAGCCGTACAAACTACTACAAGGAGCAAGTAAGGAGGAGAACAACAAGAAGAGAAGGAGTTCAAGAGAACAACAAGAAGAGAAGGAGTTCAAGGCTAGGTATAACCATTATACATAGTAGTTAAAACTTGTAGATTTCATGTTAGTTTTGTTTGGCAATGATCCTTCATGAAACGGTCCATGTTACCTAGCTAGGGAAAAAAATTTGTTTTGCCTATTCCGCCTCCCTGAAAGAACCGGGGTGGGTAATGTGGACCTAACAGTGGTATCAGATCCTAGCTAAACACAAACTAGCATGTTAGCAAAGTATCTAGAATTTCGATCGGACAAAAATCGCAAAACACGTCCGGAAAAACCATGTTTCTGTCGATTTTTTATACTGCTCTAAAAATGATTTAACATACATGAAAAATCGGCTCATGGTTTTGTAAAAACACAGAAAAAAATGATCCAGTGACTCGGTCAAAGCGCCGCGGATCCGCGGCAATAACATGCTTCCTGCCGCGGAACCGCGGCCGAGTTGACTCGGCCGTGGATCGAGTTTTGTGCAGTGTTCTTATTTGGATGTTTTGGGATTTTTAGTATATGTTGTTTCTTCCCAGATTTTTCAGAGAACAAATTTGTTTTTGGGGTGGTTACAAATCCGTATTTTGATCGAACTTCTCTAGACTTTGGCTAATGGGTTATATCTGTGATGTGATATATGCACTGAACGTCGGCTAATCGCTATACGTCGATTAGTAGGGGTTGTGCATATCTGTGATCTGTAATGTTGATGGTTTGTGTATATGAATTCATTGGATTGTCGCGGATGAATAGCCGGGGGTTGTGAGATGAGAGTTTTCTTTATCTTTCAATTCATGTAATATGTAAATTGATGTAACATTATTTATTTGGCCGCACAACCGGGATGGGGTTGTAGCCGTCATTGTATAATTTCTTTTACTATTTTTGCTCCTAGGATAGACCCAAGGTAGGGTGCACAAACTACCGGGTACCTCGAAATGCCGAGTGGCCTACTCACGACTTTGAGGGAGGTTTCTTCGCTTTGGGTACTTGGCGGGTAGTTTGCCGCACCCGTGGGGGTCTAGGGTGGGGTTTTGGCTATTCATCGCGACTGTGTAATCCGCTCTTCGTTACAGGCTCGTACGAAATGTGGATTCCAAGTATATCCAATGTGTTCATCTGTGATCTGGAATGGCTATCATTGCATCTGATGAATGTGTATATATCTATATGATAACTAATTAGGCGTTGCTTATGTTTTGCATCCGCGCTAGTCCAGCCCCCGCTTTGTCGTTAGTTAAGTAACCTAACGGGTGATGACGGGACCCCGTAGCGAATGCGGATGGCATAAGCGTACGTCATATTTTCGTTGTTTTCTGCAATGGTAGGATTAACTGATGGGACACATTAAATTAATGCAAAGAAAAATAAACCAAAAAAAGACGTTGTTGGAACAATTTTCAAAAATCTGTTATTGCAAGGATGTTTTCTTTTGTTTTGCATAGAGGTATTCGGTTATGAATGCCCAGCATCTCAGTCGACGAGGCAAGGGCCGAGATCCCTTCATCGGGAGTGACCCCTAGGACAAAAGGTTTGCGTCAGGGTAATAACTTCACTATAGTAGATTATTCTTGCTTTGCATTGAGGTATTCAGTTTGGAATATCCTGCACCTCATTAGATGAGGAAAGAGCCGAGATCCCTTCGCAGGGAGTGACCTCTTTAGCAAAAGTTTTCGCCACTATATTTTCAAAAAGGGCAATCATGTTCCTTCAACGATATCAAGTTCATTACGTTAAAGGGTTTTTCGCTAAAAACCCAGCCGTAGCCCTCCGTCATTTCTTACAAGTAACACTTAGTATTCGTGCTGCGTTTGTTGACTCCGTCAAGGCGTAGTGTACGGTAGCTGAGTGCTGCTTGTTTGTAGCAGTATATGGGATTGGTTAGGACAGTCGTATAACCTTGTTGACTCCGTCAAGGGTTATGCGGGTGGGTTTAATGCAATCCAGATAATGACGGGTTGAACTTGACTAGGACTCTTTGATTTGTTGACTCCGTCAAGGTCACTTGGGTCCTAGGGGCAAAAATCCACATCGGGAGTTTCTAAAGAAACTGAAACTTGCAGATTTAGCATACCTTCTGGAGTGTGGTGACTAGAGTGGATTCCATCTAGGTCATCGCACAATGATAGTTGGATCCCGATCCCACTGATGAGTTGGATTACTCTCGGGTGATTTTTTCACTTAACAATCAATGCTATAAACCTAGTAGGTGTCTAGAACGGTGTTAGCGGGGCTACGCCTCCACGGAAAAGAGGTTATTTAATTAAGGAACTTCGCGAAAGCGTTGGAAAAGCTCCCTTGAAGTACCAACACCAGCCTAGCTGAAAGGTTAAGAAAGTATTGTGACGTGCGATTAATCCTGACTAGTTCTTCTTTTAGGGTTTGAAGAAGAATTTGAGGAAACAGTGGGAGCCATCCTGATTAGATAAATCAATAAACCAATCTAATCTTGCAAGAGCGCACGCTGAGTGTTTCTTTTCTCTCTCTCCAGGTTGCAGCCATTTCACGCCCTAATCAAGATAATAAAATGTATCGCTTGACCGATCCGAATTCTTATTCGGGGCTGGGGAGCATTGGTTCAGCTCTAACTTACGACAACAGTCATAAGTATGAGCAAGGGAAAGAGGATTGTATGGATTCCCAGGATACCCAGTTGAAGAAGAAGCATGGTTTAGCATCTACTTCAGGTGTTCTTGTAATTGAGAACTGCTTTACGGTCAGCCATACCTCCTGGGTACGTGATACCGGATCAGGATCTCATATCTGTAATTTATTGCAGGGACTGAAAAAAAGTAGGAAATTTGTACCTGGTGATATGTCGCTCAGAGTAGCGAACAGAGCACATGTTGATGTTGCAGCCGTCGGTGAATATCACCTAGTGTTGCCAAATGGAAATACTATGATTTTGAACGATTGCTACTATGTACCTTCCATGGTTTGCAACATCATATCAGTTTCTTTACTCGATAAAGATGGATATAATTTTGTTCTTGATAGAAATATCATGAACATCTACCTTCATAAGGTACTGGTTGCAGAAGGTACACTGTGTAATGGTATCTACGTTCTAAATCAGAATACAGTTCTCAATGTACAAAACACACGCAAGAGGAAGAATTCAGATACGAATGAATCCTACTTGTGGCATTGTAGACTTGGTCATATCGGAGAGAAAAGACTAAGTAAGTTTCATAAAGATGGACTCTTGAATACGTTTGAGTTTTCATCTTATGAAACTTGTCAGTCTTGTCTCAAAGGGAAGATGAGCAAATCTCCGTTCACCGGACATGGAGAAAGGGCAGCAGAGCTCTTGGGACTCATACACGGTGATTTATGTGGTCCAATGTCTATACATGCAAGGGGTGGGTTCTCGTACTTCATCACATTCACTGACGATCTCTCTAGATTCGGATATGTGTATCTTATGAAACACAAATCTGAAGCTTTTGAGAAATTCAAGGAATTTAGAAACGAAGTAGAGAACCAGACTGGCAAAAGTATCAAGATCCTCCGGTCTGATAGAGGAGGGGAGTACTTAAGCACGGAATTCCTAGATTACTTAAAAGAGAATGGTATTCTCTCTCAGCTTACTCCTCCTTATACACCACAGCACAACGGTGTATCGGAACGGAGGAATCGTACCCTATTGGATATGGTTCGCTCCATGATGAGTAGTGCCGAGTTGCCTCTTTCATTTTGGGGACAAGCACTTCAGACAGCGGCATACCTACTGAATTACGTTCCATCCAAATCAGTGCCTAAGACTCCATATGAAATATGGAGTGGAAGAAATCCGTATCTTAAGCGATTTAAGATATGGGGTTGTCCGGCCTATGTGAAAACACAGAAACCGGACAAGTTAGAGGCACGATCAGTTCTGTGTAAATTTATGGGATATCCTAAAGACTCACTAGGATATCTGTTCTACCACACTGAGGAATAGAAGGTGTTTGTATCTCGCCACGCTACCTTTTTAGAAAGGGGGTTTCTTGCAAAAGAAACTAGTGGGAGTTCGGTAGAACTGGAAGAAATTCAGCGACCATAAAATGTAACTGAAAATTTGGAGGAACCACTGGATTCAATAACCCCAGACGAACCTCAGCCACTCCGCAGATCTGGTAGGATTTCTCATCCGCCCGAGAGATACTACGGTTTTCTCATAGACGGGGATCGAGAGGGTTGCATCTTGGAAGAAGATGACCCTACCAGTTTCAGGCAGGCCATTATCAGTAGGGACTCTGATAAGTGGCTGGATGCAATGCAATCCTAAATGGAGTCCATGTACACCAATAAAGTGTGGACCTTGGATATTGCTCCACCTGGGGTAAAACCCGTTGTATGCAAATGGATCTACAAAAGGAAACTTGGTGTAGATGGGCAGGTGGAAACCTAAAAGGCTAGACTCGTTGCAAAGGTTTTCGTCAAAGACCTGGTTTGGACTATGATGAAACTTTTTCTCCAGTGGCTATGCTCAAACACATTCGGATCCTACTTGCCATTGCTGCCTTCCATGACTATGAAATGTTGCAAATGGACGTTAAAACGGCTTTTCTAAACGGCTGTTTAGAAGAGTGCGTTTACATGGATCAGCCAGAAGGTTTCGTGGACAGTGGGAGCAGTGGGAAGGTGTGCAAGTTACTTAAATCCATTTATGGATTGAAGCAGGCATCGTGGAGCTGGAACATCTGTTTTGATGAGGAAATCAAGGAATTTGATTTCATCAAGAAGAACGAAGATGAACCTTGTGTCTATAAGAAGATTATAGAACGAACTGTCGTGTACGTGGACGGCATTCTTTTGATAGGAAATGACATTCCTATGCTACAATCGGTCAAGCTATTCTTATCACAACGGTTCTCCATGAAGGACCTGGGTGATGCCTCGTACATTCTGGGGATTAAGGTCTATAGAGATAGATTCAAGAGACTACTGGGACTTTCGCAGTCCAGGTACATAGAGACCGTACTAAAGAGATTTAGTATGGAGGATTCCAAGCATGGTAACATACCCGCATTGCACGGAATTACCCTCTCCAAGAAGATGCCTCTTAAGACTGACGAGGAGAGGGTTCGCATGAACACTATACCCTACGCTTCGGCGGTAGGATATATAATGTATGTGATGCTATGACAAGACCAGATGTAGCTTACGCGCTGAGCGTGGTGAGCCGGTATCAGTCAGACCCAGGTGAGGACCACTGGACGGCAGTGAAGAACATTCTCAAGTACCTGAGAAGGACTAAGGATATGTTCCTGGTTTACGGTAATGGAGATCTCAGGGTCGAGTCCTTTACCGATTCAAGCTTCCAGAGTGACAAAGATGACAGCAAGTCTGTCTCGGGTTTTATGTTTACCCTCAATGGAGGGGCGGTATGTTGGAGGAGTTCCAAGCAGGATACCGTCGCAGACTCGACGATGGATGCTGAATACATTGATGCAAGCGATGCCGCAAAAGAGGCGGTCTGGATAAAGAAGTTCATTAGTGAACTTCAGGTGGTTCCTTCCATTGTTGACCCAATACCTTTGTATTGCGATAACAATGGGGCTATAGCTTTAGCGAAGGAACCAAGGCCCCATCAGAAATCCAGACACATCTTAAGGCGGTATCACCTGATCAGGGAAATCATTGATCGCCAGGAGATCGAGTTACGCAAGGTTGACACGAAAGACAACACTGCGGATCCATTCACGAAGGCCCTCCCTCAAACACAGTTCGAGCGACTTTTTGAGCTATTGGGTATGCGGTACGCCGGCAGCTGGCCTTAGTGCAGTCGTTGGGTATGCGGTACACCAATTACTGGCCTTTAGTGCAAGTGGGAGATTGTTAGATATGTATGCCTTAGAGGCCATTATTATATAGTACTGGTTTGTATAATACATTTTGGAGGCTTGGGATATATATAAATGGTTTTACGACAGTCTTGCTCGATATAGTAGTATGCTACTTGGTTTGTTTCTATCTTAATATGTGTATATGTTTCTTTTAACATATCGCTAAAAACATATTGGTAGAGCCCTTAGGATCTTTGCTTGACTACCGGCGTTGTGATGGCGATCACACTAGTGGGGGCTGGGTAGTCTATAACCACATCCTTATTTTGGTCCCTGGTCGTAGGATTATCGAGACAGGGCATCGATACTCCAGAGTAGACTAGTGCATATGCTTCTCTTCCCAGCAGGGGAGATGGTCTGTCCCACAGCCATCAGTACGTCGTACTGGAGATAGTATGCAGGTGCTCGTTAGGTTACGTGTTACACCCGAGCTCAATACTACTAATTTCTGTTACTGTTTGAACATTAGTGTGTTACTCAGTTCATTTAGCCTGCCTGTTTGTCACTTACTGTAAAATTTTATCTGGCAAAGTCATTTCTGCATATAACAAATTTTGGCATCTAAAATAAAATTAAAAATATCTATCTTGGCCTACTCGACACCCCTAGCCTTGTGGTAGCGTCCGTGCATCGAGTTCTCGTCCCGTTCGGTGAAACGGGCGAGTTTGGACGGCTACGCGCGCGTACAGGTGTCCGTCTTGGGGGTATGCTTTTTAATCATAAAACACTTAATTTTAAAATTTGGAACCCGCTTAAAATCCTATTATTTAAATTTCGAATTTTTGGACCAAACCCTGGCGCGATTTTGAAATGTTTTGTTTAGCGCCAAAATCCCAAATTTTAAGTATATTTAAAACCATATTATATTTCGTTAGAATATATAATCTTACTGTTATTTAAACCTTTCAATATTTTCCTAACCTCTCAATCTTTTACTCATCCAATCAGCGAGGGTATAACCCCGTGGGCCCCTCTCCATTATCTCTCTCTCTCTCTCTCTATCTCTCTCTCTAACTCTCTTTCTCTCTCTCCCCTATTATATATTTTCCCCTCCCATAATTTTTCCAGAACGCAACCTTCACCCATCACGAGCCTCAACCCTTGCCACCTTCACCGTCGCCGCCGCAGCCCCGACGCCGGCGCCAGCGTCACCGTCACCCTCGCCTCCGCCTCCTCCTCTCAACCTCAACCCTTGTCTTCTCCCCCGCGCACCCTGCACGACAGCGACCACCTGCAATCTTCCCTGCAGTCGCCGGAGACGTCACCCGCGACCACCTGTGTCACCCTGGTCGTCGCCGACGATCACCTGTCCCCCAGTGATCGCCTCTGTAAGTGTTTCCCTTCTCTCCTCCTCTCCATCTCCCTCTCTTCATTTCAAAACTGAAAACCTGCGGCTGGATCTTTCTGCAGATCGCCGGAGACGCCGTTTTCGCCGCCGTCGTTGCTAGTGCCCTCTGGACCAGTGAGTATTCCCCCATCTTCTTCTTCTCTGGTCATTTCTTTCTTTCCAAAATCTACACCCGTTCGAAACCCTATTCACTGTTTTTGTGCTCGCCGGAATCCGGCCGTGCCGGCGACGTGTCCCAACAATCCAGCAGAGTACTCTGACCCATGTGGTTCCTTGGTTCGTTGTTTAGGTTCAATCCGTGAACCGTGCGTCCGTCGCGAGTTTCCCCGCCGACGTTACGTTCCGTTTTTCCCGATTCGCGACCCGTCGAGGCAAGTACCCCTTGCTACATGCTATACAGTATAATTATATATGTATTGACATCCTAAACCTGTAAAATTAGCTTGGTACAATCGTTTTCCATTTCGGTTATAAATTGCATTAAATCATTTTACGGTTAAACATGAAACTTACAGTTCGTAATTGAAACCCAATAATCAAATCTACCTGTTTAATCACATTTTACTGTTAAATAGATGGTGGCAATTATTCATGTAGTTCTGTTACATTCGGACACTCGTATGCATTTAACCTGATATAACTATATTGAACCGTCACATAAATCATTGCACCGCTAAGGGTGCTTAAACCTGCTAACATGACTAAACGGCTACATTGTATTACTGCACTCTTGTGATTGAATGAAACTGCTTATTATTTAATTCATTGCTTATTCCATGTTGTTTATACCCACGTGTGATTATATATCTGATTGGGAGCACACTCACGATATTGCGTACATCTTGACCTGACATTGCTACACATGTATATATTGATACACCTGACACGGTACCGTATACTGTTGACTTGACCTGATGTACCATGACCCGACCTGTTACCTGATCTCGTGCCTAATGCCAACAAACCTGACATGTAGTCCTCATGGACCGTTCCTGTTGTCTATCCAGACAAACCTGCTTTTACCTGATCCTGTGTTGGCATTAGTTCTTGATTACTGAATACCTGACTAGACACATATAACTTGGGGGTATGGGGAAATCAAAGGTGAAATCTGACTTGTAACTCGACAGTTCACTACCTGTATTGAGTGTACACATTCCTATTTTGTGCATAGCGGCATGTCTCGGTTTCAGCCGAGAATATTGTGGCCGTGGTCCCGGGTATGTACGGGATACTATCGAGTGTACACATTACTGTTTTGTGCCTAGCGGCATGTCTCGGCTGCAGCCGAGAATATTGTGGCCGTGGTCCCGGGTATGTACGGGATACTATTGAGTTACATCGACGATTCATCTGTTGATTTCAAAGACTTTAGACTAGAAAACCTGATATGACAGTTTAGTTACCGACTGCACACTACCCTGCACTGCTTGTTTCACATTATTGCTTTATTCATGTTTATTTTTGCATGGCATGTTACATTGTTCATATTATATTACTTGTTGACATGATGCGCTGACGTCTGGGTTTTGCATGGCCCAGATTCTGTACCGCTGTCGCAGTCCGAGCAGGAGTACTTCAGCCAGCAGGCTGAGCTGTGAGTTAAGTAGTAGTTAGTTTTATTTCCTGCATTCATTTCCTGATGTGAGCCCGCATTATGGGACATACCTTTCAGTTATTTGTATTGTATTATTTGCTTCCGCATTTATTTATTATTGACTCTTGTTATTCTGGATTATGGACATGTTTTTAGATTGTTTAGCTTGTTCTTGATATCTCTACAGCCGTAATGTGACTGTGAATGGATACTTCCTACCACAGGTAGCATGGTTGGCTATGTCACGTGCCCAATCTAGCGTACTCTGGGAAGCGGGGTGTGACATGGTTCTTTTGGTATCAGAGAGATAGGTTAGTTGGGTTGATTCTTTTGTAGTTGGGTATTGTACCCAATACACGAATCATAATGCCCGTGCTTAGGAAACATGTCTTGCCACTTTGCCGTTTACCATTCTTGAATCACATTCTTCCTGATTATACCTTTTACGACGTGCAAACTTACTTTGCATGTCGACTCGAAAAACAAGATTTCTTGTTATCTTTAGGACATAGGCGACTTGGGTGGAGTTAAGTAATTGTGGCTATGATACCGCTGCATAGTTACAATGCGGTACTCTATTTAAGTATCTTGGAGTTCTAGCCTTGATCTATATATTAAATCTATCATCATGCTAATGTTGGGTGTTTTGATTTCAGGAATATGGCAGATAAGAATTTCAAGACGTACCAGAGGCGTGTGGACGAAGCGGCCATGCTTGGGGTAATAAGAGGAATGCTGGAGAATCAAAAGGGGCAGACTGAGCTGATCCAGCAGCAAGCAGATTCGTTTCAGGAAGGTTTGCAGATCGTTCAGCAGTCTGTAAACAACGTTTGAGCTAAACCAGTTGACCGAGTAGGGACCGTAGCAGATTTCAGACGTTTAGGTCCGTCTACATTCACTAGTTTGGAGGAGCCGTTGCCAGCCGAGCAGTGGCTACTTGACACGGAGAATTTGCTGATTGCGACACAGATTCCAGAGGACAAAAGAGTTGATGTGGTACGCATTCAGTTATTGGACTACGCCCGAGAATGGTGGCTTGTGGAGGAGACCCGTTTGCCCAAGCCGATCAAGTGGGCGGATTTTTCTAAGAGTTTCCTGGATAAGTTCTTCCCGCGGACTGCACGGGAGGAAATGGAAGAAAAATTTATTGGGCTAAGGCAGAATGGAGCACCTATGGACATGCATGCAGCAGAGTGGACGAGACTCAGCAGATTCGCTGGACCTTTAGTCGCCAACGAGGCAGACAGGGCACGAAGGTTCATGCGCAGCTTGGATGTGGACATCCAGAGGCAGATTGTCTCCCTGGGTTTGACCACTTTCTCACGGGTTCTTACGGCAGCTCGGGAACAACAGAGTTTATCTGGGATGAAAGGGATCTTGCAGCAGATAGCAGTTGCGGCCAGGAAGCCCGCATTTGTACATAACCGAGCTCATGGTCGCAAGGGTATTCCAGTGGACCGTCGTGGTGTAGCACTAATGAAGAAGCCTATGATTGTTGATCGAAGAAAGAGCATGAATTGTAACTACTGCAATTTACCTGGCCACATGCAAAAGGATTGTCGAAGGAGGCCGGGACTCTGTTTGGTTTGTGGAGCGGCAGATCAAGCCGTTAATGCTTGTCCGTCGAAGCTTCGTACGAGAGATGATATTCAGAAGCCTCCGCAGAGACCGTCCCAAGGGCAGAAACAACTGACTCAAAGACCTAATCAGGCTCGAGCTTTCACCTTGACAGCTGAGGAAGCCAAAGCATCAGGAGAAGTTGTTTCTGGTACTTTACTCGTTCATGGTTTTCCCGCATTGGCATTATTTGATTCTGGTGCATCCCACTGTTTTATGTCGTCCAAATTTATAACTACACACTCAATTACCTGCACGACCCTGTCTAGTTTCTGGGACATACACACTGGGAATGGGAAAATCATATCTAGTAGGGAGTGTACAGATTGTACGGTTGTTGTGTGCGGACGGGAACTCTCTGCAGATTTCTTGGTGATAGATACGGGCAGCTATGAAGTCGTCTTGGGAATGGATTTTCTTGGCACTTTCCACGCTCACATTAACTGTAGGGCAATGAAAGTAATTTTCCAGATTCCCGGACATCCCGAGTTTGCCTTCACTGGAGGAAGCAGTTCTGTCGGGCCAGTCGAGTTTAGGGCTAGGCCGACAAACAATATTCTTGCAGCAATGGAAGTTGATAGTGGTGATGAGCCGGCGGTTGTTCGCGATTTTATGGACGTATTTGAAGATATATCGGGTTTACCGCCGAAGCGAGACGTGGAGTTCGCAATTGATCTTATTCCTGGTGCAGCGCCAGTATCTAAAGCGTATTATCCAATGGCACCAGTAGAATTGGAAGAAGTTAAGAAACAGGTTGCTGAATTGCTTGAGAAGGGTTGGATTCGAAGCAGTAACTCGCCTTGGGGAGCTCCAGTTCTTCTAGTAAAGAAGAAGGATGGCACTAGAAGGATGTGCATCGACTATCGAGAATTAAACCGGGTGACTATTAAGAACAAGTACCTGATCCCTCGCATTGGAGAACTTTTTGAACAGCTTAGTGGCACGAGGGTATTCTCAAAGCTGGATTTGT
Organism: Agapanthus africanus; assembly: GCA_030015575.1. Classification (NCBI taxonomy): domain Eukaryota; kingdom Viridiplantae; phylum Streptophyta; class Magnoliopsida; order Asparagales; family Amaryllidaceae; genus Agapanthus; species Agapanthus africanus. The sequence continues at coordinate 455,840,846 of JASDDO010000014.1, read as the reverse complement.
GATCCGGATATCATCAGGTCCGAGTGAAAGAAGAAGATATTTGCAAGACGGCGTTTCGAACTCGGTATGGACATTACGAGTACCTAGTGATACCCTTCGGAGTAACGAATGTGCCGGCAGTATTCATGGACTTGATGAACCGAATCTTTTCACCATTCTTGGACCAGTTAATTGTGGTATTCATTGACGATATTCTGGTTTACTCGAAGAGCTTTGAGGAGCATACGGAGTACTTGAAGATCGCACTGCAGACGTTGAGACGGGAGAAATTGTATGCGAAGATGAGTAAGTGCGAGTTTTGGCTGGAGGAAGTGAAGTTTTTGGGGCATGTTGTGTCTGGCGATGGCATTGCCGTCGATCCAGAAAAGATTGCAGCAGTTCGAGATTGGCTTATTCCAAAGAATGTCGCTGAGATAAGAAGTTTCCTTGGATTAGCCGGATACTACAGGAGATTTGTGGAGAACTTTGCTTGCCTGGAAGAGCCGTTGACCAAGCTTACGCGCAAGGAGGTACCTTTTGTATGGACAGATAGATGTGCATTAGCTTTTGAGACGTTGAAGCAGAAATTGATAACCGCCCCTATTCTGACCGTGCCAGACAATTCCGGAGGATCGGTGATTCACAGCGACGCATCTGGGAAAGGATTGGGATGTGTTTTGATGCAGCATGGGAAGGTTGTAGCATGCGCATCGAGACAATTGAAGACCCATGAGAAGAATTATCTGACTCATGACTTGGAGCTTTCGGCTCTGATTTTCGCTTTGAAGATTTGGAGACACTACCTTTTGGGCGAAAGAGTCGAAGTTTTTACAGACCATAAGAGTTTGAAGTATATGTTCACGCAGAAGGAGCTTAATATGAGGCAGCGTAGATGGTTGGAGCTGATGGCTGACTACGACCTTGATCTTAAGTACCATCCGGGGAAGGTTAACGTCGTGCCGGATGCGCTTAGTCGGTTACCAGCAATTCAGGTGTTAACTACGCAGAAGGAGATCGTTGCAGATTTTCGAAGATTTGACTTGGAGGTTGTGCTACCGTGTTCTATAGGACAGTTGATGCAGCTGCAAGTGCAGTCGTCTTTGGTTGAGAAAATTAAGGCAGCACAATCGCACGATCCTAGACTGCAAAAGTTTCGAGAGCAGGTTGAAGCTGGATTACGAATAGATTTACTGATCCACGAAGATGGTTCGTTGAGGTATGGTAGCCGTTTGTGTGTGCCAAAGGGAGATGTTCGTGAAGAGCTTATGAAGGAGGCACACAGTTCGTCTTATTCTGTACATCCAGGAGCCACAAAGATGTACCATGATATTCGACAGCATTTCTGGTGGGAAGGCATGAAACGGGAGATTGCTCGCTTTGTGGCTAAGTGCTTGGTGTGTCAGCAAGTTAAGGCTGAATATCAAAGGGTTGCTGGTTTATTGCAACCACTTTCGATTCCTCAGCGGAAGTGGGAACATATAACCATGGATTTCGTGACGGCTTTACCGCGGAGTCCAAAGGGCAATAATGCAGTATGGGTGATTGTTGATCGGTTGACCAAGGCAGCTCACTTTATTCCTTTCCGGGTTGGTCAATCAACAGAGACTTTGGCAGAGCGGTACATGCAAGAGATTGTAAGATTGCATGGAGTACCGGTGAGCATCGTGTCCGATCGGAACACTCGGTTCTTATCACACTTCTGGAGGAGTTTACATGAAAGTTTGGGGACTCGATTGAAGTTTAGCACAGCTTATCATCCTCAAACTGATGGTCAGTCGGAGAGAACGATCCAAACTCTTGAAGACATGTTGAGAGCATGCATGTTGGACTTCAAGGGTTCGTGGGAGGATCATCTACACTTGGTGGAGTTTTCTTACAACAACAGTTTTCAGGCAACTATCCAGATGGCTCCGTTTGAAGCGTTGTATGGTCGTAAATGTCATTCACCGGTTTGTTGGGATGATGTTGGTGAACGAAGATTGTTGGGACCAGATTTGGTTGTACAGACAATTGAGAAGGTTAACACTATCAGGAGTCATATGAAGGAAGCACAAGACCGACAGAAGAGTTGGGCAGACACGTCAAGAAGACCTTTAGAGTTCGCCGTGGGTGATTTGGTGTTCTTGAAGATATCACCGACTAGAGGGGTGATTCGTTTTGGGAGTCGAGGAAAGCTTAGTCCTCTATTCGTTGGACCCTTTGAGATCTTGGAGCGTGTTGGAGAGGTAGCGTACCGTTTGGCGTTACCGCAGTCCTTGGCAGGGGTGCACGATGTGTTTCACGTATCTCAACTACGAAGGTATGTTCGAGATGAAACACACGTTTTGGATCATTCGGAGTTAACAGTACGAGAAGATTTGACTTTTGAGGAGCGACCAGTTGAAATCGTGGATCGAAGGGAAAAGCTTCTTAAGAACAAGGTTATCCCCCTTGTGCTTGTTTCTTGGGGTAATCGATCGCATGGAGAGTCCACTTGGGAACGAGAAGATGAGATCCGGCAGAAGTTTCCTCACCTTTTTCTGTAGTTCTCTATCTTTTATTCTTGGAATTTCGAGGACGAAATTCTTTTTGTAGTTGGGTATAATGTTACACCCGAGCCCAATACTACTAATTTCTGTTACTGTTTGAACATTAGTGTGGCACACAGTTCATTTAGCCTGCCTGTTTGTCACTTACTGTAAAATTTTATCTGGCAAAGTCATTTCTGCATATAACAAATTTTGGCATCTAAAATAAAATTAAAAATATCTATCTTGGCGTACTCGTCACCGCTAGCCTTGTGGTAGCGTCCGTGCATCGAGTTCTCATCCCGTTCGGTGAAACGGACGAGTTTGTATAGCTACGCGAGCGTACAGGTGTCCGTCTTGGGGGTATGCTTTTTAATCATAAAACACTTAATTTTAAAATTTGGAACCCGCTTAAAATCCTATTAATTAAATTTCGAATTTTTGGACCCAACCCGGGCGCGATTTTGAAATGTTTTGTTTAGCGCCAAAATCCCAAATTTTAAGTATATTTAAAACCATATTATATTTCGTTAGAATATATAATCTTACTGTTATTTAAACCCTTTCAATATTTTCCTAACCTCTCAATCTTTTACTCAGCCAATCAGCGAGGGTATAACCCCATGGGCCCCTCTCCATTATCTCTCTCTCTCTCTGTCTTTCCCTATCTCTCTCTCTCTCTAACTCTCTTTCTCTCTCTCCCCTATTATATATTTTCCCCTCCCATAATTTTTCCAGAACGCAACCTTCACCCATCACGAGCCTCAACCCCAGCCACCTTCACCGTCGCCGCCGCAGCCCCGACACCGGCGCCAGCGTCACCGTCACCCTCGCCTCCGCCTCCTCCTCTCAACCTCAACCCTTGTCTTCTCCCCCGCGCACCCTGCACTATAGCGACCACCTGGAATCTTCCCTGCAGTCGCCGGAGACGTCACCCGCGACCACCTGCGCCGCCCTGGTCGTCGTCGACGATCACCTGACCCCCAGTGATCGCCTCTGTAAGTGTTTCCCTTCTCTCATCCTCTCCTTCTCCCTCTATTCATTTCAAAACTGAAAACCTGCAGCTGGATCTTTCTGTAGATCGCCGGAGACGCCGTTTTCGCCGCCGTCGATCTCGCCGTCGTTGCTAGTGCCCTCTGGACCAGTGAGTATTCCCCCATCTTCTTCTTCTCTGGTCATTTCCTTCTTTCCAAAATCTACACCCGTTCGAAACCCTATTCACTGTTTTTGTGCTCTCCAGAATCTGGCCGTGCCGGCGACGTGTCCCGACAATCCAGCAGAGTACTCTGACCCGTGTGGTTCCTTGGTTCGTTGTTTGGGTTCAATCCGTGAACCGTGCGTCCGTCGCGAGTTCCCCGCCGACGTTACGTTCCGTTTTTCCCGGTTCGCGATGCGTCGAGGCAAGCACCCCTTGCTACATGCTATACAGTATAATTATATATGTAATGACATCCTAAACCTGTAAAATTAGCTTGGTACAATCGTTTTTCATTTCGGTTATAAATTGCATTAAATCATTTTACGGTTAAACATGAAACTTACAGTTGGCAATTGAAACCCAATAATCAAATCTACCTGTTTAATCACATTTTACTGTTAAATAGATGGTGGCAATTATTCATGTAGTCCTGTTACATTCGGACACTCTTATACATTTAACCTGATATAACTATATTGAACTGTCACATATATCATTGCACCGCTAAGGGTGCTTAAACCTGCTAACATGACTAAACGGCTACATTGTATTACTGCACTCTTGTGATTGAATGAAACTGCTTATTATTTAATTCATTGCTTATTCCTTGTTGTTAATACCCACGTGAGATTATATATCTGATTGGGAGCACACTCACGATATTGCGTACATCTTGACCTGACATTGCTACACATGTATATATTGATACACCTGACATGGTACCGTATACTGTTGACTTGACCTGATGTACCATGACCCAACCTGTTACCTGATCTCGTGCCTAATGCCAACAAACCTGACATTTAGTCCTCATGGACCGTTCCTGTTGTCTATCCAGACAAACCTACTTTTACCTGATCCTGTGTTGGCATTAGTTCTTGATTACTGAATACCTGACTCGACACATATAACTTGGGGGTATGGGGAAATCAAAGGTGAAATCTGACTTGTAACTCGACAGTTCACTACCTGTATTGAGTGTACACATTCCTGTTTTGTGCCTAGCGGCATGTCTCGGTTTCAGCCGAGAATATTGTGGCCGTGGTCCCGGGTATCTAAGGGAAACTATCGAGTGTACACATTCCTGTTTTGTGCCTAGCGGCATGTCTCGGCTGCAGCCGAGAATATTGTGGCCATGGTCCCGGGTATGTACGGGATACTATTGAGTTACATCGACGATTCATCAGTTGATTTCAAAGACTTTAGACTAGAAAACCTGATATGACAGTTTAGTTACCGACTGCACACTACCCTGCACTGCTTGTTTCATATTATTGCTTTATTCATGTTTATTTTTGCATGGCATGTTACATTGTTCATATTATATTACTTGTTGACATGACGCGCTGACGTCTGGGTTTTGCATGGCCCAGATTCTGTACCGCTGTCGCAGTCCGAGCAGGAGTACTTCAGCCAGCAGGCTGAGCTGTGAGTTCAGTGGTAGTTAGTTTTATTTCCTGCATTCATTTCCTGATGTGAGCCCGCATTATGGGACATACCTTTCAGTTATTTGTATTGTATCATTTGCTTCCGCATTTATTTATTATTGACTCTTGTTATTCTAGATTATGGACATGTTTTTAGATTGTTTAGCTTGTTCTTGATATCTCTACAGCCGTAATGTGACTGTGGATGGATACTTCCTACTCACAGGTAGCATGGTTGGCTATGTCACGTGCCCAATCTAGCGTACTCTGGGAAGCGGGCCGTGACATTACGAGTACACTGGACAGGACTCGTCGAGAACTGTTGGTTGGTATTATACCTATCGTCAGTTAACAGTTCCCAGGTGACATGAGTACAGCTTAGTCCGTTGACTTGACACTGTCACTCCGCCTCGAGTGTGTTCCCACTGTTCTTAGATTACTACCCTACCACGGCCCGACTGAGTCGTGCAAACAGGTAGTAGTTGGGTGCAGTCCCGAAGCACTTGAAGGCAGTGACGGTTAGACAGGATTCGTCTCTCCCGGTATTGGGGGTTGATATCGTGCTGTGTCTAGGAGAGCCATTACACAAAGTCCCTGGCCAGGGCAAGCGAGATAGACTGGTAGGTTTCCAGTGTTATCTCAGGTGTTCTGGGCTACACTCCGGCACGACTTGTACCGCTAGTAGGGGACTGACGTTTACCGCCCCCCTAGGCCCGCCATGCGATATTCTTAGACGAACAGACCGGACTGTACGGAGATTGTCACATACAGGCTCAGTAGGAGTTCGGATGGGTTCACCTCATTAGTCTTCTTATAGGCATCTACCTGGGGACCGTTACGTACAGCTAGTGCCGCTTGCGGTCTGTGGTTAAACTCACTGCCAGCGTAGTGTCGAGTCTTTAGAGTCCCACACAGAGGGTTATTCGCCTTTGGGCAGAACAGAATAGAGGTCGCATGGTTTTGCGACGGGGTTCGTCCACATCCACGCACTTGTGCACGTTTGGTGACCGGACAGTTTTTACTAGTGGGCTTTGGTTTAAGCCAGATCCTAGTATATGTTTTGGGGTTGGTTTTATCTCATTGTATTCGTGTTCCTCGGATCACGGATACGGGTGTGTATGCACAGTTGACTGGGGCCGAGGCAGAGGATTCTCATTAGGGTTATGGTACGGGTGTGTGTGCACAGTTGACTGTTGCCTTTTTCCAAACCCTAATGAGAATAGGAAATATGATTAATAATATTAGTTAACATTTTTGTGCCATGGTTGAGTTGAATTCTTGACTTTTGTTGACTTGTTGACTTCATTGACCGGTTGACCCAAGTAGGCTTGTTGACCATCATCATTTGTTTTCAAAGATGCTTCTTATTCTTTGCAAAAGTATTTAATGAATGAAATGATAATGGTCATTCATCAACTCACTATCACAAATTGTTAATTACTATTATTATTATCATTTTTCTAAATTATGAGAGCATGGTTGTAAATTGTATCATTCTCACTTGCATCTTCTCTCTCATCCATTGCTCTCCTTCATCCTCTAGCTCAAGGAAATTCCTTCTCATGAGTTGAGAACCATTTTCCTTTGAGATAAAACACCAAGACTATTCTCTAATCTTTCTAGGGTTCTAGGTTTAGCAAACCAAGCACCTTAGTTACCTCTAGTTTGAGGTAGGAGTTCAAGCTCGAACCCTCGGGTGGATCTATCTTCGACAAAGAGGAGACGACGAGGAGGAGCCGTACAAACTACTACAAGGAGCAAGTAAGGAGGAGAACAACAAGAAGAGAAGGAGTTCAAGAGAATGAAAAGAAGAGAAGGAGTTCAAGGCTAGGTATAACCATTCTACATAGTAGTTAAAACTTGTAGATTTCATGTTAGTTTTGTTTAGCAACGATCCTTCATGAAACGGTCCATGTTACCTAGCTAGGGAAAAAAATTTGTTTTGCCTATTCCGCCTCCCCGAAAGAACCGGGGTGGGTAATGTGGACCTAACAGCAACAAGGTTTCGGGAGGTATCGTCCATGCAATTTTCAAATTTTTGCCGTTCTAGCTAACCATAACCCTAGATCTTTAACTAAAGAATCATACGAAATCGATATGCAAACACTTTACAACTAAGTGATAGGGATTACAACCTTTGTAGTCCGTTCCTTCACTTCATAAGCTCCAAGTTGTTGTCCCTTCGCTGCGATCATCAAGCTCCCGGTCTGTAGAGAGGCTCCATGAGGTGAATGATCAATGCTAGCTTGAAGTCTTCACAATCCAAGATGATCTACTTTGAGGAGTCACAAACCCAAGCCATTTCTTCACTAATTATGGATTAGTCAAGCTAACACACTAATCTATATGACTAGTATAGAAGAGGATGATGAAGTAGGAATTTTGCTCACTTTAGAAATTTATTTCTCACTATTTTTCATCACATGAATAAATCAAGAGAGCAAGAATATCAAATGAAAAAGAAGAAGAAACTCAAGCTCAAGTGAGAATGAAATTGTGTTTGAGGTTAGAAATTCCACCTAGGGTTAGTATCATGGTTTTAACCATTGTAGAGAATAGACCATGGTTAGAGATTAGGTTAGGTTAATAAATATCTTGGAAAATATCAAGACAGTGGACTTGGTCAGCTAAGAAAATATCTTAACAATTAATCCACAATTGTGAATTTCCAAAATAAATATAATTCTAACCATAAACCATGGTGTAATTCTCATAAACCCTAGTTGGATGTATAACCTAGCATGCCACAATATTATATATCACGTATATAATATTTAATGTAACAAAAGAAAATGATACAATAAACATATATCACATATATGTTAAATGTATCCAAAGTGAGAAAATGAAAATACTTAAGTGAGCATATATTAGTTAATGTAATTTAATATATCAAATATATAATTATACATTAAATTATCAAATCAAAAATTGATCCGATAATCTGTCTATATCACATATAACCGACTAATATAAAATGTATCATCTCATCGAATCAACACTTGATCCGATGTCCCGGCTATATCACATATAACCAGCCGATATCACATATCATGAGAATAGAATACGGTATCACATATACGTATCAATCTCGGTCCCACACATATCATATATGTGCTCTTACTCCGTTTCGCCTGAGGCAGGAAACCTCTGTGTAGGACTCTAAAAACTCGTCAATACGCCGGCAGTAGGTGGTGATTATATCAAACACCCACAAGCCGCAAGCGTTCAGCTAACAATAACGGCCACCCGAGTATTGAGCGATCAGAAGATCAACAAGCAAGCCTGTACATACTGTAAGTCGATGTACAACACCCCACGACTTGCGGGGAGGCGGAAATATGAAAAACGATCTTGTTGTTTGCTTAAACATCGACTAACCGCATGAATCGAAGCTAAAAGATAACTTACAACTAACATAGGAGTTCTAAACTACTATGTGAAGTGATTATACCTGTAGAACCGTGTCCTTCGTCTTTACGAACTCCACCTCCTCCTCGACCTTCTCCAAGTAGTAGACGATCCACCACGAGAGCTTTACTCCAAGCTTTGCCTCTAAACTTGAGGCAACTAGGTTTCTTTAAGTGCTAATCAAAGTACCTAGATGATATAGAGTGAGGGTTATGGATTAAGTAGCCTAACTAATCCTTGTACTCAACACATGAGAGGGGAGGATTAGGGTTTGAAGAGAGGAAGCTTGAGGAGAGAGAAGGTGAGAAGAATAATTGATATGAGAAAATGAGTTATCATAATATATATGAAGCATTAAGATTTATCAATAAAAGAAAATCAAATGATGAATAATCATGCTTCATAAATATCTAATGGTGATTCATTACCATGAGTCATTAAGCATTTATGATGCTTTAATGACATGGATGAATCACTCATATGACTCACTAATCTCATTCAATGTATATGCCACCTTAACCTCCTTAGTCACCATCTTCTAGAAGCTTCTCGCGCAATTACGAGAACGCCCCTCCTATCCGTGAAAACACGGAAAAACTTTAGACTGTATAAACCCAATAACCGGATACTAGCAACTGGCTTAAACCAAAGCCGACTAGTAAAAACTGTCCGAAAGTCGTACGTGCGTAAACACACGTATGCGTCCGAACACTTGTCGTAAAACCATACGACCTCTATATCGTTTCGCCTGAAGTAGGGAAACTCTCTGTGTGGGACTCTAGAGACTAGACTACTACGCTAGCAGTGGGTTTAACCACAGACCGCAAGCGGCATTAGCTGTACGTAACGGTCCCCAGGTAGATGTCGATAAGAAGGCCGATGAGGAAACCCATCCGAACTCCTACTGAGCCTGCTGTGACAATATCCATACAGTCCGGTCCGTTCGTCTAAGACTATCGCATATCGGGCCTAGGGGGGCGGCAAGCGTCAGTCCCCTAATAGCGGTATAAGTCGTGTCGGAGCGAAGCCCATTACACCCTGAGAAACTACTGGAACCTATCAGTAAATCTCGCTTGCCCTGGACAGGGACTTTGCATAATGGCTCTCTGACACAGCGCGATATCAACCCCCAATACCGGGAGAGACGAATCCTGTCTAACCGCCACTGCCTCCAAGTGCTCGGGACTGCACCCAACTGCTACCTGTTTGCACGACTCCTTTGAGCCGTGGTAGGGTAGCAATCTAAGAACAGTGGGACACACTCGAGGCAAAGTAGCAGTGTCAAGTCTGCAGACTATGCTGTACTCATGTCACCTGGGAACTGTTCACTGACGACTGTTATAAAACCAACCAACAGTTCCCTGTGAGTCCTGTCCGGTGTACCCGTAACCTAACGAGCACCTGCATACTATCTCCAGTACGACGTACTGACGGCTGTGGGACAGACCATCTCCCCAACTGGGATGAGAAGCATACACACTAGTCTACTCCGAAGTATCGATGCCCTGTCTCGATAATCCTACGACTAGGGACCTGAATAAGGATGTGCTTGTAGACTACCCAGCCCCCACTAGCGTGACTGCCATCACAACGCTGGTAGTCAAGCAAGATCCTAAGAGCTCTATCAATACGTATACTCACATATTAAGATAGAAAAACCAAGTAGCATACTACCATGTTTAGCAAGACTGTTATATACATGTGAATATCCCAAGCTTCCATTAAGTAATATACAAACTAGTATGATACAGTAATGGCCTTCTAGGGCATAAACACTAACAATCTCCCACTTGCACTAGGGCCATGTACTGGCGTGTCGAAGACCGATGATCTCGAGTAGCCTCTCGAACTGAATCTGAAGTAGGGCCTTAGTGAATGGATCAGCAATGTTATCCTCTGTATTTACTCTCTTTACCTCAATCTCCCGACGATCAACGATCTCCCTGATCAGGTGATACCGCCTTAAGATGTGTCTGGACTTCTGATGGGGCCTGGGTTCCTTCGCTAAAGCTATAGCGCCGTTGTTGTCGCAATACAGAGGTATTGGACCAACACTGGTTGGAACCACCTGAAGTTCTGTGAGGAACTTCTTCATCCAGACAGCTTCTTTTGCGGCATCGCAAGCAGCTATGTACTCCGCTTCCATTGTTGAGTCAGCAACGGTGTCCTGCTTGGAACTCTTCCAACAGACCGCCCCTCCATTGAGGGTAAAGGCATAACCCGACATGGACTTGGAGTCATCCTTGTCACTCTGGAAGCCGGAATCAGCATAGGCCTCCATCTTGAGGTCCTTTCCACCGTAAACCAAGAACATCTCCTTAGTCCTCCTCAGGTACTTGAGAATGTTCTTTACTGCTATCCAGTGATTCTCCCCTGGGTTTGCCAGAAACCGGCTTACAACGCTCAATGCGTATGCTACATCTGGTCTGGTACATAACATCGCATACATTATAGAGCCTACCGCAGAAGCGTAGGGTATAATCGACATGCGTTCCCTTTCCAAATCAGTCTTGGGAGACATCTCTTTGGAGAGGGTGATTCCGTGACAAGCCGGTAGGTTACCGCACTTAGAATCTTCCATACTGAATCTTTTCAATTTGGTATCTATGTACCTGGACTGTGAAAGTCCCAACATCCTCTTTGATCTATCACGATAGATCTGGATCCCCAGAATGTAGGTGGCTTCACCCTGGTCCTTCATGGAGAATTTCTGTGACAAGAATCTTTTGACTGACTGTAGCATAGGAATATCATTTCCTATTAGGAGAATGTCATCTACGTACAATACGAGGAATACAACAACTCTCCCTACAATCTTACTGTATATGTATGGTTCATCTGGATTCTTGATAAAGTCGAATTCTTTGACAGTATCATCAAAACAGATGTTCCAACTCCGCGATGCCTGCTTTAGTCCATAAATGGACTTAAGCAGCTTGCATACTTTACCGCTGCTCCCACTATGAATGAATCCCTCTGGCTGATCCATATAGACGCTCTCTTCTAAATTTCCATTTAGAAATACTGTCTTTACGTCCATCTGCCAGATCTCATAATCGTGGAAGGCAGCAATAGCAAGAAGGACCCGAATGGATTTCAGCATAGCCACTGGAGAAAAGGTTTCATCATAGTCCAAACCAGGTCTTTGACGGAAACCCTTTGCAACAAGTCTAGCCTTATAGGTTTCAACCTGTCCATCTACACCAATCTTCTTTCTGAAGATCCACTTGCATCCTACGGGTTTTACCCCATCTGGAGTAGTGTCCAAAGTCCATACCTTGTTAGTGTACATGGACTCCATTTCGGTCCGCATTGCATCCAGCCATTTTACCGAGTCGCCGCTCTGAATGGCTTGCTGGAAGCTAGTAGGGTCGTCATTATTAATGACGCAATCTTCTCGATCCCCGTCTATGAGAAAACCGTAGTATCTCTCGGGCGGATAAGACTGCCTACTACTTCTGCGGATAGGCGCTGGTATGTCCCTTTCTTCTGAAACATCTTGATCTACCAAACTTTCAGTATCGTCTTGTGGTTATGGAATTTCTTCCAGTTCTACTGCGCTCCCACACTTATGATTTTCTAAAAATTCAGTTTCTAAGAAGCGGGCATGACGAGAAACAAAAACCTTTTGTTCCTCTGCGTAGTAGAAGCAATATCCCATGGAGTTCTTTGGATATCGCACAAACTTACACTCTACTGAACGTGCCTCGAGCTTGTCCGGATGCAGCTTTTTTACAAAAGCTGGACATCCCCATGTCTTCAGGTACTGAAGATAGGGTTTCTTCCCACTCCACATCTGATATCGTGTGGTAGGCACAGTCTTGGTTGGAACCTTGTTCAAAAGATATGCCGCTGATTCTAGCGCATAACCCCAGAATAATCGCGGTAACTTAGCCTTACTCATCATGGAACGAACCATATCCAATAGGGTTCGATTCCTCCTTTCCGATACACCGTTGTGTTGTGGTGTGTATGGAGGAGTAAGCTGAGAGAGAATTCCTTTCTCTTTTAAGTAACCCAGGAACTCGGCACTTAAGTATTCACCACCTCGATCAGATCTCAGTGTCTTAATACTTTTGCCTGTTTGGTTTTCCATTTCATTCTTGTATTCCTGGAATTTCTCAAAGGCCTCGTATTTATGTTTCATCAAGAAGACATGTCCATACCTAGAGAAATCATCCGTAAAAGTAATGAAGTAGGAATAACCACCTCGCGGATGTGTAGACATTGGACCGCACACGTCACTGTGTACGAGTCCTAAGAGCTCGCTCGCTCTTACTCCGTGTCCAGTAAACGGAGTCTTTGTCATCTTTCCCATGAGACAAGATTCACAAGTGGCATAAGATTGATATTCGAACGAATTCAAATATCCTTCTCTATGTAACTTCGTTAATCGTGTTTCATTGATGTGACCTAGTCTACAATGCCATAAGAAAGCCTGATTCATTTCTGGAGACTTTCTTTTAAGTGTGTTCTGGACATTGAAAACCTGAGCTTGATTCAATACGTATATACCGTCATCTAATGTACCGGACCCAATCAGAACTTGATTTAGGTGGATGCGAACTACATCGCTTACGAATGTAAAGTCATATCCCTCGCTTGAAAGTGAGGACACTGATATGATATTACAAGTCAAACTAGGTACATACAGACAGTTACGTAGAATCAATATCTGCCCACTTGTCAAACCTAGGCGATATTCTCCCACAGATTCAGCGTCCACGCTCATTCTGTTTGCAACTCTGAGAGACAAATCTCCCATCCTTATAACTTTACGGTTTCTCAAAGCATGTAACGAATTATAGATATGAGATCCTGCTCCGGTATCTAGTACCCAGGAAGTAGAGTTAATTGACTAACAGTTCTCAATTACAAACACACTTGAGGCTGAAGCCACAACATGCTTCATATTCTGGCTACTGGCTTCCAAAGCCTTGCAATCTTTCTGCCAATGTCCGTTCCCATAACAATAGGAACGTCCCTCCTTGCCTTCACCAAGTCCCGAAGCTTTTGCTCTTCCCTTTCCTCCTACTTTACTGACACTGTATATCGGCTTTGTAGAGGTCTTCTTCTTTTCATCCTTTGCTTTCGCCCTGGATGTAGAAGAAGAAGGTCCCCCATTAAGCAGAGCTTGTGTCTCCCTGGTTTCTTTCAGAGTATAAGTAGAGGGTAGGGACTGTGGAAATAAGTCAGCATATGACCTGTTTCCCAACGTGGTCTCCAGGTCCTTGAGCTCATCAATATAGCTAGTCATTGTAAGGACGTCGTCCCTTATAGATGACCCGTCAGCCGACCTCGCTTGAATTAATTCGTTCGAGGCCTCATATCTTGCGATATGAGATTTCTCTCCATATAAATCTTTGTTATGGAGAAAGATGGAAGCAGAGTCCATCTTCTCGTGCTGCTTCTGGTTTATACCATCAACTGAAGCCAACATGAGGCACTTGGCCTTCGCTTTATCCTTTTCCTTTGTCTGACGGATATCCATATCCGCGATGGTGGAAACTGGACCTGGGACGGCGGGATCTTGAGTAGTAATAGGGTGGTCCAACTTGTCATAGGCAATGGTCATCTGGACAGACCTTAGCCAGTCATATAAGTTAGATTCAGTCAACTTGTTATCTAGATGTATCTAGTCATGGTCACAAGGTCGCTGCAATGAGAGAGAGAGAAGAAAACACTTTAGCATGATGCTCTTGCAAGTTTAGATTGGTTTTTAATTTATCTAAACTGGATGGCTCCCACTGTTTCTCGAATCCTTCCTCAAACCATAAAAGAAGAATTAACCGTTCAGCCAGGCTAGTGTCGATACTTCGAGGGAGGTTTTCCAACGCTTTCGCGAAGTTCCTTAATTAAAGAACCTCTTTTCTCTGGGGGCGTAACCCCGCTGACACCTTTCTTGACACCTACTTGGTTTATAGCATTGATCGTTAAGTGACGAATCTCCTGATAAGTAGCATATACTCACAGTAGGATCAGGATCCAAATATCATCGTATGATAATGTTGAAGGAATCCTACCAACATTCATCAAACTCCAAATGGTATGCATCTCTTTGCAAATTTCAGTTTCTTTAGAAATTCCCGATATATATTTTTGCCCCATGTTCTTATGACCTTGACGAAAGCCAACAAATCATAAAACACATGTCAAGTTCTGCCCATCATTATCTTGTTAATTTGAACCCACCCGTATATACCCTTGACGAAAGCCAACAAGGTTATACAACTGTCCCAAACCAACTCATCTATCTATGCAACAAATGAATTCCCCAGCAGCTACCAAACACTATGCCTTGACGAAAGCCAACAAACATAGCTTGAATACTACTGACCATCCATAAGAAATGACGGAGGGCTACGACTGGTTTTGGCGAAACCGTGAACGTAGTGAACTTGATATAATCGAAGGAACCTGATAGCTTTTTAAAAGGAGTGGTTAAAGCTCCGCAATTAAAAATTCTGCTCTTTTAAAATAACCGAGTGGTTTCTTTTAAATTGTTCCAACAATTCAACTTTTGTTTTATTTTCTTTGCATTATAAATAATGTGTCCCATCATTAACCTATCATTGCAGAAAACAACGAAAATACAACGTCCTCTTATGCCATCCGCATTCGCCACGGGGTCCCGTCATCACCCGTTTGGTTACTTAACTAACGACAGAGCGGGGGCTGGGCTAGCGCGGGTGTAAAACATAAATGACGTCTAAATAGCTATCATATATAGATATTGTACATTCGTCAGACGGAATAATAGGCATTCCAGATCTCATATGAACCTTTTTGGATTTGCAAGCAATCCGTGTTTGTTTAGAGCCTGCAACAAAAGACGGATTACACAGTTGTGATGAATAGCCATTACCCTACCCTAGACCCCTACGGGTACGGCAAACTACCCGCCAAATACCCGAAGTGAAGCGGTCTCCCTCAACAAAGTGAGTAGGTCACTAAACACTTCAAAGTACCCGGTAGTTTGTGCACCCCACCTTGGGTCTACCCTAGGAGCAAAACCAGTAAAATGAAATAATACAACGGTGGCTACAACCGCAACCTGGATGTGCCCCGCAAAATAATATTACAACATATTACAATTACATCGAATGAATTAAAATAATAACCCATCACAAACCCCGGCTAAACATCACAACAGTCTAATACAGTTCACATCCACAAATAGTAAAAACCATTACAGAAATGTGCAACTCTCTGCCAACCGACATACTAGCAGTTAGGGGAGGTTTACGAACACATTATACAAACACAGATATAATCAAATTAGCAAACATCGCAAAATTTCGATCGAGAAAAACACTATAGATTCTACTCCAATACTTCTCTGTGCACCTGAGACTTGAGTAGAAAACTAAACATCCAGAAATATCACTGTTAACACCAGAAAGTCACTGAAGAAATTTGGGCCGACTCGGCCCTAACTCGGCCGCGGATCCGCGTCGGATCACATGGATCCGCCGCGGTTCCGCGGCAAGTTAGCCGAGTTACGCGACCAAATTTCTTGAGTACCCCTATAATTTCCTGCTTGTTATTCTGCAGGTCCCAGAAAAATTTTTAGGGCCTGTTTAAATTTCGACAGAAACTGTGTAAAACGATGATCTTTCCGGTTCCTTTTTGCGTTCGAAATACTAAAGACTTTGCTAATGAGTTAATTATAGTTTAGCGAGGCTTTAATACCACTGTAAGTCGATGTACAACACCCCACGATTTGCGGGGAGGCGGAAATATGAAAAACGATCTTGTTGTTTGCTTAAACATCGACTAACCGCATGAATCGAAGCTAAACAATAACAAACAACTAACATAGGAGTTCTAAACTACTATGTGAAGTGATTATACCTGTAGAACCGTGTCCTTCGTCTTTACGAACTCCACCTCCTCCTCGACCTTCTCCAAGTAGTAGACGATCCGCCACGAGAGCTTTACTCCAAGCTTTGCCTCTAAACTTGAGGCAACTAGGTTTCTTTAAGTGCTAATCAAAGTACCTAGATGATATAGAGTGAGGGTTATGGATTAAGTAGTCTAACTAATCCTTGTACTCAACACATGAGAGGGGAGGATTAGGGTTTGAAGAGAGGAAGCTTGAGGAGAGAGAAGGTGAGAAGAATAATTGATATGAGAAAATGAGTTATCATAATATATATGAAGCATTAAGATTTATCAATAAAAGAAAATCAAATGATGAATAATCATGCTTCATAAATATCTAATGGTGATTCATTACCATAAATTATTAAGCATTTATGATGCTTTAATGATATGGATGAATCACTCATATGACTCACTAATCTCATTCAATGTATATGCCACCTTAACCTCCTTAGTCACCATCTTCTAGAAGCTTCTCGCGCAATTACGAGAACGCCCCTCCTATCCGTGAAAACACGGAAAAACTTTAGACTGTATAAATCCAATAACCGGATACTAGCAACTGGCTTAAACTAAAGCCGACTAGTAAAAACTGTCCGAAAGTCGTACGTGCGTAAACACACGTATGCGTCCGAACCCTTGTCGTAAAACCATACGACCTCTATATCGTTTCGCCTGAAGTAGGGAAACTCTCTGTGTGGGACTCTAGAGACTCGACTACTACGCTGGCAGTGGGTTTAACCACAGACCGATAGCGGCACTAGCTGTACGTAACAGTCCCCAGGTAGATGTCGATAAGAAAGCCGATGAGGAAACCCATCCGAACTCCTACTGAGCCTGCTGTGACAATCTCCATACAGTCCGGTCCGTTCTTCTAAGACTATCGCATATCGGGCCTAGGGGGCGGCAAGCGTCAGTCCCGTAATAGCGGTATAAGTCGTGTCGGAGCGAAGCCCATTACACCCTGAGAAACTACTGGAACCATCAGTAAATCTCGCTTGCCCTGGCCAGGGACTTTGCGTAATGGCTCTCTGACACAGCGCGATATCAACCCCCAATACCGGGAGAGACGAATCCTGTCTAACCGCTACTGCATCCAAGTGCTCGGGACTGCACCTAACTGCTACCTGTTTGCACGACTCCTTTGAGCCGTGGTAGGGTAGCAATCTAAGAACGGTGGGACACACTCGAGGCGAAGTAGCAGTGTCAAGTCTGCGGACTATGCTGTACTCATGTCACCTGGGAACTGTTCACTGGCGACTGGTATAAAACCAACCAACAGTTCCTTGTGAGTCATGTCCGGTGTACCCGTCACCTAACGAGCACCTGTATACTATCTCCAGTACGACGTACTGACGGCTGTGGGACAGACCATCTCCCCAAATGGGATGAGAAGCGTACACACTAGTCTACTCCGGAGTATCGATGCCCTGTCTCGATAATCCTACGACTAGGGACCTGAATAAGGATGTGCTTGTAGACTACCCAGCCCCCACTAGTGTGACTGCCATCACAACGCTGGTAGTCAAGCAAGATCCTAAGAGCACTATCAATACGTATACTCACATATTAAGATAGAAAAACCAAGTAGCATACTACCATGTTTAGCAAGACTGTTATATACATGTGAATATCCCAAGCTTCCATTAAGTAATATACAAACTAGTATGATACAGTAATGGCCTTCTAGGGCATGAACACTAACACATACTCCTGTGAATCCAATCAGTAACACTACCGTACAGTCCGGTCTCTTCGTCTAATATGTCACATATCGAGTCTAGTGGTTGTAAACGTCAGACCCCAGTAACCGATATGTCGTGTCGATATGAGGCTCATAACAGGTCGAGAAACTACTGATAACACTTACCAGTAGATCTCCATATCAGCCCTAGCCAGGGACTTCCAGTTATATCCAATCGAACACAGCGCAACATCAACCCTGAATACCGGGAGAGACGAAACCCCTCTTGTCGCTCATTACCTCCATGTGATTCGGGACTGCACCCAAAAGCCACCGTTTTGCACGTTCTCATGAACGTGCTAAGGTGGAAATCAAAGTACAGTGGGAATCACAGAAACTTTATGACGATCTCGGGTCTACAGACTAACCTGTACCAATGTCACGAGAAAACCGCTATCTGACGATAGGTATAATACCATCTAGGAGTTCTCGGCAAGTCCGTTCAGTGTACCCAGTCTCCACTGAGCACCTGTATACCATCTTTGATGTCAAACACCAATGGATGTAGGATCATCCATCGCCCATCATATGAGTCAATATGCGTATACGCTAGTCTACTTTGGAGTATCGATGCCCTGTCTCGATACACCCTCGACTAGGAATGGTTATAGGATGTACTCTTGGAATACCCTGGCCCCAATAGTATGAACTGCATCATAGTCCTAGTAGTCAAGTACATATCCTAAGGGCTTTATCAACATGTGAGAGAAAGACAGTAAACCAATACAAGTCAACATGTTTAGACAAAGTGAAACCAGATAGCATACTATCATATTGAGCAAGAAAGTCCTCTCTACATATATCTAAGCATCCATTATAATATACATCATATGTACAACAATGGCCTCTAGGGCATAAACATAACTAACAATCTCCCACTTGCACTAAGGCCAGCTGTTGTAGTATCTCATACCCAACATCCCGAAGAGTCTCTTAAATTGTATCTGGGGTATGGCCTTCGTGAGTGGATCCACAGTGTTGTCCTTCGTGTCAACTCTCCTGACCTCGATCTCGCGACGATCAACTATCTCCCAGATCAGGTGATACCGCCTCAGAATATGCCTGGATCTCTGATGGGACTGGAGTTCCTTAGCCCAAGCCACAGCTCCATTGTTATCACAATACAAAGGTATTGGATGCTCAATGGACGGAACCTCTCCAAGTTCGTTTATGAACTTCTTCATCCAGACAGCCTCTTTGGCAGCATCGTTGGCAGCGATGTATTCAGCCTCCATCGTCGAGTCTGCCATGATTTCCTGTTTGGAACTCTTCCAACAAACTTCCCCATCATTAATAGTAAAGCCAAATCCCAAGTGCGACTTAGAGTTGTCCTTATCACTTTGGAAGCTCGAATCGGTAAAGGACTCCACCTGAAGTTCTCCGTTACCATACACCAAGAACATCTCTTTAGTCCTTCTCAGGTACTTGAGAATGTTCTTCACAGCTGTCCAGTGACTCTGTCACGACCCGAAAGTACGGAACATGACCGGCACTTAGGCTACGAACGTCTCAAGGCGTACGTGCTCTAAGTAAGCCGAGCCCAGAAATCCAAACCAAGAAAAGTAGTGGAGTGAAGGAAAAACCATATGTAAATCAACCAGTTTGCAACATAATATACAACGCCTAAAGGCGAGGATCACAACAGAAAAGGGAACTCAACAGCATGAAATCCAGAGAAATATAACGTACGACTCTAAGTTCGAAAGAATAAACACCACGGGTCTCTATCTCAAATAAGTACATGTTTGGATGATGGAACTTCTAGATACAACTGAAATATAATATACAAAGTATAATGATGGGTATGATACAAATAACCTACCTACTAGCAAGTCACCTGAAGAAGCTGTGCCCGTAAAGCCGTAATGGAACCCGTACGGCAACACCTGCAAGAAACTGGGGCACAACGGGGGTGAGTTGCCAACTCGTGAATAGAAACACATCTACGAACAGAAAATCGCATGTATGACGCAATCCTAGGTCATACGATCAAAATATATAATCCTCAAATATATAACCAGCATTCTATAACAATGACTAGGGTAAATATCCAACCCAAAAGTAATCCCATATGCCCGTGTCAGTGCATCATGTGGCAATATAACATATGGATGATGTATGAATGCATGAAAAGTATGACCAATGTAATCAAAGTCTGTATGTGATCAATGTCTGTATATAGGTGGATCCCGTCCACGTGTCATCCAATGACAATAAGCATCATGCATGTACATGTGAGGATATAGTCAACATCATGGAAAACATCATGAAACCTGTGCCCAGCATCGGCGCAAAACATAGCCTCAATCTCAATACCTCAATGCCTCTGATAAGTTTCATTATCTAGGGCGCCGTCAATCCAGACCGGCCCCTACCATCAATCTAAAGACCATGACGGTATCCTCCGGATATCCGACGCGTCGGGTAAAATCACCGGTCGGTAGTGCTTCCCTGCCAGGTTCAACGCCATCTCATGCGATCTTCTTGCCCCGGGGTACCGCACCGGGCCCACCATGTACCCGCAATCGGTCTCATCCGCCTCCTCGAATCGGGTTTCACATGTCGCTCTCAGCACCGAGAAAACACATGGTGGACGCACTGAAATATCATATCAGGGGTAACCGGGTTTTTACAACAATTACATAATCTCTTTGAAATACCCACGGTTCCCAAATCCAGAAATATCAAAGAACAACATATCTCAATGCGCATAATCAGAAAACATGATGTATGTGACATATCAATGAAGTGCAAGTATAACAGTATATCATGCAACGTGAAATAATAATATGCACATACAAGGGTCATATCCTGCAACAATAATACTACTGTGTAGTGACATGGCAATTACCGATGAAGATGTGTATGAACTGGCAAGTGAGTGTACGTGGTACATACGCATCATCGGTAATGGTGCTGGTGTCCTAACAGCATAATATCAACAATATAATATAAATCATAATAAGTATGCGATGCAGACCAACAAGAATAATATGCGGGAGCTGAATACCAAATACAATGATAGCTAAACTGCATCTAATGTAATAAGAGTCATATAGCTACACCACTATAAGGCTGAGCTAAAGCTAACAGTAGGTAAAGGAAACCGCCTAACCTCTGAGTCGATACATATATATATATATAGTCGGTGATCCCGCCTTATCATATCACATCCGATACCATATCTCTATAATCGGTTATTCCCAAGTCAAGAGGGCGGATCAAACATCAATTTACAGCTCGTACATAAATCCGTCGTACGGCATCCCTAAATCTGGGTACGGGTCAATATCACATTCGTCCTATCATTCATCTAGTATTCTCTATATCAAATATCATAATCTGGGTACTGACCTACGTCTAGTACAAAGCTAATATCATCACTATCATCTTGATCTGACTACTGATCAACAGTCTCGTATGAATCGATATCATCATCACAAATCGTCATAAGGAGTAAACATCGCCAAATGCGGCCTATCATACTAATCTTGTCATATCATATCATGTCACATCTCGTAACGTACTCACATGTCGACCATTTTGTATATATCACTATTCCTATGGCATCATCATCCCAAAAATCTACTAAAGCATCAAGACATATCTCAAATATGAATTATACCATATCACCGACATCATAATCTCGGATCAAATATCATCGACTCATCTCAAACCCAAGTATCATCCCCAAATCCGTATGTGAACACATAGTCCCATACCCGTGTGAACGCATAACTATAGAATCCCATAACTACATATGAAATAAGGATCTATGAAAGTATGTATGTGTGTATATGTATGTATAGTGCACCCACTACCTTAGGGTTTCGTAACCTTTTATCAATCCAACACGGTTATATCCATCTTAACATTAATATTGATCGCAAAAAAACATATATTAAATGTAAGTGTGTATACGCATCCGTATACATCACGACGAATTGCGGGGGTGCTATACGCTATCCACCCGACTTCTCCCCGTAGATATAAATCTACTCGCCTTTCTTTATGCGTGCCGGTACCGATGTCGCCATTTGCATCTCCAATGCTTCGACGCCACGTAGGGTACCTACAAGGATATCACACGCTAAAACACATGAAAACCATGTCGGAAACCAAAATGGTACGCGCTACGCTCATAGGTAAAAACCTGTAGCCTTGCGTGCAAACACGACCAATATCCCACTGCCGCCGGCGTTCAAATGCCACCCGACAGAAATGAATCATCGAATACCAAAATCCATACGAAAACAAGTCGTAAATCATGCGCCAACTCAAGAAAATCAACCCAGAATCTATCCTGGTTGGAACCAGACAAAACTAGACATACCAGGGGTCAAGTTTACATGAAATAGAGCCGTGCACGCAAAAAGAGGGGGTTTCCTCCTGCTCTGGACGCAAATTGCGGCCAGTAGGAATATATCTGCGGCCTGGTATGGGTGTTGGGGGCTAGGGCTTTGTGGGATGGTTCCAGGATGCCTACACAGCTTACTGCCAAGTCAATTTTATTTTAGGAGGTCTCGGGTTGAAGCAGATACCAGAAAGGTCACAAAATCGACAAAATCGCTAAAATACGCCAAGTATAACAATTCTGGTAACCAACTGGAAATCTGGGGCAATCTTGGTTACACTGGTCTCAAATACACCTAATAAGGTTATACCAACCATCAAAACCAACACTTGGTCAAGTCTCACTCAAATTTGCCTAAACTAGCACTAATCCACATAATAACACTAAGTTTTCAGCTAAACAACTATGACTTAGCAAGATAGGAGTTGGGTTGCAAGATTATACCTCAAGGGATCTTAGATGAAGGAGAAGGAAAGGAGGAAGGAGGAAGGGCTGTTGCTGGACTGCTGCTACAGCTGCTGGTGTTGCTTTTGCAGCTGATGTTGTTCCTGTTCTCTTGCTGAAACTGCCGCAGGAATTGTTGTGGTGGTTTTGTGGTTGGGATCTGGTTGTTGTTTTGGTTGCTACTGTTGTATTGGTGTTGTGTTGTTGTGGTTTTGGTGTGGGTATGGTGGTGTGGTGATATTGTAATAATGCCAGGGGCTGATTCCTGAGCTGAAGCTGCTTTGGGCTGCTGCTGCTTGCAACTTCTCCCTTTTCTCTTCCTCTGTTGCTGTTGCAGCAGCTTGGTGGCTTATGATGTTGGGTGTTGCAGGAGTTATAATGTTTTTGTGGCTGATGTAGCTATTGATGTGAGGGAATAGGGGCTGATGTGGTGTTGCAGCTGATGTGATAAAAAGTGGGGCTCAAATGTGCTGATGGGGGGGGCTGATGTAGCTGATGTTGCAGCTTGTAGCAGCAGCTAGGGTGGCTGGTGTGTGGGTGTAGGGTGCTGATGCAGCTGCTGCTGGTGTTTGCAAAGGTGTGATGTGTGAGAGTGAGTGATGTGAGGAAAGATGTGATAAATGAGAGGGAATGGTATGAGTGAGAGGGGGTGTGAAGAGCACAAAGGGTAATAAAGAATGATATGGATCATGGCACACCCTAGCCACCTCTCTCTCTCTCTCTCTCGTAACACATGTTAGCACCCACAAGCCATCATGGCTCACTCTCTTCCTACACAAGGTCAACTAACCCTAATCCCCCTTAGACAAGGCCAAATCGCTTAGGTTAAAACTAATTAACCTAACCAAATGGTTCAACCCACCATGGTCATCTAAGCATGGTTCAACCCTAGGTTACCATGACCAAAACATGAAACAAGTGGAAAATGTTATGTGCACAATTTGCACAAAAATCCAAAAATCCAATTATCGATTTTTGATCGCGGTTAACACTAAAGTCGCGTATAATTCATCATAAAAACTATAAAAT
Organism: Agapanthus africanus; assembly: GCA_030015575.1. Classification (NCBI taxonomy): domain Eukaryota; kingdom Viridiplantae; phylum Streptophyta; class Magnoliopsida; order Asparagales; family Amaryllidaceae; genus Agapanthus; species Agapanthus africanus. The sequence goes on along the minus strand of JASDDO010000014.1, from coordinate 455,816,869 downwards.
GGCATATCTCCACAAAATAACCTATTTTCGAATTTCCAAAATTTTCTCCGGAATTTTCACCATTTATCGGTATCTAATTATACCGACTATTAAAATATTCATTAAAAATTAATATTAAATTATGGCAATTCCCAAAATAATATTTTATTTTTTTTGAAATGTTACAGTCTTCCCCCTGATTGATTAGAAATTCGAGACTGTGTAGTGTGTATCAACTCAAATGATCCTTGATAATGGTTTCATTTGATCGATAAGAGTTTCTCGTTGCGTCGGTAATAAAATTCAAAATCAAAGAATTATATTTGACCGCAATCAATTACGGTGTCGGATGTAGATTGTAAGTGAGTGCGGATCGTTGACAGGGATTGTGCGATTCGTTTTTATATTTGATTTGTTTGAATTGAAAAGTTAATCGAAAAGAAAAGAAAACATGATTCAAGATTTTATCGATTGTTTCAAGTGTCACTATTCTAATCAAGAATCAAGAAAATGATAAGCAATCGAGAATTGGGTTTCGATGATATTTCCAACCAAAATGTCAAGAATCTAAATGAGGCTCGTAGGAATCGATCGGATCTATAGACGTGATGTAATCTCAAGATATCGTGTTCTTGTCCTTCAAAGGATTGATACTAGATCGATGATGATCGACGAGAGTTAGGGCTTCTTCGTGAAACTAGGGTTTCATCATTTAACCCTTGTTCTTTCGTCGATATTATTCACATTCTAGCCTCTAGTAATTTCAAGAAACGATCGTAACTTCCCAATTTCGAGCGATATCAATCTAGAAAGCATCGCAACGAAATGGGTCGTCGGTTCTTGAACTTGCTAGGGTTTACAAAACTCGTAGGAATCAAGAATCGTTTTCAGATATATTAAATCATCATTCTATTAATCGTCTCGTCTCCTCGACGAGCGGAGTATTACTCAAACATCACAACAAGAACTACAACTAGAAATTGAGATCGAATCATGATGCAAGAATTTAAAGAAAACAAGATAAAAGAATATCACCTTTTATTTATATCAACAATTTGATTACAGTCGCTCAAGAACTACAAGAGGATGAACTAAATTATCGATCTGGCGTCGCTTTTCTCCGTGAGTCATGGATCGGCTTGGACCACTTGCTCTGTTGAAGATCGGCTCCGCTCATAAAAGGTTGCAAGGCTTCTTGCTTGATGGGGTACTCGGGATCTTGGCTTTTGATTGGAATTAGGGTTAGGGTTTCACATAAGCCTTGTCACTAGACTTGTGGAAGAAGAAGATGAAGAAAGAGAGTGAATGGATCAATCAATTTCAATGAATGAATTGAATTCCAAGAGATTATTTTTTTACAAGTGAGCCTAGAGTCTTATTTATAGATCTCCCAAACCCTAGGCCTTGAGTTTGAAATAGCAGCTCCCTCCAAAAGTTTGTTGAAAGACTTCTAGAAGTAGTTAGTTAGGCGTAGCTTAAGGTTTAAGCTAGGGTTTAGGGAGAAGTTTCTAGAATACAAGGCTAGTTTAGGGTAGATCCCAAAGCTTGTTGATCTGGCAGAAGGTTCTGGGGTCTTCTGGAAAATGTAGTATCTTTCTGAAGTGTGGAGACTGAAGGAGGAATTATGGTGCAAAGCAGAGCAGGAGATGTGTCATGTTGACCGCGGAACCGCGGCACAGGGTGGCTTAGGCCGCGGTTCCGCGGCCAAGTTGGTTCTTTGGGGCTTCAAACTTCATGTGCTGCCTTTTACTGTATTCTTTAGTATTCTCTGATATGTTTAATCTCTGCATGCACTTTAGATCAATACCAGATTCCAAATCCTTGAGTTGACTTATCTTTTAGCAGTGTTGTCCTGTAAATTTTGACCGATCTTCTGATTTTCCTGCACGGACTTCGAAACACGGGTTGCGATATATAGAAATGATGCCATGCTATGAAATGCAGTCAATTTCCCTAGAAATGCCGGTTTTAAGTCTAACACATGTAATCTGATATTTTGCGACAGATTTGCTAATATGTGAAATATGAATGCCGAACACTTCTATATGAATGCAAATGATGAGGAAATTGCCGGCTAAAAGAGGCAATATTTTCGACTAATCAAATTCCCCCAAACTTAATTTCGATCGTCTCGAGCGGACTTTTTTTATTAAAAGGAGAAGGAGAAAATAAAGAAAGAGAAAAACTAACTAGCATACTTTCGTAGGCAACACGATTGCACTGAGCACGTGCAACAAGCCTTTAAACCTCTAGGTGTCCCTAGTAGGAGGAGTGTTGTCTCCTGAGGGTTTTCAGCGGATTGCACCCACAAAATCAAATAATAAAAGAAAGATCATGAATATTACATTTAAAGACAAGAATTGTAAAAGAAAAGCCTTGAAAATTAGGGTTTCCAACTAAGCTAGCATTACGGTTGTCATGAGCCCTATCTTAATAGTCATGAAAAGATGTTAGAAATCACGTCCTCCCTCAATAAAACATCGTCTTATTCTTCATTCCTATCTTTCTTCCAAACATCGATCATATAACCCTGTGTGTGTGTAAAGGACATCCTTACACCCGGATAATTCAATTCAAGCTATCATACTCTTGCCCATCAGCCTCAGTACTTTTTAATTAATGAATATTTAGATGAGATTGCTCACACACTTTCATGCGGCCGTTAATACTTCTTGAGGTACTAACCGACCGATTACTCCTGTGCTTGCTTACTTGGTGTATTTTCCTCGTCTTGCACCACCTCAGGCATAGCAGTGACTCCCAGACCAGTTGGCCTTAGGGCACTAGGTGAAGAAGCACCCTCGCTATACATTTTTATTTCCCTTGGTGATAACAAAACCAGTGTCCATTTTTCTCACCACTTTATATTTTTTATTCACTTTTTTCTTTTTATTTCCTTCATACATCGGCTTTAAGACAAGAGCATTTCAAGGTATCCTTTACTATCACAGGCTTCAAGACGTGTGTAAGTGCGAATAACAAGGTATCAACTTTCAAAATGTTTGGCTTCCAGAATAGAAACTAATTTTCAGACTTATTTTTATCCTCAGATTAGTGACGTCTTTCATCTTACTAACCCTTGGGACAACGGCTCATAACTACTTATTACTAGTTCGTAAAAGAAAACTCCTAATTTTCTTGGTTTTCTTAAATTTTTCTAATCTCATGGATGTAATTTTTCACTATCTAAACTTTTATTATCTTATTTATGTACAAAAAATGTTTAAATATTAAAATATTTTTATATTTTGAAAATTTTAAATTTTTATGGATTTTGAAAATTTTTAAATTTGTATAAGTTTTTAAAGAAATGTTTTGTGCTTATGCAAATGATATGCAAATGATGCAAAAATGAGCACAAACCTCCCCCAAACATGTTTTCAACAGTGTCCTCACTGTTGCCAACAGCTATATCTACAAAACCTGTAAGTCTGGGAGGAATTATTAGTGGGGGAAAAATATATAAGTGAATAACTTCCCCCAAACTTATTCTTTTCACTCACCTCCATTCAAAAAATGATGCAATGATATACTGGACATGAAGGTGAGACGGAGGAATTTTAATCCAAATAAACTGGCTCTTGTAAGAACAAGAGCTCCTTCGTGGGGTCAGTGGAAAAATACGGCTTTAGTCTATGTCCATTCACTTTGAAAAAGGTTCCGTTTTTTATATTTTCTACTTCTACTGCCCCGTGCGGGTATACAGACCGCACAACAAAAGGTCCCTTCCACCGAGATCGGAGCTTACCCGCGTGAAGGTGTAGTCGTGAATCATAAAGAAGGACTTGTTGACCAGGTGAAAATGTTTTCCTCAAAATGTTTTTATCGTGAAAAACCTTGGTCCTATTCTTTATGATTACAGCGTTATCATAAGCTTCATCGCGGAGTTCGCTTAGCTCATTAAGTTGCAGCTTCCGAAAGTTGCAAGCTTGGTTTAGATCAAAATTTATTTCCTTAATAGCCTACAATGCTTTATGCTCTATCTCGACAGGTAAGTGACATGCTTTTCCAAACACTATCCTATATGGAGATATCCCTGGGTCAGTTTTAAATGCAGTTCGGAATGCCCAAAGAGCATCCGTCAGTTTGGTCAACCGGTCTTTTCTATTTTTAGCAATAGTCTTCTCCAGGATAAGTTTGATTTGTCTGTTTGAGATTTCATCCTGCCCTCTTGTTTGGGGATGATAGGGTGTAGAAAGTCGGTGGTTGATTGAGTATTTCCGCATCAAAGTCTCGAAAGACCTGTTGCAGAAATGTGTCCCATTATCGCTAATAATAGCGCGTGGGTGTCCAAATCGCGAGAAGATATTCTCTTTTAAGAACTTAATGACAACTTTCTTGTCATTAGTGCGACATAGAATGGCTTCTACCCACTTTGAGACATAATCAACTGCCAGCAGTATGTACAAATTTCCAAAGGAGTTGGGAAAGGGACCCATAAAATCAATGCCCCAAACATCGAATATTTCAACAACCAGAATAGGTTCCTGAGGCATTTCATTCCTCTGGGAGATTCTACCCGTATACAGACATTATGTGCAGGTTTTGCAATGGTCAAATGCGTCCTTGAATTAGGTCGGCCAATAAAATCCACATTGCAAAACCTTCTCCGCCGTCTTTTTAGGACCAAAGTGACCCCCACAGGCCTGATCATGACAAAAAGAAAGAACACTCTTGAAGTCTTCTTTCGGGACACACCGACGGATGATCTGATCAGGACAATACTTAAACAAATATGGATCGTCCCAGTAAAAGTGTTTTACTTAGGAAAGAAAACGGTATTTGTCCTGTTTTGACCAATCGCTGGGTATAAGTCCCGTGACAAGATAGTTCACAATATCCCTGAACCATGGTTCATTGGATACGCTCAAGAGTTGTTCATCAGGAAACGAATCATTGATCGGCAGGGTCACAGGGGAAGAAGAGATGCGTGAAAGATGGTCAGCTACTACGTTTTCACATCCTTTCTTATCTTTGATAACAAGATCGAATTCTTGTAACAGAAGGATCCAACATATTAGTCGACCTTTTGCATCTTTCTTCGCCAGAAGATGTTTTAAAGCGGAATGGTCAGTATACACAATTATAGGTGAGCCAATTAAGTAAGGCCTGAATTTTTCTAATGCAAATACAACCGCTAAAAGTTCTTTTTCTGTGGTTGTATAATTGATTTGAGCATCATTCAGGGTCTTACTTGCATAGTATATCACGTGTGGCATCTTTTTGATGTGTTGTCCTAAGACTGCACCTACTGCAAAGTCGGATGCGTCACACATCAGCTCAAAGGGGTAGTCCCAGTTTGGTGATGATAAAACGGGGGCTGAAGTGAGTGAGTGTTTAAGTGAGTCGAAAGCTGTCTCGCAGTCCGAGTCAAAATAGAAGGTCGTATCCTTGGCCAGGAGAAGAGTTAAAGGTCTAGCAATTTTGCTAAAGGCCTTAATGAATCTCCTATAAAAGCCCACGTGGCCAAGGAAAGATCGAATATCTTTGACGCTTTTGGGATGAGGGAGGTTTTGAATGACATCTATCTTAGCTCTGTCAACCTCAATGCCTTTCTGTGAAATGACATGTCCAAGTACAATTCCTTCTTGGACCATGAAATGGCATTTTTCCCAGTTCAAAGCCAAGTTCTTCTCTTTGCAACGAGTAAGAACAGCGTCAAGATTCGCAAGGCAATCAGAAAAAGAGTCTCCAAAAATCGAGAAGTCGTCCATAAAAATCTCCAGGAAATTCTCTACCATATCAAAGAATATCCCCATCATACACCGCTGAAAGGTAGCGGGAGCATTGCATAACCAAAAGGGCATGCGACTGTAAGCAAAGGTACCAAAAGGACAAGTAAAAGTGGTTTTATCTTGATCCTTTTTGGAGATGGGGACCTGATTATAGCCTGAGTATCCGTCCATAAAACAATAATACTCTCGTCCTGCTAAGCGTTCCAGCATTTGATCAATGAATGGTAGAGGAAAGTGGTCTTTCCTCGTGGCAGCATTGAGTTTTCTATAATCGATACATTCACGCCACCCAGTTTGGGCGCGTATCTGAATCAACTCATTTGCCTCATTGGTTATAACAGTGATGCCGGATTTCTTAGGGACGACATGTATAGGACTCACCCATTGGCTATCGGAGATGGGGTATATAATACCATTATCTAAGCATTTGACGATCTCTTTCATCACAGCTTCCTTCATGACGGGATTCAACCGTCTCTGTGGTTCTCGGGTTGGTCTGGCATCATCCATCACATGTATATGATGTTCAACTATCAAGGGGCTAATCCCTTTGATGTCCGCCATACTCCAACCAAACGCCTCTTTGTTAGATCTCAATACCGATAAAAGTGCATTCTCTTGCTCTAATGCTAGAGAAGCGGATATTATAACCGGTAAAGACTCAGAGCCTATGAAAGATACAGACTCGGGTGGAGAAAAGTCAGGAGTGCAGGACTCAAGTTTAGAAAAAGTGTCCTCACTAAGATCTTGTGTGAAATCAAACAGAGATGTGGTAATGTCATCGAGATCAGTAAAGCAAAGTTCCTCAGCTCCACAACTATCGGGAGCGATCTCATGGACAGAGCACACATCTAAAATATGAGCAGAGGGTTCAGATGGCTGACTTCCAACCTTGTAGATATTTAGTTCAATGGTCATATTTCCAAATGATAAGTTCATTGAACCGTTTCTACAGTTTATAACAGCGTTGGAAGTGGCAAGGAATGGACGACCCAGAATCACCGGAATTGGGCCCCGGGGGTTTGCTACAGGCTGTGTGTCGAGCACAATGAAGTCTACAGGGAAAACAAATTCCACGACCTTTATCAACACGTCCTCTAGTTCACCCCTTGGTATGGTGATTGAACGGTCTGCCATCTGGAGAGTACAGTGAGCAGGTTTCAGCTCTCCTATCCCTAGTTACTCATATACAGAATATGGAAGTAGGTTAACACTTGCGCCAAGGACTAAAAGAGCACGATTTATGTTTTTACCCCCAATAGAAATCGATATTGTAGGACATCCTGGGTCCTTTCGTTTCTTTGGTAGCTGGGGAATAAAAGCAGTGCTAATATTATTAGACATAAAGATGTTCTTCGGCACTTGAGTCTTCCTCTTCCTAGTGCACAAGTCCTTAAGAATTTTCGCATAAGCGGGGACTTGTTGAACGCATCTAGGATAGGGATATTGATGTTAACCTGTTTGAACATTTCCATAATTTTCTCCATTTGAGGACTCGTTCTATTACCCCTTAACCGATTCGGGTAAGGAGCTTTCACAATAAGCTTCGGGTCCATCATAGGAGAAGGAAGAGGGGGTAGACGAGGTCCCAAAAGAGGTGTGGGGACCGTCTGTGGAGAACTATAAGGGTTGGGCTGAGGTGTCGAGCCTAGTGGGAAATGGAGAATAGGCTCGCGAGAAGGTGGTGTGGTAGAAGAAGAAGGATCAGAATTAGAAGTGTGTGTGTGAGGAAGGGTCTCAGCCGGGGTGTTAATGATAGGATTTTCAATATCATCAATACCTTCCCCGACATGATTGTTCAGCACTCTTCCCGATCTCAACGTTGTGATGGCATTTACATTGTAATGCCCAGGATTCTGTAGGGGTTGAGAGGGAAGTTTCCCTTTTTCACTCGCACTCATTTCGGCTTTAAGGCGTGCGATTTCAGCTTCCATCGATCTGATACTCTCAGCTTGAGACGTTGAGTTTTTCTTTATCTCACTGACGGAAGATCTAACCTCAGTCGAAACCTCTATGAAATTTGATAAAAGTGATTTCATGGTTTGAGTGAATTGAGAGAATTCGTCAGAACAGGACAACTGCATAGGATTAGACTGTGCAGGAGTGTTGCCCTGGTTTTGGAAATTTTGTGACTGATAGGGGTGCTGAGTGAGTTGAAGGGGTTGCTGTTGTGGTGGAGGAAGAGCCCTTTGAAAATTATTCGTGTTTGGAACCGTGTTTTGAGATTGGTTTTTGTTCCAAGCGAAATTCAGGTGATTCCTCCAACCCTGATTGTACGTGGAAGAATATGGATCGTTTCTAGGTCGTTGAAATGCGGCATTTGTATGCTCGTGACCTTGAAACGCAGAGTTTAATAGACATTCTTCCGTTAAATTAGACGGATCAGAACATCACCCACAAACAGTTTTGGGGAGCGACACTGGGTTTAGGGAGGCTGTAGAAAATTTGTGTTCCATAGGGTCGAGCTTCTTTTGCATTGCTGCCATCTTAGCTCGAACACCTATGGACACATCTATTTGGTGTACGCCACCCCTATTCAATGGTTGGGTTCCACTCTCCCACTGTAGTGATTTTTCAGCGAACTCTTCTAAATACTTCCAAGCTTCCCCATCATCCTTGGTCATAAAAGTACCTTGATACATGTTTTCAAGGCTCTGTTTAGTGTTTGGGTTAATGCCCTCATAGATGATTCGGTACAATTCCCATCTCGGGATGCGTGATGAGGACACTGAACCAATAGATCCTTGAAACGTTCAAAGCATTTAGAGAATGGTTCAGTAGCGAGCTGGGCAAATTGATTCAGTTCGCTACGGATTCGAGCTGTCTTTTGTATTGGGTAAAATTTCTTAAGGAATGCAGCGACGAATTCTTCCCAATTCGTAATAGAGTGTGCGGTAGTGTTATATGGCCACTTCTCGGCTATATCGCACAATGTAAATGGAAGAAGTCGTAGACGCATCGCATCGACTGAAAGTTGTGACGTACCTATCATTGCGCATACGTTTTCAAATTTGGTGATGAAAACGTAAACGTCCTCAGTCTCGAGTCCGTGGAATTTGGGTAAAAGTTTGATGTATTGGGGTTTAATCTCAAAGTTATCCCTGTTGGCTGGTGGTGTGGATAAGCAGGTCGAAAGAGGACCTCGAATAGGGTAGCACCTCTCTTGGAGAGAGATGCGGGGTGGATTCTGCGCACCAACGGACGGCGGCAGATTAGGGTTAAAGAAGTTTGATGGAGGTGGATCCATCGGTGTGGGTGTGGTAGTGGGTAAAGGAAAGGTAAATGGAGAAATATCGACTTCGGAGTCGATAAAGGGTACGCGGACTAAACGGGCACTAGAATCCCGTGTCCAGCCTATCTTGTACTAAAAAGGGTTAGTACAAGTGGCAGCGTTGACTTATAATTAGGGGTAATGAATGAATGCGGTGTTTGCTTTGAAAAAGGGACGGATTTTTGAAAAAATGATGCGACACAACAAATGCAGCATACAAAACCTTAGAATCTAGTGGTCACCTAGGTCCGGCTCTAGACCGCTCCTAACTGCCAAAAGACAAGTCGCATGATAAATCCTCCACTGCCTCTTTGTCCCCCTGTGGCCAGGTAAGGCCTCCACTGCCTCTTTGTCCCCCTGTGGCCAGGTAAGTGCCAGGTAAGTGGGAAGGTACTCCACTACGTAAGTAGTGGGCCTAATTAATAACCACTAGCCTTCGACACACTTGCCTAGACACCACAAGAAAACGCGGATAAGCAATGAATTAACCATGGCCTTCTTCTGTCCTAAGTGAGCGCGACGGTCCTTAGAGTCATCTCTAGATCTTTTTTAGTTAATGTGGGTCAATGCGGATGCAAGTTTTTTGATTTTCGGGGCCTAGGAAGGGTAATGAAATCCCCACCTAATTTGGATTTGGCCGTGCCCCTAAATATCCGTATTTAGAATGCAAACAACCAAGAAACAAAATCACACACAAATTTAATTTTTCAATTTGCGAGCTGCGATTATTTGCAAAAAGTCTGCAGAAATTTGTTAGTTGGATCTAAAAAGAGGAGAGAGGAGAAGGTAAGAAATTACCTAAAGCAAAATTTTCACAGAGAAGCCTCCAAGATGCCGCGGTTCCGCCGCATATGGGTGCTTAGTCCGCGGAATCGCGGTTGGGTAGTGAGATCTCTGCACAAAAATTCAGCAGGGAGCTTCTGTAGACACCCTCAGCTCTCTGGTATATCCCAAAATTTTTTCCAATTTCCCAGCAAGCTCCAGATCTCCTTGCAATGAACCACAACAAATTGTTTAGGGTTTGCACGAATTTTGATTACAAAAATTACAATGGAATAAATCTTTCAATTCAAACTTTAATATGAAAAGAATTAGCGCGTAATCCCCGGCAACGGCGCCATTTGATTGTTTAGAAATTCGAGACTGCGTAGTGTGTATCAACTCAAATGATCCATGATAACGGTTTCATTTGATCGATAAGAGTTTCTCGTTGTGTCGGTAATAAAATTGAATAAAATTCACAATCAAAGAATTATATTTGACCGCAATCAATTACGGTGTCGGATGTAGATTGTAAGTGAGTGCGGATCGTCTACAGGGATTGTGCGATTCGTTTTTATATTTGATTTGTTTGAATTGAAAAGTTAATCGAAAAGAAAAGAAAACATGATTCAAGATTTTATCGATTGTTTCAAGTGTCACTATTCTAATCAAGGATCAAGAAAATGATAAACAATCGAGAATCGGGTTTCGATGATATTTCCAACCAAAATGTCAAGAATCTAAATGAGGCTCGTAGGAATCGATCGGATCTATAGACGTAATGTAATCTCAAGATATCGTGTTCTTGTCCTTCGAAGGATTGATACTAGATCGATGATGATCGACGAGAGTTAGGGCTTCTTCGTGAAACTAGGGTTTCATCATTTAACCCTTATTCTTTCGTCGATATCATTCACATTCTAGCCTCTAGTAATTTCAAGAAACGATCGTAACTCCCCAATTTCGAGCGATATCAATCAAGAAAGCATCGCAACGAAATGGGTCGTCGGTTCTTGAACTTGCTAGGGTTTACAAAACTCGTAGCAATCAAGAATCGTTTTCAGATATATTACATCATCATTCTATTGATCGTCTCGACTCCTCGACGAGCGGAGTATTACTCAAACATCACAACAAGAACTACAACTAGAAATTGAGATCGAATCATGATGCAAGAATTTAAAGAAAACAAGATAAAAGAATATCACCTTTTATTTATATCAACAATATGATTACAGTCGCTCAAGAACTACAAGAGGAAGAACTAAATTGTCGATCTGGCGTCGCTTTTCTCCGTGAGTCGTGGATCGGCTTGGACCACTTGCTCTGTTGAAGATCGGCTCCGCTCAGAAAAGGTTGCAAGGCTTCTTGCTTGATGGGGTACTCGGGATCTTGTCTTTTGATTGGAATTAGGGTTAGGGTTTCACACAAGCCTTGTCACTAGACTTGTGGAAGAAGAAGATGAAGAAAGAGAGTGAATGGATCAATCAATTTCAATGAATGAATTGAATTCCAAGAGATTATTTTTTTACAAGTGAGCCTAGGGTCTTATTTATAGATCTCCCAAACCCTAGGCCTTGAGTTTGAAATAGAAGTTCCCTCCAAAAGTTTGTTGAAAGACTTCTAGAAGTAGTTAGTTAGGCTTAGCTTAGGGTTTAAGATAGGGTTTAGGGAGAAGTTTCTAGAATACAAGGCTAGTTTAGTGTAGATCACAAAGCTTGCTGATCTGGCAGAAGGTTCTGGGGTCTTCTGGAAAATGTAGTATCTTTCTGAAGTGTGGAGACTGAAGGAGGAATTATGGTGCAAAGAAGAGCAGGAGATGTGTCATGTTGACCGCGGAACCGCGGCACAAGGTGGCTTAGGCCGCGGTTCCGCGGCCAAGTTGGTTCTTTGGGGCTTCAAACTTCATGTGCTGCCTTTTACTGTATTCTTTAGTATTATCTGATATGTTTAATCTCTGCATGCACTTTAGATCAATACCAGATTCCAAATCCTTGAGTTGACGTATCTTTTAGCAGTGTTGTCCTGTAAATTTTGACCGATCTTCTGAATTTCCTGCACGGACTTCGAAACACGGGTTGCGATATATAGAAATGATGCCATGCTATGAAATGCGGTCAATTTCCCTAGAAATGCCGGTTTTAAAGTCTAACACATGTGATCTGATATTTTGCGACAGATTTGCTAATATGTGAAATATGAATTCCGAACACTTCTATATGAATGCAAATGATGAGGAAATTGCCGGCTAAAATATGCAATATTTTCGACTAATCACCCCCCTTAAAGAAATTCGGTCCCCGAATTTAAAAATAAACCCCCAAATTCTAAAACATTTCAATAAAATGTCCAAGTCAAAGGGGCTCCGAAATCATCAATCTACAGAACGCATCGTAGCGCAATACATGCGCATGCGTAACGAGCAGATAACTCGAAAACAAAACTCCGTCAAGCATCTCGCAATCATCGGAGTCAAGGTGAAACACGAATGCCAAATCCAAGGCAAAACTGATATGCTAGAAATCAGAACTATACAAGTAAATACCAAATCCGTACATGTAAATATCTTGAAGGGAATGCATGCCAAATTATTTTAAAGTCAGTGTGTAATGCACATAACACTGCACAGTGGCGGACGTCTTTATAAGAAAATAGCCATATATGTATATACCTTTTATTTAACGTTCACGACCCGCCGTTTTACAAACAATTTAGAAGGGTCCCCTCGTTCCAAAAGTCTCGTGTCGCATCGGACACGTATGTAAATAATGAGACTATAGCTCGCTTTTGGAAATCCCTTTGAAATCTATCAATGCATGCAAAATATATCCAGGCACTGTCCTCTGACCAGTCCTGCTCGGTACGAAAACAAATCGCAATATCATAAAAATGTACTGCTCTATAGGAAATTAATTCCAAAAGTGCATATGAAAACTACATGCGTCTGGTGCGCACAGAAATCAAGATCCATAAATGTGCCATACATGCGCACAAAAACAACATCTACGTGGTAGGGTAGTAATCAAAGTGTGGTGGACTCCAAGTGCACAAAAACTACATGCGCACACATGCGTCTGGTGCACGAAGCATCTGTCATGGGCTACGTGTGTGCCTGACAGCAAAATCAGGTGCATCTGACATGCACGAAAAAAATCTCGATTTAGTGCATCGGGTGTGCACCAAATCGCATCTCATAACCTGCGCCCAACAGGCGCGAAAATCGAAATTCCGGTGCATCCATCATGCACGAAATCATGAAATCCAATATCAAGCGCCGAACACGCGCAAAATCCAATCAGGTGCATAAGATGCACAAAACAAATATCGAGCACCACCCTCGAAATCGAAGTCCAGTGCATCCAAGTGCACAAAATATATGTCACTGCACTGCAAGCATATGTAAACTATGCAGAGTGCAAAAACCAAATCGTGTGCGTGCATACGCACAAAATCAACTCAAATGTCTAAAACCCATAAAATCACAAACATGTGAAACCAAGGCACGAAAACGATATCAAGTGCAACAATTGTGCGAAAATCATAAACCCTCAATCATCAAAATCAAATCATATGAATAAATCGCCCAACAATACCGAAATCAAGTATGGCGGAATGGTTCCGCTCAAACGCATCCTCCAAGAATCTCTGGCCAACAGTCGTGATTACTCCTAGCATGTCTCGTCGACGATCCTGAAATCTGTCCTGCTGGTGTGCGTATCATGACCACTCCTGGGTCCAAGTCTTCTCTGTGGATTACCAATCTCACGATCCATCGGCTCGTCGGCCCTGTCAGACAGGCTAACGAGGACGATTCCGTTCTGGCGCTTCTCTGGTCATCTCTCGGTCAATCCTCACGACCATTCGCAAAGCAGTCTGTCACTGGCAATGGCCTCTGGCTCTCCGAATGCACGTGATACATATGATCCTGGGTGCAAATATCATTGCAGCAGTGTCCTGGAAGGAATCCTGCTCAAGGTCGCTTCTAAATCTCATCTCTGCCTAACTGTCCGGAAATCCCTATCCTTTACTATATCTTCTTCTGCTCCGGAATGGCTGCATACTCACCGTGACTCCTTCTGGAAGGTATATCCAAGTACAATGTCTCGCATTCGTATCGCATCCCTGGTGTCGGCGGAGTGGAACGTCATCATATCCAGATCTTGTACGAACCTCTTACTGCACTTTCCTCTAATGTTGACTGCTTCGGACCCGTCTCATCGTGGCTGCATGGACTGAGCTCCAACGGCTATCCTCGTATCTGGAGTCTCCCAAGAAATGCATCTCACCATCTAGCATCCGAATTAAGTCGAGCCATCCGATCGATTCGTCAAAACCTCATAATCCCCCAAGAGCTCAACATCTTGGGTACAGTATAATAGTATCGAGTACATACCACAGCATCGGTGGTCCAGCCGTAGAAGGGCAAACCCAAGCCTTACTAATGGCGCCGCAGAACTGCCGCAAACCCTAAGGTTCAAGGGCTTTCACACGGTCATTAAGTCGAGTTAGGGTTTCATTCTTCTAGAGGGACCATATAATTGCTTGCCTGTCTTTCCGAATACTTTAAACTTGGAATAATAGGTTTCTGACATTTGATCGGCTCTGTCGACTCTCAACGTCTCCGCGTGAAGTCGTCTTAGCTGGAATCAATCGATCTGATGACCTCGCATCGGGGTAGCGAACAAACCACACGTCCTAGTCATTCATCCTCGGGGACTAGCGACCTTATATCGTCTCTTAATATACTCGTACCGCAATAGCTCCAATATCTGGGGCGATATCTCGTCGTTCGGAGCAATAACCGGCTCACTCGTCTGCATGCTGAACAGTGCCTCAGTCATCATGAATAAGCCATACATCAACGGTCATCAAAATCTGGCTGGCCTCTTATAAGTGCACGGCGGCGCCCCGGCCTCCATCACGAGGCCAAATGCGGAAGCGATGGTTAACTTTAAATTTTCTTGAACCGGCACCACCGCGTACTAAAACCCGGATCGTACAATTGACTAGTCCTAGCTAACTACAAGATGGGGAAGAGAGATATACCGAGCGATCCGTGTCCTCCGGTCTTCTCGCCGTCGTCCCGATCTCCCGCGGAATGTCCGATCTCCACCTCCTCGCCGGAAGGGCACCACATCGCCAGCTTCTTTTACGGGCACCCACCTCTATACCGAGGAAACTCGGGCATGAAGTTGGCGAGCCGACGTGCCCAAGGTTTGCTGTAGAATATAGTGAAGATCTATATGTCTCATTTGGGGTTTATGGAGGTTGCCATTTTGTAGAGGAATTGAACTAGTGGAATTTTTTATGAACTTGGGAATTTTGTGGCATGAAAACAACAACAATTCCCACATCCAAAATTTGGACAGCCCCATGAGGGAATGGCCGGCCATGCAAAGTGAGGGGAGAGTGAGAATGAGTGTGAGGTCAATGAATCATGGAGCCACACTCACTAATCATCCAAGAGAGAGAGGAATGGTTATCATATGAAGAAATGATCACAAAGAAACACCAACACTCCACCAACCTCACCCTTCATCATCATCAACAATCATGTCCTACAAAAGTCAAGCCATGATGAAGATAGAAGTCAAGGTCAAAGAAGAGCTATCATGATACAACAATATGTAAAGAACACCCTCCACAAATACTTATTTGCATAAATGCAAATAAGCCCTCCTCCACCAATCTTCGGCCAAAGAAAGATACAAAGAAATATGGCCGAAACGGAAAGCAAACAGGCAACTCCAGAAAACTGGTCCCGTAATAAATTACAGGAAAACCCCGATACTTTGTATACACACCCGCATCTGTATTCCGACCGGATACAAATTCAATGAGAAAAAATCTACAATATACTATACTAGGATCCGGCTAAAACC
This sequence comes from Agapanthus africanus, assembly GCA_030015575.1. Lineage (NCBI taxonomy): Eukaryota > Viridiplantae > Streptophyta > Magnoliopsida > Asparagales > Amaryllidaceae > Agapanthus > Agapanthus africanus. Next base: position 455,801,240 of record JASDDO010000014.1, on the reverse strand, counting down.
AAAGCCGGCTAGTATTATCTGTCCGATCCTGATCCGTGCAATACCGCACGTATCTGATCGAACCCTGCCATATACCCATACGGCCTCTAGTACTAACCGTCCGATCCTGATCCGTGCAATACCGCACGTATCTGATCGAACCCTGCCATATCTCCATACGGCCTCTACAGCATTTTGCCCGAAACTTAAGTAACTGAATGTGTGGTGGACTCTAAAGACTCGTCAATACTATGGCTGTGGATTTAACCACTAGCACGTCAGAGGTATTAGCTATACGTGACAGGCCACCAGCTATTGACCAAAAGGGACGTCGATGAGCGAACTCATCCTGACACCCTACTAAGCCTGTCAGTGACAATATCCGTTCAGTCCGGTCCGTTCGTCTATGAGCATCACATGGCGGGCCTAGGGGGTTGGTAAAAGTCAGACCCCCAAAAGCGGTACAAGTCGTGTCGGATTGTAGCCCAGAACACCCTGAGATTCTACTGGAATACCTACCAGTAAATCTCCTGCCTCGGCCGAGGGCTTCGTGTAATGGCTCTCCTAGACACAGCGCGACCACACCCCCAATAACGGGAGAGACGAACCCCTGAAGATCCGCTCACTGCCTCTATGTTGCTCGGGACTGTACCCAACTAAAACCTGTTTGCACGTCTCCTTTGAGAATGGTAGGGTAGTAATCAAAGTACAGTGGGAACTCACACGAGACAAATGATGATCCCTAGGTCGATGAACTAACCTGTACACATGTCACCAGGGAACTGCTATCTGACGTCAGGTATAAGACCAACTAGCATGTTCCCGGCGAGTCCTGTCCGGTGTACTCATAACCCAATGAGCACCTGTATACATCTTAGGTGAACCAACTGACACCAGTGTCTTGTGAGACCGGCCACCGCCCCTCGTCGGGGTCTCGAATGTACACACTAGTCTACTCTAGAGTATCGATGCCCTGTCTCGAAACAACCACAACTAGGGACCTTTTAAGGATGTGCTTATAGACCCCAGCTCCCACTTATATGATCGCCCTCATACTGCTGGTGGTCAAGCAAGAATCCTAGGGGCTCTATCAACGTGTAATAGCGACATGTCAGGTCACCTAAAGCAGTACACGATGATAAAGGTAAACCAGATAGCATACTATCATCATGAGTAAGACTGTCCTCCTGGGATAGGTCCTCCTTCAATCATTGCAATCACGTGCCTGTGATCCAATAATTGACTCTGAGGGAACTATCTCCAACAATCTCCCACTTGCACTTAAGGCTAATTATTGCGATGTCGCATACTCACAGCCCGTGTGATACCGAACACCCGACTCCTCTACTAGTCAGTCTCACAAAGCCCGTTTACGAAACTATTGTGTTCGAGGAATAGCCTCAGTGAGTGGATCCGCTTTGATGTTTCTTTCTATGTCTCTCTATAATCTCAAGTTCGCGGAGAAAACCTATCTCCCGAAATGAGCAATACCTGTCTTAGAATGTGTCTGGATGTCTGATGGGACCTAGCTCATAAATTAACTCCAAATCCAAACTTCTTAGACTGTATCGTCAACTGAACTTAATCAGTATCCTGCGCCATGCCCCCCTCGGTATTGCCTTGGACAACCTGTCCAAAATTCTGCCCCCCCTCGTCAGAAGGAAAAACTATAACTCTGACAACCTCCTTGTCGTCCATGTCACCTTGGAAGCCTGGAATGATAACCGTCTCCCGAATGAGGTTGTCGTTATCATATCCCTAGAACATTCACTTATGTTCTAAAACTGCTTCCGACTGTTTCTCTAGGATAGGATCAATGTCAACTTATTGCATCTAGTGCAAGAACAACATCTGGTGTGGTACTTGACATCTCATGATTGACTCAATTTCCTGAGCAAGTGATCTGCCAATCATGCACATCCCTCTCCCCTTTAGTCTGTAAGACACCTTTAGAGAGGGTGACTCCATCACCTGCAGGTACACTACCGTGCCAGGAGTCGTCCATTATAAATACTCTTAGAATGCTGTCCAAGTACCCTGATTGGGAAACCACCCAAATCTAGATCTAAAACCATAGATCTAGTAACCAGTATGTCTGATATAATGTCCAAGTCCCATGTGGAGAAACTACTGTGTGACGACCAAAGTATAACCGATCGTAGTATAGGAATATCACTTCCCACTCTGTGTATGTCATCCAAATACCAGGACATCACACCCTACTACCTTCTCAACAGATCCATCCCCTATTCTGATGATGTCAAATCTATGACTGTCACATCAGAAATGGATGATCTCTCTCCGCTATATCCGCTTTAGTCTATAAATAGACATAAGCTACCTGTCCACCAATGCTTCCGCTGCTCCCACTGACTACGACAACCCTCTGACAGAGTCATATACACGTACACTTCTAAAGCTAGTTTAGAACGACGCTATACTCATCCTCCTGCCGGGTCTCGCGGCCTGGAACAACAGCAATGGCAAGTCTGGGTAAACAAGAACTTCCCTGTCACCGTCCTTGAGGCTATCGGAGTACCTCTCGGGTGCCTGAAGTTACCCACCAAATCTGCGGAGTGGCCAATGGAATGTCATACCAGATTGAATCTTTAGGTTCCTTTGAAATCTTCAGTAATCGTTTGTGGTTCTGGAATCACTTCCAGTTCTACCATACTCCGACTACTGTTTTCTGAAAAAATCCATTTTTATTTAAAACTGTGGGGAGTCTAGAACAATATCACTATTGATCTTCCAGATGGTAGAAAGTCAACCCTCGTCATAGCCTGGGTCAACCCACAAACAGCCATTACAGAAAACATGCCTTGAGTTATCCAGAGTCTGGTTTTAAGCATAATTCGGACAACTCCCCGTACCTTAACACCGTTAAGATACGAACTGTTCTATATCCAATATAGAACCAGAGGCACTGATTTAATTGAACCAGATTCAAATCATGCAGCTGTCTCTAGTGCATGTCAACTAAATAGAAGGGGGCTGATCAGCGTTACTCAACTTAGGAGCACTTCCAATTATGAGTAACCTGAAAGAGAAGCAAGTTCTTAATCGCTACTATCCACTGAATACCATACTCAAGTATCTACATCTTCGATCACTTTGAAGAATCCCGATACTTGCAATACCTGGTTCTCTACTTTATTCAAATACCTATAACTTCTCAAAATTCGGACCCTGTGTTTCCACGAAACACCTGTCTAAAAACTAGAGAAGTCATAAGTAAACCGAATATAGTACGAGGACCAACCCCTCTGTCCTGATGGACCCTGGACAACATACAATACTTCGTATAAGTCCTTGAGTCTGTTAACTCATTCACTGTGTGTCGTAGGTTGAAAACTGTACTTATGGTTAAGAAGAATTACACCGCTGTTTAATGCTCCTTACCTAACCATCCACTGATATAGGTAAATGTCACTGACATAATTTCAAAAAGTATATCTCACTCTATGAAAATAGACGTACAGATATATCGATTTGAAATTGGTGCATAACAGCGGATATTCAAAACCAAATATTTGCCGACCGGCAAACAGCCCAGGTGATTTCCTCAAATATCAACCATTACAACGAATCCCGATATAATGAGGATGATCACCCAATTCCCAATAGCTTACTCCCACTCATCATCTGTAAAACCATACAGATGTGAGAATCATACCTGGTAAATACATACCCTAGAGCAAGTGTCTAATCGGGAAATCAGTTTTCCTTTAACAGTACACAGTGAAACTGAAACATTGAAATGTTTCGATGGGGTATCCCGGTATTCCTAGTAATGCCTCTTCCAGATTCACGACTGTAACCGTATAATTCTTTGCCACCTCTCCAAATCCCTTTATATGTCTTTAGTCATTACCTTCTGCACACCCCTTTAGGCCAAATGGTTTTCTTCCTTCCCTACCGTTCTGCACCAGCCTATGGTTTGGAAGAAGACTATCCAATAAGTGTAATGGGTGTGCTGTCCTAATCTTAGGAGCACTCGCAATGCGAGAGAAGGTGAATATAAAAGACAACCGAATAAACCTTATTCATATTCCTCCTGAACCAGAATCCATCCCCGAACTGGAACAAGTTCCTTTCGAGTTCGTATATAACCATACGATGGAGTATCCAATAAACTGTGGATCTTCATAGTGATACGGAGTGTCCTGGAGAAATACAAAGGTGAAGTGGCAGTGGTAATGAAATACCTGGTTTGGTCGTGAATATCAGTTGCAATTTACTTTGCCCTCTTACTAATCCCTTGCTTTGTCTTAACTTAATACCTTCTGTACACCATCGTTAGGCTAATTGGTTTTTTTCATTCCCTACCGGTCGGCACCTGCCTATGGTTTGGAAGAAGACTATCCAATTTGCGTAATAGGTGTACTGTCTCCTAAACCAATGAGCACTTGCAACCTGAGAGAAGGTAAAAGGGAAAAAGAACTGAATAATCCTATCCGTTTTCTCCAGAACCTGAAACCATCCTCGAATAAATTCTTTCGAGTTTGTATCTAACCATACGATGGTTTTGTCTAATGGAAGTGGACGTTCGTAGTAATACGGGGTGTCTTGGAGAAAAAGGGTAAAAGTAGGAGTGGCAATGGGGTCTGCAACTCTGACAATCCAAAAGCCAGTGTTTAAGAAGGTTCGGTTAATATTGGTCTCTGAGTCATGGTCTTAGGGTCGGGTCAATGGTCGCTGCCAAAGAGAGAGAGAAAAGAAACACTCAGCGTGCACTCTAGCCTAGATAAGAATGGTTACCAATTTATCTAATCTGGAAACCTCCCACTGTACCGTCAAATTCTCCTCCAAACCTGAAAGAAGAATTAGTCGGGATCACCCGAGGAGTAAACCAACTCATCGGTGGGAATCGGATCCAACTATCATCGCATGATAACGTGACGGAATCCGCTCACGGTGTCACACTCCAAAAGGTATGCGCATATCTGGCAAGTTTCAGTTTCTTTAGAAACTCCCGATGTGATTTTTGCCCCAAGCTCTTATGATCTTGACTTTGGCCAACATATCATAAGTCACATGTCAAGTTCTACCCGTCATTCTCCAAGTTAATTTGAACCCACCTGTACTTACCCTTGACTTTGGCCAAAATGGAAGTACGACTGTCCCAAACCAACGCATCTATCTATGCTGCAAATGAATACCCCAATAGCTACCAATCACTGTGCCTTGACTTTGGCCAACATACACAGCTTGAATACTATTGACCACCCATATGAAATGACGGAGGGCTACGAATGGTTTCTGGCGGAAACCATTAACGTAATGAACTTGATATCTTTGAAGGAACGGATAGCTTTTTGAAATTATAGTGACGAAAACCTTTGCTAAAGAGGTCACTCCCGGTGAAGGGATCTCGGCTCTTTCCCCATAGAATGAGGTGCAGGATATTCCAACTAAATACCACGATGCAAAGCAAAAGTAATCGGCTATAGTGAAGTCATTGCCCTGACGCAAACTTTTTGTCCAAGGGGTCACTCCCGGTGAAGGGATCTCGGCCCTTGCCTCGTCGACTGAGGAGCAGGATATTCCAACTGAATATCACGACGCAAAAAAAAAGTGAACGTCCTTGCAATAACAGCTTTTTGAAAAGTGTTCCAACAACATCAAATCAGGTTTGTTTTTAACTCGCATTGATCCGAATCAACGCAGTCCCATCAATTGATCACACCAAAAAGAACGAAAATATACTGATGTACGTATATGCCATCCGCATTCGCCACTGGGTCCCGTCATTACCCGTTAGGTTAGCTAACTAACGACAGAGCGGGGACTGGACTAGCGCGGATGCAAAACATATACAACATCTACTAATATATATACCAATATATTATATTCGCTCAAGGTGTGATAAAATGCAACATCGCAAAAATGTACATCATCACAGAACAATACAGATATCTGGGATCCCCGGGTTTCACATAGCCACTACTGAAACCCGACGTTCCCCTGGTCGGGTGGATAGCCTGTGCAATGAAATCCTAGACCGCTACGGGCGCGGCAAGTTACCCGCCAAAACCTGAAGCGAGGCAGCCCCCTTTAGCAACGTGAATGGACCACCCAGCACTTCACGGAATCCGGTAACTTGGGCACCCCTCCTGGGTCAACCTGTACCCCCTATGAGTGCGGCGAATAGCCCGCCAATTCTAGAGTAAAGCCCCCTTCGTCTCAATGCCATGAGATGCGGGCCCGTTGCCCTCCAGAACCCGGCTATCCGTGCACCCCTCCGCGGGGTAATCCTAGTACAGAAAGTAAAATATACATACAACGGGTACATCGACCGCAACCTGGTCGTGCCCCAAAATAATAATACAAACAGGCAGTGACGGCAGTCCACATGTCGGACGCTCGCCCCGCAATATCAAATGTACAAAATACAACAAAACTGTACTAGCATTGCATCCAGGCTATCCCCCACGACCGATCCGCAACATCACAGCAATACACAGAACATCAACGTGAAGGTCACGTTCGCAAATCCGTCTAACCGGGCTATAGCAGTTAGACAGGATTTACCGATCAAGTGACATTCACGGTCGCAGATATAATATAAATACTGTGAACTAATGTGTTTAAAGTATCCGATCGATCAAATTTTACCAAGTGGGCCCCCAAGTACTACTGTAGCACATCAAGAAATCTGGGCCCAAAAAATAACATTCCAGAAAACCTATTTTCCACTCAGGAGCATTTTGTAGAATTTTGGGGCAATGAACAGTCAAGACTGCGGCGGAACCGTGGCCCAAGCATGGCTTTGGCCGCGGTTCCGCGGTCGAAAAGATAGATCATGCAATAAAATTTTTATAGAATTCTTATAACTCCCTGCACAGTATTCTGAGACAACCTGAAAAATTTTTCGAGACAAAAAAATTTCGACAGAAAACTGTTGTTTTGAAAAACACGGTTTTGGAACTTTTGATCGATCGGAAATGTAAACACATTAAACAAAGCTAGACTATGTTAATGGCGAGGCTCTGATACCACTGTAAGCGAAAGGCGGCGCCCCGGCCTCCAACCCGAGGCCAAATGTGGAATCGATGGTTAACTTTAAATTTTCTTGAACCGGCACCACCGCGCACTAAAACCCGGATCGTACCATTGACTAGTCCTAGCTAACTACAAGATGTGGAAGAGAGATATACCGAGCGATCCGTGTCCTCCGGTCTTCTCATCGTCGTCCCGATCTCCCGCGGAATGTCCGATCTCCACCTCCTCGCCGGAAGGGCACCACGTCGCCGGCTTCTTTTACGGGCACCCACCTCTATACCGAGGCAACTCGGGCATGAAGTTGGTGAGCCGACATGCCCAAGGTTTGCTGTAGAATATAGTGAAGATCTATATGTCTCATTTGGGGTTTTTGGAGGTTGCCATTTTGTGGAGGAATTGAACTAGTGGAATTTTTTATGAACTTAGGAATTTTGTGGCATGAAAACAACAACAATTCCCACATCCAAAATTTGGACAGCCCCATGAAGGAATGGCCGGCCATGCAAAGTGAGGGGGGAGTGAGAATGAGTGTGAGGTCAATGAATCATGGAGCCACACTCACTAATCATCCAAGAGAGAGAGGAATGGTTATCATATGAAGAAATGATCACAAAGAAACAACAACACTCCACCAACCTCACCCTTCATCATCATCAACAATCATGTCCTACAAAAGTCAAGCCATGATGAAGATAGAAGTCAAGGTCAAAGAAGAGCTATCATGATACAACAATATGTAAAGAACACCCTCCACAAATACTTATTTGCACAAATGCAAATAAGCCCTCCTCCACCAATCATCGGCCAAAGAAAGATACAAAGAAATATGGCCGAAACGGAAAGCAAACTGGCAACTCCAGAAAACTGGTCCCGTAATAAATTACAGGAAAACCCCGATACTGTGTATACACACCCGCATCTGTATTCCGACCGGATACAAATGCAATGAGACAAAATCTACACTATACTCTACTAGGATCCGGCTTAAACCAAAGCCGGCTAGTATTATCTGTCCGATCCTGATCCGTGCAATACCGCACGTATCTGATCGAACCCTGCCATATACCCATACGGCCTCTAGTACTAACCGTCTGATCCTGATTCGTGCAATACCGCACGTATCTGATCGAACCCTGCCATATCTCCATACGGCCTCTACAACATTTCGCCCGAAACTTGAGTAACTGAATGTGTGGTGGACTCTAAAGACTCGTCAATACTATGGCTGTGGATTTAACCACTAGCACGTCAGAGGTATTAGCCATACATGACGGGCCACTAGCTATTGACCAAAAGGGACGTCGATGAGCGAACTCATCCTGACACCCTACTGAGCCTGTCAGTGACAATATCCGTTCAGTCCGGTCCGTTCGTCTATGAGCATCGCATGGCGGGCCTAGGAGGTTGGTAAAAGTCAGACCCCCAAAAGCGGTACAAGTCGTGTCGGAGTGTAGCCCAGAACACCCTGAGATACTACTGGAATACCTACCATTAAATCTGCTGCCTCGGCCGAGGGCTTAATGTAATGGCTCTCCTAGACACAGCGCGACCTCACCCCCAATAACGGGAGAGACAAACCCCTGAAGATCCGCTCACTGCCTCCATGTGGCTCGGGACTGTACCTAACTAAAACCTGTTTGCACGTCTCCTTTGAGCGTGGTAGGGTAGTAATCAAAGTACAGTGGGAACTCACACGAGACAAATGACGATCCCCAGGTCGATGAACTAACCTGTACACATGTCACCAGGGAACTGCTGTCTGACGTCAGGAATAAGACCAACTAGCATGTTTCCGGTGAGTCCTGTCCGGTGTACTCATAACCCAATGAGCACCTGTATACATCTTAGGTGAACCAACTGACACCAGTGGCTTGTGAGACCGGCCACCGCCCCTCGTCGGGGTCTCGAATGTACACACTAGTGTACTCTGGAGTATCGATGCCCTGTCTCGAAACAACTACGACTAGGGACCTTTTAAGGATGTGCTTATAGACCCCTGCTCCCACTTATATGATCGCCCTCATACTGCTGGTGGTCAAGAAAGAATCCTAGGGGCTCTATCAACGTGTAATAGCGACATGTCAGGTCACCTAAAGCAGTACACGATGATAAAGGTAAACCAGATAGCATACTATCATCATGAGTAAGACTGTCCTCCTGGGATAGGTCCTCCCTCAATCATTGCAATCACGTGCCTGTGATCCAATAATTGACTCTGAGGGCACTATCTCCAACACCTCTATCAGTGGCTCAATCCTCTGGTGCCAATCCGCACGTCTGAGTAATCTCATACAGCGATCCACCCAACGCTCGTGGTGCAAAACACAATCAAAAGACACATCTCTACAATTGTGTGTCGCCAGAATCACGCCCTGGTCAGTCCTCGTTCATAACGAGCTCATGCTGACCGCAACTCTAGCCGTAGCTCTCCCTGCCCATAATCGTGTCAACAAAACCATAACTGGTACCGATGAGGCTAGATCCGGAAGGGATATAATACTGAACATGAAATATACATCCTAAGGCTTCTTAAGTGGAGTGGCATGTCGTAAATATGCCGCGGAGCATACCCACGGTACGTCACTCTACTTTAGTCACCTATTCCATCAACCAAGGGTCATCCTATGCTCCAATGGTAAAACCTAACGCTCTGATACCAACTTTGTCACGACCCGAAAGTACGGAACATGACCGGCACTTAGGCTACGAACGTCTTAAGGCGTATGTGCTCTAAGTAAGCCGAGCCCAGAAATCCAAACCAAGAAAAGTAGTGGAGTGAAGAAAAAACCATATGTAAATCAACCAGTTTGCAACATAATATACAACGCCTAAAGGCGAGGATCACAACAGAAAAGGGAACTCAACAGCATGAAACCCAGAGAAATATAACGTGCGACTCTAAGGTCAAAAGAATAAACACCACTGGTCTCTATCTCAAATAAGTACATGTTTGGTTGATGGAACTTCTAGATACAACTGAAATATAATATGCAAAGTATAATGATGGGTATGATACAAATAACCCACCTACTAGCAAGTCACCTGAAGAAGCTGTACCCACAAAGCCATAATGTAACCCGTACGGCAACACCTGCAAGAAACTGGGGCATAACGGGGGTGAGTTGCCAACTCGTGAATAGAAACACATCTACGAACAGAAAATCGCATGTATGACGCAATCCTAGGTCATACGATCAAAATATATAATCCTCAAATATATAACCAGTATTCTATAACAATGACTAAGGTAAATATCTAACCCAAAAGTAATCCCATATGCCCGTGTCAGTGCATCAGGTGGCAATATAACATATGGATGATGTATGATTGCATGAAAAGTATGATCAATGTAATCAAAGTCTGTATGTGATCAATGTCTATATATAGGTGGATCCCGTTCACGTGTCATCCAATGACAATAAGCATCATGCATGTACATGTGAGGATATAGTCAACATCATGGAAAACATCATGAAACCTGTGCCCCGCATCGGCGCAAAACATAGCCTCAATCTCAATACCTCAATGCCTCTGATAAGTCTCATTATCTAGGGCGCCGTCAATCCATACCGGCCCCTACCATCAATCTCAAGACCACGACGGCATCCTCCGGATATCCGACGCGTCGGGTAAAATCTGTAGGGTTCCTAGGCACTCTAATGGAGTCTCACAAGTGATCAAACATGCACAAATTCAAAAATTCCTTGTGCCTACAAACCCTAATACGGATCGTTTACTAGAAATCAAGGCGATGCATGCAAGTAAACGGAAATATAGCTAAAGAGAAGGGGCTACAACCTTTGTAGATCCGTTCCTCCACCTCCTAGGCTCCGCGATGAAGTATCCTCGGTGTACAAATCGGATCTTGGGCTCTAGCGTCGGCTTCATCGAAAGAAAAGCGGGCTAGGTCATCGACGACGATGCCGAAGATGATCTACGTCGAGGCATCGCTAGATCAAGCTCCAACTTCACCAAGTCAAGAAAACTTGTGAAGGAAACACCCTATACTACTTGGCAAGAGGTAGAGGATGAAGAAATAGGAAGTGGGTTCACTTTAGAATTGGATTTCTCACTTGTTTTGGCTAGTTGCCATTAAAGGTTGCAAGCTTTTTCTTTTGTTGAAGAAGAAGAAGATGAAGAAAAAGAATATGATAAGTATATTTAAATTATCAAATAAAATGATACTTATCATGATAGTAACCATAGTTAGGTGTAGAGAATAAACCATGGTTAGGGTTAATGGTTAGGTTTAGGAAAAGAACAAGAATGGTCAAGATTTCAACATTTCATGAAGTTTCCACAAAACTACAAAAAAACCACCATTCTCTTTATCTTTTCCAAAAAGAAATAAATAAATAAATCAATAGATAAATGAATGAGATAAAAGTAAACCCTAACCACTAACTTAACCATTGTTTAATTCTTTACACAAACCTAGGCTTGCATGTTTCATCAAACATGATACGATCTTGTGCACAAAAATATATCACATATACAATGTGCATTTCAAGTGAGAAAATCCTTTTTAAATGAACCTATATTAGTTAATGTAAAGTGATATATCAAATATATAATTATACATTAAATCATTAAATCAACACTTGATTTAACGACCCGGTCATATCGCATATAACCGACTAATATCAATAGTAACAACTTATCGAATCAACACTTGATCCGATAATCCGGCTATAACGCATATAACCGATCAATGTTACAAATCACGAGAATGGAATACGGTATCACATAAACACATTATTCTCGGTCCCGCACATATCTCATATGCGCTCCTATTTCGTTTCGCTTGAGCCAGGAAACCTCTGTGTAGGACTCTAAAGACTCGTCAATACGCCGGCAGCAGATGATGATCATATCAAACACCCACAAGCCGCAAGCGGTCTGCTAAACGTAACGGCCACCCGGGTATTGAGCGATCAGAAGATCGACGAGCAAGCCCGCTCATACTCCTGTGAATCTGACCAGTAACACTTACCGTACAGTCCGGTCTGTTCGTCTGATATGTCGCATATCTTGCCTAGGGGTGGTAAACGTCAGACCCCAATAGCTCGATAAGTCATGCCGACGTGAAGTCCATGACATGTGTGAAACTACTGATAACACTTACCAGTAGGTCACTGCAACCCTGGCCAGGGATTTCCTGTTATGGCCAGTCGAGCATAGCACAACATCAACCCCCAATACCGGGAGAGACGAATCCCCTCCTATCGCTCATTGCCTCCATGTGAATCGAGACTGTACCCAATGACCACCTGTTTGCATAACTCAGTAGAGCCGTGGTAGGGTGGAAATCAAAGCACAGTGGGAGACACACAAGACTCTATGACGATCCCGGGTCAACAGACTAAGCTGTACCAGTGTCACCAGAGAACTGCCATCTGACGTGAGGTATAATACCATCTGGGAGTTCTCGGCGAGTCCGTTCAGTATACTCAGTCTCCACTGAGCACCCGCATACCATCTCTGATGTCAAACACCAATGGATATGGGATCATCCATCGCCCATCGCATGGGTCGAGAAGATATACGCTAGTCTACTCTGTAATATCGATGCCCCGTCTCGATATTCCCTCGACTAGGAACATTGAAGGATGTACTCATGGACTATCCAGGCCCCACTAGTATGATCTGCATCACAGTCCTGGAAGTCGAGTACACATCCTAAGGGTTTTATCAACATGTAACAGAGAGACAGAAAGTATACATGTTAAGATAAAGAGCAACCAGATAGCGTACTATCATGTCGAGCAAGAAAGTCCTACCTATATATGTCCCAGCATCCACTACAATATACATCCAATGTACAGTAATGGCCTCTAGGGCATACATATAACTAACAAAATCACCGGTCGGTAGTGCACTCCTGCCAGGCTCAATGCCATCTCCTGCGATCTTCTTGCCCCGGGGTACCGCGCCGGGCCCACCATGTACCCGCAATCGGTCTCATCCGCCTCCTCGAATCGGGTTTTACATGTCGCTCTCAGCACCGAGAAAACACATGGTGGACGCACTGAAATATGATATCAGGGGTAACCGGGTTTTTACAACAATTACATAATCTCTTTGAAATACCCACGGTTCCCAAATCCAGAAATATCATAGAACAACATATCTCAATACGCATAATCAGAAAACATGATGTATGTGACATATCAATGAAGTGCAAGTATAACAGTATATCATGCAACGTGAAATAATAGTATGCACATACAAGGGTCATATCCTGCAGCAATAATACTACTGTGTAGTGACATGGCAATTACCGATGAAGATGTGTGTGAACTGGCAAGTGAGTGTACGTGGTACATACGCATCATCGGTAATGGTGCTGGTGTCCTAACAACATAATATCAACAATAGAATATAAATCATAATAAGTATGCGATGCAGACCAACAAGAATAATATGCGGGAGCTGAATACCAAATACAATGATAGCTAAACTGCATCTAATGTCATAAGAGTCATATAGCTACACCACTATAAGGCTGAGCTAAAGCTAACAGTAGGTAAGGGAAACCGCCTAACCTCTGAGTCGATACATATATATATATATATATATATATATATATAGTCGGTGATCCCGCCTTATCATATCACATCCGATACCATATCTCTATAATCGGTTATTCCCAAGTCAAGAGGGCGGATCAAACATCAATTTATAGCTCGTACGTAAATCCGTTGTACGGCATCCCCAAATCTGGGTACGGGTCAATATCACATTCGTCCTATCATTCATCTAGTATTCTCTATATCAAATATCATAATCTGGGTACTGACCTACGTCTAGTACAAAGATAATATCATCACTATCATCATGATCTGACTATTGATCAACAGTCTCGTATGAATCGATATCATCATCACAAATCGTCACAAGGAGTAAACATCGCCGAATGCGGCCTATCATACAAATCTTGTCATATCATATCATGTCACATCTCGTAACGTACTCACATGTCGACCATTTTGTATATATCACTATTCCTATGGCATCATTATCCCAAAAATCTGCTAAAGCATCAAGACATATCTCAAATATGAATTATACCATATCACCGACATCATAATCTCGAATCATATATCATCGACTCATCTCAAAACCAAGTATCATCCCCAAATCCGTATGTGAACACATAGTCCCATACCCGTGTGAACACATAACTATAGAATCCCATAACCACATATGAAATAAGGATGTATGCAAGTATGTATGTGTAGTGCACCCACTACCCTAGGGTTTCATAACCTTTTATCAATCCAACACGGTTATATCCATCTTAACATTAATATTGATCCCAAAAAAACATATATTAAATGTAAGTGTGTATACGCATCCGTATACATCACGACGAATTGCGGGGGTGCTATATGCCATCCACCCGACTTCTCCCCGTAGATATAAATCTACCCACCTTTCTTTATGCGTGCCGGTACCGATGTCGCCATTTGCATCTCCAACGCTTCGACGCCACATGGGGTACCTACAAGGATATCACACGCTAAAACACATGAAAACCATGTCGGAAACTAAAATGGTACGCGCTACGCTCATAGGTAAAAACCTGTAGCCTTGCGTGCAAACACATCCAATATCCCTCTGCCGTCTTCGTTCAAACGCCACCTGACAGAAACGAATCATCGAATACCAAAATCCATACGAAAACAAGTCGTAAATCATGCGCCAACTCAAGAAAATCAACCCAGATTCTAACCTGGTTGGAACCAGACAAAACTAGACATACCAGGGGTCAAGTTTACATGAAATAGAGCCGTGCACGCAAAACGAGGGGGTTTCCTCCTGATCTGGCCGTAAATTGCGGCCAGAAGGAATATATCTGCGGCCTGGTATGGGTGTTGGGGGCTAGGGGTTTGTGGGATGGTTCCAGGATGCCTGCACAGCTTACTGCCAGGTCAATTTTATTTTAGGAGGTCTCGGGTTGAAGCAGATACCAGAAAGGTCACAAAAACGACAAAATCGCTAAAATATGCCAAGTATAACAATTCTGGTATCTAACTGGAAATCTGGGGAAATCTTGGTTACACTGGTCTCAAATACACCTAATAAGGTTATACCAACCATCAAAACCAACCCTTGGTCAAGTCTCACTCAAATTTGCCTAAACTAGCACTAATTCACATAATAACACTAAGTTTTCAGCTAAACAACTATGACTTAGCAAGATAGGAGTTGGGTTGCAAGATTATACCTCAAGGGATCTTAGATGAAGGAGAAAGGAAGGAGGAAGGAGGAAGGGCTGTTGCTGGACTGCTGCTACAGCTGCTGGTGTTGCTTTTGCAGCTGATGTTGTTCCTATTCTCTGGCTGAAACTGCTGCAGGAATTGTTGTGGTGGTTTTGTGGTTGGGATGAGGTTGTTGTTTTGGTTGCTACTGTTTTATTGGTGTTGTGTTGTTGTGGTTTTGGTATGGGTATGGTGGTGTGGTGATATTGTAATAATGCCAGGGGCTGATTCCTGAGCTGAAGCTGCTTTGGGCTGCTGCTGCTTGCAACTTCTCCTTTTTCTCTTCCTCTGTTGCTGTTGCAGCAGCTTGGTGGCTTATGATGTTGGGTTTTGCAGGAGTTATGATGTTTTTGTGGCTGATGTAGCTATTGATGTGAGGGAATAGGGGCTGATGTGGTGTTGCAGCTGATGTGATAAAAAGTGGGGCTGAAATGTGCTGATGGGGGGGGCTGATGTAGCTGTTGTTGCAGCTTGTAGCAGCAGCTAGGGTGGCTGGTGTGTGGGTGTAGGGTGCTGATGTAGCTGCTGCTGGTGTTTGCAAAGGTGTGATGTGTGAGAGTGAGTGATGTGAGGAAAGATGTGATAAATGAGAGGGAGTGGTATGAGTGAGAGGGGGTGTGAAGAGCACAAAGGGTAATAAAGAATGATATGGATCATGGCACACCCTAGACACCTCTCTCTCTCATTCTCTTAACACATGTTAGCACCCACAAGCCATCATGGCTCACTCTCTCCCTACACAAGGTCAACTAACCGTAATCACCCTTAGACAAGGCCAAATCCCTTAGGTTAAAACTAATTAACCTAACCAAATGGTTCAATCCACCATGGTCATCTAAGCATGGTTCAACCCTAGGTTACCATGACCAAAACATGAAACAAGTGGAAAATGTTATGTGCACAATTTGCACAAGAAGCCAAAAATCCAATTATCGATTTTTGATCGCGGTTAACACTAAAGTCGCGTATAATTCATCATAAAAAATATAAAATGACATATCTCCACAAAATAACCTATTTTCGAATTTCCAAAATTTTCTCCGGAATTTTCACCATTTATCGGTATCTAATTATACCGACTATTAAAATATTCATAAAAAATTAATATTAAATTATGGCAATTCCCAAAATAATATTTTAATTTTTTTGAAATGTTACAGACTCTTTCCTGGATCTTCTTGATATCTACTCACTACACTTAGCGAGTATGCTACATCGGGTCTGGTACATAGCATCGCGTACATGATAGAGCCTATTGCCGAGTATAGGGTATCCCTTGCATGCGAGCTCTCTCCAAATCAGTCTTAGGAGACATCTCTTTGGAGAGAGTGAGTCCAGAGATCGTGGGTAAATTCCCACGCTTGGATTCTTCCATACTAAACCTCTTTAATATGGTGTCAATGTACCTGGATTGGGACAATCCCAGTATCCGATTAGATCTATCTCTATAGATCTTAATCCCCAAGATGCAGGAGGCATCACCTAGATCTTTCATTGAGAATCTATGAAATAAGAAGAGCTTGACCGAGTGCAGCATAGGAACATCATTTCCTATCAAGAGTATGCCATCCATATACAATACTAGGAAGACAACCTTACTCTCTGCCACCTTCTTGTATATACAAGGTTCATCTACGTTCTTGATGAAGTCAAACTCTTTGACTACCACATCAAAACAGATCTTCCAACTCCGCGATGCCTGCTTTAACCCGTAGATGGATTTAAACAGCTTGAACACCTTCCCGCTGCTCCCACTTCCTACGAAGCCCTTTGGCTGAGTCATGTACACACACTCCTCTAAACCACCATTTAGAAATGCGGTCTTAACATCTATTTGCCAGATTTCGTAGTCATGGTATGCAGCAATGACAAGTAGGATCCGGATGGACTTAAGCATAGCCAGTGGAGAAAAGGTTCGTCATAATCCACACCTGGTCGTTGACGAAAACCTTTTGCAACAAGTCTAGCTTTGAAAGTCTCAATTTTTCCATCTTGTAACATTTCAGAAAATATAAAATATTATTTGTGGGAATTTAATATTAAAATAATATTTTTCCCGAAAACTGCCGAATTGCGAAATTGGGGTTTTCGAAAAAAGGTATAAATATATACCAATAATTGTGAAATAAATAGAAATTAAAATGATTTATTCATTTAAATATATAATTAAAAGTTTTGGCAATTTTAAAATTTATTATATGCAGTTTCGATAAAAACCCGATTAGTTCACTTCTAATCGCGATTAAGCCAAATCCGCGTTTTTACAGTTTCCATGGTTAGTGCACCATGACATGTTTTATTTTGTTACATATTTCATTTCATTCGGGCTTTATATTAGGGTTTATTGGTGTAGAGAAAAGAGAAATGATTAAAATAAAAGTCATTGGAGACATAATGATTAGGTTAGGTGAGCTTTGGAGAGAGAAAGAGAGTGTGAATTAGTGAGAGAGAGAAGGGGGGCTGCTGCCCATTCTTTTTCCCCCATCTTTTATTGAAATACTTCATCTCTACAACTCCACAACCCTCCACAAAAATCCCTAGATCTATCTCCAATAAATCCCCAAAACCCTACACACCCTTCACAAAAATTAATCCCCTCTTCAACCTCTACACGATGGACCGAGCAAAATGGGATTTTGACGACGTTGGGAAGTTAGTGCTGCCTAGAGTGGACTAGATGAGGTATAATTTTTTCCCTTTAGATTAGTTTTGTAAGATATCATGTTTAGATGTCGTTTTGTGAAGATTAGTGGACATTGGGAAACCCTAGTGAATGTTTGAGTGTTGGTTTGAATTGGGTGATGCTTAGTGGCTGTTAACTAGACATGGGTGCTGTTTAAAGACCTGGAACAGATCCTAGAAACCCCAAAACACGGATTTAGAAACCCGGCATTAGAAAAACTGCAAATCTGGGAGTGTATTTAGGAATCTGCTATCACCCCGAGACCCCTAAAATAAAATTGAGCTGACAGTGAGTCGTGCAGGCACTTAGGAAGCTACCACCAAGACCCGAGCCCCTAATTCAATGTCCTAGCCGCAGATTTAATTATTCTGGCCGCAATTTGCGGCCAGGGTAGAAGGGAATGGGTTCATTTTTGTTCCAGGGCTCATTTTGCACTAAATTAGACCCCTCCTATATGCAGTTTTGGCTAATTGTCATCTGAGGAAAATCTGGGAGCATTTTGTTGTATTTTAGGCAATGTTTTTCATATTTTTAAATGCACTTTCTTGATATTTGGATTTGTATTTGGTTGTCGGGTGTTCGTACATCGACAACAGGGGTTGTTTGTTGGATTTGCACGTTTAGGCCATAGGTTCTAACCTGTGAGCACACTGTGCGCTGTATCGGTTTTCTGCATCGATTTTAATACGTATTGCGATTGGTTATTATTGTAGGTACCCTCGCATGGATTCCGAGGTGAAGAAGCGTGGCGTCATCGATTTGGTCGAGCGTAGACCAGGTGAGTAGATCTATATCTACCGGGGAAGTCGGGTGGATGGAGTATAGCACCCCCGCAAACTTTTGATGGAAACCGATTTATAGAGTATGGTTAGGAAACCTAGATTAGGAAACTAGGGTAAGAATATAGATATCTATGTAGTCACATTAGAAACTAGAGGTTAGTTAAGTGTGATATGCTACTACTACCCTAGGATGATGTTTAGCGATATTACCGCTTAGGGTTCTGTAGGACTAGATAGTCGATGTAGATGCGTCATCCGAACCATACCTTTTTCTAAACTAAAGAATCATATGTATCTTTTAAATGTATATCTTGAGGGATAATACAGATTTTCAAATGATATCTTTTCTTTAAAAGCACTGTAACCCCTATTTCCAAAACTACGATTCACTTCTTTAAAAATCTGATTGCATGGTTCGGAAGTGGTTGTTAGATTAGATACTTATACATAGTAGAGATAGATGTTTATGTAAATTCGACATGATATGATATATAAATGCGATGAAAGAATACAAGACGAATTTGATGATATGATGAGATGATGATATGATGTGATGGTATACGGATGCGAGTCGATCGAGATGATTTATACCCTGTCGGTCCCCTGATATGAGATTATTGCAGATGCGACCCGGGACATAGGTATATAGGGTTATATATATATATATATATATATATATATATATATACCTTGATACACCCATACTTATACACATACACATTGTATATTCATATTTGTGCACACATACATGGTACATCTATACTTGTGCATATTCATAATGTACCTATATAGATAACTGGTTTTATTGGGAAATTGGGAACCGCAAGTCATATTTTAAAAATTGGAATCATTTTAAAAGAGAGGTTTTCCCCTTAATATGTCATATCACTATTCCATATTGCATGATACACGGATATGCTCGCATAACTTTTTACATGTCGCATACATCATGCTCTATTATTTTACGCATTGAGATATGCTGTTTTCATGAGATTTCTGGATTTGAGAACCGTGGATATTTCAAATGAGATTATGTGTTGTTTTGAAAACCCGGTTTCTCTTGATATGATATTTCAGTGCGTCCACCATGTGTTTTCTCGGTTCTGAGAGTGGCATGTGAAACCCGATTCGAAGAGTGGTAGGCACCGTCTGCGGGTACATGGTGGACCCGGTGAGGTACCCCGGGGCAAGAGGACTCGTATATGTTAGACGGTGAGCCCGGCAGGGGAAGCACTACCTACCGGTGATAGTATGTAGACTTGGCGGTTATCCGGAGGATACTGACCGGAGTAGCGAGATGGATATGAGGGCCGACCATGGAGTGCGGTGCCGTAGGGCCGATTTGAGGATGCGGCGCCTGAGATATATGAGGATTTACGTGCCGATGCTGGGCACGGTTTTCATGATGTTTTCGAGTGTCGATGCTAGGCACTCAGGTTCCATGATTTTATGTGTCGGGAGGAACACTGTTGATATACATATATCCTCATACTTTCATGCACACTCTTTTATGATATTTACATGCATGATATTGTTGCGTCAGTGGTGGACGCGTGGACTGGATCCACACACATACATACTTACATACACCGATGTTACTATGGGAGATTATACACATGCATATAGACATTGATTCATAGGTGGACGAGATCCACATATCTGCATGCCTTGATTATGGTTGGACGATACCCATATACATGCATTGATTATTACTGTTGGATGTTATCCGCATGCATATAGGTAGTGACTACCTTGTTGGCACATATATGACCCGGTCACCCTAGATATCATAGTATTACCTGTATGATATAGTTGACCTAGGAGTCGTTGTTTATTCAATTTCTACTTGTAGATATATTTCTATTCACGAGTTGGCAACTCACCCCCGTTGTGCCACAGTTCTTGCTGGTTGACCGCTTGGATCAATAGCGGATTCGCTGGCACACAGCTTTATTCGGGTGTTTTGCATTGGTATTGTTAGTTATATGTATGCCCTAGAGGCCATTACCGTACATTGGATGTATATTGTAGTGGATGCTAGGACATATATAGGAAGGACTTTATTGCTCGACATGATAGTATGCTATCTGGTTGCTCTTTACCTCAACGTGTATACTGATTGTCTCTCTATTACATGTTGGTAAAGCCCTTAGGATGTGTACTTGACTATCTGGACTATGATGCGGATCATACTAGTGGGGACATGGTAGTCCATAAGTACATCCTTCAAAGTCCCTAGTCGTGGGTGTATCGAGACGGGGCATCGATATACCAGAGTAGACTAGCGTGTACCTTCTCGACCCATACAGATGGGCGATGGATGATCCCATATCCATCGGTGTTTGACATCAGAGATGATATACGGGTGCTCAGTAGAGACTGGGTACACTGGACGGACTCGCCGAGAACTCCCAGATGGTATTATACCTTACGTCAGATGGCAGTTCTCTGGTGACACTAGTACAGAGTAGTCTGTTGACCCGAGATCGTCATAGAGTCTTGTGCGATTCCCACTGTGCTTTGATTTCCATCTTACCACGTCCAAGAGGGCATGCAAAACGGTGGCTTTTGGGTAAAGTCCCGAATCACATGGAGGCAATGAGCGATAGGAGGGGATTCGTCTATCCCGGTATAGGGAGTTGATGTTGCGCTGTGTACGATTGGCTATAACAGGAAATCCCTGGCCAGGGTTGCTGAGATATACTGGTAAGTGTTACCAGTAGTTTCTCGAATTGTTATAGACCTCATACCGACACGACTTATCGAGCTATTGGGGTCTGACGTTTACCACCCCTAGGCGAGATATGCGACATATCAGACGATCAGACCGGACTGTACGGTAGTGTTACTGGTTGGATTCACTGGAGTGTGAGCGGGCTGGCTCGTCGATCTTCTGATCGCTCAATACCCGGGTGGCCGTTACGTTTAGCAGACCGGTTGCGGCTTGTTGGTGTTTGATATGATCATCATCTGCTGCCGGCGTATTGACGAGTCTTTAGAGTCCTACACAGAGGTTTCCTGGCTCAAGCGAAACGAAATAGGAGCGCATATGAGATATGTGCGGCACCGAGAATAATGCGTGTATGTGATACCGTATTCTATTCTCGCGATGAATGTATCGAATGGTTGTATGCGATATAACCTAGTTATCGAATCAAGTATTGATTCGATAAGCCGATACATTGGATACTAGTCGGTTATATGCGATATGACCGGATCGTTAAATCAAGTGTTGATTTAATGATTTAATGTATAATTATATATTTGATATATTACTTTGCATTAACTAGTATTGGTTCACTTTAAATGGATTTTCTCACTTGGATTGTGCACATTGTATATGTGATATACTTTTGTACACAAGTTTGTATCATGTTTGATGATACATGCTCACTAGGGTTTGTGTAAAGATTAAACCATGGTTATTTAAATGGTTAGGGTTTTGATTTTCATATCCAATTATTCATTTGTTTATTTATTTCTTTTTGGCAAAAGAAATGAAAATGGTGGCTTGATTTGTTTGCTTGTTGAATCTTCATGAAGGTTTGACTAAGTCACCATTTTTGTCTCATGCTTAACCCTAACCATTCCATTTAACCATGATTCATTCTCTACACTTAACCATGGTTTGAATATGATAAGTATTGATTTTCTTTTCCATTTTAAATTAACTCTTCATCTTCTTCTTCTTCTTCACTTCGAAAAAGCTTGAAAGTTTTAATGGCAAAGTGAGAAAAAGAGTGAGAAATCCAATTCTAAAGTGAACCCACTTCCTATTTCTTCTTCATCCTCTACCTCTGGCCAAGTAGTAGAGTGTGTTTTCTTCACAAGTTTCATGACTTGGTGAAGTGAGAGCTTGATCTAGCGATGCCTCGACGTAGATCATCTTCGGCATCGTCGTCGATGACCTAGCCCGCTTCTTCTCCGATGAAGCCGACGCTAGAGCCCGGGATTGTATTTGGAAAGCGGAGAGGACTTCATCACGGAGCCGTGGAGGTGGAGGACCGGATCTACAAAGGTTGTATTTTCGTTCTTTTAGTTTAGTTGTAAACTAGTTTCATTTTATCGCCTAAACTTCTAGCCAACGATCCGTAGTCTAGGGTTTCTCGGCACCGATTTTTTGAAATTGGCATGGTTGATGCTTTGTGAGACCTCCTTGGTGTGCCCAGGAACCCTACAGTGGTATCAGAGCCTAGCTAGAGCATTAGGCGAAGTCTAGACGAAGTTTGAAACCCGAACGAACCGAAACCCTAACATAAACCATGCTCTCTGGACTTTTTCTAAAAACTGGGATTTTTCGAGATTAAAAATATGCAGAAAAATGAGCAGGGTTTTCTATGAATTACTGTGCAAAACGGTTCCCTAACTCCGTCAAACAGCCGTGGAACCGCGGCGTTAACCCACGTGGAGCGGCGGTTCCGCGGCCATTGTGTTGAATCTTTGACTTTTCTCTGCACAGTAATTGTTATATTTGACTCCTGTATTTTCTGGATAATTTTAATATTTTATTCAAGAGTTGAATTTTCTGGGGTAGTTTTGGGGATTCGTATATTCGATCGGATTATCAAACTTAGTCTTTGTGTTTTTCCGGATAATTTTTTGAATATGTTAAAAAGTTCGACCGGATATAAATACCCACTTTTTCCCCTGTCGGGAAATTTCCAAGTGTTGGATTTTTCCGTAGTTTAACGACGTTCTAAGTAGTGCAAGTAACGCAATGGACCCTCTAGAAGACAACAAACCTTAACTCGATTATGTGACCGTCTTGAACTGCCCTTTGAACCTTAGGGTTTGGGGCAGTACGGCGTGCCACATGTGAGGCGTTGGCTTGACCCTTCTACGGCTGGACCGTTGGTACTGAGGCACGAACTGAATGTTTTTAGACTTGTTTCATGTGTTGATCTGTATCGGGAAAACTTGGGTGTTCCAATGTTCAATCGGAAAGTTTAACATTTTCTGTTTATCCGGAATGTGATACAACAATTGGAATTCACAATAGTTATGTGATAACTGAATGAATGTTATAAACATCGCAGTTTAGTCTCACTTGATCGGTTGCCACGGGATTTTGATGTGATCAAAAGTCCGTCGCAATCACGTAGCGTACGCGGATACTCGCCGGATAAACTTAATAGACAGCCTCTCCCCATAGCCCCGACCAAGTGACTGTAGGAGAACCTCGTCGCCGAAAGCATCCGTTCGGGTGCTCGCGGCAGCGGTGTTCCGCCTTGGTGCACTTCGTCGACGGCGTCGGGGGTGCGGCCGCCTACTAAAGTTTGCGACGAGCATTCGATCAGGCTGTCGGGAATCTTATTGAATTACCCGACTTGATATTGAAAAGAGTTTTCGATAATGAGACTAAAATGCGGGGTTTATAATTGTTAGGCATGCGATGTCTAAGTAATTCATTTGGTCAGGCATGCGATGTCTGAGGTGGTTGCGGATTCCAACTGTTGTAGTTTTACACTTTCTTTTCTGTGACCGTAAGTGTAATATGTGATATCGCCGGTTTCGTTGCTATATGTCAACGACAATTGGGATGCGCATATTTACTTACGTTGATGACATGTGATGTTATGTGTTGCTGGATATGTTATATTGGATCGTCGTGTTTGAATAGCCGGGGGTTTTTATGTGAGATGAGTGTTTTTCAGTTTCATTCATGTAAAAACTTGTATGTAATATTCTTTTATTGGGGCACTTCCAGGTAGCGGAAGTTGTTACCGTTGATGTATATTATTTACTTTTCCGCACTAGGATAGACCCATGGAGGAGGGCACAAGTAACCGGGTTCTGGAGTCCAGTGGGAGACCAACTCGAGGAGTCGAGGCCGGGTCTCCTAACTCTAGAATTGGTAGGGTTGCTTGCGCTCTCGTAGGGGTCTAGGGGTGTGGATTTGGCTATTCATCACGACCGTGGAATCCGTGTTTTATACTGGCTCGTATTGAAAACACGGACGTCCTAGTATATCCAATATTTCATATGTTTCTTCTGCTGCGATATCTGTGATGTGATCATGTGATGTTCTGTGATAGATACAGTATATAGTATATATGATATATTATATAGACGTTACTTATGTTTTACACCCGCGCTAGCCCTGCCCCGCTCTGCCGTTAGTTACTTAACCTAACGGTGCACGAGGGGACATCGAGGCGAATGCGGATGGCATAAGTGTACGTCGTATTTATCTGTGATGTTTAGGTACTTAAATGATGGGACTTCATTAATATGATTAATGAAATAAAAGAAACCTAAGATGTTGTAGAATCGAATTTCAAAATAAAACAGGTAGCTACAGTTCTTGCTTTGCACAGCGGTATATATGATATATCCTGCACCTTATTCGATAAGGAAAGGACCGAGATCCCTTCACCGGGAGTCACTCCTTTAGCAATAACTGGCAGATGCTACACCCCTCGGTTTGTCTTTTGATTGCTTTTAAGTATTTTTGCTTTGCACAGTGATATATATGATATATCCCGCACCTCATTCGACGAGGAAAGGACCGACGATCCCTTCACCGGGAGTGACTCCTTTAGCAAAACTAGAAAAGCCTAAAAAACACTCCATTTTAAAATTCATTCGATCCTACAACGATATCAAGTTCATTACGCAATAGGTTTTCAGAAAAACCTGTCGTAGCCCTCCGTCATTTCAGATAAGTAGTAGTTAGTATTCGTGCTGCGTTTGTTGGCCTTTGTCAAGGCGCAGTGTGCGGTAGCTAACTGGTGCTTATCTGTTTATGCATATGATGCAGATTGGGTTAGGGTAGTCGTGCGACCTTGTTGGCCTTTGTCAAGGGCCGTGCGGGTGGGTTTAATTCAATCATGAAATGACGGGTTGAACTTGACTAGCATCCTATGGTTTGTTGGCCTTTGTCAAGGTCATAGGAGGTTAGGGGCAAAATTATCGGGAATTTCAAGTGTTGAAATTTGCAATGAGATTGCATACCTTCTATGAGATAGTTGGATCCCGATACCCGCTGCGAGTAATTGTTACTCCTGGGAGAGTTTTACACATTACAATTAGCCGATCAAGTAGGTGTCTAGAAAGGTGTTAACGTGGTTACGCCTCTGGGAAAACGAGGTTTACATTAATTAGGTTCGTGCGAAAGCACGGGGGACCTCCCTCAAAGTACCGACACTGGCCTGGCTGAAAGATTGGCGAACTTGTTGTGTGTAATTAATCCCGGCTAGTCTTTCCTTTTAGGGTTTGAAGGAAGATTTGATAAAAAGCAGTGGGAGCCATCCTGATTAGATAAAAAAATAACCAATCTATTCTTGCAAGAGAGCACGCTGAGTGTTTTCTTCTCTCTCTCTCCTGGTAGCGACCATATCACGCCTTAATCAAGATAATAATACGGATTATTGACCGAACCCGCTTGTTATACTGAGCTGGGGAACGTTGGTCCCGCTCCAACTTATAATAGTTATAAGACAGAGCAGGAAATTGGGAAATACCAGAATTCCCGTGCCGCCCAAACGAAGAGAGTGCATGTTGATGCATCATCTTCGGGTGTGTTCATTATAAAGAACTGTTTCTCAGTATCCTCTGCATCCTGGGTATTTGATACCGGATCAGGATCCCAGATATGTAATCTGTTACATAGGGCTACAAAAGGGTAGAAAAACTGAGAACGGGTGATAAGTTTCATGAGACAGAAAACGGGGCAAGAGTTGCAGCCAAGTCTGTTGGTCACTGTCACCCTGTATTACCAATACATTGATTCTGAACGAATGTTATTAGATACCGAACCTGATATACAAAATCATATCAGTCTCTTTATAAGTAAAGAAATGATAAAATTTTGTATTGTTGGATAATGTTTTGAACATTTCCTATATCAAAAGTTGATCGGTTCAGGCACGTTATCTAAAAGCATTGATGTTCTAAATCAAACTACAGTTCTTACTATACGGAACACACACAAGAGGAAGAGTTCAGAAATGAACGGATCCTTCTTGAGGTATTGTAGACTAGGTCATATCAATGCGACCCGACTAGCTGAAGTTACATATAGATGCATATTTAAATCAGTTTGAATTTACATCTTCTGTAACTTGCCAATAATGTCACAGAGATAAGATGACCACAGCTCTGTTTATTGGAAGCAGAGAAAGAGTTAGTAAACTCTTGGGACTGATACATGATGATGTATGCAAGGTCCCCTGTCTACACATGCCAAGACTGGTTCTTTCTACTTCATTACATTCTCTGATAATCTCTCGAGATTCAGACATATGTTCCTGTTGAAACACAAGTCCGAACCTTTTGAGATATTCATAGAATATAAGTTAGAAGTAGAGAACTAAAATACGGGTATAAGTATTATGTCCTTTGATGAGATCGAGGAGGAGAATACTTGGGCACGGAAATCCTGGACTACTCTAAAGGAGAATGAGATTCTCTCTCGGCATTACTCCTCCGAATACACCATAGCACGATGGTATATCGGGGCGGATCAGATACACCCTATTTGATATGGTGTGCTCTATGATGAGTACTACTGAGTTACCTGTTTCCTTTGGGAGTTATGCGCTTGAGAAGCTGCATACCTATTGAATAGGGTTCCAATCAAATCAGTTGCCTACCGCTTCATATGTGATATGGAATGGGAAGAGCCCATCTCTTAAGTTAGTTAAGATTTGGGGTTGACCGGCCTATGTCTAAAAGCATAATCCGGACAAGCTCAAGGCAAATACTGTTATGTAGAACTGGAAATGTTCCAGCTATACAGATTGCAGCTGATGATTTGATAGAACCAAAGGATTCAGTGGATTCCAACGAACCTCAGCCTCTCCGCCGATCTAGTAGGGTTCCTCACCCACCTGAGAGTTGCTTCGGTTTCTCGATGACAGTGGGAGCGAGAATTGCATCATGAGATGATGACCCAACTAGTTTCGAACTGGCCATCAGGAGTGGGACTCTGTAAGAATGGCTGGATACTTATCGATCTGAGATGGAATCCTTATACACTAACAAAGTATGGACTTTAGTTGTTATATCTGAAGTGTTAAATCCCCATCAGGAGCAAGTATATCTTGAGAAGATTACTTGGTGTACATGGAAAAGTTGAGACTTTCAAAGCTAGACTTGTTAAAGGTTTTCGTCATTGACCAGGCGTGGATAATGATGAAACCTTTTCCAGTACCTATGCTTAAGTCCATCCAGATCCTACTTGCCACGGCTACATACCATGACTACGATATCTGGTGGTTGGGTGTCATGACAGCTTTTCTTAATGATGTTTTAGAAGAGAGCGTCTATAAGTACACAGCCAGAGGGCCTCGTAGACAGTGGGAGCAGCGGAAACGTGTGCAAGATGCTTTATAGGATAAAGCAGGCATCGCGGAGTTGGAACATCTGTTTTGATGAAGTAGTCAAAGAGTTTGACATCACCAAAATGGTAGATGAACCTTGTATATACAAAAAGGTAGTAGGGAGTATGGTGGTGATCCTCGTAGAGTACGTGGATGAAATACTCTTGATAGAGAAGGAGTTTTCTATGCTACGCTCGATCAATCTCCGCTTATCACAATGATTCTCCACATAGGATCAAAGTGATACCTACTAAATCCTGGATTTTTGATCTATGAGATAGATCTAAATGGATGTTAGCATACTCACTAGTTGTAGTGAGATGGTATCAATCGATCCTGGGGAGAATCACTGGAAATGTTCCAGGGTGATAAAGACGACTGAATGTCAGTCGCAGGCATTGTCTTTACCCTCAGAAAAGGGACGGTATGTTGGAAGAGTTCCAAGCTAGATACCGTGACATACTAGACGATAAAGGCAGGATACATCGCTACTTAAGATGCTACCAAAGAGGCTGTTTGGGTGTATATTGGTTCATGAGATGAACTATGTTCCTCCCATTGTGTGACAATGGAGTTGTAGCTTATGCCAAGGAACGCAGGTCCCATCAGTGATCCAGACATAATCTAAGGAAGTATCACCTGATCATGGAGATGGCTGATCTCCAAGGTGATCGAGGTTAGGAGAGTAGACTCAGAGGACAACACAGCGGATCCACTCACAAAGGCCTATTCCCAGAGAGAGACATTTATGGGATGGTTGAGTATGAGATACTACAACCACTGCTACAGATGGCCCTAGTGCAAGTGGGAGATTGTTAGTTATATGTATGCCCTAGAGGCCATTACTGTACATTGGATGTATATTGTAGTGGATGCTGGGACATATATAGGGAGGACTTTCTTGCTCGACATGATAGTATGCTATCTGGTTGCTCTTTACCTCAACGTGTATACTGGTTGTCTCTCTATTACATGTTGGTAAAGCCCTTAGGATGTGTACTTGACTATCTAGACTATGATGCGGATCATACTAGTAGGGACATGGTAGTCCATAAGTACATCCTTCAAAGTCCCTAGTCGTGGGTGTATCGAGACGGGGCATCGATATACCAGAGTAGACTAGCGTGTACCTTCTTGACCCATACAGATGGGCGATGGATGATCCCATATCCATCGGTGTTTGACATCAGAGATGATATACGGGTGCTCAGTAGAGACTGGGTGCACTGGACGGACTCGCCGAGAACTCCCAGATGGTATTATACCTTACGTCAGATGGCAGTTCTCTGGTGACACTAGTACAGAGTAGTCT
Source organism: Agapanthus africanus (assembly GCA_030015575.1). Taxonomy (NCBI): domain Eukaryota; kingdom Viridiplantae; phylum Streptophyta; class Magnoliopsida; order Asparagales; family Amaryllidaceae; genus Agapanthus; species Agapanthus africanus. Next base: position 455,771,892 of record JASDDO010000014.1, on the reverse strand, counting down.
GTTGACCTGAGATCGTCATAGAGTCTTGTGTGGTTCCCACTGTGATTTGATTTCCATCTTACCACGTCCAAGAGGGCGTGCAAAACGGTGGCTTTTGGGTACAGTCCCGAATCACATGGAGGCAATGAGCGATAGGAGGGGATTCGTCTCTCCCGGTATAGGGAGTTGATGTTGCGCTGTGTACGATTGGCTATAACAGGAAATCCCTTGCCAGGGTTGCTGAGATATACTGGTAAGTGTTACCAGTAGTTTCTCTAAATGTTATAGACCTCATATCGACACGACTTATCGAGCTATTGGTGTCTGACGTTTACCACCCCTAGGCGAGATATGCGACATATCAGACGATCAGACCGGACTGTACGGTAGTGTTACTGGTTGGATTCACTGGAGTGTGAGCGGGCTTGCTCCTCGATCTTCTGATTGCTCAATACCCGGGTGGCCGTTACGTTTAGCAGACCGCTTGCGGCTTGTGGGTGTTTGATATGATCATCATCTGCTGCCGGCGTATTGACGAGTCTTTAGAGTCCTACACAGAGGTTTCCTGGCTCAAGCGAAACGAAATAGGAGCGCATATGAGATATGTGCGGGACCGAGAATAATGCGTGTATGTGATACCGTATTCTATTCTCGCGATGAATGTATCGAATGGTTGTATGCGATATAACCTAGTTATCGAATCAAGGATTGATTCGATAAGCCGATACATTGGATACTAGTCGGTTATATGCGATATGACCGGATCGTTAAATCAAGTGTTGATTTAATGATTTAATGTATAATTATATATTTGATATATTACTTTGCATTAACTAGTATTGGTTCACTTTAAATGGATTTTCTCACTTGGATTGTGCACATTGTATATGTGATATACTTTTGTACACAAGTTTGTATCATGTTTGATGATACATGCTCACTAGGGTTTGTGTAAAGATTAAACCATGGTTATTTAAATGGTTAGGGTTTTGATTTTCATATCCATTTATTCATTTGTTTATTTATTTCTTTTTGGCAAAAGAAATGAAAATGGTGGCTTGATTTGTTTGCTTGTTGAATCTTCATGAAGGTTTGACTAAGTCACCATTTTTGTCTCATGCTTAACCCTAACCATTCCATTTAACCATGATTCATTCTCTACACTTAACCATGGTTTGAATATGATAAGTATTGATTTTCTTTTCCATTTTAAATTAACTTATCATATTCTTCATCTTCTTCTTCTTCTTCACTTCAAGAAAAAGCTTGAAAGCTTTAATAGCAAAGTGAGAAAAAGAGTGAGAAATCCAATTCTAAAGTGAACCCACTTCCTATTTCTTCATCCTCTACCTCTTGCCAAGTAGTAGAGTGTGTTTTCTTCACAAGTTTCATGACTTGGTGAAGTGGGAGCTTGATCTAGCGATGCCTCGACGTAGATCATCTTCGGCATCGTCGTCGATGACCTAGCCCGCTTCTTCTCCGATGAAGCCGACGCTAGAGCCCGGGATTGTATTTGGACAGCGGAGAGGACTTCATCACGGAGCCGTGGAGGTGGAGGACCGGATCTACAAAGGTTGTATTTCCGTTCTTTTAGTTTAGTTGTAAACTAGTTTCATTTTATCGCCTAAACTTCTAGCCAACGATCCGTAGTCTAGGGTTTCTCGGCACCGTTTTTTTGAAATTGGCAAGGTTGATGCCTTGTGAGACCTCCTTGGTGTGCCCAGGAACCCTACAGGTAGGTGGGACATTGTATCGTACCCACTCTTGTATTATATTTCATATTGTATCTAGTTAACTCCATCAATCAATCAAAAGTTGTATTTGTATAAGTGATGAGACTTAGTGAGACTTTTAGTTGCGAGATTGAGCGATGGGTTTTATTTTCCCTTTGGGGTTATATCTTGCTCTTTTCTTTATCTTTTTGTGGTGAACTTCGTCGTTGGGCGTCGTATACTTATTTTTGCTATATTGTGTGGTTGTGATCCGCCGTTTGGCGAAGAGCTAGCTCCCGCTTGGGGATGCCATTATTCTTGCTATGTATTTGCGGTTTTGGATCAAAATATACAAAGGAGGTGCTGCCAAATTTTTTTCAAAAGACGAAACATGTTTTTCAAACTAGAAAATTTCATTTGCATCATTCATGTTTCTTTCTATGCATTAAGCACACATGATTTTATTATACCTTTATTTCAAAAACTCCACCTCCTTTATTTTCTTAAAAAGGTTTAGATTTCTGGGTTTCAGCTTACTTGAATTCCGTTACGCCTTTAGACGTGGCGTGATTCAAGTGCTGGTCACGAGCTAATATTTTGGGTCGTGACAAAGTTGGTATCAGAGCCAGGTTTAACCTTGTTCGAGTCTATGTTTGACTATGCGGCGTCTAAGGCGGGTATGTATTTCGGAACCTAGGATTGACCTTACGGAACTTAGACTTGAACGGGGGGGGTATTAGACCCGATCTTTCGTTTCATAGGCTGACCCTGATTGATGGAGTATGCAGCTTGAGTAGAGTAACGTACCGTACGTATGTTCCGCGGCATATTTACGATACGATACTCCACTTAAGAAACCTTAGGATATACATATTTTTGAGACCAGTGATTCTCTTGTATCCATGATTATACATCCATTGGAGATCCTCGATTCTATTTGTTTCCATGATCATACTTTCATTGATGCTGTTCCTTTTCATGATCATGTATCCATTCCAGATCTGTTGTTTTCTTTCTGGCTATTGATCTGCTCTCTTCGATACTCGATTGAGGTTCCTGTCACCATTGTTTGGGCGCAGTTTGAGTTGCTGCTAGTGTTACGGTCAGGGCGAGCTCGTCCGGTACGAGGGCCGACCATTGTATTTTCTGGTGACATGAGAACGTCTCGAGTTAGTATTTTGTTGTGACCTCTTGTGGAGGCGAGTGCTTGGTTTTACACCGGATGATCGGGCCATTGTTAGGGCTGCCAGTTGCGAGAGGACTGTTGATGTACAATATACCTCGAAGATGTTGATGTCGCCTACCGTGCAGACAGATGACCCAGCTGTTGCTGAGATTGATAGGATGTCGCTTCCGGAGCTTACGAGCTGAGATCGCCGGAGCTTCCAGGCAGATATGAGACAGATGATAGCTAGTCTACCCCGATTTGAGAGACGAAGGTGATTCGTCCGATTTATGCGCCGGAGCAGGCCCAGTTGAGTTGAAGATTTCCAGTATGGAGAGTCTTACTCGGATCTAGAGCAGACCGATTTAGAGATGACTGCCAATGTATCGCCTTTCCTGGAGGATTGAGGCGTTGTTCAGCGTACAGACGAATGAGCCAGTTGTTGCTGCAAATGATGAGGTATCGCCAGAGGTTTGAGCTACTGCAGCATAAGTATATACTTAGAGATATGATGGAAGGTCGTTAGCCACCCAAGGGTGAAGGACTAAGACATATGGTTCGTTCGCTACCCGATGCGAGGTCATCTGATAGATTGATTCCAGCTAGAGACGACTTCATGCAGATTCGTTGAGAGCCGATAGAGACGATCGAATGTCAGGAAACCATATTCCAAGTTTAAAGTATTCGGAAAGACGTGCAAGCAATTCTATGGACCCTCTAGAAGAATGAAACCTTAACTCGACATAATGACCGTGTGAAAGCCTTTGAACCTTAGGGTTTACCGCAGTTCCACGGCGCCATTAGTGAGGCTTGGGTTTGCCCTTCTACGGCTGGATCACTGATGCTGTGGCATGTACTCGATACTATTAAACTGTACCCAAGATGTTGATCTCTTGAGGGATTATGAGGTTTTGACATATCGATCGGATGGTTCGACATCATTCGGATATCTTGTGATGGGATACATTGCTTGGGAGACTCCAGATACGAGCATAGCTATTGGAGCGCAGTCTATGCTGCCACGAGAAGACGAGTCCGAATCAGTCGACATTGCAGCCGAGTGAAGTGAAGAGTTCGCACGAGAATTCGATGATGTGACGTTCCACTCCGCTGATATCAGAGATGTGATACACGTGCAGAGGCGTAGTATATGGATATACCTTCCAGAAGGAGTCGCGAGGAGTATGCAGCCGTTCCGGAACAAGAAACAGATATAGAAAAGATAATAACTTCCGAGCATTTCGGCAGAAATGAGATTTGAGAGAGACCTCGACAGGACCTTTCTGGAATACTATACGAGAAGACCTAGACCAGGAGTGGTCATTTTGCGCACACCCAGAAGGCCAGGGTTCGGCATCGTCGACGAGATAGTTGACCATATTCGGATAGAAGACCTCACCCAGATGCATTGTGAGTTGATCGAGGACAGACGAAAATGGAGTATATCTCCGATGGTTGGGAAGAGTTTCCGAAGACGTGTTCGGCCAGATATCTTCTACCGAGTGATGAAGATACCGAGTTCGTGACTTCGAGTCCGTGCGAGAGACTTCGGATTGACCGTGGCCGAGAACAGTTGCAGTGCGCAGATAGCATGGCATGACGTCAAAGTGGACGATGATACAGGCGAATAGAACCAGAAGTTTGTGCGAGACGCTGACGAGCTGTTATTACTCCCCGCCGAGATCAGAGACCTGATATGCTTATAGAGGCGTTTGGATACGGCCAGTTTCCGAGAAAATGTGTGCGGCACATGAAGATGTCCAGAAAATGAGAAAAGATTATATAAGAGTACCAGCCTCCGTACAGTTCGGCATAGGCGAGATCGGAAGAGACCTTGAGCAGGATTCCTTCCGGGACACTGCTGCAATGAGATTTGCACCCAGGAATAGAGGTGTCACGTGTTTTCAGAGAGCCAGAGGCCGACGCCAGTGACGTGCTGCTTTACGAGGGGTCATGATGATTGACCGAGAGATAACTAGAGAAGTGCCAGAACGGAATCGTCCCCGTTAGCACACCTGACAGGGCCGATGAGCCGATAGATTGCGAGATTGGTAATCCGCAGAGAAGATAAGGACCAAGAGACCGAGGATGCCAGACCGTGAGCAGGAGGCAAGCGGATGTTCTTGTTCTGCCAGTTTCTAAGCGCACCAATTCATTTCTCGACATTGTATGGGGTGTACCTCGATGTCCTTTGTTGCGATTTGCGTTGTGATCTTTGTATCATACTTATATCGCTTGGATTTGAGTTTTGATGACGAGTTTCTTGATACTGATTTTATGCACCATGGCTGCACCTACTGGGTATTTACATTTTGCGCATATTTATCACACTTGATATCGGTTTTGTGATTTGGTTGCACATGTTTATGATTTCATGGATTTCATACGGTTGATTTGTTTTTTTTTTGTGCGTATGACACGCACTCGATTTGATGTTTGCACTCGGTATAGCGTATATGTGCTTGTAGTGCATTGATATGCTTTTTGTGTACGCAGTTGCACACGTTTACGATTTTATACACCTTGATGTACTCAGTGTTGCTGTTTATGCATTTGAGTTTTGATCGGTATTTTGTGCACAGGATGCACCGTATTTGTATTTCATGCACTGGATGCACTGTATTTGTATTTCGTGCACTGTATTTGTATTTTATGCACTGGATGCACTGCATTTGTATTTCGTGCACCGGACAGGTATTATGCGTTGTCGCACTGGATTTATACCCCGTACCTAGGTTGCACCCGATTTATATCCTTGAGCATTCGTTTTACCAGAATTGTATTTTCGTCCGCGTTGGTACTTGCCGTTCGTTTTCGTGCATGTTACTGCACTATATGTTTTTACGGACCCGACGCATTTTGGTTGGATTTTGCGCATATTAGGCGCTCGATTTTGGATTTTGTGTCCATCGGATGCACTTGAGTGAGATTTTACTCGTGCATGTGGGATGCTCTTGATTTGGATTTTCTTCCGTGCATATTGGATGCGATTTCATTCGTGCGGGACATGTGCACTTGAGTTGGATTTTCGCGCATATTGGGCGCATGATATGAGATGCGATTCTGTGCACACCGGATGCACTGGATTGAGATTTTTTTGTGCACTTTAGATGCACTTGATGTTGTTGTCGTGCACACCCGTTGCACTGGACAGATGTTTTGTGCACACCCGTTACACTTAGTTTTTCTTGTGTGTATTATAGCACCTGTATTTGGATTTGATTTCCATGCGCACCAGACGCATGTGATTATTGGATACGCCTTTTGAGGCTGGTTTTACTTTTGAGCACTTTGTTTTCATGTTGGGCACTATATTGTGTTGTAGCCAAACAGGACTGATCTGAGGATAGTACCTGAGTACATTGTATGCATTAAAGGATTATCAAAGGGTTTTTAAGAGGAGCTATAGTCTCGCTATTTTCTTAAGTGTCCGAGAGCGACACGAACGTTTATAAAGGAAAACCTTTTGGGATGTTTTGAAAACGACGGAACGTGTATTTAAGAAAACATATGTGGACATATATTATTATTTTAAAATGAGCGTCCGTCAGTTATGCCGTGAGTTATGCATCCACGCGGCGATTTAGAAAAGATTTTGCATGTATTTCATTCAAATTTTTGAGTTTTTCAAAGATGCGTACTGTACACGTATTATAGTATTTGACTAGTGTATAATGGATTTCAGTAGTGGATTTTGAGATCTGCATCTCTATTGTAACTCCGAGGATATGCGTGCAAATCCGATGATTTGCGTGACGCTTGACGGAGTTCGATTTTGTGTTTTGTACTTGTTTTTATGCGCACTTGACGCGCTGTGTTATTTCTGCGATTTCCATGATTTCGGAGCCCCGTTGTTTTGAGCCGATTATCGAAATGTTTTAGATTTTGGGGGTTTAAATTTAAATTCGGGGACCGAAATTATTTAAGGGGGAAGATTGTAACATTTCAGAAAATATAAAATATTATTTGTGGGAAATTAATATTAAAACAGTATTTTTCCCGAAAACTGCCGAATTGCGAAATTGGGGTTTTCGAAAAAGGGTATAAATATATACCAATAATTGTGAAATAAATAGAAATTAAAATTATTTATTCATTTAAATATATAATTAAAGGTTTTGGCAATTTTAAAATTTATTATATGCAGTTTCGATAAAAACCCGATTAGTTCACTACTAATCGCGATTAAGCCAAATCCGCGTTTTTACAGTTTCCATGGTTAGTGCACCATGACATGTTTTATTTTGTTACATATTTCATTTCATTCGGGCTTTATATTAGGGTTTATTGGTGTGGAGAAAAGAGAAATGATTAAAATAAAAGTCAATGGAGACATAATGATTAGGTTTTGTGAGCTTTGGAGAGAGAAAGAGAGTGTGAATTAGTGAGAGAGAGAAGGGGGGCTGCTGCCCATTCTTTTTCCCCCATCTTTTTTTGAAATACTTCATCTCTACAACTCCACAACCCTCCACAAAAATCCCTAGATCTATCTCCAATAAATCCCCAAAACCCTACACACCCTTCACAAAAATTAATCCCCTCTTCAACCTCTACACGATGGACCGAGCAAAATGGGATTTTGACGACGTTGGGAAGCTAGTGCTACCTAGAGTGGACTAGATGAGGTATAATTTCTTCCCTTTAGATTAGTTTTGTGAGATATCATGTTTAGATGTCGTTTTGTGAAGATTAGTGGACATAGGGAAACCCTAGTGAATGTTTGAGTGTTGGTTTGAATTGGGTGATGCCTAGTGGCTGTTAACTAGACTTAGGTGCTGTTTAAAGACCTGGAAATGACCCTCGAAACCCCAAAACATGGATTTAGAAACCCGACATTGGAAAAACTGCAAATCTGGGAGTGTATTTAGGAATCTACTATCACCCTGAGACCCCTAAAATAAAATTGAGCTGACAGTGAGTCGTGCAGGCACCTAGGAAGCTACCACCAAGACCCGAGCCCCTAATTAAAAGTCCTGGCCGCAGATTTAATCATTCTGGCCGCAATTTGAGGCCAGGGTAGAAGGGAATGGGTTCATTTTTGTTCCAGGGCTCATTTTGCACTAAATTAGACCCCTCCTATATGCAGTTTTGGCTAATTGTCATCTGGGGAAAATCTGGGAGCATTTTGTTGTGTTTTAGGCAATGTTTTCCGTATTTTTAAATGCACTTTCTTGATATTTGGATTTGTATTTGGTTGTCGGGTGTTCGTACATCGACAACAGGGGTTGTTTGTTGGATTTGCACGTTTAGGCCATTGGTTCTAACATGTGAGCACACTGTGCACTGTATCAGTTTTCTGCATCGATTTTAATACGTATTGCAATTGGTTATTATTGTAGGTACCTTCGCATGGATTCCGAGGTGAAGAAGCGTGGCGTCATCGATTTGGGCGAGCGTAGACCAGGTCGGTAGATCTATATCTACCGGGGAAGTCGGTGGATGGCGTATAGCACCCCCGCAAACTTCTGAAGGAAACCGATTTATAGAGTATGGTTAGGAAACCTAGATTAGGAAACTAGGGTTAGAATATAGATATATATGTAGTCACATTAGAAACTAGAGGTTAGTTAAGTGTGATATGCTACTACTACCCTAGGATGATGTTTAGCGATATTACCGCTTAGGGTTCTGTAGGACTTGATAGTCGATATAGATGCATCATCCGAACCATACCTTTTTCTAAACGAAAGAATCGTATGTATATTTTAAATGTATATCTTGAGGGATATTACGGATTTTCAAATGATATCTTTTCTTTAAAAGCACCGTAACCCATGTTTCCAAAAGTACGATTCACTTCTTTAAAAATCTGATTGCATGGTTCGGAAGTGGTTGTTAAATTAGATACTTATACATAGTAGAGATAGCATGTTTATGTAAATTCGACATGATATGAGATATAAATGCGATGAAAGAATACAAGACGAATTTGATGATATGATGAGATGATGATATGATGTGATGGTATACGGATGCGAGTCGATCGAGATGATTTATACCCTGCCGGTCCCCTGATATGAGATTATTGCATATGCGACCCGGGACATAGGTATATAGGGTTATATATATATATATATATAGAATGTTGTGAATCATGGATGATAGGCCTTATGTGATATTAGGCTGTACCCTCATTTGTCTTATAGGATGATAGGATCCCTATTAGCTTAATGCCGCCGCACGATGATATTCCATGCGTGATGAGTTGACTTGATGATTGATCCTTACCCTTGACTAGAGGTTGTCGTACGATGGATTATACCGTACACGGTGTTATTGGGCTAGATGACGATTGATAGATTCACCGACTCGGACATGTGATAGTTATGTATTCCTTATAGCTGTTAGCTGATGATTTACTTGCTGCATTCATGATATTATTATTGCATCGCATATACCTGTGATAGTACACCTGCACCATTATCGATGATGCGTATGTACACATATTTGTCGGCTCACACACTTCATCATCGATAATTGCCATGTCACTACACAGTAGAGTTGTTGCATCATGACATATACATAGATACATTCATACTTGCGGATATACACATTCGTATATCCATATTGGTGTACATATACCTTGATACACCCATACTTGTGCACATACACAGTGTATATTCATATTTGTGCATACATACATGGTACATCTATACTTGTGCGTATTCATATTGTACCTATATAGCTAACTGGTTTTATTGGGAAATTGGGAACCGCAAGTCATATTTTAAAAACTGGAATCATTTTAAAGGAGAGGTTTTCCCCTTAATATGTCATATCACTATTCCATATTGCATGATACACGGATATGCTCGCATATCTTTTTACATGTCGTATACATCATGCTCTATTATTTTACGCATTGAGATATGCTGTTTTCATGAGATTTCTGGATTTGAGAACCGTGGATATTTCAAATGAGATTATGTGTTGTTTTAAAAACCCGGTTTCTCTTGATATGATATTTCAGTGCGTCCACCATGTGTTTTCTCGGTTCCGAGAGTGGCATGTGAAACCCGATTCGAGGAGTGGTAGGCACCTTCTGCGGGTACATGGTGGACCCGGTGAGGTACCCCGGGGCAAGAAGACTCGTATATGTTAGACGGTGAGCCCAGCAGGGGGAGCACTACCTACCGGTGATAGTATGTAGACTCGGCGGTTATCCGAAGGAAACCGACCGGAGTAGCGAGATGGATATGAGGGCCGACCATGGAGTGCGGTGCCGTAGGGCCGATCTGAGGATGCGGTGCCTGCTATATATGAGGATTTACGTGCCGATGCTGGGCACGGTTTTCATGATGTTTTCGAGTGTCGATGCTAGGCACTCACGTTCCATGATTTGATGTGTCGGGAGGGACACTGTTGATATACATATATCCTCATACTTTCATGCACACTCTTTTATGATATTTACATGCATGATATTGTTGCGTCAGTGGTGGACGCGTGGACTGGATCCACATACATACATACATACATAAACTGATGTTACTATGGGAGATTATACACATGCTTATAGATATTGATTCATGGGTGGATGAGATCCACATATCTGCATACCTTGATTATGGTTGGACGATACCCATATACATGCATTGATTATTACTGTTGGATGTTATCCGCATGCATATAGGTAGTGACTACCTTGTTGGCACATATACGACCCGGTCACCCTAGATATCTTAGTATTACCTGTATGATATAGTTGACCTAGGAGTCGTTGTTTATTCGATTTCTACTTGTAGATATATTTCTATTCACGAGTTGGCAACTCACCCCCGTTGTGCCACTGTTCTTGCAGGTTGACCGCTTGGATCAGTAGCGGATTTGCTGGCACACAGCTTTATTCGGGTGTTTTGCATTGGTAGGTGGGACATTGTATCGTACCCACTCTTGTATTATATTTCATATTGTATCTAGTTAACTCCATCAATCAATCAAAAGTTGTATTTGTATAAGTGATAAGACATAGTGAGACTTGTAGTTGCGAGATTGAGCGATGGGTTTTATTTTCCCTTTGTGGTTATATCTTGCTCTTTTCTTTATCTTTTTGTGGTGAACTTCGTCGTTGGGCGTCGTATACTTATTTTTGTTATATTGTGTGGTTGTGATCTGCCGTTTGGCGAAGAGCTAGCTCCCGCTTGGGGATGCCATTATTCTTGCTATGTATTTGCGGTTTTGGATCAAAATATACAAAGGAGGTGCTGCCAAAATTTTTTCAAAAGACGAAACATGTTTTTCAAACTAGAAAATTTCATTTGCATCATTCATGTTTCTTTCTATGCATTAAGCACACTTGATTTTATTATACCTTTATTTCAAAAACTCCACCTCCTTTATTTTCTTAAAACTGATTAGATTTCTGGGTTTCAGCTTACTTGAATTCTGTTACGCCTTTAGACGTGGCGTGATTCAAGTGCTGGTCATGAGCTAATATTCCGGGTCGTGACACATCTACACCAAGTTTCTTCTTAAAGATCCATTTTTTCACAATGGGTTTTACCCCTTCAGGAGCAACTTCCAAAGTTCATACTTTGTTGGTGTACATGGATTCCATCTTAGATCGCATTGCATCCGGCCATTTCACAGAGTCTCCACTCGAGATGGCCTGCTCGAAGCTAGTTGGGTCATCATCTTCCCTTATGCAATCCTCGCTCCCACCATCAATGAGAAAACCGCAGTATCTCTCAGGTGGATGAGGAACCCTACTAGATCGGCAGAGAGGCCGAGATTCGTTGGGAACTATCGAATTCTCCGGTTCAACCAAATCTTCTTCTGTAGTTTGTGTGGTTGGAATTTCTTCCAGCTCTACCTTTTTGCCACTAATCTCTTTTGCAAGAAATTCCTTTTCTGAAAAGCTGGCATGTTGAGAAATAAACACTTTTTGTTCCTCACTGAGGTAGAAATGATATCCATACGAATTTCTTGGATATCCCACAGACTTGCAAAGAACTGATTTTGCCTCTAGCTTGTCCGGATTTTTCTTTTTAACATAGGCCGGACAACCCCATATCTTAACTCGTTAAGAGATGGTCTCTTCCCATTCCATATCTCATATGGAGTGGTAGGCACCGATTTGGTTGGAACTCTATTCAATAGGTATGCGTCCGTCTCCAGCGCATAACTCCAAAAGGAAATAGGTAACTCAGCGGTGCTCATCATTGAGCGCACCATATCTAATAGGGTATGATTCCTCCGTTCCGATACTCCGTTGTGCTGTGGTGTATACGGAGGAGTAAGCTGAGAGAGAATCCCATTCTCTTTTAGATAGTCCAGGAACTCATTGCTCAAGTATTCTCCTCCTCGATCAGATTGAAGGTTCTTACTACTTTTACCCGTTTGGTTCTCGACTTCGTGTTTATATTCTTTGAATTTCTCAAAAGCTTCAGACTTTTGTGTTTCAATAGGAACACATGTTCGTATCTTGAGAGATCGTCAGTGAATGTAATGAAATACGATGAACCATTCCTGGCATGTGTAGACATGGGACCGCATACATCAGTATGTATCAGTCCCAAGAGTTCCGTAACTCTTTCTCCATATCCACTAAACAGAGTTTTTGTCATCTTTCCTTTGAGACGTGAATAGCAAGTTTCATAAGATAATAATTCGAACGGATTCAAATATCCATCCTTATGTAATTTATCTAGTCGTGTCGCATTGATATGACCTAGTCTACAATGCCACAAGAAGGATTCGTTCATTTCTGAACTCTTCCTCTTGTGTGTGTTCTGTACATTAAGAACTGTGGTTTGATTTAGAACATATATACCATTATTTAACGAGCCTGATCCAATTAACATTTGATTCAGAAAGATGTTCATAACATTATCCTATACCACAAAATTGTATTCTTTTTTACTCACTAAAGAAACTGATATAAGATTGCATATCAGGGTCGGAATGTAATAGCATTCGTTCAGAATCAATGTATTACCATTTGGTAACATAAGGTGATATTCGCCAACTGCTTTGGCTGCAACATTTGCACCATTCCATACTCTTATGGAATGATCACCCTATCCCAGTTCTCTACGTTTCCTTAGCCCATGTAACATATTACATATGTGAGATCCCGATCCGGTATCTAATACCCAGGACGTAGAGTGAATTGAGAAACAGTTCTTGATAACTAACACACCCGAAGAAGATGCATCATCATGCTTATTCTTTGTTTGGGCGGCGTGAGAATCCGGATATATCCTTATTCCCTGCTCAGTCTTATAACAATTATAAGAAAGAACAGAACCAACATTCCCCTGCTCAGTATAACAAGCGGGTTCGGTCAATACATCTATATTATTATCTTGATTAAGGCCTGACATGGTCACTACCTGGAGAGAGAGAGAAGAAAACAATTTAGGGTATGCTCTTGCAAGATTAGATTGGTTATTATCTTATCTAATCAGGATGGCTCCCACTGTTTTCATCAAATCTTCCTTCAAACCCTAAATGGTAAGACTAGCCGGGATTAATTACACTTTACAAGTTCGTCAATCTTTCGGCCAGGCCAGTGCTGGTACTTTGAGGGAGGTTCCCCGTGCTTTCGCACGGACCTAATTAAAATAAACCTCGTTTTCCCAGAGGCATAACCCCGTTAACACCTTTCTAGACACCTACTTAATCGGCTAATTGTGATTTGTAAAACTCTCCCAGAAGTAACTCTTATTCGTAGTGGGTATCGGGATCCAACCATCTCATAAAAGGTATGCAATCTCATTGCAAATTTCAACACTTGAAATTCCTGATAATAGTTTTGCCCCTAGCAACTCATAACCTTGGCTACGGTCAACAAATCATAAGCGCTAGCCATGTTCAACCCGTCATTTCCCGATTGAATTAAACCCACCCGTACGACCCTTGGCTAAGGTCAACAAAGTCGTACGACTGCCCTAACTCAATCGCATCTCATGCTTTAGCAGATAAACACTAATTAGCTACCGTACACTACGCCTTGGCTAAGTTCAACAAACGCAGCACGAATACTAAGCAGTATTTATCTGAAATGACAGAGGGTTACGTCAGGTTTTTATGAAAACTTTTTGCGTAATGAACTTGATTTCGTTGTAAAAACAAGTGATTTTGAAAGGAGTGTTTTTGAGGCTTTTACTAGTTTCGCTAAAGATATCACACATACAAATGAATTTTACATGAATGAAAATAAAAAAACCATTTCACATAAAACCCCCGGCTATTCAGAACACGACGATCCAATATAACATATCACAGCAACACATAATATCTCATATCATCAACGTAAGTAAGTATGCATACACCGATCGTCGTTGATGTATAACAACGAAAACCGGCAATACAACTACATACTACACTTACGGTCACAGAAAAGAAAGTGTAAAACTACAACATTTGGAATCCACAATCTCTTTAGACATCGTAAATTCGAAATATCACATACTTCGCATTTCATGCCTAACTATATGAATTCCAAATATTGTATCACATTCCAGATAAATAGACAATTTCAAACTTTCCGACCAAATAATCAAATACCCAAGATTTCCTATATAGCTCAACACTTGAGCGGAGTTCAAAAAGTCCCAGAATACGTCACAGTACAATTGGTCCAGCCGTAGAAGGGTCAAGCCAACGCCTTAGATGTGGCAACGCCGTACTGCCCCAAACCCTAAGGTTTAGTGGTGGTTCAGACGGTCACATAATCGAGTTAAGGTTTGTGTTCTTCTAGAGGGTCCACCGCGTTACTTTCACGTTTTTCCGAAAGATTTAAACTCAAGAAAAATTCAACACATGAAAATTTTTTGTGCCGGGAAAAAGTGAGTTAATGTTATCCGTTCGAACATTTTAACAGTTTCTAAAATATCCGAAAAACAGAACGAGGTTAAATTTTCTGATCGAATCTACAAATTCAAAATAATCCCCAGAACACTCAACTCTTGAGTCAGATTAAAAATACCCAGAAATATGCAGAAACTCCTACGGATAATCCTGTGCAAACACGTGTCCATAATGCCAAAGTTCGGCCGCGGAACCGCCGCGGGAAGCAGGTGCCGCGGTTCCGCGGCGACTTCATGGTATTTTGGGCTCGTGTTTTATGGTATTTCTTAGAATTCCCTGCTGATTATTTTAAGTGTTTTTAATGCAGAAAAAATCACATTTTTACAAAATTTCCAGAGAGGGGGTCATTTTCGATATTTCGGGGTTCGATCGGAGTTTTAACTTCGTATACACGTCGCCTAATGCTCTATCTTGGCTCTGATACCACTGTAGGGTTCCTAGGCAGTCATACAAGGGACTATAAGGCATCGACCATGCCCGATTTAGAATTTAGACGTGCCGAAACAACCCAAAGCCGGGATCTTTGCTAGATTATTAGGGTTTAACATGCAAGTAAACATCTTTAAAACTAAGAGTGATGGATTACAACCTTTGTAGTCCACTCCTTCGCTTCATAAGCTCCGAGTAGAAGTCCCTTCGCCGCGATCCATGATCTCCCGGACTCAAGAGAGGCTCCACAACCCGAATGATCCATGCTAGCTTGTAGTCTTCCTTTTCTCCGATGATCTACCTCGAAGTTCCTTTAACTCAAGCTTTTTCTCACTAATGAGGTGAACACCCAAATCTAATTGGCTAGATTAGATGAGGATGATTAAGTAGGATTTATGCTCTCTTTTATTATCAAATTCTCACCCTAATTCATCACAAATATCAAAGCTAGAAAGCTTTGCAATGAGGAAGAAGAAGAAGATGAATGAATAATCCTTTTGTAATGAATAATGAAAAAGATTATATGATTACAAATGCAACCATGGTCAAATATGACAAGGCAAACCATTGTAGAGAGTTAACTAGGGTTAAGGGTGTGGTTTGGGTTTACAAATATCTCACAAAAATATCTTTGCAAGAAACAAAAGAAAACCTTCTAGAAGATTCATGAATGAACTAACCCAAAACAAACACTAACCATGTTTAATCTCCACTAATCATGTTGCATTAGTAATTATAATATGTTACAATATTATATATCACATATATAATATATTTTGTAACAAAATAAAATAATTCAATTAACATATCGCATATATATCAATGTATTACCCGGTGAGAAAATGAAATAATAAAACGAGCCAATATTAGATAATGTAATGTAATATATCACATATATAATTATATATTATATTATCGAATCAACAATTGATCCGACAATCCGGCTATATCTCATATAACCGACTAATATTATCATGTAACGATTCATCGAATCAACACTTGATCCGATGACCCGGCTCATATCAAAATATCACGAGAATAGAACACGGTATCTCATATTGCAGTATCCTCGGTCCTGCACATATCACATATGTGCACCTACTCCGTTTTTCCTGAGTCAAGAAACCTCTGTGTAGGACTCTAAAGAATCGTTAATACGCCGGTAGCAGGTGATGATCATATCAAACACCCGCAAGCTGCAAGCGATCAGCTAAACGTAACAGCCACCCAGGTATTGAGCGATCAGAAGATCAACAAGCAAGCCTGTACATTCTCCTGTGAATCCAATCAATAACACTTCCGTACAGTCCGGTCTCTTCGTCTGATATGTTGCATATCTAGTCTAGGGATGGTATACGTCAGACCCTAGTAACCGATAAGTCGTGTCGATGTGAGGCTCATAACAGGTCAAGAACCCACTGATAACACTTACCAGTAGTACTCTATATCCTCCCTGGCCAGGGACTTCCAGTTATAGCCAATCGAACACAGCACAACATCAACTCCCTATACCGGGAGAGACGAATCCCCTCTTATCGCCCATTGCCTCTATGTGATTCGGGACTGTACCCAAAAGCCACCATTTTGCACGCCCTCTTGGACGTGGTAAGGTGGAAATCAAAGCACAGTGGGAATCACACAAGACTCTATGACGATCTCGGGTCTACAGACTACCCTGTACCTGTGTCACCAGAGAACTGCCATCTGACATGAGGTATAATACCATCTGGGAGTTCTCGGCGAGTCCGTCTAGTGTACCCAGTCTCCACTGAGCACCCGTACACCATCTCTGATGTCAAAACACCGATGGATATGGGATCATCCATCGCCCATCATATGGGTCAAGATGTGTATACGCTAGTCTACTATGGTGTATCGATGCCCTATCTCGATACACCCTCGACTAGGAACAGTTATAGGATGTACTCATTGACTACCCTGGCCCCACTAGTATGATCTCATCATATTCCCAGTAGTCGAGTACATATCCTAAGGGCTTTATCAACATGTGAGAGTAAGACAGTAATCTAATATAAGTCAACATGTTAAGATAAAGTGAAACCAAATAGCATACTATCATGACGAGCAAGAAAGTCCTCTCTATATATATCCAAGCATCCATTATAATATACATCATATGTACAACAATGGCCTCTAGGATATATACATAACTAACAACAATAAAAGAATATTACATAGAAGTTTTTACATGAATGAAAATGAAAAACTCTCATCTCACATAACAAAAACCCCGACTATTCAAACACGACGGTCCAATATAACATATCACAGCAACACATAACATCACATGTCATAAATGTAAGTAAATATGCGTATCCCAATTGTCGTTGACATATAGCAACAACAACGGCAATACACCACATATTATACTTATGGTTGCAGAAAAGAAAGTGAAAAACTACAACAATTGGAATCCGCAACCACCTTAGACATTATAAACCAAATGTATCTCATACTTTGGATTTCATGCCTAACCAAATGAGTTCCTTAGACATCACATGCCTAACAATTATAAACCTCACATTTTAGTCTCGTTATTGAAAACACTTTTCAATAACCAGTCGGGTAATTCAATAAGATTCCCGACAACCTGATCGAATGCTCGAGACAAACTTTAGTAGACGGCGGCACCCCCGATGTCGTCGACGAAGTGTACTTAGGCGGAACACCGCGACCGTGAGCACCCGAACGGATGCTTTTTGCGACGAGGTTCTCCTACAGTCACTTGATCGGGGCTTTGGGGCGTGGCTATCTAGTAAGGTTACCGGACGAGTATCCGCGTACACTACGTAATTGCGACGGACTTGTGATCCACATAAAAATCCCGTGGCAACCGATCAAATGAGACTAACTTGCTAGATTTATAAAATTCAAATTAGTTTTCATAAAACTAAATAATGTGGATTCCAAGTATTGTATCACAATCATAGATAGTTAGAAGATGTTAAACTTTTCGATTGAATCAACAAACACCCAAAATTTCCCAAAGAGCTTAACCTTGAGCGGAGTTTAAAAAGTATCCAGAACATGCTACAACACCTATGGACCAACCGTAGAAGGGTCAACCCTTGCCTCACCTGTGGCGCCGCGGAACTACCACAAACCCTAGGGTTTGATGGCAGTTCCGACGGTTACAGAATCGAGTTAGGGTTTCGTTCTTCTAAATGGTCCACAGAAAACACCTGCACGATTTTTTTGAAGATTTTAAACATGAAAAAATCCAACTCTTGGAAATTTCCAGCGAGGGAAAAGATGGGTTATTGGTATCCGTTCAAACATTTTAACGTCGTCTAAAGAACACGAAATGATGTTAGAATTACGATTACGAAACACTCCGAATTGCATTTACAGAAATATAACATCACATGCAATATCAGTAAAAACAACCAACACCTGAAACACTAAAACCCAGAGACTGGAATACTAGAAATATTCGAAGCTCAGAAACATGAATAGGGCCGACTAGGCCGGATTTTCTTGTGATGTCGTCGGCCAAATCTGGCGACGGGGGTCAAAGTTTTGTGGTGTTCATGTTACATCTCATAAAACATTCTACAATTGCTTAAAAAAATTTAGGGACTCTGAAAATTTCGACAGAATCTTGGGTTTTAGTTTCGATGTTTCGGAGTTGTTTCGATTTCGTAATTCTACAAACATCGTCTAATTCTCTAGCATAGCTCTGATACAATTGTAGGGTTCCCTAGGCCCACCGCTGGGTTTCGGGTGGCATCAACCATGCCGTTTTCAAAAAATATGCGCGCTAAAGAACCTTAATGCTAGAATCTAAACTAGAGAATTAGACGAACAAGCCTGTAAACATCTTTACATCTAAGTCAATAAGGAATACAACCTTTGTAGACCAGTCCTTCATTTCAATAGCTCCGTGTAGTAGTTCCTTCACACCAATTAGTGATCTCCCAAACTCTAGTGAGGCCCCACAAGGTGAAATGAACAAGCTTGCTTGAATTCAGTCTTCGAGGCCGAAGATGATCTACGTCGAGGAGACACTAACTCAAGCTACCTCTTCACTAAGTGATGAACTAGTGAAGAAACAACCCAATCTAAAAGGCTAATAGAGAAGAGGTTGATGAAGCAGGAATTTTGCACACTTTAGAAATTATTTTCTCACTATTTTTCTTCACCTCTCATGAAGCTAGAAAGCTTTTGAAGATGAGGAAGAAGATGAAGTGTGTATGGGATAATGAGTGAGAATAGCAACCATGGGTGAGTTGGTATCATATACTATCTCATGTAGAGACTAAACCATGGCTAAACAATAATGGTTGGGTTAATAAATATCTTCAAGTAAAACAAAATTAGTGGACTTGGTCAATAGTTCCACAAGCTTCTACAAGCTTCAACCATATGACTAATTTCCAACTAATTTGATTTATTTTTTATAAATAAAACCCATCATTATTATAAGCATGGTGTGAGTCTCATACACCCATGTCCCATGTGGCATCAAGCATGACACAAAAGATGTACAATAATATATATCATATATATACCAAGTGTACACTAGTGAGAAAAAGAAATCTTAAGTGAACTTATATTAGTTAATGTGTTAGTTATATGTATGCCCTAGAGGCCATTACTGTACATAGGATGTATATTGTAGTGGATGCTTGGACATATATAGGGAGGACTTTCTTGCTCAACATGATAGTATGCTATCTGGTTACTCTTTAGCTTAACGTGTACACTGATTGTCTCTCCGTTACATGTTGGTAAAACCCTTGGGATGTGTACTTGACTACCTGGACTATGATGCGGATCATACTAGTGGGGTCATGGTAGTCTATAAGTTCATCCTTCAAGGTCCCTAGTCGTGGGTGTATCGAGACGGGGCATCGATATACCAGAGTAGACTAGCGTATACCTTCTTGACCCATACAGATGGGCGATGGATGATCCCATATCCATTGGTGTTTGACATCAGAGATGATATACGGGTGCTCATTGGAGACTGGGTACACTGGATGGACTCGCCGAGAACTCCCAGATGGTATTATACCTTACGTCAGATGGCAGTTCTCTGGTGACACTGGTACATAGTAGTCTGTTGACCCGAGATCGTCATAGAGTCTTGTGTGATTCCCACTGTGCTTTGATTTCCACCTTGCCACGTCCAAAAGGGCGTGCAAAATGGTGGCTTTTGGGTACAGTCCCGAATCACATAGAGGCAATGTGCGATAGGAGGGGATTCGTCTCTCCCGGTATAGGGAGTTGATTTTGCGCTGTGTTCGATTGGCTATAACCGGAAATCCCTGGCCAGGGTTGCTGAGATTTACTGGTAAGTGTTACCAGTAGTTTCTCGAACTGTTATAGACCTCATATCGACACGACTTATCGAGCTACTGGTGTCTGACGTTTACCACCCTTAGGCAAGATATGCGACATATCAGACGAACAGACCGGACTGTACGGTAAGTGTTACTGGTTGGATTCACAGGAGTGTGAGCGGGCTTGCTCGTCGATCTTCTGGTCGCTCAATACCCGGGTGGCCGTTACGTTTAGCAGACCGCTTGCGGCTTGTGGGTGCTTGATATGATCATCATCTGCTGCCGGCGTATTGACGAGTCTTTAAAGTCCTACACAGATGTTTCCTGGCTCAAGCGAAACGAAATAGGAGCGCATATGAGATATATGCGGGACCGAGAATAATTCGTGTATGTGATACCGTATTCCATTCTCGCGATGAATGTATCGATTGGTTGTATGCGATATAACCTAGTTATCGAATCGAGGATTGATTCGATAAGTCGATACATTGGATATTAGTCGGTCATATGCGATGTGACCGGATCGTTAAATCAAGTGTTGATTTAATGATTTAATGTATAATTATATATTTGATATATTACTTTACATTAACTAATATTGGTTCACTTAAGATTATTTTCTCACTTGAATGTGCACATTGTATATATATGATATAGTTTTGTGCACTAGTTTGTATCATGTTTGATGATACATGCAAACTTGGGTGTTTATGCATTAAACCATGGTTTAGGTTAATGGTTAAGGTATTATTTTCTTTTCTTTATTCATTTTTGGAAAAACAAAATGGTGGCTTTTCTTATTTTTGGCAAGAAGCTTCATGACTTTTCTAGCATCTTTGAATAAGTCTTACCATTTTGTTTTCTTCCTAAACCCTAACCATTTAGCTTAACCCTAGTTCATTCTCTACATGAGTTAGCCTCACCCATGGTGCTTTATGATAACTCTTCACTTGATTTTTCATTTTCAATTAATTGATATTCTTTTCTTCTTCTTCTTCTTCATGGGAAAGAAAAGAAAAGCTTGCTTCAAAAATGTCAAGTGATGATTCCAAGTGAGAAATCCAAATCCAAAGTGAACCCACTTCCTATTTCTTCATCCTCTACCACTTGCCAAGTAGTATAGGGTGTTTCCTTCACAAGTTTCATGACCTGGTGAAGTTGGAGCTTGATCCTGTGTTGCCTCGACGTAGATCATCTTCGGCATCGAAGTCGACGACCTAGCCCGATCATTTCTTCGACGAAACCATCGACAGAGTCGGGGATCCGATGATCGCAGCGGAGGGACATCATCACGGAGCTAAGGAAGTGGAGGACCGGATCTACAAAGATTGTATTTCTATTCACTTAGTACTAAAGCAGTTTAGTAGCTTGTTGTTTCGCCTAAACTCTAGTCAACGATCGCATTAGGGTTTCTCGGCACCTAGAAAATTTTGAATTTGGCATGGTTGTGTTGGAGATAGTGCCCTCAGGGTCAATTATTAGGTCACAGGTACGTAATGATTGATGGAGGACCTATCCCGGTGGGACAGTCTTACTCGAGATGATAGTATGCTATCTGGTTTACCTTTATCATCGTGTACTGCTTTAGGTGACCTGACAAGTCGCTATTACACGTTAATAGAGCCCCTAGGATTCTTGCTTGACCACCAGCAGTATGAGGGCGATCATATAAGTGGGAGCTGGGGTCTATAAGCATATCCTGAAATGGTCCCTAGTCGTGTGAGTTTCGAGACAGGGCATCGATACTCCAGAGTAGACTAGTGTATACAGTCGAGACCCCGACGAGGGGCGGTGGCCGGTCTCACAAGCCACTGGTGTCAGTTGGATCACCTAAGATGTATACAGGTGCTCATTGGGTTATGAGTACACCGGACAGGACTCGCCGGGAACATGCTAGTTGATCATATACCAGACGTCAGATGGCAGTTCCCTGGTGACATGTGTGCAGGTTAGTTCATCGACCTGGGGATCGTCATTTGTCTTGTGTGAGTTCCCACTGTACTTTGATTACTACCCTACCACGGCTCAAAGGAGTCGTGCAAACAGGTTTTAGTTGGGTACAGTCCCGAGCCATATGGAGGCAGTGAGCGCATCTTCAGGGGTTCGTCTCTCCCGGTATTGGGGGTGAGGTCGTGCTGTGTCTAGGAGAGCCATTACACGAAGCCCTCGGCCGAGGCAAGGAGATTTACTGGTAGGTATTCCAGTAGTATCTCAGGGTGTTCTGGGCTATACTCCGACACGACTTGTACCGCTTTTGGGGGTCTGACTTTTACCAACCCCTAGGCCCGCCATGCGATGCTCATAGACGAACGGACCGGACTGTACGGATATTGTCACTGACAGGCTCAGTAGGGTTGTCAGGCTGAGTTCGCTCACAGACGTCCCTTTTAGTCAATACCTGGTAGCCCGTTATGTGTTGGCTTATACCTCTGACGTGCTAGTGGTTAAATCCACAACCAAGGTGTTGACGAGTCTTTAGAGTCCCCCACATTCAGTTACTCAGCTTTCGGGCGAAAAGTTGTAGAGGCCGTATGGAGATATGGCAAGGTCCGATCAGATACGTGCGGTATTGCACGGATCAGGATCAGACAGTTTGTACTATAGGCCGTATGGATATATGGCAGGGTTCGATCAGATACGTACGGTATTGCACGGATCAGGATCGAACGGATTTTACTAGCCGGCTTTGGTATAAGCCGGATCCTAGTATAGTACAGAGTAGATTTTGTCTCACTGCATTTGTATTTCGGTCGAAATACAGATGCGGGTGTGTATGCACAGTATCGGGGTTTTCCTGTAATTTATTACGGGACCAGTTTTCTGGAGTTGCCAGTTTGCTTTCCGTTTCGGCCAATTTCCTTTGTATCGTTCATTGGCCGAAGATTGGTGGAGGAGGGCTTATTTGCATTGTTGCAAATAAGTATTTTTGGAGGGGTTCTTTGCATTTTCTTGTGTCATGATGGTTGCACCATTCTTTCATCACTTGACCTTGACTTCTTGACTTCATGATGGTTCATGATGGGTGGACCATACCTTGACTTTGTGTTGATGATGCTTGACTTTGGATATCATGATGGTTGAGGTGGAGTGTTGGTTTTTGCTTGTCATCATGCTTATGCATGATAGTCTTTTTCCCTCACTCTCTTGCATGATGTGATTGGTTATCTTTTGATACATTGACCTCCTCTCCCCCTCCTCCCATTCTTGAAGTAGTGGCCGGCCAAAGCATTAGTGGGTCTGTCCAAAATTTTGGAGAGTGAAATTTGGTTCATTTCATGCTCCCAAATATCCACAAGTTCCATCTCCAAACTCCATAGTTCATCCCTCCACCAAAAGGCAATTCCTACAACCCCAAAGTGAGACATGGTTCTTCACACATTCTACAGCAAATCTTGGGCACGTCGACTAGCCAGCTTCGTGCCCGAGTTGCCTCGGCATTGAGGTGGGAGCCCGTAAAAGATGTAGGCGATGTGGTGCACTTCCGGCGATGAGGAGGAGACGGGACATTCCACAGGAGATCGGGACGACGACGAGAAGACCGGAGGACTCGGATCTGTCGGTATATCTCTCTTCCCTTTCTTGTAGATAGCTAGGACTAGTTAGTGGTTCGATCCGGGTATTAGTGCGCGGCGGTTTGCCAGTTCAAGTAAAATTAAAGTTTATCACCGCTTCCGCATTTGGCCGTCGGATTTGTAAGTGCACGGCGGCGCCCCGGCCGTCAATCCTACGCCGGAATGCGGAAGCGGTGAAAAACATTAATTTTGCGGACTTAGCAAACCGGCACCCCCACGCACTAAACATCCGGATCGTAACCATTAACAAGTCTAAGCTACTAACAAGATGGGGAAGAGAGATATACCGACAGATCCGAGTCCTCCGGTCTTCTCGTCGTCGTCCCGATCTCCCGCGGAATGTCCTGTCTCCACCTCGCCGCCGGAAGTGCACCACATCGCCTACTTCTTTTACGGGCTCCCACCTCAATGCCGAGGCAACTCGGGCACGAAGATGGCTAGTCGACGTGCCCAAGATTTGCTGTAGAATATGTAGTACTCAAGTCTCACTTGGGGTTTATGGAGGTGCCATTTTTGGTGGAGGGATGATACAAGAATTATGTGGAGGAACTAGGGGATTTTGGAGCATGAAATGAACCAAAAATACCCTCTCTCAAAATTGGGACAGCCCCCTCTCCTCTATGAGGCCGGCCACTTCTCTTGAATGGGGGGAGTGAGTGAGAGAGTGGAGGGAATGGCAAAGCATGAGAGAGATATGCAATAATCCAAGGGAGAGAAAAAGAAAGCTATCATGCAAAGAATCATCATTCCAATAACACCAACACTCAACCAACAACCATGATAGCAAACAAATCAACACTCCAACACCACCATCATCACCTCACAAAGTCAAGCAAGAAAGGTCAAGGGATGGGCTCCATCATGAAACCATCATGATACAAATATAAGCAAAGACCCCCTCCACAAACACTTATTTGCAACAATGCAAATAAGCCCTCCTCCACCAAACTTCGGCCAATGAACGATACAAAGGAAATTGGCCGAAACGAAAAGCAAACTGGCAACTCCAGAAAACTGGTCCCGTAATAAATTACAGGAAAACCCCGATACTGTGCATACACACCCGTATTTGTATTCCGACCGAAATACAAATGCAATGAGACAAAATCTACACTGTACTATACTAGGATCCGGCTTAAACCAAAGCCGGCTAGTAATATCCGTCCGATCCTGATCCGTGCAATACCGCACGTATCTGATCGAACCCTGCCATATAACCATACGGCCTGTAGTACAAACTGTCCGATCCTGATCCGTGCAATACCGCACGTATCTGATCGGACCTTGCCATATCTCCATACGGTCTCTACAACTTTTCGCCCGAAAGCTGAGTAACAGAATGTGGGGGACTCTAAAGACCCATCAACACCTTGGTTGTGGATTTAACCACTAGCACGTCAGAGGTATAAGCCAATACGTAACGGGCTACCAGGTATTGACTAAAAGGGACGTCTGTGAGTGAACTCAGCCAGACAACCCTACTGAGCCTGTCAGTGACAATATCCGTACAGTCCGGTCCGTTCGTCTATGAGCATCGCATGGCGGGCCTAGAGGGTTGGTAAAAGTCAGACCCCCAAAAGCGGTACAAGTCGTGTCGGAGTGTAGCCCAGAACACCCTGAGATACTACTGGAATACCTACCAGTAAATCTCCTTGCCTCGGCCGAGGGCTTCGTGTAATGGCTCTCCTAGACACAGCACGACCTCACCCCCAATACCGGGAGAGACGAACCCCTGAAGATACGCTCACTGCCTCCATGTGGCTCGGGACTGTACCCAACTAAAACCTGTTTGCACGACTCCTTTGAGCAGTGGTAGGGTAGTAATCAAAGTACAGTGGGAACTCACACGAGACAAATGACGATCCCCAGGTCGATGAACTAACCTGCACACATGTCACCAGGGAACTGCCATCTGACGTCTGGTATATGACCAACTAGCATGTTCCCGGCGAGTCCTGTCCGGTGTACTCATAACCCAATGAGCACCTGTATACATCTTAGGTGATCCAACTGACACCAGTGGCTTGTGAGACCGGCCACCGCCCCTCGTCGGGGTCTCGACTGTATACACTAGTCTACTCTGGAGTATCGATGCCCTGTCTCGAAACTCACACGACTAGGGACCATTTAAGGATATGCTTATAGACCCCCAGCTCCCACTTATATGATCGCCCTCATACTGCTGGTGGTCAAGAAAGAATCCTAGGGGCTCTATCAACATATAATAGCGACTTGTCAGGTCACCTAAAGCAGTACACGATGATAAAGGTAAACCAGATAGCATACTATCATCTCGAGTAAGACTGTCCTACCAGGATAGGTCCTCCATCAATCATTGCAATCACGTACCTGTGATCCAATAATTGACTCTGAGGGCATTATCTCCAACAATCTCCCACTTGCACTCAAGGCCAATTATTGCGATGTCGCATACTCACAGCCCGTGTGATACCGAACACCCAACTCCTCTACTAGTCAGTCTCACAAAGCTCGTTTGCGAAACTATTGCGTTCGAGGAATAGCCTCAGTGAGTGGATCCGCCTTGATGTCTCTTTCTATGTCTCTCTATATCTCAAGTTCGCGGAGAAACCCATCTCCCGAAATGAGCAATACCTGTCTTAGAATGTGTCTGGATGTTTGAGGGAACATAGCTCATAAATGAACTCCAAATCCAAACTTCTTAGACTGTATCGTCAACTGAACTTAATCAGTATCCTGCGCAATGCCTCCCTCAGTATTGCCTTGGACCACCTGTCCAAAATACTGCCCCTCGTCAGAGGGAAAACTATAACTCTGACAACCTCCTTGTCGTCCATGTCACCTTGGAAGCCTGGAATGATAACTGTCTCACGAATGAGGCTGTCGTTATCATATCCCTAGAACATTTACTTATGTTCTAAAACTGCTTCCGACTGTTTCTCCAGGATTGGATTAATGTCAACTTATTGCATCTAGTGCAAAAACAACATCTGGTGTGGTACTTGACATCTCATGATTGACTCAATTGCCTGAGCAAGTGATCTGCCAATCATGCACATCCCTCTCCCCTTCAGTCTGTAAGACACCTTTGGAGAGGGTGACTCCATTACCTGCAGGTGCACTACCGTGCCAGGAGTCGTCCATTCTAAATACTCTTAGAATGCTGTCTAAGTACCCTGATTAGGAAACCACCCAAATCTAGATCTAAAACCATAGATCTAGTAACCAGTATGTCTGACATAAAATCCATTTCTTTTGTGGAGAAAACACTGTGTGATGACCAAAGTATAACCGATTGTAGTGTAGGAATATCACTTCCTACTCTGTGTATGTCATCCAAATACCATGACATCACACCCTAGTACCTCCTCAACAGATCCATCCCCTATTCTGATGAAGTCAAACCCATGACTGTCACGTCAGAAATAGATGATCTATCTCCGCTACATCTGCTTTAGTCTATAAATAGACATAAGCTACATGTCCACCAATGCTTCCCCTGCTCCCACTGTCTACCACAACCCTCTGGCAGAGTCATATACACGTACACTTCTGAAGCGAGTTCAGAACGTCGCTATACTCATCCTCCCGCCGGGTCTCGCAGCCTGGAACAACAGTAATGGTAATTGTGGGTAAACAAGAACTTCCCTGTCACCGTCCTTGAGGCTACCGTAGTACCTCTCGGGTGCCTGAAGTTACCCACCTCATCTGCGGAGTGGTCAATGGAATGTCAATCCAGATTGAATCTTTAGGTTCCTTATCAAATCTTTTGTAATCGTTTGTGGTTCTGGAATCACTTCCAGTTCTACCATACTCCCACTACTGTTTTCTGAAAAAATCCATTTTTAATAAAACTGTGGCGAGTCTAGAACAATATCGCTATTGTTCATCCAGATGGTAGAAAGTCAACCCTCGTCATAGCCTGGGTCAACCCACAAACAGCTATTACAGAAACGTGCCTTGAGTTATCCAGAGTCTGGTTTTAATCATAAGCTGGACAACTCCCCGTACCTTAACAACGTCAAGATACGAACTGTTCTATATCCCATATAGGACCAGAGGCACTGATTTAACTGAACCAGATCGAAATCATGCAACTGTCTCCAGTGCATGTTAACTAAATGGAAGGAGGCCGATCAGCGTTACTCAACTTAGGAATGCTTCCAATTATGAGTAACCTGAAAGAGAAGCAAGTTCTCTTAGTCACTACTACCAACCGAATACCATACACAAGTATCTACATCTTCGATCTCTTTGAAGAATCCCGATACTTACTACACCTGGTTCTCTACTCTATTCAAATACCTATAACTTCTCAAAATTCGGACCATGTGTTTCCACGAAACACCTGTCTAAAAACTAGAGAAGTCATAAGTCAACCGAATATAGTACGAGGACCAACCCCTCTGTCCTGATGGACCCTGGACAACATACAATACTCTGTATAAGTCCCTTGAGTTTGATAACTCATTCACTGTGTGTCGTAGGTTGAAAACTGTACTTATGGTTAAGAAGAATTACACCGCTGTTTAATGCTCCTTACCTAACCATCCACTGGTATAGGTAAATGTCATCGACATAATTTCAAAAAGTATATCTCACTCTATGAAAATAGACGTACAGATATATCGATTTGAAATTGGTGCATAACAGCGGATATTCAAAACCAAATATTTGCCGACCGGCAAACAACCCAGGTGATTTCCTCAAATATCACCGATTGCAACGAATCCCGATATAATGAGGATAGTCACCCAATTCCCAACAACTTACTCCCACTCATCATCTGTAAAACCATACAGATGTGAGAATCATACCTGGTAAATACATACCCTGGAGTAAGTATCTAGTCGGGAAATCAGCTTTCCTTTAACAGTACACAGTGAGACTGAAACATTGAAATGTTTCGATGGGGTATCCCGGTATTCCTAGTAATGCCTCTTCCAGATTCACGACTGTAACCGTATAGTTCCTTGCCACCTCTCCAAATCCCTTCATATGTCTTTAGTCTTTACCTTCTGCACACCCCTTAGGCCAAATGGTTTTCTTCCTTCCCTACCGTTCGGCACCAGCCTATGGTTTGGAAGAAGACTATCCAATAAGCATAATGGGTGTACTGTCCCAATCCTAGGAACACTCGCAATGAGAGAGGGTGAAGATAAAAGACAACCGAATAAATCTTATTCCTATTTCTCCTGAACCAGAATCCATCCCCGAACTGGAACAAGTTCCTTTCGAGTTCGTATATAACCATACGATGGAGTATCCAATAAACTGTGGATCTTCGTAGTGATACGGAGTGTTCTGGAGAAATACAAAGGTGATTTAGGATTGGCGAAGGAATACTTGGTTTGGTCGTGAATATCTGTTGCAATTTACTTTGCCCTCTTACTAATCCCTTGCTTTGTCTGAACTTAATACCTTCTGTACACCATCGTTAGGCTGATTGGTTTTCTTCATTCCCTACCGGTCGGCACCAGCCTAAGGTTTGGAAGAAGACTATCCAATTTGCGTAATAGGTGTACTACTCCTAAACCAAGGAGTACTCGCAACCTGAGAGAAGGTAAAAGGAAAAGACAACTGAATAGTCCTATCCGTTTTCTCCAGAACCGGAACCATCCTCGAATAATTCCTTCGAGTTCGTATCTAACCATACGATGGTTTTGTCCAATGGAAGTGGACGTTCGTAGTAATACGGGGTTTTCTGGAGAAAAGGGTAAAAGTAGGAGTGGCAATGAGGTCTGCAACTCTGACAATCCAAAAACCAGTGTTAAGACGGTTCGGTCAACTTGGTCACTGAGTCAAAGTCATAGGGTCGGGTCAATGGTCGCTGCCAAAGAGAGAGAGAAAAGAAACACTCAGCGTGCACTCTAACTTAGATCAGAAAGGTTACCAATTTATCTAATCTGGAATCCTCCCACTGTACCGTCAAATTCTCCTCCAAACCTGAAAGAAGAACTAGTCGGGGTCACCCGAGGAGTAAACTAACTCATCAGTGGGAATCGGGATCCAACTATCATCGCATGATAACGTGACGGAATCCGCTCACGGTATCACACTCCAGAAGGTATGCGCATATCTGGCAAGTTTCAGTTCTTTTGAAACTCCCGATGTGATTTCTGCCCCATGCTCTTATGACCTTGACTTTGGCCAACATATCATAAGTCACATGTCAAGTTCTACCCGTCATTCTCCAGGTTAATTTGAATCCACCCGTACATACCCTTGACTTTGGCCAAAATGGCAGTACGACTGTCCCAAACCAACGCATCTATCTATGCTGCATATGAATACCCCAATAGCTACCAATCACTGTGCCTTGACTTTGGCCAACATACACAGCTTGAATACTATTGACCACCCATATGAAACGACGGAGGGCTACGAATGGTTTCTGGCGAAAACCTTTAACATAAAGAACTTGATATCGTCGAAGGAACGGATAGCTTTTAAAAATATAGTGACGAAAACCTTCGCTAAAGAGGTCACTCCCGGTGAAGGGATCTCGGCTCTTTCCCCGTAGAATGGGGTGCAGGATATTCCAACTGAATACCGCGATGCAAAGCAAAAGTAATCGGCTATAGTGAAGTTAATGCCCTGACGCAAACTTCTGTCCAAGGGGTCACTCCCGGTGAAGGGATCTCGGCCCTTGCCTCGTCGACTGAGGAGCAGGATATTCCAACTGAATATCACGATGCAAAACAAAAGTGAACGTCCTTGCAATAACAGCCTTTTGAAAAAGTGTTCCAACAACATCAGATTAGGTTTTTTTTTAACTTTCATTGATCCGAATCAACGCAGTCCCATCAATTGATCACACCAAAAAGAACGAAAATATACTGATGTACGTATATGCCATCCGCATTCGCCACTGGGTCCCGTCATTACCCGTTAGGTTAGCTAACTAACGACAGAGCGGGGACTGGACTAGCGCGGATGCAAAACATATACAACATCTACTAATATATATACCAATATATTATATTTCGCTCAAGGCGTGAAAGAAATGCAACATCACAGAAAATGTACAGCATCAAAGAAACAATACAAATATCTGGGATCCCCGGGTTTCACAGAGCCACTACTGAAACCCGACGTTCCCCTGGTCGTGTGGATAGCCTGCGCAATGAAATCCTAGACCCCTACGGGCGCGGCAAGTTACCCGCCAAAACCTGAAGCGAGGCAGCCCCCTTCAGCAACGTGAATGGACCACCCAGCACTTCACGGAATCCGGTAACTTGGGCACCCCTCCTGGATCAACCTGTACCCCCTACGAGTGCGGCAAATATCCCGCCAATCCTAGAGTGAAGCCCCCTCCGTCTCAATGCCATGAGATGCGGGCCCGTTGCCCTCTAGAACCCGGCTATCCGTGCACTCCTCCGCTGGGTAATCCTAGTACAGAAAGTAAAATATACATACACCGGGTACAACGACCGCAACCTGGCCGTGCCCCAAAATAATAATACAAACAGGCAGTGACGGCAGTCCACATGTCGGACGCTCGCCCCGCAATATCAAATGTACATAATACAACCACAACTGTACTAGCATTGCATCCAGGCTATCCCCCACGACCGATCCGCAACATCACAGCAAAAACAGAACATCAACGTGAAAATCACGTTCGCAAATCCGTCTAACCGGGCGATAGCAGTTATACTGGATTTACCGATCGAGTGACATTCACGGTCGCAGATATAATGTAAATACTGTGAAATAATGTGTTTAAAATATCCGATCAATCAAATTTTAACAAGTGGGCCCCCAAGCAAAACCTGTAGCACTCACAGAAAATATGGGCCCAAATTTAACATTCCAAAACCCCAATTCTAAGCCCACAAAGACACTGTAGAAATTTGGCGCAGAGATCTCAACAGTGCGCGGCGGAAACGCGGCCCAAAGGGGGTATTGGCCGCGGTTCCGCGCCTGCACTGTCGACTGAACCTGTCGAATTTTTACAGTATCCTTGTAATCTCCAGTACATCAATTTTATACAACCTGAAAAAATTTTCGACACTAAAAATTTCCAACAGAAAACTGATGTGATCAAAATACGGGTTTTGGAACTTTTCGATCGATCGGAAATGCAAACACATTACACAAAGCTAGACTAAGTTAATGGCGAGGCTCTGATACCACTGTAAGTGCACGGCAGCGCCCCGGCCGTCAATCCTACGCCGGAATGCGGAAGCGGTGAAAAACTTTAATTTTGCGGACTTAGCAAACCGGCACCCCCACGCACTAAACATCCGGATCGTAACCATTAACAAGTCTAAGCTACTAACAAGATGGGGAAGAGAGATATACCGACAGATCCGAGTCCTCCGGTCTTCTCGTCGTCGTCCCGATCTCCCGCGGAATGTCCTGTCTCCACCTCGCCGCCGGAAGTGCACCACATCGCCTACTTCTTTTACGGGCTCCCACCTCAATGCCGAGGCAACTCGGGCACGAAGATGGCTAGTCGACGTGCCCAAGATTTGCTGTAGAATATGTAGTACTCAAGTCTCACTTGGGGTTTATGGAGGTGCCATTTTTGGTGGAGGGATGATACAAGAATTATGTGGAGGAACGAGGGGATTTTGGAGCATGAAATGAACCAAAAATACCCTCTCTCAAAATTGGGACAGCCCCCTCTCCTCTATGAGGCCGGCCACTTCTCTTGAATGGGGGGAGAGAGTGAGAGAGTGGAGGGAATGGCAAAGCATGAGAGAGATATGCAATAATCCAAGGGAGAGAAAAAGAAAGCTATCATGCAAAGAATCATCATTCCAATAACACCAACACTCAACCAACAACCATGATAGCAAACAAATCAACACTCCAACACCACCATCATCACCTCACAAAGTCAAGCAAGAAAGGTCAAGGGATGGGCTCCATCATGAAACCATCATGATACAAATATAAGCAAAGACCCCCTCCACAAACACTTATTTGCAACAATGCAAATAAGCCCTCCTCCACCAAACTTCGGCCAATGAACGATACAAAGGAAATTGGCCGAAACGAAAAGCAAACTGGCAACTCCAGAAAACTGGTCCCGTAATAAATTACAGGAAAACCCCGATACTGTGCATACACACCCGTATTTGTATTCCGACCGAAATACAAATGCAATGAGACAAAATCTACACTGTACTATACTAGGATCCGGCTTAAACCAAAGCCGGCTAGTAATATCCGTCCGATCCTGATCCGTGCAATACCGCACGTATCTGATCGAACCCTGCCATATAACCATACGGCCTGTAGTACAAACTGTCCGATCCTGATCCGTGCAATACCGCACGTATCTGATCGGACCTTGCCATATCTCCATACGGTCTCTACAACTTTTCGCCCGAAAGCTGAGTAACAGAATGTGGGGGACTCTAAAGACCCATCAACACCTTGGTTGTGGATTTAACCACTAGCACGTCAGAGGTATAAGCCAATACGTAACGGGCTACCAGGTATTGACTAAAAGGGACGTCTGTGAGTGAACTCATCCAGACAACCCTACTGAGCCTGTCAGTGACAATATCCGTACAGTCCGGTCCGTTCGTCTATGAGCATCGCATGGCGGGCCTAGGGGGTTGGTAAAAGTCAGACCCCCAAAAGCGGTACAAGTCGTGTCGGAGTGTAGCCCAGAACACCCTGAGATACTACTGGAATACCTACCAGTAAATCTCCTTGCCTCG
Source organism: Agapanthus africanus (assembly GCA_030015575.1). NCBI lineage: Eukaryota > Viridiplantae > Streptophyta > Magnoliopsida > Asparagales > Amaryllidaceae > Agapanthus > Agapanthus africanus. Next base: position 455,738,256 of record JASDDO010000014.1, on the reverse strand, counting down.
GCCGAGGGCTTCGTGTAATGGCTCTCCTAGACACAGCACGACCTCACCCCCAATACCGGGAGAGACGAACCCCTGAAGATACGTTCACTGCCTCCATGTGGCTCGGGACTGTACCCAACTAAAACCTGTTTGCACGACTCCTTTGAGCAGTGGTAGGGTAGTAATCAAAGTACAGTGGGAACTCATACGAGACAAATGACGATCCCCAGGTCGATGAACTAACCTGCACACATGTCACCAGGGAACTGCCATCTGACGTCTGGTATATGACCAACTAGCATGTTCCCGGCGAGTCCTGTCCGGTGTACTCATAACCCAATGAGCACCTGTATACATCTTAGGTGATCCAACTGACACCAGTGGCTTGTGAGACCGGCCACCGCCCCTCGTCGGGGTCTCGACTGTATACACTAGTCTACTCTGGAGTATCGATGCCCTGTCTCGAAACTCACACGACTAGGGACCATTTAAGGATATGCTTATAGACCCCCAGCTCCCACTTATATGATCGCCCTCATACTGCTGGTGGTCAAGCAAGAATTCTAGGGGCTCTATCAACATGTAATAGCGACTTGTCAGGTCACCTAAAGCAGTACACGATGATAAAGGTAAACCAGATAGCATACTATCATCTCGAGTAAGACTGTCCTACCGGGATAGGTCCTCCATCAATCATTGCAATCACGTACCTGTGATCCAATAATTGACTCTGAGGGCATTATCTCCAACAATCTCCCACTTGCACTCAAGGCCAATTATTGCGATGTCGCATACTCACAGCCCGTGTGATACCGAACACCCAACTCCTCTACTAGTCAGTCTCACAAAGCTCGTTTGCGAAACTATTGCGTTCGAGGAATAGCCTCAGTGAGTGGATCCGCCTTGATGTCTCTTTCTATGTCTCTCTATATCTCAAGTTCGCGGAGAAACCCATCTCCCGAAATGAGCAATACCTGTCTTAGAATGTGTCTGGATGTCTGAGGGAACATAGCTCATAAATGAACTCCAAATCCAAACTTCTTAGACTGTATCGTCAAATGAACTTAATCAGTATCCTGCGCAATGCCTCCCTCAGTATTGCCTTGGACCACCTGTCCAAATTACTGCCCCTCGTCAGAGGGAAAACTATAACTCTGACAACCTCCTTGTCGTCCATGTCACCTTGGAAGCCTGGAATGATAACTGTCTCACGAATGAGGCTGTCGTTATCATATCCCTAGAACATTTACTTATGTTCTAAAACTGCTTCCGACTGTTTCTCCAGGATTGGATTAATGTCAACTTATTGCATCTAGTGCAAAAACAACATCTGGTGTGGTACTTGACATCTCATGATTGACTCAATTGCCTGAGCAAGTGATCTGCCAATCATGCACATCCCTCTCCCCTTCAGTCTGTAAGACACCTTTGAAGAGGGTGACTCCATTACCTGCAGGTGCACTACCGTGCCAGGAGTCGTCCATTCTAAATACTCTTAGAATGCTGTCTAAGTACCCTGATTGGGAAACCACCCAAATCTAGATCTAAAACAATAGATCTAGTAACCAGTATGTCTGACATAAAATCCATTTCTTTTGTGGAGAAAACACTGTGTGATGACCAAAGTATAACCGATTGTAGTGTAGGAATATCACTTCCTACTCTGTGTATGTCATCCAAATACCATGACATCACACCCTAGTACCTCCTCAACAGATCCATCCCCTATTCTGATGAAGTCAAACCCATGACTGTCACGTCAGAAATAGATGATCTATCTCCGCTACATCTGCTTTAGTCTATAAATAGACATAAGCTACATGTCCACCAATGCTTCCGCTGCTCCCACTGTCTACCACAACCCTCTGGCAGAGTCATATACACGTACACTTCTGAAGCGAGTTCAGAACGACGCTATACTCATCCTCCCGCCGGGTCTCGCAGCCTGGAACAACAGTAATGGTAATTGTGGGTAAACAAGAACTTCCCTGTCACCGTCCTTGAGGCTACCGTAGTACCTCTCGGGTGCCTGAAGTTACCCACCTCATCTGCGGAGTGGTCAATGGAATGTCAATCCAGATTGAATCTTTAGGTTCCTTATCAAATCTTTTGTAATCGTTTGTGGTTCTGGAATCACTTCCAGTTCTACCATACTCCCACTACTGTTTTCTGAAAAAATCCATTTTTAATAAAACTGTGGCGAGTCTAGAACAATATCGCTATTGTTCATCCAGATGGTAGAAAGTCAACCCTCGTCATAGCCTGGGTCAACCCATAAACAGCCATTACAGAAACGTGCCTTGAGTTATCCAGAGTCTGGTTTTAATCATAAGCTGGACAACTCCCCGTACCTTAACAACGTCAAGATACGAACTGTTCTATATCCCATATAGGACCAGAGGCACTGATTTAACTGAACCAGATCCAAATCATGCAACTGTCTCCAGTGCATGTCAACTAAATGGAAGGAGGCCGATCAGCGTTACTCAACTTAGGAATGCTTCCAATTATGAGTAACCTGAAAGAGAAGCAAGTTCTCTTAGTCACTACTACCAACCGAATACCATACACAAGTATCTACATCTTCGATCTCTTTGAAGAATCCCGATACTTACTACACCTGGTTCTCTACTCTATTCAAATACCTATAACATCTCAAAATTCGGACCATGTGTTTCCACGAAACACCTGTCTAAAAACTAGAGAAGTCATAAGTAAACCGAATATAGTACGAGGACCAACCCCTCTGTCCTGATGGACCTTGGACAACATACAATACTCTGTATAAGTCCCTTGAGTTTGATAACTCATTCACTGTGTGTCGTAGGTTGAAAACTGTACTTATGGTTAAGAAGAATTACACCGCTGTTTAATGCTCCTTACCTAACCATCCACTGGTATAGGTAAATGTCATCGACATAATTTCAAAAAGTATATCTCACTCTATGAAAATAGACGTACAGATATATCGATTTGAAATTGGTGCATAACAGCGGATATTCAAAACCAAATATTTGCCGACCGGCAAACAACCCAGGTGATTTCCTCAAATATCACCGATTGCAACGAATCCCGATATAATGAGGATAGTCACCCAATTCCCAACAACTTACTCCCACTCATCATCTGTAAAACCATACAGATGTGAGAATCATACCTGGTAAATACATACCCTGGAGTAAGTATCTAGTCGGGAAATCAGCTTTCCTTTAACAGTACACAGTGAGACTGAAATATTGAAATGTTTCGATGGGGTATCCCGGTATTCCTAGTAATGCCTCTTCCAGATTCACGACTGTAACCGTATAGTTCCTTGCCACCTCTCCAAATCCCTTCATATGTCTTTAGTCTTTACCTTCTGCACACCCCTTGGGCCAAATGGTTTTCTTCCTTCCCTACCGTTCGGCACCAGCCTATGGTTTGGAAGAAGACTATCCAATAAGCATAATGGGTGTACTGTCACAATCCTAGGAACACTCGCAATGAGAGAGGGTGAAGATAAAAGACAACCGAATAAATCTTATTCCTATTTCTCCTGAACCAGAATCCATCCCCGAACTGGAACAAGTTCCTTTCGAGTTCGTATATAACCATACGATGGAGTATCCAATAAACTGTGGATCTTCGTAGTGATACGGAGTGTTCTGGAGAAATACAAAGGTGATTTAGGATTGGCGAAGGAATACTTGGTTTGGTCGTGAATATCTGTTGCAATTTACTTTGCCCTCTTACTAATCCCTTTCTTTGTCTGAACTTAATACCTTCTGTACACCATCGTTAGGCTGATTGGCTTTCTTCCTTCCCTACCGGTCGGCACCAGCCTATGGTTTGGAAGAAGACTATCCAATTTGCGTAATAGGTGTACTACTCCTAAACCAAGGAGTACTCGCAACCTGAGAGAAGGTAAAAGAAAAAGACAACTGAATAGTCCTATCCGTTTTCTCCAGAACCGGAACCATCCTCGAATAATTCCTTCGAGTTCGTATCTAACCATTCTACGGGGAAAGTGCCGAGATCCCTTCACCGGGAGTGACCTCTTTAGCAACGGTTTTCGTCACTATATTTTTAAAAGCTATCAGTTCCTTCGACGATATCAAGTTCTTTACGTTAAAGGTTTTCGCCAGAAACCATTCGTAGCCCTCCGTCGTTTCATATGGGTAGTCAATAGTATTCAAGCTGTGTTTGTTGGCCAAAGTCAAGGCACAGTGTTTGGTAGCTGTTGGTTATTCATATGCAGCATAGATAGATGCGTTGGTTTGGGACAGTCGTATAGCCTTGTTGGCCAAAGTCAAGGGCTTGTGCGGGTGGATTCGAATCAACCTGGAGAATGACGGGTAGAACTTGACATGTGACTTATGATTTGTTGGCCAAAGTCAAGGTCATAAGAGCATGGGGCAGAAATCACATCGGGAGTTTCAAAAGTACTGAAACTTGCCAGATATGCGCATACCTTCTGGAGTGTGATACCGTGAGCGGATTCCGTCACGTTGTCATGCGATGATAGTTGGATCCCGATTCCCACTGATGAGTTGGTTTACTCCTCGGGTGACCCCGACTAATTCTTCTTTCAGGTTTGGAGGAGAATTTGAGGTACAGTGGGAGGTTTCCAGATTAGATAAATTGGTAACCATTCTGATCTAGGTTAGAGTGCACGCTGAGTGTTTCTTTTCTCTCTCTCTTTGGCAGCGACCGTTGACCCGACCCTAAGACTATGACTCAGTGACCAAGATTAACCGAACCTTCTTAAACACTGGCTTTTGGATTGTCAGAGTTGCGAACCTCATTGCCACTCCTACTTTTACCCTTTTCTCCAGGACACCCCGTATTACTACGAACGTCCACTTCCATTGGACAAAACCATCGTATGGTTAGATACGAACTCGAAAGAATTTATTCGAGGATGGTTTCCGGTTCTGGAGAAAACGGATAGGACTATTCAGTTGTCTTTTCTTTTCACCCTCTCTCAGGTTGCGAGTACTCCTTGGTTTAGGAGTATTACACCTATTACGCAAATTGGATAGTCTTCTTCCAAACCATAGGCTGGTGCCGACCGGTAGGGAAGGAAGAAAGCCAATTAGCCTAAACGGTGTACAGAAGGTATTAAGTTAAGACAAAGCAAGGGATAAGTGAGAGGGCAAAGTAAATTGCAACAGATATTCATGACCAAACCAAGTATTCCTTCGCCAATCCTAAATCACCTTTGTATTTCTCCGGAACACTCCGTATCACTACGAAGATCCACAGTTTATTGGATACTCCATCGTATGGTTATATACGAACTCGAAAGGAACTTGTTCCAGTTCGGGGATGGATTCTGGTTCAGGAGAAATAGGAATAAGATTTATTCAGGTGTCTTTTATCTTCACCTTCTCTCGCATTGCGAGTGTTCCTAGGATTAGAAAAGTACACCCATTATGCTTATTGGATAGTCTTCTTCCAAACCATAGGCTGGTGCCGAACGGTAGGGAAGGAAGAAAACCATTTGGCCTAAAGGGGTGTGCAGAAGGTAATGACTAAAGACATATGAAGGGATTTGGAGAGGTGGCAAGGAATTACACGGTTACAGTTGTGAATCTGGATAATGGAAGAGGCATTACTAGGAATACCAGAATACCCCTACGAAATATTTCAATGTTTCAGTCTCACTGTGTACTGTTAAAGGAATGCTGATTTCCCGACTAGATACTTACTCCGGGGTATGTATTTACCAGGTATGATTCTCACATCTGTATGGTTTTACAGATGATGAGTGGGAGTAAGTTGTTGGGAATTGGGTGACTATCCTCATTATATCGGGATTCGTTGCAATCGGTGATATTTGAGGAAATCACCTGGGCTGTTTGCCGGTCGGCAAATATTTGGTTTTGAATATCCGCTATTATGCACCAATTTCAAATCGATATATCTGTACGTCTATTTTCATAGAGTGAGATATACCTTTATGAAATTATGTCTATGACATTTACCTATATCAGTGGATGGTTAGGTAAGGAGCATTAAACAGCGGTGCAATTCTTCTTAACCATAAGTACAGTTTTCAACCTACGACACACAGTGAATGAGTTATCAGACTCAAGTGACTTGTACAGAGTATTGTATGTTGTCCAGGGTCCATCAGGACAGAGGGGTTGGTCCTCGTACTATATTCGGTTTACTTATGACTTCTCTAGTTTTTAGACAGGTGTTTCGTGGAAACACACGGTCCGAATTTTGAGAAGTTATAGGTATTTGAATAGAGTAGAGAACCAGGTGTAGCAAGTATCGGGATTCTTCAAAGCGATCGAAGATGTAGATACTTGTGTATGGTATTCAGATGATAGTAATGATAAAGAGATCTTGCTTCTCTTTCAGGTTACTCATAATTGGAAGCATTCCTAAATTGAGTAACGCTGATCGTCCTTCTTCCATTTAGTTGACATGCACTAGATATAGCTGCATGGTTTGAATCTGGTTCAATTAAATCAGTGCCTCTGTTTCTATATTGGATATAGAACAGTTCATATCTTGACGATGTTAAGGTACGGGGAATTGTCCGGCTTATGATTGAAACCAGATTCTGGATAACTCAAGGCACGCTTCTGTAATGGCTGTTTGTGGGTTGACCCAGGCTATGACGAGGGTTAACTTTCTACCATCTGGATGAACAATAGCAATATTGTTCTAGACTCGCCACAGTTTTATTAAAAATGGATTTTTTCAGAAAACAGTAGTGGGAGTATGGTAGAACTGGAAGTGATTCCAGAACCACAAACGATTACTGAAGATTTGATAAGGAACCTAAAGATTCAATCTGGATTGACATTCCATTGGCCACTCCGCAGTTTTGGTGGGTAACTTCAGGCACCCGAGAGGTACTACGGTATCCTCAAGGACGGTGACAGGGAAGTTCTTGTTTACCCATAATCACCATTGCTGTTGTTCCAGGCTGCGAGACCCGGCGGGAGGATGAGTATAGCGTCGTTCTAAACTAGTTTTAGAAGTGTACGTGTATATGACTCTGCCAGAGGGTTGTCGTAGTCAGTGGGAGCAGCGGAAGCATTGGTGGACAGGTAGCTTATGTCTATTTATATACTAAAGCAGATGTAGCGGAGATAGATCATCTAATTCTGACATGACAGTCATGGGTTTGACTTCATCAGAATAAGGGATGGATCTGTTGAGGAGGTAGTAGGGTGTGATATCCTGGTATTTGGATGACATACACAGAGTAGGAAAAGAAACTCCTATACTACAATCGGTTATACTTTGGTCGTGACACAGTGGTTTCTCCACAAAGGACTTGGATTTTATATCTGGCATATTGGTTACTAGATCTATGGCTTTAGATCTAGATTTGGGTGGTTTCCCAATCAGGGTACTTTGACAGCATTCTAAGAGTATTTAGAATGGACGACTCCTGGCACGGTAGTGTACCTGCAGGTAATGGAGTCACCCTCTCTAAAGGTGTCTTACAGACTAAAGGGGAGAGGGATGTGCATGATTGGCAGATCACTTGCTCAGGCAATTGAGTCAATCATGAGATGTCAAGTACCACACCAGATGTTGTTCTTGCACTAGAGGCAATAAGTTGAAATTAATCCAATCCTGGAGAAACAGTCGGAAACAGTTTTAGAACATAAGTGGATGTTCTAGGGATATGATAACGACAGCCTCATTCGGGAGACAGTTATCATTCCAGGCTTCCAAGGTGACATGGACGACAAGGAGGTTGTCAGAGCTATAGTTTTCCCTCCGACGAGGGGCAGTATTTTGGGCAGGTGATCCAAGGCAATACTGAGGGAGGCATGGCGCAGGATACTGATTAAGTTCAGTTGACGATACAGTCTAAGAAGTTTGGATTTGGAGTTCATTTATGAGCTATGTCCCATCAGACATCCAGACACATTCTAAGACAGGTATTGCTCATTTCGGGAGATGGGTTTCTCCGTGAACTTGAGATATAGAGAGACATAGAAAGAGACTACGAAGCGGATCCACTCACTAAGGCTATTCCTCGAACGCAATAGTTTCGTAAACGAGCTTTGTGAGACTGACTAGTAGAGGAGTTGGGTGTTTGGTATCACACTGGCTGTGAGTATGCGACATCGCAATAATTAGCCTTGAGTGCAAGTGGGAGATTGTTGGAGATAGTGCCCTCAGGGTCAATTATTAGGTCACAGGTACGTGATTGCAATGATTGATGGAGGACCTATCCCGGTGGGACAGTCTTACTCGAGATGATAGTATGCTATCTGGTTTACCTTTATCATCGTGTACTGCTTTAGGTGACCTGACAAGTCGCTATTACACGTTGATAGAGCCCCTAGGATTCTTGCTTGACCACCAGCAGTATGAGGGCGATCATATAAGTGGGAGCTGGGGTCTATAAGCATATCCTTAAATGGTCCCTAGTCGTGTGAGTTTCGAGACAGGGCATCGATACTCCAGAGTAGACTAGTGTATACGGTCGAGACCCCGACGAGGGGCGGTGGCCGGTCTCACAAGCCACTAGTGTCAGTTGGATCACCTAAGATGTATACAGGTGCTCATTGGGTTATGAGTACACCGGACAGGACTCGCCGGGAACATGCTAGTTGATCATATACCAGACGTCAGATGGCAGTTCCCTGGTGACATGTGTGCAGGTTAGTTCATCGACCTGGGGATCGTCATTTGTCTTGTGTGAGTTCCCACTGTACTTTGATTACTACCCTACCACGGCTCAAAGGAGTCGTGCAAACAGGTTTTAGTTGGGTACAGTCCCGAGCCACATGGAGGCAGTGAGCACATCTTCAGGGGTTCGTCTCTCCCGGTATTGGGGGTGAGGTCGTGCTGTGTCTAGGAGAGCCATTACACGAAGCCCTCGGCCGAGGCAAGGAGATTTACTGGTAGGTATTCCAGTAGTATCTCAGGGTGTTCTGGGCTATACTCCGACACGACTTGTACCGCTTTTGGGGGTCTGACTTTTACCAACCCCCTAGGCCCGCCATGCGATGCTCATAGACGAACGGACCGGACTGTACGGATATTGTCACTGACAGGCTCAGTAGGGTTGTCAGGCTGAGTTCGCTCACAGACGTCCCTTTTAGTCAATACCAGGTAGCCCGTTATGTGTTGGCTTATACCTCTGACGTGCTAGTGGTTAAATCCACAACCAAGGTGTTGACGAGTCTTTAGAGTCCCCCACATTCAGTTACTCAGCTTTCGGGCGAAAAGTTGTAGAGGCCATATGGAGATATGGCAAGGTCCGATCAGATACGTGCGGTATTGCACGGATCAGGATCAGACAGTTTGTACTATAGGCCGTATGGATATATGGCAGGGTTCGATCAGATACGTACGGTATTGCACGGATCAGGATCGAACGGATTTTACTAGCCGGCTTTGGTATAAGCCGGATCCTAGTATAGTACAGAGTAGATTTTGTCTCATTGCATTTGTATTTCGGTCGAAATACAGATGCGGGTGTGTATGCACGGTATCGGGGTTTTCCTGTAATTTATTACGGGACCAGTTTTCTGGAGTTGCCAGTTTGTTTTCCGTTTCGGCCAATTTCCTTTGTATCGTTCATTGGCCGAAGATTGGTGGAGGAGGGCTTATTTGCATTGTTGCAAATAAGTATTTTTGGAGGGGTTCTTTGCATTTTCTTGTGTCATGATGGTTGCACCATTCTTTCATCACTTGACCTTGACTTCTTGACTTCATGATGGTTCATGATGGGTGGACCATACCTTGACTTTGTGTTGATGATGCTTGACTTTGGATATCATGATGGTTGAGGTGGAGTGTTGGTTTTTGCTTGTCATCATGCTTATGCATGATAGTCTTTTTCCCTCTCTCTCTTGCATAATGTGATTGGTTATCTTTTGATATATTGACCTCCTCTCCCCCTCCTCCCATTCTTGAAGTAGTGGCCGGCCAAAGCATTAGTGGGGCTGTCCAAAATTTTGGAGAGTGAAATTTGGTTCATTTCATGCTCCCAAATATCCACAAGTTCCATCTCCAAACTCCATAGTTCATCCCTCCACCAAAAGGCAATTCCTACAACCCCAAAGTGAGACATGGTTCTTCACACATTCTACAGCAAATCTTGGGCACGTCGACTAGCCAGCTTCGTGCCCGAGTTGCCTCGGCATTGAGGTGGGAGCCCGTAAAATATGTAGGCGATGTGGTGCGCTTCCGGCGACGAGGAGGAGACGGGACATTCCGCAGGAGATCGGGACGACGACGAGAAGACCGGAGGACTCGGATCTATCGGTATATCTCTCTTCCCTTTCTTGTAGATAGCTAGGACTAGTTAGTGGTTCGATCCGGGTATTAGTGCGCGGCGGTTTGCCAGTTCAAGTAAAATTAAAGTTTATCACCGCTTCCGCATTTGGCCGTCGGATTGACGGCCGGGGCGCCGCCGTGCACTTACAGGTTGATGCCTTGTGGAACCTCCTTAGAGTGCCTAGGAATCCTACAGTGGTATCAGAGCCTAGCTAGAGCCTTAGGCGAAGTGTAGACGATGTTAGAAATCCGAACGAAACACGAAACCCTAATTCATACCCCTCTCTGTCCAATTGTTAAAAATGTGGATTTTTCCATATTAAAAATATCCAAAAAATACAGCAGGTGATTATAGGAGTTACTGTGAAGCACGTGCGGCTAAGTCAACCAAAGAGCCGCGGAACCGCGGCCCCACCCTAGCATGCGCGGCGGTTCCGCGACCATAATGGCGATTCTTGGCACGTGCTTTGCACAGTAATTCCCATATGAATTTTCTGTGTTTTCTGGGAATTTTAAATTATACTCAACAGTTGAGTTTTCTGGGGTTGTTTTGGAAATTCTACGATTCGATCGGATTGTTTAACTTTGTCTATGTATTTTCCGGATAATTTTTGAATATGTTAAAAAGTTCGACCGGATAAAAATACCCAATTTTTCCCCTGCCGGGAAATTTCCAAGTGTTGGATTTTTCCGTGGTTTAAAGACGTTCTAAGTAGTGCAAGTAACGCGATCGACCCTCTAGAAGACAACAAACCTTAACTCGATTATGTGACAGTCTTGAACTGCCCTTTGAACCTTAGGGTTTGGGGCAGTACGACGTGCCATATATGAGGCGTTGGCTTGACCCTTCTACGGCTGGACCGTTGGTACTGAAGCATGAACAAGATGTTTTTAAACTTGTTTCATTTGTTGAGCTGTTTCGGAAAAACTTGGGTGTTTGAATGTTCGATCGGAAAGTTTAACATTTTCTATTTTATCTGGAATGGGATACAATACTTGGAATCCACAAGTAGTTATGAGATAACTGATATGAATGTTATAAACATAGCACTTTAGTCTCACTTGATCGGTTGCCGCGGAATTTTGATATGATCAAAAGTCCGTCGCAATCACGTAGCGTACGCGGATATTCGCTGGGTAAACTTAATAGACAGTCTCACCCCATAGCCCCGACCAAGTGACCGTAGGAGAACCCCGTCTCCGAAAGCATCCGTTCGGGTGCTCGCGGTAGCGGTGTTCCGCCTTGGTGCACTTCGTCGACGGCGTCGGGGGTGCGGCCGTCTACTAAAGTTTGCGACGAGCATTCGATCAGGATTATCGGGAATCTTGTTGAATTGCCCGACTTGGTATTGAAAAGTGTATTCGATTTTGAGACTAAAATGCGGGGTTTATAATTGTTAGGCTTGCGATGTCTAAGTAATTCATTTGATTAGGCATGCGATGTCTAAAGAGTTTGCGGATTCCAACTGTTGTAGTTTTACACTTTCTTTTCTGTGACCGTAAGTGTAATATGTGATGTCGCCGGTTTCGTTGCTATATGTCAACGACAATTGGGATACGCATGTTTACTTACGTTGATGACAAGTGATGTTATGTGTTGCTGGATATGTTATATTGGATCGTCGCGTTTAAAATAGCCGGGGGGTTTTATGTGAGATGAGTGTTTTTCATTTTCATTCATGTAAAAATATGTATGTAATATTCTTTTATTGGGGCACTTCCAGGTTGCGGAAGATGTCACCCATTGTATATTATTTACTTTTATGCACTAGGATAGACCCAAGGAGGAGGGCACAAGTAACCGGGTTCTGGAGTCCAGTGGGAGACCAACTCGAGGAGTCGAGTCCGGGTCTCCTAACTCTAGAATTGGTAGGGTTGCTTGCCGCTCTCGTAGGGGTCTAGGGGTGTGGGTTTGGCTATTCATCGCGACCGTGGAATCCGTGTTTTATACTGGCTCGTATTGAAAACACGGATGTCCTAGTATATCCAATATTTCATATGATTCTTCTGCTCCGATATCTGTGATGTGATCATTTGATGTTCTGTGATAAATACTGTATATAGTATATATGATATATTATATAGATGTTACTTATGTTTTACACCCGCGCTAGCCCTACCCTGCTCTGCCGTTAGTTACCTAACCTAACGGTGCACGAGGGGACATCGAGGCGAATGCGGATGGCATAAGTGTACGCCGTATTTATCTGTGATGTTTAGGTGCTTAAATGATGGGACTTTATTAATGTGATTAATGAAAGATAAAGAAACCTAAAGATGTTGTGGAATCGAATTTCAAAATAAAACAGGTAGCTACAGTTCTTGCTTTGCATCGCGGTATTCCTTGTAGAACATCCTGCACCTTATTCGATAAGGAAAGGACCGAGATCCCTTCACCGGGAGTGACTCCTTTAGCAATAACTGGCAGATTCTACAACTCTCGGTTTGTCTTTTGATTGCTTCTATAGTTTCTGCTTTGCACAGTGATATATATGATATATCCCGCACCTCATTCGACAAGGAAAGGGCCGACGATCCCTTCACCGGGAGTGACCCCTTTAGCAAAACTAGAAAAGCCTAAAAAACACTCCATTTCAAAATTCATTCGATCCTACAACGATATCAAGTTCATTACGTAATAGGTTTTCAGAACAACCTGTCGTAGCCCTCCGTCATTTCAGATAATTACTAGTTAGTATTCGTGCTACGTTTGTTGACTATGTTATGGCGTAGTGTGCGGTAGCTAATTAGTGCTTATCTGTATAAGCATATGATGCGATTGGATTAGGGTAGTCGTGCGACTTTTTTGACTATGTTAAGGGTCGTGCGGGTGGGTTTAATTCAATCAGGAAATGACGGGTTGAACTTGACTAGCACTTATGATTTGTTGACTATGTTAAGGTCATATAGCTGCTAGGGGAAAAATATTATCGGGAATTTCAAGTGTTGAAATTTGCAATGAGATTGCATACTTCTATGAGATAGTTGGATCCCGATACCCGTTGCGAGTAATTGTTACTCCTGGGAGAGTTTTACACATTACAATTAGCCGATCAAGTAGGTGTCTAGAAAGGTGTTAACGGGGTTACGCCTATGGGAAAACGAGGTTTACTGTAATTAGGTCCGTGCGAAAGCACGGGGAACCTCCCTCAAAGTACCGACACTGGCCTGGCTGAAAGATTGGCGAACTTGTAGCGTGTAATTAATCCCGGCTAGTCTTTCCTTTTAGGGTTTGAAGGAAGATTTGATAAAAACAGTATGAGCCATCCTGATTAGATAAAATAATAACCAATCTATTCTTGCAAGAGCGCACGCAGAGTGTTTTCTTCTCTCTCTCTCCAGGTAGCGACCATATCACGCCTTAATCAAGATAATAAAACGGATATATTGACCGAACCCACTTGTTATACTGTGCTGGGGAACGTTGGTCCCGCTCCAACTTATAATTGTTATAAGACAGAGCAGGAAATAGGGGAATACCAAGATTCCCATGCCGCCCAAACGAAGAAAGTGCATATGATGCATCTTCTTCGGGTGTGATCTTTACACAGAACTATTTCTCAATATCCTCTGCGTCCTGGGTATCTGATACCAGATCAGGATCCCAGATATGTAATCTGTTACATAGGGCTACAGAAAGGCAGAGAACTGAGAACGGGTGATAAGTTTCATGAGACAGAAAACGGGGCAAGTGTTGCAGCCAAGTCTGTTGGTCACTGTCACCCTGTATTACCTATACATTGATTCTGAACAAATGCTATTAGATACCGAACCTGATATACAAAATCATATCGGTCTCTTTATTTATTAAAGAAGGATATAATTTTGTATTGTTGGATAATGTTTTGAACATTTCCTATATCAAAAGTTGATCGATTCAGGAACGTTATCTAAAAGCATTGATGTTCTAAATCAAACTACGGTTCTTAGTATATAGAACACACACAAGAGGAAGAGTTCAGAAATGAACGAATCCTTCTTGGGGCATTGTAGACTAGGTCATATCAATGCGACCCGACTGGCTGAAGTTACATTTAGATGCATATTTAAATTAGTTTGAATTTACATCTTATGAAACTTGCCAGTCATGTCACAGAGATAATATGACCATAGCTCCGTTTACTGGAAACAGAGAAAGAGTTAGTAAACTCTTGGGATGATACATGTTGATGTATGTAGGTCCCATGTCTACATGTTGATGTATGTAGGTCCCATGTCTACACATGCCAAGACCGGTTCTTTTTACTTCATTACATTCTCTGATGATCTTTCAAGATTCAGACATATGTTCCTATTGAAACACAAGTCCGAACCTTTTGAGATATTCACAGAATATAAGTTAGAAGTAGAGAACCAATACATGTATAAGTATTATGTCCTTTGATGAGATCAAGGAGGAGAATACTTGAGCACGGAAATCCTGGACTATTCTAAAGGAGAATGAGATTCTCTCTCAGCATTACTCCTCCGTATACACCATAGCACGATGGTATATCGGGGCGGAGCAATCACACCCTATGTGATATGGTGCGCTCTATGATGAGTACTACTGAGTTTCCTATTTCCTTTTGGGAGTTATGCACTTATGAAGTTGCATACCTATTGAATAGGGTTCCGATCAAATCAGTTGCCTACCACTTCATATCTGATATAGAAAGGGAAGAGCCCATATCTTAAGTTAGTTAAGATTTGGGGGTTGTCCGGCCTATGTCTAAAAGCAAAATCCGGACAAGCTCGAGGCAAGGTCTGTTATGCAGAACTGGAAATGTTCCAGCTATACAAACTGCAGCTGATGATTTGGTAGAACCGAAGGATTCAATAGTAACCAACGAACCTCAGCCTCTCCGCCGATCTAGTAGGGTTCCTCACCCACCTGAGAGTTACTTCGGTTTCTCTATGACAGTGGGAGCGAGAATTGCATCATGAGATGATGACCCAACTAGTTTCGAGCTGGCCATCAGGAGTGAGACTCTGTAAGAATGGCTGGATGTTTATCGATCTGAGATGGAATCCTTATACACCAACAAAGTATGGACTTTGGTTGCTATATATGAAGGGTTAAATCCCCATCAGGAGCAAGTATATCTTGAGAAGATTACTTGGTGTAGATGGAAAAGTTGAGACTTTCAAAGCTAGACTTGTTAAAGGTTTTCGTCATCGACCAGGTGTGGATAATGATGAAACCTTTTTCCAGTGCCTATGCTTAAGTCCATCCAGATCCTACTTGCCACGGCAACATACCATGACTACGATATCTGGCGGTTGGGTGCCATGACTGCTTTTCTAAATGATGTTTTAGAAGAGAACGTCTATAAGTACACAGCCAGAGGGTTTCGTAAATAGTGGGAGCAGCGGAAACGTGTGCAAGATGTTTTATGTGATGAAGCAGGCATCGCGGAGTTGGAACATCTGTTTTGATGAGTTAGTCAAACAGTTTGACATCATCGAAATGGTAGATGAACCTTGTATATACAAAAAGGTAGTAGAGAGTATGGTAGTGATCCTCGTAGAGTACGTGGATGACATACTCTTGATAAGGAAGGAGTTTCCTATGCTACGCTCGGTCAATATCCGCTTATCACAATGATTCTCCATATAGGATCAAAGTGAAACTTACTAAATCCTGGGTTTTGGATCTATGAGTGTAGCGTCTTGAAAAGTCATTTTGGTGTTTTCCTGAAATTCGGTGAAAATTCGGTATTTTTCCGAAAACCGTCTTTCTCGTTATTTTGCAGTTTAGGGCTAATTATACTTAAAATGGATAGGTAATTGCTTGTTTTTAGTAGCTAATGAGTTAATTATGAAATTCTGGTCGTTTAAAAATTTTCTCTAATTTTTCATTTTTTTAATATTATTCTAAGCCGGTAAGAAAATACATTATTTTAGCGATAAATACAATTTTTTCCGGGCTAATTTTAATCTTTAAAATTATGATAATTAAAATATAGTTGAAACATAAATTTTTAGTATTTTATTTTGATTTTTAACAAATTTTTATGATAGGAAACGAATTTATTGAATTTTTAGCTAAAACTTGCAAATTTTGACTTGTAGGGGTCTTTTTGCATAAAATTTCTTTTGTAAAACCCGTCTCTCTTTTCCCTCAGCCCTAGGACAGCCCAACCTTGGCCAAGTCCAGAAATTTCTGGTCTCATTTCTTTGTTTTCTTTCTTGGGTTGAATTAGTGGTTTATTGATTTATTTTAAATATAGTTGATTAGGTATGGTGCATTGACTTTTGTGGAGTTGACCCTTGTCCTTTCCCACACACCCACACCCTCCCCCATACCTCATTGCTGGCCGAAACCTGCACACCCCTCCTCTTCATCTCTTTTTTTTCTCATTTCTTCAAAATTCTTCAAGTTTAATTCATCAAAATTGCAAATTAAAGCTTACAAATTAAATCCATCCTTCATCCTTCTTTTCCTTCACCTCCCTAGCTTGGATCTTGATGCTTGAGTCCATCATTTGGAGCAAATTTATTCTTGCTAGATCTCAAATTGAGGTATAATTTCCATCAAGTTAATCTCTTTTGGCTAAATTCCTTTAATTATATGGTATTAGTGTTAAAAGTTAGCTAATTTCTAATCTTGTTTTTTTTAAAAGAATAGTTTGTATTAAACTAGGGTTTTTGAAGCCATGATAGTTAATTAAATTGCTTTGTACTTAATCTAGTTGTTAATTAACTAATCTATATGGTTACCTTGTTTATGTAGTCTTCAATTATGCTAATTTAGTTAATTTTAAAAGTGTGATTTTGGTTGTAAATTGTTGTTTTAGGAAAATCTAGAAAGGGGTTAGTGTATGGAAATGGTTTGTGAAGCATGATTAATGAGTTGAATTAAGGTTTAGAAACCATTATCTAGTTGATTAAATTTAAATTTTTATCTAGTTGTTTTGCTAACCTAATCTAGAGGGTTAACTTGCTAATTGAGTTATAAATTAGTGTTAATTTAAGGTTTTCATATATAGTTTGAATTAAGAATTGCTAGGTTATATAGTTCAAGTAATGGTTGTTTATGGAAAATAGGTTTTGAATCTTTGCTAATGTGTTGTAATTATAGTGTTTGTAGATTGCTTGTTGTGTGGTTGGATATTGTGTTGGATTGTGATATCCGTATCGCTAATTTTCGATTTTGCACCAAAATTGCTAGTTTGTGCTTACTAGGTTTTTATTAAAATTATTTGGTGATTTATTTGTGAAACCTTGGGGATGTTTTTAGCATCTCCTATGACGTTTAGGATGCGTGAGCGCGGAGTTTTGAGTAGTCGGGTTTTAGTTTTGCCGGGCGACCAAATCGGCGTTTTTTGGCAGTTTTTGCGATTTTCGCGTGTGTTCCGCGCACTTTGTGCACGTTGTACCTAGCTAGCGAACATTAGTAGTTTCGTTGGGGTTTTGCGTCGTTCTTGATAAGTAACCTTATGTTTGGTATTGATGTAAATTCCAGGTTCGGTCGCGGAGACGTCAGACGCGGCGCGAAAGGGGAAAGCGGTGATTGGACACAGCTAGCCAGGGATTCCGGTGAGTAGATGTAACATCTACGGGGGACTATCGTTGGATGGCGCAAGCCGCCCGATAGTTTTAGTAACTTACAACATCCTTAGTGATGTTAGTAATTAGGGGTGAAATACTTATTTGATTATTTGCTGCATCCATGCATTATATTGACATACCTATGCGAAACCATTTTATAGGACACCTGCACCATTGCCAGGTTTTTATATGCAGCACGAGCACTATTCATGCTTACACACACACCCTGGTAATTGCCATGCCACCAAACTAGATAACCTTTAAATTTAAACCTTTTACTAATTGATACTTAAACTTGTGCTATTACCTTTAATTCCTTAAAATGAAATCGTAGGATTGCTATTCATGTGCATGTACTTCATCATATTAATTGTTCATGCTTAATCCATTAATCACACATCGCAACTTGATTATTGATACCATATGCATTCATTATCACTGATATATGCACTTATGAGGATTTCTTGAGATTTTATGATATTGCTGGATTTCGGGGGAAAGCCGCAAAATTTCTAAACTTATTATATTTTTAAAATATGTAAATTGCGGTTTTCTAGTGATGTAAGTGTCGTCCACCATGAGTTTGCTGTGGTTTTGGAAATCCGTGTCGAGGAGTGGAGGAACCGGCATGGGTACATGGTGGGCCCGGTAAGGTACCCCGGGGCAAGAGGAATGTGGTGTTGACGTTGAGCCTGGCAGGGGATGGATTACCTACCGGTGACTGTTTGGGACGGCGGATATCTAGAGGATACCGGCCGTGGCCGCTAGATGATGAGATATTGATATTTGAGATGGGTCAGCCGGACGGCTGAGGCCAGAGATACATTTATGAGATTTGAGACAGCTTTTGGGTGTCGTTGTTGGACACCGGTTCTCGTCGATTCTTTGAGTATTATGCTGGCATTCTAAAAGAGTTTCAAAAACAAAAAGAGATAAATGATCTTATATATACCTATTGAGACCTCAGATATTCATGTTGCATACATATTCGTACACTGATGTTGTATACACACCTGCTAGTGCATCCAGTCATACATGTTTTATAGATGCTAGGATGCTTGTGTGCATGCTACGATAGCCTTTGTAGGTGTTATTTATTACTCACGTGTTGGCAACTCACCCCCGTTGTGCCACAGTCTTTTGCAGGTCCGCTCCGTCAGTTCAGTAGCGGCGGGCGCACTTGTTCTTTTGCCTCCTTTGCCTGGACTCGAGATTTTGCTCATAGGTGGGTTATGTTATTGTTTTTGTACCACCTTGTAAATTCTTTGTATCTAGTGTACTCCATCTACTGTTTCTACCAGTATTATTGTATATTGACCTAGAGACGAGACTGTGAGGTTTGTGGACTTTTATGCTGTATTTGGGGTCGAGCTCACTTAAGTCGACATGATGTTTTCTTATGCTTCATTATGATTATTTCGCATGTTGTTGCTTTACATTGCGTGGGATTTGTGACCGCCTTGTGGCGAAGAGCTAGCTCCCGCTTGGGGATGCCCTATTTTGTTGGATTCATATATATTTTGTTGTGCCCATTTTGGGGGCCAGTATTTACAAAGGAGACTCTGCCGAAATTTTCGGAAAAATTGGTATTGTTTTTAAAAAGTGTTTTACATGACTTATTTGATAAACTCGTTTTCAACTGATTGGGTTTTCTTCACTCTTTTGCTTAATTGGTTTTGTTTTCTGGGCTTTGGCTTACTTACTTTACGGACGTCCTTAGACGTTTCGTAAACTTAAGTGCCAGTCACGTTCCGTACCCTGCGGGTCGTGACAAAGTAGGTATCAGAGCGATAGGTTTTACCTTTTGAGTGTAGGATGACCCTTGGTAGATGGAGTAAGTGACTTAAGCAGGGTAACGAAGCGTGCGTATGTCCGCGGCATACTTGCGATACGGTACGGCGCCTAAGTGACTTTAGGATATACTTGCTTGAAAATTCCTTCTTCAATTCCGTGTATCCTATGATCCTATTGCATTGTTCTTATTACCCCTTTTCCTGTAACAGCCACTATGCCGCCGAAAGCTACGAGGGCACAGAGGGCTGCCGCCAGAGACGAGATTCGAGCTGGCTCGTCCGAGACTAGGACTGAGCAGGGTGGTATGCCTACGCCGCAGGGACAGACCGATCCACCTTCCCCAGGCCGTATGGATAGGCTCGAGACTGGTATGGAGGAGTTGCGACAGATGATGGGAGGCATGCAGGAGCTACGTCAGATGGTAGGATCCCTAGTTGCAGCCAGTCGTACACCGAGGCCGGATGACGTACCTACTACATCACAGACGACCATGATACCTGCTCCTACTACTACCACCGTGGCCATTCCGGTTTCACTACAGGATTTCATGAGGCTGAGACCTCCAGTATTCACCGGCACCGAGGCAGCGGAGGACCCACAGACGTTCCTTGACAGTTTAGCCAGGATCTGCCGTTCGCTGAGATGTTCGGATGATCGATGGGTAGAGCTTGCGAGTTTCCGACTAGAGGGTCTCGCGCAGACATGGTGGGAGTCAGTCTTGAGAGGTCGAGCTGCAGGTCTACCGCCTATGACTTGGGTCGAGTTTACAGCGGTCTTTCTAGCCCGTTTCCTTCCAGAGAGCGTTCGTGACGCCAGAGCTCGCAGCTTCGAGGCCTTAGTCAAGGCACCTGGGATGACGGTGTCTGAGTATGACATCCAGTTTACACAGTTATCCCGATATGCTCAGTATTTGGTGCATACCGAGGAGAAGATGGTGAAGAGGTTCGTACAGGGACTTGATGCCCAGCTATATCTTGCCATTGGCGCTCAGCACTACGACACTTATTCAGCTGCTATGGATACGGCATTGCGGATGGAGGCATGCATATCACGGACTTCGGCCGTTTCTGGGCCGAAGAGGATTCGCACCGATGTACCGTCTCAGAGGCAGCGCGCCAGATTCTTTCCGAGAGATAGGCCTGGCAGAGGATTTGGGCGGGGACAGTTATATGGTTCTTATCCCCAGGGGCAGCAGCCGTCGCCAGGGTGTTTTGGGTGCGGGAGTTTGCACCATCTTGTCAGAGACTGTCCGGTGAGACGATAGGGAGCAGCGACAGTTCCGCATGTGACCCTACCACCATCACCACCCCCTCCTCAGAGAGCCCTACTTCCTACCCTAGGCGATGCTCCACGCCAGTTAGGTGCACCGAGAGGCCATGGACGCGGTGGTCCTGTTCAGAGAGGATGAGGAGGCAGAGGCCGAGGTCGAGGTCAGCCCGCTATCGGTGGAGGACAGGCCCGAGTTTTTGCTTTGACACCGCAGGATGCGCAGGCATCCAATGCCGTTGTGACAGGTACCTTTCCAGTTTGTTCTTTCGACGCACGGGTATTATTCGACCCAGGTTCCATACATTCGTACGTCTCTACACACTTTGCACCGATGTTGGGCCGTGAGTCGTCGTCGTTAGATCAGCCGCTTGTTGTTGTTACTCCGGTAGGCGAGTCGTTTGTCGCTCGTTTTGTTTTTCGTTTGTGTTCCGTTCGTATCGGGGAGAGGGATTCATCAATTGATTTGATACTCCTCGATATGTTGGACTTTGATGTGCTTCTGGGCATGGATTGGCTAGCCACATGTTATTCTTCGGTGGACTGCCGTGAGAAGGCAGTCAGATTTAGCATTCCGGGAGAGCCAGTCCTTGTTATTCAGGGAGACCGCAGTGTCACCCTTCCCAGCTTAATTTCGTCTCTTCGCGCTGGTCAGCTCTTGCGGAAGGGATGTCAGGGATTCTTAGCGTGTATTTGTGATACTCGAGCTGCAGAGGTTCCGTTGGACCGGGTTCCGGTAGTTTGTGAGTTCCCTGATGTTTTCCCTGATGAGCTACCGGGGCTACCGCCTGAACGCGATGTTGAGTTCTGCATTGATTTGATTCCCGGTTTGGGGCCTATTTCTATACCGCCTTATCGGATGGCCCCGGCAGAGCTTCGAGAGCTGAAGGGTCAGTTGCAGGATTTGTTAGATAAGGGGCTTATTCGACCGAGTGTTTCTCCGTGGGGTGCTCCGTGTTTGTCAAGAAGAAGGATGGAAGTTTGTGCTTATGTATCGACTACCGCCAGCTGAACAAAGTTACCGTTCGGAACAGATATCCGTTGCCGCGCATTGATGATTTGTTTGACCAGCTTCAGGGTGCGGGGTATTTTTCGAGGATCGATTTGCGATCAGGATACCATCAGCTGCGAGTTCGACAGGAGGATATACCGAGGACAGCTTTCCGCACGCGCTACTGCCATTATGAGTTTTTGGTGATGTCGTTCGGACTCACCAACGCCCCAGCAGCATTCATGGATTTGATGAACCGTACATTCAGGCCGTATCTTGACTTGTTCATCATCGTGTTTATCGACGATATCTTGGTATACTCCCGGAGCAGAGAGGAGCACGAGTAGCACTTGCGGATTACGTTACAGACTCTGAGGGAGCACCAGCTGTTCGCGAAGTTCTCCAAATGTGCATTCTGGCTGGACAGCGTCGGATTCTTGGGTCACGTGGTTACGAGAGACAGCATTTGTGTGGACCCGAAGAAGATTGAGGCTGTTCAGCAGTGGCCCCGACCTACATCGGTTACCGAGATCCATAGTTTTCTAGGCTTGGCGGGCTACTACAGGCGTTTTGTTAAGGACTTCTCCCGTATAGCTGCACCGTTGACCGGTTTGACCCGGAAGGGAGTTCCTTTCATTTGGACAGAGGAGTGCGAGCGCAGTTTTCAGCAGCTACGGACTTGTTTGACTACGGCGCCGGTATTATCTTTGCCTTCGGGATCAGGCGGATTTGTTGTCTACTGTGATGCTTCGCGAGTGGGATTAGGATGCGTATTGATGCAGCATGGCCGGGTGATCGCTTATGCTTCTCGGCAGTTGAAGAAGCATGAACAGAACTACCCCACTCATGATTTGGAGATGGCTGCAGTGGTCTTTGCACTGAAGATTTGGCGACATTACCTGTATGGCGAGTCGTGTCAGATATTCACCGATCACAAGAGCTTAAAGTACATATTTCAGCAGCGAGACCTGAACCTCAGACAGCGTCGTTGGATGGAGTTGGTGAAAGACTACGACTGCGAGATCTTATATCACCCCGGCAAGGCAAATGTGGTGGCAGATGCGTTGAGTAGGAGGCCCGGGGGTAGTCTATCCTTTTTGCGCGCAGTGCAGAGGCAGTCGTCAGCAGATTGGCAGATGTTATGCGACAGCCGAGTTGAGTTCGAGTTCACTCAGACAGGGGGACAACTCGCGCATGTTCGTGCACGCCCACAGTTGCTTGACAGTATATATGAGGCACAGCGCAGTGACGACCGTTGCTTAGAGATTATGGCACAGATGGGACAGGGCAGATTTTCCGAGTTCGTGATTGACGATTAGGGGATTTTACGATATGGATCTAGACTGTGCGTACCAGATGCTGATGGATTGCGGCGCGACATTCTTGAGGAGGCACACCGATCAGTGTATAGTGTCCACCCCGGTTCCACCAAGATGTACCATGATATGAGAGAGACCTACTGGTGGGACGGGATGAAGAGGGACATTGCGGAGTTCGTTTCGAGATGCCTGACTTGTCATCAAGTCAAGGCCGAGCACCAGATGCCCGCAGGAGAGCTACAGCCGTTACCCATTCCAGAGTGGAAATGGGAACAGATTTCGATGGACTTCGTTGTGGGTCTACCCAGGACCAGTTGAGGGTACAACTCCATCTGGGTGATCGTGGATAGATTGACGAAAGCGGCTCACTTCCTGCCAGTGAAGACGACTTTCAGCTTCGCTCAGTATGCTCAGCTCTACATCGACGAGATCGTGCGACTACATGGCGTACCGACTTGTATCGTGTCAGATCGAGGCACTCAGTTTACCAGCAGACTTTGGCAGAGACTTCAGGAGGCTTTGGGCACTCGTTTGAGCTTCAGCACAGCGTTTCATCCGCAGACAGACGGACAGTCAGAGTGGACCATTCAGACTCTCGAGGACATGCTCAGAGCGTGCGTTTTAGACTTTGGTGGTAGCTGGGATCGTCATTTACCTCTAGTGGAGTTCTCCTACAACAACAGCTTCCAGGATACTATTCAGATGGCACCTTTCGAGGCATTGTATGGGAGGAGATGCAGATCGCCCGTCTGTTGGACAGAGCTCAGCGAGAGCAGCATTTTGGGGCCGCAGCTTGTTGAGGAGACGACAGCAAAGATACAGTTGATCCGAGACCGGATGAGAGCGGCTCAGAGCAGGCAGAAATCGTATGCGGACAGGCGCCGTCGCAGATTAGAGTTCGCAGTTGGCGACCATGTTGTTCTGAAAGTCTCTCCGATGAAGGGCGTGATGCGTTTTGGGCGAAAGGGGAAGCTTAGCCCTAGATTCGTAGGTCCCTTCGAGATCCTTGAGCGTGTTGGCGATGTTGGTTATCGTCTAGCTCTTCCTCCCAGCTTTCCCGATGTTCACCCCGTCTTCCATGTTTCGATGCTCCACAAGTACCTTCACGACCCTTCGCATGCGATTCAGCACCCGACAGTCCAGCTAGAGCGCGACCTTTCTTTTGCAGAGCAGCCGGTGTCCATCCTGGATCGGCAGGTGAAGAAGTTGAGGTCGAAGATTATACCAACCGTCAAGGTCCTTTGGCGTAGCCCGAGCAGCGAGGAGGTTACCTGGGAGACCGAGGGCGAGATGAGGAAGAAATATCCCCATCTCTTCGAAGGTACGCGTAGCTATATTTTTAAATTCGGGGACCGAATTTCTTTAAGGGGGGAAGATTGTAGCGTCTTGAAAAGTCGTTTTGGTGTTTTCCTGAAATTCGGTGAAAATTCGGTATTTTTCCGAAAACCGTCTTTCTCGTTATTTTGCAATTTAGGGCTAATTATACTTAAAATGGATAGGTAATTGCTTGTTTTTAGTAGCTAATGAGTTAATTATGAAATTCTGGTCGTTTAAAAATTTTCCCTAATTTTTCATTTTTTTAATATTATTTTAAGCCGGTAAGAAAATACATTATTTTAGGGATAAATACAAATTTTTCCGGGCTAATTTTAATCTTTAAAATTATGATAATTAAAATCTAGTTGAAACATAAATTTTTAGTATTTTATATTGATGTTTAACAAATTTTTATGATAGGAAACGAATTTATTGAATTTTTAGCTAAAACTTGCAAATTTTGACTTGTAGGGGGCCTTTTTGCATAAAATTTCTTTTGTAAAACCCCTCTCTCTTTTCCCTCAGCCCTAGGACAGCCCTATCTTGGCCAAGTCCAGAAATTTCTGGTCTCATTTCTTTGTTTTCTTTCTTGGGTTGAATTAGTGGTTTATTGATTTATTTTAAATATAGTTGATTAGGTATGGTGCATTGACTTTTGTGGAGTTGACCCTTGACCTTTCCCACACACCCACACCCTCCCCCTTACCTCATTGCTGGCCGAAACATGCACACCCCTCCTCTTCATCTCTTTTTTTCTCATTTCTTCAAAATTCTTCAAGTTTAATTCATCAAAATTGCAAATTAAAGCTTACAAATTAAACCCATCCTTCATCCTTCTTTTCCTTCACCTCCCTAGCTAGGATCTTGATGCTTGAGGCCATCATTTGGAGCAAATTTATTCTTGCTAGATCTCAAATTGAGGTATAATTTCCATCAAGTTAATCTCTTTTGGCTAAATTCCTTTAATTATATGGTATTAGTGTTAAAAGTTAGCTAATTTCTAATCTTGTTTTTTTAAAAGAATAGTTTGTATTAAACTAGGGTTTTTGAAGCCATGATAGTTAATTAAATTGCTTTGTAGTTAATCTAGTTGTTAATTAACTAATCTATATGGTTACCTTGTTTATGTAGTCTTCAATTATGCTAATTTAGTTAATTTTAAAAGTGTGATTTTGGTTGTAAATTGTTGTTTTAGGAAAATCTAGAAAGGGGTTAGTGTATGGAAATGGTTTGTGAAGCATGATTAATGAGTTGAATTAAGGTTTAGAAACCATTATCTAGTTGATTAAATCTAAATTGTTATCTAGTTGTTTTGCTAACCTAATCTAGAGGGTTAACTTGCTAATTGAGTTATAAATTAGTGTTAATTTAAGGTTTTCATATATAGATTGAATTAAGAATTGCTAGGTTATATAGTTCAAGTAATGGTTGTTTATGGAAAATAGGTTTTGAATCTTTGCTAATGTGTTGTAATTATAGTGTTTGTAGATTGCTTGTTGTGTGGTTGGATATTGTGTTGGATTGTGATATCCGTATCGCTAATTTTCGATTTTGCACCAAAATTGCTAGTTTGTGCTTACTAGGTTTTTATTAAAATTATTTGGTGATTTATTTGTGAAACCTTGGGGATGTTTTTAGCATCTCCTATGACGTTTAGGATGCGTGAGCGCGGAGTTTTGAGTAGTCGGGTTTTAGTTTTGCCGGGCGACCAAATCGGCGTTTTTTGGCAGTTTTTGCGAATTTCGCGTGTGTTCCGCGCACTTTGTGCACGTTGTACCTAGCTAGCGAACATTAGTAGTTTCGTTGGGGTTTTGCGTCGTTCTTGATAAGTAACCTTATGTTTGGTATTGATGTAAATTCCAGGCTCGGTCGCGGAGACGTCAGACGCGGCGCGAAAGGGGAAAGCGGTGATTGGACACAGCTAGCCAGGGATTCCGGTGAGTAGATGTAACATCTACGGGGGACTATCGTTGGATGGCGCAAGCCGCCCGATAGTTTTAGTAACTTACAACATCCTTAGTGATGTTAGTAATTAGGGGTGAAATACTTATTTGATTATTTGCTGCATCCATGCATTATATTGACATACCTATGCGAAACCATTTTATAGGACACCTGCACCATTGCCAGGTTTTTATATGCAGCACGAGCACTATTCATGCTTAAACACACACCCTGGTAATTGCCATGCCACCACACTAGATAACCTTGAAATTTAAACCTTTTACTAATTGATACTTAAACTTGTGCTATTGCCTTTAATTCCTTAAAATGAAATCGTAGGATTGCTATTCATGTGCATGTACTTCATCATATTAATTGTTCATGCTTAATCCATTAATCACACATCGCAACTTGATTATTGATACCATATGCATTCATTATCACTGATATATCCACTTATGAGGATTTCTTGAGATTTTATGATATTGCTGGATTTCGGGGGAAAGCCGCAAAATTTCTAAACTTATTATATTTTTAAAATATGTAAATTGCGGTTTTCTAGTGATGTAAGTGTCGTCCACCATGAGTTTGCTGTGGTTTTGGAAATCCGTGTCGAGGAGTGGAGGAACCGGCACGGGTACATGGTGGGCCCGGTAAGGTACCCCGGGGCAAGAGGAATGTGGTGTTGACGTTGAGCCTGGCAGGGGATGGATTACCTACCGGTGACTGTTTGGGACGGCGGATATCCAGAGGATACCGACCGTGGCCGCTAGATGATGAGATATTGATATTTGAGATGGGTCAGCCGGACGGCTGAGGCCAGAGATACATTTATGAGATTTGAGACAGCTTTTGGGTGTCGTTGTTGGACACCGGTTCTCGTCGATTCTTTGAGTATTATGATGGCATTCTAAAAGAGTTTCAAAAACAAAAAGAGATAAATGTTCTTATATATATACCTATTGAGACCTCAGATATTCATGTTGCATACATATTCGTACACTGATGTTGTATACACACCTGCTAGTGCATCCAGTCATACCTGTTTTATAGATGCTAGGATGCTTGTGTGCATGCTACGATAGCCTTTGTAGGTGTTATTTATTACTCACGAGTTGGCAACTCACCCCCGTTGTGCCACAGTCTTTTGCAGGTCCGCTCCGTCAGTTCAGTAGCGGCGGGCGCACTTGTTCTTTTGCCTCCTTTGCCTGGACTCGAGATTTTGCTCATAGGTGGGTTATGTTATTGTTTTTGTACCACCTTGTATATTCTTTGTATCTAGTGTACTCCATCTACTGTTTCTACCAGTATTATTGTATATTGACCTAGAGACGAGACTGTGAGGTTTGTGGACTTTTATGCTGTATTTGGGGTCGAGCTCACTTGAGTCGACATGATGTTTTCTTATGCTTCATTATGATTATTTCGCATGTTGTTGCTTTACATTGCGTGGGATTTGTGACCGCCTTGTGGCGAAGAGCTAGCTCCTGCTTGGGGATGCCCTATTTTGTTGGATTCATATATATTTTGTTGTACCCATTTTGGGGGCCAGTATTTACAAAGGAGACTCTGCCGAAATTTTCGGAAAAATTGGTATTGTTTTTAAAAAGTGTTTTACATGACTTATTTGATAAACTCGTTTTCAACTGATTGGGTTTTCTTCACTCTTTTGCTTAATTGGTTTTGTTTTCTGGGCTTTGGCTTACTTACTTTACGGACGTCTTTAGACGTTTCGTAAACTTAAGTGCCAGTCACGTTCCGTACCCTGCGGGTCGTGACAAAGAGATAGATCTAAATGGATATTAGGATACTCACTAGTTGTAGTGAGATGGTATCAATTGGTCCTGGGGAGAATCACTGGAAGGGTTTCAGGGTGATAAGGACAACTGAAAGTCAGTCACAGGCATTGTCTTTACCCTCAGTAAAGGGACGGTATGTTGGAAGAGTTCCAAGCTAGATACCATGGCATACTAGATGATAAATGCTGGATACATCGCTACTTAAGATGCTACCAAAGAGGCAGTCTGGATGTATATTTGTTCATGAGATGAACTTAGTTCCTCCCATTGTGTGACAATGGAGTTGTGGCTTATGCCAAGGAACGTTCGTCCCATCAGTGATCCAGACATATTCTAAGGCAGTGTCACCTGATCGTGGAGATGGTTGATCTCCAGGGGATCGAGGTTAGGAGAGCAGACTCAGAGGACAACACGGCGGATCCACTCACAAAGGCCTTTTCCCAGAGAGAGACTATTATGGGATGGTTAAGTATAAGATACTACAACCACTGCTACAGATGGCCCTAGTGCAAGTGGGAGATTGTTAGTTATATATATGCGTTAGAGGCCATTACTGTACATAGGATGTATATTGTAGTGGATGCTTGGACATATATAGGGAGGACTTTCTTGCTCGACATGATAGTATGCTATCTGATTACTCTTTACCTTAACGTGTACACTGATTGTCTCTCCGTTACATGTTGGTAAAGCCCTTAGGATGTGTACTTGACTACCTGGACTATGATGCGGATCATACTAGTGGGGACATGGTAGTCTATAAGTTCATCCTTCAAGGTCCCTAGTCGTGGGTGTATCGAGACGGGGCATCGATATACCAGAGTAGACTAGCGTATACCTTCTTGACCCATACAGATGGGCGATGGATGATCCCATATCCATTGGTGTTTGACATCAGAGATGATATACGGGTGCTCAGTGGAGACTGGGTACACTGGACGGACTCGCCGAGAACTCCCAGATGGTATTATACCTTACGTCAGATGGCAGTTCTCTGGTGACATTGGTACAGAGTAGTCTGTTGACCCGAGATCGTCATAGAGTCTTGTGTGATTCCCACTGTGCTTTGATTTCCACCTTACCACGTCCAAGAGGGCGTGCAAAACGGTGGCTTTTGGGTACAGTCCCGAATCACATGGAGGAAATGGCCTATAGGAGGGGATTCGTCTCTCCCGGTATAGGGAGTTGATGTTGCGCTGTGTTCGATTGGCTATAACCGGAAATCCCTGGCCAGGGTTGCTGAGATATACTGGTAAGTGTTACCAGTAGTTTCTCGAACTGTTATAGACCTCATATCGACACGACTTATCGAGCTACCGGGGTCTGACGTTTACCACTCCTAGGCAAGATATGCGACATATCAGACGAACAGACCGGACTGTACGGTAAGTGTTACTGGTTGGATTCACAGGAGTGTGAGCTGGCTTGCTCATCGATCTTCTGTTCGCTCAATACCCGGGTGGCCGTTATGTTTAGCAGACCGCTTGCGGCTTGTGGGTGCTTGATATGATCATCATCTGCTGCCGGCGTATTGACGAGTCTTTAGAGTCCTACACAGAGATTTCCTGGCTCAAGCGAAACGAAATAGGAGCGCATATGAGATATGTGCGGGACCGAGAATAATGCGTGTATGTGATACCGTATTCTATTCTCGCGATGAATGTATCGATTGGTTGTATGCGATATAACCTAGTTATCAAATCGAGGATTGATTCGATAAGTCGATACATTGGATATTAGTCGGTCATATGCGATGTGACCGGATCGTTAAATCAAGTGTTGATTTAATGATTTAATGTATAATTATATATTTGATATATTACTTTACATTAACTAATATTGGTTCACTTATGATTATTTTCTCACTTGAATGTGCACATTGTATATATATGATATAGTTTTGTGCACTAGTTTGTATCATGTTTGATGATACATGCAAACTTGGGTATGTATGCATTAAACCATGGTTTAGGTTAATAGTTAAGGTATTATTTTCTTTTCTTTATTCATTTTTGGAAAAACAAAATGGTGGCTTTTCTTATTTTTGGAAAGAAGCTTCATGACTTTTCTAGCATCTTTGAATAAGTCTTACCATTTTGTTTTCTTCCTAAACCCTAACCATTTAGCTTAACCCTAGTTCATTCTCTACATGAGTTAGCCTCACCCATGGTTGCATTATGATAACTCTTCACTTGATTTTTCATTTTCAATTAATTGATATTCTTTTCTTCTTCTTCTTCTTCATGAGAAAGAAAAGAAAAGCTTGCTTCAAAAATGTCAAGTGATGATTCCAAGTGAGAAATCCAAATCCAAAGTGAACCCACTTCCTTATTTCTTCATCCTCTACCACTTGCTAAGTAGTATAGGGTGTTTTCTTCACAAGTTTCATGACTTGGTGAAGTTGGAGCTTGATCTTGTGTTGCCTCGACGTAGATCATCTTCGGCATCGAAGTCGACGACCTGGCCCGATCATTTCTTCGACGAAACCATCGACAGAGTCCGGGATCCGATGATCGCAGCGGAGGGACATCATCACGGAGCTAAGGAAGTGGAGGACCGGATCTACAAAGGTTGTATTTCCATTCACTTAGTACTAAAGCAGTTTAGTAGCTTGTTGTTTCGCCTAAACTCTAGTCAACGATCGCATTAGGGTTTCTCGGCACCTAGAAAATTTTGAATTTGGCATGGTTGATGCCTTGTGGAACCTCCTTAGAGTGCCTAGGAACTCTACATAATGTAAGCTAATATATCAAATATATAATTATACATTAAATTATTAAATCAACTCTTGATTTAATAATCCGGCTATATCTCATACAAGCGACTAATATCAAATGTATCAACTTGTCGAATCAACACAAGATTCGACAGCCCGGTTATATCATATATAACCGACCGATATCATATATCGCGAGAACAGAATACGGTATCACATACGCGTATTAATCTCGGTCCCGCACATATCACATATGTGCTCCTACTTCGTTTTGCTTGAGCCAGGAAACCTCTATGTAGGACTCTAAAGACTCTTCAATATGCCAGCAGAAGGTGGTGATCATATCAGTCACCCACAAGCCGCAAGCGGCTTGCTAAACATAACGGCCACCCGAGTATTGATCGATCAGAAGATCAATAAGCAAGCATACTCATACTCCTGCGAACCCATCAAGTATCACTACTATACAGTCCGGTCTCTTCGTCAGATATGTCGCATATCACAGCCTAGGGGTGGTTTAACGTCAGAGCCCAATAGCCAGATAAGTCATGCCGATGCAAGGTCCATAACGGTTCGAGAAACTTCTGATAACTCTTACCAGTAGATCTCAGCAACCCTTGCCATGGCATACTGTTATGGCCAATCGAGCATAGCGCAACATCAACCCCCAATACCGGGAGATACGAATCCCCTCCTATCGCTCATTGCCTCCATGTGACTCGGGACTATACCCAAAAACCACCATTTTTCACGATCTCTTGAACATGGTAAGGTGGAAATCAAAGCACAGTAGGAATCACACAAGACTCTATGACGATCTCGGGTCGACACACTAACCTGTACTAGTGTCACCAGAGAACTGCTATCTGACGATAGGTATAATACCATCTAGGAGTTCTCGGCGAGTGTGTCCAGTGTACCCAGTCTCCACTGAGCACCCGTATATGTTCTCTGATGTCAAACACCAATGGATGTGGGATCATCCATCGCCCATCATATGGTTCAAGCTGCGCATACGCTCGTTTACTCTGGAGTATCGATGCCTTATCTCGATACTCCCACGACTAAGAACTATTAAACGATGTACTTATAGACTACCCTGTCCCCACTAGTATGATCTGCATCATAATCCTAGTAGTTAAGTACACATGCTAATGGCTTTATCAA
The DNA here is from genome assembly GCA_030015575.1 of Agapanthus africanus. Classification (NCBI taxonomy): domain Eukaryota; kingdom Viridiplantae; phylum Streptophyta; class Magnoliopsida; order Asparagales; family Amaryllidaceae; genus Agapanthus; species Agapanthus africanus. Next base: position 455,706,183 of record JASDDO010000014.1, on the reverse strand, counting down.
TATGTAACAAAGAGACAATAAGTGTACATGTTATGATAAAGAGCAACCAGATAGCATACTATCATGGCGAGAAAGAAAGTCCTCCCTATATATGTCCAAGCATCCACTATAATGTACATCACATGTATAATATTGGCCTCTAGGGCATACATATAACTAACAAAAATATCATTTGTGGTATTTTTTCAACTATGGTTGAGATGGTTCATTTTATTCATCATCTTCTTCATCTCCTTCTTTGCTCTCTAGCTTTTGAGTGAGGTGAAAAAGAAAAGGAGAGAATTAATTCTAAAGTGAGCAAAATACCTACTTCATCAATCTATAACGAACTATCCATTTAGTATAGGTTATTTACTTAACAAATTCCTCAATTAGTGAAGAGGTAGCTTGAGTTAGAGATTCTTCGACGTATATCATCTTCGGCCTCGAGGATCCCTAAGCTAGCTCGTTCCTTTCGCCTAATGGAGCCTAAGAAGAGTTCGGGAGCCACTAGTTGGAGCAAAGGGACTACTATACGGAGCTTTAGAAGTGAAGGACCGGTCTACAAAGGTTGTATTCCTATTTCACTTAGTGTAAAGTTTGTTTACATGCATATAAAATCCTAATTCTCTAGTTCGATTCTTGGATGGTGTTGCTTAGCACTCCAGATTTTCTAAAATTGCATACTCGTTGCTTGCTAAAACCTAGTGGTCATGCTAAGTAAACCCAACAGTTGTATCAGAGCTAAGTTAGAGCATTAGGAGTGGCCTAGACGACGTTAAAGTGTTCGATCAAACATCGATACCCAATCTTTTCCCACTCTCCGGAAAAAATTTCAAATGTTGGATTTTTCCAAATTAAAAATATGCAGAAAATTGTGCAGGGTTTTGTATGGATCCCCAAGAAAAAAGAGGGCCCAACTCGACCAAACGGTCGTGCAACCACGGCGAAACAATGGGTTTTGCCATGGTTCCGCGGTGCAAATGGTGAGGCAGGGACCGTGCTTTCTTGTGCTGATCCGTAGGTACTTGTGGCACATTCTCGGTATTTTTAAGTGTGACTCAAGTGTTGTGGTATCTGGGAATTTTTGGTGTTTGATAAATCAATCGAAATGTTTAACATCGTCTAGATATCGGTGGTTTTTGATACAATATTTGGAATCCACAATAATTAGTTTTGTGAAAACTAGTTAGTACATTTTAAATCTAGCAATTTAGTCTTTCTTGATCGGTTGCCATGGGGATTTGATTCGGATCAAAACTCCGTCACAATCTCGTAAAGTACGTGAATGCTCACCGCGTAACACTACTAGATAGCCTTGCCCCAGATAGCATACTATCATTTCGAGCAAAGATTGTTTCTGTACATATACATGCCTAGCACCCTATACAATACAGGCCTCTAGAGCATACAAATCTAACAAAACAGAAACTATTTTGATTTGTAAAAAGCTTTTGGAAATTCAAATGACTACAAAACCAATTGCAAATATTTGATTTTTCTCTAATACTATGTAAGTCATGCACCCACCCCATCTAAAGGGGTCGCCGTGGCACCAACGAGTCCCTCAACAGCTACTTTTTATGCATGCCCCCTCGCGAGGACTACAACCCGCCGGATGTCACGATCCGGAATTTAGCTCTTGAACGGCACTTAAGTCACGCAACGTCTAAAGGCGTAACGTAATTCAAGTAAGCCGATGCCCAGAGATCTAAACCTTTTTGCCGAAAATAGCTGCGGTGCAGTTTTGAAATAAAGGTATAATGAAATCAAGTTTTTCTTTAAATGCATAAATAATGATATATGGAAGTGCAAGTGAATTATATACTAGCAGAAAACATTTTTTCGTCTTTTTAAAAATTTAGGCAGCACCTCCCTTGTATATTTTAATCCAAAACCAAATACAAGCAATATATATAGATATCCCCAAGAGGGAGCTATCTCTTCGCCAATTGGCGGAATCACAACCACGCAGTAAACAGTAAATATATGATGCCCTACGGCTAAGATGAAACACCGAAAGAACTATAAATAAGCAAGACATAAAAAACTCAATTAGCGAACATATACCCATCGCTCTAAGTCTCACAATACACAAGTCTGACTAGGTTTACCAATATACAAATTTATAGTTTCTGATTTGATGGAGTTTATATAGATACAATAGAATATAAAAGTACAAGGGTAGTCACGATCCAATGTGTGCCCCACCTACCGAAGCAAACACCCTTAAGGAACTGTGTGACATTGATACCGTTACTGATCCAAGCGGTCAAACCTGCAAGAAAACTGTGGCACAACGTGGGTGAGTTGCCAACTAGTGAGTAGAAAACATCAGCAGGTATAAATCGAATAAATAGCGATTCCTAAGTCAAACTGTATGATGATGGTAATACTATGGTATCTAGGGTGATCATGTATACATCTATGTCAACAATAGAGTCAATGCAAATGACATATACAAATATACATCTGAAATCATATGCATGTATGCATGTGGATATCATCCACGTTTGTCCATAAACGACACAATCAATATCATGGAACCTGAGTATCCATCATCGACACTCGAATCATCATGAAAACATATGTATGTATGTATGAGGATATCAACCAACGTGTGTCCATCAACGACACATCGAAATCATGGAACCTGAGTGTCAACATTGACACTCAAAACATCATGAAACCCGTGTCTAGTATCGACACGTAAATCCTTATATCTCGGGCTCCGTCAGTCCGCATCGGCCCATGGGCTCCATCAGTCCGGATCGGCCCATATCTGTCACGACCCGAAATAGCCTGTGACTGACACTTGAATCAGATGAAGTCAATAGGACCCCATCTAATCCAAGTAAGCCAAAAGCCCAGAAATCTAAAACCATTTTAAGGAGTAAAATAAAGAAAGCTGGTTTTAAGAAGTAAAGAAAACATATTTTGAAATCAAGTTTTGAAATAAGTAGGCCGAATGTGCATTTTTAAAAATTACATATCTTTTCTAAAAATTTCGGCAGAGTTTCCTTTGTAAATACTGGCCCCGAACGGGGTACAACATAAAAAAATGTATACAATGATAAAAGGCATCCCTAAGCGGGAGCTAGCTCTTCGTCAATCGACGGTCACAACCACGCAAGCAATATAATATATAACGCCGAAGGGCGAGGATCAAAACTCAAAGGAAAACTCAAATAGCATGAAAAGCGTAATACTACAACACGCGACTCTAAGGTCGAAATAATACATAATTGGTTTCTAAGTCTGAAACAATATACAAGTTTTTGTGTTTGGTTGATGGAATTACTAGATACAACTGAATAATACATGTATAATGGTGGTTCTGATACAAAAGAACCCACCTACCAAAGCAGGTCACCCATATGGAAGCAGTGTGCCAGAAAAGCCGCAATGAAACCTGTACGGCAAAACCTGCAAGAACTGTGGCACAACGGGGGTGTGTTGCAAACTCGTGAATAGAAGAAATCTACAAGTAGAAATCGCATGCATGACCTAATCCTATGTCAATATTATCAGATATATATAAACCTCAAATAAATAATTCTGAAGCATGATAAGGTGGCAATGTAACATCTATACAAGAGTGTAGTGCCAAGCGCTCGTGCCAGTGCCTCAGGTAATAACATGTCATGAAGTCTATAAGTATGGGGATATCATCCAACTATGTGATCAATGTCATCAATGTCAACTATATCCGGAAATCTATGAGTTTATGGATATCATCCCACTATGTAAGCAATGTCTGTATGTATGTGGATCCCATCCACCTGTCACCCAATGACAATAAGCATCATGCATGTAAATATCATAAAGCATATGCATGGAAGTATGAGAATATAATCAAAATCATGGAACCTGAGTGCGTAGTATCGACACTCGAAAACATCATGAAACCTGTGCCTAGCATCGGCACGTAAATCCTCATCTATCAGGCGCTGTCACCACAACTGGCCCTGATAGGTACGCATCATACGCTATATCGAAATCCCGAGTGCCCAGCTTCGACCCTCGAATTCCGACGTATCCATACGTACATAACTCCGGTCGGTATCACCACGATAACCGCCGCGTCCAAATACTATCACTGGTAGGTAGTACTCCCCTGCCAGGCTCAACGTATAACATATACGAGTCATCTTGCCCCGGGGTACCTCACCGGATCCACCATGTACCCCCAGACGGTGCCTACCGCTCCTCGAATCGGGTTTCACATGCCACTCTCAGAACCGAGAAAACACATGGTGGACGCACTGAAATATCATATCAAGGGTAACCGGGTTTTAAAAAAAATATATATTCTCCTTTAAAATACCCACGGTTCCCAAATCCAAAAATATCATAGAAACAACATATCTTAATGCGTCAAATCAAAAGCATGATGTATGCGACATATAACCAAAATGCAAGCATATCAGTATATCATGCAACATGGAGTAGCAATATGCACATAATTAGGGAAGACCGCTTCTTTAAAATGAATCAGCTTTTTTAAAAGTATCTTGCGGTTCCCAATCTGCGAGTCAAGCCAGAATCATCTATGTATGCGCAATATGTAAGTGTACAAGTATAAGTGTGCAACAGGTAGGTGCACGAGTAGGAGTGTCACGACCCGAAAATACGGAACATGACCGGCACTTAAACTACGAACGTCTCGAGGCGTACGTAATCTAAGTAAACCGACAACCCAGAAATCCAAACCAAGAAGAGTAGTAGAGAGTAGGAAAAACCAACTTAAAGCAAGTAATTTCAATAGCATAAGCCGAATTATGCGGTTTTTAAAACATCGAAAATTTACTGAAAATTTCGGCAGAGTCTCCTTTGTAAATACTGGCCCCCAAACGGGATACAACATGAATAGTATACGAAATCAAGAAAAAGGCATCCCCAAGCGGGAGCTAGCTCTTCGTCAATCGACGGTCACAACCACACAAACAATAAAATATACAACGCCAACGGCGAGGATCAAAACTCAAAAGGAAACTCAAAACCACCAGAAATATAACGAGCGACTCTAAGGTCGAAAGAATAACCAACACTGGTCTCTATCTCAATAAATACATGTTTGGTTGATGGAACTTCTAGATACAACAGAATAATGATATACAAGATATATAATGGGGGTATGATACCAGTAAACCCACCTACTAGCAAATCACCCGAATGAAACTGAGCCCGCAAGCCGTAAAGAAACCTGTACGGCAAATCTGCAAGAAACTGGGCACAACGGGGGTGAGTTGCCAACTCGTGAATAGAAAAACATCTACGCACAGAAATCGCATAAATAACGCAATCCTAGGTCAATGATCATAATATATCCTAAAAATAAGTATATAACATGCAGCCTATAATAAGGCTAGGGTAAATATCTAACCCGAGTGTAAACTCATGTGCCCGTGTCAGTGCCTTAAGTAGCAATATATCCTATGAATGAGGTATGAATGCATGAAACAGAATACATGTAAATGAAGAAACTGTTTTCATAAATTAGTGAGATTTCCTTCGTATTTTTAAACTGAGGTATCATAAATGAAATCAACATCAACAGTGTCTAGCATCGACACAAAACATAAATCTCACTGTCTCGAAATATCAATGTCTCAATCTCAATATCTAGGGCGCCATCAGTCCAGACCGGCCCCTACCATAAATCTCAAGACTACGACGGTATCCTCCGGATATCCGACGCGTCGGGTAAAATCACCGGTAGGTAGTACTCCCCTGCCAGGCTCAACGTCATCACCACATTCCTCTTGCCCCGGGGTACCGCACCGGGTCCACCATGTACCCGAAACGGTTCATCCGTCTCCTCGAATCGGGTTTCCAAATCCATCAGCAAACTCATGGTGGACGACTCATACATCATGGGAAAATCGCACTTTTTATTTTAAAAGGGAGAATATGTTTATTTGTGTTTTTGCGGTTTTCCTCCAAATCCAGAAAATCTCATAGAAATCCAAATCCAAACCTCAATAGCATGCAAAATAGTGAATATATGCATGAAAATCCATGAATGCGGCATAACAATGAATAACAGTATGCATAAAGTAGCAGGTAATAACTACAATGTCTAAACTATTCGCCAATAGGCTAAGTCAAGCAATAATATATTTTCTAAGGTGTACGTGACATGGCAATTACCGATGAAGATGTGTGTGAGCCGGCAAGTAAGTGTACGTGGTACATACGCATCATCGATAATGGTGCTGGTGTCCTATCAGCATGATATTAAAATGGAGTATGAAACATAATATAAGAATGCGATGCAAAGCGAACCACAAAAAAAGTGGGAGCTGAAACTAGACGTAACCAAAACTAATCTGCATTAATCTAATATAAGTCCTACGAATGGTGCCTTTTGAAATAACACGAATCATGGGGTTTTGAAAATAGGGCTACGGTGTTTTTATGAAAAGATACGTCGTTTTTGAAATGTCCGTAGATTCCCTTGAGCTGTCTTTAAAAATGCCCACGATTCGTTAGTTTTTGAAATAGGTAAGAAGTCTAATCTACTCTAACAACTACACTAAACTATACGGCCGAACTAACAAGCTGAACTACAGGTAAGGAAACCGCCTAACATCTGAGTCGATATATAAATATATATAAGTCGGTGATCCCGCCTCAATAGTATCGCGTACGATACAGTATATCATCTGACATCCTCGAGTCATGAGCGCGGATCTATCATCAATATAGGCTCGTACGGTAAATCGTCGTACGGCATCCCAAAAGCTGGGTACGGTTCAATATCACACTATCTCATCACATTTCAGATATCACTTATCATATCATATAATCTGGGGTACTGATCTAAGTCTAGTACAACTGATATCATCTTCAAAGTATGAATGCGGGGGTGAACACACATCCCGAACCTGCAAGAATCACATTTCGTATCCCAAATACGAATCATATCAAATCACCGATCTCGCGGCACAAAGCCCACATCATCGACTCAACTCCAAAGTCATCCCATATCATCAAACACCGTGCAAGTATAAGAAACACACAAGTGTATGCGTGTGGGTGCAAATCTATCCTATGGTTCGCAACTAGGAACTACGCTAGTTATTTCTACCCCTAACTAACCATAACACACTAACTATCACACATAAAAAATATACTACATAGTACTAATTACGGACTGCGGGGGTGCTATACGCCATCCACCCGACTTCTCCCCGTAGATATAAATCTACTCACCTGGTCCTCGCTAGCCGGTGCCGACGTTGCCACGCGCTTGCCTGTCGCCTCGAAGTCCACATGGGGGTACCTACATATCATAACGCACCATATCTCATTAAAATCCGACCCATGATCAAAACGACGCACGAATCCCACATAGATCAAAACCTATGGTTGCTTTCACAAATCGACCCAAAAACCCTCAACGTCGGCGTACAAACGCCAGACCATCGAGAAAAACCCAAATACACTCATTTGCACATTCACGAACACAAATTTTAATATAAAATAGGTTAAAACTCACAAAAACCCCCAAATTCACTTTAAAAGCCGTTTTTCCGAAAAACTAGCAAGCAAAATTACCCGTTTTAGTACAAAACTCGATGTATAAACGAATCTAGCGGCCACAATATTCACTAAATATCTTAAATAAGTCATAAAAACCATTTCCCTAATTTAATCTCATAAATTTGCATAATTTCCAAAATCCTAGTTTGCAAAAATATCAATTTTTAACACATTTTAAAGCAAAATTCACAATTCATCAATTAAGCTTGGTTTTTCATGAACTAAAGTATTAAACCACTCAATATAATATTTATAATGACATGAAACCTTAATTTGAATTTTATTTCATAAGAACATAACTATTTTAGAAACCTAGTTTACAAATTAGCATAATTAACACAATTTTTTTTAAACTAACCATTAACGACTAGCTACTAATCTTGTTTTAACATGTCAAAAGACCCCAAAAACATCACACCACCATAGACCAATTTCACAAAACCCTAACTTGATTTTAAAACCCAATTCTAGAATTTCCAAACCCTAACTTGAAGATTTATAGCTAGCAATTCAACCATTTTAACACTTGAATACAATAGCATATCATAATTAAACAACAATCTAGCTATAAGGTTAAGAATTTACCCCACAATTATCTTGAGATCTAACAAGAATATAGACTCCCAAACATGCTTCCCTTCATCAAGATCCATACTAGAATGGTCATGTATAAATGGGTAGGGATTCGATTTTGATTTTGTGGAATTTTTGAGGCATTTTTGATGGAAATTTTGAAGAGAAAAGAGAAGAAGAATGAGGTGGGCTGAAGAAGAGGGGGGGCTCGGCCAAGTGCAGGTGAGGGAGTGTGGGGGGTGTGTGAGGTGGGGAAAAGTCAAGTGGGGAAGGTTCAAGTCAACACAAAAGACAAAAGTCCATACTCATTTATCTATTTCCTTCATTTCCTTTTCTTTTCTTTGCTTGAATGTGTGAAATAGGAGGCCCAAGATTGTTGGGTTGATCAAGGGGGCCGGCCAAAGCATGTTGGGGGAGTGGGTGTGGATTTTGTTTGGGTGAGAAAAAGAGATAAGTGTAGTAACCCACTTCCATTACACTAATTTCACCGAAAAAAGCCTTTTTCTTCGATATTTTCTAAACCGTTTTGGCAAACGATTTCATTTCAAAAACCACATGATAAAATTTTATTTAATGTTTTATGATGCACAAAATTTGTTTTAACTCATTCCAATTTGTAATTTTCCCTAATTAAATGTATTAGTGACGGCTTAAATAATAATAAAATAATATTTTTTTCAGAAAATTTGAAATTTCACCAGTGGCTCAATAAACACCAAATACTAGAAATTACATAGCTAGAATATGTATATTTAATTTTTATAATAAGATATTTGTATTTTGACTTTTTACAGAAAACCCCCTTATTTTACCGTTTTTTCGAAATTCCACCGAAACGATTTTCAAAACGTTACAATCTTCCCCCCTTAAAGAAATTCGGTCCCCGAATTTAAATTCAAACTCCCCCAAATACTAAAACATCTAAGAAAACCCATCAAGTCGTCGGGGCTCCGAAATTGTAAATATATAAAACAAATCGTAGCGCAGCGCATGTGCTTGAAAAATGAGTATATAGCTCAAATCAAAACTCCTCCAAGCATCCCGCAATCATCGGAGTCATGGAGAAGACATCAATGCCAAATCCAAATCAAAACCAATATGATATAACTCAAAACTATAAATGTAAATATCGAATCTATATCTGTAAGTATCTGAAGGAAATGCATGCCAAATCTCTTTAAGTCGCTGTGCACGCGTATAACACTGCACAGTGGCGGACGTCTACCATAAGAAAATAACTATATACATATATACTTTTGTTTGAAATGTACGTTCCGCCGTTTTGGAAACAATTTAGAAGGGTCTCCTTGTTTTAAACATTTCGTGTCATATCAGACACGTAGGTAAATACTGAGGCTATAGCTCGCTTTTTGGAAATCCCTTCAATAACTATCAATGCATGCAAAATATATTCAGGTACTGTCCTCTGACTAGTCCTGCTCAGTACGAAAACACATAGCAATATCATAAAAACGTACTACTCTATAAGAAATCAATCCCAAAATATGCACATGAATACTACGTGCGTATGGTGCGCACGGAAATCAAAATCCATGAATGTGCCATACGTGCGCACAGAAACAACATCTAAGTGCATCGGGTGTGCACGAAATATCTGTCGTAGGCAACATGTGTGCCTGACCGCAAAATCAGGTGCATCTGACATGCACGAAAAATCTCGAATTAGTGCATCTGGTGTGCACCAAATCGCATCTCGTAACAGGCGCCCAACAGGCGCTAAAAATCCAAATCAGGTGCATCCATCATGCACGAAATCATGAAATCCAATATCGAGCGCCGAACGTGCGCAAAATCAATCAGGTGCACAAAACAAATATCGAGTATCACCATCGAAATCGAAGTCCAGTGCATCTAAGTGAACGAGAGGCGTATCACTGCACTGCAAGCATATATCAACTATACAGAGTGCAGGAACCAAATCGTGTGCATGCATACGCACAAAACCAACTCAACTGTTTAAAATCGTAAAATCACAAACATGTGAAACTGAAGCACGAAAATGATATCAAGTGCAACACTGTGCAAAATCGTAAATACTCAGTAGGTGCAATCATGGTCCATGAAAACAAATATCATGAAACTCAATCATCAAAATCAATCCTGCGAATAGATCGCCCAAAATACCCAAAATCAAGTATGGCGGAATAGTACTGCTCAAGCGCATCCTCTAAGAATCTCGGCAACCTGTCGCGGTCACTAGTGGGACGTCTCGCCGATGATCATGAACTCTGTCCTGCTGGTGTGCGCAACCATGACCACTCCTGGGTCAAGGTCTTCACTGTGAATTACCAATCTTTCGGTCCATCGGCTCATCGGCCCGGTCAGGTGTGCTAACGGGGATGATCCCATTCTGGCACTTCTCTGGTCATTTCTCGGTCAATCATTGCGACCACTCATAAGACAGCATATCACTGGCATCGGCCTCTGGCTCTCTGAATATACGTGACACATCTGATCCTGGGTGCAAGTATCATTGCAGCAGTGTCCTGGAAGGAATCCTGCTCACGGTCTCTTCCATGTCTCGCCTCTGCCAACTGTCCGGAAGTCATTGTCCTTTCCTATATCTGCATCTTGCTCTGGAATGACTGCATACTCATCGCGACTCCTTCTGGAAGGTAAGTCCAAGTACCATGCCTCGGCATGCGCATCGCCTCTCTGATGTCGGCGGAGTGGAACGTCATCTCATCTAGATCTGGTGCGAACCTCTTATTCCACTTTTCTCTAATGTCGTCTGCCTTGGACTCGTCTCGTCGCGGCTGCATGGACTAAGCTCCAACGGCTATCCTCATATCTGGAGTCTCCCAAGAAATGCATCTCACCACCTACCATCTGAATTAAGTCGAGCCATCTGATCGAGTCGTCAAAACCTCATAATCCTCCAAGAGCTCAACATCTTGTGCACAGTTTAATAGTATCGAGTACATATCACAGCATCGGTGGTCCAGCCGTAGAAGGGCAAACCCAAGCCTCACTAATGGCGCCGCAGAACTGCCGCAAACCCGAAGGTTCAAAGGCTTTCACACGGTCATTAAGTCAAGTTAGGGTTTCATTCTTCCAGAGGGACCATAGAATTGCCTGCATGTCTTTCCGACTACTTCAAACTTGGAATAATAGGTTTCTGACATTCGATCGTCTCTGTCGACTCCCAACGTCTCCGCGCGAAGTCGTCTCTAGCTGGAATCAATCTATCTGATGACCTCGCATCGGGGTAGGCGAACGATCCACATGTCCTAGTCATTCATCCTCGATAACTAGCAACCTTCTATCATGTCTTAGTACAACTCGTCCTGCACGAATTCCAGCATCTGGGGCAATATCTCGTCGTTCGCAGCAATAACTGGCTCGCTCGTCTGCATGCTGAACCGTGCCTCGATCGTCATGAATAAGCAACACACCAACGGTCATCAAGATCTGGCTGGCCTCTATCATTGGCTCAATCCTTTGATACTGATCGGCACGTCCGAGAAGTCTCATAAAGGCGATCCGCCAAACGCTCATGGCGCGGAAACACAGTAAAAAGACACATCTATGCAATCGTGTGTCGCCGGAATCACGCCATGGTCAGTCCTCGTTCATAACGAGCTCATGCTGACCACAACTCTAGCCGTAGCTCACCCTGCCGTAACCGTAGCAGCAAAACCAAACTGGTACCGATGAGGCTAGATCAGGAAGGAATATAATACTGAACAAGGAAATGTACATCCTAAGGCTTCATAAGTGGAGTGGCGTGTCGTAAATATGCCGCGGATCATATCAACGGTACGTCACTCTACTTTAGTCACCTATTCCATCAACCAAGGGTCATCCTACGCTCCGAAGGTAAAACCTAACGCTCTGATACCAACTTTGTCACGACCCGAAAATACGGAACATGACCGGCACTTAAACTACGAACGTCTCGAGGCGTACGTAATCTAAGTAAACCGACAACCCAGAAATCCAAACCAAGAAGAGTAGTAGAGAGTAGGAAAAACCAACTTAAAGCAAGTAATTTCAATAGCATAAGCCGAATTATGCGGTTTTTAAAACATCGAAAATTTACTGAAAATTTCGGCAGAGTCTCCTTTGTAAATACTGGCCCCCAAACGGGATATAACATGAATAGTATACGAAATCAAGAAAAAGGCATCCCCAAGCGGGAGCTAGCTCTTCGTCAATCGACGGTCACAACCACACAAACAATAAAATATACAACGCCAACGGCGAGGATCAAAACTCAAAAGGAAACTCAAAACCACCAGAAATATAACGAGCGACTCTAAGGTCGAAAGAATAACCAACACTGGTCTCTATCTCAATAAATACATGTTTGGTTGATGGAACTTCTAGATACAACAGAATAATGATATACAAGATATATAATGGGGGTATGATACCAGTAAACCCACCTACTAGCAAATCACCCGAATGAAACTGAGCCCGCAAGCCGTAAAGAAACCTGTACGGCAAATCTGCAAGAAACTGGGCACAACGGGGGTGAGTTGCCAACTCGTGAATAGAAAAACATCTACGCACAGAAATCGCATAAATAACGCAATCCTAGGTCAATGATCATAATATATCCTAAAAATAAGTATATAACATGCAGCCTATAATAAGGCTAGGGTAAATATCTAACCCGAGTGTAAACTCATGTGCCCGTGTCAGTGCCTTAAGTAGCAATATATCCTATGAATGAGGTATGAATGCATGAAACAGAATACATGTAAATGAAGAAACTGTTTTCATAAATTAGTGAGATTTCCTTCGTATTTTTAAACTGAGGTATCATAAATGAAATCAACATCAACAGTGTCTAGCATCGACACAAAACATAAATCTCACTGTCTCGAAATATCAATGTCTCAATCTCAATATCTAGGGCGCCGTCAGTCCAGACCGGCCCCTACCATAAATCTCAAGACTACGACGGTATCCTCCGGATATCCGACGCGTCGGGTAAAATCACCGGTAGGTAGTACTCCCCTGCCAGGCTCAACGTCATCACCACATTCCTCTTGCCCCGGGGTACCGCACCGGGTCCACCATGTACCCGAAACGGTTCATCCGTCTCCTCGAATCGGGTTTCCAAATCCATCAGCAAACTCATGGTGGACGACTCATACATCATGGGAAAATCGCACTTTTTATTTTAAAAGAGAGAATATGTTTATTTGTGTTTTTGCGGTTTTCCTCCAAATCCAGAAAATCTCATAGAAATCCAAATCCAAACCTCAATAGCATGCAAAATAGTGAATATATGCATGAAAATCCATGAATGCGGCATAACAATGAATAACAGTATGCATAAAGTAGCAGGTAATAACTACAATGTCTAAACTATTCGCCAATAGGCTAAGTCAAGCAATAATATATTTTCTAAGGTGTACGTGACATGGCAATTACCGATGAAGATGTGTGTGAGCCGGCAAGTAAGTGTACGTGGTACATACGCATCATCGATAATGGTGCTGGTGTCCTATCAGCATGATATTAAAATGGAGTATGAAACATAATATAAGAATGCGATGCAAAGCGAACCACAAAAAAAGTGGGAGCTGAAACTAGACGTAACCAAAACTAATCTGCATTAATCTAATATAAGTCCTACGAATGGTGCCTTTTGAAATAACACGAATCATGGGGTTTTGAAAATAGGGCTACGGTGTTTTTATGAAAAGATACGTCGTTTTTGAAATGTCCGTAGATTCCCTTGAGCTGTCTTTAAAAATGCCCACGATTCGTTAGTTTTTGAAATAGGTAAGAAGTCTAATCTACTCTAACAACTACACTAAACTATACGGCCGAACTAACAAGCTGAACTACAGGTAAGGAAACCGCCTAACATCTGAGTCGATATATAAATATATATAAGTCGGTGATCCCGCCTCAATAGTATCGCGTACGATACAGTATATCATCTGACATCCTCGAGTCATGAGCGCGGATCTATCATCAATATAGGCTCGTACGGTAAATCGTCGTACGGCATCCCAAAAGCTGGGTACGGTTCAATATCACACTATCTCATCACATTTCAGATATCACTTATCATATCATATAATCTGGGGTACTGATCTAAGTCTAGTACAACTGATATCATCTTCAAAGTATGAATGCGGGGGTGAACACACATCCCGAACCTGCAAGAATCACATTTTGTATCCCAAATACGAATCATACCAAATCACCGATCTCGCGGCACAAAGCCCACATCATCGACTCAACTCCAAAGTCATCCCATATCATCAAACACCGTGCAAGTATAAGAAACACACAAGTGTATGCGTGTGGGTGCAAATCTATCATATGGTTCGCAACTAGGAACTACGCTAGTTATTTCTACCCCTAACTAACCATAACACACTAACTATCTCACATAAAAAATATACTACATAGTACTAATTACGGACTGCGGGGGTGCTATACGCCATCCACCCGACTTCTCCCCGTAGATATAAATCTACTCACCTGGTCCTCGCTAGCCGGTGCCGACGTTGCCACGCGCTTGCCTGTCGCCTCGAAGTCCACATGGGGGTACCTACATATCATAACGCACCATATCTCATTAAAATCCGACCCATGATCAAAACGACGCACGAATCCCACATAGATCAAAACCTATGGTTGCTTTCACAAATCGACCCAAAAACCCTCAACGTCGGCGTACAAACGCCAGACCATCGAGAAAAACCCAAATACACTCATTTGCACATTCACGAACACAAATTTTAATATAAAATAGGTTAAAACTCACAAAAACCCCCAAATTCACTTTAAAAGCCGTTTTTCCGAAAAACTAGCAAGCAAAATTACCCGTTTTAGTACAAAACTCGATGTATAAACGAATCTAGCGGCCACAATATTCACTAAATATCTTAAATAAGTCATAAAAACCATTTCCCTAATTTAATCTCATAAATTTGCATAATTTCCAAAATCCTAGTTTGCAAAAATATCAATTTTTAACACATTTTAAAGCAAAATTCACAATTCATCAATTAAGCTTGGTTTTTCATGAACTAAAGTATTAAACCACTCAATATAATATTTATAATGACATGAAACCTTAATTTGAATTTTATTTCATAAGAACATAACTATTTTAGAAACCTAGTTTACAAATTAGCATAATTAACACAATTTTTTTTAAACTAACCATTAACGACTAGCTACTAATCTTGTTTTAACATGTCAAAAGACCCCAAAAACATCACACCACCATAGACCAATTTCACAAAACCCTAACTTGATTTTAAAACCCAATTCTAGAATTTCCAAACCCTAACTTGAAGATTTATAGCTAGCAATTCAACCATTTTAACACTTGAATACAATAGCATATCATAATTAAACAACAATCTAGCTATAAGGTTAAGAATTTACCCCACAATTATCTTGAGATCTAACAAGAATATAGACTCCCAAACATGCTTCCCTTCATCAAGATCCATACTAGAATGGTCATGTATAAATGGGTAGGGATTCGATTTTGATTTTGTGGAATTTTTGAGGCATTTTTGATGGAAATTTTGAAGAGAAAAGAGAAGAAGAATGAGGTGGGCTGAAGAAGAGGGGGGGCTCGGCCAAGTGCAGGTGAGGGAGTGTGGGGGGTGTGTGAGGTGGGGAAAAGTCAAGTGGGGAAGGTTCAAGTCAACACAAAAGACAAAAGTCCATACTCATTTATCTATTTCCTTCATTTCCTTTTCTTTTCTTTGCTTGAATGTGTGAAATAGGAGGCCCAAGATTGTTGGGTTGATCAAGGGGGCCGGCCAAAGCATGTTGGGGGAGTGGGTGTGGATTTTGTTTGGGTGAGAAAAAGAGATAAGTGTAGTAACCCATTTCCATTACACTAATTTCACCGAAAAAAGCCTTTTTCTTCGATATTTTCTAAACCGTTTTGGCAAACGATTTCATTTCAAAAACCACATGATAAAATTTTATTTAATGTTTTATGATGCACAAAATTTGTTTTAACTCATTCCAATTTGTAATTTTCCCTAATTAAATGTATTAGTGACGGCTTAAATAATAATAAAATAATATTTTTTTCAGAAAATTTGAAATTTCACCGGTGGCTCAATAAACACCAAATACTAGCAATTACATAGCTAGAATATGTATATTTAATTTTTATAATAAGATATTTGTATTTTGACTTTTTACAGAAAACCCCCTTATTTTACCGTTTTTTTCGAAATTCCACCGAAACGATTTTCAAAACGTTACAAGGAGTGTACAATATGTGAGTACACGATTATGAATGTACAATAGGTATGTGCACAAGTATGGGTGTACGCTATGTAGGTACACGAGTATGAATGTACAATAAATATGTGCACAGGTATGGGTGTACAATATGTGAGTACACGAATATGAATGTACAATAAATATGTGCACAGGTATGGGTGTACAATATGTGAGTACACGAATATGAATGTACAATTGGTATGTGCATAGGTATGGGTGTACGCTATTTAGGTACACGAGTATGAATGCAACAGTACTACAGTGTAGTGACATGGCAATTATCGATGATGAAGTGTGTGAGCCGGCAAATAGTGTATGTGGAACATACGCATCATCGATAATGGTGCTGGTGTCCTAACAGCATGATGGCAATATAGCAATAAACACAAGTAATGCAATGCAAATAATATGAATATGCGGAATCAAATAATCAACGCAATAGTGAAGAATCTACATCAGTATGTAAGTGTCATGCAGTTTTGCCTTTTGAAATAAGACGAATCGGGGTTTTTAGTAAAATAAGGGCTACGGTGTTTTTAAGAAAAAATGCGCCTTTTGAAATTATCCGTGGAATCCCCTTTTGCCTATCTTTAAAATATTCCCGATTCGTAGTTTGAAATTGCTATGTCTCGGGTCTAATCTAATGTCTACTAAGGAATCTACAGACCTAACTAATAAGCTAAGCAGGCGGGGTATGGAAACCACCTACATCTGAGTCGATATATATATATATATAAATCTATATATATATATATATATAATAGTTGGTGATCCCGCCTCAATAGTATCACGTACGATAAAGTATATCATTTGACATCCTCGAGTCATGAGTGCAGATCTATCATCAATATAAAGCTCGTACGGTAAATCGTCGTACGGCATCCCAATAGCTGGGTACGGGTCAATATCATAATTGTCTCATCAATTATCTGGTATCCTTATCATCATATCACATGATCCGGGGTACTGATCTAAATCTAGTACAAATCGATACCATCTATATAAATATAAGTGCGTGTGTGAAACACACGTCTAAAGGCCCGCTAACAATCACATGTCGTATCCCAAATACGAATCACATCATATCACCGATCCCGTGGCACTATGCCCAATGTCATCGACTCATCTCAAAATATCATCCTCTATCCTCATCATCACGGTATAAGTAGCAATAAGTACGTGTGTGCGTATGGGTGTAAACCTGCTCTAGGGTTCGCGACTAGGAACTACACTAGTTTACTTCCAACCCTAATCTATCTATATTACACCTAACACATCTCAAATATCCATGACACTATAAGCTATCATGAGTTTATATTTATATACTATACTAATATCGGACTGCGGGGGTGCTATACGCCATCCACCCGACTTCCCCCTGTAGATATAATCTACCCACCTGTATCCTGTGTGTCGGTGTCGGTGTCGCCTTCATCTTCTTCATCGTCTCGGATCGCCGTGGGGGTACCTACATATCACATATATCGCATCGCATCAAAACCAAATCGAAGCTTAAAACGACACGCGAAAACCAACAGGATACGCTAAAAGGCCTATAGGTGAGAACCTATGGTTAGCCTTAGCAAAACAACCCGAAATCACTCGATATAGGCATACAAACATCACACGATCGAGATAACGCACAAATACCAAAATCTGGAAATCAAAATACGCAAAACCAAAACTAAATTCAAAGCAGCAACCCAAGAAAATGATCCCAGATTTCGTCTCAGGCCAAATAAAGGCAAGCAAACAAGTCTATAGTGCTGTATAGGATGTACATGACCTACAGTAGAAGCCTGGACCCTACCCAACACTAAGTGGCCGAGCCCCTCTACAGTGAAAACCGGCCTGGCCGGCCCAGGGTAATCCAATGGGTTTCGTCTGGCTACAGGGTGTTCCAAGGGTCTTAAATGGGCCTCTGAACTTGTTTATTTTTCCAGTAAACGTCCCAGTCCATTCCAGATTTCTCTGCACACTCTAAGTAATCACAAACCGACATGAAAGTACGGTAATTCCATATTTTTGGGTTTCAGGTTTTGCTAGGTCAGGGTTTTAGTCAAACAGGGTCTAAGGTTACCATTAGAGTCCAATCGCATAGCCACAACTCAAATTTACCCTAACCCTCTCTAAGTTTGTCCAAAGTGCACAAAACTTCGACAAAACGACACTAATCTTTAAAAGAGGCCAAATCACTTGAAATGCTACAACAAGTGTGAATGAATTACCTCCATAGAGACTCATGAATCTTCCCACAGCACCAAAACACCATCTATCTTGGTCCATTCTAAAGCTTGTGAACTTGTGCACACTTTTTGTGAAATCGAAATGGGGTTTTGGGGTTGTGTTCATGGTGGATCTAGGCTTGAAGAGGGAGGAGGAAGAAGAGGGAGGGGGCAACTACAGCACAAGGAAATGGGAGAGACAAATGGAATGGGGAAATGATGGGAGTGTGGTTCAAAAGGTGAAGGTTGACCTAGTCTTTCTCTCTCTTCATCATGATACCATTTCCTTTTTCCTTTTCTTTTCTTTTCTTTTCCTTCTCACTCAAATAGTAAACCCAAAACACCCATGGTAGGAAAAATGTAACACAAGTCCAAAATTGATATTTGCATGTTTTGCACAAAAAAGCCAAAAATCTGATTAGCGATTTTTAATCGCGATTAGCACTAAATTAGCATATAAATGCTCATAAAAACTTTAAAATGACAAAATTCCCTAGAATACATTATTTTTGAATTTTCCATAATTTTTCAAAAAATTTCCCATTTATCGGTATTTAATTATAAATTTAATATTAAAATAATCAATAAAATAATATTAAATTATAAAAATTCCCAAAATAATATTTTATTATTTTGAAATGTTACAATCTTTCCCGCTTAAAGAAATTCGGTCCCCGAATTTAAATTTAAACCCCCAATTTCTAAAACCTTTCAATAAGAAATCCACGTCATCGAGGCTCTGAAATCATCAATACATAAAACGCATCATAGCGCAATGCATGCGCGTGAGTAATGAGCAGATAACTCAAAAACAAAACTCCGTCAAGCATCCCGCAATCATCGGAGTTATGGTAAAGACACGAATGCCAAATCCAAGCAAGACCAATATGATATAAATCAGAATTATACATGTAAATAGCTGAAGTAAATGCTTGCCAAATCCCTTTTAAGTCGTTGTGCGATGCGCATAGCATTGCACAGTGGCGGACGTCCATTATAATAAAATACCCATATACATATATATCGTTTGCTTAATATCACGTCCCGCCTTTTTGAAAACAATTTAGAAGGGTTTCCTTGTTTTAAAAGTTTCGTGTCATATCGGACACGTAGGCATATACTGAAACTATAGCTCGCTTTTTGAAAATCCCTTCGATAACTATCAATACATGCAAAATATATCCAGGTATTGTCCTCTGACTAGTCCTGCTCAGTATGAAAACACATAGCAAATATCATAAAAAAATGTACTGCTCTATAAGGAATCAATCCCAAGAATGTATGTAAGAATACTATGTGCGTCTGGTGCGCACAGAAATCAAAATCCATATATGTGCCATACAGGTGCACAAAACAACATCTAGGTGCAACGGGTGTGCATCAAAACATCTGTCATGGGCAACATGTGTGCCTGACAGCAAAATCAGGTGCATCTGACATGCACGAAGAATCCCGATTTAGCGCATCTGGTGTGCAATAAAATCGTATCTCAAATCATGCGCTTAACACACGCGAAAATCCAAATCAGGTGCATCCATCACGCACGAATAACATCTAGATCATGCGCACTCAACATGCACGAAATCACGAAATCCAATATCAAGCGTTGAACATACGCAAGTCCAATCAAATGCACGGAGTGCAGGAAATCAACATCAATATCAGGATCAAAATCGACGGTATACAATACGGTTCAATAAAATCAGGTATACCGTGGTGGATAATCTCATAATCATGTGCATCGGTGTGCACAATTCAAATCAAAACACTAAAAGTGCATGTAAACGATTCCGAAGGCATAAGTCGAATCGCATGCATAACACAGGCATGAAATCAAAATCGACATATCGAATGACATCAAATCGAAGTCAGGTGCAACTGTAGTGCACAAAATATAAATCCGGTGCAACAAAGGCACGAAATATAAATCTGGTGCGATAAACGCACAAAACATAAAACTGGTGCGACAATGCACGAAATATAAACTGGTGCATCCTGTGCAAGAAATACAAATACGGTGCATCATGTGCACAAAACCCAAACAATAACTCAAATGCGTAAATAGCAACGCCGAGTGTACCAAGGTGTAAAAATCATAAATGTGTGCAATTGCGTGCACAAAACACATCTCAATGTACTACAAGCACATATAAGCTATACCGAGTGCAAGAATCAATTCGTGTGCGTATGATATGCACAAAATCAACTCAACTGTATGAAATCCATGAAGTCATAAGCAGGTGCATCCAAGGCACGAAAACGATATCGGGTGCAATAACTGTGCACAAATCATAAATCAACACAACAGTGTGTAAAGCACATCTCAAGTGTAAAAACTATGCACAAGATATAAATGCCCAGTAGGTGCGACCATGGTGCACGAAAACAAATATCATGGAACTCAGCCATCAAGACTAAATCATGCGAATAAATCGCCCAAAATACCGAAATCCAAAGTGACGGATACGTGATAATCGAATCACAAAATCACAAATCATAAATACCGTCATCGGTATATCCTCCTTCAAAGTCGAGAAGGTGTCGATGCATCAGCGCAAGATATCTACTTTCCTCTTTCTCACGGTCTGGCGTCCTCTGTCTCTGGGTCCTTATCCTCTCTGTGGATTACCAATCTCGCAATCCATCGGCTCATCGGCCCTGTCAGGTGTGCTAACGGGAACGATTCCGTTCTGGCACTTCTCTTGTCATCTCTCGGTCAATCCTCATGGCCACTCGTAAATCAGCACGTCACTGGCATCGGCCTCTGGCTCTCTGAATACATGTGACACATCTGATCCTGGGTGAAAATCACATTGCAGCAGCGTCCTAGAAGGAATCCTGCTTAAGTTTTCTTCCAATCTTGCCTATGCCGAACTATACGGAGGCTGGTACTCTTGCATAATCTCTTCTCGCTCGATGGACATCCGTGTCCTCAGCACAGCATTTTCTCGAAAACTGGTCGCATCCCAACGCCTCAGTAACATCTCTGGCCTTTAATCTTAACGGGGAGTAACAACAGCTCGTTAGCATCTTGCACGAACCTCTTGTTCCGCCTGTCTGCATCATCGTCATTTCGACGTCACGTCTCTAACTGCGCACTGCAATTGTTCTCGGCTACGGTCCATCCGAAGTCTCTCACACGGACTCGAAATCACGAACTCGGTATCTCCATCACTCTGTGGAAGATATCTAGCCGAACACATCCTCCGGAACTCGTCCCATCCTGCGGAGATATACTCAACACCCGTCCGTTCTTGATCAACTCACAACGCATCTGGGTGAGTTCCTCTATCCAAACCTGGTCAACTCTCCCGTCGACGATGCCGAACTCTGGCCTGCTGGGTGCGCGCAATATGACCACTCCTGGGCCCAAGCCTTCTCGTATAGTATTCCAGAAAAGTCCTGTCGAGGTTTTTCTCAAATCTCGTTTCTGCCGAATTGCCCGGAAATTACCACCTTTACTATATCTGGCTCTTGTTCCGGAAAGGAGGCATACTCCTCGCAACTCCTTCTGCAAGGTATATCCATATACAACGCCTCTGCGTGCGTATCACATCTATAATGTCAGCGGAGTGGAACGTCCTCTCGTCAAGAGCTCATACGAATCTCATACTTCACTTTTCTCAGCCGTCGACTGCTTCGGACTCGTTTCATCGCGGCTACATGGACGGCGCTCCAATGGCTATACTCGTATCTGGAGTCTCCCAAGCAATGTGTCCCATCACATGATATCCGAATGATGTCGAACTCTCCGATCGATTTGTCAAAACCTCATAATCCTCCAAGAGCTCAACATCTTGGGTACAGTTTAATAGTATCGAGTACATACCACAGCATCGGTGGTCCAGCCGTAGAAGGGCAAACCCAAGCCTCACTAATGGCGCCGCGGAACTTCCGCAAACCCTAAGGTTCAAAGGCTTTCACACGGTCATTATGTCGGGTTAGGGTTTCATTCTTCTAGAGGGTCCATAGACTCGCTTGCATGTCTTTCCGAATACTTTAAACCTAGAATCGAGTTCCTGACATTCGATCGTCTCTATCGACTCTCAACGAATCTGCGTGAAGTCGTCTCTAGCTGGAATCAATCTGTCTGATGACCTCGCATCGGGTAAGCGAACGAACCACAAGTCCTATTCATTCATCCTCGGGTGACTAGCGACTTACCACATATCTCTAGGTATGCTCATGCTGCAGCGACTCCAATCACCTGGGCGATATCTCGTCATTTGCAGCAGTAACTGGCTCATTCATCTGTACGCTGAACAGCGCCTCAATCGTCCTGAATAAGCGATATATCGATGGTCATCACATCCTGGCTGGCCTCTAGCAGTAGCCTGATCCTCTGGTGATGATCTGCACGTCCGAGAAATCTCGTAAAAGCGATCTGTCAAACGCTCATGGCGCGAAAACACAATAAAACGATGCCTCTCTATGCAATCGTATGTCTCCGGAATCATTCCCTGGTCAGCCCTCGTCTGCAACGAGCTCAAGCTGACACAACTCTAGCCGTAGCTCTCTCTCTGCCCGTATAATCATGGCAGCAAAATCATAAACAATATCGATAAGGATAGATCATAAGAAAAGAATATAATATTGTGCAAGGAAATGTACATCCTAAGGTTTCTTAAGCGGAGTAGCGTATCGTAAATATGCCGCGGATCATACGTACGGTACATCACTCTACTCAAGCTACCTACTCCATCAACCAAGGATCATCCTATGCGATGAAAGTTCAGGTATAATACCCCCTCGACTAAGTCTAAGTTCCGTAAGGTCAAGCCTATGTTCCGTATATATATAAACGCTCTAGACTCCACATGGTCAAACTTAGACTCGAACCAAGGTTAACCTAGCGCTCTGATACCAACTTTGTCACGACCCGAAATAGCCCGTGACTGGCACTTGAATCATATGAAGTCTATAGGACCCCATCAAATCCAAGTAAGGCAAAAGCACAGAAATCTAAAACCATTTTAAGGAGTAAAATAAAGAAAGCCGGTTTTAAGAAGTAAAGAAAAACATGTTTTGAAATCAAGTTTTTAAATAAGTAGGCCGAATGTGCATTTTAAAAACTCACATATCTTTTCAAAAAATTTCGACTGAGTTTCCTTTGT
The DNA here is from genome assembly GCA_030015575.1 of Agapanthus africanus. Lineage (NCBI taxonomy): Eukaryota > Viridiplantae > Streptophyta > Magnoliopsida > Asparagales > Amaryllidaceae > Agapanthus > Agapanthus africanus. Next base: position 455,682,494 of record JASDDO010000014.1, on the reverse strand, counting down.
AAATACTGGCCCCGAACGGGGTATGATCAGTCGAAAATACTGCAGTTTTAACACGGCAATTTCCCTATCATTTGCACTCATCTAGAGGTGTTCGGTATTCATATTGCACATATTAGCAAAACAGTCGTAAAATATCAGATTGCATGTGTTAGACTTTAAAACCGGAACTTTAAGGGAAATTGACTGTATTTCATAGCATGGCATCATTCCTATAGTGCGCAACTTGTGTTTCGAAGTCTGTGCAGGAAATTTCAAGAGAACGGTCAAATTTACATCTTTGAGCTGATCAATCATTACGCCAACTCAAAGGTTTGAAATCTGGTAGCAATCCAGAAGGAGTTACAATATTAAACATATCAGGAAAAGGCCCAAGTATCAGCCCAAACGAGTACCAGAGAGCCCAAGCCCTAAGGCCAATAAAGCACCGCGGAACCGCGGCGGGAGCCTGCTTGCGCCGCGGATCCGAGGCATCATTGCCACATCATCAGCCCATTTTTACTGCAGATTGCTTCTCTCAGGGCCCACATTCATTTCATATATGTCAAATTCCAGAATTCTCCAGAGTCTTCTGCCAGATCAGCAAGGATGATTAAATTAAGCTAATCTTGATTAAGCTCCTAACAAACTAGTTCTAGAAGCTCCCTCTAACTAACTACTTCTAGAAGCCTCTCTAGCTAACAAACTTTTGGAGGGAAATTCAAATTTTGAATCCTAGATCTAGGGTTTTGGAAAGTCTATAAATAGGAGCCTAGATCTAGGGTTAATGGATAATCAATTTTTAGTGGGCTAATCTTTAGTTGTTTGAAATTCTTCTTCTTCAATCTCTAATCTCCCCCATTTTCTACACAAGTTTAGTGACAAAACTTGTGCCAAACCCTAACCCTAATCCAAACCTCAAATTCAAGATCCTTTGAGTTCTAGCGAGCAAGTCTACAACCAACCTCTAGAAGCGAAGCCGGACTTCAACGGAGCACGAGATCCAAGCCGATCCACGACTCAAGGAGCCGATGCAACGCAAGATTCGACGATCAAAGTTCCATCCTCTTGTAGTTCTTGAGAGTTGTAACTAATTGTTGAAATAAATAAAGGTGAAGATTCTTTAAACTTGCTTACATTTCAATTCGAGGATTATGCTTATATTTCGATTCTTGAATATGTACTTTGTGATGATGCTTGAATAAAACTCCGCTCGTGGAGGAATCGAAACGATTGTAGAATGGTGATGTTGATGAATCTTTAAACGTTTTCTTAAGTCTTATAACAATTGTAAATTCTTGAAAATCTAATAATCGATGATTTAGATCGATGCGAATGCGTTCTTGATTCCTTTCGCACGATCTAGAGATCAACAATCGATCACTCAATTTCCAAGAAGCTATCTAGTGAATGTGATTCATCGAATGGACAAAGGATAGGATGAGGAACCCTAATTCTTCGCAAGATCCTTGATCCTCAATGAATCTACATCGATTTAGCATCAACTTGTTAATGGATAAGAAATCGTATTCTTGAATCTTCTTCATATCTACAATCTACTCGATTCCTATGAGCTTTTCTTCAAATCATGAAACCTAAATCAATTGGAATTCTATCTTTCTTGATTCTTGATGTTTATCTCTTTCTTGATTCTTGATTTGATTTAGTTGCTTCTTTAAATTCATCGATATAAATCTTGAATCATTTTTGCTTTTCTTTTCTATTAAATTTTCGATTCAAACGAAACAAAATACGAACGAATCGCGCAATTCCTGTGGACGATCCACACTTACTAACGCACTACATCCGACACCGTTATTGATTGCGGTCAAAATAATTCTTTGATTGTGATTTCTATTCATTTTCTAAATCGACACACAAAGAAAGAACCAATCAAATGGCGTCGTTGCCGAGGATTGCGTGCTAATTCGTTTTATATTGAAATTTGAATTGAAATATTTATTCCATTACAATTTTGAGATCAAAATTTGCGCAAAACACTAACCGATTCATTATGATTTATTGCGAGGAAATCTGGGATTTATTGTGCAATTGGAAAAATTTTTGGAGTATTCCAGAGGACTCAGGGAATCAACAGAGGCTCCATGTTAAATTTTTTTGCAGTGAACAGTGAACATCACCGCGGAACCGCGGTCTAAGGAAGCATCTGCGGCGGAACCGCGGTTCATTTGAGGCATCTCTGCACAAAAGTTTTTTTAGGTGAATTTTCACTTTCTTATCTCCTACTAAATCTGCTCCAATTAACACTTTGCTGCAGGTTTCTTTGCAAAAATCGCAGCGCTGCAAAAAGCAAAATTAAATTGTGCGTGTTTTGATTTTTGTGGTTGTTTGCATAATTAATACGGACATTAAGGGGAAAAGACCAAATCCAGATTAGGTGGGGAGTTCATTACCCTTCCTAAGCCCCGAAAATCGCAAAATTGCATCCGCATTTACCCTAATTAACTAAAAAATATCTAGAGATGACTCTAAGGACCGTCGCGCTCACTTAGGACAAGAGAAGGCCATGGGTAATTCATTGCTTATCCGCGTTTCTTTTGTGGTGTCTAAGGAAAGTGTGTCGAAGGCTAGTGGTTAGTTAATTAGGCCCACTACTTATGTAGTGGAGAACCTCCCACTTACCTGGCACTTATCTGGCCACAGGAGAGACAAAGAGGCAGTAGAGGATTTATCCTGCGACTTGTCTTTTGGCAGTTAGGAGCGGTCTAGAGATTTGACCTAGGTGATCACTAGAATTAGGGTTTTGCTTGTTGCATTTTGTGATTCGCATCATTTTTTTTTCAAAAATCCGTATCAATTTTCAAAACAAACACCGCATTCATATCATTTCCCCTCATTATAAATTCGCGCTGCCACTTGTACTAACCCTTTTTAGTGCAAGATAGGCTGGACACGGGATTCTAGTGCCCGTTAAGTCCGCGTTTCCTTTCAATCGACTCAAAAGTCGGCATTTCTACATTTACCTTTTCTTTACCCACCACCACACCCGCATCGATGGATCCGTCTCCATCGAACTTCTTTTCCACTACTCTGTTGCCGTCCGTTGGTGCGCAGAATCCACCCCGCATCTCTCTCCAAGAGAGGTGCTATCCTACACGAGGTCCCCTTTCCACCTGTCTTTCCGTTCCACCAGCCAACGGGGAAAATTTTGAAATTAAACCCCAATACATCAACCTTCTACCAAAATTTCACGGTCTCGAGTCTGAAGACGCATATGCCTTTATCACCAAATTTGAAAATGTATGCGCAATGATGGGTACCTCACAGCTTTCTATGGATGCTATGCGTCTACGTCTTCTCCCATTCACCTTGTGCAATATAGGCGAGAAGTGGCTTTATAACACTACCGCACATTCCATTTCAAATTGGGAAGAATTCGTCAAAGTATTCCTTAAGAAATTCTACCCACATCACAAGACAGCTCGAGTCCGTAGCGAAATCAATCAATTCACCCAGCTTCCAAATGAACCATTTTCAAAATGTCTTGAACGCTTCAAGGATCTGTTAGTCCAATGTCCACATCACGGAATCCCTAGATGGGAACTGTGCAGAATCATTTATGAGGGCATTAATCCTAACACAAGACATACCCTTGAATCCATGTGTCAAGGCAACTTCATGACTAAAGATGATGGGGAAGCCTGGAAATTTCTAGAAGATTTCGCTGAAAAATCTTTACAGTGGGAGGGTGTGAGTCAATCGTCTAGGGATGGCAATAATATTTCCATAGGAGTTAGAGCTGACATTTCAGCTATGCAAAAGAAACTCGAGACTATGGAAAACAAATTTTTAGCCGCCCTAAGTCAAATGTCACTCTCCAAAACTGTATGTGGCTGCTGTTCTGATCCTTCTCATTTGACGGAAGAATGTCCACTAAATTCTCCGTTTCAAGGTCATGAGCATATCAATTCTTCTTTCCAACAACGACCTAGGAACGATCCATTTTCTTCCACATATAATCAGGGTCGGAGGAATCGCCCTAACTTTTCTTGGAACCAATCACAATCTCAAAACACGGTTCCAAACCAAAACAATTTCCAAAGGGTCCCTCCACCACAACAACAACCACAACTTCAATTGAGTAAGCACCCCTTCCAAGCACATAACTTTCAAAATCCGTTCAACACACGTGCACTGTCTAGTCCTTTACAGTTGACCGGGACTGATGAATCCTCTTCATTTGCACAATACATGAATTTGGTCTTAACAAATATCATGCAAGTTTCCGCTGAAATGAAGTCTTCTGTCGAAAAAATTGAGAAAAACTCTGTGTCCTAAAGCGAGAGTATTAAATCGATGGAAGAAGAAATTGCACGATTAAAAGCCGAAATCAGTGCAAGAGAGAAAGGGAAACTTCCAGCTTAACCTTTACCCAATCCTGGCTATTCGCATCATGTGAATGCAATCACCACGTTGAGATCTGGAAGAGTGCTTGACAATCACGTTGGGGAAGAGTTTGATGATACTGATAAATCAATCAATGAAACCCCGCTGAGACCTTTCCTTCCACTTCTACTTCTAATTCTGACCCCAGTTCTTCTACCCCACCACCTTCTTGCGAGCCTATTCTTCGTTTCCCACAAGGCTCGCCACCTCAGCCCATCTCTTCTAGTTCTCCACGGACGATCCCCACTTCTATTCCGGGATCACGTCCACCCACACGATCTTCTCCAATGTTGGACCCCGACCTTATTGCCCAAGCTCCTTACCCAAATCGGTTAAGAGGAAACACACTGAGTACACAAATGGAGAAGATCACTGAAATGTTTAAACAGGTTAACATCAACATCCCTCTTCTAGATGCTATCCAACAAGTCCCCGCGTATGCGAAAGTTTTTAAAGACTTGTGCACTAGAAAGAGGAAGAAACAAGTGCCCAAGAAGATATTCATAGCAAAGACTGTAGACACGGCTTTCCCCCAACAATTACCAAGGAAACGTAAGGATGATGGCTATCCTACTGTTTCCATTTCTATTGGGGAGAAACATATCAACCGTGCTCTACTCGACCTTGGCGCAAGTGTTAGCCTGCTTCCTTTCTCAGTCTATGAGCAACTAGGGATCGGAGAGTTGAAACCAGCCCATTGCACTCTCCAGATGGCTGACCGATCAATCACCAAACCTAGGGGTGAACTGGAGGAAGTGTTAATAAAAATCGGGGAATTTATATTCCCTGTGGACTTTATTGTAATTGATACACAGCCTATAGCGAACCCACGGAATCAAATTCCGGTGATTTTAGATCGCCCCTTTTTGGCCACTTCCAATGCTATCATCAACTATCGTAACGGTTCTATGACCCTATCCTTCGGAAATAGGTCAATAGAGCTGAACATTTACAAGTTGGGAAGTGTACCCTCCGAACCTACTGCTCATGTCTATTCTGTCGACTTAATGGATGTCGACAGCAGCGAATTTGATGATCTTCCTGATACCGATCTAGACTCTTTTCATACGTTATTGTTTGACCTAATTATGTATAATACACTTACGGACTCTTCCACTGAGTTGTCCGGGTCAACAACTAACACTGATTATAAACTGCTTTTAGAGTCTGAAGATTACCCCGCGCTTTGTGATGACATTATTGTTCATGGTATTGATGGAACTTTTGAGGAAATCTTCGCTGATGAACTCGCATTTTTGAATGACACGGGTGTTCAGATGAATCATGTCCGAATCAATGAAATTGAACCTCCACCCCTTCTTCTGAACTGTAAAAAGAATGCGAGCAATCCATCACATTCACTGCATCGTCTCTGCAAAATGAGATGCACCCACATTCTATTCCACCACTTACCCTTTCCCCACTTCTTCTTCCATCAACCAGAGCACTGCATTGATAATATTTTTGAATGGTTGGTGTTAACCTTCGGAATTTGCAAATCTTGGCATCGACCAATGATTTTTGACCCCCTCATGTGATTTTCAAAGATTAACATTGCATAACTCAAGTTTGGGGGGTCATTTTTTCTGGCTCTTGAAAAGAAAATTTTTACAAAATGATGAGCCAAAAATAAGTTTTTGGGAGGGTCTTCACTTAAAAAATTTGCCCCCATTAATAAATTTCCTCCCAAGCTTACAGGTTTTTCGAGATATAGAAGATGGCAACAGTGAGGACACTATTGAAAACAAGTTTGGGGGAGGTTTGTGCTTATTTTCGCATCATTTGCATCATACTTTGCATAAGCACAAAACATTTTTGAAAACCTATAAAAATTTAAAAAATTTCAAAAAAAATAAAATTAAAAACATTTTTGTACATAAATAAGATAATAAAAGATTAGATAGTGAAAATTTACATCCATGAGATTAGAAAAATTTAAGAAAACCAAGAAAATTAGATGTTTTCTTATACGAACTAGTAATAAGTAGTTATGAGCCGTTGTCCCAAGGGTTAGTAAGATGAAGAAAGTCACTAATCTGAGGATAAAAATAAGTCTGAAAAATAGTTCCTATTCTGGAAGCCAAACATTTTGAACATTGATACCCTACTATATGCACTTACACACGTCTTGAAACTCGGGATAGTAGAGGATACCTTGAAATGCTCTTGTCTTAATTCCGATGTATGAAGGAAATAAAAAATGAAGAAAATATAAAGTGGTGAGAAAAATGAACACTGGTTTTGTTATCGCCAAGACAGCAATAAAAAAATATAGGGAGGGTGCCTCTTCACCTAGTGCCCTAAGGCCAACTGGTCTGGGAGTCACTGCTAAGCCTTAGGTGGTGCAAGACGAGGAAAATACACCAAATAAGCAAGCACATGAGTAATCGGTCGGTTAGTACCTCAAGAATTATTAACGGTCACATGAAAGTGTGTAAGCAATTTCATCTAAATATTCATTAATTAAAAAGTACTGAGGCTGATGGGCAAGAGTATGATAGCTTGAATTGAATTCTCTTGGTGTAGGGATGTTCTTTACACACACGTAGGGTTATATGATCGATATTTGGAAGAAAGATAGGAATGAAGAATAAAGACGATGTTTTATTGAGGGAGGACGTGATTTCTGACATTTTTTTTTCATGACTATTAAGATAGGGCTCATGACAACCGAAAAGCTAGCTTAGTTGGAAACCCTAATTTTCAAGGCTTTTTCTTTTACAATTCTTCACTTTAAATGTAATATTCATGATCTTCCTTTTATTATTGGATTTTGTGGGTGCAATCCGCTGAAAACCTTCAGGAGACGACACTCCTCCTACTAGGGACACCTAGAGGTTTAAACGCTTGTTGCACGTGCTCAGTGCAATCGTGTTGCCTACGAAAGTGTGCTAGTTAGTTTTTTCCCTATCTTTATTTTCTCCTTCTTTTTAATAAAAAGTTCGCTCGAGACGATCGAAAATAAGTTTGGGGGAATTTGATCAGTCGAAAATACTGCAGTTTTAACACGGCAATTTCCCTATCATTTGCACTCATCTAGAGTTGTTCGGTATTCATATTGCACATATTAGCAAAACGGTCGTAAAATATCATATTGCATGTGTTAGACTTTAAAACCGGAACTTTAAGGGAAATTGACTATATTTCATAGCATGGCATCATTCCTATAGTGCGCAACTTGTGTTTCGAAGTCTGTGCAGGAAATTTCAAGAGAACGGTCAAATTTACATCATTGAGCTGATCAAACATTACGCCAACTCAAAGGTTTGAAATCTGGTAGCAATCAAGAAGGAGTTACAATATTAAACATATCAGAAAAATGCCCAAGTATCAGCCCAAACGAGTATCAGAGAGCCCAAGCCCTAAGGCCAATAAAGCGCCGTGGAACCGCGGCGGGAGCCTGCTTGCGCCGCGGATCCGCGACAACATTGCCACATCATCAGCCCATTTTTACTGCAGATTGCTTCTCTCAGGGCCCATATTCATTTCATATATGTCAAATTCCAAAATTCTCCAGAGTCTTCTGCCAGATCAGCAAGGATGATTAAATTAATCTAATCTTGATTAAGCTCCTAACAAACTAGTTCTAGAAACTCCCTCCAACTAACTACTTCTAAAAGCCTCTCTAGCTAACAAACTTTTGGAGGGAAATTCAAATTTTGAATCCTAGATCTAGGGTTTTGGGAAGTCTATAAATAGGAGCCTAGATCTAGGGTTAATGGCTAATCAATTTTTAGTGGGCTAATCTTTAGTTGTTTGAAATTCTTTTTCTTCAATCTCTAATCTCCTCCATTTTCTAACACAAGTTTAGTGACAAAACTTGTGCCAAACCATAACCCTAATCCAAACCTCAAATTCAAGATCCTTTGAGTTCTAGCGAGCAAGTCTTCAACCAACCTTTAGAAGCGAAGCCGGACTTCAACGGAGCACGAGATCCAAGCCGATCCACGACTCAAGGAGCCGATGCAACGCAAGATTCGACGATCAAAGTTCCATCCTCTTGTAGTTTTTGAGAGTTGTAACTAATTGTTGAAATAAATAAAGGTGAAGTTTCTTTAAACTTGCTTACATTTCAATTCGAGCATTATTCTTATATTTCGATTCTTGAATATGTACTTTGTGATGATGCTTGAATAAAACTCCGCTCGTGGAGGAATCGAAACGATTGTAGAATGATGATGTTGATGAATCTTTAAACATTTTCTTAAGTCTTATAACAATTGTAAATTTTTGAAAATCGAATAATCGATGATCTAGATTGTTGTGAATGCGTTCTTGATTCCTTTCGCACGATCTAGAGATCAACAATCGATCACTCAATTTCCAAGAAGCTATCTAGTGAATGTGATTCATCGAATGGACAAAAGATAGGATGGGGAACCCTAATTCTTCGCAAGATCCTTGATCCTCGATGAATCTACATCGATTTAGCATCAACTTGTTAATGGATAAGAAATCGTATTCTTGAATCTTCTTCACATCTACAATCTATTCGATTCCTACAAGCTTTACTTTAAATCTTGAAACCTAAATAAATTGGAATTCTATATTTCTTGATTCTTGATGTTTATCTCTTTCTTGATTCTTGATTTGATTTAGTTGCTTCTTGAAATTCATCGATATAAATATTGAATCATTTTTGCTTTTCTTTTCTATTAAATTTTCGATTCAAACGAAACAAAATACGAACGAATCGCGCAATCCCTGTGGACGATCCACACTTACTAACGCACTACATCCGACACCGTTATTGATTGCGGTCAAAATAATTCTTTGATTGTGATTTCTATTCATTTTCTAAACCGACACACAAAAAAAGAACCAATCAGGGTACAGCATAAATAATATATACAATGATAAAAGGCATCCCCAAGCGGGAGCTAGCTCTTCGTCAATCGACGGTCATAACCACGCATGCAATATAATATACAACGCCGAAGGGCGAGGATCAAAACTCAAAGGAAAACTCAAATAGCATGAAAAGCGTAATACTACAACGCGCGACTCTAAGGTCGAAATAATACATAATTGGTTTCTAAGTCTGAAACAATATACAAGTTTTTGTGTTTGGTTGATGGAATTACTAGATACAACTGAATAATACATGTACAATGGTGGTTCTGATACAAAAGAACCCACCTACCAAAGCAGGTCACCCATATGGAAGCAGTGTGCCAGAAAAGCCGCAATGAAACCTGTACGGCAAAACCTGCAAGAACTGTGGCACAACGGGGGTGTGTTGCCAACTCGTGAAAAGAAGAAATCTACAAGTAGAAATCACATGCATGACCTAATCCTAGGTCAATACGATCAGGTATATATAAACCTCAAATAAATAAGTCTGAAGCATGATAAGGTGGCAATGTAACATCTATACAAGAGTGTAGTGCCAAGCGCTCGTGCCAGTGCCTCCGGTAATAACATGTCATGAAGTCTATAAGTATGGGGATATCATCCAACTATGTGATCAATGTCATCAATGTCAACTATATCCGGAAATCTATGAGTATGTGGATATCAACCCACTATGTAAGAAATGTCTGTATGTATGTGGATCCCATCCACCTGTCGCCCAATGACAATAAGCATCATGCATGTAAATATCATAAAGCATATGCATGGAAGTATGAGAATATAATCAAAATCATGGAACCTGAGTGCCTAGCATCGACACTCTAAAACATTATGAAACCTGTGCCTAGCATCGGCACGTAAATCCTCATCTATCAGGCGTTGTCACAACGACTGGCCCTGATAGGTACGCATCATACGCTATCTCGAAATCCCGAGTGCCTAGCTTCGACCCTCGAATTCCGACGTATCCATACGTACACAACTCCGGTCGGTATCACCACGATAACCGCCGCGTCCAAATACTATCACCGGTAGGTAGTATTCCCTGCTAGGCTCACCTTATAACATATACGAGTCATCTTGCCCCGGGGTACCCCACCGGGTCCACCATGTACCCGCAGACGGTGCCTACCGCTCCTCGAATCGGGTTTCACATGCCACTCTTAGAACCGAGAAAACACATGGTGGACGCACTGAAATATCATATCAAGGGTAACCGGGTTTTTTTAAAATTATATATATATTCTCCTTTAAAATACCCACGGTTCCTAAATCCAAAAATATCATGGAAACAACATATCTCAATGCGTCAAATCAAAAGCATGATGTATGCGACATATAACCAAAATGCAAGCATATCAGTATATCATGCAACATGGAGTAGCAATATGCATATAATTAGGGAAGACCGCTTCTTTAAAATGAATAAGTTTTTTTAAAAGTATCTTGCGGTTCCCAATCTGCGAGTCAAGCCAGAATCATCTATGTATGCGCAATATGTAAGTGTACAAGTATAAGTGTGCTACAGGTAGGTGCATGAGTAGGAGTGTACAATATGTGAGTACACGAATATGAATGTACAATAGGTATATGCACAAGTATGGGTGTACGCTATGTAGGTACACGAGTATGAATGTACAATAAATATGTGCACAGGTATGGGTGTACAATATATGAGTACACGAATATGAATGTACAATAAATATGTGTACAGGTATGGGTGTACAATATGTGAGTACACGAATATGAATGTACGATAGGTATGTGCACAAGTATGGGTGTACGCTATGTAGGTACACGAGTATGAATGCAATAGTACTACAGTGTAGTGACATGGAAATTATCGATGATGCAGTGTGTGAGCCGGCAAATAGTGTACGTGAAACATACGCATCATCAATAATAGTGCTGGTGTCCTAACAACATGATGGTAATATAGCAATAAACACAAGTAATGCGATGCAAATAATATGAATATGCGGAACCAAATAATCAACGCAATAGTGAAGAATCTACATCAGTATGTAAGTGTCATGCAGTTTTTCCTTTTGAAATAAGACGAATCGGGGTTTTTAGTAAAATAAGGGCTACGGTGTTTTTAAGAAAAAATGTGCCTTTTAAAATTATCCGTGGAATCCATTTTTGCCTATCTTTAAAATATTCCCGGTTCGTAGTTTGAATTTTGTATGTCTCGGGTCTAATCTAATGTCTACTAAGGAATCTACAGACCTCACTAACAAGCTAAGCAGGAGGGGTATAGAAAGCACCTACATCTGAGTCGATATATATATATATATAGATAGATAATAGTCGGTGATCCCGCCTCAATAGTATCACGTACGATACAGTATATCATATGACGTCCTCGAGTCATGAGTGCGGATCTATCATCAATATAAAGCTCGTACGGCAAATCGTCGTACGACATCCCAATAGCTCGGTATGGGTCAATATCACAATTGTCTCATCAATTATCCGGTATCCTTATCATCATATTACATGATCCGGGGTACTGATATAAATCTAGTACAAATCGATACCATCTATATAAATATAAGTGCGTGTGTGAAACGCACGTCTAAATGCCCGCTAACAATCACATGTCGTATCCCAAATACGAATCACATCATATCACCGATCCCGTGGCACTATGCCCAATGTCATCGACTTATCTCAAAATATCATCCGCTATCCTCATCATCTCGGTATAAGTAGCAATAAGTACCTGTGTGCATATGGGTGTAAACCTGCTCTAGGGTTCGTGACTGGGAACTATACTAGTTTACTTCCAACCCTAATCTATCTATAGTACACCTAACACATCTCAAATATCCACAACACTATAAGCTATCATGAGTATATATTTTTATATTATACTAATATCGGACTGCTGGGGTGCTATACGCCATCCACCCGACTTTCCCATGTAGATAGAATCTACTCACCTGTATCTTGCGTGTCGGTGTCGATGTCGCCTTCATCTTCTTCATCGTCTCGGATCGCCGTGGGGGTACCTACATATCACACGTATCGCATCGCATCAAAACTAAATCGAAGCTTAAAACGACACGCGAAAACCAACACGATACGCTAAAAGGCCTATAGGTTAGAACCAATGGTTAGCCTTCGCAAAACAACCCGAAATCACTCGATATAGACGTACAAACGTCACACGATCGAGATAATGCACAAATACCAAAATCTGGAAATCAAAATACGCAAAACCAAAACTAAATTCAAAGCAGGAACCCAAGAAAATGATCCCAAATTTCGTCTCAGGCCAAATAAAGGCAAGCAAACAAGTCTCGAGTGATGTATAGGGTGTACATGACCTACAGTAGAAGCCTGGACCCTACCCTGCACTAAGTGGCCGAGCCCCTTTACAGAGAAAACCGGCCTGGCCGGCCCAGGGTGATCCAATGGGTTTCGTCTGGCTACAGGGTGTTCCTAGGGTCTCAAATGGGCCTCTGAACTTGTTTATTTTTCTAGTAAACGTCCCAGTCCATTCCAGATTTCTCTGCACACTCTAAGTCATCACAAACTGACATGAAAGTCCCGTAATTCCCTATTTTTGGGTTTCAGGTTTTGCCGGGTCAGGGTTTTAGTCAATATAGGGTCCAAGGTCACCATTAGAGTCCAATTGCATAGTCACAACTCAAATTTACCCTAACCCTTTCTAAGTTTGTCCAAAGTGCACAAAACTTCGACAAAACGACACTAAACTTTAAAAGAGGCTAAATCACTTGAAATGCTACAACAATTGTGAAAGAATTACCTCCATAGAGACTCATGAATCTTCCCACAGCACCAAAACACCATCTTTCTTGGTCCATTCTAAAGCTTGTGAGATTGTGCACACTTTTTATGAAATCGAAATGGTGTTTCGGGGTTGTATTCATGGTGGATCTAGGCTTGAAGAGGGAGGAGGAAGAAGAGGGAGGGGGCAGCAGCAGCACAAGGAAAGGGGAGAGAGAAATGGAATGGGGAAATGATGGGAGTGTGGTTCAAAAGGTGAAGGTTGACCTAGTCTTTCTCTCTCTTCATCATGATACCATTTCCTTTTTCCTTTTCTTTTCCTTCTCACTCAAATAGTAAACCCAAAACACCCATGGGAGGAAAAATGTAACACAAGTCCAAAAATGATATGTGCATGTTTTGCACATAAAAGCCAAAAATCCGATTAGCGATTTTTAATCGCGATTAGCACTAAATTAGCATATAAATGCTCATAAAAACTTTAAAATGAAAAAATTCCATAGAATACATTATTTTTGAATTTTCCATAATTTTTCAAAATTTTTCCCATTTATCGATATTTAATTATAAATTTAATATTAAAATAATTAATAAAATAATATTAAATTACAAAAATTCCCAAAATAATATTTTATTATTTTGAAATGTTACAATATCCATCTGATCTCAAGATCACGTTCGGTATCATCCGGATATCCGCCGCGCCAAACTATCATCGGTAGGTAGTGCTCCTTCCTGTCAGACTCATCGTCTACTTCTCGAGCTTCTTGCCCCAGGGTACCATACCGGTTCCACCATGTACCCACAGATGGCTCATCCAACTCCTTGAATTGGGTGTCGAAAACAATCTTAGAACCGAGAAAACTCAAGGTGGACGCCTCGAAATCACATCACGAGAAACCGCGTTTTTAAAATAATTTATAATTACCTTTGAAATATAACCGTGGTTCTCAAATCCAGAAATCTAATGAAAACAACATCTCAATGCATATAACCATAAAATACAATGTATGCAAACATATAATAGTAGTGTGAGCATATCAAGAATATCATGCAAGCATATTCTATGATAGTGCTGAACAAAAAATGTACTTTTATGGTTAAGATTAATATCATAATATAGCAGTTCTACTGTGTAAGTGGCATGGCAATTACCGATGATGATTATGTGTGATCCGGCAAATCTGTGTAAGTGTAACATGCGTATGATCGGTAATTGTGCAGGTGTACTAGCAGCTGATATCATATAACAATAAATACCGGAAACATGATACGTATGTCACAAGGGATAATCGCACACAAACATGAATAATCAACGGGTGTATATATATCTACACAAGAACCATACAGTCAGTTTTAAAAGATACGAATCGTAGTTTTGAAAGTGGGGGCTACGATGTTTTTAAGGAAAAGACACCATTTGAAAATCCGTAGCGTCCCTTGAGGTTTCCGTTTAAAAGATGCATACGATTCGTCGGTTTTGAAAATAAGTATGGTTCAAGTGGCACTTTTACATCGGCGATCCAACCTCATAGTATCCGATATGGCAATATCCTCGATCGTCATCGTCAATCACGAGCGTGGATCAATCATCCGGTATAACACATCGCGTATGGGAATCCATCGTACGGGGTCATCAAACAGAATAGGGATTCTATCGTCCTATTCATCAATAAGGTACGGATCTAAGGTCTCGTACACCATATGTTATCGATCTCATAACACATCTATCTCAACTTATATCATATTTATCGATCTCATGTCACATCGATATCGATCTCATATCATATCGATATCGATCTCATATCATGCCACTATAATTCTCATACTTATCCTCTTCAAATTACATATATATTACGATTCACATCCTCATTTGATATTCTCATATATCAAACTTTGTCATCCTTAGCTATCATAACATCTCACACTAAATCCTTGATCATATTCGTGAGTTCATACATAGGTTTCTCCAAACTATAACTTAAATACCTAATATCCATATCAAAGGTTGCGGGGATGCGCCATCCACCCGACTTCCCCCGTAGATATAAATTGACTCACCTCCTAAAACTCCTTTCTTATCCGAAGTCGATGTGCTTCGTCGTCTCGGAAGTCCACGCGAAGGTACCTACAATCAAAACATATCGAAACGCAATTAAAACCAAGTCCGGAAAACCGATACGGCACATGATGTGCTCATAGGTTAGAACCTATAACCTACGTATTTAAAAACAACCAAATAACCCTCGTCGTTGACGTACAAACATCCAATAACGATATCCATATTCAAATAACAAAACCCAAGTTTCAGAAATCGCAAAACCGAAATCAGCAACTAAGGAAATCGCTCCAAGATTTTACCCTAGGTCAAATCAAGATATTTTGCATATAGGGTAGGTCTAGATATCACCTAAGGAGAACATGTGTTAGTTATATGTATGCCCTAGAGGCCATTATTATACATGTGATGTATATTATAGTGGATGCTTGGACATATATAGGGAAGACTTTGTTGCTTGACATGATAATATGCTATCTGTTTGCTCTTTATCTTAACATGTACACTTATTGTCTCTCTATTACATATTGATAAAGCTCTTAGGATGAGTACTTGACTACCAGGATTATGATGCAGATCATACTAATGGGGCAACGGTAGTCGGTAAGTACATCCTTCAATTGTTCCTAGTCGTGGGAGTATCGAGACGGGGCATCGATATTCCAGAGTAGACTAGCGTATACCTTCTCGACCCATGTGATGGGCGATGAATGATCCCATATCCATTGGTGTTTAACATCAGAGATGGTATACGGGTGCTCAGTGGAGACTGGGTACACTGAACGGACCTGCCGAGAACTCCTAGATGGTATTATACCTCACGTCAGATAGCAGTTCTCTGGTGACACTGGTACAGGTTAGTCTGTCGACCCGAGATCGTCATAGAGTCTTATGTGATTCCCACTATGCTTTTATTTCCACCTTACCATGTTCAAGAGATCATGCAAAACGGTGGTTTTTGGGTACAGTCCCATGTCACATGGAGGCAATGAGCGATAGGAGGGGATTTCGTCTCTCCCGGTATTGGGGGTTGATGTTGCGCTATAGTTGATTGGCCATAACAGGAAATCCCTGGCCATGGTTGCTGAGATTTACTGGTAAGTGTTATCAGTAGTTTCTCGAACCGTTACGGGCCTCACATCAGCAAGACTTATCAGGCTATTGAGGTCTGACGTTTACCACCCCTAGGCTGCGATATGCGACATATCTAACGAAGAGACCGGACTATACGGTAGTATTACTTATTGGATTCGCAGGAGTATGAGCAGACTTGCTTGTTGATCTTCTGACCGCTCAATACCCGGGTAGCCATTACGTCCAGCTAGTACTGCTGACGGCTTGTGGGTGTTTGATATGATCATCACCTACTGCCGGCGTATTGAGGAGTCTTTAGAGTCTAACACAAAGGTTTCCTGGCTCAGGAGAAATGAAGTAGGAGCACATATGTGATATGTGCGGGACCTATATTAATGCATGTATGTGATACCGCTTTCTATTCTCGTGATATGTGATATCGATCGGTTATATGTGATATAGCCGAGTTATCGAATCAAGTGTTGATTCGATAAGTTGATACATATGATATTAGTTGGTTATATGTGATATAGTCGGATTATTAAATCAAGTGTTGAAATAATAATTTAATTTATAATTATATATTAGATATATTAACTTACATTAACTAATATTAGCTCACTTAAGCATTTCTTTATCTCACTAGTATGTACACTTAATATACATGTGATATATATTATTGTGTCATGCTTGATGCTACATGCTACATGGGTGTATGAGAGTCAAACCATGCTTATGATAATGAGAGGTTTTATTTATTTAAAGTAAATTATAATTATTTGGAAATTAGTCACATGGATGTAGCTTGTGGAAGCTTGTGGAACCATTGACTAAGTCCACTAATTTTGTTTTACTTAAGATATTTATTAACCCAACCATTATGATTATCCATGGTTTAGTCTCTACATGGGTTAGTATATGATATTAACGCACCCATGGTTGCCATTCATGACTTGCTTCACTCCATGGTTGCTTTTCTTCATCTCCTTCCTCTAGCTCTCTAGCAATTTGGGAGGTGAAAATTAGTGAGAAAAGTATTTCTGAAGTGAGCGAAATTCCAACTTCATCAACCTACACAATACTAGCCATTTAGTTTAAGTTGTTTGCTTCACAATTAGTGAAGAGGTAGCTTGAGTTAGTGTCTCCTCGACGTAGATCATCTTCAGCCTAGAAGACTTCAAGCAAGCTTGTTCCTTTCATCTTGTGGAGCCTTTCTAGAGTCCGGGAGTGCACTACTTGGAGCGAAGGGACTACTACACGGAGCTATTGATGTGAAGGACCGGTCTACAAAGGTTGTATTTCTTGTTCACTTAGATGTAAATATGTTTACATGCTAGCTTTCGTCTAATTCTCTAGTTAAGATTCTAGGTTAGGGTTCTTTAGCATGTCAAATTTTTGAAAACGACAGGGTCGATGCCTCCCGAAACCCAGTGGCGGTGCTGCAGAACTCTACCGCGGAACTCCGTCAAGCGTCATGCAATCACTGGAGTTATAAAGGGAAAGCAAATCTCGAATTCCACTGCCGAAATCCAAATATATTATAGTAAAATTCATAATACGCATATAGTACGCATCATTATAAAATCCTCTAAAAACTTAATGAAACATATGCAAAATCTTTTCCGAATCGCCGTACAAAACGTAACTCACGGTACAAGCGGCGGACTATATACGTTCATATACGTTTTGCTCAAAGTATACGTCCCGCCCTTTGAAATACCCCAAAAGGTTTTCCTTTAGAAAAGTTCGTGTCACTCGCGGACACGTAGGAAATAGCGAGACTATAGCTCCTTTTTGAAAACCTCTTAGTAAACTTTTATTCATGAAAAATTACTAAGTAAGTAACTGTCCTCTGATCAGTCCTACTTGGCTACTATATAATATAGTGCCCAACATGAAATATGATGCTCAAGAGCAAAAATCAGCCTCAAAAGGTGTATCAAACATCACGTGCGTCTGGTGCGCACGGAAAACCATGTCCAATACAAGTGCCACAAATGTGCACGAAAGCAAAACCCACTGCCAGCGTAGTGTCGAGTCTTTAGAGTCCCACACAGAGAGTTTCCCTGCTCCAGGCGAAACGATATAGAGGTCGTATGGTTTTACGACAAAGGTTCGGACGCATACGTGTTTAAACGCACGTACGACGTTCAGACAGTTTTTATTAGACGGCAATGGTTTAAGCCATATTCTAGTATCAGGTTATTGGATTTATACAGTCTAAAGTTTTTCCGTGTTTTCACGGATTGGAGGGGCGTTCTCGTAATTTTTCGGGAAGCTTCTAGAAGCATGGTGACTTGGGGGTTAAGGTGTCATATGCATTAATTGGATTAATGAGTCATGTAGTGATTCATACATTGAGTTAATGATTCATTTAATGTTTTATATGACACATGTGATGAATCACTCAGTGTATTAATGAAACATGATGATATATCATTATTTGTTATTCATTTAATTATATGATATGTGTCATATATACACATATGACTTCATTCATCCAAAAGGATTCTTATCATCACCTTCTCTCTCCTCAAGCTCTCTCATTCTTGAAAACCCTAACCCTAACCTCTCATGTGTTGAGATCAAGGGTTAGCTAGACTAATACATCCATAACCTCACTCTATATCCCCTAGGTAGCTTAGATTAGCACTTTGAGCAACCTAGTTATCTCAAGTTAGAGATCAAGCTTGGCGTGGGAGCACTCGGGTGGATCGTCTTTGACTCGAGGAGGCCGTTGAGGTGCTGATGTTCCAAGGAGCCTACGAGGAGTGGAGGACAGCGATGAAGACCCGAAGGACAAGTAACGTGAGGTATAACTTCGAATACGAGTAGTTAAACCTCTCGTAGTTTGCTAGTAACGGTTTTGATACGATTCATGCGCTCAAGTCCGTGTTACGATGCTTTGATAATCGTTTTTCATATATTCCGCCTCCCCGAAAGTTCGTGGGGTGCGTGACATAGACTTACAGTGGTATCAGAGTTAACTAAACCATTACTAGCTTGTTAGCAACTAATTAGAACTTCGATCGACGGAAAACACGAAAACAACATCCCGAACATGTCACGACCCGAAATTGGCACGTGGCGGCCCTAATACTACGTAACGTCTACATGCGTAACGCAGTAAAAGAAAGAAAAACCCAGAAATCTAAACCATTAAAATACCAGAAAAGATAAGAAACAATGTTTAAAAGTCTTTGAAATCACAACCCAAATTCTTTGAAAGTCTAACTTTATTTCCTTTAAATTTCGGCAGCACCTCCTTTATAAAAACCAACCCCGAAAATGGGTACAACATAAATATAAAGTAAACATCCCCAACGGCAGCAAATCCACGCCCAAAGGCGGAAAACAACCACCACAACAAATATAAGACGCCGTAGCGAAGAAATAGAAGACGATAGAAAGGAAACTGTATAAAAGACAACAAGTCACAACATAATATACAACATCATCCTCACCAAGTCTCTAAGTCAATATGAAAATAGTATATGGAGAGTACAGGGATACAACGAATATACAATACAACGAATAACCACAAACCCACCTAAGCAAACTGCACACTGTGAGCTGATGCGGTATCCGTAGCAAAAGATGATAAGATGTGTGATAATAGCCTGCCTCTGACTATCCTCTGGAACACCTGCAAACACTGTGGCACAACGGGGGTGAGTTGCCAACTCGTGAATAGTAAATAACAAATGCAGGTAATCGCAAGTATTAACGTACAGCGTGAATCTAACATGTACAATTAATAGCAATACAAAAGTCATATGAATGCAATAATCATGAAAGGTACACTACCAGGTACAACTAATACATGAAGCAATGCATATAAATAAAGGTATGTAAATGCAACAGTCATGAAAGGTACTCTAACAGGTACTACTAATACATGAAGCAGTGCATAAACAATAAATGTGGAGTATGGAATGAAATATGTCATTTCCACGGAATCCTGACATCGTGGTAGGATCACAATCCATCAGGACAAATCCAAATCCCAATTCCTCAAATCAGCCCCCAAATTGGCTCTCATATCATATAAGTCTCACAAATCCTGAATGTACAATATCGAATAAATCTCATATATCCTGAATGTACAAATCAACAATCTCATAAATATCCTGTATCCAATATCAAATGAATCACCTATATCCCAAATCAAATTATCAAGTAAAAATCTAACATCCTAAATATATTTGCATGAATAAATATGATAATGTATATAATTAAATGTCAATACACATATATTAGCGTCCCATTCTACTAATATTGGTGTAAGGGCATATATAACAGCGGCCTAAACCCCTGTTATATATACAAAGGAGTAAAAAGAAATATCATGAAACCGATGTGTCAAGCATCGACACGGAAATGCAGGTCTATCAGGTGTTGTCACCACGACTGGCACCCTGATAGGTACGTATCATACGCTATCCCGAAAGCTCGAGTGCCTAGCTCCGACCCTCGCCTCTCGACGTATCTATACGTACATGACTCCCGTCGGTATCCCCATGATAACCGCTGAATCATTGGTAATGTCACCGGATGGTATTGTTCTCCCACTAACTCATCGTCTACTCCACGACTCTTGCCCCGGGGTACCTCCAGGCCCCACCATGTACCCGCACACGGTCCTCTCCGTTCCTCGCGTTGGGTATATATATCCGAACCAATAAATCTCATGGTGGATGCTGAAATCTCATATCAAGGGAAACCGGGTTTTTCAAATAATGCATAATTTCATGAACTCCCACGGTCCCCAAATCCAGAAAACATCATGAAAAATCTATATCTCAATGCGAAAATCCATGAATATAATATACGCATCATAAATCTGAAATGTGAGCATATAAAGGAAAAACAACAATTAACTGTAACAAGTTAATATAATATCATGCGGTTCCTAATCTCTCCAATTCTAAAATAAAATCAAGTAAAGGTAAACATGTAGCTATAACCACATATATGTGCAACATAAAGGTATAGCAAGATATATGTATCTACCTATAAGTAAATGATGTAGTATACCCCCTGGGTATAGGCGAAATAGGTGTGCAAGGTATAGCTGTAGCTATGTCGTAAAGTGTGCATGTACCTATCACTAATGGTACAATACTCTATAGGTATACGGGTAACTAGCATGTAAGTATGTCAGAACATATATGTAAGCATGTAGGTATACAGGTATGCTATAAGTCAATACGTAAAGAAATATGAATCAAAGTCTCAATGTCCCTAACAAAGCAATATTATATCTATAAGTGGGTTATGCGTGACATGGCAATTATTGACGGTGTGTGTAGCTTACAATCAGTGCTCGTGCAACATGAATCGTCAATAATATATGCAGTGTCCTAAGGATACTAGTCCAAGCACAACAATATCTAAGTAATAGGGTAAATGCGCAATTCTAAATATGACATAGAATATGCGAAAGAAATAACATCTTTAGCCCAGACGCATTACGCCATGCGGGCGATTCCCCTGTAGATGTTAAATTTACTCACCAACGCTCCTGGCTAAGTGAAGCCTACCACCTGTTTTCCCTTGTCGTAGCGTCCGAAGTCCCCGCTTCCGAACCTAAAATTTCATAAACACATCACATAAGCAAAAATCCTACATCGACGAAAAGAAATCGAAACGCAAGAATAACGCCCTGAAAATTACACTGCGCGCTTAGCGCATCTATCGCGCACGAAATCGGCCAAAAACCCTAATTGCGGTCGCCAAACTACAAAACACAAGTCTTGACCCCGATCGTCCCGATCGCGCAACACAACACAAAAATTACGAGGAATACAATAGATATAACCTCGCAACGACCAATCGAACCCACGTCGGAAAAACCCCGAAATCTAGTAAGCAACTTATCGCAACATTTCGCACTAGTTTCAAGCTAATACAACTCTAGCGATTACAAACACCTTAAAATAGCTTAACTAAGCTATCAAAACCATTTCTATATTTTTAACACTTGCTAAATAAATTTTAGCAAAAACCTAGTAAGCAAAATTGCATAATTAAACAAAGTGTTCATTAGCAAAAATTAACATTTTCTACTACGTTAATCTTCTCCAAAACACAGATTAACACTTCAAATAAACATTAAACACATAAATCAAGTTTTACCCTAACTAGATTATCATAAAAATCAAGTCTTGAATTTCAAACATGAAATTAAAAGCTTAAATAAACAATTAATATGCTAATTAGAAATTTAGAAACAACAAATAGGGTTAGGGTTAGGGTTTTATACCTCCACAAAAGATCAAAACCAAGAAACCAAACTCATCATCTTTTCCTCAAAAATTATGTTTTGAATGAAGATCCAAGCTACTTTTGTGAAGAAGAAAGAAGGAAAATGAATATATTTGAGTTTTTGTGATTTTATTTGGATTTTTCATGATTTATTTGATGCAAAATGAGTTGAAAAAGAGTGGGAATGATGGAGGGAAGCAAGGGGAAGGGAAGGGCCGGCCAAGGAGGTGAGGGGGGTATTTTTATGAATTTTTGTGAAGAAAATGCTAGGAAAAAGAGTAATAAATGCTATATGCCACCTTTACACATTTTCTTTTCTTTTTAAAATAAAACCTTTTTCACTCCAAAAAAAAATATCTAGATATTTAAAAAGAAGTTTCCAAAATATTCCAGTGACAAAAAAATAAATTTATTCTTAAGAAAAGAAATTTCCCGATTTACGTGCACAAAATATCGTTTAAAATAATATTTTATTTGGGAAAAATTCTATCTGAACCAAAACCTCTCAAATACCCCTAAAGTTCGCGCACAGGATTTATTTTAGCTAAAAAAAAGTGCCGGTAAGTTTCTACGGAAGTTTGATCGAAATCGGGTTAAAACGGAAAATACTGACAATTTTGCCCTAAAACTGGAAAATTCGCAAAACGATTTCTGAAACGTTACAATCTCCCCCCTTATAAAAATTCGTCCCCGAATTAAAATTTTTTACTAAGCGTACCTTCAAAGAGAGGATTACTAAACTCTCATATCTCGTTCGCAGCCACCCAAGTGATTACCTCACTATACGGCTACGTCCAAGAAAAACCCTTCACAGATGGCAAGACCCTTGACCGAAGTTTCTCCACCCGCCTAGACATTAACACAATTGGCTGCTGGTGAACGAAAGATCGCGTCCAAGCTAAATGGTCTGGTGCTGAATCATGTGAGAAAGGTCATGAAGGTAATTGCAAAGTATCGACACAAGGAATACGGGGTGGATACTCAATAATCTGGGCGGAAGTGCCAAATTAAAGGCAACGGAACTAACGCACTTTAAGGATCTCGAAAGGACCTACAATTCTGGGTAAGCTTCCCAAAACTCAACACGTCCTTCATCGGAAAAATCCGTAGGAATACATGATCTCCCACTGCGAACTCGAGCCTGCGATCACCATGCTCGCATCCCTAAACTCAGCACACCCTTGTCACAAATCAAGGACTCTGAATCATTACCCAGCCGAGTATGCTCAAGTATTTCTGACGAACGAGCATCGGCGGGCAGTGTCTCGCGAAAGCGATTAAGGAAAAGTGGTTCGGCGCGGACATGAGTAAGCTGTCCCCTCAGTAGAGGCGAACTTAAGCTATACTCAACGATCGCACATGAACTGTGAATCTGCATAAGACTATCTCAACAATCAAAATCCGCTGCAAGAAGGTTTACATTAAGCTCTGATAGTCCGTGAAAATCTGACACGACTCTCGAACAAGTAGTGTCTCTAAATCTCCAAAGCAAGACCACCGCGGCTATCTCCAGATCATGAGTGGAATATCTATAGGGTTACTAGGCACACTAACAAGGCTCTACAAGGCATCAACCATGCCAAAATTAAAATTTTATGTGCCGCACAACCCTAAGCAAGATCGTTAACTAGAGTTTAGGCGAAACTATATAGCAAGTAAACAACTTTACTCTAAAGGGATACGAAATACAACCTTTGTAGATCGTTCCTCCACTTCTTTTGCTCCTTGATGAAGTCCCTTCGCTGCGATCGTGGTTCCCCCGGGCTCTTGCATGGCTTCACGACGCGAAGGATGCGACCTTGCTTGAAGTCTCCGAGGCCGAAGATGATCTACGTCGAGGGAATTCCGACTCAAGCTCCTACTTCACTAACTAGAGAATTAGTGAAGTAAACTCCCTAAACTAAAGTGCTAGTCTAGTAGAGGTTGGAGAAATAGGAAGTGGGTTCTCTTTAGAATTTTGTTTCTCACAAGGATTCTCACTTTGGATCAAACCCTAGCTTGCTTTTCTCTTGCTCAATGAAGAAGAAGATGATGAACAAAAGAAAAGAAATGAGGATAATGATTAAGTGAGTATGCTAACCATGGTGAGAGAGTATCATATACTAACCCTTGTAGAGCCATAACCATAGCTAACACTTATGGTTGGGTTAAGAAATATCTATGGTAAAAACAAACTCAAGTGGACTTAGTCAATGCATCCACAAGCTTCCACAAGCTTCATGCATTGATCTAATCCTCCACTTGATTTTGTAATTACTTAAAATATAAAAACCCAACATAATATGTAGCATGGTGTAAGTCTCATACATCCAAGTCTAGTGTATCATCAACCATGATACAAAAGAAAACACTTTAATATATATATCACATATATATATATACAAGTGTTCACATGTGAGAAAAACCCTAAAGTGAATAAGTGTTAGCAAATGTAAATTAGTATATCTAATATATAATTATACACTTAATTATTAAATCAACACTTGACTTAATAATCCGGTCATATCTCATATAACCGGCTAACATCCATCGTATCGACTTATCGAATCAACACTTGATTCGATAACCCGGTCATATTATATATGACTGACAAATACATAAAGTCGCGAGAATAGAATACGGTATCACATACACACATTTATTCTCGGTCTTGCACATATCACATATGCGCTCCTATTTCGTTTCGCTTGATCCAGTAAAACCTCTGCGTAGGACTCTAAAGACTCGTTAATACGCCGGCAGTAGGTGATGATCACATCACGCACCCACAAGCCGTCAGCGGTACTAGCTGGACGTAACGGCTACCCGGGTATTGAGCGATCAGAAGATCAGCAAGCAAGCCCGCTCTAACTCCTGTGAAAGCCTGCCGGCAACACTTCCCGTACAGTCCGGTCTTCTCGTCTGATATGTCGCATATCAAGTCTAGGGGTGGTAAACGTCAAACCCTAATAACCGATAAGTCGTGCCGATGTGAGGCTCATAACGGGTCGAGAAACTACTGGTAACACTTACCAGTAAATCTCTAATCAGCCCTGGCCAGGGACTTCCCTGTTACGGCCAATCGAGCATAGCGCAACATCAACTCCCAATACCGGGAGAGACGAAACCCCTCCTATCGCTCATTGCCTCCATGTGACTCGGGACTGTACCCAAAAACCACCGTTTTGAACGCTCTCATGGACGTGGTAAGGTGGAAATCAAAGCACGGTGGGAATCACACAAGACTCTATGACGATCTCGGGTCTACAGACTAACCTGCACAAGTGTCACCAGAGAACTGCCATCTGACGTAAGGTATAATACCATCTGGGAGTTCTCGGCGAGTCCATCCCGTATACCCAGTCTTCACTGAGCACCCATATACCATCTCTGATGTCAAACACCAATAGATATGGGATCATCCATCGCCCATCTCATGGGTCGAGAAGCGTATACGCTAGTCTACACTGGTATATCGATGCCCCGTCTCGATACACCAACGACTAGGGACCTTGAAGGATGTACTTATGGACTGCCATGTCCCCACTAGTATGATCCACATCATAGTCCAGGTAGTCAAGTACATATCCTAAGGGCTTTACCAACATGTAACTATAAGACAGTATAAAGAGACATGTATACATGTTAAAGTAAAGAGCAACCAGATAGCATACTATCATATCGAGCAAGAAAGTCCTCTCTATATTTGTCCAAGCATCCAATATAATATACATCATCTGTACAATACTGGCCTCTAGGGCATACATACAACTAACAATATCCTTCTAGTACTTCCTCCAAATGTAGGGAAGCAAAAGCGATAACTCTATAGTGTCACCTTAGTACACAATCGAGCCCCACTCGCGAAACATCACAGTTAAAACAACAAAGTCGCCCGAACCAAAAAGCAAGAAGAACTGGTGCAGTTGTTAACCGAATCTCCAACTGTTGAAAAACTCCGCACGCATGCCTCAGTCCAAAGAAAAAGAAACCTCCTTTCAGGTCAGTCCAGTCAACGGTGCAACACTACACTAGCAATCCTGCATGAAACGGCGGTAAAAACCTGCTAAGCCCAAAATCTGCGGACTTCCGTCCCGTATACAAGTCTGGGCCAAAGTTGTATGGCCTCGATCTTCCTTGGAACGATACGAAAACCGTCCCCCGTAACTGCAAGACCTAGGAGTCAACAGAACAAGCCGTAAGGAACACTCCGAGAATCTAGCAAACCGCTGGGGCTCTCCCAGTATCTGCAAATCAAATCCTCAAGTGCTGCTCCTTTCCCTCAAGACACATTAAATAGACCAGAATGTCGTAAATAACACAACAATAACTGGTCGAAGAACGGCTTGAAGAAATCCGGTTCATCACATCTACGAATGCTGCTAGGGCATTGGTGAGTCTAATGCCACACCAGCACACACAAAGCCCGTAACACACACAAGGCATTCTTCGGAATGTCATCACTCCGTACCCGCAACAATGATGACCTGATCCCTAAACAAACTTAGAAAAAATGTCTCGCACTTAGGAGCTGATCGAAGAAATCGTCAATGCGAGGTAAAAGATACCTGTCCGCACCGTAAGCCAGTTCAATTGACGATCCATCAATACACAACCTCAAACTGTCGTCTTCCTCCTTGAAGAACAGAAATAGGAGCTCCCCAATGCGAAACGCTCAGACGCACAATCCCCCCAACAAACAACTCTGCAGCTGATCCTAAAGCTCCCTAAGCTCCGCCGGCTCATCTGGAACAACGTCGTATAACTCTCGCACGATAAGAACCCAGTCCGACAAACCCACTGTGGCTCCAGTATCATGAATGAACGCCAAGAATCCTCGACATCCTCTCCTCAAAAGCCGACTAGCGAAAAAGGCTGAATTCGAGCTGTGAGAGGCGGCACCACTGTCCCCCTGCACAACAAGAACTGACTTGCCGGGAAAACAAACCTGACTGTTTCCTCGCGGTAGTCCACAGACGCCTAGCACGTAACTAACCAGTCCGTGCCTAGGAGAACGTCAAATCCAACATCTCTAGAAATATCAAGTGATGGATGAATCTCCTAACCGATTGGCATACGACTGAAATACGTGTCGCGCAACAAAAGAATCGCTGACAGAAGTTAACACAACAAACGGCTGATCTAGCAAACACGAATCCCCTCGTCCCAAACCTCTGGTACTCCCGCAACGGTCATGAAACCTATCTCGACGAATAGTCCTCTGTCTCTGGGTTGGTACACCGGTACGAGTCCTCCACTGTTCCGGAACTCCCGAAGTCTCTAGAATACGTGTCTCGTCAACTAGGGCTGCATCCACTGGTGCTATGTAAGTGAC
This sequence comes from Agapanthus africanus, assembly GCA_030015575.1. NCBI lineage: Eukaryota > Viridiplantae > Streptophyta > Magnoliopsida > Asparagales > Amaryllidaceae > Agapanthus > Agapanthus africanus. The sequence continues at coordinate 455,654,787 of JASDDO010000014.1, read as the reverse complement.
GGAAAGCTGTGTGCTGATCGCAAGGAACAACTGGGTAACAGGGGTGACAACCTCCTGTCGCTGCGCTCGAATGTTCTCCACCAAAGAACTCATCGTCTTGCGCAAGTCCTGCATCTCTGCCACAAGCCTGACGATAGTATCAGTCGAAGGTGAAACCTTCTGCACCTGTGCAATGAGCGTTCCATCCTGGTCAGTCCTCGCTCTCCCCGAGTCAATACTGACCTCGGCCCTCGCTGCACCTCACTGAGTCCCCATAGTCGTCGTCGGCAAAGGCTATAAATACGGATAGGATTCGATATGAATACGGAAATCGAATCACAAGGATATGAATCATCAAGGAAGGAATTTCAAGTAATTGTACTTAGGTCACTTTAGGCGGAGTACTGCATCGTGAGTATGCTGCAGACATACACACACTACGTTACTCTGCTTAAGCTACCTACTCCATCATATCAAGGTCATCCTACACTACGTAAGGTAAAATCCTAGCGCTCTGATACCAACTTTGTCACGACCCGAAATTGGCACGTGACTGCCCTAATACTACGCAACGTCTACAGGCGTAACGCAGTAAAAGAAAGCCAAAACCCAGAAATCTAAACCATTAAAATACCAGAAAAGATAAGAAACATTGTTTAAAAGTCATTGAAATCACAACCCAAATTCTTTAAAAGTCCAACTTTATTTCCTTTAAATTTCGGCAACACCTCCTTTATAAAAATCAACCCCAAAAATGGGTACAACATAAATATAAAGTAAAGCATCCTCAACGGGAGCAAATCCACGCCCAAAGGCGGAAAACAACCACCACAACAAATATACGACGCCGTAGCGAAGAATTAGAAGACGATAGAAAGGAAACTGTATAAAAGACAACAAGTCACAACATAATATACAACATCGTCCTCACCAAGTCTCTAAGTCAATATGAAAATAGTAGATGGAGAGTACAGGGATACAACGAATATACAATACAACGAATAACCACAAACCCACCTAAGCAAACTGCACACTGTGAGCTGATGCGGTATCCGTAGCAAAAGATGATAAGATGTGTGATAATAGCCTGCCTCTGACTATCCTCAGGAACACCTGCAAAAACTGTGGCACAACGGGGGTGAGTTGCCAACTCGTGAATAGTAAATAACATATGCAGGTAATCGCGAGTAAGAACGTACAGCGTGAATCTAACATGTACAATTAATAGCAATAAAAAAGTCATATGAATGCAATAATCATGAAAGGTACACTACCAGGTACAACTAATACATGAAGCAATGCATATAAATAAAGGTATATAAATGCAACAATCATGAAAGGTACTCTAACAGGTACTACTAATACATGAAGCAGTGCATAAACAATAAATGTGGAGTATGGAATGAAATATGTCATTTCCACGGAATCCTACATCGTGGTAGGATCACAATCCATCAGGCAAATCCAAATCCCAATTCCTCAAATCAGCCCCCAAATTGGCTCTCATATCATATAAGTCTCACAAATCCTGAATGTACAATATCGAATAAATCTCATATATCCTGAATGTACAAATCAACTATCTCATAAATATCCTGTATCCAGTATCAAATGAATCACATATATCGCAAATCAAATTATCAAGTAAAAATCTAACATCCTAAATATATTTGCATGAATAAATATGATAATCTATATAATTAAATGTCAATACACATATATTAGCGTCCCATTCCACTAATATTGGTGTAAGGGCATATATAACAGCGGCCTAAACCCCTGTTATATATACAAAGGAGTAAAAAGAAATATCATGAAACCGATGTGTCAAGCATCGACACGGAAATGCAGGTCTATCAGGTGCTGTCACCACGACTGGCACCCTGATAGGTACGTATCATACGCTATCCCGAAAGCTCGAGTGCCTAGCTCTGACCCTCGCCTCTCGACGTATCTATACGCATGACTCCCGTCGGTATCCCCATGATAACCGCTGAGTCATTGGTAATGTCACCGGATGATATGGTTCCCCCACTAACTGATCGTCTACTCCACGACTCTTGCCCCGAGGTACCTCTGGGCCCCACCATGTACCCGCACACGGACTCCTCCGTTCTTCACGTGGGGTATATATATCCGAACCGATAAATCTCATGGTGGCTGCTGAAATATCATATCAAGGGAAACCGGGTTTTTCAAATAATACATAATTTCATGAACTCCCACGGTCCCCAAATCCAGAAAACATCATGAAAAATCCATATCTCAATGCGAAAATCCATGAATATAATATACGCATCATTAATCTGAAATGCGAGCATATAAAGGAAAAGCAGCAATTAACTGTAACAAGTTAATATAATATCATGCAGTTCTTAATCTCTCCAATTCTAAAATAAAATCAAGTAAAGGTAAACATGTAGCTATAACCACATATATGTGCAACATAAATGTATAGCAAGATATATGTATCTAGCTATAAGTAAATGATGTAGTATACCCCCTGGGTATAAGCGAAATAGGTGTGCAAGGTATACCTGTAGCTATGTCGTAAAGTGTGCATGTACCTATCACTAATGGTACAATACTCTATAGGTATACAGGTAACTAGCATGTAAGTATGTCAGAACATATGTGTAAGCATGTAGGTATACAGGTATGCTATAAGTTAATGCGTAAAGAAATCTGAATCAAAGTCTCAATGTCCCTAACCAAGCAATATTATATCTATAAGTGGGTTATGCGTGACATGGCAATTATTGACGGTGTGTGTAGCATACAATCAGTGCTCGTGCAACATGAATCGTCAATAATATGTGCAGTGTCCTAAGGATACTAGTCCAAGCACAACAATATCTAAGTAATAGGGTAAATGCGCAATTCTAAATATGACATAGAATATGCGACAGAAATAACATCTCTAGCCCAGACGCATAACGCCATGCAGGCGATTCCCCTGTAGATGTCAAAATCTACTCACCAACGCTCCTGGCTAAGTGAAGCCTACCACCTGTTTTCCCTTGCCGTAGCGTCCGAAGTCCCCGCTTGCGAACCTAAAATTTCACAAACACATCACATAAGCAAAAATCCTACATCGACGAAAAGACATCGAAACGCAAGAATAAAGCCCTGAAAATTACACAGCGTGCTTAGCGCATCTATCGCGCACGACATCGATCAAAAACCCTAATTGGGGTCTCTAAACTACAAAACACATGTCTAGACCCCGATCGTCCCGATCGCGCAACACAACACAAAAATTATGAGGAATACAATAGATATAACCTCGCAACGACCAATCGAACCCACGTCGGAAAAACCCCGAAATCTAGTACGCAACTTATCGCAACATTTCGCACTAGTTTCAAGCTAACGCATATCTAGCGATTACAAACACCTTAAAATAGCTTAACTAAGCTATCAAAACCATTTCTATATTTTTAACACTTGCTAAATAAATTTTAGCAAAAACCTAGTAAGCAAAATTGCATAATTAAACAAAGTGTTCATTAGGAAAAATTAACATTTTCTACTATGTTAATCTTCTCCAAAAAACAAATTAACACTTCAAATAAACATTAAACACATAAATCAAGTTTTACCCTAACTAGATTATCATAAAAATCAAGTCTTGAATTTCAAACATGAAATTAAAAGCTTAAATAAACAATTAATATGCTAATTAGAAATTTAGAAACAACAAAAAGGGTTAGGGTTAGGGTTTTATACCTCCACAAAAGAATCAAAACACAGAAACCAAACTCATCATCTTTTCCTCAAAAATGATGTTTTGAATGAAGATGCAAGCTACTTTTGTGAAGAAGAAAGAAGGAAAATGAATATATTTGTGTTTTTGTGATTTTATTTGGATTTTTCATGATTTATTTGATGCAAAATGAGTTGAAAAGGAGTGGGAATGATGGAGGGCAGCAAGGGGAAGGGTAGGGCCGGCCAAGGAGGTGAGGGGGGTATTTTTGTGAATTTTTGTGAAGAAAATGCTAGGAAAAATAATAATAAATGCTAATAAATGCTATATGCCACCTTTACACATTTTCTTTTCTTTGTAAAATAAAACATTTTGCACTCAAAAAAAAAATCTAGATATTTAAAAAGAAGTTTCCAAAATATTCTAGTGACAAAAAAATAAATTTATTCTTAAGAAAAGAAATTTCCCGATTTACGTGCACAAAATACCGCTTAAAATAATATTTTATTTGGGAAAAATTCTATCTGAACCAAAACCTCCCAAATACCCCTAAAGTTCGCGCACAAGCTTTATTTTAGCTAAAAAAAGTGCCGGTAAGTTTCTACGGAAGTTTGATCGAAATCAGGTTAAAACGGAAAATACCGACAATTTTGCCTTAAAACGGGAAAATTCGCAAAACGATTTCTGAAACGTTACAGAACACCCTAACAGTTTCTGTTGATTTTAAAAGTGTAAAAAAAAAAATTTGATATACCTTAAAATTCACAGCAGGGTATTATAAGAATACTGGGAAAATACGAGCCCCTAACTCGGCAAGACGGCCGCGGATCCACGGCAAGATGGTGCTTTCGGCCGCGGATCCGCCGCCGAGTCAACACCGAGTTGACTCGGATTTGCTCTGTTATTCATATATTTTGGTGTTTTGTTTTCCAGTATGTCCTGTTTCTGCCTAGGTTAGTTCTGTGCTGGCTTGCTTTTGGGGTGGACAGGGAAAATGGTTGTTGATCGATATTCTAAGATATTTCCTAATTGGGTTTTTATCTGTAATGTTTAATGTGTTCGTAAACCTCCCCTAACTGCTAGTATCTCGGTTGGCAGGGGGTTGCACATTTCTGTAATGTTTACTGTTTGTGTATATGGACTTGATTGGAGTGTTGTGATGATTAGCCGGGGTTTGAGATGGGTTTAATATTCATTCATTCGATGTAAATGTAATATGATGTAATATTCTTTTGCGGGGCGCATCCAGGTTGCGGTTGTAACCACCGTTGTACTATTTCATTTTACTGTTTTTGCTCCTAGGATAGACCCAAGGCGGGGTACACAAACTACCGTGTATTTTGAAGTGTTTAGTGGCCTACTCACTTTGTTGAGGGAGACCACTTCACTTCGGGTACTTGGCGGGTAGTTTGCCGTACCCGTAGGGGTCTAGGGTGGGGTAATGGCTATTCATCAAAACTGTGTAATCCGTCTTTTATTGCAGGCTCAAAGCAAATGCGGATTGCTAGTATATCCAATAAAGTTCATCAGTGATCTGGAATGCTTATTATTGCGTCTGACGAATGTACAATATCTATATGATAGCTATTAGATGTCACTTATGTTTTACACCCGCGCTAGCCCAGCCCCCGCTCAATCGTTAGTTAAGTAACCTAACGGGTGATGACGGGACCCTGTGGCAAATGCGGATGACATAAGAGGACGTCGTATTTTCGTTTTTTTCTGCAATGATAGGATAAATATGGGACGCGTTATTATAATGCAAAGAAAATAAACCAAAGTTTAATCGTTGGAACAAATTTAAAAGAAAACACTCGGTTATTTTAAAAGGATCAGAATTTTTAATTGCGGAGCTTTAACCACTCCTTTTAAAAAGTATCAGGTTCCTTCGATTATATCAAGTTCACTACATTCACGGTTTTGCCAAAACCATTCGTAGCCCTCCGTCATTTCATTTGGGTATTCAGTAGTATTCAAGCTATGTATATTTGGCCCTCAGTGAAAACACAGTGTTTGGTAGCTGCTGGGGTATTCATTTGTTGCATAGATAGATGCGTTGGTTTGGGACAGTCGTATTACTTTTCTTGGCCCTTAGTCAAGAGTATATACAGGTGTGTTAAAATTAACCTGGATAATGACGGGTAGAACTTGACATGTGACTTATGACATATTTGGCCCTTAGTCAAAGTCATAAGAGCATGGGGCAAAAATTTATATCGGGAGTTTCTAAAGAAACTGAAATTTGCAGAAAGAGCATACCATTTTGGAGTTTGATGAATGTTGGTAGGATTCCTTCAACATTATCATACGATGATATTTTGGATCCCGATCCTACTGTGAGTATATGCTACTTATCAGGAGATTCGTCACTTAACGATCAATGCTATAAACCAAGTAGGTGCTTAGAAAGGTGTCAGCGGGGCTACGCCCCCAGAGAAAAGAGGTTATTTAATTAAGGAACTTCGCGAAAGCATTGGAAAACCTCCCTCGAATTATCGACACTGACTTGGCTGAACGGTTAAACAAGAATTGTACGGTGAGATTAGTCCTGGCTAATTCTTCTTTTATGGTTTGAGGAGGGATTCGAGAAACAGTGGGAGCCATCCTGTTTAGATAAATTAAAACCACTCTAAACTTGCAAGAGCATCATGCTAAAAGTGTTTTCTTCTCTCTCTTAATTACAGCGACCTTGTGACAACGACTAGGTTACATCAAGATAACAAATTGACTGAATCTGACTTATATGACCGGCAAAGGTCTGTCCAGATGACCATTGCCTATGACAAGCTGGACCACCCTATTACTACTCAAGATCCCGCTGTCCCAGGTCCAGTTTCCACCGTCACGGATATGGATATCCGCCAGACAAGGGAAAAGGATAAAGCGAAAGCCAAATGCCTCGTGTTAGCTTCAGTTGATGGTGTATACCAGAAGCAGCACGAGAAGAAGGACTCAGTTTCCATCTTTCTCCATAACAAAGATTTTTATGGAGAGCAATCTCATATCGCAAGATATGAGACCTCGAACGAATTAATTCAAGCGAGGTTGGCTGAAGGGTCATCTGTAGGGTACAATGTCCTTACAATGACTAGCTATATTAATGAGCTCACGGACCTGAAGACCACGTCGGAGAACGGGTCAAATACTGACTTGATTCTACAATCTCTACCTTCTACCCTGAAGGAAACCAGGGAAGTAGAACGAAAGAGAAGGGCAAAAGTTTCGGGACTGGATATAGTAAAAGAGGGACGTTCCTATTGTTATGGAATTGGGCATAGGCAGAAAGATTGCAGGGCTTTGGAAGCCAGTAGCCAGGATACGAAGCATGTTGTGGCTTCGGCCTCAAGTGTGTTTGTAATTGAGAACTGTATGTCAATTAACTCTACTTCCTGGGTACTAGATACCGGAGTAGGATCTCATATCTGTAATTCATTACATGTTTGAGAAACAGTAGAGTTATAAAGGTAGGTGATTGGACTCTTAGAGTTGCAAACGGAATGACAGTGAACGCTGAATCCGTGGGAGAATATCGCCTAGGTTTGAAAAGTGGGCATATATTGATTTTACATAACTGTTTATATGTACCTAGTATGACTTGTAATATCATATCAGTATCCTCACTTTCAAGAGAGGGATATGATTTTACATTCGTAAGCTATGTAGTTAATATCCACCTAAATCAAGTTATGATTGGGTCTGGTACATTAGATAACGGTATATACGTATTAAGTCAAGCTCATGTTTTCAATGTCCAGAAAACATTTAAAAGATAGTCCCCAAAAATAAATCAGGCTTTCTTATGGCAATGTAGACTAGGTCACATCAATGAGAGAAGGTTAACTAAGTTACATAGAGAAGGACATTTAAATCCGTTCGAATATCAATCTTATGCTACTTGTGAATATTGTCTCAAAGGAAAGATGACAAAGACTCCGTTCACTGGATGATCGCACGCCCAAAAGCGTGTCGGATATTTAAAAGTTCTAAAGTTTAACCGCGATCAGGACGGTGTGCTTTGCAGCTAGCCGCGATGAGCACGGGTCGATCCACAGGGAGACGGAAAGTTTTATGTTCTTGTTTTAACGAGTTAACAACGTGGCGGATTTGTTCGTTATCTAACCTATGTGTATATTCAAATATAAGGCTTGTTAGGAAACGATAGGATATTGTAAGTTAATGGATTCCGTATTCAAGTACTTTGAGCCGAACTCAACCAATGAAGCTAGAACAATCGGCAACAACGTGGATTAGGGGACTTAAGCACGGTTTTCATGGAATCCGGCTTATTGACCCTTGTCCTTCCGTTCTTGTCTTTTGCTTTCGCCTCCGGCCAAACCGAATGCAACCGGTCACGGTTAGGAATCACCTTTACCTTGGTAGGGTAAGGTGCCTAACGGAGCGTTTGCATAAGATTTGGGCGGAGTTTCAAATGGGAAAAGACGGGAAAAGGAAATGAGGAGCGAAATGTTAACTTACAAAATCTTTCTCTTTTCCTAACAAAAATATTCACACCAACATTCACAAAACAACAAAGAGGAAAAAAGAAAAGCTACAAAGAAAAGAAAAGACTACAAACAAGTAATTAAATGACATGGTAATAAATTGCAAGTAATAAAAGACAAGAATGAAAATGCATGTAAGTAAAAGAGCGAGTAAGAAAGACTAAGAACCATAGAACCCAAAACAAGACATGGGTTCAATAACCAAATCTTAAACTTGCAAGCTCAATGAAGAGGTTGCAAGATCAAGAAGAGGGAAAGAACTCACGGTGAATGAAGTCACAAAAGAGATCTTTATTAATCATCAAGAACGATACAACCCCTTGAGATCAATAACCAACCCTTAAACCTTCAAGCTCAATGAAGAGGTTGAAGGATCAAGAGAAGGTTAAGACTTTAAGGGGACTAAGCTATTTACAAGAAAGGAGGATAGAAAACTTGGACAAAGAATGACAATCCAAGACTAAAGAATTACTAAAGAATGACCTTTGAACCTTTGCCCACTGCCTGCTTTTATAGGCTCCAAAGAATGGAGGGAAATTCAAATTTTTAAATCAACACAAAATCTTTAGCATTGAATGCACATTACTTCATGTCCATTTGTGCCTTGATTCTTGTCTTCCCCATCATGGTCCATGCTGATTTGTCTATTTGAATTTGATTTGCACTCAGTTTTGGAAGGAAATTTGAATACAATTCAACACATGATCTTCAGCGTTAAATGCTCATTACTCCATTCCCACATGTGTCTTGATTCATGGCTGCTCCATTATGGCTCATGCTGATTTGTTTAATTGACTTTGATTTGATTTCAATTTTGGAAGGAAAAAAATCAACACATGATGTTTAGCCTTCATTGCATATAATATGTTGCCTTGAATGCATATCCATATGTGCCTAAAAGTATTGTGTACACATTTGTTGTGTTGGACCATTTAGATAGAAAAATGTGTACACAAACTTGTTGCAAAAAGGGACTCCTGAAGTATCGGTCGGATTGCGGTTCTGGTTGCAGTGTCGGCTCTCAATTGATATATCCATGCTTTTAAATATATTTCCAGTATTTTATCACGGATACCTGTAATCTGTATTACTGAGCAGACACTGGTTAATAGTACCGATAAATACAACAAATAGATAATGAATGGGCGGTATTAGAATGCAGTTTTCTGATATGAACAAATACCCCCAAACTTATCTTTTGCTCGTCCCGAGCAAAACCATTTATTCACAAAAGAAAATCCTAACCGCACTTTCGCAGGGAACGTGATTGCACTGAGCGTGTGCAACAAGCCGTTAAACCTCTAGGTGTCCCTAGTAGGAGGAGTGTTGTCTCCTGAGGGTTTTCAGCGGATACTACCCACAAAATCCCGTCAAGCTAGTTTTGCGAAATAACTATGATTCAAACCCTATGGTTTTGTTTAAAAGATAGCAATTCTATTATCCTAAATTTAGAACTATCGAACCTTTATTTTTCACAACTCGCTTCTCATTTAACTTAAGATTTTATATGTCTTTACGTGCAGTGCAAATAGTGTCGTTAAGTTTCAAAAGGATCGATCAAAGTCGTCATGTCACAAAATAAAGCCCAGATAAAAATTTAAAAAGGATCACATAAGTTTTATAAAGAGTTAAGTTTTTCTCAAGTTTCGTTTTCCAGTAAGGTTTCAAATTCAGAATTTCTATCTTCCTTAACAGGAAACTAGGTCTTATTTTTCACTCCACCTTTTTCTTGTTTTCATTTCATACACACCTTTGTGAACGTGCAATAGTCTTTATCATAGAATGAAACCTTCATATCTCCGCTAGAAATACTTTTTTATAAAAATCTGTCTTTTGTCAAGATTATTCTCACACAAGGAACCGTTAGGAATTTTAACTCGGAGAGAACACTTACTTGACTTTGTTTTAATTTGGACTTTCTAGGCTTCTTAGCGAGTTTTGGGCCAATGTTCCCAAACCAGTTGGTTTTAGGGCATTAGGTGTAGAGACACCCCAGCGGACTTAATTACTCAAGTTACCTAGGCCTAAAAACAAAAGACAATGATGATTTAATGCAAACGGAGATATAACCAGTAGTTCAATTATTTTTTTGGATATAAGACGTGTTTAGTGGGTTAGGTGTGTAATCATTCCAATCAAGATTCAGATGGGTTATTTTTCAGAATTAGTTCCAATTAAGGCATCAATAATATCCCTTCATATCCACCTCTCTTTATAAACTAGTCTTGATATTACTTATTTCAGAACAAACCTATTTGATCCTCAGAAAATAGTTTATCAAAAAAGTTTTCAGACATAATATACTTGTCATCTAATTTTCAAAACTCACGACACGTGTAGTGTAATGTAAAGACGTATATTACCTATAGTTAACTTCAAAGGAGGGTTATCTTTCAGGTTTTCAAAATCTAAAAATAAGATTTATTTATTACTATCTTATCAAACAAAACCGTCGAAATATTGACTCTAAGTTCTCCCACTAGCTAACTTGACGATAAAGTTTTTATGTTTTTAGAAAATTTTCTGATTTTTATGGGTTTTTTAAATAAGTATGCAGATGCAGAATATACATATGAATCCGAAGGTAGAAAGCTTACCGAGCACACCCCCAAACTTAAACTTGACAGTGCCCTTACTGTCAGGCTACACTAAGAGGGTCAAAATTGTCGGTGCCTCCCCAAAAACAATTTATATACAAAAATAAAGACCAAAAAATATGTACACCAAAAGGTTCCCCCCCAAACTTAAGTGAAACAGTGTTTCCACTGTTTAAGCGGTGAAGTTTAGGATTGGGAGGGAAAGAGAACAGTATCAAGCTATACAAGGCCTTACACAGGCCAAAAGTGAGCACCAACCATTCAAAAATTCTATCATGATAATATGCAGGTTGGTGAAAGAAAATGAAGAGAAAAGAAATGGAGAATATGCGAGACCGTATGGAGATAGAAGCGGGATATGGTCTCGGTATATGAGAGGAAGAATGGTGAAAGGGAAAAAGAAATGGTGTACGAACTTGAGGGTGAAAATGGAGTGAATAAATTAGCACAATATGTAATGACCGATGTGTATAAAGAGATTGTGCTAATCTATCAACCCGTCGAGAGATTGGGTCAAATCCCTCAAGATTCGTCAGAAAACATGGGTACGCCGAACTTGGTAAACCAGACATAGGAAGTGAAAGTGATACAGTTTCTTGCAAGGTCGGAACGATGGAAGGGACGAAGGGGAGTGATTTAGGGATAGTCTTATTCTCACCTAAGTAAACTGTCTCGAACTCGAAAGATTCCATCAATGGTTCGAATTGACTGTGAGCAACCGAGTTTAATGGTTCAACTAACTCATCTGAAAATTCGAAGGACTCAAACTTGGGCGGTGAGCTTTCAACATCGTCCGAAAAAGTTAAACACTCGTAATCGTTATCGGCTGTGAGAAGAATGTCAGATTCAAGGAGGAACGCACTAGTGGCGTCAAATATGCTGTGATTGAACAGAAATTTTTCAAACTCACAGTCCTCCTGCATGATCTTTTGCGTGGTCGGAACGATGGAAAGGATGGAGGGTGATTTAGGAAGTATAACAGTTAATGGTTCAGGAGGATGAATTGAAAAATCCGACACATCAAAAAAAAATGGTTCATCCTCAAAACTATCCTCAATACTCTCCTCAATACTATCCTCAAAATTCTCCTCGAAAATTATCTCATCCATGCAAATCTCATCAAAATCAAGACGCATATGAAGTTCGGGAGAAACATTTAATGACTCGGCATGATGAATTGGAGAGAAAATTTCAGTCAAATCTACGGGTTCATCATCCAAAATACTCCTTGCGTCAATATCCTCAATCAAGTGAAAATTAAGATTCTCAGACTCCTCATCAAAAGCATGGATTTCAAACGATTCTGGTTCTAAGATAGAAGTGTAGAGGTCAAAAGGTTTAGGATTGGTTTCACTTGGAATGGACCCTTCACAATCTGGTAAATCAAACACTACAAAATCGCACAACTCATTAAACGTTCTATCTTTAATCGGTAAATCTTTTGGGACACTAGATAGACATTCAAAACTGGAGTTGTGTGAATCAATTTGCAATGGGTAGGTTTGATTAGGAAGGGTGTACAGCTCACTTTCACTACTCAAATTCTCAGCCTGTCCTACCGCCTCATCATACATTGTAAAATGTAGAGCTAGTTGAAAACTAGCTACCGGGTCACTAGGTTGTATGAGGGCGGCCATGGACGCATTCAAACCCATCATCTGTTGGCATGACGCTACCCTAAAGTCTTCCAACATTTGTTCCGGACTAGACATGGGCTGTGAAGGGGTTTCAGTAAAAGATTCAAAGTTGTTTGAATATTGGAAACTCTCAAAAGGTTGTTTAGAAGCAGTGTCTAGGGCAGGTGCAAAAGTTGGGTAGGACTCGTAGGAATTGAATGGCTGGACAGGGGTAGTATCAACATATGAATAAGAAGGTGAATGGAATTGTTGATCCATAGAATTTGTAGTAGTGAAAGGAGTGAAAGATCGGATACGGGATTGTTCAATATGTTCAGCGAGGGACAAAGGACGACTTGCAAAAGGGGTGTCAACATAAGAGGGTGGGGGAGGTTGAAAAGGTTGATACAAAGTGGATTGCGGAGTGCAAGTGTTTGTCCTAGACGCGTCTATGCGATCTTTCAATGAATTTTTGGCATGGATGGATCGTTTGAAGTTCGACCAAAACAAGAACCGTAAGAAGTTATGTCTGGTTGTGGGTACCAAAGTTCGGCAAGGGTTTTTCGAGGTGGGGTACCCATGATATGAAGAGAAAGAAAGAAAGGAAGAGAAAAGGAGGGGAAAAAGAATGTGATTTTTTTTATTTTTTTAGTTAGTTATTAACAAAAGAATGAAATATACAAAAAAGAATCTGGACAAAAACAACCACGACACAAAAATACCACACACCTAATCGTTCTAGGGTTCACCTAGGTTAACTAGACCTGCTCAAGAACTTGATTGTCGAAGTAAAACTGTGTCGAGAAACAGGCTCAAGATACACTGATCACGAGGCCAGGTAAGTGCAAAGATAAGGGGAGGTTTTCCGACGCTTTCGCGAAGGTCCTTAATTAAATAACCCTTTCTCTTTTGGCGGTTTCGCCGTTAACACTTTCCTAGACACCCCGTAAACAATATACCCTTAAGCGGTGTTCTAAACACAATTAACCTCTCCTAGTGAGTGCGAAATCCTTAAGGCTTAAAGTCTAATTTCTTTTAAAATTTGTGCGGGTAAACGTTATGCTCAAGTTCGTGATTTGTGGGCCACGGAAAAGGTGATGAAATCCTTTACCGTATGTTGTGGGGTTCGCTTGCCCATAAATCCGTATTAATGTATGCAATGCGCAATTCAATAAAAAAAAATTTATTCAAAGAATCAAACAATCGTTTTTTAGTTTAAGCTCGGCACTGCAACAAATACGGGCTAGTCAATTTTATTTTTTTTGGCGTTTGCTAGCGAACTTGCAAAGAATCCTGCAAAGATATTATATTGGAAGAGTCGGATTTGAGAAGAAGGTGTTAGTAAAGTACGTACCGTTAAGTTGTGGGTTAAGAAACCCCCGTTGAATCGAATCCGGTAAGCTTGAAAAGTTCGCTTGCGCGGGTCAAATTACTCGGATCTTTGGCACCGTTCTTCATAACCACCTTGATTTTGAATGTGCACTTTGCTCCCCATGCCCGCTTTTCGCAAATCCGCAAAATCTGAAATGTCGGGAAAAAATGGATATTAGTGCGGAAAAACGATACGAATGCCCAAATACCTGCACACTAAAAATTATAAAAAAACAAACAATACAAATAGGACAAAAATAGAAACACTGGAGCTCAGAGGAGAAATTGGAGGCAAGAGGTGGTGAAAGGGCCGGCGTCGCCGAATTTGGTTATGATGTCGCCGGCCAACTTGATGAGGTAGGGCTCCAAATTTCAACAGTAGTCTCAGTGTTCCACTAATGCCACACTGGTATTGTTTATCTTTTTATTTTAGTTACAAAGTGCAAGCAGGTATAAAATCCAGAGAACTAAATGGTTAGCTTGTGTTAATTTTTGTTTTGGTTTTGAATTTTTTTTTGAATTTTTAGTTTGTTTTGAAAAATAGGGTTAGATGGATATTAACAAGATTAACCCGAAATAACAAAAATAAAAACGTTACCGTCTCCCCGGCAACGGCGCCATTTGATCGCACGCCCAAAAGCGTGTCGGATATTTAAAAGTTCTAAAGTTTAACCGCGATCAGGACGGTGTGCTTTGTAGCTAGCCGCGATGAGCACGGGTCGATCCACAGGGAGACGGAAAGTTTTATGTTCTTATTTTAACGAGTTAACAACGTGGCGGATTTGTTCGTTATCTAACCTATGTGTATATTCAAATATAAGGCTTGTTAGGAAAGGATAGGATATTGTAAGTTAATGGATTCCGTATTCAAGTACTTTGAGCCGAACTCAACCAATGAAGCTAGAACAATCGGCAACAATGTGGATTAGGGGACTTAAGCACGGTTTTCATGGAATCCGGCTTATTGACCCTTGTCCTTCCGTTCTTGTCTTTTGCTTTCGCCTCCGGCCAAACTGAATGCAACCGGTCACGGTTAGGAATCACCTTTACCTTGGTAGGGTAAGGTGCCTAACGGAGCGTTTGCATAAGATTTGGGCGGAGTTTCAAATGGGAAAAGACGGGAAAAGGAAATGAGGAGCGAAATGTTAACTTACAAAATCTTTCTCTTTTCCTAACAAAAATATTCACACCAACATTCACAAAACAACAAAGAGGAAAAAAGAAAAGCTACAAAGAAAAGAAAAGACTAAAAACAAGTAATTAAATGACATGGTAATAAATTGCAAGTAATAAAAGACAAGAATGAAAATGCATGTAAGTAAAAGAGCGAGTAAGAAAGAATAAGAACCATAGAACCCAAAACAAGACATGGGTTCAATAACCAAATCTTAAACTTGCAAGCTCAATGAAGAGGTTGCAAGATCAAGAAGAGGGAAAGAACTCACGGTGAATGAAGTCACAAAAGAGATCTTTATTAATCATCAAGAACGATACAACCCCTTGAGATCAATAACCAACCCTTAAACCTTCAAGCTCAATGAAGAGGTTGAAGGATCAAGAGAAGGTTAAGACTTTAAGGGGACTAAGCTATTTACAAGAAAGGAGGATAGAAAACTTGGACAAAGAATGACAATCCAAGACTAAAGAATTACTAAAGAATGACCTTTGAACCTTTGCCCACTGCCTGCTTTTATAGGCTCCAAAGAATGGAGGGAAATTCAAATTTTTAAATCAACACAAAATCTTTAGCATTGAATGCACATTACTTCATGTCCATTTGTGCCTTGATTCTTGTCTTCCCCATCATGGTCCATGCTGATTTGTCTATTTGAATTTGATTTGCACTCAGTTTTGGAAGGAAATTTGAATACAATTCAACACATGATCTTCAGCATTAAATGCTCATTACTCCTTTCCCACATGTGGCTTGATTCATGGCTGCTCCATTATGGCTCATGCTGATTTGTTTATTTGACTTTGATTTGATTTCAATTTTGGAAGGAAAAAAATCAACACATGATGTTTAGCCTTCATTGCATATAATATGTTGCCTTGAATGCATATCCACATGTGCCTAAAAGTATTGTGTACACATTTGTTGTGTTGGACCATTTAGATAGAAAAATGTGTACACAAACTTGTTGCAAAAAGGGACTCCTGAAGTATCGGTCGGATTGCGGTTCTGGTTGCAGTGTCGGCTCTCAATTGATATATCCATGCTTTTAAATATATTTCCAGTATTTTATTACGGATACCTGTAATCTGTATTACTGAGCAGACACTGGTTAATAGTACCGTTAAATACAACAAATAGATAATGAATGGGCGGTATTAGAATGCAGTTTTCTGATATGAACACTGGACACGTAGTGAGAGCAAGCGAGCTCTTGGGACTAGTACACATTGACGTGTGCGGTCTAATGTCTACACATGCACGGGGTGGTTATTCCTACTTTATTACTTTTACGGATGATTTCTCTAGTTATGGATATGTCTTCTTAATGAAACATAAATCCGAGGCCTTTGAGAAATTCCAAGAATACAAAAATGAAGTGGAAAAACAAACAGGCAAAAGTATAAAGACACTGAGATCTGATCGAGGTGGTGAATACTTAAGTGCCGAGTTCCTGGGTTACTTAAAAGAGAATGGAATTCTCTCTCAGCTTACTCCTCCATACACACCACAACATAACGGTGTATCGGAAATGAGGAATCGAACCCTATTGGATATGGTTCGTTCCATGATGAGTAACGCCGAGTTACCGCGATCATTCTGGGGATATGCACTAGAATCAGCTGCATATCATTTGAATTAGGTTCCCACTAAGACTGTGCCTACCACACCATATCAGATGTGGAGTGGGAGGAAACCCTATCTTCATTATCTAAAGATTTGGGGATGTCCGGCTTATGTTAAAAAGCAGCATGTGGACAAACTCGAGGCACGATCAGTACTATGTAAGTTTGTGGGGTATCCAAAGAACTCTAAGGTGTATCTATTCTATTACGCAGAGGAACAAAAGGTTTTTGTTTCTCGTAATACCCATTTTCTAGAATATCAGTTTTTAGAAAAGGAAACAAGTGGGAGAGAAATAGAACTGGAAGAAATTCCAGAACCACAAACTACTACTGAAAGTATGGTAGAACCTGAGGCTTCAGAAGAAAGGGACATCCCGACGCCACTCCGCAGGAGTAGTAGGCAGTCTCTTCCGCCCGAGAGATACTACGGTTTTCTCATATACGGGGATAGAGAGGATTGCACTATTGACTATGATGAGCCTACTAGCTTCCAGCAAGCCATTCAGAGCGGTGACTCAGTAAAATGGATGGATGCAATGCGGACCGAAATGGAATCCATGTACACTAACAAAGTATGGACTTTGGATATTGCTCCAGATGGGGTAAAACCCGTAGGATGAAATGGATCTTGAAAAAGAAGATTGGTGTAGACAGACAGGTTGAAACCTATAAGGCTAGACTTGTTGCAAAGGGTTTCCGTCAAAGACCTGGTTTGGACTATGACGAAACCATTTCTCCAGTGGCTATGCTCAAATCCATTCGGGTCCTTCTTGCTATTGCTGCCTTCCACAATTATGAGATCTGGCAGATGGACGTAAAGACGGCCTTTCTAAATGGAAATTTGGAAGAGAGAGTCTATATGGACCAGCCAGAGGGATTCATTCAGAGTGGGAGCAGCGGTAAAGTATGCAAGCTGCTTAAGTCCATTTATGGACTAAAGCAGGCATCGTGGAGTTGGAACATCTGTTTTGATGATGCTGTCAAAGAATTCAACTTTATCAAAAATCCAGATGAACCTTGCATATACAATAACATTGTAGGGAGAGCTGTAGTATTACTCGTCTTGTATGTGGATGGCATTCTCCTAATAGGAAATGATATTCCTATGTTACAGTCAGTCAAAAGATTCTTATCACAGAAATTCTTCATGAAAGACCTGGGTGATGCCACCTACATTCTGGGGATCCGAATCTATCGTGATAGATCAAAAAGGATGTTGGGACTTTCACAGTCCAGGTACATAGACACCATAGTGAAGAGATTCAGTATGGATGATTCTAAGCGCGGGAACCTACCGGCTTGTCACGGAATCACCCTCTCCAAAGAGATTTCTCCCAAGACTGATTTGGAAAGGGATCGCATGTCGATTATACCCTACGCTTCTGCAGTAGGCTCTATAATGTATACGATGTTATGTACCAGACCAGATGTAGCATACGCATTGAGCGTTGTAAGCCGGTATCAGGCAAACCCAGGGGAGAAGCACTGGATAGTAGTAAAGAACATTCTCAAGTACCTGAGGAGGACTAAGGAGATGTTCTTGGTGTATGGCGGAAAAGACCTCCAGATGGAGGCCTTTGCAGACTCCGGCTTCCAGAGTGACAAGGATGACTCCAAATCCATGTCGGGTTATGTCATTAACCTAAATGGAGGGGCGGTCTGTTGGAAGAGATCCAAGCAGGAGACCGTTGCTGACTCAACAATGGAAGCGGAGTACATAGCTGCTTGCGATGCCGCAAAAGAAGCTGTCTGGATGAAGAAGTTCCTCATAGAACTTCAGGTGGTTTCTACCAGTGTTGATCCAATACCTCTGTATTGTGACAACAACGACGCTATAGCTTTAGCGAAGGAACCCAGGTCCCATCAGAAATCCATATACATCTTAAGGCGGTATAACCTGATCAGGGAGATCGTCGATCGTCGGGAGATCGAGGTGAAAAGAGTAGAGACGGAGAATAACATTGCTGATCCATTCACAAAGGCCATTCCTCAGACGCAGTTCGAGAGGCTATTCGAGATGATAGGTCGTCGATATGCCAGCTCATGGCCCTAGTGCAAGTGGGAGATTGTTAGTGTATATACCCTAGGGGCCATTATTGTATTATACTTGTATGTATATTACTTAATGGAAGCTTGGGATATTCACAGTTGTATATACAGTCTTGCTAAAAATGGTAGTATGCTTCTTGGTTTGTGTCTACTTTAATATGAGCATATGTTTCTTGTAACGTATCACTTATACATATTAGTAGAGCCCATAGGATCTTTGCTTGATTACCAGTGTTGTGATGGCAGTCACACTAGTGGGGGCTGGGTAGTCTATAAGTAACATCCTATACTTGTCCCTAGTCGTAGGATTATCGAGACAGGGCATCGATACTCCAGAGTAGACTAGTGTGTACGCTTCTCATCCCAGTTGGGGAGATGGTCTGTCCCACAGCCGTCAGTACGTAGTACTGGAGATAGTATACAGGTGCTCGTTAGGTTACGGGTACACCGGACAGGACTCGCAGGGGAACAGTTGGTTGGTATTATACCCATTGTCAGTTAACAGTTCCCAGGTGACATGAGTACAGCATAGTCCGCAGACTTGACACTGCTACTTCGCCTCGAGTGTGTCCCACTGTTCTTAGATTGCTACCCTACCACGGCTCAAAGGAGCCGTGCAAACAGGTAGCAGTTGGGTGCAGTCCCGAGCACTTGGAGGCAGTAGCGGTTAGAAAGGATTTGTCTCTGCCGGTATTGGGAGATGATATCGCGCTGTGTCAGAGAGCCATTACGCAAAGTCCCTGGCCAGGGCAAGCGAGATTTACTGGTAGGTTCCAGTAGTTTCGCAGGGTGTAATGGGCTACGCTCCGACACGACTTATACCGCTATTAGGGGACTGACGCTTGCCGCCCCTAGGCTCGATATGCGATAGTTTTAGACGAACATACCGGACTGTACGGAGATTGTCACATCAGGCTCAGTAGGATTTCGGATGGGTTTCCTCATCGGCCTTCTTATCGACATCTACCTGGGGACCGTTATGTACAGCTAGTGCCGCTTGCGGTTTGTGGTTAAACCCACTGCCAGCGTAGTTTCGAGTCTTTAGAGTCCCACACAGAGAGTTTCCCTGCTCCAGGCGAAACGATATAGAGGTCGTATGGTTTTACGACAAAGGTTCGGACGCATACGTGATTAAACGCACGTACGACGTTCAGACAGTTTTTACTAGACGGCTTTGGTTTACTCCAGATTCTAGTATCAGGTTATTGTATTTATACAGTCTAAAGTTTTTCCGTGTTTTCACGGATTGGAGGGGCGTTCTTGTAATTTTTCGGGAAGCTTCTAGAAGCATGGTGAGTTGGGGGTTAAGGTGGCATATGCATTAATTGGATTAATGAGTCATGTAGTGATTCATACATTGAGTTAATGATTCATTTAATGTTTTATATGACTCATGTGATGAATCACTTAGTGTATTAATGAAACATGATGATATATCATTATTTGTTATTCATTTAATTATATGATATGTTTCATATATACACATATGACTTCATTCATCCAAAAGGATTCTTATCATCACCTTCTCTCTCCTCAAGCTCTCTCATTCTTGAAAACCCTAACCCTAACCTCTCATGTGTTGAGATCAAGGGTTAGCTAGACTAATACATCCATAACCTCACTCTATATCCCCTAGGTAGCTTAGATTAGCACTTTGAGCAACCTAGTTATCTCAAGTTAGAGATCAAGCTTGGCGTAAAAGCTCTCGGATGGATCGTCTTTGACTCGAGGAGGCCGTTGAGGTGCCGATGTTCCAAGGAGCCTACGAGGAGTGGAGGACAACGATGAAGACCCGAAGGACAAGTAACGTGAGGTATAACTTCAAATCCGAGTAGTTAAACCTCTCGTAGTTTGCTAGTAACGATTTAGATACGATTCATGCGCTCAAGTCCGTGTTACGAAGCTTTGATAATCGTTTTTCATATATTCCACCTCCACGCAAGTTCGTGGGGTGAGTGACATGGACTTACACACACACACACACACACACACACACACACACACACACACATATATAGGCATATATAACAACGTCCTATTCCACTGTTATATATACTTAGGAGTAAAAATATCAGAGAACATCATATGAAATCTATGAATGTAATATATGCAACATGGAATAGTAATATGAGCATATAAAGAAAAAACCGCTATTTAACTGCAACAAGTTAATATATATATCATGTGGTTCCTAATTTCCCCACATCCATACAACATCAAATAAAGGTGAACATGTAGCTATAGCCAGGTATGTGTAACCACGTCGATATAGCAAGATATGTGTATCTACCTATCAATAATGATGTAATACCCTCCAGGTATATGCGTAAGTAGGTATGCAAGCTGTACATGTAGATATGTCTCATGTGTGTGTATACCTATCACTAATGGTACGATACAATATAGGTACATAGGTTACTAGCATGTAGACATGGCAAGGTATACTACTATCATATGCGCCAACGCATAAGAATCAATGACCCCAAGTCAATGACAAAACAATACCACATAGGTAAGTGTAGCCCTAACAAGGTAAGTGAGTATACATGTAAGTATGTATGCACGGTGTACACGTAACTAGCAAGGTATATGAGTGTACATGTAAGTATGTGTGCATAGCAAGGCATATGTGTAAGCATGTAGGTATACAGGTATGATATACGTCGTATGCACGAAGGAAAATAAGGATCATGTCTCGATGTCCTTAAACAAATACAATATCACATATTTATAGTTGTTGTGTGTGTCATGGCAATTATCGACGGTGTGGGTGTAGCATACAATTAGTGCTCGTGCAACAAGATCCGTCAATAATAGTGTTGTGTCTCATTAATACTAAATCCACGCACAATAGGAAATGAGACATGCAACAAAGGTACACATGCACAATCAATATTCGTATACTTCTAACTAATAGTCATGTCATTTGATCAAGCCCATACGCATAACGCCAGGCGGGCGATCCCCCTGTAGATGTTAAATCTACTCACCAACCATCCTGGCTAAGTAAAGCCAACCACTCGCTTTCCCCTGTTCGCAGCGCCCGAAGTCCCCGCCTGCCATCCTAAAAGCATATAACAATATACAAGTATATATTACAATCGACCAATAACATGTACCAACTACGTTTGACCGATACACCAACTCGAAATATACTCTCAAGGGTTCGTCAAGTGGCTAACGCGCGTAGCGACACTACGAAACCAACTCAAGAGCAAAAGCTACACAAAGACACGAACGACATCGGCACGACCCCAGCTAGGAACGCAAAGCGACACAACTACCAAGCCTAGACCCTGATCGTACCGATCATGCATTCAAAACACAATAATAAACGTGGAATCTAATATAAATAATGTCGCAACGTCAAAAGAAACCCACGCCTAAACTTACCGAAATCTAGTAAGCAACATATATCATTTTAGCACAAAACTACCTCTTTCTTTTTACCAAACTAGAATTTACAAACATCACTAATTAGCAAGATTAAACCATACAAACCCTTACTAGAATTTTAATCTCACCTAATTTGGATTAGTAAAAGTCTAGTTTGTAATTAAGCTAATTAGATAATTAGGAAAATATCATTTAACAAATCTAGAAACAAGGTTAAGTTTTCATTTGACTAAACATCACACTTAACCAATTCACAACTAACGAAACTTAACTTGATCACCAAAACCCTTTTCTAGAAATTCTAAACATGCAATTAAAAGCTTTAATTAAACTTCTAAAAAGCTAATTAATGTATTAAAACAACAAGTAGAGTTTAGGGTTAGGATTTATACCTCCACAAAAGTTTTAAAAAATCAAGTTTGCTAGCCGGCATGTCTAATATTGAAGTAGAGAGAATTGTTAGTGTTTATTCCCTAGAGGCCATTACTGTATCATACTAGTTTGTATATTACTTAATGGAAGCTTGGGATATTCACAGTTGTATTGATAGTCTTGCTAAAAATGGTAGTATGTGTAAGGTTTGTCTAGCACCCTATAATGAGTTTTGAAGCATCACATGTCCCAAAGTTTGGATTTTGATGGTGCTAAACAAGCATGCAAAGGAATCGATCCTAGAAAATTAGGGTTTCGAAACTTAAAACTTATAAAGTTAGGGTTTCGAGACTACAACCTTTGTAGCTCCCTTTTGTTGGACTCCTTGGTCTCTTGGGTGTTGAATGGAGGTCCTCTTAAAGTCCTCTCGCGTCCACGACGATCCACCCAGAGATCCCCGTCCAAGCTCGCAACTTCGAGAATCGAAGAGAACACTCTAAACAAGTTGGCTAAACTTGTGTAGAATGAAGTTGTGGTTAAGATTCTCACTTCAAAAACCTTTCTTTATGTGTATATAACTCACTAGAAGAAACTAGAGAGCAAATATGAAGGAGGAAGAAGATGGTGGCAATATTTTAACAAGAGAAGAAGAAGTGATAACCATGAAAAGAAATGAAATATATCCTTTTATATTTTATTCCTTCTCACATCCAACCATGGTTAAGTGATGGAGATATTATTTAACTTGAGTTTTAAATCATAAAGAGAAGGATAACTCAAGGTTAGAAGTAGGTGAGCTTGGTTAGGTTAAAAGAAGAATGTAGAAGCTAGAAAGAATTATCCTTTTCTTTTCAATTTAGTTTTAAACACAAAATCAAATAATAATCCATCATTTAAACTATGGTGTGAGTCTTATATTGCCACCATTTCCATGTGTAAACAACCATGATAGATGGGTGTATGTATGTGAGTATGTATGCACATCCATATGTGCATGAAACAAAATAGAAATAAAGAAACACATACATACATGCATACATCCATCATGTCCAAGAAAGGTTTTAAGTGAGAACACTAATGGTTAAGTGATAAATCAACACTTGATTTATCAATCCGGTCATATCACATATGACCCTACCAAAAGCAAGCCGCCCGATCAATGTTCAGTATCCTATACACGTATTTTAATCGGGTGCATGCGCATATCGCATATGCGCACCACAACGTTTCGCCTGGACAGGTAACTCCTTTGTGGGACTCTAAGACTCGTCAATACGCCGGCAGAGGGTAATGATCATATCAAGTACCCCCAAGCCGCAAGCGGTCAGCTAAACGTAACGGCCACCCGGGTATTGAGAGATCAGAAGAAAACAAGCGAACCTGCTACAACTCCCATCGAGCCAACCGGCAACACTACCGTACAGTCCGGTCTCTTCGTCAGATATGCTGCATATCGAGCCTAGGGATGGTCACGTCGACCCTAATAACTCAATAAGTCGTGCCGGTGAATGGTCTATAACAGATCGAGAAACTACTGATAACACTTATCAGCAATTCTCAGCATCCCTGACCAGGGACTTGCCGATATAACCAGTGGGGCACAGCACAGTATCAACTCCCAATATCGGGAGAGACGAAACCCCTCCAATCGCTCATCGCCTTCGTGTGTCTCGGGACTGTACCCAACGGCCACCTGTTTGCACGGCTCGGTAGAGCCGTGGTAGGGTGGCAATCAAAATACAGTGGGAGAACACACAAGACTCTATGACGATCTCGGGTCTACAGACTAACCTGTACCAGTGTCACCTGAGAACTGCTATCCGTCGATAGATATAATTCCATATAGGAGTTCTCGGTGAGTCCGTCCAGTGTACCCAGTCACCACTGAGCAC
Organism: Agapanthus africanus; assembly: GCA_030015575.1. Classification (NCBI taxonomy): domain Eukaryota; kingdom Viridiplantae; phylum Streptophyta; class Magnoliopsida; order Asparagales; family Amaryllidaceae; genus Agapanthus; species Agapanthus africanus. The sequence continues at coordinate 455,630,508 of JASDDO010000014.1, read as the reverse complement.
CCGTATATGATCTTGATGTCAAACATCGATGAATGTGGGAACATCCATCGCCCATCACATGGGTCTAGTATCATATACGCTAGTCTACTCTGGTATATCGATGCCCCGTCTCGATACACCTCCGACTAGGGATATTTCAGGATATGCTTATAAACTACAGATATCCCACTAGTATGATCTCTATCATAATCACTGTAGTCAAGCCGATATCCTCAGGGCTTTATCAGCATGTATGAATGAATAAAAGCATGATCAAATCAACATGTCAGATAAAGAAGAACCAGATAGCATACTATCATGTCGTGCAAGAATGCATACTGAATATATATATATATACATGTATAGATACATCCACTATCACATAATGGCCTCTAGGGCATACATATATCCAACAATCTCCCACTTGCACTAAGGCCAGTTATTGGCGTATCTCATACCCAACATCTCAAAAAGTCGCTCTTGCTGTGGCTGAGGGAGGGCCTTGGTGAGTGGATCCGCGGCGTTATTCTTTGTGTCTACTCTCTTAATCTCGATCTCGCGGCGATCTACAATCTCCTGGATCAAATGAAAGCGCCTCAGGATGTGTATGGACCGCTGATGGGACCTGGGCTCCTTGGCTAACGCCATAGCCCTATTATTATCACAATACAAGGGTATTGGGTCAATAATGGTTGGAACTACTCCTAGCTCCGAGACGAACTTCTTCATCCAGACGGCTTCCTTGGCGGCATCATTTGCAGCAATGTACTCAGCCTCCATCGTAGAGTCTGCAACGGTATCCTGTTTGGAACTCTTCCAACTTACCGCCCCTACATTGAGGGTAAATACAAACCCTGAGATAGATTTGCTGTCATCCTTATCGCTCTGGAAGCTCGAATCAGTAAAGGCCTCCATTTGGAGATCTGTATTACCATACACCAAGAACAATTCTTTAGTCCTTCGTAAGTACTTAAGAATGTTCTTCACAGCTGTCCAGTGGTTCTCCCATGGGTTGGATTGATACCTGCTTACAACACTAAGTACATAAGCTACATCTGGGCGTGTACATAACATCGCATACATTATAGATCCTACTGCCGAAGCATAAGGTATAATGCTCATGCGAGCTCTCTCTTCATCGGTCTTTGGACAAGAATCCTTGGAGAGAGTGACTCCATGGTAAGCGGGTAAGGCACCCCGCTTGGAGTCTTCCATACTAAACCTTTTTAGGATGGTGTTGATGTACCTGGTTTGGGACAATCCCAATAACTTTTTGGATCTATCCATATAGATCCTTATGCCCAGGATGTATGTGGCATCACCCAGGTCCTTCATGAAGAACCTTAGTGATAAGAATGATTTGACCGACTGTAGCATAGGAATATCATTTCCTATCAGAAGAATGTCATCCACGTACAATACGAGGAATGTGACAGTTCTTCCTACAGCCTTCTTATAAACACAAGGTTCATCTGGATTTTTGATGAAATCAAACTCTTTGATAACATCATCGAAAGAGATGTTCCAACTCCGAGATGCCTGCTTTAACCCATATATGGATTTAAGCAGTCTACATGCTTTCTCGCTGCTCCCACTGTCAATGAAGACCTCTGGCTGATCCATATAAACGCATTCTTCTAAATCTCCATTTAGAAATATCATTTTAACGTCCATCTGCCAGAGTCACCACTCGTGATAGCTTGCTGAAAACTGGTAGGATCATCATCATCCATGATGCAATCTTCTCCGTCACCATCAATGAGGAAACCGTAGTACCTCTCCGGTGGGCGAGAAGTCCTACCAGACCTTCGGAGTGGCCGAGGTTCCTCAGTTTCTATTGCAACAGCCGGTTCAACCAAATCGTCATTAGTAGTTTGTGTTTCTAGAACCTCTTCTAGATCCACTACCTTGCCATCATCTTTATCTGTGAAAAACTCTTTTTCTAAGAATGTGGCATACTGAGAAACAAACACTTTTTGTTCCTCTTTGTGGTAGAATAGATATCCATAAGAATTCTTTGGATATCCTACAAAGTTACACATGACTGACTGTGTCTCGAGTTTGTCCGGATTCTGCTTTTTAACATAGGCCGGGCAACCCCAAATCTTAAATCTCTTATGAGATGGTCTTTTCCCATGCCATATCTCATATGGCGTGGTAGACATGGTTTTGGTTGGAACCCTGTTTAGTAGAAACGCTGCAGTCTCCAATGCATGCCCCCAAAACGAGACTGGTAACTCAGCGTCACTCATCATGGACCAGACCATATCTAATAGGGTCCTATTCCGTCGTTCTGACACACCGTTGTGCTGTGGTGTGTAAGGAGGAGTGAGCTGAGAGAGAATCTCATTCTCTTTTAGGAAGTTTGCAAATTCTGTACTGAGATACTCACCACCTCGATCTGATCGAAGCATCTTAATACTCAAGCCGGTTTGTTTTTCTACTTCTTGTTTATATTCAATGAATTTCTCGAAAGCTTCAGACTTGTGCTTTAATAAAAATACATGACCGAATCTTGAGAAATCGTCAGTGAATGTAATGAAGTATGAAAAACCGCCTCTAGCCTGTGTAGACATTGGCCCACATACATCACTATGTATGAGGCCAAGGAGCTGGGTAGCTCTTTCTCTGTGTCCGGTAAATGGAGTTTTGGTCATTTTACCCTTGATACAAGACTGGCAAGTCGCATAAGATTTATATTCAAAAGAGTTTAAATATCCATCTTTGTGTAACTTGTTTAGTCTTGTTTCGTTAATATGACCAAGTCTACAATGCCAAAGAAAAGCTTCATTTAATTATGAAAGTTTTCTTTTATTAGTGTATTGTATACTGAAAAACTGTGTGTTGATTTAGGACATATATTCCGTTATTAAGCGTACCATACCCAACCAACATTTGATTTAGGTGAATGTTCATAACATTGTTCTGCAATACAAAATTATATCCTTCATTGTCCAACAAAGAAACGGATATTATATTACATAGCATACTTGGTACAAAATAACATGGATTCAAAATCAAAATACATCCAGATGGCAACCCCAAGTGATACTCTTCCACTGCGACTGTATGTACATTGGAACCATTTCCAACGCGGAGAGTATGGTCACCTGTCTTCAAAACCTTGCTATTTCTCAGCCCCTGCATAGAAGTGCAAATGTGAGAACCTGAACCGGTATCCAATACCCAGGAAGCAGAGTTTATTGAAAAACAGTTTTCTGTCACAAACGCACCTGAAGCAGAAGCATCACCATGCTTCTTCTTGAGACTTAAGTACTCCGTGCAGTTGCACTTCCAATGTCCTGTCTTGTGGCAATGAAAACATTCGCCTTTCCCCGAGTCTCCAGCCTTGGACTTTTCCTTTCCCTTCACCTTTTTAACTCCACCCTTAGGATTAGTGGGCTTCTTCTTTTTCTTTCCCTTGGCCTTAGCTTTCGGGCGAGAAGAGGAAGACTGTCCAATAGTCATAACGGGAGTTTTTGCTGACTTCATAGTGCTCTCTGCACTCCTTAACATGTTAAGGAGTTCAGGGAGTTCCTTCTCCATGCCGTGCATGTTGAAGTTCACTATGAATTGAGCAAAGGTGGAGGGGAGGGACTGCAGAATAATATCTATATATTGTTCATTGTCCATTGTCCATCCTAGGTCCTCAAGCTCTTCTATAAGAGCTATCATCTTCAGAACATGGTCTCCTACTGGTGTGCCAGGGGCCATTCGCATCTGAAACAATTTCTTTGATGCTTCGTATCGTAATACGCGGGATTTCTCTCCATACAACTCCTTTGAATGGAGAAATATGGTTTGAATGTCCATATTTTCGTGCTGCTTTTGATGTGTATTGTCCATCGATGCAAGCGCAAGGCATTTGGCCGTGGCACAGTCAGCGTCCCATGTCTTGCGGACTTCAACGTATGCAACTAAGGATTTTGGACCTGGGACGGGCGGGGCTGAAGCTGTGAGGACATATGATACTTTATCATAAGTCAAGGCGATTTTCAGATTTCTCAGCCAGTCTTTATAATTGGTCCCATTCAGTTTGTTTTTATCTAGTAGAAGCTTAAGTCCAGTCATGGGTATCTGCCATTAAGAGAGAGAAAAGAATACACTCAGCGAAACCTCTTGCACAGATCAGATTGGTTATTATCTTGTCTAATCGATGTCTCCCACTGCTTTAATCAAGTTTTTCTTTCAAACCTTAAAAAGAAAACTAGCCAGGATTAATTACAGTCTACAACTTCGCTAACCGTTCAGCCAGTGTCGGTACTTGAGGGAGGTTCCCCGTGCTTTCGCACGGACCTAATTAAAGTAAACCTCGTTTTCCCAGAGGCGTAGTCCCGTTAACACCTTTCTAGACACCTAATGAGTTAGCTAATTGTAAACTGCAAAACTCTCCTAGGAGCAACTATTTCCCACAGTGGGATCGGGATCCAACCATCACATGGAAGATATGCAATCTCATTGCAAATTTCAACACTTGAAATTCCCGATGTAATTTTTACCCCTAGTACTTATGACCTTAACTATGGTCAACAAATCATAAGTACCAGTCAAGTTCCACCTGTCATTTCTTGATCAATTAGACCCACCCATATGACCCTTAACTATGGTCAACAATGTCGCATGAATGTCCTAATTAATCTGCATCTTATGCAGTGTACGAAGACATCACTTACCTACCGTACACTACGCCTTAACTAAAGTCAACAAACGTAGCACGAATACTAAGTACTCTACTTTCTAAAATGACGGAGGGTTGCGGATGATTTTTAAGAAAATCTTTAACGCTTTGAACTTGATATCGTTGTAGAATCAAACAGTTTTCAAAAGGAGTGGCTTAAGCTCCGCATTTTTGAAATATAGCTTTTTCATAAAGGGCCGAGTGGTTTTCAAATTTGATTCTCCAACATCTTTTTAGGTTTATTTTCTTTACATTAATCATATTAATGTAATCCCATCATTTAAGTCCTTAAGCCAATCACAGAAAAGAAACGAAAATAACACGTACGCTTATGCCATCCGCATTGGCCGCAATGTTCTGTTATGCACCGTTAGGTTACTTAACTAAAACATACCGGGACGGGACTAGCACGGGTGTAAAACATAAGCAACGTCTACTATATATCATATATATAATATGCCATTCGTCTCAGATATCACAGAACACAGGAAGCAGAAACTTATTTATAATGTGGGATATACTAGGACGTCCGTATTTAGTATTTTAGCCAATAATAGAAAATAAGGATTCCACAGTCGCGATGAATAGCCAAGCCCATACCCCTAGACCCCTACGAGGGCGGCAAGCGACCCTACCAATCCTGGAGTTTAGGAGACCCGGTCTCGACTCCTCGAGATGGCCTCCCACTGAACCCCAGAACCCGGTCACTTGTGCTCCCCACCTTGGGTCTATCCTAATGCGGAAAAGTAAATAATATACAACACTGGTGACACAACCTCAACCCGGAAGTGCCCCAAATAAAAGAATATTACATTACATTTGAATTTACATGAATGAAAATATAAAACTCTCATCTCAGATAAAACCCCCGGCTATTCAATCGCGACAATCCTGCACATCATATCTCAGCAACACATAATATCTCATATCATCAACGTAAGTAAGTATGCATACCCCAATTGTCGTTGATGTATAGCAACGAAACCGGCGATATCGTACATACTACACTTACGGTCACAGAAAAGAAAGTGTAAAACTACAATATTTGGAATCCACATTCTCTTTAGACATCATAAATGCGAAATATCACATATTTCGTATTTCATGCCTAAACTATATGAATTCCACATATTGTATCACATTCCAGATAAACAGACAGTATTAAAGTTTTTCGAACGAACAATCAAGTGCTCAAGATTCACTAAAGCTCAACACTTGAGCAGGGTTCAAAAATCCGGAGTGTGACACAGTAGTAGCGGTCCAGCCGTAGAAGGGTCAAGCCAACGCCTCACATGTGGCACGCCGTACTTCCCCAAACCCTAAGGTTCAAAGGGCAGTTCAAGACGGTCACATAATCGAGTTAAGGTTTGTTGTCTTCTAGAGGGACCACCACAAAAAGACTTGTACGTATTTCCAAAGTATCTAAACCCCGTGAACAGTGAGCAAATGATACTCGTTTAAACACTTCAATACTTTCTAATTTACCCGGAAAAGCCACGAAATCAAAATTCCGATCGAATCGAAGAGTCCAAAAGCATCTCCAGAATTTTTCAAAACAAAATACAGATTAAAAATACCCTAAAACAAATACAAGAAGATTCCAGAATTGCTGTAAAAAAATTATCCATGAATTGATGTATACGGCCGCGGAACAACGGCCTAAGCAAGCTTAGGCCGCGTTTTCGCGGCAACAATTACTGTTCAGTGAATAATATTTGTACCGTAATCCTTATTTTTACCTGCTGAATTTTTTACATATTTTTAATTCTGAAAAATGTCAAATTTTAGAAAATTTCCAGAGAGCACTCTAAAATGCTGTATTTCGGTTCGATCGGAGTTTTAACTTCGTAAAAAGGTCGCCTAATGTTCTAGGTCGTCTCTGATACCAATGTAAGGTTTGTCTAGCACCCTATAATGAGTTTTGAAGCATCACATGTCCCAAAGTTTGGATTTTGATGGTGCTAAACAAGCATGCAAAGGAATCGATCCTAGAAAATTAGGGTTTCGAAACTTAAAACTTATAAAGTTAGGGTTTCGAGACTACAACCTTTGTAGCTCCCTTTTGTTGGACTCCTTGGTCTCTTGGGTGTTGAATGGAGGTCCTCTTAAAGTCCTCTCGCGTCCACGACGATCCACCCGGAGATCCCCGTCCAAGCTCGCAACTTCGAGAATCGAAGAGAACACTCTAAACAAGTTGGCTAAACTTGTGTAGAATGAAGTTGTGGTTAAGATTCTCACTTCAAAAACCTTTCTTTATGTGTATATAACTAACTAGAAGAAACTAGAGAGCAAATATGAAGGAGGAAGAAGATGGTGGCAATATTTTAACAAGAGAAGAAGAAGTGATAACCATGAAAAGAAATGAAATATATCCTTTTATATTTTATTCCTTCTCACATCCAACCATGGTTAAGTGATGGAGATATTATTTAACTTGAGTTTTAAATCATAAAGAGAAGGATAACTCAAGGTTAGAAGTAGGTGAGCTTGGTTAGGTTAAAAGAAGAATGTAGAAGCTAGAAAGAATTATCCTTTTCTTTTCAATTTAGTTTTAAACACAAAATCAAATAATAATCCATCATTTAAACTATGGTGTGAGTCTTATATTGCCACCATTTCCATGTGTAAACAACCATGATAGATGGGTGTATGTATGTGTGTATGTATGCACATCCATATGTGCATGAAACAAAATAGATATAAAGAAACACATACATACATGCATACATCCATCATGTCCAAGAAAGGTTTTAAGTGAGAACACTAATGGTTAAGTGATAAATCAACACTTAATTTATCAATCCGGTCATATCACATATGATCCTACCAAAAGCAAGCCGCCCGATCAATGTTCGGTATCCTATACGCGTATTTTAATCGGGTGCATGCGCATATCGCATATGCGCACCACAACGTTTCGCCTGGACGGGTAACTCCTTTGTGGGACTCTAAGACTCGTCAATAGGCCGGCAGAGGGTAATGATCATATCAAGTACCCCCAAGCTGCAAGCGGTCAGCTAAACGTAACGGCCACCCGGGTATTGAGCGATCAGAAGAAAACAAGCGAACCTGCTACAACTCCCGTCGAGCCAACCGGCAACACTACCGTACAGTCCGGTCTCTTCGTCTGATATGCTGAATATCGAGCCTAGGGATGGTCACGTCGACCCCAATAACTCAATAAGTCGTGCCGGTGAATGGTCTATAACAGATCGAGAAATTACTGATAACACTTATCAGCAATTCTCAGCAGCCTTGGACAGGGACTTGCTGATATAACCAGTGGGGCACAGCACAACATCAACTCCCAATATCGGGAGAGACGAAACCCCTCCTATCGCTCATCGCTTTCCTGTGTCTCGGGACTGTACCCAACGGCCACCTATTTGCACGACTCGGTAGAGCCATGGTAGGGTGGCAATCAAAATACAGTGGGAGAACACACAAGACTCTATGACGATCTCGGGTCTACAGACTAACCTGTACCAGTGTCACCTGAGAACTGCTATCCGACGATAGATATAATTCCATATAGGAGTTCTCGGTGAGTCCGTCCAGTTTACCCAGTCACCACTGAGCACCCGTATATGATCTTGATGTCAAACATCGATGAATGTGGGAACATCCATCGCCCATCACATAGGTCTAGTTTCATATACGCTAGTCTACTCTGGTATATCGATGCCCCGTCTCGATACACCTCCGACTAGGGACATTTCAGGATATGCTTATAAACTACAGATGTCCCACTAGTATGATCTCTATCATAATCACTGTAGTCAAGCTGATATCCTCAGGGCTTTATCAGCATGTATGAATGAATAAAAGCATGATCAAATCAACATGTCAGATAAAGAAGAACCAGATAGAATACTATCATGTCGAGCAAGAATGCATACTGAATATATATATACATGTATAGATACATCCACTATCACATAATGGCCTCTAGGGCATACATATATCCAACAGTATGCAACTTGGTTTGTGTCTACATTAATATGTGCATATGTTTCTTGTAACGTATCGCTTATACATATTAGTAGAGCCCTTAGGATCTTTGCTTGATTACCGGCGTTGTGATGACAGTCACACTCGTGGGGCTGGGTAGTCTATAAGCAACATCCTATACAGGTCCCTGGTCATAGGATTATCGAGACAGGGCATCGATACTCCGTAGTAGACTGGTGTATACGCTTCTCATCCCAGCATAGGGAGATGGTCTGTCCCACAGCCATCAGTACGTCGTACTGGAGATAGTATGCAGGTGCTCGTTAGGTTACGGGTACACCGGACAGGACTCGCCGGGAACTGCAAGTTGGATTTATACCCATTGTCAGCTAGCAGTTCCCAAGTGACATGAGTACAGCTTAGTCCGTCGACTTGATACTGCTACTTCGCCTCGGGTGTGTTCCCACTGTACTTATATTACTACCCTACCACGCCTCAAAGGAGTCGTGCAAACAGGTAGTAGTTGGGTGCAGTCCCGAAGCACTTGGAGGCAGTAGCGGTTAGACAGGATTCGTCTCTCCCGGTATTGGGGGTTGATATCGCGCTGTGTATGGAGAGCCATTACGCAAAGTCCCTGGCCAGGGCAAGCGAGATTTACTGGTGGCTTCTAGTAGTTTCTCAAGGTGTAATGGGATGTACTCCGACACGACTTATACCGCTATTAGGGGTCTAACGTTTACCGCCCCCTAGGCCCGATATGCGATAGTCCTAGACGAAAAGACCGGACTGTACGGAGATTGTCACATCAGGCTCAGTAGGAGTTCGGATGGGTTTCCTCATCGGCCTTCTTATCGACATCTACCTGGGGACCGTTACGTACAACTAGTGCCTCTTGCGGTCTGTGGTTAAACCCACTTCCAGCATAGTGTCGAGTCTTTAGAGTCCCACACAAAGAGTTTCCCTGCTTCGGGCGAAACGATATAGAGGTCGTATGGTTTTACGACAGGGTTCGGACGCATACGTGTTTTTACGTACGTACGATGTTCGGACAGTTTTTACTAGTCGGCTTTGGTTTAAGCCAGATTCTAGTATCGGATTATTGGATTTATACAGTCTAAAGTTTTTTAGTGTTTTCACGGATAGGATGGGCGTTCTCGTAATTTGTCGGGAAGCTTCTAGATGGATGATGACTTGGAGGCTAAGGTGGCATTTGCATTTATTGGATTAATGAGTCATGAGAGTGAATCATCCATGGAGTTAATGTTGAATTAACGTTTTAAATGACTCATGAGATGAATCACTCTATGAATTAATGAAGCATGATGACACATATTTATTTGTTATTCATTTTAATAAAATCATATGCTTCATATATTCAAATGATATCATTTATCCAAAAGAATTCTCATTCTCACCTTCTCTCTCCTCAAGCTCTCTATCTTCAAACCCTAACCCTAACCTCTCATGTGTTGAGATCAAGGGTTAGCAAGACCTAATCCATAATCGTACTCTATATCCTCTAGGTTGCTTAGATTAGCACTTTGAGAAACCTAGTTACCTCAAGTTAGAGGTCAAGCTTGGAGTAGCAGCTCCCGGGTGGATCGTCTTTGACTCGAGGAGGCCGTTGAGGTGTCGACATTCCATAGAGCCTACGAGGAGTGGAGGACAGCGATGAGGACCCGAAGGACAAGTAACGTGAGATATAACTTCGAATCCAAGTAGTTAAACCTTTCGTAGTTTGCTAGTAATGGGTTAGACACGATCCGTGTGCTCAAGTCCGTGTTACGAAGATTTGATAATTGTTTTTCATATATTCCGCCTCCCCACAAGCTCGTGGGGTGCGTGACATGGACTTACAGAGGTATCAGAGCCAACTAAACCTATACTAGCTTGTTAGCAACTAATTAGAACTTCGATCGTCGGAAAAACACGAAAACTTAACCCCGACCCCACCCCCACAGTTTCTGTCAATTTTAAACGTTTCTAAAAAATTATTTGATAGGTCTGAAAATTCACAGCAGGGGATTCTAAGAATACCGGGAAAATACGAGAAGGTAACTCGGTGATACGGCCGCGGAACCGCGGCGGATGAGTGCATTCGGCCGCGGATCCGCCGCCGAGTCAACTCGGAGTTGACTCGGATTTTGACAGTAATTCTTATTTTGTGGGATTTTGTTTTCCAGTGTATTCTGTTTCTGCCCAGGTTACTTCTGTGCTGGCTTGCATTTGGGGTAGACACGGAAAAAGGTTGTCGATCGATATTCTAAGTTATTTGCTAATCGAGTTTTTATCTGTAATGTTTAATGTGTTCGTAAACCTTCCCTAACTGCTAGTTTGTCGGTTGGCAGGTGGTTGCACATTTCTGTAATGATTTTACTGTTTGTGTATATGAACTTGATTGGATTGTTGTGATGATTAATCGGGGTTTGAGATGGATTATTATATTCATTCATTCGATGTAAATTGTAATATGATGTAATATTCTTTTGCGGGGCACATCCAGGTTGCGGTTGTAGCCACCGATGTATTATTTCATTTACTGTTTTTGCTCCTAGGATAGACTCAAGGTAGGGTACAAAAACTACCGGGTACGTTGAAGTGTTTAGTGGCCTACTCACGTTGTTAAGGGAGACCGCTTCACTTCGGGTACTTGGCGGGTAGTTTGCCGTACCCGTAGGGGTCTAAGGTGGGGTAATGGCTATTCATCACAACTGTGTAATCCGTCTTTCGTTGCAGGCTCGAAGGAAACACGGATTGCTTGTATATCCAATAATGTTCATCAGTGATCTGGAATGCCTATTATTGCGTCTGACGAATGTACAATATCTATATATGATAGCTATTTAGACGTCACTTATGTTTTACACCCGCACTAGCCCAGCCCCTGCTCAGTCGTTAGTTTAGTAACCTAACGGGTGATGACAGGACCTAGTAGCGAATGAAGATGGCATAAGAGGACGTTGTATTTTCGTTGTTTTCTGCAATGATAGGTTAAATGATGGGACGCATTATATTAATGCAAAGAAAATAAACCAAAGTTGAATCGTTAGAACATATTTAAAAGAAACCACTCGGTTATTTTAAAAGAACAGAATTTTTAATTGCGGAGCTTTAACCACTCCTTTTAAAAGGCTATCAGGTTCCTTCGATTATATCAAGTTCACTACGTTCACGGTTTCGCCAAAACCAGTCGTAGCCCTTCGTCATTTCTTATGGATGGTCAGAAGTATTCAAGCTATGTTTGTTTGACCCTTTGTCAAGACATAGTGATTGGTAGCTGCTGGGGTATTCATTTGTTGCATAGATAGATGAGTTGGTTTGGGACAGTCGTATTACTTTGTTTGTCCCTTAGTCAAGAGTATATACGGGTGGGTTCAAATTAACAAGTTAATGATGGGTAGAACTTGACATGTGACTTATGATTTGTTGGCCCTTAGTCAAGGTCATAAGAACATGGGGCAAAAATCCACATCGGGAGTTTCTACAGAAACTGAAACTTGCTAGTGTTGCATACCATTTGGAGTTTGATGAATGATGGTAGGATTCCTTCAACATTATCACACGATGATATTTGGATCTCGATCCTACTGTGAGTATATGCTACTTATCAGGAGATTCGTCACTTAACGATCAATGCTATAAACCAAGTAGGTGTCGAGAAAGGTGTCAGCGGGGCTACGCCCCCAGAGAAAAGATGTTATTTAATAAAGGAACTTCGCGAAAGCGTTGGAAAACCTCCCTCGAAGTACCGACACTGGCCTGGCTGAACGGTTAAGCAAGTATTGTACAGTGAGAATAGTCCTGGCTAATTCTTCTTTTATGGTTTGAGGAAGGATTCGAGAAACAGTGGGAGCCATCCAGTTTAGATAAACTAAAAACCAATCTAAACTTTCAAGAGCATCTTGCTAAAGTGTTTTCTTCTCTCTCTCTCTCATTGCAGCGACCTTGTGACCATGACTAGGTTACATCTAGATAACAAGTTGACTGAATCTGACTTATATGACTGGCAAAGGTCTGTCCAGATGTCCATTGCCTTTGACAAGCTGGACCACCCTATTACTACTCAAGATCCCTCCGTCTCAGGTCCAGTTTCCACCGTCGCGGATATGGATATCCGTCAGACAAGGGAAAAGGATAAAGCGAAAGCCAAGTGCCTCGTGTTTGCTTCAATTGATGGTGTATACCAGAAGCAGCACAAGAAGATGGACTCAGTTTCCATCTTTCTCCATAACAAAGATTTATATGGAGAGCAATCTCATATCACAAGATATGAGACCTCGAAAGAATTATTTCAAGCGAGGTTGGCTGACGGGTCATCTGTAGGGGACGACGTCCTTATGATGACTAGCTATATTGATGAGCTCAAAGACCTGGAGACCACGTTGGGAAACAGGTCATATGCTGACTTATTTTCACAGTCCTTACCCTCTACTTACACCGTGAAAGAAACCAGGGAGACACAAGCTCTGCTTAATGGGGGACCTTCTTCTTCTACATCCAGGGCGAAAGCAAAGGGTGAAAAGAAGAAGACCTCTACAAAGCCGATATACGGTGTCAGTAAGGTAAGAGGAAAGGGAAGAGCAAAAGTTTCGGGACTTTGTGTAGCTAAAGAAGGATGTTCCTATTGTTATGGGATTGGGGATTGGGTATTGGCAGAAAGATTGCAGGGCTTTGGTAGCCAGTAGCCAGGATACGAAGCATGTTGTGGCTTCGGCCTCGAGTGTGTTTGTGATTGAGAACTGTTTGTCAATTAACTCTACTTCCTGGGTACTAGATACCGGAGCAGGATCTCATATCTGTAATTCATTATATGCTTTGAGAAACCGTAGAGTTAGCAGGGTAGGTGATTTGTCTCAGAGTTGCAAACGGAATGAGCGTAGACGCTGAATCCGTGGGAGAATATCGCCTAGGTTTGACAAGTGGGCAGATATTGATTCTACGTAACTGTTTGTATGTACCGCGTTTGACTTGTAATATCATATCAGTGTCCTCACTTTCGAGAGAGGGATATGACTTTATGTTCGTAAGCGATGTAGTTCACATCCACCTAAATCAAGTTCTGATTGGGTCCGGTACATTAGATGACGGTATATACGTATTGAATGAAGCTCAGGTTTTCAATGTCCAGAACACACTTAAAATAAAGTCTCCAGAAAGAAATCAGGCTTTCTTATGGCATTGTAGACTAGGTCACATCAATGAAACACGGTTGACGAAGTTACATAGAGAAGGATATTTGAATCCGTTCGAATATCAATCTTATGCTACAAGTGAATCTTGTCTCATGGGAAAGATGACAAAGACTCCGTTTACTGGACACGGAGTAAGAGCGAGCGAGCTATTGGGACTCGTAGACAGTGACGTGTGCGGTCCAATGTCTACACATGCGCGAGGTGGTTATTCCTACTTCATTACTTTTACAGATGATTTCTCTAGGTATGGATATATCTTCTTAATGAAGCATAAATCCGAGGCCTTTGAGAAATTCCGAGAATACAAGAATGAAGTGGAAAAACGGACAGGCAAAAGTATCAAGACACTAAGATCTGATCGAGGTGGTGAATACTTAAGTGCCGAGTTCCTGGGATACTTAAAAGAGAATGGAATTCTCTCTCAGCTTACTCCTCCATACACAACACAACACAATGGTGTATCGGAAAGGAGGAATCGAACACTATTGGATATGGTTCGTTCCATGATGAGTAAGGCTGAGTTACCGCGATCTTTCTGGGGTTATGCACTAGAATCAGCGGCATATCTTTTGAACCAGGTTCCAACTAAGACTGTGCCTACCACACCATATCAGATGTGTAGTGGGAAGAAACTCTGTCTTAAACACTTTAGGACATGGGGATGTCCAGCTTTTGTAAAAAAGCAGCATCCGGACAAGCTCAAGGCACGCACAGTACAGTGTAAGTTTGTAGGATATACAAAGAACTCCAAAGGATATAATTTCTATTACGCAGAGGAACAAAAGGTTTTTATTTCTCGTCATGCCCACTTCTTAGAAGCTGAATTTTTAGAAAATCAGAAGAGTGGGAGCGCAATAGAACTGGAAAAAATTCCAGAACCACAAGCTGTTACTGAAAGTTTGGTAGAACAAGTAGTTTTAGAAGAAAGGGACATACCAGTGCCTATCCGCAGAAGTACTAGGCAGTCTCATCCGCCTGAGAGATACTACGGTTTTCTCATAGACGGGGATCGAGAAGATTGCATCATTGATAATGATGACCCTACTAGCTTCTAGCAAGCCATTCAGAGCGGCGACTCGATAAATGGCTGGATGCAATGCGGACCGAAATGGAGTCCATGTACACTAACAAAGTATGGACTTTGGACATTGCTCCAGATGGGGTAAAACCCGTAGGATGCAAGTGGATCTTCAGAAAGAAAATTGGTGTAGATGGACAGGGTGAAACCTATAAGGCTAGACTTGTTGCAAAGGGTTTTCATCAAAGACCTGGTTTCGACTATGACGAAACCTTTTCTCCAGTGGCTATGCTGATATCCATTCGGGTCCTTCTTGCCATTGCTGTCTTCCACGATTATGAGATCTGGCAGATGGAAGTAAAGACGGCTTTTCTAAATGGTAATTTGGAAGAATGCGTCTATATGGATCAGCCAGAGGGATTCATTCGGAGTGGGAGCAGCGATAAAGTGTGCAAGTTGTTTAAGTCCATTTATGGACTAAAGCAGGCATCGCAGAGTTGGAACATCTGTTTTGATGATACTGTCAAAGAATTCGACTTTATCAAAAATCCAGATGAACCATGTATATATAGTAAGATTGTAGGGAGAGTTGTTGTATTCCTCGTCTTGTACGTGGATGACATTCTCCTAATAGGAAATGATATTCCTATGCTACAGTCAGTCAAAAGATTCTTGTCACAGAAGTTCTCCATGAAGGACCTGGGTGATGCCACCTACATTCTGGGGATCCAGATCTATCGTGATAGATCAAAGAGGATGTTGGGACTTTCGCAGTCCAGGTACATAGACACCATATTGAAAAGATTCAGTATGGAAGATTCTAAGCGCGGTAACCCACCGTCTTGTCACGGAATCACCCTGTCCAAAGAGATGTCTCCCAAGACTGATTTGGAAAGGGATCGCTTGTCGATTGAACCCTACGCTTCTGCGGTAAGCTCTATAATGTATGCGATGTTATGTACCAGACCAGATGTAGCATACGCATTAAGCGTTGTATGTCGGTATCAAGAAAACCCAGGAGAGAATCACTGAATAGCAGTAAAGAACATTCTCAAGTACCTAAGGAGGACTAACGAGATGTTCTTGGTGTATGGCGGAAAAGACCTCTAGATCGAGGCCTTTGCCGACTCCAGCTTCCCGAGTGACAAGGATGACTCCAAGTCTATGTCGGGTTATGTCTTTACCCTCAATGGAGGGGCGGTCTGTTGGAAGAGTTCCAAGCAGGAGACCGTTGCTGACTCAATGATGGAAGCAGAGTACATAGCTGCTTGCGATGCCGCAAAAGAAGCTATCTGGATGAAGAAGTTCCTCACAGAACTTCAGGTGGTTCCAACCAGTGTTGGTCCAATACCTCTGTATTGCCACAACAACGGCGCTATAGCTTTAGCGAAGGAACCCAGGTCCTATCAGAAGTCCAGACACATCTTAAGGCGGTATCACCAGATCAGGGAGATCGTAGATCGCTGGGAGATCGTGGTAAAGAGAGTAGATACAGAGAATAACACTCTTGATCCATTCACAAAGGTCATTCCTCAGACGCAGTTTGAGAGGCTATTCGAGATGATAGGTCTACGATATGCCAGTACATGGCCCTAGTGCAAGTGGGAGATTGTTAGTGTTTATGCCCTAGAGGCCATTACTGTATCATACTAGTTTGTATATTACTTAATGGAAGCTTGGGATATTCACAGTTGTATTGACAGTCTTGCTAAAAATGGTAGTATGCTACTTGGTTTGTGTCTACTTTAATATGTGCATATGTTTCTTGTAACATATCGCTTATACATATTAGTAGAGCCCTTAGGATCTTTGCTTGATAACCAGCGTTGTGATGGCAGTCACACTCGTGGGGGCTGGGTAGTCTATAAGCAACATTTTATACAGGTCCCTGGTCGTAGGATTATCGAGACAGGGCATCGATACTCTGGAGTAGACTGGTGTATACGCTTCTCATCCCAGCATAGGGAGATGGTCTGTCCTACAGCCATCAGTACGTCGTACTGGAGATAGTATGCAGGTGCTCGTTAGGTTACGGGTACACCGGACAGGACTCGCCGGGAACTGCAGGTTGGATTTATACCCATCGTCAGATAGCAGTTCCCAGGTGACATGAGTACAGCTTAGTCCATCGACTTGATACTGCTACTTCGCCTCGGGTGTCTTCCCACTGTACTTAGATTACTACCCTACCACGGCTCAAAGGAGTCGTGCAAACAGGTAGTAGTTGGGTGCAGTCCCGAAGCACTTGGAGGCAGTAGCGGTTAGACATGATTCGTCTCTCCCGGTATTGGGGGTTGATATCGCGCCGTGTATGGAGAGCTATTACGCAAAGTCCCTGTCCAGGGCAAGCGAGATTTACTGGTGGCTTCCAGTAGTTTCTCAAGATGTAATGGGCTGCACTCCGACACGACTTATACCGCTATTAGAGGTCTGACGTTTACCGCCCCTAGGCCCGATATGCGATAGTCCTAGACGAACATACCGGACTGTACAGAGATTGTCATATCAGGCTCAGTAGGAGTTCGGATGGGTTTCCTCATCGGCCTTCTTATCGACTCTACCTAGGGACCGTTACGTACAGGTAGTGCTGCTTGCGGTCTGTGGTTAAACCCACTGCCAGCGTAGTGTCGAGTCTTTAGAGTCCTACACAGAGAGTTTCCCTGCTTTGGGCAAAACGATATAGAGGTCGTATGGTTTTACGACAGGGTTCGGACGCATACGTGTTTTTACGCACGTACGATGTTCGGATAGTTTTTACTAGTCGGCTTTGGTTTAAGCCAGATCTTGTATCTGATTATTGGATTTATACAGTCTAAAGTTTTTCCGTGTTTTCACGGATAAGAGGGGCATTCTCGTAATTTGTCGGGAAGCTTCTAGAAGGATGATGACTTGGAGGCTAAGGTGGCATTTGCATTTATTGGATTAATGAGTGATGTGAGTGAATCATCCATGGAGTTAATGTTGCATTAATGTTTTAAATGACTAATGAGATGAATCACTCTATGAATTAATGAAGCATGATGACACATATTTATTTGTTATTCATTTTAATAAAATCAAATGCTTCATATATTCAAATGATATCATTTATTCAAAAGAATTCTCATTCTCACCTTCTCTCTCCTCAAGCTCTCTCTCTCTCTTCAAACCCTAAAGCTAACCTCTCATGTGTTGAGATCAAGGGTTAGCAAGACTTATTAATCCATAATCCTACTCTATATCCCCTAGGTTGCTTAGATTAGCACTTTGAGAAACCTAGTTACCTCAAGTTAGACGTCAAGCTTGGAGTAGCAGCTCTCGGCTGGATCGTCTTTTACTCGAAGAGTCCATTGAGATGCCGACGTTCCATAGAGCCTACGAGGAGTGGAGGACAGCGATGAAGACCCGAAGGACAAGTAACGTGAGGTATAACTTCGAATCCGAGTAGTTAAACCTTTCGTAGTTTGCTAGTAATGGTTTAGACACGATCCGTGAGCTCAAGTCCGTGTTACGAAGCTTTGATAATTGTTTTTCATATATTCCGCCTCCCCGCAAGCTCGTGGGGTGTATGACATGGACTTACAAGAATGTAGAATACTTTGCCTCAAGGCTCCCAGGCATTTGGATGAAGGTAAAAGAAGTTGCCTTTTTGGGAATCGATAAAATGAGTAATGGTTTTATTTTTGATGAGAACAATTTTCCTCACTCAAAAAGGCGGGGTCGGCCACAATTTATGTTCACTGGGAAAAATGGGGGGGTGAGAACAAGGAAGATTGTAGTGTCCATTAGAATAAAAATCTCACAAATTATCTTAAGCTTTGACAAAAAGAATTAATGCACAATGACACCTTGCAAAAACAACTAGCCATTCTAGAACCCATGGCTACTGCTGGAGCCCCGGGTCACCACAGAAAACCCCCTCCCATCAAAATATTGTACACTCACAACAAAAGCATTTATACAAAAATCAATTTCTTTTCTAATTAAAATTTTCCATTAAAACAACAAATATCTAGATATTTTGGATGGATTTTTTCAAAGATAGATAAGTGCTAATCTAGTGATTAACTTAACATAGATACACATTAGTAGTAATTAACCCAATCTAAAACGTAATTACCACAAAAAAATGCACAAATAATGCATTAAAATAATATTTTAAGTAGGAAAAATTCTCTGTGAAACAAAACTTCCAATAGACCCCCAAAGCCCGCGCACTAGCTTCATTCTAGCTAAACTAGGTGTCGTTCATTCTATACTACAAAAAGATTGCTTCTAGGTTTTTTTTTACGGAAAATACAAGTTATTTTACCTAAAAACGGAAAATTCGCAAAACGATTTCTGAAACGTTACAATTTTCCCCCTTAAACAAATTCGGACCCCGAATTTAAAATTCATCTACGCGTACCTTTAATGAGATGAGGGAAAGAAATCTTCCATATCTCACTCGCAGCCACTCAAGTGATCACCTCACTAGACGGCTACGCCAAAGAACCCTCATTGATGGCAAGACCCTTGACCGAAGTTTCTCCACCTGCCGATCCACTAACTATCGGCTGCTGGTGAACGAAATATCGCGTCCAAGCTAAATGGTCTGTTGTTGAACCATGTGAGAAAGGTCATGAAGGTAATTAAGAATTATCGACACAAGGAATACGGGGTGAATACTCAAAAATCTGGGTGGAAGTGCCATATTATAGGCAACGGTACTAACTCGCTTCAAGGATCTCAAAAGGACCTACTATTTTGGGACTAAGCTTCCCAAAACTCAACACGCCATTCATCGGAAAAATCTGTAGGAATACATGATCTCCCACTGCGAACTCAAGTCTACGACCACCACTGTCGGCATAAGACTTCTGTCTGCACTGGGCGACTCTCATCCTGACCTGAACCAACTGGATATTCTCCGACATCTCTGGACTAGCTGGGGTCTAAAATCCTACTCTCGTGGAGTCAGTAAAACAGACTGGCGATCGACACAACTAACCACACAAGGCCAGAAAGGTCGCCAATTGGAATGTCTCCTGATAACAGCTATCGAAGGAGAACCCTATCAATGGCAAGTGAGGATCCCAACAGCCAACAACCAATTAGAACATACGGACAAGCATAACCTCCTGAGTCTATATAGTCTGCCCTGTCTAAACATCGGCCATCGGATGGAAAGCGGAGTTAAAGCTCAACCAGTACCCAAGGCTTCCTGAAGCTTCTGCCAAAATTAGCTAGCGAACGGGGTGCCCCTTTTTGGATACAACGCATGAAAGACTCTATGCAAACGCATAAACTTAACAAAGAACAACTGAGCAATCTGAGTAAAACCGGATAACAAACACCCAAATGGAGTCACACCTTGACTATACTTGGGTAGACACCATAACGAAAATTCATGGAGATCTGCTCCCATTCCCACTCTGGAACGGTTAAAGGTTGCAACTCTCCAGTCGGTCTCAGATGCTCCACCTTAGCTCGCAACAAGACTGACACCTTGAAATGAAATCCGAAATTTCACTCTTCATCCCTGCCCACCCGTAACTATCTCACAAGTCACGCTACATATTGGTGGACTCGAATGAACACAGAAAACTGACTGATGTGCCTACTCTAGGATTTCGCGTCTCTACCCATCAGTATCAGGTACACACAATGTGTACCTAAGCGTAGCACACCCTAGTCATAAATCAAGGACTCCGAATCTTTACCCGGCCGAACATGCTCAAGAATCTCAGACAACGAGCATCGGCGTGCGTGCCTTACGAAAACTATTAAGTAAAAGTTGACGGGCGCGGACATGAGCAAGTTGTCCCCTCAGTAGAAGCGAACTTAAGCTATACTCCACGATTGCACAAGAACTGTAACTCTACAGAAGACTGTCTCTGAACTGCGCACAACTGGAACAAGCTACCCTCGAGCCTACGACTCAACGCATCAGCTACTATAATCGCCTTGCCACGGGAAACAAAGGATCTCACAATCACAATCCTTCACAAGCTCTATCCAACGGCATTGTCTCAACAATCAAAACCCGCTGCAGGAAGATGTACACTAAGCTCTGGTGGTCCATGAAAATCTGACACGACTCTCCACACAAGTAGTGTCCCAAAACTTCAACGCATGACCACCGCGGCCATCTCCAGATCATGAGTGGGATATCCTGCTTGTACTTCCTCCAACTGTTGGGAAGCAAAAGCAATAACTCTAAAATACCTCATCAACGCAAAATCGAGCCCCACTCGTGAAACATGTAAACAACAAAGTCGCCCGATCCAGAAGCAAAGAAAGAACTGGTGCAGTTGTCAACCGAGTCATCAACTGCCGAAAACTCTGCACGCATGCGTCAGTCCAAGAAAAGGAACCTCCTTCTCGGTCAGTCCATTCAACAATGCAGCGATACACAAGCAATCCTGAACGAAACGGCGGTAAAAACCTGCTAAGCCCAAAAATCTGCGAACCTCTGTCCCATATATAAGTATGGGCCAAAGCTGTACGACCTCGATCTCCCTCGGGTCCATAACAATACCGTCTCTCGTAACTACAAGACCTAGGAGTCAACACAATCAAGCCTGAAAGAACACTCCGAGAATTTAGCAAACTGCTGGGGATCTCCCAATGTCTGCAAAGCAAATACTCAAGTGCTGCTCAAGTTCCTCACGACACATTGGAATAGACCAGAATGTCATCAACAACACAACAATCAACTGGTCAAGGAACGACCTGAAAAAATTTAGTTCATCACATCCACGAATGCTGCTAGGGAAATGGTGAGTCCAATGACACCACCAAAACACATATTTCCCGTAGCACGCACAAAAGCAGTCTTCGGAATGTCATCACTCCGAACCCACAACCAATGATGACCTGATCCCAAACAAACTTAGAAAATTCCTCGCACTCTGGAGCAAGTCGAACAAATCGTCAATGCGAGGTAAAGGGTACTTATCCGCACCGTAACTCGGTTCAATTGACGATCAATCAACACAAAACCTCAAACTATCGTCTTTCTCCCTGACGAACAGAATAGGAGCTCCCCAAGCGAAACACTTGGACGTACAAGTCCCCCTATCTAGCAACTCTGCAGCCGATCCATAAGCTCGCTAAGCTCCGCCGGATCATCTGGAACAAAGTCGGAAACTCCCACACGATAAGAACCCGGTCCAACAACCCACTATGGCTCCGGTATCACGAATGAAAGCCAAGAATCCTCGACATCCTCTACTCAAAAACCGACTAGCGAAAAAGGCTGAATTCAAGCTGTGATGGGCGGCACCACTGTCCCCGTGCACAACAAGAACTGACTCGCCGGGAAAACAAAACCTGACTGTTTCCTCACGGTAGTCCACAGACGCCTAGGACGTAGCTAACCAGTCCGTGCCCAGGAGAACGTCAAATCCAACATCTCTAAAAGGATCAAAGCGACGGACGAATATCTATCTCCTATCCGATTGGCACACGACTGAAATACGTGTCGCGCGACAAATGAATCGCTGACAGAAGTTAACACAACAACGGCTGATCTAGTTAACCGACTATCTTTGTCCCAAGCCTCTATTACTCCCGCGACGTGCACGAAACCTGTCATGGCTACTGAACCTCTGTCTGTGTGTTGGTACACCCGCACGAGCCCTCCTCCATCCTCGAACTCCTAAAGTTTCGGAAAGACGCTCCTGGTCAAATAGGGCTGCGTCCACTGGTGCTGTGTAAGTAACACAATGTTGTGTGCTTATCGCAAGGAATAACTAGGTAACAGGGGTGACAACCTCCTGTCGATGCGCTCGACTGGTCTCCACCAATAACCTCATCGTCTGGTGCAAGTCCTGCATCTTTGCCTCAAGCCTAGCGATACGATCTATCGAAGGCGGATCCAACTGCTCCTGTGCAACGAATGTGCCATCCTGGTTAGTCCTCGTCCCACACGAGTCAACTCTGACTTTTGCTCTAGCTGCATCACTCTGAGTCCTCATGGTCATCAGCGACAAAGGCTATAAATGAAAATAGGATTCGATATGAACACGGAAATAGAATCATAAGGATATGTATCATCAAGGAAGGAATTTCAAGCAATTTGTACTTAGGTCACTTTAGGCGGAGTACCACGTCGTGAGTATGCCGCGGACATACACACACTACGCTACCCTGCTTAAGCTACCTACTCCATCATACCAAAGTCATCTTATACTCCGAAAGGTAAAACCTAGCGCTCTGATACCAATTTTGTCATGACCCGGAAAAAGGCACGTGACGACCCTTAAACTACGCAACGTCTACAGGCGTAACGCAATTTAAGTAAGCCGAAAACCCAGCAATCTAAACAATCAAAAGTAGTAAGTGATAATAGCATTTTCAAAACTTTTGAAATCTCAAACCAAATTCTTTAAAGTCCAACTTTACTTTCTTAAAAATTTTGGCAGCATCTCCTTTGTAAAAACTAACCCCAAAAATGGGTACAACATAAATATAAAGTAAAGCATCCCCAACGGGAGCAAATCCTCGGCCAACGGCGGAAAACAACCACTACAACAGATATAAGACGCCGTAGCGAAGAAATAAAAGACGATAAAAGTAAAACTGTATAAAAGACATCCAAGTCACCAAAATATACAATATCGTCCTCACATCAAGTCTCTAAGTCATACACATGAAAGGGATAGATGGAGAGTACAGGTTACAACGAATATACAATACGCAATATCGGATAACCCTAAAACCCACCTATAACAAAACAGTACACGGTCAGCCATAGCGGTATCCGCTGCAAAAGATGATACGAAAGATGAAAAGCCTGTCGCGACTGCCCTGAGGGACTACCTACAAAACACTGTGGCACAACGGGGGTGAGTTGCCAACTCGTGAATAGTAAATAACATATGCAGGTAATTGCAAGTATGCACGTACATCGCGAATCTAATACAAAAAAAGCGGATAACAATAAATGGTCATATGTATGCAATAGTCATGAAAGGTACTCTACCAGGTACAACTAATACATGAAGCAATAATATGACAATATGTATATGCAACAGTCATGAAAGGTACTCTATCAGGTACTACTAATAAATGAAGCAATGCATATAACATAAATGAGGAGTATGGATATAAAACATGTCATTCTCACGGAATCCAAACCTCGTGAAAGGACTAAAGTCCATCAAGACAATCTAAGTCCCAAATTTCCTCAAATCAGCCACCAAATTGGCTCTCATATCCTGTAAGTCTCATATATCCTGAATGTACAATATCAAGTATATCTCATATATCCTGAACCTACAATATCAAGTAAACCTCATATATCCTGAATGTACAGTGTCAAGTAAATCTTATATATCCAATATCCAGTATCGAGTAAGTTTCATATAAAGTGAGTGTCCAACATCGACACCCAAAAACATCATGAAACAAGTGTCTAGCATCGACACATAAATACTGATCTATCAGGTGTTGTCACCACGACTGGCCCCCTGATAGGTACGTATCATACGCTATCCCGAAACTCAAGTGCCTAGCTCTGACACTCGAAATTCGACGTATCCATACGTACATGACCCCGGCCTGTATCCCCACGACACCCGTCGAGTCAAAGGTACTGTCATCGGTAGGTACTTGCCCACCTTCCAGGCTCAATCGGCATGAACCGTCGATCTTCTTGCCGAGGTGAACCGTACCGGGCCCCACCATGTACCCTCACACGGTCCACGACGCTCCTCACATGGGATATATATATATATATATATATATATATATATATATATATATATTAGAACTGATAAATCTCATGGTGACTGCTGAAATATCATATAAAGAGAAACCGAGTTTTTCAAATAATGCATAATTTCAAGAAACAACCACGGTCCTCAAATCCAGAAAACATCAAGAAATGAATAAGTATAAATGCATCAATCAATACATATATATTAGCATCCCATTCCACTAATATATATATATATGCATATATAACAGCGTCCCATTCCACTGTTATATATACTTAGGAGTAAAAATATCAGAGAACATCATATGAAATCTAGGAATGTAATATATGCAACATGAAATAGTAATATGAGAATATAAAGGAAAAACCGCTATTTAACTGCAACAAGTTAATATATATATATATATATATATATATATAATGTGGTTCCTAATTTCCCCAAATCCATACAATATCAAATAAAGGTGAACATGTAGCTATAGCCAGGTATGTGTAACCACGTCGATATAGCAAGATATGTGTATCTACCTATCAATAATGTTGTAATACCCTCCAGGTATATGTGTAAGTAGGTATGCAAGCTGTACATGTAGCTATGTCTCATGTGTGTATATACCTGTCACTAATGGTACGATACCATTTAGGTACATAGGTTACTAGCATGTAAGCATGGCAAGGTATACTACTATCATATGCGCCAACACATAAGAATCAATGACCCCACGTAAATGACAAAACAGTAGCACATAGGTAAGTGTAGCCATAACTAGGTAAGTGAGTATACATGTAAGTATGTATGCACGGTGTACATGTAACTAGCAAGGTATATGAGTGTACATGTAAGTATGTGTGCAAAGAAAGGCATATGTATAAGAATGTAAGTATACAGGTATGCTATACGTCGTATGCACGAAGGAAAATAAGGATCATGTCTCGATGTCCTTAAACAAATACAATATCACATATGTATAGGTGTTGTGCGTGTCATGGCAATTATCGACGGATTGGGTGTAGCATACAATTAGTGCTCGAGCAATATGATCCGTCAATAATAGTGTTGTGTCTCATTAATATTAAGTCCATGCATAATAGGAAATGAGATATGCAACAAAGGTACACATGCTCAATCAATATCCGTATACTTCTAACTAATAGTCATGTCATTTGATCTAGCCCAGATGCATAACGCCATGCGGGAGATCCTCCTATAGATGTTAAATCTACTCATCAACCATCCTGGCTAAGTAAAACCAACCACTTTCTTTCCCCTGTTCGCAGAGCCCGAAGTCCCCGCCTGCGATCCTAAAAGCATATAACAATATACAAGTATATATTAGCAATCGACCAATAACACGTACCAACTACGTTTGACCGACGCACCAACTCCAAACATACTCTCAAGTGCTCGTCACATGGCTAACGCACGTAACGACACTACGAAACCAACTCAAGAGCAAAAACTACACAAAGACACGAACGGCATCGGCACGACCCTAGCTAGGAACACAAAGCGACACAACTACCAAGCCTAGACCCTGATCGTACCGATCGCGCATTCAAAACACAATAATAAACGTGGAATCTAATATAAATAACGTCGCAACGTCAAAAGAAACCCTCACCTAAACTTACCGAAATCTAGTAGGCAACATATATCATTTTAGCACAAAACTACAACTTTCTTTTTACCAAACTAGAATTTACAAACATCACTAATTAGCAAGATTAAACCATACAAACCCTTACTAGAATTTTAATCTCACATAATTTGAATTAGTAAAAGTCTAGTTTGTAATTAAGCTAATTAGATAATTAGTAAAATATCATTTAAAAAATCTAGCAACTAGGTTAGGTTTTCATTTGACTAAACATCACACTTAACCGATTCACAACTAATGAAACTTAAGTTGATCCCCAAAACCCTTTTCTAGAAATTCTAAACATGAAATTAAAAGCTTTAATTAAACTTCTAACAAGCTAATTAATGTATTAAAACAACAAGTAGAGTTTAGGGTTAGGATTTATAGCTACACAAAAGATTAAAACAAATCAAGTTTGCTAGCAGGCATGTCCAAGATTGCAGTAGAGAGAATGTAGAATACTTTGCCTCAAGGCTCCCAAGCATTTGGGTGAAGGTAAAAGAAGTTGCTTTTTTGGGAATCGATGAAATGAGAAATGGTTTTATTTTTGATGAGAACAATTTTCCTCACTAAGAAAGGAGGGGTCTGCCACAATTTATGTTCACTGGGAAAAATGAGGGGGGTGAGCACAAGGAAGAATGTGGTGACCATTAGAATAAAAATCTCACAAAAGATCTTAAGGTTTGACCAAAAGAATTAATTCACAATGACACCTTGCAAAAACACCTAGCCATTCTAGAACCCATGGCTGCTGCTGGAGCCTCAGGTCACCACAGAAAACCGCCTCCCATCAAAATATTCTACACTCACAACAAAAGCATTTATACAAAAAACACCTCTTAAATCAATTTCTTTTCTAATTAAAATTTTCCATTAAAACAACAAATATCTAGATATTTTGGATGGATATTTTCAAAGATGGTTTAGTACTAATCTAGTGATTAACTTAATATAGATCCACATTAGTAGTAATTACCCAATCCAAAAAGTAATTACCACAAAAAAATGCAGAAATAAAGCATTAAAATAATATTTTAATTAGGAAAAATTCAATTTGAAACAAAACTTCCAATAGTCCCCCAAAGCCCGTGCACTAGTTTCATTCTAGCTAAACTAGGTGTCGTGCATTCTATACTGCAAAAAGATCGCTTTTAGGTTTTTTTTACGGAAAATACAATTTATTTTACCTAAAAACGGAAAATTCGCAAAACGATTTCTAAAATGTTACAGTAACGTCTACAGGCGTAACGCAATTCAAGTAAGCCGAAAACCGATCTATTTAAACCATCAAAAGTAGTAAGTGATAAAGAACAATGTTAAAACTTTTTAAAATCTCAAGTACAAATTCTTTAAAGTTCAAATTTACTTTCTTAGAAATTTTGGCAGCACCTCCTTTGTAAAAACTAGCCCTAAAAATGGGTACATATAAAGATATAAGTAAAGCATCCCTAACGGGAGCAAATCCACGCCCATAGGCGGAAACAACCACTACAACAGATATACGACGCCGTAGCGAAGAATAAAAGAGGATATAAATAATACTGCATTCAAAAAACCTCCAGAGTAACAAAATAATATACAATATCGTCCTCACAACTCGTCTCTAAGTCAATACATGAAAGTGGTAGATGGAGAGTACTAGGTACAACCAAGGATATACAATGTACAAAAACGGATAACCGCGAAACCCACCTATAGGAAAACTGCTCACAGTCGGCCGAAGCGGTATCCGCTACAAAAGATGATACGGTATGAAGAAGCCCTGCCGTGACTGCCCTGAGGGACTACCTGCAAAACATTGTGGCACAACAGGGGTGAGTTGCCAGCTCATGAATAGTAAATAACATATGCAGGTAATCGCAAATATGCACGTACTGCGACAATCTATCACATGCAAGCTGATAGTAATAAATGGCAATATGTATATGCAATAGTCATGAAAGGTACTCTATCAGGTACTACTAATACATGAAACAATGCATATCAAGTAAATGCTAAGTATGGAATAAAATATGTCATCCTTATGAAATCCTCATATCCCGTAAGTCTCATGGAACCTAAGTGTCTAACATCGACACCCGAAAACATCATGAAAACTAGTGTCTAATATCGACACATAAATACATACGTTCCTCGAATCCTAAGTGTCAAACACCGACACTTGTGATCAACGTATCGGTTTATACGTTCCTCGAATCCTAAGTGTCAAACACCAACACTTATGATCCACGTATCTGTTTAGACGTTCCTCGAATCCTAAGTGTCAAATACCGACAGTTGTGATCAACGTATCGGTTTATACGTTCCTCGAATCCTAAGTGTCAAACACCGACACTTGTGATCCACGTATCGGTTTAAAACAAATCTCAGAATGGACGCATACAAATATCAAGTAAGGAATAAGAATACTTGCATAAATCATTATGACGATCTATATAATATATATATACATATATATCAGCGTCCCATACCACTGGTATATATACACATATATATCAGCGTCCTATACCATTGGTATGTATATACATATATAACATCATCCCATACCACTGATATATATCATCAGGAGTAAAACATCCAGAAAACATCATATGAAATCCATATCTAAATGCGTAAATCCATGAAATATAATATATGCAACATGAAACAGTAATATGAGCATATAAAGGAAAAACCGCTATTTAACTGCAACAAGTTGTTAAATATATCATGCGGTTCTAATTTCTCCAAAGTCCATACAACTTTATATAAAGGTGAACATGTAGCTATAGCAAAGTATGCGTAACCATGTCGGTATAGCAATATATGAGTATCTACCTATCAATAATGATGTAATACCATCTAGGTATATGTGTAGCTATATCAAGGTATATGGGTGTACATGTAAGTATGTAGGAATGATTTACGTGTAGCTGTAGCCAGGTAAGTGGGTGCACATGTAATAATGATGCAATACCCTCCAGGTATATGTGTAACTGTAGCATAGCAAAGTATGTGTATATATATATACATGTCAATAATGATGCAATACCCTCCAGGTATATGTGAAATCATGTAGGCATAGTATGGCATATGTGTGAGCATGTAGGTATACAGGTATGATATACGTCATATGCACAATGAAAATAAGGATCATGTCTCAAGTCCCTAGACAATACAATATCATGTATGTAGGTGTGTTTTACGTGTCATGGCAATTATCGACGGAGTGTGTGGCATAAAATTGTGCTCGTGCAACATGAACCGTCAATAATAGTGCAGTGTCCAATGGGTACATGTCCAAGCACTACAAGTAATCATATGCATTGAAGTTTATGCAAAATCTCTATATGCGCAATATACTTATAATAAATAATCATATCATTGAATCTAGCCCTGACGCATAACGCCATGCGGGCGATTCCCCTGTAGATGTTAAATCTACTCACAGATGACCTCGAGCTAAGTAAATCCGACCACCTGCTTCACTTTCTTCGCAGATTCCGAAGTCCCTGCTCGCAATCCTAAAATTTCACAAACACAACACATAAGGTTAAATATCCTGCTCCGACACAATGACAATGAAACGCAAGGATAACACCCACAAGATAAACACACTGTGCACTCAGTGCACAAAACGCGTACGATATCGGCACAACCCTAGATAGGAATTCAAAACGAGATAATCACCAAGCCTAGATCCTGATCATACAGATCGCGCATTCACAACACAACATATACCGTGGAATCTAATATATGTAACATCGCAACGCCAACGGAAACCCATGCCTAATTTTTCCGAAAACCTAGTAAGCATACTTTAATCATTTTATCTTAAATCTACAAGTTAACACAATTCTAGCGATCACAAATATCGCATAATAGCTTGATTAAACCACACAAACCTTTACTACAATTTTAGTCTCACACAAAAGAGATTTAGTAAAAGTTTAGTTTGCAATTAAGCTAATTAGACGATAGGAAAAAAAATAACAATTAAAATTCTCGCAACTAGGTTATGTTTTCCTATTCTAAAGAGCACACTTAATCATTACAACTAATCAAAACTCTAACTTGAACTTCAAAATCCATATCTTGAATTTCTAAACAAGCAATTAAAAGCTTTAATTAAGCATCTTATATGCTAGCTTAATGAATTAAAACAACAAATTGAGTTTAGGGTTAGGTTTTTATACCTCCACAAAAGTTCCACAATCAAGCAACTAGATAAAAAAATTACCCCAAAAAAAGCTATCTTTCATGAAT
This sequence comes from Agapanthus africanus, assembly GCA_030015575.1. Lineage (NCBI taxonomy): Eukaryota > Viridiplantae > Streptophyta > Magnoliopsida > Asparagales > Amaryllidaceae > Agapanthus > Agapanthus africanus. The sequence continues at coordinate 455,600,123 of JASDDO010000014.1, read as the reverse complement.
ATCTAAGCTTGCATAGGGTTGAAGAAAGATGGGCATGGATTTATATTTGAGTTTGTGTGATTATTTGGGGGATTTTGATGATTTATTTTAGCATGAAGATGTGCAAAGGAGGTGAAGAAGAAGATGGGGCAGCAAGGGGGGAAGTTTGGCCAAGGGGGTTTATGTGAGGAGGTTAGGAATTTGTGTGGAAAATTCTAGTCCAAAACATCAATAAATGCTCATTTATTAAATGCCACCTCTTAATCCTTTTCATTCTTTATTTAAAATTTTCCTTTAATTCAACAAATATCTAGATATTTTGGAGAGATATTTTGCATGGATGGTTTAGTGATTAATCTTGTGATTAAGTTAGCATAGATTTAAATTAGCATAATTAACCCAATCAAAATTATAATTACCACTAATTAAGTGCATAATAAAAAATCTTATAATAATATTTAAATTGCGGAAAAATATTAAAGTGAACCAAAATTTTCAAGTGACAACTAAAAACCGCAAACTAGCAATTTCCTAGTTAAACTAGGTGCAGTTAAGACAATACTGAAAAAAGATCACTTCATGGTTTTTATGGAAAACACGGCTTATTTTACCTATTAACGGAAAATTTGCCTAAACGATTTCTAAAACGTTACAATCTTCCCCCCTTAAAGAAATTTGGTACCCGAATTTAAAATTCTTACTATACGTACCTTCAAAAAGATGAGGGCAAATCATCCACATCTCGCTCGTAGCCTCCCAAGTGATCTCCTCACTAGACGGGCTACGCCAAAGAAAACCTCCACAAATGGCTTGACCTTTGACCGAAGTTTCTCTTCCTGCCGATCTACTATCACTATCGGCTGCTGGTGAACGAAAAATCGCGTCCCAATTGAATGGTCTGGTGCTGAATCATGTGAGAAAGGTCATGAAGGTATTTGCGAAGTATTGACACATGGAATACAGGGTGAATACTCAAAAATCTGGGCGGAAGTGCCAACGATAGGCAACGGTACTAACTCGCTTCAAGGATCTCAAAAGGACCTACAATTTTATGACTATGCTTCCCAAAACTCAACACGCCATTTCATCGGAAAAATCCGTAGTGTTACATGATCTCCCACTGCGAACTCAAGTCTGCGACAACGATGGTCAGCATATGACTTCCGTCTGCACTGGGCTTCTCTCATCCTGACCTGAATCAACTGGATCTTCTCTGTAGTCTCATGACTAGCTGGGGTCTAAAAATCCTACTCACGTGGAGTCAGTAAAACAGACTGGCGATCGACACAACCTACCAAACAAGGCCTAAAAGTTGCCATCTAAAATGTCTCCTGATAACAGTTATTGTAGGAGAACCCTATCAATGGCAAGTGACGATCCCAACTGCCAACAATCAATTAGTACGTACGCATAAGCATATCTTCTAGAGTCTGTATAGTCCGCTCTAACTAACCATCGGCTTGCGGATGGAAAGCAGAGCTAAAGCTCAACCAGTACCCAAGGATTCCTAAAGCTTCTGCCAAAGACGACAAGTGAACTGGATGCCTCTATTGGATACAACGCATGAAGGAACTCCGTGCAAACGCACAAACTTATAGAAGAAAAACTGAGCATACTGAGCATAACCGGAGAACAATCACCAAAATGGAGTCACACCCTGTTTAGACCTGAGTAGACACCACAACGAAATTCATGGAGATCCGCTCCCATTCCCACTCCGGAATTGTTAAAAGTTGCAACTCTTTTGCCGGCCTCAAATGCTCAACCTTAGCTCGCTGACAAGTCAAGCACTTCAAAACGAAATCTGAAACCTCACTCTTCATCCCTGCCCACCCGTAACTAACTCTCAAGTCACGTTACATCTTGGGGGCACTTGGGTGAACACTGAAAGCTGACTGATGTGCCTGCTCTAGGATCTCGCATCTCTACCCATCAGTATCTGGTATACACAAGTGAGTCCCGCAACGTAGTACATCCTGGTCATCAATCAGAACTCTGAATCTTTACCCTGCAGAACATGCTCAAGAATCTCAAACAAACGAGCATCGGTGGGCTGTGCCTCATGAAAACGATTAAGTAAAAGTAGACGAGCGCGGGCATGAGCAAGATGTCCACTCAGTAGAGGCGAACCAAACTGTACTCATCTGTCGCACAAGAACTGTAAATCTGCAGAAGACTGTCTCTGAACTGCGATCATCTAGGACAAGCTAACCCCCGGGCCTACGACTCAAAGCATCAGCTACCACAATCGCCTTGCCCCGGGCGATAAAGGATCTCAAAATCACAATCCTTCACAAGCTCCATCCAACGGCGCTGTCTCAACATCAGATCCCGCTGCAGGAAGATGTATACTAAGCTATGGTGGTCCGTGAAAATCTGACACGACTCTCCATACAAGTAGTGCCCCTAAATCTTCAATGCAAAACCACTGCGGAAATCTCCAGATCATGAGTGGGATAATCCTGCTCATACTTCCTCCAACTGTCGGGAAGCATAAGTGATAACTCTATAGTGCTACATCAGTACACAATCGAGCCCCACTCACGAAACATCACAGTGAACAACAAAGTCTCCCGATCCAGAAAGCAAAGATTGAACGGGTGCAGTCATCCACCGAGTCTTCAACTACTGAAAACTCAGCTCGCATGCCACAGTCTAAGAAACAGAACCGCCTTTCCTGGTCAGTCCGGTCAACGGTGCAGCGATACACAAGAAATCATGCACGAAACGGCGGTAAAAACCGGCTAAGCCCAGAAAGCTGCGGACCTCAGTCACTGATACAGGTTTAGGCCAAAGCTGTACGTCCTCAATCTTCCTCGGGTCTATATGAATACCGTCTTCCGTAACCACATAACCTACGAAGTCAACACTATCAAGCCTGAAGGAACATTCTGAGAATTTAGCAAACCGCTGGTGCTCTCCAAATGTATCAAGTGCTGCTCAGGTTCCTCACGACTCTTGCAATAGACCAGAATGTCATCAATAACACAAAAATATCTGGTCGAGGAACAGCCTGCCTGAAGAAATCTTATTCATCACATCCAAGAATGTTGCTAGGGCATTGGTGAGTCCAACGACACCACCAAAAACTCATAAAGCCCGTAACGCGCAGAAAAGCAGTCTTCAGAATGTCATCACTCAGAACCCGCAACCAATGATGACCTGATCCCAAATCAAACTTAGAAAAATGTCTCGCACCCTGGAGCTGATCAAAGAAATCGTTAATACGAGGTAAAGGATGCCTAATCCGCACCGTGACTCGGTTCAATTGACGAAAATCAATACACAACCTCAAACTGCCATCCTTCTTCATGACGAACAGAATAAGAGCTCCCAAAGCGAAACACTTGGACGTACAAGTCCCCCTATCTAGCAGCTCTGCAGCTGATCCTTAAGCTCCCTAAGCTCTGCCGGCTCATCTGGAACAACGTCGGAAAACTATCGCACAAAACGGTACCCGGTCCAACGAATCTACTGTGGCTCCGGTATCACGAATGGAAGCCAAGAATCCTTGACATCTTCTTCAAAAGCCGACTAGCGTAAAAGGCTGAATTCAAGCTGTGAGGGGCGGCACCACTGTCCCCCTGCACAACAAGAACTGACTCGCCGGGAAAACAAAACCTGACTGTTTTCTCGCGGCAGTCCACAGACGCATAGCACGTAGCTAACTAGTCCATGCCCAGGAGAACGTCAAAGCCCAACATCTCTAGAAGGATCAAATCGACGTACGAATCTCTATCTCCTATCCGATTGGCACACGACCGAAACACGTGTCGCGGAACAAAAGAATCGCTGACCTTAATTAACACAACAAACAACTGATCTAGCTAACATGACTCTGGCCCAACCACGGCATGAAGTGTGTAGAACAACGAGTGCATTGATCCCGAACTAAACAAACACGTGCATCAAAAGACATACGAATTAAGAATACCTGAAAACTCTGCATTGGACGCCCACGCGTCCCGATGAGTAGAAGCAAACGCTCATGCCTGCCCTCTACCCGCAACTGGCTGAACTCTTCCTCTACCAACCTGTCCCCTCTGAACGAACCCTCCGCGACCATGACCTCTCTGAACATAAGTCTGACGCAGTGCCAAGGATCAATTCCTGACGAGGTGATGAAGGCTCCCGCATGGAAAACATCCATTCGATGAGTGCTGACCCTCCTGGGGATAAGAGCTAAACAACTGTCCTCGTCCCAAGCCTCTTCTACTCCCGCGACGTGCACGAAACCTGTTACGGCGACTAAACCTCTGTCTCTGAGCTGGTACACCTGCATGAGCCCTCCTTTGTCCTCGAACTCCCAAAGTCTTGGAAAGACACTCCTCATCTAATAGGGCTGCATCCACTGGTGCTGTATACGTAATACAATGCTGTGTGCTGATAGCAATGAATAACTGGGTAACAGGAGTGGCAACCTCCTGTCGCTGCGCTCGACTGGCCTCAACCAACGATTACATCATCTGGCGCAAATCCTGCATTTCTGCCTCAAGCCTAGCGATGCGATCTATCGAAGGCGGATCAATCTGCTCCTGTACAGCGAGCGTACCGTCCTGGTCAATCCTCATCCCAAACGAGTCAACTCTGACCTCGGCTCTCGCTGCATCTTTCTGAATCCTCATAGTCATCGGCGGCATAAGGCTGTAAATGGAAAAAATATTCGATATGAACACGGAAATTGAATCACAAGGATATGTAAAATCACGGAAGGAATTTCAAGCAATTAGTACTAAGGTCACTTTATGCGGAGTACCGAGTCATAAGTATGCCGCGGACATACACACGCTACATCACTCTGCTTAAGCTACCTACTCCATCATACCAAGGTCATCCTACACTCCGAAAGGTAAAACCCAGCGCTCTGATACCAACATTGCCACGACCCGAAATTTGGAACGTGACGGCCCTTAAACTACGTAACGTCTACAGGCGTAACGCGATTCAAGTAATCTGAAAACCCAGCAATCTAAGCCATCAAAAGTAGTAAGTGATAAGAACAATGTTAAAACTTTTAAAAATCTCAAGTACAAATTCTTTAATGTCCAAATTTACTTTCTTAAAAATTTTGGGAGCACCTCCTTTGTAAAAACTAGCCCCAAAAATGGGTACATACAAAGATATAAGTAAAGCATCCCCAAAGGGAGCAAATCGACGCCCATAGGCGGAAACAACCACCACAACAGATATACGACGCCGTAAAGAAAAATAAAATACGATATAAATAAAACTGCATAAAAAGACCTCCAGAGTCACAAAATAATATACAATATCGTACTCACAACTCGTCTCTAAGTCAATACATGAAAGTGGAAGATGAAGAGTACAAGGTACAACCATGGATATACAATGTAAAAAACGGATAACCGTGAAACCCACCTATAGAAAAACTGCTCATAGTCAGCCGAAGCGGTATCCGCTGCAAAAGATGATACGATAGGAAGAAGCCCTGCCGCGACTGCCCTGAGAGACTGCCTGCAAAACACTGTGGCACAACGAGGGTGAGTTGCCAACTCGAGAATACTAAATAACATATGCAGGTAATCGGAAGTATGCACGTACTGTGATAATCTATCACATGCAAGCCGATAGTAATAAATGGCAATATGTATATGCAACAGTCATGAAAGGTGCTCTATCAGGTACTATTAATACATGCAACAATGCATATCAAGTAAATGCTGAGTATGGAATAAAATATGTCATCCTCATGAAATCCTCTATTCCTGTAAGTCTCATGGAACCTGAGTGTCTAACATCGACACCCGAAAACATCATGAAAACTAGTGTCTAGCATCGACACATAAATACATACGTTCCTCGAATCCTAAGTGTCAAACACCGACACTTGTGATCCACGTATCGGTTTATACGTTCCTCGAATCCTAAGTGTCAAATACCGACACTTATGATCCACGTATCGGTTTATACATTCCTCGAATCCTAAGTGTCAAACACTGACACTTATGATCCACGTATCGGTTTATACGTTCCTCGAATCCTAAGTGTCAAATGCCGACACTTGTGATCCACATATCAGTTTAAAACAAATCTCAGAGTGGATGCATCCAAATATCAAGTAATGAACAAGAATACTTGCACAAATCATTATGATGATATATATAATATATATATACATATATATCAGCGTCCCATACCACTGGTATATATACTATATAACAGCGTCCCATACAACTGATATATATCATCAGGAGTAAAACATCCAGAAAACATCATATGAAATCCATATCTAAATGCGTAAATCCATGAAATATATAATATGCAACATGGAACAGTAATATGAGCATATAAAAGAAAAACCTCTATTTAACTACAACAAGTTATTAAATATATCACGCGGTTCCTAATTTCTCCAAAGTCCATACAACATCATATAAATGTGAACATGTAGCTATAGTAAGGTATGCGTAACCATGTCGATATAGCAAGATATGTGTATCTACCTATCAATAATGATTTAATACCCTCCAGGTATATGTGTAGCTATATCAAGGTATATGGGTGTACATGTAAGTATGTAAGTATGATGTACGTGTAGCTGTAGCAAGGTAAGTGGGTGTACATGTAATAATGATGCCATACCCTCCAGGTATATGTGTAACTGTAGCATAGCAAAGTATGTGTATATATACATGTCAATAATGATGCAATACTCTCCAGGTATATGTGTAATCATGTAGGCATAGTATGGCAAATGTGTAAGCATATAGGTATACTGGTATGCTATATGTCATATGCACAATGAAAATAAGGATCATGTCTCAAGTCCCTAGCCAATACAATATCACGTATGTAGATGTGTTGTGCGTGTCATGGAAATTATCGACGGAGTGTGTGGCATACAATTGTTCTCGTGCAACATGAACCGTCAATAATAGTGTAGTGTCCAATGGGTACATGTCCAAGCACTACAAGTAATGATATGCATTGAAGTTTAAGCAAAATCTCTATATGCGCAATATACTTATATTAAATAATCATATCATTTAATCAAGCCCTGACGCATAACACCATGCGGGCGATTCCCCTGTAGATGTTAAATCTACTCACAGATGACCTCGAGCTAAGTAAATCCGACCACCTTCTTCCCTTTCTTCGCAGCTTCCGAAGTCCCTGCCCGCGATCCTAAAATTTCACAAACACAACACATAAGGTTAAATATCCTGCGCCGACATAAAGACAACGAAACGCAAGGATAACGTCCACAAGATAAACACACTGTGCACTCAGTGTACAAAACACGTACGATATCGGCACAACCCTAGCTAAGAACTCAAAACGACATAATCACCAAGCCTAGACCCTGATCGTACCGATCGCACATTCACAACACAATATATATCGTCGAATCTTATATATAACATCGCAACGTCAACGGAAACCCATGCCTAATTTATCCGAAAACCTAGTAAGCATATTTTAATCATTTTAGCTCAAATCTACAAGTTAACACAATTCTAGCGATCACAAATATCGCAAAATAGCTTGATTAAACCACACAAACCTTTACTACAATTTTAGTCTCACCCAAAAGAGATTTAGTAAAAGTTTAGTTTGCAATTAAGCTAATTAGACGATAGGAAAACAAATAACAATTAAAATTCTCACAACTAGGCTATGTTTTCCTAGTCTAAACAACACACTTAATCATTACAACTAATCAAAACCCTAACTTGATGTTCAAAAACCATATCTTAAATTTCTAAACATGCAATTAAAAGCTTTATTAAGAATCTAATTTGCTAGCTTAACGAATTAAAACAACAAATTGAGTTTAGGGTTAGGTTTTTATACCTCCACAAAAGATCCACAATCAAGCAACTAGATCAACAAAATGACCCTAAAAAAAGCTATCTTTTATGAAGATCTAAGCTTGCATAGGGTTGAAGAAAGATGGGTATGGATTTATATTTGAGTTTGTGGGATTATTTGGGGTTTTTTGATGATTTAGTTTAGCATGAAGATGTGCAACTGAGGTGAAGAAGAAGATAGGGCAGCAAGGGGGGAAGTTCGGCCAAGGGGGTTTAAGTGAGGAGGTTAGGAATTTGTGTGGAAAATTCTAGTCCAAAACATCAATAAATGCTCATTTATTAAATGCCAGCTCTTAATCCTTTTCATTCTTTATTTAAAATTTTCCTTTAATTCAACAAATATCTAGATATTTTGGAGAGATATTTTGCATGGATGGTTTAGTGATTAATCTTGTGATTAAGTTAGCATAGATTTAGATTAGCATAATTTACCCAATAAAAATTGTAATTACCACTAATTAAGTGCATAATAAAAAAGATTATAATAATATTTTAATTAAGGAAAAATATTAAAGTGAACCAAAATTTTCAAGTGACAGCTAAAAACCTTAAACTAGCAATTTCCTAGTTAAACTACCTGCAGTTAAGTCAATACTGAAAAAAGATCACTTCAAGGTTTTTACGGAAAACACGGCTTATTTTACCTATTAACAGAAAATTTGCCTAAACGATTTCTAAAACGTTACACTTAAAAACCTTAACTTTGTAATTGGAACTCCGACCAAACGACTCGCAATTCCGCTCCATAAGGCACCTTATCCTACCACGATAGCAGTGGATCCTAATCGTGACCGGTTGCGAGTGGTTTGCCGAAGGGTAAGGTCAAGAGACAACAACGGAAGAACAATGGACAAGAAATACGGATTTAGCACACAATCGCAAATACCGTACTTCAATTTCCCTAATCCACGTTATTGCATATTGCCTTTGTTAGGTTTACCTAGCACCTAATGAAGGGTTTGGAAGCATCACATGTCTCAAAATTAAATTTTTTAAGGTGCTAAGTGAACATACAAAGAATCATCACTAGAAAATTAGGGTTTCTTAAACTAGACAACAACACAAGTAGAAAAGGTTAGGGTTTTGAGAGTACAACCTTTGTAGCTCTCTACGCTAGACTCCTTAGCTACTTGAGGGTTGTAAAAGGTCCGCTTGAACTCCTCTAGGTCCACGATGATCCACCCGGAGTCCGCTTTGTCCAAGCTTGCAACTTCACAAGATCAAGAGAAGAAAATGAAAGCTAACACTCTTCACAAGTAGGCAAGACTAGTGTAGAATGGTGTTGTGGTTGGTTTTCTCACTTCAAAATCCTAACTTGATGAGTGTTTTGCTCACTTGAGAAATCTAGAGAGCAAAAGAGCAAGGAGGATGAAGATGATGGCTTTTGAAATATCAAGAGAATGATAATTGTGTTATGAAAAATAGAAAATATAAGTATATATATTTTCTACTCTTCATCTCAAAACATGGTTACAATATATGGATATTATTGTACTTGAGTTAAAACACAAAAGGAAGATTAACACATGGTTAAAAAGTAGGTGAACATAGTTAGTTCAAAGAAGAGTGTAGAAGATAATCATGTATTAACCTTTTTCTTTTCTTTTGTTTTAAAACAAATACAATATATATCCATATATATAATTATAAGGTGTGAGTCTTATATTGCCATCATCTCCTATATATACAACCATGATAACCTTTATGTATGCATGTATGTGTGCATGCACATCCTATGTGCATGAATGAGAATGAATGAGAATGAGTGCATACATGCATGCATAAAGACAAGAAAGGATTTCAAGTGAGAAACTAATGGTTAAATGATAAATCAACACTTGATTTATCAACCCGGTCATATCACATACGACCCGACCAAAAGCAAGCCTCTCGATTAATATACGGTATCTCATACGCGCATTTTAACCGGGCCCACGCACATATCGTATATGCGCACCACAACATTTCCCCTGGACTAGGTAACTCCTTTGTGGGACTCTAAGACTCGTCAATACGCCAGCAGTGGGTGATGATCATATCAAGCACCCCCAAGCTGTAAGCGGTCAGCTAAATGTAACGGCCACCCGGGTATTGAGCGATCAGAAGAAAACAAGCGAACCTGTTACAACTCCCGTCGAGCCAACCGGAAACACTACCGTACAGTCTGGTCTCTTCATCGGATATGCTACATATCGAGCCTAGGGATGTAACGTCGACCCCAATAAATCAATAAGTCGTGCCGATGAAAGGTCTATAACAGATCGAGAAACTACTGATAACACTTATCAACAAATCTCAACAGCCTTGGCCAGGGACTTACTGATATAGCCAGTCGAGCACAGCACAGCATCAACTCCCAATACCGGGAGAGACGAAACCCCTCCTATCGCCCATAGCCTTCGTGTGTCTCGGGACTGTACCCAACGGCCACCTGTTTGCACGACTCAATAGAGCCGTGGTAGGGTGGTAATCAAAGTACAGTGGGAGAACACACAAGACTCTATGACGATCTCGGGTCTACAGACTAACCTGCACCAGTGTCACCTGAGAACTGCTATCCGACGATAGATATAATTCCATATAGGAGTTCTCGGCGAGTCCGTCCAGTGTACCCAGTCACCACAGAGCACCCGTATACGATCTCGATGTCAAACATCGATGAATGTAGGAACATCCATCGCCCATCATATGGGTCTAGTATCATATACGCTAGTCTACTCTGGTATATCGATGCCCCATCTTGATACACCTGCGACTAGGGACATTCCAGGATATGCTTATAAACTACAGATGTCCCACTAGTATGATCTGCATCAAAATCACAGTAGTCAAGCCAAAATCCTCAGGGCTTTATCAACATGTATGAATGAATAAAAGCATGGTCAAATCAACATGTCAGATAAAGAAGAACCAGATAGCATATTATCATGTCGAGCAAGAATGTACACTGAATATATATATATATATATATATATATATATATATATATACATATATAAATACATCCACTATCACATAATGGCCTCTAGGGCATACATATATCCAACAATCTCCTACTTGCACTAAGGCCAGTTATTGGCGCATCTCATACCCAACATCTCAAAAAGTCGCTCATGTTGCGGCTTAGGGAGGGCCTTGGTGAGTGGATCCGCGGCGTTATTCTTTGTGTCTACTCTCTTAATCTCGATCTCGCGGCGATCTACTATCTCCCGGATCAAATGAAAGCGCCTCAGGATGTGTCTGGATCGCTGATGGGACCTGGGCTCCTTGGGTAACGCCATAGCCCCATTATTATCACAATACAATGGTATTGGATCAATAATGGTTGCAACTACTCCTAGCTCCGAGACGAACTTCCTCATCCAGACGGCTTCCTTGGCGGCATCATTCGCAGCAATGTACTCAGCTTCCATCGTAGAGTCTGCAACGGTATCCTGTTTGGAACTATTCCAACTTACCGCCCCTCCATTGAGGGTAAATACAAACCCAGAGATAGATTTGCTGTCGTCCTTATCGTTCTGTAAGCTCGAATCGGTAAAGGCCTCCATTTGGAGATATCCATTGCCATACACCAAGAACAATTCTTTAGTCCTTCGCAAGTACTTAAGAATGTTCTTCACAGCTATCCAGTGATTCTTCCCTGGGTTGGATTGATACCTGCTTACAACACTAAGTGCATAAGCTACATCTGGGCGTGTACATAACATCGCATATATTATAGATCCTACTGCCGAAGCATAGGGTATAATGCTCATGCGAGCTCTCTCTTCATCGGTCTTTGGGCAAGATTCCTTGGAGAGTGTGACCCCATGGCAAGCGGGTAAGGCACCCCGCTAGGAGTCTTCCATACTAAACCTTTTTAGGATGGTGCTAATGTACCTGGTTTCGGACAATCCCAACAATCTCTTGGATCTATCCCTATAGATCCTAATGCCCAGGATGTATGTGGCATCACCCAGGTCCTTCATGGAGAACCTTAGTGATAAGAAAGATTTGACCGACTATAGCATAGGAATGTCATTTCCTATCAGAAGAATGCCATCCACGTACAATACGAGGAATGTGACAGCTCTCCCTACAGCCTTCTTATAAACACAAGATTCATCTGGATTTTTGATGAAATCAAACTCTTTGATAACATCATCGAAACAGATGTTCCAACTCCGTGATGCCTGCTTTAACCCATATATGGATTTAAGCAATCTACATGCTTTCCCGCTGCTCCCACTGTCACTGAAGCCCTCCGGCTGATCCATATAAACGCATTCTTCTAAATCTCCATTTAGAAATGTCATTTTAACGTCCATCTGCCAGATTTCATAGTCGTAGTGAGCAACAATAGCAAGTAGGATCCGAATGGATTTAAGCATGGCTACGGGCGAAAAAGTCTCGTCATAGTCCAAACCAGGTCTTTGACGAAAATCTTTCGCCACAAGCCTTGCCTTATAGGTCTCTACTTGCCCATCTACACCAATCTTTCTTTTAAAGATATATTTGCACCCTACAGGTTTTACCCCAGGGGGTACAACGTCCAAAGTCCAAACTTTGTTGGTGTACATAGACTCCATTTCGGATCTCATGGCATCTGTTCACACCATAATATTGTATTTTATATTCCCTATTCTTATGCATTTTACAATGAAAACAGGTGCTTTTGACGCATGTCTGCTACATGTTACAGGTTACAGGTTCTTGGACAGAAAACAGTGAAAACGATGTAAAGACGATGAAAAAGTGGACTTTGACCAACAAATAGAAGACTCTTGATCAAGCCTACATCGAAGGACAGTTCACAAAGTACAAGGCAATGCAAGGTCCAAGAATACAAAGCGAACGGATAAAAGTCCACCACAATGTTCACTGGAGATCTGGAACCAACGTAGAAGTCCAATTTATAAAAGAACCAAATAATATTAAAGCCCAGAAAGCCCAAAACAAAACCTGAAAAATTCAGCATTCAAGCCGACTATTGGGCCGCGGAACCGCGACCCAAGCCCATCCATGCCGCGGTTCCGCGGCCAGAAGAAGACAAAAGAAAAATTTAATTTTACCAAAACGTCAATGCGGCTCTGAAAAGATTTTATAGGGCTATATTTGTAATTTTAGACATGCGGATCAAAATGTAACCTAGGGTTTCCTATTCTCTATAAATAGGAACTCTAATCATTGTAATTTTTTTATGCCTCCCTATGCCTCCTTTTAATAATAAATTTTAGAATTCTTTATGGAGAACATCGGTGTTTCTTTTCAATTCATGAATTCAGATCTGACAACCCTGTATTGATGATTAGAGAGATGCATCTGTAAGTAGATTTAATTCCTTGCCCTAGTTTAGATTTCAATTCCTGCCCTAGGTAATTTTTATTCTCTGCCCTAGATAAATGTATTTCAATTCTCTAATGAATGAGTAGTCTCCTCGCTTGTTAGGATTAGATCTGGGGAAGGTTTGAGAGACGAAGATCTCTCATCCCCTTTCTTGCCCGTCATATATTTTTATAGGGCTCCATGCATACCTTCTTATTCCGCTCCCTACGGCACCCTATCCCTCGAGGTAGCGGTGATATCTAGTATAAAGGCCCGGATTTTATGGTTTTCCATGGAGGTTAGGGTAAAGATTAAGAAAGGAAGGACAAGGATCTAGAGGAAGAACAATCTTCCCAATCATCCTAATCCCTTTTATTAATATTTACCATAAAACCTAATTAGATCTTCATATGGGTATAGAAAGCGGTGAGATTTATTGACTTTCGAAACTTAACCTAGAACTAACCCTAGCAAGAGTTAGATCTAGAATAATTCAGTTTTTAGATTTAATCAATAAGCAATCCGAACACCCTTCGGAATTAACTCGTTAGAGCGATTAGGAAATTCACAGCATCCCAGTGGACCGACCCGTACTCACCGGCTAGCTACCAAGCGACGCCGTTCTTGATTGCGGTAATAGATAGTTTTTGAGATCAATCAAATGGCGCCGTTGCCGGGGATGGCGTAGAACTTTCCTTTTTGCAATTTCGGGTTAATCAAAATTAAAAAAATCATAAAAATCTGAAAAATCCAAAAATTATAAAAATATATCAATTGTTATTTTTGGAAAGGATACTTTGTTGTTTGAATCTTGCAGATACAATCGAGACGGATCTGGAGAATTCCAGAAACCAAAACAGAAATCAAAAGATCAGAACAGAGGGGGATTTTCAAAACAGAGAGGCAGAAAAATTTTGGAGCACTAAATCCACCACCACGCCGCGTTTCCGCGGCCAAAACCTGCCTTAGGCCGCGGAACCGCGGCCTCCTTGTTGAGTCTTCGCACGGAAATTTTTTTGGGGAACCTAGCCTCTGAAATAACCGCGGAAACACGGTCTGAAGGGCCATAGTGCGGCGGAAACGCGGTGGGCCTGTTGCCTCTTCGTGTGAAATTTGCACTGTGTTCGTTTTCTGTCTCTCTCCTCTGCAAAAATTTCAATATATCTTCTGAAAAATTTCTGCAGGATTATGTGCGATTTAAAAATATATTCCCTTCCATATAACAATCTTGTGCAGGATTTGTGCGCCTCGTTTAAACTAGAAATTGATTGCAAGTAATCTTTTTTGTTGCATATCTTTTCTCAAATATCTTTTTGCAACAATTTTTTCCAAATAAAGATTCTTGTGATATGTTTAAAATAATAACTGATTGCAAGTAATATTTTTTTGGTTGCATATCTTTAATTCAAAATCTTTTTGCAACAATTTTCAAATAAAGAAAAAAAAGTAAAAGGAAAATTAGTATTAGAAAACTTGCAATCTTTTGCCGCAAATAAATCCTTGCACCGACCAACCTTCTTTCTTTCACCCTTTCTTCTAACATGGGTACCCCGCATAATAAATCACTTGCCGAACTTTGGTATCCCGAACCTAATTTTGCGTCGTTCGGCAATTTGTTCTGTCAATTTAAAGACGACCCTTCCTTGCCTGAAATATCGTTGAACGATCAAATAGAGGCGTTTACGAGAAACAATTTGACTTTTCAACCCATTTTGTGTCAACCAAGTAACCTTTACCACCTCCATATGTTGATACCACTTTTTCAAGTCCTTCTGTCACTTCTAGGCCGATGTCCATTGCTGAGCATATTTCTCAGTCTCGCAACAGATCTTTCAGCCCTCTCCACACATCTAGTTATAGGGATCCACACGACTATTCACCTTTTTATCCACATGTTGACCCTACACCTGCCCAACCACCCACTTCCTACCAGTCCTACCCGACCTTCCCTCCTTCACTAGACACTACTTCTACACAGCCTTTTGGGAGTTTCACATATCCAAACAATTTCGAATCTTTTGCCGAAATCCCCTTACCACCAAAGTCTAGTTTGGAAGAGGTGTTGGAGGCGTATATCGTAGCAACAAAAAAAATGGTTTGGAATGTGGAAGCGTCCGTGGCCGCCCTTATGCAACCTGCTGAACCGGTAGCTAGTTTCCCGCTAGCTTCAAATTTTTCGATGTATAAGGAGGCGGTTGGACAGAGTGAGAATGTGAGAGGATTTCCAAATCAAACCTACCCTTACCCAATTGAAGCCCACAACTCCGGTTTTCCATCGATTGTCCAAAATGATTCATCAGTTAAGAATAAAAATGAGTTGTGTGATTTTGTAGTGTTTGATTTGCCAAATTGTGAAGAACCCCTTTCGAGTGAAACCACACATAATCCGTTTGACCTTTACACCTCCACTCTAGAACCTAAATTGATAAATATCCATGGTTTTGATGAGGTGTCTAAAGAAATTGATTTTCACTTGATTGAGGATATAGACGCCGGGAATATTTCGCATGATGAACCTGTCGATTTGCTTGAAATTTTATGTCCAATTCATCATCCCGAGTCATTAAATGTTTCTCCCGAACTTCATATGCGTCTCGACTTTGATGATAATGGCATGGATGAGATAAATGTTGAGGAGAATTATAAGGATAGTATTGAGGAGAGTTTTGAGAACCATATTGAGGTTGAACCATTTTTATTTGATGTGTCTGATTTTCCAATTCATCCTCCTGAACCTTTGACTATTATATCACCCTCCCTCCTTTCCATCGTTCCGACCCCGCTTGACGAATGTGAGCTTGAAAACTTTTCCTTTGAATCTGACACAGTTCTCACAGACGATAACACTTTCGAGTGTTTCACTTTTTCGGACGATGTTGATGTCTCCCCGCCCGAGTTTGGGTCCTTTACATTTTCAGATGAGTTAGTTGAACCATCAGACTCAGTTGCTTACAGTAGTTTCGAACCATTAATGGAATCTTTCAAGTTCGAGACAGTTTACTACGGTGAGAATGAGACTATCCCTAATTCACTTCCTTCCGTCCTTCCTATCGTTTTGACCGTACAAGTGACCGTTACGTTTTCATCTCCTATACCAAGTTTGGCGTACCCATGTTTTCTTGCGAATCTTGAGGGATTTGACCCTATTTCCCGACGGGTTGATAGGTTAGCGTAATCGCTTATAAAATATCGGTCATCACATATTGCGCTAATTTATTCACTCGATTTACACCCTCAAGATCGTGCTACCCTTCTTTCTCCTTTCTGCCATTCTTCTCCTACACCGAGACCATATTCTACCCTTCTTCCTACACGGTCTCGCGTGTTTCTCATTTCTTTCTTCTACACCCCATTCTTTCACCAACTTGACCATTACCACGATAAGATTTTTGAATGGTTGGTGCTAATCTATGGCTTGTGTAAGGCCAAGCCTAAGTTTGGGGGGAACCTTTGTATATATGTATATATATTTTTTGTTTTCTTTTTCTATATAAAAAAAATACAAAAAAAATTCAAAACAATAAAAAAATTTATATATATATATATAAATATATAAACATGGGAGTATCGGCATTTTGACCATCTTGGTGTAGCATGACAGTGAGGACACTGTCAAGTTTAAGTTTGGGGGTATGCTCGGTACTTCTTCTTCCGTCGTATTCATTTGCACATATTTTTACATTTGCATACTTATTTTAAAACCCATAAAATTGAAAAATTTCAAAAATTATAAAAATTTTTGTATTCAATTTTGGCTAATTGACTTGAGTTTGACGGATAGGTTAACTAGCTAAGAACAACTAGATCTTTGACGTAGTAAATTAAAAGCCCTAAAAATAACTTTCCTTAAAGTTTAGCGGTAGAAAGTATATGTCTTTGTAGTTTATTTAAAAATAGACAAATTTTGAGTCCACTTCTTGGGCTAAATTAAAACAAGGGAAAAGTATTGATGTTCTTATTAGAGTATAAGTTTGAAAAATAATTCCTAGCTTAAATCTAGATTCTGAAAATGTATACCCTACAATTTGCACAATCACGCACCTTCAAACTTGGAATAGTAGAGGAGACCTTGAAATGCTCTTGTCTAAAGTCCTTAGTACAATGAAAATAAAAAAAAAAAGTGTGAATAAAGAATAAAAAAATGGATACTTGTTTTTGTGATTACTTAAGGCTGCAAAAATAGAAAAACATTTAGCGAGGGTACTTCATCACCTAGTGCCTTAGACCAACTGGTTTGGGAGTCACTGCTAAAAGCCTTGGATGTTGCAAGGCTATGAATTACGCTTTAATGTGCAAACACATCTTGTAATCGGTTGTTGGTACCTCAAGAAATATTAACGGTCGCATGAAGGATGTGTAAGCAAAATTCAATTAAAAATTCACCTACTAAGAAGTGCTTTGGACAACGGACAAGTGTATGATTGCTTGATTTGAATTTCCAAGTGTAGGGGTGATTTATACACACATATGGGGATATGTTATTGGAGTTTAGATGAGAGAAAGGGGTGAAGAATAAAACTTGTATCTTTAATAGAGTTGATAAAAATTCCTAAGTGGAGATGGAACCCTAGAAGGAAAACTTAAGAAATGCCGAAAGCTAAGTAGGTCTGCAGAACATATATAATCTTAAGTTAGATGATGAGGAAGTGTGAAGAATATGGGTGGATAATTTGCAAGTCGAAGATAATAGAGTTCCTTGTTAGAAACCCTAATTGGAGAACAAAAGTCGAAAAGCCGAATTGATAGGATTTTGTGGGTAGTATCCGCTGAAAACACTCAGGAGACAACACTCCTCCTACTAGGGACACCTAGAGGTTTAACGGCTTGTTGCACGAGCTCAGTGCAATCGCGTTTCCCTGCGAAAGTGTGGTTAGGATTTTAGTGAATAAAAATAAGTTTCCTCGAGGACGAGCAAAAGATAAGTTTTGGGGTATTTGTTCACACCATAATATTGTATTTTATATTCCCCATTCTTATGCATTTTACAATGAAAACAGGTGCTTTTGACGCATGTCTGCTACATGTTACAGGTTATAGGTTCTTAGACAGAAAACAGTGAAAACGATGTAAAGACGATGAAAAAGTGGACTTTGACCAACAAATAGAAGACTCTTCATCAAGCCAACATCGAAGGACAGTTCACAAAGTACAAGGCAATGCAAGGTCCAAGAATACAAAGCGAACGGATAAAAGTCCACCACAATGTTCACTGGAGATCTGGAACCAACGTAGAAGTCCAATTTATAAAAGAACCAAATAATATTAAAGCCCAGAAAGCCCAAAACAAAACCTGAAAAATTCAGCATTCAAGCCGACTATTGGGCCGCGGAACCGAGGCCCAAGCCCACCCATGCCACGGTTCCGCGGCCAGAAGAAGACAAAAGAAAATTTTGTTTTAACCAAAACGTCAATGCGGCTCTGAAAAGATATTCTAGGGCTATATTTGTAATTTTAGACATGCGGATCAAAATGTAACCTAGGGTTTCCTATTCTCTATAAATAGGAACTCTAATCATTATAATTTTTTATGCCTCCCTATGCTTCCTTTTAATAATAAATTTTAGAATTCTTTATGGAGAGCATCGGTGTTTCTTTACAATTAATGAATTCAGATCTGACAACCCTGCGTTGATGATTGGAGAGATACATCTGTAAGTAGATTTAATTCCTTGCCCTACTTTAGATTTCAATTCCTGCCCTAGGTAATTTTTATTCTCTGCCCTAGATAAATGTATTTCAATTCCCTAATTAGTGGGTAGTCTCCTCGCTTGTTAGGGTTAGATCTGGGGAAGGTTTGAGAGACGAAGATCTCTCATCCCCTTCTTTGCCCGTCATATATTTTTATAGGACTCCATGCATACCTTCTTATTCCGCTCCCTACGGCACCCTATCCCTCGAGGTAGCGGTGATATCGTAGTATAAAGGCCCGGATTTTAAGGTTTTCCTTGGAGGTTAGGGTAAAGATTAAGAAAGGAAGGACAAGGATCTAGAGGAAGAACAATCTTCCCAATCATCATAATCCCTTTTATTAATATTTACCATAACACCTAATTAGATCTTCATATGGGTATAGAAAGCAGTGAGATTTATTGACTTTCCAAACTTAACCTAGAACTAACCCTAGCAAGAGTTAGATCTAGATTAATTCAGTTTTTAGATTTAATCAATATGCAATCCGAACACCCTTCGGAATTAACTCGTTAGAGCAATTATGAAATTCACAACATCCCTGTGGACCGACCCGTACTCACCGGCTAGCTACCAAGCGACGCCGTTCTTGATTGCGGTAATAGATAGTTTTTGAGATCAATCAGCATCCAGTCACTTCACAGAGTCACCACTCGTGATAGCTTGCTGAAAACTGGTAGGGTCATCATCTTCCATGATGCAGTCTTCTCTGTCACCATCAATGAGGAAACCGTAGTACCTCTCCGGTGGGCGAGAAGTCCTACCAGACCTACGGAGTGGCCGAGGTTCCTCAGTTTCTCTTGCAACAGCCGGTTCAACCAAGTCGTCATTTGTAGTTTGTGTCTCTAGAACCTCTTCTAGATCCACCACCTTGCCATCATCTTTATATGTAAAAAACGCTTTTTCTAAGAATGTGGCATACTGAGAAACAAACACCTTTTGTTCCTTCTTGTGGTAGAATAGATATCCATAAGATTTCTTTGGATATCCCACAAAGTTACACATGACCGACCGTGTCTCGAGTTTGTCCGGATTCTGCTTTTTAACATAGGCCGGGCAACCCCAAATCTTAATTCTCTTAAGAGATGGTCTCTTCCCATGCCATATCTCATATGGCGTGGTTGACACGGTTTTGGTTGGAACCCTGTTCAAAAGAAACGCTGCAGTTTCCAATGCATGCCCCCAAAATGAGACAGGTAACTCAGCATCACTCATCATGGAACAGACCATATCTAATAGGGTCCGATTCCGTCGTTCAGACACACTGTTGTGCTGTGGTGTGTAAGGAGGAGTGAGCTGAGAGAGAATCCCATTCTCTTTTAGGAAGTTTGCAAATTCTGTACTGAGGTATTCCCCACCTCGATCTGATCGAAGCATTTTGATACTCAAGCCGGTTTGTTTTTCTACTTCTTGTTTATATTCAGTGAATTTCTCGAAAGCTTCGGATTTGTGCTTTAATAAAAATACATGACCGAATCTTGAGAAATCGTCAATGAAAGTAATGAAGTAAGAAAAACCGCCTCTAGCCTGTGTAGACATTGGCCCACATACATCACTATGTATGAGTCCTAGGAGCTCGGTAGCTCTTTCTCCGTGTCCGGTAAACGGAATTTTGGTCATTTTACCCTTGATACAAGACTGGCAAGTCGCATAAGATTTATATTCAAAAGGGTTTAAATATCCATCTTTGTGTAACTTGTTTAGTCTTGTTTCGTTAATATGACCAAGTCTACAGTGCCAAAGAAAAGCTTCATTTATTTCTGAAAGTTTTCTTTTATTAGTGTGTTGTATGTTGAAAACTGTGTGTTGATTTAGGACGTATATCCCGTTATTAAGTGTACCATACCCAACCAACATTTGATTCAGGTGAATGTTCATAACATTGTTCTGCAATACAAAATTATATCCTTCATTGTCTAACAAAGAAACAGATATTATATTACAAAGCATACTTGGTACAAAATAACATGGGTTCAAAACCAATATACACCCAGATGGCAACCCCAAGTGATACTCTCCCACTGCGACTGTATGTACATTGGAACCATTTCCAACGCGGAGAGTATGATCACCTGTCTTCAAAACTTTGCTATTTCTCAGCCCCTGCATAGAATTGCAAATGTGAGAACCTGAACCGGTATCTAATACCCAGGAAGCAGAGTTTATTGAAAAACAGTTTTCTGTCACAAACACACCTGAAGCGGAAGCATCCCCATGCTTCTTCTTGAGATTCAAGTACTCCGTACAATTGCGCTTCCAATGTCCTATTTTGTAGCAATGAAAACATTCCCCTTTCCCCGAGTCTCCAGCTTTGGACTTTTCCTTTCCCTTCACCTTTTAAACTCTACCCTTAGGATTGGTGGGCTTCTTTTTTTTCTTTCCCTTGGCCTTAGACTTTGGACGAGAAGAGGAAGATTGTCCAACAGTCATAACAGGAGTTTTCACTGATTTCAGTGTGCTCTCTGCACTCCTTAACATATTAAGGAGTTCAGGTAGTTCCCTCTCCATGTTGTGCATGTTGAAGTTAACTATGAACTGAGCAAAGGTGGAGGGGAGGGACTGCAGAATAATATCCGTATATTGTTCATTGTCCATTGTCCATCCAAGGTCCTCAAGCTCTTCTATTAGAGCTATCATCTTCAGAACATGGTCTCCTACTGATGTGCCAGGGGCCATACGCATCTGAAACAATTTCTTTGATTCTTCGTATCGTAATACGCGGGATTGCTCTCCATACAACTCCTTTGTATGGAGAAATATGGCTTGAATGTCCATATTCTCGTGCTTCTTTTGATGTGTGTTATCCATCGATGCAAGCGCGAGGCATTTGGCCGTGGCACAGTCAGCGTCCCGTGTCTTGCGGACTTCTTTGTTCGCAACTGAGGATTTTGGACCTGGGACGGGCGGGGCTGAAGCCGTGAGGACATATGATACTTTATCATAAGTCAAGGCTATTTTCAGATTCCTCAGCCAGTCTTTATAATTGGTCCCATTCAGTTTGTTTTTATCTAGTAGAAGCATGAGTCCAGTCATTGGTATCTGCCATTAAGAGAGAGAAAAGAATACACTCAGCGAAAGCACTTGCAAAGATCAGATTGGTTATTATCTTGTCTAATCGATGTCTGCCACTGCTTTAATCAAGTTTTTCTTTCAAACCTTAAAAAGAAAACTATCCAGGATTAATTACAGTCTACAACTTCGCTAACCGTTCAGCCAGGCCAGTGTCGGTACTTGAGGGAGGTTCCCCGTGCTTTCGCACGGACCTAATTAAAGTAAACCTCGTTTTCCCAGAGGCGTAGCCCCGTTAACACCTTTCTAGACACCTAATGAGTTAGCTAATTGTAAACTGCAAAACTCTCCTAGGAGCAACTATTGCCCACAGTGGAATCGGGATCCAACCATCATATGGAAGGTATGCAATCTCATTGCAAATCTCAATACTTGAAATTCCCGATATTATTTTTACCCCTAGTACTTATGACCTTAACTATGGTCAACAAATCATAAGTACCGGTCAAGTTCTACCCGTCATTTCTTGATCAATTAGACCCACCCATATGACCCTTAACTATGGTCAACAAAGTCGCATGAATGTCCTAATTAATCTGCTTCATATGCAGTGTAGGAAGACATCACTTAGCTACCGTACACTACGCCTTAACTAAAGTCAACAAATGTAACACGAATACTAAGTACTCTACTTCCTAAAATGACGGAGGGTTGCGGATGATTTTTAAGAAAATCTTTAACGCTTTGAACTTGATATCGTCGTAGAATCAAATGGTTTTCAAAAGGAGTGGCTTGTGCTCCGCAGTTTTGAAATATAGCTTTTTCATAAAGAGCCGAGTGGTTTTTAAATCCGATTCTACAACATCTTTTTAGGTTTATTTTCTTTACGTTAATCATATTAATGTAGTCCCATCATTTAAGTCCTTAAGCCAATCACAGAAAAGAAACGAAAATACAACGTACGCTTATGCCATCCGCATTCGCCGCAATGTTCCGTTATGCACCGTTAGGTTACTTAACTAACGGCATACCGGGACGGGACTAGCGTGGGTGTAAAACATAAGCAACGTCTACTATATTTCTCATATATAATATATCATTCGTCTCAGATATCACAGAACACAGGCAGCAGAAACATATATATAATGTGGGATATACTAGGACGTCCGTATTTAGTATTTAGCCAATAATAGAAAATACGGATTCCACAGTCGGGATGAATAGCCAAGACCACACCCCTAGACCCCTATGAGAGCAGCAAGCGACCCTACCAATCCTGGAGTTTAGGAGACCCGGTCTCGACTCCTCGAGATGGCCTCCCACTGAACCCCAGAACCCGGTCACTTGTGCTCCCCTCCTTGGGTCTATCCTAATGCGGAAAAGTAAATAATATACAACACTGGTGACATCAACCTCAACCCAGAAGTGCCCCAAATAAAAGAATATTACATTACATTTGAATTTTACATGAATGAAAAATAAAACTCTCATCTCACATAAAACCGCCCGGCTATTCAATCGCGACAATCCTGCACATCATATCTCAGCAACACATAATATCATATATCATCAACGTAAGTAAGTATGCGTACCCCGATTGTCGTTGATGTATAGCAACGAAACCGGCGATAAACGACATACTACACTTACGGTCACAGAAAAGAAAGTGTAAAACTATAATATTTGGAATCCACATTCTCTTTAGACATCGTAAATGCGAAATATCTTATACTTCGTATTTTATGCCTAACGATATGAATTCCACATATTGTAACACATTCCAGATAAATAGACATTATTAAAGTTTTCGAACGAATAATCAAATACCCAAAAATTCCCTAAAGCTCAACACTTGAGCGGAGTTCAAAAAACCCGGAATGTGACACAGTAGTAGCGGTTCAGCCGTAGAAGGGTCAAGCCAACGCCTCACATGTGGCACGCCGTACTGCCTCAAACCCTAAGGTTCAAAAGACAGTTCAAGACGGTCACATAATCGAGTTAAGGTTTGTTGTCTTCTAGAGGGTCCACCACAAAACTTGCACGTATTTCCGAAAGATTTAAACCCTGTGAAAAAGTGAGTAAATGATACTCGTTTGAACAATTCAATATTTTCTAAGTTACCCGGAAAAGACACGAAATCAAAATTCCGATCGAATCACCAAATCCAAAACAATCTCCAGAACAAACAGCACTAGATTCAGATTAAAAATACCTAAAAATGTATACAAGCAGACTACATCATCACTGTACAAAAATGAGACAATGAACCATCTGTACGGCCGCAGAGCCGTGGCCTAAGTAAGCTTTGGCCGCGGTTCCGTGGTGGAAATCACTGTTCATGGCCTCGTTTTCTACAGTTGTCCTTAGATTTCCCTGCTGAATTTTTTAAGGATTTTTAATACTATAAAATCACAGTTTCAAAAAATTGTCCAGAGAGTATTCTAAAAATCTGTATTTTGGTTCGATCGGAGTTTTAACTTCGTAAAAGGGACGCCTAAAGCACTAGCTTGGCTCTGATACCAATGTTAGGTTTACCTAGCACCTAATGAAGGGTTTGGAAGCATCACATGTCTCAAAATTAAATTTTTTAAGGTGCTAAGTGAACATACAAAGAATCATCACTAGAAAATTAGGGTTTCTTAAACTAGACAACAACACAAGTAGAAAAGGTTAGGGTTTTGTAGCGTCTTGAAAAGTCTTTTTGGTGTTTTCCTGAAATTCGGTGAAAATTCGGTATTTTTCCGAAAACCGTATTTCTCGTTATTTTGCAGTTTAGGACTAATTATACCTAAAATGGATAGGTAATTGCTTGTTTTTAGTAGCTAATGAGTTAATTATGAAATTCTGGTCGTTTAAAAATTTTCCCTAATTTTTCAATTTTTTTATATTATTTTAAGCCGGTAAGAAAATAGATTAAATTAGCGATAAATACAAATTTTTCCGGGCTAATTTTAATCTATAAAATTATGATAATTAAAAATCTAGTTGTAACAAAAAATTTTAGTATTTTATTTTGATTTTTAACAAATTTTTATGATAGGAAACGAATTTATTGAATTTTAAGCTAAAACTTGCAATTTTTGACTTATAGGGGGTCTTTTTGCATAAAATTTCTTTTGTAAAACCCCTCTCTCTCTTCCCTCAGCCCTAGGACAGCCCCACCTTGTTCAGGTCCAGAAATTTCGGGCCTCATTTTTTGTTTTCTTTCTTGAGTTGAATTAGTTGGTTTATTGATTTATTTTAAATATAGTTTGATAAGGTATGGTGCATTGAGTTTTGGAGAGTTGACCAATGACATTTCCCCACTCACCCACACCCTCCCCTCACCTCCTAATCTGGCCGAAACCTCCACCCCTCCTCTTCATCTCTTTTCTTCTCATTTTCTTCAAAATTCTTCAAGTTTAATTCATCAAAATTTGCAAATTAAAGCTTACAAATTAAACCCATCCTTCATCTTTCTTTTCCTTCACCTTCCTAGCTTGGATCTTGATGCTTGAGGCCATCATTTGGAGCAAATTTATTCTTTCTAGATCTCAAATTGAGGTATAACTTCCATCAAGTTAATTTCTTTTGGCTAAATTCCTTTAATTTTATGGTTTTAGTGTTAAAAGTTTAACTAATTTCTAATCTAGTTTATAAAAGAGTAGTTTGTATTAAACTAGGGTTTTTGAAGCCATGATGTTAATTAAATTGTTTTGTAGTTAATCTAGTTGTTACTTAACTAATCTATATGGTTACCTTGCTTAAGCGGCTTCCTATTAATCTATTCTATGTTAAACTTGTGTGAAATTGCATTAAGTTTGCTAATTTACCAAAATCTAGAAAGGGTTTGTGTATGGAAAATGGGTTGTGAAGCATGATAAATGAGTTGAGTTAGGGTTTAGAAACCATTATTTAGTTGATTAAATCTAATTTGTTATCTAGTTGTTTTGCTAACCTAATCTAGAAGGTTAACTTGCTAATTGAGTTATAAATTAGTGTTAATTTAAGGTTTTCATATATAGTTTGGATTAAGAATTGCTAGGTTATATAATTCAAGTAATGGTTGTTTATGGCAAATAGGCTTTGAATCTTTGCTAATGTGTTGTAATTATAGTGTTTGTAGATTGCTTGTTGTGTGGTTGGATTGTGATAACCGTATCGCTAAGTTTCGATTTTTGCACCAAAATTTGCTAGTTTTGTGCTTACTAGGTTTTTATTAAATTTATTTGGTGAATTATTTGTGATACCTTGGGGATGTTTTTAGCATCTCCTATGACGTTTAGGATGCGTGAGTGCGGAGTTTTGAGTGGTCGGGTTTTAGTTTTGCCGGGCGACCAAATCGGCGTTTTTTGGCAGTTTTTGCGATTTTCGCGTGTGTTCCGCGCACTTTGTGCACGTTGTACCTAGCTAGCGAACATTAGTAGTTTCGTTGGGGTTTTGCGTCGTTCTTGATATGTAACCTTATGTTTGGTATTGATGTAAATTCCAGGTTCGGTCGCGGAGACGTCAGACGCGGCGCGAAAGGGGAAAGCGGTGATTGGACACAGCTAGCCAGGGATTCCGGTGAGTAGATGTAACATCTACGGGGGACTATCGTTGGATGGCGCAAGCCGCCCGATAGTTTTAGTAACTTACAAGATTCTTAGTGATGTTAGTAATTAGGGGTGAAATACGTATATGATTATTTGCTGCATCCATGCATTATATTGACATACCTATACGAAACCATTTTATAGGACACCTGCACCATTGCCAGGGTTTTTATATGCAGCACGAGCACTATTCATGCTTACACACACACCCTGGTAATTGCCATGCCAACACACTAGATAACCTTTAAATTTAAATCTTTTACTAATTGATACTTAAACTTGTGCTATTGCCTTTAATTCCATAAAATGAAACCGTAGGATTGCTATTCATGTGCATGTACTTCATCATATTAATTGTTCAAGCTTAATCCATTAATCACACATCGCAACTTGATTATTGATACCATATGCATTCATTATCACTGATATACGCACTTATGAGGATTTCTTGAGATTTTATGATATTGCTGGATTTCGGGGGAAAGCCGCAAAATTTCTAAACTTATTATATTTTTAAAATATGTAAATTGCGGTTTTCTAGTGATGTAAGTGTCGTCCACCATGAGTTTGCTGTGGTTTTGGAAATCCGTGTCGAGGAGTGGAGGAACCGGCACGGGTACATGGTGGGCCCGGTAAGGTACCCCGGGGCAAGAGGAATGTGGTGTTGACGTTGAGCCTGGCAGGGGACGGATTACCTACCGGTGACTGTTTGGGACGGCGGATATCCAGAGGATACCGACCGTGGCCGCTAGATGATGAGATATTGATATTTGAGATGGGTCAGCCGGACGGCTGAGGCCAGAGATACATTTATGAGATTTGAGACAGCTTTTGGGTGTCGTTGCTGGACACCGGTTCTCGTCGATTCTTTGAGTATTATGCTGGCATTCTAAAAGAGTTTCAAAAACAAAAAGATTTAAATGTTTCTTATAAATACCTATTGAGACCTCAGATATTCATGTTGCATACATATTCGTACACTGATGTTGTATACACACCTGCTAGTGCACCCATTCATACCTGTATTTTAGATGCTAGGATGCTTGTGTGCATGCATACAATAGCCTTTGTAGGTGTTATTTATTACTCATGAGTTGGCAACTCACCCCCGTTGTGCCACAGTGTTTTGCAGGTTCGCTCCGTCAATTCAGTAGCGGCGGGCGCACTTGTTCTTTTGCCTGGACTCGAGATTTTGCTCATAGGTGGGTTATGTTATTGTTTTTGTACCACCTTGTATATTCTTTGTATCTAGTGTACTCCATCTACTGTTTCTACCAGTATTATTGTATATTGACCTAGAGATGAGACTGTGAGGTTTGTGGACTTTTATGCTGTATTTTGGTGTCGAGCTCATTTGAGTCGACATGATGTTTTCTTATGCTTCATTATGATTATTTTGCTTGTTGTCATTTTATATTCCGTGGGATTTGTGACCGCCTTGTGGCGAAGAGCTAGCTCCCGCTTGGGGATGCCCTATTTTGTTGGTTTCATATATATTTTGTTGTACCCATTTTGGGGGCCAGTATTTATACAGGAGACTCTGCCGAAATTTTTAGAAAAATTGGTATTGTTTTTAAAAAGGGTTTTACATGACTTATTCGATAAACTCGCTTTCAACTGATTGGGTTTTCTTCACTCTTTTGCTTAATTGGTTTTGTTTTCTGGGCTTTGGCTTACTTACTTTACGGACGTCTTTAGACGTTTCGTAAACTTAAGTGCCAGTCACGTTCCGTACCTTGCGGGTCGTGACAAAGTTGGTATCAAAGCGATAGGTTTTACCTTTGTGAGTGTAGGATGACCCTTGGTTGATAGAGTAAGTGACTTAAGCAGGGTAACGTAGCGTGCGTATGTCCGCGGCATACTTACGATACGGTACTCCGCCTAAGTGACTTTAGGATATACTTGCTTGAAAAATTCCTTCTTCAATTCCGTGTATCCTATGATCCTATTGCACTGTCCTTACTATCTGTTTTCCTGTAACAGCCACTATGCCGCCGAAGGCTACGAGGGCACAGAGGGCTGCCGCCAGAGACGAGATTCGAACTGGCTCGTCCGAGACTAGGACTGAGCAGGGTGGTATGCCTACGCCGCAGGGACAGACCGATCCACCTTCCCCAGGCCGTATGGATAGGCTCGAGACTGGTATGTAGTAGTTGCGACAGATGATGGGAGGCATGCAAGTGCTACGTCAGATGGTAGGATCCCTAGTTGCAGCCAGTCGTACACCGAGGCCGGATGACGTACCTACTACATCACAGACGACCATGATACCTGCTCCTACTACTACCACCGTGGCCATTCCGGTTTCACTACAGGATTACATGAAGCTGAGACCTCCAGTATTCACCGGCACCGAGGCAGCGGAGGACCCACAGACGTTCCTTGACAGTTTAGCCAGGATCTGCCGTTCGCTGAGATGTTCGGATGATCGATGGGTAGAGCTTGCGAGTTTCCGACTAGAGGGTCTCGCGCAGACATGGTGGGAGTCAGTCTTGAGAGGTCGAGCTGCAGGTTTACCGCCTATGACTTGGGTCGAGTTTACAGCGGTCTTTCTAGCCCGTTTCCTTCCAGAGAGCGTTCGTGACGCCAGAGCTCGCAGCTTCGAGGCCTTAGTCAAGACACCTGGGATGACGGTGTCTGAGTTTGACATCCAGTTTACACAGTTATCCCGATATGCTCAGTATTTGGTGGATACCGAGGAGAAGATGGTGAAGAGGTTCGTATAGGGACTTGATGCCCAGCTATATCTTGCCATTGGCGCCCAGCACTACGACACTTATTCAGCTGCTATGGATACGGCATTGCGGATGGAGGCATGCATATCACGGACTTCGGCCGTTTCTGGGCCGAAGAGGATTCGCACCGATGTACCGTCTCAGAGGCAGCGCGCCAGATTCTTTCCGAGAGATAGGCCTGGCAGAGGATTTGGGCGGGGATAGTTATATGGTTTTTATCCCCAGGGGCAGCAGCCGTCGCCAGGGTGTTTTGGGTGCGGGAGTTTGCACCATCTTGTTAGAGACTGTCCGGTGAGACGACAGGGAGCAGCGACAGTTCCGCATGTGACCCTGCCACCATCACCACCCCCTCCTCAGAGAGCCCTACTTCCTACCACCGGCGATGCTCCACTCCAGTTAGGTGCACCGAGAGGCCGTGGACGCGGCGGTCCTGTTCAGAGAGGACGAGGAGGCAGAGGCCGAGGTCGAGGTCAGCCCGCTATCGGCGGAGGACAGGCCCGAGTTTTTGCTTTGACACCGCAGGATGCGCAGGCATCCAATGCCGTTGTGACAGGTACCTTTCCAGTTTGTTCTTTCGACGCACGGGTATTATTCGACCCAGGTTCCACACATTCGTACGTCTCTACACACTTTGCACCGATGTTAGGCCGTGAGTCGTCGTCGTTAGATCATCCGCTTGTTGTTGTTACTCCGGTAGGCGAGTCGTTTGTCGCTCGTTTTGTTTTTCGTTTGTGTTCCGTTCGTATCGGGGAGAGGGATTCATCAGTTGATTTGATACTCCTCGATATGTTGGACTTTGATGTGCTTCTGGGCATGGATTGGCTAGCCACTTGTTATGCTTCGGTGGACTGCCGTGAGAAGGCAGTCATATTTAGATTTCCGGGAGAGCCAGTCCTTGTTATTCAGGGAGACCGCAGTGTCACCCTTCCCAGCTTAATTTCGTCTCTTCGTGCTGGTCAGCTCTTGCGGAAGGGATGTCAGGGATTCTTAGCGTGTATTTATGATACTCGAGCTGCAGAGGTTCCGTTAGACCGGGTCCCGGTAGTTTGTGAGTTCCCTGATGTTTTCCCTGATGAGCTACCTGGGCTACCGCCTGAGCGCGATGTTGAGTTCTTCATTGATTTGATTCCCGGCTCGGGGCCTATTTCTATACCACCTTATCGGATGGCCCCGGCAGAGCTTCGAGAGCTGAAGGATCAGTTGCAGGATTTGTTAGATAAGGGGCTTATTCGATCGAGTGTTTCTCCGTGGGGTGCTCCGGTCCTGTTTGTCAAGAAGAAGGATGGAAGTTTGCGCTTATGTATCGACTACCGCCAGCTGAACAATGTTATCGTTCGGAACAGATATCCGTTGCCGCGCATTGATGATTTGTTCGACCAGCTTCAGGGTGCGGGGTATTTTTCGAGGATCGACTTGCGATCAGGATACCATCAGCTGCGAGTTCGACAGGAGGATATACCGAGGACAGCTTTCCGCACGCGCTATGGCCACTACGAGTTTTTGGTGATGTCGTTCGGACTCACCAACGCCCCAGCAGCATTCATCGATTTGATGAACCGTACATTCAGGCCATATCTTGACTTGTTTATCATCGTGTTTATCGACGATATCTTGGTGTACTCCCGGAGCAGAGAGGAGCACGAGCAGCACTTGCGGATTACGTTACAGACTCTGAGGGAGCACCAGCTGTTCACGAAGTTCTCCAAGTGTGCATTCTGGCTGGACAGCGTCGGATTCTTGGGTCACGTGGTTACGAGAGACGGCATTTGTGTGGATCCAAAGAAGATTGAGGCTGTTCAGCAGTGGCCCCGACCTACATCGGTTACTGAGATCCGTAGTTTTCTAGGCTTGGCGGGCTACTACAGGCGTTTTGTTCAGGACTTCTCCCGTATAGCTGCACCGTTGACCAGTTTGACCCGGAAGGGAGTTCCTTTCGTCTGGACAGAGGAGTGCGAGCGCAGTTTTCAGCAGCTACGGTCTTGTTTGACTACGGCGCCGGTATTATCTTTGCCTTCAGGATCAGGCGGATTTGTTGTCTACTGTGATGCTTCGCGAGTGGGATTAGGATGCGTATTGATGCAGCATGGCCGGGTGATCGCTTATGCTTCTCGGCAGTTGAAGAAGCATGAACAGAACTACCCCACTCATGATTTGGAGATGGCTGCAGTGGTCTTTGCACTGAAGATTTGGCGACATTACCTGTATGGCGAGTCGTGTCAGATATTCACCGATCACAAGAGCTTAAAGTACATATTTCAGCAGCGAGACCTGAACCTCAGACAGCGTCGTTGGATGGAGTTGGTGAAAGACTACGACTGCGAGATCTTATATCATCCCGGCAAGGCAAATGTGGTGGCAGATGCGTTGAGTAGGAGGCCCGGGGGTAGTCTATCCTTTTTGCGTGCAGTGCAGAGGCAGTCGTCAGCAGATTGGCAGATGTTATGCGACAGCCGAGTTGAGTTCGAGTTCACTCAGACAGGAGGACAGCTCGCGCATGTTCGTGCACGCCCACAGTTACTTGACCGTATATATGAGGCTTAGCGTAGTGACGACCGTTGCTCAGAGATCATGGCACAGATGGGACAGGGCAGATTTTCCGAGTTCGTGGTTGACGATCAGGGGATTTTACGATATGGATCTAGACTGTGCGTACCAGATGCTGATGGATTACGGCGCGACATTCTTGAGGAGGCATACCGATCAGTGTATAGTGTCCACCCCGGTTCCACCAAGATGTACCATGATATGAGAGAGACCTTCTGGTGGGACAGGGATGAAGAGGGATATTGCGGAGTTCGTTTCGAGATGCCTGACTTGTCAGCAAGTCAAGGCCGAGCACCAGAGGCCCGCAGGAGAGCTACAGCCGTTACCCATTCCAGAGTGGAAATGGGAACAGATTTCGATAGACTTCGTTGTGGGTCTACCCAGGACCAGTCGAGGGTACGACTCCATCTGGGTGATCGTGGATAGATTGACGAAAGCGGCTCACTTCCTGCCAGTGAAGACGACTTTCAGCTTCGCTCAGTATGCTCAGCTCTATATTGACGAGATCGTGCGACTACATGGCGTACCGACTTGTATCGTGTCAGATCGAGGAACTCAGTTCACCAACCGACTTTGGCGGAGACTTCAGGAGGCTTTGGGCACTCATTTGAGCTTCAGCACAGCGTTTCATCCGCAGACAGACGGACAGTCAGAGCCGACCATTCAGACTCTCGAGGACATGCTCAGAGCGTGCGTTTTAGACTTTGGTGGTAGCTGGGATCGTCATTTACCTCTAGTGGAGTTTTCCTACAACAACAGCTTCCAGGATACTATTCAGATGACACCTTTCGAGGCATTGTATGGGAGAAGATGCAGATCGCCCGTCTGTTGGACAGAGCTCATCGAGAGCAGCATTTTGGGGCCGCAGCTTGTTGAGGAGACGACAGCAAAGATACAGTTGATCCGAGACCGGATGAGAGCGGCTCAGAGCAGGCAGAAATCGTATGCGGACAGGCGCCGTCGCAGATTAGACTTCGCAGTTGGCGACCATGTTTTTCTGAAAGTCTCTCCGATGAAGGGCGTGATGCGTTTTGGGCGAAAGGGGAAGCTTAGCCCTAGATTCATAGGTCCCTTCGAGATCCTCGAGCGTGTCGGCGCTGTTGCATATCGTTTGGCTCTTCCTCCCAGCTTTCCCGATGTTCACCCCGTCTTTCATGTTTCGATGCTCCGCAAGTACCTTCACGACCCTTCGCATGCGATTCAGCACCCGAAAGTCCAGCTAGAGCGCGACCTTTCTTTTGCAGAGCAGCCGGTGGCCATCCTGGATCGGCAGGTGAAGAAGTTGAGGTCGAAGATTATACCAACCGTCAAGGTCCTTTGGCGTAGCCCGAGCAGCGAGGAGGTTACCTGGGAGACCGAGGGCGAGATGAGGAAGAAATATCCCCATCTCTTCGAAGGTACGCGTAGCTATATTTTTAAATTCGGGGACCGAATTTCTTTAAGGGGGGAAGATTGTAGCGTCTTGAAAAGTCGTTTTGGTGTTTTCCTGAAATTCGGTGAAAATTCGGTATTTTTCCGAAAACCGTCTTTCTCGTTATTTTGCAGTTTAGGACTAATTATACCTAAAATGGATAGGTAATTGCTTGTTTTTAGTAGCTAATGAGTTAATTATGAAATTCTGGTCGTTTAAAAATTTTCCCTAATTTTTCAATTTTTTTATATTATTTTAAGTCGGTAAGAAAATACATTAAATTAGCGATAAATACAAATTTTTCCGGGCTAATTTTAATCTTTAAAATTATGATAATTAAAAATCTAGTTGTAACAAAAATTTTTAGTATTTTATTTTGATTTTTAACAAATTTTTATGATAGGAAACGAATTTATTGAATTTTAAGCTAAATTTGCAATTTTTGACTTGTAGGGGGTCTTTTTGCATAAAATTTCTTTTGTAAAACCCCTCTCTCTCTTCCCTCAGCCCTAGGACAGCCCCACCTTGTTCAGGTCCAGAAATTTCTGGCCTCATTTTTTGTTTTCTTTCTTGAGTTGAATTAGTTGGTTTATTGATTTATTTTAAATATAGTTTGATAAGGTATGGTGCATTGACTTTTGGAGAGTTGACCAATGACTTTTCCCCACTCACCCACACCCTCCCCTCACCTCCTAATCTGGCCGAAACCTCCACCCCTCCTCTTCATCTCTTTTCTTCTCATTTTCTTCAAAATTCTTCAAGTTTAATTCATCAAAATTTGCAAATTAAAGCTTACAAATTAAACCCATCCTTCATCTTTCTTTTCCTTCACCTCCCTAGCTTGGATCTTGATGCTTGATGCCATCATTTGGAGCAAATTTATTCTTGCTAGATCTCAAATTGAGGTATAACTTCCATCAAGTTAATTTCTTTTGGCTAAATTCCTTTAATTTTATTGTTTTAGTGTTAAAAGTTTAACTAATTTCTAATCTAGTTTATAAAAGAGTAGTTTGTATTAAACAAGGGTTTTTGAAGCCATGATAGTTAATTAAATTGTTTTGTAGTTAATCTAGTTGTTACTTAACTAATCTATATGGTTACCTTGCTTAAGCGGCTTCCTATTAACCTATTCTATGTTAAACTTGTGTGAAATTGCATTAAGTTTGCTAATTTACCAAAATCTAGAAAGGGTTTATGTATGGAAAATGGGTTGTGAAGCATGATAAATGAGTTGAGTTAGGGTTTAGAAACCATTATTTAGTTGATTAAATCTAATTTGTTATCTAGTTGTTTTGCTAACCTAATCTAGAAGGTTAACTTGCTAATTGAGTTATAAATTAGTGTTAATTTAAAGTTTTCATATATAGTTTGGATTAAGAATTGCTAGGTTATATAATTCAAGTAATGGTTGTTTATGGAAAATAGGTTTTGAATCTTTGCTAATGTGTTGTAATTATAGTGTTTGTAGATTGCTTGCTGTGTGGTTGGATTGTGATAACCGTATCGCTAAGTTTCGATTTTTGCACCAAAATTTGCTAGTTTTGTGCTTACTAGGTTTTTATTAAATTTATTTGGTGAATTATTTGTGATACCTTGGGGATGTTTTTAGCATCTCCTATGACGTTTAGGATGCGTGAGTGCGGAGTTTTGAGTGGTCGGGTTTTAGTTTTGCCGGGCGACCAAATCGGCGTTTTTTTGGCAGTTTTTGCGATTTTCGCGTGTGTTCCGCGCACTTTGTGCACGTTGTACCTAGCTAGCGAACATTAGTAGTTTTGTTGGGGTTTTGCGTCGTTCTTGATATGTAACCTTATGTTTGGTATTGATGTAAATTCCAGGTTCGGTCGCGGAGACGTCAGACGTGGCGCGAAAGGGGAAAGCGGTGATTGGACACAGCTAGCCAGGGATTCCGGTGAGTAGATGTAACATCTACGGGGGACTATCGTTGGATGGCGCAAGCCGCCCGATAGTTTTAGTAACTTACAAGATTCTTAGTGATGTTAGTAATTAGGGGTGAAATACGTATATGATTATTTGCTGCATCCATGCATTATATTGACATACCTATACGAAACCAATTTATAGGACACCTGCACCATTGCCAGGGTTTTTATATGCAGCACGAGCACTATTCATGCTTACACACACACCCTGGTAATTGCCATGCCACCACACTAGATAACCTTTAAATTTAAACCTTTTACCAATTGATACTTAAACTTGTGCTATTGCCTTTAATTCCTTAAAATGAAACCGTAGGATTGCTATTCATGTGCATGTACTTCATCATATTAATTGTTCATGCTTAATCCATTAATCACACATCGCAACTTGATTATTGATACCATATGCATTCATTATCACTGATATATGCACTTATGAGGATTTCTTGAGATTTTATGATATTGCTGGATTTCGGGGGAAAGCCGCAAAATTTCTAAACTTATTATATTTTTAAAATATGTAAATTGCGGTTTTCTAGTGATGTAAGTGTCGTCCACCATGAGTTTGCAGTGGTTTTGGAAATCCGTGTCGAGGAGTGGAGGAACCGGCACGGGTACATGGTGGGCCCGGTAAGGTACCCCGGGGC
This sequence comes from Agapanthus africanus, assembly GCA_030015575.1. Lineage (NCBI taxonomy): Eukaryota > Viridiplantae > Streptophyta > Magnoliopsida > Asparagales > Amaryllidaceae > Agapanthus > Agapanthus africanus. The sequence continues at coordinate 455,564,460 of JASDDO010000014.1, read as the reverse complement.
AAGAGGAATGTGGTATTGACGTTGAGCCTGGCAGGGGACGGATTACCTACCGGTGACTGTTTGGGACGGCGGATATCCAGAGGATACCGACCGTGGCCGCTAGATGATGAGATATTGATATTTGAGATGGGTCAGCCGGACGGCTGAGGCCAGAGATACATTTATGAGATTTGAGACAGCTTTTGGGTGTCGTTGCTGGACACCGGTTCTCGTCGATTCTTTGAGTATTATGCTGGCATTCTAAAAGAGTTTCAAAAACAAAAAGAGTTAAATGTTTCTTATATATACCTATTGAGACCTCAGATATTCATGTTGCATACATATTCGTACACTGATGTTGTATACACACCTGCTAGTGCACCCATTCATACCTGTATTTTAGATGCTAGGATGCTTGTGTGCATGCATACGATAGCCTTTGTAGGTATTATTTATTACTCACGAGTTGGCAACTCACCCCCGTTGTGCCACAGTCTTTTGCAGGTTCGCTCCGTCAATTCAGTAGCGGCGGGCGTACTTGTTCTTTTGCCTCTTTTGCCTGGACTCGAGATTTTGCTCATAGGTGGGTTATGTTATTGTTTTTGTACCACCTTGTATATTCTTTGTATCTAGTGTACTCCATCTACTGTTTCTACCAGTATTATTGTATATTGACCTAGAGATGAGACTGTGAGGTTTGTGGACTTTTATGCTGTATTTTGGAGTCGAGCTCACTTGAGTCGACATGATGTTTTCTTATGCTTCATTATGATTATTTTGCTTGTTGTCATTTTATATTGCGTGGGATTTGTGACCGCCTTGTGGCGAAGAGCTAGCTCCCGCTTGGGGATGCCCTATTTTGTTAGTTTCATATATATTTTGTTGTACCCATTTTGGGGGCCAGTATTTACAAAGGAGACACTGCCGAAATTTTTGGAAAAATTGGTATTGTTTTTAAAAAGGGTTTTACATTACTTATTCGATAAACTCGCTTTCAACTGATTGGGTTTTCTTCACTCTTTTGCTTAATTGGTTTTGTTTTCTGGGCTTTGGCTTACTTACTTTACGGACGTCTTTAGACGTTTCGTAAACTTAAGTGCCAGTTACGTTCCGTACCCTGCGGGTCGTGACAGGTTTTGAGAGTACAACCTTTGTAGCTCCCTACGCTAGACTCCTTAGCTACTTGAGGGTTGTAAAAGGTCCGCTTGAACTCCTCTAGGTCCACGATGATCCACCCGGAGTCCGCTTTGTCCAAGCTTGCAACTTCACAAGATCAAGAGAAGAAAATGGAAGCTAACACTCTTCACAAGTGGGCAAGACTAGTGTAGAATGGTGTTGTGGTTGGTTTTCTCACTTCAAAATCCTAACTTGATGAGTGTTTTGCTCACTTGAGAAATCTAGAGAGCAAAAGAGCAAGGAGGAAGAAGATGATGGCTTTTGAAATATCAAGTGAATGATAATTGTCTTATGAAAAATAGAAAATATAAGTATATATATTTTCTACTCTTCATCTCAAAACATGGTTACAATATATGGATAGTATTGTACTTGAGTTAAAACACAAAAGGAAGATTAACACATGGTTAAAAAGTAGGTGAACATGGTTAGTTCAAAGAAGAGTGTAGAAGATAATCATGTATTAACCTTTTTCTTTTCTTTTGTTTTAAAACAAATACAATATATATCCATATATATAATTATAAGGTGTGAGTCTTATATTGCCACCATCTCCTATATATACAACCATGATAACCTTTATGTATGCATGTATGTGCATGAATGAGAATGAGTGCATACATACATGCATAAAGACAAGAAAGGATTTCAAGTGAGAAACTATTGGTTAAATGATAAATCAACACTTGATTTATCAACCCGGTCATATCACATATGACCCGACCAAAAGCAAGCCGCCCGATTAATATACGGTATCTCATACGCACATTTTAACCGGGCCCACGCACATATCGCATATGCGCACCACAACATTTCGCCTAGACTAGGTAACTCCTTTGTGGGACTCTAAGACTCGTCAATACGCCGGCAGTGGGTGATGATCATATCAAGCACCCCCAAGCTGCAAGCGGTCAGCTAAACGTAATGGCCACCCGGGAATTGAGCGATCAAAAGAAAACGAGCGAACCTGTTACAACTCCCGTCGAGCCAACCGGCAACACTACCGTACTGTCCGGTCTCTTCGTCAGATATGCTGCATATCGAGCCTAGGGATGGTAATGTCGACCCTAATAACTCAATAAATCGTGCCGATGAAAGGTCTATAACAGATCGAGAAACTACTGATAACGCTTATCAGCAAATCTCAACAGTCCTGGCCAGGGACTTACTGATATAGCCAGTCGAGCACAGCACAGTATCAACTCCCAATACCGGGAGAGACGAAACCCCTCCTATCGCTCATCGCCTTCGTGTGTCTCGGGACTGTACCCAACGGCCACCTGTTTGCACGACTCAGTAGAGCCGTGGTAGGGTGGTAATAAAGTACAGTGGGAGAACACACAAGACTCTATGATGATCTCGGGTCTACAGACTAACCTGCACCAGTGTCACCTAGGAACTGCTATCCGACGATAGATATAATTCCATATAGGAGTTCTCGGTGAGTCTGTCCAGTATACCCAGTCACCACTGAGCACCCGTATACGATCTCGATGTCAAACATCGATGAATGTGGGAACATCCATCGCCCATCATATGGGTCTAGTATTATATACGCTAGTCTACTCTGGTATATCGATGCCCCGTCTCGATACACCTGCGACTAGGGACATTCCAGGATATGCTTATAAACTACAGATGTCCCACTAGTATGATCTGCATCATAATCACAGTAGTCAAGCTAATATCCTCAGGGCTTTATCAACATGTATGAATGAATAAAAGCATGGTCAAAACAACATGTCAGATAAAGAAAAACCAGATAGCATACTATCATGTCGAGCAAGAATGTACACTAAATATATATATATATATATATATTTATATATTTATATATATATATATACATGTATAAATACATCCACTATCATATAATGGCCTCTAGGGCATACATATATCCAACAGCCTTAGTGTCAATATCAGGATTAGGTCTATAAAGAAACGACAATCATCATCCTAACGCAAGCTAACCTAAAACTACCCCTAACAAGTCTCTTTAATGAACATAACATAGTTATGACACTTAGTATAAAACAGCAACTCAAGTTACGGTATTAACTCGTTAAAACAAGCTTAAAAATGTACCCTCTCCCTGCGGACGACCCGTACTCATCGCGGCTCGCTACACGCGACACCGTCTTTGATTGCGGTTATTTGAAATTCTTTCTAAACACGACACGGTGAAAACGTGTTAATCAAATGGCGCCATTTCCGGGGAGACGGTAACGCTTTTACACTTGTAGTCTCGTCTTAATTTGTGAATATTTTGTACAAAAACTAACTTTCTCATAGATTCAACGCATAAAAACACATTCTTTTTAAACCGACACGAGAACTAAAAATAATGATGTTATCTGGATTTTTGATATGCTAACACACTGTGTTTTAACTTGGAAATCAAAGTATAAGAGTGGAATACTATTGTTACATAGAGGAAACACAAAAAATTTGAGCACCAAACTTGCAAAAACGACCGGCGAAATATAGACATTTCCGGATATCGCTGGCCCTGTCATGGGGTTTTGAAAATTTCTTTTTTTTGTTGCCTCCAGTGTTCTGTTAGTATCCTATTTTTATTGTTTGATTTTCTTAATTATTTGTGTTCAGAACTTTGGCTATCTATATTGCTTTCTAGCTCAAATATCCGTATTTTTCCGACATTTGCAGATTTGACAGATTAGCGAGCAGCGATTGTGCAGAGCAGGGGGTGTTTTCAAATATAAGGGGGTTGAAAACTTTAGTGCCAAAGACCCGGGTAGTTTGACCCGCGCAAGCGAACCATTAACCCGGAGGCAGTATCAACACGATTTTCTTAAATTCAACCCTTTTGGTACATATTTTTCTAAACTTCCTCTTCTCGAACCCGACACTCCAATATTCTTATCTTTGCAGGATTCTTTGCAACATCGCCGCAATAGCCAAAGAAAAACTAACCGTATTTGTTGCAGCGCTACATTTAAAGTAAAAAAATTGATTGATTGTTTGATAACAAAACATTGTTGATTTGCCATTGCATTATTAATACGGACTTAAGGGGCTATAACACCAATTCAGATTGGGTGGGGATTTCATCACCCTTCCTAAGACCCCGGAAATCACTAATTGCATAAGTGTGACCTCAAGCTAAAAAAAATATCTTGACACAGCAAACTAAGGACTTTTCGCGCTCAATAGGAAAATGGAAGATTTTGGGCATTCGTTCGTTTGTCTAAACATGACTTTTGTGGTGTCTAGGCTAGACAAGTGAGGAGGTAACTTTAAAAGGCCAGTCTTACGGTGATTCGTGAGCGGAACCCTCCTTACCTCTTGTGCTTACCTGGCCACAACTGGCTGTGAAGAGGAGATTTAAGGGTTATCTCACAATTTGTCACTTTGGAACAGTTAGGAGCAGGTCTAGTGGACTTAGAGGATCCTAGTCTAGGTATTGATTGTGCATTTGTGATTGTGTTTGTTGAACTGTCGTTTCATTTTCACATTCTTACGAAACAAACACAAATTCGCCACTTTTACCGCCTTCACCCAATTTTTCTCCATTTTCGCTTTCTTACCCTCACATTCTACGCTTTGACTACACTAAACTCGTTTAGTGTATGTCCGCTTGGACTAGGGACCCTAGTGCCCGTTTAGTCCGTGTTTCGTTAGTCTCTACGTACTACATGATCGACCCCGAAGTCGAAACTCCTTCCACGCCTCTTTCACCTTTATTCTTGCCGGTAAATTCCGACGTTGACCGTGATTCTGTCCATACTTCTTCACCTTCACTTTCACCAGACTCTTCTTCCGAGATGTTAGGATTTCCTCCTAACATCACTTTACCTCCCCCGAGAATGATTCCACCTCCATTAGATGTGAATAACCTGCGACCACCTCTTGTTGAAGCGCCACAGCGAATCGCGCTCCAGGATCGTTTCTATCCTACCTGCGCTGTACTTCCGACTTGTCTTTCACTTCCACCGGCCAATGGGGATAATTTTGAAATTAAGCCCCACTTCATCAACATGTTGCCCAAATTTCATGGGCTTGAATCCGTAGATGCCTATATCTTCATCAATAAATTCCAGAATGTTTTTGCGATGATGAAGACAACCTAGCTGTCTGATGATGTTATACGACTACGAGTTATTCCTTTCACTATATGCGACCTAGCTGAAAAGTGTTGTATAGCACCGCATATCATTCGATAACCAGTTGGGATGAGTTTGTAAAAGCATTTTAAAGAAATTCTACCCAAATCATAAAACCGCACGGATCCAAAACGAGATTAACCAATTCACCCAGCTTCCTGTTGCCTATAGTGCCCTCAAGTCAATTATTGGATCACAGGCACGTGATTGCAATGATTGAGGGAGAACCTATACCGGTAGAACAGTCTTACTCGAAATGATAGTATGCTATCTGGTTTTTCTCTATCATCGTGTGCATTCTTTAGGTTACATTACAGATCACTATTACATGTTGATAGAGCCCATAGGATTAATGCTTGACTACCAGCAGTATGATGGTGATCATATACATGGGAGTTGGGTGGTCTATAAGCACATTCTTAAAGTGTCCCTAGTCATGGGAGTTTCAAGACTGGGCATCGATACTCCAAGAGTAGACTAGTGTATACGGATCGAGACCCCGACGAGGGGCGGTGGTTGGTCTCACAAGCCATTGGTGTCAAGTTGGTTCACTTAAGATGTATACAGGTGCTCATTGGGTTATGAGTACACCGGACGGACTCGCCGGGAACATGCTATTTGGTATTATACCTATTGTGAGATAGCAGTTCCCAGGTGACATATGTACATGTTAGTCTATCGACCTGAGATCGTCATTTGTCTCGTGTGAGTTCCCAATGTGCTTTGATTACTACCCTACCACGACTCAAATTAGTCTTGCAAACAGGTTTTAGTTGGGTACAGTCCCGAGCCACATAGAGCCAGTGAGCGGATCGACAGGGGATTCGTCTCTCCTGATATATTGGGGGTTGATGTCGCGGTGTGCATGGGTGGCCATCACCAGAAATCCTCGGCCGGGGTAGACGAGAATTACTGATTCGGATCAGTAGTTTCTCAGTTGGTGATAGACTTCATACTGACACTAAATGTCAAGTTATTAGGGGCCTGACTTTATCCACCCCCTAGGCTCGACATGCGATACTCATAGACGAACGGACCGGACTGTACGGATATTGTCACCGTCAGGCTAAGTAGGGTTTCAGGATGAGTTTGCTCGTCGGCCTCCCTTTCGCTCAATACCAAGGCAACCGTTACGTACAGCTAGTGCCACTGACGTGCTTGAGGTTAAACCCACTGCCAGCGTATTGACGAGTCTTTATAGTCCCATACAGAGGGTTTTCCTGGTTCGGGCGAAACGTTGTAGAGGCCGTATGGTTTTATGGCAGGGTTCGATCATATACATGCACTTGTGCACGGATCATGATCGGACGGATAATACTAATAGGCTTTGGTTTAAGCCATATCCTAGTTTTATATTGTTGGATTACTTTCGTCTCGTTGTATTCGTATCCAGTGGGAATACGGATGCAGGTATATATATACGGATGAAGGGTGTTCTTGTAATTCGTTACGAGTTTACTTAATGGTTGCCATTTCTTTTTCATGTATTAAACATTTAGGGTTTTATAAATGTTTAATATTGTTGAGGTGAAAATTTTTTGTTCCGTCACTTCCTACCGAACCTTTCTGGATGTGATTTGACCGATACAAAGACCTCTTTGTTCAGTGCCCTCATCACGGTATTGACAGATGGCAACTTTGCTAAACTCTGTACGATGTCCTGAATCCAGTAACCCGACAGTTGATGGAGACCATCTGTCAAGGCCACTTCCTATCCAAATCTAACGAGGAGGCTTGGCAATTCTTTGACAATCTTGCGGAGCAAACGTGCAATAGGAGGGCACCCGAACGAACACCTCAACTTCTTCTTCTTCTTCTTCTTCTTCTTCAGGTCTCTCTTGGACAGAAGTTCATCAACTTGACATCTCAATTGCAATGAAGGCCGAGATAGTTGCAATCACACGGAAACTGGAGGCAATTGAGAGCAAATTCTCATTTCCTTCTCCTGCCCCTGCTCTTCCCCCTCGTACCATTTGCGCTTGTTGTTCGAATCCATCTCATTTGACCGAAGAGTGTCCTTACAATCCACCATCTCAAGGAAAGGATCCGGTTAATGCTGCATTTCAGCAAAGACTAAGAAACGATCCATACTCTTCCACATACAATACCGGTTGGAGGAACCATCCCAATTTCGTCTGGAACCAGCATCAATTCCAAAGGCCTCCTCTTCCTCAACAACAAGCTCAACAACAATTTCAGCAACCGTTCCAACCCCAACCTTTCAGAATACGACGAACAACTTTGCACCCTGCAACAATTCTTTTCTACAAAACAACTTTGTTCTGTCAATTAACGCTAAGGTTTCCACGCTAGAACGGAGTCTAGAGGCTTTTGTAAAGAAATCGACTCAATCCACTGCCAACATCCAGTCTTCTATTCAGTCTTTGATGCAACATACCGTTGCACACAGGCAAAGCATCAAGACCATTGAAGCCTAAATTGCATAGCTGAACGCAGTTTTAAGAGAGAGAGAGAGAAAGGAAGGCTTCCACCTCAACCAGTCCCAAATCCTGGTTACCCACATAATATACATGTTGCTCTTGAACAACAGAACCATAATGTGAGTGCATTGACTACGTTGAGATATGGAAGAATGCTGAACAACGACATCGGCACACGAATTGATGATGATGACACCCTGGCCGTTTCTTCTACTCCTACTTCGTCTTCTGAGCCTATTCTCCATTCTTCAAAAGGCTCTTCTTCAATCGCTGCTCTGAATGGATCCACATCTCACTCCACTCAAACTCCAGTTTTGGGATCCGTTCAAACTCCACAATCTCCTCTACAAGCATTGGACTCAACCAATTTCAAAAATGTTCCATTTCCAAACCGGTTGAGTTCCAATAAACAAAATCCACAAATGGAGAAGTTTCTGGAGTTTTTCAAATAGGTTAACATCAACAGTCCACTCTTAGATGCAATCCAACAAGTCCCCTCCTAAGCAAAAATCTTGAAAGACTTGTGCACTAAGAAGAGGAAATCTCAGGTACCAAAAAAGGTTTTCCTAGCTAGTAACGTGAGTGATGCTCTTACCCAAGATTTACCATAAAAACGGAAGGACCCTGGCTGTCCTATGATTTCTATAACCATTGGATAAGAACATCAACCGCGTTCTTTTAGATCTTGGTGCCAGTGTTAACTTGCTTCCTTATTCTGTATATGAGCAACTAGGTGTAGGAGAACTGAAACTTACACATTGTACTCTTCAAATGGCCGACCGATCTATCCCCCATCTTAGGGGTGAGCTAGAGGATGTGTTAATTAAGGTTGGGGACTTCATATTCCCCGTTGAATTCATTGTTTTAGATACACAAACTGTAGCTAACCCCCGGAATCAAATTCCAGTGATACTCGGTTTCCCATTCCTTGCAACCTCAAATGCTGTGATCAATTGTCGAAATAGTTCCATGAACCTATCATTTGGCAACATGAAAATTGAACTCAACATTTTTAGGTTAGGGAATCAGCCACCCGATGTTTGTTCCGTTCAGGAGATTGCACCCGAGGACTGTGAATTTGAGGAATTCTTGTTTGATCACAGTGATCTTGACACCACTAGTGCGTTCCTCTTTGAACCTGCTGCCTCCACATCTTACAACGATTATGAGTGCTTCACGTTTTCAAACGATCTTGGCTTGTCAGCACCTGAGTTCGAATCTTTTGAATTTGCTGATGCGTTAGTTGAACCATCCGACTCGGTCGCATACACTCACTTTGATCCCCTATTGGAATCTTTTGAGTTCGAGACATTTTCTCCAATCATCCCTTCAGTCATTTCACCTCCTACGCTCGAACTCAAGCCTCTGCCGTCTCACCTCAAGTATGCTTACTTAGGTGAAAACGAGACCCTCCCAGTCATCATATCGGCTGTTATAGCTTTAGAGCAAGAGAAAGCTCTTCTCACGGTCTTGCAATCCCATCGTCAAGCAGTCGGCAGGACGATGGAGGACATCAAGGGGATTAGTCCCCTGATCGTTGAACATCACATTCACCTGATGGATGATGCCAGACCAGCTCGGGATCCACAGAGGCGATTAAATCCAGTCATGAAGGAGGCTGTGAAAAAGGAGATCGTCAAATGTCTTGATAGTTGTATCATTTACCCTATTTCAGACAGCCAATGGGTCAGTCCTATACACGTTGTCCCTAAGAAGTCGGGCATCACTGTCATCACAAACGAGGCGAATGAGTTGATCCCTACTCACACCCAAACGGGGTGGCGAGTGTGCATTGATTATCAGAAAATCAATGCCGCAACGCGGAAATATCAATTTCCGCTACCTTTCATTGACCAAATGCTCGAACAATTAGCTGGACATGAGTAATACTGTTTTATGGAAGGCGACTCAGGCTACAAACAGATTCCTATAGACGAAAAAGACCGGGACAAAACCACTTTCACTTGTCCTTTCGGCACGTTCGCATATCGCCGCATGCCCTTTAGGCTATGCAAGCTCCCGCTACCTTCCAGCGGTGTATGATGGGAATTTTCTCTGACATGGTTGAGAAATTTTTGGAGATATTCATGGATGATTTCTCCATCTTTGGTGATTCTTTCGACGAGTGTCTGCAACATCTTGACGCTGTCCTTACTCGATGTAAGGATAAAAATCTCACTTTAAACTGAAAAATACCACTTCATGGTACGCGAAGGTATTGTCCTAGGACATATCATTTCCCGAAATGGAATTGAGATTGACAAAGCAAAGATTGATGTCGTTTCCAACCTCCATCCTCCTAAATGCGTTAGAGATATCCGATCCTTCCTTGTCCATGTCGGTTCTTACAGACGGTTTATCAAGGACTTTAGCAAAATTGCTAGACCCTTGACTCTTCTTCTGGCCAAGGATATCACGTTCAACTTTGACTTAAGCTGTTTAACTGCTTACGAATCCTTGAGAAGCTCGCTAACCACTGCTCCCGTTCTTTCTTGACCCGACTGGACGCATCTTTTCGAGATCATGTGCGATGCATCCGACTTTGCTATCGGTGCAGTCTTAGGACATCACATCGATAAGATGCCACACGTAATCAACTACGCGAGCCGGACCCTGAATGATGCCCAAATGAAATACATAACAACAGAGAAAGAGTACTTGGCTGTTGTGTTTGCTTTAGAGAAATTCAGGCCCTATTTGATCGACTCCCCAGTCACTGTCTACACCGATCATTCCGCTCTAAGACATCTTTTTGCGAAAACGGATGCAAAATCTCGGCTAATACGTTGGATCCACTTACTTCAATAGTTTGACCTCATCTTTAAGGATAAAAGAGGATGTGAAAATGTAGTAGCCGATCATCATTCACGACTTCTTTCTTCGCCGACGCTCCCTCTCCCAATCAATGATACTTTTCCTGATGAACAACTCTTGAGGGTATCTTGCGAACCCTGGTTCGTAGATATTGTGAACTACTTGGCGACTGGACTCAAACCTAATGATTGGTCAAGTGTAACATTTCAGAAAATATAAAATATTATTTTTGGAATTTAATATTAAAATAATATATTTCGCGAAAACTACCCGATTTGCGAATTTGAAGTTTTCGTAAAATGGTATAAATATATAGCAATATTTGTGAAATAATTGGAGATTAAAATGACTTATTCATTTAAAAATATATTTATCGGATTTGGCATTTTTATAATTAATTGTATGCAGTTTAAAAATTAAACTTGATTAGTGCATTACTAATCGCGATTAAGCCAACTCTGTGTTTCTACATTTTTCCATGGCTAGTGCCCCATGTCATGTTACATTTTGGTTACATGTTGTTCTAATTGTGGATGGTCTTATTTGTAAGAAAAGAAAAGAAAATGTGGCATGATGACTTGAGGAGAGAGAGGGGACACACTCATGAGGCATGGCATGCCATTAGAGAGTGAGAGAGAGGCTCCTACCCTTGACCTTTTGCCCTCATTCATTTTTACATCCTCCATTATTTTCCTTCATCACTTCATCATCTTCATCTCCTCCTCCACCTCCTCCACCCCATGGTAACTACCCTAAAACTCACTCAAACCTCCCACCCCACACCCTTCATTAAAGTTGATCCACACCTCATCCTCTAGACTTTGGACCTTTCAAAGTTGGATTTTGACGACTTTGAGCAACTCAAGAAAATTCTTGAGTTGCCAGATAATGTAAATCTCACACTTTTAGTTTAGTAATTTAGTCTCTTTAACTTCTATTATAGTTTAGAATTGATTAAGTGTGGATTTGTGAACTTAGAAATTCCAAGTTAGGGTTTAGTGGGAAACTTGACTTGAGATTGGTAAATTAAAGTGTTGTGAGAGTTTGTAAGACCTTAATGATGATTTTACTGGCCAAGAACTGAGAATAGAAACCAAGATACAAACTTTGAAATGGTCCCGTGTCGATTTTGTGAAGTATTGTGTGTCTACAGGGAATCTGGGATGACCTGAGACCTGTAGGAGAAAAACTAGCAACCCTAGAGACCTAGATGGACCACCATGAAAATACGAACCCAATCCAAGCACTCTAGGGCGGCGACCTCGGATTCCATGATGTTGTCGCCGGATTTTTGTTGGCTTCTGGTGTTGATCTTTTTACGGCAGCTCCTAATCCCTATAAACAACCCCCTGTACTTGCTAGTATAATCCCAATTAGCCTGAGATGAAATCTGGGAGTGGTTTCCTAAGTTGCTGGAATTGGTAATTATGATTTATGAATTTGGGATTTGGTATTTGATATTGTATTGGGTCGCTTGATGTTTGTACGTCAACGACGAGGGTTGTTTGGTTGTTTTTGCATGCGTAGGCTATCGGTTCTAACCTATGAGCGCACCGTGTGCCGTATTGGTTTTCCGGACTTGATGTTAATAGCATTTGCGATTGAGTATTTATTGTAGGTACCTTCGCGTGGATTCCGAGACGAAGGAGCATATCGACTACGGCTGAACAAGGAGTTCCGCAGCTGAGTAGATTTATATCTACTGGGGAAGTCGGGTGGATGGCGTATAGCACCCCCGCAAACACTGATATGTGATTTATAGTTTAGAAACAAGATATGCCATGACTTAAGGTTATAGTTTAGGGTTTAGTATGAAATGATATATAAGGATGTCTCGAATTAATATATAAGGATGTGAATCTCGATTTATACATATGTAGTTGCAAGAGAATAAGTATAATATTATAATGGCATGTAATGAGGTCGATAAATACGTCATGAGATTTATAAGATGACTTGATGTGAGATATTAATGTGATGAAAAGAGTATACGATGTGATATGATGACTTGGTTTGATATGTCGTTATATGGATGCGAGTCGATATGAGAAAATTGATACCTTTGTCGGTCCCACGATATAAGATTGATACGGATGTGACCTGAGAGATAGGTATATATATATGGAACGTGAATGTGAATAATGAGTGATATGTCGTATGAGACCTTAGTTCCGTACCCTCGTTTTCATATAGGTTGATAGAATCCCTAATGGTTCAATGCCGCCGTACGATGGATACCGTATGTGATAAGTTTTACTTGATGATTGATTCATACCCTTGACTAGATAATGTCATACAATGGATTATGCCGTACGTGATTTTGTGAGGCTAGATGCCGATTGATAGATTATGCGACTCGGATATATCGTAGATACGTATACCTGATAGCATTTCACGTACAATGTACTTTATGTTACGTTCATGACATTCTCGTTGCATTATATATACCTGTGCTAGTACACCTACACCATTATCGATGATGCGTATGTTACATTAACACAGATTTACCGGCTCACACACTTTCATCATCGATAATTGCTATGTCACTTACAGAGTAGAATTGCTACATCATGCTATGATATATTTCTATGCTCACATCATTATGCTATGTTGCATGATATACTTGCTATGTTCACATCACTATACCTTGTCGCAAAATATATTGGATATGCTCGCATTTCTGTTCTATGTTTGCATACATCATGCTTTACGATTATATGCATTGAGATACTGTTTTCATGAGATTCTGGATTTGAGAACCATGGTTATATTTTAAAAGAAAGTATGTACTGTTTTAAAAACCCGGTTTCTCTTCATGTGATATTTCGAGACGTCCACCATGTGTTTTCTCGGTTCTGAGATTGGCATGTGAAACCCGATTCGAGGAGCGGTAGGCACCGTCTGTTGGTACATGGTGGACCCGGTGAGGTACTCCGGAGCAAGAAGACTCATATAGTTAGGCGGTGAGCCTAGCAGGGGAGCTTTACCTACCGGTGATAGTATTTAGACTCGGCGGTTATCCGGAGGATACCGACCGGAGTCGTGAGATGATATGGGCCGATCCGGACTGACGGAGTCCGTAGGCCGATCCGGACTGACGGAGCCTGAGATATGAGGATTTACGTGTCGATGTTGGACACGGGTTTCACGATGTTTCGAGTGTCGTTGTTGGAAACTCAGATTCCATGATTTTAATGTGTCGTTGATGGACACACGTTGATTTATATCCTCATATTTACTTGCATATGCTTTCTTGATAGTTACATGCATGATATTGTTGTGTCATTGATGGACACGTAGACGTTATCCACATGATACAGGCTTTGATTATATTGTTGGCACATATGCAGATACGGTCACCCTAGATATCATAGTATTACCATTATGATATAGTTGACCTAGGAATCGTTGTTTTATTCGATTTCTACCTGATGATGTTTTCTACTCATGAGTTGGCAACTCACCCCCGTTGTGCCACAGTTCTTGCAGGTTGACCGCATGGATCAGTAGCGGCATCGCTGGCACACAGCTTGCATTCGGGTGATTTGCTTTGGTAGGTGGTACATACCGGATCATGCCACACTTGTACTATTGTTCTTATTATATCTAGTCATCAATCAAAACTAGTAATTATATAAGTAGTAAGACTTATAAAGACTTGTGGTTGCGAGACTTAGAGCGATGGGTTATATGATCGCTTGGTGGGTTTGATGTCTTTCTTTATTTACATTATTCCTTTGTGTCGATCTTCGCCGTTGGGCGTCGTATACATATTTATGACTTGCGTGGTTGTGATTCTGCCGATTGGCGAAGAGCAAGCTCCCTCTTGGGGATGTCTTTATTGTTGTTATGTATATGTGGTTTTGGATCAAAATATACAAAGGAGGTGCTGCCCAAATTTTTAAAAGACGAAACAAGTTTTTCAACTAATAAAATCCACTTGCATTTTTCATGTTCCATTATCTATGCATTTAAGAAAACATTTGACTTCATCATACCTTTATTTCAAAACTTATCCTATTTTATTTAAATTTAAAAAGGTTTAGATTTCAGGGCTTCGGCTTACTTAAGTTACGTTACGCATGTAGACGTGGCGTGATTTAAGTGCCGGTCATGAACTAAATTTCGGGTCGTGACAAAGTTGGTATAGAGCGCTAGGTTTAACCTTGGTTCAAGTCTAGGTTTGACTATGCGGAGTCTGGGGTTTAATCTATTTCGGAACCTAGGCTTGACTTTATGGAACTTAGACTTGAATGGGGGGGTATTAGACCCGAACTTTCGTTACATAGGTTGACCCTGATTGATGGAGTAGGTAACTCAAGTAAAGTGACGTACCGTGCATATGTTCCGCGGCATACTTAAGATACGATACTCCGCTTAAGTGACCTTAGGATGTACATATCTTGAGATCTGTGATTCTCTTCATCCCCATGATTATACATCCATTTGAGATCCTTGATTCTATTCATTTCCATAATCACACTCTTACTAATTCCGTTCCTCCTTATGATCATGTATCCATTCTAGATCTGTTGTTTCCTTTCATTCCTTTGATCTGTTTTCATTGATATATGCTTGAGGTTCCTGTCACCATGGTTTGAGCGTAGATTGAGCTGCTGCTAGTGATGCGGTCTGGGCGAGCTCATCATGGATGAGGACATCCATCGTGTTTTCTGGTGATATGGGAACATCTCGATTTAGTATTTGTGTTGTGACCTCTTGTTGAGGCGAGTGTTCGGTTTTGCACCGGATGATCGGGCCATTGTTAGAGGCTGCCTGTTGTGAGAGGACTGTTGATGTACAACCTACTTCAGTGATCGTGATGTCGTCTACCTTGCAGACAGATGACCCAGCTGTTGCTGAGATTGATGGGATATCGCTTCCAGAGCTTTTAAGCTGAGATCGCTGGAGCTTTCATGCAGAGATGTGACAAATGATAGCTAGTCTATCTTGAGTTGAGAGACGAAGGTGATTCGTCAGATTTGATGACCCGACGTAGGCCCAGTTGAGTTGAAGATTTCTAGTGCGGAGAATCTTACTCAGATCTACAGTAGATCGACCCAGAGACGACGTTGTTCGTTGGATGATCCGATATGAGATCAGTAAGTTGAGCAGTTTCCGATAGAAGGACCACACCCAGATGCGTTGTGAGTGGATCGAGAACGGACGAGTATAGAGTATTCCTCCGATGATTTGGACGAGTTCCCGAGGACGCGTTCGGATAGATATCTACTACAGAGTGCTGAAGATACCGAGTTTGTAATTTCGAGTCCGTGTGAGAGACTCTGGATTGACTGTAGCCGAGAACAATTGCAGTACGTAGATAGCAAGACGTGACGTCGAAGTGGACGATAATAAAGACGAGTGGAACAAGTGGTTCGTGCTAGATGTTAACGAGTTGTTATTAATTCCTATTGAGATTAGAGATCTGATAGGTATACAGAGGCGTTGGGATACAGCCAGTTCCCGAGGAAATGTTGTGCTGAGAACACAGATGTCCAGAAAACGAGAAAATATTATGTAAGAGTACCAGCCTTGTAATGACTCGAAATGGTACGTGACTGGCACTTGAATCATATGAAGTCTATAGGACCCCATCTAATTCATGTAAGCCAAAAATCCCAGAAATCTAAACCATTTTAAGGAAGAAGTGAAGAAAACTTGTTTTAAAACAAGTGGTTTTAATAACATAAGCCGAAGTATGTATTTCTAAAATCTCAAATCTTTTCTAAAAATTTTGGTAGAGTTTCCTTTGTAAATACTGGCCCCAAACAGGTACAAACATGAAATATATACATAATGAATAAAGGCATCCCCAAGCGGGAGCTAGCTCTTCGCCAATTGGCGGTCACAACCACGGAAGCAATATAATATACAACGCCGAAGGGCGAGGATCAAAACTCAAAAGGAAACCCAAAAATTATCAAGAAAACCATAATAGTACAAGCGCGACTCTAAGGTCGAAAGAATAAACAACTGATCTTCTAAATCTATAAATAATACAAATCTTGTTGATGGAGTTACTAGATACAACTGTAATAAATAAATGTACAATGGTGGTCACGATACGAGTGAACCCACCTACCAAAGTAATCACCCGGAAAGAAGCAGTATACCAGCAAAGCCGCCAAGAAAAACCTGGACGGCAAAACCAGCAAGAAAATGTGGCACAACGGGGGTGAGTTGCCAACTCATGAGTAGAAAACATCACAGAAAAGAAATCGCATGTATCACTCTATCCTGGGTAATACCATAATATCCATATAATATATAACCTGAAACATCTGATAATGGCCAGGGAAAATATTTATACATAAGTGTAATACCAAGTGCTCGTGTCAGTGCCTCAGGTGGCAACATATCATATATGATGTATGGATGCAATATAATGAAAACAGAATATTTCATGAATGAGAAAACTTTTTTCTTAATTTAGTGAGATTTCTGTATATATATAAATCGCGGTATCATCAATGAAATCAACAGAAAATCAGTGTCTAGCATCGACACAGAATATATATCTCGCTATCTCAATATCTCAGGCTCCGGCAATCCGGACTGGCCCGTGACATCAAATCTCAATACTTCATGCTCCGGCAATCCGGACTGGCCTATACTCCGATCGGTATCCTCCAGATATCCGTCGAGTCCCAATAAATTCAACGGCCGGTAGTGCTCCCCTGCCAGGCTCAACACCATCATCTGCGACCATCTTGCCCTGGGGTACCGCACCTGGTCCACCATGCACCCACAGATGGTTCCCCTTCCTCCTCGAATTGGGTGTATGATATCGCTCAAGAGCCGAGAAAACTCATGGTGGACTCCTCTCAAATCATATCATGAGAAAACCGCAATTTTCTATATTTAAAATGATAATAAATTTATAAAATCTTTGCGGTTTCTCCAAATCCAGAAATCTCATGGAAATCCGAAATCCCAATCTCAAGGGTAAATAAAGAATGGAATACCGGTAATAAGTTCCATAATATTGCATGACAAAAGAAAATACACATGCATGAGATATCACAGTAATAAATGCAATGTCTATGCTATCATTTAAAAGCAAGCGTACTAGTACTACGTCGAAACTATCAGCTAGCAATTTATAAAATAAAATAGTGTTTTCTACTGTGTACGTGACATGGAAATTACCGATGATGTGTGTGTGTGCCGGCACGCAGGTGTACGTGGGGCATAGGCATCATCGGTAATGGTGCCGGTGTCCTGACAGCAAGATTTTAATAATAATTAACGAAAACACAAATAAGCATGTAATGCGATGCGAACAGCAAGAATATGCGGAACATGAATAATAATGCGACATATAAGAATATATATATATATATATATATATATATATATATATATGAGTCATACAGTTTTGGCATTTGAAATAACACGAATGGTGGTGTTTAGAAAATAGGGGCTACGGTGTTTTTAAGAAAAGGTACGTCCTTTGAAATATCCATAGAATCCCTTGGACTGTCTTTAAAATACTCATGATTCGTTAGTTTTGAAATAAGTATGACTCGAGTCCAGTCTAACATCTACAAGTAAACTACATGACCAAACTATCAGACTAGTCGAAAGGGTAAGGAAAACCACATAAGTCTGAGTCGATAAATATATACCTAGTAGTCGGTGATCCCGTCTCAATAGTATCACGTAAGATACAATATATAATATGACATCCTCGAGTCAAGAGTGCGGATCTATCATCATAATCATATCACATACGGTAAATCCATCGTACGACATCCCAAATCTAGGTACGGGTCGAATATCACGTTTATCTCATTATTCATCTGGTATTCTTGTCATAATACCCTGAATTAGGGGTACTGATCTAAAGTATAGTACATACTGATACCATCAATATATTGTAAGTCCACGTTACCTCTCGCGGTACTTTCGGGCTTGCGGAAATGATGAAAAACGATTTTACGGGTCATGGTAACATGGACTATCAAACACGGATCTTTGCTAAACTGCACACTAGCAACTAACTAGAGCTATTCCTACTCGGTTAGGGGTTATACCTCAACTTGAACTCCTTCTCTTGGACTCTTTGTGGTGGTCGGATGGTTCGTTCCTCGTCGCCTTCTCTTGCCGAAGATGGATCCATCTGAGGGTCTCTACCATGAGCTTCTTTCTCGAACTTGAGAAAACTAAAGTGTCCGGCTTGCTAGAACTTCAACCTTAGGATGAGTAGAGAGTGGCTTTGGTGTTTTATCTCCAAGGAAATGTTTCTCAACACATGAGATGAATTTTCCTTGATCTAGAGGAAGAGGAAGAAGAAAGGATGAGAGAGAATCAATATGATAGAATGAGAATAGTTTTACAACCATATCAAATATATGTGAATTAATCTAATTAATAATATTAATCAAAATGAAAAAGGTGATGGTTGGTTTGATAAGACAATTATCATTTCACATTAAATGTTTTTGCAAAGATTAAAGAGCATCTTTGGAAAGAAATGATGATGGTCAATATTTCAACCTTGGTCAACAAGTCAACCTTGGTCAACAAGTCAACAAACCTTAACCATAACCCAATTTCATTTAAATAACATTATCAATTGATATTTCACATATTCATTACGGTTTGATAAACGACAACCATCAACTGTGCCTACACACCCGTACCAAAACCCTAATGAGAATCCTCTTCCACTGCCTCAGTCAACTGTGCATACACACCCGCATTCGTGTTCCGAGGAGAACGAATACTATGAGATAAAACTAACCCCAAAGCATATACTAGGATCTGGCTCAAACGAGAGCCTGCTAGTAACAACTGTCCGGACACCAAACGTGCACAAGTGCGCGGATGTGAATGAACCATGTCGCAAAACCATGCGACCTCTACTCTGTTTTGCCCAAAGGCGAATAATCCTATGTGTGGGACTCGAAAGACCTGACACTACGCTGGCAGTGGGTTTAACCACAGACCGCAAGCGGCACTAGCTGTATGTAACGGTCCCCAGGTGGATGCCGATAAGAAGATGGGCGAGGTGAAACCCATCTGAACTCCTACTGAGCCTGAATGTGACAATCTCCGTACAGTCCGGTCTGTTCATCTGAGAATATCACATGGCGGGCCTAGGGGGCGATAAACGTCGGTCCCCTAATAGCGGTACAAGTCGTGTCGGAGTGTAGCCCAGAACTCCCTGACATAACACTGGAAACCTACCAGTATATCTCGCTTGCCCTGGCCAGGGACATTGTGTAATGGCTCTCCTAGACATAGCGCGATATCAACCCCCAATACCAGGAGAGACGAATCCTGTCTAACCGTCACTGCCTCCAAGTGCTTCGGGACTGCACCCAACTACTACCTGTTTGCACAACTCCTTTGAGCCATGGTAGGGTAGTAATCTAAGTACAGTGGGAACACACTCGAGGCGAAGTGACAGTGTCAAGTCAGCGGACTAAGTTGTACTCATGTCACCTGGGAACTGATAACTGACGATTGGTATAGTACCAATCAACAGTTCCCGATGAGTCCTGTCCAGTGTACTCGTAACCTAACGAGGACCCGCATACTATCTCAAGTACGGCGTACTAACGGCTGTGGGACAGACCGTCTCCCAAGCTGGGATGAGAAGCGCATACGCTAGTCTACTCCGGAGTATCGATGCCCTGTCTCGATAGTCCTATGAATAGGGACCTGCATAAGGATGTGCTTATGGATTACCCAACCCCCACGAGTGTGACTGCCATCACAACGCTGGTAATCAAGCAAAGATCCTAAGGGCTCCACTAATGTGTAAAGGCGATATGCTATAAGAAACACATGCACACATTAAAGTAGAAACAAACCAAGTAGAATACTAGTATATTGAGAAAGATTGTATATACAACTGTGAATATCCCAAGCTTCCATTAAGTAATATACAAACTAGTATAATACAGTAATGGCCTCTAGGGCATATACACTAACAATCTACTACTTGCACTAAGGCCATGTACTGGCGTATCAAAGACCTATCATCTCGATCAGCCGCTCGAACTGAGTCTGGGGTAAGGCCTTTGTGAGTGGATCAGCAGTGTTAATTTCCGTAGCAACTCTCCGAACCTCGATCCCCTGGCGACCCATGATCTCCCTGATCAGGTGCTACCGCCTCAAGATGTGCCTGGACTTCTGGTGGGACCTGGGTTCCTTCGCTAAAGCTATAGCCCCGTTGTTGTCGCAATACAGAGGTATTGGATCAACAATGGACGGAACCACCTGAAGTTCTATCAAGAACTTCCTCATCCAGACGGCTTCTTTTGCGGCATCAGATGTAGCGATATATTCAGCTTCCATCGTCGAGTCAGCAACGGTTTCCTGTTTGGAACTCTTCCAACACACCGCCCCTCCATTGAGGGTAAAGACATAACCCGACATGGACTTGGAATCATCCTTGTCACTCTGGAAGCTGGAGTCAGCAAAGGCCTCGATCTGGAGGTCTTTTCCGCCATACACCAAGAACATCTCCTTAGTCCTTCTCAGGTACTTGAGAATATTCTTTACCGCTATCCAGTGCTTCTCCCCAGGGTTTGACTGATACCGGCTTACCACACTCAGTGCATAAGCTACATCTGGTCTGGTACACAACATCGCATACATTATAGAGCCCACCGCAGAAGCGTAGGGTATAATAGACATACGATCCCTTTCCAAATCAGTCTTGGGAGACATCTCTTTGGAGAGGGTGATCCAGTGACAAGCCGGTAGATTACCGTGCTTGGAATCTTCCATACTGAATCTTCTCAGTATGGTGTCGATGTACCTGGACTGTGAAAGTCCTAATATCCTCTTGGATCTGTCACGATAGATCCGGATCCCCAGAATGTAAGAGGCATCACCCAGGTCTTTCATGGAGAACCTGTGTGACAAGATCCCTTTGACAGATTGTAGCATAGGAATGTCATTTCCAATCAAGAGAATGTCATCCACGTATAAAACGAGGAATACGACAGTTCGTGCTACAAATCTACTATAGATGCATGGTTCATCTGGATTTTTGATAAAGGCAAAATCTTTGACCGTCTCATCAAAACAGATGTTCCAACTCCGCGATGCCTGCTTTATTCCATAGGTAGACTTAAGCAACTTGCACATCTTTCCGCTGCTCCCACTCTGAATGAAACCTTCTGGCCGGTCCATATAGACACACTCCTCTATATTTCCATTCAGAAAAGCGTTCTTTACGTCCATCTGCCAAATCTCATAATCGTGGAAGGCAGCAATGGCAAGAAGGATCCGAATGGATTTCAGCATAGCCACTAGAGAAAAGGTTTCGTCATAGTCCAAACCAGGTCTTTGACGAAAACCCTTTGCAACAAGTCTAGCTTTATAGGTCTCAACCTGTCCATCTACACCAATCTTCCTTTTGAAGATCCACTTGCATCCTACGGGTTTTACCCCATCTGGAGCAACGTCCAACGTCCATACTTTGCTGGTGTACATGGGCTCCATTTCGGTCCGCATTGCATCCATCCATTTTACCGAGTCAACGCTCTGAATGGCCTGCTGGAAGCTAGTCGGCTTATCACTATCAATGATGCAATCCTCTCTATCCCCGTCTATGAGAAAACCGTAGTATCTCTCGGGCAGATAAGACTGCCTACTACTCCTGCGGAGCGGCGCAGGAATGTCCGATCTTTCGAACCCTCTGGTTCTACTAAGCTTTCAGTAATAGCTCGTGGTTCTGGAATTTCTTCCAGTTCTATTGCGCTCCCACTTATCTGATTTTCCAAAAACTCAGTTTCCAAGAAGTGGGCATGAGGAGAAACAAAAACCTTTTGTTCCTCTTCGCAATAGAAGAAATATCCCTTGGAGTTCTTTGGATATCCCACAAACTTGCACTGTACTGAGCGTGCCTCCAGTTTGTCCGCATGCTTCTTTTTGACAAAAGCTGGACATCCCCATGTCTTAATGTGCTTAAGATAAGGTTTCTTCCCACACCACATCTGATATGGAGTGGTAGGCACAGTCTTAGTTGGAACTTGGTTCAAAAGGTATGCAGTTGATTCTAGTGCATATCCCCAGAATGATCGCGGTAACTCAGCGTTACTCATCATGGAACGTACCATATCCAATAGGGTCTGGTTCCGAATCTCCGATACACCGTTATGTTGCAGAGTGTATGGAGGAGTAAGCTGAGAGAGAATTCCATTCTCTTCTAAGTAATCCAGGAACTCGGCACTCAAGTATTCACCACCTCGATCCGATCTCAGTGTCTTGATACTTTTGCCGGTTTGTTTTTCTACTTCATTCTTATATTCCTGGAATTTTCCAAAGGCTTCGGATTTATATTTCATTAAGTAGACATATCCGTACCTTGAAAAGTTATCCGGAAAAGTAATGAAGTAAGAATAACCGCTTCGCGCATGTGTAGACATTGGACCGCACACGTCGCTGTGTACGAGTCCTAAGAGCTCGCTCGCTCTTACTCCGTGTCCAGTGAACGGAGTCTTTGTCATCTTTCCTTTGAGACATGATTGACAAGTTGCATATGATTGATATTCGAACGGATCCAAATATCCTTCTGTATGTAACTTCGTCAACCTTCTCTCATTGATGTAACCCAGTCTACAATGCCATAAGAAAGCCTGATTTGTTTCCGGAGACTTTCTTTTGTGTGTATTCTGGACATTGAAAATCTGTGGTTGGTTTAATACGTATATTCCATTGTTTAATGTACCTGACCCAATCAGAACTTGATTAAGGTGAATGTTTACAACATTGCTTACAAATGCAAATTCATAACCTTCTTTAGATATTAAAGATACATAAATGATATTACAAGTTGCATTAGGTATAAAATAACAATTACGCAAAACCAAAACGTGTCCATCTGACAACCCCAGGTGATAGTCCCGCACGGACTCAGCGTCTATGCCAGCTCCGTTTGCAACTCTGAGGGTCATATCACCTGCCTTCAAAACCCTACGGTTTCTCAACGCCTGAAAAGAATTACAGATATGAGATCTTGATCCGGTATCCAATACCCAGGAAGTAGAGTTTATTGATAAACAGTTTTCAATAACATACACACCTGAAGCTGAAGCCGAAGCCGCAACTTGCTTCAGATCCTGGGTTCTGGCCTTCCAAGCCCTGCAATCCTTTTTCCAGTGTCCACTCTTGTGACAGTAAAAGCATTCTTCCTTTCCCACAAGCATTCCCGCTTCCTATGTTGCCTTTGCCTTTCCCTTCGTATCCACTTTACTAACACCGCCCCTTGGTTTGGTGGGGGTTTTCTTCTTCTTTCCCTTGGCTTTCGCCTTGGACCTAGAAGAGGAAGAACCTCCTACAAACAAAGTGGATGTTTCCCTACCTTTCTGTAGGGTGCCCTCTGCACTCCTCAGCATGTTGAGGAGTTCTGAAAGTTCAACTTCTTTTTCTTGCAAGTTGAAGTTCAGGATAAACTGGGCGTAAGTGGAAGGAAGGGACTTGAGAATCAAGTCCGTGTAGAGCTCGTTCACTAACGTGGTCCCAAGGTCCGCGAGCTCCTCAATGAAGCCAATCATCTTAAGCACGTGTTCCTATACCGATGATCCGACGGCCAATCTCGCCGAAAACAGCTTTTTCGAGACTTCATATCTGGCGATACGGGATTGCTCTCCATACAGTTCTTTTGTATGGAGAAATATGGATTCAAGGTCCATATTCTCGTGCCTCCTCTGGTGTTCATTGTCCATAGAGGCAAGCACGAGGCATTTGGCCTTCGCGCAGTCGAATTCCCGGGTCTTACGGATTTCCTTATCCGCGACGCTGGTTTTGGGACCTGGGACAGGGGGAGCTTTGGTGGTCAGGAGATACCCCAACTTGTCATAAGTGATTGCCATTTTGACATTCCTGAGCCAATCTTTGTAGTTTGGCCCTCTCAATATGTTTTTATCTAGTAGTAACTTAAGCCCAGTCATGATGTTTGGTCGCTGCAATTAGGAGAGAGCGAAGAAACACTTTAGCATGCTGCTCTTGCAAGTTTTGAGTGGTTTTTAATTTGTCTAAACAGGATGGCTCCCACTGTCTATCGAATCCCTCCTGAAACCAAAAAGGAAGAATTAGTCAGGATCAATCTCACCGTACAATACTTGCTTAACCGTTCAGCCAGGCTAGTGTCGGTACTTCGAGGGAGGTTTTCCAACGCTTTCGCGAAGTTCCTTAATTAAATAACCTCTTTTCCCTAGGGGCGGAGCCCCGCTAACACCTTTCTAGACACCTACTAGGTTTATAGCATTGATCGTTAAGTGAGAAATTTCCTGAGGGTTAGCATATACTCACAGTAGGATCGGGATCCAAATATCATTGCGTGACAAAACTGAAGGAATCCTACCAGAATCATCACACTCCAAATGGTATGCAGCGCTAGCAAGTTTCAGTTCTTTTGAAACTCCCGATGTGGATTTTTGCCCCATGCTCTTATGACCTTGACTTTGGCCAACAAATCATAAGTCACATGTCAAGTTCTACCCGTCATTCTCCAGGTTAATTTGAACCCACCCATACCTACCCTTGACATTGGCCAACAAGGCAGTACAACTGTTGATTAGTCGAAAATATTTCATCTTCTAGCCGGCAATTTCCCTATCATTTGCATTCATATAGAAGTGTTCGGCATTCATATAGCACATATTAGCAAATCTGTCACAAAATATCAGATTACATGTGTTGGACCTTAAAACCGGCATTTCTAGAGAAATTGACTGCATTTCATAGCATGGCATCATTTCTATATATCGCAACCCGTGTTTCGAAGTTTGTGCAGGAAAACCAGAAGCTTGCTCAAATCTACACTGCTACAAGAATACGCCAACTCAAGGAATTGGAAACTGGTATTAATGTAAAGGGCATTCAGGAATTCACTATATCACAAAAGACACCTGAAGACATAAGAATCCAACACAAGAAAGTTGAAGCCCCAAGGAGCCCAAATGGCCGCGGAACCGCGGTCTAAGCCACCTATTGCCGAGGTTCCGCGGCGCTTCTACCACTTCAGATCCCCATTTTTGGTGCACAACTCCTACCTCAGTGTGTACAGCTTAGAATGACACAACAATTTCCAGAAAGCCCCAGAAGCTTCTGCCAGATCAGCAAACCCTTAAATCTACACTAAACTAGCCTTGTATTCTAGAAACTTCTCCCTAAACCCTAGCTTAAACCCTAAGCTAAGCCTAACTAACTACTTCTAGAAGTCTTTCAACAAACTTTTGGAGGGAACTTCTATTTCAAATTCAAGGCTTAGGGTTTGGGAGATCTATAAATAAGACCCTAGGCTCACTTGTAAAAAGAGAATCCAATTATTGAATTCATTAGATTCATCCATTGAAATCAATAGACCCATTCACTCTTTTTCTTCATCTTCTTCATCCACAAGTCTAGTGAGAAGGCTTGTGTGAAACCCTAACCCTAATTCCAATCAAAAGCCAAGATCCCGAGTACCCCATCAAGCAAGAAGCCTTGCAACCTTTTATGAGCCGAGCCGATCTTCAACAGAGCAAGTGGTCCAAGCCGATCCGCGACTCACGGAGCCGAGCGACGCCAAATCGACAATTTAGTTCTTCCTCTTGTAGTTCTTGAGCGACTGTAATCAAATTGTTGATATAAATAAAAGGTGATATTCTTTTATCTTGTTTTCTTTAAAATTCTTGCATCATGATTCAATCTAAATTTCTAGTTGTAATTCTTGTTGTGATGTTTAAGTAATACTACGCTCGTCGAGGAGTCGAGACGATCAATAGAATGATGATGTAATATATCTTAATTCGATTCTTGAGTCCTACGAGTTTTGTAAACCATAGCAAGTTCAAGAATCGACGACCCAATTCGTTGCGATGCTTTCTTGATTGATATCGCTCGAAATTGGGGAGTTACGATCGTTTCTTGAAATTGCTAGAGGCTAGAATGTGAATGATATCGACGAAAGAACAAGGGTTAAACGATGAAACCCTAGTTTCACGAGAAAGCCCTAACTCTCGTCGATCATCATCGATCTAGTATCAATCCTTCAAAGGACAAGAACACGATATCTTGAGATTACATCACGTCTATAGATCCGATCGATTCCTACGAGCCTCATTTAGATTCTTGATATTAGGTTGGAAATATCATCGAAATCCGATTCTTGATTTGTTTATCAGTTTCTTGATTCTTGATTAGATTAGTGACACCTGAATCAATCGATAAAATCTTGAATCATGTTTTCTTTTTTTTTCGATTAACTTTTCAATTCATACAAATCAAATATAAAAACGAATCGCAAAATCCCTGTGGACGATCCGCACTCGCTTACGATCTACAACTGACACCGTAATTGATTGCGGTCAAATATAATTCTTTGATTCTATACATTTTCTTAAACCGATAAACAAAGAAACAATAAATCAAATGGCGCCGTTGCCGGGGATCACGCGCTAATTCGTTTCATATTAAAGTTTGAATTGAAGGATTTATTCCATTATAATTTTTGTAATCAAAATTCGTGCAAACCCTAAACGATTTGTTGTGGTTCATTGCAAGGAAATCTGGAGCTTGCTGGGAAATTGGAAAAAATTTTGGAAAATTCCAGAGAGCTGGAGATATGAACAGAAAGCTGCTGTAAAATTTTTATGCAGTTTTCCCATACTTTGACCGCGGAAGGGCGGCATTAGGAGGCTATTGCGGCGGAACCGCGGCCCTTTTGAGGGATCTCTGTGCCAAATTTCTTCAGGTGACTTCTTACCATCTCCTCTCTCCTCTTTTTAGCTCCAACTGACAATTTTCTGCAGGATTCTTTGCAAATAATCGCAGCTCGCAAATTGCAAAATTAAATTTGTGCGTGATTTTGTTTCTGGGTTGTTTGCATTCTAATACGGATATTAAGGGGCACGGCCAAATCCAAATTAGGTGGAGATTTTATTACCCTTCCTAGGCCCCGAAAACCACAAAACTTGCATCCGCATTGACCCACATTAACTAAAAAATATCTAGAGATGACTCTAAGGACCGTCGCGCTCACTTAGGACAAGAGAAGGCCGTGGGTAATTCATTTCTTATCCGCGTTTTCTTGTGGTGTCTAGGCAAGTGTGTCGAAGGCTAGTGGTTATTAATTAGGCCCACTACTTACGTAGTGGAGTACCTTCCCACTTACCTGGCACTTACCTGGCCACAGGGAAACAAAGAGGCAAGGGAGGATTCTATCCTGCCACTTGTCTTTTGGCAGTTAGGAGCGGTCTAGAGTCGGACCTAGGTGACCACTAGATTCTAGGGTTTGTGTGCTGCATTTGTTGTGTCGCATCATATTTTTCAAAAAAATCCGTCTCTTTTTCAAAGCAAACACCGCATTCATTCATACCCCTAATTATAAGTCAACGCTGCCACTTGTACTAACCCTTTTTAGTACAAGATAGGCTGGACACGGGATTCTAGTGCCCGTTTAGTCCGCGTACCTTTTATCGACTCCGAAGTCGATATTTCTCCATTTACTTCTTCTTTACCCACTACCACACCCACATCGATGGATCCACCCCCATCGAACTTCTTTAACCCTAATCTGCCGCCGTCCGTTGGTGCGCAGAATCCACCCCGCATCTCTCTCCAGGAGAGGTGCTATCCACTGCGAGGTCCTCTTTCGACCTGATTATCCACACCACCAGCCAATAGGGATAACTTTGAGATTAAACTCCAATACATCAATCTTTTACCCAAATTCCACGGACTCGAGACTGAGGACGCTTACGTTTTCATCACCAAATTTGAAAACGTATGCGCAATGATGGGTACATCACAACTTTCAGTGGATGCGATGCGTCTACGACTTCTTCCATTTACATTGTGCGATATAGCCGAGAAGTGGCTATATAACACTACCGCACACTCTATTACGAATTGGGAAGAATTCGTCGCTGCATTCCTTACGAAATTTTACCCAATCCAAAAGACCGCTCGAATCCGTAGCGAACTGAATCAATTTGCCCAGCTCCCTACTGAACCATTCTCTAAATGCTTTGAACGTTTCAAGGATCTTTTGGTTCAGTGTCCTCATCACGGCATCCCGAGATGGGAGCTTTGCCGAATCATTTATGAGGGCATTAACCCAAACACTAAACAGAGCCTTGAAAACATATGTCAAGGTACTTTTATGACTAAGGATGATGGGGAAGCTTGGAAGTATTTAGAAGAGTTCGCTGAAAAATCACTACAGTGGGAGAGTGGAACCCAACCATTGAATAGGGGTGGCGTACACCAAATAGATGTGTCCATAGGTGTTCGAGCTGAGATGGCAGCAATGCAAAAGAAGCTCGACGCTATGGAACACAAATTTTCTGCAGCCTCCCTAAACCCAATGTCGCTCCCCAAAACTGTTTGTGGGTGCTGTTCTGATCCGTCTCATTTAACGGAAGAATGTCCATTAAACTCTGCGTTTCAAGGTCACGAGCATTCTAATGCCGCATTTCAAAGACCTCGAAACGATCCATATTCTTCCACGTACAATCAGGGTTGGAGGAATCACCCGAATTTCGCTTGGAACCAAAACAAATCTCAAAACACGGTTCCAAACACGAATAATTTTCAAAGGGCTCTTCCTCCACCACAACAGCAACCCGTTCAACTCACTCAGCACCCCTACCAGTCACAAAATTTCCAAAACCAGGGAAACACTCCTGCACAGTCTAATCCTATGCAGTTGTCCTGTTCTGACGAATTCTCTCAATTCACTTAAACCATGAAATCACTTTTATCAAATTTCATAGAGGTTTCGACCGAGGTTAGATCTTCCGTCAGTGAGATAAAGAAAAACTCAGCGTCTCAAGCCGAGAGTATCAGATCGATGGAAGCTGAAATCGCACACCTTAAAGCCGAAATGAGTGCGAGAGAAAAAGGGAAACTTCCCTCTCAACCCCTACAGAATCCTTGGCATTACAATGTAAATGCCATCACAACGTTGAGATCGGGAAAAGTGCTGAACAATCATGTCGGGGAAGGTATTGATGATATTGAAAATCATATTAACACCCCGGCTGAGACCTTTCCACACACACACACTTCTCCTTCTGATCCTTCTTCTTCTACCACACTACCTTCTCGAGAGCCTATTCTCCATTTCCCACTAGGCTCAACACCTCAACCCAACCCTTATAGTTGTCCACAGACGGTCCCCACACCTCTTTTGGGACCTCGTCTACCCCCTCTTCCTTCTCCTATGATGGACCCGACGCTTATTGCGAAAGCTCCTTACCCGAATCGGTTAAGGGGTAATAGAACGAGTCCTCATATGGAGAAAATTATGGAAATGTTCAAACATGTTAACATCAATATCCCTCTCCTAAATGCAATTCAACAAGTCCCCGCTTATGCGAAAATTCTTAAGTACTTGTGCACTAGGAAGAGGAAGACCCAAGTGCCGAAGAAGGTCTTCATGGCTAATAATATCAGCACTGCTTTTATTCCCCAGCTACTAAAGAAACGAAAGGACCTAGGATGTCCTACAATATCGATTTCTATCGGAGGTAAAAACATAAATCGTGCTCTTTTAGACCTTGGCGCAAGTGTTAACCTCGTTCCATATTCTGTATATGAGCAATTAGGGATTGGAGAGCTGAAACCTGCTCACTGCACTCTCCAAATGGCAGACCGTTCAATCACCAAACCAAGGGGTGAATTGGAGGATGTGTTGATAAAGGTCGGGGAATTTGTTTTCCCTGTAGACTTCATTGTGCTCGACACACAGCCTGTAGCAAACCCCCAGGGCCAAATTCCGGTGATTCTGGGTCGTCCTTTCCTTGCCACTTCCAACGCTGTTATAAACTGTAGAAACGGTTCAATGAACTTATCATTTGGAAATATGACCATTGAACTAAATATCTACAAAGTTGGAAGTCAGCCATCAGAACCCTCTGCTCATATTTTAGATGTGTGCTCTGTCCACGAGATCGCTCCCGATAGTTGCGGAGCTGATGAACTTTGCTTTACTGATCTTGATGACATTACCACATCTCTGTTTGATTTCACACAAGATCTTAGTGAGGACACTTTTCATACACTTGAGTCCTGCACTTCTGACTTTTCTCCACCCGAGTCTGTATCTTTCACAGGCTCTGAGCTTATTTGTAAATCCAAAAATCACTCTATGATCCCTCCTTCTATCATTTCTCCGCCCGAATTAGATCTAAAAATTTTACCGTCTCATCTGAAATATGCTTATTTAGGTGAGAAGGAGTCTTTACCAGTTATAATATCCGCTTCTCTAGCATTAGAGCAAGAGAATGCACTTTTATCGGTATTGAGATCTAACAAAGAGGCGTTTGGTTGGAGTATGGCGGACATCAAAGGGATTAGACCCTTGATAGTTGAACATCATATACATGTTATGGATGATGCCAGACCAACCCAAGAACCACAGAGACGGTTGAATCCCGTCATGAAGGAAGCGGTCATGAAAGAGATCATCAAATGCTTAGATAATGGTATTATATACCCCATCTCCGATAGCCAATGGGTAAGTCCTATACATGTAGTTCCTAAGAAATCCGGCATCACTGTTATAACCAATGAGGCAAATGAGTTAATTCAGACACGCACCCAAACTGGGTGGCGTGTATGTATCGATTATAGAAAACTCAATGCTGCCACGAGGAAAGACCACTTTCCTCTACCATTCATTGATCAGATGCTGGAACGCTTAGCGGGACGAGAGTATTATTATTTTATGGACGGATACTCAGGCTATAATCAGGTCCCCATCGCCAAAAAGGATCAAGATAAAACCACTTTTACTTGTCCTTTTGGTACCTTTGCTTACAGTCGCATGCCCTTCGGGTTATGCAATGCTCCCGCTACCTTTCAGCGGTGTATGATGGGGATATTCTCTGATATGGTTGAGAATTTTCTGGAGATCTTTATTGACGACTTCTCGATTTTTGGAGACTCTTTTTCTGATTGCCAAGCGAATCTTGATGCTGTTCTTACTCGTTGCAAAGAGAAGAACTTGACTTTGAACTGGGAAAAATGCCATTTTATGGTCCAAGAAGGAATTGTTCTTGGACATGTTATTTCACAGAAAGGCATTGAGGTTGACAGAGCTAAAATAGATGTCATTCAAAACCTCCCTCATCCCAAAAGCGTTAAAGATATTCGCTCTTTCCTTGGCCATGCGGGCTTTTATAGGAGATTCATTAAGGATTTTAGCAAAATTGCTAGACCTTTAACTCTTCTCCTGGCCAAGGATACGACCTTCCATTTTGACTCGGACTGCGAGACAGCTTTCGACTCACTTAAACACTCACTCACTTCAGCCCCCGTTTTATCATCACCAAACTGGGACTACCCCTTTGAGCTGATGTGTGACGCATCTGATTTTGCAGTAGGTGCAGTCTTAGGACAACACATCGAAAAGATGCCACACGTGATATACTATGCAAGTAAGACCCTGAATGATGCGCAAATCAACTATACAACCACAGAAAAAGAACTTTTAGCGGTTGTATTTGCATTAGAAAAATTCAGGCCTTACTTAATTGGCTCACCTATAGTTGTGTATACTGACCATTCCGCCTTAAAACATCTTCTGGCGAAGAAAGATGCAAAAGGTCGACTAATACGTTGGATCCTTCTGTTACAAGAATTTGATCTTGTTATCAAAGATAAGAAAGGATGTGAAAACGTATTAGCCGACCATTTTTCACGCATCTCTTCTTCCCCTGTGACCCTGCCGATCAATGATTCGTTTCCTGACGAGCAACTCTTGAGCGTATCTAATGAACCATGGTTCAGGGATATTGTGAACTATCATGTCACGGGACTGATACCCAGCGATTGGTCAAAACAGGACAAATATCGTTTTCTATCCCAAGTAAAACACTTTTACTGGGACGAGCCCTATTTGTTTAAATATTGTCCTGATCAGATCATTCGCCGGTGTGTCCCGAATGAAGAGTTCAAGAGTGTTCTTTCTTTTTGTCATGATCAGGCCTGTAGGGGTCACTTCGGTCCTAAAAAGACGGCGGAGAAGGTTTCGCAATGTGGATTTTATTGGCCGACCTTATTCAAGGACGCATTTGACTATTGCAAAACCTGCACACAATGTCAGTACACGGGTAGAATCTCCCAGAGGAATGAAATGCCTCAGCAACCCATTCTGGTTGTTGAAATATTCGATGTTTGGGGCATTGATTTTATGGGTCCTTTTCCCAACTCCTTTGGGAATTTGTACATACTGCTGGCGGTTGATTATGTCTCAAAGTGGGTAGAAGCCATTCCATGTCGCACTAATGACAAGAAAGTTGTCATTAAGTTCTTAAAAGAGAATATCTTCTCGCGATTTGGACACCCACGCGCTATCATTAGCGATAATGGGACACATTTCTGCAACAGATCTTTCGAGACTGTGATGCGGAAGTACTCAATCAACCACCGACTTTCTACACCCTATCATCCCCAAACAAGCGGGCAGGCTGAAATCTCAAACAGACAAATCAAACTTATCCTGGAGAAGACTGTTGCTAAAAATAGAAAAGACTGGTCGACCAAACTGACGGATGCTCTTTGGGCATTCCGAACTGCATATAAGACCGACCTAGGGATGTCTCCATATAGGATAGTTTTTGGAAAAGCATGTCATTTACCTGTCGAGATAGAGCATAAAGCATTGTGGGCTATTAAGGAAATAAATTTTGATTTAAACCTTGCTTGCAACTTTCAGAAGCTGCAACTTAATGAGCTAAGCGAACTCCGCGATGAAGCTTATGATAACGCTGTAATCACAAAGAATAGGACTAAGGTTTTTCACGATAAAAACATTTTCACCTGGTCAACAAGTCCTTCTTTATGATTCAAGATTACACCTTCACGCGGTTAAGCTCCGATCTCGATGGAAGGGACCTTTTATTGTGCGGTCTGTATACCCACACGGGGCAGTAGAAGTAGAAAATGTTAAAAACGGCACCTTTTTCAAGGTAAATGGACATAGACTAAAGCCGTATTTTTCCACTGACCCCACGGAGGAGCTCCTGTTCTTACAAGAGCCAGTTTATTTGGATTAAAATTCCTCTGTCTCACCTTCATATCATGTATATCAATGCATCATCTTTTGAATGGAGGTGAGTGAAAAGAGTAAGTTTGGGAGAAGTTCTTCACTTATATATTTTGCCCCCACTAATAATTCCCCCCAGGCTTACAGGTTTTGTAGATCTAGCAGTTGGCAACAGTGAGGACACTGTTGAAAACAAGTTTGGGGGAGGTTTGTGCGTATTTTTGCATCATTTGCATATCATTTGCTTAAGCACAAAACATTTCTTTTAAAAATCTATAAAAAGTTTAAAAATTTTCAAAACCCATAAAAATTTAAAAAATTTCAAGTATAAAAATAATTTTAATATTTACACTTTGTTGTACATAAATAAGATAATAAAAGATTAGATAGTGAAAAATTACATCCATGAGATTAGAAAAATTTAAGAAAACTAAGAAAATTAGAAGTTATCTTATACGAACTAGTAATAAGTAGTTATGAGCCGTTATCCCAAGGGTTAGTAAGATGAAGGACGTCACTAATCTGAGGATAAAAATAAGTCTGAAAAATAGTTTCTATTCTGGGAGCCAAACATTTTGAACGTTGATACTCTGCTATTCGCACTTACACACGTCTTAAAGCCTGGGATAGTAGAGGATACTTTGAAATGCTCTTGTCTTAAAGCCAAAAGTATGAAGGAAATAAAAAA
Source organism: Agapanthus africanus (assembly GCA_030015575.1). Classification (NCBI taxonomy): domain Eukaryota; kingdom Viridiplantae; phylum Streptophyta; class Magnoliopsida; order Asparagales; family Amaryllidaceae; genus Agapanthus; species Agapanthus africanus. The sequence continues at coordinate 455,530,236 of JASDDO010000014.1, read as the reverse complement.
ATTGAATAAAGAAGATAAATAGTGGTGAGAAAAATGGACACTGGTTTTGTTATCACCAAGGGCAATAAAAAAATGTATAGCGAGGGTGTCTCTTCACCTAATGCCCTAAGGCCAACTGGTCTGGGAGTCACTGCTATGCCTGAGGTGGTGCAAGACGAGGAAAATACACCAAGCAAGCAAGCACAGGAGTAATCGGTCGGTTAGTACCTCAAGAAGTATTAACGGTCGCATGAAAGTGTGTGAGCAATCTCATCTAAATATTCATTAATTAAAAAGTACTGAGGCAGATGGGCAAGAGTATGATAGTTTGAATTGAATTCTCCGGGTGTAGGGATGTCTTTACACACACGCAAGGTTATATGATCGATGTTTGGAAAACAGATAGGATTGAAGAATAAGACGATGTTTTATTGAGGGAGGACGTGATTTCTGACATTTTTTCATGACCATTAAGATAGGGCTCATGACAACCGAAAAGCTAGCTTAGTTGGAAACCCTAATTTTCAAAGTCTTTCTTTTACAATTCTTTTCCTTAAATGTAATATTCATGATCTTCCTTTTATTACTGGATTTTGTGGGTGCAATCCGCTGAAAACCCTCAGGAGACAACACTCCTCCTACTAGGGACACCTAGAGGTTTAAAGGCTTGTTGCACGAGCTCAGTGCAATCGTGTTGCCTACGAAAGTGTGCTAGTTAGTTTTTCTCTTTCTTTATTTTCTCCTTCTCTTTTTAATAAAAAGTTCGCTCGAGACGATCGAAATTAAGTTTGGGGGAATTTGATTAGTCGAAAATATTGCATCTTTTAGCCGGCAATTTCCATATCATTTGCATTCATATAGAAGTGTTCGGCATTCATATAGCACATATTAGGAAATCTGTCACAAAATATCAGATTTCATGTGTTAGACCTTAAAACCGGCATTTCTAGAGAAATTGACTGCATTTCATAGCATGGCATCATTTTTCTATATATCGCAACCCGTGTTTCGAAGTTTGTGCAGAAAATCCAGAAGCTTGCTCAAATCTACACTGCTACAAGAATACGCCAACTCAAGGAAATGGAATCTGGTATTAATGTAAAAGGCATTCAGGAATTCACTATATCACAAAAGACATCTGAAGACATAAGAAGCCAACATAAGAAAGTTGAAGCCCCAAGGAGTCCAAATGGCCGTGGAACCGCGGCCTAAGCCACCTATTGCCGAGGTTCCGCGGCGCTTCTACCACTTCAGATCCCCATTTTTAGTGCACAACTCCTACCTCAGTGTGTACAGCTCAGAATGACACAACAATTTCCAGAAAGCCCCAGAAGCTTCTGCCAGATCAGCAAACCCTTGAATCTACACTAAACTAGCCTTGTATTCTAGAAACTTCTCCCTAAACCCTAGCTAAAACCCTAAGCTAAGCCTAACTAACTACTTCTAGAAGTCTTTCAACAAACTTTTGGAGGGAACTTCTATTTCAAATTCAAGGCTTAGGGTTTGGGAGATCTATAAATAAGACCCTAGGCTCACTTGTAAAAAGAGAATCCAATTATTGAATTCATTAGATTCATTCATTGAAATCAATAGACCCATTCACTCTCTTTCTTCATCTTCTTCATCCACAAGTCTAGTGAGAAGGCTTGTGTGAAACCCTAACCCTAATTCCAATCAAAAGCCAAGATCCCGAGTACCCCTCAAGCAAGAAGCCTTGCAACCTTTTATAAGCCGAGCCGATCTTCAACAGAGCAAGTGGTCCAAGCCGATCCGCGACTCACGGAGCCAAGCGACGCCAAATCGACAATTTAGTTCTTCCTCTTGTAGTTCTTGAGCGACTGTAATCAAATTGTTGATATAAATAAAAGGTGATATTCTTTTATCTTGTTTTCTTTAAAATTCTTGCATCATGATTCAATCTAAATTTCTAGTTGTAATTCTTGTTGTGATGTTTGAGTAATACTCCGCTCGTCGAGGAGTCGAGACGATCAATAGAATGATGATGTAATATATCTTAAATCGATTCTTGAGTCCTACAAGTTTTGTAAACCCTAGCAAGTTCAAGAATCGACGACCCAATTCGTTGCGATGCTTTCTTGATTGATATCGCTCGAAATTGGGGAGTTACGATCATTTCTTAAAATTGCTAGAGGCTAGAATGTGAATGATATCGACGAAAGAACAAGGGTTAAACGATGAAACCCTAGTTTCACGAGAAAGCCCTAACTCTCGTCGATCTTCATCGATCTAGTATCAATCCTTCGAAGGACAAGAACACGATATCTTGAGATTACATCACGTCTATAGATCCGATCGATTCCTACGAGCCTCATTTAGATTCTTGACATTTGGTTGGAAATATCATCGAAACCCGATTCTTGATTTGTTTATCAGTTTCTTGATTCTTGATTAGATTAGTGACACCTGAATCAATCGATAAAATCTTGAATCATGTTTTCTTTTCTTTTCGATTAACTTTTCAATTCATACAAATCAAATATAAAATCGAATCGCAAAATCCCTGTGGACGATCCGCACTCGCTTACGATCTACAACCGACACCGTAATTGATTGCGGTCAAATATAATTCTTTGATTCTATACATTTTCTTAAACCGACAAACAAAGAAACATTCAATCAACTGTCCCAAACCAACATATCTATCTATGCTGCACATGAATACCCAATAGCTACCAATCACTATGCCTTGACTTTGGCCAACAAACATAGCTTGAATACTATTGACCATCCATGTGAAACGACGGAGGGCTACGAATGGTTTTGGCGAAACCGTGAACGTAGTGAACTTGAAATAATCGATGGAACGAGATAGCTTTTAAAAGGTGTGGTTTAAGCTCCGCGTTTAAAAGTTATTTTGAAAAGAAACCGAGTGGTTTTGAAAGTGTTCCAACGACTTTTACTTTGGTTTATTTTTCTTGCATTAATTTTAATGCGTCCCATCAATTAATCCTACCATTGCAGAAAACAACGAAAATATGACGTACGCTTATGCCATCCGCATTCGCCACGGGGTCCCGTCATCACCCGTTAGGTTACTTAACTAACGACAGAGCGGGGGCTGGACTAGTGCGGATGCAAAACATAAGCAACGCCTAAATAGATATCTACATATAGATATATACATTCGTCAGATGCAATGATAGCCATTCCAGATCACAGATGAATACATTGGATATACTAGGAATCCGCATTCCGTTCGATCCTGTAACGAAAAGCGGATTACACGGTCGCGATGAATAGCTAATACCCCACCCTAGATCCCTACGGGTGCGGCAAACTACCCGCCAAGTACCCGAAGCGAAGAAACCTCCCTCAACGACGTGAGTAGGCCACTAGGCACTTCGAGATACCCGGTAGTTTGTGCACCCCACCTTGGGTCTATCCTAGGAGCAAAAACAGTAAAAAGAAATTATACAATGACGGCTACAGCCCCATCCCTGTTGTGCGGCCATATAAATAATATTACATCAATTTACATATTACATGAATTGAAAGATAAAGAAAACTCCCATCTCACAACCCCCCGTCTATTCATCCGCGATAATCCAACGAATTCATATACACATACCATCAACATTACAGATCACAGATATGTATAACCCCCACTAATCGACGTATAGCGATTAGCAGACGTTCAATACATATATAACATTACAGATACAACCCATTAGCCAAAGTCTACAGAAAATTGACCAAAATACGGATTTTTAACCACCCCAAAAACAAACTTGTTCTCTAGAAATTCTGGGCAGAAACAAACCATCTCAAAAATCACAAAACACCAAGAGGAGAAAACTGCAGGAGAAACGATCCACGGCCGAGTCAACTCGGCCGCGGATCTGCGGCGGGAGCAAGCTCCTGCCGTGGATCCGCGGTGTGTTGTTCGACTCACTGGATCGTTTTTCTTGCCTGTTCTTTAAAAAGCCTGAGCCGATTTTTAATACATGATTTATTATTTTTTGAGCAGGAATAAAAATCGGCAGAAACTTGATATTTTTAACGTGTTTTGCGGTTTTTCGTCTGATCGAAATTCTAGATACTTTGCTAACATGCTAGGGTGTGTTTAGCTAGGCTCTGAAACCACTGTAGGTCCACTTTACCTCTCCCAGTTCTTTCGGGCTTGCGGAAATGATGAAAAACGATTTTTCGGGTCATGGTAACATGGACTATCAAACACGGATCTTTGCTAAACTTCACAGTTGCAGCTAACTAGAGCTATTCCTATTCGGTTAGGGGTTATACCTCAACTTTAACTCCTTCTCTTGGACTCTTTGTGGTGGTCGGATGGTTTGTTCCTAGTCGCCTTCTCTAGCCGAAGATGGATCCACCTGAGGGTCTCTACCTTGAGCTACTTTCTCGAACTTGAGAAAACTAAAGTGTCCGGCTTGCTAGACCTTCAACCTTAGGAAAAGTAGAGAGTGGCTTTGGTGTTTTATATCCAAGGAAATGTTTCTCAACACATGAGATGAATTTTCCTTGAGCTAGAGGAAGAGGAAGAAGAAAGGATGAGAGAGAATCAATATGATAGAATGAGAATAGTTTTACAACCATATCAAATATATGTGAATTAATCTAATTAATAATATTAATCAAAATGAAAAAGGTGATGGTTGGTTTGATAAGACCGTTATCATTTCACATTAAATGTTTTTGCAAATATCAAAGAGCATCTTTGGAAAGAAATGATGATGGTCAATGTTTCAACCATGGTCAACATGTCAACCTTGGCCAACAGGTCAACAAACCCTAACCATAACCCAATTTCATTTAAATAAAATTATAAATTGATATTTCACATATTCATTAGGGTTTGGTAAACGACAACCGTCAACTGTACATACACACCCGTACCAAAACCCTAATGAGAATCCTCTTCCTCTGCCTCTGTCAACTGTGCATACACACCCGCATTCGTGTTCCGAGGAGCACGAATACTATGAGATAAAACTAACCCCAAAGCATATACTAGGATCTGGCTCAAACCAGAGCCCGCTAGTAACAACTGTCCGGACACCAAATGTGCACAAGTGCGCGGATGTGAACAAACCCTGTAGCAAAACCATGCGACCTCTACTCTGTTTTGCCCAAAGGAGAATAACCCTCTCTGTGGGACTCTAAAGACCCGACACTACGCTGGTAGTGGGTTTAACCACAGACCGCAAGCGGCACTAGCTGGACGTAACGGTCCCCAGGTAGATGCCGATAAGAAGACGGACGAGGTGAAACCCATCTGAACTCCTACTGAGCCTGAATGTGACAATCTCCGTACAGTCCGGTCTGTTCGTCTGAGAATATCGCATGGCGGTCCTAGGGGCGGTAAACGTCAGTCCCCTAATAGCGGTACAAGTCGTGTCGGAGTGTAGCCCAAAACACCCTGACATAACACTGGAAACCTACCAGTATATCTCGCTTGCCCTGGCCAGGGATTTTGTGTAATGGCTCTCTTAGACACAGCGCGATATCAACCCCCAATACCGGGAGAGACGAATCCTATCTAACAGTCACTGCCTCCAAGTTCTTCGGGACTGCACCCAACTACTACCTGTTTGCACGACTCCTTTGAGCCGTGGTAGGGTAGTAATCTAAGTACAGTGGGAACACACTCGAGGCGAAGTGACAGTATCAAGTCAGCGGACTAAGCTGTACTCATGTCACCTGGGAACTGATAACTGACGATAGGTATAGTACCAACCAACAGTTCCCGACGCGTCCTGTCCAGTGTACTCGTAACCTAACGAGCACCCGCATACTATCTCAACTACGGCGTACTGACGGCTGTGGGACAGACCGTCTTCCAAGCTGGGATGAGAAGCGCATACGCTAGTCTACTACGGAGTATCGTTGCCCTGTCTCGATAGTCCTACGACTAGGGACCTGCATAAGGATGTGCTTGTAGATTACCCAGCACCCACGAGTGTGACTGCCATCACAACGCTGGTAATCAAGCAAAGATCCTAAGGGCTCCACTAATGTGTAAAGGCAATATGCTATAAGAAACACATGCACACTTTAAAGTAGAAACAAACCAAGTAGCATACTACTATATTGAGCAAGATTTTCTATACAACTGTGAATATCCCAAGCTTCCAATAAGTAATATACAAACTAGTATGATACAGTAATGGCCTCTAGGGCATATACACTGACATATATAAATATGTATGCATGTGTATGGTAACAAAACGCCTAAGGACCCGCTATAATACCGTGTCGTATCTCATAATACGAACCAAGTCACATCACCGATCTCATGGCATCATGCCCAATCACATCGACTCATCTCCAAGTAACATATACTATCCTCATTATCTATGTATATGTATACATACATACATACATAGATATATATATATAAACATACTCACATACATATATGTATATATATATCCCCATATACGCATAAGTAAAACAAATGTATGTGTGTGTGTGTGCGCGCGTGTGTATACAAAACTTTACTCTAGGTTTTCGTGACTAAGAAGCTAAACTAAGTTACTTCTAATACACTAAAACTAACCAATGAACATCTAAAAACCTATCTGAATATCGTCCACGTATCACAATACACACACACACACACACACACACACACACACACACATATATATATATATATAATATAACGTATTCGTAATTTGCACTATGAAATTGCAGGGGTGCTATACGCCATCCACCCGACTTCCCCCGTAGATATATATCTACACACCTTGATCCTCGCTTGTCGAAGTCGATGTCGCCATCCTCTTCTTCATCGTATGAAATCCACGTGAAGGCACCTACATATATAACACATGACATCGTAAATAGAAATCGCGCACAAAAACCAAAACGGCACACGAATCGCTTATAGGTTAGAACCTATAGCCTACTCATGCAAATCAACCAAATAACACAGGATATCGAAGTACAAACGCCAATCGATCGAGATAAAACCCAAATTCCCAAAGTTCCAAATCACTAAAGTCACAAAACCTTAAGCAGAAACTTAGAAAAATGGTCCCTTATTTTGTTTCAGGTAAAATGGAGATAAACAAACAGTACTTGGGTGTTGTATAGGGGGCATATGAACTACATAAGCGACCTGGGCACCAAATTCCTCAATGTGGCCAGCCACATACATGTAAAAACCGTCCTGCTCGGTTGGAATTTCATGGAATGGGTTCGTATTGGTAGGGTGGCCTCCTAGTGTCCAATATAGGTCAATGGTATTGTTTGTTTTTCTCATAAATTTCCCGGGTCACTCCAGATTCACTGTAATCATAAAAGTTCCCAAAACCGATACGGAAAGTTTCAGATTTTGGGTTTCAGGTTTCATTTCATGTTAGGTCTGGGTTTTATACATTATGGGTGGGGGTTTAAGGTCGCCACTAAAGCTCATTAGCACTATCACAACTCAAGAATTCCTCAACCCTCTTCTAGGAATTTCAAAGTTCATAAAACTACACTAAATCGGTTTTATACTTAAAGTTTAAGCTAAAGGAAATGAAATTCTACACTAATGGTGAAGAATATACCTCATTTGGCAACTCAAGAAAATTCTTGAGTTTCCCCAAGTCTCCAAAATCCAAACTTTCATGGTCCAAAATGGTTGTAGTGAGCTAGTGCATGTTTTTAATGAAGGGAAAGTGTGGTTTTGAGTAGTTTTTGGTGGTGTTGTGAGGGTTTTGAGGTGGTAGGGGAGTGAAGGCAGCCATGGTGAGAGGAGAAGGAGAGGGAAATGATGAAGAGAATGGGGATGGCACTATGAGCTTGGTCAATGAAGACCCCTTACCTCTCTCTCTCTCTCTCTCTCGCCTCTCTCTCGTCCATACTTCTTTGTTTATTCCTTTTCTTTTATTTTTTTTCCTTTTCCTTTTCTTATCTTTTCTTTTATCTTATCTTAAAACAAAGCCATGAATGAATATAAAGAAAAGACCATGGTAGAAAAATGTAACAAAGTGTAATGACATGGTGCATGTCATGTGCACAAATCAAGCTTAATGCACGATTAGTGATATTTAATCAAGATTAGCATTAAAATGGAATATAATTAATCATAAAGAATTTATAATTTTCTTAAATCACGTAAATTCTTCCAAAAATCTCCATTCAATTTAACTTCCCAATATTTCCCAAATTATCAGTATTTAATTATACCGCATTATCAAAATATTCATAATATTTATTATTTAAATTATAAATTCCCAAAAATAATATTTTATTTTTCTGAAATGTTACAATCTTCCCCCCTTAAATAAATTCAGTCCCCGAATTTAAATTTAAACCCCTCAAATACTAAAACATTTCAGTAAAAAGATCAAGTCGTCAGGGCTCCGAAATCATAAATACATAAAACGCATCGTAGCACAATTCATGCGCATGAAAACGAGTATATAAACCAAATCAAAACTCCGTCAAGCATCCCGCAATCATCAGAGTTATGGTGAACACACCAATGTCAAAATCCAATACGAAAACCAACATGATATACTCAAGACTAAAATATGTTCATAGTACGCATCGTTGTAAACTCGTCAAAATATCTAAAAGAAATGCATGCCAAACCTTTTTCAAATCACTGTGCAATGCGCGTATCCTGGCACAGTAGCGGACGTTTATTGTAAGAAAATAACTATATCTATAAATATCCTTTGTTTAACATACACGTCCCGCCGTTTCTGAAAATAATCTAGAAGGGTTTCCTTTGTAAAATGCTGTGTGTCATCTCGGACACGTAGGTAAATACTGAGACTATAGCTCCTTCTTGGAAATACCTTCGGTAACTATCCATGCATGCAAAAATATATTCAGGTACTGTCCTTTGACTAGTCCTGCAGGACGCACGTGACATTCTTATGCACATTTTGGGATTGATTCTTATGGAGCAGTACGTTTTTATGATATTTACTATTTGTTCGGAAGTTATCACCCTTTACTAAATCTATTTCTTGTTCCAGAACGGCTGCATACTCATCACGACTCCTTCTGGAAGATATATCCATATACAACGCCTCTGCATACGTATCACATCTTTGATGTCAGCGGAGTGGAAAGTCATCTCATCAAGATCTCGTACGAACCCTTTACTCCACCGTTCTCTAATATCGACCGATTCGTACTCGTCTCTTCGTGGTTGTATGGACAGCGCTCCAACGGCTAAACTCCTATCTGGAGTCTCCCAAGCAATTTATCCCATCACATGATATCCGAACGACGTTGAACTTTTCGATCGATTCGTCAAGGTTCTATAACCCCCCAAGAGCTCAACATCTTGAGTACAGTTTAATAATATCCAGTACATGCCATAGTACCTATGGACCAGCCGTAAAAGGGCAAACCCAAGCCTCATTAATAGCATCGCGGAACTGCCGCAAACCCTTAGGTTCAAAGGCGTTCCCATGGTCATTATATCGAGTTAGGGTTTCATTCTTCTAGAGGGTCCACAGAATTACTTGCATGTTTTTCCGAATACTTTAAAATTTGAAAAAATGGGTTTCTGATATTCGATCGTTTTCTATCGAATCTCAACGTACCTGCGTGAAGTCTTCTCTAGCTGGAATCAATCAATCTGATGACCCCGCATCGGGGTATGCAACGAACCACATGTCCTAGTCCTTCATCCATGGGTGACTAGCGATCTTCTATAATATCTCTAAGTACAACTCATGCTGCAATAGCACCAAACATCTGGGGCGATATCTTGTCATTCGCAGAAACAACTGGCTCATTCGTCCGCACGCTAAGCAGTGCCTCAATCATCAAGAATAGTCGGTGCATTGACGGTCATCACATTCTGGCTGGCCTCTAACAGTGGCCCAATCCTCTGGTGCTGATCTGCACGTTCGAAATTTTTTGTAAAAGCAATCCATCAAACGCTCATGGCGCGAAAACATAATAGGAAGATACATCTATGCAATCGTGTGTCCCTGGAATCACGCCCTGGTCAGTCCCCGTCCGTGACGAGCTCGTGCTGAACGCAACTCTAGCCGCAGCTCTCTCTGCACGTGTAATCGTGGCAGCAAAAACCATAAACCGATATCGATAAGGATAGATCATAGGAATGAATATAATGCTATGCAAGGAAATGTACATCATAAGGCTTCTTCAGCGGAGTAGCGTATTGTAAGTATGCCGCGGAACATACAAACGGTACGCCACTCTACTTAAGTCACCTACTCCATCAACCAAGGTCATCCTACGCGATGAAAGTTCGGGTCTAATACCCCCTCAACCAAGTCTAAGTTCCATAAGGTCAAGCATAGGTTCTGAATATATATATATATATATATATATATATATATATATATATGTGTGTGTGTGTGTGTGTGTGTGTGTGTGTGTATGTATGTATGTATGTATGTATGTATGTATGCCCTAGACTCCGCATAGTCAAACATAGAATCGAACCAAGGTTAACCTAGCGCTCTGATAGCAACTTTGTCACGACCCGAAATGGCACGTGACTGGCACTTGAATCATTTGAAGTCTATAGGACCCCATCTAATTCAAGTAAGCCAAAAATCCCAGAAATCTAAACCATTTTAAGGAAGAAGTGAAGAAAACCTGTTTTAAAACAAGTGGTTTTAATAACATAAGCCGATGTATGCATTTTTAAAATCTCAAATCTTTTCTAAAAATTTCGGTAAAGTTTCCTTTGTAAATACTGGCCCCAAACGGGTACAAACATGAAATATATACATAATGAATAAAGGTATCCCCAAGCGGGAGCCAGCTCTTCGGCAATCGGTGGTCACAACCTCGCAAGCAATATAATATACAACCCTGAAGGGCGAGGATCAAAACTCAAAACGAAACCCCAAAATCATCAAGAAAACCATAATAATACATGCGCGACTCTAAGGTCGAAAGAATATACAACTGGTCTTCTAAGTCTATAAATAATACAAGTCTGGTTGATGGAGTTACTAGATACCACTGTAATAAATAAATGTACAATGGTGGTTACGAAACGAGTGAACCTACCTACCAAAGCAATCACCCGGAAAGAAGCAGTGTACCAGCAAAGCAGCCAAGAAAAACCTGTACAGCAAAACCCGCAATAAACTGTGGCATAACGGGAGTGAGTTGCCAACTCGTGGGTAGAGAACATCACAGAGCAGAAATCGCATGTATGACTCTATCCTAGGTCATACCATAATATCCATATAAAATATAACCTGAATCATCTGATAATGGCCAGGGAAAACATCTATACATAAGTGTAATACCAAGTGCTCGTGTCAGTGCCTCAGGTGGCAACATATCATATATGATGTATGGATGCAATGTAATGAAAACAGAATACATCATGATGAGAAAACTGTTTTATTAATTTAGTGAGATTTCTGTATACATATAAATCGAGGTATCATCAATGAAATCAACAGAAAATCAGTGTCTAGCATCGACACAGAATATATATCTCGCTAATTAATATCTCAGGCTCCGGCAATCCGGACTGGCCCGTAACATCAAATCTCAATACTTCAGGCTCTAGCAATCCGGACTGGCCTATACTCCGATCAGTATCCTCCGGATATCCTTCGAGTCACAATAAAATCACCGGTCGGTAGTGCTCCCCTTCCAGGCTCAACGCCATCATCAGCGATCATCATGCCCCAGGGTACCGCACCGGGTTCACGATGCACCCACAGACGGTTCCTCCTCCTCCTCGAATCAGGTGTATGATATCGCTCAAGAGCCGATAAAACTAATGGTGGAATCCTCTCAAATCATATCATGAGAAAACCGCAATTTTCTATCTTTAAAATGATAATAAGTTTATAAAATCTTTGCGGTTTCTCCAAACCCAAAAATCTCATGGAAATCCGAAATCCCAATCTCAAGGGTCAATAAACAATGAAATACCGGTAATAAGTTCCATAATATTGCATGACAAATGAAAATACACATGCATGAGATATCACAGTAATAAATGCAATGTCTAAGCTATCATATCAAAGGAAGCGTACTAGTACTACGTCGAAACTATCACCTAGCAATTTATACAATGAAATAGTGTTTTCTATTGTGTACATGACATGGAAATTATCGATGATAATGTGTGTGAGCCAGCAAGCAGGTGTACGTGGGGCATAGGCATCATCGGTAATGGTACTGGTGTCCTGACAGCATGATTTTCATAATAATTAACGAAAACACAAATAAGCATGCAATGTTATGCGAACAACAAGAATATGCGGAACAAGAATAATAACGCGACATATAAGAATATACATATATATGAGTCATACAGTTTTGGCATTTGAAATAATACGAATCGTGGTGTTTAGAAAATAGGGGCTACGGTGTTTTTAAGAAAAGGTACGTTCTTGGAAATATCCGTAGAATCCCTTAGCCTGTCTTTAAAATACTCACGATTCGTTAGTTTTGAAATAAGTATCACTCAAGTCCAGTCTAACATCTACAAGTAAACTACAGGACTAAACTATCAGACTAGTCGAAAGGGTAAGGAAAACCACCTAAGTCTGAGTCGATAAATATATATCTAGTAGTTGGTGATCCTGCCTCAATAGTATCGCGTACGATACAATATATAATATGACATCCTCGAGTCAAGAGTGCGGATCTATCATCATAATCATATCATGTACGGTAAATCCATCGTACGACATCCTAAATCTGGGTACGGGTCGAATATCACGTTTATCTCATTATTCATCTGGTATCCTTGTCATCATACTCTGAATTAGTGGTACTGATCTAAAGTCTAGTACATACTGATACCATCAATATATAAATATATATGCGTTTGTATGAAAACACAACGCCTAGGGACCCGCTATAATATCGTGTCGTATCTTATAATATGAACCAAGTCACATCACCGATCTCATGGCATCATGCCCAATCACATCGACTCATCTCGAAGTACCATATACTATACTCATTATATATATATGTATGTATACACACACACACACACACACATACATACTCACATACATATATGTATATATATATCCCCATATACGCATAAGTAAAACAAATTTATGCGTGCGCGCGCGCGCGCGTGTATACAAAACTTTACTGAAGGTTTTCGCGACTAAGAAGCTAAACTAAGTTACTTCTAATACACTAAAACTAACCCATGAACATCTCAAAACCTATCTGAATATCATCCATGTATCACAATACACATATCTATATATATAATATAACGTATTCGTATTTTGCACTACGAAACTGCGGGGGTACTATACGCCATCCACCCGACTTCCCCCGTGATTCTCGCTTGCCGAAGTCGATGTCGCCATTCTCTTCTTCATCGTATGAAATCCACGTGAAGGCACCTATATATATAACACATGACATCGTAAATAGAAATCGCGCACGAAAACCAAAACGGCACACGAATCGCTTATAGGTTAGAACCTATAGCCTACTCATGCAAATCAACCAAATAACACACGATATCGAAGTACAAATGCCAATCGATCGAGATAAAACCCAAATTCCCAAAGTTCCAAATCACTAAAGTCACAAAACCTTAAGCAGAAACTTAGAAAAATGGTCCCAGATTTTGTTTCAGGTAAAATGGAGATAAACAAACAGTACTTGGGTGTTGTATAGGGGGCATATGAACTACACAAGCGACCTGGGCACCAAATTCCTCAATGTGGCCAGCCACATACATGTAAAATCCGTCCTGCTCGGTTGGAATTTCATGGAATGGGTTCGTATTGGTAGGGGGCCTCCTACTGTCCAATATAGGTCAATGGTATTGTTTGTTTTTCTCATAAATTTCCCGGGTCACTCCAGATTCCCTGTAGTCATAAAAGTTCACAAAACGGATACGGAAAGTTTCAGATTTTGGGTTTCAGGTTTCAGTTCATGTTTGGTCTGGGTTTTAGACATTATGGGGGGGTTTAAGGTCATCACTAAAGCTCATTAGCACTATCACAACTCAAGAATTCCTCAACCCTCTTCTAGAAATTTCAAAGTTCACAAAACTACACTAAATCGGTTTTATACTTAAAGTTTAAGCTAAAGGAAATGAAATTCTACACTAATGGTGAAGAATATATCTCATTTGGCAACTCAAGAAAATTCTTGAGTTGCCCCAAGTCTCCAAAATCCAAACTTTCTTGGTACAAAATGCTTGTAGTGAGCTTGTGCATGTTTTTAATGAAGGGAAAGTGTGGTTTTGAGTAGTTTTTGGTGTTGTTGTGAGGGTTTTGAGGTGGTGGGGGAGTGAGGGCAGCCATGGTGAGAGGAGAAGGAGAGGGAAATGATGAAGAGAATGAGGATGGCACAATGAGCTTGGTCAATGAAGACCCCTCACCTCTCTCTCTCTTGCCCATACTTCTTTGTGTATTCCTTTTCTTTTCTTTTTTTCCCTTTTTATTTTCTTCTCTTTTCTTTTATCTTATCTTAAAACAAAGCCGTGCATGAAAATACAGAAAAGACCATGGTAGAAAAATGTAACAAAGTGTAATATGACATGGTGCATTTCATGTGCACAAATCAAGCATAATGCACGATTAGTGATATTTAATCGCGATTAGCATTCAAATGGAATATAATTAATCATAAAGAATTTATAATTTGCTTAAATCACATAAATTCTTCCAAAAATCGCCATTCAATTTAACTTCCCAATATTTCCCAAATTATCGGTATTTAATTATACCGCATTATCAAAATATTAATAATATTTATTATTTAATTATATAAATTACCAAAAATAATATTTTATTTTTCTGAAATGTTACACCTCCGTATAGTTCGGCATAGGCGAGATCGGAAGAGACCTTGAGCAGGTTCCTTCCTGGACACTGCTGCGATAAGATTTTCACCGAAGATCAGTTGTGTTACGTGTATTCAGAGGGCCAGAGGCCGACGCCAGTGACGTGCTGCTTACGAGTGGTCTTACAATTTGGCCGAGAGATGACCAGAGGAGTGCCAGAGTGGAATCGTTTCCGTTAGTACACCTGACCGGGCCGACAAGCCGATGGATTGCGAGAATGGTAATCCGCAGAGAAATAAGGACCCAGAGAAAGAGGACGCCAGACCATGAGCAGGAGGCAAGCGGATGTTCTTGCTCTGCCAGTTTTGGGCGCACCGACATATTTTTCGACATTGTAGGAGGTGTACCTCAATGTAATTTTTTGCGATTTATGTTTTGTGATCCGAGTATCACGTTTATATAACGAGGATTGAGTTTTGATGATTGAGTTTCATGATATTTTTTTCGTGCACCATGGCTGCACCTACTGGGTATTTACATTTTGTTCATAGTTGTTGCGCTTGATATATGTTTTATACACCATTGTGTTGGGTTATGATTTTTGCATATCTATTGTACTTGATATCGGTTTTGTGTCTTGGGTGCACGTGGTTATGAATTCGTGGATTTCATACGGTTGATTTAATTTTTCTCCGTGTGGTACGCACTCGATTTGATTTTTGCACTCGGTACAGCTCACATAGGCTTACAGTGCATTAATACGTTTTTGTGCATGCAGTTGCACACAATTATGATTTTTATACACCTTGTTACACTCGTTCTTGCTTTTTATTCGCATTTGGGTTATTGATGAGTTTTCGTGCATTTGTTGCACTAGATTTGTATTTCGTGCATTGGATGCACCGGATTTGTATTTCATGCACTGGATGCACCGGATTTTTGTTTCGTGCATTTGTTGCACTAGATTTTCATTTCGTGCATTGGTGCACTAGACTGATATTTCGTGCATTGGTTGCACTAGATTTATACTCTGTACATTGGTTTCACCAGATTTATGTTTTGTGCGCGTTTGCACATGACGTTCGTTTTTCGTGTGCTTTACCGCACTGGGAATTTATACGGACCTAACGCGCTTGGGTTGGATTTTTCCGCATATTAGGCACTTAGTATTGGATTTTGTGCGCATCCGATGCACTTGAGTTAAATTTTATACGTGCACGTTGGAGGCACTTGATTTAGATATTATTCGTGCATGCCGTATGCACTTGATTTAGATTTCATTTGTGCATGACGGATGCACTTGATTTGGATTTTTGCGCATGTTGGGCGCATGATATGAGATGTGATTTTGTGCACACACCAGATGCACTCAATTGGGATTTTCATTCGTGCATGTTAGTTGCTCTGGATTGAGATTTTCGTGCACTATAGATGCACTAGATGTTGTTGTCGTGCACACCCGTTGCACTGGACAGATACTTTCGTGCACACCCGTTGCACTTAGTTTTGCTTTCGTGCATATTGTGGCATTGTATTTGGATTTGATTTCTATGCGCACCTGACGCACGTGATTATTGGATACGCCTTTTGGGGCTGATTTTTCTCTTGAGCACCTTGTTTTCATGATGGGCACTATATTATGTAGTAGCCGAACAGGACTGATCTGAGGACAGTACCTGAGTACTTTGCATGCATCAAAAGTTTACCAAGCGGTTTTCGAAAAATGAGCTATAGTCTTGCTATATCCTACGTGTCCGTGAGAGACACGAACTTTTACAAAGAAAAACCTTTTGGGATATTTCAAAAGGGTGGAACGTATATTTCAGCAAAACATATATGAACGTATATTTATTACTTTAAAAATGAGCGTTCGTCACTTGTGCCATGAGTTACGCATCATACGGCGATTCAGAAAAGATTTTGCATGTGTTTTATTCAGTATTTAGAAGATGTTTCAAAGATGCGTACTATATACGTATTATAGTATTTGACTAGTGCATATTGGATTTCAGTAGTGGATTTCGAGATCTATATCTCCATTGCAACTCCGATGATTTGCATGCAATTCCGATGATTTGCATGCAAATCCGATAATTTGCGTGGCACATGACGGAGTTAGATTTTGAGTTTTGTACTCATTTTCTGGCGCACACGATGCGCTGTAGTATTTCTAAATCTTTCGTGATTTCGGAGCCCCGTTGATTTAAGCTGATTATTGAAATGTTTTATCATTTGTGGGTTTAAATTTAAATACGGGGACCTAATTTATTTAAGGGGGGAAGAATGTAACATTTCAGAAAATATAAAATATTATTTTTAGAATTTAATATTAAAATAATATATCTCGCGAAAACTACCCGATTTGCGAATTTGGAGTTTTCATAAAATGGTATAAATATATACCAATATTTGTGAAATAATTGGAGATTAAAATAGTTGATGCATTTAAAAATATATTTATCGGATTTGGGATTTTTATAATTAATTATATGTAGTTTAAAAATTAAACTTGGTTAGTGCACTACTAATCGCGATTATGACAAATCCGTGTTTCTACATTTTTCCATGGCTAGTGCACCATGTCATGTTACATTTTGGTTACATGTTGTTTTAATTGAGGATGGTTTTATTTGTATGAAATGAAAAGAAAAGAAAAGGTGGCATGATGACTTGAGGAGAGAGAGAGGGGGGACACACTCATGAGGCATGCCATGCCATGTGAGAGAGAGAGAGGCTCCTGCCCTTGACCTTTTGCCCTCATTCATTTTTACATCCTTCCTTATTTTCCTTCATCACTTCATCATCTTCATCTCCTCCTCCACCTCCTCTACCCTATGGCAACTACCCTAAAACTCACTCAAAACCCCACACTCTCTTCATTAAAGTTGATCCCCACCTCATCCTCAACACTTTGGACCTTTCAAAGTTGGATTTTGAAGACTTTGAGCAACTCAAGAAAATTCTTGAGTTGCCAAATGAGACAAATCGCACACTTTTAGTTTAGTAATTTAGTCTCTTTAACTTCTATTATAGTTTTGAATTGATTAAGTGTGGATTTGTGAACTTAGAAATTCCAAGTTAGGGTTTAGTGGGAAACTTGACTCGAGATTGGTAAATTGAAGTGTTGTGAGAGTTTGTAAGACCTTAATGTTGATTTTACTGGCCAATAACTGAGAATAGAAACCGAGATACGAACTTAGAAATAGTCCCATTTTGGATTTGTGAAGTATTATGTGCCTACAGGGAATCTGGGATGACCTGAGACCTGTACGAGAAAAACTAGCAACCCCAAACACCTAGATGGACCACTAGAAGGCCACCCTGAAAATACGAACCTAATCCAAGCACTCCAGGCTGGCGAGCTCGGATTCCATGGTGTTGTTGGGAAACCACACGTGCGCGCAAACGCGTATGTTTTGAAATATGAGATATGGTTTTAGGAAAACGGATTGAGCATGCGAGATCGTTCTCGTTTTACTATTTAAAAATCGCAAGTGCACGGCGCGTTGTAGCGAGCCTGCAAGCACGGGTCGATCCGCAGGAAATTGAGTATTAGGTATCCTTGTTTAAGGTTAACAAAATAATGAATTGGTTTTGTCACAAAAATTATAAGAATACGAAAACAATGAAAAGCAATAAAAGTAGTTTAAGGAAGAATGGTTGTGGGTTGGTTCGGAAGCTCGAATCGCGACGTTTACCTCTACACTCTCTAGGTCATGAGATGTCCGTTTGATCACTTACCATTTGTATGTCCGCGCTTGGGGTATTAACACTAAACACGAGGGTTAGCAAGCGTACCGCAACAACAAAAACACAAAGTGGTTAGCGAGAGAAAATGATTTTGGTGTTGAATTTGTTAAGTGTTGGTGAAGGTATATAGTATACGAAATAAAGAGTTTGCCAAGCTTTCTATCACAAAATACCATATCCTACCTTAGCAAACTTAACACCAAATAGATTTTAACTTCAACATTGAGAATGGGGGAAGGGAATGAATACGGCATATGAGGAGATTACAAGTAACCATGTGTCAAAATACCGTATCACAACGATACATAAACAATATTCAAGTTAGAATCGTAAATTTAGCTCATGAAACATAAATAAGAGGTGGAGGAGGCAAAGCCTTTCATCTCACTTCCTCACATACACCACAACCAAAATAAGGAATTAGTTAAGCATGACTAAAAGAACGAAAGAAAAGAAAGCAAGTAAATATAAAAGAAACAACAATTGCAATATATTAACACTTCAAGAAATGAGATACAAGAATTTGGTATCTTGTTCAACCTCCTTAATGAAGCTCTCCAAAGAGAGCTTCAAGAGAGAAGAAGAAGAAGAAACCAAGTGAATATCACTCACCCTCATGCTAAACCAAAGAGAAACAAACTAATAAAACTATGGTATGGTAGATGCGTGGTCCTCCTCTCCCTAGCCACTGATCTGCTATTTAAAGGCCTAAAACAAAATGAAGCAAACAATAAAAATAATCTGTTGTGGCATCAAGGGAGGCACTGTGCAATTATGTGGCCCACTAGGGATAGTACGGCCGAGGTCGCCGGAATTGTGGGGATGCTCGCCGGTCAGAAACCGAGGAGGGAGGCTCGAGTTGTAGTTGAGTTCTTGTGTGCTGTCTCTTATTACTCTGGATCAGTTTGCTTGGTCAATTGTAACCTGGTTTGTATGCAGAGGAATGGAGGGAAACTTGGTCTTTACATCACATCCAAACTTTATGCAATAAATGCATTCACACCCATTTTGTGTGCCCACTTGTTTTCTTCATGATGGCAAGGAAGCCTACATGGTCTATGGAAGCCCCCTACCTGGTCCATGGCATGTGTCCACATGTGTATTAGACCAATTTTACATTAAAAAAAATGTGTACACTTGTATTATTTCCAAAAGAGCTCCTGGGACATTGGTCGGTTTCCTGTTCTTTTTGCAGTGTCCGCTCCCAAACGTGATATCTGTGATTTTGAATGTGTTTTCCAGTATTGTATCACGAATACCTGTAAACTGTAATAATTGAGCAGACACTGATGAAAAGTTCCGATATATAGCAAAACAGATAACGAATGAGGGGTAATAAAATGCAGTTTTATGAGATGAACAAATACCCCCAAACTTATCTTTTGCTCGTCTCGAGCAAAACAAAAAAAATCCTAACCTCACTTTCGCTGGGAACGCGATTGCACCGAGCACGAGCAACAAGCCATTAAACCTCTAGGTGTCCCTAGTAGGAGGAGTGTTGTCTCCTGAGGGTTTTCAGCGGATTACACCCACAAAATCCAGTTAAGTTAGTTAAGGAGAAACTGTGGATTAAGATCTGAAAGTTAAGAATCAAAGCTAGAAGTTCTATGACTCAAGTAAGAAACATTAAACCCAATATTTCACTCCTCGCAATCTGTTTAACAAGCTAATATGCGTCTTTTCGTGATTGTGCGGCAATGTCGTCAGGTTTCTAAGAATTTCATTAGGGTCATTATGTCAAAATTACGGACTAAGATAGACTTCTAAAGGATCACACGAGTTTGAAAGGAGTTAAGATTTTCTCAAGTTTTATTCGTCAGTTAGGTTTCATGTTAGAAGTATATAGCAATTTTAATAGAGAACCAAAGTCTTATTTTTCACTCCTACCTTTCACCTTTTTTCGCTCATACACACCATTCATTATCATGCAAAATGTCTTAATAAATACAAAACCTTCGTATCTCCGCGAAAAAACTGTTTTAAAAAAAGAAATTCATCATCGCCAAGATTATTCTCCCATAAAGAACCGTTATGACTTTTAACTTGGAGAGAACACTTGCTTAGCATGTTTTTTCTGACGATTGGAAACTTAGCGAGCTTTGGGTCAATGACTTCCAAACCAGATGGTTTTAGAGCATTAGGTGTGGAGACATCCCCAGGACTTAATTACCCAAGTTACCAAGGCCACAAAACAAAAGACTCATTTTACTTAGAACTTTTGCATTTAGTGAAAATGGAGGTATAACCAGCTTTTCTTTTTAAATCTGAAGACTTTACATGTGATAAAATGTGTACTTACTCTAACAAGGTTATAGATGGGTTATTTTTAAGACTTATAGCTTCTACTCAAATTTCTATAAAATTTCCTCATTTCTACTTCACCGTATGAACAATTCTTTATATTCTGCTTAACTCGGCCAAACCTTGATCCTATAGATGTTTATCAATTAAAAAGTTATAGACATGTCAGACATTCATCATTTCCTTAAAAACATACGACACGTGAAAAAGTGTTATAAAAGATGCATATCAGCAATAGTGTTAACAAACATGAGGGTTATTTTTTAGGTTGTCAATTTCAAAGCAAAAATTTAGTTACTTCTATCTTATCAACCGAACCATCAGATTTTGAATCACAATTCCTCAGATAACTAACATAACAAGGTTTTTATAATTTTTCAAGAATTTTTCAATTTTTATAAATTTTTCAATTTTTCTATACAGTGCAGTACAAAAGCAGATATGAAATGCAGCTACATGCAAAAGAAAAGAAAAATACAAAATTTAAATGCTGAAATGCAAGAAATATGAAAATGCAAACTATATGTAGATACAAAATAACACCACCACCAAGCTTCAGCTCGACCCCCAAACTTGAACCAGACGATGTCTTCATCGTCGCTTTGCTTTTCCTTTTCCCTTGCTGCTGCTGCATGCGTCATCCTGGTTGGCCAATATCTGGCTGAGTTGATCCTTAATTTCCTTGTTCTGATCTTTAATTTCCCTGTTCTGCCGGATCAACGTCTTGATGCCACGGACTTCCATTCTGTGAAGTTCGTAGGGATCCGTCGGAACGTCATCTCCTAAGTATATCTCGGATAAAGTCTGCGGGGCCGCATGCTCGCTGGGGTCAGTCAGGGTCCAAATTTGTTGCTCACTCCTAGGATCCGAGTACCCTCGCGAGATCATCTCCATCTCCACCGGTACGGCAGGATGCATCGATAGATAGGCAGTGAACTCGTCCTCATCCATGTAATGTCGGCAAATCTGCGTGATGAGGACGGGAAGCAATGATTTGTGCGCAGCCGCACTTTCCGTGATCGTGGCAAAGAGCATGGTCGCCATGCAGAATTGATAGTCCCGGGTCATCGGACAATGGACTATATGCCCCACCATCGCTGGAAATGAAGAAACTAGCGCAATCCCCTTGACATTTCTGTACACCCACCGGCATGCCATATAGGCGTTCCTATAGGTTTGCTAGCCGTTCAACCCAGCATCACGAAGCTCACAATGGTTCCCCAGAACCATCCTATACTGAGCCAACTTTAGGGGCTTCTGATTGCCATATAGAAATGGGATACCCGTGACGTGGGAAATGGTTTCAATCGAGAATACCCTACGTCGTCCCAAAAAGTGCAATCTGACTCTATCCTGTAGCACCTCCCTATCATGAATTGCATCGTAGAATTCATCAACCAAACGCTCATAAGCACACAACCCTTCTGTTCCATACAACATGAATCCCCAACCCAGCTGTCGGATTGCGTCGCAAAAGTAATCTCCGAAGACATCGTGTGAAAAAAGTGCGACAAAATTTCTCTCCAACATAAAAGGTGCCATTTGTTTCGGTCTGTTGAATTTGCAGAAATATAAACAGTGTAGAATAGAGGGAAAAGGAGCTCCTTACAGCCAGAGAGAAGAAGATCGGAGCAAGGAGGAAGACGAGCCGAGGTCGCCGGAAAAGATGGGAGCGTCGCCGGCCTGGAACAGAGGGAGGGGCTAGGGTTTTGGGCGGTGCCTGCGGGCAAGTGAGAGGAAGGGTGCCAATATGTTTGTAGAGAAAGAATGAGGGCTCGGGCAGTGGGTATTGGGCTTTATAAAGGTCAATTTACAAATAAAACCCCCACAATGCAAATTTAGAAAATGCACATCTCTTCAAACAGCAACATTTAAAAGCAGTCTCGTCCGGCCAAAAATATCAGCATTCACCCCTAGTGGGTGAGATCTTATTAACAACTAAGAAGAAAACAAAAATCACTATATTTACAATCTAACGACATGGTTAAAGAAGAAATTAACACCAGCCATAAGAAAATCTTGTCAATGTGATGCAATGGCTGGTAGAAAAAGAATATAAAGAATAAAAAGAAAAAGAAAAAAAATTTGTTAGTGGTTAATGAAGGGCATGGGTGTGCAAAAATGGTGGTTAGAAGATGCTGAAGGTGAAAATGAAGTTTTGAGGCGGATAAAAAATTATTGTGTTCTGAATGAACTGAATTTTCAAGAATGTTGTGTGGAGTTTTAAAATCAGGTCTGTTTAAAAACTGGAGTTCATCCGCAAAAAGTTCAGCAAAAGAGAGGTTTCTCGGATGTTCCCTAACTGTTCCCGACTCAAACCCACCAAGAATATCTAGTTCTTCAGCAAAAATTTCCTCAAAACTCGTCAAAAAGAATCAATTTCAGTATCGTCTTCCACCCTAACATTATTCACTATCCTACCCTCAGTATTTACACTCACTCCTAAGATGATTCTTTCCTCATCACACCCATATGTGGGTAGGTTCATGTCATCAAAAGAAGTAGGTTCCCACCCTAATGTTTCTTCCGAAACAATATTACGAGGTGATACGAAAATTGTTGGTTCCTTATCATTAATCTTCTCTGATCTATCCCAACCATACCCAATAAATTCACAAGGTTCCTCCATTAAAATCAGAAAGCAAAAATCAGTCGAAGGACTTTCTTGTGTATCCTGGTAGCACTCAGTCAATCCAGCTGTATCATCATCTATGAAATCATCCAAATTGATCACTTCACTTTTTTTACTCGGGTGACTTCCTAGCTGACAGATGTTTACACTACTGGGTTCCGATTGACTGTGCTCACTCCCTAGAATCCTTTCAGCTAAATGCTTCGCTTGTCCCTCTCTGCTAGCTGATGATTGGGCCTGAGCAAGAAATAATTGCTCAGACTACTGTATGAACAGGGCTAACACAGAAGCTAACTGATTCTCGACCGCAGTCATCACTTCAATTCCTTTTTCTAGAGCGGTCAACCTAGTATCTATCTCACTATCATACCCTATAGAAGATTCAACGGTTTCGGGTTGGAGGGGTTGTGATGGTGGTGATGCTAGAGCCGTCATTCTGTCGACCTATTTCTCCAGATTTGCAATCAATTGGTCAATATTTGAAGTTGGACTTGGTTCAGGAGTGTTAGGTGGCGGACCGTTAAGAATTTGGAATGGTTGGTCACCCCCTAGAGAAGGACAATCATTATGAATCTAGGAAGAATTTTGACAATTTGAACAAATGAATTGAGACTGAGTATAAACAAAAGAATAAGAGTCGTGAGAAAATGAATTGTATTGACTATCACCCATATTAACAAGAATGCACAAATATCACAAAATAATATTCCACCCCTAGAAGTCTACGGTTTTCTAAGCCAACTAGACCTGCTCAAGAACCTGATTGACAAAGTAAAATTGTGTCGAGAAATAGGCTCAAGATATACAGATCACGAAGCCAGGTAAGTGCAAGAGATAAGGGGAGGTTTTCCGACGCTTTCGCGAAGGTCCTTAATTAAATAACCCTTTCTCTTTTGGCGGTTGCGCCGTTAACACTTTCCTAGACATCCTGTGAACGATATACCGTTAAGCAAAGTTCTAAACACAATTAACCTCTCCTAATGAGCGTGAAGTCCTTAGAGTCAAAGTCTAATTGATTTTAATTTACTGAAGGTATGCACGAATGCAATTTTGTGATTTGTGGGCTACGGAGAAAAGGAGATGAAATCTTTTACCGTATCTTGTTTGGTCATTTAGCCCTTATTTTTCGTATTTAAAATGCAATGCGCAATCAAATCAAAGAATTCAAGAAATCATGAAATTCAAATATTTCTTTTTCGGTTAAGTTTTAAGCGCTGCAATAAATACCGGTTAGTTCTCTTTACAATTAGCGGCAAAATTGTGCAAAGAATCCTGCAAAAGAGAGAGAATTGGATTGCGTCGGATTCGAGAAGAGGTGTTAGGAAATACGTACCAAATGGATTAGGTTTTAGAAAAACCTTTTGAAAGTGATCCGAGTCGTTGAATGTTCGCTTGCGCGGGTCAAACTACCCGATCTTTGGCACTAATCTTCCCTTATGTCTTGTATTTGCATTTGAACCTCTTGTAATTCTGCGAAAAACCTAAAATGTCGGAAAATACGATATTTGGTGTCAAAAGCGATACGAATGCGCAAACTCCTGCACACTCAAAATAATAAAAATCAAACAAGACCAAAATAACCAAAACACAGAACTAGAGATCACCAAAAGAGAAAAAAACCCAAAACCATACTGAAAGGCCGGCGACGCCGGAATTCCCGTTAATGTCGCCGGTTTTTTTCAGAGGGTTAGGTGCAGAGCTTTTTTGTGGGGTCTCTAGGCTATATTAGAGTTCTAATGGTTTTACAGGATTTTTAAAATGAATTGCAGAGTGATTTCAGGTATCCAGAATAGAGAACAATTTGAAAGTAGTCCCAAAAAATTGTATTTTGTTTGTTTTGAAAATAACTGTATTAAAAGATAGTTTAGTTAGTAAAACAAGAAATAACAATATCTAATAACTACAACTCCCCGGCAACGACGCCAAAAACTTGTTGGGAAACCACCCGCGCGCGCAAACGCGTATGTTTTGAAATATGAGATATGGTTTTAGGAAAACGGATTGCGCATGCGAGATCGTTCTCGTTTTACTATTTATAAACCGCAAGTACATGGCGCGGTGTAACGAGCCGGCAAGCACGGGTCGATCTGCAGGGAATTGAGTATTAGGTATCGTTGTTTAAGGTTAACAAAATAATGAATTGGTTTTTTCACAAAAATTATAAGAATAAGGAAACAATGAAAAGCAATAAAAGTAGTTTATGAAAGAATGGTTGTAGGTTGGTTCGGAGGCTCGAATCGCGACGTTTACCTCTACACTCTCTTGGTCATGAGATGTCCGTTTGATCACTTACCGTTTGTATGTCCGCGCTTGGGGTATCAACACTAAACACGAGGGTTAGCAAGCGTACCGCAACAACAAAAACACAAAGTTGTTAGCGAGAGTAAATGATTTTGGTGTTGAATTTTCTATGTGTTGGTGAAGGTATATAGTATATGAAACAAAGAGTTTGCCAAGCTTTCTATCATAAAATACCCTATCCTACCTTAGCAAACTTAACACCAAATAGATTTTAACTTCAATATTGAGAATGGGGGAAGGGAATGAATACGGCATATGAGGAGGTTACAAGTAACCATGTGTCAAAATACCGTATCATAACGATACATAAACAATATTCAAGTTAGAATCGTAATTTTAGCGCATGAAACATAAATAAGAGGTGGAGGAGGCAAAGCCTTTCATCTCACTTCCTCACACACACCACAACGAAAATAAGGAATTAGTTAAGCATGACTAAAAGAAGGCAAGAAAAGAAAGCAAGTAAATATAAAAGAAACAACAATTGCATTATATTAACACTTGAAGATATGAGATACAAGAATTTGGTATCTTGTTCAACATCCTTAATGAAGCGCTCCAAAGAGAGCTTCAAGAGGGAAGAAGAAGAAGAAGAAACCAAGTGAAGATCACTCACCCTCAAGCTAAACCAAAAAGAAAAAAACTAATAAAAACTATGGTATGGTAGATGCATAGTCCTCCGCTCCCTTGCCACTGATCTTCTATTTATAGGCCTAAAACAAAATGAAGCAAACAATAAAAATAATCTGATGTGGCATCAAGGGAGGCACTGTGCAAATATGGGGCCCACTGGGGGTAGTACGGCCGAGATCGCCGGAATTGTGGGGATGCTCGCCGGCCAGAAACCGAGGAGGGAGGATCGAGTTGTAGTCGAGTGCTTGTGTGCTCTCTCATATTACTCTGGATCAGTTTCCTTGGTCAATTGTAACCTGGTTTGTATGCAGAGGAATGGAGGGAAACTTGGTCTTTACATCACATCCAAACTTTATGCAATAAATGCATTCGCACCCACTTTGTGTGCTCACTTTTTTTCTTCATGATGCCAAGGCAGCCTACATGGTCTATGGCATCCCCCTACCTGGTCCATGGCATGTGTCCATATGTGTGCTGGACCAATTTTACACAAAAAATGTGTACAGTTGTATTATTTCCAAAAGAGCTCCTGGGACATTGGTCGGTTCCTGTTTTTTTTGTAGTGTCGGCTCCCAAACGTGATATCTGTGATTTTGAATGTGTTTTCCAGTATTGTATCACGAATAACTGTAAACTGTAATAACTGAGAAGACACTGGTTAAAAGAACCGATATATAGCAAAACAGATAACGAATGAGGGGTAATAAAATGCAGTTTTATGAGATGAACATTGTCGCCGGATTTTTTTTGGCTTCTGGTGTTTATGTTTTGATTGCAGCTCCTAATCCCTATAAACAACCCCCTGTACTTTCTCGTTTAATCCCAATTAGCCTGAGATGCAATCTGGGAGTGGTTTCCTAAGTTGCTGGAATTGGTAATTATGATTTATGAATTTGGCATTTGGTATTTGATATTATATTGGGCCGCTTGATGTTTGTACGTCAACGACGAGGGTTGTTTGGTTGTTTTTGCATGCGTAGGCTATAGGTTCTAACCTATGAGCGCACTGTGTGTCGTATTGGTTTTATGGACTTGATGTTAATAGCATTTACGATTGTGTATTTATTGTAGGTACCTTCATGTAGATTCCGAGACAACGGAGCACATCGACTACGGCTGAACAAGGAGTTCCGCAGGTGAGTTGATTTATAACTAAGGGGGAACTCGGGTGGATGGCGTATAGCAGCCCCGCAAACACTGATATGTGATTTATAGTTTGGAGATAAGATATGCCACGACTTAAGGTTATAGTTTAAGGTTTAGTATGAAATGATATATAAGGATGTCTCGAATTGATATATAAGGATGTGAATCACGATTTATACATATGTAGTTGCAAGAGAAAAAGTATAAGATTATAGTGGCATGTAATAAGGTCGATAAATACGACATTAGATTTATAAGATGACTTGATGTGAGATATTGATGTGAGATATTAAAGTGATAAAAAGAGTATACGATGTGATATGATGACTTGGTTTGATATGTCGTTATATGGATGCGAGTCGATATGAGAAAATTGATACCTTTGTCGGTCCCACGATATAAGATTGATACGGATGTGACCTGAGAGATAGGTATATATATATGGAACGTGAATGTGAATAATTAGTGATATGTCGTACGGGACGTTAGGTCTGTAACCTCTTTGTCATATAGGTTGATAGGATCCCTAATGGTTTAATGCCGACGTACGATGGATACCGTACGTGATGAGTTTTACAAGATAATTGATCAATACCCTTGACTAGAGGATGCCGTACGATGGATTATGCCGTACGTGATGTTGTGAGGCTGGATGCCGATTGATAGATTCACCGACTCGGATTTATCGTAGATACGTATACCTGATAGCATTTCGCGTACAATGTACTTTATGTTACGTTCATGACATTCTCATTGCATTACATATACCTGTGCTAGTACACCTACACCATTATCGATGATGCGTATATTACACTTACACAGATTTGCCGGCTCACACGCTTTCATCATCGATAATTGCTATGTAACTTACACAGTAGAATTGCAACATCATGCTATGATATATTGCTATGCTCACATCATTATGCTATCTTGCATGATATACTTTTTATATTCACATCAATATACCTTGTCGCATGATATATTGGATATGCTCACATTTCTGTTCTATGTTTGCATACATCATGCTTTACGATTATATGCATTGAGATGTTGTTTTCATGTGATTCTGGATTTGAAAACCGTGGTTATATTTCAAAAGAATGTATGTACTGTTTTAAAAACCCGGTTTCTCTTGATATGATATTTTGAGACGTCCACCTTGTGTTTTCTCGGTTCGGAGATTGGCATGTGAAACCCGATTCGAGAAGCGGTAGGCACCGTCTGCGGATACATTGTGGACCCGGTGAGGCACCCTGGGGCAAGAAGACTCATATAGTTTGGCGCTGAGCCTGGCAGGGGAGCACTACCTACCGGTGATAGTATTTGGAATCGGCGGTTATCCGGAGGATACCGAACGAGTCATGATATGGGCCAATCCAGACTGACGGAGCCTGTGGGCCGATCCGAACTGGCGGAGCCCGAGATATGAGGATTTACGTGTTGATGTTGTACACGGGTTTCATGATTTTTCCAGTGTCGATGTTGGACACTCAGGTTCCATGATTTTGATGTGTCGTTAATGGACACACGTTGATTTTTATCCTCATATTTACATGCATATGCTTTCTTGATATTTACATGCATGATGTTGTTGTGTCATTGATGGACACGTTGACGTTATCCACATGCTACAGGCTTTGATTATAATTTTGGCACATATGCAGATACGGTCACCATAGATATCGTAGTATTACCATTATGATATAATTGACCTAGGAATCGTTGTTTTATTCGATTTCTACCTGATGATGTTTTCTACCCACGAGTTGGCAACTCACCCTCGTTGTGCCACAGTTCTTGCAGGTGACCGCATGGATCAGTAGCGGCATCGCTGGCACACAGCTTGCATTCGGGTGATTTGCTTTGGTAGGTGGTATATACCGGATCGTGCCACTCTTGTACTATTGTTCCTATTGTATCTAGTCAACTCCATCAATCAAAACTAGTATTTGTATAAGTAGTTGTCACGACCCGAAAGGTACGGAACGTGACTGGGACTTAAATTACGAACGTCTCAAGGAGGACGTAATCTAAGTAAGCCAAAGCCCAGAAATCAAAACCAAATATGCAGTAGAGTGAAGGAAAACCAATTTATTGAAAGCGATTTTAATCAAATAAGTCACATTAAGCCTTTTTAAAAGCAACATCCATTTTTCCGAAAATTTCGGCAGAGTCTCCTTTGTAAATACTGGCCCCCAAACGGATACAAACAGGAATATATATAAATACGAGAAATAAGGCATCCCCAAGCGGGAGCTAGCTTTTCGCCCTAAGGCGGACACAAATCCCACGCAATATAAATCAGCAATGCACAAAATAAGCATGAAAATGCATAAGTAAAAAAGCAACATGTCGGCTCAAGTGAGCACGACCCAAAGAAACAATATACATGCCCACAAATCTGACTGTCTCGCCTCTAAGTCAATATACATTGGTAGATAATACAGTAGATTGTTAGTTGTATGTATGCCCTAGAGGCCAGTATTGTACAGATGATGTAGAATTATATTGGATGCTTGGACATATATAGAGAGGACTTTCTTGCTCGATATGATAGTATGCTATCATGTTGCACTTTACTTTAACATGTATACTTTTCTCTTTATACTGTTTAATCGTTACATGTTGGTAAAGCCCTTAGGATGTGTACTTAACTACCTGGACTATGATGCGGATCATACTAGTGGGGACATGGTAGTCCAATAAGTACATCCTTCAAGGTCCCTAGTCGTGGGTGTATCGAGACGAGGCATCGATATACCAGTGTAGACTACCGTATACGCTTCTCGTCCCATGAGATGGGCCATGGATGATCCCATATCCATTGGTGTTTGACATCAGAGATGGTATACGGGTGGTCAGTGGAGACTGGGTACACTGGACGGATTCGCCGAGAACTCCCAGATGGTATTATACCTCACGTCAGATGGCAGTTCTCTGGTGACACTTGTGCAGGTTAGTCTGTAGACCCGAGATCGTCATAGAGGCTTGTGTGATTCCCACTGTACTTTGATTTCCACCTTACCACGTCCATGAGGGCGTGCAAAACGGTGGTTTTTGGGTACAGTCCCAAGTCAAATGGAGGCAATGAGCGATATGAGGGGTTTCGTCTCTCCCGGTATTGGGGTTGATGTTGCGCTGTGCTCAATTGGCCGTAACAGGGAAGTCCCTGGCCAGGGCTGATATAGAGATTTACTGGTAAGTGTTACCAGTAGTTTCTCGACCCGTTATGAGCCTCACATCGGCACGACTTATCGGTTATTGGGGTTTGACGTTTACCACCCCTAGGCTTGATATACGACATATCAGATGAGGAGACCGGACTGTACGGGAAGTGTTACCGGCAGGCTTTTACAGGAGTTGGAGCGGGCTTGCTTGCTGATCTTCTGATCGCTCAATACCCGGGTAGCCGTTACGTCCAGCTAGTACCGCTGACGGCTTGTGGGTGCATGATGTGATCATCACCTACTGCCGACGTATTGACGAGTCTTTAGAGTCCTACATAGAGGTTTTACTTGATCAGGCAAAACGAAATAGGAGCACGTATGTGATATGTGCAGGACCGAGAATAATGCGTGTATGTGAGACCGTATTATATTCTCGTGACTTTCTGTGTCAGTCGGTTATATATGATATAACCGGGTTATCGAATCAAGTGTTGATTCGACAAGTCGATACATTGAATGTTAGTCGGTTATATGTGATATGACCGGATTATTAAGTCAAGTGTTGATTTAATAATTTATTGTATAATTTTATATTTGATATACTAGTTTATATTAACTAACACATGTTCACTTAGGGTTTTTTCTCATATGTACACATCTTTACTATATATATGATATATATTAAAATATGTTATATTTATGTATCATGGCTGATGATACACTTGACTTGGGTGTGTAAGACATACACCATTCTATGTATTATGGTGGGTTATGATTATTTAAGATAATTACAAAATTAATGGAGTTTTGGAATGAGCATGACGCTTGTAGAAGCTTACTTTGCTTTGACAAAGTCTACAAGCTTTGTCTTTACCTTAGATTTCTTTTTAACCTAACCATCACACTTAGCTATGGTAATGTCTCTACATGAGTTAGTATATGATACTCACTCACCATGGTTAGCACACTCACTTGATCATTATCCTCATTCTTTTATTTTGTTCATCTTCTTCTTCATTGAGCAAGAGAAAAAGCATTCTAGGGTTTTGAAAAAGAGTGAAACTTTGTGAGAAATAAAAATCCAAAGAGAACCCACTTCCTATTTCTCCATCCAATACTAGATTAGCACTTTAGTATAGGGTGTTTGCTTCACTAATTCTCAAATTAGTGAAGTAGTAGCTTGAGTCGGAATTCCCTCGACGTAGATCATCTTCGGCCTCGGAGACTTCAAGCAAGGTCGCACCTTTCGCCTCGTGAAGCCATGCAAGGGTCCAGGAGAACCACGATCGCAGCGAAGGGACTTCATCAAGGAGCTAAAGAAGTGAAGGACCGATCTACAAAGGTTGTATTTCGTATCCCTTTAGAGTAAAGTTGTTTACTTGCTATTTTCTTCGCCTAATCTCTAGTAAACGATCTAGCTTAGGGTATTTCGGCACATAAAATTTTAATTTTGGCATGGTCGATGCCTTGTAAAGCCTTGTTAGTGTGCCTAGTAACCCTACAGTGGTATCAGAGCCTAGCTAGAGCATTAGGTGATGTGTTAACGAAGTTAAAACTCCGAACGAATACGCAAATTTAACCCCCTCTCTTGACTTTTTTCAAAATCTGTGATTTTTTGGAATTAAAAATGCCTAAAAAATTCAGCAGGGTTTTATATGAATTACTATCAAAAACGTGACGATGAACAGTATCAACCGCCGAGGAACCGCAGCCGTACCCCTCTTGAGCCGCGGATCCGCGGCAGTATAGGAGAATCATGCTGTCAGTTTTCCACATTAATTTCCAATTCTGTGATTTATGTTTTCTGGGTATTTTTAATCTGACTCAAGTGTTGAGTATTTTGGGGTTTATTTTGTAATCGTCGATTCGATCAGAGAATTTAATTTTGTTTTGTTATTACGGATAATTTAGAAAGTATTAAAATGTTCGAACGGATATCATTAACTCAATTTTTCCCGGCACGAAAAACATTCAAGTGTTGAATTTTCTCCGGTTTAAATCTTTCTGAAAAACGTGCATGTGACGCGATGGACCCTCTAGAAGACAACAGACCTTAACTCGATTATGTGACCGTCTTGAACTGTCTTTTGAACCTTAGGGTTTGGGGCAGTACGTCGTGCCACATGTGAGGCGTTGGCTTGACCCTTCTATGGCTGGTAAGTGCACGGCGGCGCCCCGGCCGTCAATCCGACGCTGGAATGCGGAAGCGGTGATTTACTTTAACTTTTCAAACCGACACCACCGCGCACTATAAACCCGGATCGTGCCATTAAACTAGTCCTAGCTATCTAGAGAGGGGGTAGAGAGATATACCGAGCGATCCATGTCCTTCGGTCTTCTCGTCGTCGTCCAGATCTCCCCGCAGAATCTCCGATCTCCACCATGTCGGCGGAAGGGCAACACGTCGCCTGCTTCTTTTATGGGCTCCCACCTCTGGACCGAGGCAACTCGGGCACGAAGTTGGCGAGTCGACGTGCCCAAGGTTTGCTATAGGATAGTGTAGAACCTATGTCTCATTTGGGGTATTGGAAGTTGCCCTTTTGTGGAGGAGAATGATATGTGAACTTTTGTGGAGGAACTTGGGGATTTTTCTAGCATCAAGAGAACAAAATCCCCACTACAACTTGGCCGGCCATGCTCATGGGAGTGGAAAGAATGAGAGAGGGAGAGACTCAAAAATGGGATAGCCTCTCAAAGATAATGCAAGTGAGAGGAATGATATGTGATCATGAGAAGAAGAATGATCACCCACAAATCCACACTCCATCAACAACCATCATAACCAACCATCATCATCAAGCATGATGACTTCAAAAGGTCAAGCCATCATGAAGAAGTCAAGAAGTCAAATGATGGTGCAACCATCATGAAGCAAGGATATGCAAATAACACCCTCCACAAATGCTTATTTGCACAAATGCAAATAAGTCCTCCTCCACCAATCTTCAGCCAATGAAAGATACAAAGAAATATGGCTGAAACGGAAAATAAACTGGCAACTCCAGAAAACTGGTCCCATAATAAATTACAGCAAACCCCGCTACTGTGTATACACACCAGCATTTGTATTCCAACCGAAATACAAATGCAATGAGACAAAATCTACACTGTACTATACTAGGATCCGGCTTAAACCATAGCCAGCTAGTATTATGCGTCCGATCCTGATCCGTGCAATACCGCACGTATCTGATCGAACCCTTCCATATATGCATACGGCCTCTAGTACTAACTGTCCGATCCTGATCCGTGCAATACCGCACGTATCTGATCGAACCCTGCCATATCTCCATACGGCCTCTACAGCGTTTCGCCCAAAACTTGAGTAACTGAATGTGGGGGACTCTAAAGACTCGTCAATACTATGGCTGTGGATTTAACCACTAGCACGTCAGAGGTATTAGCCATACATGACGGGCTACCAGCTATTGACAAAAAGGGACGTCGATGAGCGAACTCATCCTGACACCCTACTGAGCCTGTCAGTGACAATATCCGTACAGTCCGGTCCGTTCGTCTGTAAGCATCGCATGGCTGGCCTAGGGGGTTGGTAAATGTCAAACCCATAAAAGCGGTACAAGTCGTGTCGGAGTGTAGCCCAGAACACCCTGAGATACCACTGGAATACCTACCAGTAAATTTCCTGTCTTGGCCAAGGACTTCGTGTAAGGGCTCTCCTAGACATAGCGCGACCTCACCGCCAATACCGGGAGAGACGAACCCTTGAAGATCCGCTCACTGCCTCCATGTGGCTCGGGACTGTACCCAACTAAAACCTGTTTGCACGTCTCCTTTGAGCATGGTAGGGTAGTAATCAAAGCACAGTGGGAACTCACACGAGACAAATGACGATCCTCAGGTCGATGAACTAACCTGTACACATGTCACCAGGGAACTGCTATCTGACGTCAGGTATAAGACCAACTAGCATGTTCCCGGCGAGTCCTGTCCGGTGTACTCATAACCCAATGAGCACCTGTATACATCTTAGGTGAACCAACTGACACCAGTGGCTTGTAAGACCGGCCACCGCCCCTCGTCGGGGTCTCGACTGTATACACTAATCTACTCTGGAGTATCGATGCCCTGTCTCGAAACACCCACGACTAGGGACCATTTAAGGATGTGCTTATAGACTACCAGCTCCCACGTATATGATCGCCCTCATACTGCCGGTAGTCAAGCAAGAATCCTAGGGGCTCTATCAACGTGCAATAGTGACCTGTCTGGTCACCTAAAGCAGTACACGATGATAAAGATAAACCAGTTATCATACTATCATCTTGAGTAAGATTGTCCTCCTGGGATAGGTCCTCCCTCAATCATTGCAATCACGTGCCTGTGATCCAATAATTGACTTTGAGGGCACTATCTCCAACAATCTCCCACTTGCACTCAAGGCTAATTATTGCGATGTCGCATACTCACAGCCCGTGTGATACCGAACACCCAACTCCTCTACTAGTCAGTCTCACAAAACTCGTTTGTGAAACTATTGCGTTCGAGGAATAGCCTCAGTGAGTGGATCCGCTTTGATGTTTCTTTCTATGTCTCTCTATATCTCTTGTTCGCGGAGAAAGCCATCTCCCGAAATGAGCAATAACTGTCTTAGAATATGTCTGGATGTCTGATGGGACATAGCTCATAAATGAACTCCAAATCCAAACTTCTTAGACTGTATCGTCAACTGAAATTAATCAGTATCCTGCGCCATGCCTCCCTCAGTATTGCCTTGGGCCACCTGTCCAAAATATTGCCCCTTGTCAAAAGGAAAAACTATAACTCTGACAACCTCCCTGTCGTCCAGGTCACCTTGGAAGCCTGGAATGATAACTGTCTCCCGAATGAGGCTGTCGTTATCATATCCCTAGAACATCCACTTATGTTTTAAAACTGCTTCCTATTGTTTCTCCAGGATTGGATCAATATCAACTTATTGCACCTACCGCAAGAACAACATCTGGTGTAGTACTTGACATCTCATGATTGACTCAATTGCCGAAGCAAGTGATCTGCCAATCATGCACATCCCTCTCCCCTTTAGTCTGTAAGACACCTTTAGAGAGGGTGACTCCATCACCTGTAGGTACACTACCGTGCCAGGAGTCGTCCATTCTAAATACTCTTAGAATGCTGTCTAAGTACCCTGATTGGGAAACCACCCAAATCTAGATCTAAAACCATAGATCTAGTAACCAGTATGTATGATATAATATCCAAGTCCCATGTGGAGAAACCACTGTGTGACGACCAAAGTATAACCGATCGTAATATAGGAATATCACTTCCTACTCTGTGTATGTCATCCAAATACCATGACATCAAACCCTACTACCTTCTCAACAGATCCATCCCCTATTCTGATGAAGTCAAACCTATGACTGTCACGTCAGAAATAGATGATCTATCTCCGCTATATCTGCTTTAGTCTATAAATAGACATAAGCCACCTGTCCACCAATGCTTCCGCTGCTCCCACTGACCACGACAACCCTCTGGCAGAGTCATATAGACGTACACTTCAAAAGCCAGTTTAGAACGACGCTATACTCATCCTCCTGCCGGGTCTCACAGTCTGGAACAACAGCAATGGCAAGTGTGGGAAAACAAGAACCTCCATGTCACCATCCTTGAGGCTACCGGAGTACCTCTCGGGTGCCTGAGGTTACCCACCTTATCTGCGGAGTGGCCAATGGAATGTCAAACCAGATTGAATCTTTAGTTTCCTGTGAAATCTTCAGTAATCGTTTATGGTTCTGGAATTACTTCCAGTTCTACCATACTCCCACTACCATTTTCTGAAAAAATCCATTTTTATTAAAACTGTGGCGAGTCTAGAACAATATCACTATTGATCTTCCAGATGGTAGAAAATCAACCCTCGTCATAGCCTGGGTCAACCCACAAACAGCCATTACAGAAACGTGCCTTGAGTTATCCAGAGTCTGGTTTTAAGCATAAGCCGGACAACTCCCCGTACCTTAACATCGTTAAGATATGAACTGTTCTATATCGAATATAGAACCAGATGCACTGATTTAATTGAACCAGATTCAAATCATGCAGCCGTCTCCAGTGCATGTCAACTAAATGGAAAGAGGCCGATCAACGTTACTCAACTTAGGAATGCTTCCAATTATGAGTAACCTGAAAGAGAAGTAAGTTCTCTTAATCATTATTATCAACTGAACACCATACACAAGTATCTACATCTTCGATCACTTTGAAGAATCCCTATACTTGCAATACCTGGTTCTCTACTTTAATCAAATACCTATAACTTCTCAAAATTCGGACCCTGTGTTTCCACGAAACACCTGTCTAAAAACTAGAGAAGTCATAAGTAAACCGAATATAGTACGAGGACCAACCCCTCTGTCCTGATGGACCCTGGACAACATACAATACTCTATATAAGTCCCTTGAGTCTGATAATTCATTCACTGTGTGTCGTAGGTTGAAAAACTGTACTTATGGTTAAGAAGAATTACACCGCTGTTTAATGCTCCTTACCTAACCATCCACTGATATAGGTAAATGTCACAGACATAATTTCAAAAAGATATATCTCACTCTATAAAAATAGACGTACAGATATATCAATTTGAAATTGGTGCATAACAGCGGATATTCAAAACCAAATATTTGCCGACCGGCAAACAGCCCAGGTAATTTCCTCAAATATCACCAATTACAACGAATCCCGATATAATGAGGATGATCACCTAATTCCCAATAACTTACTCCCACTCATCATCTGTAATGCCATACAGATGTGAGAATCATACCTGGTAAATACATACCCTGGAGCAAGTGTCTAACTGGGAAATTAGTTTTTTCCTTTAACAGTACACATTGAAACTGAAACATCGAAATGTTTCGATGGGGTATCCCGGTATTCCTAGTAATGCCTCTTCCATTATCCAGATCCACAACTATAACCGTGTAATTCTTTGCCATCTTTCCAAATCCCTTTCTGTGTCTTTAGTCATTAGCTTCTGTACACCCCTTTAGGCCAAATGGTTTTCTTCTTTCCCTACCGTTCGGCACCAGCCTATGGTTTGGAAGAAGACTATCCAATAAGCATAATGGGTGTACTGTCCTAATCCTAGGAGCACTCGCAATGCGAGAGAAGGTGAAGATAAAAGACAACCGAATAAATCTTATTCCTATTTCTCCTGAACCAGAATCCATCCCCGAACTGGAACAAGTTCCTTTCGAGTTCGTATATAACCATACAATGGAGTTTCCAATAAACTGTGGATCTTCATAGTGATACGGAGTGTTCTGGAGAAATACAAAGGTGATTTTAGGATTGGCGAAGAAATACTTGGTTTGGTCGTGAATAGTAGTCGCAGTTTACTTTGCCCTCTTACTAATCCCTTGCTTTGTCTTAACTTAATACCTTCTGCACACCATCGTTATGCTAATTGGTTTTCTTCATTCCCCACCGTTCAGCACCAGCCTAAGGTTTGGAAGAAGACTATCCAATTTGCGTAATAGGTGTACTATCTCCTAAACAAAGGAGTACTCGCAACCTGAGAGATGGTAAAAGGAAAAGACAACTGAATAGACCTATCCGTTTTCTCCAGAACCGGAAACCATCCTCGAATAAATTACTTCGAGTTCGTATATAACCATACGATGGTTTTGTCCAATGGAAGTGGACGTTCGTAGTAATACGGGGTGTCCTGGAGAAAAAGGTAAAAGTAGGAGTGGCAATGAGGTTTGCAACTCTGACAATCCAAAAGCCAGTGTTAAGAAGGTTCGGTCAACTTGGTCACTGATTCATAGTCTTAAGGTCGGGTCAATGGTCGCTGCCAAAGAGAGAGAGAAAAGAAACACTCAGCGTGCACTCTATCCTAGATCAGAATGGTTACCAATTAATCAAATCTGGAAACCTCGCACTGTGCCGTCAAATTCTCCTCCAAACCTAAAAGAAGAATTAGTCGGGAACACCCGAGGAGTAAACTAACTCATCAGTGGGAATCGGGATCCAACTATCATCGCATGATAACATGATGGAATCCGCTCACGCTATCACACTCCAGAAGGTATGCGCATATCTGGCAAGTTTCAGTTTCTTTAGAAACTCCCGATGTGATTTCTGCCCCTTACTCTTATGACCTTGACTTTGGCCAACATATCATAAGACACATGTCAAGTTATATCCGTCATTCTCCAGGTTAATTTGAGCCCACCCGTACATACCCTTGACTTTGGCCAAAATAGTAGTACGACTGCCCCAAACCAACGCATCTATCTATGCTGCATATGAATACCCCAATAGCTACCAATCATTGTGCCTTGACTTTGGCCAACATACACAGCTTGAATACTATTGACCACCCATATAAAACGACGGAGGGCTACAAATGGTTTCTGGCGAAAACCGTTAACGTAATGAACTTGATATCGTTGAAGGAACTGGATAGCTTTTAAAAATATAGTGGCGAAAACCTTTGCTAAAGAGGTCACTCCCGGTGAAGGGATCTCGGCTCTTTCCCCGTAGAATGAGGTGCAGGATATTCCAACTGAAAACCACGGTGCAAAGCAAAAGTAATTGGCTATAGTGAAGTTATTGCCCTGACGCAAACTTTTTGTCCAAGGGGTCACTCCCGGTGAAGGGATCTCGGCCCTTGCCTCGTCGACTGAGGAGCAGGATATTCCAACTGAATACCACGATGCAAAACAAAAGAGAACGTCCTTGCAATAACAGCTTTTTGAAAAATGTTCCAACAACATCAGATTAGTTTTGTTTTTAACTTGCATTGATCCGAATCAATGCAGTCCCATCAATTGATCACACCACAAAGAACGAAAATAATGACGTACGTATATGCCATCCGCATTCGCCACTGGGTCCCGTCATTACCTGTTAGGTTAGCTAACTAACGACAGAGCGGGGACTGGACTAGCGCGGATACAAAACATATACAACATCTACTACTATATATATCAATATATAATATTTCGCTCAAGGCGTGATAAAATGCAACATCACAGAAATGTACAGCATCACAGAACAATACAGATATCTGGGATCCCCGGGTTTCACAGAGCCGCTACTGAGACCCGACGTTCCCCTGGTCGTGTGGATAGCCTGTGCAATGAAATCCTAGACCCCTACGGGCGCGACAAGTTACCCGCCAAAACCTGAAGTGAGGCAGCCCCCTTCAGCAACGTGAATGGACCAACCGGCACTTCACGGAATCCGGTAACTTGGGCACCCCTCCTGGGTCAACCTGTACCCCCTACGAGTGCAGTGAATAGACCGCCAATTCCACAGTGAAGCCCCCTCCGTCTCAATGCCATGAGATGCGGGATTGTTGCCCTCTAGAACCCGGCTATCCGTGCACCCCATCTGGGGTAATCCTAGTACAGAAAGTAAAATATACATACAATGGGTACTGTTGGAGATAATGCCCTCAGAGTCAATTATTGGATCACAGGCACGTGATTGCAATGATTGAGGGGGGGCCTATCCCGGTAGGACAGTCTTACTCGAGATGATAGTATGCTATCTGGTTTACCTTTATCATCGTGTACTGCTTTAGGTTACCTTACAGGTCACTATTGCACGTTGATAGAGCCCCTAAGATTCTTGCTTGACTGCCAGCAGTATGAGGGCGATCATATACGTGGGAGCTGGTAGTCTATAAGCAAATCCTTAAAAGGTCCCTAGTAGTGGGAGTTTCGAGACAGGGCATCGATACTCCAGAGTAGACTAGTGTATACAGTCGAGACCCAGACGAGGGGCGGTGGCCGGTCTCGCAAGCAACTGGTGTCAGCTGGTTCACCTAAGCTGTATACAGGTGCTCATTGGGTTATGAGTACACCGGACAGGACTCGCCGGGAATATGCTAGTTGGTCTTATACCTGACGTCAGATAGCAGTTCCCTGGTGACATGTATACAGGTTAGTTCATCGACCTGAGGATCGCCATTTGTCTCGTGTGAGTTCCCACTGTACTTTGATTACTACCCTACCACGCTCAAAGGAGACGTGCAAATAGGTTTTAGTTCGGTACAGTCCCGAGCCACATGGAGGCAGTGAGCGGATCTTCAGGGGTTCGTCTCTCCCGGTATTGGGGGTGAGGTCGCGCTGTGTCTAGGAGAGCCATTACACGAAGTCCTTGGCCAAGGCAGGAGATTTACTGGTAGGTATTCCAGTAGTATCTCAGGGTGTTCTAGGCTGCTCTCCGACACGACTTGTACCGCTTTTGGGGGTCTGACTTTTACCAACCCCCTAGGCATGCCATGCGATGCTCATAGACGAACGGACCGGACTGTACGGATATTGTCACTGACAGGCTCAGTAGGGTGTCAGGATGAGTTTGCTCATCGATGTCCCTTTCGGTCAATAGCTGGTGGCTCGTCACGTATGGCTAATATCTCTGACGTGCTAGTGGTTAAATCCACAGCCATAGTATTGACGAGTCTTTAGAGTCCCCCACATTCAGTTACTCAAGTTTCGGGCGAAACGCTGAGGCCGTATGGAGATATGGCAGGGTTCGATCAGATACGTGCGGTACTGCACGGATCAGGATCGGACGGTTAGTACTAGAGGCCGTATGGATATGTGGCAGGGTTCGATCAGATACGTGCGGTATTGCACGGATCAGGATCTGACGGAGAATACTAGCCGGCTTTGGTTTAAGCCGGATCATAGTATAGTACAGTGTAGATTTTGTCTCATTGCATTTGTATTCGGTCGGAATACAGATGCGGGTGTGTATACACAATATCGGGGTTTTCCTGTAATTTATTACGGGACAAGTTTTCTGGAGTTGCCAGTTTGCTTTCCGTTTCGGACATATTTCTTTGTATCTTTCATTGGCCGAAGATTGGTGGAGGAGGGCTTATTTTCATTTGTGCAAATTAGCTATTTGGAGGGTTGTCTTTGCATACTTTTGTATCATGATGGAGCACCATCCCTTGACCTTCTTGCTTCATGATTATGCTTCATGATTGCTTGACTTTTTGACTTGTTGATGAGAGATGGTTGTTGAGTGTAGACTTTGGCTTGTGATCATTTTATTCTCTCATGATCACTCCTTACTCTTCTTGCATTATTGATATACACTCCCTCTTTTTCTCTCCTCTCCCACCAAGCCATGGCCGGCCAAGCTCATGGGGGGCTGTCCAAATTTGATATGTGGGATTTTGTTCTCTTTTGGCTTTGGAAAAATCCCACAACACCATCTCCAAAAGCTTATATCATTTCCTCCACCATATGGCAACTCCCTCTAGCCCGAAATGAGACGTGAGTTCTACACACATTCTACAGCAAATCTTGGGCACGTCGACTCGCCAACTTCGTGCCCGAGTTGCCTCGGTATAGAGGTGGGAGCCCGTAAAAGAAGCAGGCGACGTGGTGCCCTTCCGGCGACTTGGTGGAGACCGGAGATTCCGCGTGGAGATCGGGACGACGACAAGAAGACCGAAGGACACGGATCGCTCGGTATATCTCTCTAGCCCCTCTCTAGATAGCTAGGACTAGTTTAATGGCACGATCCGGGTTTATAGTGCGCGGTGGTGCCGGTTTGAAAAGTTAAAGTAAATCACCGCTTCCGCATTCCGGCGTCGGATCGACGGCCGGGGCGCCGCCGTGCACTTACAGTGGTATCAGAGCCTCGCCATTAACATAGTCTAGCTTTGTCTAATGTGTTTTACATTTCCGATCGAACAAAAATCCCAAAACCGCGTTTTCATGTACAATCAGTTTCTGTCGAAATTTTTTTGGCTCCAAAAATTTTTCAGGTAGTTGCAGAATGATGTGCAGGGAAGTATAAGCCTCCTGTAAAAATTTGGTCGCGCGATCTCATTATCCCACCGCGGAACCGCGGCCAAACCCATGCTTGGGCCGCGGTTCCGCCGCTGTCTTAACTGTTCAGTGCACCAATTTTTTACAGAGGCCTCCTGACTTGAAAATTGGGTTTTTGGAACATTCTTTTTGGGCCCAGAATTTCTTTAAGTGCTACAGTAATGCTTGGGGCCCATTTGGTAAATTTGTTCGATCGGATATTTTAAACACATTAGTTCACAGTATTTACATTATATCTGCGACCGTGAATGTCACTCGATCGGTAAATCATGTCTAACTGCTATAGCCCGGTTAGACGGATTTGCGAACGTGACATTCACGTTGATGTTCTATGTTATGCTGTGATGTTGCGGATTGGTCGTAGGGGATAGCCTGGATGCAATGCTAGTACAGTTTTTGTTGTATTATGTACATTTGATATTGCGGGGCGAGCGTCAGACATGTGGACTGCCGTCACTTCCTGATTGTATTATTATTTTAGGGCACGACCAGGTTGCGGTCGATGTACCCGTTGTATGTATATTTTACTTTCTGTACTAGGATTACCCTAAGGTGGGGTGCACGGATAGCCGGGTTCTAGAGGGCAAAAAGCCCGCATCTCACGGCATTGAGACGGAGGGGGCTTTACTCTAGAATTGGCGGGCTATTCGCCGCACTCGTAGGGGGTACAGGTTGACCCAGGAGGGGTGCCCAAGTTACCGGATTCCTTGAAGTGCCGGGTGGTCCATTCACGTTGCTGAAGGGGCTGCCTCGCTTCAGGTTTTGGCGGGTAACTTACCGCGCCCGTAGGGGTCTAGGATTACATTGCACAGGCTATCCACACGACCAGGGGAACGTCGGGTTTCAGTAGTGGCTCTGCGAAACCCGGGGATCCCAGATATCTGTATTGTTCTTTGATGATGTACATTTCTGTGATGTTGCATTTTTTTTCACGCCTTGAGCAAAATATTATATATTGATATATATATTAGTAGATGTTGTATATGTTTTGCATCCGCGCTAGTCCAGTCCCCGCTCTGTCGTTAGTTAGCTAACCTAACGGGTAATGACGGGACCCAGTAGCGAATGCGGATAGCATATACGTACATCATATTATTTTCGTTCTTTGTGGTGTGATCAATTGATGGGACTGCGTTGATTCGGATCAATGCAAGTTAAAAACAAACCTAATCTGATGTTGTTGGAACACTTTTCAGAAAGCTGTTATTGCAAGGACGTTCTCTTTTGTTTTGCATCGTGGTATTCAGTTGGAATATCCTGCTCCTCAGTCGACGAGGCAAGGGCCAAGGTCCCTTCACCGGGAGTGACCCCTTGGACAAAATGTTTGCGTCAGGGCATTAACTTCACTATAGCCGATTACTTTTGCTTTGCACCATGGTATTCAGTTGGAATATCCTGCACCTCATTCTACGGGGAAAGAGCCGATATCCCTTCACCGGGAGTGACCTCTTTAGCAAAGGTTTTCGTCACTATATTTTCATAAAAGCTATCCAGTTCCTTCAATGATATCAAGTTCTTTACGTTAAAGGTTTTCGCCAGAAACCATTCATAGCCCTCCGTCGTTTCATATGGATGGTCAATAGTATTCAAGCTGTGTATGTTGGCCAAAGTCAAGGCACGGTGATTGGTAGCCATTGGGTATTCATATGCTGCATAGATAGATGTGTTGGTTTGGGACAGTCGTATAGCCTTGTTGGCCTTCGTCAAGGGCTTGTACGGGTGGGTTCAAATTAACCTGGACAATGACGGGTAGAACTTGACATGTGACTTATGATTTGTTGGCCTTCGTCAAGGTCATAAGAGCATGGGGCAAAAATCCACATTGGGAGTTTCTAAAGAAACTAAAACTTGCCAGATATGCGCATACCTTCTGGAGTGTGATGATGTGAGCGGATTCCGTCACATTATCATGTGATGATAGTTGGATCCCGATTCCCACTGATGAGTTGGTTTACTCCTCGGGTGATCCCGA
The DNA here is from genome assembly GCA_030015575.1 of Agapanthus africanus. Classification (NCBI taxonomy): domain Eukaryota; kingdom Viridiplantae; phylum Streptophyta; class Magnoliopsida; order Asparagales; family Amaryllidaceae; genus Agapanthus; species Agapanthus africanus. Next base: position 455,485,822 of record JASDDO010000014.1, on the reverse strand, counting down.
CTAATTCTTCTTTCAGGTTTGGAGGAGAATTTGACGGTACAGTGGGAGGTTTCCAGATTAGATAAATTGGTAACCATTCTGATCTAGGTTAGAGTGCACGCTGAGTGTTTCTTTTCTCTCTCTCTTTGACACCGACCATTGACCCGACCCTAAGACTATTACTCAGTGACCAAGTTGACCGAACCTTTTTAAACACTGGCTTTTGGATTGTCAGAGTTGCAAACCTCATTGCCATTCCTACTTTTACCCTTTTCTCGAGGACACCCCGTATTACTACGAACGTCCACTTCCATTGGACAAAACCATCGTATGGTTATATACGAACTCGTAGGAATTTATTCGAGGATGGTTTCCGGTTCTGGATAAAACGAATAGGACTATTCAGTTGTCTTTTCCTTTTACCTTCTCTCTCAGATTGCGAGTACTCCTTGGCTTAGGAGATAGTACACCTATTACGCAAATTGGATAGTCTTCTTCCAAACCTTAGGCTGGTGCCGAACGGTAGGGAATGAAGAAAACCAATTAGCCTAAACGGTGTACAGAAGGTATTAAGTAAAGACAAAGAAAGGGATTAGTAAGAGGGCAAAGTAAATTGGACTGCTATTCACGACCAAACCAAGTATTTCGTCGCTAATCCTAAATCACCTTTGTATTTCTCCAGGACACTCCGTTTCACTACGAAGATCTACATTTTATTGGATACTCCATCCTATGGTTATATACGAACTCGAAAGAAACTTGTTCCAGTTCGGGGATGGATTCTGGTTCAGGAGAAATAGGAATAAGGTTTATTCGGTTGTCTTTTATCTTCAGCTTCTCTCGCTTTGCGATTGTTTCTAGGATTAGGACAGTACACCCATTATGCTTCTTGGATTGTCTTCTTCCAAACCATAGGCTGGTGCCGAACGGTAGGGAAGGAAGAAAACCATTTGGCCTAAAGTGGTGTGCAGAAGGTAATGACTAAAGACATATAAAGGGATTCAGAGAGGTGGCAAAGAATTACACGGTTACAGTTGTGAATATGGATTATGGAAGAGGCATTACTAGGAATACCAGGATACCCCATCGAAACATTTCACTGTTTCAGTTTCACTGTGTAATGTTAAAAGAAAACTGATTTCCCGATTAGATACTTACTCCAGGGTATGTATTTACCAGGTATGATTCTCACATCTGTATGGCTTTATAGATGATGAGTTGGAGTAAGTTATTGGGAATTAGTTGATCATCCTCATTATATCGGGATTCGTTGTAATCAGTGATATTTGAGGAAGTCACCTGGGTTGTTTGCCGGACGGCAAATATTTGGTTTTTAATATCCGTTGTTATGCACCAATTTCAAATTGATATATTTGTACTTCTATTTTTATAGAGTGAGATATACCCTTTTGATATTATGTCTATGAAATTTACCTATATCAGTGGATGGTTAGGTAAGGAGCCTTGAACAACGGTGTAATTCTTCTTAACCATAAGTACAGTTTTCAACCTACGACACACAGTGAATGAGTTATCAGACTCAAGGGACTTATACAGAGTATTGTATGTTGTCCAGGGTCTATCAGGACAGAGGGGTTGGTCCTCGTACTATATTCGGTTTACTTATCAGGACAGAGGGTCTATAGTACAGTGTAGATTTTGTCTCATTGCATTTGTATTTCGGTTGGAATACAAATGCGGGTGTGTATACACAGTACCGGGGTTTTCCTGTAATTTATTATGGGACCAGTTTTCTGGAGTTGACAGCAAGGATATGCAAATAACACCCTCCACAAATGCAAATAAGCCCTCCTCCACCAATCTTCAGCCAATGAAAGATACAAAGAAATATGGCTGAAACGGAAACCAAACTGGCAACTCCAGAAAACTGGTCCCGTAATAAATTACAGGAAAACCCCGGTACTGTGTATACACACCCGCATTTGTATTCCAACCGAAATACAAATGCAATGAGACAAAATCTACACTGTACTATACTAGGATCCGGCTTAAACCAAAGCCGGCTAGTATTATCCGTCCGATCCTGATCCGTGCAATACCGCACGTATCTGATCGAACCCTGCCATATATGCATACGGCCTTTAGTACAAACCATCTGATCCTGATCTGTGCAATACCGCACGTATCTGATCGAACCCTGCCATATCTCCATACGGCCTCTACAGCGTTTCGCCCGAAACTTGAGTAACTGAATGTGGGGGACTCTAAAGACTCGTCAATACAATGGCTGTGGATTTAACCACTAGCACGTCAAAGGTATTAGCCATACATGACGGGCTACCAGCTATTGACAAAAAGGGACGTCGATGAGCGAACTCATCCTGACACCTTATTGAGCCTGTCAGTGACAATATCCGTACAGTCCGGTCAGTTCGTCTATGAGCATCGCATGGCGGGCCTTGGGGGTTGGTAAAAGTCAGACCCCCAAAAGCGGTACTAGTCGTGTCGGAGTGTAGCCCAGAATACCCTGAGATACCACTGGAATACCTATCAGTAAATCTCCTGCCTTGGCCAAGGACTTCGTGTACGGGCTCTCCTAGACACAGCACGACCTCACCCCCAATACCGGGAGAGACGAACCACTGAAGATCCGCTCACTGTCTCCATGTGGCTCGGGACTGTACCCAACTAAAACCTGTTTGCACGTCTCCTTTGAGCGTGGTAGGGTAGTAATCAAAGCACAGTGTGAACTCACACGAGACAAATGACGATCCTCAGGTCGATGATCTAACCTGTACACATGTCACCAGGGAACTGCTATCTGACGTCAGGTATAAGACCAACTAGCATGTTCCCGGCGAGTCCTGTCTGGTGTACTCATAACCCAATGAGCACCTGTATACATCTTAGGTGAACCAACTGACACCAGTGGCTTGTGAGACCGGCTACCGCCCCTCGTCGGGGTCTCGACTGTATACACTAGTCTACTCTGGAGTATCGATGCCCTGTCTCGAAACTCCCACGAATAGGGACCATTTAAGGATGTGCTTATAGACTACCAGCTCCCACGTATATGATCGCCCTCATACTGCCGATAGTCAAGAAAGAATCCTAGAGGCTCTATCAATGTGCAATAGTGACCTGTTTGGTCACCTAAAGCAGTACACGATGATAAAGATAAACCAGATAGCATACTATCATCTTGAGTTAGACTGTCCTCCTAGGATAGGTCCCCCCTCAATCATTGCAATCACGTGCCTGTGATCCAATAATTGACTCTGAGGGCACTATCTCCAACACCGTTGCTACTGTGACGTATTCTGGAATTTTTGAACTCCGCTCAAGTGTTGAGCTATTATGGAAATCTTGGGTATTTGATTATTCGATCGGAAAGTTTAATACTGTCTATTTATCTGGAATGTGATACAATATGTGGAATTCATACAATTAGGCATGAAATGCGAAATATGTGATATTTCGGATTTACGATGTCTAAAGAGATTGTGGATTCCAAATGTTGTAGTTTTACACTTTCTTTTCTGCGACCGTAAGTGTAATATGTGATATCGCCGGTTTCGTTGCTATATGTCAACGACAATTGGGATGCGCATATTTACTTACGTTGATGACACGTGATGTTTTGTGTTGCTGGATATGTTATATTGGATCGTCGCGTTATGAATAGCCGGGGATTTTATGCGAGATGAGAGTTTTTATTTTTCATTCATGTAAAATTAAATGTATGTAATATTCTTTTATTAGGGCACTTCCGGGATGAGGTCGATGTCACCATTTGTATATTATTTACTTTTTCGCACTAGGATAGACCCAAGGAGGAGAGCACAAGTAACCGGGTTCTGGGGTCCAATGGGAGACCAACTCGAGGAGTCGAGTCCGGGTGTCCTAACTCTAGAATTGGTAGGGTTGGTTGCCGCTCTCGTAGGGGTCTAGGGGTGTGAGTTTGGCTATTCATCGCGACCGTGGAATCCGTGTTTTATAGAGGCTCAAAATAAAACACGGACGTCCTAGTATATCCAATGTTTCTGTAGCGTTTTGAAAATCGTTTCGGTGAAATTTCGGAAAATCGGTAAAATGAGGGGGTTTTCTGTAAAAAGTCAAAATACAAATATCTTATTATAAAAATTAAATATACATATTCTAGCTATGTAATTGCTATTATTTGGTGTTTATTGAGCCGCTGGTGAAATTTCAAATTTTCTGAAAAAATTATTATTTTATTATTATCTAAGCCGTCACTAATACATTTAACTAGGGAAAATTACAAATTGGAATGAGTTGAAACAAATTTTGTGCATCATAAAACATTAAATAAAATTTTATCATGTGGTTTTGGAACGAAATTATTTGCCAAAACGGTTTAGCAATTATTGAAGAAAAAAGGCTTTTTTTTAGCGTAAATGGATGTTTGGGGTATTGTATTTATCATTTTTCATCACCCCACACCCGTACCCACACCCACACACCCCCACTTACTCCTCCCCATGGCTGAATTCAGCAGCCCCCATATTTTTCCCCACTTGATTTTCAAAGGAAAAGATATAAAAGAAAAGAAAAGAAAATGGGTGAATTAGGTGGACTTTTGACTTTGGTTGACTTTGACTTCTTCCCCCACTTTCTCTACCTCCCTCTCTCTCCTCTCCCACTCCAATTCCAGCAGCCCTCCCCTCTCCTACTGCAGCAACAGCCCCCCGCCCTTTCCTTTCTCTTTTCTCTTCAAAACTTCTTCAAAAATTGCCCCAAAATCCATCAAAAAAATCCCAAAACCCAAATCCGACTCCTACCCATTTTAGCTTAGCCAAAATTGCATGGATCTAGGGAACAAGATTCCAATTTGGGAGGCTATGTGTGTGCTTGTGGATCTTCATATGTTTTGGGTATAATTCTAAACATTTTTGTTGCTTAATTTGTTACTAATGTCTTAAGCTAATTTAATTAAGTGTTAATTTGGATATGAGAGTTTAATTGCAAGTTTTGAAATTCAAGTTATGAATTTGAATGCAAGTTAGGGTTTTGTAAAATTAGTGTATAGTTGTGTGTTATATTTAGGTTTTTGTCATGTTAATACAAGATTAGTAGCTTGTGCTAATGGTTAGTTTAAAATTGTGTTAAATTGCTAATTTGCTTACTAGGTTTTTGAAATTGGTTAAATACTTGGGATTAAAAATATGTTTAGGTTTTTCATGACTTCATTAACTTTATTAAGTGTGGTTTAATGCTTTAGATCATGGAAATCCAACCTAGATTGTAGTTTGTGCATTTTTGCTTTGAAATTGTTAAATTTTAGGTATTTTATAAACTAGAATATTAGGGTTTTTGGAATTTAATGAGATTAAATTCCGGGAATTGTTTATATGACTTATTTAAGATATTTAATAAGTATATTGGCCGCTACATTCATTTAAACGTCATGTTTGTACAAAAACGGCGAATTGTGCTTACTAGATTTTCGGAAAAATGACTTTTTAAGTGAAATTGGGGTTTTTGTGAGTTTTAACCTGGTTTATATTAAAATTAGTGTTCGTGAATGTGCAAATGAGTGTGATTGGATTTTTCTCGATGGTTTGACGTTTGTACATCGACATCGAGGGTTGGTTTGACTATTCTTGCATGCGTAGGCGATAGGTTTGGACCTATGCGTGATACGCGTGCCGATTTGATTTTCGTATGCCGTTTCGATTTCGAATGTAGTTTTAATGCGATATGGTGCGTTATGATATGTAGGTAACCCCATGTGGACTTCGAGACGACAAGCAAGCGCGTGGCGACGTCGGCACCGGCGGGCGAGGACCAGGTGAGTAGATTTATATCTACGGGGAGAAGTCGGGTGGATGGCGTATAGCACCCCCGCAATTCGTGGTGATGTATACGAATACGTATACACATATATATATATATATTGTTTATATATTGTTTGAGTATATTGATGATAATATGGATATTTAGTGTTCTTGGATGATTTAGTGTCGTGAAACCCTAGAGTAGTGGTCGCACCACACATGCACACACCAACCCATACTTGCACACTTTCTTCCTTATTTTGTGCTTTACAGAAAATATAGTTATGTGTTCACATGGGTATGGGACTATGTGTTCACATACAGATTTGAGGATGATATTTGGGTTTGAGATGAGTCGATGAGATTTGTATTGAGGTTGTGAATTCGGTGACCTAGCAGGGTTCGTATTTGAGATACGACATGATGTTGTAGCGGGTCCTTGACGTAGTGTTTCACACACGTCCATGCATACTTAGGCGGTATCAGTATTGTGCAAGACATAAGTCAGTACCCTAGACTATGATCTTGGATAAAGAGGATACTAGGTGAATAGTAGGATGAATGTGATATTGACCCGTACCCAGATTTGGGATGCCGTACGACGGATTTACGTACGAGATATATTGATGATTGATCCGCACTCTTGACTTGGGATGCCTGATTATAGATATGGTATCGGATATGATATTATTGAGGCGGGATCACCGACTATACATATACAGGTATGTATATGGATCGACTCAGATGTTAGGCGGTTTCCTTACCTGTAGTTCAGCTTGTTAGTTCAGCCGTATAGTTTAGTGTAGTTGTTAGATTAGATTAGACTCCTACCTATTTCAAAACTAGCGGATCGTGGGTATTTTAAAAGACAGGTCAAGGGATCTACGGATATTTCAAAAGGCGTATCCTTTCTTAAAAACCACCGTAGCCCTATTTTCAAAACCCCGCGGTTCGGGATATTTCAAATGGCACCATTTGTAGGACTTATATTAGATTAATGCAGATTAGTTATAGTTGCGTCTAGTTTTTAGCTCCCGCTCATTTTGGTTGCTCGCTCCGCATCGCATATTTACATTGTTATTTCATATTGCATTGTTGACATCATGCTGTTAGGACACCAGCACCATTACCGATGATGCGTATGTACCACGTACACTTATTTGCCGGCTCACACACATCTTCATCGGTAATTGCCATGTCACGTACACCTTAGAAAATATTATTGCTTGACATAGCCTGTTAGCTAATAGTTTAGACATGATATTAGTGTACTTGCCTTATATGTTAGTTTAGACATTATAGTTATTACCTGCTACCTCATGCATACTGTTATTCATTGTTATGCCGCATTCATGGATTCTCATGCATATATTCACTTTTTACGTGCTATTGAGGTTTTGGATTTGGATTTCCATGAGATTTTCTGGATTTGGGGAAAACCGCCAAACATATACAAACTTCTTCTTTCTCTTTTTAAATAAAAAGCGCGGTTTTTCCCATGATGTATGAGTCGTCCACCATGAGTTTGCTGATAGATTTGGAGACCCGATTCGAGGAGTTGGATGAACCGTTTCGGGTACATGGTGGACCCGGTAAGGTACCCCGGGGCAAGAAGCTCGTGGTGATGACGATGAGCCTAGCAGGGGGAGACTACCTACCGGTGATTTTAACCGACGCGTCGGATATCCGGAGGATACCGTCGTGGTCTTGAGATGGATGGTAGGGGCCGGTCTGGACTGACGGCGCCCTAGATATTGAGATTGAGACATTGAGATTTCGAGATATTGAGGTACTGAGATTTGATGATACAGGCCAGTCCGGATGGCCGGAGCCTGAGGTTTTGAGACATTGAGATTTATGTTTTGTGTCGATGCTAGACACTGTTGATGCTGATTTCATTTATGATACCTCATTTTAAAAATACAAAGGAAATTTCACTAATTTATGAAAACAGTTTCTTCATTTACATGTATTCTGTTTTCATGCATTCATACCTCATTCATATGATATATTGCTACCTAAGGCACTGACACGGGCACATGAGATCACACTCGGGTTAGATATTACCCTAGCCATTCTTATAGGCTGCATGTTATTCATATATTTGAGGCTATATTATGATCATTTACCTAGGTTGCGTTATTCATGCGATTTTCTGTTCGTAGATCTTTTTCTACTCACGAGTTGGCAACTCACACCCGTTGTGCCCCAGTTTCTTGCAGGTGTTGCCGTACGGATTTCATTACGGCTTTGCGGGCACGGTTTCTTTTCGGGTGACTTGCTAGTAGGTGGGTTTATTGTAACTTACCCATCATTATACCTTGTATATTATATTTCAGTTGTATCTAGAAGTTCCATCAACCAAACTTGTATTTTTTTGAGATAGAGGCCAGTAATGTTATTCTTTCGACCATAGAGTAGCATGTTATATTTCTTGAGTTTCTTGCTGGTTGAGTTCCATTTCTGTTGTGATCCTCGCCTTTAGGCGTTGTATATTATGTTACATACATGTTGATTTGATATGGTTCTTCCTATTCTCTACTACTTCTCTTGGTTTGGATTTCTGGGTTTCGGCTTACTTAGCATACGTACTCCTTGAGACGTTCGTAGTCTAAGTGCCGGTCATGTTCCGTACTTTCGGGTCGTGACAAAGTTGGTATCAGAGCGTTAGGTTTTACCTTCGGAGCATAGGATGACCCTTGGTTGATGGAATAGGTGACTAAAGTAGAGTGACGTACCGTTGGTATGTTCCGCGGCATATTTACGACACGCCACTCCACTTATGAAGCCTTAGGATGTACATTTCCTTGTTCAGTATTATATTCCTTCCTGATCTAGCCTCATCGGTACCATTTTGGTTTTGCTGCTACGGTTACGGGCAGGGAGAGCTACGGCTAGAGTTGCGGTCAGCACAAGCTCGTCACGAACGAGGACTGACCAGGGCGAAATTCCGGCGACACACGATTGCAGAGAGGTGTCTTTTGATTGTGTTTTCGCACCACGAGCGTTGATCGATCACTGTATGAGATTACTCGGACAGACAGATATGCACCAGAGGATTGAGCCAATGATAGAAGGTCGCTAGTCACCCACAGATGAATGACTGAGACATGTGATTCGTTCGCCTACCCGATAAGAGGTCATCAGATAGATTGATTCCAGCTAGAGACGACTTCACGCGGAGACGTTGGGAGTCGACAGAGACGATCGAATGTCAGAAACCTATTATTCCAAGTTTAAAGTAGTCGGAAAGACATGCAGGCAATTCTATGGTCCCTCTAGAAGATTGAAACCCTAACTCGACTTAATGACCGTGTGAAAGCCTTTGAACCTTCGGGTTTGCGGCAGTTCTACGGCGCCATTAGTGAGTCTTGGGTTTGCCCTTCTACGGCTGGACCACCGATGCTGTGGTATGTACTCGATACTATTAAACTGTACCCAAGATGTTGAGCTCTTGGGGGATTATGAGGTTTTGAAGAATCGATTGGATGGCTCGACTTAATTCGGATGCTAGGTGGTGAGATGCATTTCTAGGGAGATTCCAGATACGAGGATAGCCGTTGGAGCTCATTCCATGCAGCCACGACGGGACGAGTCCGAAGCAGTCAACATTAGAGAAAAAGTGGAGTAAGAGGTTCGTACATACCTGGATATGATGACGTTCCACTCCGCCGACATCAGAGATGCGATGCGCATGCCGAGGCATTGTACTTGGATATACCTTCCAGAAGGAGTCGCGATGAGTATGCAGTCGTTCCAGAGCAAGATGCAGATATAGGAAAGGACAACGACTTCCGGACAGTTGGCAGAGACGAGGCATGGAATAGACCGTGAGCAGGATTCCTTCCAGGCCACTGATGCAATGATATTTGCACCCAGGATCAGATGTGTCACGTGCATTCAGAGAGCCAGAGGCCGACGCCAGTGATATGCTGCCTTGACAGGGCCGATGAGCCGATGGATTGTGAGATTGGTAATCCACGGAGAAGACTTGGACCCAGGAGTGGTCATGTTACGCACACCAGCAGGCCAGAGTTCATGATCATCGACGAGACGTCCCACTAGTGACCGCGACAGTTGGCCCGAGATTCTTAGAGGATGCACTTGAGCGGTACTGTTCCGCCATTATTGATTTCGATATTTTGGGTGATTTATTCGTATGATTTGATTTTGATGATTGAGGATTTACGATCTTGGCACAGTGTTGCACTTGATATCGTTTTCGTGCTTTAGTTTCACATGTTTGTGATTTTACGATATTAGACATTTGAGTTGATTTTGTGCGTATGTGCGCATACGAATTGGTTTTTGCACTCAGTATAGTTCACATATGCTTGCTGTGCAGTGATACGCATTTTGTGCACTTAGATGCGCTGGACTTCGATTTCGATTGTGATACTCGATGTTTGTTTTATGCACCTTGTGCACCTGATTTGATTTTACGCATGTTCGGCGCTTGATATTGGATTTCATTATTTCGTGCATGATGGATGCCCCTGGTTTTGGGTTTTCGCGCATGATTGAGAGCAGGTTTTGTAATACTATTATTCATATATTTAAGGCTATATTATGATCATTGACCTAGGTTGCGTTATTCATGCGATTTTCTGTTCGTAGATCTTTTTCTACTCACGAGTTGGCAACTCACCCCCGTTGTGCCCCAGTTTCTTGCAGGTGTTGCCATACGGATTTCATTACGGCTTTGCGGGCACGGTTTCTTTTCGGGTGACTTGCTAGTAGGTGGGTTTATTGTATCTTACCCATCATTATACCTTGTATATTATATTTCAGTTGTATCTAGAAGTTCCATCAACCAAACTTGTATTTTTTTGAGATAGAGGCCAGTAATGTTATTCTTTCGACCATAGAGTAGCATGTTATATTTCTTGAGTTTCTTGCTGGTTGAGTTCCATTTCTGTTGTGATCCTCGCCTTTAGGCGTTGTATATTATGTTACATACATGTTGATTTGATATGGTTCTTCCTATTCTCTACTACTTCTCTTGGTTTGGATTTCTGGGTTTCGGCTTACTTAGCATACGTACTCCTTGAGACGTTCGTAGTCTAAGTGCCGGTCATGTTCCGTACTTTCGGGTCGTGACAGTTTCATATATTTCTTCTGCTGCGATATCTGTGATGTGATCATTTGATGTGCTGTGATAGATACTGTATATAGTATATATGATATATTATATAGGCGTTACTTATGTTTTACACCCGCGCTAGCCCTGCCCCGCTCTGCCGTTAGTTACCTAACCTAACGGTGCACGAGAGGACATCGAGGCGAATGCGGATGGCATAAGTGTACGTTGTATTTATCTGTGATGTTTAGGTGACTTAAATGATGGGACTTCATTAATGTGATTAATGAAAGAAAAGAAACCTAAAATATGTTGTAGAATCAAATTTTCAAATAAAAAGGGTATCTACAATTTTGCTTTGCATAGCGGTATAAATGATATACCCTGCACCTTATTCGATGAGGAAAGAGCCGAGATCCCTTCACCGCGAGTGACCACTTTAGCAAAACTGGCAGATGCTACAACACTCGGTTTGACTTTTGACTGCTTTTGGAGTTTTGCTTTGCATAGCGGTATATATGATATACCCTGCACCTTATTCGATGAGGAAAGAGCCGAGATCCATTCACCGGGAGTGACCTCTTTAGCAAAACTAATAAAAGCCTAAAAATCACTCCATTTCAAAATTCACTCGATTCTACAACGATATCAAGTTCATTACGCAATAGGTTTTCAGAAAAATCTGTCGTAGCCCTCCGTCATTTCAGATAAGTTGTATATAGTATTCGTGCTGCATTTGTTGGCTTTCGTCAAGGTGTAGTGTGCGGTAGCTATATGCTGCTTATCTGTTGCATATGATGCGATTGGATTAGGGCAGTCGTACGGCTTTGTTGGCTTTCGTCAAGGGTCGTGCGGGTGGGTTTAATTCAATCAAGAAATGTACGGGTTGAACTTGACTAGCGGGCAATGGTTTGTTGGCTTTCGTCAAGGTCATAGCACGTTAGGGGCAAAATATTATCGGGAATTTCAAGTGTTGAGATTTGCAATGAGATTGCATACCTTATATGAGATAGTTGGATCCCGATACCCACTGCCAGTAATTGTTACTCCTGGGAGAGTTTTACACAGGACAATTAGCCGATCAAGTAGGTGTCTAGAAAGGTGTCAACGGGGTTACGCCTCTGGGAAAACAAGGTTTACTTTAATTAGGTACGTTGGTGAGCACGGGGAACCTCCCTCAAAGTACCGACACTGGCTTGACTGAAAGATTGGTGAAGATGTAGGGTGTAATTAATCCCGGCTAGTCTTTCCTTTTAGGGTTTGAAAGAAGATTTGATAAAAACAGTGGGAGCCATCCTGATTAGATAAAATAATAACCAATCTGATCTTGCAAGAGCATACGCTAAAGTGTCTTATTCTCTCTCTCTCCAGGTAGCGACCATATCATGCCTTAATCAAGATAATAATATGGATGTATTGACCTAACCCGCATGTTATACTGTGTTGGGGAACGTTGGTTCCGTTCTTTCTTATAAGAGTTATAAGACTGATCAGGATATAGAGGAATACCAGGATTCCTATGCCACCCGAATGAAGAAAGTACATGTTGATGCATTTTCTTCGGGTGTGTTCGTTACAGAGAACTGTTCCTCCATTTGCTCTACGTCCTGGGTATTAGATACCGGGTCAGGATCCCATATATGTAATCAGTTACATGGGCTTAGAAAATGTAGAGAACTTGGAGAAGGTGATAAAGACATAAGGGTTGGAAATGGTGCAATTGTTGCAGCTAAAACCGTCGGGGAATATCACCTTGTATTGCCAGCTGGTAATACATTGGTTCTGAACGAATGCTATTTCATGCCGAACCTGTTATGCAACATTATATTGGTTTTTTTGTTGAGTAAAGAGGGATATAATTTTGTATTACAGGATAATGTTATGAACATTTTCCTAAACCAAAAGTTGGTTGGATCAGGCACGTTGTGCAATGGCATTTATGTTCTAAATCAATCAACAGTTCTGAGCATAACAAACACACACAAGAGGAAGAGTTCAGAACTGAACGAATCCTTCTTGTGGCATTATAGACTGGGTCACATCAATGTGACATGACTAGCTAAGTTGCATAAAGATGGATATTTGAAACCGTTCAAATTTTCATCTTATGACACTTGCCAGTCATGTCTCAAAGGCAAGATGACCAAAACTCCGTTTACGGGACATGGAGAAAGAGTTACCGAACTCTTGGGACTGATACATAGTGATGTATGCGGTCCCATGTCTACACATGCCAGGGATGGTTCTTCGTACTTCATTACATTCACTGACGATCTCTCAAGATACGGACATGTGTTCTTGATAAGACACAAGTCTGAAGCTTTTGAGAAATTTAGAGAATATAAACAAGAAGTCGAGAACCAAACCGGAAAAAGTATTAAAATCCTACGATCTGATCGAGGAGGTGAATACTTGAGCAATGAATTCCTAGACTTCCTAAAAGAGAATGGGAATCTCTCTCAGCTGACTCCTCCATATACACCACAGCACAACGGTGTATCTGTACGGAGGAACCGCACCATATTAGATATGGTGCGCTCTATGATGAGCAGAGCTGAGTTACCTATTTCCTTCTGGGGGTATGCGCAAGAGACAGCCATACATCTATTGAATATGGCCCCCACCAAATCTGTGCCTACCACTCCATATGAGATATGGAAAGGGAAGAGACCATGTCTTAACTATGCAAAGATATGGGGTTGTCCAGCCTATGTCAAACGACAAAATCCAGACAAACTCGAGGCACGGTCTGTTCTATGCAAATTTGTAGGATATCCTAAGAATTCTCAAGGGTATATCTTCTACCACACTGAGGAACATAGGGTGTTTGTTTCTCGGCATGCCACCATTTTAGAAAGGGAATTTCTTGCAAAAGAGATTAGTGGTCATGAGGTAGAACATGAAGAGGTTCCAGCTACAAAAGCTGCAACAGAAGATCTGGTGGAACCAGAGGATTCGGTAGTTCCCGATGAACCCCAGCCACTCCGCCGATCTAGTAGGGTTCCTCACCCACCTGAGAGATACTACGGTTTTCTCATGGATGGTGGGAGCGAGGATTGCATCATGGTTGATGATGACCCAACTAGCTTTGAGCTGGCCATCACGAGTGGGGACTCAGTGAAATGGCTGGATGCAATGCGGTCCGAGATAGAATCCATGTACACCAACAAAGTGTGGACTTTGGAAGTTGCTCCTGAAGGGGTAAAACCCATTGGGAGCAAGTGGATCTTCAAGAAAAAACTTGGTGGAGATGGGAAAGTGGAGACTTTCAAAGCTAGACTTGTTGCAAAAGGTTTTCGTCAAAGACCAGGTGTGGACTATGACGAAACCTTTTCTCCAGTGGCTATGCTTAAATCCATCCGGATCATGCTTGCCATCGCTGCATATCATGACTACGAAATCTGGCAAATGGATATTAAGACCGCCTTTCTAAACGGTGATTTAGAAGAGTGCGTGTACATGACTCAACCAGAGGGCTTCGTAGATAGTGGGAGCAGCGGGAAGGTGTGCAAGCTGCTTAAATCCATTTATGGATTAAAGCAAGCATCGCGGAGTTGGAACATCTGCTTTGACGTCGTTATCAAAGAGTTTGATTTCGTCAAAAACGTAGATGAACCTTGTATCTACAAGAAGGTGGCAGAGAGTAAGGTTGTCTTCCTCGTATTGTACATGGACAACATACTCTTGATAGGAAATGACATTCCTATGATGCAATCGGTGAAGCTCTTCTTATCACAAAGATTCTCAATGAAAGATCTTGGTGATGCCTCCTGCATATTGGGAATTATGATCTATAGAGATAGATCTAAAAGGATATTGGGATTGTCCCAATCCAGGTACATTGACACCATACTAAAGAGGTTTAGTATGGAAGAGTCCAAACGTGGGTTTTTACCCACGATTTCAGGGCTCACTCTCTCCAAAGAGATGTCTCCCAAGACAGATTTGGAGAGAGCTCGCATGCAAGGGATACCCTATGCTTCGGCTGTAGGCTCTGTCTTGTACGCGATGCTATGTACCAGACCCGATGTAGCATACTCACTAAGTGTAGTAAGTAGGTATCAAGCTGATCCTAGAGAGAGTCACTGGACAGCTGTGAAGAGCATTCTCAAGTACTTACGAAGGACTAAGGAGATACTCTTGGTGTATGGTAACGGAGAACTCCAAGTGGAGTCCTTTACCGATTCAAGCTTCCAGAGTGATAAGGACGACTCTAAGTCGCAGTCGGGATTTGTCTTTACCCTTTAAGGATGGGCGGTTAGGTGGAAGAGTTCCAAGCAGGAAACCGTGGCAGACTCGATGATGGAGGCTGAATACATCGCTGCCAACGATGCTGCCAAAGTGGCTGTCTGGATGAAGAAGTTCATTACTGAACTTGGAGTGGTTCCATCCATTGGGCATCCAATACCTTTGTATTGCGATAAAAATGGAGCGGTGGTTTTGGCCAAGGAACCCAGGTCCCATCAGCGATCCAGGCATATTCTGAGGCGGCATCACCTGATCCGGGAGATAGTTGATCGCCGGGAGATCGAGGTCAGGAGGGTTGACACGAAGAACAACACTGCGGATCCACTCATGAAGGCCATTCCCCAGATACAGTTTGAGAGACTCTTCGGGTTGCTTGGTATGCGATACTACAGCAGCTGGCCCTAGTGCAAGTGGGAGATTGTTAGTTGTATGTATGCCCTAGAGGCCGGTATTGTACAGATGATGTAGAATTATATTGGATGCTTTGACATATATAGAGAGGACTTTTTTGCTCGATATGATAGTATGCTATCTGGTTGCACTTTACTTTAACATGTATACTTGTCTCTTTATACTGTTTTATCGTTACATGTTGGTAAAGCCCTTAGGATGTGTACTTAACTACCTGGACTATGATGCGGATCATACTAGTGGGGACATGGTAGTCCAATAAGTACATCCTTCAAGGTCCCTAGTCGTGGGGGTATTGAGACGGGGCATCGATATACCAGTATAGACTAGCGTATACGCTTCTCGTCCCATGAGATGGGTGATGGATGATCATATATCCATTGGTGTTTGACATCAGAGATGGTATACGGGTGCTCAGTGGAGACTGGGTACACTGGACGGACTCGCCGAGAACTCCCAGATGGTATTATACCTCACGTCGGATGGCAGTTCTCTGGTGACACTTGTGCAGGTTAGTCTGTAGACCCGAGATCGTCATAGAGTCTTGTGTCATTCCCACTGTGCTTTGATTTCCACCTTACCACGTCCATGAGGGCGTGTAAAACGGTGGTTTTTGGGTACAATCCCGAGTCACATGGAGGCAATGAGCGATAGGAGGGGTTTCGTCTCTCCCGGTATTGGGGGTTGATGTTGCGCTGTGCTCGATTAGCCGTAACAGGGATGTCCCTGGCCAGGGCTGATATAGAGATTTACTGGTAAGTGTTACCAGTAGTTTCTCGACCCGTTATGAGCCTCACATCGGCACGACTTATCGGTTATTGGGGTCTGATGTTTACCACCCCTAGACTTGATATGCGACATATCAGACGAGGAGACCGGACTGTACGGGAAGTGTTACCGGCAGGCTTTTACAGGAGTTGGAGCGGGCTTGCTTGCTGATCTTCTGATCGTTCAATACCCGGGTAGCCGTTACGTCCAGCTAGTACCGCTGACAGCTTGTGGGTGCGTGATGTGATCATCACCTACTGCCGGCATATTGACGAGTCTTTAGAGTCCTACATAGAGGTTTTACTTGCACAAGCAAAACGAAATAGGAGAATGTATGTGATATGTGCATGACCGAGAATAATGCGTGTATGTGATACCGTATTATATTCTCGCGACTTTCTGTATCAGTCGGTTATATATGATATAACCGGGTTATCGAATCAAGTGTTGATTCGATAAGTCGATAAACTGAATGTTAGTCGGTTATATGTGATATGATCGGATTATTAATTCAAGTGTTGATTTAATAATTTATTGTATAACAGTTTATTTGATATACTAGTTTACATTAACTAACACATGTTCACTTAGGGTTTTTTCTCACATGTACACATCTTTACTATATATATGATATATATTAAAATGTGTTATATTTATGTATCATGGTTGATGATACACTTGACTTGGGTTTGTAAGACATACACCATTCTATGTATTATGGTGGGTTATGATTATTTAAGATAATTACAAAATTAGTGGAGTTTTGGAATGAGCATGAAGCTTGTAGAAGCTTACTTTGCTTTGACAAAGTCTACTAGCTTTGTCTTTACCTTAGATTTATTTTTAACCTAACCATCACACTTAGGTATGGTAATATCTCTACATGAGTTAGTATATGATACTCACTCAACATGGTTAGCGCACACACTTGATCATTATCCTCATTCTTTTCTTTTGTTCATCTTCTTCTTCATTGAGCAAGAGAAAAAGAATTCTAGGGTTTTGAAAAAGAGTGAAACTTTGTGAGAAATAAAAATCCAAAGAGAACTCACTTCCTATTTCTCCATCCTCTACTAGATTAGCACTTTAGTATAGGGTGTTTGCTTCACTAATTCTCAAATTAGTGAAGTAGTAGCTTGAGTCGGAATTCCCTCGACGTAGATCATCTTCGGCCTCGGAGACTTCAAGAAAGATCGCACCTTTCGCCTTGTGAATCCATGCAAGGGTCCAGGAGAACCACGATCGCAGCGAAGGGACATCATCAAGGAGCTAAAGAAGTGAAGGACCGATCTACAAAGGTTGTATTTCGTATCCCTTTAGAGTAAAGTTGTTTACTTGCTATTTTCTTCGCCTAATCTCTAGTAAACGATCTATCTTAGGGTTGTTCGGCACATAAAAATTTAATTTTGGCATGGTCGATGCCTTGTAGAGCCTTGTTAGTGTGCCTAGTAACCCTATATAGATGGAGTACACTAGATACAATGAATATACAAGGTGGAGAAACAAAATGAACACATAACCCACCTACGAGAAAAAATCCTCAAATCCAGCAAAAGGAGGAAGTGTGCCCGCCGCAACAGTACTGACGGATCAGACCACCAAAAAGTCTGTGGTACAACGAGTGTGAGTTGCCAACTCGCGAGTAATATGTATCATCTATAAAGACTATCGTAAGCATGAACGAAAAGTACCACAATTCTACAATATTGATATGGTGTGAAGTACTAGCATGTATGCGCCATGAATGCAATGTAACGCGTGATATGAATATGCTGATATGAGGAAATCATTATATTCATCTTAGGAAAATTTCTATGAAATATTTGAGGAAATATCATATGAAATCAACAGAAATCCTTGCCCAGCATTGGCACCTCAAATAAATATCTTAGTGTCCCAAAGTATCGGTATCCAACATCTCGGCCCCAGCCGTCCAGCTGGTCCATCTCAAAATATCAATATCTTAACATCTCACGAACACGGTCGGTATACTATGGATATCCGCCACGTCAACAATCACTGGTAGGTAGTCTGCCCCTGCCAGGCTCATCGTCAACTACTCGAACTTCTTGCCCCGGGGTACCTTACCGGGCCCACCATGTACCCGAGACAGTTCATCCAACTCCTCAAAACGGGTCTCGAAAACCAACAGAAAACTCATGGTGGATGACACAAATATCATGTCACGAGAAAACCGCAACTTGCAATATTTAAAATGATATCAGTTTTATTAAATCCTTGCGGTTTCTCCAAAACCTCGTAAATCTCAAATACTGAAATCGTCCAGAAGAAAGTACCATAAGTATGCATGTCAATGATGATGAATGCCTATGGTATCAACAGTGCGAACTGCAATATATGACATAAGGACTATGTATGATCGAATGATGTAATGAGGTGCATGCATATGACTAGCAATTCTACATGTTCATCTTGAGGAATTTAGTATATTAGTGCTGGTTAATACGTCTTATATGGTGAAATTATTCTAAATTCCGGTTTAAACAAGTTATCAAGTGTTTGTGGCATAGCAATTACCAAGGGCGTGTATGTTCGTATGAATAGTGCTCGTGCAGCATAAAACCCAGGTAATGGTGCAAGTGTCCTATGAGATAAAGTTGCACAATTATATATAATGAATTAAGCAAGCCAATTATTTACTATGTCGCATATCTCATTTAATGGTTTCAATGGTTTCTATACGATGAATTTAATACAAATATGGATATACAGGTCATGCAGTGCCGTAAAATAGGTAACTAGGAACTATATGGAACAAGCTGGTATTACTAGCAATTCTAAATTATCGTGCGACTCGTGCCATCCAAACTATAAAAATCCGTGCAGGGAATTATAAGAACCCTGTAAGTCTACGCTAGCACCCCGGCAGTCTACAGACGCCAAATGCGGAACAAAAACTTTTTAACTGGTGCTATCGTATACTTTAACCCGGATCTGCCATTATTGCTAAACTAACAAACTGTAAAGAGTGTAGAATGGTTATACCGAACGATCCGAGTCCTTCGTTCTTCAACCATCATCCCACGCTCCGTTGCGGCTGCTCCGATCTCGTCGATCTCCGATGTCCTTCGTCGAGGTGGCACCACATGATCGGTTCTTTAAACGGGCTCCCGCCTCTGACTCGAGTCAACTCGATCGTCAAGTTTGTTAAAAGAGACGACCAAGATTGATGTAGAGAATGAGTAGATGACTTTGTCTCACTTCGTCCAAATCCGTGGACGATCGGTTAATGAAGTTGCCGTGGAAATCGGGTGATGGAATGAAATGGACTGTGAATTCCATACACCCCAAAACTATCATATCTTTTCTAACCGAAATGAAACCTCAAGTGAGAGTATATCGAGAGAGGGAGAGGGGCCGGCCTCTTTATATGATGGAGGGAGGTGACCGTAGGAGGAGGGAGGTGACCACAAGGATAAGATATTATGAACAAAATATCTTAAGGAAAACAAAAAGCCTTAATTACAAAGCATGAGTCATTATGCATTAATTGAACCTTTAAAGCAACCAATGAAAATCCAACACCAATTAATCCTAGTCACCTCATTTAGAAACTTCTAGAAGAATCCACACTCATCTCAAGAAAAGATAAATCCGTCTTTAACCGAATGTTAAAAGACGGCTGATAGAAAACTGGAAACTGGCAACTTCCAAAAGTGATCCTGAAACGACTTTCAGGATAACCCCGAAACTGTATAAATATACCCGCATTTATATTACGACCGAATACAAATGCAACTGAGACAAAGATATTATACCTACTCAATATAATACTCGGATTCGGCTTAAACCAAAGCCGACCAGTATCATCTGCCCGAAAACTGACACGTGCGTAAACGCACGTGCATTTTCCGAACCCTGCCATAAAACCATACGGCCTCTACAACGTTTCGCCCGAACTTGGGAAACTGTCTGTGGGGGACTCTAATGACTCGTCAGTACCCTGGCAGTGGGTTTAACCACAAACCGTCAGCGGCACTAGCAATGCGTAACGGCTGCCCACGGACTGACCTCAAGGGTGGCCGAGGAGCGAACTCAAGGGAGACCGATGAGCGAACTCCTCCGAAAACCCTACTGAGCCTAACAGTGACAATGTATATACAGTCCGGTCCGTTCGTCAATGAGTATCGCATATCTGCCTAGGGGGCTAGCAACGTCAGACCCCCAATAGCAGTATAAGTCGTGTCGGAGTGAAGCCCAATAACACCCTGAGATACTACTGGAGTACCTACCAGTAAATCTCCTGCCATGGCCATGGACTTTGTGTAATGGCTCTCCTAGACACAGCACGACCTCGCCCCCAATACCGGGAGAGACGAATCCCCTGCCGATCCGCTCACGTGCCTCCATATGGCTCGGGACTGTACCCAAAAGCTACCTGTTTGCACGACTCCTTTGAGCCGTGGTAGGGTAGAAATCAAAGCACAGTGGGAACTCACACGAGAAAAATGACGACCTCAGGTCGATGAACTAACCTGTACACATGTCACCAGGGAACTGCTATCCGACGATAGGTATAGTACTAACTAGCAGATTCCCGGCGAGTCCTGTCCGGTGTACTCATAACCCAATGAGCACCTGTATACATCTTAGGTGATCCAACTGACACCAGTGGCTTGTGAGACCGGCTACCGCCCCTCGTCGGGGTCTCGACTGTATACACTAGTCTACTCCGGAGTATCGATGCCCTGTCTCGAAACTCCCACGACTAGGGACCACAATTAAGGATATGCATATAAACTACCCAACTCTCACGTATATGATCGCCATCATACTGTTGGTAGTAAAGCAAGATCCTAAGGGCTCTATCAAAGTGTAACATGCAATCAGTCACCTGAACATGTACACGACTGATAAAGGCAAACCAGATAGCATACTATCATCTCGAGTAAGACTGTCCTACCGGGATAGGTCCTCCGCAATCATTGCAATCACGTACCTGCGATCCAATAATTGACTATGAAGGCACTATCTCCAACAATCTCCCACTTGCACTCAAGGCTAATATTGCGATGTCGACTACTCACAGCCCGTGTGAAACCGAACATCCAACTCCTCTACTAATCAGTTTCACAAAGCCCGTTTGTAAAACTATTGTGTTCGAGAAATAGCCTCAGTGAGTGGATCCGCCTAGAAGTATCTTTCTATATCTCTCTTAATCTCAAGTTAGCGGAGAAAACCATCTCCCGAATTGAGTAATACATGTCTTAGAACATGTCTGGATATCTGATGGGACCTTAGTTCATAAATGAACTCCATATCCAAACTTCTTAGACTGAATCGATCACTGAACCTAATCAGTATCGGGCACCTTGCTTCCCACAGTATCCTCTTGGACCACCTGTCCATAATACTGTCCCTCTTTGTCAGAGGGAAAAACTAAAACTCTGACAGTCACTCTGTCATCCGCGTCACCTTTGAAGCCTGGAATGATAATCGTCTCCCGAAGGAGGCTGCCGTCATCAAATCCGTAGAACATGTACTTATGTTCTAAAACTGCTTCCTTATGTTTCTCCAGGATTGGATTAATACAAACTTATTTCATCTAGTGCAAAACCAACATTTGGTGTGGTACTTGACATCTCATGATTGACTCAATTGCCTAAGCAAGTGATCTGCCAATCATGCACATCCCTCTCCACTTTAGTCTATACGACACCTTTAGAGAGGGTGACTCCATCACCTGCAGGTACACCACCATGCTAGGAGTCAACTATTCTAAAAACCATTAGAATATCTGTCAAAGTACCCACATTGGGAAACTACCCAAATCCAGATCTAAAACCATAGATCTAGAAACCAGAATGTCAAATATTATATCCATATCCTGTCTGGAGAAACAACTGTGTGACGACCACAGTACAACCGATCGTAGTATAGGAATTTTACTTCCTACTCTGTGTATGTCATCCAGATACCATGACATCACACCCTACTACCTTCTTAACTGATCCATCCCTTATTCTGATTGAAGTCAAACCCATGACTGTCACATCAAAATTAGATGATCTATCTCCGCTATAACTGCTCAAGTCTATAAATAGATATAAGCATCTTGCCCACTATTCTTCCGCTGCTCCCACTGACTACGACAACCCTCCTACCGGGTCTCATATCCTGGAACAACAGTAGTGTCAAGTCTTGGTAGATAAGAACCTCCCTGTCACCGTCCTTGAGCCTACCGAAGTACCTCTCGGGTGTCTGAGGTTACCTACCATACCTGCGGAGTGGCTATTGGAATGTCAAACCTAATTGAATGTATAGGTCCTATTAAATTTTCCGTAATCGTTCGCGGTTCTGGAATCACTTCCAGTTCTACCATACTCCCACTACTGTTTTCTGAAAAAGATCCATTTTTACTAAAACTGTGGCGAGTCAAGAACAATATCACTATTGATCTTCCAAATGGTAGAATATCAACCCTCGTCATAGCCAGGGTCAACCCACAAACAGCCACTACAGAAACGTGCCCTGAGTTATCCAGTGTCTGGTTTTAATCATAAGCTGGACAACTCCCCGTACCTTAATATCTTTTAAGGTACGAACTATTCTATATCCAATATAGAAACTTTGGCACTTATTTAATTGGAACCAAGATTCAATCCATGCAGCTGTCTCCAGTGCATATCAACTTAATGGAAAGAGGCTAATCAGCATTACTCAACTTAGGAATCCATCCAATTATGAGTAACCTGAAAGAGAAACACGTTTCTCAAAACCATCACTATCATCTGAATACCAATCACAAGAATCTACATCTTCGATCTCTTTGAAGAATCCCGATACTTGTGACACCTGGTTCTCTACTTTATTCTTATACCCACAACTTCTCAAAACTTAGACCTTGTATTTCTACGAAACACTCGTCTAAATACTAGAGAAGTTATAAGTAAACAGAACATAGTACGAGGACCTACCCCTTTGTCCTGATGGACACTTGGACAACATACAATACTCTGTATAAGTCCGCTGAGTTGAACAACTCAAAACCTGTGCGTTGTAGGTGGAAAACTGTACCCTGGCGATTTCCTCAACTATCACCAATTACAACGAATTCCGATATAATGAGGATGATCACCTAATTCCCAATATCTTACTCCTACTCATCATCTGTAAAACCATACAGATATGAGAATGAAACCTGGTAAATACATACCCTTGGAGTAAGTGTCTAATCAGGAAAACAGTTTTTCCTTTAACAATGCACTGAAACATGAAAATGTTTCGTAGGGGTATCCTGGTATTCATAGCAATGCCTCTTCCATAATCCAATTCATGACTTCAACCGTATATTTTATTGCCGTCTCTCCAAATCCCTTTATTTGTCTTTAGTCGTTACCTTCTGTACACCATCGTTAGGCTAAATGGTTTTCTTCCTTCCCTACCGTTCGGCACCAGCCTATGGTTTGGAAGAAGACTATCCAGTAAGCATAATAGGTGTACCCTCCTAAACCAAGGAGTACTCGCATCTTGAGAGAAGGTGATGATAAAAGACAACTGAATAATACCTTATTCTTTTAAAGGTGAAATAGGAGTGGCGATGAAGTACGCGGTTTTGGTCGTGAATGATATCAGTCGCAATTTACTTTGCCCTCTTTCTAATCCCTTTATTTTGTCTTTACATATTACCTTCTGCACACCCTACTTAGGCTAATTGGTTTTCTTCATTCCCTACCTTTCGGCACCAGCCTATGGTTTGGAATAAGACTATCCAATAGGCGTAATAGGTGTACTCTCCTAAACCAAGAAGCTCTCGCAACCTGAGAGAAGGTGATAATAAAAGACAACTGAATAAACCAATTCTATTTCTCCTGAACCTGGATCCATCCCCGAAGAAGTCCCTTCGAGTTCGTATATAACCATACGATGGCTCTATCCAATGGAAGTGGATATCCGTAGTAATACGGGTGTTCTGAGAAATTCAAAGGGTAAAAGAAGGAGTGGCAATGACTTATGCAACTTAGACAATCTAAAAGCCAGTATTTTAAGAAGGTTCGGTCAACCTGGTTACTGAGACATAGTCTAGGGTCGGTCAAAGGTCGCTGCCAAAGAGAGAGAGAGAAAAGAAACACTCTGCGTGCACTCTAACCTAGATCAGAATGGTCATCATTTTATCTAATCCGGAAACCTCCCACTGTTCTGTCAAATTCTCCTCCAAACCTAAAGAAGAATCAATCGGGATTACCCGAAGAGTAAACCAACTCATCAGTGGGAATCAGGATCCAACTCTCATCGCAAGATAACGTGATGGAATGCATCCACGTTACTCATACTCCAGAAGGTATGCGCATACTCGGCAAGTTTCAGTTTCTTTAGAAACTCCTGATATTATTTTTGCCCCATGCTCTTATAACCTTGGCGTTGGTCAAAATGTCATAAGTCACATGCCAAGTTCTACCCGTCACTATCTTGTCAATTTGAATCCACCCGCACATGCCCTTGACGTTGGCCAAAATGGCAGAACGACTGTCCCAAACTAACTCATCTATCTATGCAACAATTGAATACCCAGCAGCTACCAAACACTATGCCTTGGCGTTGGTCAAAATACGTAGCTTGAATACTACTGAATACCCAAAAGAAGTGACGGAGGGCTATGACTGGTTTTTGGCGAAAAACCTTTAGCGTAGTGAACTTGATATCGCTGAAGGAACCTGATAGCTTTTTAAAATATAGTGGCGAAAACCTTTTGCTAAAGAGGTCACTCCCGGTAAAGGGATCTCGGCTCTTTCCTCGTGGAATGAGGTGCAGGATATTCCACTGAATACCGCTATGCAAAGCAACTTGTAATCGACTATAGTAAAGTTATTACCCTGACGCAAACTTCTGTCCAAGGGGTCGGTCCCGGTGAAGGGATATCGGCCCTTGCCCCGTCGAATGAGGTGCAGGATATTCCACTGAATACCGCTATGCATAACAAATGGAAACGTCTTTGCAATAACACATTTTAAATTGTTCCAACAACTGTAAACAGGTTTGTTTTAACTTTGCATTGATCAGAATCAACGCAGTCCCATCATTCGATCACACCAGAAAAGAACGAAAATAAAATGTACGTATATGCCATCCGCATTCGTCACTGGGTCCCGTCATCACTTGTTAGGTTACTTAACTAACGACAGAGCGGGGGCTGGACTAGCGCGGGTGTAAAACATATACAGCATCTAATAGTATATAAGCCAATATACATAATCGCTCTAGGCGTGATAATATGCAACATTACAGAAAAATACAGATATCTGGGATCCCCGAGTTTCACAGAGCCGCTGCTGAAACTCGACGTTCCCCTGTCGTGTGGATAGCCTGTGCAATGAAACCTAGACCCCTACGGGTGCGGCAAGTTACCCGCCAAAACCTGAAGCGAGGCAGTCCCCACAGCATAGTGAAAGGAACACCCGGCACTTCACGGAATCCGGTAAATTGAGCACCCCTCCTTGGGTCAACCTGTACCCCCTACGAGTGCGGCGAATAGTCTGCCAATTCTGAAGTGGGGCCCCTCTGCCTCTCAAAGCCATGAGATGCGGACCCGTTGCTTTCCCGAACCCGGCTATCCGTGCACTCCGTCGCGGGGCAAAACCTAGTACAGTAATGAAAAATAGTACAATAGGTACATCAACCGCAACCTGGTCGTGCCCCAAAGGAATATTATACAACAGGCAGTGACGGCAGTCCACAAGTTGGACGCTCGCCCCGCAATATCAAATGTACAAATAAACTCAAACTGTACTATCATTGCACACTGCTATCCACCACGACAAATCCGCAACATTACAGCACAACACAGAACATCAACGCGAATGTCACGTTCGCAAACCCGTCTAAAAGAGCTATAGCAATCGGACGCGGTTTACCGATCAAATGACATTCCCGGTCGGAGATATAATGTAAGCACTGTAAACTAACGTGTTTAAATTACGATCGACCAAAGACCAAAAATCAAAAAGTGGGCCCCACGGCAGTGTAGAATGGTTATACCGAACGATCCGAGTCCTTCGTTCTTCAACCATCATCCCACGCTCCGTTGCGGCTGCTCCGATCTCGTCGATCTCCGATGTCCTTCGTCGAGGTGGCACCACATGATCGGTTCTTTAAACGGGCTCCCGCCTCTGACTCGAGACAACTCGATCGTCAAGTTTTCTAAAAGAGACGACCAAGATTGATGTAGAGAATGAGTAGATGACTTTGTCTCACTTCGTCCAAATCCGTGGACGATCGGTTAATGAAGTTGCCGTGGAAATCGGGTGATAGAATGAAATGGACTGTGAATTCCATACACCCCAAAACTATCATATCTTTTCTAACCGAAATGAAACCTCAAGTGAGAGTATATCGAGAGAGGGAGAGGGGCCGGCCTCTTTATATGATGGAGGGAGGTGACCGTAGGAGGAGGGAGGTGACCACAAGGATAAGATATTATGAACAAAATATCTTAAGGAAAACAAAAAGCCTTAATTACAAAGCATGAGTCATTATGCATTAATTGAACCTTTAAAGCAACCAATGAAAATCCAACACCAATTAATCCTAGTCACCTCATCTAGAAACTTCTAGAAGAATCCACACTCATCTCAAGAAAAGATAAATCCGTCTTTAACCGAATGTTAAAAGACGGCTGATAGAAAACTGGAAACTGGCAACTTCCAAAAGTGATCCTGAAACGACTTTCAGGATAACCCCGAAACTGTATAAATATACCCGCATTTATATTACGACCGAATACAAATGCAACTGAGACAAAGATATTATACCTACTCAATATAATACTCGGATTCGGCTTAAACCAAAGCCGACCAGTATCATCTGCCCGAAAACTGACACGTGCGTAAACGCACGTGCATTTTCCGAACCCTGCCATAAAACCATACGGCCTCTACAACGTTTCGCCCGAACTTGGGAAACTGTCTGTGGGGGACTCTAATGA
Source organism: Agapanthus africanus (assembly GCA_030015575.1). Classification (NCBI taxonomy): domain Eukaryota; kingdom Viridiplantae; phylum Streptophyta; class Magnoliopsida; order Asparagales; family Amaryllidaceae; genus Agapanthus; species Agapanthus africanus. The sequence continues at coordinate 455,458,635 of JASDDO010000014.1, read as the reverse complement.
CTCGTCAGTACCCTGGCAGTGGGTTTAACCACAAACCGTCAGCGGCACTAGCAATGCGTAACGGCTGCCCACGGACTGACCTCAAGGGTGGCCGAGGAGCGAACTCAAGGGAGACCGATGAGCGAACTCCTCCGAAAACCCTACTGAGCCTAACAGTGACAATGTATATACAGTCCGGTCCGTTCGTCAATGAGTATCGCATATCTGCCTAGGGGGCTAGCAACGTCAGACCCCCAATAGCAGTATAAGTCGTGTCGGAGTGAAGCCCAATAACACCCTGAGATACTACTGGAGTACCTACCAGTAAATCTCCTGCCATGGCCATGGACTTTGTGTAATGGCTCTCCTAGACACAGCACGACCTCGCCCCCAATACCGGGAGAGACGAATCCCCTGCCGATCCGCTCACGTGCCTCCATATGGCTCGGGACTGTACCCAAAAGCTACCTGTTTGCACGACTCCTTTGAGCCGTGGTAGGGTAGAAATCAAAGCACAGTGGGAACTCACACGAGACAAATGACGACCTCAGGTCGATGAACTAACCTGTACACATGTCACCAGGGAACTGCTATCCGACGATAGGTATAGTACTAACTAGCAGATTCCCGGCGAGTCCTGTCCGGTGTACTCATAACCCAATGAGCACCTGTATACATCTTAGGTGATCCAACTGACACCAGTGGCTTGTGAGACCGGCCACCGCCCCTCGTCGGGGTCTCGACTGTATACACTAGTCTACTCCGGAGTATCGATGCCCTGTCTCGAAACTCCCACGACTAGGGACCACAATTAAGGATATGCATATAAACTACCCAACTCTCACGTATATGATCGCCATCATACTGTTGGTAGTAAAGCAAGATCCTAAGGGCTCTATCAAAGTGTAACATGCAATCAGTCACCTGAACATGTACACGACTGATAAAGGCAAACCAGATAGCATACTATCATCTCGAGTAAGACTGTCCTACCGGGATAGGTCCTCCGCAATCATTGCAATCACGTACCTGCGATCCAATAATTGACTTTGAGGGCACTATCTCCAACAAACTATTCACCCCGTAGATGCATACATCTACTCAACGGAAATCCCCAGCTAGCTTCATCCAATCACCGCTTTTCCTTTTCGGGCCGCATCCGAAGTCTCCGGGACCGATCCTGGAATTTACACAACACAAAACATAAGATGCCATATCCTGAAATGAATCCAAGTCACAAAATGAAAGGGTCAACGCCAACGAGTTAGGCATATTACGCACAAGGTGCGCGGAACACACACGAAAAATACTACAACCTTAACTAAAGTTGTCGTTTCAGACCAACTGCCAAAACAAAACCCGATCGAACCAAGTTTCGCATTCTCACATCCTAAATGTCATAGGAGATTCCAAATATATAATCAAGATATCACAATTAATTCATCACATAATTTTATAAAAAACCTAGTAAGTATTAGCATTCCAAATTCGGTGCAAACATCGTCGCTTTGCGACAACAAGACAACTATCAAGCATAATCACCCAAGTTAAACCATTAGATAGCCACTACACTAAATTTCAACACATTAACCATGCTTCAAAACCAATTTTCCTTACACAAACCCTTTCTTGATTTTATATACTAGCACTTCCAATCAAAATCCATACTAGAAAAACCTAGATTAACACTAATTTAAAGCCCAATTAGCAAGTTAACCTCTTAGATTAGGTTAGTATAACAACTAGATAGCAAAATAGAATTAATTAACTTAGTAATGGTTTCTAAAACCCTATTTCAAACTCAAACCATTCACTTTAAAAAAACTAGATTAGAAATCAGCTATAATTTTAACACTAAAACAATTTCAAAGTTCTAATTTAGCACACTTAAGCTACAAATTAACCAAAGATTGAAATTTTACCTCACAAGCCCAAACCCTAGGTTTCTCTAGCCTCCCAAGATGCCATCTTTCTCCAAGATTTAAACCAATTTGGTCTTGAGAAGAGATAGAATAGGGTTTGCTTTGAATTTGTGAAGGAAATTGTTGATTTTTGTTGATGAAATTGAAACAAAGTGAGAAGGGAATTTTGGGACAGCAGCAGGGAATGGGTTTTGGCCAGAGGAAGATGGTAAAAAGTGAGGGTGTGTGTTTGCAAAATTTTCTAAGTCAACCTTCACCAATCAAGTACACCATACCTCTCTAATTAATATATAAAACCTACACCTTTAATTTCCATTCCACACATACAAATGAGATGAAGAAAATTTTTGAAGGGGACAAGTGGGCTGCTGATGGTGGGATTGGCCATGCAGGGGCGAGCGTGTGTGTGAGTGATTACAAAAAGAATTCCATGCAAAAAGACCCTCCCCCCCCCACAAGCTAAAAATTGCAAGTTTTAGTTTAAATTAATTATATTTTAATTTCCATTGATTATAACCAAATAGAACTTGAAAATAAATGCTAAAAATTTATATTACCAATTAGATTTTAGTTGTCATGGTTCTAAAGCATGTAATTAGCCCATTCAAATTTGTATTTATTGCTAATTTATTGTATTTTTAACAGCTTAAAATAATATTAAAAAAATTGTAAATTAGAGAAAATTTTAAAACGACCGGAATTTTATAAGTGACTCATTAGCTACTATAAACTAGCAATTACCTATCCAAATTAGGTATAAATAGGCCTATATTGCAAAATAATAAAAGACAATTTACGGAAAAATACCAAATATTTACCGACTTTCTGGAAAACACTAAAACGACTTTTCAAGGCGTTACAATCTTCCCCCCTTAAAGAAATTCAGTCCCCGAATTTAAAAATCTAGATACGCGTACCTTCAAAGAGATGGAGATATTTCTTCCTCATTTCATCCTCGGTCTCCCAGGTGACATCCTCGCTGCTCGGGCCACACCAAAGGACCTTGACGGTCGGGATAACCTTCGATCTCAATTTCTTCACCTGCCGATCTAGGATGAACACCGGCTGCTCTGCAAAAGAAAGTTCGCGCTCTAGCTGGACTGTCGGGTGCTGAATCGCATGCGAAGGGTCGTGAAGGTACTTGCGGAGCATCGAAACATGGAAGATGGGGTGAACATTAGGAAAGCTGGGTGGAAGAGCCAAACGATAAGCAACTGCGCCGACACGCTCGAGGATCTCGAAGGGACCCACAAATTTAGGACTAAGCTTTCCTTTTCGCCCAAACCTCATCACGCCCTTCATCGGAGAGACCCTAAAAAAAACATGATCGCCAACTGCGAACTCTAGTCTGTGACGGCGTTTGTCTGCATACGATTTCTGCCTGCTCTGGGCCGTTCTCATCCGGTCTCGAATCAACTGAATCTTCGCGGTCATCTCCTCAACAATCTGTGGCCCCAAAAAACTGCTCTCGTTGAGCTCTGTCCAACAGACGGGCGATCTGCAGCTCCTCCCATACAAGACCTCGAAAGGTGCCTTCTGAATAGTATCCTGGAAGCTGTTGTTGTAGGAGAACTCCACTAAGGGTAAATGATGATCCCAGCTACATCCAAAGTCTAAAACGCACGCTCGGAGCATGTCCTCAAGAGTCTGAATAGTCCGCTCTGACTGGCCGTCGTTCTGCGGATGAAATGCTGTGCTGAAACTCAATCGGGTGCCCAACGCCTCCTGAAGTCTCTGCCATAGTCGGCTGGTAAACTGGGTGCCTCAGTCGAACACAATACACGTCGGGACGCCATGCAACCGTACGATCTCGTCAATGTAAATCTGGGCATACTGAGCAAAACCGAAAGTGGTCTTCATTGGCAGGAAGTGAGCCTCGTCAAACGATCCACGATCACCCAAATGGAGTCATACGCTCGACTGGTCCTGGGTAGACTCATGATGAAGTCCATAGAAATCTACTCCCATTTCCACTCTGGCATGGGCAAAGGCTGCAACTCTCCCGCGGGCCTCTGGTGCTCGGCCTTGACTTGCTGAAAAGTCAGGCATCTCGATACGAAATCTGTGACGTCCCTCTTCATTCCGTCCCACTAGTAAACGTCTCGCAAATCGTGGTACATCTTGGTGGAACCGGGATGAATGTTATACATCAATCTATGGGCCTCCTCAAGAATCTCACGCCGCAGTCCCTCAGAATCTGGTACGCATAATCGAGTCCCAAATCTCAATACCCCCTGATCATCAATCACGAACTCGGAAACTCTGTCCTGTCGAACCTGCTCTATGATCTCTGAAAGACGGTCATCACTGGGCTGTGCCTCTCGAATACGGTCAAGCAACTGCGGACGTGCACGAACATGCGCAAGTTGTCCCTCTGTCGGAGTGTACTCGAACTCAACTTGGCTGTCGCATAAAATCTGCCAATCTGCTGACGACTGCCTCTGTACGGTGCTTAAACAAGATAAACTACCTACGGGCCTCCTACTCAAAGCATCTGCCACAACATTCGCCTTGCCCGGATGGTAAAGGATCTCACAATCATAGTCCTTTACCAGCTCCATCCAATGGCGCTGTCTCAGATTTAGGTCTCGCTACTGAAATATGTACTTTAAGCTCTTCTGGTCCGTAAATATCTGGTACGACTTTCCATATAGGTAATGTCTCCAGATCATGATTGCAAACACCACTGTAGCCATCTCTAGATCGTGCGTAGGATAGTTCTGTTCATGTGTCTTCCGCTGCCGAGAAGATACGCAATAACCCTGTCGTGTTGCATCAACACGCAACCAGTCCCACTCGAGAAGCGTCGCAATAAACCACGAATCCGCCCGATCCCGAAGGCAATGAAAACACCGGTGCAGTAGTCAGACGAGTCTTCAACTGTTGGAAGCTATGCTCGCACGCCTCGGTCCAATCAAAAGGAACTCCGACCCGGGTCAACCCGGTCAACGGTGCAGCAATACGGGAGATGTCCTGAACAAATCGTCGGTAGTAGCCAGCCATGCCTAGGAAACTGCGGATCTCTGTAATTGATGTCGGTCTGGACCAATGCTGAATGGCCTCGATCTTCTTCGGGTTCACACATATGCCATCTCTCGTAATCACGTGACCCAAGAACGCTGTCAAGCCAAAACGCGCACTTGGAGAATTTCACGAACAGCTGGTGCTCCCTCAAAGTCTACAATGTGATCCGCAAGTGCTGCTCGTGCTCCTCTCGGCTTCGGGAATACACCAAAATGACGTCAATAAACACGATGATGAACATATCCAAATACGGCCTGAAAATGCGGTTCATCAAATCCATAAACGCGGATGGTGCATTGGTGAGTCCGAACGACATCACCAAAAACTCAAAGTGCCGTAACGTGTGTGAAAGAACTTCCTCGGAATATCCTCCTGCTGCACCCGCAACTGATGGTAGCCCGATCTCAAATCAATCCTCGAAAAGTATCCCACACCTTGAAGATGGTCAAACAAATCATCGATACGTGGTAAGGGATATCTGTTCCGTACGGTAACCCTGTTCAGCTGGCGGTAACCAATGCACAAGTGCAAACTGCCGTCTTTCTTCTTGACGAACGGGACAGGAGCACCCCACGGAGACGCACTAGGTCGAATAAGCCATTTATCTAACAAATCCTGGAACTGATCCTTTAGCTCTCTAAGCTCCGCCGGGGCCATCCGATAAGGCGGTATAGAAATAGGCCCCGAGCCGGGAACCAAATCGATGCAGAACTCAACATCGCGCTCAGGCGGTAACCTAGGCAGCTCATCAGGGAAAACATCAGGGAACTCACTAACAATCGGGACCTGGTCCAAAGGATAGCAACTCGAGTATCACAAACATAAGCTAAGAATCCCTGACATCCCTTCTGAAATAGCTGACCGGCACGAAGAGACGAAATCATGCTGGGAAGGGTGACGCTGCGGTCTCCCTGAATAACAAGGATTGGCTCTCCCGGAAAGCTAAATCTGACTGCCTTCTCACGGCAGTCCACAGATGCATAACATGTGGCCAGCCAGTCCATGCCCAGAAGCACATCAAAGTCCAGCATATCGAGGAGAATCAAATCAACCGACGAATCCCTCTCCCCGATACGAACGGAACACAATCGAAACACAAAACGAGCGACAAACGACTCGCCTACCGGAGTAATAACAACAAGCGGCTGATCTAACGGCGATGACTCATGGCCTAACATCGGTGCAAAGTGTGTAGATACATACGAATGTGTGGAACCTGGGTCAAATAATACTCGCGCGTCGAAAGAACATACTGGCAAGGTACCCGTCACAACGACATTAGATGCCTGCGCATCCTGCGGAGTCAAAGCGAACACTCGGGCCTGTCCCCCACCAATAGCTGGCTGTCCTCGGCCTCGGCCTCAACCTCCTCGCCCTCTTTGAATAGGACCGCACGTCCACTCCCTCTGGAGGCGCCTAACTGACGTAGAGCATCATCGGGGGCAGGAAGTAGAGCTCTCTGAGGAGGTGGTGAAGGTGGTAAAGTCACGTGTGGAACCGTCGCCGCTCCTTGTCGTCTCACCGGACAGTCTCTGACTCCTGCACCCAAAACATCCTGGCGACGCCTGCTGTCCCAGCGGATAAGATCCAAATAGTTGACCCCGTCGAACTCTTCTGTCGCCACCATCTCTCGAAAAGAATCTGGCATGATGACTTTGAGCTGGCATATCGGTACGAATCCTCTTCGGCCCAGAAACGACCGAAGTCCCTGAAATGCGCGCCTCCATCCATAAGGCCGTGTCCATAACAGTTGCATAAGTGTCAAAGTGTTGGGCGCCAATGGCATGAAATAACTGTGTGTCGAGTCCATGCACAAACCTCTTTACCCTTTTCTCTTCAGTATCAACCAAGTACGGAGCATATCGGGACAACTGAGTAAACTGGATATCATACGCGCAAACTGTCATCCCTGTAGTCTTGATCAAAGCCTCAAAACTACGAGCTCGAGCATCACGAACGCTCTCTGGAAGGAAACGGGCTAGAAATACTGCTGTAAACTCGGCCCAAGTCATAGGAGGCAGACTTGTAGCTCGACCTCTCCCGACTGACTCCCACCATGTATGCGCAAGGCCCTCCTGACGGAAACTCGTAAGCTCCACCCATCTATCGTCGGAACATCTGATCGAACGGCAAATCCTACCTAAATTGTCAAGCAATGTCTGCGGATCATCCGCTGCATCGTTGCCGGTGAAGACTTGGGGTCTCAGCCTCATGAAGTCCTGTAGTGATACTGGGATAGCCACTGTAGTAGTAGGAGCAACTGTCTGTACAGCAGGTACTATCGTAGTCTGTGTTGTGGTAGGTACGTCCTCCGATCTCGGTGCATGACTGGCCTCTACTAAGGATCCCACCATCTGTCGTAACTCCTGCATACCTCCCATCATTTGTCGTAGCTCCTCCATACCAGACTCTAGCCTATCCATGCAGCCTGGGGAATGCGGATCAGTCTTTCCATGAGGCGTAGGTAAGCCACCCTGCTCGGTCCTCGTCTCGGACGAGCCTGCTCGGATCTTATCTCGGGCGGCAGCCCTCTGCGCTCTCGTAGCCTTCGGCTGCATGGTGTCTGGTACAGGAAACAGAATGATAAGAACAGTGCAATAGAATCATAGGATACATGGAATTGAAGAAGGAATTTCAAGCAAGTATATCCTAAAGTCACCTAGGCGGAGTACCGTATCGCAAGTATGCCGCGGACATACACACGCTTCGTTACCTTGCTTAAGTCACTTACTCCATCTACCAAGGGTCATCCTACACTCACAAAGGTAAAACCTATCTCTCTGATACCAACTTTGTCACGACCCGAAAGGTACGGAATGTGACTGGCACTTAAATTACGAACGTCTCAAGGCGGACGTAATCTAAGTAAGACAAAGCCCAGAAATCAAAACCAAATATGCAGTAGATTGAAGGAAAACCAATTTATTTAAAGCGATTTTAATCAAATAAGTCACATTAAGCCATTTAAAAAGAAACATCCATTTTTCCGAAAATTTCGGCAGAGTCACCTTTGTAAATACTGGCCCCCAATTGGGTACAAACAGGAATATATATAAATACAAGAAATAAGGCATCCCCAAGCGAGAGCTAGCTCTTCGCCCCAAGGCGGACACAAATCCCACGCAATATAAATCAGCAATGCACAAAATAAGGATTAAAAGGCATAAGTAAAAAGCAACATGTCGGTTCAAGTGAGCACGACCCAAAGAAATAATATACTTGCCCACAAATCTCACTGTCTCGCCTCTAAGTCAATATACATTGGTAGATGATACAGTAGATGGAGTACACTGGATACAATGAATATACAAGGTGGAAAAACAAAATGAACACATAACTCACCTACGAGAAAAAATCCTCAAATCCACGCAAAAGGAGGAAGTGCGTCCGCCGCAACAGTACTGACGGATCGGACCTGCAAAAAGTCTGTGGCACAACGGGGGTGAGTTGCCAACTCGTGAGTAATATGTATCATCTATAAAGACTATCGTAAGCATGAACGAAAAGTACCACAATTCTACAATATTGATATGGTGTGAAGTACTACCATGTATGCGACATGAATGCAATGTAACACGTGATTTGAATATGCTGATATGAGGAAAACATTATTTTCATCTTAGGAAATTTTCTGTGAAATATCTGAGGAAATATCATATGAAATCAACAGAAATCCTTGCTCAGCATTGGCACCTCAAATAAATATCTCAGTGTCCCAAAGTATCGGTATCCAACATATCGGCCCCAGCCGTCCGGCTGGTACATATCAAAATATCAATATCTCAACATCTCACGACAACGGTCGGTATCCTCTGGATATCCGCCGCGTCAACAATCACCGGTAGGTAGTCTACCCCTGCCAGGCTCATCGTCTACTACTCGAACTTCTTGCCCTTGGGTACTTTACCGGGCCCACCATGTACCCGAGTTGGTTCATCCAACTCCTCGAAACGGGTCTCGAAAACCAACAGAAAACTCATGGTGGACGACACAAATATCATGTCACGATAAAACCGCAACTTGCAACATTTAAAATGATATCACTTTTATTAAATCCTTGCAGTTTCTCCAAAATCTTGTAAATCTCAAATACTGAAATCCTCCAGAAAAAAGAACCATAAGTATGCATGTCAATGTTGATGAATGCCTATGGTATTAACAGTGCGAACTACAATATATGACATAAGGACAATGTATGATCGAATGATGTAATGAGGTACATGCATATGACTAGCAATTCTACATGTTCATCTTGAGGAATTTAGTATATTAGTGCTGGTTTATACGTCTAATATGGTGAAATTATTCTAAATTCTGGTTTACACAAGTTATCTAGTGTTTGTGGCATAGCAATTACCAAGAGCGTGTGCGCATGAATAGTGCTCGTGCAGCATAAAACCCTAGTAATGGTGCAAGTGTCCTATGAGATGAAGTTGCACAATTATATATAATGAATTAATAAATCCAATTATTTACTATGTCGCATATCTCATTTAATGGTTTCAATGGTTTCTATATGATGAATTTAACACAAATATGGATATACAGGTCATGCAGTGCCGTAAAATAGGTAACTAGGAACTACATGCAACAAGCTGGTATTACTAGCAATTCTAAATTATCGGGCGACTCGCGCCATCCAAATGATCCTCCCCGTAGATGTATACATCTACTCACCGGAAATCCCCAGCTAGCTTGATCCAATCACCGCTTTCCCTTTTTGGGCCGCGTCCGAAGTCTCCGCGACCGATCCTTGAATTTGCAAAACACAAAACATAATATGTCATATTCTGAAATGACGCCAAGTCACAAAATGAAAGGGTCAACGTCAACGAGTTAGACACATTGTGCACAAGGTGCGCGGAACACACACGAAAAACACTACAACCTTAACTAAAATTGTCGTTTCGGACCAACCGCCAAAACAAAACCCGATCAAACCAAGTTTCTCTTTCTCACATCCTAAATGTCGTAGGAGATGCCAAAAATATAATCAAGATATCACAATTAATTCATCACATAATTTTATAAAAAACCTAGTAAGTATTAGCATTCCAAATTCGGTGCAAACATCGTCGCTTTGCGACAAAAAGACAACTATCATGCAAAATAACCCAAGTTAAACCATTAGATAGCCACTACACTAAATTTCAACACATTAACCATGCTTCAAAACAAATTTTCCTTACACAAACCCTTTCTTGATTTTATATACTAGCACTTCCAATCAAAATCCATACTAGAAAAACCTAGATTAACACTAATTTAAAGCCCAATTAGCAAGTTAACCTCTTAGATTAGGTTAGTATAACAACTAGACAGAAAAATAGAATTAATTAACTTAGTAATAGTTTCTAAAACCCTAGTTTAAACTCAAACCATTCACTTTAAAAAAAACTAGATTAGAAATTAGCTATAATTTTAACACTAAAACAATTTCAAAGTTCTAATTTATCACACTTAAGCTACAAATTAACCAAAGATTGAAATTATACCCCACAAGCCCAAACCCTAGGTTTCTCTAGCCTCCCAACATGCCATCTTTCTCCAAGATTTAAACCAATTTGGTCTTGAGAAGAGATAGAATAGGGTTTGCTTTGAATTTGTGAAGGAAATTGTTGATTTTTGTTGAATTTTTTTGATGAAATTGAAGCAAAGTGAGAAGGGAATTTTGGGACAGCAGCAGGGAATGGGTTTCGGCCAGAGGAAGATGGGAAAAAGTGAGGGTGTGTGCGTGCAAAATTTTCCAAGTCAACCCTTCACCAATCAAATACACCAAACCTCTCAAATTAATATATAAAACCAACACCTTTAATTTCCATTCCACACATACAAATGAGATGAAGAAAATTTTTGAGGGGGAGAAGTGGGCTGCTGATGGTGGGCTCGGCCATGGAGGGGTGAGGGTGTGTGTGAGTGATTACAAAAAGAATTCCATGCAAAAAGACCCCCCACAAGCTAAATATTGCAAGTTTTAGTTTAAATTAATTATATTTTAATTTCCATTGATTATAACCAAATAGAACTTGAAAATAAATGCTAAAAATTTATATTACCCACTAGATTTTAGTTTTCATGGTTCTAAAGCATGTAATTAGCACATTCAAATTTGTATTTATCGCTAATTTAATATATTTTTAACAGCTTAAAATAATATTAAAAAATAGTAAATTAGGGAAATATTTTAAACCGACCAGAATTTTATAAGTGACTCATTAGCTACTAAAAATTAGCAATTACCTATCCAAATTAGGTGTAAATAGGCCTATATTGCAAAATAACAAAAAAGACGATTTACGGAAAAATACTAAATATTTACCGACTTTCGGGAAAACACCAAAACGACTTTTCAAGGCGTTACAGTAGTAAGAATTTTCAAGGCGTTACCTTAGAAAGACTTGTGGTTGCGAGACTTAGAGAAATGGGTTATATGTTCGCTTGGTGGGATTGATGTCTTTCTTTATTTACATCATTTCTTTGTGTTGATTTTCGCCGTTGGGCGTCATATACATATTTATGACTTGCGTGGTTGTGATTCCGCCGATTGGCGAAGACCTAGCTCCCGCTTGGTGATGCCTTTATTGTTGTTATGTATATGTGGTTTTGGATCAAAATATACAAAGGAGGTGTTGCCCATATTTTTAAAAGACAAAACAAGTTTTTTCAGCTAATAAAATCCACTTGCATTTTTCATGTTCCATTATCTATGCATTTAAGAAAACATTTGACTTCATCATACTTTTATTTCAAAACCTCACCTCTTTTATCTAATTTTAAAAAGATTTAGATTTATGGGCTTCGGCTTACTTAAGTTACTGTACGCCTGTAGACGTGGCATGATTTAAGTGCCGGTCACGAACTAAATTTCGGGACGTGACATCAAGGCAGAACAAACATAGATTTTTATCCCAAGTAAAACACTTTTACTGGGATGAACCCTACTTATTCAAGTATTGTCCAGACCAAATCATCCGCCGGTGTGTTGTAGAAAATGAATTCAAGAGTGTGTTTTCTTTTTGCCACGATCAAGCATGTGGTGGGCACTTTTTCCCAATAAAGACAGCTGCGAAAGTCTTGCAATGTGTTGGGTTACGGCAGTGCCCTGGCCATCAAACCGTGGCCAAATGCGGAACAAAAATTTACAAAAACTGGCGCTACCACAACCCGATGCCTGGATCTTCCCTAAACCCTATACTAGAAATATGTTAAAGTATGAGTTAGATGGTTATACCGAATGAACCAAGTCTTTCGGGTCTTCAACCATTTCTAAGCTCCTTGAGGTGTTGCGGATCGAATTTGGTTGCCGGTCTTCCTCCATCTACGATGATCCACCCGATAGAAACGGCGCAAGCTTCATGTTCTCCTAACGGACCAACCGACCCTCCAAGATTGCTAGCAATGGAGAGTGGAGGTCTAGGAATGCCTCACTATATTTTTCTCTCATACTAAATGCACAAATGAGAAATGCAAGAAGATAAAGAAGGAGGTGAGGAAAGCAATGGCATGAGCAACCAGGGAAAATGGCTTAGTGTTTTCTCCAGGTATGAAAGAGAATGAAGCAATGAAGCAAGTCAATAAAATCTAGTGAAGAATGAATCAAGTCCATAATAGATGGCATGGATTGTAAACAATAATGGCTACAATAATTCAACCATGGAAAAATATCTCCTCAATTTCCATTAAACAAATCCATGCCATACCTCTCTACATGCCATGACCCATGCTCATGGAAACTCACCCCTCCACCACATTTCCAAAATGATTTTCTACAAAGAAAATCAATAATGAGGTGGCTATCTTATAGAAGCTATTCCGTATAAATACGGAATACTTCCCGGTACACGTATCGAAATACATATACGCGTATTCATACAAAAATACGAATAGCAAAGAGAGAAAATGAATAGTGAACAATAATACTAGAATATATATATATATATACAATTATTAAATCAAAACCAGATTTAATAATTCGGCTTTGTCCTAAGCCACTAGTATTACCAACCATCTGATTAAAGTCTGTGCAGCATGTACACAAATTTTAATAGGACACCTGTATGTACCAACATACGTCAACTACACCATATCACCTGAACCGTGAAAACCGTCTGTGTGGGAGTCTAAAGACTCGTCAATAAGCTGGCAGTGGGTCTAACCACAAGCATGTCAGCGGCACTAGCTGTACGTAACGGCTACTGATTGATCAGGCGAAAGCACGCGTTCCGCCTTATCCTATTTGTTCTACTTACCGCAATCAAGACGGTGTCGCTTTGCAGCTAGTCGGTTGAGCACGGGTCGATCCACAGGGAGATGGTAGTATGTTCGTTCGTTTTTTAGACGAGTCAATAATGAATGTATATGTGTATGTTCAAAACTATCCTAAGTGTTTGCATGTATATTCAAGTAAGCTTGTTAGGGTTAAGGTTGGTTAGTAGAGTTAGGATTAGTCTTGTACTTGTCTTTTGCCATTCTTAAAACGATGTTGAGATAATCGAAAGTAGAGGGGATTAGGAAGACATAGGAATGGGATTTACGAGTTTAAGAAATCTTTCCAACGCTAAATCCATTCCTAGTGCCCCTTGTCCGTCCGCTAAATGCGCTTATTTCCAACCCTAGGCCAAATACTCGCAACCATGTATCCAATTAAATCACAACTACATGTCACTTTGTAGTGCGCTTAAAGAACTTCTCGACTTAGGTCGCGGCTATATGTCACATATAGCGTGCTTAAGTAAGGGGGTTGCGTTTGTTTGGTCTAGGTTCGTTTTAGGATGTTTGGTGAAGAGAAGCACAAGGGATTTTTCCATCCCTCATACAAACCTTCCTTTGCCCCTAACAAGTATGGAAATTATTCACACATGAAAATGAAAAGAAAACAAAGAAAGAAAGAAGCAAAGAAAGAAAGGAAAAATTCGGTTTTATAAGCTAACTACTTAGGTCATCACCTAAGCAAGGAACTCCGTCGAGTATCATGGCTTGAAAATAATACGGATAAGAAGGGAAGGAAAATAAAACAAACAAAGAAATATCAACAACAAGAAACAAAATTACACATAGGAATTAAATTACAATACAAGAATTAAAATATACAAGTTAAATAAAAACCCTCAGCTTCATTGATTTTCCACACAAGTGCTCTCACTACACTTTAATGGAGAATATATGAAGTGAAAGAAGAAGATACATACTAACCTACACTAAAATCTAACTAAAAAGAAGCATCCTTTACTTGGCAAAAAACTGGGCTATTTATAGGCAGAGAACTGAAACCTTAGGGCTAAATTCTGAGCCCAAATACAATGACCAAAATAACCCTAAAGTTAGTTCAGATGATGACATGAAACCGCAGCGGAACCGCCGCGACAAACCACATTTGGCGGCGGTTCCGCCGCGGTTTTGTGGAATTGTGGCCTCGTATTTTCTGGGATTCCTTGTGTTTCTATCTTTTGTTGTTCTTCATGTCCCGAATTGAAAAATGCTTCCAAAGTTTCTTCAGATTTGCAACAGTCCAAATTGGCTTCACTTTTAATTCATTTGACCTTATCTCACTCGAGCTCCGCGCACCCATTGAATCTTGAGCTGCCCCTCTCGTGCTCTGTGCTTGTCCGGGACACGAATGACCATTGTTCTTTGTCTTGTCTCTTGAACTGGTAAGCGGCACTGGACGGATACGGATGACTGGAATACGACTTTTATCTGTCGGCAACAAGTGTTCTGGATTTTGGCGTAACTGTGGAGATTTTGTATGATTTGCGTTATTTTGGACTAAGAACCTATAACCTATAAATATGTAGAAAACACGGATCAAAAGCACCTGCATATAAACAAACGAGCATAAGAATGGGCATTATTAAATGCAATATTCTGGTATGAACAAATACCCCCAAACTTAACTTTTGCTCATCCCGAGCAAAATGAATTATTCACAACAAGTCCTAGCCTCACTTTCGCAGGGAACGCGATTGCACTGAGCTCGTGCAACAAGCCATTAAACCTCTAGGTGTCCCTAGTAGGAGGAGTGTTGTCTCCTGAGGGTTTTCAGCGGATACTACCTATAAAATCCCCTCAAGCTATTTTCGTAAGTTACGTCGATTCTATTCCAATAGTTTAGTATCTAAGTTAGAAATTATATAATCCTTAGTTAGAAATATTCAACCCTTATATTTCACACCTCCTATTTATTCAACCTCAGATCCTATACGTTTTGAATGTGTAGAAAGATCTCAGTATCTCTTGAATTTTCTTTCTAAAGTGCAGTCTCCAATCCGGAATTTTTATCAACTTTGCAGAAAACATAAGTTTTATTCTTTATTCCTATCTTTCTTCCAAATATTGATCGTATACCCCTACGTATGTGTAAATTTTTTACCCCTACACTTAAGAATTCAATTCAAGGTATAGTACTCTTGCCTTAATACCTAATACTACTTCTTTTCATTATTGATGGACGTATTTATTCACACACCTCTCATGCGACTATTAAAGCTTCTTAAGGCACTAACATCCAATTACTGAATGTGTGAGTTTAAAGCAGAAATAGCAGTTTTCAGGTCTTAACTTTTATTTTTTTTCTTTATTATTATTTTTCTTCAAGACCAGATATATTTTTCAATAATGCTCTTTTGGTAGTTAGCTTTAAATACTGTTTTTTCATTCATACTAGGTTTTCAGGTAAGAGTATTTCTAGGTATCCTCTACTATCCTAAATTTTAAGGTGCGCGATGTGCAGTTTGTAGGGTATATACTTTCTAAATTTGGACTTAAGAATAGAAACTATTTTTCAGATTTATCCTTCAGTAAAGCTTTCAATACTTTTCCATCATCTCGACTTAACTCAAGAAATGGAGTCAAGATTACATACTTCTATATAAAAAAACTACAACGACGTATAATTACCAAGGTTAAACAGAATGAGGGTTATTTTTAGGGTTTTCAATTCCTAAGCTTACGATTTAGTTATTTCTATCCTATCAACTAAACTTTCGGAATCAAAATCTAGGTTACCCTATTAACTAACTCGACGACAAAGTTTTTATATTTTTGTAAAAAATTTCGATTTTTATGGGTTTTTAAATAAGTATGCAAATGCAGAATATACACATGAATGCGAAGGTAGAAAGCTTACCGAGCACACCCCCAAACTTAAACGTGACAGTGCCATCACTATCAGGCTACACCAAGAGGGTCGAAATTGTCGGGGCTCCCCTATTTTTATTTTATTTTATACAAAACAAAAAGCAAACCAAAAATATATATACACCAAAAGGCCCCACCAAACTTAAGTAAAATAGTGTTTCCACTGTTTAAGCGGTGAATTTCAGGATTAGGATGGAGAGAACAGTATCAATCTATACAAGTCCTTACACAGGCCAAAAGTGAGCACCAACCATTCAAAAATTCTATCGCTATAATGCAATGGCTGGAGAAAGAATGCGGAGAGGAAAGAAATGGAGAATACGGGAGACCGTATGGGGATAGAAGTGGTATACGGTCTCGGTGGAGGAGAAGAATGGCGGAAGGGAAAAAGAAATGGAATACGAATTTGAGGGTGGAAATGGAGTGAATATATTAGTACAATTTGTAATGACCGATGTGAAAAAAGCGATTGTACTAATCTATCAACCCGTCGAGAAATGGGTCAAATCCCTCATGATTCATGAGAAAACATGGGTAAAGTGAACTTGGTGAACCAGACATAAGAAAAGAAGGTGATACGGTGGCTTGTGAAGTGGGAAGGATGGAAAGGATGGTGAGAAGTGATTGAGGAATGCTATCTGTTAAAGGTTCAGATGGGTACACACAGTCAATGAAAGGGATATGATGAATTGGAAAATCCGACTCATCAAGTAAAACTGATTCATCCTTAAAAATTTTCTCAATATTCTCCTCAAAAATTTCTCATCCATGCATTTATCATTAATATCAAGACGCATATGGAGTTCGGGAAAAACAACTAATGACTCGGGATGATGTCCACACGGAAGTGAAAGGTCATGATGAATTGGTGAGAGAAACTCATCCAAAGATGTGGGTTCATCATCCAAAATATTCCCAGCGTCAATATCCTCAATCAAGTGAAAATCATTATTCTCAGACACCTCATCAAAAGCAAGGATTTCAATCAATTCAGGTTCTAAGATGGAGGTGTGGAGGTCAAAAGGTTTGGGATTGGTTTCACTTGGAATGGACCCTTCATAATCTGGTAAATCAAATGCTGCAAAGTCGCACAACTCATTAAACGTTCAATCTTCAATCGGTAAATTGTTCGGGACATTCGATAGACTTTCAAGACCAGAGTTGTGGAATTCAACTTGGAACGGGTAGGTTTGATTTGAAAGGGCGTACTGCTCACTCTCATGACTCAAATCCGCAACCAGTCCTACCGCCTCATCATACATTGGAAAATTTGGAGCTAGTTGGAAACTGGCTGCCGGTTCGTTAGGTTGTATGAGGGCGGCCATGGACGCATTCAAATCTATCATCTGTTGGCATGACGCTACGCGAAAATCTTCTAACGAATGTTCCAGACTAGACAAGGGTTGTGAAGGGGTTTCAGTAAAAATTTCAAAGTTGTTTGGATACGTGAAACTCCTAAATGGCTGTTCAGAAGGAATGTCTAGGGAAGGTGTAAAAGTCGGGTAGGATTGATAGGAATCGAATGGTTAGACGGGAGTAGTATCAACATTCTGATAAGAAGGTGATTAAAATCGTTGATCAAAAGAATTCAAAGTGGTGAAAAGAGTGAAAAATCGGCTACGAGATTGTTCAATTCGGTCAGCGATGGACATGGGTTTCGGAGTTGCAACATGACTCTCAAAAGGGGTATCAACGTAAGAAGGTGGGAGATGTTGAAATGGTTGATACGAAGTGGATTGAGGAGTCCAATTGTTTGTCCTAGACGCGTCTATCCGATCTCTCATAGAAAGTTTGGGCATGGATGGATCGTTCGAAGTTCGGCCAAAGCAAGAACCGTATGAAAAAATGTCTGGTTATGGGTACCAAAGTTCAGCAAGAGTTGGTCGTTTTTTCGTACCCATGTTATGAAAAGAGTGGAGGGAGGAGAGTGGTTGAATTTTTATAAATTTTTTATTTTTTAAAATTTTTATTCGGTTTGGAGTTTTTTTATTTTTGGTGTTTTTGAAATTGTTTGTTTGATTTTAGAAAGAATACGGAATTATGGGACTAACCTTTACATAAGGACAATCACAATCACAATATGCATAAACAATCACCTAGAGATAGGGTCTTCAAAGTACAATTAGACCGCTCCTAGACTTCCAAGCGACAAGTTGCAAGATAACCCTCAAATCGCCTCTTCACTGCCAATTGTGGCCAGGTAAGCACAAGTGAGGTAAGGAGGGTTCCGCTCACGAATCACCGTGAGACGGGCCTTTTAAAATTACCTCCTCACTTGTCTAGCCTAGGCACCACAAAGTCAAGTTTAGATAAACGACCGATTCCCCGTAACCTTCACTTGTCCTAAATGAGCACGATAAGTCCTTATAGGTTTGGTCTAGATATATTTTATTAACTCAAGGTGATGCGTATTCTTTTTGTGATTTGTGGGGTCCTAGGGAGGGTGATGAATTCCCCACCCCATATTAATTGGTGTTCAAGCCCCTTAAAGTCTGTATTATTATATGCAAACCGTATAAGCAAACAAAATCTGAAACAACAAAAAAAATTTATTTGGCGGCAGCGCAATCTGTGAAAATAAACCTGCAGAAAATACAGTTGAACAGGGTTCACAGAGAAAATAAAAGGAAAGAGAAAGGGTGGGGGAAAATTTGAGGCTTAGAAGCCTTAATAGAACCGTGGAACCGCCGTGAATCACTACTTTTGACCGCGGTTCCGCGGTCAAAATGTGGACTTGGGTCTTCAACTTTGGTCCCTGCACTCCCCTTGTTCTCAACTCCAAAATAAAATGCTCCGTTTTCTTATTTGATTACTGTACTTGCTCCATTTAGCCTGCACACTTGCACACAAAAAATATTAAAATAAAAAAAGTTTTTTTTATTATATTTTTTTTATTATATATATAAAAAAATATTAAACCGAATAACAAGAAAGAAATACGTTACCGTCTCCCCGGCAACGGCGCCATTTGATTGATCGGGTGGAAGTACACGTTCCGCCTTATCCAATTTGTTCTACTTACCGCAATCAAGACGGTGTCGCTTTGCAGCTAGCCGGTTGAGCACGGGTCGATCCACAGGGAGATGGTAGTATGTTCGTTCGTGTTTTAGACGAGTCAATAAAAAATGTATATGTGTATGTTCAAAACCATCCTAAGTTTTTGTATGTATATTCAAGTAAGCTTGTTAGGGTTAAGGTTGGTTAGTAGAGTTAGTATTAGTCTTGTACTTGTCTTTTTCCATTCTTAAAACGATGTTGGGATAATCGAAAGTAGCGGGGATTAGGAGGACATAGGAATGGGATTTGCGAGTTTAAGAAAGCTTTCTAATGCTAAATCCATTCCTAGTGCCCCTTGTCCGTCCGCTAAATGCGCTTATTTCCAACCCTAGGCCAAACATCCGCAACCATGTATGCAATTAAGTCACAACTACATGTCATATTATAGTGCGCTTAAAGAACTTCTCGACTTAGGTCACGGCTATATGTCACGTATAGCGCGCCTAAGTGAGGGGGTTGCGTTTGTTTGATCTAGGTTCGTTTTAGGATGTTTGGCGAAGAGAAGCACGGGGGATTTTTCCGTCCCTCATACTAACCTTCCTTAGTCCCTAACAAGTATGGAAATTATTCACACATGAAAATGAAAAGATAACAAAGAAAGAAAGAAGCAAAGAAAGAAAGGAAAATTACGGTTTTACAAGTTAACTACTTGGGTCCTCACCTAGGCAAGGAACTCCGTCGAGTATCATTGCTTGAAAATAATACGGATAAGAAGGGAAGGAAAATAAAACAAGCAAAGAAATATCAACAACTACTTAACAACAAGAAACAAAATTACATTTAGGAATTAAAATTACAATACAAGAATTAAAAGATACAAGTTAAATAAAAACCCTCATCTTCATTGATTTTCCAATCAAGAGCTCTCACTACACTTTAATGGAGAATAGATGAAGAGGAAGGTGAAGGTACAAAATAACATACACTAAAATCTAACTAAAAAGAAGCATCCTTTACTTGGCACAAAACTGGGCTATTTATAGGCAGAGAACTGAAACCTTAGGGCTAAATTCTGAGCCCAAATACAATGACCAAAGTAACACCAAAGTTTGGTCAGGTGATGACACGAAACCGTGGTGGAACCGCCGCGAAAACCCACATTTGGTGGCGGTTCTGCCGTGGTTTTGTGGAATTGGGGTCTCGTATTTTCTAGGATTCCTTGTGTTGCTATCTTTTGTTGTTCTGCATGTCCCAAATTGCAAAATGCATCCAAAGTTTCTTCATATTTGCAACAGTCAAAAATGGCTTCACTTTTAATTTATTTGACCTTATCTCCCTCGAGCTCCGTGCACCCATTGAATCTTGTGCTGCCCCTCTCGTGCTCTGTGCTTGTCCGAGACACGAATGACCATTGTTCTTTGTCTTGTCTCTTGAACTGGTAAGCGGCACTGGATGGATACGGATGACCGGAACCCGTCTTTTATCTGTCGGCAACAGATGTTCTGGATTTTGGCGTAACTGTGGATATTTTGTATGATTTGCGTTATTTTGGACTAGGAACCTATATCCTGTAAATATGTAGTAAACATTGATCAGAAGCACCTGCCTATAAACAAACGAGCATAAGAATGGGCAGTATTAAATGCAATATTCTGGTATGAACAGCTACCCAGGTATTGAGCGAAAGGAAGGCCGACGAGCAAACTCATCCGTACCCTTACTGAGCCTGACAGTGACAATCTACGTACAGTCCGGTCTGTTCTTCTAAGAGTATCGTATATCGAGTCTAGTGGGTGGATAAAGCCAGACCCCTAATAACGCGATAATTCGGGTCGATATGTAACCCATCACCACATGAGAAACAACTGATCCTAGATCAGTAATTCTCGACTACCTTGGCCAAGGATTTCTGGTGATGGCCACTCGTGCACTGCGCGACATCAACTCCTAATACCAGGAGAGATGAATCCCCAACGATCCACTCACTGCCTCCATGTGGCTCGGGATTTTACCCAACTAAAACCTGTTTGCATGACTCCTTTGAGCCATGGTAGGGTAGTAATCAATGTACAGTGGGAACTCACACGAGACAAATGACGATCTTAGGTAGACAGACTAAGCTATACTCATGTCACCTAGGAACTGCAATCTGACAATAGGTATAGTGCCAACTAGCAGGTTCCCGGCGAGTCCGTCAAGTGTACTCATAACCCAATGAGCACCTGTATACTATCTTAGGTAACTAACTGACACCAATGGCTTGTGAGACCGGCCACCGCCCCTCGTCAGGGCCTGGATAAGTATACACTAGTCTACTTCGGAGTATCGATGCCTAGTCTCGATACTCCTACGACTAGAGACATTTAAGGATGTGCTTATAGACCATCTAGCTCCCACGTATATGATCGCCATCATAATTGTCACGACCCGAAATGGCACGCGATTGGCCCCATCTAATTCAAGTAAGCCAAGAAAACCCAGAAATCTATACCATTAAAAGAAAGAAGTGAAGAAAACATGTTTTCAAATAGGGGTTTTTTTTAAATAACATAAGCAGAATATGCATTTTTAAAATCTCAAGTCTTTACTGAAAATTTTGGAAGAGTTTCCTTTGTAAATACTGGCCCCAAACGGGGAACAACATGAATAATATATGCACAATGATAAAAGGCATCCCCAAGCGGGAGCTAGCTCTTTGTCAATCGACGGTCACAACCACGCTAGCAATATAATATACAACGCTGAAGGGCGAGGATCAAAACTCAAAGAAAACTCAAAATATCAAGAAAACCCATAATAATACAAGCGCGACTCTACGGTCGAAAGAATAATAAACTGGTTTTCTAAGTCTAAAAATAATACAATTCTGGTTGATGGAGTTTACTAGATACAACTGAATAAAATAAGGTACAATGGTGGTCACGATGTGAGTGAACCCACCTACCAAAGAAATCATCCGGAATGGGAGCAGTGTGCCAGAAAGCCGCAATGAAACCTGTACGGCAAAACCTGCAAGAAACTGTGGCACAACGGGGCTGAGTTGCCAACTCGTGAGTAGAAAACATCACAGAGCAGAAATCGTATGTATGACTCAATCCGAGGTCAAAACGATCAGTAATATATATCCTCAAAATGATAACGTCTGAAGCATGATAAGATGGCAAAGGTAAACATCTATACATAAGTGTAATACCAAGTGATCGTGTCGGTGCCTCAGGTAGCAACATATCATATATATAAGGTGTGATCAATGTAATCAGCATGAAACAGTGTCGACTATATACTCAAGTCTATAAGTATGTGGATAACCATCCAACTATGTAATCAATGCCAGTATGCAATTGGATCTCGTCCACGTGTCAACCAATGACACAACAACATCATGTATGTAAATGTCATAAAAGAAAATGCATGAAAGTATGATGATATAAATCAACGTGTGTCCCTCATGACAAATCTAAATCATGGAACTTGAGTGTCCAACATCGACACTCGAAAACATCATAAAACCCGTGTCCAGCAACGACACGTAAATCCTCATATCTCGGGCTCCGTCAGTCCGGATCGGCCCACGGGCTCCGTTAGTCCGGATCGGCCCATATCATCCCTCAACTCCGGTTGGTATCCTCCGGATATCCGCCGATCCCAAATACTATCACCGGTAGGTAGTGCTCCCCTTCCAGGCTCATCGGCATCCCCACAAAATCTCTCTCGCCCCGGTGTAACTTACCGGGTCCACCATGTACCCGCAGACGGTTCCTCCTCTCCTCGAATCGGGTCTCAAAAACCAAATCTCAGAACCAAGAAAACTCATGGTGAACGCACTGAAATATTATATCAAGGGAAACCGGGTTTTTAAACAATACATACTTTCTTTTGAAATAGCCATGGTTCACAAATCCAGAATCTCATGAAAATAACATATCTCAATGCGTATAATCACAAAGCATGATGTATGCGACATATAATAGAAATGTAAGCATATCCGTATATCATGCAACATAAAACAGTAATATGCACATATCGAGGGAAAACCGCTCTTTTAAATGAATCCAGTTTAAAAATATATCATGCGGTTCCTAAATCTCCAAAATCAAGCCAGAATCATCTATGTATGTGCAAATATGTATGTATGAAGGTATTAGTGTACAATATGTATGTACGCAAGTATGTCATGCAAGGAGTCATATCCCGATGCAACAGTCCTACTATGTAGTGACATGGCAATTATCGATGATGAAGTGTGTGAGCCGGCAAGCAGATGTACGTGGAACATACGCATCATCGATAACGGTGTTGGTGTCGTGACAACATGGGTTTAATATAACACTAAACACATTTAAACAAGCAATACGATGCGAATAGCAAGAATAAGCGGAATATGAATAATAAACACAACAGTGAAGAATCTACATCAATATATATATATATGTGTGTGTGTGTCTGTGTGTGTGTGTGATACCGTTTGTCATTTGAAATCACACGAATCGTGGTGTTTGGAAAAATAAGGGGCTACGGTGTTTTTAAGAAAAAAGGTACGCCCTTTGAAATATCCATAGAATCCCTTGGCATGTCTTTAAAATACTCACGATTCGTTAGTTTTGAAATTGGTATGACTCGGGTCTTGTCTAACATCAATAAGTAAACTACATGACTAATCGAAAGGTAAGGAAACCACCTAAATCTGAGTTGATATATATAAATATAAAAGTCGGTGATTCCGCCTCAATAGTATCACATACGATACAATATATATTATGACATCCTCGAGTCAAGAGTGCAGATCAATCATCAATATACAGCTCGTACGTAAATCAGTCGTACGACATCCCCAAATCTGGATACGGGTCAAATTTCAAATTCATCTCATTATTCATTTGGTACCATTATCATCATATCTCATGAACTGGGGGTACTGATCTAAGTCTAGTACAAACTGACACCATATACATATATATGCGTGTATGAAAACACACGCCTAAAGGCCCGCTATAATCTCATGTCGTATCTCCTAATACGAATCAAAACATATCACCGATCTCATGGCATCATGCCTAATCTCAACAATTCATCCCAAGTACCATAAACAATCCACATCATCCATGTATAATTATATGTATATATATATATACATCTCCCCATAACCGCACAAGTAAGACAATGTAAACATGTGTGTGTGCGCGTGTGGGTGTAAACCTTATTCTAAGGTCCGCGACTAAACTAACTAATGACGCTATCATCCAATTATACTAAAATTATCCATGTCTCCCAAAGTATATCTAAATAGTCATAAACTCACAATAAAAATATAAATATATCCATCTAATATATACCATACACAACGCTACGAACCATCTACCCGACTTCCCCCGTATATGTGTATCTACTCACCTTGCTCTTCGCTTGCCGTTGCCGACGTCGCCACGCGCTTGCTTATCGTCCCGAAGTCCACATGGGGGTACCTACATGCACAACGTATCGTATCGCATTAAAATCCAAATCAAAACCAAAACGACACGTTTAAACCATATAGGTTAGAACCTACGGACTATGCCTTTCAAACCACCAAACAACCCTCGATATCGTCGTACAAACGTCAAGTGATCGAGGTAAAACACAAATACTAAAATCCATATTCCAAAATACGAAAAATATAACCCCGAATCAAAACAGAAACTCATGAATTTAGTCCCAGATTTTACCCTTGGCCAAACTAGCCAATTTTGCATACAGGAGGGGTCTAGTTTACGGCTAATGGATCCATGAACCAAGAATGAGGCACCCAGGTCAAGTCCTGGCCGCAAATTGCGGCCAGGTGGAATTTAATTGCGGCCATGGTGTTAGGGTAGGGGCTCGGGTCTTTAGGGTATTCTCCATATCACCTGCTCATCTCTCTATGATCGCTAAATTTTTTTCAGGTCCTCAAGTTACTCCAGATTCCTAAATACCATCACATTTCTCACAATTTTCCATATCGGCATAAATTCTATGTTTTCATTTGGGGTTACGTCCTAGTTCCAGTCCAATATACCATCACTTAATGGGGGTTAAGGTCACTATAAGACTCAATTACACTTTCACAATTCAAATCAAACCCTTACCCTAAACTTAGAATTTCCAAACCTCACTAAACACCGCCTAATCACATCTAAACAAGCATGGAAGCAAAAGTAAACCAAATACTAAACTAATGGTTTAGAAATTATCTCATTAGGCACTCATGAATCCCCTAGAGCACCAAAATGCAAACTTTCTTGGTCCAAAGTGTAGCTTGTGAGCTTGTGCAAGATTTTTGTGAACTTTGGATGAAGATTTGAGGGTGTTTTGTGAGCTTGAAGAGGGGGTGGAGGTGGTGCTGCCATGGTGAGGGAAGAAGGAGAGAAGATGAAGATAATGAAGTGAGAAACAATGGGCCATGGCTTATGGTTGACCCTCACCTCTCTCTCTCTTGCCCATGCTTCTATATATTCTATTCATTTGTTTTGTTTTGTTTTCTTTATCTTTTCTTCTCATTTCATTTTCAAAACCAAACACATAAATCCCAAATGAAACCATGGTTATAAAATGTAACACAAGTGTAAAATACGACACAGTGCATGTCATGTGCACAAATCAAGCTTAATGCGCGATTAACGATATTTAATCGCGATTAGCATTAAAATAGTGTATAATGAATCATAAAATTTTATAATTTGCATAAATCACATAAACCACCCTCTTGTTAGTAAGTTCTATAATTTTCGAAATTTTTTCCAATTTATCGGTATTTAATTATACCGCAAAATTAAAATATTCAATATATTTATTATTTAATTATAAAAATTCTCAAAAATAATATTTTATTTTTTTGAAATGTTACAGTCTTTCCCCCTTAAAGAAATTCGGTTCCCGAATTTAAATTTAAACCCCTCAAATACTAAAATATTTCAGTAAAAGACTAAGTCGTCGGGGTCCCGAAATCATAAATACATGAAGCACATCGTAGTGCAACGCAGGCGCATGAAAAAAAACAAGTATATGATCCAAATCAAAACTCCATCAAGCATCCCGCAATCATCGGAGTTACGGTGAAGACGCCAATGTCAAGCCCAATACGAAACCAACATGATATACATCAAAACTATACATGTAAACATCAAAACTATACATGTAAACATCTGAAGAAAATGCATGCCAAACCTTTTTAAACTGCTGTGCGATGAGCATAGCACTGCACAGTGGCGGACGTCTATTGTAAGAAATAACTATATATATACTTATCTTTTGTTTAATATGTACGTCCTGCCGTTTTTGAAAATAATTTAGAAGGGTTACCTTTATAAAATGTTTTGTGTCATCTCGGACATGTAGGTAAATACTGAGGCTATAGCTCCCTTTTTGGAAATCCCTTCGATAACTATCAATGCATGCAAAATATATCCAGGCATTGTCCTCAGACTAGTCCTTCTCAGTACGAAAACAAATAGCAAATATCATAAAAACGTACTGCTCCATAAGAAATCAATCCAAAAATGTGCATATGAATGCTACGTGCGTCTGGTGCGCATGGAAATCAAAACACATGAATGTGCCATGCATGTGCACAGAAACAACATCTAAGTGCATCCGGTGTGCACGAAACATCTGTCAAGGGCAACGGGTGTGCCTGACAGCAATATCTGCTGCATCTGATATGCACGAAGAATATCAATCTAGTGCACCAAAATCGCATCAAGCACCCAAGTATGCGCAAGAATCCAAATCAAATTCACAGAGTGCACGAAATCAACATCAATATCATAATCGAAATCGACGGTATACAATAAACCTCAATCCAAATCAGGTATACCGCGGTATATAATCTCACAACCATGTGCATCAGTGTGCACAAATCAAATCAAAACACTAAAAGTGCATGAAACTATGCCGAAAGCACAAGTCAAATCATATGCATATCATAGGTATGAAATCAAAATCAACATCTCGAATGACATCAAATCGAAGTCAGGTGCAACTGTGGTGCACAAAATCTCAATCATTCAAAATATCAAATCAAAGATGGCGGAAATAGTCCCACTCTGGCACATCCTCTAAAGATCTCTGGACAACTATCTCGTCGACGATGCCGAACTCTGGCCTGCTGGGTGTGCACAATATGACCGCTCCTGGGTCCAAATCATCTGTATAGTATTCCAGAAAGGTCCTGTCGAAGTCTCTACCAAATCTCGTTTCTGCCGAGTTGGCCGGAAGTTTTCATCTTTTACTAACTTTATTTCTTGTTCCGGAACGGCTGTGTAATCGTTATAATCTCGTGCGAACCACTTACTCCAGTTTTCTCTAATGTCGACTGATTCGGACTCGTCTCTTCATGGCTGCATGGACCGCGCTCCAACGGCTATACTCATATCTGGAGTCTCCCAAGCAATGTATCCCATCACATGATATCCGATTGGCGTCAAACCTTACGGTCGATTTGTCATGGTTACATAATCCCCCAAGAGCTCAACATCTTGAGTACAGTTTAATAGTATTCCAGTACATGCCACAGCAGCCTTGGACCAACCGTAGAAGGGCAAACCCAAGCCTCACTAATGGCACCGCTGAACTGTCGCAAACCCTAAGGTTTCAAAGCGTCTCATGGTCATTATGTCGAGTTAGGGTTTCATTCTTCTAGAGGGTCCATAGCATTACTTGCATTTGTCTCTGAATACTTTAAACTTGGAAAATGGGATTCTGACATTCGATCGTCTCTATCGACTCCCAACGTACCTGCGTGAAGTCGTCTCTAGCTGGAATCAATCAATCTAATGACCTCGCATCGGGGTAGGCAACGAATCACATGTCCTAGTCCATCCTCCATGGGTGACTAGCAATCTTCTATCATATCTCTAAGTGCAAGTCGTGCGGCAATAGCTCTAAACATCTGGGGCGATATCTCTTCATTCGCAGCAACAACTGGCTCATTTGTCCGCATGCTGAACAGTGCCTCAATCAGCAAATAATCGGTGCATTGACGGTCATCACATGCTGGCTGGCCTTAAGCAGTAGCCTGATCCTATGGTGCTGATCTGCACGTCCGAGAAATCTCATAAGAGCGATCCATCAAACGCTCACGGCGCGAAAACACAATAAAATGACACCTCTAAGCAATCGTGTGTCCCTGGAATCACGCCCTGGTCAGTCCTCGTCTGTGACGAGCTCGTGCTGACGCAACTCTAGCCGTAGCTCTCTCTGCCCGTACAATCGTGGCAGCAAAACCATAAACCAATATCGATGAGGATAGATCATGAATGAATATAATACTGTGTAAGGAAATGTACATCCTAAGGCTTTTTAAGCGGAGTAGCGTATGGTAAGTATGCCGCGGAACATGCACACGGTACGTCACTCTCCTTAAGTCACCTACTCCATCAACCAAGGTCAACCTACGCGACCACAGTTCGGGTCTAATACCCATTCGACTAAGTCCAGGTTCCATAAGGTCGAGCCCAGATTCCGTATATATACAAACGCCCTAGGCTCCGCATAGTCAAACATAGACTCGAACCAAGGTTAACCTAGCGCTCTGATACCAACTTTGTCACGACCCGAAATGGCACGCGACTGGCAATTGAATCATATCAAGTCTATAGGACCCCATCTAATTCAAGTAAGCCAAGAAAACCCAGAAATCTACACCATTAAAAGAAAGAAGTGAAGAAAATATGTTTTAAAACAAGGGGTTTTTTAATAACATAAGCCGAATATGCATTTTTAAAATCTCATATCTTTTTGAAAATTTCGGCAGAGTTTCCTTTGTAAATACTGGCCCCAAACAGGCTACAACATGAATAATATCTGCACAATGATAGAAGGCATCCCCAAGCGGGAGCTAGCTCTTCGTCAATCGACGGTCACAACCACGCAAGCAATATAATATACAACGTCGAAGAGCGAGGATCAAAACTCAAAGGAAACTCAAAATATAAAGAAAACCCATAATAATACAAGCGCGACTCTACGGTCGAAAGAATAATACAGTGGTTTTCTATGTCTAAAAATAATACAAGTCTGGTTGATGGTGCTTACTCGATACAACTGAATAAAATAAGGTACAATGGTGGTCACGATTTGAGTGAACCCACCTATCAATACAATCATCCGGAATGGGAGCAGTGTGCCAGAAAACCGTAATGAAACCTGTACGGCAAAACCTGCAAGAAACTGTGGCACAACGGGGGTGAGTTGCCAACTAGTGAGTAGAAAACATCACAGAGCAGAAATCGTATGTATGACTCAATCCGAGGTCAAAATGATCATTAATATATTTCCTCAAAATGATAACGTCTGAAGCATGATAAGGTGGCAAGGGTAAACATCTATACATAAGTGTAATACCAAGTGCTCGTGCCAGTGCCTCAGGTAGCAACATATCATATATATAAGGTATGATCAATGTAATCAGCATAAAACAGTGTCGACTATATACTCAAGTCTATAAGTATGTGGATAATAATTTAACTATGTAATCAATGCCTGTATGCATGTGGATCTCGTCCACGTGTCAACCAATGACACAGCAACATCATGCATGTAAATGTCATAAAAGAAAATGCATGAAAGTATGAGGATATAAATCAACGTGTGTCCCTCGTGACACATCAAAATCATGGAACCTGGGTGTCCAACATCGACACTCGAAAACATCATGAAACCCGTGTCCAGTATCGACAGGTAAATCCTCATATATCGGGCTCCGTCGGTCTGGAACGGCCCACGGGCTCCGTCAGTCCGGATCGGCCCATATCATCCCTCGACTCCGGTCGGTATCCTCCAGATATCCACCGAGCCCAAATACTATCACTGGTAGGTAGTGCTCCCTTTCTAGGCTCATCGCCATCCATACAAAATCTCTCTCGCCCCGGGGTACCATACTGGGTCCACCATGAACCCGCAGACGGTTCCTCCTCTCCTCAAATCGGGTCACGAAAATCAAATCTCAGAACCGAGAAAACTCATGGTGGACGCACTGAAATATCATATCAAGAGAAATCGGGTTTTTAAACAATACATACTTTCTTTTGAAATAGCCACGGTTCTCAAATCCAGAATCTCATGAAAATAACATATCTCAATGCGTATAATCACAAAGCATGATGTATGCGACATATAATAGAAATGTAAGCATATCCGTATATCATGCAACATAAAACAGTAATATGCACATATCGAGAGAAAACCACTCTTTTGAATGAATCCAGTTTAAAAATATATCATATGGTTCCCAAATCTGAAAAATCAAGCCAGAATCATCTATGTATGTGCAAATATGTATGTATGAAGGTATTAGTGTACAATATGTATGTATGCAAGTATGTCATTCATGGAGTCATATCCTGATGCAACAGTCCTACTATGTAGTGACATGGCAATTATCGATGATGAAGTGTGTGATCCGGCAAGCAGGTGTACATGGAACATACGCATGATCGATAATGGTGCTGGTGTCGTGACAACATGGGTTTAATATAACAATAAACACATTTAAACATGCAATGCGATGCGAATAGCAAGAATATGCGGAAGATGAATAATATACACAACAGTGAATAATCTACATCAATATATATATATATATATGCCATACCGTTTGTCATTTGAAATCACACGAATCGTGGTGTTTGGAAAAATAGGGGCAACGATGTTTTTAAGAAAAAGGTAAGCCCTTTGAAATATCCGTAGAATCCCATGGCATGTCCTTAAAATACTCACGATTCGTTAGTTCTGAAATGGGTATGACTCGGGTCTTGTCTAACATCAATAAGTAAACTACAGGACTAATCGAAAGGTAAAGAAACCACCTAAATCTTAGTTGATACATATAAATATAAAAGTCGGTGATTCCGCCTCAATAGTATCACATACGATACAATATATATTATGACATTCTCGAGTCAGGAGTGCGGATATATCATCAATATACATCTCGTACGTAAATCAGTCGTACGATATCCCCAAAACTGGGTACGGGTCAAATATTACATTCATCTCATTATTCATTTGGTACCATTATCATCATATCTCATGAACTGGAGGTAGTGATCTAAGTCTAGTACAAACTGATACCATCTGCATATATATGCGTGTATGAAAACACATGCCTGAAGGCCTGCTATAATCTCATGTCGTATCTCCTAATACGAATCAAAACATATCACCGATCTCATGGCATCATTCCTAATCTCATCGACTCATCCCAAGTACCATAAACAATCCTCATCATCCATGTATAAGTATGTGTGTGTGTGTGTATGCATCTCCCCATAACCGCACAAGTAAGACAATGTAAACATGTGTGTGTGTGTGTGTGGGTGTAAACCTTATTCTAAGGTCCGCGACTAAACTAACTAATGACGCTATCATCCAATTATACTAAAATTATCCATGACTCCCAAAGTCTATCTAAATAGTCATAAACTCAAAATAAACATATAAATATATCCATCTAATATATACCATACACTACGCTACGAACTATGGTGTAACGCTTTGGAAATTCGTTTAGGATAATTTCGCGTTAATTAGTAAATGATGCGCGTTTTTCATAAAAACCCGTAAATCTTATTTTCCTTTTATAAACTAGTACTAATTGTGATGAGAGATGTTTATATATATATTTGGGGTGTATTAATTATAATTTTTCTTGTGTAAAATTTTATTTCTTTAATTGCTTTCTTAAGCTAGGTTTAGTGTACACATGCACACTTATCTTTTTATGTTACCTAAGCAAGTGTTAACTTGTAACCCATTTTCTTTCTTGCATGGCTTATTATTTTCCCAATATATCTTTTTAAAAACCTCATTAAAATTCAAATTTAATAAGGGAATTGGAGGTATGGTGGTTAGGTGAGTGGTTTGACTTTTTTGACCATTTTTCTCTCTCTCATTTCTCTCTCCTTCTCATTTTCTGAACTCCGGCAGAATTCAGCAGCTCCAGCAGCAACATTTCATCATCTTTTTCATTTTCTTTCATTTCTCTTGAATCCATACAAAACCCTACACAAAAACCTCTCATTCCTTCACTCAAAACCTTAGAAAAATGGGTCTTTTGGTGATTTTGAAGGCAAATCAGTGTAAGTAAGGGCAAGGGCTGGATTTTGAGTTCCCTTAGGATCTTTTGAAGGTATCTAACTCAACCATGTTACCCTATTTCATAACTTGTAGTATTTTTAGCAAAATATCGTATTTGATGCTTTTTTGGTGCTAATGAGAAGATATTAGTGAAGTTTTTGTTAAAATTATGTTTTTATCGCTTGCTTAGCTCATTGATGTGTTATTAGTGTGGTTTTAACCAAGGGTTTGCTTCAGGTTTCACAAAAATACCTTAATGTATCGATATTGTGTTAAAATGACATTTTTAACTAGGTTTTTGGTTCTGTGTATTCTGCTTGTACCCCGTTAGCTTCAGAATAAAACTGTATTTACTGGAGCATGTACACTAGTATTAGAGAACACACACGAAGAACGGGAGCCAAACTCCCTACCCCGGCCGCCGGAATATTCATTCTGGCCACAATTTGCGGCCAGATGGGGGACCTGGGTGTTGGGGTCTTTTCTGTAGGTGTCTGCTGCTATTTGAAGATTTGTGGTATATGCAATTTTGTTTAATTCTTTCTGTGGAAAAATCTGGGATCGATTACCCTAATTCTCGTATTTTTAAATCTTTGCGACACGTGTGATACGTGTGTAGGTTTGGGGTTTTCTGTGTATCGCGACGTGTCGGGGTATCTTCAGGTGCGTAATCACACGTTTTAGCGTATCGCACACACGCGTTTGGTTCGCGACGCGGGTTACTAGTTTGGCTTTAATGTCGTGTTCTTATGGATTTGAGCTTATGTGTGATACTTTGTGGAATTCTAGGTTCGCCGGCGAGTACGACGGACGCTATGAAGAAGGGGAAATAAGTCTTCGGCTACACTTAGCGCGAGACTACGGTGTGTAGATTTAACATCTACAGGGAAATCGCCCGCATGGCGTTATACGTCAGGGATGATAGGACCTTGTAGCAGCATATTGCATTTACCTACATTGACTGTTCATGGATACTGTTTGTTGCATACCGCATTCC
The DNA here is from genome assembly GCA_030015575.1 of Agapanthus africanus. Lineage (NCBI taxonomy): Eukaryota > Viridiplantae > Streptophyta > Magnoliopsida > Asparagales > Amaryllidaceae > Agapanthus > Agapanthus africanus. The sequence goes on along the minus strand of JASDDO010000014.1, from coordinate 455,425,491 downwards.
ATGCTATATGTATATGAACTTAGAATTTGTAAGAACACCGCACTGTTACTAACGGTTCATGTTGCACGAGCACTAATATGCATGTTACACACACACCGTTAGTAACTGCCATGACACTCACACTGTAGAATTGCCATGATCATTATACTGTAGTTCATCTCACATATGATTCGATATGATGTTCATACTTGTGCACGTACTCCATTACATGTTCATACTTGTGCACGTACTCCATTACATGTTCATACTTGTCCACGTACTCCATTATAAGTTCATACTTGTGCACGTACTCTATTACACGTTCATACTTGTGCACGTACTCCATTACATGTTCATACTTGTGCACGTACTCCATTACATGTTTATACTTGTGCACGTACTCCATTACATGTTCATACTTGTACACGTACTCCTTACATGTTCATACTTGCGCACGTACTTATTTACATATTTATGCATATTCAAACTGTACCTACCTGGATAAGCTGATTTTGGTAGAAACTAGGTGCCGCATGATGCCTTTTGAAAAAACTGAAACTATTTTAAAAGAGCGATTTTTTCTTTTTACTTATAGTATAACTTGATGCACATATCACATCGCATTGACTTACACATTGGGTTTGGATTTCATGTGATTTCTGGTTTTTGAGGACCGTGGAGTTGTTTAAGAAAATACGCACTATTTGAAAACCCTGTTCCTTTTGATATGATATTTTGGTGCGTCCACCACGTGTTTTCTCGGTTCTGAGACGTGTGCTTAAAACCCGATTCGAGGAGTTGGATGATCCGTTTGTGGGTTCATGGTGAACCCGGTATGGTTCCCCGGGGCGAGAAATGTTTTTCGTGGAGTAGACGATGAGCCTGGCAGGGTGGCGAGTACCTACCGGTGATTGGTTGGACCTGGAGGTTATCCGAAGCATACTGACCAGAGTCGATAGATGGATACGGGATGACTCGTACTGCCGGGGGCGAGGGCCGATACCGCAGACGGAGCCCGTGGGCTGATCCGGACTGACGGAGCCCGATATATGAGGATTTACGTGTCGATGCTGGACACGATTATTTCATGATATTTTGAGTGCCGATGTTGGGCCCTCGTGATTCTCTGAGATTTACAGGATTTGAGGGCCGATGAGAGTGCCGGCGCCGGAGTTTATTGGGATTTGGATGCATTGATGGGCACCGATTATTTTTCCACGTTGACATTCCGTGTTGATGTTATTTCATCCCATACTCAGTATCCATTATTATGCATCTCATCCTGTAGTTATTTTACCTGATAGAGCACTTGTATGTGTAAGTCCATGTCACGCACCCCACGAACTTGAGGGCAGGCGGAATACATGAAAAACAATTATCAAAGTCTCGTAACACGGACTTGAGCGCATGAATCGTATCTAAACCGTTACTAGCAAACTACGAGAGGTTTAACTATTCGGATTCGAAGTTATACCTCACGTTACATGTTCTTCGGGTCTTCATCGCTGTCCTCCACTCCTCGTAGGCTCCTTGGAACATCGGCACCTCAACGGCCTCCTCGAGTCAAAGACGATCCACCCGAGAGCTCTTACGCCAAGCTTGATCTCTAACTTGAGATAACTAGGTTCCTCAAAGTGCTAATCTAAGCTACCTAGGGGATATAGAGTGAGGTTATGGATGTATTAGTCTATCTAATCCTTGATCTCAACACATGAGAGGGGAGGATTAGGGTTTCAAGAGAGAGCTTGAGGAGAGAGAAGGTGAGCATAAGTTATGAATGAAAAAGCTTCTCACTTCTAATATATTATGAAGCATAAGAAAATCAAAAAGAATAAATCAAAATGCATTATCATCATGCTTCATTAAATATATGCAATGAATCATCAAGTGAGTCATTAAGCAAGAAATGCTTCATTAACTCACTTGAATAATTCATCTAAGTGAGTCACAAATTCATTAAATGCTAATGCCACCTTACCCTCCATGTCATCATCCATCTAGAAACTTCCCGACAAATTACGAGAACGCTTCTCCTATCCGTGAAAACACGGAAAAACTTTAGACTGTATAAATCCAATAACCTGATACTAGAATCTGGCTTAAACCAAAGCCGACTAGTAAAAACTATCCGAACGTCGTACGTGCGTAAACACACGTATGCGTCCGAACCCTTGTCGTAAAACCATACGACCTCTATATCGTTTCTCCTGGAGTAGAGAAACTCTCTGTGTGGGACTCTAAAGACTCGACACTACGCTGGCAGTGGGTTTAACCATAGACCGCAAGCGGCACTAGATGTACGTAACGGTCCCCAGGTAGATGTCGATAAGAAGGCCGAAGAGGAAACCCATCCGAACTCCTACTGAGCCTGATGTGACAATCTCCGTACAGTTCGGTCTGTTCGTCTAAGACTATCTCATATCGAGCCTAGGGGGTGGCAAGCTGCAGTCCCCTAATAGCGGTATAAGTCGTGTTGGAGCGTAGCCTATTACACCTTGAGAAACTACTGGAACCTACCAGTAAATCTCGCTTGGTCTGACCAGGCACTTTGCGTAATGGCTCTCTGACACAGCGCGATATCAACTCCCAATACCGGGAGAGACGAATCCTTTCTAACCGCCACTGCCTCCAAGTGCTCGGGACTCCACACAACTGCTACCTGTTTGCACGAATCCCTTGAGCCGTGGTAGGGTAGCAATCTAAGAACAGTGGGACACACTCTAGGCGAAATAGCAGTGTCAAGTCTGCGGACTATGCTGTACTCATGTCACCTGGGAACTGTTAACTGACGACGGGTATAATACCATCCAACAGTTCCCCTGCGAGTCCTGTCCGGTGTACCCATAACCTAACGAGCACCTGTATACTATCTCCAGTACGACGTACTGATGGCTGTGGGACAAACCATCTCCCCAACTAGGATGAGAAGCGTACATACTAGTCTACTCTGGAGTATCGATGCCCAGTCTCGATAATCCTACGACTAGGGACAAGTATAAGATGTTGCCTATAGACTACTCAGCCCCCACTAGTGTGACTGCCATCACAATGCTGGTAATTAAGCAAAGATCCTTGGGTTCTACTAATATGTATAAGTGATACGTTACAAGAAACATATGCACATATTAAAGTAGACACAAACCAAGTAGCATACTATTATTTTTAGCCAGACTGTATATACAACTGTGAATATCCCAAGCTTCCATTAAGTAATATACATACAAGTATGATACAAAAATGGCCCCTAGGGCATATACACTAACAATCTCCCACTTGCACTAGGGCCATGAGCTGGCATATCGTAGACCTATCATCTCGAATAGCCTCTCGAACTGCGTCTGAGGAATGACCTTTGTGAATAGATCAGCAATGTTATTCTCTGTCTCTACTCTTTTCACCTCGATCTCCCGGTGATCTACGATCTCCCTGATCAGGTGGTACCGCCTTAAGATGTGTCTGGATTTCTGATGGGACCTGGGTTCCTTCGCTAAAGCTATAGCGTCGATGTTGTCACAATAAAGAGGTATTGGATCAACACTGGTAGGAACCACCTGAAGTTCTTTGAGGAACTTCTTCATCCAGACAGCTTCTTTTGCGGCATCGCAAGCAGCTATATACTCTACTTCCATTGTTGAGTCAGCAATGGTCTCCTGCTTGGAACTTTTCCAAATGACCGCCCCTCCATTGAGGGTAAAGACATAACCCGACATGGACTTGGAGTCATCCTTGTCACTCTGGAAGCCGGAGTCGGCAAAGGCCTCCATCTGGAGGTCTTTTCCGCCATACACCAAGAACATCTCCTTAGTCCTTCTCAGGTACTTGAGAATGTTCTTTACTGCTATCCAGTGATTCTCCCCTGGGTTTACCTGATACCGGCTTACAACGCTCAATGCGTATGCTACATCTGGTCCGGTACATAACATTGCATACATTATAGAGCCTACCACTGAAGCGTAGGGTATAATCAACATGCGATCCCTTTCCAAATCAGTCTTAGGAGACATCTCTTTGGAGAGGGTGATTCCGTAACAAGTCGGTAGGTTACCGCGCTTAGAATCTTCCATACTGAATCTTTTCAATATGGTGTCTATGTACCTGGACAGTGAAAGTCCCAACATCCTTTTAGATCTATCACGATAGATCTGGATCCCCAGAATGTAGGTGGCATCTCCCAGGTCTTTCATGGCGAATTTCTGTGACAAGAATCTTTTGACTGACTGTAACATAGGAATATCATTTCCTATTAGGAGAATGTCATCCACGTACAAGACGAGGAATACTACAGCTCTCCCTACAATGTTTCTGTATATGCATGGTTCATCTGGATTTTTGATAAAGTCAAATTCTTTGACAGCATCATCAAAACAGATGTTCCAACTCCGAGATGCTTGCTTTAGTCCATAAATGGACTTAAGTAACTTGCATACTTTACCGCTGCTCCCACTCTGAATGAATCCCTCTGGCTGATCCATATAGACGCTCTCTTCCAAATTTTCATTTAGAAAGGCCGTATTTACGTCCATCTGCCAGATCTCATAATCGTGGAAGGCAGCAATAGCAAGAAGGACCCGAATGGATTTGAGCATAGCCACTGGAGAAAAGGTTTCGTCATAGTCCAAACCAGGTCTTTGACGGAAACCCTTTGCAACAAGTCTAGCCTTATAGGTTTCAACCTGTCTATCTACACCAATCTTCTTTTTGAAGATCCATTTGTATCCTACGGGTTTTACCCCATCTGGAGCAATGTCCAAAGTCCATACTTTGTTAGTGTACATGGACTCCATTTCGGTCCGCATTGCATCCAGCCATTTTACCGAGTCACCGCTCTGAATGGCTTGCTGGAAGCTAGTAGGGTCATCATCATCAATGACGCAATCCTCTCTATCCCCATCTATGAGAAAACCGTAGTATCTCTCGGGCGGATGAGACGGCCTACTACTTCTGCGGATAGGCGCTGGTATGTCCCTTTCTTCTGAAACCTCTGGTTCTACCATACTTTCAGTTGTAGTTTGTGGTTCTGGAATTTCTTCCAGTTCTATTTCGCTCCCACTTGTTTCCTTTTCTAAAAACTGATGTTCTAGAAAATAGGCATTACGAGAAACAAAAACCTTTTGTCCCTCTGCGTAATAGAAATAATATCCTTTGGAATTCTTCGGATATCCCACAAACTTACACTGTACTGATCGTGCCTTGAGCTTGTCCACATGCTGCTTTTTAACAAAAGCTGGACATCCCCATATCTTCAGATGCTGAAGATGAGGTTTCTTTCCACTCCATATCTGATATGGCGTGGTAGGCACAGTCTTGGTAGGAACTCGGTGCTTTTTAACAAAAGCTGGACATCCCCATATCTTCAGATGCTGAAGATGGGGTTTCTTTCCACTCCATATCTGATATGGCGTGGTAGGCACAGTCTTGGTAGGAACTTGGTTTAAAAGATATGCAGCTGATTCTAGTGCATATCCCCAGAATGATCGTGGTAACTCAGCGTTACTCATCATGGAACGAACCATATCCAATAGGGTTCGATTCCTTCTTTCCGATACACCATTGTGTTGTGGTGTGTATGGAGGAGTAAGCTGAGAGAGAATTCCATTCTCTTTTAAGTAACCCAGGAACTCGGCACTTAAGTATTCACCACCTCGATCAGATCTTAGTGTTTTGATACTTTTGCCTGTTTGTTTTTCCAGTTCATTCTTGTATTCTTGGAATTTCTCAAAGGCCTCGGATTTATGCTTCATTAAGAAGACATATCCATACCTAGAGAAATCATCCGTAAAAGTAATGAAGTATGAATAACCACCTCGCGCATGTGTAGACATTGGACCGCACACGTCACTATATACGAGTCCCAAGAGCTCGCTTGCTCTTACTCCGTGTCCAGTAAACGGAGTCTTTGTCATCTTTCCTATGAGACAAGATTCACAAGTAGCATAAGATTTATATTCGAACGGATTCAAATATCCTTCTCTATGTAACTTAATCAACCTTCTCTCATTGATGTGACATAGTCTACAATGCCATAAGAAAGCCTTATTTAATTCCGGAGACTTTCTTTTAAGTTTGTTATGGACATTGAAAACCTGAGCTTGACTTAATACGTATATACCGTTATCTAATGTACCTGACCCTAATCAGAACTTGATTTAGGTGGATGTTAACTACATCGCTTACGAATGTAAAATCATATCCCTCTCTAGAAAGTGAGGACACTGATATGATATTGCAAGTCATACTAGGTACATACAGACAGTTACGTAGAATCAATATATGCCCACTTGTCAAACCTAGGCGATATTCTCCCACGAATTCAGCGTCCACGCTCATTCCGTTTGCAACTCTGAGAGACAAATCACCTACCTTCATAATTTTACGGTTTCTCAAAGCATGTAATGAATTACAGTTATGAGATCCTGCTCCGGTATCTAGTACCCAGGAAGTAGAGTTAATTGACATACAGTTCTCAATTACAAATACACTAGAGGTCGAAGCCACAACATGCTTCGTATTCTGGCTACTGGCTTCCAAAGCCCTGCAATCATTCTGCCAATGCCCAATCCCATAACAATAGGAACATCCCTCTTTTACTACATTCAGTCCCGAAACTTTTGCCCTTCTCTTTCCTTCTACTTCCCTGGTTTCCTTCAGGGTAGAAGGTAGAGACTGTAGAACCAAGTCAGTATCTGACCTGTTTCCCAACATGGTCTCCAGGTCCTTGAGCTCATCAATACAACTAGTCATTGTAAGGACGTTGTCCCCTACAGATGACCCGAAAGTCAACCTCGCTTGAATTAATTCATTCGAGGTCTCATATCTTGCGATATGAGATTGCTCTCCATATAAATCTTTGTTATGGAGAAAGATGGAAACTGAGTCCATCTTCTCGTGCTGCTTCTGGTATACACCATCAACTGAAGCTAACACGAGGCATTTGGCTTTCGCTTTATCCTTTTCCCTTGTCGGACGGATATTCATATCCGTGACATTGGAAACTGGACCTGGGACGGTGGGATCTTGAATTGTAATAGGGTAGTCCAGCTTGTCATAGGCAATGGACATCTGGACAGACCTTTGCCAGTCATATAAGTCAGATTCAGTCAATTTGTTATCTAGATGTAACCTAGTCGTGGTCACAAGGTCGCTGCAATTAAGAGAGAGAGAAGAAAACACTTTTAGCATGATGCTTTTGCATGTTTAGAGTGGTTTTTTAATTTATCTAAATAGGATGGCTCCCACTGTTTCTCGAATCCCTCCTCAAACCATAAAAGAAGAATTTGGCAGGACTATTCTCACCGTACAATTCTTGCTTAACCGTTCAGCCCGGTCAGTGTCGATACTTCGAGGGAGGTTTTCCAACGCTTTCGTGAAGTTCCTTAATTAAATAACCTCTTTTCTCTGGGGGCGTAGCCCCGCTGACACCTTTCTCGGCACCTACTGGGTTTATAGCATTGATCGTTAAGTGACGAATGTCCTGATAAGTAGTATATACTCACAGTAGGATCGGGATCCAAAATATCATCGTATGATAATGTTGAAGGAATCCTACCAATATTCATCAACTCCAAAATGGTATGCTCTCTCTGCAAATTTCAGTTTCTCTAGAAATTCCCGATATAAATTTTTGCCCCATGCTCTTATGACCTTGGCTTTGGTCAAAATGTCATAAGTCACATGTCAAGTTTTACCCGTCATTATCCAGGTTAATTTGAACCCATCCGTACATACCCCTGACTTTGGTCAAATGACAAAACGACTGTCCCAAACTAACTCATCTAACTATGCAACAAATGAATACCCAGCAGCTACCAAACACTATGCCTTGACTTTGGCCAAAATACATAGCTTGAATACTACTGAATATCCAAATGAAATGACGGAGGGCTACGAATGGTTTTGACAAAAACCGTGAATGTAGTGAACTTGATATAATCGAAGGAACCTGATAGCTTTTTAAAAGGAGTGGTTAAAGCTCCGCAATTAAAAATTCTGCTCTTTTAAAATAACCGAGTGGTTTCTTTTAAATTTGTTCCAACGATTGAACTTTGGTTTATTTTCTTTGCATTATAAAAATGTGTCCCATCATTTATCCTATCATTGCAGAAAACAAAGAAAATACCACGTCCTCTTATGCCATCTGCATTCGCCACTAGGTCCCGTCATCACCCGTTAGGTTACTTAACTAACGACAGAGCGGGGGCTGGGCTAGCGCGGGTGTAAAACATAAGTGACGTCTAATAGCTATCATATATAGATATTGTACATTCGTCAGATGCAATAATAAGCATTCCAGATCACAGATGTACTTTATTGGATATACTAGAAATCCGCATTTGCTTTGTGCCTGCAATAAAAGACGGATTACACAGTTGTGATGAATAGCCATTACCCCAACCCTAGACCCTTATGGGTACAGCAAACTACCCGCCAAGTACCCGAAGTGAAGCCGTCTCCCTCAACAACGTGAGTAGGCCACTAAACACTTCAACGTACCCGGTAGTTTGTGTACCCCGCCTTGGGTCTATCCTAGGAGCAAAAACAGTAAAATGAAATAATACAACGGTGGCTACAACCACAACCTAGATGCGCCCCGCAAAAGAATATTACATCATATTACATTTACATCGAATGAATGAAAATTAAACCCATCTCCATCGAATGAATGAATATTAAACCCATCTCAAACCCCGGCTAATCATCACAACACTCCAATCAAGTCCATATACACAAATACTAAACATTACAGAAATGTGCAACCCCCTGCCAACCGACATACTAGCAGTTAGGGGAGTTTTACGAACACATTAAACATTACAGATAAAAACCCAATTAGCAAATAACTTAGAACATCGATCAACAACCTCTTTCGTGTCTACCCCAAAAGCAAACCAGCACTGAAGTAACCTGTGCAGAAACAGAATATACAGGAAAACAGAACACCAAAATATATGAATTACTGCGCAAATACGAGTCAACTTGGAGTTGACTCCGCCGCGGATCAGCGGCCAAAAGCACCATCTTGCCGCGGATCCGCGGCCATCTAGCCGAGTTAAGAGCTCGTATTCTCCCAGTTTTCTTATATTTCCCTGCTGTGAATTTTAAGGCATATCAAATATTTTTTTCGACACGTTTAAAATTTACAGAAATTGTTAGGGTTCCGGGGTTTCGTTTTCGTGTTTTCCGTCGATCGAACTTCGAATTAGTTGCTAACAAGCTAGTAATGGTTTAGTTGGCTCTGACACCACTGTAAGTCCATGTCACGCACCCCACGAACTTGCGGGGAGGCGAAATATATGAAAAACGATTATCAAAGCTTTGTAACACGGACTTGAGCGCATGAATCGTATCTAAACTGTTACTAGCAAACTACGAGAGGTTTAACTACTAGGATTCGAAGTTATACCTCATGTTACTTGTCCTTCGGGTCTTCATCGCTGTCCTCCACTCCTCGTAGGCTCCTTGGAACATCGGCACCTCAACGGCCTCCTCGAGTCAAAGACGATCCACCCGAGAGCTCCTACGCCAAGCTTGATCTCTAACTTGAGATAACTAGCTTGCTCAAAGTGCTAATCTAAGCTACCTAGGGGATATAGAGTGAGATTATGGATGTATTAGTCTATCTAATCCTTGATCTCAACATATGAGAGGGGAGGATTAGGGTTTCAAGAGAGAGCTTGAGGAGAGAGAAGGTGAGCATAAGTTATGAATGAAAAAGCTTCTCACTTCTAATATATTATGAAGCATAAGAAAATCAAAAAGAATAAATCAAAATGCATTATCATCATGCTTCATTAAATATATGCAATGAATCATCAAGTGAGTCATTAAGCAAGAAATGCTTCATTAACTCACTTGAATGATTCATCTAAGTGAGTCACAAATTCATTAAATGCTAATGCCACCTTACCCTCCATGTCATCATCCATCTAGAAACTTCCCGACAAATTACGAGAACGTTTCTCCTATCCGTGAAAACACGGAAAAACTTTAGACTGTATAAATCCAATAACCTGATACTAGAATCTGGCTTAAACCAAAGCCGACTAGTAAAAACTGTCCGAACGTCGTACGTGCGTAAACACACGTAAGCGTCCGAACCCTTGTCATAAAACCATACGACCTCTATTTCGTTTCTCCTGGAGCAGGGAAACTCTCTGTGTGGGACTCTAAAGACTCGACACTACGCTAGCAGTGGGTTTAACCACAGGCCGCAAGCGGCACTAGCTGTACGTAACGGTCCCCAGGTAGATGTCGATAAGAAGGCCGATGAGGAAACCCATCCGAACTCCTACTGAGCCAGATGTGACAATCTCCGTACAGTCCGGTCTATTCGTCTAAGACTATCGCATATCGAGCCTAGGGGGCGGCAAGCGTCAGTCCCCTAATAGCGGTATAAGTCGTGTAAGAGCGTAGCCTATTACACCCTGAGAAACTACTGGAACCTACCAGTAAATCTCACTTTCCCTGGCCAGGGACTTTGCGTAATGGCTCTCTGACACAGCGCGATATCAATTCCCAATACCGGGAGAGACGAATCCTTTCTAACCGCCACTGCCTCCAAGTGCTCGGGACTGCACCCAACTGCTACCTGTTTGCACGACTCCTTTGAGCCGTGGTAGGGTAGCAGTCTAAAAATAGTGGGACACACTCGAGGCGAAGTAGCAGTGTCAAGTCTGCGGACTATGCTGTACTCATGTCACCTGGGAACTGTTAACTGACGACGGGTATAATACCATTCAACAGTTCCCCTGCGAGTCCTGTCCGGTGTACCCGTAACCTAACGAGCACCTATATACTATCTCCAGCACGACTTACTGATGGCTGTGGGACAGACCATCTCCCCAACTGGGATAAGAAGCGTACACACTAGTCTACTCTGGAGTATCGATGCCCAGTCTCGATAATCCTACGACTAAGGACAAGTATAGGATGTTGCTTATAGACTACTCAGCCCCTACTAGTGTGACTGCCATCACAACGCTGGTAATCAATCAAAGATCCTATGGGCTCTACTAATATGTATAAGTGATACGTTACAAGAAAGATATGCACATATTAAAGTAGACACAAACCAAGTAGCATACTACTATTTTTAGCAAGAATGTATATACAACTGTGAATATCCCAAGCTTCCATTAAGTAATATACATACAAGTATGATACAATAATGCCCCCTAAGGCATATACATTAACAGTATGATTATTGCACATACTGCTTATCGCATATAGATATCATCTGCTGGCATATGATAGAGTAGCGCAGCACGTGCATGCTCGCGATCACCTTTATATGTTATCTTCTATTCACGAGTTGGCAACTCACCACCGTTGTGCCACAGTGTTTGCAGGTTGCCCCTCAGAGTAGTCGCGTCAGGCTTCCTTTTGAATCTTTTTGGCTACAGATACCACTACAGTTGGTGCGTGAGCTGTTTGCTGTTAGGTGGGTTGTGGTATCTGGTTATTTACATTGTACACACTTTTGTATCTAGTACTCTCCATCTACATTTATGTACTTACTTAGAGACAGTGTGAGGACGATGATGTATATTATTTGTATTCTGGCGTCGAGCTCGTGTGAGCCGTCTTTACTTATGCAGTTATCATTCTATGATGTTTTTCACTTATTGCTCATATCTTTGCTTCGGCGTCGTATATTACTCTTGTGGTGTTTGTTTCCGCCGTTGGGCGTGATTGCTCCCCTTGGGATGCCTTATTTCATAGTATATCATTTTTTACTCATATCTTGTCTTGTACCCGATTTCGGGGTTAGTTTTACAAAGGAAAATCTGCCAAAATTTTTAAGATAATAACTTAAACTTTAAAGATTGTTATTAAACTACTTATGGTTTCCAAATGTTTTAAACAAATGTTTTCAACACTCACTACTTTTAATGGTTTGATTTCTGGGTTTCGGCTTACTTAGTCGCGTCACGCCTGTCGACGTTACGTGGTTAACTTTCGGTCACGAGTCGAACTTCGGGTCGTGACAAAGTTAGTATCAGAGCGTAGGTTTTACCTTTCGGAGTGTAGGATGACCCTGGTATAATGGAGTAGGTAACTGAAGCAGAGTAGCGTAGCGTGTGTATGTTCCGCTGCATACTCACGACACGGTACTTCGCCTAAGTGACCTTATGACTTATTGATTTAATTTACTTCATGAGTATATGCATTCTTGCGATTCGATTTCCGTATCCTTATCGAATCCTATTTTCTTTTCAGCCATTATGCCGCCAAAGACTACGAGGGCGCAGAGAGCGGCCGCGAGGGCCGAGATTCGAGTTGACTCGTCCGAGACGAGGACTGATCCGGGTAGTACACCGGTTGTACCTGAGTAGGATGTTCCTCCTACGACAGATCAGATCGCCATGTTAGGGGATGGTATGTAGGAGATGCGCCAGACGGTGGGATCCAGTATGCAGGAGATGCGCCAGATGATGGGGTCGCTTGTTGAGACGTTTCGAGCGAAGTGACCAGAGGTAGTTCCACCCATTGCAGGGACCGCGATGGTACCTATGTTGCAGGCAGTTTCCCCTGCAGCTACAGTGGTCATCTTAGTATCGCTATCATTGTTTATGAGGTTGAAGCCTCCGGTCTTCACAGGCACCGATGCAGCCGAGGACCCACAGTCTTTCATTGATAGGATGGCTCGGATATGTCGTTCACTTAGATGCGCAGATGCGAGATGGGTAGAGTTCGCGAGCTTCCTGGAAGGTCTTGCGCAGAAATGGTGTGAATCGGTCGAGAAGGGTAGAGCAGCAGGTCTTCCTCCTATGACCTGGACAGAGTTCGTGAACATATTCCTTGCCCGCTTTCTTCCACTGAGTGTCAGAGATGCTAGAGCACGCAGGTTCGAGTCCTTACGCCAGACTCCGAAGATGACAGTGGAAGAGTATGATATGCTGTTCACAGAGCTATCAGCTTATGCCCCATACCTAGTGGCTACTGAGGAGATGAGAGTCAAGAGATTTGTTCGAGGCTTGCTTACACCACTGTTCCTTTCAATCAGCGCCCAGCATTGCGAGACTTATGCAGCAGCTGTAGATGCAGCCTTATTAGTCGAGGAGCGCCTTGCTGAGGCTTCGATAGTTCCAGGGCCGAAGAGAGTTCATACCGGTATATCAGCACGTAGACAGACATTTAGATGCCGCGACAGGTTTCGTTCAGGTACGAGGAGTAGCAAAGATTCGGGACGAGGCCAGATGTTTAGTTCGTATCCACGGGAGAGTCAGCAGCCATCACAGGGGTGCTTTAGGTGCGGCAGTCTACTTCACCTCGTTAGGGATTGTCCCGAGATACACCAGAGGGAAGCAGCAGTACCGCATGTCACCTTATCACCTTCACCACCCCAGAGGGCGATGCCTATTGTACCTATTGTTGCTCCGCGTAAGACTCATCCACAGAGAGTTCGTGGTCGCGGAGGATTTGCTCATAGAGGACGAGATGACCGAGGCAGAGGACAGCCAGCTGCCGGCATGGGACAGTCAGTCGCTGGTGGAGGACAGGCACGGGTTTTTGCTTTGATGCATCAGGACGCGCAGGTGTCTAATGCGGTGGTCTCAGGTATCCTTCCAGTATGTTCTGTTGATGCACACGTGTTGTTCGATCCCGGATCCACGCACTCGTACGGATCCACACACATTGTGTAACACCTTAGAATGTGTCTTGTAGCTAATTATATTTTAATATATTGTTTTTAATAAAAAGTTTACCAAATTAAGTTTTAAATATTTTATCCTATTTAATGTGTATTTTATTAGAATTTTGTTAGACACACACACACTTGTGCATGATAACTAGGGTTGTTTTTGGAGTTAAGCCATGTTTAGCAATATGGTTAACTAACCATTTTCTCTTAATTTAGATTTTTAGTTTTGTTTAAGTGCATGGTTGCTATTAGGAAATGATTTGGAAAAAGGGGTTTCTATTTCTTTTCTTGATGGTTGACTTTGTGTGAGGGTGGGGGCATGGGAGGTATGGTGTGAGCCATGCCTCATCATGAGGGAAGTGTGAGAGAGGGGGGTCTAGGCCTTGTTCCCTCATTCCTCCTCTCATTTTGTTTCCTTTTTCTCATTCCCTCACTCACACACACACACACACACTCACCTGAGAGAGAGAGAGAGAGAGCTCCAGCAGCAGCTAGCATCACCAACACCATCAGCATCATTTGCAGCAGCAGCAAGAGGATCAGTAGCAGGAGCAGCAACAACACATCAACAACAACACAACAACAACATCAGCTACGACAACATCATCATCACCATCTTTAGCAACAGCAACAGCAGCAGCAAGAAGCAACAGCAGAAGCAGCAGAGGCAGCAGCAGCAACAGCAAGCACCAAGTGCAGCCCCTCCCCTTCACTTCTTCACCTCCCTGCAGCTCCCTAGGGTCAAGTATGAGGTATACTTCCTAACTTGTTTCCCTAGTTCGCTTGGTTTGCTTGGTTGTGCATTGATTGATTCGATTAGTGCTAAATTAGCTAATTTGTGCTAAATTATGGTGTTTGAGTGGAATGGTGGTAATTTGTGAATTGTGTTAGCTACCTTAGGTTAATTGTGTGTTAGTAAGGCCACTTCTTCTGAGAAATCCCCAGATTTCACTAAAATACCATAGGTTTCCAAATTGTGCAAATTGTCGTTTTTAAGTGATATACTGGGCATTTGTGATCTGCTGGTGACCCGATGCCTATAGAATAAAATTGGGGAAACTGGAGCATGCTTGCTAGGTATAGATAACACCACCAGAAGTCGAACCCACCCCTCCAGAATCTGGCCGCCAATTTCTCCAGATTGGCCGCAATTTGCGGCCAAGTTGGGGAGTTGGGTGTTGGTCTTCTGGCTGGGGGTCCCTGCTATGTTGTTTAGGTCTTTGGCATCTCTAGTTTTGTAATATTATACCTGTAGGAAAATCTGGGACTATATATCATTTTTGTGTTTCGTTGTGTTTGCGCGATACGCGCGATACGTGAGTGTGTTCTGTGATCCAGCGTATCGCCGCGTGTCGCGATGGTTTTTAGACGCGTACACACACGATTCAGCGTATCGTGCACACGCGCGTTTAGTTCGCGACGCGAGTTTCTCGTTTCGATTAGATATTGCGTTTCGCGAGATATCTTGGCTTATATGTGATTTTCATGTTATATTTACAGGTTTGCAGGCAGGAGCTACGGACACAGCTACAGGGGGAGCAGGTGATAGGATTCACCCAGCGTGGAGTTTAGGTGAGTAGATATAACATCTACAGGGGAATCGCCCGCATGGCGTTATGCGTCTGGGCTAGGATTCAATTTCCTGTCGCACATTCTACGTCATTGTAGAATTGCGCATTTACTGCATTTCCTAGATATAGTTATACTGTGACTAGCAGCCGTAGGACACTGCACACATTATTGACGGTTCATGTTGCACGAGCACGGATTGCATGCTACACACACCGTCAATAATTGCCATGTCACACACTACCCCTTATAGCTACCATTGCTTGACCCACTTGACATCTAGTTTATCGGTATACCTATAGTGTATCATACCTTTAGTGATAGGTATATTTTCACTTGTGATACAGCTACAGGTATACCTCCTACATAGTTTACCTATACCGGGAGGGATTTCCTACATATGTTACTTATACCCAGGGGGGTATACGACATCAGTTCCTATAGGTAGATACCTATACTTTGCTACACCTGTATGTTAGATACATATTCAGTTGTTGTCGCATATTCACATTTACTGATGTTACTTAGCTGTACCTTATCATGATTTCGCATACATCTGGTTCAGCTATATACTTGTGTTTACCTGCTCGCATTCAGATATATCTCATATATTTATTCTTGGATTGCGCATTATTTATCTGGATTTTATATGATGTTTTCGGGATTTGGGAACCGCAGGAGTTCATGAAATTATGCATACATGAACAACCCGATTTCCTTGATATGATATTTCGAGCGTCCCCCATGAGTTTTATCGGTGCTGATTACCTACTCCATACGAGGTGTGGTTGCCGTATGAGAGTACATGGCGGGGCCCGGTATGGTTCCCCTCGGCAAGAAGATCGATGGGTTTGCCGATTGAGCCTGGAGGCGGGTGAGTACCTACCGGTGATTGTTTGGACCTGGCAGTTGTCTGGAGGCTACTGGCCAGAGTAGAGAGATGGTTGCGGGATGACCTGTACTGTCGAGGCCGAGACCGACACTGCAGACGGACCCCGTGGGCTGATCCGGACTGACGGAGCCCCATATATGAGGATTTCTGTGTCGATGCTTGGCACACGGTTTCATGATATTCTTTAAACCCCCTTTTGTATATATAACAGGGGATTTAGCCGTTGTTATATATACCCTTACACCAATATTAGTGGTATGGGACGCTAATATATGTGTATTACCCCCATCATATTTATTTCTGTACATATATATATATATATATATAAATATCTTTAGGATGTTAGATTCATATTGAGATTGGACTTGGGATACTAGGATACTCATTGGGACTTGGACATTGGATATACCTATGTGATTGGTGATTTGTACATTCGGGATATAGGGGATTACTCGATACTGTACATTGAGGAGATGTGAGACTTATTTGATGTGAGTGCCCAATGTGGGGGCCTAGTTTGAGGATTTGGGATTGGGATATCTTGATGGATTGTGATCCTACCACGACGTTAGGTTTCCGTGGAAAATGACATATTCCACCCTATACCTCACCATTACCTATCTTATGCACAGATTCATACATTGGTAGTACTTGTAGTGTACCCTTATGATAGTTGCATAATTGCTTTCTCACATCTCTACTGCATACTATTGTCATGTTACTATCGCTTCACTTATTGATTGTACCTGCTAGTGTACTCTCTTTATTCCAGCATTTCATGACATATTATTACTACTGTAATCGCATATCTTAGATTCATGCTGTACGTGCATTCCTGCGATTACCTGCATATGTTTTATACTATTCACGAGTTGGCAACTCACCCCCGTTGTGCCACAGGTGTTTCAAGTTTTTCCCCAGAGTAGTCGAGGCAGGCTATTCCTTTATTCAGCTATCCAGCTACCACCTTTTGCTACAGATACCGCATCAGCTCACAGTACTATTTTGCTAGGTGGGTTAGATGGTTATCTGTATTACTTATTGTATATTCGTTGTATTTGTACTCTCCATCAGCTATTGTATTATTGACATAGAGACTTGGTGAGGACGTAGTGTGTATTATTGTGGATTTGATGTCTTTTATATACCTCTTTCTCTCTACTGTCTTTATTTCTTCGCTACGACGTCGTATATTTGCATTGTATCCATTTTTTTGCTGGATTTTACAAAAAGGGGTGTTGCTAAAATTTTAAAGAAAGAAAGTGAGACTTTTAAAGAATTTGGGTTGCGATTTCAATTGTTTTTAAACTTATATTATCTTTTCCGTATTTTTCTTGGTTTAGATTTCTGGGTTTGGCTTTCTTTTACTACGTTGCGTCTTTAGGCGTTGCGGAGTATTAGGGCCGTCACGGGCCAATTTCGGGTCGTGACAAAGTTGGTATCAGAGCATTAGGTTTTACCTTTCGGAGTGTAGGATGACCTTAGTATGATGGAGTAGGTAGCTTAAGCGGAGTAACGTAGTGTGTGTATGTCTGCAGCATATCCACAGCGCGGTACTTTGCATTAAGTGACCTAAGTACAATTTGCTTGACATTCCTTCCTTGATGATTCATATCTTTGAGATTCGGTTTCCTCATTCTTATCGAATCTCATCTTATATCTATTTATAGCCTTGCCGCCGATGACTATGGGGACTCAGAGCGATGCAGCGAGGGCCGAGGTCAGGGTTAGCTCGGGTGAGACGAGTACTGACCAGGATGGCACTATAGTTGCACAGGTGCAGACGGATCAGCCTACGATCTATACTATGGATAGACTTTTGGTAGAGATGCAGGAGTTCCGCCAGTCGATGAGTTCTTTAGTTGACGTCGTTCGGGAGCTACGACAGGAGGTTGTCACCCCTGTTACTCAGCTGTCCCTTACGATCAGTATGCAGCAGTCCGTCACCTACATAGCACCAGTAGTTACAGCCCCAGTTGACGAGGCGCATATCCCAGAGGCTCAGAGAGTTCCAGGACAGTGGAGGACTCGTACCAGCGTACCAGCCCAGAGACAGAGGTTTGGTCGCCAAGACAGATTTCGTGGCCACTACGGGAGTAGAAGAGGCTTGGGACGAGGACAGTCGTTCAGCTCTCATCCCCAGGATGGTCAGCAGTCAGCACGTGGATGTTTTCGATGCGGGAGCCTTCAGCACTTCGTCAGGGATTGTTCCTTAGCACCTCGTCATGATCGTTTCCAGAGAGGCCGTGGACGTGGAAGATTCGCTCAGAGGGCTCAGTCTACCAGGGGAGTGCATCCAGCTGCGAGTAGAGGGCAGACACAGGAGTTTGCTTCTACTCATCGGGACGCGCAGACGTCCAATGTGGAGTTTTCAGGTACCCTTGAGTTATATTTTCTCTTGGTGTATTTGTTTGTTTCTTGTTTGTACCGTGGTTGGGTAGATTAGTAGTAGTTGTTTTAACTTCTGACAGCGATCCTTTTGTTGTGCGACGCGTATTTCAGTTGTGTGCCAATCAGATAGGAGATAGAGATTCGTCCGTCGTTTGGATCCTTCTAGGGATGTTGGATTTGACGTTCTCCTGGGCACGGACTGGTTAACTACGTGTTAGGCGTCTGTGGACTACCGTGTGGAAACAAGTTAGGTTTTGTTTTCCCGGGCAAGTCAGTTCTTGTTGTGCAGGTGGATAGTTGTGTCGCCTCTCACAGCTTGAATTCAGCCTTTTTCGCTAGTCGGCTACTGAGGAGATGTCGTGGATTCTTGGCGTTCATTCGTGGTACCGGAGCCGCCGTGGGGTTGTTGAACCGGGCTCTTTTCATGCGAGAGTTTCTCCGACGTTGTTCCAGATGAGCCGGCGAAGCTGCGGGAGCTTAAGGATCAGCTGCAGAGTTTTGGTTTGGGGAGTTTTGTGTGTCTGAGTGTTTCGCTTTTGGGAGCTCCTATTTCTGTTCGTCGAGGAGGAAGACGGCAGTTTAGGGTTGTGTATCGACGGATCGTCAATTGAACCGGCTTACGGTGCGTATAGGTATCCTTCACCTCGCCGTGACGATTTCTTCGATCAGCTCCAGAGAGCGAGACATTTTCTAAGTGTGTTTATGATCAGGTCATCATTATTGCGGATTCGGAGTGACGGCATTCCGAAGACTGCCTTGTGCGTGCTACGGGCTTTGTGTGCTCTTGTGAGTCGTTGGATTCACTGTCTCCCTAGCAGCACTCGTAGATATGATGAGCCAGATTTCTGTAGGCCGTTCCTCGACCAGTTTCTGTTGTGTTATTTACGACACTCTGGTCTACTTAATGTGCCTTGAGGGACAGGAGTAGCACTTGAGAATTTGTTATGCAGATGCTGGGAGAGCACCAGCAGTTGCTAATTCTCGGAGTGTTTTCTTCAGGCTTGTTTGTGTTGACTCCTAGGTCTTGTAGTCGCGGGAGACGGTTCCGTATGGTTCCGAGGGAGATCGTGGCCGTACAGCTTAGGCCCAGACTTGTGTGCAGGACGGAGATCCACGGATTGTTGGGCTTAGCAGGGTTTTTACCGCCGTTTCATGCAGGATTGCTAGAGTAATGCTGCACCGTCGACTGAATTGACCACAAAGGAGGTTTCTTTTCTTTGAACTGAGGCACGTGTACTGAGTATTCAGCAGTTGAAGATCCAGTTAACAGCTGCATCAGTTCTTCCTTTGCTTTTGGTTCGGGCGACCTTGTTGTTTAACTGTAATGTTTCTTGAGTGGGCTCGAGGGTGTACTGAGGTGACACTATAGAGATATCACTTTTGCTTTCCCTACATTTGGAGGAAGTACGAGGAGGATATTCCACTCATGATCTGGAGATGACCGTGGTGGTTTTACGTTGGAAATTTGGAGACACTTCTTGTTTGAGAGTCGTGTCGGATTTTCCACGGACTACCAGAGCTTAATGTACATCTTCCTGCAGCGGATTTTGATTGTTGTGATGGTCTTCTGCAGATTTACAGTTCTTGTGTGATCGTTGAGTATAGCTTAGTTCGTCTCTACGGAGGGGACAGATTGCTCATGTCCGCGCCCGACCACTTTCCTTAAATTGTTTTCGCGAGACACTGCCCGCCGAAGCTCGTTCGTCAGCGATACTTGAGCATACCCGGCTGGGTAATGATTCGGAGACCTTGATTGTGACAATGATGTGCTAAGTTAGGGACACGTTTGTGTACTTGCCATTATCAGGTAGAGGCGTGTAATCCTAGAACATGCACATCTGTCAACTCCCTCTAAGCATTCAAGTTCCACCAGCTTTGGCGTGACTTGTGAGATAGTTATGAGTGGACAGGAATGTAAGGAGAAGTTTCAGGTTTCGTTTCAAGGTGTCAGTCTTGTTGTGTGCTTGGGTCGAGCATCTGAGGCCGGCTGGAGACTTGCAACCTTTTACCATTCCGAAGTAGGAATGGGAGCAGATCTCCACGAATTTCGTTATGGTTTCCACCTAATTTTGGTTAGGGTATGACTCCATTCGGATTCTTGTCATCCGGTTTTACTCGGTTTGCTCAGTTGTTTGTTTAAGTTGTGTGTTTGTTGTTTTGTTTGGTCGTCAGCAGCTTGGGATCGTCACTCGCCATCGTTAGGGTTCTCCTTCGATAGCTGTTATCAGGAGACGCTCTAATTGGCCACCCTTAGGCTTAGGGGTTAGGTCGTGTCGATCGCCAGCCTGTTGTTTTCTGACTCTGCGTAGGTAGGATTTTGGACCCCAGCTATGTCTAGAGAATTCGGAGATAGTCCAGTTGTGTTCAGGTCAGGATGAGAACTGTCCATTGCAAACAGATGTCTTATGCGACTGTGCTGGTCGCAGGCTTGAGTGCGCAGTGGCAAATCATGTATTCCTATGGACTTTCCGATGAAGGACGTGTTGGATGTTGGGAAGCTTATCCCAGGATTTAGGTCCTCCTGAGATCCTATAAGCGAGTTAGTTTCGTTGCCTTTAACTTGGCACTTCCGCCCAGATTATTGGATTTTCACCCCGTATTACTTGTGATGATACTTTACAATTACCTTCTTGACCTTTCTCACATGTTTTGGCATCAGACCATTTAGCTGGACGCGATCTTTCGTTCACCCGCAGCCACGTGTGTTAATGGCTCGACAGGTAGAGAGACGTCGGTCAAGGGTCTTGCCATCTGTGGAGGGTTTTCTTAGACATAGCCGTGTAGTGAGGTAGTCACTTGGGAGGCTGCGAGCGAGATTTGAGGATTTTAATCTTCTCTTTGAAGGTACACGTAAAGGTATTTTTTTTTTAAATTCGGGGACGAATTTCTTTTAAGGGGGGGAGACTGTAACACCTTAGAATGTGTTTTGTAGCTAATTATATTTTAATATATTGTTTTTAATAAAAGTTTACCAAATTAAGTTTAAAATATTTTATCCTATTTAATGTGTATTTTATTAGAATTTTGTTAGAAACACACACACTTGTGCATGATAACTAGGGTTGTTTTTGGAGTTAAGCCATGTTTAGCAATATGGTTAACTAACCATTTTCTCTTAATTTAGCTTTTTAGTTTTGTTTAAGTGCATGGTTTCTATTAGGAAATGATTTGGAAAAAGGGGTTTTTATTTCTTTTCTTGATGGTTGACTTTGTGTGAGGGTGGGGGCATGGGAGATATGGTGTGAGCCATGCCTCATCATGAGGGAAGTGAGAGAGAGGGGGGTTTAGGCCTTGTTCCCTCATTCCTCCTCTCATTTTGTTTCCTTTCTCTCATTCCCTCACTCACACACACACACACACACACTCACCTGAGAGAGAGAGAGAGAGAGCTCCAGCAGCAGCTAGCATCACCAACACCATCAACATCATTTGCAGCAGCAGCAAGAGGATCAGCAGCAGGAGCAGCAACAACACATCAACAACAACACAACAACAACATCAGCTACGACAACATCATCATCACCATCTTTAGCAACAGCAACAGCAACAGCAAGAAGCAACAGCAGAAGCAGCAGAGGCAGCAGCAGCAACAGCAAGCACCAAGTGCAGCCCATCCCCTTCACTTCTTCACCTCCCTGCAGCTCCCTAGGGTCAAGTATGAGGTATACTTCCTAACTTGTTTCCCTAGTTCGCTTGGTTTGCTTGGTTGTGCATCGATTGATTCGATTAGTGCTAAATTAGCTAATTTGTGCTAAATTATGGTGTTTGAGTGGAATGGTGGTAATTTGTGAATTGTGTTAGCTACCTTAGGTTAATTGAGTGTTAGTAAAGCCACTTCTTCTGAGAAATCCCCAGATTTCACTAAAATACCATAGGTTTCCAAATTGTGCAAATTGTCGTTTTTAAGTGATATACTGGACATTTGTGATCTGCTGGTGACCCGATGCCTACAGAATAAAATTGGGGAAACTGGAGCATGCTTTGTTAGGTCCACGTTACCTCTCCCGGTTCTTTCGGGGTTGCGGAAACGGTAAATCAAAATTTTTCTAAACTTTGTAACATGGACCGTAAAAGCCGGATCTTTGCTAAACTAAACTAGCAAACTTGCAAAGAAGAATTAACTACTCGGCAAAGTGGTTATACCTCAACTTGAACTCCTTCACTTCTTGTTGTTGTTCTTCTTTGATGTTCTTCTCTTCTTGTTGTTCTTCTCATTGCTTGCTCAAAGGTTGATCCGGACTTCGGTCACCTCCGCGGCCTCCTTGAGTCGAAGACGATCCATCCGAGAGATGTGCGCCGAGCTCCACCTCAAGCCGAGGTAACTAGGGCAAGGAGATTGCTAATCTAGAAGCCCTAGATTGTGTAGAGAGGATGTATGGATGTGTTTGTCAAGTAGAATCCTTTTTCTCTCAACACATGAGATCAAAGGAGAAAACAAGAAGAGGAAGAAGAAGGAGATTTTCTAGCAACCATGGAGCTTCTCCTTTCAAGAGAGAGAATGAGAATAAGCAAATGAAAAGCTTAACCAAGAGAAAAACTAACCATGGTTGCAATAATGCATAAACATCATCATTACAAATCCAATCAAGATAAAGGTGATGGCTACAAATGACATGACCATTATCATAACTAAATAAAAAGAAAACCAAAGAATACTTTAGATCTTCTAAGAAGGTCCAAGTCAACTTTGGTCAAAAGGTCAACAAAGTCAAGATGGTCAAATGGTCAATGTAATTAGCCATAACAAAATTATCAAGGAAAGGATTAGTAAATAATGTCCCCGGCTCATAATGGTTTTGACCAAACGAACTGTCGAAACCCTAATGAGTCGGCCTCAAAATGGTTTTGACCGAATCAACTGTCAAAACCCTAATGAGCCTGCCACATAGCGGTTTTGGCCGAACCACCTGCCAAAACCCTAATGAGGCACCTCCTCCTTCATCGCTCCAGAAAACTGTGCATACACACTTGCATCCGTATTCCGTAGAATGCGGATGCGCAGAAGACAAAACACATCCATCCGTGCAATACTAGGATCTGGCTTAAACCAAAGCCCACTAGTACTACCTGCCCGAACATCATACGCACACTAGTGTACGTAAGTGATCGCAGCCCTGCCGTAAAACCATACGGCCTCTACACGTTTCGCTCAGTGCAGGGAAACTCTCTGTGTGGGACTCTAAAGACTCGACACTACGCTGGCAGTGGGTTTAACCACAGACCGCAAGCGGCACTAGCTGTACGTAACGGTCCCCAGGTAGATGTCGATAAGAAGGCCGATGAGGTAAACCCATCCGAACTCCTACTGAGTCTGTATGTGACAATCTCCGTACAGTCCGGTCTGTTCGTCTGATACATCGCATGGCGGGCCTAGGGGCGGTAAACGTCAGTCCCCCAATAGCGGTACAAGTCGTGCCGGAGTGAAGCCCAAAACACCCTGAGATAACACTGGAACCTACCAGTATATCTCGCTTGCCCTGGCCAGGGACTACTCGTGTAATGGCTCTCCTAGACACAGCGCGATGTCAACCCCCAATACCGGGAGAGACGAATCCTGTCTAACCGTCACTGCCTCCAAGTGCTTCGGGACTGCTCCCAACTACTACCTGTTTGCACGACTCGGTAGAGCCGTGGTAGGGTAGTAATCAAAGAACAGTGGGAACACACTCGAGGCGAAGTGACAGTGTCAAGTCAGCGGACTAAGCTGTACTCATGTCACCTGGGAACTGATAACTGACGATAGGTATAATACCAACCATCAGTTCCCGACGAGTCCTGTCCAGTGTACTCGTAACCTAACGAGCACCCGCATACTATCTCAAGTACGACGTACCGACGGCTGTGGGACAGACCGTCTCCCGTGCTGGGATAAGAAGCGCATACGCTAGTCTACTCCGGAGTATCGATGCCCTATCTCGGTACTCCCACGACTAGGGACGTGTATAAGGATGTGCTTGTAGATTACCCAGCCCCCACGAGTGTGATCGCCATCACAACGCCGGTAATCAAGCAAAGATCCTAAGGGCTCTACTAATGCGTATAGGTGATATAATAAATAAACACACATGTACACATTAAAGCAGAGACAAACCAAGTAGCATACTACTATTTTGAGCAAGATTTTCTGTACAACTGTGAATATCCCAAGCTTCCATCAAGTAATATACATACTAGTATGATACAGTAATGGCCTCTAGGGCATATACACCAACAATCTCCCACTTGCACTATGGCCATGTACTGGCGTATCGAAGACCTATCATCTCGATCAGCCGCTCGAACTGAGTCTGGGGTAAAGCCTTTGTGAATGGGTCCGCAGTGTTGTCCTTTGTGTCCACTCTCCGCACCTCGATCTCCTGTCGATCAATGATCTCCCTGATCAGGTGATACCGCCTTAAGATGTGCCTGGATTTCTGATGGGACCTTGGTTCCTTCACTAAAGCTATAGCCTCATTGTTATCGCAATACAAAGGTATTGGGTCAACAATGGACGGAACCACCTGAAGTTCACTAATGAACTTCTTTATCCAGACCGCCTCTTTTGCGGCATCGCTTGCAGCAATGTATTCAGCCTCCATCGTCGAGTCTGCGACGGTATCCTGCTTGGAACTCCTCCAACATACCGCCCCTCCGTTGAGGGTAAACACAAAACCCGAGACAGACTTGCTGTCATCTTTGTCACTCTGGAAGCTTGAATCGGTAAAGGACTCGACCCGGAGGTCTCCATTACCGTAAACCAGGAACATCTCCTTAGTCCTTCTCAGGTACTTGAGAATGTTCTTCACTGCTGTCCAGTGGTCCTCCCCTGGGTCTGACTGATACCGGCTTACCGCGCTCAACGCGTAAGCTACATCTGGTCTTGTACATAGCATCGCATACATTATAGATCCTACCGCCGAAGCGTAGGGTATAGTGCTCATGCGAACCCTCTCCTCGTCAGTCTTAGGAGACATCTTCTTGGAGAGGGTAATTCCGTGCAATGCGGGTATGTTACCGCGCTTGGAACCCTCCATACTAAATCTCTTTAGTACGGTCTATATGTACCTGGACTGCGAAAGTCCCGATAGTCTCTTAGATCTATCTCTATAGATCTTGATCCCCAGAATGTACGAGGCATCACCCAGGTCCTTCATGGAGAACCTTTGTGACAAAAATAGCTTGACTGATTGTAGCATAGGAACATCATTTCCTATCAAAAGAATGTCGTCCACGTACAAGACTAGGAATATGACAGTTCGTCCTACAATCTTCTTATATACACAGGGTTCATCTTCGTTCTTGATGAAATCAAATTCCTTGATTGCCTCATCAAAACAGATGTTCCAGCTCCGCGATGCCTGCTTTAATCCATAAATGGATTTAAGCAACTTGCACACCCTTCCGCTGCTCCCACTGTCTACGAAACCTTCTGGTTGATCCATGTAAACGCACTCTTCCAAACAACCGTTTAGGAAAGCCGTCTTAACATCCATCTGCCAGATTTCATAGTCATGGAAGGCAGCAATGGCAAGTAGGATCCGAATGGATTTGAGCATAGCCACCGGAGAAAAAGTCTCGTCATAGTCCAAACCAGGTCTTTGACGAAAACCTTTTGCAACGAGTCTAGCTTTATAGGTTTCCACCTGCCCATCTACACCAAGTTTCCTTTTGTAGATCCATTTGCATCCAACGGGTTTTACCCCAGGTGGAGCAATATCCAAGGTCCACACTTTATTGGCGTACATGGACTCCATTTCAGATTGCATTGCTTCCTGCCATTTATCAGAGTCCCTACTGATAATGGCCTGCCTGAAACTGGTAGGGTCATCTTCTTCCAAGATGCAATCCTCTCGATCCCCGTCAATGAGAAAACCGTAGTATCTCTCGGGCGGATGAGAAATCCTACCAGATCTGCGGAGTGGCTGAGGTTCGTCTGGGTTTATTGAATCCTGAGGTTCTGTCAAATTCTCAGTTTCAGTTTGTGGTCGCTGAATTTCTTCCAATTCTACCGTGCTCCCACTAATTTCTTTTGCAAGAAACTCCGTTTCTAAGAAAACGGCATGCTGAGCAACAAACACCTTCTGTTCCTCGGTGTGGTAGAATAGATATCCATAACCATTCTTTGGATATCCCACAAACTTACATAAAACTGACCGTGCCTCTAGTTTATCCGGTTTATGCGTTTTGACATAAGCCGGACAACCCCATATCTTAGATCTTTTAAGATATGGCCTCTTTCCATTCCATATCTCGAACGGAGTCTTAGGCACTGATTTAGACGGAACATCATTCAATAGGTATGCTGCTGTCAATAGCGCATGTCCCCAAAATGAAAGAGGCAACTCTGCATTACTCATCATGGAGCGAACCATATCCAGTAGGGTACGATTCCTCCGCTCCGAAACACCGTTGTGCTGTGGTGTATAAGGAGGAGTAAGCTGAGAGAAAATACCATTCTCTTTTAAATAATCTAGGAATTCCGTGCTTAAGTACTCCCCTCCCCTGTCAGACCGGAGGATCTTGATACTTTTGCCTGTCTGGTTCTCTACTTCGTTTCTGAATTCCTTGAATTTCTCAAAAGCTTCAGATTTGTGTTTCATCAGATACACATATCCGAACCTAAAGAGATCGTCAGTGAATGTGATGAAGTACGAGAACCCACCCCTTGCATGTATAGACATCGGACCGCATACATCACTATGTACGAGTCCCAAGAGCTCGGTTGCTCTTTCTCCATGTCCGGTGAACGGAGATTTGGTCATCTTCCCTTTGAGACAAGACTGACAAGTTCCATAAGATGAAAACTCGAACGCATTCAAGAGTCCATCTTTATGCAACTTACTCAGTCTTTTCTCTCCGATATGACCAAGTCTACAATGCCACAAGTAGGATTCATTCGTATCCGAATTCTTCCTCTTGCGTGTGTTTTGTATATTGAGAACTGTATTCTGATTTAGAACGTAGATACCATTAAACAGTCTACCCTCTGCAACCAGTACCTCATCAAGGTAAATGTTCATGATATTCTTTTCAAGAACAAACTTATATCTATCTTTATCGAGTAAAGAAACTGATATGATGTTGCAAACCATGGAGGGTACATAGTAGCAATTGTTCAAAATCATTGTCTTGCCATTTGGCAATACTAGATGATATTCACCGACGGCTGCCGCATTAACTTGTGCTCCGTTCGCTACTCTGAGCGACATATCACCCGGTGCAACTTTCCTACTTTTTCTCAGTCCCTGCAATAAATTACAGATATGAGATCCTGATCCGGTATCAAGTACCCAGGAGGTAGGGCTGACCGTAAAACAGTTCTCAATTACAAGAACACCTGAAGTAGATGCAAAACCATGCTTCTTCTTCAACTGGGTATCCTGGAAATCCATACTTTCCTCTTTCCCATTCTCATACTCATGACTGTTGTCACAAGTTAGAGCTGAACCAACTTTCCCCAGTCCCGAATAAGAATTCGGTTCGGTCAAGCGATACATTTTATTATCTTGATTAGGGCATGAAAAGGTTGCTGCCTGGAGAGAGAGAAAAGAAACACTCAGCGTATGCTCTTGCAAGATTAGATTGGTTTATTAATTTATCTAACCAGGGTGTCTCCCACTGTTTCCTCAAATTCTTCTTAAAACCTTTTAAAAGAAGAACTAGCCGGGTTTTAATTCACGTCACAATACTTGCTTAACTTTTCAGCCAGGCTTGTGTCGGTACTTCGAGGGAGGTTTTCCAACGCTTTCGCGAAGTTCCTTAATTAAAGAACCTCTTTTCCCTGGGGGCGTAACCCCGCTAACACCTTTCTAGACACCTACTAGGTTTATAGCATTGATCGTTAAGTGAAATAATCTCCCGAGAGTAAACCAACTCATCAGTGGGATCGGGATCCAACTGTCATTGTATGATAACCTAGATGGAATCCACTCTAGTCACCACACTCCAGAAGGTATGCTAAATCTGCAAGTTTCAGTTCTTTTGAAACTCCCGATGTGGTTTTTGCCCCTAACTGTTCATGACCTTGACTAGGTCAACAAGCCACAAACTGTTAGACAAGTTCTACCCTTCATAATCCTGATTGCATTAGACCCACCCGTACGTGCCCTTGACTAGGTCAACAAGGCCGCACGACTGTCCTAACCAATCACTTTTGCAATCCACAGAAAAATATTATTTAGCTACCGTTCACTACGCCTTGACTAGGTCAACAAACGCAGCACGAATACTAACTAACATTAATCCGAAATGACGGAGGGCTACGGCTGGGTTTTTGGCGAAAAACCCGTTAACGTATTGAACTTGATATCGTTGAAGGAACATGATTGCACCCTTTTTGAAAATATAGTGGCGAAAACTTTTTGCTAAAGAGGTCACTCCCTGTGAAGGGATCTCGGCTCTTTCCTCGTCGAATGAGGTGCAGGATATTCCAAATGAATACCTCGATGCAAAGAAAGAATAATCGACTATAGTGAAGTTATTACCCTGACGCAAACTTTTGTCCAATGGGTCACTCCCGGTGAAGGGATCTCGGCCCTTGCCTCGTCGACTGAGGTGCTGGGCATTCATAACCGAATACCGCGATGCAAAACAAAAATGAACGTCCTTGCAATAACAGCTTTTTGAAAAATTGTTCCAACAACGTCTTTTAGGTTTATTTTCTTGCATTAGTTCTTTTAATGCGTGATATTCTTGCATTAGTACTTTTAATGCGTCCCATCATTTAATCCTACCATTGCAGAAAACAACCAAAATATGACGTACGCTTATGCCATTCGCATTCGCCACGGGGCCCCGTCATCACCCGTTAGGTTACTTAACTAACGACAGAGCGGGGGCTGGGCTAGCGCGGCTGTAAAACATAAGCAACGCCTAAATAGAAAGCAATGATAGACATTACAGATCACAGATGAATACATTGGATATACTAGCAATCCGCAATTCTTTCGAGCCTGGAACGAAAAGTGGATAACACGGTCGCGGTGAATAGCCAAATACCCCACCCAAGACCCCTACGAGTGCGGCAAACTACCCGCCAAGTACCCGAAGCGAAGCAACCTCCCTCAATGCCATGAGTAGGCCACTCGGCACTTCGAGCTACCCGGTAGTTTGTGCACCCCCTCCATGGGTCTATCATAGGAGCAAAAACAGTAAAAAGAATTATACAATGACGGCTACAACCCCGACCCGGTTGTGCGGCCAAACAAATAATAATTATTACATCAATTTACATTTACAATGAATGAAAGAAAAACAAAAGCTCATCTCACATCCACCCCGGCTATTCACCCGCGACAGTCCAACACATTCATATACACAAACCAATAACAATCACAGATCATGTATAACCCCGACCAATCGTCTTATAGCGATTAGCCGACGTTCAATACATGCAAACATCACAGATATAACCTTTATAGTCAAAGTATATTGAAGTTCGGAAAAAAACGGAATTATAGGCCCCCAAAAACAAATTTCTATTCTGGAAAATCTGGGCACATATAATATATCTGAAAAATCCTAAAACCATGTAAGAAACACACTGCACCAAAATCGATGCAGTAACTCACCAACTTGGCCGCGGTTCCGCGGCAGGAGCTTGCTCCTGCCGCGGAAGCGCGGCGCTTTGGTTGAGTCGCTGCATCGTTTTTGGTGGTTTTCTTCTAAAAACCCTGAGATGATTTTTGGGCTATAACAAATTTTGTTTTGACCAGAAAAAGTTTTAACAGAAACTCAGATTTTTACAACTTGGTTTTTTTTTCGATTTTTCCGTTTCGAATTTCGATACACTTTACTACCAAGCTAGTTTATGTTTAGTTAGGCTCTGATAACACTGTTAGGTCCACGTTACCTCTCCCGGTTCTTTCGGGGTTGCGAAAACGGTAAATCAAAATTTTTCTAAACTTTGTAACATGGACCGTAAAAGCCGGATCTTTGCTAAACTAAACTAGCAAACTTGCAAAGAAGAATTAACTACTCGGCAAAGTGGTTATACCTCAACTTGAACTCCTTCACTTCTTGTTGTTGTTCTTCTTTGATGTTCTTCTCTTCTTGTTGTTCTTCTCATTGCTTGCTCAAAGGTTGATCCGGACTTCGGTCACCTCCGCGGCCTCCTTGAGTCGAAGACGATCCACCCGAGAGATGTGCGCCGAGCTCCACCTCAAGCCGAGGTAACTAGGGCAAGGAGATTGCTAATCTAGAAGCCCTAGGTTGTGTAGAGAGGATGTATGGATGTGTTTGTCAAGTAGAATCCTTTTTCTCTCAACACATGAGATCAAAGGAGAAAACAAGAGGAGGAAGAAGAAGGAGATTTTCTAGCAACCATGGAGCTTCTCCTTTCAAGAGAGAGAATGAGAATAAGCAAATGAAAAGCTTAACCAAGAGAAAAACTAACCATGGTTGCAATAATGCATAAACATCATCATTACAAATCCAATCAAGATAAAGGTGATGGCTACAAATGACATGACCATTATCATAACTAAATAAAAAGAAAACCAAAGAATACTTTAGATCTTCTAAGAAGGT
Source organism: Agapanthus africanus (assembly GCA_030015575.1). NCBI lineage: Eukaryota > Viridiplantae > Streptophyta > Magnoliopsida > Asparagales > Amaryllidaceae > Agapanthus > Agapanthus africanus. The sequence continues at coordinate 455,394,511 of JASDDO010000014.1, read as the reverse complement.
CCAAGTCAACTTTGGTCAAAAGGTCAACAAAGTCAAGATGGTCAAATGGTCAATGTAATTAGCCATAACAAAATTATCAAGGAAAGGATTAGTAAATAATGTCCCCGGCTCATAATGGTTTTGACCAAACGAACTGTCGAAACCCTAATGAGTCGGCCTCAAAATGGTTTTGACCGAATCAACTGTCAAAACCCTAATGAGCCTGCCACATAGCGGTTTTGGCCGAACCACCTGCCAAAACCCTAATGAGGCACCTCCTCCTTCATCGCTCCAGAAAACTGTGCATACACACTTGCATCCGTATTCCGTAGAATGCGGATGCGCAGAAGACAAAACACATCCATCCGTGCAATACTAGGATCTGGCTTAAACCAAAGCCCACTAGTACTACCTGCCCGAACATCATACGCACACTAGTGTACGTAAGTGATCGCAGCCCTGCCGTAAAACCATACGGCCTCTACACGTTTCGCTCAGTGCAGGGAAACTCTCTGTGTGGGACTCTAAAGACTCGACACTACGCTGGCAGTGGGTTTAACCACAGACCGCAAGCGGCACTAGCTGTACGTAACGGTCCCCAGGTAGATGTCGATAAGAAGGCCGATGAGGTAAACCCATCCGAACTCCTACTGAGTCTGTATGTGACAATCTCCGTACAGTCCGGTCTGTTCGTCTGATACATCGCATGGCGGGCCTAGGGGGCGGTAAACGTCAGTCCCCCAATAGCGGTACAAGTCGTGCCGGAGTGAAGCCCAAAACACCCTGAGATAACACTGGAACCTACCAGTATATCTCGCTTGCCCTGGCCAGGGACTACTCGTGTAATGGCTCTCCTAGACACAGCGCGATGTCAACCCCCAATACCGGGAGAGACGAATCCTGTCTAACCGTCACTGCCTCCAAGTGCTTCGGGACTGCTCCCAACTACTACCTGTTTGCACGACTCGGTAGAGCCGTGGTAGGGTAGTAATCAAAGAACAGTGGGAACACACTCGAGGCGAAGTGACAGTGTCAAGTCAGCGGACTAAGCTGTACTCATGTCACCTGGGAACTGATAACCGACGATAGGTATAATTCTAACCATCAGTTCCCGACGAGTCCTGTCCAGTGTACTCGTAACCTAACGAGCACCCGCATACTATCTCAAGTACGACGTACCGACGGCTGTGGGACAGACCGTCTCCCGTGCTGGGATGAGAAGCGCATACGCTAGTCTACTCCGGAGTATCGATGCCCTATCTCGGTACTCCCACGACTAGGGACGTGTATAAGGATGTGCTTGTAGATTACCCAGCCCCCACGAGTGTGATCGCCATCACAACGCCGGTAATCAAGCAAAGATCCTAAGGGCTCTACTAATGCGTATAGGTGATATAATAAATAAACACACATGTACACATTAAAGCAGAGACAAACCAAGTAGCATACTACTATTTTGAGCAAGATTGTCTGTACAACTGTGAATATCCCAAGCTTCCATCAAGTAATATACATACTAGTATGATACAGTAATGGCCTCTAGGGCATATACACCAACATGCTTGCTAGGTATAGATAACACCACCAGAAGTCGAACCCACCCCTCCAGAATCTGGCCGCCAATTTCTCCAGATTGGTCGCAATTTGCGGCCAAGTTGGGGAGTTGGGTGTTGGTCTTCTGGCTGGGGGTCCCTGCTATGTTGTTTAGGTCTTTGGCATGTCTAGTTTTGTAATATTGTACCTGTAGGAAAATCTGGGACTATATATCATTTTTGTGTTTCGTTGTGTTTGCGCGATACGCGCGATACGTGAGTGTGTTCTGTGATCCAGCGTATCGCCGCGTGTCGCGATGGTTTTTAGACGCGTACACACAGAATTCAGCGTATCGTCCACACGCGCGTTTAGTTCGCGACGCGAGTTTCTCGTTTCGATTCGATATTGCGTTTCGCGAGATATCTTGGCTTATATGTGATTTTCATGTTATATTTACAGGTTTGCAGGCAGGAGCTATGGACACAGCTACAGGGGGAGCAGGTGATAGGATTCACCCAGCGTGGAGTTTAGGTGAGTAGATATAACATCTACAGGGGAATCGCCCGCATGGCGTTATGCGTCTGGGCTAGGATTCAATTTCCTGTCGCACATTCTACGTCATTGTAGAATTGCGCATTTACTGCATTTCCTAGATATAGTTATACTGTGACTAGCAGCCGTAGGACACTGCACACATTATTGACGGTTCATGTTGCACGAGCACCGATTGCATGCTACACACACCGTCAATAATTGCCATGTCACACACTACCCCTTATAGCTACCATTGCTTGACCCACTTGACATCTAGTTTATCGGTATACCTATAGTGTATCATACCTTTAGTGATAGGTATATTTTCACTTGTGATACAGCTACAGGTATACCTCCTACATAGTTTACCTATACCGGGAGGGATTTCCTACATATGTTACTTATACCCAGGGGGGTATACGACATCAGTTCCTATAGGTAGATACCTATATTTTGCTACACCTGTATGTTAGATACATATTCAGTTGTTGTCGCATATTCACATTTACTGATGTTACTTAGCTGTACCTTATCATGATTTCGCATACATCTGGTTCAGCTATATACTTGTGTTTACCTGCTCGCATTCAGATATATCTCATATATTTATTCTTGGATTGCGCATTATTTATCTGGATTTTATATGATGTTTTCGGGATTTGGGAACCGCAGGAGTTCATGAAATTATGCATACATGAACAACCCGATTTCCTTGATATGATATTTCGAGCGTCCCCCATGAGTTTTATCGGTGCTGATTACCTACTCCATACGAGGTGTGGTTGCCGTATGAGAGTACATGGCGGGGCCCGGTATGGTTCCCCTCGGCAAGAAGATCGATGGGTTTGCCGATTGAGCCTGGAGGCGGGCGAGTACCTACCGGTGATTGTTTGGACCTGGCAGTTGTCTGGAGGCTACTGGCCAGAGTAGAGAGATGGTTGCGGGATGACCTGTACTGTCGAGGCCGAGGCCGACACTGCAGACGGACCCCGTGGGCTGATCCGGACTGACGGAGCCCCATATATGAGGATTTCTGTGTCGATGCTTGGCACACGGTTTCATGATATTCTTTAAACCCCTTTTTGTATATATAACAGGGGATTTAGCCGTTGTTATATATACCCTTACACCAATATTAGTGGTATGGGACGCTAATATATGTGTATTGCCCCCATCATATTTATTTCTGTACATATATATATATATATATATCTTTAGGATGTTAGATTCATATTGAGATTGGACTTGGGATACTAGGATACTCATTGGGACTTGGACATTGGATATACCTATGTGATTGGTGATTTGTACATTCGGGATATAGGGGATTACTCGATACTGTACATTGAGGAGATGTGAGACTTATTTGATGTGAGTGCCCAATGTGGGGGCCTGGTTTGAGGATTTGGGATTGGGGTATCTTGATGGATTGTGATCCTACCACGACGTCAGGTTTCCGTGGAAAATGACATATTCCACCCTATACCTCACCATTACCTATCTTATGCACAGATTCATACATTGGTAGTACTTGTAGTGTACCCTTATGATAGTTGCATAATTGCTTTCTCACATCTCTACTGCATACTATTGTCATGTTACTATCGCTTCACTTATTGATTGTACCTGCTAGTGTACTCTCTTTATTCCAGCATTTCATGACATATTATTACTACTGTAATCGCATATCTTAGATTCATGCTGTACGTGCATTCCTGCGATTACCTGCATATGTTTTATACTATTCACGAGTTGGCAACTCACCCCCATTGTGCCACAGGTGTTTCAGGTTTTTCCCTAGAGTAGTCGAGGAAGGCTATTCCTTTATTCAGCTATCCAGCTACCACCTTTTGCTACAAATACCGCATCAGCTCACAGTACCATTTTGCTAGGTGGGTTAGATGGTTATTTATATTACTTATTGTATATTCGTTGTATTTGTACTCTCCATCAGCTATTGTATTATTGACATAGAGACTTGGTGAGGACGTAGTGTGTATTATTGTGGATTTGATGTCTTTTATATACCTCTTTCTCTCTACTGTCTTTATTTCTTCGCTACGGCGTCGTATATTTGCATTGTATCCATTTTTTTGCTGGATTTTACAAAAAGGGGTGTTGCTAAAATTTTAAAGAAAGAAAGTAAGACTTTTAAAGAATTTGGGTTGCGATTTCAATTGTTTTTAAACTTATATTATCTTTTCCGTATTTTTCTTGGTTTAGATTTCTGGGTTTGGCTTTCTTTTACTACGTTGCGTCTTTAGGCGTTGCGGAGTATTAGGGCCGTCACGGGCCAATTTCGGGTCGTGACACATTGTGCCGAGTTTGGGTAGAGAGTCCGGTTTGCTTGATCAGCCGCTTGTTGTGACCACTCCTATGGGAGAGTCGTTTGTTGCTAGGCACGTGTTCCGATCCTGTACCGTCCGTATTGGAGAGAGAGCTGCCTGTCGACTTGATCTTTCTTGAGATGTTGGACTTCGACGTTCTTTTGGGTATGGATTGGTTAGCCACGTACTATGCGTATGTGGACTGCTGCGAGAAGACAGTTAGATTTTGTTTTCCCGGCGAGTCGACTTTTGTTGTGCTGGGGGACCATGGTGCCGCCCCTCACAGTTTGATTTCTTCTTTTCGCGCTGGACAGCTTTTGAGGAAGGGATGTCAGGGATTTCTCGCCTATGTTTGTGATACTAGAGCTACGGAGGTTCCGTTGGATCAGGTTCCGGTTGTTAGTGTAGGGTTACTAGGCACACTTAAGAGGTTCCACAAGGTATCAACCATGCCAAACAAAAATTTTCCGGTGCCGAGAAACCCTAATATAGATCGTTAACTAGAAATTAAGGCGTAAGAACATGCAAGTAAACAACTTAACTACAAGTGAAAGGGATTACAACCTTTGTAGATCCGGTCCTCCACTTCTTTAGCTCCGAGATGACGTCCCTCCGCTGCGATCATCGGGATCCCGGACTCTAGCAATGGTTTCGTCGGAGAAATGAGCGGGCTAGGTCGTTGACTTCAAGGCCGAAGATGATCTACGTCGGGGAGACTCAAACTCAAGCTTTTCCTTCACTTGGTCAAAAACTTTGTGAAGAGAACACCCTATACTACATGGCAAGTGGTAGAGGATGAAGAAATAGGAAGTGGGTTCACTTAGAATTGGATTTCTCACTCTTTTTCTCATGGCACCATTGGAGCCCTCAAGCTTTTGTGAGCTTGATGAAGATGAAGAAGAAGAAAGAATCATACGAATTAAAAGAATAATATGAATACTTATCCTTTTAATCATGGAACCATGGTTGAGTTAAGCCCTCATGCTTAACTCATGTAGAGAATTAACCATACCATAAGGTTAAGGGTTGGGTTAGCTAATATCTTAAACAAATGACAAAGAGAGTTGACTTTGTCAATGTTCATCAAGCTTCATGAAGCTTGATAACTTTGACCAAAGTCACACACTTTTGTTATATGCTTAGGGAAATAGTAAACCCTAATCTAACCTTGATTTGGTTCAAGTCTCATACACACAACTTGTTTGTATCATCAAGCATGATACAAACATGTACACTTGCATATATCACATATAAACAATGTGCACATTCAAGTGAGAAAATCAATCTTAAGTGAACCAATACTAGTTAATGTAAAGTAATATATCAAATATATAATTATACATTAAATCATTAAATCAAAATTTGATTTAACGATCCGGTCATACTGAATATAACCGATTAATATCAAGTGTATCAATGTATCGAATCAACACTTGATTCGGTAGTCCGGCTATATCACATATAACCGACCGATGATACAAATCGCGAGAATAGAATACAGTATCACATACTGGAATTATTCTCAGTCCCGCACATATCTCATATGCGCTCCTATTTCGTTTCGCTTGAGCCAGGAAACCCCTGTGTAGGACTCTAAAGACTGGTCAATACGCCGGCAGCAGGTGATGATCATATCAAACACCCACAAGCCGCAAGTGGTCTGCTAAACGTAACGGCCACCCGGGTATTGAGAGATCAGAAGATCAACGAGCAAGCCCGCTCACACTCCTGTGAATCCAACCAGTAACACTACCGTACAGTCCGGTCTGTTCGTCTGATATGTCGCATATTTCGTCTAGGGGTAGTAAACGTCAGACCCCAATAACTCGATAAGTCGTGTCGATATGAGGCTCATAACGGGTCAAGAAACTACTGGTAACACTTACCAGTAAATCCCTAAAACAGCCTTGGCCAAGGACATCCTGTTATAGCCAATTGAGCACAGTGCAACATCAACTCCCTATACCGGGAGAGACGAAACCCCTCCTATCGCTCATTGCCTCCATGTGATTCGGGACTGTACCCAAAAACCACCGTTTTGCACGCCCTCTTGGACGTGGTAAGGTGCAAATCAAAGCACAGTGGGAATCACATAAGACTCTATGACGATCTCGGGTATACAGACTAACCTGTACAAGTGTCACCTGAGAACTTCCATCTGACGTAAGGTATAATACCATCTGGGAGTTCTCGGCGAGTCCGTCCTGTGTACCCAGTCTCCACTGAGCACCCGTATATCATCTCTGATGTCAAACACCAATGGATATGGGATCATCCATCGCCCATCTATATGGGTCGAGAAGGTATACGCTAGTCTACTCTGGTATATCGATGCCCCGTCTCGATACACCTACGACTAGGGACTTTGAAGGATGTACTTATGGACTACCATGTCCCCACTAGTATGATCTGCATCATAGTCCAGGTAGTCAAGTACACATCCTAAGGGCTTTACCAACGTGTAACAGAGAGACAATCAGCGTACACGTTAAGGTAAAGAGTAACCAGATAGCATACTATCATATCGAGCAACAAAGTCATCCCTATATATGTCCAAGCATCCACTACAATATACATCCTATGTATAGTAATGGCCTCTAGGGCATACATATAACTAACAATCTCCCACTTGCACTAGGGCATACATATAACTAACAATCTCCCACTTGCACTAGGGCCATTTGATAGCAGTGGTTGTAGTATCTCATACTCAACCATCCCATAAAAGTCTCTCTCTGGAAAAAGGACTTTATGAGTGGATCCGCCGTGTCGTCCTCTGAGTCTACTCTCCTAACCTCGATCCCCTGGAGATCAACCATCTCTATGATCAGGTGATACTGCCTAAGAATATGTCTGGATCACTGATGGGACAGGCGTTCCTTGGAAAAAGCCACAACTCCATTGTCACACAATGGGAGGAACGAAGTTCATCTCATGAACTTATATCACCCAGACTGCCTCTTTGGTAGCATCTTTAGTAGCGATGTATCCAGTCTTTATCGTCTAGTATGCCACGGTATCTAACTTGGAACTCTTCCAACATACCGTCCCTTTACTGAGGGTAAAGACAATGCCTGTGACTGACATTCAGTCGTCCTTATCACCCTGGAACCTTTGCAGTGATTCTCCCCAGGATCAATTGATACCATCTCACTACAACTAGTGAGTATCCTAATATCCAATTAGATCTATCTCATAGATCCAAAACCCAGGATTTAGTAGCTATCACTTTGATCCTATATGGAGAATCCTAGTGATAAGCGGAGATTGACCGAGCATAGCATATGAAACTTCTTCCCTATCAAGAGTATGTCATCCACGTACTCTACGAGGATCACCACCAAACTCCCTACTACCTTTTTGTATATACAAGGTTCATCTACCATTTTGATGATGTTAAACTCTTTGACTATCATATCAAAACAGATGTTCCAACTCTGCGATCCCTGCTTTATCACATAAAACATCTTGCATACGTTTCCGCTGCTCCCACTGTCTACGAAGACCACTGGCTGTGTACTTATAGATGCTTTCTTCCAAATCATTATTTAGAAAAGCAGTCAAGACACCCAACCGCCAGATATCGTAGTCATGGTATGTAGCCGTAGCAAGTAGGATCTGGATGGACTTAAGCATAGGTACTTAGAAAATGTTTCATCATAATCCACAACTGGTCTATAATGCAAACCTTTAACGAGTCTAGCTTTGAAAGTCTCAACTTTTCCATGTATACCAAGTAATCTTCTCAAGATATACTTGCTCCTGATGGGGATTTAACCCTTCAGATAAAGCAACCAAAGTACATACTTTGTTGGTGTATAAGGATTCCATCTCAGATCGCTAAGCATCCAGCCATTCTTACAGAGTCCTACTCCTGATGGCCAGCCCGAAACTAGTTGGGTCATCATCTCATGATGCAATCCTTGCTCCCACTGTCATAGAGAAACCGAAGTATCTCTCAGGTGGGTAAGGAACCCTACTAGATCGGCGGAGAGGCTGAGGTTCGTTGGTTGCTATTGAATCCTTTGGTTCTACCAAATCATAAGCTGCAGTTTGTATAGCTGGAACTCTTTCCAGTTCTACCTCATGTCCACAAATTTCTTCATAAGAAATTCCCTTTCACAAAGGTGGCATGCTGAGTAACAAAACATTTTTGTTCCTCGGTTAGATAGAAGATATTCCCTTGCGAATGCATGGGATATCCAACAAACTTCCACAGAACTGACTTTGCCTCGAGCTTGTCCGGATTTTGCTTTTAGACATAGGCTGGACAACCCCAAATCTTAACAAACTTAAGATATGGGCTCTTCCCAATCCATATCACATATGAAGTGGTAGGCAACTGATTTGATCGGAACCCTATTCAATAGGTATGCAACTTCATAAGCGCATAACTCCCTAAAAGGAAATAGGAAACTCAGTAGTACTCATCATAGAGCACACCATATCATATAGGGTGTTATTGCTCCGCCCCGATATAACAACGTGCTATGGTGTATACGGAGGAGTAATGCTGAGAGAGAATCTCATTCTCCATTAGAATAATCCAGGAATTCCGTGCTCAAGTATTCTCCTCCTTGATCTCATCATAGGACATAATACTTTTACCCATATTTTGGTTCTCTACTTCTAACTTATATTCTGTGAATATCTCAAAAATTTCGGATTTGTGTTTCAACAGGAACATATGTCTGAATCTTGAGAGATTATCAGAGAATGTAATGAGGTACAAAGAACCGGTCTTGGCATGTGTAGACAGGGGACCTACATACATCAACATGTATCATTCTAAGAGTTCCCTAACTCTTTCTCTGTTTCCAATAAACAGAGCTATGGTCATCTTTACTTTGTGACATGACTGGCAAGTTTCACAAGATGTAAATTCAAACTGATTTAAATATGCATCTTAATGTAACTTAGCTAGTCGGTTCGCATTGATATGACCTAGTCTACAATACCACAAGAAGGATTCGTTCATTGCTGAACTATTCCTCTTGTGTGTGTTCTGTATACTAAGAACTGTAGTTCGATTTAGAACGTTAATGCTTTTAGATAACGTTCCTGAACCGATCAACTCTTGATATAGGAAATGTTCAAAACATTATCCAACAATACAAAAGTTTATCCTTCTTTATCTAAATAAAGAGACTGATATGATTTTGTATATCAGGTTCGGTATCTAATAACATTTGTTCAGAATCAATGTATTCTGGTAATACAGGGTGACAGTGACCAACAGACCTGGCTGCAACACTTGCACTGTTTTCCGTCTCATGAAACTTATCACCCGTTCTCAGTTCTCTACCTTTCTGTAGCCCATGTAATATATTACATATGTGGGATCCTGATCCGGTATCATATACCCAGGACGTAAAGGACATTGAGAAACAGTTCTATGTAACGAACACACCCGAAGATGATGCATCGGTATGCACTTTCTTCATTTGGGCGGCACGGGAATTCTGGTAATCCCCAAATTCCTGCTCTGTCTTATAACATTTATAAGTTGGAGCGGGACCAACGTTCTCCAGCTCAGTATCACAAGCGGGTTCGGTCAATACATTCGTTTTATTATCTTGATTAAGGCGTGGCATGGTTGCTACCTGGAGAGAGAGAGAAGAAAACACTCTGTGTGCGCTCTTGCAAGATCAGATTGGTTATTATTTTATCTAATCAGGATGGCTCCCACTGTTTTTATCAAATCTTCCTTCAAACCCTAAAAGGAAAGACTAGCCGGGATTAATTACACGCTACAGGTTCGGCAATCTTTCAGCCAGGCCAGTGTCGGTAGTTTGAGGGAGGTTCCCCGTGCTTTCGTACGGACCTAATTACAGTAAACCTCGTTTTCCCAGAGGCGTAACCCCGTTGACACCTTTCTAGACACCTACTTGATCGGCTAATTGTAATGTGTAAAACTCTCCCAGGAGTAACTCTTACTCGCAGTGGGTATCGGGATCCAACTATCTCATAGAAGGTATGCAATCTCATTGCAAATTTCAACACTTGAAATTCCCGATAATATTTTGCCCCTAGCAGCTATATGACCTTAACATAGTCAACAAATCATAAGTGTTAGTCAAGTTCAACACATCATTTCCCGATTGAATTAAACCCACCCGCACGACCCTTAACATAGTCAACAAAGTTGCACGACTACCCTAATCCAATCGCATCATATGCTTATACAGATAAGCACTAATTAGCTACCGCACACTACGCCTTAACATAGTCAACAAACGTAGCACGAATACTAACTAGTACTTATCTGAAATGACGGAGGGCTACGACAGGTTTTTCTGAAAACCTATTGCGTAATGAACTTGATATCGTTGTAGAATCAAATGATTTTAAATAGAGTGTTTGTTAGGCTTTTCTAGTTTTGCTAAAGGGGTCACTCCCGGTGAAGGGATCGTCGGCCCTTTCCTCATCGAATAAGGTGCAGGATATATCATATATACCGCTGTGCAAAGCAAGAGCTATAGGAGCAATCAAAAGACAAACCGAGGGTTGTAGCATCTACCAGTTATTGCTAAAGGAGTCACTCCCGGTGAAGGGATCTCGGTCCTTTCCTTATCGAATAAGGTGCAGGATGTTCTACAAGGAACACCGCGATGCAAAGCAAGAACTGTAGCTACCTGTTTTTGAAAATTCGATTCCACAACATCTTAGGTTTATTTTCTTTCATTAATCATATTAATGAAGTCCCATCATTTAAATCACCTAAACATCACAGATAAATACGACGTAGACTTATGCCATCCGCATTCGCCTCGATGTCCCCTCGTGCACCGTTTGGTTAGGTAACTAACGACAGAGCGGGGCAGGGCTAGCGCGGGTGTAAAACATAAGTAACGCATATATAATATATCATATATACTATATACAGTATTTATCACAGAACATCAAATGATCACATCACAGATATCGCAGTAGAAGAATCATATGAAATATTGGATATACTAGGACGTCCGTGTTTTCAATACGAGCCTGTATAAAACACGGATTCCACGGTCGCGATGAATAGCCAAACCCACACCCCTAGACCCCTACGAGAGCGGCAAGCAACCATACCTATTCTAGAGTTAGGAGACCCGGACTCGACTCCTCGAGTTGGTCTCCCACTGGACTCCAGAACCCGGTTACTTGTGCCCTCCTCCTTGGGTCTATCCTAGTGCGGAAAAGTAAATAATATACAAAGGTGACAACTTCCGCAACCTGGAAGTGCCCCAATAAAAGAATATTACATACAATTTATTTTTTTACATGAATGAAAATAAAAACTCCCATCTCACATAAAACCCCCGGCTATTCAAACGCGACGATCCAATATAACATATCCAGCAACACATAACAACACATGTCATCAACGTAAGTAAATGTGCGCATCCCAATTGTCGTTGACATATAGCAATGAAACCGGCGATATCACATATTACACTTACGGTCGCAGAAAAGAAAGTGTAAAACTACAACAGTTGAAATCCGCAAACTCATTAGACATCACATGCCTAATCAAATGAATTCCTTAGATATCGCATGCCTAATAATTATAAACCCCGCATTTTAGTCTCTATATCGAAAACACTTTTCAATATCTAGTCGGGTAATTCAACAAGATTCCCGATATACTGATCGAATGCTCGTCGCAAACTTTAGTAGGCAGCCGCACCCCCGATGCCGTCGACGTAGTGCATTAAGGCGGAACACCGCTGCCGCGAGCACCCTAACGGATGCTTTTGGCGACGAGGTTCTCCTACAGTCAGTTGGTCGGGGCTATGGGGCATGGCTATCTATTAAGTTTACCTGGCGAGTATTCGCGTACGCTACGCGATTGCAACGGACTTTTGATCACATCAAAATTCCGTGGCAACCGATCAATTGAGACTAAACTGCTGTGTTTATAACATCCAAATTAGTTATCTCATAACTACTTGTGGATTCCAAATATTGTATCACATTCCAGATAAACAGAAAATGTTAAACTTTCCAATCGAACAATCAAACACACAAGTTTTCCCGATAATAGCTCAACACTTGAAATAAGTTTAAAAAACATTCACTTCATGCCACAGTACCAACGGTCCAGCCGTAGAAGGGTCAAGCCAACGCCTCACATGCGGCACGCCGTACTGCCCCAAACCCTAAGGTTCAAAGGGCAGTTCAAGACGGTCACATAATCGAGTTAAGGTTTGTTGTCTTCTAGAGGGACCATCGCGTTACTTGCACTACTTAGAACGTTCTCAAACAACGGAAAAATCCAACACTTGGAAATTTCCCGGCAGGGGAAAAAGTGGGTATTTATATCCGGTCGAACTTTTTAACATATTCAAAAAATATCCGGAAAACACATAAACGAAGTTAAAGATTCCGATCGAATCATTGAGTCCCCAATAAAACCCAGAAAAATCCACTGTGGAGTATAAATTAAAAATATCCAGAAGAATCAGGAATGAGAAAAGGACATTACTATGAAATTTCAAAGAATGATGCGACTATATGGCCGCGGAACCGTCGCATTAGGCATGTTAATGCCGCGGTTCCGCGGCAGTTTCATCGAATTACGAGCACGAACTTCACAGTAACTCCTAAAATTGCCTGTGGAATTTTTTGGCTATTTTTAATTGGGAAAAATCCACAGTTCCAGAAAATGTCCAGAGAGGGTTAAAAGTTAGGGTTTCGGGGTTCGATCGGATTTCTAACATCGTCTACACATCGCCTAAGGCTCTAGCTAGGCTCTGATACTACTGTAGGGTTACTAGGCACACTCAAGAGGTTCCACAAGGCATCAACCATGCCAAACAAAAATTTTCCGGTGCCGAGAAACTCTAATATAGATCGTTAACTAGAAATTAAGGCGTAAGAACATGCAAGTTAACAACTTAACTACAAGTGAAAGGGATTACAACCTTTGTAGATCCGGTCCTCCACTTCTTTAGCTCCGAGATGACGTCCCTCCGCTGAGATCATCGGGATCCCGGACTCTAGCAATGGTTTCGTCGGAGAAATGAGCGGGCTAGGTCGTTGACTTCGAGGCCGAAGATGATCTACGTCGGTGAGACTTAAACTCAAGCTTTTCCTTCATTTGGTCAAAAACTTTGTGAAGAGAACACCCTATACTACATGGCAAGTGGTAGAGGATGAAGAAATAGGAAGTGGGTTCACTTTAGAATTGGATTTCTCATTCTTTTTCTCATGGCACCATTGGAGCTCTCAAGCTTTTGTGAGCTTGATGAAGATGAAGAAGAAGAAAGAATCATATGAATTAAAAGAATAATATGAATACTTATCCTTTTAATCATGGCACCATGGTTGAGTTAAGCCCTCATGCTTAACTCATGTAGAGAATTAACCATACCATAAGGTTAAGGGTTGGGTTAGCTAATATCTTAAACAAATGACAAAGAGAGTTGACTTTGTCAATTTTCATCAAGCTTCATGAAGCTTGATAACTTTGACCAAAGTCACACTCTTTTGTTATATGCTTAGGAAAATAGTAAACCCTAATCTAACATTGATTTGGTTCAAGTCTCATACACACAACTTGTTTGTATCATCAAGCATGATACAAACATATACACTTGCATATATCACATATAAACAATGTGCACATTCAAGTGAGAAAATCAATCTTAAGTGAACCAATACTAGTAATATAAAGTAATATATCAAATATATAATTATACATTAAATCATTAATCAACACTTGATTTAACGATCCGGTCATACTGAATATAACCTACTAATATCAAGTGTATCTATGTATCGAATCAACACTTGATTCGGTAATCCGGCTATATCACATATAACCGACCGATGATACAAATCGCGAGAATAGAATACAGTATCACATACTGGAATTATTCTCGGTCCCGCACATATCTCATATGCGCTCCTATTTCGTTTCTCTTGAGCCAGGAAACCCCTGTGTAGGACTCTAAAGACTCGTCAATACGCCGACAACAGGTGATGATCATATCAAACACCCACAAGCCGCAAGCGGTCTGCTAAACGTAACGGCCACCCGGGTATTGAGCGATCAGAAGATCAACGAGCAAGCCCGCTCACACTCCTGTGAATCCAACCAGTAACACTACCGTACAGTCCGGTCTGTTCGTCTGATATGTCGTATATCTCGTGTAGGGGTGGTAAACGTCAGACCCCAATAACTCGATAAGTCGTGTCGATATGAGGCTCATAACGGGTCGAGAAACTACTGGTAAAACTTACCAGTAAATCCCTAAAACAGCCTTGGCCAAGGACTTCCTGTTATAGCCAATCGAGCACAGTGCAACATCAACTCCCTATACCGGGAGAGACGAAACCCCTCCGATTGCTCATTGCCTCCATGTGATTCGGGACTGTACCCAAAAACCACCGTTTTGCACGCCCTCTTGGACGTGGTAAGGTGCAAATCAAAGCACAGTGGGAATCACACAAGACTCTATGACGATCTCGAGTATACAGACTAACCTGTACTAGTGTCACTTGAGAACTGCCATCTGACGTAAGGTATAATACCATCTGGGAGTTCTCCACGAGTCCGTCCAGTGTACCCAGTCTTCACTGAGCACCCGTATATCATCTCTGATGTCAAACACCAATGGATATGGGATCATCCATCGCCCATCTATATGGGTCGAGAAGGTATACGCTAGTCTACTCTGGTATATCGATGCCCCGTCTCGATACACCTACGACTAGGGACTTTGAAGAATGTACTTATGGACTACCATGTCCCCACTAGTATGATCCGCATCATAGTCCAGGTAGTCAAGTACACATCCTAAGGGCTTTACCAACATGTAACAGAGAGACAATCAGCGTACACGTTAAGGTAAAGAGTAACCAGATAGCATACTATCATATCGAGCAAGAAAGTCATCCCTATATATGTCTAAGCATGCACTACAATATACATCCTTTGTATAGTAATGGCCTCTAGGGCATACATATAACTAACAGTTAGCGAGTTCCCTGATGTGTTCCCTGACGAGCTTCCTGGGCTACCGCCCGAGCGCGACATTTCTTTCTGTATTGATTTGATTCTTGGCACGGGGCCTATTTCTATACCGCCTTATCGGAAGGCCCCGACGGAACTTAGAGAATTGAAGGGTCGGTTGCAAGATTTGCTGGATAAGGGACTTATTCGACCCAGTGTTTCTCCTTGGGGTGCCCCGGTCCTGTTTGTCAAGAAGAAGGACGGTAGTTTGCGTTTGTGTATCGACTACCGCCAGCTGAACAGGGTTACAGTGCGGAACCGGTATCCTTTGCCACGCATCGACGACTTGTTCGACCAACATCAGGGGGCAGGATACTTTTCGATGATCAATTTGCGATTAGGCTACCATCAGCTGTGGGTTCGACAGGAGGACATTCCTAGGACAGCTTTCCGCACGCGCTACGGCCATTATGAGTTTTTGGTGATGTCGTTCGGATCACCAATGCGCCAGCAGCATTCATGGACTTGATGAACCGTATTTTCCGGCCGTATCTTGATCTGTTCATCATTGTATTTATTGACGATATTCTGGTGTATTCCCGGAGTAGAGAGGAGCACGAGCAGCACCTGCAGATTACGCTGCAGACCTTGAGGGAGCACCAGCTTTTCGCAAAATTCTCTAAGTGCGCATTCTGGATGGACAGCGTAGACTTCTTAGTCCACGTGATTACACGAGATGGTATATGTGTGGACCCGAGGAAGATCGAGGCCGTTCAGCGTTGGCCCAGACCCACATCAGTTACAGAGATTCGCAGCTTTTTAGGGTTGGCTGGTTACTGCAGGCGATTTGTGCAGGACTTCTCTCGTATTGCTACACCTTTGACCGGGTTGACCCGGAAGGGAGTTCCTTTCGATTGGACGGAGGAGTGTGAGCACAGCTTTGTGAGTCCACGTTACCTCTCCCGGTACTTACGGGCTTGCGGAAATGATGAAAAACGATTTTCAAGAGGTGGTAACATGGACTCAAAATACAGATCTTTGTTAAACAACTACCTAACAACCTAACTAGAGTTTTGCCTACTCGGTTAGGGGGCTATACCTTTCTTGAACTCATTCGTCTTCAACTCTTTCCGGTGTACGGATCGGCCTCACCTCGTCGTCTTCTTGCGCCGAAGATGGATCCACCTGAAAGCTTCTTCCTTTGGCTTCTTCTTCGAACTTGAAGAAACTAGAACACTTGGTTTGCTAAACCTTGTGAACTAGGATGAGTAGAGAAGTGATTTGGGTTTTCTTTTATCTCTAAGCCAATGTTTCTCAACTCATGAGAGGGTGTTGCCTTGAGCTAGAGAGAGAGCAAGAGGAAGAGCAAGAGGGAGAGCTCAAGCAAGAGAGAGAAATGAAATGAGAGAATGAGTAACTCTTTTGCCATCCAAGCTCTCATAATCCAAAACCATCATAATAAAATAGTAATCAAGTATTATGTGATGGTTCAAGTCAAAATGGCTATATCATTTCATGCACTCATTTTGCAAAAACAAACAAGCAAGCAAAAGTCTTTGCCATGAAATGATAGCCATTGTCATGATGATGATCAACTAGTCCAACCTAGTCAACCGGTCCACAAAGTCAACCCCTCAACAACCATGTCACTATAATACTTAATTAATATTATGGTTAATTATATTTCTTATTCTCATTAGGGTTTAGCCAAAAGTCAATAGTCAACAGTCAACAGTCAACAACCCCAATGAGAATCCTCTGCCTTTGTCTCTCTGTTAACTGTG
The DNA here is from genome assembly GCA_030015575.1 of Agapanthus africanus. Taxonomy (NCBI): domain Eukaryota; kingdom Viridiplantae; phylum Streptophyta; class Magnoliopsida; order Asparagales; family Amaryllidaceae; genus Agapanthus; species Agapanthus africanus. The sequence continues at coordinate 455,377,415 of JASDDO010000014.1, read as the reverse complement.
CATACACACCCGCATCCGCGTTCCGAGGAACACGAATACAAACGAGATAAAACCAATCCCAAAATGTACACTAGGATCTGGCTTAAACCAAAGCCTGCTAGTGTTAACTGTCCGGACACCAAACGTGCACAAGTGCACGGATGTGACCGGACCCTGTCGCAAAACCATGCGACCTCTACACTTTTGCCTAAATGCGAATAGCTTTTTGTGTGGGACTCTAAAGACTCGACACTACGCTGGCAGTGGGTTTAACCACAGACCGCAAGAGGCACTAGCTGTGCATAACGGTCCCCAGGTAGATGCCGACAAGAAGACGGACGAGGTGAAACCCATCTGAACTCCTACTGAGCCTGAATGTCACAATCTCCGTACAGTCCGGTCTGTTCGTCTGATACATTGCATGGCGGACCTAGGGGGCGGTAAACGTCAGTCCCCTAATAGCGGTACAAGTCGTGTCGGAGGGTAGCCCAGAACAACCTGAGATAGCACTGGAAACCTACTAGTATATCTCGCTTGTCCTGGCCAAGGACTACTCGTGTAATGGCTCTCCTAGACACAGCGCGATGTCAACCCCCAATACCGGGAGAGACGAATCCTATCTAACCGTCACTACCTCCAAGTGCTTCGGGACTGCACCCAACTACTACCTGTTTGCACGACTCCTTTGAGCCGTGGTAGGGTAGTAATCTAAGTACAGTGGAAACACACTCGAGGCGAAGTGATAGTGTTAAGTCAGCGGACTAAGCTGTACTCATGTCACCTGGGAACTGATAACAGACGATAGGTATAGTACCAACCAACAGTTCCCGACGAGTCCTGTCCAGTGTACTCGTAACCTAACGAGCACCCGCATACTATCTCAAGTACGACGTACTGACGGCTGTGGGACAGACCGTCTCCCAAACTGGGATAAGAAGCGCATACGCTAGTCTACTCCGGAGTATCGATGCCCTGTCTCGATAGTCCTGCGACCAGGGACCTGTATAAGGATGTGCTTGTGGATTACCCAGCCCCCACTAGTGTGACTGCCATCACAACGTTGGTAATCAAGCAAAGATCCTAAGGGCTCCACTAATGTGTATAGGTGATATACTAAAATAAACACATGTGTAAAGCAGAAACAAACCAAGTAGCATACTACTATATTGAGCAAGATTGTCTATACAAGGTGAGTATCCCAAGCTTCCATTAATTAATATACAAACTAGTATGATACAGTAATGGCCTCTAGGGCATATACACTAACAATCTCCCACTTGCACTAAGTCCATGTACTTGCGTATCGAAGCCTATCATCTCGATCAGCCGCTCAAACTGAGTCTGGGGTAAAGCCTTTGTGAGTGGATCAACAGTGTTATTTTCCATAGAAACTCTCTGAACCTCGATCTCCTGGCGACCCACGATCTCCCTGATCCGGTGATACCGCCTTAAGATGTGTCTGGATCTCTGATGGGGCCTGGGTTCCTTCGCTAAAGCTATAGCCCCGTTGTTGTCGCAATACAGAGGTATTGGATCAACAATGGATGGAACCACCTGAAGTTCAGTTAAGAACTTCCTTATCCAGACGGCTTCTTTTGCGGCATCTGCAGCAGCGATATATTCCGCTTCCATCGTCGAGACAGCAACGGTTTCCTGTTTGGAACTCTCCAAAACACCGCCCCTCCATTGAGGGTAAAGACATAACCCGACATGGACTTGGAATCATCCTTGTCACTCTGGAAGCTGGAGTCAGCAAAGGCCTCTATCTGGAGGTCTTTTCCGCCATACACCAAGAACATATCCTTAGTCCTTCTCAGGTACTTGAGAATGCTCTTTACTTCTATCCAGTGTTTCTCCCCAGGGTTTGACAGATACCGGCACTCAGTGCATAAGCTACATCTGCTCTGGTACACAACATCGCATACATAATAGAGCCTACCGCAGAAGTGTAGGGTATAATAGACATGCGATCCCTTTCCAAATCAGTCTTGGGAGACATCTCTTTGGAGAGGGTGATCCCGTGACAAGCCAGTAGATTATCACGCTTGGAATCTTCCATACTGAATCTTTTCAGTATGGTGTCGATGTACCTGGACTGTGAAAGTCCCAGTATCCTCTTGGATCTGTCACGATAGATCCGGATCCCCAGAATGTATGAGGCATCACCCATGTATTTCATGGAGAACCTGTGTGACAAGAACCCTTTGACAGATTGTAGCATAGGAATGTCATTTCCTATTAAGAGAATGTCATCCACGTATAAAACGAGGAATACTACAGTTCTCGCTACAAATCTACTATAGATGCATGGTTCATCTGGATTTTTGATAAAGCCAAATTCTTTGACCGTATCATCAAAACAGATGTTCCAACTCCGCGATGCCTGCTTTAGTCCGTAGATGGACTTAAGCAACTTGCACACCTTTCCGCTGCTTCCACTCTGAATGAAACCCTCTGGCTGGTCCATATAAACACACTCCTCTAAATTTCCATTTAGAAAAGCGGTCTTTACGTCCATCTGCCAAATCTCATAATCGTGGAAGGCGGCAATGACAAGAAGGATCCGAATGGATTTCATCATAGCTACTGGAGAAAAGGTCTCGTCATAGTCCAAACCAGTTCTTTGACGAAACCCTTTGCAACCAGTCTAGCTTTATAGGTCTCAACCTGTCCATCTACACCAATCTTCCTTTTGAAGATCCACTTGCATCCTACGCGTTTTACCCCATCTGGAGCAACGTCCTACGTCCATACTTTGTTGGTGTACATGGACTCCATTTCGGTCCGCATTGCATCCAACTATTTTACCGAGTCAACACTCTGAATGGCCTGCTGGAAGGTAGTCGGCTCATCATAATCAATGATGCAATCCTCTCTATCCCCGTCTATGAGAAAACCGTAGAATCTCTCGGGAGGATGAGACTGCCTACTATTCCTGCGGAGCGGCGTAGGAATGCCATGTTCTTTTGAACCCTCTGGTTCTACTAAGCTTTCGGTAATAACTCGTGGTTCTGGAATTTCTTCCAGTTCTATTGCGCTCCCACTTATCTGATTCTCCAAAAACTGAGTTTCCAAGAAGTGGGCATGCCGAGAAACAAAAACCTTTTGTTCCTCTTCGCAATAGAAGAAATATCCCTTGGAGTTCTTTGGATATCCCATAAACTTGCACTGTACTGAGCGTGCCTCGAGTTTGTCCGCATGCTGCTTTTTGACAAAAGCTGGACTTCCCCATGTCTTAATGTGATTAAGATAAGGTCTCTTCCCACACCACATCTGATATGGTGTAGTAGGCACAGTCTTAGTTGGAACTCGGTTCAAAAGGTATGCAGCTGATTCTAGTGCATATCCCCAGAATGATCGCGGTAACTCAGCGTTACTCATCATGGACAGTACCATATCCAATAGGGTTCGGTTCCGTCTCTCCAATACACCATTATGTTGCGGAGTGTATGGAGGAGTAAGCTGAGAGAGAATTCCATTCTCTTTTAAGTAATCCAGGAACTCGGCACTCAAGTATTCACCACCTCGATCCGATCTCAGTGTCTTGATACTTTTGCCGGTTTGTTTTTCTACTTCATTCTTATATTCCTGGAATTTTCCAAAGGCTTCGGATTTATGTTTCATTAAGAATACATAACCGTACCTTGAAAAGTCATCCGTAAAAGTAATGAAGTAAGAATAACCGCTTCGTGCATGTGTAGACATTGGACCGCACACGTCGCTGTGTACGAGTCCTAAGAGCTCGCTCGCTCTTACTCCGTGTCCACTGAACGGAGTCTTTGTCATCTTTCTTTTGAGACAGGATTGACAAGTGGCATACGATTGATATTCGAACGGATCCAAATATCCTTCTGTATGTAACTTCGTCAACCTTCTCTCATTGATGTGACCTAGTCTACAATGCCATAAGAAAGTCTGATTTATTTCCGGAGACTTTCTTTTGTGTGTATTCTGGACATTGAAAATCTGTGGTTGGTTTAGTACGTATATACCATTGCTTAATATACCTGACCCAATCAGAACTTGATTAAGGTGAATGTTTACAACATTACTTACAAACGTAAATTCATAACCTTCTTTAGAAATCAAAGATACAGAAATAATATTACAAGTTGCGTTGGGTACAAAAAAGCAGTTACGTAAAACCAAAACATGTCCATCTGACATTCCCATGTGATAGTCCCCCAAGGCCTTAGCATCCATGCTAGCTCCGTTTGCAACTTTGAGGGTCATGTCACCTGCCTTCAAAACCCTACGGTTTCTCAACGCCAGGAAAGAATTACAGATTTGAGATCCTGATCCGGTATCCAATACCCAGGAAGTAGAGTTTATTGATAGACAGTTTTCAATAACATACACACCTGAAGCTGAAGCCGCAACTTGCTTCAGATCCTATGTTATGGCTTTCCAAGCCCTGCAATCTTTCTTCCAGTGTCCACTCTTATGACAGTAAAAGCATTCTTCCTTATCCACAAGCTTCCCCGCTACCTTTGTTGGTTTTGCCTTTCCCTTCGTATCCACCTTACTAACACCGCCCCTTGGTTTGGCGGGGGTTTTCTTCTTCTTTCCTTTGGCTTTCGCCTTAGACCTAGAAGAGGAAGATCCTCCTACAAACAAAGTGGATGTTTTCCTACCTTTCTGTAAGGTGCCCTCTGCACTCCTCAGCATGTTGAGGAGCTCTGAAAGTTCAACTTCTTTTTCTTGCAAGTTGAAGTTCAGGATAAACTGGGCGTAAGTGGAAGGAAGGGACTGAAGAATCAAGTCTATATAGAGCTCATTCTCCAACGTGGTCCCAAGGTCCGCGAGCTCCTCTATGAAGCCAATCATCTTAAGCACGTGTTCCGCTGCCGATGATCTGACGGCCAATCTTGCCGAAAACAACTTCTTCGACACTTCGTATCTGGCGATACGAGATTGCTCTCCATACAGTTCTTTTGTATGGAGAAATATGGATTCGAGGTCCATATTCTCGTGCCTCCTCTGATGTTCATTGTCCATAGAGGCAAGCACGAGGCACTTGGCCTCCGCTCAATCGATTTCCCAGGTCTTAAGGATTTCCCTATCCGCGACGCTGGTTTTGGGACCTGGGACATGGGGAGCTTTGGTGGTAAGGAGATACCCCAACTTGTCATAAGTGATTGCCATTTTGACATTCCTGAGCCAATCTTTGTAGTTTGGCCCGGTCGGTATGTTTTTATCTAGTAGTAACTTAAGTCCGGTCATGATATTTGGTCGCTGCAATTAGGAGCCAGGTCTTAAGGATTTCCCTATCCGCGACGCTGGTTTTGGGACCTGGGACATGGGGAGCTTTGGTGGTAAGGAGATACCCCAACTTGTCATAAGTGATTGCCATTTTGACATTCCTGAGCCAATCTTTGTAGTTTGGCCCGGTCGGTATGTTTTTATCTAATAGTAACTTAAGTCCGGTCATGATGTTTGGTCGCTGCAATTAGGAGAGAGATAAGAAACACTTTAGCTTGATGCTCTTGCAAGTTTAGAGTGGTTTTTAATTTGTCTAAACAGGATGGCTCCCACTGTCTCTCGAATCCCTCCTCAAACCAAAAAGGAAGAATTAGTTAGGATCAATCTCACCGTACAATACTTGCTTAACCGTTCGGCCAGGCTGGTGTCGGTACTTCGAGGGAGGTTTTCCAATGCTTTCGCGAAGTTCCTTAATTAAATAACCTCTTTTCCCTGGGGGCGTAGCCCCGCTAACACCTTTCTAGACACCTACTTGGTTTATAGCATTGATCGTTAAGTGAGAAATTTCCCGAGGAGTAGCATATACTTACAGTAGGATCGGGATCCAAATATCATTGCGTGGAAAAACTGAAGGAGTCCTACCAGAATCATCACACTCCAAATGGTATGCAGCGCTAGCAAGTTTCAGTTCTTTTGAAACTCCCGATGTGGATTTTTTCCCCATGCTCTTATGACCTTGACTTTGGCCAACAAATCATAAGTCACATGTCAAGTTCTACCCATCATTCTCCTGGTTAATTTGAGCCCACCAGCACATACCCTTGACTTTGGACAACAAGGTAGAACGACTGCCCCAAACCAACCAATCTATCTATGCTGCACATGAATACCCAATAGCTACCAATCACTATGCCTTGACTTTGGCCAACAAACATAGCTTGAATACTATTGACCATCCATGTGAAACGACGGAGGGCTACGAATGGTTTTGGCGAAACCGTGAACGTAGTGAACTTGATATAATCGATGGAACGAGATAGCTTTTAAAAGGAGTGGCTTAAGCTCCGTGTTTAAAAGTTATTTTGAAAAGAAACCGAGTGGTTTTGAAAGTGTTCCAACGACTTTTACTTGGTTTATTTTTTCTTGAATTAATTCCAATGCGTCCCATCATTTAATCCTACCATTGCAGAAAACAACCAAAATATGACGTACGCTTATGCCATCAGCATTCGCCACGGGGCCCCGTCATTACCCGTTAGGTTACTTAACTAACGACAGAGCGGGAGCTGGACTAGCGCGGATGCAAAACATAAGGAACGCCTAAATAATATCATACATAGATATATTGCAATGATAGCCATTTCAGATCACAGATGAACACATTGGATATACAAGGAATCCGCAATTCGTACGAGCCTGTAATGAAAAGCGGATTACACGGTCGCGATGAATAGCCAATACCCTACCCTAGACCCCTACGGGTGCGGCAAACTACCCGCCAAATATCCGAAGCGGAGCAACCTCCCTCAACGACGTGAGTAGGCCACTCGGCACTTCGAGATACCCGGTAGTTTGTGCACCCCACCTTGGGTCTATCCTAGGAGCAAAAACAGTAAAAAGAAATTATACAATGATGGCTACAACCCCGACCCGGTTGTGCGGCCAAAAATAATATTACATCAATTTACATATTACATGAATTGAAAGATAAAAGACAACTCTCATCTCACAACCCCCCGGCTATTCATCCGCGACAATCCAATGAATTCATATACACATACCATCAACATTATAGATCACAAATATGTATAACCCTCACTAATCGACGTATAGTGATTAGCAGACGTTTAATACATATAACACATCACAGATATATACCCGTCAGCTTAAGTCTTTAGAAGTTCGATCAAAATACGGATTTTCAAGACCCAAACACAAATTTTTCTTTCTGGAAAATCTGGGCAGAAAAAACATATTTTAAAAATCCCAAAACACCCAAATAAATAAACTGTGAGAAAAATCGCCCACGGCCGAGTCACTCGGCCTCGGATCCGCGGCGGGAGCAAGCTCCTGCCGCGGTTCCGCGGCGTGTTGATCGACTTTCTGGACAATTTTTCTACAGTGAGTTTTAAAAACCTTGAGCCGAATTTTAAGGAAAGATTTATCATTTTTTGGACAGAAAAAAAATTCGGCAGAAAGTATACTTTTCGGGCGTGTTTCGCGACTTTTTCTCCAATCGAATTTCTAGTTACTTTGCTAACATGTTAGATAGTGTTTAACCTATCTCTGATACCACTGTAAGTCCGCATTACCTCTCCCGGTACTTACGGGCTTGCGGAAATGATGAAAAACGATTTTCAAGAGGTGGTAACATGGACTCAAAATACGGATCTTTGTTAAACAACTACCTAACAACCTAACTAGAGTTTTGTTGGAGATAGTGCCATCAGAGTCAATTATTGGATCACAGGCACGTGATTGCAATGATTGAGGGAGGACCTATCCCGGTAGGACAGTCTTACTCAAGCAGATAGTATGGTATCTGGTTTACCTTTATCATCGTGTACTGCTTTAGGTGACCTGACATGTCGCTATTACACATTGATAGAGCCCCTAGGATTCTTGCTTGACCACCGGCAGTATGAGGGCAATCATATAAGTGGGAGCTGGGGTCTATAAGCACATCCTTAAAAGGTCCCTAGTCGTGGGAGTTTTGAGACAGGGCATCGATACTCCAGAGTAGACTAGTGTATACAGTCGAGACCCCGACGAGGGGCGGTGGCCGGTCTCACAAGCCACTGGTGTCAGTTGTTTCACCTAAGATGTATACAGGTGCCCATTGGGTTATGAGTACACCGGACAGAACTCGCCGGGAATAAGCTAGTTGGTCTTATACCTGACGTCAGATAGCAGTTCCCTGGTGACATGTGTACAGGTTAGTTCATCGACCTGGGGATCGTCATTTGTCTCGTGTGAGTTCCCACTGTACTTTGATTACTACCCTACCACGCTCAAAGGAGACGTGCAAACTTGTTTTAGTTGGGTACAGTCCCGAGCACATGGAGGCAGTGAGCGGATCTTCAGGGGTTCGTCTCTCCCAGTTTTGGGGGTGAGGTCGCGCTGTGTCTAGGAGAGCCATTACACGAAGCCCTCGGCCGAGGCAGGAGATTTACTGGTAGGTATTCCAGTAGTATCTCAGGGTGTTCTGGGCTTCACTCCGAAACGACTTGTACCGCTTTTGGGGGTCTGACTTTTACCAACCCCAAGGCCCGCCATGCGATGCTCATAGACGAACGGACCGGACTGTACGGATATTGTCACTGACTGGCTCGGTAGGGTGTCAGGATGAGTTCGCTCATTGACGTCCCTTTTGGTCAATAGCTGGTGGCCCGTCATGTATGGCTAATACCTCTGACGTGCTAGTGGCTAAATCCACAACCATAGTATTGACGAGTCTTTAGAGTCCACCACACATTCAGTTACTCAAGTTTCGGGCGAAACGTTGTAGAGGCCGTATGGAGATATGGCAGGGTTCGATCAGATACGTGCGGTATTGCACGGATCAGGATCGGACAGTTAGTACTAGAGGCCGTATGGATATATGGCAGGGTTCAATCAGATACGTGCGGTATTGCACGGATCAGGATCGAACGGATATTACTAGCCGGCTTTGGTTTAAGCCGGATCCTAGTATAGTACAGTGTAGATTTTGTCTCATTGCATTTGTATTAGGTCAGAATACAGATGCGGGTGTGTATACACAGTATCGGGGTTTTCCTGTAATTTATTACGGGACCAGTTTTCTGGAGTTGCCAGTTTGCTTTCCGTTTCGGCCATATTTCTTTGTATCCTTCATTGGCCGAAGATTGGTGGAGGAGGGCTTATTTGCATTTGTGCAAATAAGCAATTTGGAAGGGGGTCTTTGCATATTGTTGGATCATGATGGAGGACCATCCCTTGACTTTCTTTTGTTGATGATGGCTTAACCTTTGTGTTATGATAGTTGATGGAGTGTAGGACTTGTGGTCTGATCATTGTTTCTCATCATGACTTTTCTCTCTCTCTTGTATCATTGCATTCCACCCACCCCTTGACTTTGCTCTCTCTCTCCACCCACACAAAGAAGAGGGGCCGGCCACTTTTGTGGTGGATGGGGGATTCATTTTGATGTGTGGAATTTTTTTTCTAAGAGTGCCAAGAAAAAAGCTCTCTAGTTCATCTCAAAAGTCTATTCCTCCACTATCTCAAAAGGCAACCTCCATGAATCCCAAAATGAGACATGGTTCTACACTACATTCTACATCAAATCTTGGGCATGTCGACTCGCCAACTTCATGCCCAAGTTGCTTTGGTATAGAGGTGGGAGCCCGAAAAAGAAACAGGCGACATGGTGCCCTTCCGGCGACTTGGTGGAGACCGGAGATTCCGCGGGGAGATCGGGACGACGACGAGAAGACCGAAGGACACGGATCGCTCGGTATATCTCTCTTCCCCATCTTGTAGTTAGCTAGGACTAGACTAATGGCACGATCCGGGTTTATAGTGCGCGGTGGTGCCGGTTTGAAAAATTAAAGTAAATCACCGCTTCCGCAATTTGGCCTCGGGGTGGAGGCCGGGGCGCCACCGTGCACTTACAGTGGTATCAGAGCCTCGCCATTAACATAGTCTAGCTTGGTCTAATGTGTTTACGTTTCCGATCGAACAAAATCCCAAAACCCGCGTTTTCATGCATATCAGTTTCTGTCGAAATTTTTTTGTCTCCAAAAATTTTTCTGGGTGTTGCAGAATTATGTGCAGGGAATTATAAGAATTCTGTAGAAATTTGATCACGTGATCGCTTCGTACGACCGCGGAACCGCGGCCAAACCCATGCTTGCGCCGCGATTCCGCCACAATATTTGCAGATCAGTGTGGCAAAATTTTACAGAGAGCTCCTGTGATGAAAATAGGGGTTTTGGAATATTAATTTTGGGCCCAGAATTTGTTGATGTGCTGCAGTAGTACTTGGGGGCCCACTTGGTAAATTTGATCGATCGGATATTTTAAACACATTAGTTCACAGTATTTACATTATATCTGCGACCGTGAATGTCACTTGATCGGTAAATCCTGTCTAACTGCTATAGCCCGGTTAGACGGATTTGCGAACGCGACTTTCACGTTGATGTTCTGTGTAATGCTGTGATGTTGCGGATTGGTCGTGGGGATAGCCTGGATGCAATGCTAGTACAGTTTTTGTTGTATTATGTACATTTGATATTGCGGGGCGAGCGTCCGACATGTGGACTGCCTTCACTGCCTGTTTGTATTATTCTTTTGGGGCACGACCAGGTTGCGGTCGATGTACCCGTTGAATGTATATTTTACTTTCTGTACTAGGATTACCCCAAGGTGGGGTGCACGGATAGCCAGATTCTAGAAGGCAACAAGCCCGCATCTCATGGCATTAGGACGGAGGGGGCTTCACTCTAGAATTGGCGGGCTATTCGCCGCACTCGTAGGGGGTACTTGTTGACCCAGGAGGGGTGCCCAAGTTACCGGATTCCGTGAAGTGCTGGGTGGTCCATTCACGGTGCTGAAGGGGGCTGCCTCGCTTCAGGTTTTGGAGGGTAACTTGCCGCGCCCGTAGGGGTCTAGGATTTCATTGCACAGGCTATCCACACGACCAGGGGAACGTCGGGTTTCAGTAGTGGCTCTGTGAAACCCGGGGATCCCAGATATCTGTATTGTTCTGTGATGCTGTACATTTCTGTGATGTTGCATTTTATCACGCCTTGAGCGAATATAAAATATTGGTATATATATTAGTAGATGTTGTATATATTTTGCATCCGCGCTAGTCCAGTCCCCGCTCTGTCGTTAGTTAGCTAACCTAACGGGTAATGACGGGACCCATTGGCGAATGCGGATGGCATATACGTACATCATTATATTTTCGTTCTTTGTGGTGTGATCAATTGATGGGACTGCGTTGATTCGGATCAATGCAAGTTAAAAACAAACCTTTTCTGATGTTGTTGGAACACTTTTCAAAAAGCTGTCATTGTATGGACGTTCTCTTTTGTTATGCATCGTGGTATTAAGTTGGAATATCCTGCACCTCATTCTACGGGGAAAGAGCCGAGATCCCTTCACCGGGAGTGACCTCTTTAGCAAAGGTTTTCGTCACTATATTTTTAAAAGCTATCCGGTTCCTTCAACGATATCAAGTTCATTACGTTAAAGGTTTTTGCCAGAAACCATTCGTAGCCCTCCGTCGTTTCAGATGGGTAGCACGTAGTATTCATGCTATTTATGTTGGCCTTCGTCAAGGCATAGTGTATGGTAGCTGCTTGTTGCCTTTCTGCTGCATAGATAGATGCGTTGGTTTGGGACAGTCGTACTACTATTTTGGCCTTCGTCAAGGGTATGTACGGGTGGGTTCAAATTAACCTGGACAATGACGGGTAGAACTTGACATGTGACTTATGATATGTTGGCCTTCGTCAAGGTCATAAGAGCATGGGGCAAAAATCACATCGGGTGTTTCTAAAGAAACTGAAACTTGCCAGGTATGCGCATGCCTTCTGGAGTGTGATGATGTGAGCGGATTCCGTCACATTATCATGCGATGATAGTTGGATCCCGATTCCTACTGATGAGTTGGTTTACTCCTCGGGTGATCCCGACTAATTCTTCTTTCAGGTTTGGAGGAGAATTTGACGGTACAGTGGGAGGTTTCCAGATTAGATAAATTGGTAGCCATTCTGATTTAGGTTAGAGTGCACGCTGAGTGTTTCTTTTCTCTCTCTCTTTGGCAGCGACCATTGACCCGACCCTAGACTATGACTCAAAGACCAAAATTAACCAAACCTTCTTAAACACTGGCTTTTGGATTGTCAGAGTTGCAAACCTCATTGCCACTCCTACTTTTACCCTTTTCTCCAGGACACCCCATATTACTACGAACGTCCACTTCCATTGGACAAAACCATCGTATGGTTAGATACGAACTCGAAGGAATTTATTCGAGGATGGTTTCCGGTTCTGGAGAAAACGGATAGGACTATTCAGTTGTCTTTTCCTTTTACCTTCTCTCAGGTTGCGAGTACTCCTTGGTTTAGGAGATAGTACACCTATTACAAAAATTGGATAGTCTTCTTCCAAACCTTAGGCTGGTGCCGAACGGTGGGGAATGAAGAAAACCAATTAGCATAACGATGGTGTACGGAAGATATTAAGTAAAGACATATCAAGGGATTAGTAAGAGGACAAAGTAAATTGCGACTGCTATTCACGACCAAACCAAGTATTTTTTCGCCAATCCTAAATCACCTTTGTATTTCTCCAGATCACTCCGTATCACTACGAAGATCCACAGTTTATTGGATACTCCATCGTATGGTTATATACGAACTCGAAAGGAACTTGTTCCAGTTCGGGGATGGATTATGGTTCAGGAGAAATAGGAATAAGGTTATTCGGTTGTCTTTTATCTTCACCTTCTCTCGCATTGCGAGTGCTCCTGGGATTAGGACAGTACACCCATTATGCTTATTGGATAGTCTTCTTCCAAACCATAGGCTGGTGCCGAACGGTAGGGAAGGAAAAAAACCATTTGGCCTAAAGGGGTGTGCAGAAGGTAATGACTAAAGACATATAAAGGGATTTGGAGAGGTGGCAAAGAATTATATGGTTACAGTCGTGAATCTGGAAAAGGCATTACTAGGAATACCCGGATACCACATCGAAACATTTCAATGTTTCAGTTTCATTGTGTACTGTTAAAGGAAAACAAATTTCCCAGTTAGACACTTGCTCCAGGGTATATATTTACCAGGTATGATTCTCACATCTGTATGTCTTTGCAGATGATGAGTGGGAGTAAGTTATTGGGAATTAGGTGATCATCCTCATTATATCAGGATTCGTTGTAATCGGTGATATTTGAAGAAGTCACCTGGGTTGGTTGCCGGAAGGCAAATATTTGGTTTTGAATATCCGCTGTTATGCACCAATTTCAAATTGATATATTTGTACGTCTATTTTTATACAGTGAGATATATCTTTTTGAAATTATGTCAGTGACATTCACCTATATCAGTGGATGGTTAGGTAAGGAGCATTAAACAGCGGTGTAATTCTTCTTAACCATAAGTACAGTTTTCAACCTACGACACACAGTGAATGAGTTATCAGACACAAGGGACTTATACAGAGTATTGTATGTTATCCAGGGTCCATCAGGACAGAGGGGTTGGTCCTCGTACTATATTCGGTTTACTTATGACTTCTCTAGTTTTTAGACAAGTGTTTCGTGGAAACACAGGGTCCGAATTTTGAGAAGTTATAGGTATTTGAATAAAGTAGAGAACCAGGTATTGCAAGTATCCGGATTCTTCAAAGTGATCGAAGATGTAGATACTTGTGTATGGTGTTCAGTTGATAGTAATGATTAAGAGAACTTTCTTCTCTTTCAGGTTACTCATAATTGGAAGCATTCCTAAGTTGAGTAACGCTGATCGGCCTCCTTCCATTTAGTTGACATGCACTGAAGACAGCTGCATGATTTGAATCTGGTTCAATTAAATCAGTGCCTCTGGTTCTATATTGGATATAGAACAGTTCATATCTTAACGATGTTAAGGTACGGGGAGTTGTCCGGCTTATGATTAAAACCAGACACTGGACAACTCAAGGCACGTTTCTGTAATGGCTATTTGTGGGTTGACCCAGGCTATGACGAGGGTTGACTTTCTACCATCTGGAAGATCAATAGCGATATTGTTCTAGACTCGCCACAGTATTAATAAAAATGGATTTTTCAGAAAACAGTAGTGGGAGTATGGTAGAACTGGAAGTGATTCCAGAACCACAAACGATTACGGAAGATTTGATAGGAACCTAAAGATTCAATATGGTTTGACATTCCATTGGCCACTCTGCAGATACGGTGGGTAACCTCAGGCACCCAAGAGGTACTCCGGTAGCCTCAAGGACGGTGGCAGGGAGGTTCTTGTTTACCCAGATTTGCCATTACTGTTGTTCCAGACTGTGAGACCCGGCAGGAGGATGAGTATAGCGTCGTTCTAAACTAGTTTTAAAAGTGTACATGTATATGACTCTGCCAGAGGGTTGTCGTAGTCAGTGGGAGCAGCGGAAGCATTGGTGGACAAGTTGCTTAGGTCTATTTATAGACTAAAGCAGATATAGCGGAGATAGATCATCAATTTCTGATGTGACAGTCATAGGTTTGATTTCATCAGAATAGGGGATGGATCTGTTGAGAAGGTAGTAGGGTGTGATATCATGGTATTTGGATGACATACACAGAGTAGGAAGTGATATTCCTATACTACGATCGGTTATACTTTGGTCGTCACACAGTGGTTTCTCCACATAGGACTTGGATATTATATCAGACATTCTGGTCACAGGATCTATGGTTTTAGATCTAGATTTGGGTGGTTTCCTAATTAAGGGTACTTAGACAGCATTCTAAGAGTATTTAGAATGGACGACTCCTGGCACGGTAGTGTACCTGCAGGTGATGGAGTCACCCTCTCTAAAGGTGTCTTACAGACTAAAGGGGAGAGGGATGTGCATGATTGGCAGATCATTTGCTTAGGCAATTGAGTCAATCATGAGATGTCAAGTACCAAACCAGATGTTGTTCTTGCACTAGATGCAATAAGTTGACATTGATCCTATCCTGGAGAAACAATCGGAAGCAGTTTTAGAACATAAGTGGATGTTCTAGGGATATGATAACGACAGCCTTTTTTAGGAGACGGTTATCATTCCAGGCTTCCAAGGTGACCTGGACGACAAGGAGGTTGTCAGAGTTATAGTTTTCCTTCTGACGAGGGACAGTATTTTGGACAGGTGGTCCAAGGCAATACTGAAGGAGGCATGGCGCAGGATACTGATTAAGTTCAGTTGACGATACAGTCTAAGAAGTTTGGATTTGGAGTTCATTTATGAGATAGGTCCCATCAGACATCCAGACACATTCTAAGACAGGTATTGCTCATTTCGGGAGATGGGTTTCTCCGCGAACTTGAGATATAAAGAGACATAGAAAGAAACATCAAAGCGGATCCACTCACTGAGGCTATTCCTCGAACGCAATAGTTTCGCAAACGGGCTTTTATGATCTTGACGTTGGCCAACAAATCATAAGTCACATGTCAAGTTCTACCCATCATTCTCCAGGTTAATTTGAGCCCACCCGCACATACCATTGACTTTGGACAACAAAGTAGAACGACTGCCCCAAACCAACACATCTATCTATGCTGCACATGAATACCCAATAGCTACCAATCACTATGCCTTGACTTTGGCCAACAAACATAGCTTGAATACTATTGACCATCCATGTTTTCACGCCCCGCTTCCCAATGTACGGCGAAGTGGTCGTGACGAGGCCCGCTACGAATGTACTCAGAAGTACATACGCTAAGCGTAACTATGCAATATAAAATAATCACAAGAGACAAATGAGATTGAGATAACAGAAACTTTTATTAATAACATTCTTTATACAATGCATGAAATGAAAATACAACTGGAATGAAAAAAAAGAAAGCAATGCCTAAACAGTGGCATAATAATAAAAGGAAATACTGGAAAGAACAAGTACAAAGTCTAGAGCTCTGGATCTTCTTGGAACTGCTCCAAATCTTCAGTTGTTGGCTCGGTCTCAACTTGGTCCAACGCACCTGACGACATTCAAAGAAGAAAGAAATAGAATGTCGTCAGCGAACAGGTCGCTCGGTAAGTCCCAAAAGAAAAGTGGAGTGAGAATGGCAGAGTAACAGTATTTTCTAGAGTATTATGTTGTAGAATATTATGGAATATTGTTTAACGCAGTTGTTTGTAGCTTGGTACAGAAGAATGCCAGTGTATACGAGAGGGATCTCTATATGCTAGAGATCAGTGCAAACGGAGAGTACAAGGAACCGTTATGCCACGGTACAACAGCAACAGTATTCATGTTAGGTGTCTTAATCTGACCACCTCATTCCACTTTTAACATCTTCCGTACCAATCTACCCCTTTAAACCCCGTAATGTTTTAACGGTGTTGTAGTAATGGAATATGTAAATTGAGTGACTGACCAAAACCATGATATCAGTAAACATGTTGCAACTGTATAATCAGGTAAATGGAATATCAGGATAATGGAATGAATATCCATGGTTTGATTCAGTCAAAAATGAATATATTGTTAACTGTATTCAGGGATTCATGATTTCAAGTTGTGTTGGAATATGATTGAAATATAGATTGACTTGAATTATATTCAAGTCAGAATTAGTCAGACTCTAACCCGAGTCAGACTAAAAGAGAGATAATTTGAAGTTCAATATTAGCTAGGGGCCTTATTGTAATTTGTGAAACTTGAGGGGGTTTTATGTAAAAAGTACTTTTGTATAGTTTTCAAAATATACCTCAAGTATTTAATAATCGTCTTTATTATTATAAAGGATATGAATTTTATTTGTGTTATTCTAGTGAATATATCCTAATAATAGTATTAATTGTTTATTTGAAATTCGTGGTATTTTAATGTAACTTTTAATCTATGATTTTTAGGAAAAAGTGGAAACTTGATATTATAACAAAATAAGTGTTTAAATGATAATTATATATAATAAAACACTTAAATGATTTTTAAATGAATATTTTATTTACAAAAAATATTACTTTCCTTAAATATTGTATTTAAACCTTTCGAGACCGAATGCTCCTTGCGGAGGTCTGAATCTCGCACTACTAGCCTGCGGGTGCACGATGAACCGTGCTATCCCTAACAGGTTCCCCACGAATGGGTTGTAATGGCACTTTGCTCATGTTTTATAAATACTTTTAATTTAGGGAAAAGATTTTCTAAATATAGGGTATTTATTTGTAAAAGTATATAGTTCTCCATATTTTAGTTGTTAGGGTTTCCTAGACCATCTAACCTATCTTCTATGGTCTAAACGATGAATCTTTAGAGCCTCAAATTGCCTCTTCACCATCATGCAGCCAGGTAAGTGCCAGGTAAGTGGGAAGGAACCACGGTCGTGGGCCTAATTAAAAACCACTAGCCTTAGACACACTTGCCTAGACCTACAAGACAGTTTAGATAAACGATCGATGTCCATGACCAATCGTGCTTTCATTTTATATAAGTTTTATTTAGAAAAGTTTACAATTTAAGGGTTAAACTAAAAGTTATAAAGGTTATGGTATTTTAGTGAAAAAGTCCTATAATATCGTATTCTGTATTTTTGTTATTTATCAATTAGGGTTATAATGAGTGTGTGTAAGGTTAGGTCATTACCCCGTGAATTATATTAAGTTTTGGTGAAGTTTCAAGATGAAATGAGTTATGTTAAAGTTAAGGGTATTAAAGTGCAAGAATACGGTTTCCATAAACGTTATCATTTCATGTGTGAAATTTCATCCAAATTGAATGAAACAAGTTTTGTTATCAAAATAAACATGATTAGGAGTGGGGTATCTAAATAGAACATTAAAATTTAACTTGATGGTATTTTTATGCAAGAAATACGGTTTTCTAAAGAACTTATCATTTCATGTGGAAAAGTACAATTAAATTTGATTTAAGGGTGATTAATAGTCAACATGCAAGAGGGTTGATAATATGTATTAGGTGACAAGTGGAATTTTTAAGAAAAACCGAATCGGAAATCGGTTTGTCCGATTTCCGTCGGGTTTCAAAAAGTCGTATTTTGCAAATATAGAAAAGAGAGGTAGAAGGTTGGGACTTACGGGTTTGGACAAGCTAAGCGTTCTAAAAGGTGTGGTGGTTGCCGATTCGTTGGAAATGTCACGTCGGTCTTGATCCGGTCGCCGGAATCCGTCGTCGGTTTCGGCAGCGCTTCGCTTCTCGCTCTTTGCACCAAGTTCTCAAGAGTTTTAGAGAGTATGCTTAGAGTTGTGAGGGGTAAAGGTAGAGGGTAGGGGCCTTTATATAAGGCTAGGCTAGGGTTAGGGTTAGGGTAGATGAAAAGTTAAAAAATAAAAATGTGATAAAATGTAATAAAAATGTATTAAAAGTGGAGTAATTGGGGGTTTTAAAGATCTCTGGAAGTGGGATTGGGCTGAAACTTTGCAGGTGAGTAGGGAATACCAAAAGACACAACTTTCATGTTGTGACCCTTGCCGGAATCGGCCTAAAAGGGGGTGACTCGGCCGTGACTCGGTCGGATCACTGAGTCGGCCGAGTCAAGGCCGAGTTGGCCGATTCCCGACCGAGTCCGGTGACCTGGATCTCCCCCGACGGTCCATCTACCCTCTGCAAGTGTTACATCTTTGGGTGTAGTGGGGTTTTTGTGAGATATGCACGTGTAAACTCTTGGTATTCTAAAGGTTTTTTTTTAAAATAAATAATAAAAATAATGTGGGGTATGGGATTCAAACTCTGGTGGCTTAGTTCAGCAGTGCAAGGTATTACCAATGAGCTACAAGCTCTTTCTTGTAATTATTGTAAAGAGATAGATACTTAAAGTGTTATCAGCAACATTAATACTCCAAGTATACTTCAATTTTAAATCAAATTTTGGTATACAAAAATTGGAGTTGTTACAATCTACCCTCCTTACAAAAAATTTCGTCCTCGAAATTTACAACTTTTATTTAAGGACTAATTTACAAAAAGGTGCGGATATTTTGCACGCATCTCATCTTCCCTTTCCCACGTGGATTCTCCTGGAGTGTCTTTTCTCCACATTACCCGGACCAAATTAACTTCTTTGTTCCTAAGTGTCTTCACTTTGCCGTCCAGGATCTCCACAGGTTGCTGCTCACAAGGCAAATCGGGCTATATCGTGAGCTCTGAATGATCAAGTACATGGCTGGGGTCACTCACATACTTTCTGAGTTGGGATATATGGAACACGTTATGCACTCCTTCCAATGAGGGTGGAAGCGCTAATCGGTATGCCACTTCACCGACTCGTTCGAGTATATCGAACGGTCCAATGTATCTCGGACTCAACTTTCCCCGTCTTCTAAATCTGATCACTCCGCGGTTCGGAGATATCTTCAAGAATACATGGTCTCCTTGCTGGAACTCCAAGTGTCGTCTCTTTGCATCAGCCTAATGTTTCTGTCTATCTTGGGCTATGCGCATTCTTTCTCTGATAGTACGAACCGCATCCACGGTCGCTACTATCATCTCTGGTCCAAGGAGTTCCCTATCTCCGATGTCGTCCCAACTTAATGGCGATCGACACTTCCTTCCATATAATGCTGCAAAAGGTGCCATTCCTATGCTTTCTTGGTAGCTGTTGTTGTACGCGAACTCTACAAGATGCAAGTGATCTTCCCACGATCCCTTGAAGTCGAGCATACATGCTCTGAGCATATCCTCCAAGATCTGAATAGTTCGTTCCGACTGACCATCTGTTTGTGGATGATAAGCCGTGCTAAAGTTCAGACTTGTTCCCAAGCTAGCTTGCAGACTTTGCCAAAATTGTGATCGGAACCTGGTGTCACGATCGGAGACAATGCAGACTGGTATTCCATGCAGTCTCACAATTTCCTGTATGAGTTCATGGGTATCAGAGATAGTACATTGTGAAGAGTTTTTAAATCTAAATTAGATTATTACCTCCATGTACTTCTTTGCTAATGTCTCAGTTGATTGGCCAACTCGAATTGGGATGAAGTGAGCCGATTTTGTGAGTCGATCCACAATGACCCAAATCGCATCGTTACCTTTTGTGCTGCGAGGAAGAGCAGTTACAAAGTCCATCGTGATGTGCTGCCACTTCCATTCTGGGATTGGTAACGGTTGAAGTAGTCCAGCTGTCCTATGATGTTCAGCCTTTACCTGCTGACACATCAAACATTTTGCGACACTCCTGGCTACTTCACGCTTCATTCCATGCCACCAATAATTCTGACGTAGATCTTTGTACATTTTGGTACCTCCAGGATGTACTGAATAGGGAGAGCTGTGAGCTTCTTTCATTAACTCTTCCCGAACAGGACCCTTTGGTACACACAATCTGCTGCTGTATCTTAAAGATCCGTCTTCATGGATGATGAAATCTGTTCTAAGTCCATTCTCCACTTGTTCTCTGATCTTTTGCAACTTAGCATCGCTGACTTGAGCTGCTTTGATCTGATTGACCATGGTTGATTGAACTTGTAGATTCATCAAATTTGAAACATCACCTGGCATGACTAGTTCGATCTCCATCTGATGTAGGTCTTGCTGAAGCTTCCACTGGGCGGTGAGATTCATTGCTAATGGTTGGCGACTAAGAGCATCAGGTACTACGTTCACCTTTCCTGGATGATATTGCAAATTGATGTCGAAGTCCGCCATAAGTTCTAACCATCTTCTCTGCCGCATATTCAATTCCTTCTGAGTAAACACATACTTCAGACTATTATGATCTGTGTAGATGTTCACTCGTTCACCAAGTAAGTAGTGGCGCCAAATCTTGAGAGCAAAAATAATGGCTGCCAACTCTAGATCATGCGTCGGATAATTGCGCTCATGAGTTTTCAATTGTCTTGAAGCATAAGCCACAACCTTACCGTGTTGATGTAGAACACATCCTAATCCCTTACCGGATGCATCGCAATGCACTTCGAATCCTCCAGATTGATCCGGTATTACGAGAATAGGTGCAGAAGTCAGCCTCGACTTAAGTTCTACAAAAGCTTGCTCGCATGCTTCTGACCACACAAATTCTTCATCTTTTCGTGTGAGCTTGGTCAGTGGTGTTGCTATCTTCGAAAAGCCTTCAATGAATCTTCTGTAATATCCAGCTAAACCCAAGAAACTCCGAATATCCTTCACTGATTTTGGTGTAGGCCATTCGCTGACTGCTGAAACTTTTGCTGGATCCACAGAAATCCCTTCTCCTGATACGATGTGTCCAAGAAAACCAACTTGTTTTAGCCAAAACTCGCACTTGCTGTACTTGGCATAAAGCTTATGTTGTCGAAGTGTTTCCAGGACAATTCGTAAGTGCTCCGCATGCTCTTTCCGATTCTTAGAATATACCAGGATGTCGTCGATGAAGATGACAACGAACCTGTCTAAATACTCCCGGAAAACTTGGTTCATAAGGTTCATGAAGATTGCTGGTGCATTGGTCACTCCAAATGGCATTACTAGAAATTCGTAATGTCCATAGCGAGTTCTGAAAGCTGTTTTGTGAATATCAGCTTCCTTGACCTTCACTTGATGATAACCTGAACGAAGATCTAGTTTAGAGAAGACACAAATCCACTTAGCTGATCGAATAAGTCGTCGATGCGCGGAAGTGGATACTTGTTCTTAATAGTAACTTCGTTCAAGGCTCTATAGTCGATGCACATTCTATATGAACCTTCCTTCTTCTTCACCAGTAGTACAGGTGCTCCCCAACTCGAAGTGCTGGGACGAATCCATCCTTTCGCCAGTAATTCGTCCAACTGTGTTCGTACTTCCTTCAAACCTTCTGGACTTAGTCTATATGGTGCTTTGATTACTGGTTGTGCTCCTGGTACTAAGTTAATACTGAATTCAAGAGCTCAATCAGGAGGCAAACCTGATATATCGTCAGGGAATACATCATCGAACTCTCGAACTACCTCCGGTCTTGCTTCTTCTTCTGCATGAGCTGCCGCAACTATTGCTTCCCTTGGCTTTGCTTTGTAAGTGCTTGGCTCCAATGTACGGTCTCCACTCTTAAAGTAAAAGATCGGATGATCTGGGATCTCAAATACTACCCTCCTTTGACGACAGTCGATGGTAGCATAAAAGGTTCCAAGCCAGTCCATTCCTAGAACCACATCAAAGTTCGGTATGTCCAGTACCTTGAAGTCAGCGTAAAATTCTCGACTGCAGACGATGACCGGACACATGCTGTATCCCATAGTTGCCTTTAGAACACCATTTCCAGAACTGACGTTCCAGCAGGATACAAGCGGTGAGACTGGAATCGCATGGGTTCGGACAAACCGTTGCGACATAAAGCAGTGGGATGCTCCAGTATCAAACAGTGCAAGTGCAGGTAGTGAAGCTACTAGAATTGTACCAGTAATGACTTGGCCAGTGGCCTCAGCTTCTTCAACAGACATCATGAAAGCCTGGCGCTTCGGCACATTCCTCCTGGCCTGAGGAGCATTCCTCTGAACGTTCCTTTGGGCTTGATGGAACTGTCGAGGAGGTGGTGCAGCTTGTGGTCCTCTAGGTGGTGCAGGTAGTGCAAGTCTGGTAGTAGGTGCTGGAAGAGCTGGTCGCTGCTGATAGTTGTTAGCCGGCCGGGTTGCAGCAACTGAGTTCTGCCTTTGAGGACAGGATCCAATGTCATGAGTGGCTGAACCGCAGATCAAGCAAAGGCGGTTGGCTCGACGGCAATCCTTCATCATATGTCCCTTTCTCTTACAGTAGGTGCAAAAGGCTGGGCTAAGGTGATGAGTTGGTACTCCGGGACGCCTCGGCACGAAGGATGGTCTGGACGTGGCTCCACCTGCCATCTGGTTGGCAGGACGCTTGACTCCTACAGAGTGAGGTCTTCCCCTCTCTTTTATCACTGCCTCGTAACTGCGGGCAGCTTCCAGGGCTTCCTCGTGAGTCAAAAACTTCCCGGTGGCTAGAGCAGCCTTGATTTCGGTGTCCAAACCTTGCTGAAAACGACGGGTTCTGATCTCGTCCGTCGGTATCAGGTGTGCCGCGAATCTGTTTAAAGGTTGTGTTAGCTGTGTAGTAGGTGATATTAAAAATTGAACTACTGTGACAGATCTTACCGCCTCAACATAGTAAACTCAGCATCATATTCATCTACAGATTTCTCCCACATTGATCCTTGCTGTAGGTGAATAAATTGCTGTTCCATAGCGAACCTGGCGGTCACAGGGAAATATTTCACGTCGAACTTCTCGAGAAATGTTTTCCATTCAATCGGCTGGGCTAGACGGGTCTCTTCCGCCTTCCACCAATTTCGAGCGTTATCCGTGAGCTGTAGCTTCGCTACACGGACCCAGGCATTATCTGGCACTTGAGCTGCTGCCAGATCATCTTCAATACTTTGCGCCCATTCTTCTGCTTCGAGAGGGCTCCCTTTTCCCGAGAATTGCTTCGGGTGCAACGCTCTGAACTGTTTGATTCCCGGTGCATCTGTCTCAGGACGACTCAGAAGTTGTTGATGTCCCTCTAGCAGACTGCGGATCGCATCGAAAAGCATGGTTTGCTCAATGGATGGTGCGGGAACAACTGGAGTGAGAGGTAGTGCTGAAGGGGTGTTGTTGGCATTGGTGCTGGTGTTGTTCGGGGAATTGCTTGGGGAATCCATAATCCTGAAGAAAAATTTGGATTAGGACAGATTCAAATACATGAAATGATAAGATTCAAGGAATAAAGACTTGTAAGATTCAAATAACATGAATTGTAAAGAATGTTTTAGTTGCTGTTTCTTGTGTTACATTGCTTAGGTTGTTCACGCAGACCAGAACTGCATGATAGGGATTCATACAGCTCTGACCTGCATGGGCCACCAACAAAACCTGTCACGCCCCGCTTCCCAATGTATGGCGAAGTGGTCGTGACGAGGCCCGCTACGAATGTACTCAGAAGTACATACGCTAAGCGTAACTGAGCAATATAAAATAATCACAAGAGACAAATGAGATTGAAATAACAGCAACTTTTATTAATAACATTCTTTATACAATGCATGAAATGAAAATACAACTGGAATGAAAAAAAAGAAAGCAATGCCTAAACAGTGGCATAATAATAAAAGGAAATACTGGAAAGAACAAGTACAAAGTCTAGAGCTCTGGATCTTCTTGGAACTGCTCCAAATCTTCAGTTGTTGGCTCGGTCTCAACTTGGTCCAACGCACCTGACGACATTCAAAGAAGAAAGAAATAGAATGTCGTCAGCGAACAGGTCGCTCGGTAAGTCCCAAAGAAAAGTGGAGTGAGAATGGCAGAGTAACAGTATTTTCTAGAGTATTATGTTGTAGAATATTATGGAATATTGTTTAACGCAGTTGTTTGCAGCTTGGTACAGAAGAATGCCAGTGTATACGAGGGGGATCTCTATATGCTAGAGATCAGTGCAAACGGAGAGTACAAGGAACCGTTATGCCACGGTACAACAGCAACAGTATTCATGTTAGGTGTCTTAATCTGACCACCTCATTCCACTTTTAACATCTTCCGTACCAATCTACCTCTTTAAACCCCGTAATGTTTTAACAGTGTTGTAGTAATGGAATATGTAAATTGAGTGACTGACCAAAACCATGATATCAGTAAACATGTTGCAACTGTATAATCAGGTAAATGGAATATCAGGATAATGGAATGAATATCCATGTTTTGATTCAGTCAAAAATGAATATATTGTTAACTGTATTCAGGGATTCATGATTTCAAGTTGTGTTGGAATATGATTGAAATATAGATTGACTTGAATTATATTCAAGTCAGAATTAGTCAGACTCTAACCCGAGTCAGACTAAAAGAAAGATAATTTGAAGTTCAATATTAGCTAGGGGCCTTATTGTAATTTGTGAAACTTGAGGGGGTTTTATGTAAAAAGTACTTTTGTATAGTTTTCAAAATATACCTCAAGTATTTAATAATCGTCTTTATTATTGTAATGGATGTGAATTTTATTTGTGTTATTCTAGTGAATATATCCTAATAATAGTATTAATTGTTTATTTGAAATTCGTGGTATTTTAATGTAACTTTTAATCTATGATTTTTAGGAAAAAGTGGAAACTTGATATTATAACAAAATAAGTGTTTAAATGATAATTATATATAATAAAACACTTAAATGATTTTTAAATGAATATTTTATTTACAAAAAATATTACTTTCCTTAAATATTGTATTTAAACCTTTCGAGACCGAATGCTCCTTGCGGAGGTCTGAATCTCGCACTACTAGCCTGCGGGTGCACGATGAACCGTGCTATCCCTAACAGGTTCCCCACGAATGGGTTGTAATGGCACTTTGCTCAGGTTTTATAAATACTTTTAATTTAGGGAAAAGATTTTCTAAATATAGGGTATTTATTTATAAAAGTATATAGTTCTCCATATTTTAGTTGTTAGGGTTTCCTAGACCATCTAACATATCTTCTATGGTCTAAACGATGAATCTTTAGAGCCTCAAATCGCCTCTTCACCATCATGCAGCCAGGTAAGTGCCAGGTAAGTGGGAAGGAACCACGGTCGTGGGCCTAATTAAAAACCACTAGCCTTAGACACACTTGCCTAGACCCACAAGACAGTTTAGATAAACTATCGATGTCCATGACCAATCGTGCTTTCATTTTATATAAGTTTTATTTAGAAAAGTTTACAATTTAAGGGTTAAACTAAAAGTTATAAAGGTTATGGTATTTTAGTGAAAAAGTCCTATAATATCGTATTCTGTATTTTTGTTATTTATCAATTAGGGTTATAATGAGTGTGTGTAAGGGTAGGTCATTACCCCGTGACTTATATTAAGTTTTGGTGAAGTTTCAAGATGAAATGAGTTATGTTAAAGTTAAGGGTATTAAAGTGCAAGAATACGGTTTCCATAAACGTTATCATTTCATGTGTGAAATTTCATCCAAATTGAATGAAACAAGTTTTGTTATCAAAATAAACATGGTTAGGAGTGGGGTATCTAAATAGAACATTAAAATTTAACTTGATGGTATTTTTATGCAAGAAATACGGTTTTCTAAAGAACTTATCATTTCATGTGGAAAAGTACAATTAAATTTGATTTAAGGGTGATTAATAGTCAACATGCAAGAGGGTTGATAATATGTATTATGTGACAAGTGGAATTTTTAAGAAAAACCGAATCGGAAATCGGTTTGTCCGATTTCCGTCGGGTTTCAAAAAGTCGTATTTTGCAAATATAGAAAAGAGAGGTAGAAGGTTGGGACTTACGGGTTTGGACAAGCTAAGCGTTCTAAAAGGTGTGGTGGTTGCCGATTCGTTGGAAATGTCACGTCGGTCTTGATCCGGTCGCCGGAATCCGTCGTCGGTTTCGGCAGCGCTTCGCTTCTCGCTCTTTGCACCAAGTTCTCAAGAGTTTTAGAGAGTATGCTTAGAGTTGTGAGGGGAAAAGGTAGAGGGTAGGGGCCTTTATATAGGGCTAGGCTAGGGTTAGGGTAGATGAAAAGTTAAAAAATAAAAATGTGATAAAATGTAATAAAAATGTATTAAAAGTGAAGTAATTGGGGGTTTTAAAGATCCCTGGAAGTGGGATTGGGCTGAAACTTTGCAGGTGAGTAGGGAATACCAAAAGACACAACTTTCATGTTGTGACCCTTGCCGGAATCGGCCTAAAAGGGGGTGACTCGGCCGTGACTCGGTCGGATCACTGAGTCGGCCGAGTCAAGGCCGAGTTGGCCGATTCCCGACCGAGTCCGGTGACCTGGATCTCCCCCGACGGTCCATCTACCCACTGCAAGTGTTACATCTTTGGGTGTAGTGGGGTTTTTGTGAGATATGCACGTGTAAACTCTTGGTATTCTAAAGGTTTTTTTTAAAAAATAAATAATAAAAATAATGTGGGGTATGGGATTCAAACTCTGGTGGCTTAGTTCAGCAGTGCAAGGTATTACCAATGAGCTACAAGCTCTTTCTTGTAATTATTGTAAAGAGATAGATACTTAAAGTGTTAACAGCAACATTAATACTCCAAGTATACTTCAATTTTAAATCAAATTTTGGTATACAAAAATTGGAGTTGTTACACGTGTGAAACGACGGAAGGCTCCGAATGGTTTTGGCGAAACCGTGATCGTAGTGAACTTGATATAATCGATGGAACGAGATAGCTTTTAAAAGGAGTGGCTTAAGCTCCGTGTTTAAAAGTAATTTTGAAAAGAAACCGAGTGGTTTTGAAAGTGTTCCAACGACTTTTACTTGGTTTATTTTTTCTTGCATTAATTCCAATGCGTCCCATCATTTAATCCTACCATTGCAGAAAATAACCAAAATATGACGTACTCTTATGCCATCAGCATTCGCCACGGGCCCCCGTCATTACCCGTTAGGTTACTTAACTAACGACAGAGCGGGGGCTGGACTAGCGCGGATGCAAAACATAAGCAACGCCTAAATAATATCATACACAGATATATTGCAATGATAGCCATTTCAGATCAAAGATGAACACATTGGATATACAAAGAATCCGCAATTCGTACGAGCATGTAACGAAAAGCGGATTATACGGTCGCGATGAATAGCCAATACCCTACCCTAGACCCCTACGGGTGCGGCAAACTACCCGCCAAATATCCGAAGCGGGGCAACCTCCCTCAACGACGTGAGTAGGCCACTCGGCACTTCGAGATACCCGGTAGTTTGTGCACCCCATCTTGGGTCTATCCTAGGAGCAAACACAGTAAAAAGAAATTATACAATGACGGCTACAACCCTGACCCGGTTGTGCGGCCAAAAATAATATTACACCAATTTACATATTACATGAATTGAAAGATAAAAGAAAACTCTCATCTCACAACCCCCCGGCTATTTATCCGCGACAATCCAATGAATTCATATACACATACCATCAATATTACAGATCACAAATATCTATAACCCCCACTAATCGACGTATAGCGATTAGCAGACGTTTAATACTTATAACACATCACAGATATATACCCGTCAGCTTAAGTCTTTAGAAGTTCGATCAAAATACGGATTTTCAAGACCCAAACACAAATTTTTCTTTCTGGAAAATCTGGGCAGAAAAAACATATTTTAAAAATCCCAAAACACCCAAATAAACAAACTGTGAGAAAAATCGCCCACGGCCGAGTCAACTCGGCCGCGGATCCGCGGCGGGAGCAAGCTCCTGCCGCGGTTCCGCGGCGTGTTGATTGACTCTCTGGACAATTTTTCTACAGTGAGTTTTAAAGACCTCGAGCCAATTTTAAGGTAAGATTTATCATTTTTGGACAGAAAAAAAATTCGGCAGAAAGTATACTTTTCGGGCGTGTTTCACGACTTTTTCTCCGATCGAATTTCTAGTTACTTTGCTAACATGTTAGATAGTGTTTAACCTATCTCTGATACCACTGTAAGTCCACGTTACCTCTCTCGGTACTTACGGGCTTGCGGAAATGATGAAAAACGATTTTCATGTGGTGGTAACATGGACTCAAAATACGGATCTTTGTTAAACAACTACCTAACCACCTAACTAGAGTTTTGTTGGAGATAGTGCCCTCAGAGTCAATTATTGGATCACAGGCACGTGATTGCAATGATTGAGGGATGACCTATCCCGGTAGGACAGTCTTACTCAAGATGATAGTATGCTATCTGGTTTACCTTTATCATCGTGTACTGCTTTAGGTGACCTGACATGTCGCTATTACACGTTGATAGAGCCCCTAGGATTCTTGCTTGACCAACAGCAGTATGAGGGCGATCATATACGTGGGAGCTATAAGCACATCCTTAAAAGGTCCCTAGTCGTGGGAGTTTCGAGACAGGGCATCGATACTCCAGAGTAGACTAGTGTATACAGTCGAGACCCCGACGACAGGCGGTGGCCTGTCTCACAAGCCACTGGTGTCAGTTGGTTCACCTAAGATGTATACAGGTGCTCATTGGGTTATGAGTACGCCGGACAGGACTCGCCGGGAACATGCTAGTTGGTCTTATACCTGACGTCAGATAGCAGTTCCCTGGTGACATGTGTACAGGTTAGTTCATCGACGTGGGGATCGTCATTTGTCTCATGTGAGTTCCCACTATACTTTGATTACTATCCTACCACGCTCAAAGGAGACGTGCAAACATGTTTTAGTTGGGTACAGTCCCGAGCCACATGGAGGCAGTAAGCGGATCTTCAGGGGTTCGTCTCTCCCGGTATTGGGGTGAGGTCGCGTTGTGTCTAGGAGAGCCATTACACGAAGCCCTCGGCCGAGGCAGGTGATTTACTGGTAGGTATTCCAGTAGTATCTCAGGGTGTTCTGGGCTACACTCCGACACGACTTGTACCGCTTTTGGGGGTCTTACTTTTACCAACCACCTAGGCCCGCCATGCGATGCTCATAGACGAACGGACCGAACTGTACGGATATTGTCATTGACAGGCTCAGTAGGGTGTCAGGATGAGTTCGCTCATCGACGTCCCTTTTGGTCAATAGCTGGTGGCCCGTCACGTATGGCTAATACCTCTGACGTGCTAGTAGTTAAATCCACAGCCATTGTAGTGACGAGTCTTTAGAGTCCACCACACATTCAGTTACTCTAGTTTCGGGCGAAACGCAGTAGAGTCTGTATGGAGATATGGCAGGGTTCGATCAGATACGTGTGGTATTGCACGGATCTGGATCGGACGGTTAGTACTAGAGGCCGTATGGATATATGGCAGGGTTTGATCAGATACGTGCGGTATTGCACGGATCGGGATCGAACAGATATTACTAGCCGGCTTTGGTTTAAGCCGGATCCTGGTATAGTACAGTGTAGATTTTGTCTCATTGCATTTGTATTCAGTCAGAATACAGATGCGGGTGTGTATACATAGTATCGGGGTTTTCCTGTAATTTATTACGGGACTAGTTTTCTGGAGTTGCCAGTTTGCTTTCCGTTTCGGCCATATTTCTTTGTATCCTTCATTGGCCGAAGATTGGTGGAGGAGGGCTTATTTGCATTTGTGCAAATAAGCAATTTGGAAAGGGGTCTTTGCATATTGTTGGATCATGATGGAGGACCATCCCTTGACTTTCTTTTGTTGATGATGGCTTGACCTTTGTGTTATGATAGTTGATGGAGTGTAGGACTTGTGGTGTGATCATTGTTTCTCATCATGACTTTTCTCTCTCTCTTGTATCATTGCATTCCACTCACTCCTTGACTTTTCTCTCTCTCTCCACCCACACAAAGAAGAGGGGCCAGCCACTTTTGTGGTGGATGGGGGATTCATTTTGATGTGTGTCATTTTGTTTTCTAAGTGTGCCAAGAAAAAAGCTCTCTAGTTCATCTCAAAAGTCTAATCCTCCACCATCTCAAAAGGCAACCTCCATGAACCCCAAAATGAGACATGGTTCTACACTACATTCTACAGCAAATCTTGGGCACATCGACTCGCCAACTTCGTGCCCGAGTTGCCTCGGTATAGAGGTGGGAGCCCGTAAAACAAACAGGCGACGTGGTGCCCTTCCGGCGACTTGGTGGAGACCGGAGATTCCGCGGGGAGATCGGGACGACGACGAGAAGACCGAAGGACACAGATCGCTCAGTATATCTCTCTTCCCCATCTTGTAGTTAGCTAGGACTAGACTAATGGCACGATCCGGGTTTATTGTGCGCGGTGGTGCCGGTTTGAAAAATTAATGTAAATCACCGCTTCCGCATTTTGGCCTCGGGATGGAGGCCGGGGCGCCACCGTGCACTTACAAGTTTTGCCTACTCGGTTAGGGGGCTATACCTTTCTTGAACTCCTTCGTATTCAACTCTTTCCGGTGTACGGATCGGCCTCACCTCGTCGTCTCCTTGCGCCGAAGATGGATCCACCTGAAAGCTTCTACCTTTGGCTTCTTCATCGAACTTGAAGAAACTAGAACACTTGGTTTGCTAAACCTTGTGAACTAGGATGAGTAGAGAAGTGATTTGGGTTTTCTTTTATCTCTAAGGCAATGTTTCTCAACTCACGAGAGGGTTTTGCCTTGAGCTAGAGAGAGAGCAAGAGGAAGAGCAAGAGGGAGAGCTCAAGCAAGAGAGAGAAATGAAATGAGAGAATGAGTAACTCTTTTGCCATCCAAGCTCTCATAATCCAAAACCATCATAACAAAATAGTAATCAAGTATTATGTGATGGTTCAAGTCAAAATGGCTATATCATTTCATGCACTCATTTTGCAAAAACAAGCAAGCAAGCAAAAGTCTTTGCCATGAAATGATAGCCATTGTCATGATGATGGTCAACTAGTCCAACCTAGTCAACCTGTCAACAAAGTCAACAAGTCAACAAAGTCAACCCCTCAACAACCATGTCACTATAAAACTTAATTAATATTATTGTTAATTATATTTCTTATTCTCATTAGGGTTTAGCCAAAAGTCAATAGTCAACAGTCAACAAGCCCAATGAGAATCCTCTGCCTCTGTCTCTCTGTCAACTGTGCATACACACCCGCATCCGCGTTCCAAGGAACATGAATACAAACGAGATAAAACCAATCCCAAAATGTACACTAGGATATGGCTTAAACCAAAGCCTGCTAGTGTTAACTGTCCGGACACCAAACGTGCACAAGTGCACGGATGTGACCGAACCCTGTCGCAAAACCATGCGACCTCTACTCTTTTTCCTAAAGGCGAATAACTTTCTGTTTGGGACTCTAAAGACTCGACACTACGCTGGCAGTGGGTTTAACCACAGACCGCAAGCGGCCCTAGCTGTGCGTAACGGTCCCCAGGTAGATGCCGACAAGAAGACGGACGAGGTGAAACCTAAGTGAACTCCTACTGAGCCTGAATGTGACAATCTCCGTACAGCCCGGTATGTTCGTCTGATACATCGCATGGCGAACCTAGGGGGCGGTAAACGTCAGTCCCCTAATAGTGGTACAAGTCGTGTCGGAGTGTAGCCCAGAACACCCTGAGATAGCACTGGAAACCTACCAGTATATCTCGCTTGCCCTGGCCAGGGACTACTCGTGTAATGGCTCTCCTAGACACAGCGCGATGTCAACCCCCAATACCAGGAGAGACGAATCCTATCTAACCGTCACTGCCTCCAAGTGCTTCGGGACTGCACCCAACTACTACCTGTTTTCTCGACTCCTTTGAGCCATGGTAGGGTAGTAATCTAAGTACAGTGGGAACACACTCGAGGCGAAGTGACAGTGTCAAGTCAGCGGACTAAGCTGTACTCATGTCACCTGGGAACTGATAACTGGTGATAGGTATAGTACCAACCAACAGTTTCTGACGAGTCCTGTCCAGTGTTCTCGTAACCTAACGAGCACCCGCATACTGTCTCAAGTACGACGTACCGACGGCTGTGGGACAGACCGTCTCCGAAACTGTGATTAGAAGCACATACGCTAGTCTACTCCTGAGTATCGATGCCCTGTCTCGATAGTTTTGCGACTTGGGACCTGCATAAGGATGTGCTTGCAGATTACCCAGCCCCCACTAGTGTGACTGCCATCACAACGCTGGTAATCGAGCAAAGATCCTAAGGGCTCCACTAATGTGTATAGGAGATATACTAAATTAAACACATGTACACATTAAAATAGAAACAAACCAAGTAGCATACTACCATATTGAGCAAGATTGCCTATACAAGGTGAATATCCCAAGATTCCATTAAGTAATATACAAACTAGTATGATACAGTAATGGCCTCTAGGGCATATACACTAACAAGTTTTCAGCAGCTACAGACTCGACTGACTACGGCACCGGTGTTATCATTGCCTTCAGGATCGGGCGGATTTGTGATGCTTCTCGAGTAGGGCTAGGGTGCGTATTGATGCAGGAGTGATCGCGTATGCTTCACGGCAATTGAAGAAACATGAACATAATTACCCCACTCACGATTTGGAGATGGCTGCAGTGGTCTTTGCACTTAAGATCTGACGACATTACCTATACGGCGAGTCGTGCCAGATATTCACTGATCACAAGAGCTTAACGTATATATTTCAGCAGCGTGACCTGAATCTTAGACAGCGTCGTTGGATGGAGTTAGTGAAGGACTACGATTGCGAGATCTTGTACCACCCGGGCAGAGCTAATGTAGTGGCAGATTTTATGCGACAGCCGAGTGCAGTTCGAGTTTACGCCGATCGGGGGACAGTTTGCACATATTCGTGCACGCCCACAGTTGCTTGACCGTATACCTGAGGCACAGTACAGTGATGACCGTTGTTCAGAGATCAGGGCATAAATTGGACAGGGAAGATTTTCCGAGTTCGTGATCGGTGATCAAGGGATACTGCGATTTAGGACTAGACTGTGCGTACCAGATGTTGAGGGACGGCGGCGCGAGATTCTGGAGGAGGCACATCGATCGATGTACAGTGTTCATTCAGGTTCCACCAAGATGTACCATGATATTGTAAGTCCACGTTACCTCTCCCGGTACTTACGGGCTTGCGGAAATGATGAAAAACGATTTTTCAAGAGGTGGTAAAATGGACTCAAAATACGGATCTTTGTTAAACAACTACCTAACAACCTAACTTGAGTTTTACCTACTCGGTTAGGGGGCTATACCTTTCTTGAACTCCTTCGTCTTCAACACTTTCCGGTGTACGGATCGGCCTCACCTCATCGTCTCCTTGCGCCAAAGATGGATCCACCTGAAAGCTTCTACCTTTAGCTTCTTCTTCGAACTTGAAGAAACTAGAACACTTGGTTTGCCAAACCTTGTGTACTAGGATGAGTAGAGAAGTGATTTGGGTTTTCTTTTATCTCTAAGTCAATGTTTCTCAACTCATGAGAGGGTGTTGCCTTGAGCTAGAGAGAGAGCAATAGGGAGAGCTCAAGCAAGAGAGAGAAATGAAATGAGAGAATCAGTAACTCTATTTTGCCATCCAAGCTCTCATAATCCAAAACCATCATAACAAAAATAGTAATCAAGTATTGTGTGATGGTTCAAGTTAAAATGGCTATATCATTTCATGCACTCATTTTGCAAAAACAAACAAGTAAGCAAAAGTCTTTGCCATGAAATGATAGCCATTGTCTTGATGATGGTCAACTAGTCCAACCTAGTCAACCGGTCGTCAAAGTCAACAAAGTCAACCCCTCAACAACCATGTTACTATAATACTTAATTAATATTATTGTTAATTATATTTCTTATTCTCATTAGGGTTTAGCAAAGAGTCAATAGTCAACAGTCAACAACCCCAATGAGAATCCTCTGCCTCTGTCTCTCTGTCAACTGTGCATACACACCCGCATCCGCGTTCCGAGGAACACGAATACAAACGAGATAAAACCAATCCCAAAATGTACCCTAGGATCTGGCTTAAACCAAAGCCTGCTAGTGTTAACTGTCCGGACACCAAACGTGCACAAGTGCACGGATGTGACCGAACCCTGTCGCAAAACCATGCGACCTGTCGCAAAACCATGCGACCTCTACTCTTTTGCCTAAAGGCGAATAGATTTCTGTGTTGGACTCTAAAGACTCGACACTACGCTGGCAGTGGGTTTAACCACAGACCGCAAGCGGCACTAGCTGTGCGTAACGGTCCCCAGGTAGATGCCGACAAGAAGACTGACGAGGTGAAACCCATCCGAACTCCTACTGAGTCTGAACGTGACAATCTCTGTACAGTCCGGTCTATTCGTCTGATACATTGCATGGCGGGCCTAGGGGCGGTAAACGTCAGTCCCCTAATAGCGGTACAAGTCGTGTCCGAGTGTAGCCCAGAACACCCTGAGATAGCACTGGAAACCTACCAGTATATCTCGCTTGCCCTTGCCAGGGACTACTTGTGTAATGGCTCTCCTAGACACAGCCCGATGTCAACCCCAATACCGGGAGAGACGAATCCTGTCTAACCGTCACTGCCTCCAAGTGCTTCGGGACTGCACCCAACTACTACCTGTTTCCACGACTCCTTTGAGCCGTGTTAGGGTAGTGATCTAAGTACAGTGGGAACACACTCGATGCGAAGTGGCAGTGTCAAGTCAGCGGACTAAGATGTACTCATGTCACCTGGGAACTGATAACTGACGATATGTATAGTACCAACCAACAGTTCTCGACGAGTCCTGTCCAGTGTACTCGCAACCTAACGAGCACCCGCATACTATCTCAAGTACGACGTACTGACGGCTGTGGGACAGACCGTCTCCCACATTGGGATGAGAAGCGCATACGCTAGTCTACTCCGGAGTATCGATGCCCTGTCTCGATAGTCCTACGACTAGGGACCCGCATAAGGATGTGCTTATAGATTACCCAGCCCCCACGAGTGTGACTGCCATCACAACGCTGGTAATCAATCAAAGATCCTAAGGGCTCCACTAATGTGTATAGATGATATACTAAAATAAACACATTTACAAATTAAAGTAGAAACAAACCAAGTAGCATACTACTATATTGAGCAAGATTGTTTATACAAGGTGAATATCCCAAGTTTCTATTAAGTAATATACAAACTAGTATGATACAGTAATGGCCTCTAGGGCATATAAACTAACAATCTCCCACTTGCACTAAGGCCATATACTGGCGTATCGAAGACCTATCATCTCGATCAGCCGCTCGAACTGAGTCTGGGGTAAGGCCTTTGTGAGTGGATCAGCAGTGTTATCTTCCGTAGAAACTCTCCGAACCTCGATCTCCTGGCGACCCACGATATCCCCGATCAGGTGATACCACCTCAAGATGTGTCTGGACTTCTGATGGGACCTGGGTTTCTTTGCTAAAGCTATAGCCCCGTTGTTGTTGCAATACAGAGGTATTGGATCAACAATGGATGGAACCACCTGAAGTTCAGTTAAGAACTTCCTTATCCAGACGGCTTCTTTTGCGCCATCTGCAACAGCGATATATTCCGCATCCATCGTCGAGTCAGCAACGGTTTCCTATTTGGAACTCTTCCAACACACCGCCCCTCCATTGAGGGTAAAGACATAACCCGACATGGACTTGGAATCATCCTTGTCACTCTGGAAGCTGGAGTCAGCAAAGGACTCGATCTGGAGGTCTTTTCCGCCATACACCATGAACATCTCCTTAGTCCTTCTCAGGTACTTGAGAATGTTCTTTACTACTATCCAGTGTTTCTCCCCAGGGTTTGACTGATACCGTCTTACCACACTCAGTGCATAAGCTACATCTGGTCTGGTACACAACATCGCATACATTATAGAGCCTACCGCAGAAGCGAAGGGTATAATAGACATGCGATCCCTTTCCAAATCAGTCTTGGGAGACATCTCTTTGGAGAGGGTGATCCCATGACAAGCCGGTAGATTACCGCGCTTGGAATCTTCCATACTGAATCTTTTCAGTATGGTGTCGATGTACCTGGACTGTGAAAGTCCCAGTATCCTCTTGGATCTGTCACGATAGATCCGGATCCCCAGAATGTAAGAGGCATCACCCAGATCTTTCATGGAGAACCTGTGTGACAAGAACCCTTTGACAGATTGTAGATAGGAATGTCATTTCCTATTAAGAGAATGCCATCCACGTATAAAACGAGGAATACTACAGTTCTCGCTACAAATCTACTATAGATGCATGGTTCATCTGGATTTTTGATAAAGCCTATTTTTTTGACCGTCTCATCAAAACAGATGTTCCAACTCCGCGTTGCCTGCTTTAGTCCGTAGATGGACTTAAGAAACTTGCACACCTTTCCGCTGCTCCCACTCTGAATGAAACCTTCTGCCTGGTCCATATAAACACACTCCTCTAAATTTCCATTTAGAAAAGCGGTCTTTACGTCCATCTGCCAAATCTCATAATCGTGGAAGGCAGCAATGGCAAGAAGGATCCGAATGGATTTCAGCATAGCTACTGGAGAAAAGGTCTTGTCATAGTCCAAACCAGGTCTTTGACGAAAACCCTTTGCAACCAGTCTAGCTTTATCGGTCTCAACCAGTCCATCTACACCAATCTTCCTTTTGAAGATCCACTTGCATCCTACGGGTTTTACCCCATCTGGAGCAACGTCCAACGTCCATACTTTGTTGGTGTACATGGACTCCATTTCGGTCCGCATTGCATCCAGCCATTTTACCGAGTCAAAGCTCTGAATGGCCTGCTGGAAGCTAGTCGACTCATCATAATCAATGATGCAATCCTCTCTATCCCCGTCTATGAGAAAACCGTAGTATCTCTCGGGCGGATGAGACTGCCTACTTCTCCTGCGGAGCGGCGTAGGAATGTCATGTTCTTTTGAACCCTCTGGTTCTACTAAGCTTTCAGTAATAGCTCGTGGTTCTGGAATTTCTTCCAGTTCTATTGCGCACCCACTTATCTGATTCTCCAAAAACTGAGTTTCCAATAAGTGGGCATGCCGAGAAACAAAAACCTTTTGTTCCTCTTTGCAATAGAAGAAATATCCCTTGGAGTTCTTTGGATATCCCACAAACTTGCACTGTACTAAGCGTGCCTCGAGCTTGTCCGCATGCTGCTTTTTGACAAAAGCTGGACTTCCCCATGTCTTAATGTGATTATGATAGGGTCTCTTCCCACACCACATCTGATATGGTGCAGTAGGCACAGTCTTAGTTG
Source organism: Agapanthus africanus (assembly GCA_030015575.1). Classification (NCBI taxonomy): domain Eukaryota; kingdom Viridiplantae; phylum Streptophyta; class Magnoliopsida; order Asparagales; family Amaryllidaceae; genus Agapanthus; species Agapanthus africanus. The sequence continues at coordinate 455,340,018 of JASDDO010000014.1, read as the reverse complement.
GAACTCGGTTCAAAAGGTATGCAGCTGATTCTAGTGCATATCCCCATAATGATCGCGGTAACTCAGCGTTACTCATCATAGACCGTACCATATCCAATAGGGTTCGGTTCCGTCTCTCCGATACACCGTTATGTTGCGGAGTGTATGGAGGAGTAAGCAGAGAGAGAATTCCATTCTCTTTTAAGTAATCCAGGAACTCGTTACTCAAGTATTCACCACCTCGATCCGATCTCAGTGTCTTGATACTTTTGCCGGTTTGTTTTTCTACTTCATTCTTATATTCCTAGAATTTTCCAAAAGCTTCGGATTTATGTTTCATTAAGAAGACATAACCGTACCTTGAAAAGTCATCCGTAAAAGTAATGAAGTAAGAATAACCGCTTCGCGCATGTGTAGACATTGGACCGCACACGTCGCTGTGTATGAATCCCAAGAGCTCGCTCGCTCTTACTCCGTGTCCAGTGAACGGAGTCTTTGTCATCTTTCCTTTGAGACAGGATTGACAAGTGGCATACGATTGATATTCGAACGGATCCAAATATCCTTCTGTATGTAACTTCGTCAACCTTCTCTCATTGATGTGACCCAGTCTACAATACCATAAGAAAGTCTGATTTATTTCCGGAGACTTTCTTTTGTGTGTATTCTAGACATTGAAAATCTGTGGTTTGTTTAGTACGTATATACCATTGCTTAATGTACCTGACCCAATCAGAACTTGATTAAGGTGAATGTTTACAACATTACTTACAAACGCAAATTCATAACCTTCTTTAGAAATCAAAGATACAGAAATGATATTACAAGTTGCGTTGGGTACAAAAAAGCAATTATGTAAAACCAAAACATGTCCATCTGACATTCCCAGGTGATAGTCCCCTACGGCCTTAGCATCAATGCTAGCTCCATTTGCAACTTTGAGGGTCATGTCACCTGCCTTCAAAAACCTACGGTTTCTCAACGCCTGCAAAGAATTACGGATATGTGATCCTGATCCGGTATCCAATACCCAGGAAGTAGAGTTTATTGATAGACAGTTTTCAATAACATACAAACCTAAAGCTGAAGCCACAACTTGCTTCAGATCCTGTGTTCTGGCTTTCCAAGCCCTGCAATCTTTCTTCCAGTACCCACTCTTATGACAGAAAAAGCACTCTTCCTTCCCTATAAGCTTCCCCGCTATCTTTGTTACTTTTTCCTTTCCCTTCGTATCCACTTTACTAACACCGCCCCTTGGTTTGGCGGGGGCTTTCTTCTTCTTTCCTTTGGCTTTCGCCTTGGACCTAGAAGATGAAGATCCTCCTATAAACAAAGTGGATGTTTCCCTACCTTTCTGTAGGGTGCCCTCTGCACTCCTCAGCATGTTGAGGAGCTCTGAAAGTTCAACTTCCTTTTCTTGCAAGTTGAAATTCAGGATGAACTGGGCGTAAGTGGAAGGAAGGGACTGAAGAATCAAATCTATATAGAGCTCATTCTCCAACGTGGTCCCAAGGTCCGCGAGCTCCTCTATGAAGCCAATCATCTTAAGCACGTGTTCTGCTGCCGATGATCCGACGGCCAATCTTGCCGAAAACAACTTCTTCGACACTTCGTATCTGGTGATACGAGATTGATCTCCATACAGTTCTTTTGTATGGAAAAATATGGATTCGAGGTCCATATTCTCGTGCCTCCTCTGATGTTCATTGTCCATAGAGGCAAGCACGAAGCACTTGGCCTCCGCGCAATCGATTTCCCAGGTCTTAAGGATTTCCCTATCCGCGACGCTGGTTTTGGGACCTGGGACAGGGAGAGCTTTGGTGGTAAGGAGATACCCCAACTTGTCATATGTGATTGCCATTTTGATATTCCTGAGCCAATCTTTGTAGTTTGGCCCTGTCAGTATGTTTTTATCTAATAGTAACATAAGTCCGGTCATGATGTTTGGTCGCTGCAATTAGGAGAGAGAGAAGAAACACTTTAGCTTGATGCTCTTGCAAGTTCAGAGTGGTTTTTAATTTGTCTAAACAGGATGGCTCCCACTGTCTCTCGAATCCCTCCTCAAACCAAAAATGAAGAATTAGTCAGGATCAATCTCACCGTACAATACTTTCTTAACCGTTCGGCCAGGCTGGTGTCGGTACTTCGAGGGAGGTTTTCCAACGCTTTCGCGAAGTTCCTTAATTAAATAACCACTTTTCCCTGGGGGCATAGCCCCGCTAACACCTTTATAGACACCTACTTGGTTTATAACATTGATCGTTAAGTGAGAAATTTCCTGAGGAGTAGCATATACTTACAGTAGGATCAGGATCCAAATATCATCGCGTGACAAAACTGAAGGAATCCTACCAGAATCATCACACTCCAAATGGTATGCAGTGCTAGCAAGTTTCAGTTCTTTTGAAACTCCCGATGTTGTTTTTTTCCCCCATGCTCTTATGACCTTGACTTTGGCCAAAATATCATAAGTCACATGTCAAGTTCTACCGTCATTCTCCAGGTTAATTTGAGCCCACCCGCACATACCCTTGACTTTGGCCAAAATGGTAGAACGACTGCCCCAAACCAACACATCTATCTATGCTGCACAAGAATACCCAATAGCTACCAATCACTATGCCTTGACTTTGGCCAACATACATAGCTTGAATACTTATTGACCATTCATGTGAAACGACGGAGGGCTACGAATGGTTTTGGCGAAACCGTGAACGTAGTGAACTTGATATAATCGAAGGAATGAGATAGCTTTTAAAAGGAGTGGCTTAAGCTCTGCGTCTAAAAGTTATTTTTTGAAAAGAAACCGAGTGGTTTTGAAAGTGTTCCAACGACTTTTACTTGGTTTATTTTTCTAGCATTAATTCCAATGTGTCCCATCATTTAATCCTACCATTGCAGAAAACAACCAAAATATGACGTACGCTTATGCCATCCGCATTTGCCACGGGGCCCCGTCATTACCCGTTAGGTTACTTAACTAACGATAGACCGGGGGCTGGACTAGCGCGGATGCAAAACATAAGCAACGCCTAAATAATATCATATATAGATATATTGCAAAGATAGCCATTTAAGATCACAGATGAATACATTGGATATACTAGGAATCCGCAATTCGTACGAGCCTGTAACAAAAAGCGGATTACACGGTCGCGATGAATAGCCAATACCCCACCCTAGAACCCTACGGGTGTGGAAAACTACCCGCCAAATATCCGAAGCGGTGCAACCTCCCTCAACGATGTGAGTAGGCCACTCGGCACTTCGAGATACCCGGTAGTTTGTGCACCCCACCTTGGGTCTATCCTAGGAGCAAAAATAGTAAAATGAAATTATACAATGACGGCTACAACCCCGACCCGGTTGTGCGGCCAAAAATAATATTACATCAATTTACATATTACATGAATTGAAAGATAAAAGAAAACTCTCATCTCACAACCCCCCGGCTATTCATCCTCGACAATCCAATGAATTCATATACACATACCATCAACATTACAGATCACAGATATGTATAACCCCCACTAATCGACGTATAGCGATTAGCGGACGTTCAATACATATAACACATCACAGATATATGCCCGTCGGCTTAAGTCTTTAGAAGTTCGATCAAAATACGGATTTTCAATCCCCAAAAACTAATTTTTCTTTCTGTAAAATCTAGGCAGAAAAAACATATCCCAAAAATCCCAAAACTGCCCCAGAAACACTCTGCAAGAAACCTTTTCCACGACCGAGTCAACTCGGCCGAGGAACCGTGGAGGGAGCATGCTCCCGCCGCGTTTCCGCGGCGCTTTGACCGATTCGATGGACCAAATTTCTTGTGTGGGTTTTAAAAAGCCTGAGCCGATTTTTAGTGTCAGATTTATTAATTTTTGAACAGAAAACAGAATCGGCAGAAACTTGATTTTACAGGTTCGTTTCGCGACTTTTTCTTCGATCGAACTTCTAGTTACTTTGCTAACATGTTAGATAGTGTTTAACTAGGCTCTGATACCACTGTAAGTCCACGTTACCTCTCCCGGTACTTACGGGCTTGCAGAAATGTTGAAAAATTATTTTTCAAGAGGTGGTAACATGGACTCAAAATACGGATCTTTGTTAAACAACTACCTAACAACCTAACTTGAGTTTTACCTACTCGGTTAGGGGGCTATACCTTTCTTGAACTCCTTCGTCTTCAACTCTTTCCGGTGTACGGATCAGCCTCACCTCGTCGTCTCCTTGCGCCGAAGATGGATTCACCTGAAAGCTTCTAGCTTTGGCTTCTTCTTCGAACTTGAAGAAACTAGAACACTTGGTTTCCCAAACCTTGTGTACTAGGATGAGTAGAGAAGTTATTTGGGTTTTCTTTTATCTCTAAGGCAATGTTTCTCAACTAATGAGAGGGTGTTGCCTTGAGCTAGAGAGAGCAAGAAGAAGAGCAAGAGGGAGAGCTCAAGCAAGAGAGAGAAATGAAATGAGAGAATCGGTAACTCTCTTTTGCCATCCAAGCTCTCATAATCCAAAACCATCATAACAAAAATAGTAATCAAGTATTGTGTAATAGTTCAAGTCAAAATAGCTATATCGTTTCATGCACTCATTTTGCAAAAACAAAAAAGCAAGCAAAAGTCTTTGCCATGAAATGATAGCCATTGTCATGATGATGGCCAACTAGTCCAACCTAGTCAACCGGTCGACAAAGTCAACAAGTCAACAAAGTCAACCCCTCAACAACCATGTCACTATAATACTTAATTAATATTATTGTTAATTATATTTCTTATTCTCATTAGGGTTTAGCAAAGAGTCAACAGTCAACAGTCAACAACCCCAATGAGAATCCTCTGCCTCTGTCTCTCTGTCAACTGTGCATACACACCCGCATCCGCGTTCCGAGGAACACGAATACAACCGAGATAAAACCAATCCCAAAATGTACACTTGGATCTGGCTTAAACCAAAGCCTGCTAGTGTTAACTGTCAGGATACCAAACGTGCACAAGTGCACGGATGGGACCGAACCCTGTCGCAAAACCATGCGACCTGTCGCAAAACCATGCGACCTCTACTCTTTTCCCTAAATGCGAATAACTTTCTGTGTGGGACTCTAAAGACTCGACACTATACTGGCAGTAGGTTTAACCACAGACCGCAAGCGGCACTAGCTGTGCGTAACGGTCCCCATGTAGATGCCGACAAGAAGACTGACGAGGTGAAACCCATCTGAACTCCTACTGAGTCTGAATGTGACAATCTCTGTACAGTCCGGTATGTTCGTCTGATACATCGCATGGCGGGCCTAGGGGGAGGTAAACGTCAGTCCTCTAATAGCGGTACAAGTCGTGTCGGAGTGTTGCCCAGAACATCCTGAGATAGCACTGGAAACCTACCAGTATAACTCGCTTGCCCTGGCCAGGGACTACTTGTGTAATGGCTCTCCTAGACAAAGCACGATGTCAACCCCCAATACCGGGAGAGACGAATCCTGTCTAACCGTCACTGCCTCCAAGTGCTTCGGGACTGCACCCAACTACTACCTGTTTGCACGACTCCTTTGAGCCGTGGTAGTGTAGTAATCTAAGTACAGCGGGAACACACTCAAGGCGAAGTGACAGTGTCAAGTCAGCGGACTAAGCTGTACTCATGTCACCTGGGAACTGATAACTGACGATAGGTATAGTACCAACCAAAAGTTCCCGACGAGTCCTGTCCAGTGTACTCGTAACCTAACGAGCACTCGCATACTATCTCAAGTACGACGTACTGACGGCTGTAGGACAGACCGTCTCCCACACTGGGATGAGAAGCGCATACGCTAGTCTACTCCGGAGTATCGATGCCCTGTCTCGATAGTCCTACGACTAGGGATCTGCATAAGGATGTGCTTGTAGATTACCCAGCCCCCACGAGTGTGACTGCCATCACAACGATGGTAATCAAGCAAAGATCCTAAAGGCTCCACTAATGTGTATAGGTGATATACTAAAATAAACACATGTACACATTAAAGTAGAAACAAACCAAGTAGCATACTACTATATTGAGCAAGATTGTCTATACAAGGTTAATATCCCAAGCTTCCATTAAGTAATATACAAACTAGTATGATACAGTAATGGCCTCTACGGCATATACACTAACAGATATTAGAGATGTTTACTAGTGGGACGGAATGAAGAGAGACATCGCAGATTTCGTGTCGAGATGCCTGACTTGTCAGTAAGTCAAGGCCGAGCACTAAAGGCCCGCGGGAGAGCTACAGCCGTTACCCATTCCGGAGTGGAAATAGGAGCAGATTTCTATGGACTTTATTGTGGGTCTACCCAGGACTAGTCGAGGGTATGACTCCATCTAGGTGATCGTGGATCATTTGACGAAGGCGGCTCACTTCCTGCCGGTGAAGACGACTTTCGGATTTGATCAGTATGCCTAGATTTACATCGACGAGATTGTACAACTGCACCGAGTTCCAACGTGTATCGTGTCCAACAGAGGCACCCATTTTACCACCCGACTATAGAAGATGCTTCAGGAGGCTTTGGTCACCCGCTTGAGTTTCAGCACAACATTTCATCCGCAGACCGACGGACAGTCAGAGCGGACTATTCGGACTCTCGAGGACATGCTCCGAGAGTGCGTATTAGATTTTGGTGGTAGCTGGGATCATCATTTACCCTTAGTGGAGTTCTCCTACAACAGCAGCTACCAGGAGACCATTCAGATGGCACCATTCGAGGCTCTATATGGTAGGAGATGCAGATCGCCCGCCTGTTGGACAAGGCTCAGTGAGAGCAGTATCTTAGCACCACAGATTGTTGAGGAGACGACCGCGAAGATCCAGTTGATTCACGATAGGATGAGGGCAACCCGGAGTAGGCAGAGATCTTATGCGTACCGTCGTCGGCGTAGACTTGAGTTTTCTATAGGTGATCACGTTTTCTTGAGGGTCTCCCCAATGAAAGGTGTGATGAGATTTGGGAAGAAGGGGAAGCTTAGTCCCAGGTACGTGGGCCCCTTCGAGATCCTCTAGCGTATTGGTGCAGTTGCGTATCGGTTAGCCCTTCCTCCCAGTTTTCCAGATGTGCACCCCGTATTTCACGTTACGATGCTCCGCGAGTATCTTCATGATCCTTCGCATGCGATTCAGCACCCGACGATCCAGCTTGAGCGCGACCTTTCTTTTGCAGAGCAGCCGGTAGTCATCTTGGATCGACAAACGAAGAAATTTAGGTCGAAGGATATAACGTCCGTCAAGGTACTTTGGCGTGGTCCGAGTAGCGAGGATGTCACTTGGGAGACCGAGAGCGAGATGAGGAAGAGATATCCCCATCTCTTTGAAGGTACGTGTTGTTAGATTTTTAAATTCATAAACCGAATTTCTTTAAGGGGGGTAGATTGTAACGCTTTGGAAATTCGTTTAGGATAATTTCGCGTTAATTAGTAAATGATGCGCGTTTTTCATAAAAACCAGTAAATCTTATTTTCCTTTTGTAAACTAGTGCTAATTGTGATGAGAGATGTTTATATATATATTTGGGGTGTATTAATTATAATTTCGCTTGTGCCCACCTTAATTAAAATTTTATTTCCTTAATTGCTCTCTTAAGCTACGTTTAGTGTACACATGCACACTTATCTTTTTATGTAACCTAAGCAAGTGTTAACTTGTAACCCATTTTCTTTCTTGCATGGCATATTATTTTCCTAAATATCTTTTTAAAAACCCCTTTAAAATTCAAATTTAATAAGGGAATGGGAGGTATGGTGGTTAGGTGAGTGGCTTGACTTTTTTGACCATTTTTCTCTCTCCCTCTCATTTTCTGAACTCCAGCAGAATTCAGCAGCTCCAGCAGCAACATTTCATCATCTTTTTCATTTTCTTTCATTTCTCTTGAATCCATACAAAACCCTACACAAAAACCTCTCATTCCTTCACTCAAAACCTTATAAAAATGGGGCTTTCGGTGATTTTGAAGGCAAATCAGTTCAAGTAAGGGCAAGGGCTAGATTTTGAGTTCCCTTAGGATCTTTTGAAGGTATCAAACTCAACCATGTTACCCTGTTTCATAACTTGTAGTATTTTTAGCAAAATATCGTATTTGATGCATTTTTGGTGCTAATGAGGGGATATTAGTGAAGTTTTTGTTAAAATTATGTTTTTATGGCTTGCTTAGCTTATTGATATGTTATTAGTGTGGTTTTAACCAAGGGTTTGCTTCAGGTTTCACAAAAATACCTTAAAGTATCGATTTAGTGTTAAAATGACATTTTTAACTAGGTTTATGGTTATGTGTAATCTGCTTGTACCCCGTTAGGTTCAGAATAAAACTGTATTTACTGGAGCATGTACACTAGTATTAGAGAACACACACGAAGAACGGGAGCCAAACTCCCTACCCCGGTCGCCGGAATATTCATTCTGGCCGCAATTTGCGGCCAGATGGGGGACCTGGGTATTGGGGTCTTTTCTGTAGGTGTCTGCTGCTATTTGAAGATTTGTGGTATATGCAATTTTGTTTAATTCTTTCTGTGCAAAATCTCGGATCGATTACCCTAATTCTCGTATTTTTAAATCTTCGCGACACGTGTGATACGTGTGTAGGTTTGGGGTTTTCTGCGTATCGCGACGTGTCGGGGTAGCTTCAGGCGCGTAATCACACGTTTTAGCGTATCGCACACACGCGTTTGGATCGCGACGCGGGTTACTAGTTTGGCTTTATTGTCATGTTCTTATAGAAGAACGGGAGCCAAACTCCCTACCCCGGTCGCCGGAATATTCATTCTGGCCGCAATTTGCGGCCAGATGGGGGACCTGGGTATTGGGGTCTTTTCTGTAGGTGTCTGCTGCTATTTGAAGATTTGTGGTATATGCAATTTTGTTTAATTCTTTCTGTGCAAAATCTCGGATCGATTACCCTAATTCTCGTATTTTTAAATCTTCGCGACACGTGTGATACGTGTGTAGGTTTGGGGTTTTCTGCGTATCGCGACGTGTCGGGGTAGCTTCAGGCGCGTAATCACACGTTTTAGCGTATCGCACACACGCGTTTGGATCGCGACGCGGGTTACTAGTTTGGCTTTATTGTCGTGTTCTTATAGATTTGAGCTTATGTGTGATACTTTGTGGAATTCTAGGTTCGCCGGCGAGTACGACGGACGCCGCGAAGAAGGGGAAACAAGTCGTCGGCTACACTTAGCGCGAGACTACGGTGAGTAGATTTAACATCTACGGGGAAATCGCCCGCATGGCGTTATGCGTCAGGGCTGATAGGACCTTGTAGCAGCAAATTGCATTTACCTATATTGACTGTTCATGGATACTGTTTGTTGCATACCGCATTCCCTGCTATATGTATATGAACTTAGAATTGGTAAGAACGCCGCACTGTTACTAACGGTTCATGTTGCACGAGCACTAATCTGCATGTTACACACACACCGTTAGTAACTGCCATGACACTCAAATTGTAGAATTGCCATGATCATTATACTGTAGTTCATCTCACATATGATTCGATATGATGTTCATACTTGTGCACGTAATCCATTACATGTTCATACTTGTGTACGTACTCCATTACATGTTCTTACTTGTGCACGCACTCCATTACAAGTTCATACTTGTGCATGTACTCCATTACACGTTTATACTTGTGCACGTACTCCATTACATGTTCGTACTTGTGCACGTACTCCATTACATGTTCGTACTTGTGCACGTACTCCATTACATGTTCATACTTGTGCACGTACTCCTTACATGTTCATACTTGTGCACGTACTTATTTACATACTTGTGCATATTCAAACTGTACCTACCTGGATAAGCTGATTTTGGTAGAAACTGGGAGCCGCATGATGCCTTTTGAAAAAACTGAAACTATTTTAAAAGAGCGGTTTCTCCCTTTTACTTATAGTATAACTTAATGCACATATCGCATCGCATTGACTTACACATTGGTTTTGGATTTCATGTGATTTCTGGTTTTTGAGGACCGTGGAGTTGTTTAAGAAAATACGCACTATTTGAAAACCCGGTTCCTCTTGATATGCTATTTTGGTGCGTCCACCCCACGTTTTCTCGGTTCTGAGATGTGTGCTTGAAACCCGATTCGAGGAGTTGGATGATCCGTTTGTGGGTTCATGGTGGACCCGGTATGGTTCCCCGGGTCGAGAATTTTTTTTCGTGGAGTAGACGATGAGCCTGGCAGGGTGGCGAGTACCTACAGGTGATTGGTTGGACCTGGCGGTTATCCGGAGGATACTGACCAGAGTCAATAGATGGATACGTGACGACTCGTACTGTGATCGCACGCTTTTGGCGTGTCGGATGAAAGAATTTGAGTTTACCGCGATCAGGACGGTGTCGCTTTGCAGCTAGCCGGTGAGCACGGGTCGGTCCACAGGGAGATGGTGTATCTTACCTTCTTGCTTTAGACCAGTCAATAAAGAATCTTGTATGTTTGTTTTATCTAACCTATGTGTTTATCTGCAAATATAAAGTTGTTAAGAAAATACGAGATTGTAAGCTAAGAAATCCGTACTCAAAAACCTTTGAGCCGAGTCTTGATGAATTGAAGCTAAGCAATCGGCAACAACGTGGATTAGGGGGTTTAAGCGCGGTATTCGTGGAATCCGGCTTATTTACCCTTGTCCTTCCGTTCTTGTCTCTTGCTTTCGCCTCCGGCCAAACCGAACGCAACCGGTCGTGGTTAGGAATCACCGTTACCTTGTCAGGGTACGGTGCCTAACGGAGCGCTTGCGTATGGTTTGGGCGAATTTCAAATGGAAAATAACGGGAAAAGGAATTGGTAAAGAAATGTTAACTTATAAAACCGTATTAATTCTTAACAATAATAATTACAACATTCACAATATAAACAAAAGAGAACAAAAAAGAAAAGAACAAAGAAAAGAAAAGAGACAAGTAATAAAGAGCATGAATAAAATGCAAGTAATAAAAAGACAAGTAATAAAAAGCGAGTAAATAAAAAGAATACGGAACTAGGACCCAAGCCAAGCATGTGCTCAATAGCCAACCCTTAAATTTGCAAGCTCAATGAAGAACTTGCAAGATCAAGGGAAGGGTAGAAAGCGCATGTGAAGTGAAGTGCTAGCCCGTGAGAAATTACGACCCTTGAGATCAATAACTAACCCTTAACCATTCAACCTCAATGAAGAGATTGAATGAGCAAGGGAAAGCAGAAATCTCAGGGGGGAGCAACTAAAAAGAAAGATAACAACCCCTCATCTTCATTAATTTTCCACTCAAGAGCTCTCACTACAATTTAATGGAGAAAGAGTGAAGAAAAGGAAGAAGAAGAACAAAATTACACAAAGAAGAAACTAAGAAAAAGCTCCTCTAGTTGTGCTCAAAACTGCTGTATTTATAGGCAGGGAAATGGGGTTTTAGGGCAACCAGCAGACCACATATGCAAAGACCAAACTGCCCCCAAAAGATGATGCACTGTCTAGACCGTACGGCCGCGGATCCGCCGCCTATAGGCCCCTATGGCCGTGGATCCGCGCCCCTACAGTGGGTGTAGGCTGTGGGCTTTTGTGCAATTTCCTGGTCTTCTGTCCTTTCTTGTCTGCTGCATGTATTTTCTGAAAATACATTCACAAATCTTCCAGAATTTCTGATGAGGAAAGGTGGACTTTTTGTGGATGTCTTTTGTCATGATTGCCTCGAGCTCCGCGTAGATCACTTGGATTTTGTGCTACCATTGAGCCTTGTGCATGAGGATGACATTGATTTGACATTTTGTCTCCCTAAACTGATATTTGGCAGCATACAGATGAAGAGCGGAGACCGTGTTTTATCAGTGGTTGGCAGGAACCCGGATTTTGTCGTGTTTTCCATGAATTTCACCGTTTTAGAACCGAGAACCTGTATCCTGCAAATATGTAATAAACACGGATAAAAAGCACCTACCTATAAACACACGAGCGTAAGAATGGGCGGTATAAAATGCAGTATTCTGGTATGAACAAATACCCCCAAACTTAACTTTTGCTCGTCCCGAGCAAAACCAATTATTCACAAAAATAAAATGATAACCGCACTTTCGCAGGGAACGCGATTGCACTGAGCATGTGCAACAAGCCGTTAAACCTCTAGGTGTCCCTAGTAGGAGGAGTGTTGTCTCCTGAGGGTTTTCAGCGGATTACACCCACAAAATCCCGTCAAGCTAGTTTGTAAAATGACTAAGATTCAAACCCTAAAGTTTTGTTTAAGAAAATAACAATTCTATAATCCTAAGTTTAGACTATCGAACCTTTATTTTTCACACCTCTCTTCTTATTTAACTACAGATTTTATATGTCTTTACGTGCAGTGCAAATAGTGTCGTTAAGTTCCCGAAAGGTCGAATAAAGTCATTATGTCACATAATAAAGCCCAGATAACAATTTTAAAAGGATCACATAAGTTTTATAAAGAGTTAAGCATTTTTCAAGTTTCGTTTTCCAGTAAGGTTTCAACTTCAGAATTTCTATCTTCCTTAACAGGAAACTAAGTCGTATTTTTCACTCCACCTTATTCTTGTTTTCATTTCATACACACCACTGTGAACGTGCAATAGTCTTTATCATAGAATAAAACCTTCATATCTCCGTTAAATTTTTTTTATAAAAGCCTGTCTTTTATCAAGATTATTCTCACACAAAGAACCGTTAGGAATTTTAACTCGGAGAGAACACTTGCTTGACTTTGTTTTTACCTGGACTTTCTAGGCTTCTTAGCGAGCTTTGGGCCAATGCACCCAAACCAGTTGGTTTTAGGGCATTAGGTGTAGAAACACCCCAGCGGACTTAATTACTCAAGTCACCTAGGTCCAAAAACAAAAGACAGTTTGGCGTGAAAAACATGATGATTCAATACGAACGGAGATATAACCGGTAGTTCAATTATTTTTTGGACAAAAGACGTGTTTAGTGGGTTTGGTGTGTAATCATTCCAATCAAGTTTCAGATGGGTTATTTTTCAGACTTAGTTCCAATTAAGGCATCAATAACATTCCTTCATATTCACTTACTTCATAAACTATTCTTGATATATTACTCATTTCAGAACAAACCTATTTGATCCTTAGAAAATCATTTATCTATTTAAAAGTTTTTTAAACATAAAAGACTTGTCATCTAATTTCCAAGACTCACAACACGTGTAGTGTAATGTAAAGACGTATATCAGCTATAGTTAACTTCAAAGGAGAGTTATCTTTCAGGTTTTCAAAATCTAAACATAAGATTTAGTTATTCCTATTTTTTCAAACAAAAACCGTCGAATGTTGAATCAGAGTTCTTCCACAAGCTAACTTGACAAAAAAGTTTTTATATTTTTAGAAATTTTTTGATTTTTATGGGTTTTTAATAAGGTATGCAAATGCAAAATATACAAATGAATGCGAAGGAAGAGAGCTTACCGAGCACACCCCCAAACTTAAACTTGACAGTGCCCTCACTGTCAGGCTAGACTAAGAGGGTCAAAATTGCCGGCGCTCCCTAAAAACAAATTATATACAAAACAAAAAAAGGAAAACAAAAAATATATACAAAAAAATGTCCCCCCCAAACTTAAGTAAAACAGTGTTTCCACTGTTAAGCGTTGAAATTCAGGATTAGGGGGGAAAGAACAGTATCCATCTATACAAGGCCTTACACAGGCCAAAAGTTAACACCAGCCATTCAAAGATTTTATCTCTATACAGCAGTGGCTGGTGGAAGAAGGCGTAGAGAAAAGAGATGGGAAATACGCGAGACCGTATGAGAAGAGAAGCGGGATACGGTCTCGGTATATAAGAGGAAGAAGAATGGCGGAAGGGATAAAGAAGTGGAATACGAACTTGAGGGTGCAAATGGAGTGAATAGACTAGCACAATTTGTGATGAGCGATGTGTAAACAGCGATTGTGCTAATCTATTAACCCGTCGAGAGATTGGGTCAAATCCCTCAAGATTCGTAAGAAACCATGGGTACGCCGAACCTGGTAAACCAGACATATGAAATGTAAGTGATACAGGTTCTTGCAAGGTCGGAACGATTGAAAGGATGGAGGGAAGTGGTTGAGGAAGGGTATCGGTTAAGACTTCTAGAGGGTGTGTACAGTCAGTGAAAGGAACAGGATGAATTGGAAAATCCGACTCATCATCTAGAACTGTTTCATCCTCAAAAATATCCTCAAAATTCTCCTCAAAGTTATGCTTATCCATGCACATTTCATCAAAGTCTAGACGCATATGAAGTTCGGGAAAAACAGTTAAAGACTCGGGATGATGATTTGGAGAGAAAAACTCAGTCAAATCTACGGGTTCATCATCCAAAATATTCCCAGCGTCGATATCCTCAATCAAGTGAAAATCAATATTCTCTGACACCTCAACCAAAGCATGGATGTTAATCAATTCAGGTTCTAAGATGGAGGTATAGAGGTCAAAAGGTTTGGGTATGGTTCACTCAAAAGGGACCCTTCACAATCGGGCAAATCAAACACTACGAAGTCGCACAACTCATTAAACATTCTATCTTCAACTGATAGTTCATTTGGGACACTTGATAGACTTTCAATACAGGAGTCGTGGGATTCAATTTGTGGGGTGTAGGTTTGGTTTGGAAGGGGGTATATCTCACTCTCTCCACTCAAATTCACAGCCTGTCCTACCGCCTCATCATACATTGAAAAAGTTGGAGCTAGTTGAAAACTAGCTACCGGGTCACTAGGTTGCATGAGGGCGGCCATGGACGCATTCAAATCCATCGTTTGTTGTGAAGCTACCCTAAATTCTTCCAACGACTGTTCTATACTAGACATTGGTTGTGATGGGGTTTCAGTAAAAGATTCGAAGTCGTTTGGATACTGAAAACTCCCAAATTGCGGTTCTGATGCAATGTCTAGGGAAGGTGCAAAATTAGGGTAGGATTGGTAGGAATTGAATGGCTGGACAGGAGGGGGATCAACATTGGGATAAGAAGGTGAATGGATTTGTTGGTCCCAAGAATTTGTAGTGGTGAAAGGAGTGAAAGATCGGCTACGGGATTGTTCAATGCGTTCAGCTAGAGACAATGGTCTCGGGGTTACAACGTGACTCGAGGAAGGGGTATCAACGTAAGAAGGGGTGAATGTATGAAATGGTTGATGCGAAGTGGATTGCGGAGTCAAATTGTTTGTCCTAGACGCGTCTATCCGATCTCTCAATGAAATTTTTGGCATGGATGGATCGTTTGAAGTTCGACCAAAGCAAGAACCGTATGAAGTAATGTCTGGTTGTGGGTACAAAAGTTCGGCAAGAGTTTTACGAGGAGGAGTACCCATGATATGAAGAGAGAATGAAAGAAAGGAAGAGAAGAGGAGAGGAAAAATAATGTGTTTTTTTTTTTGGTTAGTTGTTAGCAAAAGAATGAAATATACACAAAAAATATGGACAAAAAATCACGACACAGAAATACCACACACCTAATCGTTCTAGGGTTCACCTAGGTCAACTAGACCTGCTCGAGAACTTGATTGTCGAAGTAAAACTGTGTCGAGAAACAGGTTCAAGATACACTGATCACGAGGCCAGGTAAGTGCAGAGATAAGGGGAGGTTTTCCAACGCTTTCGCGAAGTTCCTTAATTAAATAACCCTTTCTCTTTTGGCGGTTTCGCCGTTAACACTTTCCTAGACACCCCGTAAACAATATACCGTTAAGCAAGCTTCTAAATACAGTTAACTTCTCCTAGTGAGCGCGAAGTCCTTAAGGCTTAAAGTCTAATTTCTTTTAAATTTTGTGTGGGTAAACGTTATGCACAAGTTCGTGATTTGTGGGCCACGGAAAAGGTGATGAAATCCTTTACCGTATGTTGTGGGGTTCGCTTGCCCTTAAGTCCGTATTAATTTATGCAATGCGCAATTCAAAAATTCTATAAAGAATAAAACAATCGTTTTAAGTTTTAAGCGCGGCGCTGCAACAAATACGGGTTAGTCAATTTTTTTTGCGTTTGCTAGCGAACTTGCAAAGAATCCTGCAAAAGAATAGTATATTGGAAGCGTCGGATTTGAGAAGAAGGTGTTAGTAAAGTACGTACCGTTTAAGTTTTGGGTTAAGAAACCCCCGTTGAATCGAGTCCGGTAAGCTTGAAAGGTTCGCTTGTGCGGGTTAAACTACCCGGATCTTTGGCACTGTACTCCGTAATCACCTTAACTTTGAATGTACACTTTGCTCCCACAATCGCAGTTTGCAAATCTGCAAAAATCTGCACACTTGCCCACAAAAATATTGTCCAAAAAAAAAAAAAACAAAAAGAATATTTTTTTTTATATACAAAAAGAATATTAACCCGAATAACAAGAAAGAAAATACGCTACCGTCTCCCCGGCAACGGCGCCATTTGATCACACGCTTTTGGCGTGTCGGATGAAAGAATTTGAGTTTACCGCGATCAGGACGGTGTCGCTTTGCTGCTAGCCGGTGAGCACGGGTCGGTCCACAGGGAGATGGTGTATCTTACCTTCTTGCTTTAGACGAGTCAATAAAGAATCTTGTATGTTTGTTTTATCTAACCTATGTGTTTATCTGCAAGTATAAAGTTGTTAAGAAAATACGAGATTGTAAGCTAAGAAATCCGTACTCAAAAACCTTTGAGCCGAGTCTTGATCAATTGAAGCTAAGCAATCGGCAACAACGTGGATTAGGGGGTTTAAGCGCGGTATTCGTGGAATCCGGCTTATTTACCCTTGTCCTTCCGTTCTTGTCTCTTGCTTTCGTCTCCGGCCAAACCGAACGCAACCGGTCGTGGTTAGGAATCACCGTTACCTTGTCAGGGTACGGTGCCTAACGGAGCGCTTGCGTATGGTTTGGGCGAAGTTCAAATGGAAAATAACGGGAAAAGGAATTGGTAAAGAAATGTTAACTTATAAAACCGTATTAATTCTTAACAATAATAATTACAACATTCACAATATAAACAAAAGAGAACAAAAAAGAAAAGAACAAAGAAAAGAAAAGAGACAAGTAATAAAGAGCATGAATAAAATGCAAGTAATAAAAAGACAAGTAATAAAAAGCGAGTAAATAAAAAGAATACGGAACTAGGACCCAAGCCAAGCATGTGCTCAATAGCCAACCCTTAAACTTGCAATCTTAATGAAGAACTTGCAAGATCAAGGGAAGGGTAGAAAGCGCATGTGAAGTGAAGTGCTAGCCCGTGAGAAAATACGACCCTTGAGATCAATAACTAACCCTTAACCATTCAACCTCAATGAAGAGATTGAATGAGCAAGGGAAAGCAGAAATCTCAAGGGGGAGCAACTAAAAAGAAAGATAACAACCCCTCATCTTCATTAATTTTCCACTCAAGAGCTCTCACTACAATTTAATGGAGAAAGAGTGAAGAAGAGGAAGAAGAAGAACAAAATTACACAAAGAAGAAACTAAGAAAAAGCTCCTCTAGTTGTGCTCAAAACTGCTGTATTTATAGGCAGGGAAATGGGGGTTTAGGGCAACCAGCAGACCACATATGCAAAGACCAAACTGCCCCCAAAAGATGATGCACTGTCTAGACCGTACGGCCGCGGATCCGCCGCCTATAGGCCCCTATGGCCGCGGATCCGCGCCCCTACAGTGGGTGTAGGCTGTGGGCTTTTGTGCAATTTCCTGGTCTTCTATCCTTTCTTGTCTGCTGCATGTATTTTCTGAAAATACATTCACAAATCTTCCAGAATTTCTGATGAGGAAAGGTGGACTTTTTGTGGATGTCTTTTGTCATGATTGCCTCGAGCTCCGCGTAGATCACTTGGATTTTGTGCTACCATTGAGCCTTGTGCTTGAGGATGACATTGATTTGACATTTTGTCTCCCTAAACTGATATCTGGCAGCATACAGATGAAGAGCGGAGACCGTGTTTTATCTGTGGTTGGCAGGAACCTGGATTTTGTCGTGTTTTCCATGAATTTCACCGTTTTAGAACCGAGAACCTGTATCCTGCAAATATGTAATAAACACGGATAAAAAGCACCTACCTATAAACACACGAGCGTAAGAATGGGCGGTATAAAATGCAGTATTCTGGTATGAACATACTGCCGGGGCCGAGAGCCGATACCGGAGACGGAGCCCGTGGGCTGATCCGGACTGACGGAGCCCGATATATGAGGATTTACGTGTCGATGCTGGACACGATTATTTCATGATATTTTGAGTGCTGATGTTGGGCACTAGTGATTCTCTGATATTTATAGGATTTGAGGGCCGATGAGAGTGTCGGCGCCGGAGTTTATTGGGATTTGGGTGCATTGATGGGCACCGATTATTTTTCCACGTTGACATTCCGTGTAGATGTTATTTCATCGCATACTCAGCATCCATTATTATGCATCTCATCCTGTAGTTATTTTACCTGATAGAGCACTTGTATGATTATTGCACATACTGCTTATCGCATATAGATATTATTTGCTGGCATATGATAGAGTAGCGCAGCACGTGCATGCTCGCGATTACTTTTATATGTTATCTTCTATTCACGAGTTGGAAACTCACCCCCGTTGTGCCACAGTGTTTGCAGGTTGCCCCTTAGAGTAATCGCGGCAGGCTGCCTTTTGCATCTTTTTGGTTACAGATACTACTACAGTTGGTGCATGAGCTGTTTGCTGTTAGGTAGGTTGTGGTATCTGGTTATTTACATTGTACACACTTTTGTATCTAGTACTCTCCATCTACATTTATGTATTGACTTAGAGACAGTGTGAGGACGATGATGTATATTATTTGTATTCTGGTGTCGAGCTCGTGTGAGCCGTCTTTACTTATGCAGTTATCATTCTGTGATGTATTTCACTTTTTGCTCATTTCTTCGCTTCGGCGTCGTATATTACTCTTGTGGTGTTTGTTTCCTCCATTGGGCGTGATTGCTCCTCTTGGGATGCCTTATTTCATAGTATATCATTTTTTACTCATATCTTGTCTTGTACCCGATTTCGGGGTTAGTTTTACAAAGGAAAATCTACTAAAATTTTTAAGATGATAACTTAAACTTTAAAGATTGTTATTAAACTACTTAAGGTTTCCCAAATGTTTTAAACAAATGTTTTCAACACTCACTACTTTTAATCGTTTGATTTTTGGGTTTCGGCTTACTTAGTCGCGTCACGCCTGTAGACGTTACGTGGTTAAGTGTCGGTCACGAGTCGAACTTCGGGTCGTGACATGTGGGGGTGCTATACGCCATCTACCCGACTTCCTCCGTTGATGTGTATCTACTCAACTTGCTCTTCGCTTGTCGTTGCCACGCGATTGCTTATCGTCCCGAAGTCCACATGGGGGTACCTACATGTCACAACGTATCGTATAGAATTAAAATCCAAATCAAAACCAAAACGACACGCTTAAAGCCTATAGGTTAGAACCTACGGACTACGCCTTCAAACCACCAAACAACCCTCGATATCGTCGTACAAACGTCAAGTGATCGAGGTAAAACACAAATACTAAAATCCAGAATCCAAAATACGAAAAATATAACCCCGAATCAAAACAGCAACTCATGAATTTTGTCCCAGATTTTACCCTAGGCCAAACTAGCCAATTTTGTATACAGGAAGGGTCTAGTTTACGGCTAATGGATCCATGAACCAAGAATGAGGCACCCAGGTCAAGTCCTGGCCGCAAATTACGGCCAGGGGGAATTTAATTGCGGCCATGGTGTTAGGGTAGGGGCTCAGGTATTTAGGGTATGCTCTATATCACTTGCACATCTCTCTGTGACCGCTAAATAATTTTTCAGGTCCTCGAGTTACTCCAGATTCCTAAATACCATCACATTTCTCACAATTTTCCGTATCGGCAGAAATTCTAAGTTTTCATTTCGGGTTAAGTCCTAGTTCCAGTCCAATATACCATCACTTAAAAGGGGTTTAAGGTTACTATAAGACTCAATTACACTTTCACAATTCAATTCAAACACTACCCTAAAATTAGAATTTCCAAACCATACTAAACACCGCCTAATCACTTCTAAACATGCATGGAAGCTAAAGTAAACTAAATACTACACTAACGGTACAAAAATTACCTCATTTGGCACTCATGAATCCCCTAGAGCACCAAAATGCAAACTTTCTTGGTCCAATGTGTAGCTTATGAGCTTGTGCAAGCTTTTTGTGAAATGGGGATGAACTTTTGATGAAGATTTGAGGGTATTTTGTGAGCTTGAAGAGGGGGTGGAGGAGGTGCTGCCATGGTGAGGGAAAGAGGAGAGAAGATGAAGATAATGTAGTGAGAAACAATGGGCCATGACTTATGGTTGACCCTCACATCGCTCTCTCTTGCCCATGCTTCTATATTCTATCCTTTTCTTTTGTTTTGTTTTCTTTATCCTTTCTTCTCATTTCATTTTCAAAACCAAACACATAAATCCCAAATGAAACCATGGTTATAAAATGTAACACAAGTGTAAAATACGACACGGTGCATGTCATGTGCACAAATCAAGCTTAATGCGCGATTGGCGATATTTAATCGCGAATCGGATTAAAATAGTGTATAATGAATAATAAAATTTCATAATTTGCATAAATCACAAAAAACACCTTCTTTTTAGTAATTTCTATAATTTTCCAAATTTTTCCTAATTTATCGGTATTTAATTATACCGCAAAATTAAATTATTCAATATATTTATTATTTAATTATAAAAATTCCCAAAAATAATATTTTATTTTTATGAAATGTTACAATAATGCTGGTAGTCAAGCAAGAATCCTATGGGCTCTATCAACATGTAATGCCACCTAATTTTGTACATGATGATAAAGATAAACAAGATAGCATACTATCATCTCGAGTAAGACCGTTCTACATGTATATGTTCTCTCTCAATCATCACAATCGCTTGCCTGTGATTCGATAATGGACTTGAGAGTACTATAGCAAACAATCTCCCATTTGCACTTAAGGCTAATTATTGCGGTGCCGCATACTCACAGCCCGTATGATACTGAAAACCCAACTTCTCTACTAATCAGTCTCGCAAAGCCCGTTTGCGAAACTATTGCGTTCAAGAAATAGCCTCAGTGAGTGGATCCGCTCCAGTGTTTCTATCTTTATCTCTCTATATCTCAATTTCGTAGAGAAAGAATATCTCCTGAAAAGAGCAATACCTTGTCTTAAAATTTGTTTGGATATCTGATGGGACCTACTTAACAAATGAACTCCAAATCCAACAAACTTCTTAGACTGTATCATCCACTGAATTTAATCAATATCCTAAGCCATGCCTGCCTCAGTATCCACTTGGACCACTCGTCCAACATACTACCCCTCAGAAGAGGGAAAACTATAACTCTGACAGTCACCCTCTCATCCAGGTCACATTGGAAGCCTGAAATGATAACCGCCACCCGAAGGAAGCTCTCGTTACCATATACCAAGAACATCCACTTATTTTCGTAACAGCTTCCCAATGTTTCTCCAGGATTGGATTAATATATGTTTATTGTAGCTAGTGCAAAAACAATATCTGGTGTTGTAGTTGACATTTCATGATTGACTCAATTGCCTAAGCAAGTGATATGTCAATCATGCAAATCCTTCTCTTGATCAGTCTAGAAGACATCACTTTAGAGATGGTGACTCCATCACTTGCGGGTACACCACCTCGCCAGGAGTCATCCATTATAAAATGTAAGTCGATGTCGCGCACCCCACGTGTTCGCGGAGAGGCGGAATTTGCAAAAAATTATTTTTACGAGCTTCGCAACACCGACTAGAACCAATGATCGTTCATAAACCCTATCTAGGAAACTACTTGAGGTTTAACTACTCGAATACGAAGTTATACGTCACGATACTTGTCCGTCGGGTCTTCATCGCTATCCTTCTCGTCTACGTAGGCTCCAAGGATCGATCCAGATCGTAGCTTCTTCAACGACCTCCTCGAGTCAAAGACGATCCACCCGAGAGTCTATAGTCCGAGCTCCACCTCAAAACCGAGGTAACTAACGAAACAAGCTTGATAAACTAGATGGCCTAGGTGATGTAGAGTATGAAGATGGATTTATTTGTCTCTTGAAACCCTAGGATTCTCAACACATGAGAGCTTTTAGGGTTTTGTAGTGAGGAAGAAGAAGAGAGCTAGCATGAGAGCTCACTTGAGGAAAGAGAAAGTATTTTGATAAATTATAATCTCTTTTAAAATCTGATGGCTCCCTTGACTTGACAACTCTCATGGAAAGAAAATATCTCACCAAAAATATCTAGTGCCACAAAATATGTCACATGAAATATCTAGTCAAAGAGTCAAACTAAGTCAAGTGGTCAAACCAAGTCAAATGGTCAAACCAAGTCAAGTAGTCAAAACAAGTAGCCATGCCACAATTATCATTTAGAAAAATAACAAATACTTTCCTCCACCTCATAATTGTTTTAATCAAGTAAATGGTCAAAACCCTAATGAGGTGTCTCCTTCTGTGCTCCTCTCATCCATATATACATATCCGCATTCGTGTTCCGAGAAACAGAATACAAAGAGATGAAACAGATCGATCAATATAATACTAGGATCTGGCTTAAACCAAAGCTCACTAGTATTATCCGCCCGAACATCATACGCGCATAAGTGTACGTAAGTGATCGAAGCCCTGCCGTAAAACCATATGGTCTCTACACCTTTTGCCCAGTGCAGGGAAACTCTCTATGTGGGATTCTAAAGACTCGACACTACACTGGTAGTGGGTTTAACAACAGGCCGCAAGCAGTACTAGCTGCACGTAACGGTCCCCAGGTAGATGTCGATAAGAAGGCCAATCAGGAAAACCCATCCGAACTTCTACTGAGCCTGAATGTGACAATCTCTGTTCAGTCTGGTCTGTTCGTCTAAGAGTATCACATATCGGGCCTACGGGGATGGTAAACGTCAGACCCCTAATAGCGGTATAAGTCGTGTCGGAGTGTAGCCCAGAATATCCTAAGAAACAACTGGAATACCTACCAGTAAATCTCGCTTGCCTTGGCCAGGGACTTTGTGTAATGGCTATCCGAACACAGCATGATATCAACCCCCAATACCGGGAGAGACGAATCCTATCTAACCGCCACTGTCTCCAAGTGCTTCGGGACTGCACCCAACTACAACCTGTTTGCACGACACCTGTTCATATCAGATTTTTGCATTTTTATATCGCCCATTCTTAATCACATTGCATATAAATAGGTGTAAGTCCGTGTTGCCCACCCCGGTACTTGCGGGGAGGCGGAAAACATAATAAAAAACGAATTTTTAATGACTTAGGCAACATGGACCAAGCTTGTGAGGATCTTTGCTAAACTAAAACTTGCTAACCCTAACTACAAAGTAGCTAAGTGATGGAAAGGTTATACCTTTGGTCTTTAGTCCTTCTCTCCTTGCTCGTTGGAATGGTAGAAGGGCCTCACCTTGCTAGTCTTCTTCCGTCAAAGAAAGATCCACTTGAAAGCCACCACCTTTAGCTTCAACTCCAAGCTAGGAGTAACTAGAGTGCAAGAAATGCTAAGACTTGAACCCTAGAAGTGAGTAGAGAAGATCAAGTGAAGGTTTTTCTCAAGCTTTTTGTTTCTCAACACATGAGAGGGAGAGAGCTTGAGGGAGAGGATGAGCAAGAGAGAGAAAAGATATGATAGAATGATAAATTAGTGAGCCATTCTCACTAATATGTGTGAGTTATTTTAATTGTATAATTAGCTTGAAAATTGTCATGGTAAATCATGAGGTGACCATTATCATTTCATTATTAATGCTAATTGCAAGAATCAAAGAGCATCTTCCAAATGAAATGATCATGGTCAAATTGTCAACTTGGTCAACAAGTCAACAAAGTCAAAGTGCCAACAACAACAACCATGCACAATAATTAAGCTAATTATCAATTAACAATAATACACAAAAAAACAATAGGGTTAATAAAATGACAAAAGTCATTAACCCTAAACAAGGTCCTCTCCCTCAATCTCAAGCAACTGTGCATACGCACCCGCATTCGTGATCCGAGGAACACGAACACAATGAGAAAAACCAATCTCAAATCATATACTAGGATCCGGCTTAAACCAAAGCCCGCTAGTATAAACTGTCCGGACAGCAACCGTGCACAAGTGCGCGGATGCGAGCGAACCCTGTCGCAAAACCATGCGACCTCTACTCGTTTTGCCTAAAGGCGAATAGCTCTCTGTGTGGGACTCTAAAGACTCGACACTACGCTGGCAGTGGGTTTAACCACAGACCGCAAGCGGCACTAGCTGTACGTAACGGTCCCCAGGTAGATGTCGATAAGAAGACTGACGAGGTGAACCCCATCTGCACTCCTACTGAGCCTGTATGTGACAATCTCCGTACAGTCCGGTCTGTTCGTCTGATACATCGTATGGCGGGCCTAGGGGGGCGGTGAACGTCAGTCCCCTAATAGCGGTACAAGTCGTGTCGGAGTGAAGCCCAGAACACCCTGAGATAACACTGGAAACCTACCAGTATATCTCGCTTGCCCTGGCCAGGGACTACTCGTGTAATGGCTCTCCTGGACACAGCGCGATGTCAACCCCCAATACCGGGAGAGACGAATCCTGTCTAACCGTCACTGCCTCCAAGTGCTTCGGGACTGCACCCAAAAACTACCTGTTTGCACGACTCCTCTGAGCCGTGGTAGGGTAGTAATCAAAGTGCAGTGGGAACACACTCGAGGCGAAGTGACAGTGTCAAGTCAGCGGACTAAGCTGTACTCATGTCACCTGGGAACTGATAACTGACGATAGGTATATTACCAACCAACAGTTCCCGACGAGTCCTGTCCAGTGTACTCGTAACCTAACGAGCACCCGCATACTATCCCAAGTACGACGTACTAACGGCTGTGGGACAGACCGTCTCCCACACTGGGATGAGAAGCGCATACGCTGGTCTACTCCGGAGTATCGATGCCCTGTCTCGATAGTCCAACGACCAGGGACCTGTATAAGGATGTGCTTATAGATTACCCAGCTCCCACGAGTGCGAGCGCCATCGCAACGCTGGTAATCAAGCAAAGATCCTAAGGGCTCTACTAATATGTATACCTGCAATATGCTAAAAGAAACACATGCACATATTAAAGCAGAGACAAACCAAGTAGCATACTACCATTTCGAGCAAGATTGTATATACAACTGTGAATATCCCAAGCTTCCATTAAGTAATATACAAACTAGTATGATACAGTAATGGCCTCTAGGGCATATACACTAACAATCTCCCACTTGCACTAAGGCCATGTACTGGCGTATCGAAGACCTATCATCTCGATCAGCCGCTCGAACTGAGTCTGGGGTAAGGCCTTGGTGAATGGATCTGCTGTGTTATCCTCTGATGCAACTCTCCGGACCTCGATCTCCTGGCGATCTACGATCTCCCTGATCAGGTGATACCGCCTTAAGATGTGTCTGGATTTCTGATGGGACCTGGGTTCCTTCGCTAAAGCTATAGCCCCGTTGTTGTCGCAATACAGAGGTATTGGGTCAACAATGGACGGAACCACCTGAAGTTCTTTCAAGAACTTCCTCATCCAGACAGCTTCTTTTGCGGCATCAGATGCAGCGATGTATTCCGCTTCCATAGTCGAGTCAGCAACGGTTTCCTGTTTGGAGCTCTTCCAACTCACCGCCCCTCCATTGAGGGTAAAGACAAAACCCGACATGGACTTGGAATCATCCTTGTCACTCTGGAAGCTGGAGTCAGCAAAGGCCTCAATCTGCAGGTCTTTTCCGCCATACACCAAGAACATCTCCTTAGTCCTTCTCAGGTACTTGAGAATGTTCTTTACTGCTATCCAATGTTTCTCCCCTGGGTTTGACTGATACCTGCTTACCACACTCAGTGCATAAGCCACATCCGGTCTGGTACACAACATCGCATACATTATAGAGCCTACCGCAGAAGCGTAGGGTATAATAGACATGCGATCCCTCTCCAAATCAGTCTTGGGAGACATCTCTTTGGAGAGAGTGATCCCGTGACAAGCCGGTAGATTACCGCGCTTGGAATCTTCCATACTGAATCTCTTCAGTATGGTGTCGATGTACCTGGACTGCGAGAGTCCTAATATCCTCTTGGATCTGTCACGGTAGATCCGGATACCCAGAATGTAAGAGGCATCACCCAGGTCTTTCATGGAGAACCTGTGTGACAAGAACCCCTTGACAGATTGTAGCATAGGAATGTCATTTCCTATTAAGAGAATGTCATCCACGTATAAAACGAGGAATACTACAGTTCTCGCTACAAATCTACAATAGATGCATGGTTCATCTGGATTTTTGATAAAGCCAAATTCTTTGACCGTCTCATCAAAGCAGATGTTCCAACTCCGCGATGCCTGCTTGAGTCCATAAATGGACTTGAGCAACTTGCACACCTTTCCGCTGCTCCCACCCTGAATGAAACCCTCTGGCTGGTCCATATAGACACACTCCTCTAAATGACCATTTAGAAAAGCTGTCTTTACGTCCATCTGCCAAATCTCATAATCGTGGAAAGCAGCGATGGCAAGAAGGATCCGAATGGATTTCAGCATAGCTACTGGAGAAAAGGTTTCGTCATAGTCCAAACCAGGTCGCTGACGAAAGCCCTTTGCTACCAGTCTAGCTTTATAGGTCTCAACCTGTCCATCTACACCAATCTTCCTTTTGAAGATCCACTTGCATCCTACGGGTTTTACCCCGTCTGGAGCAATGTCCAACGTCCATACTTTGTTGGTGTACATGGACTCCATTTCGGTCCGCATTGCATCCAGCCATTTTACCGAGTCGACGCTCTGAATGGCTTGCTGGAAGCTAGTAGGCTCATCACAATCTAGGATGCAGTCCTCTCTATCCCCGTCAATGAGAAAACCGTAGTACCTCTCGGGCGGATGAGACTGCCTACTACTTCTGCGGAGTGGCATAGGAATGTCCTGTTCTTTCGAACCTTCTGGTTCCTCTAAGCTTTCAGTAATGGTTTGTGGTTCTGGAATTTCTTCCAGTTCTACTGCGCTCCCGCTTATCTGATTTTCTAAAAACTCAGTTTCCAAGAAGCGGGCATGACGAGAAACAAGGATTTTTTTGCTCCTCTGCGTAATAGAAGAGATACCCCTTGGAGTTCTTTGGGTATCCCACAAACTTGCACTGTACTGAGCGTGCCTCGAGCTTGTCCGCATGCTGCTTTTTTACAAAAGCTGGACATCCCCATGTCTTAAAGGATTTAAGACAGTGTTTCTTCCCACTCCACATCTGATATGGTGTGGTAGGCACTGTTTTAGTAGGAACTTGGTTCAAGAGATGTGCAGCTGTTTCCAGTGCATAACCCCAGAAAGATCGCGGTAACTCAGCCTTACTCATCATGGACCGTACCATATCCAATAGGGTTCGGTTCCTTCTCTCCGATACACCGTTATGTTGCGGAGTGTATGGAGGAGTAAGCTGAGAGAGAATTCCATTCTCTTTTAAATAATTCAGGAACTCGGCACTTAAGTATTCTCCACCTCGATCCGATCTTAGAATCTTGATACTTTTGCCGGTCTGTTTCTCCACTTCATTCTTATATTCCTGGAACTTTTCAAAGGCCTCGGACTTATGTTTCATTAAGAAGACATAACCGTACCATGAAAAATCATCCGTAAAAGTAATGAAGTAAGAGTAACCGCTTCGCGCATGTGTAGACATTGGACCGCACACGTCGCTGTGTACGAGTCCCAAGAGCTCGCTCGCTCTTTCTCCGTGTCCAGTGAACGGAGCCTTTGTCATCTTTCCCATGAGACAAGATTCACAAGTGGCATAAGACTGATACTCGAACGGATCCAAGTATCCTTCTTTATGTAACTTAGTCAACCGTGTCTCATTGATGTGACCCAGTCTACAATGCCATAAGAAAGCCTGATTAATATCTGGAGACTTTCTTTTGTGTGTATTCTGGATATTGAAAACCTGTGGTTGGCTTAAAACGTAAATACCGTTGTTCAATGTACCTGACCCAATCAAAACTTGATTAAGGTGAATGTTCACTACATTACTTACAAATGCAAATTCATAACCTTCTTTAGATAATAAAGATACAGATATGATATTACAGGTTGCATTTGGTACATAATAACAACTACGCAAAACCAAAAAGTGTCCATCAGATAATCCCAGGTGATAGTCCCCCACGGCCTCTGCATCCATGCTAGCACCGTTCGCAACTCTGAGGGTCATGTCACCTGCCTTCAAAACTCTACGCTTTCTCAACGCCTGCAAGGAATTACAGATATGAGATCCTGATCCGGTATCCAATACCCAGGAAGTAGAGTTTATAGATAGACAGTTTTCAATGACATACACACCTGAAGCTGAAGCTGCAACCTGCTTCAATTCCTGTGTTCTGGCCTTCCAGGCCCTGCAATCATTCTTCCAGTGTCCTTTCTTATGACAAAAGAAGCATTCCTCCTTATCCACAAGCTTCCCCGCTACCTTTGTTGCTTTACCCTTTCCCTTCGTATCCACTTTACCGACACCGCCTCTTGGTTTGGCGGGGGCTTTCTTCTTCTTGCCCTTGGCTTTCGCCCTGGACCTAGAAGAGGAAGATCCTCCTACAAACAAAGTGGATGTCTCCCTACCTTTCTGTAGGGTGCCCTCTGCGCTCCTCAGCATGTTGAGGAGCTCTGAAAGTTCAACCTCTTTTTCTTGTAGGTTAAAGTTCAGTATGAACTGGGCGTAAGTGGAAGGAAGGGACTGGAGAACTATATCCGTATATAGCTCACTCTCCAATGTGATCCCTAGGTCAGCGAGCTCCTCAATGTAGCCGATCATCTTTAGCACATGCTCGGCTACTGATGATCCGACGGCCATTCTTGTCGAAAATAACTTTTTCGAAGCTTCGTATCTCGCGATACGTGATTGCTCTCCATACAGTTCTTTTGTATGGAGCAATATGGATTCCATGTCCATATTCTCATGCCTCCTCTGATGTTCGTTGTCCATCGAGGCAAGCAGGAGGCACTTGGCCTTCGCGCTATCAATCTCCCAAGTCTTGCGGATTTCCTTATCCGCGATACTGGAAGTTGGACCAGGGACAGGGGGAGCTTTGGTGGTAAGAAGATACCCCAGCTTGTCATAGGTGATTGCAATCTTGACATTCCTGAGCCAATCTTTGTAGTTTGGCCCTGTCAATTTATTTTTATCTAACAGTAACTTAAGTCCGGTCATGTTGAATGGTCGCTGCAATTAGGAGAGAGAAAAGAAACACTTTAGCATGATGCTCTTGCAAGTTTAGAGTGGTTTTTAGTTTGTCTAAACTGGATGGCTCCCACTGTCTCTCGAATCCCTTCTCAAACCGTAAAGAAAAGGATTAGCCGGGATCATTCTCACCGTACAATACTTGCTTAACCGTTCAGCCAGGCCAGTGTCGGTACTTCGAGGGAGGTTTTCCAACGCTTTCGCGAAGTTCCTTAATTAAGTAACCTCTTTTCCCTGTGGGCGTAGCCCCGCTAACACCTTTCTAGGCACCTACTAGGTTTATAGCATTGATCGTTGAGTGAGAGTTTTCTCGGGGAGTAGCATATACTCACAGTAGGATCGGGATCCAAATATCATCGCGTGATAAAACCGAAGGAATCCTACCAGAATCATCACACTCCAAATGGTATGCAACACTAGCAAGTTTCAGTACTTATGAAACTCCCGATGTGTATTTTTGCCCCATGCTCTTATGACCTTGACTAAGGCCAACAAATCATAAGTCACATGTCAAGTTCTACTCGTCGTTATCCAGGTTAATTTGAACCCACCCGTATCCACCCTTGACTATGGCCAACAAGGCAATACGACTGTCTCAAACCAACGCATTCTATCTATGCAACATATGAATACCCACCAGCTACCAAACACTGTGCCTTGACTATGGCCAACAAACACAGCTTGAATACTGTTGAATATTCATATGAAACGACGGAGGGCTACGGATGGTTTTGGCGAAACCGTGAACGTAGTGAACTTGATATAATCGATGGAACGAGATAGCTTTTAAAAAGGAGTGGTTCAAGCTCCGCGTTTAAAAGTTTAGTTTTGAAAAGAACCGAGTGGTTTTCAAAGTGTTCCAATCGACTTTTACTTGGTTTATTTCTTGCATTAGTTCTTTTAATGCGTCCCATCATTTAATCCTACCATTGCAGAAAACAACCAAAATATGACGTACGCTTATGCCATTCGCATTCGCCACGGGGCCCCGTCATCACCCGTTAGGTTACTTAACTAACGACAGAGCGGGGGCTGGGCTAGCGCGGCTGTAAAACATAAGCAACGCCTAAATAGTTATTTATATATATATATATACAGCAATGATAGACATTACAGATCACAGATGAATACATTGGATATACTAGGAATCCGCAATGCGTTCGAGCCTGCAACGCAAAGCGGATTACACGGTCGCGGTGAATAGCCAATACCCCACCCAAGACCCCTACGGGTGCGGCAAACTACCCGCCAAGCACCCGAAGCGAAGCAACCTCCCTCACCACCGTGAGTAGGCTACTCGGCACTTCGAGTACCCGGTAGTTTGTGCACCCCCTCCATGGGTCTATCCTAGGAGCAAAAACAGTAAAAAGAATAATACAATGACGGCTACAACCCCGACCCGGTTGTGCGGCCATACAAAGAATATTATTACATCAATTTACATGTTACAAATGAATGAAAGAAAAACAACGCTCATCTCACATCCACCCCGGCCATTCACCCGCGACAATCCAATCCATTCATATGCACAAACCAATAGCAATCACAGATCATGTATAACCCCGACTAATCGTCTTATAGCGATTAGCCGACGTTCAATACATGCAAGCATTACAGATATAACCGATGTAGTTAAAGCGTAGTGAAGTTCCGAAAAAAATACGGATTTATAGGCCCACAAAAGCAAATTTTAGTTCTGGAAAATCTGGGCATATAATATATATCTTAAAAATCCCAATACCAACACAGAAACTTACTGCACCAAAAACGATGCAGAGAGGGGACAAGACGGCCGCGCTTCCGCGGCAGGAGCCTCCTCTTGCCGCGGATCCGCGCTCCTCTCATCTCCTCTCTGGTTCGTCTTTGGTGGTTTTTCACACAAAACCCTGAGATAATTTTTGGTATATAACAAATGTCATTTTGACCAGAGGAAAAATTAACAGAAACTTGGGTTTTGCATGGTTTGGTTTTCGGATTTTCCGGTTTCGAAACTTCGTTACACTTCACTACCTAGCTAGTTTGAGTTTAGTTAGGCTCTGATACCACTGTAAGTCCGTGTTGCCCACCCCGGTACTTGCGGGGAGGCGGAAAACATAATAAAAAACGAATTTTTAATGACTTAGGCAACATGGACCAAGCTTGTGAGGATCTTTGCTAAACTAAAACTTGCTAACCCTAACTACAAAGTAGCTAAGTGATGGAAAGGTTATACCTTTGGTCTTTAGTCCTTCTCTCCTTGCTCGTTGGAATGGTAGAAGGGCCTCACCTTGCTAGTCTTCTTCCGTCAAAGAAAGATCCACTTGAAAGCCACCACCTTTAGCTTCAACTCCAAGCTAGGAGTAACTAGAGTGCAAGAAATGCTAAGACTTGAACCCTAGAAGTGAGTAGAGAAGATCAAGTGAAGGTTTTTCTCAAGCTTTTTGTTTCTCAACACATGAGAGGGAGAGAGCTTGAGGGAGAGGATGAGCAAGAGAGAGAAAAGATATGATAGAATGATAAATTAGTGAGCCATTCTCACTAATATGTGTGAGTTATTTTAATTGTATAATTAGCTTGAAAATTGTCATGGTAAATCATGAGGTGACCATTATCATTTCATTATTAATGCTAATTACAAGAATCAAAGAGCATCTTCCAAATGAAATGATCATGGTCAAATTGTCAACTTGGTCAACAAGTCAACAAAGTCAAAGTGCCAACAACAACAACCATGCACAATAATTAAGCTAATTATCAATTAACAATAATACACAAAAAAACAATAGGGTTAATAAAATGACAAAAGTCATTAACCCTAAACAAGGTCCTCTCCCTCAATCTCAAGCAACTGTGCATACGCACCCGCATTCGTGATCCGAGGAACACGAACACAATGAGAAAAACCAATCTCAAATCATATACTAGGATCCGGCTTAAACCAAAGCCCGCTAGTATAAACTGTCCGGACAGCAACCGTGCACAAGTGCGCGGATGCGAGCGAACCCTGTCGCAAAACCATGCGACCTCTACTCGTTTTGCCTAAAGGCGAATAGCTCTCTGTGTGGGACTCTAAAGACTCGACACTACGCTGGCAGTGGGTTTAACCACAGACCGCAAGCGGCACTAGCTGTACATAACGGTCCCCAGGTAGATGTCGATAAGAAGACTGACGAGGTGAACCCCATCTGCACTCCTACTGAGCCTGTATGTGACAATCTCCGTACAGTCCGGTCTGTTCGTCTGATACATCGCATGGCGGGCCTAGGGGGGCGGTGAACGTCAGTCCCCTAATAGCGGTACAAGTCGTGTCGGAGTGAAGCCCAGAACACCCTGAGATAACACTGGAAACCTACCAGTATATCTCGCTTGCCCTGGCCAGGGACTACTCGTGTAATGGCTCTCCTGGACACAGCGCGATGTCAACCCCCAATACCGGGAGAGACGAATCCTGTCTAACCGTCACTGCCTCCAAGTGCTTCGGGACTGCACCCAAAAACTACCTGTTTGCACGACTCCTCTGAGCCGTGGTAGGGTAGTAATCAAAGTGCAGTGGGAACACACTCGAGGCGAAGTGACAGTGTCAAGTCAGCGGACTAAGCTGTACTCATGTCACCTGGGAACTGATAACTGACGATAGGTATATTACCAACCAACAGTTCCCGACGAGTCCTGTCCAGTGTACTCGTAACCTAACGAGCACCCGCATACTATCCCAAGTACGACGTACTAACGGCTGTGGGACAGACCGTCTCCCACACTGGGATGAGAAGCGCATACGCTGGTCTACTCCGAAGTATCGATGCCCTGTCTCGATAGTCCAACGACCAGGGACCTGTATAAGGATGTGCTTATAGATTACCCAGCTCCCACGAGTGCGAGCGCCATCGCAACGCTGGTAATCAAGCAAAGATCCTAAGGGCTCTACTAATATGTATACCTGCAATATGCTAAAAGAAACACATGCACATATTAAAGCAGAGACAAACCAAGTAGCATACTACCATTTCGAGCAAGATTGTATATACAACTGTGAATATCCCAAGCTTCCATTAAGTAATATACAAACTAGTATGATACAGTAATGGCCTCTAGGGCATATACACTAACAATAGGTGCTTTTGATCAATGTCTGCTAAATAGTTGCAGGTTACAGGTTCTCAGCTCTTTACAGTGAGATTCGTGAAAAGTCGCAACAAATGTGAGACTACGACCAATAACAGATGAATACTGATCTGCATGATGCCGCATACCAGTTCAAGCGGAGTTCAAGGAAAAATTCCACGAACAGAAGAGCTTTTGAGAAACCAAGTTTACCAAACAGAACATAAAAGCAACTGGTAGAAGACCTGAAGAAATGGGCCCATGAATCCACCAAATGGCCGCGGAACCGCGGCCAAACTGGCTCTTCTGCCGCGGTTCCGCGGCCGTGCTCTTCTCATGTCGGTAGGATATCGGTGCTTTGACCCGACTTTCTTAGGGTAGTTTTGTAAATTCATGTGTGGATCAGAATGTAACCTAGGGTTTTTTCTATCTATAAATAGGTAGACTCAAAGCCAAATTAGGTATGTCTCTCTTTATTTTTTTATGCCTTTTTTTAATTTCTAGATATAAAATTTTAAATTCCATTATAATGTGTTTTTGAGAGATCATCAATAGAGTAAGTCTTTTTTATTTATTTATCTCGCATTCTTTTTATCGTATTTTAAATACCTGCAATTTTTAATTGTTAATCTATTGGTAGAATTAATCTACAATTTCTTATCTTGACCCTTATTCTAAATCTTTTAATGAGTGAGTAATTCCTCACTTGTTAGGGTAGGAGAAGCAAGGTTTGAGAGAAGGAAATATCTCTCACTCCTTTCTTTGCCTAATAATTTTAAATACGGATTCCCTTTAATTCAACCTCAATCCGCTCACTACGACATCCTATCCTACATGATAGCGGTGATTCCCTAGTTAGACCGGTTGTGGTTGAATTAACCGGAGGTTAGGGCTAAGAGCCAAGAACGGACGGACAAGGACCAAAAGGAAGAAACTAAGCATGGAAAGCCTAGCTTAGATTTGTAAGTTTCTTCCTAGTCGTGCTAATCCACGTTGTTACCGATTACCCTAACACCTATATTCATAACTAAGGCATTGAAAGATATGAGAAGATCCCTATCTCGAACTAACCTAATCCTAACCCAAGCAAGCTTTTTATCAACTTATTCTCATTCATAGATATTAAAACAAAACCTATGCAATTACCGGATTTAACTCGTTAGAACATAAAGAAAAGGATTCCGTCTCCCTGTGGATCGACCCGTACTCAACCGGCTAGCTACCAAGCGACACCATCTTGATTGCGGTAAATTTAAACACAGAAAATCTCGAACAATCAAATGGCGCCGTTGCCGGGGAAACGGTAATTTCTTTCTTTCTGTAATTTCGGGTTAATTAAAAAAATATAAAAATTGAAAAAAATTGAAAATTTTTTTTTAAAAAAATCATCTTGTTATTTTTGATTGGTTTTTGTGCAAATTGTACAGGAAAGGAAGATGGACTGGTTCAGATCTGGAGCAACTCAGTGAACAAATCCAGAAACAGGGGATCTAAACAAAAAGAGGAGAACCAATTCAGCACAGGGAACAAATTTGACGACGTCAATCTTCAGAATAGCCGCGGAACCGCGACACAAGTGTACGTTTGACCGTGGAACCACGGTCAACTGCTGACGTCAGCAACCCACTTTTCTCTGTAAGTATCTCAATTCTCATCTCCTCTCCTCTGCACTCCACTGAATAATTTTTCCAGCAGGATTCTTTGCACAACAACCTCTTCTTCCTCTCCAATAAATTTTTTTTGTGCAGGATTCTTTGCGCCGTAAAAAAAATTTTAAAAATTTGGTGTGTTACTACTTTGTATAATTAATACAGAATCTAAGGGGCTATAACACCAATTAAGATTGGGTGGAGATTTCATTACCCTTCCTAAGACCCCAAAAATCACTAAAAAGCATATGCATCACCCTTGAATTAATTAAAAAAATATCTAGACTCAGCCAATTTAGGACTTTCGTGCTCATTAGGACAGAGGAAGGTTGTGGGCATTCAGTCGTTTATCTAAACCTGACTTTGTGGTGCCTAAGCTAGACAAGTGAGAAAGGTAATTTTAAATGGCCCGTCTCATGGTGATTCGTGAGCGGAACCATCCTTTCTTCATTTATGCTTACCTGGCCACAATTGGCAGTGAAGAGGCGATTTGAGGGATATCTCACAACTTGTCACTTTGGAACAGTTAGGAGCAGTCTAGTGGACTTATAAGACCCTAGCTCTTGGTTTGATTGTGCATGTTTTAAACTGTGATTGTACGCCGTGAGTTCGTACACATTTTTGCAAAATTCTTTATAAAAAAAATTCTACAAATTAAAAAAACAAAAAAAACAACACAAAACAAAATTTTTTTACTAAAAACTTACCCTTTGTCATTATAATCCCATTTCACCCACCTTCCTGTTAGTGTATATGGTCTAGAGTCCATTACTGTAACATACTAGTTTGTATATTACTTAATGGAAGCTTGGGATATTCACAGTTGTATAGACAATCTTGCTCAAAATAGTAGTATGCTACTTGGTTTGTTTCTACTTTAATGTATGCATGTGTTTCTTTTAGCATATCTCCTTTACACATTAGTGGAGCCCTTAGGATCTTTGCTTGACTACTAGCGTTGTGATGGCAGTCACACTGGTGGGGGCTGGGTAATCTACAAGCACATCCTTATACAGGTCCCTAGTCATAGGATTATCGAGACGGGGCATCGATACTCCGGAGTAGACTAGCGTATGCGCTTCTCATCCGAGCATGGGAGATGGTCTGTTCCACAGCCGTCAGTACGTCGTACTTGGGATAGTATGCGGGTGCTCGTTAGGTTACGAGTACACTGGACAGGACTCGTCGGGAACTGTTGGTTGGTATTATACCTATCGCCAGTTATCAGTTCCCAGGTGACATGAGTACAGCTTAGTCCGTTGACTTGACACTGTCACTTCGCCTCGAGTGTGTTCCCACTGTTCTTAGATTTCTACCCTACCACGGCTCAAAGGAGTCGTGCAAACAGGGAGCAGTTGGGTGCAGTCCCGAAGCACTTGGAGGCAGTGACGGTTAGACAGGATTCGTCTCACCCGGTATTGGGGGTTGATATCGCGCTGTGTCTAGGAGAGCCATTACACAAAGTCCCTGGCCAGGGCTAACGAGATATACTGGTAGCGTTTCCAGTGTTATCTCAGGGTGTTCTGGGCTACACTCCGACACGACTTGTACCGCTATTAGGGGACTGACGTTTACCGCCCCCCTAGGCCCGCCATGCGATACTCTTAGACGAACAGACCGGACTGTACAGAGATTGTCACATTCAGGCTCAGTAGGAGTTCAGATGGGTTCATCTCATCAGTCTTCTTATCGGCATCTCCCTGGGGACCGTTACGTGCAGCTAGTACCGCTTGCATCCTATGGTTAAACCCACTGCCAGCGTTGTGTCGAGTCTTTAGAGTCCCACACAGAAGGTTATTCGCCTTTGGGCAAAACAGAGTAGAGGTCGCATGGTTTTACGACGGGGTTCGTTCACATCCGCGCACTTGTGCACGTTTGGTGTTCGGACAGTTATTACTAGAGGGCTTTGGTTTAAGCCAGATCCTAGTATATGTTTTGGGATTGGTTTTATCTCATTGTATTCGTGTTCCTCGGAACATGGATGCAGGTGTGTATGCACAGTTGACCGAGGCAGAGGCAGAGGATTCTCATTAGGGTTGATGACCGTTGTATTTTTCCAAACCCTAATGAATATGTGAAATATGATTATTGATATTAATTAAAGATAATTGTGTTATGGTTAGGGTTGTTGACCATTTGACTTTGGTTGACTTGTTGACCCATGTTGAAATATTGACCATCATCATTTCACATGAAAGATGCTCTTTGATTCTTGCAAAATTCATTAATGTGAAATGATAATGGCCATTTCAGGTTAACCATCACTATTATCTTTGATTAATTACTTAATTATCATAATTCACATATATATGAGAATGGTTGATAATTATCCTCATTCTCTCTTGCTCATTCTCTCTCATCCAAAGCCCATCCTCTTCCTCTCTCTCAAAGCTCTCCCCTTTCATGTGTTGAGAACTATTTGCTTTTGAGATAAAACACCAAAACTCCTCTCTACTCATTCTAGGGTTCTAGGTTTGGAAAGCCAAGCACTTTAGTTACCTCTAAGTTGAGGTAGGAGCCAAAGGTAGAGGCCCTCGGGTGGATCTTTCTTCGGCAAGAGAAGGCGACGAGGAGGACCCGTTCAACCTACTCCAAGGAGCAAGAAGAGAAGGAGTTCAAGACTTAGGTATAACCTTTTAACCGAGTAGCTAAATCTTTTAGCATGGTTGTTAGCTTTTGTTTAGCAAATATCCTCCTTTTAGTCCATGTTGCCTTGAGTTTAGAAAAATCGTTTTTTACCGTTTCCACCTCCCCGTAAGCATCGGGGTGGGCAACGTGGACTTACAGTAGTATCAGAGCCTAGATAAACGGAAACTAGCAAGTTAGCAAAGTATTTAGAATTTCGATCCGAGAAAAATCGCAAAACACGTCCGAAAAACCTAACTTTCTGCCAATTTTTAAACCTGCTTTAAAAATAATTCCACATACATTAAAAATCGGCTCAGGGTTTTGTTACAATTGTCAGCATAAACGAGCCACTGACTCGGTCAACGCGCCGTGAAACCGCGGCGAGAACATGCTTCTTGCCGCGGCTCTGCGGCCGAGTTGACTCGGCCGCGACTCGTCTTCGCTGCAGTTTCATCTGTGTTCTGTTTTAGGATTTTTAGGATATGTTGTTTCTGCCCAGAATTTCCAGAGAACAAAGTTGTGTTTGGGGTAGTTGTAAATACGTATTTTGATCGAAGTTCTATAGACTTTAGCTAATGGGTTATATCTGTGATGTGATATATGCACTGAACGTCAACTAATCGGCATACGTCGATTTGTGGGGGTTGTGCATATCTGTGATTAGTAATGTTGATGGATTGTGTATATGAACTCGTTGGATTGTCGCGGATGAATAGCCGGGGTTTTGTGAGATGAGAGTTTTCTTTATCTTTCATTTGATGTAATATGTAAATTGATGTAATATTATTTTTATGGCCGCACATCCGGGATGAGGTTGTAGCCGCCATTGTATATTATTTCTTTTACTGTTTTTGCTCCTAGGATAGACCTAAGGTGGGGTGCACAAACTACCGGGTACCTCGAAGTGCCGAGTGGCCTACTCACGTTGTTGAGGGAGGTTGCTTCACTTCGGGTACTTGGCGGGTAGTTTGCCGCAGCCGTAGGGGTCTAGGGTGTGGTTTGGCTATTCATCATGACCGTGTAATCCGTCTTTTGTTGCAGGCTCGAATGAAACGCGGGTTCCTAGTATATCCAATGTTTTCATCTGTGATCTGGAATGGCTATCATTGCATCTGACGAATGTATATATATATATATATGATATCTAGTAGGCGTTGCTTATGTTTTGCATCCGCGCTAGTCCAGCCCCCGCTCTGTCGTTAGTTAAGTAACCTAACGGGTGATGACGGGACCCCGTGGTGAATGCAGATGGCATAAGCGTACGTCATATTTTCGTTGTTTTCTGCAATGGTAGGATTAATTGATGGGACGCATTAAATTAATGCAAGAAAATAAACCAAAGTCAAAGTCGTTGGAACAATTTCAAAACCACTCGGTTTCTTTTCAAAACAGAAAACTTTTAAAAATGCGGAGCTTAAACTACTCCTTTTAAAAGCTATCAGGTTCCTTCGATTATATCAAGTTCACTACGTTCACGGTTTCGCCAAAACCATTCGTAGCCCTCCATCATATCATATGAATATTCAATAGTATTCAAGCTATGTTTGTTGACCTTCGTCAAGGCATAGTGATTGGTAGCTGTTGGTTGTTCATATGTAGCATAGATAGATGCGTTGGTTTTAGACAGTCGTATTACCTTGTTGACCTTCGTCAAGGGTATATACGGCTGGGTTCAAATTAACCTGGACAATGATGGGTAGAACTTGACATGTGACTTATGATTTGTTGACCTTCGTCAAGGCCATAAGAGGATGGGGAAAAAATCCACATCGGGAGTTTCTAAAGAAACTGAAACTTGCTAGCGCTGCATACCATTTGGAGTGTGATGATTCTGGTAGGATTCCTTCAGTTTTGTCACACGATGATATTTGGATCCCGATCCTACTGTGAGTATATGCTACTCCTCGGTAACTTTTTCACTTAACGATCAATGCTATAAACCAAGTGGGTGTCTAGAAAGGTGTTAGCGGGGCTACACCCACAGGGAAAAGAGGTTATTTAATTAAGGAACTTCGCGAAAGTGTTGGAAAACCTCCCTCGAAGTACCAACACTGGCCTGGCTGAACGGTTAAGCAAGTATTGTACGGTGAGATTGATCTCGACTAGTTCTTCTTTTATGGTTTGAGGAAGGATTCGAGAAACAGTGGGAGCCATCCTGTTTAGATAAACTAAAAACCAATCTAAACTTGTAAGAGCATCATGCTAAGTGTTTTCTTCTCTCTCTCTTAATTGTAGTGACCCAGTGACCAGACATAAGTTACATCTATATAATAAAATGACTAAATCTGACTGTTATGACTGGCAAAGGTCTGTCCAGATGTCCATTGCCCATGACAAGCTGGGACACCTCCTAATTAATCAAACCCCTGCCGTCTCAGTTTCCCCTGTCATGGATATTGATATCCGTAAGACATCGGAAAAGGACTGTGCGAATGCCAAGTGCCCGGTGTTGGCCTCAGTTGATGGTGCATACCAGAGGCAGCACGAGAAGATGGACTTAGTTTCTATCTTCCACCATAACAAAGATTTATATGGAGAGCAATCTCGTATCGCAAGATGTGAGACCTCGGACGAATTGCTTCAAGCGAGGTTGGCTATCGAGTGATCTGTAGGGGGACAACGTCCTTATAGAGACCAGCTATTTTGAGCTCACGGACCTGAAGACCACGTTGAATAACGGGTCAAATACTTACTTGATTCTACAGTCTCTGCCCTCTACTTATACACTGAAGGAAACCAGGGAAGTAGAAGGGAAGGGAAGGGCAAAAGTTTCGGGACTAGATGTAGTAAAGGAGGGACGTTCCTATTGTTATGGGAATGAACAATGGCAGAAGGATTGCAGGGCTAGCAAAGCCAGTAGCCAGGATTCGAAGCATGTTGTGGCTTCGGCTTCGGGTGTGTTTGTAAGTCCACGTTGCCCACCTCGGTGCTTGCGGGGAGGCGGAAACGATATAAAAATCGGATTTTTAGCACTCAAGGCAACATGGACTAACTAAAGGAGGATCTTTGCTAAACAAAAACTAACTACAAAGCTAAAAACTTTAGCTACTCGGAAAAGAGGTTATACCTAGGGCTTCTAGTCCTTCTCTCCTTGCTCCTTGGAGTGAATTAAAGTGATCTCCTTGTCGCCTTCTCTTGTCGAACAAAGATCCACCCGAGGGCTTCAACTTCAAGCTAGAAGTAACTAAGATGCTTGGAGTGCTAATCCTAGAACCTTAGAATAGAGTAGAGAGTATCTTAGAAGGATTTATCTCAAGCTCAAGTGATTCTCAACTCATGAGAGGGGAGAGCTAGACCGAGAGGAAGAGGAGGAGAGAGAACCAAAATGATAGAATGAGAATAAAAATGAACCATTCTCCTCATATATGTGAATTATGGAAATTAGATAATTAGCTAAGATAATTGTCATGGTTAATCAAGACTTGACCATTATCATTTCACATTAAATGCCATTTGCAAGGATCAAAGAGCATCTTTCATATGGAATGATGATGATCAACATATCAACCTAGGTCAACAAGTCAAGTATAGTCAAATGGTCAACAACCCTAACCATGCACAATTATAATTAACTAATATCAATTAATCATAATTCACACATAAGCATTAGGGTTAAGAAAATGACAATGGTCATCAACCCTAATCAAAGTCCTCTGCCTCTGTCTCAGTCAACTGTGCATACGCACCCGTATCCGTGATCCGAGGAACACGAATACAATGAGATAAAACCAATCCCAAATCATATACTAGGATCCGGCTTAAACCAAAGCCCGCTAGTATAAGCTGTCCGGACAGCAAACGTACACAAGTGCGCGGATGTGAACGAACCCTGTCGCAAAACCATGCGACCTCTACTCATTTTGCCTAAAGGCGAATAACCCTCTGTGTGGGAATCTAAAGACTCGACACTACGCTGGCAGTGGGCTTAACCATAGACCGCAAGCAGAACTAGCTGTACGTAACGGTCCCCAGGTAGATGCCGATAAGAAGACTGACGAGGTGAACCCATCTGAACTCCTACTGAGCCTGAATGTGACAGTCTCCGTACAGTCCGGTCTGTTCGTCTGATACATCGCATGGCGGGCCTAGGGGGCGGTAAACGTCAGTCCCCTAATAGCGGTACAATTCGTGTCGGAGTGTAGCCCAGAACACCCTGAGATAACACTGGAAACCTACCAGTATATCTCGCTTTCCCTGGCCAGGGACTACTTGTGTAATGGCTCTCCTGGACACAGCGCGATGTCTACCCCCAATACCGGGAGAGACGAATCCTGTCTAACCGTCACTGCCACTAAGTGCTTCGGGACTGCACCCAAAAACTACCTGTTTGCACGACTCCTTTGAGCCGTGGTAGGGTAGTAATCAAAGTACAGTGGGAACACACCCGAGGCGAAGTGACAGTGTCAAGTCAGCGGACTAAGCTGTACTCATGTCACCTGGGAACTGATAACTGACGATAGGTATAATACCAACCAACAGTTCCCGACAAGTCCTGTCCAGTGTACTCGTAACCTAACGAGCACCCGCATACTATCTCAAGTACGACGTACTGACGGCTGTGGGACAGACCGTCTCCCGTGTTGGGATGAGAAGCGCATGCGCTAGTCTACTCCGGAGTATCGATGCCATGTCTCGATAATCCCACGACCAGGGACGTGTAAATAAGGATGTGCTTGTAGATTACCCAGCCCCACGAGTGTGACTGCCATCACAACGCTGGTAATCAAGCAAAGATCCTAAGGGCTCCACTAATGCGTATAGGTGATACAATAAAGAAACAGATGTACACATTAAAGCAGAGACAAACCAAGTAACATACTACCATTTCGAGCAAGATTGTCTATACAATTGTGAATATCCCAAGCTTCCATCAAGTAATATACATACTAGTATGATACATTAATGGCCTCTAGGGCATATACACTAACAACCTCCCACTTGCACTAAGGCCATGTACTGGCTTATCGAAGACCTATCATCTCGATCAGCCGCTCGAACTGAGTCTGGGGTAAGGCCTTCTTGAATGGATCTGCAGTGTTATCTTCTGAAGCAACCCTCCGAACCTCGATCTCCTGGCGATCCACGATCTCCCTGATTAGGTGATACCGCCTCAAGATGTGTCTGGATTTCTGATGGGACCTGGGTTCCTTCGCTAAAGCTATAGCCCCGTTGTTGTCGCAATACAGTGGTATTGGATCAACAATGGACGGAACCACATGAAGTTCTTTCAAGAACTTCCTTATCCAGACAGCTTCTTTTGCGGCATCAGATGCAGCGATATATTCCGCTTCCATAGTCGAGTCAGCAACGACTTCCTGTTTGGAACTCTTCCAACACACCGCCCCTCCATTGAGGGTAAAGACAAAACCCGATATGGACTTGGAATCATCCTTGTCACTCTGGAAGCTGGAGTCAGCAAAGGCCTCGATCTGGAGGTCTTTCCGCCATACACCAAGAACATCTCCTTAGTCCTTCTCAGGTACTTGAGAATGTTCTTTACCGCTATCCAATGTTTCTCCCCAGGGTTTGACTGATACCTGTTTACCACACTCAGTGCATAAGCCACATCTGGTCTGGTACACAACATTGCATACATTATAGAGCCTACCGCAGAAGCGTAGGGTATAATAGACATGCGATCCCTCTCCAAATCAGTCTTGGGAGACATCTCTTTGGAGAGGGTGATCACGTGGCAAGCCGGTAGATTACCGTGCTTGGAATCTTCCATACTGAATCTTTTCAGTATGGTGTCGATGTACCTGGACTGTGAGAGTCCTAATATCCTATTGGATCTGTCACGGAAGATCCGGATCCCCAGAATGTATGAGGCATCACCCAGGTCTTTCATGGAGAACCTGTGTGACAAGAACCCTTTGACAGATTGTAGCATAGGAATGTCATTTCCTATTAAGAGAATGTCATCCACGTATAAAACGAGGAATACTAGAGTTCTCGCTACAAATCTACTATAGATGCATGGTTCATCTGGATTTTTGATAAAGCCAAATTCCTTGATTGTCTCATCAAAACAAATGTTCCAACTCCGCGATGCTTGCTTTAGTCCATAAATGGACTTAAGCAACTTGCACACCTTTCCGTTGCTCCCACTCTGAATGAAACCCTCTGGCTGGTCCATATAGACACACTCCTCTAAATTTCCATTTAGAAAAGCGGACTTTACGTCCATCTGCCAAATCTCATAATCGTGGAAGGCAGCATTGGCAAGAAGGATCCAAATGGATTTCAGCATAGCCACTGGAGAAAAGGTTTCGTCATAGTCCAAACCAGGTCTTTGACGAAAACCCTTTGCAACAAGTCTAGCTTTATAGGTCTCGACCTGTCCATCTACACCAATCTTCCTTTTGAAGATCCACTTGCATCCTACGGGTTTTACCCCATCTGGAGCAATGTCCAACGTCCATACTTTGTTGGTGTACATAGACTCCATTTCAGTCCGCATTGCATCCAGCCATTTTACCGAGTCAACGCTCTGAA
This sequence comes from Agapanthus africanus, assembly GCA_030015575.1. NCBI lineage: Eukaryota > Viridiplantae > Streptophyta > Magnoliopsida > Asparagales > Amaryllidaceae > Agapanthus > Agapanthus africanus. The sequence goes on along the minus strand of JASDDO010000014.1, from coordinate 455,295,965 downwards.
TGGCTTGCTGGAAGCTAGACAGCTCATCATTATCAATGATGCAATCTTCTCTATCCCCGTCTATGAGAAAACCGTAGTATCTCTCGGGCGGATGAGACTGCCTACTACTCCTGCGGAGCGGCGTAGGAATGTCCTGATCTTTAGAACCCTCTGGTTCTACTAAGCTTTCAGTAATAGCTCGTGGTTCTGGAATTTCTTCCTGATCTATTGCGCTCCCACTAATTTCCTTTTCCAAGAACTGGTGTTCTAGAAAGTGGGCATGACGAGAAACAAAAACCTTTTCTTCCTCTTCGCAATAGAAGAAATATCCCTTGGAGTTCTTTGGATATCCCACAAACTTGCACTGTACTGAGGGTGACTCGAGCTTGTCCGCATGCTGCTTTTTGACAAAAGCTGGACATCCCCATGTCTTAATGTGATTAAGATAGGGTCTCTTCCCACACCACATCTGATATGGTGTAGTAGGCACAATCTTAGTTGGAACTCGGTTCAAAAGGTATGCAGCTGATTCTAGTGCATATCCCCAGAATGATCGCGGTAACTCAGCGTTACTCATCATGGACCGTACTATATCCAATAGGGTTCGGTTCCGTCTCTCCGATACACCGTTATGTTGCGGAGTGTATGGGGGAGTAAGCAGAGAGAGAATTCCATTCTCTTTTAAGTAATCCAGGAACTCGGCACTCAAGTATTCACCACCTCGATCAGATCTCAGTGCCTTGATACTTTTGTCTGTTTGTTTTTCTATTTCATTCTTATATTCCTGGAATTTTTCAAAGCCCTCGGATTTATGTTTCATTAAGAAGACATATCCGTACCTTGAAAAGTCATCCGTAAAAGTAATGAAGTAAGAATAACCGCTTCGTGCATGCGTAGACATTGGACCGCACACGTCGCTGTGTACGAGTCCCAAGAGCTCGCTCGCTCTTACTCCGTGTCCAGTGAACGGAGTCTTTGTCATCTTTTCTTTGAGACAGGATTGACAAGTTGCATATGATTGATATTCGAACGGATCCAAATATCCTTCGGTATGTAACTTAGTCAACCTTCTCTCATTGATGTGACCCAGTCTACAATGCCATAAGAAAGTCTGATTAATTTAGGGAGACTTTCTTTTGTGTGTATTCTGGACATTGAAAATCTGTGGTTGGTTTAATACATATATACCATTGTTTAATGTACCTGACCCAATCAAAACTTGATTAAGGTGAATGTTCACAACATTACTTACAAATGCAAATTCATAACCTTCTTTAGACAATAAAGATACAGAAATGATATTACAAGTTGCATTTGGTACAAAATAACTACGCAAAACCAAAAAGTGTCCATCTGACAATCCCAGGTGATTGTCCCCCACGGCCTCAGCATCCATGCTAGCTCCGTTTGCAACTTTGAGGGTCATATCACCTGCCTTCAAAACCCTTCGCATTCTCAACGCCTGCAAAGAATTACAGATATGAGATCCTGATCCGGTATCCAATACCCAGGAAGTAGAGTTTATTGATAGACAGTTTTCAATAACATACACACCTGAAGCTGAAGCCGCAACTCGCTTCAGATCCTGGGTTCTGGCCTTCCAAGCCATGCAATCCTGTTTCCAGTGTCCACTCTTGTGACAGTAAAAGCATTCTTCCTTTCCCACAAGCTTTCCCGCTACCTTTGTTTCCTTTCCCTTTCCCTTCGTATCCACTTTACTAACACCGCCCCTTGGTTTGGCAGGGGCTTTCTTCTTCTTTCCTTTGGCTTTCGCCCTGGACCTAGAAGAGGAAGATCCTCCTACAAACAAAGTGGATGTTTCCCTACCTTTCTGTAGGGTGCCCTCAACACTCCTCAACATGTTCAGAAGTTCGGAAAGTTCAACCTCCTTTCCTTGCATGTTGAAGTTTAGGACAAACTGGGCGTAAGTGGAAGGAATGGACTGGAGAATCAAGTCAGTGTAGAGTTCATTCTCCAACGTGGTCCCAAGGTCCGCGAGCTCCTCTATGTAGCCAATCATCTTAAGCACGTGTTCCGCTACCGATGATCCGACGGCCAATCTTGCCGAAAACAGCTTCTTCGACACTTCGTATCTTGCGATACGAGACTGCTCTCCATACAGTTCTTTTGTATAAAGAAATATGGATTCGAGGTCCATATTCTCGTGCCTCCTCTGATGTTCATTGTCCATAGAGGAAAGCACGAGGCATTTGGCCTTCGCGCAATCGATCTCCCATGTCTTACGGATTTCTACATCCGCGACGCTGGAGGTGGGACCTGGGACAGGGGGAGCTTTGGTGGTAAGGACATACCCCAACTTGTCATAAGTGATTGCCATCGTGACATTCCTGAGCCAATCTTTGTAGTTTATCCCTGTCAGTATGTTTTTATCTAGTAATAACTTAAGTCCGGTCATGTTGATTGGTCGCTGCAATTAGGAGAGAGAAAAGAAATACTTTAGCATGATACTCTTGCAAGTTTAGAGTGGTTTTTAGTTTGTCTAAACAGGATGGCCCCTACTGTCTCTCGAATCCCTCCTCAAAGCATAAAGGAAGAATTAGTCGGGATCAATCTCACCGTACAATACTTGCTTAACCGTTCCGCCAGGCCAGTGTCGGTACTTCGAGGGAGGTTTTCCAACGCTTTCGCGAAGTTCCTTAATTAAGTAATCTCTTTTCCCTGTGGGCGTAGCCCCGCTAACACCTTTCTAGACACCTACTAGGTTTATAGCATTGATCGTTAAGTGAGAAATTTCTCGAGGAGTAGCATATACTCACAGTAGGATCAGGATCCAAATATCATCGCGTGATAAAACTGAAGGAAATCCTACCAGAATCATCACACTCCAAATGGTATGCAGCGCTAGCAAGTTTCAGTACTTATGAAACTCCCGATGTGGATTTTTGCCCCATGCTCTTATGACCTTGAATTTGGCCAAAATATCATAAGTCACATGTCAAGTTCTACCCGTCATTCTCCAGGTTAATTTGGACCCACCCGTGCCTACCCTTGACTTTGGCCAAAATGGCAGTACGACTGTCCCAAACCAATGCATCTATCTATGCTGCACATGAATACCCAATAGCTACCAATCACCATGCCTTGACTTTGGCCAACATACATAGCTTGAATACTTATTGACCATTCATGTGGAATGACGGAGGGCTACGAATGGTTTTGGCGAAATCGTGAACATAGTGAACTTGATATAATCGATGGAATGAGATAGCTTTTAAAAAGAGTGGTTCAAGCTCCGCATTTAAAAGTTTAGTTTTGAAAAGAACCGAGTGGTTTTCAAAGTGTTCCAACGACTTTTACTTGGTTTATTTTCTTGCATTAAGTTTAATGCGTCCCATCATTTAATCCTACAATTGCAGAAAAGAACCAAAATATGGTGTACGCTTATGCCATCCGCATTCGCCACGGGGTCCCGTCATCACCCGTTAGATTACTTAACTAACGACAGAGCGGGGGCTGGACTAGCGCGGATGCAAAACATAAGCAACACCTAAATAGATATCATATATAGATATATAGCATTGATAGCCAATCCATATCACAGATGAACACTTTGGATATACTAGGAATCCGCGATTCGTTCGATCCTGCAACGAAAAGCGGATTACACGGTCGCGATGAATAGCCAAACCCCACCCTAGACCCCTACGGGTGCGGCAAACTACCCGCCAAGTACCCGAAGTGACGCAACCTCCCTCAACAACGTGAGTAGGCCACTCGGCACTTCGAGATACCCGGTAGTTTGTGCACCCCACCTTGGGTCTATCCTAGGAGCAAAAACAGTAAAAAGAAATTATACAATGGCGGCTACAACCTCAACCCAGATGTGCGGCCAAACAAATAATATTACATCAATTTACATATTACATGAATGAAAGAAAAAGAAACTCTCATCTCACATCCACCCCGGCTATTCATTCGCGACAATCCAACGAGTTCATATACATAAACCAACAAGCATTACAGATCACAGATATGTATAACCCCCACTAATCGACGTATAGTGATTAGCAGACGTTCAATACATATTATACATCACAGATATAACCCATTAGTCAAAGTATCGGGAAGTTCGATCAAAAATACGGATTTATAACCACCCCAAATAAAAATTTCTTTTCTGGAAAATCTGGGCAGAAATAAAATATTTTAAAAATCCCAAAACCTTAACAGAAGAACACTGCACCAAACTCGGTCCACGACCGAGTCAACTCGGCCGCGGATCCGTGGCAAGAAGCATCTTCTTGCCGCGGAACCGCGGCGCTTTGAACGGTTCACTGGATCGTGTTTGGTGTGTTTCTTAACAAAATCCTGAGCCGATTTTTGAAGTATGATTTATTATTTTTAGAGCAGAAAAAAAATCAACAGAAACTTAGGGTTTTGAAAACTAGTTTTGCGATTTTTACCGATCGAACTTCTATACACTTTACTAACTAGTTAGTTTATGTTTAGTTAGGCTCTAATACCACTGTAAGTCCATGTTGCCCACCTCGGTGCTTGCGGGGAGACGGAAACGGTATAAAAATCGGATTTTTAGCACTCAAGGCAACATGGACTAACTAAAGGAGGATCTTTGCTAAACAAAAACTAACTACAAAGCTAAAAACTTTAGCTACTCGGAAAATAGGTTATACCTAGGGCTTCTAGTCCTTCTCTCCTTGCTCCTTGGAGTGAATGAAAGTGATCTCCTTGTCGCCTTCTCTTGTCGAAGAAAGATCCACCCGAGGGCTTCAACCTTTGGCTTCAACTTCAAGCTAGAAGTAACTAAGATGCTTGGGGTGCTAATCCTGGAACCTTAGAATAGAGTAGAGAGTATCTTAGAAGGATTTATCTCAAGCTCAAGGGATTCTCAACTCATGAGAGGGGAGAGCTAGAGAGAGAGGAAGAGGAGGAGAGAGAACCAAAATGATAGAATGAGAATAAAAATGAACCATTCTCCTCATATATGTGAATTATGGAAATTAGATAATTAGCTAAGATAATTGTCATGGTTAATCAAGACTTGACCATTATCATTTCACATTAAATGCCATTTGCAAGGATCAAAGAGCATCTTTCATATGTAATGATGATGGTCAACATGTCAACCTAGGTCAACAAATCAAGTATAGTCAAATGGTCAACAACCCTAACCATGCACAATTATAATTAACTAATATCAATTAATCATAATTCACACATAAGCATTGGGGTAAAGAAAATGACAATGGTCATCAACCCTAATCAAAGTCCTCTGCCTCTGTCTCAGTCAACTGTACATACGCACCCGTATCCGTGATCCGAGGAACACGAATACAATGAGATAAAACCAATCGCAAATAATATACTAGGATCTGGCTTAAACAAAATCCCGCTAGTATAAGATGTCCGGAAAGCAAACGTGCACAAGTGCGCGGATGTGAACGAACCCTGTCGCAAAACCATGCGACCTCTACTCATTTTGCCTAAAGGCGAATAACCCTCTGTATGGGACTCTAAAGACTCGACACTACACTGGCAGTGGATTTAAACACATACCGCAAGTGGCACTAGCTGTACGTAACGGTCCCCAGGTAGATGCCGATAAGAAGACTGACGAGGTGAACCCATCTGAACTCCTACTGAGCCTGAATGTGACAGTCTCCGTACAGTCTGGTCTGTTCATCTGATACATCGCATGGCGGGCCTAGGGGGCGGTAAACGTCAGTCCCCTAATAGCGGTACAAGTCGTGTCGGAGTGTAGCCCAGAACACCCTGAGATAACAATGGAAACCTACCAGTATATCTCGCTTGCCCTGGCCAGGGACTAATTGTGTAATGGCTCTCCTGGACACAGCGCGATGTCAACCCCCAATACCGGGAGAGACGAATCCTGTCTAACCGTCACTGCCTCCTAGTGCTTCGGGACTGCACCCAAAAACTTCCTATTTGCACGACTTCTTTGAGCCGTGGCAGGGTAGTAATCAAAGTACAGTGGGAACATACCCGAGGCGAAGTGACAGAGTCATGTCAGCGGACTAAGCTGTACTCATATCACCTGGGAACTGATAACTGACGATAGGTATAATACCAACCAACATTTCCCGACGAGTCCTGTCCAGTGTACTCATAACCTAACGAGCACCCACATACTATCTCAAGTACGACGTACTGACGGCTGTGCGACAGACCGTCTCCCGTGCTGGGATGAGAAGCGCATACGCTAGTTTACTCCGGAGTATCGATGCCCTGTCTCGATAATCCCACGACCAGGGACGTGTAAATAAGGATGTGCTTGTAGATTACTGTAACATTTCAGAAAAATATAATATTATTTTTGGGAATTTTTATAATTTAATATTATTTTATTGAATATTTTATATTTCAGTATAAGTAAATACCGATAAATGGGGAAAATTCTGAAGAAAAAATTATGCAAATTCTAAAATGTGTTTAATGAAGGGTTTTTGGTAAAAAGTTTACCAAAATTGGTTTCTGGTGATTTATCTGGTTTTATGAGCATTTTTTCGCAATTTTATCTGGGCTGCACCCATATGTGCATGGTAGATAGGGTTGAGCCTAGGGTTGAACCATGTAGATGACCATGGTGGGTTGAACCATTTGATTAAGTTAATTGGGTTAATTAGTGTTTTAGATTAAGGTTGGGTTTGACTTGTGGCTAGAGAGAGAGAGAGAGGTGGCTATAGGTTATGTCACCCCATTTCATTCAAACTTTTACTTGTCTTTCAAACTCCCTCTCACTCTTACACATCACTCAACAAGAACCCTGCATCAGCAGCATCATGCAGCTGAGGCAGACATCAGCCCCTAGCTGCTGCTACCAACTGATGCATCATAGCCCATGTCTACACCCTCACATCTATACAACATCAGCCCCCAATTTTCCACTTCAGCCACCTTAGCCCCACACCTATACACCCCCATCAACACTCTACAGCCTCAATTTCATCACATCAGCCCTCTACACCTACAGCCCACATTTCAGCCACCCCAGCAGACATCAAAACATCAGCAGCATCACCATCTTCAGCAGCAGCTGCACACAACTTCAGTCAATATAAACCCTTCAGCCTCAATTCTACATCAGCTGAAAACAATACCCTTCAACACAACACCACCACAACCATTCCCACATCACCAAGTAACAACAACAACAACCACAACAATTCCAGCATAAGCAACATTCTGTTGTTGAATACCAAAAGAAAACAGTTTCAGCAAACTGCTGTTAAAAACAGCATCAGCATCAGCAACTCTTGCAACACAGCAGCACTTCAGTAGCAACCACCCCTCCTCCGTCCTTCAACCTTCTCTTCTCCTACATCCTAAGACCCTCCTTGAGGTATAATCTTGCAACCCAACTCCTAAGTTGCCAAGTTCTGATATTATCTGAAGTTTAGTGTTAGTTTTGTGATATAGTGCTAGTTTTAGAGAATTTGGGTGAGACTTGACCAAGTATTGGTTTTGATGGTTGGTATGACCTTATAAGGTGTTTTTGAGACCATTGTAACCAATTTTACCCCAGATTCCTAGTATTTAGTAGAGTTATACGACTTGGTGTACTTTAGCGTTTTTGTCGATTTTGAGACCTTTCTGAGATCTGCTTTCTCCCGGGGCCTCCTAGGGAAAAATTGACTTGGCAGAGAGCTGTGCAGGCACCCTGGAACCCCTACCCAAAGCCCTAGCCTCCACCTCAAAACCCCGGCCACAAATTTAATCCCCCTGGCCGCAATTTGCGGCCAGAGCAGTGTAAAACTGCCTCGTTTTGCGTGCACGGCCTCTTTTTCATGTAAAATTGACCCCCGGTATGTCTAGTTTTGACTGGTTCATGTTAAGGTAAAATCTGGGTTCATTTTCATGAGTTGGCGTATGATTTACGACGTGTTTTCGTATGGATTTTGGTATTCGATGATTCGTTTCTATCGGGTGGCGTTTGGACGTCAACGACAGTGGATATTGGCAGTGTTTGCACACGAGGTCACAGGTTTTTACCTATGGGCGTAGTGTGCACCATTTTGGTTTCCGATGTGATTTTCATGTGTTTTAGCGTGCGATATCCTTGTAGGTACCCCACGTGGTGTCGAGGCGTTGGAGATGTAAACGGCGACATCGGCACCGGCACACATAAGAAGAGGTGAGTAGATTTATATCTACGGGAAGAAGTCGGGTGGATGGCGTATAGCACCCCCGCAGTCCGATGTCTAGTATACCATATATACTGTACTTATTTATGATAACTTATGGGTGACTTGATTGTTTACGATGTGGTAGGTGTACTATACATAGATTAGGGTTTAAAGTAACTAGTGTAGTTCCTAGTCGCGAACCCTAGAATAGTTTGTACCCACACGCACGCACGTGCTTATTTGCTATGTTCATACTGTGATGACGAGGATATTGGAGGAATTTGGATGTGAGTCGATGAGTTTGGGCATGGTGCCATGATATCAGTGATGTGATGTGATTCGTATTTGGGATACGATATATGATTTTTAGCGGGCCTTTGGGGCGTGTCTTCCGCACACGCATTCATACTTATGTAGATGGTATCGATTCGTACTAGACTTAGATCAGTACCCCTGATTATGTGATTTGATGATAAGGATACCGGATAATTGATGTGATGATTGTGATATTGACCCGCACCCAGCTATTGGGATGACGTACGACGATTTACCGTACGAGCTGTATATTGATGATTGATCCGCACTCATGACTTGAGGGTGTCAGATGATTTACGGTATTGTATGCGATACTATTGAGGCGGGATCACCGACTACTTTCTTTATTCATATATATCGACTCAGACTTAGGTGGTTTCCATACCCCTCCCGATTGACTTGATAGTTAGATCAGTAGTTAGTATATTAGATGTTAGACTTGACCCGAGTCATACCTATTTTAAAACTAACGAATCGAGAGTATTTTAAAGACAGGCAAAAGGGGACTCTACGGATAATTTCAAAAGGGGCATCTTTTCTTAAAAACACCGTAGCCCTTATTTTACAAAACCCTGATTCGTCTTATTTCAAAACTGGTAAACTGCATGACACTTACATATTGATGTAGACTCTTCACCATTGCGTTGATTATTTGATTCCGCATATTCATTTCATTTGCTTCGCATTACTTACGTTTATTGAGATATTACCATCATGCTGTTAGGACACCAGCACCATTATCGATGATGCGTATGTTCCACGTACACTGTTTGCCGGCTCACACACTTCATCATCGATAATTGCCATGCCACTACACTGTAGTACAGTTGCATTCTTGATATGATTCTTGCATGGCATATTGTACACTTATAACTGTACACATACATAGATGATTCCGGCTTGATTAGAGATTTGGGAACCGCAAGATATTCTTTAAAATTGTTGTATTTTAAACAAAGCGGTTTCCCTCGACATGTGCACATTACTATTCCATGTTGCATGACTTACTGATTTGCTTGCCTTTCTTTACATGTCGCATACACCATGTTTGATTATACGCATTGAGATATGTTGTTTCCATGATATTTCTTGATTTGGGGACCGTGGATATTTCTAAAGAAAATATGTAAATGTTTTAAAAATCCGGTTACCCTTGATATGATATTTCAGTGCGTCCACCATGAGTTTTCTCGGTTCCAGAAAGCTTGTGTGAGTATACCCGATTCGAGGAGAGGTAGGCACCGATTGCGGGTACATGGTGGACCCGGTGAGGTACCCCGGGGCAAGAAGACTCGTAGATGCTAGACGGTGAGACCGGCAAGGGAGTACTACCTACCGGTGATAGTACTTGGGACCCATCGGTTATCAGGGGGATACCGACTGGAGTCATGAGATGGATATGAGGGCCGACCAGGGTGTGCGGCGCCTGAGATACATGAGGATTTACGTGCCGATGCTAGGCACAGGTGTTCATGATGTTTTCGAGTGTCGATGCTAGGCACTCAGGTTCCATGATTTGATTATATCCTCATATTTCCATGCATATGTTTTACGATATTTACATGCATGATGCTTGTTGTCATTGGGTGACACGTGGACGGGATCCACCGATTTACAGCTATTGATTTCCTAGTTGGAGGACATCCACATACTACTAGATTCATGTTATAGCTGGCATTGATTCATATTGATTATATTGACATACCTCATATTTATGACATGTTATTACCTGAGGCATTGGCGAGTACTTAGCACTACATACATGTATAGATGTTGCATCGCCACTTTAGCATGCTTCAGACTTATTCATTTGAGGTTTACTTATGTTGATCGTATGACCTAGGATTGCATCATACATGCGATTTTCTGTTCATAGATGTTCTTCTATTCACGAGTTGGCAAGTCACCCCCGTTGTGCCCCAGTTCTTGCAGGTGTTTGCCGTACAGCGATTCATTACGGCTTGCGGCACTGCTCCTTTTGGGTGACTTGCTAGTAGGTGGGTTTATTTGTATCGTACCCATCATTATACATTGTATATTATATTCAGTTGTATCTAGAAGTTCCATCAACCAAACATGTACTTATTTGAGATAGAGACCAGTGTTGATTATTCTTTCGACCTTAGAGACGCACGTTATATTTCTCTGGGATTCATGCTGTTGAGTTTCCTTTCTGTTGTGATCCTCGCCTTTAGGCGTTGTATATTATATTGCAGACTGGTTGTTTTACTTATGGTTTTCCTGCACTCCACTACTTTCTTGGTTTGGTTTTCTTGGCTCGGCTTACTTAGAGCACGTGCGCCTTGAGACGTTCGTAGCCTAAGTGCCGGTCATGTTCCGTACTTTCGGTCCGTGACAAAGTTGGTATCAGAGCGTTAGGTTTTACCTTCGGAGCGTAGGATGACCCTTGGTTGATGGAATAGGTGACTAAAGTAGAGTGACATACCGTGGGTATGTCCGCGGCATATTTACGACACGCCATTCCACTTAAGAAGCCTTAGGATGTACATTTCTTGGTTCAGTATCATATTCATTCCTGATCTAGCCTCATCAGTACCCGTTATGTTTTACTGCCACGATTACGGGCAGGGAGAGCTACGGCTAGAGTTGCGGTCAGCATGAGCTCGTTGCGTACAAGGACCGACCGGGGCATATTCCGACGACACACGATGGTAGAGATGTTTCTTTTTGATTGTGTTTCCTGGTGTCATGGGAACGTCTCGAGCTAGTATTGATGATTGTGCCCTCTTGTGGAGGAGAGCTCTTGGTTTTACACCGGATGATCGAGCCATTGTTAGAGCTGCCAGTTGAGAGAGGACTGTCGATGTACAGCATACCTCAGAGATTATGATACCGCCTATCGTGCAGGCAGATGAGCCAGCTATTGCTGAGATTGATACGATGTCGCTTCCGGAGCTTACCAGCTGAGATCGCCGGAGCTTCCAGGCAGATATGAGACAGATGATAGCTAGTCTACTCGAATTGAGAGACGAAGGTGGTTCGTCCGATTTTTGCGTCGGAGCAGGCCCAGTTGAGTTGAAGATTTCCAGTGTGGGGAGTCTTACTCAGATCTAGAGCGGTCCGATTTGGAGATTACCGCCAATGTATCGCCTTTCCTGGAGGATTGAGGCGTTGATCAACCTACAGACGAAGGAGCCAGTTGTCGCTGCGAACGACGAGATATTTCCCCAGATGTTGGAGCAATTGCAGTACGGGTTGTACTAAGAGATGATAGAAGGCCGCTAGTCACCGTGGATGAATGACTAGGACATGTGGATCGTTCGCTACCCCGATGCGAGGTCATCAGATAGATTGATTCCAGCTGAGACGACTTCACGCGGAGACGTTGAGAGTCGACAGTGACGATCGAATGTCAGAAACCTACTATTCCAAGTTTAAAGTATTCGGCAGGACGTGCAGGCAATTCTATGGACCCTCTAGAAGAATGAAACCCTAACTCGACTTAATGACCGTGTGAAAGCCTTGGAACCTTAGGGTTTATGGCAGTTCTACGGCGCCATTAGTGAGGCTTGGGTTTGCCCTTCTTCGGCTGGACCACCGATGTTGTAGTGTGTACTCAGTACTGTTAAACTGTACCCAAGATGTCGAGCTCTTGGGGGATTATGAGGTTCTGACGAGTCGATCGGATGGTTCGACATCATTCGGATATCATATGATGGGACACACTGCTTGGGAGACTCCAGATACAAGCATAGCCATTGGAGCGCAGTCCAGCAGGCCAGAGTTCGGCATCGTCGACGAGATAGTTGACCAGGTTCGGATATAGGACCTCACCCAGATGTGTAGTGAGTTGATCGAGGACGGACGAGTATTGAGTATTCCTCCGATGGTTGGGACACGTTCCCGAGAACCTGTTCGGCCATACTTCTTCTACAGAATGATGAAGCTACAGAGTACGCGATTTCGAGTCCGTGCGAGAGACTTCGGATTGACCGTGGCTGAGAACAGTGCAGTGCGTAGATAGCATGGCGTGACGTCGTAATGCACGACGATAAAGACAAGCGGGACTTGTGGTTCGTGCGAGACGCTGACGAGCTGTCATTACCTTCCGTCGAGAATGGAGCCATGATATGCCTACAGAGGAATTGAGATACGGCCAGTTTTCGAGGAGATGTGTGTGGGACACGCGGTTGTCCAGAAAACGAGAAGGGGTTAGGTAAGAGTACCAGACTCCGTACAGTTCGGCATAGGCAAGATCGGAAGAGACCCTGAGCAGGATTCCTTCCAGGACACGGATGCAGTGATAGCTGCACCAGGATCAGATATTTGATGTGCATTCAGAGAGCCAGAGGCAGACGCCAGTGAGATGCTGCTTTACGAGTGGTCGTTGACCGAGTGATGACCAGAGGAGTGCCAGAACGGAATCATTTCCGTTAGCACACCTGACTGGCCCGATGAGCCGATGGACGGCGAGATTGGTAAATCCACAGAGAAGATAAGGTCCCAGAGACAGAGGACGCCAGACCGTGAGCAAGAGGCGTGTAGATGTCTTGCGCTGCTAGCATTGGATGCACCGACACCTTCCCGACTTTGAAGGAGGGACTAAGACGACGGTATTTATGATTTGCGATTTTGTGATTCGATTATCACGTATCCGTCATCTTGGATTTCGGTATTTGGACGTTTTGCTTGCATGATTTGGTCTTGATGATTGAGTTTCATGACATTTGTTTTCATGTACCTTGGTTGCACCTATCGAGTATTTACGATTTTGCACAGTTGTTGCACTTGATATCGTTTTCGTACCTTGGTTTCACATGGTTGTGATTTTATGGATTTTTAGACCTTTGAGTTGATTTTGTGCGTATGCACGCACACGATTTGGTTTTGCACTCTGTATAGTTTACTTATGCTTGTAGTGCAGTGACGTGTATTTTGTGCACTGGGATGTACTGGACTTCGATTTCGATGGTGATGCTCGGTTTTTGTCTTGTGCACTTTATGCACCTGATTGGATTTGCGCATGTTCGGCGCTTGATATTGGATTTCGTGATTTCGTGCATGATGGATCCACCGGATTTGGATTTTTAGCGCATGTTGGGCGCATGTTATGAGATGAGATTTGGTGCACACCAGATGCACTAAATCGGGATTTTTCGTGCATATCAGATGCACCTGATTTTGCTGTCAGGCACGCACGTTGCCTGTGACCGACGTTGTGTGCGCAACCGTTGCACCTTGATGTGGTTTCTGTGCACCATCTTGGCACATGTATGGATTTTGATTTCCGTGCGCACCAGACGCACGTAGTTTTCATTTGCACTTTTTGGGATTAATTTCTTTATGGAGCAGTACATTTTTATGACATTGCGATTTGTTTTCACACTGACCAGGACTAGTCAGAGGACAGTGCCTGGATATATTTTTGCATGCATAGATAAATTTCAAGGGATTTCCAAAAGCGAGCTATAGTCTCATTCTTATATACATGTCTGGTACGCCACGAAACGTTTAAAACATAGAACCCTTCTAAATTGTTTTCAAATGGCGGATCGTGCATACTAAACAAAAGATATATACGTATATGGATATTTTCGTATAAAGACGTCCGCCACTGTGCAGTGTTATGCGCATTTGCACATCGATTTTTAAGGAATTTCTGGCATGCATTTCCTTCATATATTTACTTGTATAGTTCCGATTTAGGGCATATCGGTTTTGGCTTTGGATTCAGCCTTGGTGTTTTCGCCTTGACTCCGATGATTGCAGGATGCTTGACGGAGTTTTGATTTTGAGTTATCTGCTCATTGCTATTGCGCTTGTTTTGCGCTACGATGTGTTTTATGGATTGATGATTTCGGAGCCCCGTGGACTTGGACATTTTATTGAAATGTTTTATAATTTGGGAGTTTAAATTTGAATTCGGGGACCGAATTTCTTTAAGGGGGAAGACTGTAACATTTCAGAAAAATATAATATTATTTTTGGGAATTTTTATAATTTAATATTATTTTATTGAATATTTTATATTTCGGTATAAGTAAATACCGATAAATGGGGAAAATTCTGAAGAAAAAATTATGGAAATTCTAAAATGTGTTTAATGAAGGGTTTTTGGTAAAAAGTTTACCAAAATTGGTTTCTGGTGATTAATCTGGTTTTATGAGCATTTTTTCGCAATTTTATCTGGGCTGCACCCATATGTGCATGGTAGATAGGGTTGAGCCAAGGGTTGAACCATGTAAATGACCATGGTGGGTTGAACCATTTGATTAAGTTAATTGGGTTAATTAGTGTTTTGGATTAAGGTTGGGTTTGACTTGTGGCTAGAGAGAGAGAGAGAGATGGCTATAGGTTATGTCACCCCATTTCATTCAAACTTTTACTTGTCTTTCAATCTCCCTCTCACTCTCACACATCACTCCACAAGAACCCTGCATCAGCAGCATCATGCAACTGAGGAAGACATCAGCCCCTAGCTGCTGCTCCCAGCTGATGCATCATAGCCCATGTCTACACCCTCACATCTATACAACATCAGCCCCCAATTTTCCACTTCAGCCACCTTAGCCCCACACCTATACACCCCTATCAACACTCTACAGCCTCAATTTCATCACATCAGCCCCCTACACCTACAACCCACATTTCAGCCACCCCAGCAGACATCAAAACATCAGCAGCATCACCATCTTCAGCAGCAGCAGCACACAACTTCAGTCAATATCAACCCTTCAGCCTCAATTCTACATCAGCTGAAAACAATACCCTTCAACACAACACCACCACACCACCACAACCATTCCCACATCACCAAGTAACAACAACAACAGCCACAACAATTCCAGCATAAGCAACATTCTGTTGTTGAGTACCAAAAGAAAACATTTTCAGCAAACTGCTGTTAAAAACAGCATCAGCAACTCTTGCAACACAGCAGCACTTCAGCAGCAACCACCCCTCCTCCTTCCTTCAACCTTCTCTTCTCCTACATCCTAGGACCCTCCTTGAGGTATAATCTTGCAACCCAACTCCTAAGTTGCCAAGTTCTGATATTATCTGAAGTTTAGTGTTAGTTTTGTGATATAGTGCTAGTTTTAGTGAATTTGGGTGAGACTTGACCAAGTGTTGGTTTTGATGGTTGGTATGACCTTATTAGGTGTTTTTGAGACCATTGTAACCAATTTTACCCCAGATTCCTAGTATTTACCAGAGTTATACGACTTGGTGTATTTTAGCGTTTTTGTCGATTTTGAGACCTTTCTGAGATCTGCTTTCACCCGGGGCCTCCTAGGGAAAAATTGACTTGGCAGAGAGCTGTGCAGGCACCCTGGAACCCCTACCCAAAGTCCAAGCCACCACGTCAAAACCCCGGCCGCAAATTTAATCCCCTTGGCCGCAATTTGCGGCCAGAGCAGTGTAAAACTGCCTCGTTTTGCGTGCACATCCCTTTTTTCATGTAAAATTGACCCCCGGTATGTCTAGTTTTGACTAGTTCATGTAAGGGTAAAATCTGGGTTCAATTTCATGAGTTGGCGTATGATTTACGACGTGTTTTCGTATGGATTTTGGTATTCGATGATTCGTTTCTGTCGGGTGGCGTTTGGACGTCAACGACAGTGGATATTGGCAGTGTTTGCACACGAGGTCACAGGTTTTTACCTATGGGCGTAGTGTGCACCATTTTGGTTTCCGATGTGATTTTCATGTGTTTTAGCGTGTGATATCCTTGTAGGTACCCCACGTGGTGTCGAGGCGTTGGAGATGCAAACGGCGACATCGGCACCGGCACACATAAGAAAAGGTGAGTAGATTTATATCTACAGGGAGAAGTCGGGTGGATGGCGTATAGCACCCCCGCAGTCCGATGTCTAGTATACCATATATACTGTACTTATTTATGATAACTTATGGGTGACTTGATTGTTTAGGATGTGGTAGGTGTACTATACATATATTAGGGTTTAAAGTAACTAGTGTAGTTCCTAGTCGCGAACCCTAGAATAGTTTGTACCCACACGCACGCACGTGCTTATTTGCTATGTTCATACTGTGATGACGAGGATATTGGAGGAATTTGGATGTGAGTCGATGAGTTTGGGCATGGTGCCATGATATCAGTGATGTGATGTGATTCGTATTTGGGATACGATATATGATTTTTAGCGGGCCTTTGGGGCGTGTCTTCCGCACACGCATTCATACTTATGTAGATGGTATCGATTCGTACTAGACTTAGATCAGTACCCCTGATTATTTGATTTGATGATAAGGATACCGGATAATTGATGTGATGATTGTGATATTGACCCGCACCCAGCTATTGGGATGACGTACGACGATTTACCGTACGAGCTGTATATTGATGATTGATCCGCACTCATGACTTGAGGGTGTCAGATGATTTACTGTATTGTATGCGATACTATTGAGGCGGGATCACCGACTACTTTCTTTATTCATATATATCGACTCAGACTTAGGTGGTTTCCATACCCCTCCCGGTTGACTTGATAGTTAGATCAGTAGTTAGTATATTAGATGTTAGACTTGACCCGAGTCATACCTATTTTAAAACTAACGAATCGGGAGTATTTTAAAGACAGGCAAAAAGGGACTCTACGGATAATTTCAAAAGGGGCATCTTTTCTTAAAAACACCGTAGCCCTTATTTTACAAAACCCCGATTCGTCTTATTTCAAAACTGGCATACTGCATGACACTTACTTATTGATGTAGACTCTTCACCATTGCGTTGATTATTTGATTCCGCATATTCATATCATTTTCTTCGCATTACTTACGTTTATTGAGATATTACTATCATGCTGTTATGACACCAGCACCATTATCGTTGATAAGTATGTTCCACGTACACTGTTTGCCGGCTCACACACTTCATCATCGATAATTACCATGCCACTACACTGTAGTACAGTTGCATTCATGATATGATTCTTGCATGGAATATTGTACACTTATAACTGTACACATACATAGATGATTCCGGCTTGATTAGAGATTTGGGAACCGCAAAATATTCTTTAAAATTGTTGTATTTTAAACAAAGCGGTTTCCCTCGACATATGCACATTACTATTCCATGTTGCATGACTTACTGATATGCTTGCCTTTCTTTACATGTCGCATACATCATGTTTGATTATACGCTTTGAGATATGTTGTTTCCATGATATTTCTGGATTTGGGGACCGTGGATATTTCTAAAGAAAATATGTAATTGTTTTAAAAATCCGGTCACCCTTGATATGATATTTCAGTGCGTCCACCATGAGTTTTCTCGGTTCCAGAGAGCTTGTGTAAGTATAGCCGATTCGAGGAGCGGTAGGCACCGATTGCGGGTACATGGTGGACCCGGTGAGGTACCCCGGGGCAAGAAGACTCGTAGATGCTAGACGGTGAGCCCGGCAGGGGAGTACTACCTACCGGTGATAGTACTTGGGACCCATCGGTTATCAGGGGGATACCGACTGGAGTCATGAGATGGATATGAGGGCCGACCAGGGTGTGCGGCGCCTGAGATACATGAGGATTTACGTGCCGATACTAGGCACATGTGTTCATGATGTTTTCGAGTGTCGATGCTAGGCACTCAGGTTCCATGATTTGATTATATATCCTCATATTTCCATGCATATGTTTTACGATATTTACATGCATGATGCTTGTTGTCATTGGGTGACACGTGGACGGGATCCACCGATTTACAGCTATTGATTTCCTAGTTGGAGGACATCCACATACTACTAGATTCATTTTATAGCTGGCATTGATTCATATTGATTATATTGACATACCTCATATTTATGACATGTTATTACCTGAGGCATTGGCGAGTACTTGGCACCACATACATGTATAGATGTTGCATCGCCACCTTAGCATGCTTCAGACTTATTCATTTGAGGTTTACTTATGTTGATCGTATGACCTATGATTGCGTCATACATGCGATTTTCTGTTCATAGACGTTCTTCTATTCACGAGTTGGCAAGTCACCCCCGTTGTGCCCCAGTTCTTGCAGGTGTTTGCCGTACAGCGATTCATTACGGCTTGCGGCACTGCTCCTTTTGGGTGACTTGCTAGTAGGTGGGTTTATTTGTATCGTACCCATCATTATACATTGTATATTATATTCAGTTGTATCTAGAAGTTCCATCAACCAAACATGTACTTATTTGAGATAGAGACCAGTGTTGATTATTCTTTCGACCTTAGAGATGCACGTTATATTTCTCTGGGATTTATGCTGTTGAGTTTCCTTTCTGTTGTGATCCTCGCCTTTAGGCGTTGTATATTATATTGCAGACTGGTTGTTTTACTTATGGTTTTCCTGCACTCCACTACTTTCTTGGTTTGGTTTTCTTGGCTCGGCTTACTTAGAGCACGTGCGCCTTGAGACGTCCGTAGCCTAAGTGCCGGTCATGTTCCGTACTTTCGGGCCGTGACAATTACCCAGCCCCACGAGTGTGACTGCCATCACAACGCTGGTAATCAAGCAAAGATCCTAAGGGCTCCACTAATGCGTATAGGTGATACAATAAAGAAACAGATGTACATATTAAAGCAGAGACAAACCAAGTAGCATACTACCATTTCGAGCAAGATTGTCTATACAACTGTGAATATCCCAAGCTTCCATCAAGTAATATACATACTAGTATGATACAGTAATGGCCTCTAGGGCATATAAACTAACTGTGTTTGTAATAGAAAACTGTATGTCAGTTAACCCTACTTCCTGGGTATTTGATACCGGATCAGGATCTCACAGCTGTAATTCGTTACAGGCTCTGAGAAACCGTGGGGTTATCAGGATAGGTGATACGACTCTCAGGGTTGCTAACGGAATGAGCATGGATGCTGAATCCGTAGGGGAATATCATCTTGGACTGACAACTGGGCAGATATTGATTCTGCGTAATTGTTTGTATGTACCTAGTGCGACTTGTAATATCATATCTGTATCCTTACTTTCTAAGGAAGGATATGATTTTACTTTTGTAAGCGATGTGGTCCACATCCACCTAAATCAAGTTCTGATTGGATCAGGTACATTAGAAAACGGGATATACGTATTAAATCAAGCTCAGATTTTCAGTGTCCAGAACACACTTAAAAGAAAGTCTCCGGAAACAAATCAGGCTTTCTTATGGCATTGTAGACTGGGTCTCATTAATGAGACACGGTTAACAAAGTTACATAAAGAGGGATACTTTAATCCGTTCGAGTATCAGCCTTATGCTACTTGTGAATCTTGTCTCATGGGAAAGATGACAAAGACTCCGTTCACTGGACACGGAGTAAGAGCGAGCAAGCTCTTGGGACTCATACACAGTGACGTCTGTGGTCCAATGTCTACACATGCGCGAACAGGTTATTCATACTTCATTACTTTTACGGATGATTTCTCTAGGTATAGACATGTCTTCCTGATGAAGCATAAATCCGAGGCCTTTGAGAAATTTCAGGAATATAAGAATGAAGTTGAAAAAAAACAGGTAAGAGTATAAAGACACTGAGATCTGATCGAGGTGGTGAATACTTGAGTGCCGAGTTTCTGGACTACTTAAAAGAGAATGGAATTCTCTCTCAGCTTACTCCTCCATACACACCACAACACAACGGTGTATCTGAAAGGCGGAATCGAACCCTATTGGATATGATTCGTTCCATGATGAATAAGGCTGATTTGCCGCGATCTTTCTGGGGTTATGTGTTCACACCATAATATTGCATTTTATATTCCCCATTCTTATGCATTTTACAATAAAAACAGGTGCTTTTGACGCATGTCTGCTACATAGTACAGGTTACAGGTTCTTGGAGCAAAAGCAGTGAAAAAGACAAAAGACGATACAAAAAGAGACCTTTTACCAACAAAAGGATCCTAGTCAAGCCTAGATGAAGAACAGTTCACAATCAATAAGGCAGTGCAAGGTCCAAAGCAAACGGTTAAAAGTCCGCTACAAATTGTTCACTGAAGATCTGGAATTAAAGTAGAAGCCCAATTGATAAAAGTTCTAAAGAATATAGAAGCCCAGGAAGCCACAAACAAGCACACAAAATTTAAGCATGCAAGCTCACCAAAAGGCCGCGGAACCGCGGCCCAAGGCCTACCCATGTCGCGGTTCCGCGGCCGTATGATACCCGTACTACGAGAAATTTTACCAAAATGTGTTGGCGGCTCTGAAAAGATTTCCTAGGGGTATATTTGTAATTGTGGACATGCGGATCAATTGTAAACCTAGGGTTTCTATGTCCTATAAATAGAACCCAAACCTCTGTATTTTCTCATGCCTCTATTCATCAATAAAATTCTGTTTTCTTTGAAGTTTGGAGCGCATCAATCGTAAGTAGGATATTTTTCTTGCCCTAGTTCTAGTTTTTTATATCTGCCCAAGGTAAATTCTTTACTTGCCCTAGTTTAATTTAGTTTAGAATTTTATTAACTTGCAATAGATGTTTCTTCTCTTTAATAAAAACAAAACAAAAATTATGTCTTTCTTAATTCCCTCAATGAGCAACTAGTTTCCTCGCTTGTTGGGGTTAGGAATAGGGAAGGGTTTGAGAAATGAAGATCTCTCATCTCTTTTCTTTGCCAATCTATTATGAACATTAGGACTCCATGCATACTCTCATCGTCCGCTCCCTACGGCAATCTACCCTTGACGTAACGGTGGTCCGTAGTATAAAAGACCGGAGTTGTGAGTTTTGCATGGAGGTTGGGGTAATGGTTAAGAAAGGAAGGACAAGGATCTAGAGGAAGAACATCTTCCCAATCATCCTAATCTCCTTTATTAAAATTTACCATAACCCCTAAAATCAAATCTAAATTAAGGCATTGAAAAGAGGTGTAGATTTTTGTTTACCAAACTTTACCTAAACCTAATCCTAGCAAGTTTCTAATCCTAGTATAACACAACTTCGTTTTAGATTTAATTAAAAAGACCAAACACCATTTGGAATTAGCTCGTAAGAACTTTAAGGAAAATTACAAAATCCCTGTGGACCGACCCGTATTCACGGGCTAGCTTCATGTGACGCCGTTCTTGATTACGGTAAATATTTTTGATCGACAAAATCTCTCTAAATCAAATGGCGCCGTTGCCGGGGATGGCGTAAAATTTCCTTCTTGTAATTTCGGGTTAATATAAAATATATAAAAATCATAAAAATCTGAAAAAAAATATAAAAATTCTATCATCTTTTATTGTTTGAAGGGTTTTCTTTGTGAATCTTTGCAGGATTGACGGATCTGAAACAACACAGAAGGCGAAACAGAAAAAGATACTTCAAAACAGAGAGGGATTGGAAGCACAGAACTGCAGCAACTTTTTGGAGACCTAAAGCCCCCATCCAACCGCGTTTCCGCGGCGTTAAGACGGTAAAAACCGCGATTCCGCGGTTCTCTATGGTGTTCTCTGCGAAATTTTTGCACTGTTTGTTTCCTCATTCTCCCCTCTGCAAATCCACATATATCTTCTATGAAATCTTCTGCAGGATTCTTTGCGCTAAAAATCTTCCTCCCCCTTCCAATAATTGATTTTCTGCAGGATTTTTTGCGCCGCGCTAAATAGCAAATTGATTGCAAGTGATTTACTGCTTTGCATATTTTAATCTGACTTTAAGGGGCTATTGACCAATTCAGATTGGGTGGGGATTTCATCACCCTTCCCAAGACCCCAGAAATCACTTAAAGCATTTGCATTGACCACTCTTAATTAAAAAATATTAGACTCAGCCCTAAGGACGTCGCGCTCAATAGTACAGAGGACTAGTATAGGCATCGGCCGTTTATCCTAACCAGTCTTTGCGGTGCCTAGGAAAGTGTGTCAAGGCTAGTGGTTTTTAATTAGGCCCACAGTGTAGTTCCTTCCCACTTACCTGGCACTTACCTGGCCGCAATTGGCGGTGAAGAGGCGGTTTGAGGTCCTATCTCTAGCACTTTGGAACAGTTATGAGCTGTCTAGCTGACCTAGGTGACCCTAGACATAGGCCTGATTGTGCATTTGTGGTTAATTGCATTTGTGTCACAAGTCTCTTTTCAAAAATCTTTTTGCAAAAGCTCACATAAAAAAAAAGAAAAAAGAAAAAATCTTTTCAAAACTTGCAACTTGTCGCTAAAGAAATCTTTGCACTCACTTACACCACTTCTTCTCATTGACGTTTTCTTACCTCCACATTCTGTCTTTCATCTTTCGACTGCACTAACCCTCTTAGTGTATGTCCGGTTGGACTAGGGACCATAGCGCCTGATTAGTCCGTATTTCGTTGGTACCGACCGACGAACCTTTCGACTCCGAAGTCGAAATCCTGTCCACTTCTTCACTTTCACCATCATATTCTTCTTCCGAAGGTATGTCGGGATACAATCCTTACAATACCTTACCGACGGGAATTATTCCACCTCCGTTAGGTGCGAATAACCCGAATCACCCGCCTGTTGAAGCGCCCGCATGAGTCGCGCTCCAGGATCTTTTCTACCCGGTCCGCACCGCCCTTCCTACTTGTCTTTCCCTCCCACCGACTAATGGGGACAATTTTGAGATCAAACCCCACTTCATCAATATGCTGCCCAAGTTTCATGGTTTGGAATCCGAAGATGCATATATCTTTATCAACAAATTCCAAAACGTTTGCGCCATGATGAAAACTACCCAATTAAGTGATGACGCTATAAGGCTAAGAGTCATTCCTTTCACCTTATGTGGCTTAGCCAAGAAGTGGCTATATAGCACAGCATCACATTCAATTAGAAATTGGGACGAGTTTGTGAAAACTTTTCTTAAAAAGTTCTATCCTCATCACAAAACTGCTAGAATCCGTAACGAGATTATACAATTTTCTCAGCTTCCGTCGGAACCATTTTGGAAGTGTTTTGAAAGATTCAAAGACCTACTCGTTCAATGCCCTCATCATGGGATCGGAAGCTGGCAACTCTGCCAAACATTATACGAGGGATTGAACCCGGCAACGAAGCAATTGCTAGAAACCATCTGTCAAGGTCACTTTCTAACCAAATCAAGTGAGGAAGCGCGGCAGTTTCTTGAGGACCTTAGTGAACAAACAATTCAATGGGAGAGCACCAAGACCACATCATCTTCTTCTAGTGGTCAATCTAGGGCAGGCATACATCAATTAGATATATCGATTGCTATGAAGGCCGAGATGGCCGCTCTTACGAAAAAGCTAGAAGCGCTTGAGAACAAAATCTCATCGCCTTCTCCTGCCCCCGTTGCACCTCCACGAACTGTTTGTGCTTGTTGTTCGGATCCATCACATCTCACCGAAGAGTGTCCTCACACTGCATCTACTCAAGGACAAGATCAAGTCAATGCTACCTTTCAGCAACGACAAAGAAATGATCCATACTCTTCGACATACAATCCGGGTTGGAAGAGTCACCCAAATTTCGCTTGGAACCAAAATCAACAATCCCAAGGAAACAACAATTTTCAAAGGGCTCCTCCTCTACAACAACAAGCGCCTCCACAAACTCAATTTCAGCAACCTTACCCTAATCAAATGAACAATTTTGTACCCAACAATTTTGTTCCCCCTCAAAATGTTGTTAGCTCGCTCGAAAGAAGTCTAGAAGCATTCCTAAAGCAATCTGCACAGTCCACAGCTAGGATAGAGATTTCTGTTCAATCTTTGGTGCAAAACAGTGCCTCACACGATCAAAGCATCAAATCTATTGAGGCACAAATTGCACAACTCAACGCGGCATTGAAAGAGCGAGAGAAAGGAAAGCTTCCGTGTCAACCACTTCCAAATCCCGGTCACGCACATGTTGCATATGAACAGAAGAATCATAACGTAAATGCTGTGACCACGTTGAGATCCGGAAAAGTGCTGCAAAATAATGTGGGTATTAACCATGACACCCCTGCCGGTGGTCCTTCTTCATCTTCTTCACCTTCTTCTTCTTCTTCGTTAGAGCCTATTCTCCATCCTTCACATGGCTCTACTTCTTGTAGCTCGAACGGACCCACTTCTCACAACACGAACACATCGACATGGGGTTCCGTTCCAACACAACAATCTGATCCGCAAAAATTGGACTCAACAACCTTTCAAAATGTTCCTTTTCCAAATCGGTTGAGATCCAATAAACCAACTCCACAGATGGAGAAGATTGTAGAGTTGTTCAAATAAGTTAGCATAAATATCCCAGTTTTGGATGCAATCAAACAAGTTCCTTCATATGCAAAAATCTTAAAGGACTTATGCACCAAAAAGAGGAAGTCACAAGTACCAAAGAAAGTTTTTGTGGCTAGTGCTGTTAGTGATGCTCTTGTCAATTCTTTACCACCAAAGCACAAGGACCCCAGTTGTCCTACTATTTCGATCACAATTGGGGACAAGAACATCAATAGAGCACTATTATATCTTGGTTCTAGTGTCAATTTGCTACCTTATTCGGTGTACGAACAATTAGGCGTTGGAGAGCTTAAGTCCACACATTGTAGTCTCCAAATGACCGACCGATCAATCACCCATCCTAGGGGAGAGTTGGAGGATGTGTTAATTAGAGTAGGGGATTTCATTTTCCCCGTTGACTTTATTGTTATGGATACACAACCTGTCGCTAACCCCCGTAATCAAATTCCGGTGATACTTGGTCGACCATTCCTTGTGACTTCTAACGCGGTAATCAACTGTCGTAACGGTTCGATGAATCTATCTTTTGGCAATATGACAGTTGAACTCAACATTTTCAAGTTAGGAAGTCAGCCTTGCGAGCCTAATTCTAGCGTCCTTGATGTTTGCTCGATCAATGAGATCGCGGAGGAGAACTGTGAGTTCGAAAATTTTATGTTTGACCACAACAATGATGACGCCACTAGTGCGTTCCTCCTAGAATCCGACACAGCTTTCACGACGGACAAGAATTATGAGTGTTTCACCTTTGTTGACGATCTTGAAGACTCTCCACCCGAGTTTGAGTCTTTTGCTTTTCCGAATGAGTTAGTTGAACCATCCGAGTCGGTAGCGTACACTCAATTTGAACCTTTGATGGAATCCTTCGAGTTTGAAACAGTTACTCCATTGTTACCATCTATTGTTTCACCACCCAAACTCGAACTAAAGCTTTTTCCATCGCACCTAAAATATGCTTATCTAGGTGAGAATGAGACCTTACCCGTTATCATATCTGCCTCTCTAGCTCTCGAGCAAGAGAAGGCTCTTTTAATGGTCTTAGAGAATAATCGGCAAGCTTTTGGCTGGTCTATGGCGGACATCAAGGGGATTAGTCCCCTCATAGTCGAACATCATATACACTTGATGGATGACGCCAAGCAGGCAAGGGATCCACAAAGACGCCTCAACCCCATCATGAAAGAGGCGGTCAAGAAGGAGATTGTTAAATGTCTTGATAGTGGTATAATTTACCCTATCTCGGATAGCCAATGGGTTAGCCCCATTCATGTCGTGCCAAAGAAATCGGGCATCACGGTCATTACCAATGAGGCAAATGAGTTAATTCCTACTCGCACCCAAACTGGGTGGCGAGTTTGCATCGACTATAGAAAACTCTATGCCGCGACAAGGAAGGACCACTTTCCTTTACCTTACATTGACCAAATGCTAGAACGATTGGCGGGGCATGAGTTCTACTGCTTTTTAGATGGCTATTCCGGTTATAACCAAGTCCCCATCGCCAAAGAGGATCAAGACAAGACCACATTTACTTGTCCCTTTGGCACCTTTGCTTATCGTCGCATGCCCTTTGGGTTATGCAATGCACCTGCTACATTTTAGCGGTTTATGGTGTAAGTCCACGTTGCCCACCCCGGTGCTTGCGGGGAGGCGGAAAACGGAATAAAAATCGGATTTTTATCGAACTAGGAAACATGGACTAGCTTAAGGAGGATCTTTACTAAACAAAAACTAACTGAAAGCTAACTAGAATTAGCTACATGGAAGAAAGGTTATACCTTGGGCTTTATGTCCTTCCCTCCTTGCTCCTTGGAGTGGAAGAAAGAGATCACCTTGTCGCCTTCTCCAGTCGGAGAAGAATCCACCCGAGAGCCTCAACCTTTGGCTTCAACTTCAAGCTAGAAGTAACTAAGGTGCTAGAAGTGCTAGTCCTAGAACCTTAGATGAGAGTAGAGATTACTTTGGAGAGGTTTAACTCAAGCTCAAGTGTTTCTCAACACATGAGAGGGGAGAGCTTGAGAGAGAGGAAGAGGAGGAGAGAGAATCAAAAATGATAGAATGAGAGAATAATAAGCCATTCTCACATATATGTGTGAATTATTGTAAATTGATAATTAGAAAGATAATTGTCATGGCTTAATCAAGAAAAGACCATTATCATTTCATATTTAATGCAAATTGTAAGGATCAAAGAGCATCTTTTATATGGAATGATGATGGTCAAAGTGTCAACCTAGGTCAACAAGTCAAGAATGGTCAAAAGGTCAACAACCCTAACCATGCACAATTATATTTAACTAATATCAATTAATCATAATACACACATAAGCATTAGGGTTAACAAAATGACAATGGTCATTAACCCTAATCAAAGTCCTCTCCCTCTGTCTCAATCAACTGTGCATACGCACCCGTATTCGTGATCCGAGGAGCACGAATACAATGAGATAAAACCAATCCCAAATCATATACTAGGATCTGGCTTAAACCAAAGCCCGCTAGTATAAGCTGTCCGGACAGCAAACGTGCACAAGTGCACGGATGTGAACGAACCCTGTCGCAAAACCATGCGACCTCTACTCATTTTGCCTAAAGGCGAATAGCTCTCTGTGTGGGACTCTAAAGACTCGACACTACGCAGGTAGTGGGTTTAACCACAGACCGCAAGCGGCACTAGCTGTACGTAACGGTCCCCAGTTAGATGCCGATAAGAAGACTGACGAGGTGACCCCATCTGAACTCCTACTGAGCCTGTATGTGACAGTCTCCGTACAGTCCGGTCTGTTCGTCTGATACATCGCATGGCGGGCTTAGGGGGCGGTGAACGTCAGTCCCCTAATAGCGGTACAAGTCATGTCAGAGTGTAGCACAGAACACCCTGAGATAACACTGGAAACCTACCAGTATATCTCGCTTGCCCTGGCCAGGGACTACTTGTGTAATGGCTCTCCTGGACACAGCGCGATGTCAACCCCCAATACCGGGAGAGACGAATCCTGTCTAACCGTCACTGCCTCCAAGTGCTTCGGGACTGCACCCATAAACTACCTGTTTGCACGACTCCTTTGAGCCGTGGTAGGGTACTAATCAAAGTGCAGTGGGAACACACTCGAGGCGAAGTGACAGTGTCAAGTCAGCGGACTAAGCTGTACTCATGTCACCTGGGAACTGATAACTGACGATAGGTATAATACCAACTAACAGTTCCCGACGAGACCTGTCCAGTGTACTCGTAACCTAACGAGCACCCGCATACTATCTCAAGTACGACATACTGACGGCTGTGGGACAGACCGTCTCCCACGCTGGGATGAGAAGCGCATACGCTAGTCTACTCCGGAGTATCGATGCCCTGTCTCGATAGTCCAACGACTAGGGACCTGTATAAGGATGTGCTTATGGATTACCCAGCCCCCACGAGTGTGAGCGCCATCACAACGCTGGTAATCAAGCAAAGATCCTAAGGGCTCTACTAATATATATATAAGCGATATGCTAAAAGAAACACATGCACATATTGAAGTAGAGACAAACCAAGTAGCATACTACCATTTCAAGCAAGATTGTATATACAACTGTGAATATCCCAAGCTTCCATCAAGTAATATACATACTAGTATGATACAGTAATGGCCTCTAGGGAATATACACTAACAATCTCCCACTTGCACTAAGGCCATGTACTGACGTATCGAAGACCTATCATCTCGATCAGCCGCTCGAACTGTGTCTGGGGTAAGGCCTTCGTGAATGGATCTGCAGTGTTATCTTCTGAAGCAACCCTCCGAACCTCGATCTCCTGGCGATCCACGATCTCCCTGATCAGGTGATACCGCCTCAAGATGTGTCTGGATTTCTGATGGGACCTGGGTTCCTTCGCTAAAGCTATAGCCCCGTTGTTGTCGCAATACAGAGGTATTGGGTCAACAATGGATGGAACCACCTGAAGTTCTTTCAAGAACTTCCTTATCCAGACAGATTCTTTTGCGGCATCAGATGCAGCGATGTATTCCGCTTCTATAGTCGAGTCAGCAACGTTTTCCTGTTTGGAGCTCTTCCAACACACCGCCCCTCCATTGAGGGTAAAGACAAAACCCGACATGGACTTGGAATCATCCTTGTCACTCTGGAAGCTGGAGTCAGCAAAGGCCTCAATCCGGAGGTCTTTTCCGCCATACACCAAGAACATCTCTTTAGTCCTTCTCAGGTACTTGAGAATGTTCTTTACCGCTATCCAATGTTTCTCCCTAGGGTTTGACTGATACCTGCTTACCACACTCAGTGCATAAGCCACATCTGGTCTGGTACACAACATCGCATACATTATAGAGCCTACCGCAGAAGCGTAGGGTATAATAGACATGCGATCCCTCTCCTAATCAGTCTTGGGAGACATCTCTTTGGAGAGGGTGATCCCGTGACAAGCCGGTAGATTACCGAGCTTGGAATCTTCCATACAGAATCTTTTCAGTATGGTGTCGATGTACCTGGACTGTGAGAGTCCTAAAATCCTCTTGGATCTGTCACGGTAGATCCGGATCCCCAAAATGTATGAGGCATCACCCAGGTCTTTCATGGAGAACCTGTGTGACAAGAACCCCTTGACAGATTGTAGCATAGGAATGTCATTTCCTATTAAGAGAATGTCATCCACGTATAAAACGAGGAATACTACAGTTCTCGCTACAAATCTACAATAGATGCATGGTTCATCTGGATTTTTGATAAAGCCAAATTCCTTGATCGTCTCATCAAAACAGATGTTCCAACTCCCCGATGCCTGCTTTATTCCATAAATGGACTTAAGCAACTTGCACACTGATCAGTCGAAAATAATGTATTTTTAACACGGCAATTTCCCCATCTTTTGCACTCATATAGAAGTGTTCGGCATTCATATTCTACATATTAGCAAATCTATCACAGAATATCAGATTTCATGTGTTAGACTTTTAAACCGACACTTTAAAGGAAATTAACCACATTTCATGGCATCACATCATTTCTGTATTTGCGCAACACTTGTCTTGAGTCTGTGCAGGAAAATACGGAAGAAAAAGCCAAAGAGCTGATCAAACATTACGCCAACTCAATCATTTCAGATCTGGTAGCAATTCAGAAGGAATTATACAATTCTATATATCGAACAAAGGCCCATACATCAGCCCAAGAGAGAACCAGAAAGACCAAGGCCCAAGACTCCAACATGGCCGCGGAACAGCGGCGGGAGCCAGCTTGTGCCGCGGTTCCGCGCCTATTCTGCCACGTCAGCATTTCAAATTTTGGGCATAATTCTTCTCCCAGGGCCCACATTCCTTTCTTATACTTAAAATTCCAGAAAGACCTAGAAGCTATTGCCAGATCAGCAAAGAAGATTAAGCAAAGCTAAACATAATTAAGCTCCTAACTAACCTCTTCTAGAAGCTCCCTCCTAACTAATCACATCTAGAAGCTTCTCCTCTAACTAACTTTTGGAGGGAAATTCAAATTTCTTCAACAAACTTTAGCAGGGAAACTTAGAATTTGAAATCCTAGATCTAGGGTTTAGATGTCTATAAATAGGAACCTAGACCTAGGGTTAAAGGCTAATCAATAATTAGGGTTAGTTAGTTGTTCATCAATAGTTGTTCATTAAGCCATTCTTTACCTTTTTCTTCATCTTCTTCCACAAGTCTAGTGACAAGGCATGTGCGAAACCCTAACCCTAATTCCACTCCAAATTAAAGATCTTAGGTACCAAATCAAGCGAGAAGCCTTCAACCTTTTAGGAGCCGAGCCTATCTTCAATCGGGCAAGTGATCCAAGCCGATCCGCGACTCACGGAGACGAGCGAAGCCAAATCAACGATCGAGTTCTTCCTCTTGTAGTTCTTGAGCGAATGTAACTAAATTGTTGATATAAATAAAAGGAGAAAGTCTTTTATCTTGCTTTCTTTTAATTCTTGCATCATGATTAGATCTCAATTTATAATTGTTGTTCTTGTTGTGATGGTTGAGTAAAACTCCGCTCGTTAAGGAGTCGAGACGATTAATAGAATGATGATGTAATAAATCTTTAAACGATTTTTAAGTCCTACGAGTTTTGTAAACCCTAGCAAGTTCAAGAATCGATGACCTAGTTTCGTTGCGATGCTTTCTTGATTGTGATCGCTCGAAATTAGGGATCTACGATCGTTTCTTGAATTTACTAGAGGCTAGAATATGAATGAATATCGATGAAGGAACAAGGGATAAGATGAAACCCTAGTTTCACTAGAAATCCCTAATTCTTGTCGATCATCATCGATCTAGTATCAATTCATCGAAGGATAAGAATACGTCATTGTAAGATCACATCACGTCTATAGATCCGATCGATTCCTACGAGCCTCATTTCGATTCTTGAGATTTGGTTTGGAAAAATCATCAAACTATCAATTCTTGATTCTATCTTTTTCTTTTTATTAGATCTAGATATTTTCTAATTCTTGAACTTCAACTTTAAATCTTGAATTGTTTGTTTTCTTTTCATTAAAGTTTCAATTCATCTAATTCAAAAGACGAACGATTACACTTTCCCTGTGGACGATCCGCACTCATTTACAAACTACATCCGACACCGTAGTTGATTGCGGTCAAATAATTTTTGGTTGTGATTTCTTTACAATTTCATACTACACAATCCGAAATCTTTACAGTCAAATGGCGCCGTTGCCGGGGATCATTTGATTTGATTTACACATCAAGAATTCTCACTCAATCAAATGGCGCCGTTGCCGGGGATAGTGCGCTAATAGTTCGTATTTTGAAATTTGAGTTGAAAAATTTATTCCATCATAATTTTTAGATCTAAACTCGTACAAACCCTAATACGTGTGTTGTGATTTGTTGCGAGAAAATCTGGATTCATTGGAGCTTGGATAAAAAATTTCAGAGAAGTCCAGAAAGCTCTTGAGTTGAACAGGAGACTGTGCACAAAATTCTGTGCAGTGATCCCCTGAATGAACCGCGATTCGGCGGCATAGGAGGACATCCGCGGTTGATCCGCCGCAGTTCTTGTAGTTCACTGCACCAAAATTGCTGGTATACTCCTCTGCTTTCTTATCTTCTTCTCTGTCTACTCCAATTAACACTTTGCTGCAGGTTTCTTTGCAAATAATCACAGCGCCGCAAAACCAAAAATATATTGTGCGTGTTTTGATTCTTGGTTGTTTGCATATTAATACGGAATTTAAGGGGCACGACCAAATTCAAATTAGGTGGGGAGTTCATTACCCTTCCTAGGCCCCGAAAATCGCAAAACTTGCATCCGCATTTACCCTCATTAATTAAAAAATATCTAGAGATGACTCTAAGGATAGTCGCGCTCAATTAGGACAGAAGAGGGCCGTGGGTAATTCATTGCTTATCCGCGTTTTCTTGTGGTGCCTAAGGGGAGTGTATCTAAGGCTAGTGGTTTTTAATTAGGCCCACTACTTACGTAGTGGAGTACCTTCCCACTTACCTGGCACTTATCCGGCCACAGGGGGACAAAGAGGCAGTGGAGGATTCTATCCCGCGACTTGTCTTTTGGCAGTTAGGAGCAGTCTAGAGTTTGACCGAGGTGACCACTAGATTCTAGGGTTTTGTGTGTTGCATTTTGGGATTTGCAAAATTTTTTTCAAAATCCGTAACATTTTTCAAAACAAACACCAATCACATTCATTCTCTCCCCTAATTATAAATTCACGCCGCCACTTGTACTAACCCTTTTTAGTACAAGATAGGCTGGACACGGGATTCTAGTGCCCGTTAGTCCGCGTTTCCTTTTATCGACCGAAAAGTCGGTATTTCTCCATTTACCTTTCTTTTACCCACCACCACACCCACATCGATGGATCCTCCTCCATCGAACTTCTTTTCCACTACTCTGCCGCCGTCCGTTGGTGCGCAGAATCCACCTCGCATCTCTCTCCAAGAGAGATGTTATCCTACACGAGGTCCACTTTCCACCTGTCTTTCCATTCCACCAGCCAACGGGGAAAATTTTCAAATAAAACCCCAATACATCAACCTTCTACCAAAATTTAACGGTCTCGAGTCTGAAGACGCATACGTGTTTATCACGAAATTTGAAAATGTATGCGCAATGATGGGTACTTCACAGTTTTCTGTGGATGCTATGCGTCTTCGTCTTCTCCCAATTACTTTGTGCGATTTAGCCGAGAAGTGGCTATATAACACTACCGCACATTCTATTTCAAATTGGGATGAATTCGTCAAAGCATTCCTTAAGAAATTCTACCCACATCAAAAGACAGCTCGAGTCCGTAGTGAAATCTATCAATTCACCCAGCTTCCAAATGAAACATTTTCAAAATGTCTTGAACGTTTCAAGGATCTGTTAGTCCAATGTCCACATCACGGCATCCCGAGATGGGAACTGTGCCGAATCATTTATGAGGGCATTACTCCTTACACAAGACAAACCCTTGAATCCATGTGTCAAGGCAATTTTATGACCAAAGATGATGGGGAAGCATGGAACTTTCTAGAAAATTTCGCTGAAAAATCTTTACAGTGGGTGGGTGTGAGTCAATCGTCTAGGGATGGCAATGATATTTCCATAGGAGTTAGAGCTGACATTGCAGCTATACACAAGAAACTCGAGACTATGGAAAATAAATTTTTAGCTGCCACCCTAAATCAAATGTCACTCTCCAAAACTGTATGTGGATGCTGTTCTGATCCGTCTCACTTGACGGAAGAATGTCCGTTTCAAGGTCATGAGCATACCAATGCCGCATTTCAAAGACCTAGAAACGATCCATCTTCCTCCACATATGATCAAGGTTGGAGGAATCACCCTAACTTTGCTTGGAACCAATCACAATCTCAAAATACGGTTCCAACCCAACACAATTTCCAAAGGGTCCCTCCACCACAACAGCAGCCACCACTTCAATTGAGTCAGCACCCCTTCCAAGCACAAAACTTTCAAAATCCGGCCAACACTTTTGCACCGTCTAGTCCTTTGCAATTGACCGGTACAGATGATACCTCTGCGCTAGCACAAACCTTGGATACTTTCATGAAACAATCCATCCAAGGGACGGCAAGTTTGCAATCTTCCGTTGAGAATGTGATGAAGATCATTATCTCTCAAAATGAGAACATCAAATCGATGGAAGAACAAATTGCATAACTAAAAGCCGAAATGAGTGCACGAGAGAAAGGGAAACTTCCAGCTCAACCTTTACCCAATCCTGGCTATTCACATCATGTGGATGAGATCACGTTGAGATCTGGAAGAGTGCTTGACACTCACGTTGGGGAAGAGTTTGATGATACTTATAAATCAATTAATAACACCCCGGCTGAGACCTTTCTTCGCACACACACTTCTAATTCTGACCACAGTTCTTCTACCCCACCATCTTCTTCCGAGCCTATTCTTCGTTTCCCAAAAGGCTCGCCACTTCAGCCCACCTCTTTTACCCCTTCACGGATGATCCCCACTTATATTTTGGGATCGGGTCCACACACACTTCCTTCTCCTATGATGGACCCAACGCTTATTGCTAAAGCACCTTATCCTAATCGGTTAAGGGCTAACACACCGAGTCCACATATGGAGAAGATTATGAACATTTTTAAGCAAGTAAACACCAACATCCCTCTCCTAGATGCCATCCAACAAGTTCCGTCCTATGCGAAAACTCTTAAGAACTTGTGCACTAGGAAGTGGAAGACTCAAGCGCCCAAGAAGATATTCATGGAAAAGACAATAGACACGGCTTTCCCCCAACAATTACCGAGGAAACGTAAGGATCCTGGATATCCTACTATTTCCGTTTTTTATTGGGGAAAAACACATTAACCGTGCTCTACTAGACCTTGGCGCTAGTGTTAACTTGCTTCCATATTCAGTTTATGAGCAATTAGGAATCGGAGAGTTGAAGCCAACCAATTGCACTCTCTAGATGGCTGACCGATCAATCACCAAACCTAGGGGTGAACTAGAGGATGTGTTAATAAAAATCGGGGAATTTATATTCCCTGTGGATTTTATTGTCATTGATACACAGCCTGTAGCGAACCCAAGGAATCAAATTCCGGTGATTTTAGGTCGCCCCTTTTTGGCCACTTCCAATGCTATTATCAACTGTCGTAATGGTTCTATGACCCTATCTTTCGGGAATAGGTCAATAGAGCTGAACATTTACAAGTTTGGAAGTGTACCCTCCGAACCTACTGCTCTGGTCTGTTCTGTCGACTTAATGGATGTCGACAGCAGCGAATTTGATGATCCTCCTGATATTGATCTAGACTCTTTTCATACGTTATTGTTTGACCCAACTATGTATCATACACATACGGACTCTTCCACCGAGATGTCCGGGTCAACAATTAACACTGATTATGAACTGTTCTTAGAGTCTGAAGATCACCCCGTACCTTGTGATGACATTATTCATCGGGGTATAGATGGAACTTTTGAGGAAATCTTCGCTGATGAACTCGCATTTTTGAATGACACGGGTGTTGAGATGAATCATGTCCCAATCATTGAAATTGAACCTCGACCCATTCTTCTGAACTGTAAAAAGAATGCGAGTAATCCATCACATTCACTGCATCGTCTCTCCAAAATGAGACGCACACACATTCTATTCCACCACTTAACCTTTCCCCACTTCTTCTTCTACCAACCCGAGCACTACATTGATAAAAAATTTTGAATGGTTGGTGTTAACATTCGGTCTTTGCAAAGCTTGGCATCGACCACTGATTTTTGACCCCCTCTTATGATTTTCAAAGATTAACATTGCATATGTTTGGGAGGGGTACATTATCTGGCTCTTGAAAAGAAAATTTTACAAAAAGATGAGCCAAAAATAAGTTTCGGGGAGATTCTTCACTTAAATATTTTGCCCCCACTAATAAATTCCTCCCAAGCTTACAGGTTTTTCGAGATTTAGCAGATGGCAACAGAGAGGACACTGTTGAAAACAAGTTTGGGGGAGGTTTGTGCTTATTTACGCATCATTTGCATATCATTTGCATAAGCACAAAACATTTTTAAAACCTATAAAAATTTAAAAATTTTCAAAAAGATAAAAATATTTTTGTACATAAATAAGATAATAAAAGTTTAGATAGTGAAAAATTACATCCATGAGATTAGAAAAATTTTAGAAAACCAAGAAAATTAGAAGTTTTCTTATACGAACTAGTAATAAGTAGTTATGAGCTGTTGTCCCAAGGGCTAGTAAGATGAAGGACGTCACTAATCTGAGGATAAAAATAAGTCTGAAAAATAGTTTATATTCTGGAAGCCAAACATTTTGAACGTTGCTACCCTGCTATTCGCACTTACACACGTCTTAAAGCCTGGGATAGTAGAGGATACCTTGAAATTCTCTTGTCTTAAAGCCAAAAGTATGAAGGAAATAAAAAAATGAATAAAGAAAATATAAAGTGGTGAGAAAAATGGACACTGGTTTTGTTATCACCAAGGGCAATAAAAAAATATATAGCCAGGGTGCTTCTTCACCTAGTGCCCTAAGGCCAACTGGTCTGGAAGTCACTGCTTTGCCTGAGGTGGTGCAAGACGAGGAAAATACACCAAGTAAGCAAGCACATGAGTAATCGGTCGGTTAGTACCTCAAGAAGTATTAACGGTCGCATGAAAGTATGTGAGCAATTTCGTCTAAATATTCATTAATTAAAAAGTACTGAGGCTGATAGGCAAGAGTATGATAGCTTGAATTGAATTCTCCGGGTGTAGGGATGTCCTTTACACACACGCAGGGTTATATGATCGATGTTTGGAAGAAAGATAGGAATGAAGAATAAGACGATGTTTTATTGAGGGAGGACGTGATTTCTGACATCTTTTCGTGACCATTAAGATAGGGCTCATGACAACCGAAAAGCTAGCTTAGTTGGAAACCCTAATTTTCAAAGTTTTTCTTTTACGATTCTTTTCTTTAAATGTAATATTCATGATCTTCCTTTTATTATTGGATTTTGTGGGTGCAATCCGCTGAAAACCCTCAGGAGACAACACTCCTCCTACTAGGGACACCTAGAGGTTTAAAGGCTTGTTGCACATGCTCAGTGCAATCGTGTTGCCTACGAAAGTGTGCTAGTTAGTTTTTCTATTTCTTTATTTTCTCCTTCTCTTTTTAATAAAACATTCGCTCGAGACGATCGAAATTAAGTTTGGGGGTATTTGATCAGTCGAAAATAATGTATTTTTAACACGGCAATTTCCCCATCTTTTGCACTCATATAGAAGTGTTCGGCATTCATATTCTACATATTAGCAAATCTATCACAGAATATCAGATTTCATGTGTTAGACTTTTAAACCGACACTTTAAAGGAAATTAACCACATTTCATGGCATCGCATCATTTCTGTATTTGCGCAACACTTGTCTTGAGTCTGTGCAGGAAAATACGGAAGAAAAAGCCAAAGAGCTGATCAAACATTACGCCAACTCAATCATTTCAGATCTGGTAGAAATTCAGAAGGAATTATACAATTCTATATATCATACAAAGGCCCATACATCAGCCCAAGAGAGAACCAGAAAGACCAAGCCACAAGACTCCAACATGGCCGCGTAACAGCGGCGGGAGCCAGCTTGTGCCGCGGTTCCGCGCCTATTCTGCCACGTCAGCATTTCAAATTTTGGGCATAATTCTTCTCCTAGGGCCCACATTCCTTTCTTATACTTAAAATTCTAGAAAGACCTAGAAGCTACTGCCAGATCAGTAAAGAAGATTAACCAAAGCTAAACATAATTAAGCTCCTAACTAATCTCTTCTAGAAGCTCCCTCCTAACTAATCACATCTAGAAGCTTCTCCTCTAACTAACTTTTTGAGGGAAATTCAAATTTATTCAACAAACTTTAGGAGGGAAACTTAGAATTTGAAATCCTAGATCTAGGGTTTAGATGTCTATAAATAGGAACCTAGACCTAGGGTTAAAGGATAATCAATAATTAGGGTTAGTTAGTTGTTCATCAATAGTTGTTCATTAATCCATTCTTTACCTTTTTCTTCATCTTCTTCCACAAGTCTAGTGACAAGGCTTGTGCGAAACCCTAACCCTAATTCCACTCCAAATTCGAGATATTGAGTACCAAATCAAGCGAGAAGCCTTCAACCTTTTAGGAGCCGAGCCGATCTTCAATCGGGCAAGTGATCCAAGCCGATCCGCGACTCACGGAGACGAGCGAAGCCAAATCGACGATCGAGTTCTTCCTCTTGTAGTTTTTGAGCGAATGTAACTAAATTGTTGATATAAATAAAAGGTGAAAGTCTTTTATCTTGCTTTCTTTTAATTCTTGCATCATGATTAGATCTCAATTTATAATTGTTGTTCTTGTTGTGATGGTTGAGTAAAACTCCGTTCGTTAAGCAGTCGAGACGATTAATAGAATGATGATGTAATAAATCTTTAAACGATTTTTAAGTCCTACGAGTTTTGTAAACCCTAGCAAGTTCAAGAATCGATGACCTAGTTTCGTTGCGATGCTTTCTTGATTGTGATCGCTCGAAATTAGGGATCTACGATCGTTTCTTGAATTTACTAGAGGCTAGAATATGAATGAATATCGATGAAGGAACAAGGGATAAGATGAAACCCTAGTTTCACTAGAAATCCCTAATTCTTGTCGATCATCATCGATCTAGTATCAATTCATCGAAGGATAAGAATACGTCATTGTAAGATCACATCACGTCTATAGATCCGATCGATTCCTACGAGCCTCATTTCGATTGTTGAGATTTGGTTTGGAAAAATCATCAAACTATCAATTATTGATTCTATCTTTTTCTTGTTATTAGATCTAGATATTTTCTAATTCTTGAACTTCAACTTTAAATCTTGAATTGTTTGTTTTCTTTTCATTAAAGTTTCAATTCATCTAATTCAAAAGACGAACGATTACACTTTCCCTGTGGACGATCCGCACTCACTTACAAACTACATCCGACACCGTAGTTGATTGCGGTCAAATAATTTTTGGTTGTGATTTCTTTACAATTTCATACTACACAATCCGAAATCTTTTCAATCAAATGGCGCCGTTGCCGGGGACTATTTGATTCGATTTACACACAACAAGATTTTATAACAATCAAACACCTTTCCGTTGCTCCCACTCTGAATGAAACCCTCTGGCTGGTCCATATAGACACACTCCTCTAAATGTCCATTTAGAAAAGCGGTCTTTACGTCCATCTTCCAAATCTCATAATCATAGAAGGCAGCAATGGCAAGAAGGATCCGAATGGATTTCAGCATAGCTACTGGAGTAAAGGTTTCGTCATAGTCCAAACCAGGTCTCTGACAAAAACCCTTTGCAACCAGTCTAGCTTTATAGGTCTCAACCTGTCCATCTACACCGATCTTCCTTTTGAAGATCCACTTGCATCCTACGGGTTTCACCCCATCTGGAGCAATGTCCAACGTCCACACTTTGTTGGTGTACATGGACTCCATTTCGGTCCGCATTGCATCCAGCCATTTTATCGAGTCAACGCTCTGAATGGCTTGCTGGAAGCTAGTAGGCTCATCACAATCTATGATGCAATCCTCTCTATCCCCGTCAATGAGAAAACCGTAGTATCTCTCGGGTGGATGAGACTTCCTACTACTCCTTCGGAGTGGCGTGGGAATGTCCTGATCTTTCGAACCCTCTGGTTCTACTAAGCTTTCAGTAATAGCTTGTGGTTCTGGAATTTCTTCCAGTTCTATAGCGCTCCCACTTATTTCCTTTTCTAAGAACTGATGTTCCAGAAAATGGGCATTACGAGAAACAAGGACTTTTTGTTCCTCTGCGTAATAGAAAAGATACTCCCTGGAGTTCTTTGGGTATCCCACAAACTTGCACAGTACTGAGCGTGCCTCTAGTTTGTCTGCATGCTGCTTTTTGACATAAGCTGGACATCCCCAAATCTTCAGGCATTGAAGATAGGGTTTCTTCCCACTCCATAACTCATATGGTGTGGTAGGCACAGTCTTAGTGGGAACTCGGTTCAAAAGGTATGCAGCTGATTCTAGCGCATATCCCCAGAACGATCGCGGAAACTTAGCGTTACTCATCATGGACCATACCATATCCAATAGGGTTCGGTTCCGTCTCTCCGATACACCGTTATGTTGCGGAGTGTATGGAGGAGTAAGCTGATAGAGAATTCCATTCTCTTTTAAGTAACCCAGTAACTCGGCACTCAAGTATTCTCCACCTCAATCAGATCTTAGTGTCTTGATACATTTGCCTATTTGCTTTTCTACTTCATTCTTGTATTCCTGGAATTTTTCAAAAGCTTCGGATTTATGCTTCATTTAGAAGACATGTCCGAACCTTGAAAAATCATCCGTAAAAGTAATGAAGTAAGAATAACCGCTTCGTGCATGTGTAGACATTGGACCGCACACGTCGCTTTGTACGAGTCCCAAGAGCTCGCTCGCTCTTACTCCGTGTCCAGTGAACGGAGTCTTTGTCATCTTTCCTTTGAGACAGGATTGACAAGTTGCATATGATTGATATTCGAACGGATCCAAATATCCTTCTGCATGTAGCTTAGTCAACCTTCTCTCATTGATGTGACCCAGTCTACAATGCCATAAGAAAGTTTTATTGATTTTTGGAGACTTTCTTTTGTGTGTATTCTGGACATTGAAAATCTGTGGTTGGTTTAATACGTATATACCGTTGTTTAATGTACCTGACCCAATCAAAACTTGATTAAGGTGAATGTTCACAACATTACTTACAAATGCAAATTCATAACCTTCTTTAGACAATAAAGATACAGAAATGATATTACAGGTTGCATTTGGTACAAAATAACAACTACGCAAAACCAAAAAGTGTCCATCTGACAATCCCAGGTGATAGTCCCCCACGGCCTCAGCATCCATGCTAGCTCCGTTTGCAACTCTGAGGGTCATATCACCTGCCTTCAAAACTCTACGCTTTCTCAACGCCTGCAAAGAATTACAGATATGAGATCCTGATCCGGCATCCAATACCCAGGATGTAGAGTTTATCGATAGACAGTTTTCAATAATATACACACCTGAAGCTAAAGCCGCAACTCGCTTCAGATCCTGGGTTCTGGCCTTCCAAGCCTTGCAATCCTGTTTCCAGTGTCCACTTCTGTGACAGTAGAAGCATTCTTCCTTCCCCACCAGCTTTCCCGCTACCTTTGTTGCCTTTTCTTTTCCCTTCGTATCCACTTTACTGACACCGCCTCTTGGTTTGGCGGGGGCTTTCTTCTTCTTACCCTTGGCTTTCTCCCTGGACCTAGAAGAGGAAGATCCTCCTACAAACAAAATGGATGTCTCCCTACCTTTCTGTAGGATGCCCTCAGCACTCCTCAACATGTTCAGAAGTTCGGAAAGTTCAACCTCCTTTCCTTGCATGTTGAAGTTAAAGATAAACTGGGCGTAAGTGGAAGGAAGGGACTGGAGAATCAAATCAGTGTAGAGTTCATTCTCCAACGTGGTCCCGAGGTCCGCGAGCTCCTCTATGTAGCCAATCATCTTAAGCACGTGTTCCGCTACCGATGATCCGATGGCCAATCTTGCCGAAAATAGCTTCTTCGACACTTCGTATCTTGCGATACGAGACTGCTCTCCATACAGTTCTTTTGTATGAAGAAATATGGACTCCAGGTCCATATTCTCGTGCCTCCTCTGATGTTCGTTGTCCATCGAGGCAAGTACGAGGCATTTGGCCTTCGCGCAATCTATCTTCCATGTCTTACGGATTTCTACATCCGCGACGCTGGAGGTGGGACCTGGGACAGGGGGAGCTTTGGTGGTAAGGATATACCCCAACTTGTCGTAAGTGATTGCCATCTTGACATTCCTGAGCCAATCTTTGTAGTTTGGCCCTGTCAGTATGTTTTTATCTAGTAATAACTTAAGTCCGGTCATGTTGAATGGTCGCTGCAATTAGGAGAGAGAAAAGAAACACTTTAGCATGATGCTTTTGCAAGTTTAGAGTGGATTTTAGTTTGTCTAAACAGGATGGCTCCCACCGTCTCTCGAATCCCTTCTCAAACCGTAAAGAAAGAATTAGTCGGGATCAATCTCACCGTACAATACTTGTTTAACCGTTCAGCCAGGCCAGTGTCGGTACTTCGAGGGAGGTTTTCCAACGCTTTCGCAAAATTCCTTAATTACGTAACCTCTTTTCCCTGTGGGCGTAGCCCCGCTAACACCTTTCTATACACCTACTAGGTTTATAGCATTGATCGTTAAGTGAGAGTTTTCCCGAGGAGTAGCATATACTCACAGTAGGATCGGGATCCAAATATCATCGCGTGATAAAACCGAAGGAATCCTACCAGAATCATCACACTCTAAATGGTATGCAGCGCTAGCAAGTTTCAGTGCTTATGAAACTCCCGATGTGGATTTTTGCCCCATGCTCTTATGACCATGGCGTGAGGTCAAAATGTCATAAGTCACATATCAAGTTCTTCCCATCATTATCTCGGTTAATTTGAACCCACCCGTACCTACCCTTGACGTAGGCCAAAATGGCAGTACGACTGTCTCAAACCAACGCATTCTATCTATGCAACAGATAAATATCCGGCAGCTACCAATCACTATGCCTTGGCGTGAGGTCAAAATACATAGCTTGAATACTACCGAACATTTAACTGAAATGATGGAGGGCTACGAATGGTTTTGGCGAAACCGTGAACGTAGTGAACTTGATATAATCGATGGAACGAGATAGCTTTTAAAAGGAATGGTTCAAGCTCCGCGTTTAAAAGTTTAGTTTTGAAAAGAACCGAGTGGTTTTCAAAGTGTTCCAATCGAATTTTACTTGGTTTATTTTCTTGCATTAGTTCTTTTAATGCGTCCCATCATTTACTCCTACCAATGCAGAAAACAATCAAAATATGACGTACGCTTATGCCATTCGCATTTGCCATGGGGCCCCGTCATCACCCGTTAGGTTACTTAACTAACGACAGAGCGGGGGCTGGGCTAGCGCGGCTGTAAAACA
Organism: Agapanthus africanus; assembly: GCA_030015575.1. Taxonomy (NCBI): domain Eukaryota; kingdom Viridiplantae; phylum Streptophyta; class Magnoliopsida; order Asparagales; family Amaryllidaceae; genus Agapanthus; species Agapanthus africanus. Next base: position 455,253,386 of record JASDDO010000014.1, on the reverse strand, counting down.
TAAGCAACTCCTAAATAGTTATAGTGTATAGATATATAGCAATGATAGACATTACAGATCACAGATGAATACATTGGATATACTAGGAATCCGCAATCCGTTCGAGCCTGCAACGAAAAGCGGATTACACGGTCGCGGTGAATAGCCAATACCCCACCCAAGACCCCTACGGGTGCGGCAAACTACCCGCCAAGTACCCGAAGCGAAGCAACCACCCTCATCACCGTGAGTAGGCCACTCGGCACTTCGAGATACCCGGTAGTTTGTGCACCCCCTCCATGGGTCTATCCTAGGAGCAAAAACAGTAAAAAGAATTATACAATGACGGCTACAACCCCGACCCGGTTGTGCGGCCAAACAAATAATAATACATCAATTTACATGTTACATGAATTGAAAGAAAAGAAAACTCTCGTCTCACAAAACCCCCCGGCTATTCACACGCGACAATCCAACGCATTCATATACACATACCATCAACAAACACAGATCACAGATATGTATAACCCCCACTAATCGACGTATAGCGATTAGCAGACGTTCAATACATATAAACATCACAGATATAACCCATTAGTCAAAGTGTAGTGAAGTTCGATCAAAAATACGGATTTATAGGCATCACAAATACAAATTTCTTTTCTGGAAAATCTGGGCAGAAATAAACCATCTTAAAAATCCCAAAACCTCATCAAAAGAATACTGCACCAAACTCGGTCCAGAACCGAGTCAAAACGGCCGCGGTTCCGCGGCAATAGGCATGCTTTTGCCGCGGAACCACCGCGCTTTGAGCAATTCACTGGATCGTTTTTGGTGTGCTTCTTGACAAAACCCTGAGCCGATTATTGAAGTATGATTTTTTATTTTTTGAGCAGAAAAAAATTCAACAGAAAGTTACGGTTTTGTAAACTTGGTTTTCCGATTTTTCCGATCGAACTTCCATACACTTTACTACCTAGCTAGTTTATATTTAGTTAGGCTCTGATACCACTGTAAGTCCACGTTGCCCACTGCGGGGAGACGGAAAATGGAATAAAAATCGGATTTTTATCGAACTAGGCAACATGGACTAGCTTAAGGAGGATCTTTACTAAACAAAAACTAACTAGAATTAGCTACATGGAAGAAAGGTTATACCTTGGGCTTTATGTCCTTCTCTCCTTACTTCTTGGAGTGGAAGAAAGACATCACCTTGTCGCCTTCTCTAGTCGAAGAAGGATCCACCCGAGAGCTTCAACCTTTGGCTTCAACTTCAAGCTAGAAGTAACTAAGGTGCTAGAAGTGCTAGTTCTAGAACCTTAGATGAGAGTAGAGATTACTTTGGAGAGGTTTAACTCAAGCTCAAGTGTTTCTCAACACATGAGAGGGGAGAGCTTGAGAGAGAGGAAGAGGAGGAGAGAGAATCAAAAATGATAGAATGATAGAATAATAAGCCATTCTCACATATATGTGTGAATTATTGTAAATTGATAATTAGCAAGATAATTGTCATGGCTTAATCAAGACATGACCATTATCATTTCATATTTAATGCAAATTGCAAGGATCAAAGAGCATCTTTTATATGGAATGATGATGGTCAAAGTGTCAACCTAGGTCAACAAGTCAAGAATGGTCAAAAGGTCAACAACCCTAACCATGCACAATTATATTTAACTAATATCAATTAATCATAATACACACATAAGCATTAGGGTTAACAAAATGACAATGGTCATTAACCCTAATCAAAGTCCTCTCCCTCTGTCTCAATCAACTGTGCATACGCACCCGTATTCGTGATCCGAGGAGTACGAATACAATGAGATAAAACCAATCCCAAATCATATACTAGGATCTGGCTTAAACCAAAGCCCGCTAGTATAAGCTGTCCGGACAGCAAACGTGCACAAGTGCGCGGATGTGAACGAACCCTGTCGCAAAACCAGGCGACCTCTACTCATTTTGCCTAAAGGCGAATAGCTCTCTGTGTGGGACTCTAAAAACTCGACACTACGCTGGCAGTGGGTTTAACCACAGACCGCAAGCGGCATTAGCTGTACGTAACGGTCCCCAGGTAGATGCCGATAAGAAGACTGACGAGGTGACCCCATTTGAACTCCTACTGAGCCTGTATGTGACAGTCTCCGTACAGTCCAGTCTGTTCGTCTGATACATCGCATGGCGGGCCTAAGGGGGCGGTGAACGTCAGTCCCCTAATAGTGGTACAAGTCGTGTCGGAGTGTAGCCCAGAACACCCTGAGATAACACTGGAAACCTACCAGTATATCTCGCTTGCCTTGGCCAGGGACTACTTGTGTAATGGCTCTCCTGGACACAGCGCGATGTCAACCCCCAATACCGGGAGAGACGAATCCTGTCTAACCGTCACTACCTCCAAGTGCTTCGGGACTGCACCTAAAAACTACCTGTTTGCACGACTTCTTTGAGCCGTGGTAGGGTAGTAATCAAAGTGCAGTGGGAACACACTCGAGGCGAAGTGACAGTGTCAAGTCAGCGGACTAAGTTGTACTCATGTCACCTGGGAACTGATAACTGACGATAGGTATAATACCAACCAACAATTCCCGACGAGTCCTGTCCGGTGTACTCGTAACCTAACGAGCACCCGCATACCATCTCAAGTACGACGTACTGACGGCTGTGGGACAGACCGTCTCCCACGCTGGGATGAGAAGCGCATACGCTAGTCTACTCCGGAGTATCGATGCCCTGTCTCGATAGTCCAACAACTAGGGACCTATATAAGGATGTTCTTATGGATTACCCAGCCCCCACGAGTGTGAGCGCCATCACAACGCTGGTAATCAAGCAAAGATCCTAAGGGCTCTACTAATATGTATATAAGCGATATGCCAAAAGAAACACATGCACATATTGAAATAGAGACAAACCGAGTAGAATACTACCATTTCGAGCAAGATTGTATATACAACTGTGAATATCCCAAGCTTCCATCAAGTAATATACATACTAGTATAATACAGTAATAGCCTTCAGAGCATATACACTAACATATGGTGGGGATCTTTTCGGACATGGTGGAGAAGTTTTTGGAAATCTTTATGGATGATTTCTCCATTTTTGGTGACTCCTTCGACGAGTGTTTACGACATCTTGACGCAGTTCTTACCCGCTGTAGGGATAAGAACCTAACTTTGAATTGGGAGAAGTGCCACTTTATGGTACGAGAAGGTATTGTCTTAGGACATGTCATCTCGCAAAATGGCATAGAGGTTCATAGAGCCAAAATTGAAGTCATTTCTAATCTTCCTCCTCCTAAATGCGTCAAAGATATCCGAGCTTTCCTTGGCTATGCCGGTTTTTATAGACGGTTCATCAAGGATTTTAGCAAGATTGCTAGACCTTTGACTCTCTTATTGGCCAAGGACACAACATTTGATTTCGACTCAACTTGCATGGAAGCGTTCAAGTCTTTGAAACACTCTCTCATTTCTGCGCCCATTCTTTCATCTCCAGACTGAACACACCCCTTCGAAATAATGTGCGACGCCTCAGATTTTGCCATTGGTGCTGTTCTTGGGCAGCACATTAATAAGATGCCTCACGTGATTTATTACGCTAGCCGAACATTAAATGACGCCCAATTAAACTACACAATAACAGAAAAAGAGTTTTTAGCGGTTGTGTTTGCACTTAAAAAATTTTGGCCTTATTTAATCGGCTCTCCAGTTATAGTGTACACGGATCATTCAGCTCTTCGCCACCTTTTTGCGAAGAAGGATGCTAAATCAAGGCTAATATGTTGGATCCTCTTGCTACAAGAATTTGACCTTGTTATAAGGGACAAAAAGGGATGTGAAAACGTAGTGGCCGATCACCTTTCACGACTTCCTTCTTCGCCTACACTTGAACTTCCAATCACTGATGTTTTTCCCGATGAGCAACTCTTGACCGTCTCTTGCGAACCATGGTTTGCCGATATTGTAAACTACTTAGCCACCGGCTTGATACCTAAAGATTGGTCGAAAGAAGATAAACTTCGATTCTTGTCCTAAGTAAAGCATTTTTACTAGGACGAACCTTATCTTTTTAAATACTGTTCCGACCAAATCATTCGTCGGTGTGTACCGGGAAATGAGGTTAAGAGTGTGCTGTCTTTTTGCCACGATCAAGCATGTGGAGGGCACTTTGGCCCAAAGAAGACAGCCGAGAAAGTTTTGCAGTGTGGTTTCTATTGGCCACGACTCTTCAAAGATGCATATGAATACTGCAAGACTTGCTCCCGGTGCCAACACTTGGGCCGGATATCGCGGAGAAACGAAATGCCGCTCCAACCAATTTTGGTTGTGGATATTTTTGATGTTTGGGGTATAGACTTCATGGGACAATTTCCTAACTCTTTTGGAAATGTGTATATTCTTTTGGCTGTTGATTACGTTTCAAAGTGGGTCGAGGCTGTGCCTAGTCGAACGTTCGATTTTTTAAAGAACACATCTTTTCTCGATTTGGGCACCCTCACGCGATAATAAGTGATAATGGTTCTCACTTTTGCAATAGGACTTTTGAGTCCTTAATGCGCAAATATTCTATCACCCATAAGCTGTCAACGCCATACCATCCCCAAACATGTGGGCAAGCCGAGGTCTCTAATCGGCAAATTAAGCAAATCTTGGAGAAAACGGTTTCTAAAAACCGTAAAGATTGGTCACTCAAATTGATCGATGCACTATGGGCTTTCCGTACTGCATATAAGACCGATCTTGGCATGTCTCCATACCGTCTTGTTTACGGGAAGGCTTGCCACCTCCCAGTAGAAATTGAGCACAAGGCATTTTGGGCTATCAAAGAGCTGAATTTATCTTTAGTAGATGCGGGAAGCAACCGAAAGCTGCAGTTGAATAAACTAGAAGAGCTGCGGGATGAGGCATATGATAATGCCATAATTGCTAAAAACCGAGGTAAGGTGTTCCACGATAAACACCTTTTGCTTAAAACATTTAAACCTGGTCAACAGGTTTTACTCTATGATACTCGGTTACATTATCACCCCGGCAAGCTCCGTTCTAGATGGAAAGGACCGTTTGTAGTCCGCACCGTTTATCCGCTGTAAGTCTACTGTAGTGCCCCGGCCGTCTACAGACGCCAAATGCGGAACAAAACTTTTAAACTGGCTCTATCGTATACTTTAACCCGGATCTGCCATTATTGCTAAACTAACAAACTATAAAGAGAGTAGAAAGGTTATACCGAACGATCTGAGTCCTTCATTCTTTAACCATCATCCCACGCTCCGTTGCGGCTGCTCCGATCTCTTCGATCTCCAATCTGCTCATCCAGGTGGCACCACGTCAACGATTCTTTAAACGGGCTCCCGCCTCTGACTCGAGGCAACTCGATCATCAAGTTTGCTAAAAGAGACGACCAAGATTGATGTAGAGAATGAGTAGAAGACTTTGTCTCGCTTCGTCCAAAGCCATGGACGAACGGTTAAAGAAGTTCCCAATTGATTCAGGTGATGGAATGAAATGAGCAATGAAATTTCCATACACCCCAAAACTATCATAATCTTTTCATCAAATGAATCAAGTGAGTGTAAGTGAGAGGGGAAAGGGGCCGGTCATCTTATAGGATGTGGGGGGTGAGTGTAGGAGGAGGGAGGTGACCGCAAGAACAAATATCATATGTGAACACAAAGTGTGAACACAAAGTGTGAACACAAAGAAAGCAACCAATGAAACAACAACACCATTCAACCTAGTCACCTCTTCTAGAAACTTCTAGAACCTTCCACACTCATCTCAAGAAAAGATAAATCCGTCTTTAACCGAATGTTAAAAGACGGCTGATAGAAAACTGGAAACTGGCAACTTCCAGAAGCGATCCCGAAACGAATTTCAGGATAACCCCGTAACTGTATAAATATACCCGCATTTGTATTACGACCGAATACAAATGCAACTGATACAAAGATATTATATCTACTCAATATAATACTCGGATCCGGCTTAAACCAAAGCCGACCAGTATTATCTGCCCGAAATATGACACGTGCGTAAACGCACGTGCATTTTCCAAACCCTGCCATAAAACCATACGGCTTCTACAACGTTTCGCCCGATCTTAGGAAACTGTCTGTGGGGAACTCTAATGACTCGTCAGTACCCTGGCAGTGGGTTTAACCACAAACCGTCAGCGGCACTAGCTATGCGTAACGGCTGCCCATGGACTGACCTCAAGGGAGGCCGATGAGCGAACTCATCCGGAAACCCTACTGAGCTTAACAGTGACAATGTATATACAGTCCGGTCCGTTCGTCTATGAGTATCGCATATCTGCCTAGGGGGCTAGTAACGTCAGACCCCCAATAGCAGTACAAGTCGTGTCGGAGTGTAGCCCAATAACACCCTGAGATACTACTGGAGTACCTACCAGTAAATCTCCTGCCACGGCCATGGGCTTTATGTAATGGCTCTCCTAGACACAGCACGATCTCGCCCCCAATACCGGGAGAGACGAATCCCTGCCGATCTGCTCACGTGCCTCCATGTGGCTCGGGACTGTACCCAAAAACTACCTGTTTGCACGACTCCTTTGAGCCGTGGTAGGGTAGAAATCAAAGCACAGTGGGAACTCACACAAGACAAATGACGACCTCAGGTCGATGAACTAACCTGTACACATGTCACCAGGGAACTGCTATCTGACGATATGTATAATACCAACTAGCAGGTTCCCGGCGAGTCCTGTCCGGTGTACTCATAACCCAATAAGCACCTGTATACATCTGAGGTGATCCAACTGACACAAGTGGCTTGTGAGACCGGCCACCGCCCCTCGTCGGGTTCTCGACTGTATACACTAGTCTACTCCGGAGTATCGATGCCCTTTCTCGAAACTCCCACGACTAGGGACCACAATTAAAGATATGCATATAAACCACCCAACTCTCACGTATATGATCGCCATCATACTGTTGGTAGTAAAGCAAGATCCTAAGGGCTCTATCAAAGTGTAACATGTAATCAGTGACCTGAACATGTACATGACTGATAAAGGCAAACCAGATAGCATACTATCATCTCGAGTAAGACTGTCCTACCGGTATAGGTCCTCCGCAATCATTGCAATCACGTACCTGCGATCCAATACTTGACTCTGAGGGCACTATCTCCAACAATCTCCCACTTGCACTTAAGGCTAATTATTGCGATGTCGACTACTCACAGCCCGTGTGAAACCGAACATCCAACTCCTCTACTAATCAGTTTCACAAAGCCCATTTGTAAAACTATTGTGTTCGAGAAATAGCCTCAGTGAGTGGATTTGCCTAGATGTTTCTTTCTATATCTCTCTTAATCTCAAGTTCGCGGAGAAAGCCATCTCCCGAATCGAGTAATACCTGTCTTAGAATATGTCTGGATATCTGATGGGACTTAGTTCATAAATGAACTCCAAATCCAAACTTCTTAGACTGTATCGATCACTGAACCTAATCAGTATCCGGCACCATGCAACCCACAGTATCCTCTTGGACCACCTGTCCATAATACTGTCCCTCATCAGAGGGAAAACTATAACTCTGACAATCTCTCTGTCAACCATGTCACCTTTGAAGCCTGGAATGATAATCGTCTCCCGAAGGAGGCTGCCGTCATCAAATCCGTAGAACATGCAATTATGTTCTAAAACTGATTCCTTATGTTTCTCCAGGATTGGATTAATACAAACTTATTGCATCTAGTGCAAAAACAACATCTGGTGTGGTACTTGACATCTCATGATTGACTCAATTGCCTAAGCAAGTGATCTACCAATCATGCACTTCCCTCTCCCCTTTAGTCTGTAAGACACCTTTAGAGAGGGTGACTCCATCACCTGCAGGTACACCACCATGCCAGGAGTCATGTATTCCAAAAACCATTAGAATACTGTCAAAGTACCCACATTGGGAAACTACCCAAATCCAGATCTAAAACCATAGATCTTGAAACCATAATGTCTGATATTATATCCATATCCTGTCTGGAGAAACAACTGTGTGACGACCACAGTACAACCGATCGTAGTATAGGAATTTTACTTCTTACTCTGTGTATGTCATCCAGATACCATGACATCACACCCTACTACCTTCTTAATAGATCCATCCCTTATTCTGATGAAGTCAAACCCAAGACTGTCACATCAAAAATAGATGATCTATTTCCGCTATAACTGCTCAAGTCTATAAATAGACATAAGCTACTTGCCCACTATGCTTCCGCTGCTCCCACTGACTACGACGACCCTCTGGCAGAATAATATATACGTGCACTTCTAAAGCTAGTTTAGAACGACGCTATACTCAACCTCCTGCCGGGTCTCATGGTCTGGAACAACAGTAGTGTCAAGTTTGGGTAAACAAGAACATCCCTGTCACCGTCCTTGAGGCTACCGGAGTACCTCTCGGGTGTCTGAGGTTGCCCACCATATCTGCGGAGTGGCTATTGGAATGTCAAACCTGATTGAATATATAGGTCCTATTAAATTTTCCGTAATCGTTCGCGGTTCCGGAATCACTTCCAGTTCTACCATACTCCCACTACTGTTTTCTGAAAAAGATCCATTTTACTAAAACTGCGGCGAGTCAAGAACAATATCACTATTGATCTTCCAAATGGTAGAATATCAACCCTCGTCATAGCCAGGGTCAACCCACAAACAGCCATTACAGAAACGTGCCCTGAGTTATCCAGAGTCTGGTTTTAAGCATAAGCTGGACAACTCCCCGTACCTTAACATCTTTTAAGGTATGAACCATTCTATATCCAATATAGAAACTTTGGCACTTATTTAATTGGAACCAGATTCAAATCATGCAGCTGTCTCCAGTGCATATCAACTTAATGGAAAGAGGCTAATCAGCATTACTCAACATAGGAATCCATCCAATTATGAGTAACCTGAAAGAGAAACAAGTTTCTCAAAACCATTACTATCATCTGAATACCAATCACAAGAATCTACATCTTCGATCTCTTTGAAGAATCCCGATACTTGTGACACTTGGTTCTCTACTTTATTCTTATACCCACAACTTCTCAAAACTTAGACCTTGTATTTCTACGAAACACTTGTCTAAATACCAGAGAAGTTATAAGTAAATAGAATATAGTACGAGGACCTACCCCTTTGTCCTGATGGACACTGAACAACATACAATACTCTGTATAAGTCCGCTGAGTTAAGCAACTCATAACCTGTGCGTCGTAGGTTGAAAACTGTATTCTGGAGATTTCCTCAAATATCACCAATTACAACGAATTCCGATATAATGAGGATAATTACCTAATTCCCAATAACTTACTCCCACTCATCATCTGTAAAACCATACAGATATGAGAATGAAACCTGGTAAATACATACCCTTGGAGTAAGTATCTAATCGGGAAAACAATTTTCCTTTAACAATGCACTGAAACATGAAAATGTTTCGTAGGGGTATCCTGGTATTCATAGTAATACCTCTTCCATAATCCAATTCATGACTATAACCGTATATTTCACTGCCATCTCTCCAAGTCCCTTTATTTGTCTTTAGTCGTTACCTCCTGTACACCATCGTTAGGCTAAATGGTTTTCTTCCTTCCCTACCGTTCGACACCAGCCTATGGTTTGGAAGAAGAAGATCCAGTAAGCATAATAGTACCCTCCTAAACCAAGGAGTACTCATATCTTGAGAGGAGGTGATGATAAAAGACAACTGAATAATACCTTATTCCTTTAAAGGTGAAATAGGAGTGGCGATGAAGTACGCGGTTTTGGTCGTAAATGATATCAGTCGCAATTTACTTTGCCCTCTTTCTAATCCCTTTATTTTGTCTTTACATATTACCTTCTGCACACCCTTACTTAGGCTAATTGGTTTTCTTCATTCCCTACCTTTCGGCACCTGCCTATGGTTTGGAATAAGACTATCCAATAAGCGTAATAGGTGTACTCTCCTAAACCAACGAGCCCTCGCAACCTGAGAGAAGGTGATAATAAAAGACAAATGAATAAACTAATTCTATTTCTCCTGAACCTGGATCCATCCTCGAAGAAGTCCCTTCGAGTTCGTATATTACCAAACGATGGATCTATCCAATGGAAGTGGATGTCCGTAGTAAAACGGGTGTTCTGAGAAATGCAAAGGGTAAAAGAAGGAGTGGCAATGACTTATGCAACTCAAACAATCCAAAAGCCAGTATTTTAAGAAGGTTCGGTCAACTTGGTCACTGAGTCATAGTCTAGGGTCGGTCAAAGGTCGCTGCCAAAGAGAGAGAGAAAAGAAACACTCTGCGTGCACTCTAACCTAGATCAGAATGGTTATCACTTTATCTAATCCGGAAACCTCCCACTGTCCTGTCAAATTCTCCTCCAAACCTGAAAGAAGAATCAATCGGGATCACCCGAAGAGTAAACCAACTCATCAGTAGGAATCGGGATCCAACTCTCATCGCATGATAACATGATGGAATGCATCCACGTTACTCATACTCCAGAAGGTATGCGCATACTTGGCAAGTTTCAGTTTCTTTAGAAACTCCCGATATGATTTTTGCCCCATGCTCTTATGACCTTGGCGTTAGGTCAAAATGTCATAAGTCACATGCCAAGTTCTACCCGTCACTATCTTGTTAATTTGAACCCACCCGCATATGCCCTTGGCGTTAGGTCAAAATGGCAGAACGGCTGTCCCAAACCAACTCATCTATCTATGCAACAAATGAATACCCAGCAGCTACCAAACACTCTGCCTTGGCGTTAGGTCAAAATACATAGCTTGAATACTACTGAATACCCAAAAGAAGTGACGGAGAGCTACGGCTGGTTTTTGGCGAAAAACCTTTAACGTAACGAACTTGATATTGCTGAAGGAACCTGATAGCTTTTTAAAATATAGTGGCGAAAACCTTTTGCTAAAGAGGTCACTCCTGATGAAGGGATCTCGGCTCTTTCCTCGTGGAATGAGGTGCAGGATATTCCACTGAATACCTCTATGCAAAGCAACATGTAATCGACTATAGTGAAGTTATTACTCTGACGCAAACATCTGCCCAAGGGGTCAGTCCCGGTGAAGGGATATCGGCCCTTGCCCCGTCGAATGAGGTGCAGGATATTCCACTGAATACCTCTATGCATAACAAAAGGAAACATCTTTCTAATAACACTTTTTAAATTTGTTCCAACAACTGCCAAATAGGTTTTCTTTCCTTTGCATTGATCAGAATCAACGCAGTCCCATCAATCGATCACACCAGAAAAGAACGAAAATAAAATATACGTATATGCCATTCGCATTCGTCACTGGGTCCCGTCATCACCCGTTAGGTTACTTAACTAACGACATAGCGGGGACTGGACTAGCGCGGGTGTAAAACATATACAACATCTAATAGTATATATACCAATATACAATAATCGCTCCAGGCGTGATAATATGAAACATTACAGAAAAGTAATAAGCATCACAGAACAATAAAGATAATCTGGGATGCCCGAGTTTCACAGAGCCGCTGCTGAAACCCGACGTTCCCCTATCGTGTGGATAGCCTGTGCAATGAAACCTAGACCCCTACGGGTGCGGCAAGTTACCTGCCAAAACCTGAAGCGAGGTAGCCCCTTAAAGCAAAGTGAATGGACCACCCAGCACTTCACGGAATCCGGTAATCTTGGGCACCCCTCCTTGGGTCAACCTGTACCCCTACGAGTGCGGCGAATAGTCTGCCAATTCTAGAGTGAGGCCCCTCTGCCTCTCAAAGCCATGAGATGCGGACCCGTTGCCCCCCAGAACCCGGCTATCCGTGCACTCCGTCGCGGGGCAAAACCTAGTACAGTAATGAAAAATAGTACAACAGGTATATCGACCGCAACCTGGTCGTGCCCCAAAAGAATATTATACAACAGGCAGTGACGGCAGTCCACATGTTGGACGCTCGCCCCGCAATATCAAATGTACAATTAAATCCAAACTGCACTACCATTGCACACTGCTATGCACCACGACAAATCCGCAACATCACAGCACAACACAGAACATCAACGCTAATGTCACGTTCGTAAACCCGTCTAAAAGAACTATAGCAATCAGACGCGGTTTACCGATCAAATGACATTCCCGGTCGAAGATATAATGTAAGCACTGTAAACTAACATGTTTAAATTTCGATCGACTAAATATCACGAAGTGGGCCCCACGAACATCTGTTGAACAGTAACAAAATCTGGGCCCAAAAGATATATACCAAAACCCCCAAATTCCAGACAAGAACCCACTGTGCAAATTTGGGGCCACGATCTCACTGAATGGCCACGGAATCGCGGTCAAACCATAGGTTTGACCGCAATTCCGCGGCGGTCTTGTCGAATCACGTGCCCAAATTTGTACGGTGCTCTTAGAAAACCCTGCTGAATTTTCTGTGATATGTAAAATTATTTTTAGAACCCTTTAAAAATCAACAGAAACTCAGAACATGAAATTAGCGGTTTTCGATATCCGGTTCGATCGAGGTTTTAAACGCGTTAGCACAAGTTAGTAAAGAAAAATGGTGAGGCTCTGAAAACACCGTAAGTCTACGGTAGCGCCCCGGCCGTCTACAGACGCCAAATGCGGAACAAAACTTTTAAACTGGCTCTATCGTATACTTTAACCCGGATCTGCCATTATTGCTAAACTAACAAACTGTAAAGAGAGTAGAAAGGTTATACCGATTGATCCGAGTCCTTCGTTCTTTAACCATCATCCCACGCTCCGTTGCGGCTGCTCCGATCTCTTCGATCTCCAATCTGCTCGTCCAGGTGGCACCACGTCAACGATTCTTTAAACGGGCTCCCGCCTCTGACTCAAGGCAACTCGATCGTCAAGTTTGCTAAAAGAGACGACCAAGATTGATGTAGAGAATGAGTAGAAGACTTTGTCTCGCTTCGTCCAAAGCCATGGACGAACGGTTAATGAAGCTGCCAATTGATTCAGGTGATGGAATGAAATCAGCAATGAATTTTCCATACACCCTAAAACTATCATAATCTTTTCATCAGATGAATCAAGTGAGTGTAAGTGAGAGGGGAAAGGGGCCGGCCATCTTATAGGAGGTGGAGGGTGAGTGTAGGAGGAGGGAGGTGACCACAAGAACAAATATCATGTGTGAACACAAAGTGTGAACACAAAGAAAGCAACCAATGAAACAACAACTCCATTCAACCTAGTCACCTCTTCTAGAAACTTCTAGAACCTTCCACACTCATCTCAAGAAAAGATAAATCCGTCTTTAACCGAATGTTAAAAGACGGCTGCTAGAAAACTGGAAACTGGCAACTTCCAAAACCGATCCCGAAACGAATTTCGGGATAACCCCGTAACTGTATAAATATACCCGCATTTGTATTACGACCGAATACAAATGCAACTGAGACAGAGATATTATATCTACTCAATATAATACTCGGATCCGGCTTAAACCAAAGCCGACCAGTATTATCTGCCCGAAATATGACACGTGCGTAAACGCACGTGTATTTTCCGAACCCTGCCATAAAACCATACGGCCTCTACAACGTTTCGCCCGAACTTAGGAAACTGTCTGTGGGGAACTCTAATGACTCGTCAGTACCCTGGCAGTGGGTTTAACCACAAACCGTCAGCGGCACTAGCTATGCGTAAGGGCTGCCCATGGACTGACCTCAAGGGAGGCAAATGAGCGAACTCATCCGGAAACCCTACTGAGCTTAACAGTGACAATGTATATACAGTCCGGTCCGTTCGTCTATGAGTATCGCAATCTGCCTAGAGGGCTAGTAACGTCAGACCCCCAATAGCAGTATAAGTCGTGTCGGAGTGTAGCCCAATAACACCCTGAGATACTACTGGAGTACCTACCAGTAAATCTCCTGCCACGGCCGTGGGCTTTATGTAATGGCTCTCTTAGACACAGCACGATCTCGCCCCCAATACCGGGAAAGACGAATCCCTTGCCGATCCGCTCACGTGCCTCCATGTTGTTAGTTATGTATATGCCCTAGAGGCCATTGTTGTACATATGATGTATATTATAATGGATGCTTGGTTATATATAGAGAATACTTTCTTGCTCGTCATGATAGTATGCTATTTGGTTTCACTTTATCTTAACATGTTGACTTGTATTGGTTTACTGTTTTACTCTCACATGTTGATAAAGCCCTTAGGATCTGTACTCGACTACTGGGACTATGATGAGATCATACTAGTGGGCCGCGGTAGTCAATGAGTACATCCTATAACTGTTCCTAGTCGAGGGTATATCGAGACAGGGCATCGATACACCAGAGTAGACTAGCGTATACGCATCTTGACCCATATGATGGGCGATGGATGATCCCATATCCATCGGTGTTTGACATCAGAGATGGTGTACGGGTGCTCAGTGGAGACTGCGTACACTGGACGGACTCGCCGAGAACTCCCAGATGGTGATATACCACACGTCAGATGGCAGTTCTCCGGTGACACAGGTACAGGGTAGTCTGAAGACCCGAGATCGTCATAGAGTCTTGTGTGATTCCCACTGTGCTTTGATTTCCACCTTACCACGTCCAAGAGGGCGTGCAAAACGATGGCTTTTGGGTACAGTCCCGAATCACATGGAGGCAATGAGCGATAGGAGGGGATTCGTCTCTCCCGGTATAGGGAGTTGATGTTGTGCTGTGTTCGATTGGCTATAACTGGAAGTCCCTGGCCAGGGCTGATATAGAGATTTACTAGTAAGTGTTACTAGTAGTTTCTCGACCCGTTATGAGCCATACATCGACACGACTTATCGGTTACTGGGGTCTGACGTATACCACCCCTAGACTTGATATGCGACATATCAGACGAACAGACCGGACTGTACGGGAGTGTTACTGGTTGGATTCACAGGAGAACGCACAGGCTAGGTTGTTGATCTTCTGATCGCTCAATACTTGGGTGGCTGTTACGTTTAACTGACCGCTTGCAGCTTGTGGGTGTTTGATATGATCATCACCTGCTACCGGCGTATTGACGATTCTTTAGAGTCCTACACAGAGGTTTCTTGGCTCAGGCGAAACAGAGTAGTGGCACATATGTTATATGTGCAGGACCAAGAATAATGCGATATGGGATACCGTATTATATTCTCGCGATATTTAGATATGAACCGGGTCATCGGATCAAGTGTTGATTCGATGAATCGGTACATGATATATTAGTCGGTAATATTCGATATAGCCGGATCATCGATTCAAGTGTTGATTCGATAATTTAATGTATAATAATATATATGATATATTATTATATTAACTAATATTGGCTTACTTTATTATTTCATTTTCTCGCGGGATGATACATTGATATATATGCGATATATGTTAATTGTATTATTTTCTTTTGTTGCAAATATATAATATATATGTGATATATATTATTGTGACATGATATGATTAATTGTTAAACATGTTTAAGGATGATTAATTGAGGTTAGGGTTTGATTAGGGTTAGTAGCTTCAAGTTCCTTCTAGAAGCTATTTTTTTTGTCAAGGTTAGGATATTTTGTGATGACACATTCTAAACTTAACCAAACCCTAACCCTAGTTGTTTCTCTACTTGTTCTCATCCAATCATCCTTGACCATGGTTAATAATTCAATCATATGTTTATTTTCTATTCATGACAAAAGGATTAATTCATATTATGATTTCCATTATCTTCTTCTTCTTCTTCAAAAAGAAGCTCTCTTGAAAATCCTTATGTGATGAAAGATTATGAGAAAGTGATATAAAAAGAAAGCTAAATTACTACTCTCTCATCCTCATCTCATCTAGCCCATGGGATTAGTGTGTTCACTTCTTTAAGAGTGAGATAGCTTGAGTTCTTTGAAACCTCGAGGTAGATCATCGGAGATTTGGAATACGACGAGCTAGAATGGATCGTTCGAGTCGTGGAGCCTCTCATGAGTCCGGGAGATCATGG
This sequence comes from Agapanthus africanus, assembly GCA_030015575.1. Classification (NCBI taxonomy): domain Eukaryota; kingdom Viridiplantae; phylum Streptophyta; class Magnoliopsida; order Asparagales; family Amaryllidaceae; genus Agapanthus; species Agapanthus africanus. The sequence continues at coordinate 455,237,434 of JASDDO010000014.1, read as the reverse complement.
ATCGCGGCAAAGGGACTTCTACTCGGAGCTTGTGAAGTGAAGGAGCGGACTACAAAGGGACTTCTACTAACACTTAGATAAAAGTTATCTTAATGCATGTTAAACCCTAATAATCTAGCAAAGATCCCGGCTTTGGGTTGTTCGGCACGTCTAAAATTTAATCCGGGCATGTTTGATGCCTTTTGAACCTTCACAAGAGTGCCTAGGAACCCTACAGTGGTATCAGAGCCTAGCTAGAGCATTAGGCGTTGTGTTTACGAAGTTAAAACTCCGATCGAACGCGAAACGACGGAAAAAATCCCCTCTCTGGAAATTTTTTAAAATTTGGGATTTTTCTGAATTAAAAATATGTAAAAAAATCAGCAGGCAATTATAAGAATTACCATAAAATCCGAGCCCCTAATTCCACCAAACTGCGGCGGAAGCGCGGCACAAGCATGGCTTGCGCGGCGCTTCCGCGGCGGAACAGTAAGATCCTGACACGTGGCTTTGATGGTAATTCCCGTAGGTACTTGCTGACCATTCTGGATATTTTTATTCTGTTCCAGGTGTTTAAAATTCTGGGGTTTGTTTTGTAATAGTAGACTCGATCGGAATATTTAAGTTCGTATTTCTTTCCGGATATTTAGAAATTGTTAAACTAGTTGAACGGATATCATTAACTTACTGTTTCCCGGTACGGCAAACTTTCAAGTGTTGAAATTTATTCGGGTTTAAATCTTTCGGAAAATTGTACAAGTTAACTGGTGGACCCTCTAGAAGACAACAAACCTTAACTCGATTATGTGACCGTCTTGAACTGCCTTTTGAACCTTCAGGTTTGGGGCAGTACGGCGTGCCACATGTGAGGCGTTGGCTTGACCCTTCTACGGCTGGATCACTGGTACTGTGACATATTCTGGGATTATTTGAACTCCGCTCAAAAGTTGAGCACTTTGGGAAATTTTGGGTATTTGATTATCTGTTCGGAAAGTTTAGTTCTGTCTATTTATCTGGAATGTGATACAATATGTGGAATTCATAAAGTTAGGCATGAAATACGAAGTATGTGATATTTCGGATTTACGATGTCTAAAGTGATTGTGGATTCCAAATATTGTAGTTTTACACTTTCTTTTCTGTGACCGTAAGCGTAGTATGTGGTGTATCGCCGGCTTCGTTGCTATACATCAACGACAATCGGGATACGCATACTTGCTTACGTTGATGATATGAGATATTATGTGTTGCTGTGATATGTTATATTGGATCGTCGCGATCAGAATAGCCGGGGGTTTTATGTGAGATGAGGGTTTTTATTTTCATTCATGTAAAATTCATTTGTAATGTAATATTCTTTTATTTAGGGCACTTCCAGGTTGCGGTTGATGTCACCAGTGTATATTATTTACTTTTCCGCATTAGGTAGACCCAAGGAGGGGAGCACAAGTAACCGGGTTCTAGGGTCCAGTGGGAGGCCATCTCGAGGAGTCGAGACCGGGTCTCCTAACCCTAGAATTGGCAGAGTTACTTGCCGCTCTCGTAGGGGTCTTGGGATGTGGGTTTGGCTATTCGTCGCGACCGTGGAATCCGTGTTTTATACAGGCTCGTATTGAAAACACGGACGTCCTAGTATATCCAATATTTCATATATGTTCTTCTGCTGCAATGTTCTGTGATGAGATCATATTACTGCCTGAGACGAATGCTTATACTATATATATATGCTGATATATAAATATTACTGCTTTCGTTTCTTCTGTGATGCTTAGGAAGCATAAGCTGATGGGATTTTTATTAATGAGATTAATAAAAGAAAAGAAACCTAAAGATGTTGAAGAATCAAAAACTTTATAAAAAGGGTAGCTACAGTTTTGCTTTGCACAGTGATATATACGATATATCCTGCACCTTATTCGATGAGGAAAAGACCGAGATCCCTTCACCGGGAGTGACTCCTTTAGCGAAACTGGCAGATGCTACAAAACGCGGTTTGTCTTTTGATTGCTTTAAGTGTTTTGCTTTGCACAGCGGTATATATGATATATCCTGCACCTTATTCGATGAGGAAAGGGCCGACGATCTCTTCACCGGGAGTGACCCCTTTAGCGAAACTAAGAAAAGCCTCAAAAACACTCCTTTTCAAAACTTCACATGATTCTACGACGATATCAAGTTCATTACGCTCAGGGTTTTCTGAAAAACCTGCGTAGCCCTCCGTCATTTCAGATAAAGACTAGTTAGTATTCGTGCTATGTTTGTTGACTATGTTAAGGCGTAGTGTGCGGTAGCTAATTAGTACTTATCTGCTGAAACATAAGATGTGATTGGATTAGGGTAGTTGTACGACTTTGTTGACTATGTTAAGGGTCGTGCAGGTGGATTTAATTCAATCGGGAAATGACGGGTTGAACTTGGCTAGCAGTTATGATTTGTTGACTATGTTAAGGTCATAAATTGCTAGGGGCAAAAGTATTATCGGGAATTTCAAGTGTTGAAATTTGCAACGAGATTGCATACCTCCTATGAGATAGTTGGATCCTGATACCCACTGCGAGTAAGAGTTACTCCTGGGAGAGTTTTACACAGGACAATTAGTCATTCAAGTAGGTGTCTAGAAAAGTGTTAACGAGGTTACGCCTCTGGGAAAACGAGGTTTACTTTAATTAGGTCCGTGCGAAAGCACGGGGAACCTCCCTCAAAGTACCGACACTGATCTGGCTGAAAGATTGACGAAGTTGTAGGGTGTAATTAATCCCGGCTAATCTTACCTTTTAGGGTTTTAAGGTAGATTTTATAAAAACAGTGGGAGACATCCTGATTAGATAAGATAATAACCAATCTAATCTTGCAAGAGCATACGCTAAAGTGTTTTCTTCTCTCTCTCTCCAGGTAGGGACCATTTCAGGCCATAATCAAGATAATAATATGGATGTATTGACTGAACCTGATTATTGTACTGAGCAAGGGAACGTCAGACCCGTTCTTTCTTATAAGAGTTATAAGACTGAACAGGAAACAGGAGAATATCTGGATTCTCACGCCGCCCAAAAGAACATGCATGTTGATGCATCTTCTTCAGGTGTGTTTGTTATTGAGAACTGTTTCTCAGTTCACCCTACGTCCTGGGTATTAGATACCGGATCAGGATCCCACATATGTAAACAGTTACATGGGCTACGTAAAGGTAGAGAACTGGGAAAAGGTGATCATTCCGTTCAAGTAGGGAACGGTGCAAGTATTGTAGCCAAAGCAGTTGGCGAATATCACCTTGTATTACCAAGTCGTAATACACTGGTTCTAAATGAGTGCTATTATATACCGAACATGATGTGCAACATTATATCAGTTTCTTTATTGAGTAAAGAGGGATATAATTTTGTAGTACAGGATAATGTTATGAACATATTCCTAGATCAAAAGTTGATTGCATCAGGCTCGTTACATAATGGCATATTCATTCTAAATCAGCATACAGTCCTGAATATACAAAACACACACAAGAGGAAAAGTTCAGATATGAACGAATCCTACTTGTGGCATTGTAGACTTGGTCATATCAATGCGACACGACTGGCTAAGTTACATAAGGATGGTTATTTTAATCCGTTCGAATTATCATCTTATGATACTTGCCATTCATGTCTCAAAGGAAAAATGACCAAAGCTCCGTTTAGTGGACACGGAGAAAGAGTTACCGAACTCTTAGGACTGGTACATAGTGATGTATGCGGTCCCATGTCTACGCATGCAAGGAACGGTTCTTCCTACTTCATTACATTCACTGACGATCTCTCTAGATTCGGACATGTGTTCCTGATGAAACACAAGTCTGAAGCTTTTGAGAAATTCAGAGAATATAAGCACGAAGTAGAGAACCAAACGGGCAAAAGTATTAAGATTCTTCGATCTGATCGAGGAGGAGAATACTTAAGCGGTGAGTTTTTAGATTATCTAAAAGAGAATGGGATTCTCTCTCAGCTTACTCCTCCTTATACACCACAGCACAACGGTGTATCGGAACGAAGGAATCGGACCCTATTAGATATGGTGCGATCTATGATGAGCGAAGCTGAGTTACCTATTTCCTTCTGGGGGTATGCGCTTGAGACAGCCATATACATATTGAATCTAGTTCCGTCTAAATCTGTACCTACCACACCATATGAGATATGGAGTGGGAAGAGACCATATTTTAAAAGAGTTAAGATATGGGGTTGTCCGGCCTATGTCAAAAGACAAAATCCAGACAAACTCGAGGCACGATCAGTTTTTTGCAAATTTGTGGGATATCCTAAGAATTCTCAAGGATATATTTTCTATCACGCTGAGGAACAAAAAGTGTTTATTTCTCAATATGCCACCTTTTTAGAAAAGGAATTTCTTGCAAAAGAAATTAGTGGCAGAGAGGTAGAACTGGAAGAGGTTCCAACACCACAAACTGCAACTGATGATTTGATGGAACCAGAAGATTCAATTGTACCCGACGAACCCCAGCCTCTCCGCCGATCTAGTAGGGTTTCTCGTCCACCTGAAAGATACTATGGTTTTCTCATTGATGGTGGAAGCGAGGATTGCATCATGGATGATGATGAACCAACTAGTTTCGAGCAGGCCATCACGAGTTGTGACTCTGTGAAATGGCTGGATGCAATGCGATCTGAGATGGAATCCATGTACACCAATAAAGTATGGATTTTAGAAAATGCTCCTGAAGGGGTAAAACCCATTGGGAGCAAGTGGATTTTTAAAAAGAAATTTGGTGTAGATGGAAAAGTTGAGAATTTCAAAGCTAGACTGGTAGCAAAGGGATTTCGTCAAAGACCAGGTGTGGACTATGACGAAACCTTTTCTCCAGTAGCTATGCTTAAGTCCATCGGGATCTTACTTACCATTGCTGCATATCATGACTACGAAATCTGGCAAATGGATGTTAAGACCGCCTTTCTAAACGGTGATTTAGAAGAGTGCGTGTACATGACTCAGCCAGAGGGCTTCATAGATAGTGGGAGCAGCGGAAAGGTGTGAAAACTGCTTAAATCCATTTATGGGTTGAAGCAAGCATCGCGGAGTTGGAACATCTGTTTTGATGTTGTAGTCAAAGAGTTTGACTTCATCAAAAATATAGATGAACCTTGTATCTATAAGAAGGTGGCAGAGGGTAAGGTAGTCTTCCTCGTATTGTACGTGGATGACATACTTTTGATAGGAAATGATATTCCTATGCTGCAATCAGTCAAGCTCTTCTTATCACAGAGATTCTCAATGAAAGATCTAGGTGATGCCTCCTGCATATTGGGAATCATGATCTATAGAGATAGATCTAAAAGGATACTGGGATTGTCCCAATCCAGGTACATTGACACCATACTAAAGAGGTTTAGTATGGAAGAATCCAAGCGTGGGAACCAACCCACGATCTCTGGACTCACTCTCTCCAAAGAGCAGTCTCCCAAGACTGATTTGGAGAGAGCTCGCATGCAAGGGATACCCTATGCTTCGGCAGTAGGCTCTATCATGTATGCAATGCTATGTACCAGACCCGATGTAGCATACTCACTAAGTGTAGTGAGTCGGTATCAAGAAGATCCTGGAGAGAGTCATTGGACAGCAGTGAAGAACATTCTCAAGTACTTACGAAGGACTAAGGAGATGTTCTTGGTGTATGGTAATGGAGAACTCCAGGTGGAGTCATTTACCGATTCCAGCTTCCAAAGTGATAAGGACGACTCTAAGTCGCATTCGGGTTTTGTCTTTACCCTCAATGGAGGGGCGGTATGTTGGAAGAGTTCCAAACAGGATACCGTTGCAGACTCAACGATGGAGGCTGAATACATCGCTGCCAACGATGCTGCCAAAGAGGCTGTCTGGATCAAGAAGTTCATTAGTGAACTTGGTGTGGTTCCATCCATTGAGCATCCAATACCTCTGTATTGCGATAACAATGGAGCTGTGGCTTTGGCCAAGGAACCCAGGTCCCATCAGAAGTCCAGACATATTCTGAGGCGGTATCACCTGATCAGGGAGATAGTTGATCGCCGGGAGATCGAGGTCAGGAGAGTAGATACGAAGGACAACACTGCGGATCCATTCACGAAGGCTATTCCCCAGATACAGTTTGAGAGATTATTCGGGATGCTAGGTATGAGATACTACAGCAGCTGGCCTTAGTGCAAGTGGGAGATTGTTAGTTATGTATATGCCCTAGAGGCCATTGTTGTACATATGATGTATATTTAATGGATGCTTGGTTATATATAGAGAATACTTTCTTGCTCGTCATGATAGTATGCTATTTGGTTTCACTTTATCTTAACATGTTGACTTGTATTGGTTTACTGTTTTACTCTCACATGTTGATAAAGCCCTTAGGATCTGTACTCGACTACTGGGACTATGATGAGATCATACTAGTGGGCCGCGGTAGTCAATGAGTACATCCTATAACTGTTCCTAGTCGAGGGTATATCGAGACAGGGCATCGATACACCAGAGTAGACTAGCGTATACGCATCTTGACCCATATGATGGGCGATGGATGATCCCATATCCATCGGTGTTTGACATCAGAGATGGTGTACGGGTGCTCAGTGGAGACTGGGTACACTGGACGGACTCGCCGAGAACTCCCAGATGGTGATATACCACACGTCAGATGGCAGTTCTCCGGTGACACAGGTACAGGGTAGTCTGAAGACCCGAGATCGTCATAGAGTCTTGTGTGATTCCCACTGTGCTTTGATTTCCACCTTACCACGTCCAAGAGGGCGTGCAAAATGGTGGCTTTTGGGTACAGTCCCGAATCACATGGAGGCAATGAGCGATAGGAGGGGATTCGTCTCTCCCGGTATAGGGAGTTGATGTTGTGCTGTGTTCGATTGGCTATAACTGGAAGTCCCTGGCCAGGGCTGATATAGAGATTTACTGGTAAGTGTTACTAGTAGTTTCTCGACCCGTTATGAGCCATACATCGACACGACTTATCGGTTACTGGGGTCTGACGTATACCACCCCTAGACTTGATATGCGACATATCAGACGAACAGACCGGACTGTACGAGAGTGTTACTGGTTGGATTCACAGGAGAACGCACAGGCTAGCTTGTTGATCTTCTGATCGCTCAATACCTGGGTGGCTGTTACGTTTAGCTGACCGCTTGCAGCTTGTGGGTGTTTGATATGATCATCACCTGCTACCGGCGTATTGACGATTCTTTAGAGTCCTACACAGAGGTTTCTTGGCTCAGGCGAAACAGAGTAGTGGCACATATGTGATATGTGCAGGACCGAGAATAATGCGATATGGGATACCGTATTATATTCTCGCGATATTTAGATATGAACCGGGTCATTAGATCAAGTGTTGATTCGATGAATCGGTACATGATATATTAGTCGGTAATATTCGATATAGCCGGATCATCGATTCAAGTGTTGATTCGATGATTTAATGTATAATAATATATATGATATATTATTATATTAACTAATATTGGCTTACTTTATTATTTCATTTTCTCGCGGGATGATACATTGATATATATGCGATATATGTTAATTGTATTATTTTCTTTTGTTGCAAATATATAATATATATGTGATATATATTATTGTGACATGATATGATTAATTGTTAAACATGTTTAAGGATGATTAATTGAGGTTAGGGTTTGATTAGGGTTAGTAGCTTCAAGTTCCTTCTAGAAGCTATTTCTTTTGTCAAGGTTAGGATATTTTGTGATGACACATTCTAAACTTAACCAAACCCTAACCCTACTTGTTTCTCTACTTGTTCTCATCCAATCATCCTTGACCATGGTTAATAATTCAATCATATGTTTATTTTCTATTCATGACAAAAGGATTAATTCATATTATGATTTCCATTATCTTCTTCTTCTTCTTCAAAAAGAAGCTCTCTTGAAAATCCTTATGTGATGAAAGATTATGAGAAAATGATATAAAAAGAAAGCTAAATTACTACTCTCTCATCCTCATCTCATCTAGCCCATGGGATTAGTGTGTTGACTTCTTTAAGAGTGAGATAGCTTGAGTTCTTTGAAACCTCGAGGTAGATCATCGGAGATTTGGAATACGACGAGCTAGAATGGATCGTTCGAGTCGTGGAGCCTCTCATGAGTCCGGGAGATCGTGGATCGCGGCAAAGGGACTTCTACTCGGAGCTTGTGAAGTGAAGGAGCGGACTACAAAGGTTGTAATCCCTCACACTTAGATAAAAGTTATCTTAATGCATGTTAAACCCTAATAATCTAGCAAAGATCCCGGCTTTGGGTTGTTCGGCACGTCTAAAATTTAATCCGGGCATATTTGATGCCTTTTGAACCTTCACAAGAGTGCCAAGGAACCCTACACATGTGGCTCGGGACTGTACCCAAAAACTACCTGTTTGCACGACTCCTTTGAGCCATGGTAGGGTAGAAATCAAAGCACAGTGGGAACTCACACGAGACAAATGACGACCTCAGTTCGATGAACTAACCTGTACACATGTCACCAGGGAGCTGCTATCTGACGATATGTATAATACCAACTAGCAGGTTCCCGGCGAGTCCTGTCCGGTGTACTTATAACCTAATGAGCACCTGTATACATCTTAGGTGATCCAACTGACACCAGTGGCTTGTGAGACCGGCCACCGCCCCTCGTCGGGGTCTCGACTGTATACACTAGTCTACTCCGGAGTATCGATGCCCTGTCTCGAAACTCCCACGACAAGGGACCACAATTAAGGATATGCATATAAACCACCCAACTCTCACGTATATGATCGCCATCATACTGTTGGTAGTAAAGCAAGATCCTAAGGGCTCTATCAAAGTGTAACATGTAATCAGTCACCTTAACATGTACACGACTGATAAAGGCAAACCTGATAGCATACTATCATCTCGAGTAAGACTGTCCTACCGGTATAGGTCCTCCGCAATCATTGCAATCACGTACCTGCGATCCAATAATTGACTCTGAGGGCACTATCTCCAACATCCGCACGGTGCGGTCGATCTTGAAAATCCGGAGAACGGTACGCTATTCAAAGTAAATGGGCATCGATTGAAACCGTTCCTCACAGCGGACCCATCGGAGGAGCTCCTGTTTTTGCAGGAGCCGATCTACACTGATTAATTTTCCTCCACTTTCACCCCCGAATTTCCATTTTTTCTGAAACATTATTTAAAATACGTTTGGGGGTGTGTATATCATTTGTACATACATAATTCCAAAATAACATCAAAAATAAAAATTTTGAGAAATATTTGAAGAAAAAAAATATATATATATATTTTTTGGACCTAATTGAAAATTTTCAGACTTAATAACTGACATTTTTTTAATTACAAATAAAACCCTCATTGTGGAGGGAGTTTTCTATAAATAACCATTCTCTCATCCCCTATTAAAGAAACCCGAGCCCCTGTCTTCTATACCCTAAAATTTCTTCATCTAAACCAAACCCTAGCTCCGCCACCTACCCTCTGCCGAAAAATCTCGCCGCGCCACCACTTTGCCGCCGCAATCCAGCCGCCTACCGCCGCGCTTCCGCTGCCTTCTGCAAGCTTCAACCCCTGAAATTTTCAGGGGAGGTAAATCTGTCAAATTCCTCTCTGTTTTTAGCATTTTAATTTCTGTAAAAGCAATATGACACACAAAATGCAATTTGAGAGGGATTTTTCCCCAGTTTTCACGCACGAATTGTACGGTAGCTACTTTGCACACGAAATAGAGCAAAGGGGCTGGAATTTCCTGACCTACAATCATCCCTCTGTGTTTGCTCTACCTGAACTAGTTACCATGTTTTATGAATCTATGGAGGATAGAAGTCTCGACGACTTAGGCTACATTAAATTAAATTGGGGAGATCGCGTAATTCACATTGATAGGGATATGATCCACGAGGTCACATTTATACCTCGTTTGCCCGCGCATGACCACCCCCTACAGTTTGAGGATTATATGCCATTGATGGGAAATGACTGCGCGAGGGAGCCGCGAAAGGGTATCCAAGTACGGACCCTTTTCGCAAACGTTTTTACTGTGTGCCGGTGAGCACAAAACAACATCTTTGGAAGCTCTCACAACACTACCTTTTTCACCCCCTCCTTACATGTCGTGCACACACTAATGACAAAGAATCCACGGTTCGACATGTTCACTGTTTTGCTTCATTCTATAGGTGCGGGGAAAAGGGGTACCATCTACCCATGTCCTATGCTAGTCACCCAACTCTGCCGTTATTTCCTCCCCGCAGAGGAATTTGACTTTTACATGAGGGGAGGAGTTCCGGTTCGACCACTTCTAGAGGGCGTTACTTCGTCCTATTCTAGACAGACTGAGATTTGGTCGCGAACAGAACCGGCCGAGAATGTTCCAGCGCATACCCCCAGCTCTAGCTCGACATCGAGTGAAGGTGAGCTGACCCCTCAAGAGCATGCACGCTTAATGAGGAGAGCTGTGAGGGGAATTGATTCTTTGCGGGACGAGTTTAGGGCAACAGCACGAGAGCATTACTGTCGGCTGACGGAGATTGATAGGGGTATTCAAACCCTATTGGCTAGAGGGGAGCAATCACGTTCACACTCAAGGGCGCGACGTGGGGCCGGGCAGTGAGGGCACTGCTTTGCTCAAGTTTGGGGGAGATGGTAGTGTATCTTTTGCATTGCATATTTTCATTTTGTATATATTTTTCTTTTCTTTTTGCATATTTAATTTCTGCATTGCATCTTTATATAAAAATCATAAAAATTTGAAAATGAAAAACCCATAAAAGTGGAAAAATTTCAAAAATATAAAAATTCATGTATTCAATTTTGGTTAATTGACTTGAGTTTGATAATTAGGTCAACTGGCTAGGAAAAACTAGATCTTAGACTTAGTAAATTAAAAACCCAAAAAATAACCTTCCTTAAAGTCTAACGGTAGTAAGTATATGTCTTTGTAATTTATTTAGAAATAGGCTAATTTTGAGTTCACTTCTTGGGCTAAGTTGAAACAAGGGAAAAAGTATTGATATTTTATTAGAGTACAAGTTTGAAAAATAATTCCTAGCTCAAGTCTAGTTTCTGAAAATGTATACCCTACAAATTGCACAATCACGCACCTTGAAACTTGGAATAGTAGAGAAGTCCTTGAAATGCTCTTGTTTAAAGTCCTTAGTACAATGAAAATAAAAGAAAAAAAAGTGAATAAAGAAAAAAATGAACATTGGTTTTTGTGATTACTTAAGGCTAAAGAATAGAAAAATATTTAGCGAGAGTGCTTCATCACCTAGTGCCTTAGACCAACTGGTTTGAGAGTTACTGCTAAAGCCTTGGGTGTTATAAGACTAGGAAGTACGCTTTAAAGTGCTAACACATCTTGTAATCGGTTGTTGGTACCTCAAGAAGTATTAACGTTCGCATGAAGGATGTGTAAGCGAAATTCAACAATTAATAAGTGCTTTGGACAATGGACAAGAGTATGATTGCTTGATTTGAATTTTCAAGTGTAAGGGTGATATTTACACACACGTGGGGATATGTGATTAGAGTTTAGATAAGAGAAAGGAATGAAGAATAGAACTTGTATCTTTAGTAAAGTTGATAGAAATTCCTAAGTGGAGATGGAACCCTAGAAGGAAAACTTAAGAAATGCCGAAAGCTAAGTAAGTCTACAGAACATATATAATCTTAAGTTAGATGATAAGGAAGTGTGAAGAATATGGATGGATAATTTACGGGTTGACGATAATAGACTTCCTTGTTAGAAAACCTAATTGGAAAACAAATGTCGAAAGAGCCAAATTGATAGGATTTTGTGGGTAGTATCCGCTGAAAACCCTCAGGAGACAACACTCCTCCTACTAGGGACACCTAGAGGTTTAATGGCTTGTTGCACGTGCTCAGTGCAATCGCGTTTCCCTGCGAAAGTGCGGCTAGGTTAGATTTTTATCGAGAATAAAAAAATAAGTTTGCTCGAGGACGAGAAAAAGATAAGTTTGGGGGTATTTGTTCACACCATAATATTGCATTTTATATTCCCCATTCTTATGCATTTTACAATAAAAACAGGTGCTTTTGACACATGTCTGCTACATAGTACAGGTTACAGGTTCTTGGAGCAAAAGCAGTGAAAAAGACAAAAGACGATACAAAAAGGGACCTTTTACCCAAAAAAAATGATCCTAGTCAAGCCTAGATGAAGAACAGTTCACAATCAACAAGACAGTGCAAGGTCCAAAGCAAACGGTTAAAAGTCCGCTAAAAATTGTTCACTGAAGATCTGGAACCAACGTAGAAGCCCAATTGATAAAAGTTCCAAAGAATATAGAAGCCTAGGAAGCCACAAACAAGCACACAAAATTTAAGCATGCAAGCTCACCAAAGGGCCGCGGAACCGCAGCCCAAGGCCTACCTATGCCGCGGTTCCGCGGCCGTATGATGCCCGTACTTAGAGAAATTTTACCAAAATGTGTTGGCGGCTCTGAAAAGATTTCCTAGGGGTATATTTGTAATTGTGGACATGCGGATCAATTGTAAACCTAGGGTTTCTATCTCCTATAAAAGAACCCAACCCCTGTATTTTCTCATGCCTCTATTCATCAATAAAATTCTGTTTTCTTTGAAGTTTGGAGCGCATCAATCGTAAGTAAGATATTTTTCTTGCCCTAGTTCTAGTTTTTTTATATCTGCCCTCGGTAAATTCTTTACTTTCCCTAATTTAATTTAGTTTAGAATTTTATTAACTTGCAATAGACGTTTCTTCTCTTTAATAAAAACAAAACAAAAATTATGTCTTTCTTAATTCTCTCAATGAGCGAGTAGTTTCCTCGCTTGTTGGGGTAAGGAATAGGGAAGGGTTTGAGAGATGAAGATCTCTCATCTCTTTTCTTTGCCAATCTATTATGAACATTAGGACTCCATGCATACTCTCATCGTCCGCTCCCTACGGCACTCTACCCTTGAGGTAACGGTGATCCGTAGTATAAAAGACCGGAGTTGTGAGTTTTCCATGGAGGTTAGGGTAAAGGTTAAGAACGGAAGGACAAGGATCTAGAGGAAGAACATCTTCTCAATCATCCTAATCCCCTTTATTAAAATTTACCATAACCCCTAAAATCAAATCTAAATTAAGGCATTGAAAAGAGGTGTAGATTTTTGTTTACCAAACTTTACCTAAACCTAATCCTAGCAAGTTTCTAATCCTAGTATAACACAACTTCGTTTTAGATTTAATTAAAAAGACCAAACACCATTTGGAATTAGCTCGTAAGAACTTTAAGGAAAATTACAAAATCCCTGTGGACCGACCCGTATTCACCGGCTAGCTTCATGCGACGCCGTTCTTGATTATGGTAAATATTTTTGATCGACAAAATCTCTCTAAATCATTATGCACTAGAAATAGCTGCATATCTTTTGAACAAGCCTCCTACCAAGACTGTGCCTACCACCCCATATCAGATGTGGAGTGGGAAGAAACCTTGTCTTAAGTATCTTAAGACATGGGGATGTCCAGCTTTTGTAAAAATGCAGTATGCGGAAAAGCTCGAGGCACGCTCAGTACTGTGTAAGTTTGTGGGATACCCCAAGAACTCCAGGGGGTATCTTTTCTATTCCGCAGAGGAACAAAAGGTTTTTGTTTCTCAGCATGCCCACATCTTGGAAACTGAATTTTTTGAAAGTCAGATAAGTGGGAGCGCAATAGAACTGGAAGAGATTCCAGAACCATAAGCTATTACTGAAAGCTTGGTAGAACCAAAAGTTTCAAGAGAACCGGACATCCCCGCGCCACTCCGCAGGAGTAGTAGGCAGTCTCATCTGCCCGAAAGATACTACGGTTTTCTTATAGACGGGGATCGAGAGGATTGCGTCATTGAAAATAATGAGCCTACTAGCTTCCAGCAAGCCATTCAGAGCGGTGACTCAGTAAAATGGCTGGATGCAATGCGGACCGAGATGGAGTCCATGTACACTAACAAAGTTTGGACTTTGGACTTTGCTCCAGAAGGGGTAAAACCCGTAGGCTGCAAATGGATCTTCAGAAAGAAGATTGGTGTAGATGGGCAGGTTGAAACCTATAAAGCTCGACTTGTTGCAAAGGGTTTTCGTCAAAGACCTGGTTTGGACTATGAAGAGACTTTTTCTCCAGTGGCTATGCTCAAATCCATTCGGATCCTTCTTTCCATTGCTGCATTCCACGATTATGAGATCTGGCAGATGGACGTAAAGACGGCTTTCCTAAATGGAAATTTGGAAGAGTGCGTCTATATGGATCAGCCGGAGGGATTCATTCAGAGTGGGAGCAGCGGTATAGTGTGCAAGTTGCTTAAGTCCATATATGGACTGAAGCAGGCATCGCGGAGCTGGAACATCTGTTTTGATGATACTGTCAAAGAATTCGGCTTTATCAAAAATCCGGATGAACCATGCATTTACAGTAAGATTGTAGAGAGAACTGTGGTATTCCTCGTCTTGTACGTGGATGACATTCTCCTAATAGGAAATGATATTCCTATGCTACAGTCAGTCAAAGGATTCTTGTCATAGAGGTTCTCCATGAAGGACCTAGGCAATGCCAACTACATTCTGGGGATCCAGATCTATCGTGATAGATCTAAGAGGATGTTGCGACTTTTGCAATCCAGGTACATCGACACCATACTGAAACGATTCGGTATGGAAGATTCAAAGCTAGGTAATCTACCTGCTTGTCACAGAATCATCCTCTCCAAAGAGATGTCTCACAAGACTGATTTAGAAAGGGCTCGCATGTCATTTTATACCCTACGCATCTGCGGTAGGCTATATAATGTATGTGATGTTGTGTACCAGACCAGATGTAGCATACGCATTAAGCGTTGTAAGCCGGTATCAGTCGGACCCAGGGGAGAAACATTGGATAGCAGTAAAGAACATTCTCAAGTACTTGAGAAGGACTAAGGAGATGTTCTTGGTGTATGGCGGAAAAGACCTCCAGATCGAGGCCTTTGCTAACTCCCGCTTCCAGAGTGACAAGGATGACTCCAAGTCCATGTCGGGTTATGTCTTTACCCTCAATGGGGGCGGTTTGCTGGAAGTGCTCCAAGCAGGAAACCGTTGCAGACTCAACTATGGAAGCGGAGTACATAGCTGCTTGCGATGCCGCAAAGGAAGCTGTCTGGATGAAGAAGTTCCTCACGGAGCTTCAGGTGGTTCCTACCATTGTTGATCCAATACTGCTATATTGTGACAACAACAGCGCTATAGCTTTAGCGAAGGAACCCATGTCCCATCAGAAGTCCAGGCACATTTTGAGGCGGTACCACCTGATCAAGGAGATCGTAGATCGCCGGGAGATCGAGGTGAAGAGAGTAAATTCAGAGAATAACACTGCAGATCCATTCACGAATGCCATACCCCAGACTCAGTTCGAACGGCTGATCAAGATGATAGGTCTTCGATACGCCAGTACATAGCCTTAGTGCAAGTGGGAGATTGTTAGTGTATATGCCCTAGAGACCATTACTGTATCATACTAGTTTGTATATTACTTAATGGAAGCTTAGGATATTCACAGTTGTATAGACAATCTTGCTCAAAATAGTAGTATGCTACTTGGTTTGTTTCTACTTTAATGTGTGCATGTGTTTCTTTTAGCATATCGCCTTTACACATTAGTGGAGCCCTTAGGATCTTTGCTTGATTACCAGCGTTGTGATGGTAGTCACACTAGTGGGGGCTGGGTAATCTACAAGCACATCCTTATACAGGTCCCTTATCGTAAGATTATCGAGACGGGGTATCGATACTCCGTAGTAGACTAGCGTATGCGCTTCTCATCCCAGTAGGGGAGATGGTCTGTCCCACGGCCATTAGTACGTCGTACTTGGGATAGTATGCGGGTGCTCGTTAGGTTACGAGTACACTTGACAGGACTCGTCGGGAACTGTTGGTTGGTATTATACCTATCGTCAGTTATCAGTTTCCAGGTGACATGAGTACAGCTTAGTCCGTTGACTTGACATTGTCACTTCGCCTCGAGTGTGTTCCCACTGTTCTTAGATTGCTACCCTACCACAGCTCAAAGGAGTCATGCAAACAGGCAGCAGTTGGGTTCATTCCCGAAGCACTTGGAGGCAGTGACGGTTAGAAAGGATTCGTCTCTCCCGGTATTGGGGGTTGATACCGCGCTGTGTCTAGGTGAGCCATTACACAAAGTCACTAGCCAGGGCTAGCGAGATATACTGGTAGCGTTTCCAGTGTTATCTCAGGGTGTTCTGGGCTACACTCCGACACGACTTGTACCGCTATTAGAGGACTAACATTTACCGCCCCCTAGGCCCGCCATGCGATACTCTTAGACGAACAGACCGGACTGTACGGAGATTGTCACATTCAGGCTCAGTAGGAGTTCAGATGGGTTCACCTCATCAGTCTTCTTATCGGCATCTACCTGGGGACCGTTACGTGCAGCTAGTACCGCTTGCGGCCTGTAAGTAAACCCACTGCCAGCGTAGTGTCGAGTCTTTAGAGTACCACACAGAGGGTTATTCGCCTTTGGGCAAAACAGAGTAGAGGTCGCATGGTTTTGCGACGGGGTTCGTTCACATCCGCACACTTGTGCACGTTTGGTGTCCGGACAGTTATTACTAGCGGGCTTTGGATTAAGCCAGATCATAGTATATGTTTTGGGATTGGTTTTATCTCATTGTATTTGTGTTCCTCGGAACATGGATGCGGGTGTGTATGCACAGTTGACCGAGGCAGAGGCAGAGGATTCTCATTAGGGTTGATGACCGTTGTCTTTTTCCAAACCCTAATGAATATGTGAAATATGATTATTGATATTAATTAAAGATAATTGTGTTATGGTTAGGGTTGTTGACCATTTGACTTTGGTTGCCTTGTTGACCAATGCTGACATAATGACCATCATCATTTCACATGAAAGATGCTCTTTGATTCTTGCAAAATTCATTAATGTGAAATGATAATGGTCATTTCAAGTTAACCATCACTATTATCTTTTATTAATTATTTAATTATCATAATTCACATATATGTGAGAATGGTTGATAATTATCCTCATTCTCTCTTGTTCATTCTCTCTCATCCAAAGCTCATCCTCTTCATCTCTCTCAAAGCTCTCCCCTCTCATGTGTTGAGAACCATTTTCTTTTGAGATAAAACACCAAAACTCCTCTCTACTCATTCTAGGGTTCTAGGTTTAGCAAGCCAAGCACTTTAGTTACCTCTAGGTTGAGGTAGGAGCCAAAGGTAGAGGCCCTCGGGTGGATCTTTCTTCGGCAAGAGAAGGCGACGAGGAGGACCCGTTCAACCCACTCCAAGGAGCAAGAAGAGAAGGAGTTCAAGACTTAGGTATAACCTTTTAACCTAGTAGATAAATCTTTTAGCATGGTTGTTAGCTTTTGTTTAGCAAAGATCCTCCTTTTAGTCCATGTTGCCTTGAGTTTAGAAAAATCGTTTTTTACCGTTTCCGCCTCCCCGTAAGCACCGGGGTGGGCAACGTGGACTTACACTTCCATCCTTACCTTTCTTCATTGACGTTTCCTTACCCTCACATTCTACGTTTTGACTATACTAAAACTCGTTTAGTGTATGCCCGGTTGGACTCGGGACACTAGAGCCTACCTAGTCTGTGTTTCGTTAGTCGCTACCGACTACGCGATCGACCCCGAAGTCGAAACTCCCTCCACACCTTTTTCATCCTTACCTTTTCCGGCCAACTCCGACGTTGACCGGAATTTTGTTCGTACATCTTCACCTTCATCTTCTTCTGAGGTGTCAGGATTCAATCTTAACAACCCTTTATCTACCTCGGGACTGATTCCATCTCAACTGGTTGCGAATAACCCGCAACAGCCTCCTGTTGAAGCGCCACTGCGAATCGCGCTCCTGGATCGTTTCTATCCTACCCGCTCCCCACTTCCTACCTGTCTTTCCCTACCGCCGGCAAATGGGGATAATTTCGAAATTAAGCCCCACATCATCAACATGTTGCCTAAATTTCACGGACTGGAATCCGAAGATGCCTATATCTTCATCAATAAATTCTAGAACGTATATGCAATGATGAAGACAACCCAACTGTCCGATGTTGCTATACGGCTACGAGTCATTCCTTTCACATTGTGTGACCTAGCTGAATAGTGGTTGTATAGTAGTACTGCATCGCATTCCATAAACAGTTAGGAAGAATTTTTTAAAGCGTTTCTTAAAAAGTTTTTCCCAAATCACAAGACCATGAGAATACGAAATGAAATTAACCAATTTTCCCAGCTTCTTGCCGAACCTTTTTGGAAGTGCTTTGACCGATACAAAGACCTTCTTGTTCAGTGCCCTCATCACAGTATTGAGAGATGGCAACTTTGCCAAATCTTATACGAAAGACTGAACCCAACAACTAAGCAGTTGTTGGAAACCATTTGTCAAGGCCACTTCCTATCCAAATCTGACGAGGAAGCTTGGCAATTTATCGACGATCTTGCTGAACAAACGCTTCAGTGGGAAAGCACTAGACCGAACACTTCGTCCACTTCATCTACTTCTTCCGGTCCATCTAGGGCAGGCGTTCATCAACTTGATATGTCAATTGCAATGAAAGCAGAAATGGCAGCGATTACACGAAGACTGGAAGCAATTGAGAGCAAATTCTCATCGCCTTCTCCTGCCTCTGCTCTTCCCCCTCGCACTATATGCGCTTGTTGTTCGGATCCATCACATTTAACAGAAGAGTGTCCTTACAATCCACTTGCTCAAGGATAAGATCAAGTCAATGCTGCATTTCAGTAAAGACAAAGAAACGATCCATACTCTTCAACTTACAATCCTGGTTGGAGGAGCCACCCCAATTTCGCCTGGAATCAAAATCAGCAACAATTCCAAGGCAACAACAACTTCCAGAGTCCTCCTCAACAACAACAAGCTCCTCAACAAACTCAATATCAGCAACCTTTCCAATCCTAACCTTACCAAAATCAAACGAACAATTTTGCACCCAACAATTCTTTTCCTCAAAACAATTTTGTTCCGCCAAATAACGATAAGGCTTCCTCGCTAGAACGAAGTCTAGAGGCCTTTCTAAAACAATCAACTCAATCCTCCCCCAACATCCAGTCTTTGGTGCAACACACTACTTCACACGGGCAAAGCATCAAAACCATCGAACCACAGATTGCACAACTGAATGCAGCTTTAAGCGAGCGAGAAAAGGAGAAACTTCCATCACAACCACTGCCAAATCCTGGTCACCCACAAAATGCACATGTTGCTCTTGAACAACAAAACTATAAAGTGAGTGCCGTGACTACGTTGAGATCTGGAAGGGTGCTACAAAACAACGTTGGCACAGACGATGACAGTCCGTCCACTTCTTCTTCTTCTTCTTCGTCTTCTGAGCATGTTCTCCATTCATCACAAGGCTCTATTTCTTCTGCTTCTCCGAACGGACCCACATCTCACGCCATGAAAATACCTGCACTGGGATCCGTTCCAACTCCAAAATCTCCTCAACAAGCATTGAACTCAACAAATTTTCAAAATGTTCCATTTCTAAACCGGTTGAGATCCAATAAACAAAATCCATAAATGGAGAAGATTGTGGAGTTGTTTAAACAACTTAACATTAACGTTCCCCTCTTAGATGCAATCCAACAAGTCCCTTCTTACGTAAAATCCTTGAAGGACTTATGCACTAAGAAGAGGAAATCTCAGGTACCTAAGAATGTTTTCTTAGCTAGTGCCGTGAGTGATGCTCTTACCCAACCTTTACCTCAAAAACGAAAGGACCCTGGCTGTCCTACAATTTCAATAACTATTGGGGATAAGAACATCAACGGCGCATTTTTAGATCTTGGTGCCAGTGTTAACCTACTTCCTTATTCGGTATATGAGCAATTAGGTGTAGAAGAGCTGAAACCTACACATTGTACTCTCCAAATGGCCGACCGATCTATTACCCATCCTAGGGGTAAGCTAGAGGATGTATTGATCAAAGTAGGGGACTTCATATTCCCCGTTGATTTCATTGTTTTAGATACACAGCCTGTGGCTAACCCCCGGAATAAAATTCCGGTGATACTCGGTCAACCATTCCTTGCAACCTCTAATGCTGTGATCAATTGTCGAAATTGTTCGATGAACCTATCTTTTGGAAACATGACAATTGATCTCAACATTTTTAAGTTGGGGAATTAGCCCTCTGAACCTAATGCTAATATACTAGACGTTTGCTCGATCCAAGAGATCACCCCGGAGGACTGTGAATTAGAAAAAAATTTGTTTGATCACAACAATCTTAACGCCACTAGTGCGTTCCTCCTTGAACCCGATACTGTTTTTACTCCCGATAATGACTACGAGTGTTTCACTTTCTCGAACGAACCTGACCAGTCACCACCCTAGTTTGAATCCTTTGAGTTCTCGGATGAGTTAGCTGAACAATTCGACTCGGTTGCTTACACTCATTTTGAACCTCTGCTGGAATCATTTAAGTTTGAGACATTTTCGCCGATTTTACCTTCAATCATTTCACCTCCGACGCTCGAACTCAAGCTGTTGCCGTCTCACCTTAAATACGCTTACTTAGGTGAGAATGAAACCCTCCCTGTTATCATCTCGGCTTCTCTAGCCTCAGAGCAAGAGAAAGCCCTTCTGACGGTCTTGCAGAGCAATCGGCAAGCCTTTGGCTGGACTATGGCGGACATCAAGGGGATTAGTCCTCTGATAGTTGAACATCATATTCATATGATGGATGATGCCAAACCAGCAAGGGATTCACAGAGAAGACTCAACCCAATCATGAAGGAGGTGGTTAAAAAGGAGATCGTAAAGTGTCTTGATAGTGGTATCATTTACCCTATCTCTGATAGTCAGTGGGTTAGCCCCATTCACGTTGTCCCCAAGAAATCAGGCATAACGGTCATAACAATTGAGGCGAACGAGTTAATTCCTACTCCCACCTAAACTAGGTTGCGAGTATGCATCGATTATAGGAAACTCAACGCCGTGACACGGAAAGACCACTTTCCATTACCTTTCATTGACCAAATGCTTGAACGATTGGCTGGGCCTGAATACTACTACTTTTTGGATGGCTACTCCGGCTATAATCAAATTCCTATCGTCGAAAAAGATCAAGACAAGACCACATTAACTTGTCCTTTCGGCACGTTTGCATATCGTCGCATGCTCTTTGGGTTATGCAATGCGCCCGCTACTTTCCAGCGGTGTATGTGTAAGTGCACGGCGGCGCCCGGCCGTCAATCCAACGCCGGAATGCGGAAACGAAAAACTTTTCAAACTAGAAAACCGACACCACCACGCACAAAAATTCCGGATCGGGCCATTAACCTAACTCTAGCAAACAAGAAAAGGAGTAGAGAAGCTATACCAAGCGATCTGTGTCCTTCGGTCTTCGCCTCCACTCCGATCTCCTCACGGAATCTCCGGTCGTCGCATCCTCGTCGAAACGGGCACCACATCGCCGGGTTCTTTTACGGGCTCCCACCTCTGGACAGAGGCAACTCGGGCGCGAAGTTGGCTAGCCGACACGTCTAAGGAATGCTGTAGACTAGTGTAAAAACCATTGTCTCATTTGGGGTTGTGAAGTTTCCATGATAATGGAGGAGAGAAGAAAAAGCTTTGGAGGAAAATGGTGCTCTCATTTTTAGCAAGGAATGAGATGAGGAATTGCCACACATAAAAATGAACCTCTCTCTCTTCTCACCCCTCATGTAGCCGGCCCCTATATGGAAAAAATGAGGAGAGCAAAAAACTAAAGCATGAAGGGAGGTGAGTGTAGTAGAAGCCAAAGGGTGACCACATCCAAAAGCAAGTCTCACTTCAAAGATCCAAATCAACTCTCATCATAATCTCATCACATTAAATGCAAAACCATGATTAAAGAAAAAGCAAAGATGCTTTGAATTATCATGATAAGCCAAATGCCACATACAACCCTCCACTTAGCTAATTAGCAAACTTGCAAATTAGCCCCTCCATCAGAAAAATCCGGCCGTGAAGGAATAAAAGAAAACTGGTCGGAATGGAATGCAAACTGGCAACTTCAGAAAACTGATCCCGTAATAAATTACAGGAAAACCCCGCGACTGTATATACATACCCGCATTTGTATTCCCACTGAATACAAATGCAAAGAGACAAAATCTACACTGTACAATACTAGGATCCGGCTTAAACCAAATCCCGCTAGTAAAATCCGTCCGATCACGATCCGTGCAATACCGCACGTATCTGATCGAACCCTGCCATATCTCTATACGGCCTCTACAGCGTTTCGCCCGAAACTTGAGAAACCGGTCTGTGGGGGACTCTAAAGACTCGTCAATACTTTGGCTGTGGATTTAACCACTAGCACGTCAGAGGTATTAGCCATACGTGACGGGATACCAGGTATTGACCAAAAGGGACGTCGATGAGCGAACTCATCCTGACACCCTACTGAGCCTGTCGGTGACAATATCCGTACAGTCCGGTCCGTTCGTCTATGAGCATCGCATGGCGGGCCTAGGGGGTTGGTAAAAGTCAGACCCCCAAAAGCGGTACAGGTCATGTCGGAGTGTAGCCCAGAACACCCTGAGATACTACTGGAATACCTACCAGTAAATCTCCTGCCTTGGCCAAGGACTTTGTGTAATGGCTATCCTAGACACAGCGCGACCTCACCCCCAATACCGGGAGAGACGAACCCCTACAGATACGCTCACTGCCTCCACGTGGCTCGGGACTGTACCCAACTAAAACCTGTTTGCACGTCTCTTTTGAGCGTGGTAGGGTAGTAATCAAAGCATAGTGGGAACTCACAGGAGACAAATGACGATCTCAGGTCGATGAACTAATCTGTACACATGTCACCAGGGAACTGCTATCTGACGTCAGGTATAAGACCAACTAGCATATTCCCGGCGAGTCATGTCCGGTGTACTCATAACCCAATGAGCACCTGTATACATCTTAGGTGAACCAACTGACACCAGTGGCTTGTGAGACCGGCCACCGTCCCTCGTCGGGGTCTCGACTGTATACACTAGTCTACTCTGGAGTATCGATGCCCTGTCTCGAAACTCCCACGACTAGGGACCTTTTAAGGATGTGCTTATAGACCCCAGCTCCCACGTATATGATCGCTCTCATACTGCTGGCAGTCAAGCAAGAATCCTAGGGGCTCTATCAACGTGCAATAGTGACCTATAAGGTCACCTAATGTAGTACACGATGATAAAGATAAAGCAGATAGCATACTATCATCTTGAGTAAGACTGTCCTACCGGTATAGGTCCTCCCTCAATCATTGCAATCACGTGCCTGTGATCCAATAATTGACCCTGAGGGCACTATATCCAACAGTATGATGGGAATTTTTCAGACATGGTGGAAAAATTCTTGGAGATCTTCATGGATGATTTCTCCATTTTCGGCGACTCCTTTGATGAGTGTTTGCTACATCTAGACGCAGTCCTTACCCGGTGTAAGGATAAGAACCTTACTTTATATTGGGAGAAGTGCAACTTCATGGTGCGTGAAGGTATTGTCTTAGGACATATCATCTCGCAAAATGGAATTGAGGAATATAAAACGAAGATTGAAGTCATCTCCAATCTCCCACCTCCTAAATGCGTCCGAGATATTCGAGCCTTCCTTGGCCATGCCGGTTTCTATAGACGGTTCATCAAGGACTTCTGCAAGATTGCCAGGCCCTTGACTCTTTTGTTGGCCAAGGACACCACATTCGATTTTGACTCGAGCTGTATGAATGCGTTCGAGTCATTAAAATACTCACTTATTTCTTCTCCCGTTCTTTCTTCTGCTGACTGGACGCATCCATTTGAGATTATGTGAGATGCATCCGATTTTGTTATTGGTGCTGTCCTTGGACAAAATCTATAAGATGCCGTATGTAATCTATCATGCTAGCCGAACCTTGAACGATGCCCAATTGAATTACACAACAACCGAGAAGGAATTCTTGGCGGTTGTGTTTGCCTTAGAAAAGTTCAGTCCCTACTTGATCGGCTCTCCAGTCATCGTATACACTGACCATTCAGCTCTTCGCCATCTTTTTGCGAAGAAGGACGCAAAATCTCGGCCGATCCGTTGGATCCTCTTACTCCAAGAGTTTGACCTTGTCATCAAAGACAAAAGAGGATGCGAAAACGTAGTCGCCGACCATCTTTCACGCCTCCCTTCTTCGCCGACGCTTCAATTTTCGATAAACGACGTTTTTCCGGATGAGCAGCTTTTGACAGTATCATGCAAACCTTGGTTCGCATATATTGTGAACTATTTAGCCACCCGACTACTGCCGAATGAATGGTCAAATCAGGACAGACTCCGATTCCTATCCTAGGTAAAACACTTTTACTGGGACGAACCTTATCTGTTCAAGTACTGTCCCGACTAGATTATTCGTCGGTGTGTCCCCGACAATGAATTCAAGAGCGTGCTGTCATTTTGCCACGATCAAGCATGTGGCAGGCATTTTGGCTCTAGAAAGACAGCCGAAAAGATCTTGCGGTGTGGTTTCTACTGGCCACATCTCTTTAAAGACGCACATGATTACTGCAAGACATACTTCCGGTGCTAGCACTTGGGCCGGATATCCCGGAGAAACGAAATGCCGCTCCAACCAATCTTGGTTGTGGAAATTTTTGATGTTTGGGGGATTGATTTTGTAGGGCCGTTTCCCAATTCTTTTGGGAACTTGTATATTCTTCTTGTTGTTGATTATATTTCTAAGTGGGTCAAGGTTGTGCCCAACCGGACTAATGACAACAAGGTTGTCGTTAGATTCTTAAAGGAAAACATTTTCTCCCGGTTTGGGCACTCCCGAGCAATCATTAGCGACAATGGAACTCATTTCAATAATAGGACTTTCGAGTCCTTGATGAGGAAATATTCCATTAATCATAAGCTTTCAACGCCCTATCATCCCCAAACATGTGGGCAAGCCAATATTTTAAATCGGTAAATCAAGCAGATATTGGAGAAGATGGTTTCCAAGAACCGCAAGGATTGATCTTTAAAACTTACTGATGCCCTTTGGGCATTTCGAACTGCCTATAAGACCGACCTTGGCATGTATCCTTATCGTCTTGTTTACGGAAATGCTTTCCACTTTCCAGTAGAAATAGAGCATCGCGCATTTTGGGCGATAAAAGAGCTGAAGCTATCTCTCGAAGATACGGGCAGCCATCGGAAGCTGCAGTTAAACGAATTGAACGAGCTTCGGGATGAAGCTTACGAAAACGCGGTTGTCGTCAAAAACCGAACGAAGGTGTTTCACGATAAACACCTTATGCGTAAAAAATTCACACCTGGTCAACAGGTATTGCTTTACGATACCCGGCTACATTTTCATCCCGGCAAGCTCAGATCTCGATGGAAAGGGACATTTTTTGTACGTATTGTATATCCGCACGGTGCGGTCGACTTAGAAAATTCGGAGGACGGTTCACTATTTAAAGTGAACGGACACAGGCTTAAACCGTTCCTCACCGTGGACCCCTCGGAGGAGCTCCTGATGTTGCAGGAGCCGATTTACACAGAATGATCTCTCTCCGCCTACCCCCAAATTTCGATTATCCAGCCATAAACAGAGGAAACACTGTTACAAATAAGTTTGGGGGTGTGTATGTACCATTTTCCACTTGTAATTTTTCAAAATAAAATAAAATAATTAATATAAAAAAAATTATTTCAGGGGTATTTTTGTAAATATTCAGTTGTATTAAATAAATAAATAAATAAATAATAGAAATTTTTCTTTACAAAATAAATTCCTCTTTTTAAGGGGTCCTTTTTGCAAATTACCAAAACACCCCTATAAATACAACCCGACCCCTCTGCATTTACAGAACCCTAATTTCTCCCTCCCTCAAAACCCTAGCCGCCGCAGCAGAAACAGAAAAGAGATCGCATCCCGTCGCCGCGTTTCCGCCGCACAAGCGCTCTTTTACCGCACAACCGCCACCTCTTGGACTCCTCTCCCTCTGAAATCTTCAGAGGAGGTTTGCGTTCTCTGATCCTCTCTGTTAAAATTTTTACAAATATCTTCACTTCTCTGTAATGGCACCTACACTGCAATATGAAAGAGATTTTTCCCAAATGTTTGCATACACTGTTTATGGTAGTTACATCGGTGATGAGATCTGAAGGCGCGGATGGAACTTTTTACTATTTAACCATCCGAATGCCTTCGCGCTTACGGATCTTGTCACCCGTTTTTATGAATGCATGGAGGATGGTTGTCTCGCACAACACGGGTATATTAGATTAATGTAGGGAGATAGGGAAATTATAATTCATAGGGACTTCATTCACGCAGTCAGCTTAATTCCACGACTCCCCATTCACGACCAACCACTCCATTTTGAAGACTACCTACCCTTAATAGGAAATGATTGCTCTAGGGAGCCACGAAAAGGAATCCAAGCACGAACACTTTTTGCGAACGTGTTAACTGTGTGCCGTTGGGCACAAAATAATATTTTTGGTAGTTCGCACAACACAAACATTTTTCACACCATCCCTTCATATAGTGCACACATTGATGACACGAAACCTTAGTTATGATATGTGCACTGTTTTACTTCACTCGAATGGCGCTGGCAAGATGGCTGCTAATTACCTATGTCGTATGTTGGTGACACGACTGTGTAGCAATTTCCTCCCTATTGAGGAATTTAAATTTTATATGTATGGTGGAATTCCTGTTCGACCCCTTCTTGAGGGTGTCTCCACGTCCTATACACGATTACATGATTTATGGTCGCGCACCGAGCCGGCCGAGGACGTGATGGCCAAGACCCCTAGCTCCAGCTCGACCGCGAGCAATGAAGAGCTTACCCCCGCTGCGCAAGCGCACTTGATGCGACGAACCCATAGGGGGGTAGAACGATTGATAGGGATGATGACCAACTTGGATCAACGAGTAACGGGTCTGGAATAGGGAATGACCACCCTACTGGCCAGAGAGTAACGATCCCGCTCACGATCGAGTAGACGGGGGGCTGATAGGGGAAAGGCTTGGACTAGTGAGGCCGCGTCTAGTAGACACCGCAGGGAGCAGTGAGGATACTGCTTTAGATATGTTTGGGGGTGGGGGTTGATTGTAAATAGTTATCTTTGCATTGCATCCGCATTTTTACTTTTTGTACATATTTATTTTTCTTTGCATATTTAATTGCGTATTGCATCTAAAAAAATAATAATAAAAACATAAAAAATTAATTATATATATATATAAATAAAATCAATAAAAATTGAAAAATCTTAAAAATTATAAAAAATTGAAAAGTTCAATTTTGGCCACATTTGACTTAAGTTCAACATGACGGTTGAAAAGTAAGGAAAAACTATATCCTAAACTTGGTAAATTAAAAACCTTAAAAATAACCTTTCTTAAAAGTTTAACTGTGGAAAATATACGTCATTGTAGTTTATTTAGAAATAGGCAAATTTTGAGTTCAGTTCTTAGGCTAAATCGAAATAAGGGAAAAGTATTGAAAGCTCTATTTGAAATATAAGTCTGAAAAATAATTCTGAACCTTAAGTCCAAATTCTGAATGTATATACCCTACTTTACGCACTCACACACATCTTGAAACTTGGGATAGTAGAGGATACCTTGAAATGCTCTTGTCTAAAATCCTTAGTATGAAGGAAAATAAAATAAAAGTATAAGTGGTGAATAAAGAGATACAAAAAAAATGAAGACTGGTTTTGTAATTACTTAAGGCGGCATAAATAAAAAATATTGCGAGGGTGCTTTGTCACCTAGTGCCTTAGACCAACTGGTTTGGAGTCACTGCTAAGCCTTAGGTATTGCAAGACGAGGAATTATGCCTAAATGCGCAAGCACATTTTGTAATCGGTCGTTTAATACCTTAAGAAGTATTAACGGTCGCATGAAAAATGTGTGAGCAATTTCATCTAAAATTCACCAACTAAAAGTATTTTGGAAGATGGACAAGAGTATGATAGCTTGAATTGAATTTCTAAGTGTAGGGGTGATAATTACTGATTGATACGATTTAGGATTGTGTATATGGAAAATTGTAAAGAAATCACAACCAAAAATATTTTGACCGCAATCAATAACGGTGTCGAATGTAGCGCGTTAGTAAGTGCGGATCGTCCACAGGGAAAGTGTAATCGTTCGTGTTTCAATTTAGATGAGTTGAAAGTTTAAAGAAAAGAAAACAAACAACAATTCATGATTTAAAGATTTGGAGTTCAAGAATTAGAAAAATCTAGTCTAAATCAAGAAACGATAAAATCAAGAATTGAGAATTTGTGATGATTTCCAAATCAAATATCAAGAATCGAAGTGAGGCTCGTAGGAGTAGATCGGATCTATAGATGTGATGAAATCTAGCGATTACGTATTCTTATCCATCGATGAATTGATACTAGATCGATGATGATCAACGAGAATTAGGGATTTCTTGTGAAACTAGGGTTTCATCATCTATCCCTTGTTCCTTCGTCGATATCATTCACATTCTAGCCTCTAGTAAATTCAAGAATCGATCGTGGATCCCTAATTTCGAGCGATCACAATCAAGAAAGTATCGCAACGAAACTAGGTCGTCGATCACTTGATTTACAAGAATTTACAAACATTATAGGATTTAAGAATTGTAAAAGAATCTAAATCATCATCATTCTATCGATCGTCTCGACTCCTTTACGAGCGGTGTTTTACTCAAACATTATCATAAAGCAAACATTCAAGAATCTAGATTGAATCATAATACTTGAATTCAAAAGATAAGCAAGATAAAAGAATTGTTACCTTTATTTATATCAACAATTAGTTACAACTCTCAAGAACTACAAGAGGAAGGAACTTGATCGTTGAATCTAGCGTCGCATCGTCTCCGTGAGTCACGGATCGGCTTGGATCACTTGCTCGAATGAAGATCGGCTTCGCTCCAAAAGGATCTAGGCTTCTTGCTTTGATTGAACTCAGAATTCTTGATCTTGGATTGGAATTGGAATTAGGGTTAGGGTTTGAGGCACAAGTTGTGTCACTCAACTTGTGGGTGGAAGAGATGATGTAAGAATGAACAACTAACTAATGATTAACCCTTAACCCTAGATCTAAGTTCCCTTTTACAGACTTCACAACCCTAGATCTAGGATTCAAAATTTGAATTTCCCTCCAAAAGTTTGTTAGCTAGAGAGGATTCTAGAAGTAGTTTGTTGGAGGGAAGCTTCTAGGCTCTAAGGTAATTAATGGGGAAGCTTGTTTAAGAAGCTTAATCATCCTTGCTGATCTGGCAGAAGACTCTTGAGAATTCTGGAATTTGACATGTCTTGATGAGCTGTAGGACTTGAGTTGAGAATAATGAAGCAGAGAATGTAACACCTTAGAATGTGTTTTGTGGCTAATTATATTTTAATGTATGGATTTTAATAAAAATTTACCAAATTAAGTTTCAAATATTTTATCCTATTTAATGAGTATTTTATTAGAAGTTTTCTTGGCGCACACACACTTATGCATGATAACTAGGGTGTTAAGTGTGGTTTAACCATTGCTTAATCTAGTTTTATGTTTGGGTTTAAGTGTTTTGGGTTAATAGTGTATGGTTGTTCTTTTAAAAAGAAAATGAAAAATGAATTTTAAAAAGGGTTTTATTATGGTTTGAGGTATTGACCATGAGAGAGTGAGCATGGTGCTACATGGTTTTAGACCATGCCTCATTAATGAGGGAAGAGAGAAAGAAGGGGGTCTTGGCTTGTTTCTGTCATTCTCTTCTCATTTTCCCTTTCTCTCATTCTCTTCTCATTTTCCCTTTCTCTCATTCTCACACCCACACACACACAAGCTTCAGCAGCAGCTGCCCCCGAACAAGCTTCACCATCAACAACAACAACATCAGCATAGCAACAGTAGCAGCAGAGAAGCAACATCAGCAGCATCAGCTTCAACACTGGCAGCAACAGCAGCAGCCACATGCAGCCCGTGCATCACCAGCAGCAGTAGCAACTTAATTCTTCACCATCACCTGCTTCCTAGGGTTCCACGGGGTATATTTCTGAACCCAATCCCCTAGTTGCTTAGCTTGTGTGCTTATTAGCGTCGGTTTGTGTTAATTAGCTAGTTTAGTGCTAATTAGGGTGTTTTGTGTGGACTTTTGGATAAGTGGTGATTGTGTTAGTTAACCCTACTTATTTAAGTGTTGTTAGGGTCACCTTAATTGAGTTTAACCCTGGATTACACCAAAATACCATAGGGTTTGTGTTTTGTGCTAAATTAGCGTTTTTAAGCGATATTATGGCATTTTGTAATCTGCTATTAGCCCGGACCTTTCAGGATAAATTTGATAATACTGGAGCATGCTCACTAGGTTTAGACAACACCACCAGAACACAAACCCCTCTCTCCCAAACATGGCCGTAGATTTAATTCATATTGGCCGCAATTTGCGGCCAGGTTAGGGTGTTGGGTCTTGGGGTTTTGGGTAGGGTTGTCTGCCGTGTATTGTAGTGTTTTGGCATGTCTGGTTTTGTAAGATTTGACCCGAACGAAAATTTGGAATCAAATATCATTTTGCATGTCCGTTGTGTTTGCACGATACGCGCGATACGTGAGTAGGTTCTGTGATCCAGCATATCGCGGCGTGTCGCGGTAGTTTTAGACGTGTATACACACGATTCAGCGTATCGTGCACACGCGCGTTTAGTTCGCGACACGAGTTTCTCGTTTGGGTTCGATATCGCGTTTTGCGGAATATTTGGCTCATATATGATTTCCATGTCTAAATTGCAGGTTTGCAGGTGGGGACTACGGACACTGCTACAGGGGGAAGCAGATGGTAGGATTCACCTAGCGTGGAGCGTAGGTGAGTAGATTTAACATCTACAGGGGAATCGCCCGCATGGCGTTATGCGTCTGGGCTAGAATTCTAATACTTGTCGCTTATTCTACGTCATTGTTAGAAATGCGCCTTTACCTTATTTCCTTGATATAGTTGTACTGTGACTAGCAGCCGTAGGACACTGCACATATTATTGACGGTTCATGTTGCACGAGCACGAATTGTATGCTACACACACACCGTCAATAATTGCCATGCTACACCCAACCCTTTATAGATACTATATTGCTTATCACACATGACATCTAGCTTATCGGTATACCTATAGTGTATCATACCATTAGCGATAGGCACAAATACACCTTACGATACAGCTACAGGTATACCTGGCTCATGTTTGATTTATACCCAGGGGGATGTCTTACATATTCTACTTATACCCAGGGGGGTATACGACATCAGTTCTTATAGGTAGATACCTATACATTGTTACACCTGTATGTTACACACATATTCAGTTGCTGTTACATATTCACTTTTTACTGATATTACTTATCTGTACCTTATTGGTTTCGCATACTTATGGTTCCAGCTATACATTATCATCTATATGCTCGCATTCCAGATATATCGCATATATTTATTCCTGGATTTACGTATTGTTTATTGGGATTTTAGATGATGTTTTCTGGATTTGGGAACCGCGGGAGTTCATGAAATTATGCATACATTGAAAAACCCGGTTTCCTTGATATGATATTTGCGCATCCACCATGAGCTTTATCGGTTCTGATTTATATATATAACCCTACGAGGAGGCGTCGAGGCCGTAGAGGGTACATGGTGGGGCCCGGTATGGTTCCCCTCGGCGAGAAGATCGATGGATTTTGCCGATTGAGCCTGGAGGCGGGCTAGTACCTACCAGTGATAGTACTGATGACTCGGCGGGGATCATGGAGATACCGTTGGGAGTCATGCACGTATGCGTACGTCGAAAGGCGAGGGTCAGAACTAGGCACTCGTGCTTTCGGCATAGCGTATGATACGTACCTATCAGGATTTCTGTGTCGATGATTGGCACATTGTTTTCATGATATTTCTTTTAAACACCTTTGTATATATAACAGGGAATTTAGCCATTGTTATATATACCCTTACACCAATATTAGTGGAATGGGACGCTAATATATGTGTATTGACCCCATCATATTTATTTCTGCATATATATATATATTTAGGATACTAGAATCTTACTTGAGATTTTGACTTGGGATATCAGGTGATTCATTGATATTGGACATACATATGGGATTATTGACTTGTACATTCGGGATATAGGAGATTACTCGATATTGTACATTGAGGAGATGTGAGACTTATATGATGTGAGAGCCCAACGTGGGGGCTGATTTGAGGAATTGGGATTTGAGTGTCTTGATGGATTGTGATCCTACCACGATGACAGGATTCCGTGGGATGACATATTTCACTCCATACCTCATACCTTTTCACTTATGCACTGTTCCATGTATTAGGAGTACCTATTAGTGTACCCTTCATTATAGCTGCATTTTTGCATTCTCATATCCCTATTGCATAGTTATTGCATACTATTGTCATGTTACTATTGCTTCACATATTGATTGTACCTGCTAGTGTACTTTCCATTATTCGGCATTCACATGACATGTTATTACTGTAATCGCATATCTTAGATTCATATTGTACGTACATTCCTGCGATTACCTGCATATGTTATCTATTATTCACGAGTTGGCAACTCACCCCCGTTGTGCAACAGGTGTTTCAGGTTGTTCCCCAGAATAGTCGAGGCAGGCTATTCATCTATTCATCTATCATCTTTTGCTACCGATACCGCATCAGCTCACGGTACTATTTTGCTTAGGTGGGTTGGATGATTATCTGTATTTCATATTGTACATTCGTTGTATCCTGTACTATCCATCTTCTATTATGTTGTTGACTTAGAGACTTGGTGAGGACGATATTTTATATTATTTATGGATTTGTTGTCTTTTATATACAGCCTTCAATCTATTGTCTTTATTTCGTCACTACGGCATCGTATATTTGTGGTGTATTCATCTTGGGCTAGTTTTTACAAAAGGGTGTGTTGCCAAAATTTTAAAGAAAGAAAGTAGGACTTTTAAAGAATTTGGGTTGCGATTTCAAATGTTTCAAAAGCTTATATTATCTTTTCCGTATTTTCTTGGTTTAGATTTCTGGGTTTTGGCTTTCTTTTACTGCGTTACGTCTTTAGGCGTTGCGTAGTATTAGGGCCGTCACGTGCCAAATTTCGGGTCGTGACAAAGTTGGTATCAAAGCGCTAGGTTTTTCCTTTCGGAGTGTAGGATGACCTTAGTATGATGGAGTAGGTAGCTTAAGCAGAGTAACGTAGTAGGTGTATGTCTGCAGCATACCCACGATACGGTACTTCGCCTTAAGTGACCTAAGTACAATTGCTTGAAATTCCTTCCTTGATGATTCATATACTTGTGATTCGATCTCCTTATTCTTATTGAATCTTATATCTATTTATAGCCTTGCCGCTGATGACTATGGGGACTCAGAGTGATGCAGCGAGGGCTGAGGTCAGAGTTGGCTCGGGTGAGAAGGGTACTGACCAGGATGGCACTCTAGTTGCACAGGTGCAGACGGATCAGCCTACGACATATACTATTGATAGGATTTTGGCAGAGATGCAGGACTTTCTCCAGACAATGAGTTCATTGGTTGATGTCGTTCGGGAGCTACGACAGGAGGTTGTCACCCCTGTTACTCAGTTGTCATTTACGAACAGCATGCAGCAGTCCGTCACCTACATAGCACCAGTGGTTGCAGCTCCAGTTGACGAGGCACATATTCCAGAGACGCTGAGAGTTCCAGGACAGTGGAGGACTCGTACCAGTGTACCAGCCCAGAGACAGAGGTTTGGTCATCGAGACAGATTTCGTGGCCGTCGCGGGAGTAGCGGATGCTTAGGACGAGGACAGTCGTTCAGCTCTCATCCCCAGGATGGTCAGCAGTCAGCGCGTGGATGTTTTCGATGCGGACGCCTTCAACACTTCGTCAGGGATTGTTCTTTAGCCCCTCGTCAAGATCGTACTAAGAGAGGACATGGACGTGGAAGGTTTGCTCAGAGGGATCAGCCTACCAGAGGAGTTCAGCCAGTCGCGAGTAGAGGGCAGACACAGGAGTTTGCTTCTACTCATCGGGACGCACAGGCGTCCAATGCAGAGTTTTCAAGTATCCTTATTTCACATGTTCTTTTGATGTATTCGTTTGTTTTTCATGCTTGTGCCGTGGTTGGGTAGATTAGTCATAGTTTGTTGTTTTAACTTCTGTCAGCGATTCTTTTGTTGCGCGACACGTATTTCAGTTGTGTGCCAATCGGATAGGAGATAGAGATTCTTCCATCGTTTCGATCCTTCTAGAGATGTTGGATTTGACGTTCTCCTGGGCACGGACTGGTTAACTATGTTCTAGGCGTTTGTGGACTGCCGTGAGGAAACAGTCAGGAATTGTTTTCCCGGTGAGTCAGTTCTTGTTGTGCAGGTGGATAGTTGTGCCGCCTCTCACAGCTTGAATTCAGCCTTTTTCGCTAGTCGGCTTCTGAGGAGATGTCGTGGATTCTAGGCATTCATTCGTGATACCGTAGCCACAGAGGGTTTGTTGGACCGGTGTTCCTTTCATGCGAAAGTTTTCCGACGTTGTTCCATATGAGCCGGTGAAGCTTTGGGAGCTTAAGGATCAGCTGCAGAGTTGTGGTTTGGGGAGTTTTGTGCGTCTGAGTGTTTCGCATTAGGAAGCTCCTATTTCTGTTCGTCAAGGAGAAAGATGGCAGTTTGAGGTTGTGTATCGACAGATCATTAATTGAACCGGCTTACGGTGCGGATAGGTATCCTTCACCTCGCATTGACGATTTCTTCGATCAGCTCCAGAGTGCGAGACATTTTCTAAGTTTGTTTGGGATCAGGTCATCATTATTGCGGATTCGGGGTGATGGCATTCCGAAGACTGCCTTGTGCGTGCTACGGGCTTTGTGTGTTTTGGTGTGTCATTGGACTCACCAGTGCCCTAGCAGCATTCGTAGATATGATGAACCAGATTTCTGCAGGCCGTTCCTCGACCAGTTATTGTTGTGTTATTTACGACATTTTGGTCTATCTAATGTGTCTTGAGGAAGAGGAGCAGCATTTGAGGATTTGTTAGGCAGATACTGGGAGAGCCCCAGCAGTTGCTAGATTCTCGGAGTGTTTCTTCAGACCTGCTTTGCGTTGACTCCTAGGTCTTGTAGTCACGGGAGACGGTTTCGTATGGTTCCGAGGGAGATCGTGGCCGTACAGCTTAGGCCCAGACTTGTGTGCAGGACGGAGATCCGCAGATTGTTGGGCTTAGCAGGTTTTTACCGCCGTTTCATGCTGGATTGCTAGAGTAGTGCTGCACCGTCGACTGAATGGACCGGAAGGGAGGTTTCTTTTCTGTGGACTGAGGCATGTGTGCGGAGTTTTCAGTAGTTGAAGATTCAGTTAACAACTGCATCAGTTCTTTCTTTGTCTTTGGTTCGGGCGACCTTGTTGTTTAACTGTAATGTTTCTTGAGTGGGGTTCGAGTGTGTATTGAGGTGATGCTATAGAGTTATCGCTTTTGCTTCCCTACATTTGGAGGAAGTACGAGAAGGATATTCCACTCATGATCTGGAGATGGCCGCGGTGGTTTCGCGTTGGAGATTTGGAGACACTACTTGTTCGAGAGTCGTGTCAGATTTTCCACGTACCACCAGAGCTTAATGTACATCTTCCTGCAGCGGATTTTGATTGTTGTGATAGTCTTCTGCAGATTTAAAGTTCTTGTGTGATCGTTGAGTACAGCTTAAGTTCGTCTCTACGGAGGGGATAGCTTGCTCATGTCCGCGCGTGACCACTTTTCTTAAATCGCTTTCGCTTCTTAAATCGCTTTCACGAGACACTGCCCGCCGATGCTCGTTCGTCAGTGATACTTGAGCATACTCGGCTGGGAAATGATTCGGAGTCTGTGATTTATGACAATGGTGTGCTAAGTTAGGGACGCGTTTGTGTACCTGATGTTATCAGGTAGAGACGTGCAATCCTAGAGCAGGCACATCTGTCAACTCTCTATATTCATTCAAGTTCCACCAACATTGACGTGACTTGTGAGATAGTTACGGGTGGACAAGCGTGTAAAGAGAAGTTTCAGGTTTCGTTTCAAGGTGTGTCTTTTGTGTGTTTGGGTTGAGTATCTGAGGCCGGCTGGAGAGTTGCAACCTTTTACCGTTCCGAAGTAGGAGTGGGAGCAGATCTCTACGAATTTCGTTATGGTTTCTACATAAGTTTAGTCAGGGTGTGACTCCATTCGGATTCTTGTCGTCCGGTTATACTCAATTTGCTCAGTTGTTTCTTGTTAAGTTGTGTGTTTGTGTTAATTGTTGTCACCAGTTGGGGATCGTCACTCGCCATCGCTAGGGTTCTCCTTCGATAGCTGTTATCAGGAGACACTCCAATTGGCAACCTTTAGGTTAAGGGGTCAGGTCGTGTCGATCACCAGTCTGTTGTTTTTCTGACTCTGCGTAAGTAGGACTTTGGACACCAGCTAGTCTAGAGACTTCGGAGATGGTCCAGTTGTGTTAGGTCAGGATGAAAATTGTCCATTGCGAACTGAGGTCTTATGCCGACTGTGTTGGTCATAGACTCAAGTTCGCAGGGAAAGATCATGTATTCCTGCGGACTTTCCGATGAATGACGTGTTGGATTTTGGGAAACTTGTCCCAGGATTGTAGGTCCTTTCGAGATCCTATAAGCGAGTTAGTTTTGTTGCCTTTAATTTGGCACTTTCACCCAGATTATTGAGTATTCACCCCATTTTCCTTATATTAATACTTTGCGATTACCTTCATGACCTTTCTCACATGATTTGGCACCAGACCAATTAGCTTGGACGCGATCTTTTATTCACCAGCAGCCATGTGTGTTAATGGCTCGGCAGGTGGAGAAACGTCGGTCAAGGGTCTTGCCATCTGTGAAGGGTTTTCTTGTACGTAGCCGTATAGTGAGGTAATCACTTGGGAGGCTGCGAGCGAAATTTGAGAGTTGTAATCTTCTCTTTGACGGTACGCTTAGTATATTTTTAAATTCGGGGACGAATTTCTTTTAAGGGGGGGGGGAGATTGTAACACCTTAGAATGTGTTTTGTGGCTAATTATATTTTAATGTTTGGATTTTAATAAAAAGTTTACAAAATTAAGTTTCAAATTTTTTATCCTATTTAATGAGTATTTTAGTAGAATTTTTCTAGGCACACACACACTTGTGCATGATAACTAGGGTGTTAAGTGTGGTTTAACCATTGCTTAATCAAGTTTTATGTTTGGGTTTAAGTGTTTTGGGTTAATAGTGTATGGCTGTTCTTTTAAAAAGAAAATGAAAAATGAATTTTAAAAAGGGTTTTTATTATGGTTTGAGGTGTTGACCATGAGAGAGTGAGCATGGTGCTACATGGTTTTAGACCATGCCTCATTAATGAGGGAAGAGAGAGAGAGAAGGGGGTCTTGGCTTGTTTCTCTCATTCTCTTCTCATTTTCCCTTTCTCTCATTCTCACACCCACACACACACAAGCTTCAGCAGCAGCAGCCCCAGAAGCAGCTTCAACATCAACAACAACAACATCAGCATAGCAACAGCAGCAGCAGAGAAGCAACATAAGCAGCATCAGCTTCAGCACTGGCAGCAACAGCAGCAGCCACATGCAGCACCTGCATCACCAGCAGCAGTAGCAACTTAATTCTTCACCTTCACCTGCTTCCTAGGGTTACACAAGGTATATTTCTGAACCCAATCCCCTAGTTGCTTAGCTTGTGTGCTTATTAGCGTCGGTTTGTGTTAATTAGCTAGTTTAGTGCTAATTTGGGTGTTTTGTGTGGACTTTTGGATAAGTGGTGATTGTGTTAGTTAACCCTACTTATTTAAGTGTTGTTAGGGTCACCTTAACTGAGTTTAACCCTGGATTACACTAAAATACCATAGGGTTTGTGTTTTGTGCTAAATTAGCGTTTTAAAGGGATATTATGGCATTTTGTAATCTGCTATTGGCCCGGACCTTTCAGGATAAATTTGATAATACTGGAGCATGCTCACTAGGTTTAGACAACACCACCAGAACACGAACCCCTCTCTCCCAAACATGGCCGCAGATTTAATCATATTGGCCACAATTTGCTGCCAGGTTAGGGTGTTGGGTCTTGGGGTTTTGGGTAGGGTTGACTGTAGTGTATTGTAGTGTTTTGGCATATCTAGTTTTGTAAGATTTGACCCGTAAGAAAATCTGGGATCAAATATCGTTTTGCATGTCCGTTGTGTTTGCGCAATACGCGCGATACGTGAGTGGGTTCTGTGATCCAGCGTATCGCGGCGTGTCGCGGTAGTTTTAGACGCGTATACACACGATTCAGCGTATCGTGCACACGCGCGTTTAGTTCACGACGCGAGTTTCTCGTTTGGGTTCGATATCGCGTTTTGCAGAATATTTGGCTTATATATGATTTTCATGTCTAAATTGCAGGTTTGCAGGCGGGGACTACGAACACTGCTATAGGGGGAAGCGGATGGTAGGATTCACCTAGCGTGGAGCGTAGGTGAGTAGATTTAACATCTACAGGGGAATCGCCCGCATGGCGTTATGCGTCTGGGCTAGGATTCTAATACATGTCGCATATTCTACGTCATTGTTAGAATTGCGCCTTTACCTTATTTCCTTGATATAGTTGTACCGTGACTAGCAGCCGTAGGACACTGTACATATTAATGACGGTTCATGTTGCATGAGCACGGATTGTATGCTACACACACACCATCAATAATTGCCATGCCACATATAACCCTTTATAGATACTATATTGCTTATCACACATGACATCTAGCTTATCGGTATACCTATAGTGTATCATACCATTAGAGATAGGCACATATACAACTTACGATACAGCTAGAGGTATACCTGGCTCATGTTTGATTTATACCAAGGGGGTGCCTTACATATTCTACTTATACCCAGGGGGTATACGACATCAGTTCTTACAGGTAGATACCTATACATTGCTACACCTGTATGTTACAGACATATTCAGTTGCTGTTACATATTTACCTTTTACTGATGTTACTTAGCTGTACCTTATTGGTTTCGCATACTTATGGTTCCATCTATACATTCTCATCTATATGCTCGCATTCCAGATATATCGCATATATTTATTCCTGGATTTGTGCATTATTTATTGGGATTTTAGATGATGTTTTCTGGATTTGGGAACCGCGGGAGTTCATGAAATTATGCATACATTGAAAAACCCGGTTTCGTTGATATGATATTTGCGCATCCACCATGAGCTTTATCGGTTCTGATTTATATATATACCCCTACGAGGAGGCGTCGAGGCCGTAGAGGGTACATGGTGGGGCCCGGTATGGTTCCCCTCGGCAAGAAGATCGATGGATTTTGCCGATTGAGCCTTGAGGCGGGCTAGTACCTACCGGTGACAGTACTGATGACACGGCTGGGATCATGGAGATACCATTGGGAGTCATGCACGTATGCATACGTCGAAAGGCGAGGGTCGGAGCTAGGCACTCGTGCTTTCGGGATAGCGTATGATACGTACCTATCAGTATTTCTGTGTCGATGATTGGCACATTTTTTTCATGATATTTCTTTTAAACACCTTTGTATATATAACAGGGGATTTAGCCGTTGTTATATATACCCTTACACCAATATTAGTGGAATGGGACGCTAATATATGTGTATTGACCCCATCATATTTATTTATGCATATATATATATATATATATTTAGGATGCTAGAATCTTACTTGAGATTTTGACTTGGGATATCAGGTGATTCATTGAGATTGGACATACATATGGGATTATTGACTTGTACATTCGGGATATAGGAGATTACTCGATATTGTACATTGAGGAGATGTGAGACTTATATGATGTGAGAGCCCAACGTGGGGGCTGATTTGAGGAATTGGGATTTGAGTGTCTTGATGGATTGTGATCCTACCACGATGACAGGATTCCATGGGATGACATATTTCACTCCATACCTCATACCTTTTCACTTATGCATTGTTCCATGTATTAGGAGTACCTGTTAGTGTACCCTTCATGATAGCTGCATTTTTGCATTCTCATATCCCTATTGCATAGTTATTTCATACTATTGTCATGTTACTATTGCTTCACATATTGATTGTACCTGCTAGTGTACTATCCATTATTCGGCATTCATATGACATGTTATTACTGTAATCGCATATCTTCGATTCATGTTGTACGTACATTCCTGCGATTACCTGCATATGTTATCTACTATTCATGAGTTGGCAACTCACCCCCGTTGTGCCACGGGTGTTTCTGGTTGTTCCCCAGAATAGTCGAGGCAGACTATTCAGCTATTCATCTATCATCTTTTGCTACAGATACCGCATCAGCTCACGGTACTATTTTGCTTAGGTGGGTTGGATGATTATCTGTATTTCATATTGTACATTCGTTGTATCATGTACTCTCCATCTACTATTATGTTGTTGACTTAGAGACTTGGTGAGGACGATATTGTATATTATTTGTGGATTTGTTGTCTTTTATATACAGCTTTCTCTCTATTGTCTTTATTTCTTCGCTACGGCGTCGTATATTTGTGTTGTATTCATCTTGGGCTAGTTTTTACAAAAAGGGGTGTTGCCAAAATTTTAAAGAAAGAAAGTAGGACTTTTAAATTATTTGGGTTGCGATTTCAAATGTTTCAAAAGCTTATATTATCTTTTCCGTATTTTCTTGGTTTAGATTTCTGGGTTTTGGCTTTCTTTTACTGTGTTACGTCTTTAGGCGTTGCGTAGTATTAGAGCCGTCACGTGCCAAATTTCGGGTCGTGACAGAGAACTTCTGATGATGTGGCAATACCGTCGCGGATCCGCGGCATAAGCCAGCTTAGGCCGCGGATCCGCGGCCCAATAGGAGCCTGAGGGCTTCATCTTTCCAGAGATGCTTCCTTATAACCACATGGTATTTCTCTGATATGTTTATTCTCAAAATTCCTTCTTGATTGCTACCAGCTCTCAAGTGTTTGAGTTGGCGTAATTTTTTATCAGCACTATGACAATTTTGGCCTTTCTCTTGGAATTTCCTGCACAGACTCCGAAACAAGTGTTGCACAATACAAGGATGATGCGATGCCATGATAAACAGTCAATTTCCCTTAAAGTGCCGGTTTTAAAGTATAACACACGCCATCTGTTATTTTATGACTGTTTTGCTAATATGTACAATATGAATGCCGAAAACCTCTAGATGAATGCAAATAATAGGGAAATTGCCGAGTTAAAAATACATTATTTTCGACTGATCAATTACACTCCCGTATGGGTATATAATTGGAGTTTGTGTCACGACCCGAGAATTCGACTCGTGACCGGCACTTAACCACGCAACGTCTACAAGCGCAACGCGGCTAAGTAAGCCGAACCCAGAAATCAAAACCAATAAATAGAGTGATTTAAAGCATTTTGTAAAAACAACCGTACATGTCCGAAAAACTTCCATTTTATTTAGTAGAAATCCTTTTAAGTTCAATAGTTATAAGTTTTATAATTTTGGTAACATTTCCCTTTTAAAACATTAGCCCCAAAAGTCGGGTAAAAGCAAGGTGTAACAGAAATAACAAGTGACATGAATAAAGCATCATAATGAGATATACGACGCCGTAGCGAAGAATACACAGTAAAACAAGGACAATATCATAAAAGGTGAGACTGCATAAAGTAAAGTCGGCTCACATGCGAGCTCGACACCAGAATATAAAACCATACATATCGTCCTCACAACTGTCTCTAAGTCAATACAGAAAGGTAGATGGAGAGTACTAGATACATCAATATACAACTGAAATGATAACAGATACCGTACAAAACCCACCTAAACAGCAAAAGGGCTATCTCTGCTCCAAAAGGGTATCTGTGCCAAAAGATGCGGAAACAGCCAGCCGTGACTACTCCCAAGGGCAACCTGCAAACACTGTGGCACAACAGGGGTGAGTTGCCAACTCGTGAATAGAGATAACATATAAAGGTGATCGCAAGCATGCACATATAGCGTGGCTCTACTAATGCCAACAGATGATATCAATGCCTGCTACATAGAGGATGCAATAGTAATGCAAATACTCTAACAGGTAAATGCCACAGGATGAGATGTATAGTAATCAATACTGAGTATGGGGTAAATAATATCTACATGGACTATGTCAACATGGAAAACAATGATCGGTGCCTCAAACTGCACCCAAATCCCACATATACTCAGGCGCCGGCACACCCATCGGCCCTCAAAATCCTGTATATCTCGGAGGAATCACGAGTGCCCAACATCGGCACCCAAAATATCATAAAATACCCGTGTCCAGCATCGACACGTAAATCCTCGAACATCGGGCGCCGTCAATCCGGACCGGCCCCACGGGGTCCACCTGCAGTATCGGCCCTCGGCCCCGGCAGTACGGATCATCCCGCATCCAT
Source organism: Agapanthus africanus (assembly GCA_030015575.1). Classification (NCBI taxonomy): domain Eukaryota; kingdom Viridiplantae; phylum Streptophyta; class Magnoliopsida; order Asparagales; family Amaryllidaceae; genus Agapanthus; species Agapanthus africanus. The sequence goes on along the minus strand of JASDDO010000014.1, from coordinate 455,194,995 downwards.
CACTCGACTCTGGTCAGTATCCTCCGGACAACTGCCAGGTCCAACCAATCACCGGTAGGTACTCGCCCGCCTCCAGGCTCAATCGGCAAAACCCATCGATCATCTCGCCGAGGGGAACCATACCGGGCCCACCACGAACCCGCAAACGGAACATCCACTCCTCGAATCGGGTTTCAAGCACACGTCTCAGCACCGAGAAAACGCGTGGTGGACACACCAAAATATCATATCACGAGGTACCGGGTTTTTCAAAATAGTGCATCTTTTCATAAATAACTCCACGGTCCTCAAAACCAGAAATCTCATGAAAATCCATCACCAATAAGTCAATCCAATACGAGGTACAATGTAATCAATCCATGGCAGGTATATAAGGGAAAGCCGCTTTTTAAAATAGTTTCCGTTTTTAAATATGTCATGCGGCTCCCAAATGTCCAGGAAATCATAATCAATCACATGTGGGGTGAACTACAGCAATAATACAATCAGTATAATCATGGCAGTTCTACAGTGAGCGTGGCATGGAAATTACTAACGGTGTGTGTGTAGCATGTAAATAGTGCCCGTGCAACATAAACCGTTAGTAATAGTGAGGTGTTCTATCAGTTCTAAGCAATATGTATATAAACACAGCAGGGAATGCCATATGCGATGACAGTCTATGGGGTGCATGCAACACATAATAATAAGGTCCTATCAGCCCTGACGCATAACGCCATGCGGGCGATATCCCCGTAGATGTGAAATCTACTCACAGTGTCTCGCGCTAAGTGTATCCAACCACTTGCTTGCCCTTCTTCGCGGCGTCCATCTCACTGGCCTGCGAACCTAAAATCACAACACATATTACACATATAAGTTTAATTTCGCCAAAAACGCGATATCACGGTCAAACTAGAAACTCGTGTCGCAAACCAATCGCGCGTGTGCGCGATACGCTAAAACGCGTGTGTGTGCTGAACCAAGAACCACCCCGACGCGCTGCGACACGTAGCACGCACCAGATCTACAGAAACGTGCATGTCGCACTAAACACACACACCCCAACATAGGGAACAGCTCCCAGATTTTTACCTGGAAGAAATCCCACAAAATCAACAAGACCAAACACTGAAAAATACACCCAGAAACCACCCTGCACAAAACGAGCCAAAATGGAGGAAGGGAGGCCGGCGTCGCCGGCCAAACAGTGCCTGTCGCCGGCCCAACCCCGGTGGAATGGGCTCGAACTTCACTCAAATCTCTGAAAAAGCCTGCCTTGCATTCTGAAGTTGTTTCAAACACTCAAAAACTCACGCAGTAAAAGCAGATCACTGAAATCCTAAAATCTGCACAAAAACGACATTTTGCATCGAATCGTGAAATTGGTGGCATTTTAGCGTAATAGGGGTTGGACTAGGTTGCTGTGGCCTCAACAACTTACTAAGGACCTACTGAAACCACAACTCACTTCACTTGCACAAGAATCTCACAAATTACCCCATATCACACTAAAATGCACTAAAACCCGATATCCGAAGCAAAACTACACAATCTACGCTAACTAGGGGATAAGATAGGAAGTATACCTCACTCTCGACCCTAGGGAGCTGCAGGAAGAAGAAGAAGTGAAGAGAAGTCGCTGCACTGGGATCTGGGGCTGCTGCAACTGCTCACTGCCTCTGCTGCTGCTGTTTGTGCTTGCTACTGCTGCTGTTGTTGCTGTGGAGTGTGCTGCTGTTGTTGCTGGTTCTGGAGCTGCTGCTGGGGCTGAAGGTAAGTGTGTGTGTGAGTGTGTTGGTATGTTGTGTACGTGAGAGTGTGAGAGCTTGAGAGAAAACCAAAAGAAATGAGAGGCTACCTCAATCATCACACACAAAAGTCACCCCTCACTCTCTCACCTCATTAATGCAAGCATGGCCTAGCCATGATGCCCTCATCTCTCTCTCACACAAGTCAACACTTAACCCTAAAATTCAAATTAAAGTTATTTTTTAGTTAACTAATTAATTAAACTTACTTATAACCCAAAAGAATTAATCCCCCAATTAACCCACCATGGTTAATAATTATGGTATTTACTTGATTTAAAAACCCTAGTTTACATGCACATGTGTGTGCAAGCTTAGGAAAATTTTGGAAAAATATTTATTAAATTAAGAAAAATATTTAAAACACAATTTGGTAAACTTTTTATTAAAAATCATATTTTAATTATAATTATCCACTAACCCTTATCCTAAGGTGTTACAATCTCTCCCCCTTAAAGAAATTCGTCCCCGAATTTCAAAAATCTAACTAAGGTTACCTTCAAAAAGATGGGGATACGTCTTCATCATCTCGCTTTCAGTCTCCCAAGTGACCTCTTCACGGTTCTGGCCACGCCAAAGTACCTTGACTGATGGAATGTCCTTCGATCTCAACTTCTTCACTTGTCGATCCAAGATCATCACCGGCTACTCTGCATAGGAAAGATCACGCTCAAGCTGGATCGTCGGATGCTGAATCGCATGCGAAGGATCATGTAGATATCTGCGGAGCATCGAAATATGGAATACAGGATGCACATCTGGAAAGCTGGGCGGAAGGGCTAATCGGTAAGCTACTGCACCAACACGCTCGAGGATCTCGAAGGGGCCCACATACCTGGGACTGAGTTTCCCCTTCTTCCCAAACCTCATCACACCTTTCATTGGGGAGACCCTCAAGAAAACATGATCACCAACAGAAAACTCAAGTCTGCGTCGTCGACGGTCTGTATAAGCCTTCTGCCTACTCTGCGCTGCTCTCATCCTGTCACGAATCAACTGGATCTTCGCTGTCGTCTCCTCAACGATCTGTGGCCCTAAGATACTGCTCTCACTGAGCTCTGTCCAACAAGTAGGCGACCTGCATCTCCTCCCATAAAGAGCCTCAAATGGTGCCATCTGAATAGTCTCCTGGTAGCTGTTATTGTAGGAGAACTCTACTAAGGGCAAATGATGATCCCAGCTACCTCCAAAATCTAGTACACAAGCTCTGAGCATGTCCTCGAGAGTCTGAATGGTTCGCTCTGACTGTCCGTCGGTCATCGGATGAAAAGCCGTGCTGAAACTCAAGCGAGTACCCAAAGCCTCCTGAAGCCTCTGCCAAAGTATACTGGTAAACTGGGTGCCTCTGTCGGACACAATGCACGTCGGGACTCCGTGTAGTCGCACTATCTCGTCAATGTAGATCTGGGCATACTGAGTAAACCCGAAAGTCGTCTTCACCGGTAGGAAGTGAGCCGCTTTCGCCAAACGATCCACGATCACCCAGATGGAGTCATACCCCCGACTAGTCCTAGGTAGACCCACCACGAAGTCCATCGAAATCTGTTCCCATTTCCACTCCGGAATGGGTAACGGCTGTAGCTCTCCCGCGGGCCTCTGGTGCTCAGCCTTGACTTGCTGACAAGTCAGGCATCTCGATACAAAACCTGCAATGTCCCTCTTCATTCCGTCCAACCAGTAAACATCTCTCATATCATGATACATCTTGGTGGAACCGGGATGGACGCTATACACCGATCGATGTGCCTCCTCAAGAATCTCGCGTCTCAGCCCTGCAGCATCTGGTACGCACAGTCTGACTCCAAACCGTAGGACCCCCTGATCATCGATCACGAACTCGGAAAATCTGCCATGTCCAATCTGTGCCATGATCTCTGAACATCGGTCATCACTGAGCTGTGACTCACGTATACGATCGATCAACTGTGGGCATGCACGGACATGCGCTATCTGTCCCCCAATCGGCGTGAACTCAAACTGTACTCGACTGTCGCACAATATCTGCCAATCTGCGGATGACTGCTCCTGCACTGCGCTCAAACAAGATAAACTACTCCCGGGCCTCCTACTCAAAGCATCTTCCACCACATTTGCCTTGCCCGGGTGATATAAGATCTCGCAGTCGTAATGCTTCACTAACTCCATCCATCGACGATGTCGAAGGTTCAGGTCCCGCTGCTGGAATATGTATTTCAAACTCTTGTGATCCGTAAATATCTGGCACGACTAGCCGTAGAGATAATGTCGCCAGATCTTAAGTGCGAAGACCACTGCTGCCATCTCCAAATCATGAGTGGGGTAGTTCTGCTCGTGCTTCTTCAATTGTCGCGAGGCATACGCGATCACCCTATCATGCTGCATCAGAACGCATCCCAATCCCACTCGAGAAGCATCACAAAAGACCACAAATCCGCCCGATCCGGAAGGTAAAGATAACACCGGTGCCGTCGTCAGCTGAGTCCGTAACTGCTGAAAGCTGTGCTCGCACTCCTCCGTCCAATCGAAGGGAACTCCCTTCCGGGTCAACCCGGTCAACGGTGCAGCAATACTGGAGAAGTCCTGCACAAAACGCCTGTAGTAACCGGCTAATCCCAAGAAGCTGCGAATCTCCGTCACCGACGTGGGTCTGGGCCAACGCTGAACGGCCTCGATCTTCCTCGGATCAACACATATACCGTCTCGTGAAATCATGTGACCCAAGAAGTCCACGCTGTCTAGCCAAAAAGCACACTTGGAGAATTTCGCATAAAGCTGGTGCTCCCTTAATGTCTGCAATGTAACCCGCAGGTGCTGCTCGTGCTCCTCACTACTCCGGGAATACACCAAGATATCGTCAATGAAGACTATGATGAACAGATCCAAATAAGGCCGGAAAATACGGTTCATCAAATCCATGAAGGCTGCTGGCGCATTGGTGAGTCCGAACGACATCACCAAAAACTCGTAATGGCCATAGCGCGTACGGAAAGCTGTCCGGGGAATGTCCTCCTGTCGAACCCGCAGCTGATGATAGCCCGATCGCAAATCGATCCTCGAAAAGTACCCTGCCCCCAGAAGCTGGTCGAACAAATCGTCGATACGCGGCAAAGGATACCTGTTCCGCACTGTCACCCTGTTCAGCTGGCGTTAGTCGATACAAAGACGCAAACTGCCGTCCTTCTTCTTGACGAACAGGACTGGAGCACCCCAAGGAGAAACACTGGGTCGAATAAGTCCCTTGTCCAGCAAATCCTGCAACTGACCCTTCAGCTCACGAAGTTCCGCCGGGGCCATCCGATAGGGCGGTATAGAAATAGGCCCCGAACCAGGAACCAAATCAATACAGAAAGAAATGTCGCGCTCGGGCGGCAACCCAGGAAGCTCGTCAGGGAACACATCAGGAAACTCGCTAACAACCGGAACCTGATCCAATGGAACCTCTGTAGCGCGAGCATCGCGAACATAAGCGAGAAATCCCTGACATCCCTTCCTCAAAAGCTGTCCAGCGCGAAAAGATGAAATCACACTGTGAGGGGCGGCACCATGGTCCCCCAACACAACAAAAACCGACTCACCGGGGAAACAGAATCTAACTGTCTTCTCGCGGCAGTCCACAGAAGCATAGCACGTGGCTAACCAATCCATGCCCAAAAGAACGTCGAAGTCCAACATCTCCAGAAGGATCAAGTCGACAGGCAACTCTCTCGCCAATACAGACGATACAGGATCGGAACACGTGCCTAGCCACAAACGACTCTTCCACAGGAGTAGTCACCACAAGCGGCTGATCAAGCAAGCCGGACTCTCTACCCAAACTCGGCACAAAGTGCGTGGATACGTACGAGTGTGTGGATCCGGGATCGAACAATACATGTGCCTCAACTGAACATACAGGGAGGATACCTGAAACCACTGCATTGGACGCCTGCGCGTCCTGATGTGTCAAAGCAAAGACCCTCGCCTGTCCACCACCTGTAACTGACTGACCTCTGCCTCGGTCATCTCGTCCTCTCTGAGCAACTCCTCCACGCCCGCGACCTCTTTGTGCATAAGTCTGGCGCGGAGCAACGGTAGGCACAACGGGCAACGCCCTCTGGGGTGGTGAAGGTGGTAAGGTAACATGCGGTGCTGCCGCCTCCCTCCGGTGTGTCTCTGGACAATCTCGAACGAGGTGAAGTAGGCTGCCACATCTGTAGCAACCCCGCGGCGACTGCTGACCGTCCTGGGGATACGAACTAAACATCCGACCCCGTCCCGAATCTCTGCTACCCCTCGTACCGGAACGAAACCTGTCGCGGCGTCTAAATGACTGCCTCCGTGCGGAAATACTGGTACGAACTCTCTTCGGCTCTGGAAATACCGAAGTCTCAACAAGGTGCTCCTCGACCAGTAGGGCTGCGTCTACGGCGGCTGCATAGGTCTCGTAGTGCTGCGCGCTGATCGCGAGGAACACTGGTGAAAGCAAGCCTCGAACAAATCTCCGGACTCGCAACTCCTCGGTGGCCACTAAGTGTGGGGCGTAAACTGCTAGCTCTGTAAACAGTACGTCATACTCTGCCACTGTCATCCCTGGCGTCTGGCGCAAGGACTCAAACCTGCGTGCTCGGGCATCTCTAACACTCCGGGGAAGGAAACGGGCTAGAAATTGTAAGTCGATGTAGTACACCCCAGTACTTGTGGGGAGGCGGATTTTACAAAAACAATCAAGTTTAAATAACGAACATCGACTAACCGCTTGAATCGAAGCTAAACTATAAATAACCGTATCTTATGAGTTTCTTTTCATAAGTGATTAGGGATTATACCTAATGAAACCGGTCCTTCTTCTTTACGTCCTCCTTTGTACTCCTCGACCTTCTCTAGGTAGTAGACGATCCACCCGAGAGCGAAACTCCAAGCTAAACCTCTAACTTGAGGTAACTAATCAACTTTGATTGCTAATCAAAGATGAGAGGATGATATAGAGTGAGGGTTATGGATTGTTTAGTCTAACTAAACCTTTGATCTCAACACATGAGGATTAAGGATTAGTATCTTGAAGATGAGAGCTTGAGGAGAGAGAATGTGTGATGAGATAATGAGAGAAGAGAGAGAGTGTATCATAATATTATGAAGCATTCTTATTTTCAAATAATCAATAAAGGAAATGAATAAGCATGCTTCACAAAATATCTTGTGATGATTCATTAACATGAGTCATTAAGCAATAAATGTGCATTAATGAAGTGAATGAATCACCACTATGACTCACTCTCTCATCCAAAAGAAACCTCCTTAGTCACATCTTCTAGAAGCTTCTCGAGTAATTACGAGAACGCCCCTCCGATCCGTAAAAATACGGAAAAACTTTAGACTGTAAAAATCCAATAACCGGATACCAGTAACTGGCTTAAACCAAAGCCGACTGGTAAAATCTGTCCGAAAGTCGTACGCGCGTAAACGCACGTATGCGTCCGAACCCTTTGTCGCAAAACCATGCAACCTCTATATCGTTTCGCCTGGAGTAGGAAACTCTCTGTGTGGGACTCTAGAGACTCGACTACTACGCTGGCAGTGGGTTTAACCACAGACCGCAAGCGGCACTAGCTGTACGTAACGGTCCCCAGGTAGTTGTCGATAAGAAGGCCGATGAGTTAAACCCATCCGAACTCCTACTGAGTCTGATGTGACAATCTCCATACAGTCCGGTCCGTTCGTCCATGACTATCGCATATCGGGCCTAGGGGGGCGGCAAGCGTCAGTCCCCTAATAGCGGTATAAGTCGTGTCGGAGTGAAGCCCATTACACCCTGAGAAACTTGCTGGAACCTACCAGCAAATCTCGCTTGCCCTGGCCAGGGACTTTGCGTAATGGCTCTCTGACACAGCACGATATCTACTCCCAATACCGGGAGGGACGAATCCTGTCTAACCGCCACTGCCTCCAAGTGCTCGGGACTGCACCCAACTGCTACCTGTTTGCACGACTCCTTTGAGCCGTGGTAGGGTAGCAATCTAAGAACAGTGGGACACACTCGAGGCGAAGTAGCAGTGTCAAGTCTGCGGACTACGCTGTACTCATGTCACCTGGGAACTGTTCACTGACGACTGGTATCAAACCAACCAACAGTTCCCTGTGAGTCCTGTCCGGTGTACCCGTAACCTAACGAGCACCTGTATACTATCTCCAGTACGACGTACTGATGGCTGTGGGACAGACCATCTCCCCAACTGGGACGAGAAGCGTACACACTAGTCTACTCCGGAGTATCGATGCTCTGTCTCGATAATCCAACGACCAGGGACCTGAATAAGGATGTGCTTGTAGACTACCCAGCCCCCACTAGTGTGACTGCCATCACAACGCTGGTAGACAAGCAAGATCCTAAGAGCTCTATCAATACGTATACTCACATATTAAGATAGAAAAACCAAGTAGCATACTACCATGTTTAGCAAGACTGTTATATACATGTGAATATCCCAAGCTTCCATTAAGTAATATACAAGCTAGTATGATACAGTAATGGCCTTCTAGGGCATAAACACTAACAATCTCCCACTTGCACTAGGGCCATGTACTGGCATATCGCAGACCAATGATCTCGAGTAGCCTCTCGAACTGAATCTGAGGAAGGGCCTTCGTGAATAGATCAGCAATGTTCTCTTCTGAAGCAACTCTCCGAACCTCGATCTCCTGACGATCAATGATCTCCCTGATCAGGTGATACCGCCTTAAGATGTGTCTGGACTTCTGATGGGACCTTGGTTCCTTCGCTAAAGCTATAGCTCCGTTGTTGTCGCAATACAGAGGTATTGGATCAACTATGGTAGGAACCACCTGAAGTTCTGTTAGGAACTTCTTCATCCAGACTGCTTCTTTTGCGGCATCGCAAGCAGCTATATACTCCGCTTCCATCGTCGAGTCAGCAACGGTGTCCTGCTTGGAGCTCTTCCAGCACACCGCCCCTCCATTGAGGGTAAAGACATAACCCGACATGGACTTGGAATCGTCCTTATCACTCTGGAAGCCGGAATCAGCAAAGGCCTCCAACCTGAGGTCTTTTCCGCCGTAAACCAAGAACATCTCCTTAGTCCTCCTCAGGTACTTGAGAATGTTCTTTACTGCTATCCAGTGCTTCTCCCCTGGGTCTGACTGATACCGGCTTACCACGCTTAGTGCGTAAGCTACATCTGGTCTGGTACACAACATCGCATACATTATAGAGCCTACCGCAGAAGCGTAGGGTATAATAGACATGCGTTCCCTTTCCAAATCAGTCTTGGGAGACATCTCTTTGGAGAGGGTGATTCCGTGACAAGCCGGTAGATTACCGCGCTTTGAATCTTCCATACTGAATCTTTTCAGTACAGTGTCGATATACCTGGACTGCGAAAGTCCCAACATCCTCTTGGATCTATCACGATAGATCCGGATCCCCAGAATGTAAGAGGCATCACCCAGGTCTTTCATGGAGAACCTGTGTGACAAGAATCCTTTGACAGATTGTAGCATAGGAATGTCATTTCCTATCAATAGAATGTCATCCACGTACAAGACGAGGAATACGACACTTCTGGCCACAACTTTACTATATATGCACGGTTCATCTGGATTTTTGATAAAGTCATATTCTTTGACTGTCTCAACAAAACAGATGTTCCAACTCCGCGATGCCTGCTTTAGTCCATAAATAGACTTAAGCAGCTTGCATACTTTCCCGCTGCTCCCACTCTGATTGAAACCCTCTGGCTGATCCATATAGACGCTCTCTTCTAAATTTCCATTTAGAAAAGCCGTCTTTACGTCCATCTGCCAGATTTCATAATCATGGAAGGCAGCAATAGCAAGAAGGACCCGAATGGATTTGAGCATAGCCACTGGAGAAAAAGTTTCGTCATAGTCCAAACCAGGTCTTTGACGAAAACCCTTTGCAACAAGTCTAGCCTTATAGGTTTCCACCTGTCCATCTACACCAATCTTTTTCTTGAAGATCCATTTGCATCCTATGGGTTTTACCCCATCTGGAGCAAAGTCCAAAGTCCATACTTTGTTGGTGTACATGGACTCCATTTCGGTCCGCATTGCATCTAGCCATCGTACCGAGTCGCCGCTCTGGATGGCCTGCCTGAAGTCAGTAGGTTCATCATCATCTATGATGCAATCCTCTCTATCCCCATCTATAAGAAAACCGTAGTATCTCTCAGGCGGACGAGACGGCCTACTACTCCTGCGGAGGGGTGCGGGAATGTTCTGTTCTTCTTGAACCTCTGGTTCTACCAAACTTTCAGTAACAGCTTGTGGTTCTGGAATTTCTTCCAGTTCTACTTCGCTCCCACTCTTCTGATTTTCTAAAAATTCAGTTTCTAAGAAGTGGGCATGACGAGAAACAAAAACCTTTTGTTCCTCTGCGTAATAGAAATAATATCCCTTGGAGTTCTTTGGATATCCCACAAGCTTACACAGTACTGAGCGTGCCTCGAGCTTGTCCACATGCTGCTTTTTTACAAAAGCTGGACACCCCCATGTCCTAAAATGTTTTAGACAGGGTTTCTTCCCACTCCACATCTGATATGGTGTGGTAGGCACAGTCTTGGTTGGAACCTGGTTCAAAAGATATGCCGCTGATTCTAGCGCATAACCCCAGAAAGATCGCGGTAACTCAGTATTACTCATCATGGATCGTACCATATCCAATAGGGTTCGATTCCGTCTCTCCGATACACCGTTGTGCTGTGGAGTGTATGGAGGAGTAAGCTGAGAGAGAATTCCTTTCTCTTTTAGGTAACCTAGGAACTCGGCACTTAAGTATTCTCCACCTCGATCAGATCTCAGTGTCTTAATACTTTTGCCTGTTTGGTTTTCCGCTTCACTCTTGAATTCCAGGAATTTCTCAAAGGCCTCTGATTTATGCTTCATTAAGAAAACATATCCATACCTAGAGAAATCATCTGTAAAAGTAATGAAGTAGGAATAACCACCTCTTTCATGTGTAGACATTGGACCACATACATCACTGTGTATGAGTCCTAAGAGCTCGCTCGCTCTTACTCCTTGTCCAGTAAATGGAGTCTTTGTCATCTTTCCTTTGAGACAGGATTGACAAGTGTCATAAGATTGATATTCGAACGAGTCCAAATATCCTTCTCTATGCAACTTAGTCAACCTTCTCTCATTGATGTGACCCAGTCTACAATGCCATAAGAAAGCTTTATTTAAATCTGGAGTCTTTCTTTTTAGTGTGTTCTGGACATTGAAAATTTGGAGTTGGTTTAACACATATATGCCGTTATTTAGAGTACCGGACCCAATCAAACCATGATTAAGGTGGATGTTGACAACATCTCTTACAAACGTGAAATCGTAACCTTTATTTGATAACAAGGAAACTGATATGATATTACACGTTAAGCTTGGTACAAAATAACAGTTATGTAAAACCAAAATGTGTCCACTCGTCAATCCTAGGTGATAATCCCCGACGGACGCAGCTCCCACGCTAGCTCCGTTAGCAACCCTGAGGATCATATCACCTTCCTTCAGCACTCTACGGTTTCTCAGTGCCTGCAATGAATTGCAAATATGAGATCCTGACCCGGTATCCAATACCCAGGAAGTAGAGTTGATCGACAGACAATTCTCAATTACAAACACACCTGAAGTCGAAGCCACAGCTTGCTTCGGTTCCTGGTTCTTGGCGTTCCACGCCTTGCAATCCTTCTTCCAGTGCCCTTTCCTGTGACAATGGAAGCACTCATCCAGGCCAACTACCGGTGCTGTAAACTTTTTCTTTCCCTTCTTTCCCACCTTACTAACACCTCCTCTAGGTCTGGGTGCGGCCTTCTTCTTCCTTCCTTTGGCCCTAGCCTTGGACCCGGAAGAAGATGAACCGCCAACAAACATAGCGGGTGTTTCCCTTGCCTTCTGCAAGGTGCCCTCTGCACTCCTTAACATGTTCAGGAGTTCCGCAAGTTCAACTTCTTTTCCTTGAAGATTGAAGTTGAGGATAAACTGGGCGTAGGTGGGAGGAAGGGACTGGAGAACAAGGTCTGTATAGAGCTCATTATCCAAAGTCGTCCCAAGGTCCGCGAGCTCTTCAATATAGCCGATCATCTGTAGGACATGTTCACCTACCGATGACCCGACAGCCAACCTCGCTCGAAACAATTTCTTAGAGGTCTCGTATCTTGCTATACGAGATTGCTCTCCATAAAGTTCCTTTGTATGGAGAAATATGCCATCTAGGGACATATCCTCGTGCCTCCTCTGATGTTCATTGTTCATCGAGGCAAGCACGATGCACTTGGCTCTCGCGCAATCTAAATCCCAGGTTTTGCGGATTTCCTTATCCGCATTGCTGGATTTGGGACCAAGGACAGCAGGTGCTGTAGCGGTGAGGACGTACCCCAGTTTGTCATAGGTCAAAGCCATCTTGACATTCCGCAGCCAATCTTTATAGTTTGGCCCCGTCAGTATATTTTTCTCTAAAAGTAACTTAAGTCCAGTCATTTTCAGGGTCGCTGCAATTAGGAGAGAGAGAAGAAAACTCTTTAGCATGATGCTCTTGCAAGTTTAGAGTGGTTTTTAGTTTATCTAAACTGGATGGCTCCCACTGTTTCTCGAATCCTTCCTCAAACCATAAAAGAAGAATTAGCCAAGACTATTCTCACCGTACAATACTTGCTTAACCGTTCAGCCAGGCTGGTGTCGATACTTCGAGGGAGGTTTTCCAACGCTTTCGCGAAGTTCCTTAATTAAATAACCTCTTTTCTCTGGGGGCGTAACCCCGCTGACACTTTTCTGGACACCTACTAGGTTTATAGCATTGATCGTTAAGCGACGAATATCCTGATAAGTAGCATATACTCACAGTAGGATCGGGATCCAAATATCATCGTATGATAATGTTGAAGGAATCCTACCAACATTCATCAAACTCCAAATGGTATGCATCTCTTTGCAAATTTCAGTTTCTTTAGAAATTCCCGATATAAGTTTTTGCCCCATGCTCTTATGATCTTGACTAAGGGCCAACAAATCATAAGTCACATGTCAAGTTCTGCCCATCATTATCCTGTTGATTTGAACCCATCCGTATACTCTTGACTAAGGGCCAAACAAAGTAATACGACTGTCCCAAACCAACTCATCTATCTATGCAACAAATGAATACCCCAGCAGCTACCAAACACTATGTCTTGACTAAGGGCCAAACAAACATAGCTTGAATACTACTGACCATTCATAAGAAATGACGGAGGGCTACGACTGGTTTCGGCGAAACCGTGAACGTAGTGAACTTGATATAACCGAAGGAACCTGATAGCTTTTAAAAGGAGTGGTTAAATCTCCGCATTTAAAAATATCTGTTTTAAAAATAACCGAGTGGTTTCTTTTAAATTGTTCCAACGATTTAAACTTTGGTTTGTTTTACTTTGCATTATAGATAATGCGTCCCATCATTAACCTATCATTGCAGAAAACAACGAAAATATAACGTCCTCTTATGCCATCCGCATTTGCCACGGGGTCCCGTCATCACCCGTTAGGTTACTTAACTAACGACAGAGCGGGGGCTGGGCTAGCGCGGGTGTAAAACATAAGTGACGTCTAAATAGCTATAATAAATATAGATATTTTACATTCGTCTGACGCAATGATATTCATTCCAGAACACAGATAAACAATATTGGATTTGCAAGCAATCTGTATTTCTTTTGAGCCTGCAAGAAAAGACAGATTACACAGTTGTGATGAATAGCCGTTTACCCCACCGTCGACCCCTACGGGTACGGCAAACTACCCACCCGGCAGTCTGTGTACCCCACCTTGGGTCAGTCCTAGGAGCAAAAACAGTAAAATGAAATAATACAACGGTGGCTACAACCGCAACCTGGAAGTGCCCCGCGAAAATAATATTACAACAAATTACATTTACAACAAATGAATTAATCAATAACCCATTGCTAACCCCGGCTATACACCACAACAGTCCAATACAGTTTATATGCACAAACAGATATGACCATTTCAGAAATGTGCAACCCCCTGCCAACCGACATACTAGCAGTTGGGGGAGGTTTACGAACACATTAAACAATCACAGATATAATCCAATACGCAAATACTGTATTTTTCGATCGAATAAACAACTTCAATATTGCTCCAAAATCTGCTCTGTTAAACAGTAACCTGAGCAATAATTAAATATTCCAGAAAACCCCAAATGTCACAGGGGACCCACACAAGAAAGACGAGTCCATGCCTCGGCCAAAGCGCCGCGGAAGCGCGGCGGATCCCACCGATCCGCCGCGCTTCCGCGGCCGAGTTGCCGATTCATGGGCTCGAATTTCTTGGGTGTTCTCCTGGACTCCTTTCTAGCTCTCTGAACACACCAGAAAAATTTTAGGACTTGATTTTAAGTTCGACAGAAACTAAACAGAATTAGGGTTTTCCGGCTTCGTTTTTTCGTTCGAAATTCGTACAAATTTGCGATTAAGTTATTTAGTGTTTAGCGAGGCTTTGATACCACTGTAAGTCGATGTAGTACACCCCAGTACTTGTGGGGAGGCGGATTTTACAAAAACAATCAAGTTTAAATAACGAACATCGACTAACCGCTTGAATCGAAGCTAAACTATAAATAACCGTATCTTATGAGTTTCTTTTCATAAGTGATTAGGGATTATACCTAATGAAACCGGTCCTTCTTCTTTACGTCCTCCTTTGTACTCCTCGACCTTCTCTAGGTAGTAGACGATCCACCCGAGAGCGAAACTCCAAGCTAAACCTCTAACTTGAGGTAACTAATCAACTTTGATTGCTAATCAAAGATGAGAGGATGATATAGAGTGAGGGTTATGGATTGTTTAGTCTAACTAAACCTTTGATCTCAACACATGAGGATTAAGGATTAGTATCTTGAAGATGAGAGCTTGAGGAGAGAGAATGTGTGATGAGATAATGAGAGAAAAGAGAGAGTGTATCATAATATTATGAAGCATTCTTATTTTCAAATAATCAATAAAGGAAATGAATAAGCATGCTTCACAAAATATCTTGTGATGATTCATTAACATGAGTCATTAAGCAATAAATGTGCATTAATGAAGTGAATGAATCACCACTATGACTCACTCTCTCATCCAAAAGAAACCTCCTTAGTCACATCCTCTAGAAGCTTCTCGAGTAATTACGAGAACGCCCCTCCGATCCGTAAAAATACGGAAAAACTTTAGACTGTAAAAATCCAATAACCGGATACCAGTAACTGGCTTAAACCAAAGCCGACTGGTAAAATCTGTCCGAAAGTCGTACGCGCGTAAACGCACGTATGCGTCCGAACCCTTTGTCGCAAAACCATGCAACCTCTATATCGTTTCGCCTGGAGTAGGAAACTCTCTGTGTGGGACTCTAGAGACTCGACTACTACGCTGGCAGTGGGTTTAACCACAGACCGCAAGCGGCACTAGCTGTACGTAACGGTCCCCAGGTAGTTGTCGATAAGAAGGCCGATGAGTTAAACCCATCCGAACTCCTACTGAGTCTGATGTGACAATCTCCATACAGTCCGGTCCGTTCGTCCATGACTATCGCATATCGGGCCTAGGGGGGCGGCAAGCGTCAGTCCCCTAATAGCGGTATAAGTCATGTCGGAGTGAAGCCCATTACACCCTGAGAAACTTGCTGGAACCTACCAGCAAATCTCGCTTGCCCTGGCCAGGGACTTTGCGTAATGGCTCTCTGACACAGCACGATATCTACTCCCAATACCGGGAGGGACGAATCCTGTCTAACCGCCACTGCCTCCAAGTGCTCGGGACTGCACCCAACTGCTACCTGTTTGCACGACTCCTTTGAGCCGTGGTAGGGTAGCAATCTAAGAACAGTGGGACACACTCGAGGCGAAGTAGCAGTGTCAAGTCTGCGGACTACGCTGTACTCATGTCACCTGGGAACTGTTCACTGACGACTGGTATCAAACCAACCAACAGTTCCCTGTGAGTCCTGTCCGGTGTACCCGTAACCTAACGAGCACCTGTATACTATCTCCAGTACGACGTACTGATGGCTGTGGGACAGACCATCTCCCCAACTGGGACGAGAAGCGTACACACTAGTCTACTCCGGAGTATCGATGCTCTGTCTCGATAATCCAACGACCAGGGACCTGAATAAGGATGTGCTTGTAGACTACCCAGCCCCCACTAGTGTGACTGCCATCACAACGCTGGTAGACAAGCAAGATCCTAAGAGCTCTATCAATACGTATACTCACATATTAAGATAGAAAAACCAAGTAGCATACTACCATGTTTAGCAAGACTGTTATATACATGTGAATATCCCAAGCTTCCATTAAGTAATATACAAGCTAGTATGATACAGTAATGGCCTTCTAGGGCATAAACACTAACAGAAATATGGTCACGAACTCCGTCCAGGTCATAGGAGGAAGACCTGCTGCTCTGCCCTTCTCCACTGAATCACACCATTTCTGCGCAAGACCTTCCAGGCGAAAGCTCGCGAACTCGACCCATCTCGCATCTGCACATCTGAGGGAACGGCATATCCTGGCCATCCTGTCTATGAAAGACTGTGGGTCCTCGGCTGTATCGGTGCCTGTGAAAACTGGAGGCTTCAGCCTCATGAACTCTGATAGCGATACTGTAATCACCTCCGTGGCTGCAGGGGCAACTGGCTGTGCGGTAGGTACCATAGCGGTCTCTGGAACTGGTGGAGCTACCTCTGGTCGCTGCGCTCGAAGCGTCTCAACAAGAGATCCTATCATCTGGCGCATCTCCTGCATGCTAGATCCCACCGTCTGGCGCATCTCCTGCATACCAGCCCCTAGCGTGGCGATCTGCTCAGTCACGGCAGGAACAGCCTGCTCGGGTACAACGGGTGCACTGCCCGGATCAGTCCTCGTCTCGGACGAGTCAACACTAATCTCGGCCCTCGCGGCCGCTCTCTGTGCCCTCGTAGTCTTAGGCGGCATATTGGCTGAAAGAAAAATTTGGATTCGATAAGAACACGGAAATCGAATCACAAGAATATAAGGAGGAAATCAAATCAACAAGTCCTAAGGTCGCGTAAGCGGAGTACCGTGTCGTGAGTATGCCGCGGAACATACGCACTCTACGCTACCCTGCTGCAGCTACCTACTCCATCATACCAGGGTCATCCTACACTCCGAAGGTAAAACCTACGCTCTGATACCAACTTTGTCACGACCCGAGAATTCGACTCGTGACCGGCACTTAACCACGCAACGTCTACAGGCGCAACGCGGCTAAGTAAGCCGAACCCAGAAATCAAAACCAATAAATGGAGTGATTTAAAGCATTTTGTAAAAACAACCGTACATGTCCGAAAAACTTCCATTTTATTTAGTAGAAATCCTTTTAAGTTCAATAGTTATAAGTTTTATAATTTTGGTAACATTTCCCTTTTAAAACATTAGCCCCAAAAGTCGGGTAAAAGCAAGGTGTAACAGAAATAACAAGTGACATGAATAAAGCATCATAATGAGATATACGACGCCGTAGCGAAGAATACACAGTAAAACAAGGACAATATCATAAAAGGTGAGACTGCATAAAGTAAAGTCGGCTCACATGCGAGCTCGACACCAGAATATAAAACCATACATATCGTCCTCACAACTGTCTCTAAGTCAATACAGAAAGGTAGATGGAGAGTACTAGATACATCAATATACAACTGAAATGATAACAGATACCGTACAAAACCCACCTAAACAGCAAAAGGGCTATCTCTGCTCAAAAAGGGTATCTGTGCCAAAAGATGCGGAAACAGCCAGCCGTGACTACTCCTAAGGGCAACCTGCAAACACTGTGGCACAACGGGGGTGAGTTGCCAACTCGTGAATAGAGATAACATATAAAGGTGATCGCAAGCATGCACATATAGCGTGGCTCTACTAATGCCAACAGATGATATCAATGCCTGCTACATAGAGGATGCAATAGTAATGCAAATACTCTAACAGGTAAATGCCACAGGATGAGATGTATAGTAATCAATACTGAGTATGGGGTAAATAATATCTACATGGACTATGTCAACATGGAAAACAATGATCGGTGCCTCAAACTGCACCCAAATCCCACATATACTCAGGCGTCGGCACACCCATCGGCCCTCAAAATCCTGTATATCTCGGAGGAATCACGAGTGCCCAACATCGGCACCCAAAATATCATAAAATACCCGTGTCCAGCATCGACACGTAAATCCTCGAACATCGGGCGCCGTCAATCCGGACCGGCCCCACGGGGTCCACCTGCGGTATCGGCCCTCGGCCCCGGCAGTACGGATCATCCCGCATCCATCACTCGACTCTGGTCAGTATCTTCCGGACAACTGCCAGGTCCAACCAATCACCGGTAGGTACTCGCCCGCCTCCAGGCTCAATCGGCAAAACCCATCGATCATCTCGCCGAGGGGAACCATACCGGGCCCACCACGAACCCGCAAACGGAACATCCACTCCTCGAATCGGGTTTCAAGCACACGTCTCAGCACCGAGAAAACGCGTGGTGGACACACCAAAATATCATATCACGAGGTACCGGGTTTTTCAAAATAGTGCATCTTTTCATAAATAACTCCACGGTCCTCAAAACCAGAAATCTCATGAAAATCCATCACCAATAAGTCAATCCAATACGA
Organism: Agapanthus africanus; assembly: GCA_030015575.1. NCBI lineage: Eukaryota > Viridiplantae > Streptophyta > Magnoliopsida > Asparagales > Amaryllidaceae > Agapanthus > Agapanthus africanus. Next base: position 455,176,552 of record JASDDO010000014.1, on the reverse strand, counting down.
GGTACAATGTAATCAATCCATGGCAGGTATATAAGGGAAAGCCGCTTTTTAAAATAGTTTCCGTTTTTAAATATGTCATGCGGCTCCCAAATGTCCAGGAAATCATAATCAATCACATGTGGGGTGAACTACAGCAATAATACAATCAGTATAATCATGGCAGTTCTACAGTGAGCGTGGCATGGAAATTACTAACGGTGTGTGTGTAGCATGTAAATAGTGCCCGTGCAACATAAACCGTTAGTAATAGTGAGGTGTTCTATCAGTTCTAAGCAATATGTATATAAACACAGCAGGGAATGCCATATGCGATGACAGTCTATGGGGTGCATGCAACACATAATAATAAGGTCCTATCAGCCCTGACGCATAACGCCATGCGGGCGATATCCCCGTAGATGTGAAATCTACTCACAGTGTCTCGCGCTAAGTGTATCCAACCACTTGCTTGCCCTTCTTCGCGGCGTCCGTCTCACTGGCCTGCGAACCTAAAATTACAACACATATTACACATATAAGTTTAATTTCGCCAAAAACGCGATATCACGGTCAAACTAGAAACTCGTGTCGCAAACCAATCGCGCGTGTGCGCGATACGCTAAAACGCGTGTGTGTGCTGAACCAAGAACCACCCCGACGCGCTGCGACACGTAGCACGCACCAGATCTACAGAAACGTGCATGTCGCACTAAACACACACACCCCAACATAGGGAACAGCTCCCAGATTTTTACCTGGAAGAAATCCCACAAAATCAACAAGACCAAACACTGAAAAATACACCCAGAAACCACCCTGCACAAAACGAGCCAAAATGGGGGAAGGGAGGCCGGCGTCGCCGGCCAAACAGTGCCTGTCGCCGGCCCAACCCCGGTGGAATGGGCTCGAACTTCACTCAAATCCCTGAAAAAGCCTGCCTAGCATTCTGAAGTTGTTTCAAACACTCAAAAACTCACGCAGTAAAAGCAGATCACTGAAATCCTAAAATCTGCACAAAAACGACATTTTGCATCGAATCGTGAAATTGGTGGTATTTTAGCGTAATAGGGGTTGGACTAGGTTGCTGTGGCCTCAACAACTTACTAAGGACCTACTGAAACCACAACTCACTTCACTTGCACAAGAATCTCACAAATTACCCCATATCACACTAAAATGCACTAAAACCCGATATCCGAAGCAAAACTACACAATCTACGCTAACTAGGGGATAAGATAGGAAGTATACCTCACTCTCGACCCTAGGGAGCTGCAGGAAGAAGAAGAAGTGAAGAGAAGTCGCTGCACTGGGATCTGGGGCTGCTGCAACTGCTCACTGCCTCTTCTGCTGCTGTTTGTGCTTGCTACTGCTGCTGTTGTTGCTGTGGAGTGTGCTGCTGTTGTTGCTGGTTCTGGAGCTGCTGCTGGGGCTGAAGGTAAGTGTGTGTGTGAGTGTGTTGGTATGTTGTGTATGTGAGAGTGTGAGAGCTTGAGAGAAATCCAAAAGAAATGAGAGGCTACCTCAATCATCACACACAAAAGTCACCCCTCACTCTCTCACCTCATTAATGCAAGCATGGCCTAGCCATGATGCCCTCATCTCTCTCTCACACAAGTCAACACTTAACCCTAAAATTCAAATTAAAGTTATTTTTTAGTTAACTAATTAATTAAACTTACTTATAACCCAAAAGAATTAATCCCCCAATTAACCCACCATGGTTAATAATTATGGTATTTACTTGATTTAAAAACCCTAGTTTACATACACATGTGTGTGCAAGCTTAGGAAAATTTTGGAAAAATATTTATTAAATTAAGAAAAATATTTAAAACACAATTTGGTAAACTTTTTATTAAAAATCATATTTTAATTATAATTATCCACTAACCCTTATCCTAAGGTGTTACAGTTTGGAGGAGAGATAGGAATAAAAGACAGTACGTATATCTTCAGTAGAGATGATAAAAATTCCTCGGTTAAGATTGCACCTTAGAAGGAAAACTTAGAAAATGTTGAAAGCTTTATAAACTAGCAAAATGTATATGATCTTAAGTTAAATGAAAAGGAAGTGTGAAAAATACAGGTTGATGATTTCTAAGTTGAAGATGATAGATTTTCTTGCAAGAATACTGAATTGAAAAATTAGTGACAACGGAAAAATTGATCGGATTTTGTGGGTAGTATCTGCTGAAAACCCTCAAGAGACAACACTCCTCCTACTAGGGACACCTAGAGGTTTAACGGCTTGTTGCACGAGCTCAGTGCAATTGCATTCCCTGCGAAAGTGAGGTTAGGATTTTTTTTGAGAATAAAATTGGCTTTGCTCGGGACGAGCAAAAGATAAGTGTGAGGATATTTGTTCATATTAGATTTTTGCATTTTTATATCGCCCATTCTTAATCAAATTGCATATAAATATATGCTTTTGATCCATGTCTGCTAAATAGTTGCAGGTTATAGGTTCTCAGCTCTTTACAGTGAGATTTGTGAAAAGTCGCAACAAATGTGGGACTACGACCAATAACAGATGAATACTGATCCGAAAGATGCCGCATACCAGTTCAAGCGGAGTTCAAGGCAAAAGTCCACTGCTGAATATCTGGAAAAGAACAGAAGAGCTTTTGAGAAACCAAGTGTACTAAACAGAAGATAAAAGCAATTGGTAGAAGACCTGAAGAAATGGGCCTATGAATCCACCAAATGGCCGCGGAACCGCGGCCAAACAGGTTCATCTGCCGTGGTTCCGCGGCCGTGCTCTGCTCATGTCGGTGGGGTGTCGGTGCTTTGACCATGTTTTCTTAGGGTAGTTTTGTAAATTCATGTGTGGATCATAATGTAACCTAGGGTTTTTTCTATCTATAAATAGGTAAACTCAAAGCCAAATTAGGCATGCCTCTCTTTATTTTTTTATGCCTTTTTTTTAATTTCTAGATCTAAAAATTTAAATTCCGTTGTAATGTGTTCTTGAGAGGTCATCAATAAAGTAAGTCTTTTTTATTTATTTATCTCGCATTCTTTTTATCGTATTTTAAATACCTGCAATTTTTAATTGTTAATCTAGTGCTAGAATTAATCTGCAATTTCTTATCTTGATCTTTATTCTAAATCTTTTAATGAGTGAGTAATTCCTCACTTGTTAGGGTAGGAGAAGGAAGGTTTGAGAGAAGGAAATCTCTGTCACTCCTTTCTTGGCCCAATAATTATAAATACGGACACCCATTAATTCAACCTCAATCCGCTCACTATGGCACCCTATCCTACATGATAGCGGTGATTCCCTAGTTAGACCGGTTGTGGTTGAATTAACCGGAGGTTAGGTTTAAGAGCCAAGAACGGACGGACAAGGACCAAAAGGAAGAAACTAAGCATTGAAAGCCTAGCTTAGGCTTGTAAATTTCTTCCTAGTCGTGCTAATCCCCGTTGTTACCGATTACCCTAACACCTATATTCATAACTAAGGCATTGAAAGTGTAAGTCTACGCTAGCGCCCCGGCAGTCTACAGACGCCAAATGCGGAACAAAAACATTTAACTGGCGCTATCGTATACTTTAACCCGGATATGCCATTATTGCTAAACTAACAAACTGTAAAGAGTGTAGAATGGTTATACCGAACGATCCGAGTCCTTCGTTCTTCAACCATCATCCCACGCTCCGTTGCGGCTGCTCCGATCTCGTCGATCTCCGATGTCCTCGTCGAGGTGGCACCACATGATCGGTTCTTTAAACGGGCTCCCGCCTCTGACTCGAGGCAACTCGATCGTCAAGTTTGCTAAAAGAGACGACCAAGAATGATGTAGAGAATGAGTAGATGACTTTGTCTCACTTCGTCCAAATCCGTGGACGATCGGTTAATGAAGTTGCCGTGGAAATCGGGTGATGGAATGAAATGAACTGTAAAATTCCATACACCCCGAATGCTATCATAATCTTTTCTAACCGAAATGAAACATCAAGTGAGAGTGTTTTTTTTTTTTTTTTGAGAGAGAGGAGGCTAACCATATATATAGAATGAGGAGGGTGAGTGTAGGAGCTTCAAGTGGTGACCATATCCCTTCATACTTATCTTAACCTAACAACAAAGCATGAATCACTAGATTACATTAAAAGCAAACCAATAATATTAAACCTAGTCATGCTTTATCATTAATGAACCATTAATGACTCAAGTGAGTCACAAGCCACTTCATCACTTCTAGAAGCTTCTAGAATGATGACTCACTCATATCTGAAGAAAAGATAAATCCGTCTTTAACCGAATGTTAAAAGACGGCTGATAGAAAACTGGAAACTGGCAACTTCCAAAAGTGATCCTGAAACGAATTTCAGGACAACCCCGAAACTGTATAAATATACCCGCATTTGTATTACGACCGAATACAAATGCAACTGAGACAAAGATATTATACCTACTCAATATAATACTCGGATCCGGCTTAAACCAAAGCCGACCAGTATCATCTGTCCGAAAATCGACACGTGTGTAAACGCACGTGCATTTTCCGAACCCTGCCATAAAACCATACGGCCTCTACAACGTTTCGCCCGAACTTGGGAAACTGTCTGTGGGGAACTCTAATGACTCGTCAGCACCCTGGCAGTGGGTTTAACCACAAACCGTCAGCGGCACTAGCTATGCGTAACGACTGCCCATGGACTGACCTCAAGGGTGGCCGAGGAGCGAACTCAAGGGAGACCGATGAGCGAACTCCTCCGAAAACCCTACTGAGCCTAACAGTGACAATGTATATACAGTCCGGTCCGTTCGTCAATGAGTATCGCATATCCGCCTAGGGGGCTAGTAACGTCAGACCCCCATTAGCAGTATAAGTCGTGTCGGAGTGTAGCCCAGAACGCCCTGAGATACTACTGGAATACCTACCAGTAAATCTCCTGCCTCGGCCGAGGGCTTTGCGTAATGGCTCTCCTAGACACAGCACGATCTCGCCCCCAATACCGGGAGAGACGAAACCCCTGCCGATCCGCTCACGTGCCTCCATATGGCTCGGGACTGTACCCAAAAGCTACCTGTTTGCACGACTCCTTTGAGCCGTGGTAGGGTAGAAATCAAAGCACAGTGGGAACTCACACGAGACAAATGACGACCACAGGTCGATGAACTAACCTGTACACATGTCACCAGGGAACTGCTATCTGACGATAGGTATAGTACTAACTAGCAGATTCCCGGCGAGTCCTGTCCGGTGTACTCATAATCCAATGAGCACCTGTATACATCTTAGGTGATCCAACTGACACCAGTGGCTTGTGAGACCGGCCACCGCCCCTCGTCGGGGTCTCGACTGTACACACTAGTCTACTCTGGAGTATCGATGCCCTGTCTCGAAACTCCCACGACTAGGGACCACAATTAAGGATATGCATATAAACTACCCAACTCTCACGTATATGATCGCCATCATACAGTTGGTAGTAAAGCAAGATCCTAAGGGCTCTATCAAAGTGTAACATGCAATCAGTCACCTGAACATGTACACGACTGATAAAGGCAAGCCAGATAGCATACTATCATTTCGAGTAAGACTGTCCTACCGGGATAGGTCCTCCGCAATCATTGCAATCACGTACCTGCGATCCAATAATTGACTATGAGGGCACTATCTCCAACAATCTCCCACTTGCACTCAAGGCTAATATTGCGATGTCGACTACTCACAGCCCGTGTGAAACCGAACATCCAACTCCTCTACTAATCAGTTTCACAAAGCCCGTTTGTAAAACTATTGTGTTCGAGAAATAGCCTCGATGAGTGGATCCGCCTAGAAGTATCTTTCTATATCTCTTTTAATCTCAAGTTCGCGGAGAAAGCCATCTCCCGAATTGAGTAGTACCTGTCTTAGAACATGTCTGGATATCTGATGGGACCTTAGTTCATAAATGAACTCCATATCCAAACTTCTTAGACTGAATCGATCACTGAACCTAATCAGTATCGGGCACCTTGCTTCCCACAGTATCCTATTGGACCACCTGTCCACAATACTGTCCCTCTTCGTCAGAGGGAAAAAACTAAAACTCTGACAGTCACTCTGTCATCCACGTCACCTTTGAAGCCTGGAATGATAATCGTCTCCCGAAGGAGGCTGCCGTCATCAAATCCGTAGAACATGTACTTATGTTCTATAACTGCTTCCTTATGTTTCTCCAGGATTGGATTAATACAAACTTATTGCATCTAGTGCAAAACCAACATTTGGTGTGGTACTTGACATCTCATGATTGACTCAATTGCCTAAGCAAGTGATCTGCCAATCATGCACATCCCTCTCCCCTTTAGTCTATACGACATCTTTAGAGAGGGTGACTCCATCACCTGCAGGTACACCACCATGCTAGGAGTCAACTATTCCAAAAACCATTAGAATATTGTCAAAGTACCCACATTGGGAAACTACCCAAATCCAGATCTAAAACCATAGATCTAGAGACCAGAATGTCAAATATTATATCCATATCCTGTCTGGAGAAACAACTGTGTGACGACCACAGTACAACCGATCGTAGTATAGGAATTTTACTTCCCACTCTGTGTATGTCATCCAGATACCATGACATCACACCCTACTACCTTCTTAACTGATCCATCCCCTATTCTGATTGAAGTCAAACCCATGACTGTCACATCAAAATTAGATGATCTATCTCCGCTATAACTGCTCAAGTCTATAAATAGACATAAGCTACTTGCCCACCATGCTTCCGTTGCTCCCACTGACTACGACAACCCTCCTACCGGTCTCATATCCTGGAACAACAGTAGTGTCAAGTCTGGGTAGATAAGAACCTCCTTGTCACCGTCCTTGAGGCTACCGAAGTACCTCTCGGGTGTCTGAGGTTACCTACCATACCTGCGGAGTGGCTATTGGAATGTCAAACCTGATTGAATGTATAGGTCCTATTAAATTTTTCCGTAATCGTTCGCGGTTCTGGAATCACTTCCAGTTCTACCATACTCCCACTACTGTTTTCTGAAAAAGATCCATTTTTACTAAAACTGTGGCGAGTCAAGAACAATATCACTATTGATCTTCTAAATGGTAGAATATCAACCCTCGTCATAGCCAGGGTCAACCCACAAACAGCCATTACAGAAACGTGCCCTGAGTTATCCAGTGTCTGGTTTTAATCATAAGCTGGACAACTCCCCGTACCTTAATTTCTTTTAAGGTACGAACTATTCTATATCCAATATAGAAACTTTGGCACTAATTTAATTTGGAACCATATTCAAATCCATGCATCTGTCTCCAGTGCATATCAACTTAATGGAAAGAGGCTAATCAGCATTACTCAACTTAGGAATCCATCCAATTATGAGTAACCTGAAAGAGAAATACGTTTCTCAAAACCATCACTATCATCTGAATACCATTCACAAGAATCTACATCTTCGATCTCTTTGAAGAATCCTGATACTTGTGATACCTGGTTCTCTACTTTATTCTTATACCCATAACTTCTCAAAACTTAGACCTTGTATTTCTACGAAACACTTGTCTAAATACTAGAGAAGTTATAAGTAAACAGAACATAGTACGAGGACCTACCCCTTTGTCCTGATGGACACTTGGACAACATACAATACTCTGTATAAGTCCGCTGAGTTAAACAACTCAAAACCTGTGCGTCGTAGGTAGAAAACTGTACCCTGGCGATTTCCTCAAATATCACCAATTGCAACGAATTCCGATATAATGAGGATGATCACCTAATTCCCAATATCTTACTCCCACTCATCATCTGTAAAACCATACAGATATGAGAATGAAACCTGGTAAATACATACCCTTGGAGTAAGTGTCTAATCGGGAAAACAGTTTTTCTTTAACAATGCACTGAAACATGAAAATGTTTCGTAGGGGTATCCTGGTATTCATAGCAATGCCTCTTCCATAATCCAATTCATGACTTCAACCGTATATTTTATTGCCATCTCTCCAAATCCCTTTATTTGTCTTTAGTCGTTACCTTCTGTACACCATCGTTAGGCTAACTGGTTTTCTTCCTTCCCTACCGTTCGGCACCAGCCTATGGTTTGGAAGAAGACTATCCAGTAAGCATAATAGGTGTACCCTCCTAAACCAAGGAGTACTCGCAACTGAGAGAAGGTGACGATAAAAGACAACTGAATAATACCTTATTCTTTTTAAAGGTGAAATAAGAGCGGCGATGAAGTACGCGGTTTTGGTCGTGAATGATATCAGTCGCATTTTACTTTGCCCTCTTTCTAATCCCTTTATTTTGTCTTTACATATTACCTTCTGCACACCCTACTTAGGCTAATTGGTTTTCTTCATTCCCTACCTTTCGGCACCAGCCTATGGTTTGGAATAAGACTATCCAATAGGCGTAATAGGTGTACTCTCCTAAACCAAGGAGCTCTCGCAACCTGAGAGAAGGTGATAATAAAAGACAACTGAATAAACCAATTCTATTTCTCCTGAACCTTGATCCATCCTCGAAGAAGTCCCTTCGAGTTCGTATATAACCATACGATGGCTCTATCCAATGGAAGTGGATATCCGTAGTAATACGGGTGTTCTGAGAAATTCAAAGGGTAAAAGAAGGAGTTGCAATGACTTATGCAACTCAGATAATCCAAAAGCCAGTATTTTAAGAAGGTTCGGTCAACCTGGTCACTGAGTCATAGTCTAGGATCGGTCAAAGGTCGCTGCCAAAGAGAGAGAGAGAAAAGAAACACTCTGCGTGCACTCTATCCTAGATCAGAATGGTCATCATTTTATCTAATCCGGAAACCTCCCACTGTCCTGTCAAATTCTCCTCCAAACCTAAAGAAGAATCAATCGGGATCACCCGAAGAGTAAACCAACTCATCAGTAGGAATCAGGATCCAACTCTCATCGCATGATAACGTGATGGAATGCATCCACGTTACTCATACTCCAGAAGGTATGCGCATACTCGGCAAGTTTCAGTTTCTTTAGAAACTCCTGATATAGTTTTTTGCCCCATGCTCTTATAACCTTGGCTTTGGTCAAAATGTCATAAGTCACATGCCAAGTTCTACCCATCACTATCTTGTCAATTTGAACCCACCCGCACATGCCCCTGACTTTGGCCAATCGGCAGAACGACTGTCCCAAACTAACTCATCTATCTATGCAACAATTGAATACCCAGCAGCTACCAAACACTATGCCTTAACTTTGGCTAAAATGCATAGCTTGAATACTACTGAATACCCAAAAGAAGTGACGGAGGGCTACGACTGGTTTTTGGCGAAAAACCTTTAGCGTAGTGAACTTGATATCGCTGAAGGAACCTGATAGTTTTTTTAAAATATAGTGGCGAAAACCTTTTGCTAAAGAGGTCACTCCCGGTAAAGGGATCTCGGCTCTTTCCTCGTGGAATGAGGTGCAGGATATTCTACTGAATACCGCTATGCAAAGCAACTTATAATCGACTATAGTGAAGTTATTACGCTGACGCAAACTTCTGTCCAAGGGGTCAGTCCCGGTGAAGGGATATCAGCCCTTGCCCCGTCGAATGAGGTGCAGGATATTCCACTGAATACCGCTATGCATAACAAAAGGAAACGTCTTTGCAACAACACTTTTTAAATTTGTTCCAACAACTCAAACAGGTTTGTTATACTTTGCATTGATCAGAATCAACGCAGTCCCATCAATCAATCACACCAGAAAAGAACGAAAATAAAATGTACGTATATGCCATCCGCATTCGTCACTGGGTCCCGTCATCACCCGTTAGGTTACTTAACTAACGACAGAGCGGGGACTGGACTAGCGCGGGTGTAAAACATATACAACATCTAGTAGTATATAAACCAATATACATAATCGCTCCAGGCGTGATAATATGCAACATTACAGAAAAGTAATAAGCATCACAGAACAATACAGATATCTGGGATCCCCGAGTTTCACAGAGCCGCTGCTGAAACTCGACGTTCCCCTGTCGTGTGGATAGCCTGTGCAATGAAACCTAGACCCTTACGGGTGCGGCAAGTTACCCGCCAAAACCTGAAGCGAGGCAGTCCCCACAGCATAGTGAATGGAACACCCGGCACTTCACGGAATCCGGTAAATTGAGCACCCCTCCTTGGGTCAACCTGTACCCCCTACGAGTGCAGCGAATAGTCTGCCAATTCTGAAGTGGGGCCCCTCTGCCTCTCAAAGCCATGAGATGCGGACCCGTTGCTTTCCCGAACCCGGCTATCCGTGCACTCCGTCGCGGGGTAAAACCTAGTACAGTAATGTAAAATAGTACAATAGGTACATCGACCGCAACCTGGTCGTGCCCCAAAAGAATATTATACAACAGGCAGTGACGGCAGTCCACAAGTTGGACGCTCGCCCCGCAATATCAAATGTATAAATAAACACCAACTGTACTACCATTGCACACTGCTATCCACCACGACAAATCCGCAACAACACAGCACAACACAGAACATCAACGCGAATGTCACGTTCGCAAACCCGTCTAAAAGAACTATAGCAATTAAACGCGGTTTACCGATCAAATGACATTCCCGGTCGGAGATATAATGTAAGCACTGTAAACTAACGCGTTTAAATTTCGATCGACCAAAGACCAAATATCAAAAAGTGGGCCCCACTGCTTACGGGTGAACAGTAACAAAACCTGGGCGTAAATGATATATACCAAAAATCACAAAATCCCAAATAAAGCCAACTGAGAAAAACTGGTGCACTGTTCCCTCTGAAGAGCGGCGGTTCCGCGGTCAAACCCTAGGTTTGACCGCGTAAGCGCGGCGCTTTGGTGGGATCACGTGACCGTCTTTTCTCAGATGTCTTAGAAAACCCTGCACTGATTTTTAAGATATACAGAAATCAATTTTGACACCGTTTAAAATCAACAGAAACTGTCGGCTAGGATTTTTGTGTTTTTCGATTTTTGGTCGGATCGATCTTTTAAAAGCGTTAGCACAAGTTAGTATAGCAAAATGGTGAGGCTCTGATACCACTGTAAGTCTACGCTAGCGCCCCGGCAGTCTACAGACGCCAAATGCGGAACAAAAACTTTTAACTGGCGCTATCGTATACTTTAACCCGGATATGCCATTATTGCTAAACTAACAAACTGTAAAGAGTGTAGAATGGTTATACCGAACGATCCGAGTCCTTCGTTCTTCAACCATCATCCCACGCTCCGTTGCGGCTGCTCCGATCTCGTCGATCTCCGATGTCCTCGTCGAGGTGGCACCACATGATCGGTTCTTTAAACGGGCTCCCGCCTCTGACTCGAGGCAACTCGATCGTCAAGTTTGCTAAAAGAGACGACCAAGAATGATATAGAGAATGAGTAGATGACTTTGTCTCACTTCGTCCAAATCCGTGGACGATCGGTTAATGAAGTTGCCGTGGAAATCGGGTGATGGAATGAAATGAACTGTAAAATTCCATACACCCCGAATGCTATCATAATCTTTTCTAACCGAAATGAAACATCAAGTGAGAGTGTTTTTTTTTTTTTTTGAGAGAGAGGAGGCTAACCATATATATAGAATGAGGAGGGTGAGTGTAGGAGCTTCAAGTGGTGACCATATCCCTTCATACTTATCTTAACCTAACAACAAAGCATGAATCACTAGATTACATTAAAAGCAAACCAATCATATTAAACCTAGTCATGCTTTATCATTAATGAACCATTAATGACTCAAGTGAGTCACAAGCCACTTCATCACTTCTAGAAGCTTCTAGAATGATGACTCACTCATATCTGAAGAAAAGATAAATTCGTCTTTAACCGAATGTTAAAAGACGGCTGATAGAAAACTGGAAACTGGCAACTTCCAAAAGTGATCCTGAAACGAATTTCAGGACAACCCCGAAACTGTATAAATATACCCACATTTGTATTACGACCGAATACAAATGCAACTGAGACAAAGATATTATACCTACTCAATATAATACTCGGATCCGGCTTAAACCAAAGCCGACCAGTATCATCTGTCCGAAAATCGACACGTGCGTAAACGCACGTGCATTTTCCGAACCCTGCCATAAAACCATACGGCCTCTACAACGTTTCGCCCGAACTTGGGAAACTGTCTGTGGGGAACTCTAATGACTCGTCAGCACCCTGGCAGTGGGTTTAACCACAAACCGTCAGCGGCACTAGCTATGCGTAACGGCTGCCCATGGACTGACCTCAAGGGTGGCCGAGGAGCGAACTCAAGGGAGACCGATGAGCGAACTCCTCCGAAAACCCTACTGAGCCTAACAGTGACAATGTATATACAGTCCGGTCCGTTCGTCAATGAGTATCGCATATCCGCCTAGGGGGCTAGTAACGTCAGACCCCCCATTAGCAGTATAAGTCGTGTCGGAGTGTAGCCCAGAACGCCCTGAGATACTACTGGAATACCTACCAGTAAATCTCCTGCCTCGGCCGAGGGCTTTGCGTAATGGCTCTCCTAGACACAGCACGATCTCGCCCCCAATACCGGGAGAGACGAAACCCCTGCCGATCCGCTCACGTGCCTCCATATGGCTCGGGACTGTACCCAAAAGCTACCTGTTTGCACGACTTCTTTGAGCCGTGGTAGGGTAGAAATCAAAGCACAGTGGGAACTCACACGAGACAAAGGACGACCACAGGTCGATGAACTAACCTGTACACATGTCACCAGGGAACTGCTATCTGACGATAGGTATAGTACTAACTAGCAGATTCCCGGCGAGTCCTGTCCGGTGTACTCATAATCCAATGAGCACCTGTATACATCTTAGGTGATCCAACTGACACCAGTGGCTTGTGAGACCGGCCACCGCCCCTCGTCGGGGTCTCGACTGTACACACTAGTCTACTCCGGAGTATCGATGCCCTGTCTCGAAACTCCCACGACTAGGGACCACAATTAAGGATATGCATATAAACTACCCAACTCTCACGTATATGATCGCCATCATACAGTTGGTAGTAAAGCAAGATCCTAAGGGCTCTATCAAAGTGTAACATGCAATCAGTCACCTGAACATGTACACGACTGATAAAGGCAAGCCAGATAGCATACTATCATTTCGAGTAAGACTGTCCTACCGGGATAGGTCCTCCGCAATCATTGCAATCACGTACCTGCGATCCAATAATTGACTATGAGGGCACTATCTCCAACAATCTCCCACTTGCACTCAAGGCTAATATTGCGATGTCGACTACTCACAGCCCGTGTGAAACCGAACATCCAACTCCTCTACTAATCAGTTTCACAAAGCCCGTTTGTAAAACTATTGTGTTCGAGAAATAGCCTCGATGAGTGGATCCGCCTAGAAGTATCTTTCTATATCTCTTTTAATCTCAAGTTCGCGGAGAAAGCCATCTCCCGAATTGAGTAGTACCTGTCTTAGAACATGTCTGGATATCTGATGGGACCTTAGTTCATAAATGAACTCCATATCCAAACTTCTTAGACTGAATCGATCACTGAACCTAATCAGTATCGGGCACCTTGCTTCCCACAGTATCCTATTGGACCACCTGTCCACAATACTGTCCCTCTTCGTCAGAGGGAAAAAACTAAAACTCTGACAGTCACTCTGTCATCCACGTCACCTTTGAAGCCTGGAATGATAATCGTCTCCCGAAGGAGGCTGCCGTCATCAAATCCGTAGAACATGTACTTATGTTCTATAACTGCTTCCTTATGTTTCTCCAGGATTGGATTAATACAAACTTATTGCATCTAGTGCAAAACCAACATTTGGTGTGGTACTTGACATCTCATGATTGACTCAATTGCCTAAGCAAGTGATCTGCCAATCATGCACATCCCTCTCCCCTTTAGTCTATACGACATCTTTAGAGAGGGTGACTCCATCACCTGCAGGTACACCACCATGCTAGGAGTCAACTATTCCAAAAACCATTAGAATATTGTCAAAGTACCCACATTGGGAAACTACCCAAATCCAGATCTAAAACCATAGATCTAGAGACCAGAATGTCAAATATTATATCCATATCCTGTCTGGAGAAACAACTGTGTGACGACCACAGTACAACCGATCGTAGTATAGGAATTTTACTTCCCACTCTTTGTATGTCATCCAGATACCATGACATCACACCCTACTACCTTCTTAACTAACAATCTCCTACTTGCACTAGGGCCATGTACTGGCGTATCGCAGACCTATCATCTCGATCGGCTGCTCGAACTGTGTCTGAGCGATGGCCTTCGTGAGTGGATCTGCAGTGTTATTCTCCGTATTTACTCTCCTCACCTCGATCTCCGGGTGATCTACGATATCCCTGATCAGGTGGTACCACCTCAAAATGTGTCTGGACTTCTGATGGGACCCGGGTTCCTTCGCTAAAGCTATAGCATCGTTGTTGTCACAATACAGAAGTATTGGGTCAACAATAGTCGGAACCACCTGAAATTCTGTGAGGAACTTCTTCATCCAGACAGCTTCTTTTGCGGCATCGCAAGCAGCTATGTACTCCGCTTCCATCGTCGAGTCAGCAATGGTGTCCTGCTTGGAGCTCTTCGAACAGACCGCCCCTCCATTGAGGGTAAATACATAACCCGACATGGACTTGGAGTCATCTTTTGTTAGTTATATGTATGCCCTAGAGGCCATTATTGTATATAGGATGTATATTGTAGTGGATGCTGGGACATATAAAGGGATGACTTTCTTGCTCGACATGATAGTATGCTATCTGGTTACTCTTTACCTTAACGTGTATACTGATTGTCTCTCTGTTACATGTTGGTAAATCCCTTAGGATGTGTACTTGACTACCTGGACTATGATGCGGATCATACTAGTGGGGACATGATAGTCTATAAGTACATCATTCAAAGTCCCTAGTCGTGGGTGTATCGAGACGGGGCATCGATATACCAGAGTAGACTAGCGTATACCTTCTCGACCCATACAGATGGGCGATGGATGATCCCATATCCATTGGTGTTTAACATCAGAGATGATATACGGGTGCTCAGTGGAGACTGGGTACACTGGACGGACTCGCCGAGAACTCACAGATGGTATTATACCTCACGTCAGATGGCAGTTCTCTGGTGACACTGGTACAGGTTAGTCTGTAGACCCGAGATCGTCATAGAGTCTTGTGTGATTCCCACTATGCTTTGATTTCCACCTTACCACGTCCAAGAGGGCATGCAAAATGGTGGCTTTTGGGTACAGTCCCGAATCACATGGAGGCAATGAGCGATAGGAGGGGATTCGTCTCTCCCGGTATAGGGAGTTGATGTTGCGCTGTGTTCGATTGGCTATAACCGGAAATCCCTGGCCAGGGTTGCTGAGATTTACTGGTAAGTGTTATCAGTAGTATCTCGAACTGTTATAGACCTCATATCGACATGACTTATCGAGCTATTGGGGTCCGACGTTTACCACCCCTAGGCAAGATATGCGACATATCAGACGACGAGACCGGACTGTACGGTAAGTGTTACTGGTTGGATTCGCAGGAGTGTGAGCGGGCTTGCTCGTCGATCTTCTGATCGTTCAATACCCGGGTGGCCGTTACGTTTAGCAGACCGCTTGCGGCTTGTGGGTGTTTGATATGATCATCACCTGCTGCCGGCGTATTGACGAGTCTTTAGAGTCCTACACAGAGGTTTCCTGGCTCAAGCGAAACGAAATAGGAGCGCATATGAGATATGTGCGAGACCGAGAATTATACCAGTCTGTGATACTGTATTCTATTCTCGCGATTTGTATCATTGGTCGGTTATATGTGATATAGCCGGGTTACCGAATCAAGTGTTGATTCGATACATTGATACACTTGATATTAGTCGGTTTTATGCGATATGACCGGATTGTTAAATCAAGTGTTGATTTAAAGATTTAATGTATAACTATATATTTGATATATTACTTTGCATTAACTAGTATTTGTTCACTTAAGATGGATTTTCTCACTTGATGTGCACATTGTATATATGATATAGTTTTGTGCACTAGTTTGTATCATGTTTGATGATACATGCAAACTTGGGTGTATGTTTGATTTAAACCTTGGTTAAGTAAATGGTTAGGGTTTTAATTTATTTATTCATTTATTTATTTATTTCTTTTGGCAAAAAGAGAAATGGTGGCTTGCTTTGTTTTACATTGAAGCTTCATGAAGCTTTGAAAAAGTCTACCATTTTTGTTTCATGCCTAACCTAACCATTCACCTAACCTTAGTTTACTCTCTACACATAACCATGGTTGCTAATATGATAAGAATCACTTATTTTCTTTTATTGAATAATGCTTATCATATTCCTTCTTCTTCTTCTTCTTCAAGATGAAGAAGCTTGCAACCATCAATGGTGACTTGAGAAAAAGAGTGAGAAATCCAATTCTAAAGTGAACCCACTTCCTATTTCTTCATCCTCTACCACTTGCCAAGTAGTATAGGGTGTTTTCTTCACAAGTTTCATGACTTGGTGAAGTTGGAGCTTGATCTTGTGTAGCCTCGACGTAGATCATCTTCGGCATCGAAGTCGACGACCTAGCCCGACCATTTCTCCGATGAAGCCGACGCTAGAGCCCGGGATCCGATGATCGCAGCGAGGAGACATCATCACGGAGCTATGGTGGTGGAGGACCTGATCTACAAAGGTTGTATTTTCGGTTCACTCTTAGTTAAGCAGTTAACTAGTTGCATGTTTCGCCTAAACTCTAGTTAACGATCCGTATTAGGGTTTTCTTGGCACTTGTAAAATTTGAAATTGGCATGGTTGATGCCTTGTGAGACCTCCTTTGAGTGCCTAGGAACCCTACAGTGGTATCAGAGACTAGCTAGAGCCTTAGGCGATGCGTAGACGACGTTAGAAACCCGATCGAACCCGTAACCCTAACTCCAAATCACTCTCTGGAAATTTTCTGAAAATTTGGATTTTTGTGAATTAAAAATTGCCAAAAAATTCAGCAGGTATATTTATGAGTTACTGTGAAGCACGTTCTTCTGAATCGTTCAAAGCGCGGCGGAACCGCGGCACGAGCATGGCTCGTGCGGCGGTTCCGCGGCCAAATTGTCACCTTTTTCAAAACGTTTTGCACAGTAACTTCTTTCTTGAATTTCTGAGTTTTCTGGGAATTTTTAAATCTTACTCAAGAGTTGAGTATTCTGGGTTATATTGGGGACTCGGTGTTTCGATCGGATTGTCTAATTTTGTCTGTGTGTTTTTCCGGGTAATTTTAGAATATGTTAAAAAGTTCGACCGGATATAAATACCCAATTTTTCCCCTGCCGGGAAATTTCTAATTGTTGGATTTTTCCGTAGTTTAACGACGTTCTAAGTAGTGAAAGTAACGCGATGGTCCCTCTAGAAGACAACAAACCTTAACTCGATTATGTGACCGTCTTGAACTGCCCTTTGAACCTTCGGGTTTAGGGCAGTACGTCGTGCCACATGTGAGGCGTTGGATTGACCCTTCTACGGCTGGACCGTTGGTACCGAGGCACAAAGTGAATGTTTTTAAACTTATTTCATGTGTTGAGCTGTTTCGGAAAAACTTGGGTGTTCGATTGTTTGATCGGAAAGTTTAACATTTTATATTTAGCCGGAATATGATACAACACTTGGAATCCACAAGTAGTTATGAGATAACTGAATGAATGTTATAAATCTAGCGGTTTAGTCTCACTTGATCGGTTGCCACGAAATTTTGATGTGATCAAAAGTCGGTCGCAATCACGTAGCGTACGCGGATACACGCCGGATAAACTTAATAGACAGCTACACCCCATAGCCCCGACCAAGTGACTGTAGGAGAACCCCGTCGCCGAAAGCATCCGTTCGGGTGCTCGCGGCAGCGGTGTTCCGCCTTGGTGTACTTCGTCAACGGTGCCGGGGGTGCGGCCGCCTACTAAAGTTTCCGACGAGCATTTGATCAGTTTTTCGGGAATCTTATTGAATTGCCCGACTTGATATTGAAAAGTGTTTTCGATAATGAGACTAAAATGCGGGGTTTATAATTGTTAGGCATGCGATGTCTAAGTGATTCATTTGATTAGGCATGCGATGTCTATGGAGGTTGCGGATTCCAACTTTTGTAGTTTTACACTTTCTTTTCTGTGACCGTAAGTGTAATATGTGATATCGCCGGTTTCGTTGCTATATGTCAACGACAATTGGGATACGCATGTTTACTTACGTTGATGACATGTGTTGTTATGTGTTGCTGGATATGTTATATTGGATCGTCGTGTTTGAATAGCCGGGGTTTTTTATGTGAGATGAGTGTTTTTCTTTTTCATTCGTGTAAAAACTTGTATGTAATATTCTTTTATTGGGGCACTTCCAGGTTGCGGAAGATGTCACCCATTGTATATTATTTAATTTTCCGCACTAGGATAGACCCAAGGAGGAGGGCACAAGTAACCGGGTTCTGGTGTCCAGTGGGAGACCAACTCGAGGAGTCGAGTCCGGGTCTCCTAACTCTTGAATTGGTAGGGTTGCTTGTCGCTCTCGTAGGGGTCTAGGGGTGTGGGTTTGGCTATTCATCGCGGCCGTGGAATCCGTGTTTTATACTGGCTCGTATTGAAAACACGGACGTCCTAGTATATCCAATATTTCATATGTTTCTTCTGCTGCGATATCTGTGATGTGATCATGTGATGTTCTGTGATAGATACAGTATATAGTATATATGATATATTATATAGGCGTTACTTATGTTTTACACCCGCGCTAGCCCTGCCCCGCTCTGCCGTTAGTTACCTAACCTAACGGTGCACGAGGGGACATCGAGGCGATTGCAGATGGCATAAGTGTACGTCGTATTTATCTGTGATGTTTAGGTACTTAAATGATGGGACTTCATTAATGTGATTAATGAAAGAAAATAAACCTAAGATGTTGTGGAATCGAATTTCAAAATAAAAACTGATAGCTACAGTTCTTGCTTTGCATCGCGGTGTTCCTTGTAGAACATCCTGCACCTTATTCGATAAGGAAAGGACCGAGATCCCTTCACCGGGAGTGACTCCTTTAGCAATAACTGGCAGATGCTACAACCATCGGTTTGTCTTTTGATGCTTCTATAGTTTCTTCTTTGCACAGTGATATATATGTTATATCCCGCACCTCATTCAACGAGGAAAGGACCGACGATCTCTTCACCGGGAGTGACTCCTTTAGCAAAACTAGAAAAGCCTCAAAAACACTCCATTTCAAAATTCATTCGATCCTACAACGATATCAAGTTCATTAAGCAATAGGTTTTTAGTAAAACCTGTCGTAGCCTTCCGTCATTTCAGATAAGTTGTATATAGTATTCGTGCTGCATTTGTTGGCTTTCGTCAAGGTGCAGTGTGCGGTAGCTATATGCTGCTTATCTGCTGCATACGATGCGATTGGATTAGGGTAGTCGTGCGGCTTTGTTGGCTTTCGTCAAGGGTCGTGCGGGTGGGTTTAATTCAATCAGGAAATGATGGGTTGAACTTGACTAGCGGGCTATGGTTTGTTGGCTTTCGTCAAGGTCATAGCACATTAGGGGCAAAATATTATCGGGAATTTCAAGTGTTGAAATTTGCAATGAGATTGCATACCTTCTATGAGATAGTTGGATCCCGATACCCGCTGCGAGTAAGAGTTACTCCTGGGAGAGTTTTACACAATACAATTAGCCGATCAAGTAGGTGTCTAGAAAGGTGTTAACGAGGTTACGCCTCTGGGAAAATGAGGCTTACAGTAATTAGGTCCGTGCGAAAGCATGGGGAACCTCCCTTAAAGTACTGACACTGGCCTGGCTGAAAGATTGGCAAACTTGTAGCGTGTAATTAATCCCGGCTAGTCTTTCCTATTAGGGTTTGAAGGAAGATTTGATAAAAAAAGTGGGAGCCATCCTGATTAGATAAAATAATAACCAATCTGATCTTGCAAGAGCGCACGCAGAGTGTTTTCTTCTCTCTCTCTCTAGGTAGCGACCATGTTACACCTTAATCAAGATAATAAAACGGATATATTGACCGAACCCGCTTGTTATACTGAGCTGGTGAACGTTGGTCCCGCTCCAACTTATAATTGTTATAAGACAGAGCAGGAATTGGGGAATACCAGGATTCCTTTGCCGCCCAAACGAAGAAAGTGCATGATGATGCATCTTCTTCGGGTGCGTTCATTACACAGAACCGTTTCTCAGTATTCTTTACGTCCTGGGTATTTGATACCGGATCAGGATCCCAGATATGTAATCTGTTACATAGGGCTACAGATAGGTAGAGAACTGAGAACGGGTGATAAGTTTTATGAGACAGAAAACGGGGCAAGTGTTGCAGCCAAGTCTGTTGGTCACTGTCACCCTGTATTACCAATACATTGATTCTGAACAAATACTATTAGATACCGAACGTGATATACAAAATCATATCAGTCTCTTTATTAGTAAAGAAATGATAAAATTTTGTATTGTTGGATAATGTTTTGAACATTTCCTATATCAAAAGTTGATCGTTTCAGGCACGTTATCTAAAAGCATTGACGTTCTAAATCAAACTACAGTTCATAGTATACGAAACACACACAAGAGGAAGAGTTCAGAAATGAACGATTCCTTCTTGAGGTATTGTAGACTAGGTCATATCAATGCGACCCGACTGGCTGAAGTTACATTTAGATGTATATTTAAATCAGTTTGAATTTACATCTTGTGAAACTTGCCTGTCATGTCACAAAGATTAGATGACCGTAGCTCTGTTTATTGGAAACAGAGAAAAATTTAATGAACTCTTGGGATTGTTACATGCTGATGTATGAAAGTCTCCAGTCTTCACATGCCAAGACCGGTTCCTTTTTACTTCATTATATTCTCTGATAATCTCTCAAGATTTAGACATGTGTTCCTGTTGAAACACAAGTCCGAACCTTTTGAGATATTCACAGAATATAATTTGGAAGTAGAGAACCAAAATACGGGTATAAGTATTATGTCCTTTGATGTGATCAGGGAGGAAAATACTTGTGCATGGAATTCCTGGACTATTCTAAAGGAGAATGAGATTCTCTCTCAGCATTACTCCTCCGAATACACCACAGCACAACGTTGTATCGGGGCGGAGCAATCACACCCTATATAATATGGTGCGCTCTATGATGATTACTACTGAGTTTCCTATTTCCTTTTGGGAGTTATGCACTTATGAAGTTGCATACCTATTGAATAGGGTTCCGATCAAATCAGTTGCCTACCACTTCATATGTGATATGGAAAGGGAAGAGCCCATATCTTAAGTTAGTTAAGATTTAGGGTTGTCCGACCTATGTCTAAAAGCAAAATCCGGACAAGCTCGAGGCAAGGTCTGTTATGTAGAACTGGAAATGTTCCAGCTATACAAACTGCAGCTGATGATTTGGTAGAACCGAAAGATTCAATAGTAACCAACGAACCTCAGCCTCTCCGCCGATCTAGTAAGGTTCCTCACCCACCTGAGAGATACTTCTGTTTCTCTATGACAGTGGGAGCGAGGATTGCATCATGAGATGATGACCCAACTAGTTTCGACCTGGCCATTAAGAGTGGGACTCTGTAAGAATGGCTGGATGCTTAGCGATCTGAGATGGAATCCTTATACACCAACAAAGTATGGACTTTAGTTGCTATATCTGAAGGGTTAAATCCCCATCAGGAGCAAGTATATCTTGAGAAGATTACTTGGTGTACATGGAAAAGTTAAGACTTTCAAAGCTAGACTTGTTAAAGGTTTGCATCATTAACCAGGTATGGATTATGTTGAAACCTTTTCTAAGGATCTATGCTTAAGTCCGTCCAGATCCTACTTGCCACTGCTACATACCATGACTACGATATCTGGTGGTTGGGTGTCATGACAGCTCTTCTAAAATGATGTTTTGGAAGAGAGCATCTATAAGTACACAGCCAGAGGGCTTCGTAGACAGTGGGAGCAGCGGAAACTTGTGCAAGATGTTTTATGTGATGAAGCAGGCATCGCGGAGTTGGAACATCTGTTTTGATGAGTTAGTCAAACAGTTTGACATCATTAAAATGGTAGATGAACCTTGTATATACAAAAAGGTAGTAGGGAGTATGGTAGTGATCCTCGTAGAGTACGTGGATGACATACTCTTGATAGGGAAGGAGTTTCCTATGCTACGCTCGATCAATCTCCGCTTATCACAATGATTCTCCATATAGGATCAAAGTGATACCTACTAAATACTGGGTTTTGGATCTATGAGATAGATCTAATTGGATATTAGGATACTCACTAATTGTAGTGAGATGGTATCAATTGGTCCTGGGGAGAATAACTGGAAGGGTTCCAGGGTGATAAGGACGACTGAATGTCAGTCACAGGCATTGTCTTTACCATCAGTAAAGGGACGGTATGTTAGAAGAGTTCCAAGCT
The DNA here is from genome assembly GCA_030015575.1 of Agapanthus africanus. Lineage (NCBI taxonomy): Eukaryota > Viridiplantae > Streptophyta > Magnoliopsida > Asparagales > Amaryllidaceae > Agapanthus > Agapanthus africanus. The sequence goes on along the minus strand of JASDDO010000014.1, from coordinate 455,154,192 downwards.
AGATACCGTGGCATACTAGACGATAAAGGCTGGATACATCGCTACTTAAGATGCTACAAAAGAGGTAGTCTGGATGTATATTTGTTCATGAGATGAACTTAGTTCCTCCCATTGTGTGACAATGGAGTTGTGGCTTATGCCAAGGAACGTCCGTCCCATCACTGATCCAGACATAATCTAAGACAGTATCACCTGATCATGGAGATGGCTGATCTCCAAGGTGATCGAGGTTAGGAGAGTAGACTCAGAGGACAACACGGCGGATCCACTCACAAAGGCCTTTTCCCAGAGAGAGACTTTTATGGGATGGTTGAGTATGAGATACTTCAACCACTGCTACAGATGGCCCTAGTGCAAGTGGAAGATTGTTAGTTATATGTATGTCCTAGAAGCCATTACTGTACATAGGATGTATATTGTAGTGGATGCTGGGACATATATAGGGAGGACTTTCTTGTTCGACATGATAGTATGCTATCTGGTTACTCTTTACCTTAACGTGTATACTGATTGTCTCTCTATTACATGTTGGTAAATCCCTTAGGATGTGTACTTGACTACCTGGACTATGATGCGGATCATACTAGTGGGGACATGATTGTCTATAAGTACATCCTTCAAAGTCCCTAGTCATGGGTGTATCGAGACGGGGCATCGATATACCAGAGTAGACTAGCGTATACCTTCTCGACCCATACAGATGGGCGATGGATGATCCCATATCCATTGGTGTTTGACATCAGAGATGATATACGGGTGCTCAGTGGAGACTGGGTACACTGGACGGACTCGCCAAGAACTCCCAGATGGTATTATACCTCACGTCAGATGGCAGTTCTCTGGTGACACTGGTACAGGTTAGTCTGTAGACCCGAGATCGTCATAGAGTCTTGTGTGATTCCCACTGTGCTTTGATTTCCACCTTACCACGTCCAAGAGGGCATGCAAAATGGTGGCTTTTGGGTACAGTCCCGAATCATATGGAGGCAATGAGCGATAGGAGGGGATTCGTCTCTCCCGGTATAGGGAGTTAATGTTGCGCTGTGTTCGATTGGCTATAACCGGAAATCCCTGGCCAGGGTTGCTGAGATTTACTGGTAAGTGTTATCAGTAGTATCTCGAACTGTTATAGACCTCATATCGACACGACTTATCGAGCTATTGGGATCTGACGTTTACTACCCCTAGGCAAGATATGCGACATATCAGACGACGAGACCGGACTGTACGGTAAGTGTTACTGGTTGGATTCACAGGAGTGTGAGCGGGCTTGCTCGTCGATCTTCTGATCGTTCAATACCCGGGTGGCCGTTACGTTTAGCAGACCGCTTGCGGCTTGTGGGTGTTTGATATGATCATCACCTGCTGCCGGCGTATTGACGAGTCTTTAGAGTCCTACACAGAGGTTTCCTGGCTCAAGCGAAACGAAATAGGAGCGCATATGAGATATGTGCGAGACCGAGAATTATACCAGTCTGTGATACTGTATTCTATTCTCGCGATTTGTATCATTGGTCGGTTATATGTGATATAGCCGGGTTACCGAATCAAGTGTTGATTCGATACATTGATACACTTGATATTAGTCGGTTTTATGCGATATGACCGGATCGTTAAATCAAGTGTTGATTTAACGATTTAATGTATAATTATATATTTGATATATTACTTTGCATTAACTAGTATTTGTTCACTTAAGATGGATTTTCTCACTTGATGTGCACATTGTATATATGATATAGTTTTGTGCACTAGTTTGTATCATGTTTGATGATACATGCAAACTTGGGTGTATGTTTGATTTAAACCTTGGTTAAGTAAATGGTTAGGGTTTTAATTTATTTATTCATTTATTTATTTATTTCTTTTGGCAAAAAGAGAAATGGTGGCTTGCTTTGTTTTACATTGAAGCTTCATGAAGCTTTGAAAAAGTCTACCATTTTTGTTTCATGCCTAACCTAACCATTCACCTAACCTTAGTTTACTCTCTACACATAACCATGGTTGCTAATATGATAAGAATCACTTATTTTCTATTATTGAATAATGCTTATCATATTCCTTCTTCTTCTTCTTCTTCAAGATGAAGAAGCTTGCAACCATCAATGGTGACTTGAGAAAAAGAGTGAGAAATCCAATTCTAAAGTGAACCCACTTCCTATTTCTTCATCCTCTACCACTTGCCAAGTAGTATAGGGTGTTTTCATCACAAGTTTCATGACTTGGTGAAGTTGGAGCTTGATCTTGTGTAGCCTCGACGTAGATCATCTTCGGCATCGAAGTCGACGACCTAGCTCGACCTTTTCTCCGATGAAGCCGACGCTAGAGCCCGGGATCCGATGATCGCAGCGAGGAGACATCATCACGAGCTATGGAGGTGGAGGACCGGATCTACAAAGGTTGTATTTTCGGTTCACTCTTAGTTAAGCAGTTAACTGAGTTGCATGTTTCGCCTAAACTCTAGTTAACGATCCGTATTAGGGTTTCTCGGAACTTGTAAAATTTGGAATTGGCATGGTTGATGCCTTGTGAGACCTCCTTTGAGTGCCTAGGAATCCTACAATGGTATCAGAGCCTAGCTAGAGCCTTAGGCGATGCGTAGACGATGTTAGAAACCCGATCGAACCCGAAACCCCAATTTTTCCATGCTCTCTGGACTTTTTTTCAAAAACTGGCTTTTTTCCAGATTAAAAATGCTTAAAAAATTCAGCAGGAAATTCTAAGAATTACGGTGCAAATTTGACCAAGTGATACTTCCAAGGCGCGGCGGAACCGCGGCAGAAGCCTGGCTTCTGCGGCGGTTCCGCGGCAACAGATGACGTCAGCCTTCCAATTTTGCACAGTAATTTGTTTCTTGTGGTGCTGAGTTTTCTGGGATATTTTAATCTGAACTCAAGAGTTGAGTTTTCTGGGGTGTTTTGGAGCTTCGTAGATTCGATCAGATTATCAAACTTTGTCTATGTGTTTTCCGGATAATTTGTTGAATATGTTAAAAAGTTCGACCGGATATAAATACCCAATTTTTCCCCTGTCGGGAAATTTTCAAGTGTTGGATTTTTCCGTAGTTTAATGACGTTCTAAGTAGTGCAAGTAACGCGATGGTCCCTCTAGAAGACAACAAACCTTAACTCGATTATGTGACCATCTTGAACTGCCCTTTGAACCTTAGGGTTTGGGGCAGTACGTCGTGCCACATGTGAGGCGTTGGCTTGACCCTTCTACGGCTGGACCGTTGGTACTGAGGCATGAACTGGATGTTTTTTAAACCTATTTCATGTGTTGATTTGTTTCGGGAAAACTTGGGTGTTTGAATGTTCGATCGGAAAGTTTAACATTTTCTATTTATCTGGAATGGGATACAATATTTGGAATCCACAAGCAGTTATGTAATAACTGATTTGAATGTTATAAACATAGCACTTTAGTCTCACTTGATCGGTTGTCACGGAATTTTGATGCGATCAAAAGTCCGTCGCAATCACGTAGCGTACGCGGATACTCGCCGGATAAACTTAATAGACAGCTACACCCCATAGCCCCGACCAAGTGACTGTAGGAGAACCCCGTCGCCGAAAGCATCCGTTCGGGTGCTCGCGGCAGCGGTGTTCCGCCTTGGTGCACTTCGTCGACGGCGTCGGGGGGGCGGCCGTCTACTAAAGTTTGCGACGAGCATTCGATCAGTTTTTCGGGAATCTTGTTGAATTGCCCGACTTGATATTGAAAAGAGTTTTCGATAATGAGACTAAAATGCGGGGTTTATAATTGTTAGGCATGTGATGTCTAAGGAATTCATTGGTTTAGGCATGCGATGTCTAACGAGGTTGCGGATTCCAACTGTTGTAGTTTTACACTTTTTTTCTGCGACCGTAAGTGTAATATGTGATATCGCCAGTTTCGTTGCTATATGTCAACGACAATTGGGATGCGCATATTTACTTAAGTTGATGACATGTGATGTTATGTGTTGCTGGATATGTTATATTGGATCGTCGTGTTTGAATAGCCGGGGGGTTTTTATGTGAGATGAGTGTTTTTCATTTTCATTCATGTAAAAACTTGTATGTAATATTCTTTTATTAGGGCACTTCCAGGTTGCGGAAGTTGTCACCGTTGATGTATATTATTTACTTTATCGCACTAGGATAGACCCAAGGAGGAGGGCACAAGTAACCGGGTTCTGGAGTCCAGTGGGAGACCAACTCGAGGAGTCGAGTCCGGGTCTCCTAACTCTAGAATTGGTCGGGTTGCTTGCCGCTCTCGTAGGGGTCTAGGGGTGTGGGTTTTGGCTATTCATCGCCACCGTGGAATCCGTGTTTTATACTGGCTCGTATTGAAAACACGGACGTCCTAGTATATCCAATATTTCATATGTTTCTTCTGCTGCGATATCTGTGATGTGATCATGTGATGTTCTGTGATAGATACAGTATAAAGTATATATGATATATTATATAGGCGTTACTTATGTTTTACACCCGCGCTAGCCCTGCCCCGCTCTGTCGTTAGTTACCTAACCTAACGGTGCACGAGGGGACATCGAGGCGAATGCGGATGGCATAAGTGTACGTCGTATTTATCTGTGATGTTTAGGTATATTAAATGATGGGAATTCATTAATGTGATTAATGAAAGAAAAGAAACCTAATATGTTGTAGAATCGAATTTCAAAATAAAAAGGGTAGCTACAGTTCTTGCTTTGCGTCGTGGTGTTCCTTGTAGAACATCCTGCACCTTATTCGATAGGGAAAGGACCGAGATACCTTCACCGGGAGTGACTCCTTTAGCAATAACTGGCAGATGCTACAACCTTCGGTCTGTCTTTTGATTGCTTCTATAGTTTCTTCTTTGCACAGTGATATAGATGATATATCCCGCACCTTATTCGATGAGGAAAGGACCGATGATCCCTTCACCGGGAGTGACTCCTTTAGCAAAACTAGAAAAGCCTAAAAAACACTCCATTTTAAAAATTATTCGATCCTACAACGATATCAAGTTGATTACGCAATAGGTTTTCAGAAAAACCTGTCGTAGCCCTCCGTCATTTCAGATAAGTAGTAGTTAGTATTCGTGCTGCGTTTGTTGGCCTTTGTCAAGGCGTAGTGTGCGGTAGCTAACTGGTGCTTATCTGCTTATGCATATGATGCAGATTGGGTTAGGGTAGTCGTGCGACCTTGTTGGCCTTTGTCAAGGTTCGTGCTGGTGGGTTTAATTCAATCAGGAAATGACGGGTTGAACTTGACTAGCATCCTATGGTTTGTTGGCCTTTGTCAAGGTCATAGGAGGTTAGGGGCAAAACATTATCGGGAATTTCAAGTGTTGAAATTTTGCAATGAGATTGCATACCTTCTATGAGATAGTTGGATCCCGATACCTTCTGCGAGTGATTGTTACTCCTGGGAGAGTTTTACACATTACAATTAGCCGATCAAGTAGGTGTCTAGAAAGGTGTCAACGGGGTTACGCCTCTGGGAAAACGAGGTTTACATTAATCAGGTCCGTGCGAAAGCACGGGGCACCTCCCTCAAAGTACCGACACTGGCCTGGCTAAAAGATTGGCGAACTTGTAGCGTGTAATTAATCCCGGCTAGTCTTTCCTTTTAGGGTTTGAAGGAAGATTTGATAAAAACAGTGGGAGCCATCCTGATTAGATAAAATAATAACCAATCTGATCTTGCAAGAGCACACGCAGAGTGTCTTCTTCTCTCTCTCTCCTGGTAGCGACCATGTCACGCCTTAATCAACATAACAAAACGGATATATTGACCGAACCCGCTTGTTATACTGAGCTGGGGAACGTTGGTCCCGCTCCAACTTATAATTGTTATAAGATAAAGCAGGAAATTGGGGATTACCAGAATTCCCGTGCCGCCCAAACGAAGAAAGTGCATATGATGCATCATCTTCGGGTGTGTTCATTTCAAAGAACTGTTTCTCTGTATCCTTTACGTCCTGGGTATATGATACCAGATCAGGATCCCGCATATGTAATATGTTACAAGGGCTACAGATAGGTAAAGAACTGAGAACGGGTGATAGGTTTCATGAGGCAGAAAACGGGGCAAGAGTTGCAGCCATGTCTGTCGGTCACTGTCACCCTGTATTACCAATACATTGATTCTGAACGAATGTTATTAGATACCGAACCTGATATACAAAATCATATCAGTCTCTTTATTAGTAAAGAAATGATAAAATTTTGTATTGTTGGATAATGCTTTGAACATTTCCTATATCAAAAGTTGATCGCTTCAGGCACGTTACCTAAAAGCATTGATATTCTAAATCAAACTACAGTTCTTTAGTATACTGAACACACACAAGAGGAAGAGTTCAGAAATGAACGGATCCTTCTTGAGGTATTGTAGACTAGGTCATATCAATGTGACCCGACTAGCTAAAGTTACATATAGATGCATATTTAAATCAGTTTGAATTTACATCTTATGAAACTTGCCAGTCATGTCACAAAGATAAAATGACCATAGCTCTGTTTACTGGAAACAAAGAAAGAGTTAATGAACTCTTGGGATTGATACATGTTGATGTATGTAAGGTCCCCTGTCTACACATGCCAAGACTTGTTCTTTGTACTTCATTACACTCTCTGATGATCTCTTTAGATTCAGACATATGTTCTTGTTGAAACACAAGTCCGAACCTTTTGAGATATTCACAGAATATAAGTTAGAAGTAGAGAACCAATACGGGTATAAGTATTATGTCCTTTGATGAGATCAGGGAGGAGAATACTTGAGCACGGAAATCCTGGACTATTCTAAAGGAGAATGAGATTCTCTCTCAGCATTACTCCTCCGTATACACCATAGCACGATGGTATATCGGGGCAGAGCAATCACACCCTATATGATAAGGTGTGCTCTATGATGAGTACTACTGAGTTACCTGTTTCCTTTTAGGATCTATGCACTTATGAAGTTGCATACCTATTGAATAGGGTTCGAATCAAATTTGTGCGTACCATTCCATATAAGATATGGTATGGGAAGAACCCATCTCTTCAGATAGTTAAGATTTGGGGTGGTCCGGCCTCTGTCTAAAAGCAAAATCCGGACAAGATCGAGGCAAGGTCAGTTCTGTAGAACTGGAAACGTTCCAGCTATACAAACTACTGCAGATGATTTGATAGAACCAAAGGATTCAGTAGATTCAAACGAACCTCAGCCTCTCCGCCGATCTAGTAGGGTTCCTCACCCACCTGAGAGATACTTAGGTTTCTCTATGACAGTGGGAGTGATGAATGCATCATGAGATAATGACCCAAGTAGTTTCAAGCTGGCCATCAAGAGTGGGACTCTGTAAGAATGGCTGGATGCTTAGCGATCTGAGATGGAATCCTTATACACCAACAAAGTATGGACTTTAGTTGCTATATCTGAAGGGTTAAATCCCCATCAGGATCAAGTATATCTTGAGAAGATTACTTGGTGTACATGGAAAGGTTGAGACTTTCAAAGCTAGGCTTGTTAAAGGTTTGCATCATTGACCAGGTATGGATTATGTTGAAACCTTTTCTAAGGATCTATGCTTAAGTCCATCCAGATCCTACTTGCCACGGCTACATACCATGACTACGATATCTGGCGGTTGGGTGCCATGACTGCTTTTCTAAATAATGATTTAGAAGAGAACGTCTATAAGAACACAGCCAGAGGGCTTCGTAAACAGTGGGAGCAGCGGAAACGCGTACAAGATGTTTTATGTGATAAAACAGGCATCGCGGAGTTGGAACGTCTGTTTTGATGTAGTAGTCAAACAGTTTGACATCATCAAAATGGTAGATGAACCTTGTATATACAAAAAGGTGGTAGGGAGTATGGTCGTGATCCTCGTAGAGTACGTGGATGACATACTCTTGATAAGAAAGGAGTTTCCTATGCTACGCTCGGTCAATCTCCGCTTATCACATGGATTCTCCAAATAGGATCAAAGTGATACCTTCTAAATCCTGAGTCTTCATCTATGAGATAGATGTTATTTGGGTGTTAGGATACTCACTAGTTGTAGTGAGATGGTATCAATTGGTCCTGGGGAGAATCACTGGAAGTGTTCCACGGTGATAAGGACGACTGAATGTCAGTCGTAGGCATTGTCTTTACCCTCAGTAGAGGGACGGTATGTTGGAAGAGTTCCAAGATAGATACCGTGGCTAACTAGACGATAAAGACTGGATACATCGCTACTTAAGATGCTACCAAAGAGGCAGTCTGGATGTATACATGTTCATGAGATGAACTTAGTTCCTCCCATTGTGTGACAATGGAGTTGTGGCTTTTGCCAAGGAACGTCCGTCCCATCAGTGATCCAGACATAATCTAAGGCAGTATCACCTGATCATGGAGATGGCTGATCTCCAAGGTGATCGAGGTTAGGAGAGTAGACTCAGAGGACAACACAGCGGATCCACTCACAAAGGCCTTTTCCCAGAGAGAGACTTTTATGGGATGGTTGAGTATGAGAGACTTCAACCACTGCTACAGATGGCCCTAGTGCAAATGGGAGATTGTTAGTTATATGTATGCCCTAGAGTCCATTACTGTACATAGGATGTATATTGTAGTGGATGCTGGGACATATATAGGGAGGACTTTCTTGCTCGACATGATAGTATGCTATCCGGTTACTCTTTACCTTAACGTGTATACTGGATTTCTCTCTGTTACATGTTGGTAAAGCCCTTAGGATGTGTACTTGACTACCTGGACTATGATGCGGATCATACCAGTGGGGACATGGTAGTCTATAAGTACTTCCTTCAAGGTCCCTAGTCGTAGGTGTATCGAGACGGGGCATCGATATACCAGAGTAGACTAGCGTATACCTTCTCGACCTATACAGATGGGTGATGGATGATCCCATATCCATTGGTGTTTGACATCAGAGATGATATACGGGTGCTCAGTGGAGACTGGGTACACTGGACGGACTCGCCGAGAACTGCCAGATGGTATTATACCTCACGTCAGATGGCAGTTCTCTGGTGACACTGGTACAGGTTAGTCTGTAGACCCGAGATCGTCATAGAGTCTTGTGTGATTCCCACTGTGCTTTGATTTCCACCTTACCACGTCGAAGAGGGCGTGCAAAACGGTGGCTTTTGGGTACAGTCCCGAATCACATGGAGGCAATGAGCGATAGGAGGGGATTCGTCTCTCCCGGTATAGGGAGTTGATGTTGCGCTGTGTTCGATTGGCTATAACCGGAAATCCCTGGCCATGGTTGCTGAGATTTACTGGTAAGTGTTATCAGTAGTATCTCGAACTGTTATAGACCTCATATCGACACGACTTATCGAGCTATTGGGGTCTGACGTTTACCACCCCTAGGCGAGATATGCGACATATCAGACGATCAGACCGGACTGTACGGTAAGTGTTACTGGTTGGATTCACAGGAGTATGAGCGGGCTTGATCGTCGATCTTCTGATCGCTCAATACCCGGGTGGCCGTTACTTTTAGCAGACCGCTTGCGGCTTGTGGGTGTTTGATATGATCATCACCTGCTGCCGGCGTATTGACGAGTCTTTAGAGTCCTACACAGAGGTTTCCTGGCTCAAGCAAAATGAAATAGGAGCGCATATGAGATATGTGCGGGACCGGGAATAATGCGTGTATGTGATACCGTATTCTATTCTCGCGATGAATGTATCGAATGGTTGTATGTGATATAACCTAGTTATCGAATCGAGGATTGATTCGATAAGCCGATACATTGGATATTAGTCGGTTATATGCGATATGACCGGATCGTTAAATCAAGTATTGATTTAATGATTTAATGCATAATTATATATTTGATATATTACTTTGCATTAACTAGTATTGGTTCACTTTAAAAGGATTTTCTCACTTGATATGCACGTTGTATATGTGATATACTTTTGTGCATTTGATTGTATCATGTTTGATGATACATGATAGTTTGGGTGTATGTTTGGTTTAAACCATGGTTGGTCAATGGTTAGGGTTTCACTTGATTTATTTGCTTATTTATTTATTTATTCATTCATTTTGGCAAAAGGAAAAATGGTGGCTTGATTTGTTTTCTAGTTGAAGCTTCATGAAGTTTTGACTAAGTGACCATTTTGTCTTCATGCTTAACCCTAACCATTCAATCTAACCATGATTTATTCTCTACACCTAACTATGGTTGCTATATGATAAGTATTCATTTATTTTATATTTTCATATAATACTTATCATATTCTATCTTCTTCTTCTTCTTCTTCAAGATGAAGAAGCTTGCCTCCATCAATGGAAACTAGTGAAAAAGAGTGAGAAATCCAATTCTAAAGTGAACCCACTTCCTATTTCTTCATCCTCTACCACTTGCCAAGTAGTATAGGGTGTTTTCTTCATAAGTTTCATGGCTTGGTGAAGTTGGAGCTTGATCTTGTGATGTCTCGACGTAGATCATCTTCGGCATCGAAGTCGACGACCTAGCCCGCCCATTTCTCCGATGAAGCCGATGCTAGAGTCATGGATTCGATTTGGACAGCGAGGAGATATCATCACGGAGCTATGGAGGTGGAGGACCGGATCTACAAAGGTTGTATTTTCCATTCACTTAGTTAAGTTGTTAACTAGTTTCTAGTTTCGCCTAAAATTCTAGTCAACGATCTAGTCTAGGGTTTCTCGCCACTTGTAATATTTGAAATTGGCATGGTTGATGCCTTGTGAGACCTCATTAGCGTGCCTAGGAACCTTACAGTGGTATCATTTGAAATATAAAACAAAGCAAGCCACCATGAAGCTTTGAAATATAAAACAAAGCAAGCCACCATTTCTCTTTTTGCCAAAATAAATAAATAAATAAATGAATAAATAAATTAAAACCCTAACCATTTACTTAACCAAGGTTTAAATCAAACATACACCCAAGTTTGCATGTATCATCAAACATGATACAAACTAGTGCACAAAACTATATCATATATACAATGTGCACATCAAGTGAGAAAATCCATCTTAAGTGAACAAATACTAGTTAATGCAAAGTAATATATCAAATATATAATTATACAATAAATCATTAAATCAACACTTGATTTAACGATCCGGTCATATCGTATATAACCGACTAATATCAAGTGTATCAATGTATCGAATCAACACTTGATTCGGTAACCCGGCTATATCACATATAACCGACCAATGATACAAATCGCGAGAATAGAATACAGTATCACATACTAGTATAATTCTCGGTCCCGCACATATCTCATATGCGCTCCTATTTCGTTTCGCTTGAGCCAGGAAACCTCTGTGTAAGACTCTAAAGACTCGTCAATACGCCGGCAGAAGGTGATGATCATATCAAACACCCACAAGCCATAAGCGGTCTGCTAAACGTAACGGCCACCCGGGTATTGAACGATCAGAAGATCGACGAGCAAGCCCGCTCACACTCCTGTGAATCCAACCAGTAACACTTACCGTATAGTCCGGTCTCGTCGTCTGATATGTCGCATATCTTTCCTAGGGGTGGTAAACGTCAGACCCCAATAGCTCGATAAGTCGTGTCGATATGAGATCTATAACAGTTCGAGATACTACTGATAACACTTACCAGTAAATCTCAGCAACCCTGGCCAGGGATTTCCGGTTATAGCCAATCGAACACAGCGCAACATCAACTCCCTATACCAGGAGAGACGAATTCCCTCCTATCGCTCATTGCCTCCATGTGATTCGGGATTGTACCCAAAAGCCACAATTTTGCATGCCCTCTTGGACGTGGTTAGGTGGAAATCAAAGCACAATGGGAATCACACATGACTCTATGACGATCTCGGGTCTACAGACTAACCTGTACCAGTGTCACCAGAGAACTGCCATCTGACGTGAGGTATAATACCATCTGGGAGTTCTCGGCGAGTCCGTCCAGTGTACCCAGTCTCCACTGAGCATCTTTGTCACTCTGGAAGCTGGATTCAGCAAAGGCCTCGATCTGGAGGTCTTTTCTGCCATACACCAAAAACATCTCCTTAGTCCTTCTCAGGTATTTAAGAATGTTCTTTACTGCTATCTAGTGCTTCTCCCCTGGGTTTGACTGATACCGGCTTACAACGCTCAATGCGTATACTACATCTGGTCTGGTACACAACATCGCATACATTATAGAGCCTACCGCAGATGCATAGGGTATAGTTGACATGCGAGCCCTTTCCAAATCAGTCTTTGGAGACATCTCTTTGGAGAGGGTGATTCCGTGACAAGCCGGTAGATTACCGCGCTTTGAATCTTCCATACTGAATCTTTTCAATATGGTGTCGATGTACCTGTACTGCGAAAGTCCTAACATCCTCCTAGATCTATTACGATAGATCTGGATCCCCAGAATGTAGTTGGCATCACCCAAGTCTTTCATGGAGAACCTCTGTGATAAGAATCCTTTGACTAATTGTAGCATAGGAATGTCATTTCCTATCAAGAGAATGTCATCCACGTACAAGACGAGGAATACCACATTTCTCCCTACAATCTTACTATATATGCATGGTTCATCTGGGTTTTAGATAAAATAGAATTCTTTGATTGTGTCATCAAAACAGATGTCCCAACTCCACGATGCCTGCTTTAGTCCATAAATGGACTTAAGCAACTTGAATACTTTCCCGCTGCTCCCAGTCTGAATAAAACCCTATGGCTGATCCATATAGACACACTCTTCCAAATTTCCATTTAGAAAAGTCGTCTTTACGTCCATCTGTCAGATCTCATAATCGTGGAAGGCAACAATGGAAAGAAGGATCCAAATGGATTTGAGCATAACCACTGGAGAAAAGGTTTCATCATAGTCCAAACCAGGTCTTTGACGAAAGCCCTTTGCAACAAGTCTAACCTTATAGGTTTCAACCTGTCCATCTACACCAATCTTTTTTCTGAAGATCCATTTGCAGCCTACGGGTTTTACCCCTTCTGGAGCAATGTCCAAAGTCCATTCTTTGTTGGTGTACATGTACTGTATCTCGGTCCGCATTGCATCCAGCCATTTTACCGAGTCGCCGCTCTAAATGGCTTGCTGGAAGCTAGTAGGCTCATCATTGTCAATGATGCAATCCTCTCGATCCCAGTCTATGAGAAAAACGTAGTTTCTCTCGGGCAGATGAGACCGCCTACTACTTCTGCGGAGTGGCGCGGGGTTATCCGGTTCTTCTGAAATCTCTGGTTCTACCAAGCTTATAGTTCTGGAATTTCTTCCAGTTCTATTGCGCTCCCACTTATCTGATTTTCAAAAAATTCAGTTTCCAAAAAGTGTGGATGTTGAGAAACAAAACCTTTTGTTCCTTTGCGTAATAGAAAAGATACCCCCTGGAGTTCTTAGGGTATCCTACAAACTTACACGGTACTGAGCGTGCGTCGTGCTTGTCCGCATGCTGCTTTTTTACAAAAGCTGGACATCCCCATGTCTTAAGGTACTTAAGGCAGGGTTTCTTCTCACTCCACATCTGATATGGTGTGGTAGGCACAGTCTTGGTAGGAACCTTATTCAGAACTTATGCAGCTGAATCTAGTGCATAACCCCAGAAGGATCGTGGTAACTCAGCCTTGCTCAGTATGGAACGAACCATATCCAATAGGGTTCGATTCCGCCTTTCTGATACAACGTTGTGTCGTGGTATGTATGGAGGAGTAAGCTGAGAGAGAATTCTATTCTCTTTTAGATAATCCAGGAACTCGGAACTCAAGTATTCCCCACCTCGATCAGATCTTAGTGTCTTGATACTTTTTCATGTTTGTTTTTCTACTTCATTCTTGTATTCCCGGAATTTCTCCAAGGCCTCGGATTTATGCTTCATCAAAAAGACATGTCCATACCTAAGGAAATCATCCATAAAAGTAATGAAGTATGAATAACCACTTCGTGCATATATAGACATTGGACCACACACATCACTGTGTATGAGTCCCAAGAGCTCGCTCGCTCTTACTCCGTGTCCAGTGAACGGAGTCTTTGTCATCTTTCCCATGAGACAAGATTGACAAGTTGCATAAGACTGATATTTGAACGGATCCAAATATCCCTCTCTATGGAGATTCGTCAACCGTGTTTCATTGATGTGACCCGGTCTACAATACCATAAGAAAGCCTAATTTAGTTCTGATGACTTTATTTTAAGTGTGTTCTGGACACTGAAAACCTTAGCATGATTTAATACGTATATTCCGTTATCTAATGTACCTAACCCAATCAAAGCTTGATTTAGGTGGATGTGGACCACATCGCTTACAAATGTAAAATCATAGCCTTCCTTAGAAAGTAAGGATACAGATATGATATTACAAGCTAGACTAGGTACATACAAACAGTTACGTAGAATCAATATTTGCCCATTTGTCAATCCTAGATGATATTCCCCTACGGATTCAGTGTCCACGCTCATTCCATTCGCAACCCTGAGAGTCATATCACATAACATGATAACTCTACGGTTTCTCAAAGCCTGTAATGAATTACAGATATGAGATCCTGATCCGGTATCTAGTACCCAGGAAGTATAGTTAATTGACAAACAGTTTTCTATTACAAACACACCTGATGTTGAAGCCATAACATGCTTCGGATCCTGAATTTTGTCTTTCAAAGCCCTGTAATCCCTCTTCCAATGACCTTTCCCGTAACAATAGGAACATCCCTCCTTCCCTACTGTTAGCCCAGAAAATCTTGTCCTTCCCTATCCTTCTATCTTATTGAAACCACATATCGGCTTTGTGGAGGTCTTCTTTTTCTCACCCTTTGCTTTCACCTTGGATGCAGAAGAGGAAGATTCCCCAATAAGCTGAGTGGGTGTCACCGTGGTTTCCTTCAGGGTACCCTCAACTGAAAGTATAACTTTGTTCACCTAGGCAAAAGTAGATGGTAGGGACTGTAGAAACAAGTCAGCTTATGACATGTTTCCCAACGAAGTCTCCAGGTCCGTGAGCTAATCAATATAGCAAGTCATCGTAAGGACGTTGTCCCCTACAGATGACCTGACAGCCAATCTCGCTTGAAGCAATTCCTTCGAGGTCTCATATCTTGCGATACGAGATTGCTCTCCATATAAAACATTGTTATGGAGGAAGATGGAAACTAAGTCTATTTTCTCATGCTTCCTCTGGTATACACCATCAACCGAGGACAACACGAGGAACTTTGCATTCACATTGTCCTTTTCCCTTATCTTACGGATATCCTTATCCGCGACGGTGGAAACTGGACTTGGGACGGAGGGGGCTTGAGTAGTAATCAGGTGGTCCAGCTTGTCATTGGTAATGGACATCTGGACAGACCTTTACCAGTCAATATAGTCATATTCAGTCATTTTATTATCTAGATGTAACCTATGTCTGGTCACGGGGTCGCTGCAAGAGAGAGAGAGAGAGAAGAAAACACTTAGCATGATGCTCTTGAAAGTTTAGATTGGTTTTTTATTTATCTAAACATGATGGCTCCCACTCTTTCTCGAATCCTTCCTTAAATCATAAAAGAAGAATTATTCAGATTTAATCTCACCGTACAATACTTGCTTAACCGTTTAGCCAGGCTAGTGTCGGTACTTCGAGGGAGGTTTTACGATGCTTTCGCGAAGTTCCTTAACTAAATAACATATTTTCCCTGGAGGCGTAGCCTCGCTAACACTGTTCTAGACACCTACTTGGTTTATAGCATTGATCGTTAAGTGAAAAATGTCCCGAGGTATAGCGGATACTCACAGTAGGATCGAGATCCAAATATCATTGTGTGATAATGCTGAAGGAATCCTACCAACATTATCAAACTCCAAATGGTATGCAGCACTAGCAAGTTTCAGTTTCTTTAGAAACTCCCGATGTGGATTTTTGCCCCATGCTCTTATGACCTTGACGAAGGTCAACAAATCATAAGTCACATGTAAAGTTCTACCCATCATTGTCCAGGTTAATTTGAACCCACCAGTATATACCCTTGACAAAGGTCAACAAGCTAATACGACTGTCCCAAACCAACGCATCTATCCATGCTACATATGAACACCCAGCAGCTACCAATCACTATGCCTTGACGAAGGTCAACAAACATAGCTTGAATAGTATTGAATATTCATATGAAATGATGGAGGGCCACTGATCGTTTTGCCAAAACAGTGAATGTAGTGAACTTGAAATAATCGAAGGAACCTTATAGCTTCTAAAAGGAGTGGTTTAAGCTCCGCATTTAAAAGTCTGCTGTTTTAAAATAACCGAGTGTTTTTAAAAAAAAACCAACGATTTAGCTTTAGTTTGTTTGCTTTACATTAATATAATGCAGTCCCATCAATTAACCAACCATTGCATAAAACAACCAAACTACAACGTACGCTTATGCCATCGGCATTCGCCACGGGGCCCCGTCATCACCCGTTAGGTTACTTAACTAACGACAGAGCGGTGGATGGACTAGCGCGAATGCAAAACATAAGCAACATCTATTATATAATACATATATAATAATATCCATTCGTCAGACGCAATGATTGGCATTCTAGATCACAGATGAATACATTGGATATATTATGAATTCCGTGTTTCGTTTGAGCCTGTAACGAAAAACGGATTCCACGGTGGTGATGAATAGCCAAACCCCACCCTAGACCCCTACCGGTGCGACAAACTACCCTCCAAATACCTGAAGTGAAGAAACCTCCCTCAACAAAGTGAGTAGGCCACTCAGCACTTGAAAGTACCCAGTAGTTTGTGCACCCCACATTGGGACTACCCTAGGAGCAAAAAAGTAAAAGAAATAATACAACGGTGGCTACAAGCTCAACTCGGATGTTCCCCGCAAAATAATATTACATCACTTTACAAATTTTACATCGAATGAAATAATGAAAACCCTCTTCTCACATCCCCGGCTATTCATCCACAACGATCCAACAAGTTCGTATACACAAACCATCACAACATTATCACAGATATGTGCAACCCCGACTAATTGACGTATAGCAATTAGTCGACGTTTCCAAACACATATATACAACACAAATCTTGTAAAGTAACTACGACATTAGAATTCCGCAATCAATTAGCAAACTTAAACAATTTTCCAAGACTTGAAAATCCAGTGAGCTAAATTTCCAAATCTGAAAGTTTTGAGCCAATCCGGAAGTCGAAACGAACTCGAAACCCGCCCGAATCTTCACGGAGGTGAAGACACATGATAATACGTCGATTGGGGGGCCTCAGGGGGTACCCACCCCTGGGGGCCACCTCCCCCTCGGGGGGTACCCACCCCTGGGGGCCACCATGGGGTAGCCCCCAAAGGAAGGCAGACCCGAGAGCACCTGTTTCTGGTTCTCTCGGGTCAGCAGCCCCTGAGGCCACCAAGTGGTGGTCTTGGGGGTGGTCCTGGCCGTTGGTCCCCCCAGGGTGTCTACGGGGTGCGCACGCTTCACCCCGCAGCTTCTCGGTTCAAACCGTCAGCCCGCGGGGTCTGCAAACAACCCAAAACCTCACTTTTGAAAACTGTTTTGTTGAGAGTTTTTCCATGACAAAAATGGCGGAATTCTAACATCGCTACAAGCTATCTAAGGTTTACGAGAGGCTCTGATACCACTGTAAATCGATGTCGCGCACCCCACGTGTTCGCGGGGATGCGGAATTTGCAAAAAATGATTTTTACGAGCTTCGCAACACTGACTAGAACGAAGGATCATTCATAAACCTTAGCTAGCAATCTACTGGAGGTTTAACTGCTCGGATACAAAGTAATTGTCACGACCCGATATAGCACGTGACTGGCACTTGAATCATATGAAGTCTATAGGACCCCATCTAAATTAAGTAAGCAAAAAAATCCCAGAAATCTAAACCATTTTAAAGAATAAGTGAAGAAAACTTATTTTTAAAGCAAGTGGTTTAATAGCATAAGCCGAAGTATGCATTTTCAAAACATCAAGTTTTTTCTGAAAATTTCGGCAGAGTTTCCTTTATAAATACTGGCCCCAAAAGGCGTACAACATGAATAATACGAGTAAAGGCATCCCCAAGCGGGAGCTAGCTCTTCGTCCATTGACGGTCACAACCACGCAAGCAATATAATATACAACGTAGAAGGGCGAGGATCAAAACTCAAAAGGAAACTCAAATCATCAAGAAAACCATAATAATACAACCCGCGACTCTAAGGTCGAAAGAATATACAACTGGTCTTCTAAGGTTAAATAATATACAAGTCTGGTTGATGGAGTTACTAGATACAACTGAATATAATAAATATACAAGGGTGGTCACGATGTGAGTGAACCCACCTACCAAAGCAATCCCCCGAAAGGGAGCAGTGTGCCAGCAAAGCCGCAACGAAACATGTACGGCATAACCTGAAAGAAACTGTGGCACAACGGGGGTGAGTTGCCAACTCGTGAGTAGAAAACATCATCGACAAGAAATCATCTGTATGACTCAATCCTAGGTCAATAAGATCAGTAGTAATATATCCTCAATATGATAAAGTATGAAGCATGAAAAGGTGGCTAAGGTAAACATCTATACATAAGTGTAATACCAAGTGCTTGTGTCAGTGCCTCAGGTAGCAACATATCATATATATGATGTATGAATGCAATACAATGAAAACAGAATGCATCATGAATGTGACAACTGTTTTCCTTATTTAGTGAGATTTCTGTATATTTATAAATCGAGGTATCATCAATGAAATCAACTTGAAATCAGTGTTAAGCATCGACACAAAACATAAATCCCAATATCTCAATATCTCTATATCTCAGGCTCCGGCACTTCGGACTGACCTGTAACCTCGAATCTCAGTATCCAGGGCTCCGGCTATCCGGACTGGCCCATAACATCAAATCTCAAAACCACAGGCTCCGGCTATCCGGAATGGCTTGTACTCCGATCGGTATCCTCCGGATATCCGTCGAGTCACAATACAATCACCGGTCAGTAGTGCTCCCCTGTCTAAGGCTCAAAGCCATCATCTGCGACCTTCTCACTCCGGGGTACCGCATCGTGTCCACCATGCACCCACAGACGGTTCCTCCTCTTCCTCGAATCGGGTGTATGATATCGCTCAAGAGCCGAGAAAACTCATGGTGGACATATCTCAAATCATATCATGAGAAAACCGCAACTATCATTTTAAAATGACAATCAGTTTATAATATCCTTGCAGTTTCTCCAAATACAGAAATCTCATGGAAATCCAAAATCGCAAATCTCAAGGGTAAATAAACAATGAATTCTATAATATTGGGCTCCGGCAATCCGGACTGGCCCATAATGTCATGGAAAATGAATAAATAAATATGCGTGAAAATCACAGTAATAAATGCAATGTCTAAGCTATCATATAAAAGCAAGCTCACTACTACCATGTCGAAACTATCAGCTAACATTTTATAGTAATGAAGTAGTATTTTCTAATGTGTACGTGACATGGCAATTACCGATGATGATGTGTGTGAGCTAGCAAGCAGGTGTATGTAGAGCATATACATCATCGGTAATGGTGCTGGTGTCTAGGCAACATGGTTTCATAATCACTACAGTACACAATAAACATGCAATGCGATGATAACTACATGGATAAACGGAGAATGAATAATAAAAGCAACAATACCGAATATACAACAATGAATAGTAAATGCAACAATAAGGAATCTACAATAATATATATGGGTAATACAGTTTTGCCGTTTGAAATAACACGAATCGTGGTGTTTAGAAAATAGGGCTACGGTTTTTTTAAGAAAAGGCACACCCTATGAAATATCCGTAGAATCCCTAGGCCTGTCTTTAAAATACTCACGATTTGTTAGTTTGAAATAGGTATAACCCGAGTCTAGTCTAACATCTACAAGTAAACTACTGGACTAAAACTAACAAACTAATCGAAAGAGTAAGGAAAACCACCTAAGTCTGAGTCAATATTGTTGGAGATAGTGCCCTCAGAGTCAATTATTGGATCACAGGCACGTGATTGCGGTGATTGAGGGAGGACCTATCCCGGTAGGACAGTCTTACTCGAGATGATAGTATGCTATCTGGTTTACCTTTATCATCGTGTACTGTTTTAGGTGACCTGACACGTCGCTATTACACGTTGATAGAGCCCCTAGGATTCTTGCTTGACCACCAGCAGTATGAAGGCGATCATATAAGTGGGAGCTGGGGTCTATAAGCATATCCTGAAATGGTCCCTAGTCGTGTGAGTTTCGAGACAGGGCATCGATACTCCATAGTAGACTAGTGTATACAGTCGAGACCCCGACGAGGGGCGGTGGCCGGTCTCACAAGCCACTGGTGTCAGTTGGATCACCTAAGATGTATACAGGTGCTCATTGGGTTATGAGTACACCGGACAGGACTCGCCGGGAACATGCTAGTTGGTCATATACCAGACGTCAGATGGCAGTTCCCTGGTGACATGTGTGCAGGTTAGTTCATCGACCTGGGGATCGTCATTTGTCTCGTGTGAGTTCCCTCTGTACTTTGATTACTATCCTACCACGGCTCAAAGGAGTCGTGCAAACAGGTTTTAGTTGGGTACAGTCCCGAGCCACATGGAGGCTGTGAGCGTATCTTCAGGGGTTCGTCTCTCCCGGTATTGGGGGTGAGGTCGTGCTGTGTCTAGGAGAGCCATTACACGAAGTCCTTGGCCAAGGCAAGGAGATTTACTGGTAGGTATTCCAGTAGTATCTCAGGGTGTTCTGGGCTACACTCCGACACGACTTGTACCGCTTTTGGGGGTCTGACTTTTACCAACCCCCTAGGCCCGCCATGCGATGCTCATAGACGAACGGACCGGACTGTACGGATATTGTCACTGACAGGCTCAGCAGGGTGTCAGGATGAGTTCGCTCATCGACGTCCCTTTTTGTCAATAGCTGGTGGCCCGTCAAGTATGGCTAATACCTCTGACGTGCTAGTGGTTAAATCCACAGCCATTGTATTGACGAGTCTTTAGAGACCACCACACTTTCAGTTACTCAAGTTTCGGGCGAAACGCTGTAGAGGCCGTATGGAGATATGGTAGGGTTCGATCAGATACGTGCGGTATTACACGGATCGTGATCGGACGGATTTTACTAGCCGGCTTTGGCTTAAGCCGGATTCTAGTTTTAGATAGTGTAGATTTTGTCTCTTTGCATTATGTATCCGGACGGAATACAGATGCGGGTGTGTATGCACAGTATCGGGGTTTTTCCTGTAATTTATTATGGGACCAGTTTTCTGGGGTTGCCAGTTTGCATTCCGTTCCGGCCGGTTTTCTCTTTTTCCTTCCCGGTCGGACTTTTCGTTGGAGGGTGTTATTTGCAAGTTTGCAAATAACATTTGTGGAGGGGGTTTATTGCAAAAGGATTGATTATGAAATCTTTTTGGCTTTTCATGCATTAATTAAGGTATGGATGGGTATGGGTTTTGATGTGATTTGGGAATGGGGGGGGCGGCCACTGTTGTGAGGTTGAGTGTGCAGGAGAATTTTTGTGAGTTTGGGATTAATTAATATTGCTTGATTGAGATGGAATATAAATGAGTGTGTGTGCTGGAATTGGATTTGAGGGGTGGATGAATTAATATATATTCATTTTGGTTGAATGGAGTGCAGAAAGAGAATTGATTCATTCATTTCCAGTGAGCACACAAAGTAGTGGCCGAGCTCAATCTTTGAGGGATGCTCCATTTCATTTCCATTGCATGCTCAATTTCTCCATCAAGTATCCATGAAATTCTAGTGCACAAATTCCTCCATCATGGCAACTATACAAAACCCCAAAGAGACAACGATTCTACGTTATTCTACAGCAAATCTTGGACGCGTCGGCTAGCCAACTTCGCGCCCGAGTTGCCTCGGTATAGAGGTGGGAGCCCGTAAAAGAATCCGGCTACGTGGTGCCCTTCCGGCGAGGAGGCGACCACCAGAGTTTCCGCAGGAGATCGGGACGGCGACGAGAAGAACGGAGGACTCGGATCGCATGGTATACTTCTCTACTCCCTTTCTTGTTAGTAGCTTAGACTTGTTAATGGTTACGATCCGGATGTTTAGTGCGCGGTGGTGCCGGTTTGCTAAGTCCGCAAAATTAAAGTTTTTCACCGCTTCCGCATTCCGGCGTCGGATTGACGGCCGGGGCGCGCCGTGCACTTACATTGGTATCACAGCCTCGCCATTAACTTAGTCTAGCTTTGTGTAATGTGTTTGCATTTCCGATCGATCAAAAAGTTCCAAAACCCGTATTTTGATCACATCAGTTTTCTGTTGGAAATTTTTGGTGTCAAAAAAATTTTCAGGTTGTATAAAATTGATGTGCAGGAAATTCTAAGACCACTGGGAAAATTCGACACAGTCATTCGACCAATGTAGCGCGGATCCGCGGCCAAACCCCCCATTGGGCCGCGGTTCCGCCGCGCATTGGTGACGTCACTGTATCATATTTTTCCAGTGGGCCTCTGTTATCATTTTGGGTGTTTTGGAATATTAAAATTGGGCCAATTATTTCTGTGAGTACTACAGTATTGCTTGGGGCCCACTTGTTAATTATTTGATCAATCGGAAAATTTTAAACACATTTTTCACAGTATTTACATTATATCTGCGACCGTGAATGTCACTCGATCGGTAAATCCGGTCTAACTGCTATAGCCCGGTTAGACGGATTTGCGAACGTGACTTTCACGTTGATGTTTTGTTTTTGCTGTGATGTTGCGGATCGGTCGTGGGGGATAGCCTGGATGCAATGCTAGTACAGTTGTGATTGTATTATGTACATTTGATATTGCGGGGCGAGCGTCCGACATGTGGACTGCCGTCACTGCCTGTTTGTATTATTATTTTGGGGCACGGCCAGGTTGCGGTCGTTGTACCCGGTGTATGTATATTTTACTTTCTGTACTAGGATTACCCCAGGAGGGGTGCACGGATAGCCGGGTTCTAGGGGGCAACAAGCCCGCATCTCATGGCATTGAGACGGAGGGGGCTTCACTCTGGAATTGGCGGGCTATTCGCCGCACTCGTAGGGGGTACAGGTTGACCCAGGAGGGGTGCCCAAGTTGCCGGATTCCGTGAAGTGCTGGGTGGTCCATTCACGGTACTGAAGGGGGCTGCCTCGCTTCAGGTTTTGGCGGGTGACTTGCCGCGCCCGTAGGGGTCTAGGTTTTCATTGCACAGGCTATCCACACGACCAGGGGAACGTCGGGTTTCAGCAGTGGCTCTGTGAAACCCGGGTATCCCAGATATCTGTATTGTTTCTGTGATGCTGTACATTTTCTGTGATGTTGCATTTCTTTCACGCCTTGAGCGAAATATAATATATTGGTATATATTAGTAGATGTTGTATATGTTTTTCATCCGCGCTAGTCCAGTCCCCGCTCTGTCGTTAGTTAGCTAACCTAACGGGTAATGACGGGACCCAGTGGCGAATGCGGATGGCATATACGTACATCAGTATATTTTCGTTCTTTTTGCTGTGATCAATTGATGGGACTACATTGATTCGGATCAATGCAAGTTAAAACAAACCTAATCTGATGTTGTTGGAATACTTTTCAAAAAGCTGTTATTGCAAGGACGTTAACTTTTGTTTTGCATCGTGGTATTCAGTTGGAATATCCTGCTCCTCAGTCGACGAGGCAAGGGCCGAGATCCCTTCACCGGGAGTGACCCCTTGGACAGAAGTTTGCGTCAGGGCATTAACTTCACTATAGCCGATTACTTTTGCTTTGCATCGCGGTATTCATTTGGAATATCCTGCACCACATTCTACGGGGAAAGAGCCGAGATCCCTTCACCGGGAGTGACCTCTTTAGCAACGGTTTTCGTCACTATATTTTTAAAAAAGCTATCCGTTCCTTCGACGATATCAAGTTCTTTACGTTAAAGGTTTTCGCCAGAAACCATTCGTAGCCCTCCGTCGTTTCATATGGGTGGTCAATAGTATTCAAGCTGTGTATGTTGGCCAAAGTCAAGGCACAGTGATTGGTAGCTATTGGGGTATTCATATGCAGCATAGATAGATGCGTTGGTTTGGGACAGTCGTACTGCCATTTTGGCTAAAGTCAAGGGTATGTACGGGTGGATTCAACTTAACCTGGAGAATGACGGGTAGAACTTGACATGTGACTTATGATATGTTGGCCAAAGTCAAGGTCATAAGAGCATGGGGCAGAAATCACATCGGGAGTTTCAAAAGAACTAAAACTTGCCAGATATGCGCATACCTTCTGGAGTGTGATACCGTGAGCGGATTCCGTCACGTTATCATGCGATGATAGTTGGATCCAGATTCCCACTGATGAGTTAGTTTACTCCTCGGGTAACCCCGACTAATTCTTCTTTCAGGTTTGGAGGAGAATTTGAGGTACAGTGCGAGGATTCCAGATTAGATAAATTGGTAACCATTCTGATCTAGGTTAGAGTGCACGCTGAGTGTTTCTTTTCTCTCTCTCTTTGGCAGCGACCATTGACCCGACCCTAAGACAATGACTCAGTGACCAAGTTGACCGAACCTTCTTAACACTGGCTTTTGGATTGTCAGAGTTGCAAACCTCATTGCCACTCCTACTTTTACCCTTTTCTCCAGGACACCCCGTATTGCTACGAACGTCCACTTCCATTGGACAAAACCATCGTATGGTTAGATACGAACTCGAAAGAATTTATTCGAGGATGGTTTCAGGTCCTGGAGAAAACGGATAGGACTATTCAGTTGTCTTTTCCTTTTACCTTCTCTCATTGCGAGTACTCCTTGGTTTAGGAGATAGTACAGCTATTACGCAAATTGGATTGTCTTCTTCCAAACCTTAGGCAGCTGCCGACCGGTAGGGAATGAAGAAAACCAATTAGCAGAACGATGGTGTGCAGAAGGTATTAAGTTAAGACAAAGCAAGGGATTAGTAAGAGGGCAAAGTAAATTGCAACAGATATTCACGACCAAACCAAGTATTCCTTCGCCAATCCTAAAATCACCTTTGCATTTCTCCAGGACACTCCGTATCACTACGAAGATGCACAGTTTATTGGATACTCCATCGTATGGTTATATACGAACTCGAAAGGAACTTGTTCCAGTTCGGGGATGGATTCTGGTCAGGAGAAATAGGAATAAGATTTATTCAGGTGTCTTTTATCTTCACCTTCTCTCGCATTGCGAGTGTTCCTAGGATTGGGACAGTACACCCATTATGCTTATTGGATAGTCTTCTTCCAAACCATAGGCTGGTGCCGAACGGTAGGGAAGGAAGAAAACCATTTGGCCTAAAGGGGTGTGCAGAAGGTAAAGGCTAAAGACAAATGAAGGGATTTGGAGAGGTGGCAAAGAATTACACGGTTACAGTTGTGAATCTGGATACTGGAAGAGGCATTACTATGAATACCAGGATACCCTATCGAAACATTTCGATGTTTCAGTTTCACTGTGTAATGTTAAAAGAAAACTGATTTCCCGATTAGATACTTACTCCAGGGTATGTATTTACCAAGTATGATTCTCACATCTGTATGGTTTTACAGATGATGAATGGGAGTAGGTTATTGGGAATTGGGTGATCATCCTCATTATATCGGGATTCGTTGTAATCGGTGATATTTGAGGAAATCACCTGGGCTGTTTGCCGGTCGGCAAATATTTGGTTTTGAATATCCGTTGTTATGCACCAATTTCAAATCGATATATCTGTACGTCTATTTTCATAGAGTGAGATATACCCTTTTGAAATTATGTCTATGACATTTACCTATATCAGTGGATGGTTAGGTAAGGAGCATTGAACAGCGGTGTAATTCTTCATAACCAATGGTACAGTTTTCAACCTACGACACACAGTGAATGAGTTATCAGACTCAAGGGACTTATACAGAGTATTGTATGTTGTCCAGGGTCCATCAGGACAGAGGGGTTGGTCCTCGTACTATATTCGGTTTACTTATGACTTCTCTAGTTTGTAGACAGGTGTTTCTTCGAAACACAGGGTCTGAATTTTGAGAAGTTGTAGGTATTTGAATAAAGTAGAGAACCGGATATTGCAAGTATCGGGATTCTTCAAAGTGATAGAAGATGTAGATACTTGTGTATGGTATTCAGTTGATAGTAATGATTTAGAGATCTTGCTTCTCTTTTAGGTTACTCATAATTGGAAGTGTTCCTAAGTTGAGTAACGCTGATCCGCCTCCTTCCATTTAGTTGACATGCGCTGGAGACAGCTGCATGATTTGAATCTGGTTCAATTAAATTAGTGCCTCTGTTTCTATATTGGATATAGTACAGTTCATATCTTAACATTGTTAAGGTACGGGGAGTTGTCCGGCTTATGATTAAAACCAGACACTGGACAACTCAAGGCACGTTTCTGTAATGGCTGTTTGTGGGTTGACCCAGGCTATGACGAGGGTTGACTTTCTACCATCTGGATGAACAATAGCAATATTGTTCTAGACTCGCCACAGTTTTATTAAAAATGGATTTTTTCAGAAAACAGTAATGGGAGTATGGTAGAACTGGAAGTGATTCCAGAACCACAAACGATTACTGAAGATTTGATAAGGAACCTAAAGATTCAATCTGGATTGACATTCCATTGGCCACTCCGCAGATAAGGTGGGTAACTTCAGGCACCCGAGAGGTACTACGGTAGCCTCAAGGACGGTGACAGGGAAGTTCTTGTTTACCCACAATTACCATTGCTGTTGTTCCAGGCTGCGAGACCCGGCAGGAGGATGAGTATAGCGTCGTTCTAAACTAGTTTTAAAAGTGGACGTCTGTATGACTCTGCCAGAGGGTTTTCGTAGTCAGTGGGAGCAGCGGAAGCATTGGTGGACAGGTAGCTTATGTCTATTTATTGACTAGAGCAGATGTAGCGTAGTTAGATCATCTATTTCTGACGTGACAGTCATGGGTTTGACTTCATCAGAATAGGGGATGGATCTGTTGAGAAGGTAGTAGGGTGTGATATCCTGGTATTTGGATGACATACACAGAGTAGGAAAAGAAACTCCTATACTACAGTCGGTTATACTTTGGTCGTCACACAGTGTTTTCTCCACAAAAGAAATGGATTTTATGTCAGACATACTGGTTACTAGATCTATGGTTTTAGATCTAGATTTGGGTGGTTTCCCAATCAGGGTACTTAGACAGCATTCTAAGAGTATTTAGAATGGACGACTCCTGGCACGGTAGTGTACCTGCAGGTAATGGAGTCACCCTCTCCAAAGGTGTCTTACAGACTGAAGGGGAGAGGGATGTGCATGATTGGCAGATCACTTGCTCAGGCAATTGAGTCAATCATGAGATGTCAAGTACCACACCAGATGTTGTTTTTGCACTAGATGCAATAAGTTGACATTAATCCAATCCTGGAGAAACAGTCGGAAGCAGTTTTAGAACATAAGTGAATGTTCTAGGGATATGATAACGACAGCCTCATTCGTGAGACAGTTATCATTCCAGGCTTCCAAGGTGACATGGACGACAAGGAGGTTGTCAGAGCTATAGTTTTTCCTTCTGACGAGGGGCAGTATTTTGGACAGGTGGTCCAAGGAAATACTGAGGGAGGCAAGGCGCAGGATACTGATTAAGTTCAGTTGACGATACAGTCTAAGAAGTTTGGATTTGGAGTTCATTTATGAGCTATGTCCCATCAGACATCCAGACACATTCTAAGACAGGTATTGCTCATTTCGGGAGATGGGTTTTCTCCGCGAACTTGAGATTTTGAGAGACATAGAAAGAAACAGCAAAGCGGATCCACTCACTAAGGCTATTCCTCGAACGCAATAGTTTCGCAAACGAGCTTTGTGATGACTGACTAGTAGAGGAGTTGGGTGTTCGGTATCACACGGGCTGTGAGTATGCGACATCGCAATAATTAGCCTTGAGTGCAAGTGGGAGATTGTTGGAGATAGTGCCCTCAGAGTCAATTATTGGATCACAGGCACGCGATTGCGGTGATTGAGGGAGGACCTATCCCGGTAGGACAGTCTTACTCGAGATGATAGTATGCTATCTGGTTTACCTTTATCATCGTGTACTGTTTTAGGTGACCTGACACGTCGCTATTACACGTTGATAGAGCCCCTAGGATTCTTGCTTGACCACCAGCAGTATGAGGGCGATCATATAAGTGGGAGCTGGGGTCTATAAGCATATCCTGAAATGGTCCCTAGTCGTGTGAGTTTCGAGACAGGGCATCGATACTCCATAGTAGACTAGTGTATACAGTCGAGACCCCGACGAGGGGCGGTGGCCGGTCTCACAAGCCACTGGTGTCAGTTGGATCACCTAAGATGTATACAGGTGCTCATTGGGTTATGAGTACACCGGACAGGACTCGCCGGGAACATGCTAGTTGGTCATATACCAGACGTCAGATGGCAGTTCCCTGGTGACATGTGTGCAGGTTAGTTCATCGACCTAGGGATCGTCATTTGTCTCGTGTGAGTTCCCACTGTACTTTGATTACTACCCTACCACGGCTCAAAGGAGTCGTGCAAACAGGTTTTAGTTGGGTACAGTCCCGAGCCACATGGAGGCAGTGAGCGTATCTTCAGGGGTTCGTCTCTCCCGGTATTGGGGGTGAGGTCGTGCTGTGTCTAGGAGAGCCATTACACGAAGTCCTTGGCCAAGGCAAGGAGATTTACTGGTAGGTATTCCAGTAGTATCTCAGGGTGTTCTGGGCTACACTCCGACACGACTTGTACCGCTTTTGGGGGTCTGACTTTTACCAACCCCCTAGGCCCGCCATGCGATGCTCATAGAAGAACGGACCGGACTGTACGGATATTGTCACTGACAGGCTCAGTAGGGTGTCAGGATGAGTTCGCTCATCGACGTCCCTTTTTGTCAATAGCTGGTGGCCCGTCATGTATGGCTAATACCTCTGACGTGCTAGTGGTTAAATCCACAGCCATTGTATTGACGAGTCTTTAGAGTCCACCACACTTTCAGTTACTCAAGTTTCGGGCGAAACGCTGTAGAGGCCGTATGGAGATATGGCAGGGTTCGATCAGATACGTGCGGTATTGCACGGATCGTGATCGGACGGATTTTACTAGCCGGCTTTGGCTTAAGCCGGATTCTAGTTTTAGATAGTGTAGATTTTGTCTCTTTGCATTATGTATCCGGACGGAATACAGATGCGGGTGTGTATGCACAGTATCGGGGTTTTTCCTGTAATTTATTATGGGACCAGTTTTCTGGGGTTGCCAGTTTGCATTCCGTTCCGGCCGGTTTTCTCTTTTTCCTTCCCGGTCGGACTTTTCGTTGGAGGGTGTTATTTGCAAGTTTGCAAATAACATTTATGGAGGGGGTTTATTGCAAAAGGATTGATTATGAAATCTTTTTGGCTTTTCATGCATTAATTAAGGTATGGATGGGTATGGGTTTTGATGTGATTTGGGAATGGGGGGGCCGGCCACTGTTGTGAGGTTGAGTGTGCAGGAGAATTTTTGTGAGTTTGGGATTAATTAATATTGCTTGATTGAGATGGAATATGAATGAGTGTGTGTGCTGGAATTGGATTTGAGGGGTGGATGAATTAATATATATTCATTTTGGTTGAATGGAGTGCAGAGAGAGAATTGATTCATTCATTTCCAGTGAGCACACAAAGTAGTGGCCGAGCTCAATCTTTGAGGGATGCTCCATTTCATTTACATTGCATGCTCAATTTCTCCATCAAGTATCCATGAAATTCTAGTGCACAAATTCCTCCATCATGGCAACTATACAAAACCCCAAAGAGACAACGATTCTACGTTATTCTACAGCAAATCTTGGACGCGTCGGCTAGCCAACTTCGCGCCCGAGTTGCCTCGGTATAGAGGTGGGAGCCCGTAAAAGAATCCGGCTACGTGGTGCCCTTCCGGCGAGGAGGCGACCACCGGAGTTTCCGCAGGAGATCGGGACGGCGACGGGAAGAACGGAGGACTCGGATCACTCGGTATATCTCTAACCCGTCTTGTAGTTAGCTAGAACTAGTTTAATGGCCCGATCCGGGGTTTAGTGAGCGGTGGTGCCGGATTGCTAAGTTCGCAAAATTAAAGTTTATCACCGTTTCCGCATTCCGCCGTCGGATTGACGACCGGGGCGCCGCCGTGCACTTACAAATATATAATTATATATATAATAGTCAGTGATCCCGCCTCAATAGTATCACATATGATACAATATATATAATATGACATCCTCGAGTCAAGTGTGCGGATCTATCATCAATATATAGCTTGTACGGTAAATCCATCGTACGGCATCCCAAATCTGGGCACGGGTCAAATATCGCATAATCTCATTATTCATCTGGTATCCTTATCATCACATCCTGTATTAGGGGTACTGATCTAATTCTAGTACATACTTGTAACATTTCTGAAATCGTTATTTGAATTTTTCCATTTTAGGGTAAAATAGTCGGTATTTTCCGTTTTAACCCGATTGTGATCAAAATTCCGTATAAACTTGCAGGCACCCGGTTTAGCTAGAATAAAGCTAGTGCGCTGGTTTTTGGGGCGTCAATGGGAAGGTTTGGTTCACATAGAATCATTAATTATTGCTTCATGTGAGTGTATTATTACTTGGCCAAATCCCTATTCTTTTGTCCTTGGGTGAATTTTGCATTGAGGGGCTTCTTTGCAAATGTGTAGTTTTGTAAATATGGGTGTTTTCTGTGGTGCAGGGGCTCCAGCAGCACCTCAAAGGTTCTAGGATGTGCATGGATTCCTTTGTGCATTATTGTAGCATTAATTGTTTTTGGCAAAGCTAAGGATATTTGTGTGTGATATTTTTTCCTTATCTTGACCACTTGATTCCTTGCACTCACCCCTACCATTCCCACTGCCTTGGCCGAGCACACATGAGGCAGCCCCATTCCTTTTGTAAAAAGAGAGAGAGAGAGAGAGAGAGAGAGATCGATTCATTTTTCATATGCAAGTAAAATCCTAAGCTCATCTTCAAATCTCAATTCCATCTCACTTCCATTTTGGCAACTTCGATTAACCCTCACCCGATTCGTTGGGTGCGTTGTGTGACGTTTTGAAAATCGTTTCAGTGAAATTTCGGAAAATCGGTAAAATAAGGGGGTTTTCTGTAAAAAAAAGTCAAAATACAAATATCTTTATTATAAAATTAAATACACAAATTCTAGCTATGTAATTGCTAGTATTTGGTGTTTATTGAGCCACTGGTGAAATTTCAAATTTTCTGAAAATTTTTCCGAAATTAATTATTTTAATATTATTTTAATCCATCACTAATACATTTAATTAGGGAAAATTACAAACTGGAATGGGCTGATACAAATTTTATAATTCATGACACACTAATCAGAAAGGTAAAATATTGTTTCTGAAACGAAATGGTTTGCCAAAACGGTTTAGAAAATATCGAAGAAAAAGGGCTTAATTAGTGAAAGTAGTGTTAATGGGAATTGGGGTAATATATTTATCTTTTTCCCTAACCTACACACCCACACTGTTGGAGATAGTGCCCTCAGAGTCAATTATTGGATCGCAGGTACGTGATTGCAATGATTGCGGAGGATCTATACCGGTAGGACAGTCTTACTCGAGATGATAGTATGCTATCTGGTTTGCCTTTATCAGTTGTGTACTGTTTCAGGTGACTGATCACTGTTACACTTTGATAGAGCCCTTAGGATCTTGCTTTACTACCTACAGTATGATGGCGATCATATACGTGAGAGTAGGGTGGTTTATACGCATATCCTTAATTGTGGTCCTTAGTCGTGGGAGTTTCGAGACAGGGCATCGATACTCCGGAGTAGACTAGTGTATACAATCGAGACCCCGACGAGGAGCGGTGGCCGGTCTCACAAGCCACTGGTGTCAGTTGGATCACCTGAGATGTATACAGGTGCTCATTGGGTTATGAGTACACCGGACAGGACTCGCCGGGAACCTGCTAGTTGGTATTATACATATCGTCAGATAGCAGTTCCCTGGTGACATGTGTACAGGTTAGTTCATCGACCTGAGGTCGTCATTTGTTTCGTGTGAGTTCCCACTGTGCTTTGATTTCTACCCTACCACGGCTCAAAGGAGTCGTGCAAACAGGTAGTTTTTGGGTACAGTCCCGAGCCACATGGAGGCACGTGAGCGGATCGGCAGGGGATTCGTCTCTCCCGGTATTGGGGGCGAGATTATGCTGTGTCTAGGAGAGCCATTACACAAAGCCCACGGCCATGGCAGGAGATTTACTGGTAGGTACTCCAGTAGTATCTCAGGGTGTTATTGGACTACACTCCGACACGACTTATACTACTATTGGGGGTCTGACGTTACTAGCCCCCTAGGCAGATATGCGATACTTATAGACGAACGGACCGAACTGTATATACATTGTCACTGTTAGGCTCAGTAGGGTTTCCGGATGTTCGCTCATCGGCCTCCCTTGAGGTCAGTCCATGGGCAGCCGTTACGCATAGCTAGTGCCGCTGACGGTTTGTGGTTAAACCCACTGCCAGGGTACTGACGAGTCATTAGAGTCCCCCACAGACAGTTTCCCAAGTTCGGGCGAAACGTTGTAGAGGCCGTATGGTTTTATGGCAGGGTTCGGAAAATGCACGTGCGTTTACGCACGTGTCATTTTTCGGGCAGATAATACTGGTGGGCTTTGGTTTAAGCCGGATCCGATTATTATACAGAGTAGATATAATATCTTTGTCTCAGTTGCATTTGTATTCGGTCGTAATACAAATGCGGGTATATTTATACAGTTACGGGGTTATCCAGAAATTTGTTTCGGGATCACTTTTGGAAGTTGCCAGTTTCCAGTTTTCTATCAGCCGTCTTTTAACATTCGGTTAAAGACGGATTTGTCTTTTCTTGAGATGAGTGTGGATGCTTCTAGAAGGTTCTAGAAGTGGTGAGGTGGCTAATGAGTCATCTTGACAATAATTGGTGCATTAAAGACTTGATGATGTGTTATAATGACTCATGCTTTAAGCTTTAATGTTTCTTATTTACTTAAGGATATTTGCTCTTGATCTTTTGCTTATGGTTACCCTCTCATTGCTCCTACCCTCACCTCCCTCTTGGTTTAAAAGTGGCCGGCCCCTTGTGAGAATGAAAGTGAGAGATTGATTTCATTTTTGAGAGAAAAAGACTATGGTTTTGAGTGTATGGAAATTACATAGTTAATTTCTCATTCCATTTCATTTCGAGTGGCAACTTCATTAAACGATCGTCCACGGTTTTGGACGAAGTGAGACAAAGTAATCTACTCATATTCTGCATCATTCTTGGTCGTCTCTTTTAGCAAATTTGACGATCGAGTTGCCTCGAGTCAAAGGCGGGAGCCCGTATAAAGAATCGTTGACGTGGTGCCACCTGGACGAGCAGATCGGAGATCGACGAGATCGGAGCAGCCGCAACGGAGCGTGGGATGATGGTTAAAGAATGAAGGACTCGGATCGTTCGGTATAACCTTTCCACTCTCTTTACAGTTTGTTGGTTTAGTAATAATGGCAGATCCGGGTTAAAGTATACGATAGCGCCAGTTAAAAAGTTTTTGTTCCGTATTTAGCGTCTGTAGACGGCCGGGACGCTACCGTAGACTAACAGTGGTATCAGAGCCTCACCATTATGCTATACTAACTTGTGCTAACGCGTTTAAAATATCGATCGAACCGGAAATCAAAAACTGCAAAATTCAAGTTCACAGTTTCTGTCGATTTTAAATGGAGTCCTACAATTATTCTACATATCACAGAAATCTGTGCAGGGTTTTCTAAGCACACCGACCAAATTTGGGCAAGTGATTCGACTATACTGCCGCGGAATCACGGCCAAACCCATGGTTTGGCCGCGCATCCGCGGCCATTCTATTGAATCAGTGCACCAAATTTGCACAGTGTCTTCTCTGTTAGAATTTGGGGTTTTTGGTATATATCTTTTGGGCCCAGATTTTGTTACTGTTCAACAGATGTTCGTGGGGCCCACTTCGTGATATTTAGTCGATCGAAATTTAAACATGTTAGTTTACAGTGCTTACATTATATCTCCGACCGGGAATGTCATTTAATCGGTAAACCGCGTCTGATTGCTATAGTTCTTTTAGACGGGTTTGCGAACGTGACATTCGCGTTGATGTTCTGTGTTGTGTTGTGATGTTGCGGATTTGTCGTGGTGGATAGCAGTGTGCAATGATAGTGCAGTTTGGATTTATTTGTACATTTGATATTGCGGGGCCAGCGTCCAACTTGTGGACTGCCGTCACTGCCTGTTGTATAATATTCTTTTGGGGAACGACCAGGTTGCGGTCGATGTACCTGTTGTACTATTTTTCCATTTCTGTACTAGGTTTTACCCCGCGACAGAGTGCACGGATAGCCGGGTTCTGGAGGGCAACGGGTCTGCATCTCATGGCTTTGAGAGGTAGAGGGGCCTACTCTAAAATTGGCAGACTATTCGCCGCACTCGTAGGGGGTACAAGTCGACCCAAGGAAGGGTGCTCAAGCTACCGGATTCCGTGAAGTGCAGGGTGGTCCATTCACTTTGCTGTAGGGGGCTGCCTCGCTTCAGATTTTGGCGGGTAACTTGCCGCACCCGTAGGGGTCTAGGTTTCATTGCACAGGCTATCCACACGACCAGGGGAACGTCGGGTTTCAGCAGCGGCTCTGTGAAACTCGGGGATCCTAGATTATCTGTATTGTTCTGTGATGCTTATTACTTTTCTATAATGTTGCATATTATCACGCCTGGAGCGATTATTGTATATTGGTATATATATTATTAGATGTTGTATATGTTTTACACCCGCGCTAGTCCAGTCCCCGCTCTGTCATTAGTTAAGTAACCTAACGGGCAATGACGGGACCCAGTGACGAATGCGGATGGCATATACGTACATTTTATTTTCGTTCTTTTCTGGTGTGATTAATTGATGGGACTGCGTTGATTCTGATCAATGCAAAGTAAAAACAAACCTGTTTGCAGTTGCTGGAACAAATTTAAAAAGTGTTATTGCAAAGACGTTTCCTTTTGTTTTGCATAGCGGTATTCAGTGGAATATCCTGCACCTCATTCGACGGGGCAAGGGCCGATATCCCTTCACCGGGACTGACCCCTTGGGCAGAAGTTTGCGTCAGGGTAATAACTTCACTATAGTCGATTACAAGTTGCTTTGCATCACGGTATTCAGTGGAATATCTTGCACCTCATTCCACGAGGAAAGAGCCGAGATCCCTTCATCGGGAATGACCTCTTTAGCAAAAGGTTTTGGCCACTATATTTTAAAAAGCTATCAGGTTCCTTCAGCGATATCAAGTTCACTACGTTAAAGGTTTTTCGCCAAAAACCAGCCGTAGCCCTCCGTCACTTCTTTTGGGTATTCAGTAGTATTCAAGCTATGTATTTTGACCTAACGCCAAGGCATAGTGTTTGGTAGCTGCTGGGTATTCATTTGTTGCATAGATAGATGAGTTGGTTTAGGACAGCCGTTCTGCCATTTTGACCTAACGCCAAGGGCATGTGCGGGTGGGTTCAAATTAACAAGATAGTGACGGGTGGAACTTGGCATGTGACTTATGACATTTTGACCTAACGCCAAGGTTATAAGAGCATGGGGAAAAAATCTTATCGGGAGTTTCTAAAGAAACTGAAACTTGCCAAGTATGCGCATACCTTCTAGAGTATGAGTAACGTGGATGCATTCCATCACGTTATCATACGATGAGAGTTGGATCCCGATTTCCACTGATGAGTTGATTTACTCTTCGGGTGATCCCGATTAATTCTTCTTTAGGTTTGGAGGAGAATTTGACAGTACAGTGGGAGGTTTCCGGATTAGATAAAGTGATAACCATTTTGATCTAGGTTAGAGTGCACGCAAAGTGTTTCTTTTCTCTCTCTCTTTGGCAGCGACCTTTGACCGACCCTAGACTATGACTCAGTGACCAAGTTGACTGAACCTTCTTAAATTACTGGCTTTTGGATTGTCTATGTTGCATAAGTCAATGCCACTCCTTCTTTTACCCTTTGAATTTCTCAGAACACCCGTATTACTACGGACATCCACTTCCATTGGATAGATCCATCGTATGGTTATATACGAACTCGAAGGGACTTCTTCGAGGATGGATCAAGGTTCAGGAGAAATAGAATTGGTTTATTCAGTTGTCTTTTATTATCACATTCTCTCAGGTTGCGAGGGCTCCTTGGTTTAGGAAAGTACACCTATTACGCTTATTGGATAGTCTTATTCCAAACCATAGGCAGGTGCCGAAAGGTAGGGAATGAAGAAAACCAATTAGCCTAAGTAGGGTGTGCAGAAGGTAATATGTAAAGACAAAATAAAAGGATTAGAAAGAGGGCAAAGTAAATTGCGACTGATATCATTCACGACCAAAACCGCGTACTTCATCCCCACTCCTATTTCACCTTTAAAAGAATAAGGTATTATTCAGTTGTCTTTTATCATCACCTTCTCTCAAGATATGAGTACTCCTTGGTTTAGGAGAGTACACCTATTATTCTTACTGGATCTTCTTCTTCCAAACCATAAGCTGGTGTCGAACGGTAGGGAAGGAAGAAAACCATTTAGCCTAACGATGGTGTACATGAGGTAACGACTAAAGACAAATAAAGGGACTTGGAGAGATGGCAGTGAAATATACGGTTAAAGTCATGAATTGGATTATGGAAGAGGCATTGCTATGAATACCAGGATACCCGTATGAAACATTTTCATGTTTCAGTGCATTGTTAAAAGAAAACTGTTTTCCCAATTAGATACTTACTCCAAGGGTATGTATTTACCAGGTTTCATTCTTATATCTGTATGGTTTTACAGATGATGAGTGGGAGTAAGTTATTGGGAATTAGGTGATTATCCTCATTATATCGGAATTCGTTGTAATTGGTGATATTTGAGGAAATCGCCAGGGTACAGTTTTTAACCTACGACGCACAGGTTTTGAGTTGCTTAAACTCAGCGGACTTATACAGAGTATTGTATGTTGTCCAGTGTCCATTAGGACAAAGGAGTAGGTCCTCGTACTATGTTCTATTTACTTATAACTTCTCAAGTATTTAGACAAGTGTTTCGTAGAATTACAAGGTCTAAGTTTTGAGAAGTTGTAGGTATAAGAATAAAGTAGAGAACCAGGTGTCACAAGTATCGGGATTCTTCAAAGAGATCGAAGATGAAGATTCTTGTGATTGGTATTCAGATGATAGTGATGGTTTTGAGAAACGTGTTTCTCTTTCAGGTTACTCATAATTGGATGGATTCCTAAGTTGAGTAATGCTAATTAGCCTCTTTCCATTAAGTTGATATGCACTGGAGACAGCTGCATGATTTGAATCTGGTTCCAATTAAATAAAGTGCCATAGTTTCTATATTGGATATAGGATAGTTCGTACCTTAAAAGATGTTAAGGTACGGGAAGTTGTCCAGCTTATGCTTAAAACCAGACTCTGGATAACTCAGGGCACGTTTCTGTAATGGTTGTTTATGGGTTGACCCTGGCTATGACGAGGGTTGATATTCTATCATTTGGAAGATCAATAGTGATATTGTTCTTGACTCGCCACAGTTTTAGTAAAATGGACTTTTTCAGAAAACAGTAGTGGGAGTATGGTAGAACTGGATGGGATTCCAGAACCGCAAACGATTACGGAAAATTTAATAGGACCTATATATTCAATCAGATTTGACATTCCAATAGCCACTCCGCAGATATGGTGGGTAACCTCAGACACCCGAGAGGTACTCCGGTAGCCTCAAGGACGGTGACAGGGAGGTTCTTATTTACCCAGACTTGACACTACTGTTGTTCCAGGCTATGAGATCCGGAAGGAGGGTTGTCGTAGTCAGTGGGAGCATCGGAAGCATAGTAGGCAAGATGCTCATATCTATTTATAGACTTGAGCAGTTATAGCGGAGATAGATCATCTATTTTGGATGTGACAGTCATGGGTTTGACTTCAATCAGAATAAGGGATGGATCTGTTAAGAAGGTAGTAGGGTGTGATGTCATGGTATCTAGATGACATACACAGAGTAGGAAGTAAAATTCCTATACTACGATCGGTTGTACTGTGGTCGTCACACAGTTGTTTCTCCAGACAGGATATGGATATAATATTTAAGATTCTGGTTTCTAGATCAATGGTTTTAGATCTGGATTTGGGTAGTTTCCCAATGTGGGTACTTTGACAGTATTCTAATGGTTTTTAGAATAGATGACTCCTGGCATGGTGGTGTACCTGCAGGTGATGGAGTCACCCTCTCTAAAGGTGTCTTACAGACTAAAGGGGAGAGGGATGTGCATGATTGGCAGATCACTTGCTTAGGCAATTGAGTCAATCATGAGATGTCAAGTACCACACCAAATGTTGTTTTTGCACTATATGCAATAAGTTTGTATTAATCCAATCCTGGAGAAACATAAGGAAGCAGTTTTAGAACATAAGTGCATATTCTACGGATTTGATGACGGAAGCCTCCTTCGGGAGACGGTTATCATTCCAGGCTTCAAAGGTGACATGGTTGACAGAGTGATTGTCAGAGTTATAGTTTTCCCTCTGACGAGGGACAGTATTATGGACAGGTGGTCCAAGAGGATACTGTGGGAGGCTTGGTGCAGGATACTGATTAGGTTCAGTGATCGATACAGTCTAAGAAGTTTGGATTTAAAGTTCTTTATGAACTAGGTCCCATCAGATATCCAGACATATTCTAAGACAGGTATTACTCAATTCGGGAGATGGCTTTCTCCGCGAATTTGAGATTAAGAGAGATATAGAAAGAAACTTCTAGGCGGATCCACTCACTAAGGCTATTTCTCGAACACAAAAGTTTTACAAACGGGCTTTGTGAAACTGATTAGTAGAGGAGTTGGATGTTCGGTTTCACACGGGCTGTGAGTAGTCGACATCGCAATAATTAGCCTTAAGTGCAAGTGGGAGATTGTTGGAGATAGTGCCCTCAGAGTCAATTATCGGATCGCAGGTACGTGATTGCAATGATTGCGGAGGATCTATACCGGTAGGACAGTCTTACTCGAGATGATAGTATGCTATTTGATTTGCCTTTATCAGTCGTGTACAGTTTCAGGTGACTGATCACTGTTGCATTTTGATAGAGCCCTTAGGATCTTACTTTACTACCTACAGTATGATGGCGATCATATACGTGAGAGTAGGGTGGTTTATACGCATATCCTTAATTGTGGTCCCTAGTCGTGGGAGTTTCGAGACAGGGCATCGATACTCCGGAGTAGACTAGTGTATACAGTCGAGACCCCGACGAGGGGCGGTGGCCGGTCTCACAAGCCACTGGTGTCAGTTGGATCACCTAAGATGTATACAGGTGCTCATTAGGTTATGAGTACACCGGACAGGACTCGCCGGGAACCTGCTAGTTGGTATTATACATATCGTCAGATAGCAGTTCCCTGGTGACATGTGTACAGGTTAGTTCATCGACCTGAGGTCGTCATTTGTCTCGTGTGAGTTCCCACTATGCTTTGATTTCTACCCTACCACGGCTCAAAGAAGTCGTGCAAACAGGTAGTTTTTGGGTACAGTCCCGAGCCACATGGAGGCACGTGAGCGGATCGGCAGGGGATTCGTCTCTCCTGGTATTGGGGGCGAGATCGTGCTGTGTCTAGAAGAGCCATTACACAAAGCCCACGGCCGTGGCAGGAGATTTACTGGTAGGTACTCCAGTAGTATCTCAGGGTGTTATTGGGCTACACTCCGACACGACTTATACTGCTATTGGGGGTCTGACGTTACTAGCACCCTTGGCAGATAAGCGATACTCATAGATGAACGGACCGGACTGTATATACATTGTCACTGTTAGGCTCAGTAGGGTTTCCGGATGAGTTCGCTCAGCGGCCTTCCTTGAGGTCAGTCCATGGGCAGCCGTTACGCATAGCTAGTGCTGCTGACGGTTTGTGGTTAAACCCACTGCCAGGGTACTGACGAGTCATTAGAGTCCCCCACAGACAGTTTCCCAAGTTCGGGCGAAACGTTGTAGAGGCCGTATGGTTTTATGGCAGGGTTCGTAAAATGCACGTGCATTTACGCACGTGTCATTTTTCGGGCAGATAATACTGGTGGGCTTTGGTTTAAGCCGGATCCGAGTATTATACTGAGTAGATATAATATCTTTGTCTCAGTTGCATTTGTATTCGGTCGTAATACAAATGCGAGTATATTTATACAGTTACGGGGTTATCCTGAAATTTGTTTCGGGATCACTTTTGGAAGTTGTCAGTTTCCAGTTTTCTATCAGCCGTCTTTCAACATTCGGTTAAAGACGGATTTGTCTTTTCTTGAGATGAGTGTAGATGCTTCTAGAAGGTTCTAGAAGTGGTGAGGTGGCTAATGAGTCATCTTGACATTAATTGGTGCATTAAAGACTTGATGATGTGTTATAATGACTCATGCTTTAAGCTTTAATGTTTCTTGTTTACTTAAGGATATTTGCACTTGATCTTTTGCTTATTGTTACCCTCTCATTGCTCCTACCCTCACCTCCCTCTTGGTTTAAAAGTGGCCGGCCCCTTGTGAGAATGAGAGTGAGAGATTGATTTCATTTTTGAGAGAAAAAGACTATGGTTTTGAGTGTATGGAAATTACATAGTTAATTTCTCATTCCATTTCATTTCGAGTGGCAACTTCATTAACCGATCATCCACGGTTTTGGACGAAGTGAGACAAAGTAATCTACTCATATTCTACATCATTCTTGGTCGTCTCTTTTAGCAAATTTGACGATCGAGTTGCCTCGAGTCAGAGGCAGGAGGCCGTTTAAAGAATCGTTGACGTGGTGCTACCTGGACGAGCAGATCGGAGATCGACGAGATCGGAGCAGCCGCAACGGAGCGTGGGATGATGGTTAAAGAACGAAGGACTCGGATCGTTCGTTATAACCTTTCTACTCTCTTTACAGTTTGTTAGTTTAGCAATAATGGCAGATCCGGGTTAAAGTATACGATAGCGCCGGTTAAAAAGTTTTTGTTCTGCATTTGGCGTCTGTAGACGGCCGGGACTCTACCGTAGACTAACACACACCTCACCCTCTCTCCCCCTCCCCATGTGGCCGGCCCCACCTTGACAGCCCCCCCTCTCTCTCTCCAATCATCTCTTGTTTGAAAAGAAAAGAAAAGAAAAGAAAAGAATGTGAAAGAAGTAAAGGTGGACTTTTACTTTTCATCTCACTTTCTCCACCTCACTCTCTCTCCTCCCTCACCCCCCCTACATTTCCTGGCCGAAATTTCAGGCCCCAAAACAGCAGCCCTCTTCCCTCTTCTTCCCTCATTTTTCCCTCAAAAAAATTCACCAATTCCCATCAAAATCTAAACTAAAATTCAAAACAAAGCCTTACCCATTTTCCCTTATCCCTTTTAGCATGGATCTTGGTGCAAGGATTTCAAATTGGAGGTCTAGATTTCATGTTTGATCATGGTTTGTGAGGTATAACTTTTGACCCATTGTTCAATTGTTGGTTTAAATTTCTTAATGTAGCTTATTAGGTGCTTAATTATGGTTTAATTGAAAGATGTGTGTTTTCAAGAGAAGGTTTAGATTAGGGTTTTGTTGTGGAATTGGGTTGTGATAAATTTTTCATGGTTTTGTGATGTGGATTAACATCTTAAGTCTTGTAGAAAGCTAATCTAGTTGTTAATTGCAAACCATTACTTATAAAATGTCCTAATTAAGTTATTTTTCTAACTAGGGTTTTTGGAAAATTATTAAATGCTTTAGATTAAAATAGTAGTGCATATTTGTATAACCTAATTAAGATATTTAGTTAGCATTTTGGCCACAAAAAAATTGCTGAAATGATTTTGTTGGTGAAAACCCAAGTTTTGAGCTAAAATGGAAAATTGTGCTAATTTTGTTAACTAGGTTTTGTAAATGTATATATTTTGAGGAGAATAAATTATTGGAATGGTTTATATGACTTGGTTATGATATTGAGTGGATATTGCGGCCGCTAGATTTGTTTAAACGTCGAATTTTGTACTAAAACGGGTAATTTTTGCTTGCTAGATTTTCGGAAAAATGGCTTTTAAAGTGAATTTAGGGTTTTTGTGAATTTTAACCTATTTTATATTATAATTACGTGAATGCGCAAATGAGTGTGTTTGGGTTTTTCCCGATGGTTTGACGTTTGTACATTGACATCGAGGGTTGGTTTGGCTATTCTTGCATGCGTAGGCGATAGGTTTTGACCTATGCGTGATATGCGTGCCGATTTGATTTTCGTATGCCGTTTCCATTTCGAATTTGGTTTTAATACGATACGGTGCGTTATGATATGTAGGTACCCCATGTGGACTTCGAGACGACAAGCAAGCACGTGACGACGTCGGCACCGGCGAGCGAGGACCAGGTGAGTAGATTTATATCTACGGGGAGAAGTCGGGTGGATGACGTATAACACCCCCGAAGTTCGTGGTGATGTATACGAAAACGTATACACACATGTATTGATTATATATGTTGTTTGATGTCATTGATGACATAGATGGATTTTAGGTGTGATTGGATTAGTTTAGTGTTGCGAAACCCTAGAGTAGTGGTTGCACCACACATACACACACACCCATACTTGCATACATTCTTCTTTCATATGTGCATACTTGGGATTATATTTATGTGTTCACATGGGTATGGGACTATGTGTTCACATACTGGATTTGAGGATAGTATTTGGGATTTGAGGTGAGTCGATGAGATTGATTTGAGACCGTGAGATCGGTGATATAGCAGGATTCGTACTTGAGATACGCCCTGATATTATAGCGGATCTTGGGACGACGTTACATGTGAATAGTGTTATACATTTAATGGTTGATATGTGATCGTGATATGAGATAAGATATATTAAGATATTTATAATAGGTCGCATTAGGCGATGTATACCTTTTTATGACGATATATGATGATGATATCGGTTTGTATGAGGCTGTAGATCAGCAGTCAGATCATGACTATATTGATGATATTAGTATCATATTAGACGTAGATCAGTACCCAGATTACGATCTTGGATAAAGAGGATACCAGATGAATAAGGTGATATTGACCCATACCCAGATTTGGGGATGCCGTACGACGGATTTACGTACGAGCTATATATTGATGATTGATCCGCACTCTTGACTTGGGATGTCTGATTATAGATATGGTATCGGATATGATATTATTGAGGCGGGATCACCGACTATACATATACAGGTATGTATATGTATCGACTCAGATGTTAGGCGGTTTCCTTACCTGTTGTTCAGCTTGTTAGTTCAGCCATATAGTTCAGTGTAGTTGTTAGTCTAGATTAGACTCCTACCTATTTCAAAACTAACGGATCGTGGGTATTTTAAAAGACAGGTCAAGGGATTCTACGGATATTTCAAAAGGCGTATCTTTTCTTAAAAACATTGTAGCCCTTATTTCCAAAACCCCAAGATTTGTGTTTTTTC
Organism: Agapanthus africanus; assembly: GCA_030015575.1. NCBI lineage: Eukaryota > Viridiplantae > Streptophyta > Magnoliopsida > Asparagales > Amaryllidaceae > Agapanthus > Agapanthus africanus. The sequence continues at coordinate 455,110,754 of JASDDO010000014.1, read as the reverse complement.
AAATAGCACCATACTATGACGTATATATATATATTAAATGCAGATTAGTTACCGTTGTGTCTAGTATTTAGCTCCCGCTCATTATTGTTGTTCGCTCCGCACCGCATACTTATATTGTGATGCCTATTTGCATTGTTGATATCATGTTGTTAGGACACCAACACCATTACCGATGATGCGTATTTACCACGTGCACTTACTTGCCGGCTCACACACATCTTCATCGGTAATTGCCATGCCACGTACAGTTTAGAAATACTATTGCATTAACATAGGTTGTTAGCTAATAATTTAGACATGATATTAGTGTACTTGCCTTATATGCTAGATTAGACATTGTAGTTATTACTTGTTACTTCATGCATGTTATTATTCATTGTTATGCCGCATTCATGGATTTTTATGCCTATATTCACTGTTTACATGCTATTGAGGATTTGGATTCGGAGTTCCATGAGATTTTCGGGATTTGGGGGAAAACCGCAAAACTTATATAAACTTCTTTTCTCTCTTTAAAATAAAAAGTGCGGTTTTCCCATGATGTATGAGTCGTCCACCATGAGTTTGCTGATGGATTTCGAGACCCGAGTTTGAGGAGTGGAGGAACCGTTTCGGGTACAAGGTTGACCCGGTGCGGTATCCCGGGGCAAGAGGATCGCAGATGATGGTGTTGAGCCTGGCAGGGGAGAACTATCGACCGGTGATTTTACCCGACGCGTCGGATATCCGGAGGATACCGTCGCGGTCTTGAGATTGATGGTAGGGGCCGGTCCGGACTGACGGCGCCCTAGATAGTCAGATTGAGACATTGAGATTTTGAGACATCGAGGTACTGAGATTGATGATCCAGGCCAGTCCGGATAGTCGGATCCTGAGATATTGGGATTTATGTTTTGTGTCGATGCTAGACACTGTTTATGCTGATTTCATTTATGATACCTCGTTTTGAAATTACAGAAACCTCACTAAATTATGAAAGCAAAATCTTCATTTACATGTATTCTGTTTTCATGCATTCATACCTCTTCCATATGATATATTGCTACCGGAGGCACTGACACGGGCACTTGGTATTACTGTTGTTTAGAGCTATACCCTAGCCATTGTTATAGGCTACAGATTATATATTTGAGGATATATTATGATCGTATGACTTAGGATTGCGTTGTTTATGCGATATCTGTTCGTAGATGTTTCTACTCGCGAGTTGCAACTCACCCCCGTTGTGCCACAGTTTCTTGCAGGTTTTGCCGTACAGGTTTCATTACGGCTTTGCTGGCACTGCTTCTATTTTGGGTGACTTGCTAGTAGGTGGGTTTACTTGTATCGTACCCATCATTATACCTTGTATATTATTATTCTGTTGTATCTAGAAGTTCCATCAACCAAACATGTATTTATTTCAGAAATAAAGACCAGTGATGTTTATTCTTTCGACCTTAGAGTCGCGCATTGTATTTCTATGGATTTCTTGTTGTTTTGAGTTTTCTTTTGAGTTTTGATCCTCGCCCTTGGCGTTGTATATTATATTGCTTATGTGGTTGTGACCGTCGATTGACGAAGAGCTCGTTACGAACGAGGACTGACCAGGGCGTAATTCCGGCGACATACGATTGCAGAGATGTGTCTTTTTATTGTGTTTTGCGCCACAAGCGTTGGATGGATCGCTGTATGAGGTTACTCGGATGTGCTGATCGGCACCAGAGGATTGAGCCACTGATAGAGGCCAACCAGATTTTTATGACCGTTGAAGTATTTCTTATTCATGATGATTGAGGCACTGTTCAGCGTGCGGACGAGTGAGCCGGTGTTGCTGCGAACGACGAGATATCGCCCCAGATGCTGAAGCTATTGCAGTACGAGTTGTACTAAGAGATGATAGAAGGTATCTAGTCACCGAGGGTGAATGACTATGACATGTAGTTCTGTCACGACCCAAAATAGCAGCTCGTGACCGGCACTTAAATTACGCAACGTCTACAGGCGTAACGTAATCCAAGTAAGTCGAAACCCAGAAATCTAAACCTTACAACTGAAGTAAGTAAAGAAAACATTTACAACATTTAGAAACTTTAAGTAAAGATCCTTAAATCTTATTTTAAATCTTTTCCTTGGTTTTTTTAAAAATTTCGGCAGCACCTCCTTTGTAAAAACTAGCCCCGAAAACGGGTACAACAAGGAATATAATGAAAGCATCCCAAACGGGATCAAAACATGCCCAACGGCGGAAACAACACCACAAGTATAAATAACAAGTATACGACGCTCAACGGCGAAGATCCACAAAAGGAAATAAAGTAAAACAAGACATCAACCCCAAAAGCGAACATAAAAACCCATCGCTCAAGTCTCGCAACTACAAGTCTTCTAAGTCTGCAACATATACAATTTCTAGTTTCTGGATTGATGGAGTGACTAGATACAATATGAATATCAAATACAAGAGGGGCAAGATCCAATATGTACCAACTACCAAAGCAAAACACCCGAAAGCAAGCTGTGTGCCAGCAATGCCGCTACTGATCCAAGCGGACAACCTGCAAAAACTGTGGCACAACGGGGGTGAGTTGCCAACTCGTGAGTAGAAAACATCAACAGGTAGAAATCGAAATAATCAACGATTCCTAGGTCAACTATATCATAAAGGTAATACTATGATATCTAGGGTGACCGTATCTTCATATGTGCCAACACATAATAATTGCCTAACGGCAAGTGTATATCATCCAACAATGAATCAATGCATGTATGCAGGTGGATCTCGTCCACGTGTCAACCACTGACACAAAAACTCCTGCATGTAAATATCATAAAAGCATATGCAGGTAAATATGAGGATATAAATCAACGTGTGTCCCTCGCGACACAACAAAATCATGGAACCTGAGTGTCCACATCGACACTCGAAAACATCATGAAACCCGTGTCTAGCATTGACACATAAATCCTCATGTCTTAGGCGCCGTCACCACGACTGGCCCTGATGGCATGTCCGTACATCACTCCGGTCGGTATCCCCACGATAACCGCCGAGTCCAAATACTATCACCGGTAGGTAGTGGTCCCTCTGTCAGGCTTATCTTCTACACCACGAAATCACCACTCGCCCCGGGGTACCATACCGGGTCCACCATGTACCAGCATACGGTGCCTCCCGCTCCTCGAATCGGGTATCACAAGACAAATCTCAGAACCGAGAAATCACATGGTGGACGCACTGAAATATCATATCAAGAGAAACCGGGTTTTCAAACAATACATAGTTTTCTTGAAATACCCCCCCCCCACCGTTCTCAAATCCATAAATCACATGAAATACATATCTCAATGCGTAAATCCATGAAAACTGATATATGCAACATAAAACAACAATATGAGCATATTAAGGGAAAGCCGCTCTTTTAAATGAATCCAGCTTTAAAATATATAATGCGGTTCCCAAATCCTCTGAAAACAAGTGCAGCATCATATGAAGTGTACATGTAATTGTAGCAAGGTATAAGTATCTACATGTAATCCAGTGTGTATGATGCATTTCATGAGTGCAATGGCACAATAGTCAACGTCTCAATATCACATGTCAATGCAATACCACCTAGGGGTATATGCAACTGTAGCGAGATATTTGGGTGTACATGTCAATATGTATGCATGATGTACATGTAGCTGTAGCAAAGTATGTGGGTGTACATGTCAATATATCATGCAACCTAGCATAGTGATTTGAACATGGAAGTATCCCATAGCATGATATAGCAATTCTACTGTGTAAGTGACATGGCAATTATCGATGAAGAAGTGTGTGAGCCGGCAAATCTGTGTATGTGTAACATACGCATCATCGATAATGGTGTAGGTGTACCAGCACATGTATAAGAAATGCAATGAGAATAGCATGAATGCAGCATAATGCATATAATGAATCAAATGCTATGGGGTATAGATATCAACAAGACCGAGTCGGTGAATCTATCAATCGGCATCCAGCCTCATAACATCACGTACGGTACAATCCATCGTACGGCATCCTCTAATCAAGGGTATGGAAAATTCAACAGGGAAAAGTCATCGCATATGGTAATCTAACGTACAGCGGCATTAACAAATAGGTATTCTATCAACCTATACAACATCGGGGTACGGATCTAAGTCTCGTACGGCATATCACTCATTATGCAATCATTATCCATAAAAATATATATACCTATCTCTCAGGTCACATCCATATCAATCTCGTATCAGGGGACCTACAAAGGTATCAACAATCACATAACGACTCGATTCCATAAAATGACATATCACACAAAGTCATCCTATCACATCGTATACTCGTTCATCACATTAATATCTCGCATCAATTTAAATAAACATCACACTTGTTCTCTTTTAGATCGTACTTACCATGATTCACTTATCATATTATTTTCTCCAAAGTCAATTGTTTATTAGCATCAACTTCAATCATCTTATCGTTTGTAAATCCTACAATCATGTCGGTCGCATATCATTTATCAGGATAACAGAAACAAACGATATTCCATATCAATGGTTGCGGGGCTGCTATACGCCATCCACCCGATTTCCCCCATAGATATAAATCTACTCACCCGCTAAACTCCTCGCTTAGCCGTAGTCGATGCGCTTCGTCGTCTCGGAATCCACGCGAAGGTACCTACAATCAATACGAATTCGCAAAGCTATTAACACCAAATTCCGAAATCCAAAATACGGCACGCGGTGCGCTCATAGGTTAGAACCTATAGCCTACACATGCAAAACAATCAACTGTAGGGTTCCTATGCACACTAATGAGGTCTCACAAGGCATCAACCATGCCAATTTCAAATTTTTCCGGTGCCGAGAAAACCTAATATAGATCGTTGACTAGAGGATAGGCGAAACATGCAAGTAGTAAACAACTTTACTGCTAAGTGAAAGAGACTACAACCTTTGTAGATCCGGTCCTCCACTTCCTTAGCTCCGTGATGATGTCCCTCCGCTGCGATCATCGAATCCCGGACTCTAGCGATGGTTTCGTCGAAGAAATGATCGGGCTAGGTCGTCGACTACGATGCCGAAGATGATCTACGTCGAGGCAACTCAAGATCAAGCTCCAACTTCACCAAGTCAAGAAACTTGTGAAGAAAACACCCTATACTACATGGAAAGTGGTAGAGGATGAAGAAATAGGATGTGGGTTAACTTTGGACTTTGATTTCTCACTTGGAATCATCACTTGACATTTTTGTAGAAAGCTTTTCTTCTCTTCACTTGAAGAAGAAGATGAAGAAGAAGATGAAGAAGAAGAAAAATGAATTATCAATTAATTCCAAAAAGAAAAATGAAGTGTTGGTTATCATAATGCAACCATAGGTTAGTGTTAACTCATGTAGAGAATGAACTAGGGTTAAGTAAATGGTTAAGGGTTAGGAACAAAACAAAATGGCATGACTTTTTCAAATATGCTTTGAAGCTTCTTGAAGCTTCAAGCCAAAATAAAAAAAAGCCGCCATTTAGTTTTGTCAAAAATAAATAAAGAAAGAAAATAAGACCTTAACCATTAACCTAAACAATGGTTTAAAATAAACACACACCCAAGTTTGCATGTATCATCAAACATGATACAAAATAGTGCACAAACATATATCATATATACAATGTGCACATTCAAGTGAGAAAATAATCTTAAGTGAACCAATACTAGTTAATGTAAAATAATATATCAAATATATAATTATACATTAAATCATTAAATCAACACTTGATTTAACGATCCGGTCATATCGTATATAACCGACTAATATCTATAGTAACAACTTATCAAATCAACACTTGATCCGATAACCCGGCTATATCGCATATAACCGATCAATGTCACAAATCGCGAGAATCAAATACAGTATCACATACTGGTATTATTCTCGGTCCCACACATATCTCATATGCGCTCCTATTTCATTTCGCTTGAGCCAGGAAACCTCTGTGTAGGACTCTAAAGACTCGTCAATACGCCGGCAGCAGGTGATGATCATATCAAACACCCACAAGCCGCAAGCGGTCTGCTAAACGTAACGGCCACCCGGGTATTGAGCGATCAGAAGATCAACGAGCAAGCCCGCTCACACTCCTGTGAATCCAACGAGTAACACTACCGTACAGTCCGGTCTGTTCGTCTGATATGTCGCATATCTCGTCTAGGGGTGGTAAACGTCAGACCCCAATAACTCGATAAGTCGTGTCGATATGAGGCTCATAACGGGTCGAGAAACTACTGGTAACACTTACCTGTATATCCCTAAAACAGCCTTGGCCAAGGACTTCCTGTTATAGCCAATCGAGCACTGTGCAACATCAACTCCCTATACCGGGAGAGACGAAACCCCTCCTATCGCTCATTGCCTCCATGTGATTCGGGACTGTACCCAAAAGCCACCTTTTTGCACGCCCTCTTGGACGTAGTATGATGGAAATCAAAGCACAGTGGGAATCACACTAGACTCTATGACGATCTCGGGTCTACAGACTAACCTGTACCAGTGTCACCAGAGAACTGCCATCTGATGTATTGTATAATACCATCTGGGAGTTCTCGGCGAGTCCGTCCAGTATACCCAGTCTCCACTGAACACCCGTATATCATCTCTGATGTCAAACACCAATGGATATGGGATCATCCATCGCCCATCTATATGGGTCGAGAAGCTACACGCTAGTCTACTCTGGTATATAGATGCCCCGTCTCGATACACCCATGACTAGGGACTTTGAAGGATATACTTATGGACTACCATGTCCCCACTAGTATGATCCGCATCATAGTCCAGGTAGTCAAGTACACATCCTAAGGGCTTTACCAACATGTAACAGAGAGACAATCAGTGTACACGTTAAGGTAAATAGTAACCAGATAGCATACTATCATTTCGAGCAAGAAAGTCATCCCTATATATGTCCAAGCATCCACTACAATATACATCCTATGTATAGTAATGGCCTCTAGGGCATACATATAACTAACAATCTCCCACTTGCACTAGGGCCATCTGATAGCAGTGGTTGTAGTATCTCATACTCAACCATCCCATAAAAGTCTCTCTCTGGGAAAAGGTCTTTCGTGAGTGGATTCGCCGTGTTGTCCTCTGAGTCTACTCTCCTAACCTCGATCCCCTGGAGATCAACCATCTCCTCGATCAGGTGACACTGCCTAAGAATATGTCTGGATTACTGATGTGATGGGAGTTCCTTGGCATAAGCCACAACTCCATTGTCACACAATGGGAGGAACTAAGTTCATCTCATGAACCATTGTACACCCAGACTGCCTTTTTGGTAGTATCTTAAGTAGCGATGTATCCAGCCTTTATCGTCTAGTATGCCACGGTATCTAGCTTGGAACTCTTCCAACATACCGTCCCTTTATTGAGGGTAAAGACAATGCCTGTGACTGATATTCAGTCGTCCTTATCACCCTGGAACCTTTCCAGTGATTCTCCCAAGGATCGATTGATACCATCTTATTACAACTAGTGAGTATCCTAACATCCAATTACATCTATCTCATAGATGAAAACTGAGGATTTAGGAGGTATCACTTTGATCCTATATGGAGAATCATTGTGATAAGCGGAGATTGACCGAGCGTAGCATAGGAAACTCCTTTCTTATCAAGAGTATGTCATCCACGTACTCTACAAGGATCACCACCATACTCCCTACTACCCTTTTGTTTATACAAGGTTCATCTACCATTTTGATGATGTCAAACTCTTTGACTAATCTCATCAAAACAGATGTTCCAACTCTGCGATGCCTGCTTTATCACATAAAACATCTTGCACACGTTTCCGCTGCTTCCACTGTCTACGAAGCCCTCTGACTGTGTACTTATAGACTCTGTCTTCTAAATCTTTATTTAGAAAAGCAGTCATGACACCCAACAGCCAGATATCGTAGTTTTTGGTATGTAGCCGTGGCAAGTAGGATCTGGATGGACTTAAGCATAGGTACTTAGAAAAGGTTTCATCACAATCCATAGCTGGTCAATGATGCAAACCTTTAACAAGTCTAGCTTTGAAAGTCTCAAATTTTCCATGTGCACCAAGGAATCTTCTCAAGATATACTTGCTCCTGATGGGGATTTAACCCTTCAGATATAGCAACCAAAGTCCATACTATGTTGGTGTACATGGATTCCATCTCAGATCGCTAAGCATCCAGCCATCTTTACAGAGTCCCACTCCTGATGGCCAGCTCGAAACTAGTTGGGTCATCATCTCATGATGCAATCCTCGCTGCCACTGTCATAGAGAAACCGGAGTATCTCTCAGGTGGGTGAGGAACCCTGCTAGATCGGCGGAGAGGCTGAGGTTCCTTCGTGGCTATTGAATCCTTTGGTTCTACCAAATCATCAGCTGCAGTTTGTATAGCTGGAACTGTTTCCAGTTCTACCTTATGTCCACTAATTTCTTCATAAGAAATTCCCTTTCACAAAGGTGGCATGCTGAGAAACAAAACATTTTTGTTCCTCGGTTAGGTAGAAGATATTCCCTTGCGAATGCTTGGGATATCCAACAAACTTCTACAGTACTGACTTTGCCTCGAGCTTGTCCGGATTTTGCTTTTTAGACATAGGCCGGAAAACCCTAAATCTTAACAAACTTAAGATATGGGCTCTTCCCTTTCCATATCATATATGAAGTGGTAGGCAACTGATTTGATCGGAACCCTATTCAATAGGTATGCAACTTCATAAGTGCATAACTCCCTAAAAGGAAATAAGAAACCCAGTAGTACTCATCATAGAGCACACCATATCACATAGGGTGTTATTCCCTTGCGAATGCTTGGGATATCCAACAAACTTCTACAGTACTGACTTTGCCTCGAGCTTTTCCGGATTTTGCTTTTTAGACATAGGCCGGAAAACCCCAAATCTTAACAAACTTAAGATATGGGCTCTTCCCTTTCCATATCATATATGAAGTGGTAGGCAACTGATTTGATCGGAACCCTATTCAATAGGTATGCAACTTCATAAGTTCATAACTCCCTAAAAGGAAATAAGAAACTCAGTAGTACTCATCATAGAGCACACCATATCACATAGGGTGTTATTGCTCCGCCCCGATATACCATCGTGCTATGGTGTATACGGAGGAGTAATGCTGAGAGAGAATCTCATTCTCCTTTAGAATAATCCAGGAATTCCGTGCTCAAGTATTCTCCTCCTTGATCACATCAAAGGACATAATACTTTTACCCGTATTTTGGTTCTTGACTTCTAACTTATATTCTATGAATATCTCAAAAGGTTCGGACTTATGTTTCCACAGGAACATAGGTCTGAATCTCGAGAGATTATCAGAGAATGTAATGAAGTACAAAGAACCGGTCTTGGCATGTGTAGACAGGGGACCTTCATACATCAGCATGTATTAATCCCAAGAGTTCACTAACTCTTTCTCCGTTTCCAATAAACAGAGCTATGGTCATCTTATCTCTGTGACATGACTAGTAAGTTTCACAAGATGTAAATTCAAACTAATTTAAATATGCATCTTAATGTAACTTCAGCTAGTCGGGTTACATTGATATGACCTAGTCTACAATGCCTCAAGAAGGATTTGTTCATTTCTGTACTCTTCCTCTTGTGTGTGTTCCGTATACTGAGAACTGTAGTTTGATTTAGAACATCAACGCTTTTAGATAACGTGCCTGAACCGATCAACTCTTGATATAGGAAATGTTCAAAACATTATCCAACAATACAAAATTATATCCTTCTTTATCTAAATAAAGAGACTGATATGATTTTGTATATCAGGTTCGGTATCTAATAACATTTGTTCAAAATCAATGTATTCTGGTAACACAGGGTGACAGTGACCAACAGACTTGGCTGCAACACTTGCACCGTTTTCTGCCTCATGAAACATATCACCCGTTCTCAGTTCTTTACCTTTCTGTAGCCCATGTAATATATTACATATGCGGGATCCAAATCTGGTATCACATACCCAGGACGTAAAGGATACTGAGAAACAGTTCTCTGTAATGAACACACCCGAAGATGATGCATCATATGCACTTTCTTCGTTTGGGCGGCATAGGAAAATCTGGTATTCCCCAATTTCCTGCTCTGTCTTATAACAATTATAAGTTGGAGTGGGACCAACGTTCCCCAGCTTAGTATAACAAGCGGGTTCGGTCAATATATCCGTTTTATTATCTTGATTAAGGCGTGATATGGTCGCTACCTGGATAGAGAGAGAAGAAAACACTCAGCGTGCGCTCTTGCAAGAATAGATTGGTTATAATTTTATCTAATCAGGATGGCTCCCACTGTTTTTATCAAATCTTCTTTCAAACCCTAAAAGGAAAGACTAGCCGGGATTAATTACACGCTACAAGTTCGCCAATCTTTCATCCAGGCCAGTGTCGGTACTTTGAGGGAGGTTCTCCGTGCTTTCGCACGGACCTAATTAAAGTAAACCTCATTTTTTCCCATAGGCGTAACCCCGTTGACACCTTTCTAGACACCTACTTGATCGGCTAATTGTAATGTGTAAAACTCTCCCAGGAGTAACAATTACTCGCAGCGGGTATCGGGATCCAATTATCTCATAGAAGGTATGCAATCTCATTGCAAATTTCAACACTTGAAATTCCCGATAATTTTGCCCCTAACCTCCTATGACCTTGACAAAGGCCAACAAACCATAGGATGCTAGTCAAGTTCAACCCGTCATTTCCTGATTGAATTAAACCCACCCGCACGACCCTTGACAAAGGCCAACAAGGTCGCACGACTAACCTAACCCAATCTGCATCATATGCATAAGCAGATAAGCATCAGTCAGCTACCGCACACTACGCCTTGACAAAGGCCAACAAACGCAGCACGAATACTAACTACTACTTATCTGAAATGACGGAGGGCTACGACAGGTTTTTCTGAAAACCTATTGCGTAATGAACTTGATATCGTTGTAGAATCAAATGATTTTAAAATGGAGTGTTTCTGAGGCTTTTCTAGTTTTGCTAAAGGGGTCACTCCCGGTGAAAGGATCGTCAGCCCTTTCCTCGTCGAATGAGGTGCATGATATATCATATATACCGCTGTGGAAAGCAGAAACTATAGAAGCAATCAAAAGACAAACCGAGAGGTGTAGCATCTGCCAGTTATTGCTAAAGGAGTCACTCCCGGTGAAGGGATCTCGGTCCTTTCCTTATCGAATAAGGTGCAGGATGTTCTACAAGGAACACCGCGATGCAAATCGAGAACTGTAGCTACCTGTTTTTAAGAAATTCGATTCCACAACATCTTTAGTTTTCTTTTATATCATTAATCTCATTAATAAAGTCCCATCATTTAAGTTACCTAAACATCACAGATAAATACGACGTACACTTATGCCATCCGCATTCACCTCGATGTCCCCTCGTGCACCGTTAGGTTAGGTAACTAACGACAGAGCTGTTGGAGATAGTGCCCTCAGAGTCAATTATTAGGTCACTGGTACGTGTTTGCAATGATTGATGGAGGACCTATCCCGGTAGGACAGTCTTACTCGAGATGATAGTATGCTATCTGGTTTACCTTTATCATCGTGTACTGCTTTAGGTGACCTGACAAGTCGCTATTACACGTTGATTGAGCCCCTAGGATTCTTGCTTGACCACCAGCAGTATGAGGGCGATCATATAAGTGGGAGCTGGGGTCTATAAGCATATCCTTAAATGGTCCCTAGTCGTGTGAGTTTCGAGACAGGGCATCGATACTCCAGAGTAGACCAGTGTATACAGTTGAGACCCCGACGAGGGGCAGTGGACGGTCTCACAAGCCACCGGTGTCAGTTGGATCACCTAAGATGTATACAGGTGCTCATTGGGTTATGAGTACACCGGACAGGACTCGCCGGGAACATGCTAGTTGGTCATATACCAGACGTCAGATGGCAGTTCCCTGGTGACATGTGTGCAGGTTAGTTCATCCACCCGGGGATCGTCATTTGTCTCGTGTGAGTTCCTACTGTACTTTGATTACTACCCTACCACGGATCAAAGGAGTCGTGCAAACAGGTTTTAGTTGGGTACAGTCCCGAGCCATATGGAGGCAGTGAGCACATCTTCTGGGGTTCGTCTCTCCCGGTATTGGGGGTGAGGTCGCGCTGTGTCTAGGAGAGCCATTACACGAAGCCCTCGGCCGAGGCAAGGAGATTTACTGGTAGGTATTCCAGTAGTATCTCAGGGTGTTCTGGACTACACTCCGACACGACTTGTACCGCTTTTGGGGGTCTGACTTTTACCAACCCCGTTGGCCCGCCATGCGATACTCATAGACGAACGGACCGGACTGTACGGATATTGTCACTGACAGGCTCAGTAGGGTTGTCAGGCCGAGTTCGCTCACAGACGTCCCTTTTAGTCAATGCCTGGTAGCCCGTTACGTATTGGCTTATACCTCTAACGTGCTAGTGGTTAAATCCACAACCAAGGTATTGACGAGTCTTTAGAGTCCCCCACATTCAGTTACTCAGCTTTCGGGCGAAAAGTTGTAGAGGCCGTATGGAGATATGGCAAGGTCCGATTAGATACGTGCGGTATTGCACAGATCAGGATCGGACAGTTTGTACTATAGGCCGTATGGATATATGGCAGGGTTCGATCAGATACGTGCGGTATTGCACGGATCAGGATCGAACAGATATTACTAGCCGGTTTTGGTATAAGTCGGATCCTAGTATAGTACAGTGTAGATTTTGTCTCATTGCATTTGTATTTCGGTCGGAATACAAATGCGGGTGTGTATGCATAGTATCGGGGTTTTCCTGTAATTTATTACGGGACCAGTTTTCTGGAGTTGCCAGTTTGCTTTCCGTTTCGGCCAATTTCCTTTGTATCGTTCATTGGCCGAAGATTGGTGGAGGAGGGCTTATTTGCATTGTTGCAAATAAGTGGTTGTGGAGGGGGTCTTTGCATTTTTGTTTTATCATGATGGTTTCATGATGGAGCCCATCCTTTGACTCTTTCTTTTCCATCATGGCTTGACTTTGTAAACAATCATGGTTGTTGATGATTGTTGGTTGAGTGTTGGGATTGTTGTTGATGATGGGAGGTGATATGGTTGTTGAGTGAGGACTTTTCTTAGTGATCATTTTATTCCATATGATAACCATTCCTCTCTCTCTCTCTTGCATGATTGATATGGTCACCTCCCCCTTGACTTTTCCCTCTCTCCTTTTTCCATACATGGGCCGGCCACTATTGTAGGATGGGGGGCATTCATTTTTGGTGTGGCAATTTTTGGTTCTCTTCATGCTCCAAAAATCACACAAGAAGACTCTCCAAAATTCCAAGTTCTTTTTCCTCCACCACAAAGGCAATTCCACAACCCCATAGTGAGACATGGTTCTTCACACATTCTACAGCAAACCTTGGGCACGTCGACTAGCCAGCTTCGTGCCCGAGTTGCCTCGGCATTGAGGTGGGAGCCCGTAAAAGAAGTATGCAATGTGGTGCACTTCCGGCGACGAGGAGGAGACGGCACATTCCGCAGGAGATCGGGACGACGACGAGAAGACCGGAGGACTCGGATCTGTCGGTATATCTCTCTTCCCTTTCTTGTAGATAGCTAGGACTAGTTAGTGGTTCGATCCGGGTATTAGTGCGCGGCGGTTTGCCAGTTCATGAAAAATTAAAGTTTATCACCGCTTCCGCATTTGGCCGTCGAATTGACGGCCGGGGCGCCGCCATGCACTTACAGTAGTATCAAAGCCTCGCCATTAACTTAGTCTAGCTTGGTTTAATGTGTTTTTCAGTTCCGATCGATCAAATGTTCCAAAACCCGTATTTTGATCACATCAGTTTTCTGTTGGAAATTTTTAGTGTCGAAAATTTTTTCAGGTTGTATAAAATTGATTTACTGGAAGATCTATGATTTCTGCAAAAAGTCGAGACACTGATCTCCTCAGGGGAGCGCGGAACCGCGGTAAAACCCTACTTGTCGCCGCGGTTCCGCCGCAGTATGGAGGATTCAGTGGGTCGGGTTTTTACAGTGGGCTTCTGGGGTGATTTTAGGCGTTTTGGAATGTTATATTTGGGCCGATAATTTCTGTGAGTGCTACAGTATTGTTTGGGGGCCCACTTGTTAAAATTTGATTGATCGGATATTTTAAAAACATTTTTCACAGTATTTACATTATATCTGCGACCGTGAATGTCACTTGATCGGTAAATCCGGTCTAACTGCTATAGCCCGGTTAGACGGATTTGCGAACGTGACTTTCACGTTGATGTTCTGTTTTTGCTGTGATGTTGCGGATCGGTCGTGGGGGATAGCCTGGATGCAATGCTAGTACAGTTTTGTTGTATTATGTATATTTGATATTGCGGGGTGAGCGTCCGACATGTGGACTGCCGTCACTGCCTGTTTGTATTATTATTTTGGGGCACGGCCAGGTTGCGGTCGATGTACCCGTTGTATGTATATTTTACTTTCTGTACTAGGATTACCCCGCGGAGGGGTGCACGGATAGCCGGGTTCCAGAGGGCAACGGGCCCGCATCTCATGGCATTGAGACGGAGGGGGCCTCACTCTTGGATTGGCGGGCTATTCGCCGCACTCGTAGGGGGTACAGGTTGACCCAGGAGGGGTGCCCAAGTTACCGGATTCCGTGAAGTGCTGGGTGGTCCATTCACGGTGCTGAAGGGGGCTGCCTCGCTTCAGGTTTTGGCGGGTAACTTGCCGCGCCCGTAGGGGTCTAGGATTTCATTGCACAGGCTATCCACACGACCAGGGGAACGTCGGGTTTCAGTAGTGGCACTGTGAAACCTGGGGATCCTAGATATCTGTTTGTTTCTGTGATGCTGTTCATTTTCTGTGATGTTGCATTTCTTATCACGCCTTAAGCGAATTTAATATATTGGTTTATATATTAGTAGATGTTGTATTTGTTTTGCATCCGCGCTAGTCCAGTCCCCGCTCTGTCGTTAGTTTGCTAACCTAACGGGTAATGACGGGACCCAATAGCGAATGCGGATGGCATATACGTACATCAGTATATTTTCGTTCTTTTTGGTGTAATCAATTGATGGGACTGCGTTGATTCTGATCAATGCAAGTTAAAAACAAACCTAATCTGATGTTGTTGGAACACTTTTCAAAAAGCTGTTATTGTAAGGACGTTCACTTTTGTTTTGCAACGTGATATTCAGTTGGAATATCCTGCTCCTCAGTCGACGAGGCAAGGGCCGAGATCCCTTCACCGGGAGTGACCCCTTGGACAAAAGTTTGCGTTAGGGCAATGACTTCACTATAGCCGATTACTTTTGCTTTGCATCGCGGTATTCATTTGGAATATCCTGCACCCCATTCTACGGGGAAAGAGTCGAGATCCCTTCACCGGGAGTGACCTCTTTAGCAACGGTTTTCGTCACTATATTTTTAAAAAGCTATCCGTTCCTTCGACGATATCAAGTTCTTTACGTTAAAGGTTTTCGCAAGAAACCATTCGTAGCCCTCCGTCGTTTCAGACGGGTAGCACGTAGTATTCATGCTATGTTTGTTGACCTTCGTCAAGGCATAGTGTATGGTAGCTGCTTGTTACCTTTCTGCTGCATAGATAGATGCGTTGGTTTGGGACAGTAGTATACCCTTGTTGACCTTCGTCAAGGGCTTGTACGGGTGGATTCAAATTAACCTGGATAATGACGGGTAGAACTTGACATGTGACTTATGATTTATTGACCTTCGCCAAGGTCATAAGAGCATGGGGCAGAAATCACATCGGGAGTTTCAAAAGAACTGAAACTTGCCAGATATGCGCATACCTTCTGGAGTGTGATGACGTGAGCGGATTCCGTCACGTTATCATGCGATGAGAGTTGGATCCCGATTCCCACTGATGAGTTAGTTTACTCCTCGGGTGACCCCGACTAATTCTTCTTTCAGGTTTGGAGGAGAATTTGACGGTACAGTGGGAGGTTTCCAGATTAGATAAATTGGTAACAATTCTGATCTAGGTTAGAGTGCACGCTGAGTGTTTCTTTTCTCTCTCTCTTTGGCCGCGACCATTGACCCGACCCTAAGACTATGACTCAGTGACCAAGTTGACCGAACCTTCTTAAACACTGGCTTTTGGATTGTCAGAGTTGCAAACCTCATTGCCACTCCTACTTTTACCCTTTTCTCCAGGACACCCCGTTTTACCACGAACGTCCACTTCCATTGGACAAAACCATCGTATGGTTAGATACGAACTCGAAAGAATTTATTCGAGGATGGTTTCCGGTTCTGGAGAAAACGGATAGGATTATTCAGTTGTCTTTTCCTTTTACCCTCTCTCAGGTTACGAGTACTCCTTGGTTTAGGGGTAGTACACCTATTACGCAAATTGGATTGTCTTCTTCCAAACCTTAGGCTGGTGCCGACCGGTAGGGAATGAAGAAAACCAATTAGCATAACGATGGTGTGCAGAAGGTATTACGTTAAGACAAAGCAAGGGATTAGTAAGGGGGCAAAGTAAATTGCAACAGATATTCACGACCAAACCAAGTATTCCTTCGCCAATCCTAAATCACCTTTGTATTTCTCCAGGACACTCCGTATCACTACGAAGATCCACAGTTTATTTGGATACTCCATCGTATGGTTATATACGAACTCGAAAGGAACTTGTTCCAGTTCGGGGATGGATTCTGGTTCAGGAGAAATAGGAATAAGATTTATTCGGTTGTCTTTTATCTTCACCCTCTCTCATTGCGAGTGTTCCTAGGATTGGGACAGTACACCCATTATGCTTATTGGATAGTCTTCTTCCAAACCATAGGCTGGTGCCGAACGGTAGGGAAGGAAGAAAACCATTTGGCCTAAGGGGTGTGCAGAAGGTAATGACTAAAGACATATGAAGGGATTTTGAGAGGTGGCAAAGAATTACACGGTTACAGTTGTGAATCTGGATAATGGAAGAGGCATTACTAGGAATACCAGGATGCCCCATCGAAATATTTCAATGTTTCAGCTTCACTGTGTACTGTTAAAGGAAAACTGATTTCCCAGTTAGACACTTACTCCAGGGTATGTATTTACCAGGTTTCATTCTCACATCTGTATGGTTTTGCAGATGATGAGTGGGAGTAGGTTATTGGGAATTGGGTGATCATCCTCATTATATCGGGATTCGTTGTAATCGGTGATATTTGAGGAAATCACCTGGGCTGTTTGCCGGTCGGCAAATATTTGGTTTTGAATATCCGCTTTTATGCACCAATTTCAAATTGATATATCTGTACGTCTATTTTCATAGAGTGAGATATACCTTTCTGAAATTATGTCTATGACATTTACCTATATCAGTGGATGGTTAGGTAAGGAGCATTAAACAGCGGTGTAATTCTTCTTGACCATAAGTACAGTTTTCAACCTACGACACACAGTGAATGAGTTATCAGACTCAAGAGACTTATACAGAGTATTGTATGTTGTCCAGGGTCCATCAGGACAGAGGGGTTGGTCCTCGTACTATATTCGGTTTACTTATGACTTCTCTAGTTTTTAGACAGGTGTTTCGTGGAAACACATGGTCCGAATTTTGAGAAGTTATAGGTATTTGAATAGAGTAGAGATCCAGGTGTAGCAAGTATCGGGATTCTTCAAAGAGATCGAAGATGTAGATACTTGTGTATGGTATTCAGTTGATACTAATGATAAAGAGATCTTGCTTCTCTTTCAGGTTACTCATAATTGGAAGCATTCCTAAGTTGAGTAACGCTGATCGTCCTTCTTCCATTTAGGGAACATGCACTGGGAACAGCTGCATGATTTGAATCTGGTTCAATTAAATCAGTGCCTCTGGTTCTATATTGGATATAGTACAGTTCATATCTTAACGGTGTTAAGGTAGGGGAGTTGTCCGGCTTATGATTAAAGCCAGACTCTGGATAACTCAAGGCACGTTTCTGTAATGGCTGTTTGTGGGTTGACCCAGGCTATGACGAGGGTTGACTTTCTACCATCTGGATGAAAAATAGCGATATTGTTCTATACTCGCCACAGTTTTATTAAAAATCGATTTTTTCAGAAAACAGTAGTGGGAGTATGGTAGAACTGGAAGTGATTCCAGAACCACAAAGGATTACTGAAGATTTGATAAGGAACCTAAAGATTCAATCTGGATTGACATTCCATTGGCCACTCCGCAGATAAGGTGGGTAACTTCAGGCACCCGAGAGGTAATACGGTAGCCTCAAGGACGGTGACAGGAAAGTTCTTGTTTACCCACAATTACCATTGCTGTTGTTCCAGGCTGCGAGACCCAGCGGGAGGATGAGTATAGTGTCGTTCTAAACTAGTTTTAGAAGTGTACGTCTATATGACTCTGCCAGAGGGTTGTCGTAGTCAGTGGGAGCAGCAGAAGCATTGGTGGACAGGTAGCTTATGTCTATTTATAGACTAAAGCAGATGTAGCGGAGATAGATCATTTATTTCTGACGTGACAGTCATGGGTTTGACTTCATCGGAATAGGGGATGGATCTGCTGAGAAGGTAGTAGGGTGTGATATCCTAGTATTTGGATGACATATACAGAGTAGGAAAAGAAATTCCTATACTACAGTCGGTTATATACTTTGGTCGTCACACAGTGATTTCTCCATAAAGGACTTGGACTTTATGTCTAACATACTGGTTACTAGATCTATGGTTTTAGATCTAGATTTGGGTGGTTTCCCAATCAGGGTACTTGACAGCATTCTAAGAGTATTTAGGATGGACGACTCCTGGCACGGTAGTGTACCTGCAGGTAATGGAGTCACCCTCTCTAAAGGGGTCTTACAGAATAAATTGGAGAGGGATGTGCATGATTGGCAGATCACTTGCTCAGGCAATTGAGTCAATCATGAGATGCCAAGTACCACACCAGATGTTGTTCTTGCACTAGATGCTATAAGTTGACATTAATCCAATCCTGGAGAAACAGTCGGAAGAAGTTTTAGAACATAAGTGGTTGTTCTAGGGATATGATAACGACAGCGTTATTCAGGAGACAGTTATCATTCCAGTCTTCCAAGGTGACATGGACGACAAGGAGGTTGTCAGAGTTATAGTTTTCCCTCCGATGAGGGGCAGTATTTTGGACAGGTGGTCCAAGGCAATACTGAGGGTGGCATGGCGCAGGATACTGATTAAGTTCAGTTGACGATACAGTCTAAGAAGTTTGGATTTGGAGTTCATTTATGAGCTATGTCCCATCAGACATCCAAACACATTCTAAGACAGGTATTGCTCATTTCGGGAGATGGGTTTCTCCGCGAACTTGAGATATAGAGAGACATAGAAAGAAACAACAAAGCGGATCCACTCACTGAGGCTGTTCCTCGAACGCAATAGTTTCGCAAACGAGCTTTGTGAGACTGACTAGTAGAGGAGTTGGGTGTTCGGTATCACACGGGCTGTGAGTATGCGACATCGCAATAATTGGCCTTGAGTACAAGTGGGAGATTGTTGGAGATAGTGCCCTCAGAGTCAATTATTAGGTCACAGGTACGTGATTGCAATGATTAATGGAGGATCTATCCCGGTAGGACAGTCTTACTCGAGATGATAGTATGCTATCTGGTTTACCTTTATCATCGTGTACTGCTTTAGGTGACCTGACAAGTCGCTATTACACGTTGATAGAGCCCCTAGGATTCTTGCTTGACCACCAGCAGTATGAGGGCGATCATATAAGTGGGAGCTGGGGTCTATAAGCATATCCTTAAATGGTCCCTAGTCGTGTGAGTTTCGAGACAGGGCATCGATACTCCAGAGTAGACTAGTGTATACAGTCGAGACCCCGACGAGGGGCAGTGGCCGGTCTCACAAGCCACTGGTGTCATTTGGATCACCTAAGATGTATACAGGTACTCATTGGGTTATGAGTACACCGGACAGGACTCGCCGGGAACATGCTAGTTGGTCATATACCAGACGTCAGATGGCAGTTCCCTGGTGACATGTGTGCAGGTTAGTTCATCGACCTGGGGATCGTCATTTGTCTCGTGTGAGTTCCCACTGTACTTTGATTACTACCCTACCACGGCTCAAAGGAGTCGTGCAAACAGGTTTTAGTTGGGTACAGTCCCGAGCCACATGGAGGCAGTGAGCGCATCTTCAGGGGTTCGTCTCTCCCGGTATTGGGGGTGAGGTCGCGCTGTGTCTAGGAGAGCCATTACACGAAGCCCTCGGCCGAGGCAAGGAGATTTACTGGTAGGTATTCCAGTAGTATCTCAGGGTGTTCTGGGCTACACTCCGACACGACTTGTACCGCTTTTGGGGGTCTGACTTTTACCAACCCCCTAGGCCCGCCATGCGATACTCATAGACGAACGGACCGGACTGTACGGATATTGTCACTGACAGGCTCAGTAGGGTTGTCAGGCCGAGTTCGCTCACAGACGTCCCTTTTAGTCAATGCCTGGTAGCCCGTTACGTATTGGCTTATACCTCTGACATGCTAGTGGTTAAATCCACAACCAAGGTATTGACGAGTCTTTAGAGTCCCCCACATTCAGTTACTCAGCTTTCGGGCGAAAAGTTGTAGAGGCCGTATGGAGATATGGCAAAGTCCGATCAGATACGTGCGGTATTGTACAGATCAGGATCGGACAGTTTGTACTATAGGCCGTATGGATATATGGCAGGGTTCGATCAGATACGTGCGGTATTGCACGGATCAGGATCGAACAGATATTACTAGCCGGTTTTGGTATAAGCCGGATCCTAGTATAGTACAGTGTAGATTTTGTCTCATTGCATTTGTATTTCGGTCGGAATACAAATGCGGGTGTGTATGCACAGTATCGGGGTTTTCCTGTAATTTATTACGGGACAAGATTTCTGGAGTTGGCAGTTTGCTTTCCGTTTCGGCCAATTTCCTTTGTATCGTTCATTGGCCGAAGATTGGTGGAGGAGGGCTTATTTGCATTGTTGCAAATAAGTGGTTGTGGAGGGGGTCTTTGCATTTTTATTTTATCATGATGGTTTCATGATGGAGCCCATTCTTTGACTCTTTCTTTTCCATCATGGCTTGAATTTGTAAACAATCATGGTTGTTGATGATTGTTGGTTGAGTGTTGGGATTGTTGTTGATGATGGGAGGTGATATGGTTGTTGAGTGAGGACTTTTCTTAGTGATCATTTTATTCCATATGATAACCATTCCTCTCTCTCTCTTTTGCATGATTGATATGGTCACCTCCCCCTTGACTTTTCCCTCTCTCCTTTTTCCATACATGGGCCGGCCACTATTGTAGGATGGGGGGCATTCATTTTTGGTGTGGCAATTTTTGGTTCTCTTCTTGCTCCAAAAATCACACAAGAAGACTCTCCAAAATTCCAAGTTCTTTTTTCTCCACCACAAAGGCAATTCCACAACTCCATAGTGAGACATGGTTCTTCACACATTCTACAGCAAACCTTGGGTACGTCGACTAGCCAGCTTCGTGCCCGAGTTGCCTCGGCATTGAGGTGGGAGCCCGTAAAAGAAGTAGGCGATGTGGTGCACTTCCGGCGACGAGGAGGAGACGGCACATTCCGCAGGAGATCGGGACGACGACGAGAAGACCGGAGGACTCGGATCTGTCGGTATATCTCTCTTCCCTTTCTTGTAGATAGCTAGGACTAGTTAGTGGTTCGATCCGGGTATTAGTGCGCGGCGGTTTGCCAGTTCGTGAAAAATTAAAGTTTATCACCGCTTCCGCATTTGGCCGTCGGATTGACGGCCGGGGCGCCGCCGTGCACTTACAAGAGCGGGGCAGGGCTAGCGCGGGTGTAAAACATAAGCAACGTCTATATAATATATCATATATACTATATACAGTATTTATCACAGAACATATCAAATGATCACATCACAGATATCGCAGCAGAAGAAATATATATGAAATATAGGATATACTAGGACATCCGTGTTTTTAATACGAGCCAGTATAAAACACGGATTCCACGGTCCCGATGAATAGCCAAACCAACACCCCTAGACCCCTACGAGAGCGGCAAACAACCCTACCAATTCTAGAGTTAGGAGACCCGGACTCGACTCCTCGAGATGGTCTCCCACTGGACTCCAGAACCCGGTTACTTGTGCTCCCCTCCTTGGGTCTATCCTAGTGCGGAAAAGTAAATAATATACAAAGGGTGACATCTTCCGCAACCTGGAAGTGCCCCAATAAAAGAATATTACATACAAGTATTTACATGAATGAAAATGAAAAACACTCATCTCACATAAAAACCCCCGGCTATTCAAACACGACGATCCAATATAACATATCCAGCAACACATAACATCACATGTCATCAACGTAAGTAAACATGCGTATCCCAATTGTCGTTGACATATAGCAACGAAACCGGCGATATCACATATTACACTTACGGTGACAGAAAAGTAAGTGTAAAACTACAACAGTTGGAATCCGCAACCTCCTTAGACATCGCATGCCTAATCAAATGAATTCCTTAGACATCACATACCTAACAATTATAAACCCCGCATTTTAGTCTTTATATCGAAAACACTTTTCAATATCGAGTCGGGCAATTCAACAAGATTCCCGACATTTTGATCGAATGCTCGTCGCAAACTTTAGTAGGCGGCCGCACCCCCGATGCCGTCGACGAAGTGCACCAAGGCGGAACACCGCTGCCGCGAGCACCCGAACGGATGCTTTAGGCGACGGGGTTCTCCTACAGTCACTTGGTCGGGGCTATGGGGTGTGGCTGTCTATTAAGTTTACCCAGCGAATATCCGCGTACGCTACGTGATTGCGACGGACTTTTGATCACATCAAAATTCCGTGGCAACCGATCAAGTGAGACTAAACTGCTATGTTTATAACATCCAAATCAGTTATCTGATAACTACATGTGGATTCCAAATATTGTATCACATTCCAGATAAATAGATAATGTTAAACTTTCCGATCGAACTATCAAACACCCAAGTTTTCCCAAAGAAGCTCAACACATGAAATAAGTCTAAAAACATCCACTTCATGCCACAGTAGCGACGGTCCAGCCGTAGAAAGGTCAAGCCAACGCCTCACATGTGGCACGCCGTACTGCCCCAAACCCTAGGGTTCAAAGGGCAGTTCAAGACGGTCACATAATTGAGTTAAGGTTTGTTGTCTTCTAGAGGGACCATCGCGTTACTTGCACTACTTAGAACGTCATTAAACTATGGAAAGATCCAACACTTGGAAATTTCCCGACAGGGGAAAAATTGGGTATTTATATCCGGTCGAACTTTTTAACATATTCTAAAATTATCCGGAAAAATACAGACGAAGTTAAACTTCCCGATCGAAACACCGAGTCCCCAATACAACCCAGAAAACTCAACTCTTGAGTAAAAATTAAAATTACCCAGAAAAGACAGGAGTCAAATATAAACATTACTGTGCAAAGTGTGGTCAAAGAATCAAAAATATGGCCGCGGAACCGCCGCTCTACGTGGGGTACGGCCGCGGTTCCGCGGCGGTTTGACGGAGTCAGGACTCCGTTTGGCACTGTAATTCATAAAAAAAACCTGCTTAATTTTCTGCATATTTTTAATTGGGAAAAATGCACAGTTTTGAAAAATGTACAGAGAAGGCTTAGAATTAGGGTTTCGGGGTTCGATCGGGTTTCTAACATCGTCTACGCATCACCTAAGGCTTTAGTGTAGCGTCTTGAAAAGTCGTTTTGGTGTTTTCCTGAAATTCGGTGAAAATTCGGTATTTTTCCGAAAACCGTCTTTCTTGTTATTTTGCAGTTTAGGGCTAATTATACCTAAAATGGATAGGTAATTGCTTGTTTTTAGTATCTAATGAGTTAATTATGAAATTCTGGTCGTTTAAAAATTTTCCCTAATTTTTCAATTTTTTAATAGTATTTTAAGCCGGTAAGAAAATACATTAAATTAGCGATAAATACAAATTTTTCCGGGCTAATTTTAATCTATAAAATTATGATAATTAAAATCTAGTGGTAACATAAATTTTTAGTAATTTATTTTGATTTTTAACAAATTTTTATGATATGAAACGAATTTATTGAATTTTGAGCTAAAACTTGCAATTTTTGACTTGTAGGGGGCCTTTTTGCATAAAACTTCTTTTGTAAAACCCCTCTCTCTTTTCCCTCAGCCTTAGGACAGCCCCATCTTGTGCAAGTCCAGAAATTTCTGGCCTCATTTTTTTGGGTTGCTTTCTTGTGTTGAATTGTTGTTTTATTGAATTATTTTAAATATAGATAATAAGGTATGGTGCATTGACTTTTGTGGACTTGACCATTGACATTCCCCACTTGCCCACACCCTCCCCCTCACCTCTTGCTGGCCGAAACCTGCACACCCCTCCTCTTCATCTCTTTTCTTCTCATTTCTTCAAAATTCTTCAAGTTTAATTCAAAGAAAATTGCAAATTAAAGCTTGCAAATTTAAAACCATCCTTCATCCTTCTTTTCCTTCACCTCCCTAGCTTGGATCTTGATACTTGAGGCCACCATTTGGAGCAAAATCCATTCTTGCTAGATCTCTAGTGAGGTATAATCCCTTGCTAATTGAATTCTTTTGTTTAAGATTCTTAAGTGGATTGTTGTAGTGTTAAATTTAGTGTAGTTCTAATCTAGTTTTTCTTAGGTTATGCTTGAAAAATTTAACTAGGGTTTTGAAGCCATAATAGTTAATTAGATTGTTTTATAGTTAATCTAGTTGTTAATTAACAAATCTATATGGTCACCTTGTTTATGCAGCCTTCAATTTTGCTAAATTAGTTAATTTTGAAGTGTGGAATTGTTGTTTTAGGAAAATCTAGAAAGGGGTTTATGTATGGAAAATGGTATTTGAAGCTTGATAAATGAGTTGATTAGGGTTTAGAAAACATTATTTAGTTGATTAAACCTAAATTGTTATCTAGTTATTTTGCTAACCTAATCTAAGAGATTAATTTTCTTATGTGGGCTTTTGTTGTGTTAATTTAAGTTTTCAAGTGTGGAAATTGATTTGGAATTTGCTAGGTTATAAATTCAAGAAATGGTTGTTTATGGAAAATAGGATTGGAATCATTGTTATTGTGTTGTAATTAGTGTTTGTAGATTGCTTGTAGTGTGGTTGGGTGTTCAAGCTTGATAGTAGTCTTTTGTAGCCAATCGGCGATTTTTGCACCGATTTTGGAATGCAAATGCTTACTAGTTTTGTTATAATTTATGTGATGAATTATTTTTGATATCTTGATGATTGTAATGGCTTGTCCTACGACTTTTAGGATGCGTGAGTGCGGATTTTTGGGTAGTCGGGTTTTAGTTTTGCCGGGCGACCAAATCGGCGTTTTTTGGCAGTTTTGCGATTTTCGCGTGTGTTCCGCGCACTTTGTGCATGTTGTACCTAGCTAGCGAACTTTAGTTGTTTCGTTGGGGTTTTGCGTCGTTCTTGATATGTAACCTTATGTTTGGTATTGATGTAAATTCCAGGTTCGGCCGCGGAGACGTCAGACGCGGCGCGAAAGGGAAAGGCGGTGATTGGACACAGCTAGCCAGGGATTCCGGTGAGTAGATGTAACATCTACGGGGGACTATCGTTGGATGGCGCAAGCCGTCCGATAGTTTTTTTGTAACTTACAAGACCATTAGTGATGTTAGTAATTAGGGGTGAAATACTTAGTTGACTATTGCTGCATCCATGCATTATATTGACATACCTATACGAAACCATTTTATAGGACACCTGCACCATTTCCAAGGTTTTTATATGCAGCACGAGCACTATTCATGCTTACACACACACCCTGGTAATTGCCATGCCACCACACTAGATAACATTTAAATTTAAACCTTTTACTAATTGATACTTAAACTGGTGCTATTACCTTTAATTCCTTAAAATGAAACCGTAGGACTGCTATTCATGTGCATGTACTTCATCATATTAATTGTTCATGCTTAATCCATTAATCACACATCGCAACTTGATTATTGATACCATATGCATTCATTATCACTGTTATATGCACTTATGAGGATTTCTTGAGATTTTATGATATTGCTGGATTTCGGGAGAAAGCCGCAAAATTTCTAAACTTATTATATTTTTTAAAACATGTAAATTGTGGTTTTCTAGTGATGTAATTGTCGTCCACCATGAGTTTGCTGTGGTTTTTGGAGACCCGTTTCGAGGAGTTGGATGAACCGTTTCGGGTACATGGTGGGCTCGGTAGGGTACCCCGGGGCAAGAAGCTCGTGGTGCTGACGACGAGCCTGGCAAGGGACGGATTACCTACCGGTGACTTCATTGGGCACGGCGGATATCCAGAGGATACCGACCGGGGCCGCGAGAGGATGAGATATTGATATTGAGATGGGTCAGCCGGATGGCTGAGGCCAGAGACACTATGACATGGATTTATGAGATTTGAGACAGCTTTTGGGTGTCGTTGCTGGACACCGATTTTCGTCGATTCATTGACATTATGCTGGCATTCAAAAAAAAAAGTTTCAAAAACAAAATGAGATAAATGTTTCTTATATATACCCATTGAGACCTCAGATAGTCATGTTGCATACATATTAGTACACTGATGTTGTATACACACCTGCTAGTGCATCCCGTCATACCTGTATTTTAGATGCTAGGATGCTTGTGTGCATGCATACGATAGCCTTTGTAGATGTTATTTATTACTCACGAGTTGGCAACTCACCCCCGTTGTGCCACAGTCTTTTGCAGGTCCGCTCCGTCAGATCAGTAGCGGCGGACGCACTTGTTCTTTTGCCTCTTTTGCCTGAGCTTGAGATTTGCTCATAGGTGGGTTATGTTATTATTTTTGTACCACCCTGTATTTTTTCTTTGTATCTAGTGTACTCCATCTACTATTTCTACCCTTATTATTGTATATTGACCTAGAGATGAGACTGTGAGGTTGTGGACTTTTATGCTGTATTTTGGGGTCGAGCTCACTTGAGCCGACATGCTACTTTTCTCATGCTTCCTTATGATTATTATGCTTGTTGTCATTTTATATTGCGTGGGATTTGTGACCGCCTTGTCGCGAAGAGCTAGCTCCCGCTTGGGGATGCCCTATTTTGTTGGATTCATGTATATTTTGTTGTACCCATTTTTGGGGGCCAGTATTTATAAAGGAGACTCTGCCGAAATTTTCGGAAAAATTGGTATTGTTTTTAAAAAGGGTTTTACATCACTTATTTGATAAACTTTCTTTCAAATGATTGGGTTTTCTTCACTCTTTTGCTTAATTGGATTTGTTTTCTGGGCTTTGGCTTACTTATTTTACGGACGTCTTTAGACGTTTCGTAAACTTAAGTGCCAGTCACGTTCCGTACCCTGCGGGTCGTGACAAAGTTGGTATCAGAGCGATAGGTTTTACCTTTGTGAGTGTAGGATGACCCTTGGTAGATGGAGTAAGTGACTTAAGCAGGGTAACGTAGCGTGCGTATGTCCGCGGCATACTTACGATACGGTACTCCGCCTAAGTGACTTTAGGATATACTTGCTTGAAAAAAAATTCCTTCTTCAATTCCGTGTATCCTATGATCCTATGGCACTGTTCTTACTGCCATGTTTCCTGTAACAGCCACTATGCCACCGAAGGCTACGAGGGCACAGAGGGCTGCCGCCAGAGACGAGATTCGAGCTGGCTCGTCCGAGACTAGGACTGAGCAGGGTGGTATGCCTACGCCACAGGGACAAACCGATCCACCTTCCCCAGGCCGTATGGATAGGCTTGAAACTGGTATGGAGGAGTTGCGACAGATGATGGGAGGCATGCAGGAGCTACGTCAGATGGTAGGATCCCTAGTTGCAGCCAGTCGTACACCGAGGCCGGATGACGTACCTACTACATCACAGACGACCATGATACCTGCTCCTACTACTACCACCGTGGCCATTCCGGTTTCGCTACAGGATTTCTTGAGGCTGAGACCTCCAGTATTCACCGGCACCGAGGCAGCGGAGGACCCACAGACGTTCCTTGACAGTTTAACCAGGATCTGCCGTTCGCTGAGATGTTCGGATGATCGATGGGTAGAGTTTGCGAGTTTCCGACTAGAGGGTCTCGCGCAGACATGGTGGGAGTCATTCTTGAGAGGTCGAGCTGCAGGTCTACCGCCTATGACTTGGGTCGAGTTTACAGCGGTCTTTCTAGCCCGTTTCCTTCCAGAGAGCGTTCGTGACGCCAGAGCTCGTAGCTTCGAGGCCTTACTCAAGACACCTGGGATGACGGTGTCTGAGTATGACATCCAGTTTACACAGTTATCCCGATATACTCAGTATTTGGTGAATACCGAGGAGAAGATGGTGAAGAGGTTCGTACAGGGACTTGATGCCCAGCTATATCTTGCCATTGGCGCCCAGCACTACGAAACTTATTCAGCTGCTAGGGATACGGCATTGCGGATGGAGGCACGCATATCACAGACTTCGGCCGTTTCTGGGCCGAAGAGGATTCGCACCGAGGACCGTCTCAGAGGCAGCACGCCAGATTCTTTCCGAGAGATAGGCCTGGCAAAGGATTTGGACGGGGACAGTTATATGGTTCTTATCCCCAGGGGCAGCAGCCGTCACCAGGATGTTTTGGGTGCGGGAGTTTGCACCATCTTGTCAGAGACTGTCCGGTGAGACGACAGGGAGCACCGACAGTTCCGCATGTGACCCTACCACCATCACCACCCCCTCCTCAGAGAGCCCTACTTCCTACCCCAGGCGATGCTCCACGCCAGTTAGGTGCACCCAGAGGCCGTGGACGCGGTGCTCCTGTTCAGAGAGGACGAGGAGGCAGAGGCCGAGGTCGAGGTCAGCCCGCTATCGGTGGAGGACAGGACCGAGTTTTTGCTTTGACACCGCAGGATGCGCAGGCATCCAATGCCGTTGTGACAGGTACCTTGCCAGTTTGTTCTTTCGACGCACGGGTATTATTCGACCCAGGTTCCACACATTCATACGTATCTACACACTTTGCACCGATGTTGGGCCGTGAGTCGTCGTCGTTAGATCAGCCGCTTGTTTTTGTTACTCCGGTAGGCGAGTCGTTTGTCGCTCGGTTTGTATTTCGTTTGTGTTCCGTTCGTATCGGGGAGAGGGATTCATCAGTTGATTTGATACTCCTCGATATGTTGGACTTTGATGTGCTTCTGGGCATGGATTGGCTAGCCACTTTTTATGCTTCGGTGGACTGCCGTGAGAAGGCAGTCAGATTTAGCTTTCCGGGAGAGCCAGTCCTTGTTATTCAGGGAGACCGCAGTGTCACCCTTCCCAGCTTAATTTCGTCTCTTCGCGCTGGTCAGCTCTTGCGGAAGGGATGTCAGGGATTCCTAGCGTTTATTTGTGATACTTGAGCTGCAGAGGTTCCGTTGGACCGGGTCCCAGTAGTTTGTGAGTTCCCTGATGTTTTCCCTGATGAGCTACCAGGGCTACCGCCTGAGCGCGATGTTGAGTTCTGCATTGATTTGATTCCCGGTTCGGGGCCTATTTCTATACCACCTTATCGGATGTCCCCGGCAGAGCTTCGAGAGCTGAAGGATCAGTTGCAGGATTTGTTAGATAAGGGGCTTATTCGACCGAGTGTTTCTCCGTAGGGTGCTCCGGTCCTGTTTGTCAAGAAGAAGGATGGAAGTTTGCGCTTATGTATCGACTACCCCCAGCTGAACAAAGTTACCGTTCGGAACAGATATCCGTTGCCGCGCATTGATGATTTGTTCGACCAGCTTCAGGGTGCGGGGTATTTTTCGAGGATCGACTTGCGATCAGGATACCATCAGCTGCGAGTTCGACAGGAGGATATACCGAGGACAGCTTTCCGCACGCGCTACGGCCACTACGAGTTTTTGGTGATGTCGTTCGGACTCACCAACGCCCCCGCAGCATTTATGGATTTGATGAACCGTACATTCAGGCCGTATCTTGACTTGTTCATCATCGTGTTTATCGACGATATCTTGGTGTACTCCCGGAGCAGAGAGGAGCACGAGAAGCACTTGCGGATTACGTTACAGACTCTGAGGGAGCACCAGCTGTTCGCAAAGTTCTCCAAGTGTGCGTTCTGGCTGGATAGCGTCTGATTCTTGGGTCACGTGGTTATGAGAGACGGCATTTGTGTGGACCCGAAGAAGATTGAGGCTGTTCAGCAGTGGCCCCGACCTACATCGGTTACTGAGATCCGTAGTTTTCTAGGCTTGGCGGGCTACTACAGGCGTTTTGTTCTGGACTTCTCCCGTATAGCTGCACCGTTGACCGGTTTGACCCGGAAGGGAGTTCCTTTCGTCTGGACGGAGGAGAGCGAGCGCAGTTTTCAGCAGCTGCGGACATGTTTGACTACGGCGCCGGTATTATCTTTGCCTTCGGGATCAGGCGGATTTGTTGTCTACTGTGATGCTTCGCGAGTGGGATTAGGATGCGTATTGATGCAGCATGGCCGGGTGATCGCTTATGCTTCTCGGCAGTTGAAGAAGCATGAACAGAACTACCCCACTCATGATTTGGAGATGGCTGTAGTGGTCTTTGCACTGAAGATTTGGCGACATTACCTTTACGGCGAGTCGTGTCAGATATTCACCGATCACAAGAGCTTAAAGTACATATTTCAGCAGCGAGACCTGAACCTCAGACAGCGTCGTTGGATGGAGTTGGTGAAAGACTATGACTGCGAGATCTTATATCACCCCGGCAAGGCAAATGTGGTGGCAGATGCGTTGAGTAGGAGGCCCGGGGGTAGTCTATCCTTTTTGCGCGCAGTGCAGAGGCAGTCGTCAGCAGATTCGCAGATGTTATGCGACAGCCGAGTTGAGTTCGAGTTCACTCAGACAGGGGGACAGCTCGCGCATGTTCGTGCACGCCCACAGTTGCTTGACCGTATATATGAGGCACAGCGCAGTGACGACCGTTGCTCAGAGATCATGGCACAGATGGGACAGGGCAGATTTTCCGAGTTCGTGGTTGACGATCAGGGGATTTTACGTATGGATCTAGACTGTGCGTACCAGATGCTGATGGATTGCGGCGCGACATTCTTGAGGAGGCACACCGATCAGTGTATAGTGTCCACCCCGGTTCCACCAAGATGTACCATGATATGAGAGAGACCTACTGGTGGGATGGGATGAAGAGGGACATTGCGGAGTTCGTTTCGAGATGCCTGACTTGTCAGCAAGTCAAGGCCGAGCACCAGAGGCCCGCAGGAGAGCTACAGCCGTTACCCATTCCAGAGTGGATATGGGAGCAGATTTCGATGGATTTCGTTGTGGGTCTACCCAGGACCAGTCGAGGGTACGACTCCATCTGGGTGATCGTGGATAGATTGACGAAAGCGGCTCACTTCCTTCCAGTGAAGACGACTTTCAGCTTCGCTCAGTATGCTCAGCTCTATATTGACGAGATCGTGCGACTACATGGCGTACCGACTTGTATCGTGTCAGATCGAGGCACTCAGTTCACCAGCCGACTTTGGCAGAGACTTCAGGAGGCTTTGGGCACTCGTTTGAGCTTCAGCACAGCGTTTCATCCGCAGACAGACGGACAGTCAGAGCGGGCCATTCAGACTCTCGAGGACATGCTCAGAGCGTGCGTTTTAGACTTTGGTGGTAGCTGGGATCGTCATTTACCTCTAGTGGAGTTCTCCTACAACAACAGCTTCCAGGATACTATTCAGATGGCACCTTTCGAGGCATTGTATGGGAGGAGATGCAGATCGCCCGTTTGTTGGACAGAGCTCAGCGAGAGCAGCATTTTGGGGCCGCAGCTTGTTGAGGAGACGACATCGAAGATACAGTTGATCCGAGACCGGATGAGAGCGGCTCAGAGCAGACAGAAATCCTATGCAGACAGGCGCCGTCGCAGATTAGAGTTCGCAGTTGGCGACCATGTTTTTCTAAAGGTCTCTCCGATGAAAGGCGTGATGCGTTTTGGGCGAAAGGGGAAGCTTAGCCCTAGATTCGTAGGTCCCTTCGAGATCCTTGAGCGTGTCGGCACAGTTGCATATCGTTTGGCTCTTCCACCCAGCTTTCCCGATGTTCACCCCGTCTTCCATGTTTCGATGCTCCACAAGTACCTTCACGACCCTTCGCATGCGATTCAGCACCCGACAGTCCAGCTAGAGCGCGACCTTTCTTTTGCAGAGCAGCCGGTGGCCATCCTGGATCGGCAGGTGAAGAAGTTGAGGTCAAAGATTATACCAACCGTCAAGGTCCTTTGGCGTAGCCCGAGCAGCGAGGAGGTTACCTGGGAGACCGAGAGCGAGATGAGGAAGAAATATCCCCATCTCTTCGAAGGTACGCGTAGCTATTTTTTGTTTAAATTCGGGGACCGAATTTCTTTAAGTGGGGAAGATTGTAGCGTCTTGAAAAGTCGTTTTGGTGTTTTCCTGAAATTCGGTGAAAATTCGGTATTTTTCCGAAAACCGTCTTTCTTGTTATTTTGCAGTTTAGGGCTAATTATACCTAAAATGGATAGGTAATTGCTTGTTTTTAGTAGCTAATGAATTAATTATGAAATTCTGGTCGTTTAAAAATTTTCCCTAATTTTTCAATTTTTTAATATTATTTTAAGCCGGTAAGAAAATACATTAAAATAGCGATAAATACAAATTTTTCCGGGCTAATTTTAATCTCTAAAATTATGATAATTAAAATCTAGTGGTAACATAAATTTTTAGTAATTTATTTTGATTTTTAACAAATTTTTATGATATGAAACGAATTTATTGAATTTTGATCTAAAACTTGCAATTTTTGACTTGTAGGGGGCCTTTTTGCATAAAACTTCTTTTGTAAAACCCCTCTCTCTTTTCCCTCAGCCCTAGGACAGCCCCACCTTGTGCAAGTCCAGAAATTTCTGGCCTCATTTTCTTGGGTTGCTTTCTTGTGTTGAATTGTTGTTTTATTGAATTATTTTAAATATAGATAATAAGGTATGGTGCATTGACTTTTGTGGACTTGACCATTGACTTTCCCCACTTGCCCACACCCTCCCCCTCACCTCTTGCTGGCCGAAACCTGCACACCCCTCCTCTTCATCTCTTTTCTTCTCATTTCTTCAAAATTCTTCAAGTTTAATTCAAAGAAAATTGCAAATTAAAGCTTGCAAATTTAAAACCATCCTTCATCCTTCTTTTCCTTCACCTCCCTAGCTTGGATCTTGATGCTTGAGGCCACCATTTGGAGCAAAATCCATTCTTGCTAGATCTCTAGTGAGGTATAATCCCTTGCTAATTGAATTCTTTTGTTTAAGATTCTTAATTGGATTGTTGTAGTGCTAAATTTAGTGTAGTTCTAATCTAGTTTTTCTTAGGTTATGCTTGAAAAATTTAACTAGGGTTTTGAAGCCATAATAGTTAATTAGATTGTTTTATAGTTAATCTAGTTGTTAATTAACAAATCTATATGGTCACCTTGTTTATGTAGTCTACAATTTTGCTAAATTAGTTAATTTTGAAGTGTGAAATTGTTGTTTTAGGAAAATCTAGAAAGGGGTTTATGTATGGAAAATGGTATTTGAAGCTTGATAAATGAGTTGATTAGGGTTTAGAAAACATTATTTAGTTGATTAAACCTAAATTGTTATCTAGTTATTTTGCTAACCTAATCTAAGAGATTAATTTTCTTATGTGGGCTTTTGTTGTGTTAATTTAAGTTTTCAAGTGTGGAAATTGATTTGGAATTTGCAAGGTTATAAATTCAAGAAATGGTTGTTTATGGAAAATAGGATTGGAATCATTGTTATTGTGTTGTAATTAGTGTTTGTAGATTGCTTGTAGTGTGGTTGGGTGTTCAAGCTTGATAGTAGTCTTTTGTAGCCAATCGGCGATTTTTGCACCGATTTTGGAATGCAAATGCTTACTAGTTTTGTTATAATTTATGTGATGAATTATTTTTGATATCTTGATGATTGTAATGGCTTTTCCTACGACTTTTAGGATGCGTGAGTGCGGATTTTTGGGTAGTCGGGTTTTAGTTTTGCCGGGCGACCAAATCGGCGTTTTTTGGCAGTTTTGCGATTTTCGCGTGTGTTCCGCGCACTTTGTGCATGTTGTACCTAGCTAGCGAACTTTAGTAGTTTCGTTGAGGTTTTGCGTCGTTCTTGATATGTAACCTTATGTTTGGTATTGATGTAAATTTCAGGTTCGGCCGCGGAGACGTCAGACGCGGCGCGAAAGGGAAAGGCGGTGATTGGACACAGCTAGCCAGGGATTCCGGTGAGTAGATGTAACATCTACGGGGGACTATCGTTGGATGGCGCAAGCCGCCCGATAGTTTTTTTGTAACTTACAAGACCCTTAGTGATGTTAGTAATTAGGGGTGAAATACTTAGTTGACAATTGCTGCATCCATGCATTATATTGACATACCTATACGAAACCATTTTATAGGACACCTGCACCATTGCTAGGGTTTTTATATGCAGCACGAGCACTATTCATGCTTACACACACACCCTGGTAATTGCCATGCCACCATACTAGATAACATTTAAATTTAAACCTTTTACTAATTGATACTTAAACTGGTGCTATTACCTTTAATTCCTTAAAATGAAACCGTAGGACTGCTATTCATGTGCATGTACTTCATCATATTAATTGTTCATGCTTAATCCATTAATCACACATCGCAACTTGATTATTGATACCATATGCATTCATTATCACTGTTATATGCACTTATGAGGATTTCTTGAGATTTTATGATATTGCTGGATTTCGGGGGAAAGCCGCAAAATTTCTAAACTTATTATATTTTTTAAAACATGTAAATTGCCGTTTTCTAGTGATGTAAGTGTCGTCCACCATGAGTTTGCTGTGGTTTTTGGAGACCCGTTTCGAGGAGTTGGATGAACCGTTTCGGGTACATGGTGGGCCCGGTAGGGTACCCCGGGACAAGAAGCTCGTGGTGCTGACGATGAGCCTGGCAGGGGACGGATTACCTACCGGTGACTTCATTGGGCACGGCGGATATCCAGAGGATACCGACCGGGGCCGCGAGAGGATGAGATATTGATATTGAGATGGGTCAGCCGGATGGCTGAGGCCAGAGACACTATGACATGGATTTATGAGATTTGAGACAGCTTTTGGGTGTCGTTGCTGGACACCGATTTTCGTCTATTCATTGACATTATGCTGGCATTCAAAAAAAAAGTTTCAAAAACAAAATGAGATAAATGTTTCTTATATATACCCATTGAGACCTCAGATATTCATGTTGCATACATATTAGTACACTGATGTTGTATACACACCTGCTGGTGCATCCCGTCATACCTGTATTTTAGATGCTAAGATGCTTGTGTGCATGCATACGATAGCCTTTGTAGATGTTATTTATTACTCACGAGTTGGCAACTCACCCCCGTTGTGCCACAGTCTTTTGCAGGTCCGCTCCGTCAGTTCAGTAGCGGCGGGCGCACTTGTTCTTTTACCTCTTTTGCCTGAGCTTGAGATTTGCTCATAGGTGGGTTATGTTATTATTTTTGTACCACCCTGTATTTTTTCTTTGTATCTAGTGTACTCCATCTACTGTTTCTACCCTTATTATTGTATATTGACCTAGAGATGAGACTGTGAGGTTGTGGACTTTTATGCTGTATTTTGGGGTCGAGCTCACTTGAGCCGACATGCTACTTTTCTCATACTTCCTTATGATTATTATGCTTGTTGTCATTTTATATTGCGTGTGATTTGTGACTGCCTTGTGGCGAAGAGCTAGCTCACGCTTGGGGATGCCCTATTTTGTTGGATTCATGTATATTTTGTTGTACCCATTTTTGGGGGCCAGTATTTACAAAGGAGACTGCCGAAATTTTCGGAAAAATTGGTATTGTTTTTAAAAAGGGTTTTACATGACTTATTTGATAAACTTGCTTTCAACTGATTGGGTTTTCTTCACTCTTTTGCTTAATTGGTTTTGTTTTCTGGGCTTTGGCTTACTTATTTTACGGACGTCTTTAGACGTTTCGTAAACTTAAGTGCCAGTCACGTTCCGTACCCTGCGGGTCGTGACATCTAGCTAGGCTCTGATACCACTGTAGGGTTCCTAGGCACACTAATGAGGTCTCACAAGGCATCAACCATGCCAATTTCAAATTTTTCCAATGCCGAGAAAACCTAATATAGATCGTTGACTAGAGGATAGGCGAAACATGCAAGTAGTAAACAACTTTACTGCTAAGTGAAAGAGACTACAACCTTTGTAGATCCGGTCCTCCACTTCCTTAGCTCCGTGATGATGTCCCTCCGCTGCGATCATCGGATCCCGGACTCTAGCGATGGTTTCGTCGAAGAAATGATCGGGCTAGGTCGTCGACTACGATGCCGAAGATTATCTACGTCGAGGCAACTCAAGATCAAGCTCCAACTTCACCAAGTCAAGAAACTTGTGAAGAAAACACCCTATACTACATGGCAAGCGGTAGAGGATGAAGAAATAGGAAGTGGGTTCACTTTGGATTTTGATTTCTCACTTGGAATCATCACATGACATTTTTGTAGAAAGCTTTTCTTCTCTTCACTTGAAGAAGAAGATGAAGAAGAAGAAAAATGAATTATCAATTAATTCCAAAAAGAAAAATGAAGTGATGGTTATCATAATGCAACCATGGGTTAGTGTTAACTCATGTAGAGAATGAACTAGAGTTAAGTAAATGGTTAAGGTTTAGGAACAAAACAAAATGGCATGACTTTTTCAAAGATGCTTTGAAGCTTCTTGAAGCTTCAAGCCAAAATAACAAAAAGCCACCATTTAGTTTTGTCAAAAATAAAGAAAGAAAGAAAATAAGACCTTAACCATTAACCTAAACCATGGTTTAAAATAAACACACACCCAAGTTTGCATGTATCATCAAACATGATACAAACTAGTGCACAGACATATATCATATATACAATGTGCACATTCAAGTGAGAAAATAATCTTAAGTGAACCAATACTAGTTAATGTAAAGTAATATATCAAATATATAATTATACAATAAATCATTAAATCAACACTTGATTTAACGATCCGGTCATATCGCATATAACCGACTAATATCTATAGTAACAACTTATCGAATCAACACTTGATCCGATAACCCGGCTATATCGCAAATAACCGATCAATGTCACAAATCGCGAGAATCAAATACAGTATCACATACTGGTATTATTCTCGGTCCCACACATATCTCATATGCGCTCCTATTTCATTTCGCTTGAGCCAGGAAACCTCTGTGTAGGACTCTAAAGACTCGTCAATACGCCGGCAGCAGGTGATGATCATATCAAACACCCACAAGCCGCAAGCGGTCTGCTAAATGTAACGGCCACCCGGGTATTGAGCGATCAGAAGATCAACGAGCAAGCCCGCTCACACTCCTGTGAATCCAACGAGTAACACTACCGTACAGTCTGGTCTGTTCGTCTGATATGCCGCATATCTCGTCTAGGGGTGGTAAACGTCAGACCCCAATAACTCGATAAGTCGTGTCGATATGAGGCTCATAACGGGTCGAGAAACTACTGGTAACACTTACCAGTACATCCCTAAAACAACCTTGGCCAAGGACTTCCTGTTATAGCCAATCGAGCACTACGCAACATCAACTCCCTATACCGGGAGAGACGAAACCCCTCCTATCGCTCATTGCCTCCATGTGATTCAGGAATGTACCCAAAAGCCACCATTTTGCACGCCCCTCTTGGACGTGGTATGATGGAAATCAAAGCACAGTGGGAATCACGCAAGACTCTATGACGATCTCGGGTCTACAGACTAACCTGTACCAGTGTCACCAGAGAACTGACATCTGACGTAAGGTATAATACCATCTGGGAGTTCTCGGCGAGTCCGTCCAGTGTACCCAGTCTCCACTGAGCACCCGTATATCATCTCTGATGTCAAACACCAATGGATATGTGTCACGACCCGAAGTTTGGCCCGTGACCGGCACTTATCCATGTAACGTCTACAGGCGTAACGCGACTAAGTGAACCGAAAACCCAGAAATCAAACCAGTGAAAGTATAGAGTGATAGAAGTTTTAAAGGAAGCACTAACCAAAATATGATAAGAAACCTAAGTAACAATCTCTAAGAAAACAATATACGATGCCGTAGCGAAGATCAAGATCCACAAGTGGGAACAACACAGATAGAATGAAGTGCAAGTACAGCCGGCTCACAACGAGCTCGACACCAGAATACAAAATAATACAACATCGTCCTCACACTGTTTCTAAGTCAATACATACATGGTAGATGGAGAATACTAGATACAACAATGTACATACTGAAAGATAAATAGATACCGCGCAAAACCCACCTATCAGCAAAAGAGCTAGTACACCAACTGTGGGGGTATCTGTGTCAAAAGATGCAAAGCAGCCTGCCGCGACTACTCCGAAGGCAACCTGCAAACACTGTGGCACAACGGGGGTGAGTTGCCAACTCGTGAATAGAGATAACATATAAAGGTAATCGCGAGCATGTACGTACTACACTACTCTATCATATGCCAACAGATGATATCAATATGGGATGAGCAGTATGTGCAATAATCGTGCAAGTGCTCTATAGGGTACTGTACTACCAGATGAGGTACAAATGCTCTCACAGGTAATGCATCTACGGGATGAGGTACAAAAGAAATGCTGAGCAGGGGCAATATAATATCTACACGGAATATCAACGTGGAACATATATAATCGGCTCCTCGGTTCACCCAGATCTCCCCAAGATAGCTCATGCGCCGGCACTCTCCTCGGCCCTCAAATCCTGTACATCTCTGAGAATCCCGAGTGCCCAACATCGGCACCCAAATATCATAAATACTCATGTCTAGCATCGACACGTAAAACATCCTATATCGGGCATCCGTCATTCCGGGTCAGCCCTCTCATAAAGTATATATATCGAGAATCCGTCAGTCCGGGTCATCCCTCTCTCAATACATCGGGCATCCGTCATTTCGGGTCAGCCCTATATCAATCCATCGGGCATCCGTCTGTCCGGGTCAGCCCTATATCAATCCATCGGGCATCCGTCAGTCCGGGTCAGCCCTATATCAATCCATCGGGCATCCGTCAGTCCGGGTCAGCCCTCTCTCAATACATCGGGCATCCGTCATTCCGGGTCATCCCTCTCTCAGTACATGTCTCTAGCACCGAGAAAACACGGGGCAGCGCCCCAAATATCATAACAAGGGAACCGGGCTCTTAAATGATTATTTATTTGAAAAGGCCACGGTTCCTAAATCCAGAAATCACATGAATCTCAACCAATAATACAAGTAATTGTGATGTGATATGTGTATCAGGTATGAATATCAAGTCATGTCACATATAGATAAGCTACAATGCAATGATCCAATGTGATATAGGAGGTATCAAATTTGAGTATCAAGTCATGTCACATATAAATGAGCTACAATGCAATGTTCCAATGTGATATAGGTATCAAATATGAGTATCAAGTCATGTCATATATAGATAAGCTACAATGCAATGATCCGATGTGATATAGGTATCAAATATGAGTATCAAGTCATGTCACATATAAATGAGCTACAATGCAATGATCCAATGTGATATGTGTAGTAGGCATGCAATGTACTAGCTAGTATCCATGAATATGCAATATGTATATAAGGAACACTATAAGGTCCTATCAGCCCTGACGTAGAACGCCATGCGGGCGATATCCCCGTAGATGTGAAATCTACTCACCGTAGCCTCCCACTAGGTATAGCCAACAACCTGTGTCCCCTCCTGCGTGGCGTCCGTTGTACTTGCCTGCGAACCTGGAATTACACAATATATCACACGTAAGCTTGAAATCATGAAAATGCGACACTTAAACCGAACCAGTAACTCGTGTCGCGAACCAAGCGCGCGTGTGCACGATACGCTAAAACGCGTGGTTACGAACCTAAACGCACCCTGACGCGTCGCGATACGCAGAAACCCAAAACCCACACACACGTACCACGCGTGTCGCGAAAGGTTGAAAATACGGGAAAATAGGTATTCTACCCCAGATTTTGATACAGGAAAGATATTTCAAAACTATATATGCCAAAATAACCCACACACAAGCAGAGACCTACACCCCAACCCCCAACCCAAATCTCCCCCATCTGGCCGCAATTTGCGGCCAGAATGCCCATTTTGGCGGCCAGACTTGGGAATTGGGTTCCCAGGTTTGGTTGGTGCACTCAATTCTTCCCATACATGCTGCAGTACTATCTAGATTTCTACTGAAAAGTCTCGGGTAGTAGCAGATTCCTACAGTGCCCAAATTCTAGTAAAAATCCACACTTGCACTAAAAATGGAACTTTAGGGTATTTTTGTGCAACCTGAGGTAATACCTAGTTAAGATAGCTGTAATGACACTTAAAGGAGCTAACTAAACTATGAGAACACCCATCTAACATGTGAATCACAAATATCCCTTAATATCACTAAAAATGCACAAAAAGAGATTTTTACTAGAGAATATAACAAGTCTAAGGAAAAGTAGTTCAAATATGAATTAATACCTTCTAAGAGCCTTAGAAAGACTAAAAGTTCCAGCTTCTCCCTTAAGTGTGCAGACTTGCCTGAGAAC
Organism: Agapanthus africanus; assembly: GCA_030015575.1. Classification (NCBI taxonomy): domain Eukaryota; kingdom Viridiplantae; phylum Streptophyta; class Magnoliopsida; order Asparagales; family Amaryllidaceae; genus Agapanthus; species Agapanthus africanus. The sequence goes on along the minus strand of JASDDO010000014.1, from coordinate 455,070,149 downwards.
ACCCCAAAAACCTCACTTTTTCCAAGCTTTTGTGAAGAAAAAGAGTTGATATGCATAGAGTTTTGTGTATGGATCAAAGGGGATTGAAAAGAGAAGAGAATATGGAGGAAGAATGAAGTTTTTGCTGCTGGAAATTCTGTGGGATCTCAGAATGAGGGAAAGAGAGAGGAGAGAAGAGAAAGAGGGTCAAAAGTCAAGGTTTACCTACCCACCATGCTCATTTGTTTAAGGGTATTTGGATTTTTCTTTTCTTTTGTTGTTTCCTTTTGAAATTATAAAAAGAATGGTTAATGCAAGGATTAATTGATGGGGGAAAAATAAACTTGCAACCATGCACAAAGAATGGTTAACAAGTCACAAAATGCCTAAGTATGCAAGGTGCACCCTACAAAGGAAAAATTCCAAAATGCTAACACTACCAATATAAAAACATGCATGACTCCTATTTATCACCAAACAATCAAACGAAAATCCAAGGTGTTACAATCTACCCCCCTTAAAGAAATTCGGTCCCCGAATTTAAAAAAAATCTAACTATACGCATCTTCAAAAAGGTGGGGATACCTCTTCCTCATCCCGCTCTCAGTCTCCCAAGTGACTTCCTCGACGCCCTGGTCACGTCAAAGTACTTTGACGGACGGTATCTCTTTCGACCTCAATTTCTTCATTCGTCGATCCAAGATCATCACCGGCTGCTCCGCATAGGAAAGGTCGCGCTCAAACTGAATCGTCGGGTGCTGGATCGCAAGCGAAGGATCATGAAGATATCCGCGGAGCATCGAAACATGAAATACGGGCTGCACGTCTGGAAAACTGGGCGGAAGGGCTAATCGATACGCAACTGCACCAATTCGCTCAAGGACCTCCAATGGGGCCCACAAATCTGGGACTAAGCTTCCCCCTTCTTTCCAACCTCATTACGCCCCTCATTTGGGAGACCCTCAAGAAAACATGATCACCAACAGAAAACTCAAATCTGCGTCGACGACGGTCCGCATAAGATCTCTGCCTACTCTGGGCTGCTCTCATCCCATCGCGAATCAACTGGATCCTTGCTGTCGTCTCCTCTACTATCTGTGGCCCCAAGATACTGCTCTCGCTGAGTCCCGTCCAACAGGTGGGTGATCTGCATCTCCTCCCATAAAGAGCCTCAAATGGTGCCGCCTGAAAGGTCTCCTGGTAGCTGTTGTCATACGAGAACTCTACTAAGGGCAATTGATGATCCCAGCTACCTCCGAAATCTACAACGCATGCTCTGAGCATGTCCTCGAGAGTCTGAATAGTCCGCTCTGACTGTCCGTCGGTCTGCGGATGGGACGCTGTGCTGAAACTCAAACGAGTGCCCAAAGCCTCCTGAAGCCTCTGCCATAGCCGGCTGGTAAACTGGGTGCCTCTATCGGACACGATGCATGTCGGAACTCCGTGCAGTCGCACAATATGATCAATGTAGACCTGGGCATACTGAGTAAATCCGAAAGTCGTCTTCACCGGTAGGAAGTGAGCCGCTTCCGTCAAACGATCCACGATCACCCAGATGGAGTTATACCCTCGACTAGTCCTGGGTAGACCCACAATGAAATCCATAGATATCTGTTCTCATTTCCACTCCGGAATGGGTAACGGCTGTAGCTCTCCCGCTGGCCTCTTATGCTCGGCCTTGACTTGTTGACAAGTCAGGCATCTCGATACAAAATCTGCAATATCCCTCTTCATATCGTCCTACCAGTAACATCTCTCAAGTCATGGTACATCCTGGTGACACCGGGATGAACACTATAAACCGATTGATGTGCCTCCTCGGAAACCTCGCGCCGCAATCCCTTAGCATCTAGTACGCACGGTCTAGCTCCCAATCGTAGTATTTCCTGATCATCGATCACGAACTCGGAAAATCTGCCATGTCCCATCTGTGTTCTGATCTCTGAACAGCGGTCAATACTGTGATGTGCCTCTTATATACGGTCAAGCAACTGTGGGCATGCACGAACATGCGCAATCTGTCCCCCGATCGGCGTAAACTCGAACTGTACCCTGCTGTCGCATAAGATCTGTCAATCTGCCGACGGCTGCCTCTGTACTGCGCTCAAACAAGATAGACTACCCCCGGGCCTCCTACTCAAGCATCCGTCACTACATTAGCCCTGCCCGGTTGATGCAAGATCTCACCATCGTAGTCCTTCACTAACTACAACCGTCGGTGCTGTCTAAGGTTCGGGTCTCGCTGCTGACATATGTACTTTAAGCTCTTGTGGTCGGTGAATATCTGGCACGACTCCCCATACCGATAATGTCGCCAGATCTTGAATGCAAAGACCACTGCAGCCATCTCCAGATCATGAGTAGGGTAATTCTGCTTATGTCTCTTTACTTGCCGTGAAGCATACGCAATCCCCCTGTCATACTGCATCAAAACGCACCCCAACCCTACTCGTGAAGCATCGCAGTAGACCACAAATCCGCCTGATCCCAAAGACAATGATAACACTGGTGTCGTAGCCAGTAGAGCCCGTAGCTGCTGGAAACTGTGCTCACACTCCTCCGTCCAATCGAAGTAACTCCCTTCCGGGTCAACCCGGTCAAATGTGTAGCAAAGCGAGAGAAGTCCTGCACAAATTGCAGGTAATAGCCTGCCAGCCCTAGAAAGCTGCGAATCTCCGTCACTGACGTGGGTCTAGACCAACTCTGAACTGCCTCAACCTCCCTCGGGTCAACACATATACCATCTCGTGAAATCACGTGCCCCGAGATGTCCACACTATCTAGCCCTAAGGCATACTTGGAGAATTTGGCGAAAAGCTGATGCTCCCTCAAGGTCTGCAGTGGAATCCGCAGGTGCTACTCGTGCTCCTCTCTACTCCGAGAATATACCAAGATATCGTCCATAAACACCATAATGAACAGATCAAGATACGGCCGAAGAGTACGGTTCATCATGTCCATAAACGCTGCTGGCGCGTTGGTGAGTCCGAACGACATCACCAAAAACTCATAATGGTCGTAACGTGTGCGGAAGGCCGTCCTAGGAATGTCCTCCCGTCGAACCCGCAGCTGATGATAGCCCGATCGTAAATCGATCCTCGAAAAGTATCCTGCAACTGACCCTTCAACTCTCTAAGTTCCGCCGGGGCCATCCAAAAAAAGTGGTACCGAAATAGGTCCCGTGCCAGGAACCAAATCAATGCAGAAAGAATTATCACGCTCGGGCGGCCGTCCAGGAAGCTCGTCAGGGAACACATCAGGGAACTCGCTACCAACCGGAACCTGATCCGAAGAAACTCTATAGCCCTAGTATCGCAAACATATGCGAGAAATCCCTGACATCCTTTCCGCAAAAGCTGTCCAGCGCGAACAGAAGAAATCACACCGTGAGGGGTGGCACTACGGTCCCCCCAACACAACAACAACAACCGACTTGTCGGAAAAACAAAATCGAACTGTCTTCTCGCGGCCGTCAACAGAAGCATAGCACGTGGCTAACCAATCCACGCCCAAAAGAACGTCGAAGTCCAACCTCTCATGAAGGATCAAATCGACCGGCAACTCTCTCTCGCCGATACGGACGGTACAGGATCGGAACACGTGCCTAACAACAACCGACTCTCCCGCAGGAGTAGCCACAACTAGCGGTTGACCAAGCAAACCGGACTCTCTACTCAAACTCAGCACAGGGTGTGTGGAAATATATAAGCACAACGATCCGGATCAAACAATACTGGTGCAACAAAGGACAAACTGAAAGAGTACCTGAAACCACAGCATCGGATACCCGCAAGTCCCGATGAGTCGAAGCAAAAGCTTGTGCCTGTCCTTCATTTGCGACTGACCGAACTCCTCCTTTACTAGCCTGACCCCTCTGTGCAAACCCTCCACGTCCACGACGTCTCCGAGCACGACCCTGACGTGCTGTGAAGAAACACTGCCTGTTGAGGTGTTGAAGGCTTCCGCATCGTAAACACCTACTCACTGAATGCCGTCCTGCCTGGGGATGAAAGCCAAATGGCTGTCCTCGTCCTAAGCCTCTGCTCTGGGCTGGTACACTAGTATAATTCCACAACCGTTCCGGAATTCTCACGGTCTCTGGAAGACGTGTCTCGTACACGGGAGCTGCCTCCACCGGTGCTATGTAGGGAACGGAATACTGCATGATGATCGCAAGGAACAACTGGGTAACAGGGGTGGAAACCATCTGTCGCTGCGCTCGAACGACCTCTATCAATGAGCTCATCGCCTGGCATAGGCCCTGCATCTCAACCACTAGTCTAGCAACCTGAGCTGCCGTAGGGGAAACAATCTGTCCTGGTGCAACAGGAGTACTACTCGGATTAGTCCTTGTCTCAGATGAATCAACTCGAGCCTCGGCCCTCACGGCCGCTCTCTGTGCCCTCGTAGTCCTTGGCGGCATATTGGCTATCAAAAACAACAGGATTCGATAAGGATACGGAAATCGAATCGCAAGAATGTATATACCCAAAGAGGAATTAAAATCAACAAGTCCTAAGGTCGCGTAGGCGAAGTACCGTGTCGTGAGTATGCCGCGGAACATACACACGCTACGCTACCCTGCCGCAGCTACCTACTCCATCATACCAGGGTCGTCCTACACTCCGAAAGGTAAAACCTACGCTCTGATACCAACTTTGTCACGACCCGAAGTTTGGCCCGTGACCGGCACTTATCCACGTAACGTCTACAGGCGTAACGCGACTAAGTGAACCGAAAACCCAGAAATCAAACCAGTGAAAGTATAGAGTGATAGAAGTTTTAAAGGAAGCACTAACCAAAATATGATAAGAAAACTAAGTAACAATCTCTAAGAAAACAATATACGACGACGTAGCGAAGATCAAGATCCACAAGTGGGAACAACACAGATAGAATGAAGTGCAAGTACAGCCGGCTCACAACGAGCTCGACACCAGAATACAAAATAATACAACATCGTCCTCACACTGTTTCTAAGTCAATACATACATGGTAGATAGAGAATACTAGATACAACAATGTACATACTGAAAGATAAACAGATACCGCGCAAAACCCACCTATCAGCAAAAGAGCTAGTACACCAACTGTGGGGGTATCTATGTCAAAAGATGCAAAGCAGCCTGCCGCGACTACTCCGAAGGCAACCTGCAAACACTGTGGCACAACGGGGGTGAGTTGCCAACTCGTGAATAGAGATAACATATAAAGGTAATCGCGAGCATGTACGTACTACACTACTCTATCATATGCCAACAGATGATATCAATATGGGATGAGCAGTATGTGCAATAATCGTGCAAGTGCTCTATAGGGTACTGTACTACCAGATGAGGTACAAATGCTCTCACAGGTAATGCATCTACGGGATGAGGTACAAAAGAAATGCTGAGCAGGGGCAATATAATATCTACACGGAATGTCAACGTGGAACATATATAATCGGCTCCTCAGTTCACCCAGATCTCCCCAAGATAGCTCATGCGCCGGCACTCTCCTCGGCCCTCAAATCCTGTACATCTCTGAGAATCCCGAGTGCCCATCATCGGCACCCAAATATCATAAATACTCGTGTCTAGCATCGACACGTAAAACATCCTGTATCGGGCATCCGTCATTCCGGGTCAGCCCTCTCATAAAGTATATATATCGGGAATCCGTCAGTCCGGGTCATCCCTCTCTCAATACATCGGGCATCCGTCATTTTGGGTCAGCCCTATATCAATCCATCGGGTATCCGTCAGTCCGGGTCAGTCCTATATCAATCCATCGGGCATCCGTCAGTCCGGGTCAGCCCTATATCAATCCATCGGGCATCCGTCAGTCCGGGTCAGCCCTCTCTCAATACATCGGGCATCCGTCATTCCGGGTCATCCCTCTCTCAGTACATGTCTCTAGCACCGAGAAAACACGGGGCAGCGCCCCAAATATCATAACAAGGGAACCAGGCTCTTAAATGATTATTTATTTGAAAAGGCCACGGTTCCCAAATCCAGAAATCACATGAATCTCAACCAATAATACAAGTAATTGTGATGTGATATGTGTATCAGGTATGAATATCAAGTCATGTCACATATAGATAAGCTACAATGCAATGATCCAATGTGATATAGGTATCAAATTTGAGTATCAAGTCATGTCACATATAAATGAGCTACAATGCAATGTTCCAATGTGATATAGGTATCAAATATGAGTATCAAGTCATGTCACATATAGATAAGCTACAATGCAATGATCCGATGTGATATAGGTATCAAATATGAGTATCAAGTCATGTCACATATAAATGAGCTACAATGCAATGATCCAATGTGATATGTGTAGTAGGCATGCAATGTACTAGCTAGTATCCATGAATATGCAATATGTATATAAGGAACACTATAAGGTCCTATCAGCCCTGACGTAGAACGCCATGCGGGCGATATCCCCGTAGATGTGAAATCTACTCACCGTAGCCTCCCACTAGGTATAGCCAACAACCTGTGTCCCCTCCTGCGCGGCGTCCGTTGTACTTGCCTGCGAACCTAGAATTACACAATATATCACACGTAAGCTTGAAATCACGAAAATGCGACACTTAAACCGAACCAGTAACTCGTGTCGCGAACCAAACGCGCGTGTGCACGATACGCTAAAACGCGTGGTTACGAACCTAAACGCACCCTGACGCGTCGCGATACGCAGAAACCCAAAACCCACACACACGTACCACGCGTGTCGCGAAAGGTTGAAAATACGGGAAAATAGGTATTCTACCCCAGATTTTGATACAGGAAAGATATTTCAAAACTATATATGCCAAAATAACCCACACACAAGCAGAGACCTACACCCCAAACCCCAACCCAAATCTCCCCCATCTGGCCGCAATTTGCGGCCAGAATGCCCATTTTGGCGGCCAGACTTGGGAATTGGGTTCCCAGGTTTGGTTGGTGCACTCAATTCTTCCCATACATGCTGCAGTACTATCTAGATTTCTACTGAAAAGTCTCGGGTAGTAGCAGATTCCTACAGTGCCCAAATTCTAGTAAAAATCCACACTTGCACTAAAAATGGAACTTTAGGGTATTTTTGTGCAACCTGAGGTAATACCTAGTTAAGATAGCTCTAATGACACTTAAAGGAGCTAACTAAACTATGAGAACACCCATCTAACATGTGAATCACAAATATCCCTTAATATCACTAAAAATGCACAAAAAGAGATTTTTACTAGAGAATATAACAAGTCTAAGGAAAAGTAGTGCAAATATGAATTAATACCTTCTAAGAGACTTAGAAAGACTAAAAGTTCCAGCTTTTCCCTTAAGTGTGCAGACTTGCCTTAGAACACCCCAAAAACCTCACTTTTTCCAAGCTTTTGTGAAGAAAAAGAGTTGATATGCATAGAGTTTTGTGTATGGATCAAAGGGGATTGAAAAGAGAAGAGAATATGGAGGAAGAATGAAGTTTTTGCTGCTGGAAATTCTGTGGGATCTCAGAATGAGGGAAAGAGAGAGGAGAGAAGAGAAAGAGGGTCAAAAGTCAAGGTTTACCTACCCACCATGCTCATTTGTTTAAGGGTATTTGGATTTTTCTTTTCTTTTGTTGTTTCCTTTTGAAATTATAAAAAGAATGGTTAATGCAAGGATTAATTGATGGGGGAAAAATAAACTTGCAACCATGCACAAAGAATGGTTAACAAGTCACAAAATGCCTAAGTATGCAAGGTGCACCCTACAAAGGAAAATTTCCAAAATGCTAACACTACCAATATAAAAACATGCATGACTCCTATTTATCACCAAACAATCAAACGAAAATCCAAGGTGTTACAATATGGGATCATCCATCGCCCATCTATATGGGTCGAGAAGCTACACGCTAGTCTACTCTGGTATATCGATGTCCCGTCTCGATACACCCACGACTAGGGACTTTGAAGGATGTTCTTATGGACTACCATGTCCCCACTAGTATGATCCGCATCATAGTCCAGGTAGTCAAGTACACATCCTAAGGGCTTAAACAACATGTAACAGAGAGACAATCAGTGTACGCGTTAAGGTAAAGAGTAACCAGATAGCATACTATCATATCGAGCAAGAAAGTCATCCCTATATATGTCCAAGCATCCACTACAATATACATCCTATGTATAGTAATGGTCTCTAGGGCATACATATAACTAACATCAACTACCCTTGTCGTTGACGTACAAACATCCAACGACCAAAAATAACATCCAAACTCAAAACCCATAATCCAAATATCGGAAAACGTAGCCGAAACCATAACTATAGTCGCTATCCAAGAACACCACCAAGCCTAAAACTCTCAATCGTACCAATAACTCTATACTAGTACACTGTAAAGTGGTATAAGAAAATATACAGATCGATCAGTGTCTTTCGGTCTTTAGCTATCATGTTGGAGATAGTGCCCTCAGATTCAATTATTCGATCACAGGCACGTGATTACAATGATTGATGGAAGACCTATCACGATAGGACAGTCTTACTCGAGATGATAGTATGCTATCTGGTTTATCTTTATCATCGTGTACTGCTTTAGGTGACCTGACAGGTCACTATTGCACGTTGATAGAGCCCCTAGGATTCTTGCTTGACCACCAGCAGTATGAAGGCGATCATATACGTGGGAGCTGGTAGTCTATAAGCACATCCTTAAATGGTCCCTAGTCGTGTGAGTTTCGAGATAGGGCATCGATACTCCAGAGTAGACTAGTGTGTACATTCGAGACCCCGACGAGGGGCGGTGGCCGGTCTCACAAGCCACTGGTGTCAGTTGGTTCACCTAAGATGTATACAGCTGCTCATTGGGTTATGAGTACACCGGACAGGACTCGTCGGGAACATGCTAGTTGGTCATATACTAGACGTCAGATGACAGTTCCCTGGTGACATGTGTACAGGTTAGTTCATCGACCTGGGGATCGTCATTTGTCTCGTGTGAGTTCCCACTGTACTTTGATTACTACCCTACCACTGCTCAAAGGAGTCGTGCAAACAGGTTTTAGTTGGGTACAGTCCCGAGCCACATGGAGGCAGTGAGCGCATCTTCAGGGGTTCGTCTCTCCCGGTATTGGGGGTGAGGTCGCGCTGTGTCTAGGAGAGCCATTACACGAAGCCCTCGGCCGAGGCAAGGAGATTTACTGGTAGGTATTCCAGTAGTATCTCAGGGTGTTCTGGGCTACACTCCGACACGACTTGTACCGCTTTTGGGGGTCTGACTTTTACCAACCCCCTAGGCCCGCCATGCGATGCTCATAGACGAACGGACCGGACTGTACGGATATTGTCACTGACAGGCTCAGTGGGGCGTCAGGATGAGTTCGCTCATCGACGTCCCTTTTAGTCAATACCTGGTAGCCCGTTACGTATTGGCTTATACCTATGACGTGCTAGTGGTTAAATCCACAACCAAGGTGTTGACGAGTCTTTAGAGTCCCCCACATTCAGTTACTCAGCTTTCGGGCGAAAGGTTGTAGAGGCCGTATGGAGATATGGCAAGGTCCGATCAGATACGTGCGGTATTGCACGGATCAGGATAGGACAGTTTGTACTATAGGCCGTATGGGTATATGGCAGGGTTCGATCAGATACGTGCGGTATTGCACGGATCCGGGTCGAACGGATAATACAAGCCGGCTTTGGTTTAAGCCGTATCCTAGTATAGTACAGTGTAGATTTTGTCTCATTGCATTTGTATTTCGGTCGGAATACAAATGCTGGTGTGTATGCACAGTATCGGGGTTTTCCTGTAGTTTATTACGGGACCAGTTTTCTGGAGTTGCCAGTTTGCTTTCCGTTTCGGCCATTTTCCATTGTATCGTTCATTGGCCGAAGATTGGTGGAGGAGGGCTTATTTGCATTGTTGCAAATAGGCATTTGTGGAGGGGGTCTTTTGCATATTGCCATGTCATGATCACTTGACTTTTTGACTTCATCATGGTTGCTCCATACCTTGACCTTTTGACTTGACTTCTTGTCATGATGGCATGACTTTTGTTGACATGATTGTTGATGATGAGAGATGGTTGTTAGTTGAGTGTGGGTTTCATTTTGTGATGATTCTTTTTGCATGATAGCCTTCTCTCTCTCTCCATTGTATTATTGGATGGCTCTCTCATTTTCTATCACACTACACTCTCATTCTCTCCTCTCTTTGAGCATGGCCGGCCACTCTCATGGTTGGGCTGTCCAAACATTTTGGTGTGGGATTTTGCTTCATTTCATGTTGCGAAAATCCCACAAGATCAATCTCAAAAGCTCCAAGTTCAATCCCTCCACCAATGGCAACCTCCACTACCCCAAAATGAGACACAAGTTCTACACAACATTCTACAGCAAATCTTGGGCACGTCGACTAGCCAGCTTCGTGCCCGAGTTGCCTCGGCATTGAGGTGGGAGCCCGTAAAAGAAGTAGGCGATGTGGTGCACTTCCGGCGACGAGGTGGAGACCGGAGCTTCCGCAGGAGATCGGGACGACGATGAGAAGACCGGAGGACTTGGATCAGTCGGTATATCTCTCTTCCCCATCTTGTAGTTAGCTAGGACTAGTTAATGGTTCGATCCGGGTATCAGTGCGCGGCGGTTTGCCAGTTCAAGTAAAATTTAAAGTTTATCACCGCTTCCACATTTGGCCGTCGGATTGACGGCCGGGGCGCCGCCGTGCACTTACAGTGGTATCAGAGCCTCGCCATTAACTTAGTCTAGCTTTGTCTAATGTGTTTTGCTTTTCCGATCGACCAAAATTCCAAAATCCGCATTTTTGCTTGCATCAGTTTTCTGTTAAAATTTTTTGGTGTCCAAAAATTTTTCAGGTTACCGAAAAGTGATCTACCAGAAAATATAAGAGTTCTGTAAAAATTCGATGCAGTAACTCCACTGTAGGAGCGCGGAACCGCGGCCAAACACCCCTTTGGGCCGCGGTTCCGCCGCACTATTTTGGGTTCCCTGCACCAAATTTCTACAGTATCTTTCTGGGGTGAAAATTGGGTTTTTGGAATATTAAACTTGGGCCCAGAATTTCTTGATCTGCTACAGTAATGCTTGGGGACCCACTTGTTAAAATTTGATTGATCGGATATTTTAAACACATTATTTCACAGTATTTACATTATATCTGCGACCGTGAATGTCACTTGATCGGTAAATCCTGTCTAACTGCTATAGCCCGGTTAGACGGATTTGCGAACGTGACTTTCACGTCGATGTTCTATTTTTGCTGTGATGTTGCGGATCGGTCATGGGGGATAGCCTGGATGCAATGCTAGTACAGTTGTGGTTGTATCATGTACAATTGATATTGCGGGGCGAGAGTCCGACATGTGGACTGCCGTCACTGCCTGTTTGTATTATTATTTTGGGGCACGGCCAGGTTGCGGTTGACGTACCCGTTGTATGTATATTTTACTTTCTGTACTAGGATTACCCCGCGCAGGAGTGCACGGATAGCCGGGTTCCAGAGGGCAACGGGCCCGCATCTCATGGCATTGAGATGGAGGGGGCCTCACTCTAGGATTGGCGGGCTATTCGCCGCACTCGTAGGGGGTACAGGTTGACCCAAGAGGGGTGCCCAAGTTACCGGATTCCGTGAAGTGCTGGGTGGTCCATTCACGGTACTGAAGGGGGCTGCCTCGCTTCAGGTTTTGGCGGGTGACTTGCCGCGCCTGTAGGGGTCTAGGTTTTCATTGCACAGGCTATCCACACGACCAGGGGAACGTCGGGTTTCAGTAGTGGCTCTATGAAACCCGGGGATCCTAGATATCTGTATTGTTCTGTGATGCTGTACATTTCTGTGATGTTGCATTTCTTATCACGCCTTGAGCGAAATATAATATATTGGTATATATATTAGTAGATGTTATATATGTTTTACATCCGCGCTAGTCCAGTCCCCGCTCTGTCGTTAGTTAGCTAACCTAATGGGTAATGACGGGACCCAGTGGCGAATGCGGATGGCATATACGTACATCGGTATATTTTCGTTCTTTTTGGTGTGATCAATTGATGGGACAGCATTGATTCGGATCAATGCAAGTTTAAAAACAAACCTAATCTGATGTTGTTGGAACACTTTTCAAAAAGCTGTTATTGCAAGGACGTTCACTTTTGTTTTGCATCGTGGTATTCAGTTGGAATATCCTGCTCCTCAGTCGACGAGGCAAGGGCCGAGATCCCTTCACCGGGAGTGACCCCTTGGACAGAAGTTTGCGTCAGGGCATTAACTTCACTGTAGCCAATTACTTCTGCTTTGCATCGTGGTATTCATTTGGAATATCCTGCACCTCATTCTACGGGGAAAGAGCCGAGATCCCTTCACCGGGAGTGACCTATTTAGCAACGGTTTTCGTCGCTATATTTTTAAAAAGCTATCAGTTCCTTCAACGATATCAAGTTCATTACGTTAAAGGTTTTCGCCAGAAACCATTTGTAGCCCTCCGTCGTTTCAGACGGATAGCACGTAGTATTCATGCTATGTTTGTTGACCTTGGTCAAAGCATAGTGTATGGTAGCTGCTTGTTGCCTTTCTGCAGCATAGATAGATGCGTTGGTTTGGGACAGTCGTATAGCCTTGTTGGCCTACGTCAAGGGCTTGTGCGGGTGGGTTCAAATCAACCTGGAGAATGACGGGTAGAACTTGACATGTGACTTATGATTTGTTGGCCTTCGTCAAGGTCATAAGAGCATGGGGCAGAAATCACATCGGGAGTTTCTAAAGAAACAGAAACTTGCCAGATATGCGCATACCTTCTGGAGTGTGATGACGTGAGCGGATTCCGTCATGTTATCATGCGATGATAGTTGGATCCCGATTCCCACTGATGAGTTGGTATACTCCTCGGGTGATCCCGACTAATTCTTCTTTCAGGTTTGGAGGAGAATTTGACGGTACAGTGGGAGGTTTCCAGATTAGATAAATTGGTTACCATTCTGATCTAGGTTAGAGTGCACGCTGAGTGTTTCTTTTCTCTCTCTCTTTGGCAGCGACCATTGACCCGACCCTAAGACTTTGACTCAGTGACCAAATTAACCGAACCTTCTTAAACACCGGCTTTTGGATTGTCAGAGTTGCAAACCTCATTGCCACTCCTACTTTTACCCTTTTCTCCAGGTCACCCCGTATTACTACGAATGTCCACTTCCATTGGACAAAACCATCGTATGGTTAGATACGACCTCGAAAGAATTTATTCGAGGATGGTTTCAGGTTCTGGAGAAAACGGATAGGATTATTCAGTTGTCTTTTCCTTTTACCTTCTCTCAGGTTGCGAGTACTCCATGGTTTAGGAGATAGTACACCTATTACGCAAATTGGATAGTCTTCTTCCAAACCATAGGCAGGTGCCGACCGGTAGGGAATGAAGAAAACCAATTAGCATAACGATGGTGTGCAGAAGGTATTAAGTTAAGACAAAGCAATGGATTAGTAAGAGGGCAAAGTAAATTGTGACTGATATTCACGACCAAACCAAGTATTCCTTCGCCAATCCTAAATCACCTTTGTATTTCTCCAGGACACTCCGTATCACTACGAAGATCCACAGTTTATTTGGATACTCCATCGTATGGTTATATACGAACTCAAAAGGAACTTGTTCCAGTTCGGGGATGGATTCTGGTCCAGGAAAAATAGGAATAAGGTTTATTCGGTTGTCTTTTATCTTCACCCTCTCTCATTGCGAGTGTTCCTAGGATTGGGACAATACACCCATTATGCTTATTGGATAGTCTTCTTCTAAACCATAGGCTGGTGCCGAACGATAGGGATGGAAGAAAACCATTTGGCCTAAGGGGTGTACAGAAGGTAAAGACTAAAGACATATGAAGGGTTTGGAGAGGTGGCAAAGAATTATACGGTTACAGTCGTGAATCTGGAAGAGGCATTACTAGGAATACCAGGATACCCCATCGAGACATTTCAATGTTTCAGTTTCACTGTGTAATGTTAAAACAAAACTGATTTCCCGATTAGACACTTGCTCCAGGGTATGTATTTACCAGGTAAGATTCTCACATCTGTATGGTTTTACAGATGATGAGTGGGAATAAGTTATTGGGAATTGGGTGATCATCCTCAATATATCGGGATTCGTTGTAATCGGTGATATTTGAGGAAATCACCTGGGTTGTTTGCCCGACGACAAATATTTGGTTTTGAATATCCGCTGTTATGCACCAATTTCAAATCGATATATCTGTACGTCTATTTTCATAGAGTGAGATATACCTTTTTGAAATTATGTCTACGACATTTACCTATATCAGTGGATGGTTGGGTAAGGAGCATTAAGCATCGGTGTAATTCTTCATAACCAAAGGTACAATTTTCAACCTACGACACACAGTGAATGAGTTATCAGACTCAAGGGACTTATACAGAGTATTGTATGTTGTCCAGGGTCTATCAGGACAGAGGGGTTGGTCCTCGTACTATATTCGGTTTACTTATGATTTCTTTAGTTTTTAGATAGGTGTTTCGTGGAAACACAGGGTCTGAATTTTGAGAAGTTGTAGGTATTTGAATAAAGTAGAGAACCAGATATTGCAAGTATCGGGATTCTTCAAAGTGATAAAAGATGTAGATACTTGTGTATGGTATTCAGTTGATAGTAATGGTTAAGAGATCTTGCTTCTCTTTCAGGTTACTCATAATTGGAAGCATTCCTAAGTTGAGTAACGCTGATCGACCTCCTTCCATTTAGTTGACATGCACTGGAGACAGATGCATGATTTGAATTTGGTTCAATTAAATCAGTGCCTCTGGTTCTATATTGGATATAGAACAGTTTATATCTTAACGATGTTAAGGTACGGGGAGTTGTCCGGCTTATGATTAAAACCAGACACTGGACAACTCAAGGCACGTTTCTGTAATGGCTGTTTGTGGGTTGACCCAGGCTATGACGAGGGTTGACTTTCTACCATCTGGAAGATCAATAGTGATATTGTTCTAGACTCGCCACAGTTTTATTAAAAATGGATTTTTTCAGAAAACAGTAGTGGGAGTATGGTAGAACTGGAAGTGATTCCAGAACCACAAACGATTACTGAAGATTTGATAGGAACCTAAAGATTCAATCTGGCTTGACATTCCATTGGCCACTCCGCAGATAAGGTGGGTAACCTCAGGCACCCGAGAGGTACTCCGGTAGTCTCAAGGACGGTGACAGGGAGGTTCTTGTTTACCCACACTTTCCATTGCTGCTGTTCCAGGCTGCGAGACCCGGCAGGAGGATGAGTATAGCGTCGTTCTGAACTGGCTTCGGAAGTGTACGTGTATATGACTCTGCCAGAGGGTTGTCGTAGTCAGTGGGAGCAGCGGAAGCATTTGTGGACAGGTAGCTTATGTCTATTTGTAGACTAAAGCAGATATAGCGGAGATAGATCATCTATTTCTGATGTGACAGTCATAGGTTTGACTTCATCAGAATAGGGGATGGATCTGTTTAGATGGTAGTAGGGTGTGATGTCCTGGTATTTGGATGACATACACAGAGTAGGAAGTGATATTCCTATACTACAATCGGTTATACTTTGGTCGTCACACAGTGGCTTCTCCACACAGGACTTGGATATTATATCAGACATACTGGTTACTGGATCTATGGTTTTAGATCTAGATTTGGGTAGTTTCCCAATCTGGGTACTTAGACAACATTCTAAGAGTATTTAGAATGGACAACTCCTGGCACGGTGGTGTACCTGCAGGTGACGGAGTCACCCTCTCTAAAGGTGTCTTATAGACTAAAAGGGAGAGGGATGTGCATGGTTGGCAGATCACTTGCTCAGGCAATTGAGTCAATCATGAGATGTCAAGTACCACACCAGATGTTGTTCTTGCACTAGATGCAATAAGTTGACATTGATCCAATCCTGGAGAAACAGTCGGAAGCAGTTTTAGAACATAAGTGGATGTTCTAGGGATATGATAACGACAGCCTCATTCGGGAGGCAGTTATCATTCCAGGCTTCAAAGGTGACATGGACGACAAGGAGGTTGTCAGAGTTATAGTTTTCCCTCTGACGAGGGGCAGTATTTTGGATAGGTGATCCAAGGCAATACTGAGGGTGGCATGGCGCAGGATACTGATTAAGTTCAGTTGACGATACAGTCTAAGAAGTTTGGATTTGGAGTTCATTTATGAGCTAGGTCCCATCAGACATCCAGACACATTCTAAGACAGGTATTACTCATTTCGGGAGATGGGTTTCTTCGCGAACTTGAGATATAGAGAGACATAGAAAGAGACATCAAGGCGGATCCACTCACTAAGGCTATTCCTCGAACGCAATAGTTTCGCAAGCGAGCTTTGTGAGACTGACTAGTAGAGGAGTTGGGTGTTCGGTATCACACGTGCTGTGAGTATGCGACATCGCAATAATTAGCCTTGAGTGCAAGTGGGAGATTGTTGGAGATAGTGCCCTCAGATTCAATTATTCGATCACAGGCACGCGATTACAATGATTGATGGAGGACCTATCCCGATAGGACAGTCTTACTCGAGATGATAGTATGCTATCTGGTTTATCTTTATCATCGTGTACTGCTTTAGGTGACCTGACAGGTCACTATTGCATGTTGATAGAGCTCCTAGGATTCTTGCTTGACCACCAGCAGTATCAGGGCGATCATATACGTGGGAGCTGGTAGTCTATAAGCACATCCTTAAATGGTCCCTAGTCGTGTGAGTTTCGAGATAGGGCATCGATACTCCAGAGTAGACTAGTGTGTACATTCGAGACCCCGACGAGGGGCGGTGGCCGGACTCACAAGCCGCTGGTGTCAGTTGGTTCACCTAAGATGTATACAGGTGCACATTGGGTTATGAGTACACCGGACAGGACTCGCCGGGAACATGCTAGTTGGTCATATACCATACGTCAGATGGCAGTTCCCTGGTGACATGTGTACAGGTTACTTCATCGACCTGGGGATCGTCATTTGTCTCGTGTGAGTTCCCACTGTACTTTGATTACTACCCTACCACGGCTCAAAGGAGTCGTGCAAACAGGTTTTAGTTGGGTACAGTCCCGAGCCACATGGAGGCAGTGAGCGCATCTTCAGGGGTTTGTCTCTCCCGGTATTGGGGGTGAGGTCGCGCTGTGTCTAGGAGGGCCATTACACGAATCCATCGGCCGAGGCAAGGAGATTTACTGGTAGGTATTCCAGTAGTATCTCAGGGTGTTCTGGGCTACACTCCGACACGACTTGTACCGCTTTTGGGGGTCTGACTTTTACCAACCCCCTAGGCCCGCCATGCGATGCTCATAGACGAACGGACCGGACTGTACGGATATTGTCACTGACAGTCTCAGTGGGGCGTCAGGATGAGTTCGCTCATCGACGTCCCTTTTAGTCAATACCTGGTAGCCCGTTACGTATTGGCTTATACCTCTGACGTGCTAGTGGTTAAATCCACAACCAAGGTGTTGACGAGTCTTTAGAGTCCCCCACATTCAGTCACTCAGCTTTCGGGCAAAAAGTTGTAGAGGCCGTATAGAGATATGGCAAGGTCCGATCAGATACGTGCGGTATTGCACGGATCAGGATAGGACAGTTTGTACTATAGGCCGTATGGGTATATGGCAGGGTTCGATCAGATACGTGCGGTATTGCACGGATCAGGGTCGAACGGATAATACTAGCCGGCTTTGGTTTAAGCCGGATCCTAGTATAGTACAGTGTAGATTTTGTCTCATTGCATTTGTATTTCGGTCGGAATACAAATGCGGGTGTGTATGCACAGTATCGGGGTTTTCCTGTAATTTATTACGGGACCAGTTTTCTGGAGTTGCCAGTTTGCATTCCGTTTCGGCCATTTTCCATTGGATCGTTCATTGGCCGAAGATTGGTGGAGGAGGGCTTATTTGCATTGTTGCAAATAGGCATTTGTGGCGGGGGTCTTTTGCATATTTCCATGTCATGATCACTTGACTTTTTGACTTCATCATGGTTGCTCCATACCTTGACCTTTTGACTTGACTTCTTGTCATGATGGCATGACTTTTGTGGACATGATTGTTGATGATGAGAGATGGTTGTTAGTTGAGTGTGGGTTTGATTTTGTGATGATTCTTTTTGCATGATAGCCTTCTCTCTCTCTCCATTTTATTATTGGATGGCTCTCTCATTTTATATCACACTACACTCTCATTCTCTCCTCTCTTTGAGCATGGTCGGCCACTCTCATGGTGGGGCTGTCCAAACATTTTGGTGTGGGATTTTGCTTCATTTCATGTTGCAAAAATCCCACAAGATCAATCTCAAAAGCTCCAAGTTAAATCCCTCCACCAATGGCAACCTCCACTACCCCAAAATGAGACACAAGTTCTACACAACATTCTGCAGCAAATCTTGGGCACGTCGACTAGCCAGCTTCGTGCCCGAGTTGCCTCGGCATTGAGGTGGGAGCCCGTAAAAGAAGTAGGCGATGTGGTGCACTTCCACCGACGAGGTGGAGACCGGAGCTTCCGCAGGAGATCGGGACGACGACGAGAAGGCCGGAGGACTTGGATCAGTCGGTATATCTCTCTTCCCCATCTTGTAGTTAGCTAGGACTAGTTAATGGTTCGATCCGGGTATCAGTGCGCGGCGGTTTGCCAGTTCAAGTAAAATTTAAAGTTTATCACTGCTTCCGTATTTGGCCGTCTGATTGACGGCCGGGGCGCCGCCGTGCACTTACATATCATTCCACGCTCCTCGCGGCATCTCCGGTCTCCGATCTCCTCGTCGAAGTGGCACCATGTCAACGAATCTTATACAGGCTCCCGCTTCAAACTGAAGCAACTCAGTCATGAAGCTTGCTAACCGACATGTCCCAGATTGAATTAGAGAGTGTGTAGAATAGTTTATCTCAAGGATCCCAAGCCATTGGGTGAAGGTAAATTGGAGTTGCCTTTTTAGAGTTGTGATGAAAATGAGCTAATGATTTTGCAAATGAAGAATTTTCTCACTCAACAAAATAGGCTCTGCCAATTGAAGCCAGCATAGTGCTCAGCCAAATTCAAGAAGGAAATGCTAGGGGTCGGCATAAACGATGAAGTGGTGAGGCTAAGGGGAAAAAAATCTTAACTTGGACAAAAACACAGAAAGCAAGAGTAAATATCCTTACTGCCCCCACTCTATGCCCACCATTCTCACAGCCCCCTCACCATACGAAAATGGGCAGCCCATCACAAAAGAAAAGTCCACAAAATGCATCCAACATAAATTAATGCATGCACCAAAATGCATGCAACATTAAAAACTCACATTCAACATAGAAAAATAAAATCGCATATCAACAAGTGGGGCCGGCCACTTCTACAGGAAGTGTTCACTGGAAAAAAATAGAGGAGGGTAGACCACATAGGAAATATCCATACAAAAGATCTTAAGGTTTTCCAAAAGCATTTAAAAAAAACCATGAGTCACAAAACACCTAGCTTCTTTCTAGAAGCAAACATGACTCACCCAAATGATTCATCTCCAAAACAAAACCCACACCCTCACTTGATGAATTCGGCCATGGTAGAATGATGAAGATAAATGTTGCCAAAAATGATACACTCACATGAAGCAATAATTAACACATTAAAATAATATTTTAATTAGGGAAAAATTTTTATGTGAACCAAAACTTCGCATTGACCCCCAAAGCATGCGCACTAGCTAAACTAGATGCCGGCAAGTTTATACGGAAGTTTGATCAAAATCGGTTAAAACGGAAAATACCGACCATTTTATCCTAAAACGGAAAAATTCGTATAACGATTTCAGAAACGTTACAATCTTCCCCCCTTAAAGAAATTCGGTCCCCGAATTTAAATTTAAACTCCCAAATGCTAAAACATTTCAATAACAACTCAAACAACGGGCTCCGAAATAACAGAAGAAACAGAAAACCACAGCGTACCCTGCGCGCCGGAAAAATAATAAGTACTAAACTCAAAACCGATCTCCATCAACTGTCACGCAAATCATCAGACTTGCACGCATATCATCGGAATCACAAAGGAGATACAAATCTCAAATCCACTACCGAAATCCCATATGCACTAATCAAATACTATAATACATATATAGTACGCATCCTGTTTTAAAAATCTACAAAAAACCGAATAAATCATATGCATAATCTTTTCTGGATTGCCGCGTAATGCGAAACTCATGGCACAAGTGACGGAAACTCATTGTTAAAGTAATAATATACTAGCATATATGTTTTGCTCAAAATATACGTTCCTCCTTTTTGAAATATCCCAAAAGATTTTATTTGTAAACGTTAATATCACTCGCAGACACGTAAGAAATAGCGAGACTATAGCTCCTTTTTGAAAACTCTTGGTAAACTTTTTATGCATGCAAAGTACACAGGTACTGTCCTCGGATCAGTCCTGCTAGGTACTACAAAGTATAGGCCTCAATATGAAAACAAAGTGTTCAAAAACAAAATCAGCCTCAAAAGGCGTATCCAACAATCACGTACGTCTGGTGCGCACGGAATTCAAACCCAAATACTAGTGCCAATATGCACGAAAGCAACTAAGTGCAACGGGTGTGCATGAAAGTATCTGTCCAGTGCAACAGGTGTGCACGACAACAACATCTAGTGCATCTATAGTGCACGAAAATCTTAATCCAGTGCAACTATCATGCACGAACGAAAATCCCAATCGAGTGCAACCGGTGTGCACAAATCACATCTCATATCATGCGCTCAACATGCGCGAAAATCCAACTCAAGTACATCCGTCATGCACAAATAAAATCTGAATCAAGTGCATCCCACAAGCACGAATAAAAAAAAATCTAAATCAAGCGCCTAATATGTGCAAAATCTGACCCAAGCGCGTCAGGTCTGTAATAAGCATCAAGTGCAGTAGCATGCATGAAAACGAACATCAAGTACACACGCGCACGAAAAACACAAATCCGGTAAAATAAATGCTCAAAGGCATAAATCGGGTGCAACCAATGCACGAAATACCAATCCTGTGCATCCAGTGCACGAAATATCAAATACTGTGCATCCAGTGCACGAAATATCATCAATAACTGAAATACGTATGAAAACACCACGAGCGTACCAAGGTGTATAAAAGTCATAAACGTGTGCAACTGCGTGCGTAAAACACGTATCAATGCACTGCAAGCACATATGAGCTATACCGAGTGCAAAAATCAAATCGAGTGTGTACCACATGCATATATCAAATCAACTGTATGATATCCACGAAATCATAAACATGTGCAGCTAAGCCACAAAGTCAATATCAAGTGCAAATAGATATGCACAAATCACGAACCAATACAACAGTGTGTAAAACGTATATCCAGTGCAACAACTATGCACAAAATGTAAATACCCAGTAGGTGCAGCCATGGTGCACAAAATATCATGAAACACAAAATCCAAGTGATATAAGGGTGATACTCGGATCACAACGCAAATCACAACAAATGACATTGAGGTACACCTCCTACATTGTCGAAGAAAAAGTCGGTGCGCCCAAACTGGCAGAGTAAGAACATCCGCTCGCCTCCAGCCCACGGTCTGGCGTCCTCTGTCTCTGGGTCCTCAGAATATACGTAACACATCCGATCCTCGGTCCAAATTTTATTGCAGAAGTGTCATGGAAGGAACCGGCTCAAGGTCTCTTCCGATCTCGCCTACGCCGAACTATACGGAGGCTGGTACTCTTACATAATCTTTCTCGTTCTCTGGACATCTGCGTTCTCAGCACAACCTTTCCTCGGAAACTGGTCGTATCTCAACGCCTCTGTACACATATCCGATCTCTAATCTCAACGGGGAGTAATAACAGCTTGTTAACGTCTCGCACGAACCTCTTACTCCACGCGTCTTCATTATCGTCCACTTGACGTCGTATCATGCTATCTTCTTACCGCAAATGTTCTCGGCTACAGTCAGTCTGGAGTCTCTCACACGGACTCGAAATACGAACACGGTATCTTTATCACTCTATCGAAGATATCTAGCCGAACACGTCCTAGGGAACCAATCCGAACAATCGGAGGAATACACAATACTCGTCCGTTCTCGATCAACTCACAACGCATCTGGGTGAGGTCCTCTATCCGAAGCTGGTCATGTTGCTGATATCCTATCACAGGATATCAAGACGGCGTTAAACTTTTCGACCGAGTCATCAAAAGTCCCAAAATTCTCCGAGAACTAACCACCTGAGCACGGTTTAATAATATTCGGTATATGCCACAGTACCTATGGACCAGCCGTAGAAGGGCAAACCCAAGCCTTACTGATGGCACCGCTAAACTGCCGCAAACCCTAAGGTTCAAAAGCGGTTCCATGGGCATCACGTCGGGTTAGGGTTTCATTCTTCTAGAGGGTCCACAGAAGCACTTGCATGTCCTTCCGAATACATTAATCATGGAAAAATAGGTTTTCTGACATTCGTTCGAAACTTTCAACTCCGCTTAGACGACATGTGAACACCCTTCGTCCGCATGCTAAACAATGCCCCCAATCTTCAAGGATAGACGACACATCAACGGTCATCTCGGGGTCGGTCCACTCTAGACCTGAGTAAGAATCTCCACACTGGCAATCTTCAACTCAACTGGGCCTGTGTCGGCACATCAATCAGACGAATCACCTTCGTCTCTCAACTCAAGATAGATTAGCTATCACCTGTCGCATCTCTGCCTGGAAGCTCCAGCGATCTCAGCTCGAAAGCTCTGGAAGCAGCCTCACATCAAACTCAGCAATGGTTGGGTCATCTGTCTGCACGGTAGATGACATCACAATCTCTGAGGTAGGCTGTACATCAACAGTCCTCTCCCAACAGGCAGCCTCTAACAAAGGCCCGATCATCCAGTACTAGACCGCACACTCGTCTTAAACGAGGGGTCACAACACAACACTAGCTCGATACGTTCCCATGTCACCAGATAAAACGATGGTCAGTCCTCGTCCACGAAGAGCTCGCCCTGACCGCAACACCAGCAGCAGCTCAATCTGCGCTCAAACCATGGTGACAGGGACCTCAAACAAGTATCGACGAAAAAAGATTAAGAGATGAAATGAATCAACAGATCCAGAAAGAGTATATGATCACAAGGAAGAACGGAAACAGTGAGAGTATGATCATGTAAACGAATAGAATCAAGGATCTCAAACGGATGTATAATCAAAGAAACGAAGAGAATCACCAGTCTCAAAATATATACATCCTAAGGTTTCTTAAGTGGAGTATCGTATCGTAAATATGCCGCGGAACATACGTACGGTACGTCACTCTGCTCAAGCTACCTACTCCATCAATCAGTGTCAGCCTATGAAACGAAAGTTCGGGTCTACACCCTCTTGTTCAAGTCTAAGTTCCGTAAGGTCAAGCCTAGGTTCCAATTATATCCGCCATAGACCCCACATAGTCAAACCTAGACTCGAACTAAGGTTAAACCTAGCGCTCTGATACCAATTTTGCCACGACCCAAAATAGCAGCTCGTGACCGGCACTTAAATTACGCAACGTCTACAGGCGTAACGTAACCTAAGTAAGACGAAACCCAGAAATCTAAACCTGACAACTGAAATAAGTAAAGAAAACATTTACAACATTTAGAAACTTTAAGTAAAGATCCTTAAATCTTATTTTAACTCTTTTCCTTGGTTGTCATAAAAATTTCGGTAGCACCTCCTTTGTAAAAACTAGCCCCGAAAACGGGTACAACAAGGAATATAATGAAAGCATCCCAAACGGGAGCAAAACACGCCCAACGGCGGAAAAAACACCACAAGTATAAATAACAAGTATACGACGCCCAACGGCGAAGATCCACAAAAGGAAAAAAAGTAAAGCAAGACATCAACCCCAAAAGCGAACATAAAAACCCATCGTTCAAGTCTCGCAACAACAAGTCTTCTAAGTCTGCAACATATACAATTTCTATTTTCTGGATTGATGGAGTGACTAGATACAATATGAATATCAAATACAAGAGGGGCACGATCCAATATGTACCAACTACCAAAGCAAAACACCCGAAAGCAAGCTGTGTGCCAGCAATGCCGCTACTGATCCAAGCGGACAACCTGCAAGAACTGTGGCACAACGGGGGTGAGTTGCCAACTCGTGAGTAGAAAACATCAACAGGTAGAAATCGAAATAAACAACGATTCCTAGGTCAACTATATCATAAAGGTAATACTATGATATCTAGGGTGACCGTATCTGCATATGTGCCAACACATAATAATTGCCTAACTGCAAGTGTATATCATCCAACAATGAATCAATGCATGTATGCAGGTGGATCTCGTCCACGTGTCAACCACTGACACAAAAACTCCTGCATGTAAATATCAAAAAAGCATATGGAGGTAAATATGAGGATATAAATCAACGTGTGTCCCTCGCGACACAACAAAATCATGGAACCTGAGTGTCCACATCGACACTCGAAAACATCATGAAACCCGTGTATAGCATCGACACGTAAATCCTCATGTCTTAGGCGCCGTCACTACGACTGGCCCTGATGGAATGTCCGTACATCACTCCGGTCGGTATCCCCACGATAACCGCCGAGTCCAAATACTATCACCGGTAGGTAGTGGTCCCTCTGTCAGGCTTATCGTCTACACCACGAAATCACCACTCGCCCCGGGGTACCATACCGGGTCCACCATGTACCCGCAGACGGTGCCTCCCGCTCCTCGAATCGGGTATCACAAGACAAATCTCAGAACCGAGAAATCACATGGTGGACGCACTGAAATATCATATCAAGAGAAACTGGGTTTTCAAACAATACATAGTTTTCTCGAAATACCCCTCCACGGTTCTCAAATCCATAAATCACATGAAATACATATCTTAATGCGTAAATCCATGAAAACTGATATATGTAACATAAAACAACAATATGAGCATATTAAGGGAAAGCCGCTCTTTTAAATGAATCCAGCTTTAAAATATATCATGTGGTTCCCAAATCCTCTGGAAACAAGTGCAGCATCATATGAAGTGTACATGTAACTGTAGCAATGTATAAGTATCTACATGTAATCCAGTATGTATGATGCATTTTATGAGTGCAATGGCGCAATAGTCAACGTCTCAATATCACATGTCAATGCAATACCATCTAGGGGTATATGGAACTGTAGCGAGATATATGGGTGTACATGTCAATATGTATGCATGATGTACATGTAGCTGTAGCAAAGTATGTGGGTGTACATGTCAATATATCATGCAACCTAGCATAGTGATTTGAACATGGCAGTATACCATAGCATGATATAGCAATTCTACTGTGTAAGTGACATGGCAATTATCGATGAAGAAGTGTGTGAGCCGGCAAATCTGTGTATGTGTAACATACGCATCATCGATAATGGTGTAGGTGTACTAGCACATGTATAAGAAGTGCAATAAGAATAGCATGAATGCAGCATAATGCATATAATGAACCAAATGCTATGGGGTATCCATATCAACAAGACCGAGTCGGTGAATCTATCAATCGGCATCCAGCCTCACAACATCACGTACGGTACAACCCATCGTACGGCATCCTCTAATCAAGGGTATGGACAAATGAACAGGTAAAAGTCATCGCGTTCGGTAATCTAACGTACAGCGGCATTAACAAATAGGTATTCTATCAATCTATACAACATCGGGGTACGGATCTAAGTCTCGTATGGCATATCACTTATTATGCAATCATTATCCATCAAAATATATATACTTATCTCTCAGGTCACATCCATATCAATCTCGTATCAGGGGACCTACAAAGGTATCAACAATCACATAACGACTCGATTCCATAAAATGACATATCACACAAAGTCATCCTATCATATCGTATACTCGTTCATCACAATAATATCTCGCATCAATTTAAATAAACGTCACACTTGTTCTCTTTTAGATCGTAATTATCATGATTCACTTATCATATTATTTTCTCCTAAGTCAATTGTTTATTAGCATCAATTTCAATCATCTTATCGTTTGTAAATCCTACAATCATGTCGGTCGCATATCATTTATCAGGATAACAGAAACAAACGATATTCCATATCAATGGTTGCGGGGGTGTTATATGCCATCCACCCGACTTCCCCCGTAGATATAAATCTACTCACCCGCTAAACTCCTCGCTTAGCCGTAGTCGATGCGCTTCGTCGACTCGGAATCCACGCGATGGTAACTACAATCAATACGAATTCGCAAAGCTATTAACACCAAATTCCGAAATCCAAAATACGGCACACGGTGCGCTCATAGGTTAGAACCTATAGCCTACACATGCAAAACAATCAACTACCCTTTTCGTTGACGTATAAACATCTAACGACCGAAAATAACATCCAAACTCAAAACCAATAATCCAAATATCGGAAAACGTAGCCGAAACCATAACTATAGTCGCTATCCAAGAACACCACCAAGCCTAAAACTCTCAATCGTACCAATAACTCTATACTAGTAAACTGTAAAGTGGTATAAGAAATTATACCGATCGATCTGTGTCCTTCGGTCTTTAGCTATCATTCCACGCTCCTCGCGGCATCTCCGATCTCCGATCTCCTCGTCGAAGTTGCACCATGTCAACGAATCTGTCACGACCCGAAAGTACGGAACGTGACCGGCACTTAGATTACGAAGCGTCTAGAGGCGCCACGTAACCTAAGTAAGCCGAAGCCCAGAAATCTAAACCATAAGAGAAGAAAAAGAAGAAAAGAAAAGAAAACAAATATAAAAAAACATCAGTAAATTTTACCAAAAATTTCGGCAGAGTCTCCTCTGTAAAAACTGGCCCCCAAACGGGTACAACAAGTATAATATGAATAAACAATAAAAAGCATCCCCAAACGGGTGCTAGCTCAACGCCAACAGGCGGAGACAACCACAACAATCACAATAATATACAACGCCAATAGGCGAGGCTCAAAACTCAAAAGAAAACAAAACCACCAGATCAGAATAATACATGCGCGACTCTAAGGTCGAAATAAAAGACTGGTCCAATAAACTTATCAAGTAATACAAATATGGTTGATGGAGCTTTCTAGATACAAGTGAAATAATAAAAAAAAATACAACGGCGGTTCAGATCCAAATGAACCAACCTACCGTGCAAATCACCCGAAATGAAAATGATGTGCCAGCAACTGCCAAGGGAAACCTGTACATCGCACCTGAAAAGAATTTGGCACAACGGGGGGTGAGTTGCCAACTCGTGAGTAGAAGACATCTACGAAAAGAAATCGAATGCACGACGCTATCCTAGGTCATAATAATACACTACTATATCCCAAACAACTAGTAATAGCAAGGTAAAACTACGTATAAGTGCAGATACTCCGTGTTCGTGTCAGTGCCTCATATAATACTATGCCATATGAAATGAAATGTATGCACCATGAATGTAAAGTAACAAATCCTGAAATCCAGATATATATGTATAAGAAATCTGTAGCGGTTATCATCGTAAAATGTGTATAAGAATCTGAAATCTCAACAATGAAATCCATGGAAATCCGTGTCAAGCATCGACACAACACATGTAATCTCAAGTCTCAATATGTCGGGCTCCGTCAGTCCGGATCGGCCCATATCATAAAAATCTCACGACAACGGTCGGTATCCTCCGGATATCCGCCGCGCCAGACATCACCGGTAGGTAGCCTTCCCCTGCCAGGCTCATCGTCTACAACTCGATCTTCTTGCCCCGGGGTACCATACCGGGCCCACCATGTACCCGAGACGGTTCATCCACTCCTCGAATCGGGTCTCGAAATCCAACAGAAAACATGAAAAACTCATGGTGGACGACACATACATCACGAGAAAACCGCATCTTATTTTAAAAAGAGAAGAGGAGAGAGAAGTTGTTATATCTTTTTGCGGTTTTCCCCCAAAAATCCAGAAATCTCATAGAAATCCAAATCTCAAAATCATGAGTAACTATATGATAAGTGTCGGCATTTGCCCATGGTACTGCATGACAACATGAAAATATGAATGCATGAATGTCTAAGTAATGATATCATGTCTTATACTAACATCAGAGAGTGATCACAATATTATATCTGTCTAGTTGTTAACTGATTCTATCAATAAAAGACAATATGATCTAAAGTGTACGTGACATAGCAATTACCGATGATGATGTGTGTGAGCCGGCAAATAAGTGTGCGTGGAATATACGCATCATCGGTAATGGTGCTGGTGTCCTAACAGGTAAAGTTTATATTGATTATAGCAACATATAAAAGAACATGCACCATGATGATTATAGTATGAACGAAAGTACAGGTGTGCATTATCCACTCCTCTGCGAGATACGAGTACAACTACCACTATGTGAGTCGAACCTAAACCAGTATCCATCTAACATCCTAAGGAACTAAACCTAATAGACTAGTCAGTAGGAAACTAGAGTCTATCTAAGGTCTGAATCATTATCTCTAATAGTCGGCGATTCCGCCTCAATAGCATCACGTATGTAGTACGGCTTCCTCGAATCAAGAGTGCGGATCAATCATCAAATCTAAGCCTCGTACGGTAAAATCCATCGTACGGCATCCCAATATCGGGGTACGGTCAAGTATCTCCTAGGTGTCTCCTCATTCGTATAATGCCATATGTATCTTATTGTGATTAAGTCATACTTATATGATATCGGCATCAGGTCACACCAATATAATGTCGTAATCAAGTTATACATATATCATATCGTAATCAGTCACAAGTTACAGTCCGGGTACTATTCTAGAGTTCCATGTACATCAATATCGCCACCACTCCTTATAACTTATATAATCATGTTCATTATCTCATTCTCTAATGATCCGCTAACACTTTATTACGACTGTCGTCAAGAATCACGGCATCAGCCAGTTATACTGTTTCATCATATCTCGGATATCATATCCCATCAGTGAATCACCTATATGTGTTGTATATATATGTATATACCTATACCTAGTTCTATATATATACACATACACGTACCCCATATCGAGTTTCAGTGTGTGCGTGGGTGTGATTCTATCTGAAACCTACGAACTTCTTCCAAGGTACTCATTCTCTGATATGGCTTTCCTAAATCGGTCTAGTCCAGCCTAGGGTCAATACTAGGGTCCTACTAGGGTCACGTCTGGTTTCCTAATGTCAATAGGTACTAATCCTATTCTACGTTGCGGGGGTGCTAAACGCCATCCACCCGACTTTCCCCCGTAGATATGCATCTACTCACCTGGTCCATGTCTGCCGAAGACGGTGTCGCCATCCTTCTCTTCATCGCCCGCAGTCCACGTGAGGGGTACCTAAACGCAAGCATATAAGAGCATCGTAAACTAGAATCATGTACAAAAGTCGAAATGATGCAAGGAACAAGCATATGTTAAAACCTATGTCCCGTCCATGCAACAGATCCAAAACCCACTCGATATCGGTGTACAAACTCCGATAGATCGAGATAAAGATCAACAAACAACTTGTAGTTTAGAAAACTCGCTACTTATAATATAAAGTATGATTTAATTCATCGAAACACTGAAATCCATCAAATCACCCGATTTCGTAAAACCCGAATATGCCAATTTACCGTTTTTCATCAAAGCTTGACATCTAAATGAAACCAATGGTCATAAAACTCATCAATTAGCATAACTAGACTATACAACCCCTTACTATATTTTTATTACACAATTTTGCATTAGTTTCAAATTTCAAGTTTGCAACCATTAGCAATTTCCAACATCTTTCAACCAAAATTCCACAATTCCATAACAATACTTGATTTTGCATGAGTTAACTTTTCAAACTACAATTTATAATGATGGTAATGATATAATGAAACCATAAATTATATTTTTAATCTCATTTATTTAGGAATTTCCAAAATCTAGTTTACAAAAATAGCATTTTATTACTATTTTTCCAATTATCAAAGTAATCTAGTGATCAAACTAGGTTTTTCTTTCCATTAACATGCTAATATTCTCATTAAAACCATAATACAATGATAAAAACAGTAATTAGAATTTTATCTCACCCATATACATATATTGTAAAAAACCTAGTTTGCGAAATCTTCAAATTTTAACAATTTTAAAGTAACACTTTACAAATTATCAATTAGACTAGAATTTGCATGACTCGAGATATTAAACCACACATAACAACCATGAGCAAATTATAAAAACCCAAATTTTAGTTTTAAACCCCTTCTTGAATTTTAAATCTTGAAATTAGAATCAATTAAGAAAAATCTAAGTAAGCTAGATTAAAGCATTTAACCATAATTAATCATTGGGATAAGAATTATACCTCACAAATCAAGAGATCAAGCATTCACTTTGCCACCTAAACTAGCTTACATGCTCCAAGATCCATGCTTGAATGGCCAAGGAATTTTGAATGAGGAGTTTGCTTTGAATTTATGAGTTTTTATTTGAATTTTTGATGGAGAAATGGAGATTTTTGGTGATGGAATTGAAGTGGGGATTTTGGGGCAGCAACATGGGATAGGCTCGGCCAATTTTTTGGGAGGAAAAGGGAAAGTGTGTATGAGTGTATGGATATGTGGAGAAGCTTCTCAATTATACCCCTTTTTGCATTATTTCCTTAATTAATTAATTTCCTTATATTTTGATGCAAGGAAAAAGATTTGAAGAGAGAGAATGGGGGGGGCTGCACATGAAGTTTCGGCCACATGTTGGAGAGTAGGAGAGAGAGTGAGTGAAATGTGTGGGGGTGTATGGAAGCAACTATACTAATTACATCATTCAAGTCATTTCATAATTATGCTAGTTTATTTTATTTTTCCTAAACAACCCTAGAATTATCTAGAATTGTGGAGACAAAAAGAGAGAGGGACCATGTTACAAACCTAGTGGTAAGTGGTCATGGCTCACTTCTTTTTTAAAATTAACCCATTGAAATTTGTAATTTGCACCAATTTAATGTGTAATTAAAAGCTTATGTTAATATTTAAAATAATTAATTTAGGAAAAATATTTTATTAAACTAAAAATTTATAAGTGGCTAAATAAACACCATTTACTAGTAATTTCATAATTAAAATGGATAATTTTTAAATTATAATGAAAAACAATCACGGTTTGATTTTACGAAAAATACATTTTACTTTACCGAAAATCATAAAATTCACTTAAACAATTTTATTCATTTAATTATTTATTTAATTATTTTTAAAACGTTACAGAATCTTATACGGGCTCCCGCTTCAAACTGAAGCAACTCGGACATGAAGCTTGCTAACCGACATGTCCAAGATTGATGTAAAGAGTGTGTAGAATAGTTTGTCTCAAGGATCCCAAGCCATTGGGTGAAGGTAAATTGGAGTTGCCTTTTTAGAGTTGTGATGAAAATGAACTAATGATTTTGCAAAAGAAGAATTTTCTCATTCAACAAAATGGGCTCTGCCAATTGAAGCCAGCATAGTGCTCGGCCAAATTCAAGAAGGAAATGGTGGGGGTGGGCATAAACAATGAAGTGGTGAGGCTAAGGGAAAAAAAATCAACACAAAATATCTTAACTTGGACAAAAACACAGAAAGCAAGAATAAATATCCTTACTACCCAACTCCATGCCCACCATTCTCACAGCCCCCTCCCCAAACGAAAATGGGCAGCCCATCACTAAAGAAAGTCCATAAAATGCATCCAACATAAATTAATGCATGCACCAAAATGCATGCAACATTAAAAACTCACATTCAACATAGAAAAATAAAATCACATATCAACAAGTGGGGCCGGCCACTTCTACAGGAAGTGTTCACTGGAAAAAAATAGAGGGGGAGACCACATAGGAAATATCCATACAAAAGATCTTAAGCTTTTCCAAAAGCATTTAAAGAAAACCATGAGTCACAAAACACCTGGCTTCTTTCTAGAAGCAAACATGACTCACCCAAATGATTCATCTCCAAAACAAAACCCACACCCTCACTTGATGAATTCGGCCATGGTAGAATGATGATGAAAAATGTGGCCAAAAATGATACACTCACATGAAGCAATAATTAACACATTAAAAGAATATTTTAATTAGGGAAAAAAATTTATGTGAACCAAAACTTCCCAATGACCCCCAAAACCCGTGCACTAGCTTTATTTTAGCTAAACTAGATGCCGGCAAGTTTATACGGAAGTTTGATCAAAATCGGTTAAAACGTAAAATACCGACCATTTTACCCTAAAACGGAAAAATTCGTATAACGATTTCAGAAATGTTACAAGTTCGTTCGCTGCCCCGATGCGAGGTCATCGGATAGATTGATTCCAGCTAGAGACGACTTCACGCGGAGACTTTGTGAGTCGACAGAGGTGATCGAATGTCAGAAACATATTATTCCAAGTTTAAAGTATTCGGAAAGACATGCAGGCAATTCTATGGACCCTCTAGAAGAACGAAACCCTAACTCGACATAATGACCGTGTGAAAGCCTTTGAACCTTAGGGTTTGCGGCAGTTCCACGGCGCCATTAGTGAGGCTTGGGTTTGTCATTCTACGGATGGACCATCGATGCTGTGGTATGTACTCGATACTGTTAAACTGTACCCAAGATGTTGAGCTCTTGGGGGATTATGAGGTTTTGACGAATCGATCGGATGGTTCGACTTCATTCGGATGCTAGGTGGTGAGATGCATTTCTTGGGAGACTCAGGATACGAGGATAGCCGTTGGAGCTCAGTCCATGCAGCCACGACGAGACGAGTCCGAAGCAGTCGACATTAGAGAAAATTGGAGTAAAGAGGTCCGTACAAAATCTGGATAAGATGACGTTCCACTCCGCCGACATCAGAGATGCGATGCGCATGCAGAGGCATTGTGCTTGGATATACCTTCCAGAAGGAGTCGCGATGAGTATGCAGCCATTCCGGAACGAGAACAGATCTAGTAAGGGACGATGACTTTCGTACAGTTCGGCAGAGACGAGATTTAGGAGAGATCTCAATAGGACCTTTCTGGAATGAATTACGAGAAGACTTGGACCCAGGAGTGGTCGTGTTACGCACACTAGCAGGCCAGAGTTCAGGATCGTCGACACGACATACTATGAGTGACCACGACAGTTGGCCAGAGATTTTTGGAGGATGTGCTTGAGCGGAACTATTCCGCCACACTTGATTTCGGTATTTTGGGCAATCTATTCGCATGATTGATTTTGATGATTGAGTTTCATGATATTTGTTTTCATGGACCATGGTTGCACCTACTGAGTATTTACGATTTTTGCATAGTTGTTGCACTTGAGATAGTTTTCGTGCCTTGGATTTTCGCGCATGTTGAGCGCATGTTTAAGATGCGATTTTGGTGCACACCAGATGCACTAAATCGAGATTTTTCGTACATGTCAGATGCACCTGATTTTGTTGTCAGGCACACACGTTGCCTATGACAAATGTTGTGTGCACACCCGATGCACTTAGATGTTGTTTCTGTGCGCATGTATGGCATATATATGAATTTTGATTTTCGTGCGCACCAGACACACGTAATGTTCATATGCATATTTTGGGATTGATTTCTTATAGAGCAGTACGTTTTTATGATATTTACTATGTGTTTTCATACTGAACAGGACTAGTCAGAGGACAGTACCTGAATGTATTTTGCATGCATTGATAACTATCGAAGGGAATTCCAAAAAGCGAGCTATAGTCTCAGTATTTACCTACGTGTCTGATATGACACGAAACGTTTAAAACAAGGAAACGCTTCTAAATTGTTTCCCAAAACGGCGGAACGTACATTTTAAACAAATGGTATATATGTATATGGTTATTTTCTTATGATAGACGTCCGCCACTGTGCAGTGTTATGCGCATTGCACAGCGACTTTATGAGATTTGACATGCATTTCCTTCAGATATTTACATATATATATTTGATATTTACGTGTATAGTTTCGAGTTATATCATATTGGTTTTGTATTGGATTTGACATATGTGTCTTTACCATGACTCCGATGATTGAGAGATGCTTGACGGAGTTTTGATATTGAGTTATATGCTTATTTTTCATGCGCATGCGCGGCGCTACGATTTGTTTTATATATTTACGATTTCGGAGCCCCGACGACTTGATGGTTTTGCTTAGATGTTTTAGTATTTTGGGGGAGTTTTAATTTAAATTCGGCGACCGAATTTCTTTAAGGGGGGAAGATTGTAACGTTTTGAAAATCGTTTCGGTGAAATTTCGGAAAATCGGTAAAATAAGGGGGTTTTCTGTACAAAAATCAAAATACAAATATTTTTATTATAAAATTAAATATATAGATTCAAGCTATGTAATTGCTAGTATTTAGTGTTTATTGAGCCACTGGTGAAATTTCAAATTTTCTGAAATTTTTTCCGAAATTAATTATTTTAATATTATTTTAAGCCGTCACTAATACATTTAATTAGGGAAAATTACAAATTGGAATGGGTTGATATAAATTTTATAATTCATGATACACTAATCAGACAGGTAAAATATTGTTTCTGAAACGAAATGGTTTGCCAAAACGGTTTAGAAAATATCGAAGAAAAAGTGCTTAATTAGTGAAAGTAGTGTTAATGGGAATTGGGGTAATATATTTATCTTTTTCCCTAACCTACACACCCACACCTCACCTTCTCTCCCCTTCCCCATGTGGCCGGCCCCACCTTGACAGCCCCCCCTCTCTCTCCAATCACCTCTTGTTTGAAAAGAAAAGAAAAAAAAAGAAAAGAAAGTGAAAGAACTAAAGGTGGACTTTGACTTTTCTTCTCACTTTCTCCACCTCACTCTCTCTCCTCCCTCACCCCTCCCCCCTCCCCACCATATTTCCTGGACGAAATTTCAGGCCCTAAACCCTCTTCTCTCTTCTTCCCTCATTTTTCCCTCAAAAAAATTCACCAATTCCCATCAAAATCTAAACTAAAATTCAAAACAAAGCCTTACCCATTTTCCCTTATCCCTTTTAGCGTGGATCTTGGTGGAAGGATTTCAAATTGGAGGCCTAGATTTCAAGTTTGATCATGGTTTGTGAGGTATAACTTTTGACCCATTGTTCAATTGTTGGTTTAAATTCCTTAATGTAGCTTATTGGGTGCTTAATTATGGTTTAATTGAAAGATGTGGGTTTTCAAGAGAAAGTTTAGATTAGGGTTTTGTTGTGGAATTGGGTTGTGATAAATTGTGATGTGGATTAACATCTTAAGTCTTGTAGAAAGCTAATCTAGTTGTTAATTGCAAAACATTACTTATAAAATGTCCAAATTAAGTTATTTTGCTAACTAGAGTTTTTGGAAAATTATTAAATGATTTAGATTAAAATAGTAGTGCATATTTGTATGACCTAATTAAGTTATTTAGTGAGCATTTTGGCCACAAAAAATTGTTGAAATGTTTTTGTTGGTTAAAACCCAAGTTTTGAGCTAAAATGGAAAATTGTGCTAATTTTGTTAACTAGGTTTTGTAAATGTATATATTTTGAGGAGAATAAATTATTGGAACGGTTTATATGACTTGGTTATGATATTGAGTGGATATTGCGGCCGCTAGATTTGTTTAAACGTCGTGTTTTGTACTAAAACGGTA
Source organism: Agapanthus africanus (assembly GCA_030015575.1). Classification (NCBI taxonomy): domain Eukaryota; kingdom Viridiplantae; phylum Streptophyta; class Magnoliopsida; order Asparagales; family Amaryllidaceae; genus Agapanthus; species Agapanthus africanus. The sequence continues at coordinate 455,034,560 of JASDDO010000014.1, read as the reverse complement.
ATTTTTTCTTGCTAGATTTTCAGAAAAATGGCTTTTAAAGTGAATTTAGGGTCTTTGTGAATTTTAACCTATTTTATATTATAATTAGTGTTCGTGAATGCGCAAATGAGTGTGTTTGGGTTTTTCCCGATGGTTTGACGTTTGTACATCGACATCGAGGGTTAGTTTGGCTATTCTTGTATGCGTAGGCGATAGGTTTTGACCTATGCGTGATACGCGTGCCAATTTGATTTTCGTATGCCGGTTCGATTTCGAATTTGGTTTTAAAGCGATACAGTGCGTTATGATATGTAGCTACCCCATGTGGACTTCGAGACGACAAGCAAGCACGTGGCGACGTCGGCACCGGCGAGCAAGGACCAGGTGAGTACATTTATATCTACGGGGAGAAGTCGGGTGGATGGCGTATAACACCCCCGCAGTTCGTGGTGATGTATACGAATACGTATACACACATGTATTGATTATATATGTTGTTGTAAGGTTTGTTTAGCACCTTATGAAGAGTTTTGAAACATCACATGTCCAAAAGTTTAAATTTTTATAGTGCTAAACGAACATGCAAAGGAATCGATCCTAGAAAATTAGGGTTTCGAAACAATTAAGCTAATAAAGATTAGGGTTTGAAAGCTACAACCTTTGTAGCTCCCCTTTTGCTTGACTCCTTGATCTCTAGGGTGTTGGAAGAAGGTCCACTTGTAGTCCTCTTTCGTCCACGACGATCCACCCGAAGTTTCCCGTCCAAGCTTCTAAGTTTGGAAAAGAAAAGAGAACACTCTAATCAAGTTGGCTAGACTTGAGTAGAATGATGTTGTGATTATGGATCTCACTTCAAAAACCTTTCTTTAATTGTGTTTAACTCACTAGAAAAAACTAGAGAGGAAAAGATGAAGGAGGATGAAGATGGTGGCTATTTTAAACTAGAGGTGAAGAAAATAACCCTTAAGTGAAAAGAAATGAAATATAACCTTTTATATTTTATTCCTTCTCACTTTCAACCATGATTAAATGATGGATAGTTAATTTAACTTGGGTTTTAAATGATAAAGAGAAGGATAACCCTAGGTTAGTGGTAGTTGAGCATGGTTAGGTCAAAGGAAGAATGTAGAAGCTAGAATGATTATCCTTTCCTTTTCATTTTCTTTTAAATCCAAAATCAAATAATAATCCATTATTTAATCCATGCTGTGAGTCTTATATTGCCACCATTTCCATATGCTAACAACCATGATGGATGGGTGTATGTATGTATGGATGTATGCACATCCACATGTGCATGAAACTAGCATGAAAGAAAGAAAGAAAAGCACACATGCATGCACACATCCATCATCCAAGAAAAGGTTTCAAGTGAGAAAACTAATGGTTAAATGATAAATCAACACTTGATTCATCAATCCGGCCATATCACATATGACCCCACCAAAAGCAAGCTGCCTGATCAATGTTCGGTATCATATACGCACATTTCAATCGGGTGTTTGTGCATATCGCATACGCGCAACACAACGTTTCGCCTGGACTGGGTAACTCCTATGTGGGACTCTAAGACTCGTCAATACGCCGGCAGAGGGTGATGATCATATCAAGTACCCCCAAGCCGCAAGCGGTCAGCTAAACGTAACGGCCACCCGGGTATTGAGCGATCAGAAGAAAACAAGCGAACCTGCTACAACTCCCGTCGAGCCAACCGGCAACACTACCGTACAGTCCGGTCTCTTCGTCAGATATGCTGCATATCGAGCCTAGGGATGGTCACGTCGACCCCAATAACTCAATAAGTCGTGCCAGTGAATGGTCTATAACAGATCGAGAAACTACTGATAACACTTATCAGCAAATCTCAGCAGCCCTGGCCAGGGACTTGCTGTTATAACCAGTCGGGCACAGCACAACATCAACTCCCAATACCGAGAGAGACGAAACCCCTCCTATCGCTCATCGTCTTAGTGTGTCTCGGGACTGTACCCAACGGCCACCTGTTTGCACGACTCAGTAGAGCCGTGGTAGGGTGGCAATCAAAGTACAGTGGGAGGACACACAAGACTCCGTGACGATCTCGGGTCTACAGACTAACCTGTACCAGTGTCACCTGAGAACTGCTATCCGACGATAGATATAATTCCATATAGGAGTTCTCGGTGAGTTCGTCCAGTGTACCCAGTCACCACTGAGCACCCGTATATGATCTTGATGTCAAACATCGATGAATGTGGGAACATTCATCGCCCATCGTATAGGTCTAGTATCATATACGCTAGTCTACTCTGGTATATCAATGCCCCATCTCGATATACCTACGACTAGGGACATTCCAGGATATGCTTATAGACTACAGATGTCCCACTAGTATGATCTCCATCATAATCAGAGTAGTCAAGCCGATATCCTCAGGGCTTTATCAGCATGTATGAATGAATAAAAGCATGATCAAATCAACATGTCAGATAAAGAAGAACCAGATAGCATACTATCATGTCGAGCAAGAATGCAAACTGAATATATATACATGTATAGATACATCCACTATCACATAATGGCCTCTAGGGCATACATATATCCAACAATCTCCCACTTGCACTAAGGCCAGTTATTGGCGTATCTCATACCCAACATCTCAAAAAGTCGCTCATGCTGTGGCTGAGGGAGGGCCTTGGTGAGTGGATCCGCGGCGTTGTTCTTTGTGTCTACTCTCTTAATCTCGATTTCGCGGCGATCTACAATCTCCCGGATCAAATGAAAACGCCTCTGGATATGTCTGGACCGCTGATGGGATCTGGGCTCCTTGGCTAACGCCATAGCCCCATTATTATCACAATACAAGGGTATTGGATCAATAATGGTTGGAACTACTCCTAACTCCGAGACGAACTTCTTCATCCAGACGGCTTACTTGGCGGCATCATTTGCAGCAATGTACTCAGCTTCCATCGTAGAGTCTGCAACGGTATCTTGTTTGGAACTCTTCCAACTTACCGCCCCTCCATTGAGGGTAAATACAAACCCTGAGATAGATTTGCTGTCATCCTTATCGCTCTGGAAGCTCGAATCGGTAAAGGCCTCCATTTGGAGATCTGTATTACCATACACCAAGAACAATTCTTTAGTCCTTCGCAAGTACTTAAGAATGTTCTTCACAGCTGTCCAGTGGTTCTCCCCTGGGTTGGAATGATACCTTCTTACAACACTAAGTGCATAAGCTACATCTGGGTGTGTACATAACATCGCATACATTATAGATCCTACTGCCGAAGCATAAGGTATAATGCTCATGCGAGCTCTCTCTTCATCGTTCTTTGGACAAGAATCCTTGGAGAGAGTGACTCCATGGCAAGCGGGTAAGGCACCCCGCTTGGAGTCTTCCATACTAAACCTTTTTAGGATGGTGTTGATGTACCTGGTTTGGGACAATCCCAATAACTTTTTGGATCTATCCCTATAGATCCTTATTCCCAGGATGTATGTGGCATCACCCAGGTCCTTCATGGAGAACCTCAGTGATAAGAATGATTTGACCGACTGTAGCATAGGAATATCATTTCCTATCAGAAGAATGTCATCCACGTACAATACGAGGAATGTGACAGCTCTTCCTACAGCCTTCCTATAAACACAAGGTTCATCTGGATTTTTGATGAAATCAAACTCTTTGATAACATCATCGAAACAGATGTTCCAGCTCCGAGAAGCCTGCTTTAACCCATATATGGATTTAAGCAGCCTACATGCTTTCTCGCTGCTCCCACTGTCAATGAAGCCCTCTGGCCGATCCATATAAACGCATTCTTCTAAATCTCCATTTAGAAATTCTGTTTTAACGTCCATTTGCCAGATTTCATAGTCGTAGTGAGCAGCAATAGCAAGTAGGATCCGAATGGATTTAAGCATGGCTACGGGCGAAAAAGTTTCGTCATAGTCCAAACCTGGTCTTTGACGAAAGCCTTTCGCCACAAGTCTTGCCTTATAAGTCTCTACCTGTCCATCCACACCAATCTTTCTTTTAAAGATCCATTTGCACCCTACAGGTTTTACCCCAGGGGGTACAACGTCCAAAGTCCATACTTTGTTGGTGTACATAGACTCCATTTCGGATCTCATGGCATCCAGCCACTTCACAGAGTCAACACTCGTGATAGCTTGCTGAAAACTGGTAGGATCATCATCATCCATGATGCAATCTTCTCCGTCACCATCAATGAGGAAATCGTAGTACCTCTCCGGTGGGCGAGAAGTCCTACCAGACCTACGGAGTGGCCGAGGTTCTTCAGTTTCTGTTGCAACAGCCGGTTCAACCAAATCGTCATTTGTAGTTTGTGTCTCCAGAACCTCTTCTAGATCTACCACCTTGCCATCATCTTTATCTGTGAAAAACTCTTTTTCCAAGAATGTGGCATACTGAGAAACAAGCACCTTTTGTTCCACTTTGTGGTAGATCAGATATCCATAAGAATTTTTTGGATATCCCACAAAGTTACACATGACTGACCGTGTCTCGAGTTTGTCCGGATTCTGCTTTTTAACATAGGCCGGGCAACCCCAAATCTTAATTCTCTTAAGAGATGGTCTCTTCCTATTCCATATCTCATATGGCGTGGTAGACACGGCTTTGGTTGGAACCCTGTTTAGCAAAAACGCTGCAGTCTCCAATGCATGTCCCCAAAACGAGACTGGTAACTCAGCGTCACTCATCATGGACCGGACCATATCTAATAGGGTCCTATTCCGTCGTTCTGACACACCGTTGTGTTATGGTGTGTAAGGAGGAGTGAGCTGAGAGAGAATCCCATTCTCTTTTAGGAAGTTTGCAAATTCTGTACTGAGATACTCTCCACCTCAATCTGATCGAAGCATCTTAATACTCAAGCCGGTTTGTTTTTCTACTTCTTGTTTATATTCAATGAATTTCTCGAAAGCTTCGGACTTGTGCTTTAATAAAAATACTTGACCGAATCTTGAGAAATCGTCGGTGAATGTAATGAAGTATGAAAAACCGCCTCTAGCCTGTGTAGACATTGGCCCACATACATCACTATGTATGAGGCCAAGGAGCTGAGTAGCTCTTTCTCCGTGTCCGGTAAACGGAGTTTTGGTCATTTTACCCTTGATAAAAGACTGGCAAGTCGCATAAGATTTATATTCAAAAGAGTTTAAATATCAATCTTTGTGTAACCTGTTTAGTCTTGTTTCGTTAATATGACCAAGTCTACAATGCCAAAGAAAAGCTTCATTTAATTCTGAAAGTTTTCTTTTATTATTGTGTTGTATACTGAAAACTATGTGTTGATTTAGGACATATATTCCGTTATTAAGCGTACCATACCCAACCAACATTTGATTTAGGTGAATGTTCATAACATTGTTCTGCAACACAAAATTATATCCTTCATTGTCCAACAAAGAAACGGATATTATATTACATAGCATACTTGGTACAAAATAACATGGATTAAAAATCAAAATACATCCAGATAGCAACCCCAAGTGATACTCTCCCACTGCGACTGTATGTACATTGGAACCATTTCCAACGCGGAGAGTATGGTCACCTGTCTTCAAAACCTTGCTATTTCTCAGCCCCTGCATAGAATTACAAATGTGAGAACCTGAATAGGTATCCAATACCCAGGAAGCAGAGTTTATAGAAAAACAGTTTTCAGTCACAAACGCACCTGAAGCGGAAGCATCACCATGCTTCTTCTTGAGACTTAAGTACTCCGTGCAATTGCGCTTCCAATGTCCTGTCTTGTGGCAATGAAAACACTCGCCTTTCCCCGGGTCTCCAGCTTTGGACTTTCCCTTTCCCTTCACCTTTTTAACTGCGCCCTTAGGATTAGTGGGTTTCTTCTTTTTCTTTCCCTTGGCCTTAGCTTTCGGACGAGAAGAAGAAGACTGTCCAATAGTCATAACGGGAGTTTTTGCTGACTTCATAGTGCTCTCTGCACTCCTTAACATATTAAGGAGTTCAGGGAGTTCCTTCTCCATGCCATGCATGTTAAAGTTCACTATGAACTGAGCAAAGGTGGAGGGCAGGGACTGCAGAATAATATCTATATATTGTTCATTGTCCATCGTCCATCCAAGGTCCTCAAGCTCTTCTATAAGAGCTATCATCTTCAAAACATGGTCTCCAACTGGTGTGCCAGGGGCCATTCACATCTGAAACAGTTTCTTTGATGCTTCGTATCGTAATACGCGGGATTGCTCCCCATACAACTCCTTTGTATGGAGCAATATACCATGAATGTCCATGTCCTCGTGCTGCTTTTGATATGTGTTGTCCATCGATGCAAGCGCGAGGCATTTTGCCGTGGCACAGTCAGCGTCCCATGCCTTGCGGACTTCAATGTCCGCAACTGAGGATTTTTAACCTGGGACGGGTGGAGCTGAAGCCGTGAGAACATATGATACTTTATCATAAGTCAAGGCGATTTTTAGATTCCTCAGCCAGTCTTTATAGTTGGTCCCATTCAGTTTGTTTTTATCTAGTAGAAGCTTAAGTCCAGTCATTGGTATCTGCCATTAAGAGAGAGAAAAGACTACACTCAGCGAAAGCTCTTGCATAGATTAGATTGGTTTATTATCTTGTCTAATCGATGTTTCCCACTGCTTTTTATCAAGTTTTTCTTTCAAACCTTAAAAAGAAAACTAGCCAGGATTAATTACAGTCTACAACTTCGCTAACCGTTCAGCCAGGCCAGTGTCGGTACTTTGAGGGAGGTTCCCCGTGCTTTCGCACGGACCTAATTAGAGTAAACCTCGTTTTCCCAGAGGCGGAGCCCCGTTAACACCTTTCTAGACACCTAATGAGTTAGCTAATTGTAAACTGTAAAACTCTCCTAGGAGAAACTATTGCCCATAGTGGGATCGGGATCCAACCGTCACATAGAAGGTATGCAATCTCATTGCAAATTTCAACACTTGAAATTTCCGATGTAATTTTACCCCTAGTACTTATGACCATAACTATGGTCAACAAATCATAAGTACCAGTCAAGTTCTACCCGTCATTTCTTGATCAATTAGACCCACCCATATGACCCTTAACTATAGTCAACAAAGTCGCATGAATGTCCTAATTAATCTGCATCATATGCAGTGTAGGAAGACATCACTTAGCTACCGTACACTACGCCTTAACTAAAGTCAACAAACGTAGCACGAATACTAAGTACTCTACTTCCTAAAATGACGGAGGGTTGCGAATGATTTTTAAGAAAATCTTTAACGCTTTGAACTTGATATCGTTGTAGAATCAAACAGTTTTCAAAAGGAGTGGCTTAAGCTCCGCAGTTTTGAAATGTAGCTTTTTCATAAATAGCCGAGTTGTTTTCAAATCCGATTCTACAACATCTTTTTAGGTTTATTTTCTTTACATTAATCACATTAATGTAATCCCATCATTTAAGTCCTTAAGCCAATCACAGAAAAGAAACGAAAATAACACGTACGCTTATGCCATCCGCATTCGCCACAATGTTCCGTTATGAACCGTTAGGTTACTTAACTAACGGCAAACCGGGACGTGACTAGCGCGGGTGTAAAACATAAGCAACGTCTACTATATATCATATATATAATATGTCATTCGTCTCAGATATCACAGAACACAGGCAGCAGAAACATAGATATAACGTGGGATATCCTAGGACTTCCGTATTTAGTATTTAGCCAGAATAGAAAATACGGATTCCAAAGTCACGATGAATAGCCAAGCCCACACCCTGGACCCCTACGAGAGCGGCAAGTGACCCTACCAATTCTGGAGTTTAGGAGACCCGGTCTCGACTCCTCGAGATGGCCTCCCACTGAACCCCAGAACCCGGTCACTTGTGCTCCCCTCCTTGGGTCCACCCTAATGCGGAAATGTAAATTATATACAACACTGGTAACACAACCTCAACCCGGAAGTGCCCCAAATAAAAGAATATTACATTACATTTGAATTTACATGAATGAAAATATAAAACTCTCATCTCACATAAAACCCCCCGGCTATTCAATCGCGACAATCCTGCACATCATATCTCAGCAACACATAATATCTTATATCATCAACGTAAGTAAGCATGCATACCCCAATTGTCGTTGACGTATAGCAACGAAACCGGCGATATCGAACATACTACACTTACGGTCACAGAAAAGAAAGTGTAAAACTACAATATTTGGAATCCAGATTCTCTTTAGACATCATAAATGCGAAATATCACATATTTCGTATTTCATGCCAACTATATGAATTCCACATATTGTATCACATTCCAGATAAACAGACAGTATTAAAGTTTTCGAACGAACGATCAAGTACCCAAGATTCACTAAAGCTCAACACTTGAGCAGGGTTCAAAAAATCCGGAGTGTGACACAGTAGTAGCGGTCCAGCCGTAGAAGGGTCAAGCCAACGCCTCACATGTGGCACGCCGTACTGCCCCAAAGCCTAAGGTTCAAAGGGCAGTTCGAGACGGTCACATAATCGAGTTAAGGTTTGTTGTCTTCTAGAGGGACCACCGCAAAAAGACTTGCACGTATCTCCAAAGTATTTAAACCCCGTGAATAGTGAGCAAATGATACTCGTTCAAACACTTCAATACTTTCTAATTTACCCGGAAAAGCTACGAAATGAAAATCCCGATCGAATCGACGAGTCCAAAAACATCTCCAGAATTTTTCAAAACTAAATACAGATTAAAAATACCCAAAAAAATATACAAGCAGATTCCTGAATTACTGTAAAACAATTATCCATCAATTTATACATACGGCCGCGGAACCGCGGCCTAAGCAAGCTTAGGCCGCGTTTCCGCGGCAATAATCACTGTTCATGGAATAATTTTTGTACCGTAATCCTTATTTTTTTCTGCTGTATTTTTTACATATTTTTAATTCTGAAAAATGTCAAATTTTAGAAAATTTCCAGAGAGCACCCTAAAAAGCCGTATTTCGGTTCGATCGGAGTTTTAACTTCGTAAAAAGGTCGCCTAATGTTCTAGGTCAGCTCTGATACCAATGTAAGGTTTGTTTAGCACCTTATGAAGAGTTTTGAAGTATCACATGTCCAAAAGTTTAAATTTTTATAGTGCTAAACGAACATGCAAAGGAATCGATCCTAGAAAATTAGGGTTTCGAAACAATTAAGCTAATAAAGATTAGGGTTTGAAAGCTACAACCTTTGTAGCTCCCCTTTTGCTTGACTCCTTGATCTCTAGGGTGTTGGAAGAAGGTCCACTTGTAGTCCTCTTTCGTCCACGACGATCCACCCGAAGTTTCCCGTCCAAGCTTCTAACTTTGGAAAAGCAAAGAGAACACTCTAATCAAGTTGGCTAGACTTGAGTAGAATGATGTTGTGGTTATGGATCTCACTTCAAAAACCTTTCTTTAATTATGTTTAACTCACTAGAAAAAACTAGAGAGGAAAAGATGAAGGAGGATGAAGATGGTGGCTATTTTCAACTAGTGGTGAAAAAAATAACCCTTAAGTGAAAAGAAATGAAATATAACCTTTTATATTTTATTCCTTCTCACTTTCAACCATGATTAAATGATGGATAGTTAATTTAACTTGGGTTTTAAATGATAAAGAGAAGGATAACCCTAGGTTAGTGGTAGTTGAGCATGGTTAGGTCAAAGGAAGAATGTAGAAGCTAGAATGATTATCCTTTCCTTTTCATTTTCTTTTAAATCCAAAATCAAATAATAATCCATTATTTAATCCATGGTGTGAGTCTTATATTGCCACCATCTCCATATGCTAACAACCATGATGGATGGGTGTATGTATGTATGCATGTATGCACATCCACATGTGCATGAAACTAGCATGAAAGAAAGAAAGAAAAGCACACATGCATGCACACATCCATCATCCAAGAAAAGGTTTCAAGTGAGAAAACAAATGTTTAAATGATAAATCAACACTTGATTCATCAATCCGGCCATATCATATATGACCGCACCAAAAGCAAGCCGCCCGATCAATGTTCGGTATCATATACGCACATTTCAATCGGGTGTTTGCGCATATCGCATACGCGCACCACAACGTTTCGCCTGGACTGGGTAACTCCTATGTGGGACTCTAAGACTCGTCAATACGCCGGCAGAGGGTGATGATCATATCAAGTACCCCCAAGCCGCAAGCGGTCAGCTAAACGTAACGGCCACCCGGGTATTGAGCGATCAGAAGAAAACAAGCGAACCTGCTACAACTCCCGTCGAGCCAACCGGCAACACTACCGTACAGTCCGGTCTCTTCGTCAGATATGCTGCATATCGAACCTAGGGATGGTCACGTCGACCCCAATAACTCAATAAGTCGTGCCAGTGAATGGTCTATAACAGATCAAGAAACTACTGATAACACTTATCAGCAAATCTCAGCAGCCCTGGCCAGGGACTTGCTGTTATAACCAGTCGGGCACAGCACAGCATCAACTCCCAATACCGAGAGAGACGAAACCCCTCCTATCGCTCATCGTCTTAGTGTGTCTCGGGACTGTACCCAATGGCCACCTGTTTGCACGACTCAGTAGAGCCGTGGTATGGTGGCAATCAAAGTACAGTGGGAGGACACACAAGACTCCGTGACGATCTCGGGTCTACAGACTAACCTGTACCAGTGTCACCTGAGAACTGCTATCCGACGATAGATATAATTCTATATAGGAGTTCTCGGTGAGTCCGTCCAGTGTACCCAGTCACCACTGAGCACCTGTATATGATCTTGATGTCAAACATCGATGAATGTGGGAACATTCATCGCCCATCGTATGGGTCTAGTATCATATACGCTAGTCTACTCTGGTATATCAATGCCACGTCTCGATATACCTACGACTAGGGACGTTCCAGGATATGCTTATAGACTACAGATGTCCCACTAGTATGATCTCCATCATAATCAGAGTAGTCAAGCCGATATCCTTAGGGCTTTATCAGCATGTATGAATGAATAAAAGCATGATCAAATCAACATGTCAGATAAAGAAGAACCAGATAGCATACTATCATGTCGAGCAAGAATGCAAACTGAATATATATACATGTATAGATACATCCACTATCACATAATGGCCTCTAGGGCATACATATATCCAACAGTTGTTTGATGTCATTGATGACATAGATGGATTTTAGGTGTGATTGGATTAGTTTAGTGTTGCGAAACCCTAGAGTAGTGGTTGCACCACACATACACACACACACCCATACTTGCATACATTCTTCTTTCATATGTGCATACTTGGGATTATATTTATGTTTTCACATGGGTATGAGACTATGTGTTCACATACTGGATTTGAGGATAGTATTTAGGATTTGAGGTGAGTCGATGAGATTGATTTGAGACCGTGAGATCGGTGATATGGCAGGATTCGTACTTGAGATACGTCCTGATATTATAGCGGATCTTGGGACGACGTTACATGTGAATAGTGTTATACATTGAATGGTTGACATGTGATCGTCATATGAGATAAGATATATTAAGATATTTATAATAGGTCGCATTAGGCGATGTATACCTCTTTATGACGATATATGATGATGATATCGGTTTGTATGAGGCTGTAGATCAGCAATCAGATGATGACTATATTGATGATATTAGTATCGTACTAGACGTAGATCAGTACCCAGATTATGATCTTGGATAAAGAGGATACCAGATGAATAATGTGATATTGACCCGTACCCAGATTTGGGGATGTCGTACGACGGATTTACGTACGAGCTATATATTGATGATTGATCCTCACTCTTGACTTGGGATGTCTGATTATAGATATGGTATCGGATATGATATTATTGAGGCGGGATCACCGACTATACATATACAGATATGTATATGTATCGACTCAGATGTTAGGCGGTTTCCTAACCTGTAGTTCAGCTTGTTAGTTCAGCCGTATAGTTTAGTATAGTTGTTAGACTAGATTAGACTCCTACCTATTTCAAAACTAACGGATCGTGGGTATTTTAAAAGACAGGTCAAGGGATTCTACGGATATTTCAAAAGGCGTATCTTTTCTTAAAAACACCGTAGCCCTTATTTCCAAAACCCCACGATTAGTGTTATTTCAAATGGCACCATAGTATGACGTATATATATATATTAAATGCAGATTAGTTACCGTTGTGTCTAGTATTTAGCTCCCGCTCATTATTACTGTTCGCTCCGCACCGCATACTTATATTGTGATTCCTATTTGCATTGTTGATATCATGCTGTTAGGACACCAGCACCATTACCGATGATGCGTATGTACCACGTACACTTACTTGCCGGCTCACACACATCTTCATCGGTAATTGCCATGCCACGTACACTTTAGAAATACTATAGCTTTGACATAGGTTGTTAGCTAATAATTTAGACATGATATTAGTGTACTTGCCTTATATGCTAGATTAGACGTTGCAGTTATTACTTGTTACTTCATGCATGTTATTATTCATTGTTATGCCGCATTCATGGATTTTTATGCCAATATTCACTGTTTACATGCTATTGAGGATTTGGATTCGGATTTCCATGAGATTTTCTGGATTTGGGGGAAAACAGCAAAACTTATATAAACTTCTTTTCTCTCTTTAAAATAAAAAGTGCGGTTTTCCCATGATGTATGAGTCGTCCACCATGAGTTTGCTGATGGATTTCGAGACCCGAGTTCGAGGAGTAGAGGAACCGTTTCGGGTACATGGTGGACCCGGTGCGGTACCCAGGGGCAAGAGGATCGCAGATGATGGCGTTGAGCCTCGTAGGGGAACACTACCAACCGGTGATTTTACTCGACGCATCGGATATCCGGAGGATACCGTCGCGGTCTTGAGATTGATGGTAGCGGCCGGTCCGGACTGACGGCGCCCTAGATAGTGAGATTGAGACATCGAGGTACTGAGATTGATGATCGAGGCCAGTCCGGATAGTCGGAGCCTGAGATATTGAGATATTGGGATTTATGTTTTGTGTCGATGGTAGACACTATTTATGCCGATTTCATTTATGATACCTCATTTTGAAATTACAGAAATCTCACTAAATTATGAAAGCAGATTCTTCATTTACATGCATTCTGTTTTCATGCATTCATACCTCTTCCATATGATATACTGCTACCGGAGGCACTGACACGAGCACTTGGTATTACTGTTGTTTAAAGGTATACCCTAGCAATTGTTATAGGCTGTAGATTATATATTTGAGGATATATTATGATCGTATGACTTAGGATTGCGTTGTTCATTTGATTTCTGCTCGTAGATGTTTCTACTCACGAGTTGGCAACTCACCCCCGTTGTGCCACAGTTTCTTGCAGGTTTTTCCGTACAGGTTTCATTACGGCTTTGCTGGCACTGCTTCTTTTTCGGGTGACTTTCTAGTAGGTGGGTTTACTTGTATCGTACCCATCATTATACCTTGTATATTATTATTCTGTTGTATCTAGAAGTTCCATCAACCAAACATGTATTTATTTCAGAAATAGAGACTAGTGATGTTTATTCTTTCGACCTTAGAGTCCCGCGTTGTATTTCTATGGATTTCTTGTTGTTTTGAGTTTCCTTTTGAGTTTTGATCCTCGCCCTTGGCGTTGTATATTATATTGCTTATGTGGTTGTGACCGTCGATTGACGAAGAGCTAACTCCCGCTTGGGATGCTTTTTTATTGATTTCGTATACTATTCATGTTGTATCCCGTTTGAGGGCCAGTATTTACAAAAGAGACTCTGCCGAAATTTTCAGAAATTACTTGATGTTTTTAAAACGCATAATTCGGCTTATGCTGTTAAAACTACTTGTTTTAAGTTGGTTTTTCCTTCGCTCTACTACTTTTCTTGGTTTGGATTTCTAGGTTTTCGGCTTACTTAGATTGCGTACGCCTCGAGACGTTTCGTAGTCTAAGTGCCGGTCATGTTCCGTACTTTCGGGTCGTGGCACCTTGAGACAAAGTATTCTACCCTCTCTCTACTTCTATCTTGGACGTGTCGGTTAGCAAACTTCATGTCCGAGTTGCTTCAATTTGATGCGGGAGCCCGTATAAAGATTCGTGGACATGGTGCTACTTCGACGAGGAGATCGGAGAGGCCGCGAGGAGCATGGAATGATAGCTAAAGACCGAAGGACACGGATCGATCGGTATAATTTCTTATACCACTTTATAGTTTACTAGTCAGGGTTTGTGATGGATAATGGCTAAAATGAGAACTTTGGAAACTTAATCTTGTGAATGAAAATTATTGATAATTCCTAAGTTAACTAATAATGTTTTTGCTTACTAGGTTTTAATAAAACCTAATTGGGTGGGTTTAAAATTATGGAAGCGGTTTGTATAACCTAGTTAAGCCGCTTTGCGATGTTTCGAACCGCCAGAATGGTTTTAGTTTTTGACTTGTGCAAATATTGCGATAAGCTGCTTACTAGCTTTTCGGTAAAATTTGACGTGGGTTTTAAATGAAAATTGAGATGACGTAAATATTAATACCTATGATATTTATTGTGTTTGTAAATGCGTATTGGTATTATTGGGTTTTTTAATGTGGCAGTTTTCATGTATAGCGACCCAATTTAGGGTTTCAGATATGTTTACGGTATTTCGATTCTTGGTTTTGAGTTTTGGATGTTGTACTTGGTCGTTGGATGTTTGTACGTCAACGATAAGTGTAGTTGATTGTTTTGCATGTGTAGGCTATAGGTTCTAACCTATGAGCGCACCGCGTGCCGTTTTGGATTTCGGAATTTGATGTTAATAGCGTTGCGAATTCGTATTGATTGTAAGTACCTTCGCGTGGATTCCGAGACGACAAAGCGCATCGACTACGGCTAAGCGAGGAGTTTAGCAGGTGAGTATATTTATATCTACGGGGGAAGTTGGGTGGATGGCGTATAGCACCCCCGCAACCTTTGATATGGAATATCGTATGTTTCTATTATCCTGATAAATGATATGTGACGGACATGATTGTAGGATTTACAAACGAAAAGATGATTGAAGTTGATGCTAATAAACAATTGACTTAGGAGAAAATGATATGATAAGTGAATCATGATAAGTACGATTTAAAAGAGAACAAGTGTGACGTTTATTTAAATTGATGTGAGATATTATTTGATGAATGAGTATACGATGTGATAGGATGACTTAGTGTGATATGTCATTTTATGGATTCGAGTCGTTATGTGTTTGTTGATACCTTTGTAGGTCCCATGATACGAGTTTGACATGGAGGTATCCTGAGATATAGGTATATATACTTATACGGATAATGATTGCATAACGCATATGCCGTACGAGACATAGATCCGTACCCCCGATGTTGTTTAGGTCGATAGAATCCCTATCTGGTTAATGCCGTCGTACGTTAGATTACCGTACGTGATGAGTTTTACTTGTTGATTTATCCATAACCCTGATTAGAGGATGTCGTACGATAGATTGTAGCATACGTGATGTTGTGAGGCTGGATGCCGATTGATAGATTCACCGACTCGGTCTTGTCGATATGTATATCCCATAGCATTTGATTCATTATATGCATTATGCTGCATTCATGCTATTCTCATTGCATTTCTTATACCTGTGCAAGTACACCTATACCATTATCGATGATGCGTATGTTACACATACACAGATTTTCCGGCCCACACACTTCTTCATCGATAATTGCCATGTCACTTACACAGTAGAATTGCTATATCATGCTATGATATACTGCCATGTTTATATCACTATGCTAGGTTGCACGATATATTGACATGTACACCCACATACTTTGCAACAGCTACATGTACATCATGCAGACATACTGACATGTACACCCACATATCTCGCTACAGTTGCATATACCCCTAGGTGGTATTGCATTGACATATGATATTGAGACGTTGACTATTGCGCCATTGCACTTATGAAATGCATCATACATACTTGATTACATGTAGATACTTATACCTTGCTACAGTTACATGTACACTTCATATCATACTGCACTTGTTTTCGTAGGATTTGGGAACCGCAAGATAAATTTTTAAAGCTGGATTCATTTTAAAAAGCGGCTTCCCCTTAATATGCGCATATTGTTGTTTTATGTTGCATATATCAATTTTCATCGATTTACGCATTGAGATATGGATTTCATATGATTTATGGATTTGAGAACCGTGGGGGTATTTCAAGAAAACTATGTATTGTTTGAAAACCCGGTTTCTCTGGATTTGATATTTCAGTGCATCCACCATGTGATCTCTTAGTTCTGAGATTGGCATATGAAACCCGATTCGAAGAGCGGGATGCGCCGTCTACGGGTACATGGTGGACCCGGTATGGTACCCCGAGACGAGAGGTGATTTCGTGGTGTAGACGATGAGCCTGACAGAGGGACCACTACCTACCGATGACAGTATTTGGACTCGGCGGATATCTCGGGGATACCGACCGTAATCATGTTCAGACATGCTACATGGATTTCGGGTGTCGATGTGGACACTCAGGTTCCATGAGATGTACTGACATCAGGGCTGGTCAAGGTAATGGCGCCTGGCAGATGAGGATTTACGTGTCGATGCTATACACGGGTTTCGTGATGTTTCGAGTGTCGATGTGGATACTCCGGTTCCATGATTTTGTTGTGTCGCGAGGGACACACTTTGTTTCATATCCTCATATTTACCTGCATATGCTTTTATGATATTTACATGCAGGAGTTGTTGTGTCAGTGGTGGACACGTGGACGGGATCCCCTTGCATACATACATTGATTATATTGTTGGGTGATTATCCACTTGCTGATATGCACTTACCATGTGTTGGCACATATGCAGATTCGGTCACCCTAGATATCATAGTATTACCTTTATGATATACTTGACCTAGGAATCGTTATTTATTTCGATTTCTACCTGTTGATGTTTTTCTATTCACGAGTTGGCAACTCACCCCTGTTGTGCCACAGTTCTTGCAGGTTGACCGCATGGATCAGTTGCGGCATCGCTGGCACACAGCTGTTTTCAGGTGACTTGCTTTTGGTAGGTGGTACATGTTGGATCGTGCCACTCTTGTATTCATTATTCATATTGTATCTAGTCACTCCATCAATTCAGAAATTAGTAAGTGTATATGTTGCAGACTTTGAAGACTTGTAGTTGCGAGACTTGAGCGATGGGTTTTATGTTCGCTTTTGGGGTTGATGTCTTTATTTACTTTATTTCCTTGTATGGATCTTCGCCGTTGGGCATCATATACTTGTTATTTATACTTGTGGTGGTTGTTTCCGCCGTTGGGCATGATTTGCTCCCGTTTGGGGATGCTTTATATTATTCTGTGTTGTACCCGTTTTCGGGGTTAGTTTTTAAAAGGGAGGTGCTGTCTAAATTTTCAAAAGACAAACATGATTTACTATACCATTATTTCAAAGCTTCACCTCTTTATTTCTTAAAAAGTTTTAGATTTCTGGGTTCAGCTTACTTGAATCACGTTACGCCTGTAGACGTCGCGTGATTTAAGTGCTGGTCGCGAGCTTATATTTTGGGTCGTGACGAATTTGGTATCAGAGCGCTAGGTTTAACCTTAGTTCGAGTCTAGGTTTGACTATATGAGGTCTAGGGCATATATTTTGGAACCTACGCTTGACCTTACGGAACTTAGACTTGACCAAGGGGGTGTTAGACCCGAGCTTTCGTTTCATAGGCTGACCCTAATTAATGGACTAGGTAGCTCGAGTAAAGTGACGTACCGTACGTATGTTCCGCGGCATATTTACGATACGATACTCCACTTAAGTGGCCTTAGGATGTATATATCTTGAGACTGGTGATTCTATTTGTTCCTTTGATTATACATCCATTGAGATACTTGATTTTATTCGCTTCCATGATCATACTCTCAGTGATTTGACTCCTCCATATGATCATATATCCATTTTGGGATCTGTTGACTCTTTCATCCCATTGATCTTTTTCGTCGATACTTGATTAAGGTTCCTACCACCATGGTTTGAGCGCAGTTTGAGCTGCTGCTGTTGATTTGGTCAGGTTGAGCCCATCATGGACGAGGACTGACCATCGTGTTTTCTGGTGACATGGGAACGTATCGATGTAGTGTTGTATTGTTGTGACCTCTCGTGTGAGACGAGTGTGCAGTTTGTACCAGATGACCGGGCCTTTGTTAGAGGCTGCCTGTTGGGAGAGGACTGTTGATGTACAGCATACCCTTGAGATTGTGATGTCATCTACCGTGCAGACAGATGACCCAACCATTGCTGAGATTGATGTGATGCCGCTTCCAGAGTTTAAGAGCTGAGATCGCTGGAGCTTTCAGGAAGAGAGGCGACAGGTGGTAGCTAGTCTATCTTGAGTTGAGAGACGAAGGTGATTCGTCTGATTGATGCGCCGATGCAGGCCCAGTTGAGTTGAAGATTGCCAGTGTGGAGAGTCTTACTCAGGTCTAGAGTAGACCGACCCAAAGATGACCGTTGATGTATCGTCTATCCTTGAGGATTGGGGGCATTGTTTAGCATGCGGACGAAGGGTGTTCACATGTTGTCTGGGCGGAGTTGAAAGGTTCGAACGAATGTCAGAAAACCCATTTTTCCAAGTTTAAAGTATTCGGAAGGACATGCAAGTGCTTCTGTGGACCCTCTAGAAGAATGAAACCCTAACTCAACGTGATGACCATGAAACCACTGTGGAACCTTAGGGTTTGCGGTAGTTTAGCGGTGTCATCAGTGACGCTTGGGTTTGCCGTTCTACGGTCGTTCCATAGGTACTGTGGAATATACCGAATATTATTAAACCGTGCTCAGGTGTTGAGCTTTCGGAAAATTTTGGAACTTTGGATGACTCAATCAAAAAGTTTAACGCCGTCCGGATATCCTGTGATAGGAGATCAGCAAAAAGACCAGCTTCGGATAGAGGACCTCACCCAGGTGTGTTGTGAGTTGATCGAGAACGGACGAGTTTTGAGTATTCCTCTGTAACGTTTTGAAAATCGTTTCGGTGGAATTTCGTAAAATCGGTAAAATAAGGGGGTTTTCTGTAAAAAGTCAAAATACAAATATCTTATTATAAAAATTAAATATACATATTCTAGCTATGTAATTGCTATTATTTGGTGTTTATTGAGCCGCTGGTGAAATTTCAAATTTTCTGAAAAAAATATTATTTTATTATTATTTTAAGCCGTCACTAATACATTTAATTAGGGAAAATTACAAATTGGAATGAGTTGAAACAAATTTTGTGCATCATAAAACATTAAATAAAATTTTATCATGTAGTTTTTGAAATGAAAACGTTTGCCAAAACGGTTTAGAAATTATCGATGAAAAAGGCTTTTTTCGGTGAAATTAGTGTAAAGGGAAATTGGGGTATAGTATTTATCTTTTTTTTCCCTCACCCACACTCTCCACACTCTCTCTCCTCACCCCCTAGGCTGCTGGCCGAGCCCCCCTTGGCAGCCCCAAAACCTTGTCCCCTCATTTCACAAAAGAAAGAATTAAAAAGGAAAAGAAAGTATAAGAAAATGAGGTATGGGTTTAGGTTGACTTGGACTTTTCTTTACATGGTTTTTCCCCACACCACACCCTCTCTCTCCTCTCCTCTTGGCTCAGCACCAGGTCCCCCAACAGCCCCCCAACAGCAGCCCCTATTTTTCTCCTCTCATTCTCATCAAAAAATCCATCTTTTTGCCTCAAAATCAAGCTAAAACCTCTATAATTCTTCAATCCAACTCTTACCCTTTATTTCTTTGCCCAAGCTAGCATGGATCTTGGAGGAAATTTGGCATTTTGGAGGCTATAATCTTCATGTTGATCTCTTGATCATGAGGTATAAAGATTCATCCATATTTGTTAGTTGTTAATTGAATGTTTAAATCAAGCTTAAATTGGTGTGTTAAAATAAATATAAGGGTTTTGAATTCAAGTTTGGAAATTCAAGTGGATGGTTTTAGATTATAGTTAGGGTTTTGTTGTGTGATTATGGTTGCAAGTGGAATTGATCATTTTGTGGAATGTGAAACATAATCAACTTGTTAGTTTGCAAATTGTTATATGTAAATTGTGTTAATTATGATTGTTTTGCAAACAAGATTTTTGTAATTTATATAAAGTAGTGAGATTAAATTCTAGTTAATTGTTGTGTGGCTTAGTTAATATGTTTTATTGAGGATTATGGCCACAAAAATTGTTAAAATATTTAAAGTTGATTAAAACACCAAGTTTTGAGCTAAAATGGAAAAATTGTGTTAATTATGCTAATTTGTAAACTAGGTTTCTAAAATAGTTATATTCTTGTGAAATAAAATTCAAATTAAGGTTTCATGTCATTATAAATATTATATTGAGTGGTTTAATACTTTAGTTCATGAAAAACCAAGCTTAATTGGTGAATTGTGAATTTTGCTTTAAAATGTGTTAAAAATTGATATTTTTGCAAACTAGGATTTTGGAAATTATGCAAATTTATGAGATTAAATTAGGAAAATGGTTTTTATGACTTATTTAAGATATTTAGTGAATATTGTGGCCGCTAGATTCGTTTATACATCGAGTTTTGTACTAAAACGGGTAATTTTGCTTGCTAGTTTTTTGGAAAAACGGCTTTTAAAGTGAATTTGGAGTTTTTGTGAGTTTTAACCTATTTTATATTAAAATTTGTGTTCGTGAATGTGCAAATGAGTGTATTTGGGTTTTTCTCGATGGTCTGGCGTTTGTACACCGACGTTGAGGGTTTTTGGGTCGATTTGTGAAAGCAACCATAGGTTTTGACCTATGTGGGATTCGTGCGTCGTTTTGATCATAGGTCGGATTTTAATGAGATATGGTGCGTTATGATATGGAGGTACCCCCATGTGGACTTCGAGACGACAAGCAAGCGCGTGACAACGTCGGCACCGGCTAGCGAGGACCAGGTGAGTAGATTTATATCTACGGGAAGAAGTCGGGTGGATGGCGTATAGCACCCCCGCAGTCCGTAATTAGTACTATGTAGTATATTTTTATGTGTGATAGTTAGTGTGTTATGGTTAGTTAGGGGTAGAAATAACTAGCGTAGTTCCTAGTTGCGAACCATAGGATAGATTTGCACCCACACGCATACACTTGTGTGTTTCTTATACTTGCACGGTGTTTGATGATATGGGATGACTTTGGAGTTGAGTCGATGATGTGGGCTTTGTGCCGCGAGATCGGTGATTTGATATGATTCGTATTTTGGATACGAAATGTGATTCTTGCGGGTTCGGGATGTGTGTTTACCCCCGCATTCATACTTTGTAGATGATATCAGTTGTACTAGACTTAGATCAGTACCCCAGATTATATGATATGATAAGTGATATCTGAAATGTGATGAGATAGTGTGATATTGAACCGTACCCAGCTTTTGGGATGCCGTACGACGATTTACCGTACGAGCCTATATTGATGATAGATCCGTGCTCATGACTCGAGGATGTCAGATGATATACTGTATCGTACGCGATACTATTGAGGCGGGATCACCGACTTATATATATTTATATATCGACTCAGATGTTAGGCGGTTTCCTTACTTGTAGTTCAGCTTGTTAGTTCGGCCGTATAGTTTAGTGTAGTTGTTAGAGTAGATTAGACTTCTTGCCTATTTCAAAAACTAACGAATCGTGGGCATTTTTAAAGACAGCTCAAGGGAATCTACGGACATTTCAAAAAAAAAAAACGACGTATCTTTTCATAAAAACACCGTAGCCCTATTTTCAAAACCCCATGATTCGTGTTATTTCAAAAGGCACCATTCGTAGGACTTATATTAGATTAATGCAGATTAGTTTTTGTTACGTCTAGTTTCAGCTCCCACTTTTTTGTGGTTCGCTTTGCATCGCATTCTTATATTATGTTTCATACTCTATTTTAATATCATGCTGATAGGACACCAGCACCATTACCGATGATGCGTATGTACCACGTACACTTACTTGCCGGCTCACACACATCTTCATCGGTAATTGCCATGTCACGTACACCTTAGAAAATATATTATTGCTTGACATCGCCTATTAGCGAATAGTTTAGACATTGTAGTTATTACCTGCTACTTCATGCATACTGTTATTCATTGTTATGCCGCATTCATAGATTCTCATGCATATATTCACTATTTTGCATGCTATTGAGGTTTGGATTTGGATTTCTATGAGATTTTCTGGATTTGAGGAAAACCGCAAAAACACAATAATCATATTCTCTCTTTTAAAATAAAAATTGCGGTTTTCCCATGATGTATGAGTCGTCCACCATGAGTTTGCTGATGGATTTGGAAACCCGATTCGAGGAGACGGATGAACCGTTTCGGGTACATGGTGGACCCGGTGCGGTACCCCGGGGCAAGAGGAATGTGGTGATGACGTTGAGCCTGGCAGGGGAGTACTACCTACCGGTGATTTTACCCGACGCGTCGGATATCCGGAGGATACCGTCGTGGTCTTGAGATTTATGGTAGGGGCCGGTCTGGACTGACGGCGCCCTAGATATTGAGATTGAGACATTGATATTTCGAGACAGTGAGATTTATGTTTTGTGTCGATGCTAGACACTGTTGATGCTGATTTCATTTATGATACCTCAGTTTAAAATACGAAGGAAATCTCACTAATTTATGAAAACGGTTTCTTCATTTACATGTATTCTGTTTCATGCATTCATACCTCATTCATAGGATAATTGCTACTTGAGGCACTGACACGGGCACATGAGTTTACACTCGGGTTAGATATTTACCCTAGCCTTGTTATAGGCTGCATGTTATATACTTATTTTGAGGATATATTATGATCATTGACCTAGGATTGCGTTATTTATGCGATTTCTGTGCGTAGATGTTTCTCTACTCACGAGTTGGCAACTCACCCCCGTTGTGCCACAGTTCTTGCAGGTTTCGCCGTACAGGTTTCATTACGGCTTGCTGGCACTCTTTCCATTTCCGGGTGACTTGCTAGTAGGTGGGTTTATTTGTATCGCACCCATCATTATATCTTGTATATCATTATTCTGTTGTATCTAGAACTTCCATCAACCAAACATGTATTTATTGAGATAGAGACCAGCGTTGGTTATTCTTTCGACCTTAGAGTCGCTCGTTATATTTCTGGTGGTTTTGAGTTTCCTTTTGAGTTTTGATCCTCGCCGTTGGCGTTGTATGTTTTATTGTTGTGTGGTTGTGACCGTCGATTGACGAAGAGCTAGCTCCCGCTTGGGGATGCCTTTTTCTTGATTTCGTATACTATTCATGTTGTATCCCGTTTGGGGGCCAGTATTTACAAAGGGGACTCTGCCGAAATTTTCAGTAAATTTTCGATGTTTTAAAAACCGCATAATTCGGCTTATGCTATTGAAATTACTTTCTTTAAGTTGGTTTTTCCTACTCTCTACTACTCTTCTTGGTTTGGATTTCTGGGTTGTCGGTTTACTTAGATTACGTACGCCTCGATACGTTCGTAGTTTAAGTGCCGGTCATGTTCCGTACTTTCGGGTCGTGACAAAGTTGGTATCAGAGCGTTAGGTTTTAACCTTCGGAGCGTAGGATGACCCTTGGTTGATGGAATAGGTGACTAAAGTAGAGTGACGTACCGTTGATATGTTCCGCGGCATATTTACGACACGCCACTCCACTTATGAAGCCTTAGGATGTACATTTTCTTGTTCAGTATTATATTCCTTCCTGATCTAGCCTCATCGGTACCAGTTTGGTTTTGCTGCTACGGTTACGGCAGGGAGAGCTACGGCTAGAGTTGCGGTCAGCACAATCTCGTCACGAACGAGGACTGACCAGGGCGAAATTCTGGCGACACACGATTACGGAGATGTATCTTTTTACTGTGTTTCCGTGCCACGAGTGTTTGGCGGATCGCCTTTATGAGATTACTCGGAGGTGCTGATCGACACCAGAGGATTGAGCCGCTGATGGAGGCCAGCCAGATTTTGATGACCGTTGGTGTGTTGCTTACTCCTGATGATCGAGGCACTGTTCAGCGTGCAGACGAGCGAGCCAGTTGTTGCCGGCGAACGACGAGGTATTGCCCCAGATGCTGGAGTTAGTGAAGAACGAGTTGTACTAAGAGATGATAGAAGGTCGCTAGTCACCCTAGGAGGAATGACTAGGACATGTGGTTCATTCGCCTACCCCGATGCGAGGTCATCAGATAGATTGCTTCCAGCTAGAGACGACTTCACGCGGAGACGTTGGGAGTCGACAGAGACGATCGAATGTCAGAAACCAATTATTCCAAGTTTAAAGTAGTCGGAAAGACATGCAGGCAATTCTATGGTCCCTCTAGAAGAATGAAACCCTAACTCGACTTAATGACCGTGTGAAAGCCTTTGAACCTTCGGGTTTGCGGCAGTTCTACGGCGCCATTAGTGAGGCTTGGGTTTGCCCTTCTACGGCTGGACCACCGATGCTGTGGTATGTACTCGATACTATTAAACCGTGCACAAGATGTTGAGCTCTTGGGGGATTATGAGCTTTTGACGACTCGATCGGATGGCTCGACTTAGTTCGGATGATAGGTTGTGAGATGCATTTCTTGGGAGACTCCTGATACGAGGATAGCCGTTGGAGCTCAGTCCATGCAGCCGCGACGAGACGAGTCCAAAGCAGACGACATTAGAGAAAAGTGAAGTAAGAGGTTCGTACCAGATCTAGATGAGATGACGTTCCACTCTGCCGACATCAGAGATGCCGCATGCCGAGGCATGATACTTGGATTTACCTTCCAGAAGGAAGCGCGATGAGTATGCAGTCGTTCCGGAGCAAGATGCAGATATAGGAAAGGATGATGACTTCCGGACAGTTGGCAGAGACGAGACATGGAAGAGACCGTGAGCAGGATTCCTTCCAGGACACTGCTGCAAGGATACTTTCACCCAGGATCAGATATGTCACATACATTCAGAGAGCCAGAGGCCGACGCCAGTGATATGCTGTCTTACGAGTGGTCGCGATGATTGACCGAGAGATGACCAGAGAAGTGCCGGAACGGGATCATCCCCGTTAGCACATCTGACAGGGCCGATGAGCCGATGGACCGAGAGATTGGTAATTCACAGTGAAGACCTTGACCCAGGAGTGGTCATTGTTACGCACACCAGCAGGCCATAGTTCATGATCATCGACGAGACGTCCCTCTAGTGACCGCGACAGTTGGCCCGAGATTCTTAGAGGATGCGCTTGAGCAGTACTGTTCCGCCATTATTGATTTCGATGTTTTGGGTGATTTATTCGTATAATTTGATTTTGATGATTGAGGATTTACGATCTTTGCACAGTGTTGTACTTGATATCGTTTTCGTTCTTTAGTCTCACATGTTTGTGATTTTACGGTTTTAAACAGTTGAGTTGATTTTGTGCGTATGCACGCACGCGATTTGGTTCCTGCACTCTGTATAGTTTATATATGCTGGCAGTGCAGTGACATGTATTTTGTGCACTTGGATACACTGGATTTCGATTTCGAGGGTGATGCTCGACATTTGTTTTGTGCATTTTATGCACCGGATTGGATTTTTAGCGCCTGTTGGGCGCCTGTTACGAGATGCGATTTGGTGCACACCAGATGCACTAATTCGAGATTTTTCGTGCATGTCAGATGCACCTGATTTTGCGGTCAGGCACACATGTTGCCTACGACAGATATTTCTTGCACACCCGATGCACTTAGATGTTGTTTCTGTGCACATGTATGGCACATTCGTGGATTTTGATTTCCGTGCGCACCAGACGCACGTAGTATTCATGTGCATATTTTGGGATTGATTTCTTATAGAGTAGTACATTTTTATGATATTGCTATGTGTTTTCGTACTGAGCAGGACTAGTCAGAGGACAGTACCTGAATATATTTTGCATGCATTGATAGTTATTGAAGGGATTTCCCAAAAGCGAGCTATAGCCTCAGTATTTACCTACGTGTCTGATATGACACGAAATGTTTAAAACAAGGAGACCCTTCTAAATTGTTTCCAAAACGGCGGAACGTACATTTCAAATAAAAGTATATGTATATAGTTATTTTCTTATGGTAGACGTCCGCCACTGTGCAGTGTTATACGCGTGCACAACGACTTAAAGAGATTTGGCATGCATTTCCTTCAGATACTTACAGATATGGATTCGATATTTACATTTATAGTTTCGAGTTATATCATATTGGTTTTGATTTGGATTTGGCATTGATGTCTTCTCCATGACTCCGATGATTGCGGGATGCTTGGAGGAGTTTTGATTTGAGCTATATACTCATTTTTCAAGCGCATGCGCTGCGCTACGATTTGTTTTATGTATTTACAATTTCGGAGCCCCGACGACTTGATGGGTTTTCTTAGATGTTTTAGTATTTGGGGGAGTTTGAATTTAAATTCGGGGACCGAATTTCTTTAAGGGGGGAAGATTGTAACGTTTTGAAAATCGTTTCGGTGGAATTTCGTAAAATCGGTAAAATAAGGGGGTTTTCTGTAAAAAGTCAAAATACAAATATCTTATTATAAAAATTAAATATACATATTCTAGCTATGTAATTGCTATTATTTGGTGTTTATTGAGCCGCTGGTGAAATTTCAAATTTTCTGAAAAAATATTATTTTATTATTATTTTAAGCCGTCACTAATACATTTAATTAGGGAAAATTACAAATTGGAATGAGTTGAAACAAATTTTGTGCATCATAAAACATTAAATAAAATTTTATCATGTAGTTTTTGAAATGAAAACGTTTGCCAAAACGGTTTAGAAATTATCGATGAAAAAGGCTTTTTTCGGTGAAATTAGTGTAAAGGGAAATTGGGGTATAGTATTTATCTTTTTTTTTCCCTCACCCACACTCTCCACACTCTCTCTCCTCACCCCCTAGGCTGCTGGCCGAGCCCCCCTTGGCAGCCCCAAAACCTTGTCCCCTCATTTCACAAAAGAAAGAATTAAAAAGGAAAAGAAAGTATAAGAAAATGAGGTATGGGTTTAGGTTGACTTGGACTTTTCTTTACATGGTTTTTCCCCACACCACACCCTCTCTCTCCTCTCCTCTTGGCTCAGCACCAGGTCCCCCAACAGCCCCCCAACAGCAGCCCCTATTTTTCTCCTCTCATTCTCATCAAAAAATCCATCTTTTTGCCTCAAAATCAAGCTAAAACCTCTATAATTCTTCAATCCAACTCTTACCCTTTATTTCTTTGCCCAAGCTAGCATGGATCTTGGAAAAAATTTGGCATTTTGGAGGCTATAATCTTCATGTTGATCTCTTGATCATGAGGTATAAAGATTCATCCATATTTGTTAGTTGTTAATTGAATGTTTAAATCAAGCTTAAATTGGTGTGTTAAAATAAATATAAGGGTTTTGAATTCAAGTTTGGAAATTCAAGTGGATGGTTTTAGATTATAGTTAGGGTTTTGTTGTGTGATTATGGTTGCAAGTGGAATTGATCATTTTGTGGAATGTGAAACATAATCAACTTGTTAGTTTGCAAATTGTTATATGTAAATTGTCCTAATTATGATTGTTTTGCAAACTAGATTTTTGTAATTTATATAAAGTAGTGAGATTAAATTCTAGTTAATTGTTGTGTGGCTTAGTTAATATGTTTTATTGAGGATTATGGCCACAAAAATTGTTAAAATATTTAAAGTTGATTAAAACACCAAGTTTTGAGCTAAAATGGAAAAATTGTGTTAATTATGCTAATTTGTAAACTAGGTTTCTAAAATAGTTATGTTCTTGTGAAATAAAATTCAAATTAAGGTTTCATGTCATTATAAATATTATATTGAGTGGTTTAATACTTTAGTTCATGAAAAACCAAGCTTAATTGATGAATTGTGAATTTTGCTTTAAAATGTGTTAAAAATTGATATTTTTGCAAACTAGGATTTTGGAAATTATGCAAATTTATGAGATTAAATTAGGGAAATGGTTTTTATGACTTATTTAAGATATTTAGTGAATATTGTGGCCGCTAGATTCGTTTATACATCGAGTTTTGTACTAAAACGGGTAATTTTGCTTGCTAGTTTTTCGGAAAAACGGCTTTTAAAGTGAATTTGGGGTTTTTGTGAGTTTTAACCTATTTTATATTAAAATTTGTGTTCGTGAATGTGAAAATGAGTGTATTTGGGTTTTTCTCGATGGTCTGGCGTTTGTACACCGACGTTGAGGGTTTTTGGGTCGATTTGTGAAAGCAACCATAGGTTTTGACCTATGTGGGATTCGTGCGTCGTTTTGATCATAGGTCGGATTTTAATGAGATATGGTGCGTTATGATATGTAGGTACCCCCATGTGGACTTCGAGACGACAAGCAAGCGCGTGACAACGTCGGCACCGGCAAGCGAGGACCAGGTGAGTAGATTTATATCTACGGGGAGAAGTCGGGTGGATGGCGTATAGCACCCCCGCAGTCCGTAATTAGTACTATGTAGTATATTTTTATGTGTGATAGTTAGTGTGTTATGGTTAGTTAGGGGTAGAAATAACTAGCGTAGTTCCTAGTTGCGAACCATAGGATAGATTTGCACCCACACGCATACACTTGTGTGTTTCTTATACTTGCACGGTGTTTGATGATATGGGATGACTTTGGAGTTGAGTCGATGATATGGGCTTTGTGCCGCGAGATCGGTGATTTGATATGATTCGTATTTTGGATACGAAATGTGATTCTTGCGGGTTCGGGATGTGTGTTTACCCCCGCATTCATACTTTGTAGATGATATCAGTTGTACTAGACTTAGATCAGTACCCCAGATTATATGATATGATAAGTGATATCTGAAATGTGATGAGATAGTGTGATATTGAACCATACCCAGCTTTTGGGATGCCGTACGACGATTTACCGTACGAGCCTATATTGATGATAGATCCGCGCTCATGACTCGAGGATGTCAGATGATATACTGTATCGTACGCGATACTATTGAGGCGGGATCACCGACTTATATATATTTATATATCGACTCAGATGTTAGGCGGTTTCCTTACCTGTAGTTCAGCTTGTTAGTTCGGCCGTATAGTTTAGTGTAGTTGTTAGAGTAGATTAGACTTCTTGCCTATTTCAAAAACTAACGAATCGTGGGCATTTTTAAAGACAGCTCAAGGGAATCTACGGACATTTCAAAAAAAAAAAATGACGTATCTTTTCATAAAAACACCGTAGCCCTATTTTCAAAACCCCATGATTCGTGTTATTTCAAAAGGCACCATTCGTAGGACTTATATTAGATTAATGCAGATTAGTTTTGGTTACGTCTAGTTTCAGCTCCCACTTTTTTGTGGTTCGCTTTGCATCGCATTCTTATATTATGTTTCATACTCTATTTTAATATCATGCTGATAGGACATCAGCACCATTACCGATGATGCGTATGTACCACGTACACTTACTTGCCGGCTCACACACATCTTCATCGGTAATTGCCATGTCACGTACACCTTAGAAAATATATTATTGCTTGACATCGCCTATTAGCGAATAGTTTAGACATTGTAGTTATTACCTGCTACTTCATGCATACTGTTATTCATTGTTATGCCGCATTCATAGATTCTCATGCATATATTCACTATTTTGCATGCTATTGAGGTTTGGATTTGGATTTCTATGAGATTTTCTGGATTTGGAGGAAAACCGCAAAAACACAAATAATCATATTCTCTCTTTTAAAATAAAAAGTGCGGTTTTCCCATGATGTATGAGTCGTCCACCATGAGTTTGCTGATGGATTTGGAAACCCGATTCGAGGAGACGGATGAACCGTTTCGGGTACATGGTGAACCCGGTGTGGTACCCCGGGGCAAGAGGAATGTGGTGATGACGTTGAGCCTGGCAGGGGAGTACTACCTACCGGTGATTTTACCCGACGCGTCGGATATCCGGAGGATACCGTCGTGGTCTTGAGATTTATGGTAGGGGCCGGTCTGGACTGACGGCGCCCTAGATATTGAGATTGAGACATTGATATTTCGAGACAGTGAGATTTATGTTTTGTGTCGATGCTAGACACTGTTGATGCTGATTTCATTTATGATACCTCTGTTTAAAATACGAAGGAAATCTCACTAATTTATGAAAACAGTTTCTTCATTTACATGTATTCTGTTTCATGCATTCATACCTCATTCATAGGATATATTGCTACTTGAGGCACTGACACGGGCACATGAGTTTACACTCGGATTAGATATTTACCCTAGCCTTGTTATAGGCTGCATGTTATATACTTATTTTGAGGATATATTATGATCATTGACTTAGGATTGCGTTATTTATGCGATTTCTGTGCGTAGATGTTTCTCTACTCACGAGTTGGGAACTCACCCCCGTTGTGCCACAGTTCTTGCAGGTTTCGCCGTACAGGTTTCATTACGGCTTGCTGGCACTCTTTCCATTTCCGGGTGACTTACTAGTAGGTGGGTTTATTTGTATCGCACCCATCATTATATCTTGTATATCATTATTCTGTTGTATCTAGAAGTTCCATCAACCAAACATGTATTTATTGAGATAGAGACCAGTGTTGGTTATTCTTTCGACCTTAGAGTCGCTCGTTATATTTCTGGTGGTTTTGAGTTTCCTTTTGAGTTTTGATCCTCGCCGTTGGCGTTGTATATTTTATTGTTGTGTGGTTGTGACCGTCGATTGACGAAGAGCTAGCTCCCGCTTGGGGATGCCTTTTTCTTGATTTCGTATACTATTCATGTTGTATCCCGTTTGGGGGCCAGTATTTACAAAGGAGACTCTACCGAAATTTTCAGTAAATTTTCGATGTTTTAAAAACCGCATAATTCGGCTTATGCTATTGAAATTACTTGCTTTAAGTTGGTTTTTCCTACTCTCTACTACTCTTCTTGGTTTGGATTTCTGGGTTGTCGGTTTACTTAGATTACGTACGCCTCGAGACGTTCGTAGTTTAAGTGCCGGTCATGTTCCGTACTTTCGGGTCGTGACATCCTCCGATTGTTGGGATGGGTTCCTTAGGACGTGTTCTGCTAGATATCGTCGATAGAGTGATGAAGATACCGTGTTCATAGTTCGAGTCCGTGTGAGAGACTCCGAATTGACTGTAGCCGAGAACATTTGCGGTACACAGATAGCATAATGCGACGTCAAGTGGATGATAATGAAGACGAGTGGAGCAAGAGGTTCGTGCGAGATGTTAACGAGCTGTTGTTACTTCCTGTTGAGATTAGAGATCGGAAGAGACCTTGAGCCGGTTCCTTCCTTGACACTGCTGCAATAAGATTTGCACCGAGGATCAGATGTGTCACGTGTATTCTGAGGACCCAGAGACAGAGGATGCCAGAACGTGGGCATGAGGCAAGCGGATGTTCTTGCTCTACCAGTTTGGACGCACCGACTTTTTCGACATTGTAGGAAGTGTACCTCAATGTCATTTGTTGTGATTTGCGTTTGTGATCTGAGTATCACACTTATATCGCTTGGATTTTGTGTTTCATGATATTTTGTGCACCATGGCTGCACCTACTGGGTATTTACATTTCGTGCATTGGTTGCACCCGATTTATGCCTTTGAGCATTCATTTTACCGGATTTGTGTTTTCGTGCACGTGCATACTTGATGTTTGTTTTCGTGCATACTACTGCACTTGATGCTTATTACGACCTGACGTGCTTGAGTTGGATTTCACGCATGATATGAGATGTGATTGGTGCACACCGGATGCACTCGATTGGGATTTTCGTTCATGCATGACAGTTGCACTGGTTGAGATTTTCGTGCACTATAGATGCACTAGATGTTGTTGTCATGCACACCTGTTGCACTGGACAGATGCTTTTTTGCACACCGTTGCACTTAGATTTGCTTTCGTGCATATTGGCACTTGTTTTTGGGTTTGATTTCCGTGCGCACCAAACGCACGTGATTGTTGGATACGCCTTTTGAGGCTGATTTTGCTTTTGAGCACTTTGTTTTCATGATGAGACCCTATACATTGTAGTACCCTAACAGGACTGATCCGAGGACGGTACCTGTGTACTTTTGCATGCATAAAATGTTTACCAAGAGGTTTCAAAAAGGAGC
Organism: Agapanthus africanus; assembly: GCA_030015575.1. Taxonomy (NCBI): domain Eukaryota; kingdom Viridiplantae; phylum Streptophyta; class Magnoliopsida; order Asparagales; family Amaryllidaceae; genus Agapanthus; species Agapanthus africanus. The sequence continues at coordinate 455,002,499 of JASDDO010000014.1, read as the reverse complement.
TATAGTCTCGCTATTTCTTACGTGCCAGTGAGTGACACGAACGTTTACAAAAGAAAACCTTTTGGGATATTCAAAAAATGGTGGAACGTATATTTTGAGCAAAACTTATATGTGAGTATATTATTACTTTAAAAATGAGCGTCCGTCATTATGCCGTGAGTTACACATCACATGGCGATTCAGAAAAATATTATGCATATGAATTATTCGGTTTTTTGAGATTTTTCAAACAAGATGCGTACTATATATGTATTATAGTATTTGATTAGTGCATATGAGATTTCGGTAGTGGATTTGAGATCTGTATCTCCTTTGTGACTCCGATGATATGCGTGAAAGTCTGATGATTTGCGTGACGCTTGATGGAGATCGATTTTGAGTTCGTACTCATTTTTCCGGCGCACATGATGCGCTGTGCTTTTACGTTTCTTCCGTGATTTCGGAGCCCCGTTGATTTAGCTGTTTATTGCAATGTTTTAGCATTTGGGCGTTTAAATTTAAATTCGGGGACCGAATTTCTTTAAGGGGGGAAGATTGTAACGTTTCTGAAATCGTTATATGAATTTTTTCTTTTAGGGTAAAATAGTCGGTATTTTCCGTTTTAACCCGATTATGATCAAACTTCCGAATAAACATGCCGGCACCCAGTTTAGCTACAATAAAGCTAGTGCGCGGGTTTTGGGGGTCAATAGGAAGTTTTGGTTCACATAGAATCATTAATTATTTCTTCATGTGAGTGTATTATTACTTGGCCAAATCCATATTCTTTTGTCCTTGGCTGATTTTTGCATTGAGGGGCTTCTTTGAAAATGTGTAGTTTTGTAAATGGGGGTGTTTTCTGCTGTGCAAGGGCTCCAGTAGCACCTTGACGGTTCTAGGATGTGCATGGATTCCTTTTTGCATTATTGTAGCATTAATTGTTTTTGGCAAAGCTAAGGATATTTTTGTGTGATATTTTTTCCCTATCTTGACCACTTGATTCCTTGCGCTCACCCCCACCATTCCCACTGCCTTGGTCGAGCACACATGAGGCAGCCCCATTCCTTTTGTAAGAAAAAAAAGAGAGATTGATTCATTTTTCATATGCAAGAAAAATCCTAAGCTCATCTTCAAAGCTCAATTCCATCTCACTTCCATTTTGGCAACTTCGATTAACCCTCACCCGATTCGCTGGGTGCCTTGAGATAAAGTATTCTACCCTCTCTCTACTTCTATCTTAGACATGTCGGTTAGCAAACTTCATGTCCGAGTTGCTTCAATTTGAAGCGGGAGCCCGTATAAAGATTCGTTGACGTGGTGTAACTTCGACGAGGAGATCGGAGAGGCCGCGAGGAGCATGGAATGATAGCTAAAGACCGAAGGACACTGATCGATCGGTATAATTTCTTATACCATTTTACAGTTTACTAGTCAGGGTTTGTGATGGATAATGGTTAAAATGAGGACTTTGGAAACTTAATCTTGTGAATGAAAATTATTGATAATTCCTAAGTTAACTAATGAAGTTTTTGCTTACTAGGTTTTAATAAAACCTAATTCGGTGGGTTTAAAATTATGGAAACAGTTAGGATAACCTAGTTAAGCCGCTTTGCGATGTTTAGAACCGCTAGAATGGTTTTAGTTTTTGACTTGTGCAAATTTTGCGATAAGCTGCTTACTAGCTTTTCGGTAAAATTTAACGTGGGTTTTAGATGAAAATGGAGATGACGTAAATATTAATACCTAAGATATTTATTGTGTTTGTAAATGCGTATTAGTATTATTGGGTTTTTTAATGTGGCAGTTTTCATGTATAGCGACCCTATTTAGGGTTTCGGCTATGTTTACGGTATTTCGATTCTTGGTTTTGAGTTTTGGATGTTGTACTTGGTCGTTGGATATTTTTACGTCAATGACAAGTGTAGTTGATTATTTTGCATGTGTAGGCTATAGGTTCTAACCTATGAGCGCATCGCGTGCCGTTTTGGATTTCGGAATTTGATATTAATAGCATTGCGATTTCGTATTTATTGTTGGTACCTTCGCGTGGATTACGAGACGACGAAGCGCATCGACTACGGCTAAGCGAGGAGTTTACCAGGTGAGTAGATTTATATCTACGTGGGAAGTCGGGTGGATGGCATATAGCACCCCCGCAACCAGTGATATGGAATATCGTTTGTTTCTGTTATCCTGATAAATGATATGTGACAGATATGATTGTAGGATTTACAAACGATAAGATGATTGTAGTTGATGCTAATAAACAATTGACTTAGGAGAAAATGATATGATAAGTGAATCATGATAAGTACGATTTAAAAGAAAATAAGTGTGAAATTTATTTAAATTGATGCGAGATATTATGTGATGAACGAGTATACGATGTGATAGGATGACTTAGTGTGATATGTCATTTTATGGATTCGAGTCGTTATGTGATTGTTGATACCTTTGTAGGTCCCTTGATATGAGTTTGACATGGAGGTGACCTGAGAGATAGGTATATATACTTATATGGATAATGATTGCATAACGAGTGATATGCCGTACGAGACTTAGATCCGTACCCCCGATGTTGTTTAGGTTGATAGAATCCCTATTTGGTTAATGCCTCTGTATGTTAGATTACTGTACGCGATGAGTTTTACTTGTTGATTTATCCATACCCCTGATTAGAGGATGTCGTACGATAGATTGTACCGTACGTGATGTTGTGAGGCTGGATGCCGATTGATAGACTCACCGACTCGGTCTTGTTGATATGTATACCCCATAGCATATGATTCATTATATACATTATGCTGCATTCATGCTATTCTAATTGCATTTCTTATACCTGTGCTAGTACACCTACACCATTATCGATGATGCGTATGTTATACATACACAGATTTACCGGCTCACACACTTCTTCATCGACAATTGCCATGTCACTTACACAGTAGAATTGCTATATCATGCTATGATATACTGCCATGCTCATATCACTATGCTAGGTTGCACGATATATTGACATGTACACCCACATACTTTGCTACAGCTACATATACATCATGCATACATACTGACATGTACACCCGCATATCTCGCTACAGTTGCATATACCCCTAGGTGGTATTGCATTGACATTTGATATCGAGACGTTGACTATTGAGCCATTGCACTTATGAAATGCATCATACATACTTGATTACATGTAGATACTTATACCTTGCTACAGTTGTATGTACACTTCATATGATACTGCACTTGTTTTCGGAGGATTTGGGAACCGCAAGATATATTTTTAAAGCTGGATTCATTTTAAAGAGCGGCTTTCCCTTAATATGATCATATTGTTGTTTTATGTTACATATATCAGTTTTCATGGATTTACACATTGAGATATGGATTTCATAAGATTTATGGATTTGAGAACTGTGGGGCTATTTCAAGAAAACTATGTATTGTTTGAAAACCCGGTTTTTCTTGATATGATATTTCAGTACGTCCACCATGTGATTTCTCGGTTCTGAGATTGGCATGTGAAACCCGATTCGAGGAGTGGGAGGCACCGTCTGCGGGTACATGGTGGACCCGGTATGGTACCCCGGGGCGAGAGGTGATTTCGTGTTGTAAGCGATGAGCCTGACAGAGGGACCACTACCTACCGGTGACAGTATTTGGACTCGGCGGATATCTCGGGGATACCGACCGGAGTCATGTTCGGACATGCCATATGGATTTCGGGTGTCGATGTCGACACTCAGGTTCCATGAGTTGTACTGACATCAGGGTCGGTCATGGTGACGGCGCCTGGCAGATGAGGATTTACGTGTCGATGCTAGACACGGGTTTCATGATGTTTCGAGTGTCGATATGGATACTCCGGCTACATGATATTGTTGTGTCGTGAGGGACACAATTTATTTCATATCCTCATATTTACCTGCATAAGTTTTTATGATATTTACATGCAGGAGTTGTTGTGTCAGTGGTGGACACGTGGACGGGATCCCCTTGCATACATGCATTGATTATATTGTTGGATGATTATCCACTTGCTGATAGGCACTTACTATGTGTCGGCACATATGCAGATATGGTCACCCTAGATATCATAGTATTACCTTTATGATATAGTTTACCTAGGAATCGTTGTTTATTTCGATTTCTACCTGGTGATATTTTTCTATTCAAGAGTTGGCAACTCACCCCCGTTGTGCCACGGTTCTTGCAGGTTGACCGCATGGATCAGTTGCGGCATCGCTGGCACACACCTGTTTTCGATTGACTTTCTTTTGGTAGGTGGTACATGTTGGATCGTGACCCTCTTGTATTCATTATTCATATTGTATCTAGTCACTCCATCAATTCAGAAATTAGTAAGTGTATATGTTGCAGACTTAGAAGACTTGTAGTTGCGAGACTTGAACGATGAGTTCTATGTTCGCTTTTAGGGTTGATGTCTTGCTTTACTTTATTTCCTTGTGTGGATCTTCGTCGTTGGGCATCGTATACTTGTTATTTATACTTGTGGTGGTTGTTTCCGCCGTTGGGCGTGATTTGCTCCCGTTTGGGGATGCTTTATATTATTCTGTGTTGTACCCGTTTTCGGGGTTAGTTTTTAAAAGGGATGTGCTGCCCAAATTTTCAAAAGACAAAACATGATTTACTATACCTTTATTTCAAAGCTTCACCTCTTTATTTCTTAAAAAGGTTTAGATTTCTGGGTTTAGCTTAGTTGAATTACGTTATGCCTGTAGACATCGCGTAATTTAAGTGCTGGTCGCGAGCTTATATTTTAGGTCGTAACAATACTGATACCATTTACATATGTTTGTGCGTGTGTATGACAACACATTGCCTAAGGAACCGCTATAACATCATGTCGTATCTCATAATACAACCATATCACATCACCGATCTCGTGGCATCATGCCTAATCTCTTCGACTCATCTCCATGTATCATATACTATCCTCATCATCCATGTATATATATATATATATATACATAGTCCCATACCTATGTGTATATATATATACATATCCCCATATAAGCACAAGTAAATAAAATGTATGCGAGTGTGTGTGTGTGCGCGCGTGTATGAAAATCATTAATCTAAGATTCGCGACTAAACCTAACTATCGACACTATCATCCAATTACACTAAAATTTATCCACGAACTCCTAAAGTCTATCTAGATAATCATCTAGTCTCACAAAAAACATATTTATATAGATAGGTATACGTATTCGTATACCACACTATGAAACTGCGGGGTTGCTATACGACATTCACCCGACTTCCTCCGTAGATATATATCTACTCACTTTGATCTTCGTTTGCTGGAGTCGATGACGCCACGCTCATCCTCGTCTTCTCGAAGTCCTCGTGGTGGTACCTACATATAACACATAGTATCGTAAACTGAAATCGTGAACGAAAACCAAAACGATACACGAAACGTACATAGGTTAAAACTTATGGTCCAAGCATGCACGAATAACCAACAACTCTCGACGATTGACGTATAAACATGAGTCGACCGAGATAAAACATAAATACGAAATTCCAATTCATTAAAAGCCACAAAACTAAATCAGAAACTATGAAAACTTGCTCCATATTTTACCCTAGGTCAAATTAGCCAATTTTGCACATATAAAGGGTCTAGTTTACTGAATAAAAGCCCCTGAACCAAACATGGAGGGATTTTGCCCCAGCCTTGCAGCAATTTGCGACTAGGAAGAATAAAACTGGGTTGGGGATTTGGGGCTCTGGTCTCTGTGGTGTCTTCCTAGGCGCCTACATGTATCACCGTGTTTGCAAAATAAATCCTAGTGTCCCTGGGTGTTAGCAGATATCTATATACCATCACAAAATCCACAATTTCCAGATATCGGGGTTTCTAGGTTTATGAATTGGTGGTTTACTCTCAGGTTTAGTCCAATATACAATCCCTACACGGGTTTAAGGTCACTATAAAGCCTCCAATTCACCTTTGGATTCAAATCAAACCCTATTCCTCAACCTGGAATTTTCAAACTTCACAACACTACACAATGTCACTTCTAAGCTAACATGGATGTTAAAGTGAATGAAATTCTACACTAATGGTGAAGAATATACCTCATTTGGAAACTCAAGAATTTTCTTGAATTGCCCCATAGTCTTAAAAATCCAATTTTTTTGAAAAAGTTACACGGTGCATGTCATGTGCACAAATCAAGCTTAATGCACGATTAGTGATATTAAATCGTGATTAGCATAAAAATGGAATATAATTATCATAAAAATTCATAATTTGCCTAAATCATATAAAACACCCTCATCTCAGAAATTTCTATAATTTTCCGAATATTTTCCACTTTATCGGTATTTAATTATACCGCACTATTAAAATATTCATAATATTTATTATTTAATTATAAAAATTCCCAAAAATAATATTTTATTTTTTTTGAAATGTTACAGTTATACCTCACGATACTTGTCCTCCGGGTCTTCATCTCTGTCATCCTCGTCTACATAGGCTCCAAGGATCGATCCGGATCGTAGCTTCTTCAACGGCCTCCTCGAGTCAAAGACGATTCACCCGAGAGTCTATAGTCCGATGTAACACCTGAGAATGTGTTTAGTGACTAATTACATTTTAATATGTGATTTTTAATAAAAAGTTTACCGAATTGATTTTTAAATATTTTATCAAAATTAATAAATATTTTTCCAGAATTTTTCTAAGCTTGCACAAACATGTGCATGTAAACTAGGGTTAAGTCTAGGGTTACCAAGTTTAGGGATGCATGGTGGGTTAGCCATGTTTAGCCAACCATGTTGGTTTAGCCCTTGGTTAAGTCAATTAGTTTTAATTAAGGATTTAGTTTTGGTTAGGAGTGATTAGGGTTGGGTTGACTTGGGTTGAGGAGAGAGAGGGCATGATGGGTGTCATGTTAGCATTTAATAAGAGAGAGAGAGAGAGGTGGCTCTAGGATTCTGTCACACCCCATTCTTTTCAAAACTTTTTACTTATATTTCAAACCCTTATCACTCACATCCTTCTCACTCACACACATCACCAATACAACAGTAGCAGCTATTTCAGCAGCAGGCCCATCTTCAACATCAGCCATACCAGCCTAGCATCATTGCAAACAACAGCTGCAGCCTTGAAAACAACAGCTGCAAACCACATCCTCATCAGTAGCCCCAACTCCATATACTGCACTCACACACCAACAGCAGCGCAACACCAACACAACCACAACCCAAATTCACCAGTTGCTGTAGCAAGCAGCTTCAGCATCAGCAGCTGAAGCAACAGCAGCAACTAACTGCAAAACATTGATGCACTTGAAGCTGTAGCAGCAGCACTCCAGCAGCTCCATTCCCTCATCTTCTTTCCCTTCTACTTGTTTATGAGGTTCCTAGAGGGTATAACTTCTAAACTCCTTCTTTGTTGGCTTAGTTGTGTCGCTATAGCTTCGATTAGTTAAAAAATATGAGATTGTGTGCTTGTTTTGGTGACTTGTGTGAAGTTCTGTTTAAGTAATATTAGTATTAGTTAGACTAGATTAATTAAGTGTTGTTAGGCCCAGGTTAACCTAGGAAAACCCCAGATTACACTAAAATACCCTCAGTTTTCAAATTTGCAAAATTTAACATTTTATTGGACTTTTAGCCTCTCTAGGATTTGCTTTTGACCCGAGCCACTCAGGTAAAATTTGGTAGGACTGTAGCACAGTTACCATGTCAGAAACACACACACAAAGCACGAGGACCCATCTCCAACCTCCGGCCGCCAATTTATTCAATCTGGCCGCAAATTGCGACCAGAAAAGGGGCTGGGGTGCTGGGGTTTTGCCTGTAGGTGCCTGTTGGGTAGCTTAGGGTGTTGGTATATGCAACTTTTTGTGTAGGAACCAGAGTAAAAAATGTGGATCCTAAAACCCGTTATTGACTTTTTTAAGCAATGTTTTAGATTTTTAAAATCTACTGTTACTCCTGTGAGTCAAGAATAAAATTGAGTGGACTGTAGCCTAGTGGAGATGTCCTGACCACACCACCAGAGCCCGATCCCACCACCCAAACCCAGGCCGCCAAAATATTCTTTCTTGCCGCAAATTGCGGCCAGACTAGGGAGATAGGTCCCATGGTTTTTAGGGTAGGTGTCTGCTACATTTTGTAGGTCTCTGGTATATATAGATTTGTAATATTTTGACCTGGGTAAAATCTGGGGCAGTATATCGTTTTCTGGTGTTTTTAGTTTGTGCGATACGCGAGTGGATTCTGCGATTCAGCGTATCGCGGCGTGTCGGGTTAAGCGTTAGGCACGTACACACCCGTTTCAGCGTATCGCACACGCGCGTTAATTCGCGACGCGAGTTTCTCATTTTGTTCCGATATCGCGTTATGCGAGATTTTTGATTATATTTGGATTCTTGTGTAAATTCAAGGTTCGCAGGAGGGTACGTCAGACACCGCCAGGAAAGGGAAGCAGGTGGTCAGCTATACTTAGCACGCGACCAGGTGAGTAGATTTAACATCTACGGGGAAATCTCCCGTATGGCGTTAAGCGTAATGGCGTAATAGGATATTTAGTTTTATGTGTTCATACTAGAGTAGCATACCTTTTGTTATATATAGAACTGGTAGTATAGAACACTGCACTGTCACTAACGGTACAACTTGCACGAGCACGATTTATATGCTACACTCACACCGTAAGTGATTGCCATGACACTCACACCGTTAGAAATCATATATTATATTGATTCCGTTTTACTGACGTTGTCATGATTTGCCACATATCAGCATAGGTTATATTCATACCATGTACACTATATACTTACGGTTGTGCATACCTCCATTGATATATCACTAACTGTGCACATGTACCCTTATATTTCGTCATAGTGCATGTATATATATATATATCTTGATATGTTTACCCTAGTGCCCTATACATCACATATTTTCATACTTGGCACAGATACATAACATGTTCATACTCGTGTCCTATACGTCACATACATTCATGCTTGGCACAGATACATCACATATTCATGCTTATGCCACCTATATCATCTATTCGTACTTGGATACATATACATCATATGTCCACATTAGTGTACATGTATATTGCTACATTCACTTTGCATACTTATCTTTTCACACATCCCTACCAATACTCATATTCATAGGTTACATACATGGATGATATTGACTTGATTTAAAAACTAAGGGACCGCATGTGATATTTTCCAAACTGGATCTTTTAAAAAGGGACGGTTTTCCCTTTCTTTTACCCTTAGTGTCATACGACGCATGGCATGGATTTACGCATTAGATTGATTTATGTGATTTCTGGATTTGGGAACCGGAGTACTACTTTAAGAAAATACGCACTGTTCACAAACCCGGTTTCCCTTGATAAGATATTTCAGTGCATGCACCATGTGTTTTCTCGGTGCTAGAGCGATACATGTGGACCCGAGTCGAGGAGCTGGACGAGGCCGATTGCGGGTACATGGTGGACCCGGTATGGTACCCCGGGGAGAGAACGGATCGCTGTGCAGTAGACGGTGAGCCTGGCAGAGGGACTACTACCTACCGGTTATTGGTTGGACCTGGCGGTTATCCGGAGGATACTGACCAGAGTCGAGAGATGGATACATGACGACTCGTACTGCCTGGGCCGGGGGCCGATACCACAGACAGAGCCCGTGGGCTGACCCGGACTGACGAATGTCCGAGATATGAGGTTTTGCGTGTCGATGCTGGACACGAGTTTTCTTGATATTTGGGTGTCGATGTTGGGCACTCACGATTTTATGAAATTACATGATTTGAGGGCCGATGTGGATGACGTCACCTGAGTTGTACTGGGATTTGGGTGTATTGATAGACACCAGTTATTTTTCCACGTTGATATTCCGTGTAGACATTATCTCGTCACATACTCAGCATTCAGTACTTGATATCTCATCTTGTAGCTAGCATACCTGATAGAGTACACATGCTTGCATGTCATTACGTACCCTGCTCATGATATATAGGGTTGTTAGATTACATTGCCATGCCTGATTATCACATATCTTGCTCATTACATAGAGATGTTATTAGATCGCATTTGTTGCATGATATTGAGCATCCAGTTCATCATATAGATGTTACCTGTTGGCATAGGTTAGAGTATCGTAGCACGTGCTTACTCGCGATTACCTTTATATGTTATCTACTATTCAAGAGTTGGAAACTCACCCCCGTTGTGCCACAGTGCTTGCAGGTTGCCCTTTGGAGTAGTCGCGGCTGGCTGTTTACCGCATCTTTTGACACAGATACCTTTGCTGAGGCGTGTTAGCCCTTTGCTAGTAGGTGGGTTTTGTACGGTATCTGTTTACTTTCAGTTGTATATTGATGTATCTAGTATTCTCCATCTACCTTTATGTATTGACTTAGAGACAGTTGTGAGGACGACGTATGTTATTTTGTACTCTGGTGTCGAGCTCGCTGTGAGCCGACTTTATTTATGCAGTCCTATATTTCTTGTTGTCTCCATTTCAATTTTTTCTCAGTCGTACATTATCATTGTGATGCTCTATTCATTCCACATGTCATTTTACTTACATCTCGTCTTTTACCCGCTTCTCGGGACAAATTTTTATAAAGGAAATGTTGCCAAAATTATTAAACAACACTGGAACATAAAAAGGGTTTCTACTAAATTAATTAAAGTTTTCTAAACACTTATAACTGTTTTACAAAAATGTTTTAACACTCTAAATTTAATGGTTTTGATTTCTGGGTTTCGGCTTACTTAGTCGCGTTACGCCTGTAGACGTTACGTGGTTAAGTGCCGGTCACGGGCTGAACTTTGGGTCGTGACAAAGTTGGTATCAGAGCGTAGGTTTTACCTTCGGAGTGTAGGATGACCCTGGTATGATGGAGTAGGTAGCTGCAGAAGGGTGGCGTGGCGTGTGTATGTTCCGCGGCAAACTCACGACACGGTACCCCGCCTAAGGGATCTTAGAACTTATTGATTGAAATTCCTTCTTGATGTACATTCTTGCGATTCAAATTCTGTATCCTCATCGAATCCTACTTTCCTTTCAGCCAATATGCCGCCAAAGACTACGAGGCACAGAGAGTGGCCGCGAGGGCCGAGATGCGAGTTGACTCGTTCGAGACGAGGACTGATCCGGGCAGTGCACCCGTTGCACCCGAGCAGACTGTCCCTCCTATGACAGATCAGATCGCCACACTAGGGGCCGGCATGCAGGAGATATGCCAGACGGTGGGATCCAGCATGCAGGAGATGCGTCTGATGATAGGCTCGCTAGTTGAGACGCTTCAAGCGCAGCGGCCAGAGGTAGCTCCACCAGTCACGGGGGCCGCGATGGTATCTACAACACAGCCAGTTGCCCCTGCATCCACGGAGGTGATTACAGTATCGTTAGCAGAATTCATGAGGCTAAAGCCTCCGGTCTGTAGGGTTCCTATGCACTCTCAAGAGGTCTCACAAGGCATCAACCATGCCAATTTAAAAAATTACGGTGCCAAGAAACCCTAGTGTACGGATCGTTGGCTTGAAATCTAGATGAATATGAAATCTAGTTAACAACTTAACAGAAAGATAACGGAAATACAACCTTTGTAGATCCGGTGCTCCACCTCCATAGCTCCGCAACGAAGTCCCCTCGCTGTCCTAGTGAATTCCCGGGCTCTAGCGTCGGCTTCATCAGAGAATAGGCGAGCTAGGTCGTCGATGTCCATGCCGAAGATGATCTATGTCGAGGCATCGCTAAATCAAGCTCCACCTTCACCAAGTCATGAAAACTTGTGAAGGAAACACACTCTAGTACTTGGTAAGAGGTAGAGGATGAAGAAATAGGAAGTGGGTAGACTTTAGAATTGTATTTCTCACTCATTTCCATCAATCACCATTGATGGAGCTTGCTTTCTTCAAGTGAAGAAAGGAAGAAGAAGAAGAATTATGTTATGATAAGTTGATTAAAAAAGAAAAGAATAATCAATCCTTATCATAACATGACCATAGTTAAGTGTAGAGAACTAATCATGGTTTAATGCAATGGTTAGGGTTAAGCTAAAAACAAAATGGTCATCAAGTCAAAGCATTCATGAAGCTTCATGAATGAACAAAAGAAATGCCACCATTTTATCATTTCATTTCCTTTTGCCAATAAGAAAAAGATTAATAAATAAATGAATAAAATGAATAAGCAAATAGTAAACCCTAACCATTCCATTAACCAAGGTTTAATTCTATACACTTAATTAAAAAGGCATGTATCATCAAACATGATACAAGCATGTGCACAAAATCATATTGCATATGCAATGCGCACACCCGAGCGAGAAAATCCATTTAAAGTGAACCGATACTAGTTAATGCAAAGTAATATATCAAATATATAATTATGCATTAAATCATTAAATCAACACTTGATTTAACGATCCGGTCATATCGCATATAACCGACTAGTATCATTAGTAACAACTTATCGAATAAACACTTGATCCGATAACCCGGCTATATCGCATATAACCGATAAATGTCACATCGCGAGAATCGAATACAGTAACACATACTGGTATTATTCTCGGTCCCGCACATATCTCATATGCGCTCCTATTTCGTTTTTCTTGAGCCAGGAAACCTCTGTGTAGGACTCTAAAGACTCGTCAATACGCCGGCAGCAGGTGATGATCATATCAAACACCCACAAGCCGCAAGCGGTCTGCTAAACGTAACGGCCACCAGGGTATTGAGCGATCAGAAGATCGACGAGCAAGCCCGCTCACACTCCAGTGAATCCAACCAGTAACACTACCATACAGTCCGGTCTCGTCGTCTGATATGTCGCATATCTCGCCTAGGGGTGGTAAACGTCAGACGCCAATAGCTCGATAAGTCGTGTCGATATGAGGTCTATAACAATTCGAGAAACTACTGGTAACACTTACCAGTAAATCTCAGCAACCCTGGCCAGGGATTTCCTGTTATAGCCAATCGAACACAGCGCAACATCAACTCCCTATACCGGGAGAGACGAATCCCCTCCTATCGCTCATTGCCTCCATGTGATTCGGGACTGTACCCAAAAGCCACCATTTTGCACGCCCTCTTGGACGTGGTAAGGTGGAAATCAAAGCACAGTGGGAATCACAAAAGACTCTATGACGATCTCGGGTCTACAGACTAACCTGTACCAGTGTCACCAAAGAACTGCCATCTGACGTGAGGTATAATACCATCTGGGAGTTCTCGGCGTGTCCGTCCAGTGTACCCAGTCTCTACTGAGCACCCGTATATCATCTTCGATGTCAAACACCAATGGATATGGGATCATCCATCGCCCATCTGTATGGGTCGAGAAGGTATACGCTAGTCTACTCTGGTATATCGATGCCCCGTCTCGATACACCCACGACTAGGGACCATGAAGGATGTACTTATGGACTACCTAGTCCCCACTAGTATGATCCGCATCATAGTCCAGGTAGTCAAGTACACATCCTAAGGGCTTTACCAACATGTAACAGAGAGGCAATAAGTATACACGTTAAGGTAAAGAGTAACCAGATAGCATACTATCAAGTCGAGCAAGAAATTCCTCCCTATATACGTCCCAGCATCCACTACAATATACATCCTATGTACAGTAATGGCCTCTAGGGCATACATATAACTAACAATCTCCCACTTGCACTAGGGCCATCTGTAGCAGTGGTTGTAGCATCTCATACTCAACCATCCCATAAAAGTCTCTCTCTGGGAATAGGCCTTCGTGAGTGGATCCGCAGTGTTATACTCTGAGTCTACTCTCCTATCCTCGATCACCCTGGAGATCAACCATCTTCATGATCAGGCGATACTGCCTTAGAATAAGTCTGGATCACTGATGGGACCGGCGTTCCTTGGACTAAGCCACAACTCCATTGTCTCACAATGGTTGGAACGTAGTTCATCTCATGAACTAGTATACACCCAAACTTCCTCTTTGGTAGCATCTTAAGTAGCGATGTATCCAGCCTTTATCGTCTAGTATGTCACGGTATTTAGCTTGGAACTCTTCCAACATACCGTCCCTTTACTGAGGGTAAAGACAATGCCTGCGACTGACATTCAGTCGTCTTTATCACTCTGGAACACTTCCAGTGATTCTCCCCAGGATCAATTGATACCATCTCACTACAGCTAGTGAGTATCTTAACATCCAAATAGATCCATCTCATAGATCCAAAACCCAGGATTTAGGAGGTATCACTTTGATGCTTATTGGAGAATCCATGTGATAAGCGGAGATCGACCAAGCGTAGCATAGGAAACTCCTTCCCTATCAAGAGTATGTCATCCACGTACTCTACGAGGATCACCACCATACTCCCTACTACCTTTTTGTTTATACAAGGTTCATCTACCATTTTGATGAAGTCAAACTCTTTGACTACTACATCAAAACAGACGTTCCAACTCCGCGATGCCTGCTTTATCATATAAAACATCTTGCACACGTTTCCGCTGCTCCCACTGTCTACGAGGACCTCTGGCTGTGTACTTATAGACGCACTCTTCTAAAATATCATTTAGAAAAGCAGTCATGGCACCCAACCGCCAGATAACGTAGTCATGGTATGTAGCCGTGGCAAGTAGGATCTGGATGGACTTAAGCATAGATCCTTAGAAAAGGTTTCAACATAATCCATACCTGGTCAATGATGCAAACCTTTAACAAGTCTAGCTTTGAAAGTCTCAACTTTTCCATGTACACTAAGTAATCTTCTCAAGATTTACTTGCTCCTGATGGGGAGTTAACCCTTCAGATATAGCAACTAAAGTCCATACTTTGTTGGTGTATAAGGATTCCATCTCAGATCGATAAGCATCCAGCCATTCTTACAGAGTCCTACTCCTGATGGCCGGCTCGAAAATAGTTGGGTCATCATCTCATGATGCAATCCTCGCTCCCACTGTCATAGAGAAACCGAAGTATCTCTCAGGTTGGTGAGGAACCCTACTAGATCGGCGGAGAGGCTGAGGTTCGTTGGATTCTACTGAATCCTTCGGTTCTGTCAAATCATTAGCTGCAGTTTGTATGGATGGAAGATTTCCAGTTCTACATAACAGACCTTGCCTCGAGCTTGTCCGAATTTTGCTTTTAGACATAAGCCGGACAACCCAAAATCTTAACTAACTTAAGATATGGGCTCTTCCCTTTCCATATCTCATATGGAGTGGTAGGCAACTGATTTGATTGGAACCCTATTCAATAGGTATGCAACTTCTCAAGTGCATAACACCCAATAGGAAAAAGGTAACTCAGTAGTACTCATCATAGAGCACACCATATCAAATAGGGTGTATCTGCTCCGCCCCGACATACCATCGTGCAATGGTGTATACGGAGGAGTAATGCTGAGAGAGAATCTCATTCTCCTTTAGAAAATTCCAAGAATTCCGTGCTCAAGTATTCTCCTCCTTGATCTCATCAAAGGACATAATACTTTTACCCGTATTTTGGTTCTCTACTTCTCGCTTATATTCTGTGAATATCTCAAAAGATTCGGACTTGTGTTTCAACATGAACATATGTCTAAATCTTGAGAGATCATCAGAGAACGTAATGAAGTATAAAGAACCATTCCTGGCATGTGTAGACAGGGGACCTTACATACATCAACATGTATCATCCCAAGAGTTCACTAACTCTTTCTCTGTTTCCAATAAACAGGGCTTCGGTCATCTTATCTTTGTGACATGACTGGCGAGTTTCACAAGATGTAAATTCAAACTTATTTAAATATGCATCTTTATGTAACTCCAGCCAGTCGGGTCGCATTGATATGACCTAGTCTACAATACCTTAAGAAGAATTCGTTCATTTATGAACTCTTCCTCTTGTGTGTGTTCTGTATACTAAGAACTGTAGTTTGATTTAGAACATTAATGCTTTTAGATAACGTGCCTGAACTGATCAACTTTTGATATAGGAAATGTTCAAAACATTATCCAACAATACAAAATTTTACCATTTCTTTACTAATAAAGAGACTGATATGATTTTATATATCAGGTTCGGTATCTAATAACATTCGTTCAAAATCAATGTATTGGTAATACAGGGTGACAGTGACCGACAGACTTGGCTGCAACACTTGCCCCGTTTTCTGCCTCATGAAACTTATCACCCGTTCTCGGTTCTCTACCTATCTGTAGCCCTATGTAACAGATTACATATCTGGGATCCTGATCCGGTATCATATACCTAGGATGCGGAGGATACTGAGAAACAGTTCTTTGTAATGAACACACCCGAAGATGATTCATCAGCATGCACTCTCTTCGTTTGGGCGGCACGGGAATTCTGTTAATCCCCAATTACCTGCTCTGTCTTATAACAATTATAAGTTGGAGTAGGACCAACATTCCCCAGCTCAGTATAACAAGCGGGTTCGGTCAATTATCCGTACTATTATCTTGATTAAGGCGTGATATGGTCGCTACAAGGAGAGGGAGAGAAGAAAACACTCAGCGTGCGCTTTTGCAAGAATAGATTGGTTATTATTTTATCTAATCAGGATGGCTCCCACTGCTTTTTATCAAATCTTCCTTCAAACCCTAAATGGAAAGACTAGCCGGGATTAATTACACACTACAAGTTTGCCAATCTTTCAGCCAGGCCAGTGTCGGTACTTTGAGGGAGGTCCCCCGTGCTTTCGCACGAACCTAATTAATGTAAACCTCGTTTTCCCAGAGGCGTAACCTCGTTAACACCTTTCTAGACACCTACTTGATCGGCTAATTGTAATGTGTAAAACTCTCCCAGGAGTAACTCTTACCCGCAGCGGGTATCGGGATCCAACTATCTCAAAGAAGGTATGCAATCTCATTGCAAATTTCAACACTTGAAATTCCCGATAATATTTTGCCCCTAGCGTGCTATGACCTTGACGCATGCCAAACAACCCATAGTCCGCTAGTCAAGTTCAACCCATCATTTCCTGATTGAATTAAACCCACCCGCACGACCCTTGACGCATGCCAAACAACGCCGTACGAATACCCTAATCCAATCGCATCGTATGCTTGCAGATAAGCACTAGTTAGCTACCGTACACTACGCCTTGACGCATGCCAAACAACCGCAGCACGAATACTAACTAGTACTTATCTGAAATGACGGAGGGCTACGACAGGTTTTTCTGAAAACCTATTGCGTAATGAACTTGATATCGTTGTAGGATCGAATGAATTTTAAAATGGAGTGTTTTTTAGGCTTTTCCAGTTTTGCTAAAGGAGTCACTCCCGGTGAAGGGATCGTCGGTCCTTTCCTCGTCAAATGAGGTGCGGGATATATCATATATATCACTGTGCAAAGCAGAAACACTTAAAAGCAATCAAAAGACAAACCGAGGGTTGTAGCATCTGCCAGTTATTGCTAAAGGAGTCACTCCCGGTGAAGGGATCTCGGTCCTTTCCTTATCGAATAAGGTGCAGGATATATCATATATACCGCTGTGCAAAGCAAGAACTGTAGCTACATGTTTTATTTTGAAATTCGATTCTACAACATCTTAGGTTTCTATTATTTCATTAATCTCATTAATGAAGTCCCATCATTTAAGTACCTAAACATCACAGATAAATACGACGTACACTTATGCCATCCGCATTCGCCTCGATGTCCCCTCGTGCACCGTTAGGTTAGGTAACTAACGACAGAGCGGGGCAGGGCTAGCGCGGGTGTAAAACATAAGTAACGTCTATATAATATATCATATATACTATATACTGTATCTATCACAGAACATCACATGATCACATCACAGATATCGCAGCAGAAGAATCATATGAAATATTGGATATACTAGGACGTCCGTGTTTTCAATACGAGCCAGTATAAAACACGGATTCCACGGTCGTGATGAATAGCCAATCCCACACCCCTAGAGCCCTACGAGAGCGGCAAGAAACCCTACCAATTCTAGAGTTAGGAGACCCGGACTCGACTCCTCGAGTTGGTCTCCCACTGGACTCCAGAACCCGGTTACTTGTGCCCTCCCCCTTTGGTCTATCCTAGTGCGGAAAAGTAAATAATATACAAAGGGTGACAACTTCCGCAACCTGGAAGTGCCCCAATAAAAAGAATATTACATACAAGTTTTTACATGAATGAAAATGAAAAAACACTCATCTCACATGAAAACCCCCCGGCTATTCAAACACGACGATCCACTATAACATATCCAGCAACTCATAACATCACATGTCATCAACGTAAGTAAATATGTGCATCCCAATTGTCGTTGACATATAGCAACGAAACCGGCGATATCACATATTACACTTACGGTCACAGAAAAGAAAGTGTAAAACTACAACAGTTGGAATCCGCAACCACCTCAGACATCGCATGCCTGACCAAATGAATTACTTAGACATCGCATGCCTAACAATTATAAACCCCGCATTTTAGTCTCAAAATCGAAAACCCTTTTCAATATCAAGTCGGGCAATTCAACAAGATTTCCGACATCCTGATCGAATGCTCGTCGCAAACTTTAGTAGACGGCCGCACCCCCGATACCGTCGATGAAGTGCACCAAGGCGGAACACCGCCACCGCGAGCACCCAAACGGATGCTTTCGGCGACGGGGTTCTCCTACAGTCACTTAGTCGGGGCAATGGGGTGTAGCTGTCTATTAAGTTTACCCGGCGAGTATCCGCGTACGCTACGTGATTGCGACGGACTTTTGATCACATCAAAATTCCGTGGCAACCGATCAAGTGAGACTAAACTGCTATGTTTATAACATTCATTCAGTTATCTCATAACTTATTGTGAATTCCAATTATTGTATCACATTCCAGATAAATAGAAAATGTTAAACTTTCCGTTCGAACAATCGAACACCCGAAACAAGTCTAAAAACATTCAGTTCGAGCCTCAGTACCAACGGTCCAGCCGTAGAAGGGTCAAGCCAACGCCTCACATGTGGCACACCGTACTGCCCCAAACCCGAAGGTTCAAAGGGCAGTTCAAGATGGTCACATAATCGAGTTAAGGTTTGTTGTCTTCTAGAGGGACCATCGCGTTACTTGCACTACTTAGAACGTCGTTAAACCACGGAAAAATCCAACACTTCGAAATTTCCCGACAGGGGAAAAATAGGGCATTTATATCCGGTCGAACTTTTTAACATATTCAAAAAATTATCCGGAAAGCCACACAGACAAAATTTGATAATCCAATCGAACATACGAATCCCCAAAACAACCTCAGAAAATTCAACTCTTGAATAAATATTAAAAATTCCCAGAAAATCCAAATTCAGAAAATAGGAATTACTGTGCAAACAAGGGAAGCAGACGTCATCAATGGGCCGCGGAACCGCCGCAGAAGCTAGGCTTCTGCCACGGTTCCGCCGCAGAAGCTAGGCTTCTGCCGCGGTTCCGCCGCAGTTATGACTGTTCATGAGAAACTTTTTGCGCCGTAATTCTTAGATTTCCCTGCTGAATTTTCTTCATATTTTTAATGTTGAAAAATCCCTGATTTTAGAAAAAGGACAGAGAGCATTTTTGAGTTGGGTTTCGGGTTCGTTCGGGTTTCAAATTCCGTCTAGACTTCGCCTAAGGCTCTAGCTAGGCTCTGATACCACTGTAGGGTTCCTATGCACTCTCAAGAGGTCTCACAAGGCATAAACCTTGCCAATTTCAAAAATTACGGTGCCGAGAAACCCCAGTGTACGGATCGTTGGCTAGAAATCTAGGCGAATATGAAATCTAGTTAACAACTTAACAGAAAGATAACGGAAATACAACCTTTGTAGATCCGGTGCTCCACCTCCATAGCTCCGCAACGAAGTCCCCTCGCTATCCTAGTGAATTCCCGGGCTCTAGCGTCGGCTTCATCTGAGAATAGGCGAGCTAGGTCGTCGATGTCCATGCCGAAGATGATCTACGTCGAGGCATCGCTAAATCAAGCTCCACCTTCACCAAGTCATGAAAACTTGTGAAGGAAACACACTCTACTACTTGGTAAGAGGTAGAGGTTGAAGAAATAGGAAGTGGGTAGACTTTAGAATTGTATTTCTCACTCATTTCCATCAATCACCATTGATGGAGCTTGCTTTCTTCAAGTGAAGAAAGGAAGAAGAAGAAGAAGAATTATGTTATGATAAGTTAATTAAAAAAGAAAAGAATAATCAATCCTTATCATAACATGACCATAGTTAAGTGTAGAGAACTAATCATGGTTTAATGCAATGGTTAGGGTTAAGCTAAAAACAAAATGGTCATCAAGTCAAAGCATTCATGAAGCTTCATGAATGAACAAAAGAAATGCCACCATTTTATCATTTCATTTCCTTTTTCCAATAAGAAAAAGATTAATAAATAAATGAATAAAATGAATAAGCAAATAGTAAACCCTAACAATTCCATTAACCAAGGTATAATTCTATACACTTAATTAAAAAGGCATGTATCATCAAACATGATACAAGCATGTGCACAAAATCATATCGCATATGCAATGCGCACACCCGAGCGAGAAAATCCATTTAAAGTGAACCGATACTAGTTAATGCAAAGTAATATATCAAATATATAATTATGCATTAAATCATTAAATCAACACTTGATTTAACGATCCGGTCATATCGCATATAACCGACTAGTATCATTAGTAACAACTAATCGAATCAACACTTGATCCGATAACCCGGCTATATCGCATATAACCGATCAATGTCACATCGCGAGAATCGAATACAGTAACGCATACTGGTATTATTCTCGGTCCCGCACATATCTCATATGCGCTCCTATTTCGTTTTGCTTGAGCCAGGAAACCTCTGTGTAGGACTCTAAAGACTCGTCAATACGCCGGCAGCAGGTGATGATCATATCAAACACCCACAAGCCCCAAGCGGTCTGCTAAACGTAACGGCCACCCGGGTATTGAGCGATCAGAAGATCGACGAGCAAGCCCGCTCACACTCCAGTGAATCCAACCAGTAACACTACCGTACAGTCCGGTCTCGTCGTCTGATATGTCGCATATCTCGCCTAGGGGTGGTAAACGTCAGACCCCCATAGCTCGATAAGTCGCGTCGATATGAGGTCTATAACAGTTCGAGAAACTACTGGTAACACTTACCAGTAAATCTCAGCAACCCTGGCCAGGGATTTCCGGTTATAGCCAATCGAACACAGCGCAACATCAACTCCCTATACCGGGAGAGACGAATCCCCTCCTATCGCTCATTGCCTCCATGTGATTCGGGACTGTACCCAAAAGCCACCGTTTTGCACGCCCTCTTGGACGTGGTAAGGTGAAAATCAAAGCACAGTGGGAATCACACAAGACTCTATGACGATCTCGGGTCTACAGACTAACCTGTACCAGTGTCACCAGAGAACTGCCATCTGACGTGAGGTATAATACCATCTGGGAGTTCTCGGCGAGTCCGTCCAGTGTACCCAGTCTCTACTAAGCACCCGTATATCATCTCCGATGTCAAACACCAATGGATATGGGATCATCCATCGCCCATCTGTATGGGTCGAGAAGGTATACGCTAGTCTACTCTGGTATATCGATGCCCCGTCTCGATACACCCACGACTAAGGACCTTGAAGGATGTACTTATGGACTACCTAGTCCCCACTAGTATGATCCGCATCATAGTCCAGGTAGTCAAGTACACATCCTAAGGGCTTTACCAACATGTAACAGATAGGCAATAAGTATACACGTTAAGGTAAAGAGTAACCAGATAGCATACTATCATGTCGAGCAAGAAAGTCCTCCCTATATACGTCCCAGCATCCACTACAATATACATCCTATGTACAGTAATGGCCTCTAGGGCATACATATAATTAACAAGGTCTTCACAGGCACCGATCCAGCCGAGGACCCGCAGTCTTTCATTGACAGGATGGCCTGGATATACCGATCGCTCAGATGCTCCGATACGAGATGGGTAGAGTTCGCGAGCTTTCGCCTGTAAGGACTTGCGCAGAAATGGGGCGAATCGGTTGAGAAGGGCAGAGCAACATGCCTTCCTCCTATGACCTGGACAGAGTTCGTGATGATGTTCCTTGCCTGCTTCCTTCCCAGAGTGTTAGGGATGCCCAATCACACAGATTTGAGTCCTTGCGCCAGACGCCAGAGATGACCGTGGCAGAGTACGATGTGCTATTCACCGAGCTATCAGTCTATGCTCCGTACCTAGAGGCTACTGAAGAGTTGCGAGTCAAGAGATTTGTCCGAGGCTTGCTTACACCATTGTTCCTTGCGATCAGCGTACAGCATTATGAGACATATGCAGCAGCCGTAGACGCAGCCCTATTAGTCGAGGCATGCCTTGCAGAGACTTCGGCAGTTGTAGGGCCGAAGAGAGTTTGTACTGATACACCGGCCCAGAGACGGCCATTCAGGGGCCGCGACAGACACCTCGCAGGTGGCAGAGGCTTGAGACGAGGTCAGCTTTTCAGCTCTTATCCCCAGGAGGGTCAACCAGCATCATCCGGATGTTTCCGATGCGGGAGTTCCTATCATCGTGTTCAAGAGTGTCCTGAGATACCCCGTAGGGAGGCAGTCGTACCACATGTCACACTACCACCTTCACCACCTCAGAGGGCGTTGCCCATTGTACCCACAGTTGTTCCACGTCAGAATCAGGCACAGAGAGGTCGTGGTCGCGGAGGGTTTGTTCATAGAGGGCGAGGCGGTTGAGGCAGAGGAGAGCCAGCCACCGGCATAGTACAGCCAATTGCTAGTAGGGGACCGCCAGTTGCAAGTGGAGGACAGGCACGGGTTTTCGCGTTGGTGCGTCAGGACGCGCAGGCGTCCAATGCGGTGCTCTCAGGTACCTTATCAGTATGTTCTGTTAATGCACACGTATTTTTCGATCCCGGATCCACGCACTCGTATGTTTCCACATATTTTGTACCAAGTTTGGGTAGAGAGTCTGGGTTGCTTGATCAGCAGCTTGTTGTGACCACTCCCGTTGGAAAGTCGTTTGTTGCTAGGCACGTGTTCCGATTCTGTGTTGTCTGTATTGGCGAGAGAGATTTGCCTGTCGACTTGATCCTTCTTGAGATGTTGGACTTCGACGTTCTTTTGGGCATGGATTGGTTAGCCATGTGCTATGCGTCTGTGGATTGCCGCGAGAAGACAGTTAGATTTTGTTTTCCCGGCGAGTCGGCTTTTGTTGTGCAAGGGACCGTGGTGCCGCCCCTCACAGATTGATTTTTTTTCTTCGCTCTGGACAGCTTTTGAGGAAGGGATGTCAGGGATTTCTAGCCTATGTTTGCGTCACTAGAGCTACAGATGTTCCATTGGACCAGGTTCCAATTGTATATGAGTTCCCTGACGAGCTTCCTGGGCTACCGCCTGAGCGTGATGTTGTGTTCTGTATTGATTTGATTCCCGGCACGAGGCCTATTTCTATACCTCCTTATCGGATGGCCCCAGCGGAGCTTAGCGAGTTGAAAAATCAGTTGGAAGAGTTGCTGGACAAGGGACTTATTCGACCCAGTGTTTCTCTTTGGGGTGCTCCGGTCCTGTTTGTCAAGAAGAAGGACGGAAGCTTACGCTTGTGTATCGATTACCGGCAGCTGAACAGGGTGACCGTGCGGAACAGATATCCGTTGACGCGCATTGATAATTTGTTCGACCAGCTTCAGGGGGCAGGGTATTTCTCTAGGATCGATTTGCTATCAGGCTATCATCAGCTGCGAGTTCGACAGGAGGACATTCCGAAGACAGCTTTCCGTACGCGTTATGGCCATTATGAGTTTTTGGTGATGTCGTTCGGACTCACCAACGCGCCAGCAGCCTTCATGGACTTGATGAACCGTATATTTAGGCCGTATCTTGACTTGTTCATCATTGTATTCATTGACGATATATTGGTGTATTCCCGGAGCAGAGAGGAGCATGAGCAGCACCTGCGGATCACACTGCAGACTTTGAGGGAGCACCAGCTTTATGCAAAATTCTCCAAGTGAGCGTTCTGGTTGGACAGCGTGGTCTTCTTGGGTCACGTGATTACCCGGGATGGTATATGTGTAGACCCGAGGAAGTTCGAGGCCGTTCGGAGTTAGCCCAGACCTACTTCCGTTATTGAGATACGCGGCTTTCTAGGACTGGCCGGCTACTACAGGCGATTTGTACAGTATTTCTCCCATATTGCAGCACCTTTGACTGGATTGACCCGGAAGGGAGTTCCTTTCGTTTGGACGGAGGAGTGCGAGCACAGTTTCCAGCAGCTACGGACTTGTTTGACAACGGCGCCAGTGTTATCATTGCCTTCAGGATCAGGCGGATTTGTAGTCTATTGTGACGCTTCACGAGTGGGGCTAGGATGCGTATTGATGTAGCATGGCAGGGTGATAGCATATGCTTTCCGGCAATTGAAGAAACATGAACAGAACTAACCCACTCACGATTTGGAGATGGCTGCAGTGGTCTTTGCACTTAAGATCTGGCGACATTACCTATACGGCGAGTCGTGCCAGATATTCACTGATCACAAGAGCCTAAAGTATATATTTTAGCAGCGAGACCTGAATCTCCGACAGCGCCGTTGGATGGAATTGGTGAAGGACTACGACTGCAAGATCTTATATCACCCGGGAAAGGCTAACGTGTTAGCAGTTGCTTTGAGTAGGAGGCCCGAGGGTAGTCTAGCGTGTTTGAGTGCAGTACAGAGGCAGTCGTCGGCAGATTGGCAGATATTATGTGACAGCCGAGTGCAGTTCGAGTTCACGTAGATCGGGGGACAGCTTGCGCATGTTCGTGCACGCCCACAGTTGCTTGACCGTATATATGAGGCACAGCGCTGGGATGACCGTTGCTTTGAGATCATGGCACAGATTGGACAGGGCAGATTCTCCGAGTTCGTGATTGATGATCAGGGGATATTACGATTTGGGTCTAGACTGTGCATACCAGATGCTGAGGGATTGCGGCGCGATATTCTTGAGGAGGCAAATCGATCGGTGTACAGTGTCCATCCCGGTTCCACCAAGATGTACCATGATATGAGAGAGGTCTACTGGTGGGACGGAATGAAGAGGGACATCGCAGATTTCGTATCGAGATGCCTGAGTTGTCAGCAAGTCAAGGACGAGCACCAGAGGCCCGCAGGAGAGCTACAGCCGTTACCCATTCCGGAGTGGAAATGGGTACAGATTTCGATGGATTTCGTTGTGGGTCTACCGAGGACTAGGCGAGGGTATGACTCCATTTGGGTGATCGTGGATCGTTTGACGAAAG
The DNA here is from genome assembly GCA_030015575.1 of Agapanthus africanus. Taxonomy (NCBI): domain Eukaryota; kingdom Viridiplantae; phylum Streptophyta; class Magnoliopsida; order Asparagales; family Amaryllidaceae; genus Agapanthus; species Agapanthus africanus. The sequence continues at coordinate 454,977,219 of JASDDO010000014.1, read as the reverse complement.
CGGCTCACTTCCTTCCAGTGAAGACGACTTTCGGATTTGCTCAGTACGCACAGATTTACATCGACGAGATTGTACGACTGCATGGGGTCCCGACGTGTATTGTGTCCGACCGAGGCACCCAGTTTACCAGCCGACTATGGCAGAGGCTTCAGGAGGCTTTGGGCACTCGTTTGAGTTTCAGCACGGCATTTTATCCGCAGACCAACGGACAGTCAGAGCGGACCATTCAGACTCTCGAGGACATGCTCCGAGCGTGCATTTTAGACTTTGGTGGTAGCTGGGATCATCATTTACCCTTGATAGAGTTCTCCTACAACAATAGCTTCCAGGACACTATTCAGATAGCACCTTTCGAGGCCTTGCATGGGAGGAGATGTAGATCGCCCGTCTGCTGGACAGAGCTCAGCGAGAGCAGTATTTTGGGGCCACAGATCGTACAGGAGACGACCGAGAAGATACAGCTGATTCGAGACAGGATGAGGACAGCTCAGAGCAGGCAGAAATCGTATGCTGACAGGCGCCGCCGCAGATTAGAGTTCGCAGTTGGCGATCACGTTTTTCTGAGGTTCTCTCAAATGAAGGGAGTGATGAGGTTTGGACGGAAGGGAAAGCTTAGCCCCAGATTCATAGGTCCTTTCGAGATCCTCGAGCGGGTAGGCGCAGTAGCATATCGTTTGGCTCTTCTACCCAGTCTTTCGGATGTTCACCCCGTCTTCCACGTATCGATGCTACGCAGATATCTTCATGACCCTTCCCACACGATCCAGCATCAGACAGTTCAGCTTGAGCCTGACCTTTCGTTCACCGTGCAGCCAGTTGAGATATTGGATTGGAAGATGAAGAAACTTCGATCTAGGGTCCTGCCGTCGGTGAAGGTTCTTTGGCGCAGCCCAAACGGTGAGGAGATCACTTGGGAGGCCGAGGGGGAGATGCGGAAGAAATTCCCTCATCTCTTTGAAGGTACGCGTAGGCATATATTTTAAATTCGGGGATGAATTTTCTTAAGGGGGGAAGACTGTAACACCTGAGAATGTGTTTAGTGACTAATTACATTTTAATATGTGATTTTTAATAAAAAGTTTACCAAATTGATTTTTAGATATTTTATAAAAATTAATAAATATTTTTCCAGAATTTTTCTAAGCTTGCACAAACATGTGCATTTAAACTAGGGTTAAGTCTAGGGTTACCAAGTTTAGGGATGCATGGTGGGTTAGCCATGTTTAGCCAACCATGTTGGTTTAGCCCTTGGTTAAGTCAATTAGTTTTAATTAAGGATTTGGTTTTGGTTAGGAGTGATTAGGGTTGGGTTGACTTGGGTTGAGGAGAGAGAGTGCATGATGGGTGTCATGTTAGCATTTAATGAGAGAGGGAGAGAGGTGGCTCTAGGATTGTGTCACACCCCATTCTTTTCAAAACTTTTTACTTACATTTCAAACCCTTATCACTCACATCCTTCTCACTCACACACATCACCAATACAACAGTAGCAGCTGTTTCAGCAGCAGGCCCATCTTCAACATCAGCCATACCAGCCTAGCATCATTGCAAACAACAGCTGCAGCCTTGAAAAGAACAGCTACAAACCACAGCCTCATCAGCAGCCCCAACTCCATATACAACACTCACACAACACCGGCAGCACAACACCAACATAACCACAACCTAAATTCACCAGCTGCTGTAGCAAGCAGCTTCAGCATCAGCAGCTGAAGCAACAACAGCAACTAACAGCAAAACATTGATGAATTTGAAGCTGTAGCAGCAGCACTCCAGCAGCTCCATTCCCTCAATTTCTTTCCCTTCTACTTGTTTATGAGGTTCCTAGAGGGTATAACTTCTAAACTCCTTCTTTGTTGCCTTAGTTGTGTCGCTATAGCTTCGATTAGTTAAAAAATATGAGATCGTGTGCTTGTTTTGGTGACTTGTGTGAAGTTCTGTTTAAGTAATATTAGTATTAGTTAGACTAGCTTAATTAAGTGTTGTTAGGCCCAGGTTAACCTAGGAAAACCCCAGATTACACTAAAATACCCCCAGTTTTCAAATTTGCAAAATTTAACATTTTTATGGACTTTTAGCTTCTCTGGGATCTGCTTTTGACCCGAGCCACTCAGGTAAAAACTGGTAGGACTGTAGCACAGTTACCATGTCAGAAACACACACACAAAGCACGGGGACCCACCTCCAACCTCCGGCCGCCGATTTATTCAATCTGGCCGCAAATTGCGGCCAGAACAGGGGCTGGGGTGCTGGTGTTTTTCTTGTAGGTGCCTGTTGGGTAGCTTAGGGTGTTGGTATATGCAACTTTTTGTGTAGGAACCAGAGTCAAAAATGTGGAGCCTAAAACCTGTTATTGACTTTTTTAAGCAAAGTTTTAGCTTTTTAAAATCTTCTGTTACTCCTATGAGTCAAGAATAAAATTAAGTGGACTGTAACCTACTGGAGATGTCCTGACCACACCACCAGAGCCCGATCCCACCAACCTAAACCCAGGTCGCCAAAATATTCTTTCTGGCCGGAAATTGCGTCCAGACTAGGGAGATAGGTCCCATGGTTTTTAGGGTAAGTGTCTGCTACATTTTGTAGGTCTCTGGTATATATAGATTTGTAATATTTTGACCTGGGTAAAATATATGGCAGTATAACATTTTCTGGTGTTTTTAGTTTGCGCGATACGCGCGATACGCGAGTGGATTCTGCGATTCAGCGTATCGTGGCGTGTCGGGTTAAGCGTTAGGCACGTACACAGCCGTTTCAGCGTATCACACACGCGCGTTAATTCGCGACGCGAGTTTCTCGTTTTGTTCCGATATCGCGTTTTGCGAGATTTTTAATTATATTTGGATTCTTGTGTAAATTCCAGGTTCGCATGCGGGTACGCCAGACGCCGCCAGGAAAGGGAAGCAGGTGGTCGGTGATTGATTCTTTTTAGGATGTCGGTTTTTAGAAAATTGTAAGAAATCACAACCAAAAATATTTGACCGCAATCAATAACGGTGTCGAATTGTAGCACGTTAGTAAGTGAGGATTGTCCACAGGGATTGTGCGATTCGTTCGTATTTTGTTTTGTTTGAATTGAAAATTTAAAAGAAAAGCAAAAACGATTCAACATTTATATCGATGAATTTCAAAAATCAACTAATCTAATCAAGAATCAAGAAAGCGTTAAACATCAAGAATCAAGAATTGATAGAATTCCAATAGATTTAGGTTTCAAGATTTGAAGTAAAGCTCGTAGGAATTGATTAGATAATAGATGTGAAGAAGATTCGAAATTACCGTTTCTTATCCATTAACGAATTGATGCTAAATCGATGTCGATTGATCGAGGATTAAGGATCTTGCGAAGAATTAGGGTTTCTTCATCCTATCCTTTGTCCTTTCGATGAATCGCATTCACTAGATAGTGATCGCACGCCAAAAGCGTGTCGGATATTTAAAAGTTCTAATGATTAACCGCGATCAGGACGGTGTCTCTTTGCAGCTAGCCGCGATGAGCACGGGTCGATCCACAGGGAGATGGTAAGTTTTACGTTCTTGTTTTAACGAGTTAACAACGTGGCGGATTTGTTCGTTATCTAACATATGTGTTATATTCAAGTATAAGGCTTGTTAGGAAACGATAGGATAGTGTAAGTTAATGGATTCCGTATTCAAGTACTTTGAGACGAACTCAACCAATGAAGCTAGAGCAATCGGCAACAACGTGGATTAGGGTATTTAAGCACGGTATTCGTGGAATCCGGTTTATTGACCCTTGTCCGTCCGTTCTTGTCTTTTGCTTTCGCCTCCGGCCAAACCGAATGCAACCGGTCACGGTTAGGAATTACCTTTACCTTGGTAAGGTAGGGTGCCTAACGGAGCGCTTGCGTAGGGTTTGGGCGGAGTTTCAAATGGAAAAGACGGGAAAAGGAAATGAGGAACGAAATGTTAACTTACAAAATCATTCTCTTTTCCTAACAACAATATTCACACCATTCACAAAACAAACCAAAAAGAGAAGAACAAAGAGAAAAAAAGATTACAAGCAAGTAATTAAAGTGCATGGAATTTAAGTGCGAGAATTAAAAGAGCAAGAATAAAATGCAAGTAAGTAAAAGATTAGGAACCAAAGAACATATTGCAAGACATGGGTTCAATAACCCAAACTTAAACTTGCAAGCTCAATAAAGAGGTTGCAAGATCAAGAGAGGGCAAAGAACTCATGGTGAAGGAAGCACAAAAGAACACTTTATTAAACTTATAGAATGATACAACCCCTTGAGATCAATAACCAACCCTTAAACTTTCTAGCTCAATGAAGAGGTTGAAGGATCAAGAGAAGGTTAAGAACTCAAGGGGATTAAGCTATTTACATGAAAGGAGAATAGAAAACTTGGACAAAGAATGACAATCCAAGACTAAAGAATGACCTTTGAACCTTTGCCCCATGGTCTGTATTTATAGGCTCCAAAGAATGGAGGGAAATTCGAATTTTTAAATCAACACAAAATCTTTAGCATTGAATGCTCATTACTTCATGTCCATTTGTGACTTGATTCTTGTCTTCCCCATCATGGTCCATGCTGATTTGTCTATTTGAATTTGATTTGCACTCAGTTTTGGAAAGAAATTTGAATCTTTAAATGACACACATAATCTTCACCATTAAATGCTCATTACTCCATTCCCACATGTGGCTTGATTCATGGCTGCCCCATTATGGCTCATGCTGATTTGTTTGATTCCTTTTGATTTGAACACATGCTTTTTAGTCTTGAATGCATATAAAATCATATGCATATAATATCATCTCCTTGAATGCATATAAAATCATATCCACATGTGCTTAAAATTCTTGTGTACACACTTGTTGTGTTGGACCATTTAGATAAAAAAAATGTGTACAGAACTTGTTGCGTAAAGGAACTCCTGAAGTATTGGTCGGTTTGCGTTTATGGTCTCAGTGTCTTCCCTCAAGTGATGTATCCGTGCTTTTGGATGCAGTTCCAGTATTTTGTCATGGATACCTGTATTCTGTAATACTGAGTAGACACTGGTTAATAATACCGATAAATACAACAAATAGATAATGAATGGACGGTATTAGAATGCAGTTTTCTGATATGAACAAATACCCCCAAACTTATCTTTTGCTCATCCCGAGCAAAACCATTTATTCACAAAAGAAAATCCTAACCGCACTTTCGCAGGGAACGCGATTGCACTGAGCGTGTGCAACAAGCCGTTAAACCTCTAGGTGTCCATAGTAGGAGGAGTGTTGTCTCCTGAGGGTTTTCAGTGGATACTACCCATAAAATCCCGTCAATCTAGTTTTGTGAAATGACTATGATTCAAAACCTAAGGTTTTGTTTAGAAGATAACAATTCTATTATCCTAAATTTAGAACTATCGAACCTTTATTTTTTACACCTCGCTTCTCTTTTAACTTAAGATTTTATATGTCTTTACGTGTAGTGCAAATAGTGTCGTTACGTTTCAAAAGGATGGAAAAATCATTATGTCACAAAATAAAGCCCAGATAAAGATTTAAAAAGGATCACATAAGTTTTATAAAGAGTTAAGTATTTCTCAAGTTTCATTTTCCAGTAAGGTTTCAAATTCAGAATTTCTATCTTCCTTAACAGGAAACTAGGTCTTATTTTTCACTCCACCTTTTTCTTGTTTTCATTTCATACACACCTTTGTGAACGTGCAATAGGCTTTATCATAGAATAAAACCTCCATATCTCCGCTAGAAATACTTTTTTATAAAAACCTGCCTTTTGTCAAGATTATTCTCACACAAAGAACCGTTAGGAATTTTAACTCGGAGAGAACACTTGCTTGACTTTGTTTTAATCTCGACTTTCTAGGCTTCTTAGTGAGCTTTGGGCCAATGCTCCCAAACCAGTTGGTTTTAGGGCATTAGGTGTAGAGACACCCCAGCGGACTTAATTACTCAAGTTACCTAGGCCCAAAAACAAAAGACAATGATGATTTAATGCGAACGGAGATATAACCGGTAGTTCAATTATTTTTTTGGATATAAGACGTGTTTAGTGGATTAGGTGTGTAATCATTCCAATCAAGATTCAGATGGGTTATTCTTCAGAATTAGTTCCAATTAAGGCGTCAATAATATCCCTTCATATCCAACTCTCTTTAGGTGTGTAATCATTCCAATCAAGATTCAGATGGCTAATACCTCTGACGTGCTTGTGGTTAAATCCACAGCCATAGTATTGACGAGTCTTTAGAGTCCACCACACACAGTTACTCAAGTTTCGGGCGAAACGTTGTAGAGGCCGTCTGGAGATATGGCAGGGTTCGATCAGATACGTGCGGTATTGCACGGAACGTGATCGGACGGTTTTTACTAGCCGGCTTTGGCTTAAGCCGGATCCTAGTATTAGACAGTGTAGATTTTGTCTCTTTGCATTTGTGTTCAGTGGGAATACAAATGCGGGCATGTATATGCAGTAGCGGGGTTTTCCTGTAACTTATTACGGGATAAGTTTTCTGAAGTTGCTAGTTTGCATTCCGTTCCGGCCAGTTTTCCTTTGTTCCTTCACGGCCGGACTTTCTGATGGAGGGGGTTATTTGCAAATTTGCAAATAACTTATTGAGGAAGGGGTTTCTTGCATTTGAATGCTTCATGATAGATCCTTCATGATGAGTTTCTTTTTCCATCACTCTTTGCATTAAATGGGATTAGAAATGGATTTGACTTGGTTATGATCACATTTGGATGTGGTCACCCCTTTGCTTTTACTACACTTACCTTCCTTCTTGTTTTGATTTTTCCTCCGCCATTTCCTTATGGGTGGGCCGGCCACATAGAGAGAGAAGAGGGTTTTAATTTTTGAGGTGTGGTATTTTTCCATCATCTCATTCCTTGCAAAATGAGAGCACCATTATTTCTCCAACGCTCTTCTCTCATTCCTCCATCATGGCAACTTCACTACCCCAAATGAGACAATGGTTTCTACACTACACCTACAGCATCTCTTGGACGCGTCGGCTCGCCAACTTCGCGCCCGAGTTTCCTCGGTCCAGAGGTGGGAGCCCGTAAAAGAAAACGGCTACGTGGTGCCCTTTCCGACGAGGAGGTGACGAACGGTGATTCCGCGGGAGATCGGGACGACGACGAGAAGACCGAAAGACACGGATCGCTCGGTATATCTCTCTACCCACTCTCTTAATTGCTAGGATTAGGTTAATGGTTACGATCCAGGTTTATTTTCTGCGGTAGCGCCGGTTTAAAGTGAAGAAAATTTTTGATTCCGCATTTTGGCCTCGAGTAGACGGCCGGGGCGCTGCCGTGGCACAACATGGTATCAAAGCCACGCAATTAACCTAGTCTAGCTTGCTCTAACATGTTTACAAGTTCGATCGATCGGAATTTCCAAAAACTGTGTTTTCATTGCATCAGTTTTCTGACCAAATTTTTTTAGCTCCGAAAATTTTTCAGTACGTTGCAGAGGAACTTGCAGGTAATTATATGGGTTCTGCAAAAATTTGGTGGCCTAAACTTACTTTTCCACCGCGGAACCACGACGAAACCCTTGCTTTGGCCACGGTTCCGCGGCCATAATAACTCCACGTGGCACCAAATTTTTCCAGAGGCTCTTGGACTTAAAAATAGGGGTTTTGGAATATTCTGTTTGGGCCCAGATTTTCTTTGAGTGCTACAGTAGTGCTTGGGGACCACTTGGTAAAATTTGATCGATCGAAAATTTTAAATATGTTAGTTCACAGTATTTACATTATATCTGCGACCGTGAATGTCATTTGATCGGTAAATCCTGTCTAACTGCTATAGCCCGGTTAGACGGATTTGCGAACGTGACATTCATGTTGATGTTCTGTGTTGTGCTGTGATGTTGCGGATTGGTCGTGGGGGATAGCCAAGTTGCAGTGGTAGTACAGTTTTGTTTTATATGGACATTTGATATTGCGGGGCGAGCGTCCGACATGTGGACTGCCGTCACTGCCTGTTTGTATTATTCTTTTGGGGCACGACCGGGTCGAGGTCGATGTACCCGTTGTTTGTATATTTTACTTTCTGTACTAGGATTACCCCAAGGTGGGGTGCACGGATAGCCGGGTTCTAGAGGGTAACAAGCCCACATCTTATGGCATTAAGACGGAGGGGGCTTCACTCTAGAATTGGCGGGCTATACGCCGCACTCGTTGGGGGTACAGGTTGACCCAGGAGGGGTGCCCAAGTTACCGGATTCCGTGAAGTGCTGGGTGGTCCATTCATGTTGCTGAAGGGGGATGCCTCGCTTCACGTTTTGGCGGGTAACTTGCCGCGCCCATAGGGGTCTAGGATTTCATTGCACAGGCTATCCACACGACCAGGCGAACGTCGGGTCTCAGCAGCGGCTCTGTGAAACCCGGGGCTTCCAGATTATCTGTATTGTTCTGTGATGCTTATTACATTTCTGTGATGTTGCATTTTATCACGCTTTGAGCGAATATTATATATTGATATATATACTAGTAGATGTTGTATATGTTTTACACCCACGCTAGTCCAGTCCCCGCTCTGTCGTTAGTTAAGTAACCTAACGGGTGATGATGGGACCCAGTGGCGAATGCGGATGGCATATACGTACATCATTATTTTCGTTCTTTGTGGTGTGATCAATTGATGGGACTGCGTTGATTCGGATCAATGCAAGCTAAACAAACCTATTCTGATATTGTTGGAACATTTTTCAAAATGTTGTTATTGCAAGGACGTTCACTTTTGTTTTGCACAGTGGTATTCGGTTATGAATATCCAGCACCTCAGTCGACGAGGCAAGGGCCGAGATCCCTTCACCGAGAGTGACCCCTTGGACAGAATTTTGCATCAGGGCAATAACTTCGCTATAAACGATTACTTTTTGCTTTGCATCGTGGTATTCAGTTGGAATATCCTGCACCTCATTCTACGGGGAAAGAGCCGAGATCCCTTCACTGGGAGTGACCTCTTTAGCAAAAGGTTTTCATCACTATAATTTTTATAAAAAGTTATCCAGTTCCTCCAACGATATCAAGTTCATTACGTTAAAGGTTTTTCGCCAAAAACCATTTGTAGCCCTCCGTTATTTCAGATTAGTATTGCTTAGTATTCGCGCTACGTTTTTCGTTTCTATTCGCCGAGGCGTAGTGTACGGTAGCTCTGTAATGCTTTCTGTCGCATGGATATGTAGATTGGTTAGGACAGTCGTACGACTTTGTTGATTATTCGTCAAGGGTCGTGCGGGTGGGTTTAACGCAATCAAGATAATGAATGGTTGAACTTGACTAGGACCTTTTGATTTGTTGATTATTCGTCAAGGTCACTTGGGTCCTAGAGGTAAAAACTCACATCGGGAGTTTCTAAAGAAACTGAAACTTGCCAGGCATGCGCATACCTTCTGGAGTGTGGCGACGTGAGTGGATTCCGTCACGTTATCATGCGATGATAGTTGGATCCCGATTCCCACTGATGAGTTCGTTTACTCCTCGGGTGATCCCGACTAATTCTTCTTTCAGGTTTGGAGGAGAATTTGATGTTACAGTGGGAGGTTTCCTGATTAGATAAAGTGATAACCATTCTGATCTAGGTTAGAGTGCACGCTGAGTGTTTCTTTTCTCTCTCTCTTTGGCAGTGACTATGACCCGACCTTAGACTAAGACTCAGTGACCAAGTTGACCGAACCTTCTTAACACTGGCTTTTGGATTGTCGGAGTTGCAAACCTTATTGCCACTCCTACTTTTACCCTTTTCTCCAGGACACCCCGTATTACTACGAACGTCCACTTACATTGGACAAAACCATCGTATGGTTATATACGAACTCGAAGGAATTCGAGGATGGTTTCTGGTTCTGGAGAAAACGAATAGGACTATTCAGTTGTCTTTTCCTTTTTACCTTATCTCAGGTTGCGAGTATTCCTTGGTTTAGGAGATAGTACACCTATTACGCAAATTGGATAGTCTTCTTCCAAACCTTAGGCTGGTGCCGAACGGTGGGGAATGAAGAAAACCAATTAGCCTAACGGTGGTGTACAGAAGGTATTATGTAAAGACAAAGAAAGGGATTAGTAAGAGTGCAAAGTAAATTGCGACTGCTATTCACGACCAAACCAAATATTTCTTCATCAATCCTAAATAACCTTTGTATTTCTCCAGGACACTCCGTATCACTACGAAGATCCACAGTTTATTGGATACTCCATCGTATGGTTATATACGAACTCGAAAGGAATTTGTTCCAGTTCGGGGATGGATTCTGGTTCAGGAGAGATAGGAATAAGGTTTATTCGGTTGTATTTTATCTTCACCTTCTCTCGCATTGCGAGTGCTCCTAGGATTAGGACAGTACACCCATTATGCTTATTAGATAGTCTTCTTCCAAACCATAGGCTGGTGCCGAATGGTAGGGAAGGAAGAAAACCATTTGGCCTAAAGGGGTGTACAGAAGGTAACGACTAAAGACATATAAAGGGATTTGGAGAGGTGGCAAAGAATTATACGGTTATAGTTGTGAATCTGGATAATGGAAGAGGCATTACTAGGAATACCGGGATACCCCATCGAAACATTTCAATGTTTCAGTTTCACTGTGTACTGTTAAAAGAAAACTGATTTCCCAATTAGACACTTGCTCCAGGGTATGTATTTACCAGGTATGATTCTCACATATGTATGGTTTTACAGATGATGAGTGGGAGTAAGTTATTGGGAATTAGGTGATCGTCCTCATTATATCGGGATTCGTTGTAATTGGTGATATTTGAGGAAGTCACCTGGGTTGTTTGCCGGACGGCAAATATTTGGTTTTGAATATCCGTTGTTATGCACCAATTTCAAATTGATATATCTGTACGTCTATTTTCATAGAGTGATATATACCTTTTTGAAATTATGTCTATGACATTTAGCTATACCAGTGGATGGTTAGGTAAGGAGCATTGAACAACGGTGTAATTCTTCTTAACCATAAGTACAGTTTTCAACCTACGACACACAGTGAATGAGTCATATGACTCAAGGGACTTATACAACGTATTGTATGTTGTCCAGTGTCCATTAGGAAAAAGGGGTTGGTCCTCGTACTATATTCAGTTTACTTATGACTTCTCTAGTTCTTAGACAAGTGTTTCGTAGAAACACAGGGTCCAAGTTTTGAGAAGTTATAGGTGAATGAGTAAAGTAGAGTACCAGGTATTGCAAGTATCGGGATTCTTCAAGGTGATCGAAGATGCAGATACATGTGGATGGTATTCAGTTGATAGTAATGTTTAAGAGAACTTGTTTCTCTTTCAGGTTATTCATAATTTGAAGCATTCCTAAGTTGAGTAACGCAGATCGGCCTCCTTCCATTTAGTTGACATGCACTGAAGACAGCTGCATGATTTGAATCTGGTTCAATTAAATCAGTGCCTCTGTTTCTGTTTTGGATATAGAACAGTTCATATCTTAACGATGTTAAGGTACGGGGAGTTGTCCGGCTTATGCTTAAAACCAGACTCTGGATGACTCAAGGCACGTTTCTGTAATGGCTGTTCGTGGGTTGACCCGGGCTATGACGAGGGTTGACTTTCTACCATCTGGAAGATCAATAGTGATATTGTTCTTGACTCGCCACAGTTTTAACAAAAATGGATTTTTTCAGAAAACAGTAGTGGGGGTATGGTAGAACTGGGAGTGATTCCAGAACCGCAGACGATTACTGAAAATTTGATAAGAACCTAAAGATTCATTCTGATTTGACATTCCATTAGCCACTCCGCAGATATGGTGGGTAACCTCAGGCGCTCGAGAGGTACTTCGGTATGCTCAAGGACGGTGGCAGGGAGGTTCTTGTTTACCCAGACTTGCTATTGCTGTTGTTCCAGACTGTGAGACCCGGCAGGAGGATGAGTATAGCGTCGTTCTAAACTAGCTTTAGAAGTGCACGTGTATATGACTCTGCCAGAGGGTTGTCGTGGTCAGTGGGAGCAGCGGAAGCATTGGTAGACAAGTGGCTTATGTCTATTTATAGACTAAAGCACTTAGAGCGGAGATAGATCATCTAATTCTGATATAACAGTCATAAGTTTGACTTCATCAGAATAGGGGATGGATCTGTTAAGAAGGTAGTAGGGTGTGATGTCCTGGTATTTGGATGACATACACAGAGTAGGAAGTAAAATTCCTATACTATGATCGGTTATACTTTGGTCGTCTCACAGTGGTTTCTCCACACAGGACTTGGATATTATATTTGACATTCTGGTTACTAGATCTATGGCTTTAGATCTAGATTTGGGTAGTTTCTCAATCAGGGTACTTAGACAGCATTCTAAGAGTATTTAGAATGGACGACTCCTGGCATGGTGGTGTACCTGCAGGTAATGGAGTCACCCTCTCTAAAGGTGTCTTGTAGACTAAAGAGAAGAGGGATGTGCATGATTGGCAGATCATTTGCTTAGGCAATTGAGTCAATCATGAGATGTCAAGTACCACACCAGATGTTGTTTTTACAGTAGGTGCAATATGTAGATATTGATCCAATCCTGGAGAAACATTCGGAAGCAGTTTTAGAACATAAGTGGATGTTCTAGGGATTTGATAACGGCAGCCTCCTCTAGGAGACGGTTATCATTCCAGGCTTCCAAGGTGACCTGGATGACAGAGTGACTGTCAGAGTTATAGTTTTCCTTCTGACGAGGGGCAGTATTTTGGACAGGTGGTCCAGGTGGATACTGAGGGAAGGTATGGCGCATGATACTGATTAAGTTCAGTTGACGATACAGTCTAAAAAGTTTAGATTTGGAGTTCATTTATGAGCTAGGTCCCATCAGATATCCAGACGTATTCTAAGACAGGTATTGCTCATTTCGGGAGATGGCTTTATCCGCGAACTTGAGATATAGAGAGACATAGAAAGAAACATCATAGCGGATCCACTCACTGAGGCTATTCCTCGAAAGCAATAGTTTCGCAAACGAGCTTTGTGAGACTGACTAGTAGAGGAGTTGGGTGTTCGGTATCACACGAGCTGTGAGTATGCGACATCACAATAATTAGCCTTGAGTGCAAGTGGGAGATTGTTGGAGATAGTGCCCTTAGAGTCAATTATTGGATCCCAGGCACGTGATTGCAATGATTGAGGGATGACCTATCCCGGTAGGACAGTCTTACTCAAGATGATAGTATGCTATCTGGTTTATCTTTATCATTGTGTACTGCTTTAGGTGACATTACTGATCACTATTGTACGTTGATAGAGCCCTTAGGATTCTTGCTTGACGGCCAGCAGTACGATGGCGATCATATACGTGGGAGCTGGGGTCTATAAGCACATCCTTAAAAGGTCCCTAGTCGTGGGAGTTTCGAGACTGGGCATCGATACTCCATTAGTAGACTAGTGTATACAGTCGAGACCTCGACGAGGGGCGGTGGCCGGTCTCACAAGCCACTGGTGTCAGTTGGTTCAACTAAGATGTATACAGGTGCTCATTGGGTTATGAGTACACCGGACAGGACTCGCAGGGAACATGCTAGTTGGGATTATACCAGACGTCAGATAGCAGTTCCCTGGTGACATGTGTGCAGGTTAGTTCATTGACCTGAGATCGTCATTTGTCTCATGTGAGTTCCCACTGTGCTTTGATTACTACCCTACCACAGCTCAAAGGAGTCATGCAAACAGGTTTTAGTTGGGTACAGTCCCGAGGCAGTGAGCGGATCTGCAGGGGTTCGTCTCTCCCGGTATTAGGGGTGAGGTCTCGCTGTGTCTAGGAGAGCCATTACACAAAGCCCTCGGCCAAGACAGGAGATTTACCGGTAGGTATTCCAGTAGTATCTCAGGGTGTTCTGGGCCTCACTCCGACACGACTTGTACCGCTTTTGGGGGTTTGACTTTTACCAACCCCCTAGGCCCGCCATGCGATACTCATAGACGAACGGACTGGACTGTACGGATATTGTCACCGACAGGCTCAGTAGGGTGTCAGGATGAGTTCGATCATCGACGTCCCTTTTGGTCAATAGCTGGTAGCCCGTCACGTATGGCTAATACCTCTGACGTGCTTGTGGTTAAATCCACAACCATAGTATTAACGAATCTTTAGAGTCCACCACACACAATTACTCAAGTTTCGGGCGAAACGTTGTAGAGGCCGTATGGAGATATGGCAGGGTTCGATCAGATACGTGCGGTATTGCACAGATCGTGATCGGACGGTTTTTACTAGCCGGCTTTGGCTTAAGCCGGGTCCTAGTATTAGACAGTGTAGATTTTGTCTCTTTGCATTTGTGTTCAGTGGGAATACAAATGTGGGCATGTATATGCAGTAGCGGGGTTTTCCTGTAATTTATTACGGGATAAGTTTTCTGAAGTTGCCAGTTTGCATTCCGTTCCGTCCAGTTTTCCTTTGTTCCTTCACGGCCGGAATTTTTGATGAAGGGGGTTATTTGCAAGTTTGCAAATAACTTATTGAGGAGGGGGTTTCTTGCATTTGAGTGCTTCATGATAGATCCTTCATGATAAGATTCTTTTTCCATCACTCTTTGCATTAAATGGGATTAGAAATGGATTTGACTTGGTTATCATCACATTTGGATGTAGTCACCCATTTGCTTTTACTATACTTACCTTCCTTCTTGTTTTGATTTTTCCTCCGCCATTTCCTTATGGGTGGGCCGGCCACATAGAGAGAGAAGAGGGTTTTCATTTTTGAGGTGTGGCATTTTTCCATCATCTCATTCCTTGCAAAATGAGAGCACCATTATTTCTCCAAAGCTCTTCTCTCATTCCTCCGTCATGGCAACTTCACTACCCCAAATGAGACAATGGTTTCTACACTACACCTACAGCATCTCTTGGATGCGTCGGCTCGCCAACTTCGCGCCCGAGTTGCCTCGGTCCAGAGGTGGGAGCCCGTAAAAGAAAACGGCTACGTGGTGCCCTTTCCGACGAGGAGGTGACGAACGGTGATTCCGCGGGAGATCGGGACGACGACGAGAAGACCGAAGGACACAGATCGCTCGGTATATCTCTCTACCCACTCTCTTGATTGCTAGGATTAGGTTAATGGTTACGATCCGGGTTTATTGTCCGCGGTAGCACCGGTTTAAAGTGAAGAAAATTTTTGATTCCGCATTTTGGCCTCGAGTAGACGGCCGGGGTGCTGCCGTGGCACAACAAGAAGAGTGTCAGATTCAAGGAGGAATGCACCAGTGGCGTCAAATGTGCTGTGATTGAACAGAAATTTTTTAAACTCACAGTCCTCCTGCATGATCTTTTGCATGGTCGGAACGATGGAAAGGATGAAGGGTGATTTAGGAAGTATAACAGTTAAAGGTTCAGGAGGATGAATTGGAAAATCTGACACATCAAACAAAAATGGTTCATCCTCAATACTATCCTCAATACTCTCCTCAATACCATCCTCATAATTCTCCTCAAAAATTATCTCATCCATGCAAATCTCTTCAAAATCAAGACGCATATGAAGTTCGGGAGAAACTTTTAATGACTCGGGATGATGAATTGGAGAGAAAATTTCAGTCAAATCTACAGGTTCATCATCCAAAATACTCCCTGCGTCAATATCCTCAATCAAGTGAAAATTAATATTCTCAGACTCCTCATCAAAAGCATGGATTTCAATCGATTATGGTTCTAAGATGGAGGTGTAGAAGTCAAAAGGTTTAGGATTGGTTTCACTTGGAAGGGACCCTTCACAATCGGGTAAATCAAATACTACAAAGTCGCACAACTCATTAACCCTTCTATCTTCAATTGGTGAATCGTTTGGGACATAGATAGACATTCAAAACTGGAGTTGTGTGATTCAATTTGCAATGGGTAGGTTTGATTAGGAATGGTGTACAACTCACTTTCACTACTCAAATTCTCAGCCTGTCCTACCACCGCATCATACATTGGAAAATTTGGAGCTAGTTGAAAACTAGCTACCGGGTCACTAGGTTGTATGAGGACGGCCATGGACGCATTCAAATCCATCATCTGTTGGCATGACGCTACCCTAAAGTCTTCCAACATTTGTTCTAGACTAGACATGGGTTGTGAATGGGTTTCCGTAAAAGATTCAAAGTTGTTTGGATACTGGAAACTCCCAAAAGGTTGTTCAGAATCAATGTCTAGGGCAGGTGCAAAAGTTGGGTAGGACTTATAGGAATTTAATGGTTGGACAGGGCTAGGATCAACATACGAATAAGAAGGTGAATTGAATTGTTGATCCAAGGAATTTGTAGTGGTGAAAGGAGTGAAAGATCGGCTAAGGGATTGTTCAATATGTTCAGCGATGGACAAAGGACGACTTGCAAAAGAAATATCAACATAAGAGGGTGGTGAGGGTTGAAACGGTTGATACAAAGTAGATTTCGGAGTGAAAGTGTTTGTTCTAGACGCGTCTATGCGATCTTTCAATGAAATTTTGGGTATGGAGGGATCGTTCGAAATTCGACCAAAGCAAGAACCGTAGGAAGTTATGTCTGGTTGTGGGTACCAAAGTTCGGCAAGAGTTTTGCGTGGTGGGGTACCCATGATATGAAGAGAGAATATGAATAAGAGAAAAGGTGGGGAAAAGAATGCGGTTTTTTTTTATAGTTCTTTTTTTAAAGTTAGTTATTAACAAAAGAATGAAATATACAAAAAAAGAATCTTGACAAAAACAATCACGACACAAAAATACCACACACCTAATCGTTCTAGGGTTCACCTAGGTTAACTAGACCTGCTCAAGAACTTGATTGGCGAAGTAAAACTGTGTCGAGAAACAGGCTCAAGATACACTGATCACGAGGCCAGGTAAGTGCAAAAATAAGGGGAGGTTTTCCGACGCTTTCGCGAAGGTCCTTAATTAAATAACCCTTTCTCTTTTGGCGGTTTCGCCGTTAACACTTTCCTAGACACCCCGTAAACAATATACCGTTAAGCGGTGTTCTAAACACAATTAACCTCTCTTAGTGAGCGCGAAGTCCTTAAGGCTTAAAATATAATTTCTTTTAAAATTTGTGCGGGTAAACGTTATGCTCAAGTTCGTGATTTGTGGACCATGGAAAAGGTGATGAAATCCTTTACCGTATGTTGTGGGCTTCGCTTGCCCCTAAATCCGTATTAATGTATGCAATGTGGAAATCAATGAAAAAATTTGTTCAAAATTTCAAACAATCTCTTTTTTTTCAAGCGCGGCACTGTAACAAATACGGGTTAGTCAATTTTTTTTTGGCGTTTGCTAGCGAACTTGCAAAGAATCCTGCAAAGATATTATATTGGAAGCATCGCATTTGAGAAGAAAGTGTTAGGAAAGTGCGTACCGTTAAGTTGTGGGTTAAGAAGCCCCCGTTGAATCGAATCCGGTAAGCTTGAAAAGTTCGCTTGCACGGGTCAAACTACCCGGATCATTGGCACTGTTCTTCGTAACCACCTTGATTTTGAATGTGCACTTTGCTCCCCACGCTAGCTGTTCGCAAATCCACAAAATCTGAAATGTTGGAAAAACGGATTATGATTGCGAAAAAGCGATATGAATGCCCAAATACCTGCACACTAAAAATTATAAAAAACAAACAATACAAATAGGACAAAAATAGAACACTGGAGCACAGAGGAGAAATTGGAGGCAAAAGGTAGTGAAGGGGCCGGCGTCGCCGGTTTTGGTGATGATGTCGCCGGCCAACTTGATGAGGTAAGGCTCCAAATTTCAACAGTAGTCTCAGTGTTCCACTAATGCCACACAGATATTGTTTATCTTTTTATTTTAGTCATAGAGTGCAAGCAGGTATAAAATCCAGAGAGCAAATAAAAAATGAATTAAGAATGTTAGGTTTTTTTTTTGGTTTTGAAAATTTTGAGATTTTTAGTTTGTTTTGAAAAAGTGTTAGATGGATATTCACAAGATTTACCCGAAATAACAAAAACTAAAAACGTTACCGCCTCCCCGGCAACGGCGCCATTTGATCGCACGCTGAAACCGTGTCGGATATTTAAAAGTTCTAAAGTTTAACCGCGATCAGGACGGTGTCGCTTTGCAGCTAGCCGCGATGAGCACGGGTCGATCCACAGGGAGATGGTAAGTTTTACGTTCTTGTTTTAACGAGTTAACAACGTGGCGGATTTATTCGTTATCTAACCTATGTGTTATATTCAAGTATAAGGCTTGTTAGGAAACGATAAGATAGTGTAAGTTAATGGATTCCCTATTCAAGTACTTTGAGCCGAACTCAACCAATGAAGCTAGAGCAATCGGCAACAACGTGGATTAGGGTATTTAAGCACGGTATTCGTGGAATCCGGCTTATTGACCCTTGTCCGTCCGTTCTTGTCTCTTGCTTTCGCCTCCGGCCAAACCGAATGCAACCGGTCACGGTTAGGAATCACCTTTACCTTGGTAGGGTAGGGTGCCTAACGGAGCGCTTGCGTAGGGTTTGGGCTGAGTTTCAAATGGAAAAGACGGAAAAAGGAAATGAGGAACGAAATGTTAACTTACAAAATCATTCTCTTTTCCTAACAATAATATTCACACCATTCACAAAACAAACCAAAAAGAGAAGAACAAAGAGAAGAAAAGATTACAAGCAAGTAATTAAAGTGCATGGAATTTAAGTGCGAGAATTAAAAGAGCAAGAATAAAATGCAAGTAAGTAAAAGATTAGGAACCAAAGAACATATTGCAAGACATGGGTTCAATAACCCAAACTTAAACTTGCAAGCTCAATAAAGTGGTTGCAAGATCAAGAGAGGGCAAAGAACTCATGGTGAAGGAAGCACAAAAGAACACTTTATTAAACTTATAGAATGATACAACCCCTTGAGATCAATAACCAACCCTTAAACTTTCAAGCTCAATGAAGAGGTTGAAGGATCAAGAGAAGGTTAAGAACTCAAGGGGACTAAGCTATTTACATGAAAGGAGAATAAAAAACTTGGACAAAGAATGACAATCCAAGACTAAAGAATGACCTTTGACCCTTTGCCCCATGGTCTGATTTATAGGCTCCAAAGAATGGAGGGAAATTCGAATTTTTAAATCAACACAAAATCTTTAGCATTTAATGCTCATTACTTCATGTCCATTTGTGACTTGATTCTTGTCTTCCCCATCATGGTCCATGCTGAGTTGTCTATTTGAATTTGATTTGCACTCAGTTTTGGAAGGAAATTTGAATCTTTAAATCACACACATAATCTTCACCATTAAATGCTCATTACTCCATTCCCACACGTGGCTTGATTCATGGCTGCCCCATTATGGCTCATGCTGATTTGTTTGATTCCTTTTGATTTGAACACATGCTTTTTAGTCTTGAATGCATATAAAACATATGCATATAAAATCATCTCTTTGAATGCATATAAAATCATATCCACACGTGCTTAAAAGTCTTGTGTACACACTTGTTGTGTTGGACCATTTAGATAAAAAAAAATGTGTACACAACTTGTTGCGTAAAGGAACTACTGAAGTATTGGTCGGTTTGCGTTTCTGGTCGCAGTGTCTTCCCTCAAGTGATATATCCGTGCTTTTGGATGCAGTTCCAGTATTTTGTCATGGATACCTGCAATCTGTAATACTGAGTAGACACTGGTTAATAATACCGATAAATACAACAAATAGATAATGAATGGGCGGTATTAGAATGCAGTTTTCTGATATGAACAGATAGCTTCTAGGAAATCGAATGATTGATCGTTGATCTCTAGATCGTGAGAAAATAATCAAGAACATATTTCGCATCGATCTAGATCATCGATCATTCAATTTTCAAGAATTTACAATTGTTATAGGACTTAAGAAAACGTTTAAAGATTCGTCAACATCATCATTCTACCGATCATCTCGATTCCTCCACGAGCGGAGTTTTATTCAAACATCATCACAAAGAATACATTCAAGAATTGAAATTGAATCGTAATGCTTGAATTAAAATATAAGCAAGTTAAAAGAAACTTCACCTTTATTTGTTACACATTGCTCAAGACTACAAGAATTTGAGAAGGAACAAGATTGTCGAATCTAGCGTTGCATCGTCTCCTTGAGTCGCGGATCGGCTTGGATCTCATGCTCCGATGAAGTCCGGCTTCGCTTCTAAAGGATGGTTGAAGGCTTGCTTTGCTAGAACTCAAAGGATCTTGAATTTGGTTTCTTGATCGGATTAGGGTTAGGGTTTGGAGGTGGCAAGAGTTGGGTTGAAGGGATGATAGAACAACAAAATGAACAACCCAATTGAGGAACAATTTTTGAACAACCATCTCAAGTGAGCCTTAGGTCCCTTTTATAGGTTACCAAAACCCTAGTTCTAAGATTTTGAATTTTGAATTTCCCTCCAAAAGTTTGTTATAGGAAGAGTCTTCTAGAAGTAGTTAGTTAGGAGCTTAGCTTCTACCTTAAGCTAGGAGGTTAGGGAGAAGGTTCTAGGTTCTTAATGGAGTTAGGGTGAAGCTTGCTTTGGAAGCTAGGAATGTTTAGTTTAGAACCCAAGGTTTGCTGCTCTGGCAGAATGTTCGAGAGTCTTCTGGAAAATGACATGTCTTGATGTGGTTCTGGGACTGAGAGAGGGATTCTGCAGCTATGTTCCATTGATGATGTGGCAAAGTAGCCGCGGAACCGCGGCGCAAGCCGGCTCCGGCCGCGGTTCCACGGCCAAGTGAGAGTATTAGGGCTTCAATTTTCCTCTGCTGCTTTCTGATGACATCTTGGTACTTTTATGATATAATGAATCCCTGAATTCCTTCTAGATCATTTCCAGATTTCAAATCCCTGAGTTGGCGTCTTTTTAACGGTCTTTGTTTTATAAGTTTGACCGTTCTCTTGAAATTTCCTGCACAGACTTCGAAACACAAGTTGCGATATATAGGAATGATGCCATGCTATGAAATACAGTCAATTTCCCTTAAAGTGCCGGTTTTAAAGTCTAACACATGCAATCTGGTATTTCAGAGATGTTTTGATAATATGTGCAATATGAATACCGAACACTTCTAGATGAGTGCAAATGATAGGGAAATTGCCGGTTTAAAGATGCAGTATTTTTGAATGATCAGTTGGATATACTTAGCACACGACCAGGTGAATAGATTTAATATCTACGGGGAAATCGCCCGTATGGCGTTAAGCATCAGGGCGTAATAGGATATTTAGTTTTATGTGTTCATACTAGAGTAGCATACCTTTTGTTATATATAGAACTGGTAGTATAGAACACTGTACTGTCAGTAACGGTACAAGTTGCACGAGCACGATTTATATGCTACACTCACACCGTTAGTGATTGCCATGACACTCACAGTATAGGATTGCTAGAAATCATATATTATATTGATTCCGCTTTACTGACGTTGTCATGATTTGCCACATATCAGCATAGGTTATATTCATACCATGTACACTATATACTTACGGTTGTGCATACCTCCATTGATATATCACTACCTGTGCACATGTACCCTTATATTTCGTCATAGTGCATATATATATATATATATATATATATATATATATATATATCTTGATATGTTTACCCTGGTGCCCTATACATCACATATATTCATACTTGGCACAGATACATCACGTGTTCATACTTGTGTCCTATACGTCACATACATTCATGGTTGGCACAGATACATCACATATTCATGCTTATGACACCTATATCATCTATTCGTGCTTGGATACATATACATCATATGTCCACATTAGTGTACATGTATATTGCTACATTCACTTAGCATACTTATCTTTTCGCACATCCCTACCTATACTTATATTCATAGGTTACATACATGGATGACATTGACTTGATTTAAAAACTAAGGGATCACATGTGATATTTTCCAAACCGGATCTTTTAAAAAGGGCGGTTTTCCCTTTCTTTTACCCTTAGTGTCATACAACGCATGGCATGGATTTGCGCATTAGATTGATTTATGTGATTTCTGGATTTGGGAACCGGAGTACTACTTTAAGGAAATACGCACTATTTAAAAACCCGGTTTCCCTTGATATGATATTTCAGTGCGTCCACCTTGTGTTTTCTCGGTGCTAGAGCGATATATGTGAACCCGAGTCGAGGAGCTGGACGAGGACGATTGCGGGTACATGGTGGACCCGGTATGGTACCCCGGGGCGAGAACGGATCGCTGTGCAGTAGATGGTGAGTTTGGCAGAGGGACTACTACCTACCGGTGATTGGTTGGACCTGGCGGTTATCCGGAGGATACTGACCCGAGTCGAGAGATGGATACGGGACGACTCGTATTGCCGGGGCCGAGGGCCGATACCGCAGACAGAGCCCGTGGACTGACCCGGACTGAGGATGCCCGAGATATGAGGTTTTGCATGTCGATGCTGGACACGAGTTTTCTTGATATTTGAGTGCCGATGTTGGGCACTCACGATTTTATGAAATTACAGGATTTGAAGGCCGATGTGGATGACGGCACCTGAGTTGTACTGGGATTTGGGTGTATTGATAGACACAAGTTATTTTTCCACGTTGATATTCCGTGTAGGCATTATCCCATCCCATACTCAGCATTCAGTACTTGATATCGCATCCTGTAGCTAGCATAACTGAGAGAGTACACATGCTTGCATGTCATTACGTACCCTGCTCATCATATATAGGGTTGTTAGATTACATTGCCATGCCTGATTATCATATATCTTGCTCATTACATTGAGATGTTATTAGATCGCACTTGTTGCATTATATTGAGCATCCAGTTCATCATATAGATGTTACTTGTTGGCATAGGTTAGAGTATCGCAGCACGTGCTTACTCGCGACTACTACTCACGAGTTGGCAACTCACCCCCGTTGTGCCACAGTGCTTCCAGGTTGCCGTTTGGAGTTGTCGCGGCTGGCTGTTTACCGCATCTTTTGACACAGATACCTTTGCTGAGACGTGTTAGCCCTTTGCTAGTAGGTGGGTTTTGTACTGTATCTGTTTACTTTCTGTTGTATATTGATGTATCTAGTATTCTCCATCTACCTTTATGTATTGACTTAGAGACAGTTGTGAGGACGACGTATGTTATTTTGTATACTGGTGTCGAGCTCGCTGTGAGCCGACTTTATTTATGCAGTTCTATATTTCTTGCTGTCTCCATTTCATTTTTTTCCCAGTCGTATATTATCATTGTGATGCTCTATTCATTCCACATGCCATTTTACTTACATCTCATCTTTTACCCGCTTCTCGGGACAAATTTTTATAAAGGAAATGTTGCCTAAATTATTAAACAACACTTGAACTTAAAAAGGGTTTCTACTAGATTAATTAAAGTTTTCTAAAAATTTATAACTGTTTTACAAAAATGTTTTAACACTCTAAATTTAATGGTTTTGATTTCTGGGTTTCGGCTTATTTAGTCGCGTTACACCTGTAGACGTTATGTGGTTAAGTGCCGGTCATGGGCCGAACTTTGGGTCGTGACAAAGTTGGTATCAGAGCGTAGGTTTTACCTTCGGAGTGTAGGACGACCCTGGTATGATGGAGTAGGTAGCTGCTGCAGGGTGGCGTGGCGTGTGTATGTTCCGCGGCATACTCACGACACGGTACCCCGCCTAAGCGACCTTAGGACTTATTGATTGAAATTCCTTCTTGATGTACATTCTTGCGATTCGATTTCTGTATCCTCATCGAATCCTACTTTCCTTTCAGCCATTATGCCGCCAAAGACTACGAGGGCATAGAGAGTGGCCGCGAGGGCCAAGATGCGAGTTGACTCGTCCGAGACGAGGACTGATCCGGGCAGTGCACCCGTTGCACCTGAGAAGACTGTCCCTCCTATGACAGATCAGATCGCCACACTAGGGGCTGGCATGCAGGAGATGCGCCAGACGGTGGGATCCAGAATGCAGGAGATGCGTCAGATGATAAGCTCGCTAGTTGAGACGCTTCGAGCGCAGCGGCCAGAGGTAGCTCCACCAGTCACGGGGACCGCGATGGTATCTACAGCACAGCAAGTTGCCCCTGCAGCCACGGAGGTGATTACAGTATCGTTAGCAGAATTCATGAGGCTGAAGCCTCCAGTCTTCATAGGCACCGATCCAGCCGAGGACCCGCAGTCTTTTATTGACAGGATGGCCCGGATATGCCGATTGCTCAGATGCTCAGATACGAGATGGGTAGAGTTCGCGAGCTTTCGCCTGGAAGGACTTGCGCAGAAATGTTCTGAATCGGTTGAGAAGGACAGAGCAACAGGCCTTCCTCCTATGACCTGGACAGAGTTCGTGACGATGTTCCTTGCCTGCTTCCTTCCCCAGAGTGTTAGGGATGCCAGAGCACGCAGATTTGAGTCTTTGCGCCAGACGCCAGAGATGACCGTGGCAGAGTACGATGTGCTATTCACCAAGCTATCAGTCTATGCTCCGTACCTAGTGGCTACTGAGGAGTTGCGAGTCAAGAGATTTGTCCGAGGCTTGCTTACACCACTATTCCTTGCGATCAGCGCACAGCATTACGAGACATATGCAGCAGCCGTAGATGCAGCCATATTAGTCGAGGCGCGCCTTGCAGAGACTTCGGCAGTTCCAGGGCCGAAGGGAGTTTGTACTGATACACCGGCCCAGAGACGGCCATTCAGGCGCCGCGACCGACACCTCACAGGTGGCAGAGGCTTAAGACGAGGTCAGCTTTTCTGCTCTTATCCCTAGGAGGGTCAGCCAGCATCATCCGGATGTTTCCGATGCGGGAGTTTCTATCATCGTGTTCGAGAATGTCCTGAGATACCCCGTAGGGAGGCAGCCGTACCACACGTCACACTACCACCTTCACCACCTCAGAGGGCGTTGCCCATTGTACCCACAGTTGCTCCGCGTCAGACTCAGGCACAAAGAGGCCGTGGTCGCGGAGGGTTTGTTCATAGAGGGCGAGGCGGTTGAGGCAGAGGACAGCCAGCCACCGGCAGAGTACAGCCAGTTGCTAGTAGGGGACCGCCAGTTGCAGGTGGAGGACAGGCACGGGTTTTCGCGTTGACGCATCAGGACGCGCAGGCGTCCAATACGGTGGTCTCAGGTACCTTATCAGTATGTTCTGTTGATGCACACGTATTTTTTGATCCCGGATCCATGCACTCATACGTTTCTACACATTTTGTGCCAAGTTTGGGTAGAGAGTCTGGGTTGCTTGATCAGCCGCTTGTTGTGACCACTCCCATGGGAAAGCCTTTTGTTGCTAGGCACGTGTTCCGATCCTTTGTTGTTCGTATTGGCGAGAGAGATTTGCCTGTCGACTTGATCCTTCTTGAGATGTTGGACTTCGACATTCTTTTGGGCATGGATTGGTTAGCCACGTGCTATGCGTCTGTGGATTGCCGCGAGAAGACGGTTAGATGTTGTTTTCCCGGCGAGTCGGATTTTGTTGTGCAGGGGGACCGTGGTGCCGCCCCTCACAGATTGATTTCTTTTCTTCGCGCTGGACAGCTTTTGAGGAAGCGATGTCAGGGATTTCTAGCCTATGTTTGCGACAGTAGAGCTACAGATGTTCCATTGGACCAGGTTCCGATTGTATGTGAGTTCCCTGATGTGTTCCCTGACGAACTTTGTCACGACGGTCCTCAAAATCAGAAATCACATGAAAATCCAACATCAAGAAGTAAATCCAATGCGATGTGCTATGCAATCAATCCATGATGTATCCGACATGTAAAGAAAGGTAATCATGTCAGAAGTCATGCAACAGTACTACAGTGTAGTGGCATGGCAATTATCGATGATGAAGTGTGTGAGCCGGCAAATAGTGTACGTGGAACATACGCATCATCGATAATGGTGCTGGTGTCCTAACAGCATGATAATAATATAGCAATAAACATATGCCAGCAATGCGAATAGCATGAAAATGCGGAAATCAAGTAGTCAACACCACAGTGAAGAATCTACTATGCAAACTACATCTAAGTATCAGGTCAATCAGGAGGGGTAGGTATGGAAACCACCTAAATCTGAGTCGATATATATATAGATATATAGTCGGTGATCCCGCCTCAAGAACATATCGTAGGACATCCTCGAGTTATGAGTGCGGATCTATCATCAATATCGGCTCGTACGATAAATCATCGTACGGCATTCCAATAGCTGGGTACGGGTCAACATCTCACTATCTCATCACATAACAGGTATCACTATCATCAGATCATATAATCTGGGGTACTACTCTATGTCTAGTACAATTCGATACCATCAATAAAGTATGCATGTGGGGGTAAACACACATCCCAAGCCCGCAAGAATCACAAGTCATATCCCAAGTATGAATCATATCAAATCACCCATCTCGCGGCACAAAGCCCACATCATCGACTCATCTCCAAAGTCATCCCATATCATCAAACACAGTGCAAGTATAAATAATATGCAAGGGTGTGCGTGTAGGTGTACCTCTATCCTAGAGCTCGCAACTAGGAACTACGCTAGTTATTTCTAGCTCTAACTATCCATAACACCCTACAACTATCACAATTGAACTATATAGTATTCTATCTACGGACTGCGGGGGTGCTATACGCCATCCATCCGACTTCTCCCTGTAGATATAATCTACTCACCTGCATCATCATTTGCGGACGTCACCACGTATTTGCTTGTCGTCCCGAAGTCTTCATAGGTACCTACATATCAAAATATCGTATATGCGCATTAAAACCAATTCAAAGCTAAAACGGCACACGAAATCCAAAACTATACGATAAGGGGCCTATAGGTGAGAACCTATGGCACGCCTTCAAAACCACCAATAAATCCTCTATATCGTCGTATAAACGCCAAATAGTCGAGGCAAAACACAATCCACAATTTCAGAATCAAAAATACGGAATACGGAAACATGAATCCAAAATAGCAACTTAGGATATATGTCCCAGATTTTACCCTAGATAGAATCAGTCAAAACTAGAAGTACCCTGGGTCAATACTAGAGGAAATAGGGCCATGCACGCAAAACGAGGAAATTCCTCACTGCTCTGGCAGCAAATTGTGGCCAGAAAGGGAAAATCGGCGGCCTCAAAGTGGAGTGGGAAGCTAGGGTTTGGTGTGGTGGTTCTCTGGTGCCTGCACATCTCACTGTCCACTCAACTTTATTTTAGGGTGTCTCGGGTGATAGCAGATTCAATATACCCTGCACAGATTTCACAAATTCCCCGATATCGGTTTCTAAAATCCGTATTCTGGTTTTAGGCTTCAGGTTAGGGTCTCAATTTAGGCACTATGGTGTTTATATAACCTCGACTGAGCTTAATTTCCCAATACAACACAAGTTTCTCTCAAACCCTAACTAGGTTTTCACCAAGTCCATAATATCACACAATATCGATTAAATCTTAACATGGGGTTATAGGAAAAGCTAGAATTAAGCTAATGGTTCAGTAATTAGCTCAATTGGCAACTCAAGAATTTTCTTGGGTTGCCCCTAGTGGCCAAACTCCATGCTTTCTTGGTCCATCTTGTAGGTCTCGGGTTTGTGCACAATTTTAATGAAATGAGATTGGGGTTTTGGTGTTCTTTTAGAGGTGAAGTGAGGAGTTAAAGAGGGGAGGGAGATGAAGGAGAGGCAGCAGCAGCAAGCAAAAGGAGAGGGTGAGAAATGAGGGGGAAAAAAATGGCTAAGGGCCCATACCCCTCTCTCTCACCTACCCTCATTCTATATTCTTTTCTTTTTTCTTTCTCTTTTCCTTTTTCTTTTCCTCCAAAACCCTTCTCACAAGAATAGTAGCTCCAAATAACATGAAAGAAATACACAAGTGTGATAAAAAAGATATGTGCAAGTTTTGCACAAAAAGCCAACAAATCCGATTAGCGATTTTTAATCGCGATTAGCACTAATTAAGCATATAACTAATTAATTAAACCTAGAAATGGCATAATTCTCGAATTTACCCTATTTTAGAATTTTCCATAATTTTTCTCAAATTTTTCCTATTTATTTGCATTTAATAATACCAAAATATTAAAATATTCAATAAAATAATATTAAATTATAAAAATTCCAAAAATTAATATTTTATCTTTTTTGAAAATGTTACAATCTACCCCCCTTAAAGAAATTCGGTCCCCGAATTTAAATTTAAACCCCAAATAAATTAAACCATTTCAATAATAATCCAATTTGTCGGTGCTCCGAAAACATCAATACATAAAGAATATCATAAAAATGTACTGCTCTACTAGAATCAATCCCCAAAATAGATATATATAAGAATATCCTATGCGTCTGGTGCGCAAGGAATCAAAATCCATATATGTGTCAAACAGGTGTACAAAACAACATCTAGGTGCAACTGGTGTGCACGAAACATCTGTCGTAGGCAACGTGTGTGCCTGAAAGAAAAATCAGGTGCATGTGACATGCACGAAGAATCCCGATTTAGTGCATCTGGCGTGCACCAAAATCGTATATCAAAACACTGTATAAGATAGGCGTGAAATCACAATCAATACCTCGAATGTAGTAACTATGCGCAAAATATATAAATATCCAGTGGGTGCATGAAACAAATATCATGAAACTCAGTCATCAAAACTAAATCATGCAACAGAACGCCCAAAATACCGAAATCCAAAATGACGGATACGTGATAATCGAATCACAAAATCACAAATCATAAATACTGTCGTCGGTAGTTCCTCCTTCGAGGTCGAGAAGGAGTCGGTGCATCCACTACTAGCAGCGCAGGATATCTACTTGCCTCTTGCTCACGGTCTGGCGTCCTCTAACTCTGGGTCCTTATCTTCTTTGCGGATTTCCTATCTCGCAGTCAATCGGCTCATCGGCCCTGTCAGGTGTGCTAACGGGGACGATTCCGTTCTGGAACTTCTCTGGTCATCTCTCGGTCAATCCTCACGACCATTCGTAAGGCAGCATATCACTAGCGTCGGCCTCTGGCTCTCTAAAAGCACGTCACACATCTGATCCTGGGTGCAAACATCATTGTAGCAATGTCCCGGAAGGAATCCTGCT
This sequence comes from Agapanthus africanus, assembly GCA_030015575.1. Taxonomy (NCBI): domain Eukaryota; kingdom Viridiplantae; phylum Streptophyta; class Magnoliopsida; order Asparagales; family Amaryllidaceae; genus Agapanthus; species Agapanthus africanus. The sequence goes on along the minus strand of JASDDO010000014.1, from coordinate 454,948,279 downwards.
CAGGGTCTCTTCCAATCATGCCTATGCCGATCTGTACGGAGGCTGGCTCTCTTGCATAACCTCTTCACACTCGAGAGACATCTGTGTCCTCAGCACAATATTTTCTCGGAAATTGGTCGCATCCCAACGCCTCTGTAAGCATATCCGGTCTCTCGTCTCGACGGGAAGTAATGACAGCTCGTCAGTGTCTCACACGAACCTCTTGTTCCACCTGTCTTTATCGTCGTCCACTATGACGTCACGCCAAGCTACTATGCACTGCACTGTTCTCGGCCACGGCCAATCTGAAGTCTCTCGCACGGACTCGAAATCGTGTATTCTGTTGCTTCATCATTCTGTAGAAGATGTCAGGCCGAACAGGTCCTCGGGAACACGTCCCAACCATCGGAGGAATACTCATCACTCGTCCGTCCTTGATCAAATCGCAACGTATCTGGGTAAGTTCCTTATCCGAGCCTGGTCAACTACCTCGTCGACGGCGCCGAACTCTGTCCTGCTGGGTGTGTGCAATATGACCACTCCTAGGTCTAGGTCTTCTCGTATCGTACTCCAGAAAGGTCCTTTCGAGGTTCCTCTCTCAAATCTCATTCCTGCCGAATTGCCCGCCGAATTGCCCGGAAGTCATCATCCATTGCTGAAGCTAGGTCTTATTCCGGAACGGCTGCATACTTATCGCGCTTCTTTCTGGAAGATATATCCGTATACAACGCCTCTGGGTGCGTATCACATCTCTGATGTCAGCGGAGTGGGACGTCATCTCGTCGAAATATCTTGCGAACTCTTTTCTTCACTCTGCGTCAATGTCGACTGATCCGGACTCGTCTCATCATGGCTGCATGGACAGTGCTCCAACGGCTATCCTCGTATCTGGAGTATCCCAAGCAACGCATCCTATCACATAATGTCCGAATGATGTCGAATCATCCGATCGACTCGTCAGAACCTCATAATCCCCCAAGAGATCACATCATGGGTACAGTTTAATAGCATCGAGTACATGCCACAGCGTCGGTGGTCCAGCCGTAGAAGGGCAAACCCAAGCCTCACTAATGGCGCCGCGGAACTGCCGCAAACCCTAAGGTTCAAAGGCTTTCACACGGTCATTAAGTCGAGTTAGGGTTTCATTCTTCTAGAGGGTCCATAGAATCACCTGCATGTCTTTCTGTATACTTTAAACTTGGAAAATGGGCTCCTGACATTCGATCGTCTCTATCGACTCTCAACGAACCTGCGTGAAGTCGTCTCTAGCTGGAAACAATCTATCTGATGACCTCGCATCGGTAAACGAACGAACCACAAGTCCTAGTCATTCATCCTCAGGTGACTAGCGACTCGCTATCATCTCTCTAAGTATATGCTCACACTGCAGTAGCTCCAACCATCTGGGCAATATCTCGTCATTTGCAGCAGCAACTGGCTCATTCGCCTGTACGCTGAACAGTGCCTCAATCCTCCAGGAAAGGCGACACATTGGCGGTCATCTCTGAATCGGTCTGCTCTAGATCCGAGTAAGACTCTCCACACTGGAAATCTTCAACTCATCTGGGCCCGCTCCGGCGCATAAATCGGACGAATCACCTTCGTCTCTCAAATCGGGTAGACTAGCTATCATCTGTCTCATATCTGCCTGAAAGCTCCGGCAATCTCAGCTCGTAAGCTTCGGAAGCGACATCCTGTCAATCTCAGCAACAACTAGTCCATCTGTCTGCACGGTAGGCGAAATCATAATCTCTAAGATATGCTGTACATCAACAGTCCTCTCTCAACCGGCAGCTCTAACAATGGCCCGATCATCCGGTGCAAAACCAAGCACTCGCCTCCACTAGAGGTCATAATCACCAAAACTAACTCGAGACGTTCCCATGTCACCAGAAAACACAATGGTCGGCCCTCGTACCAGACGAGCTCGCACCGGCCGTAACCCTAGCAGCAGCGCTAACTGCGCTCAAACATGGCGACATGAACCTCAATCGAGTATCGAAGAGAGCAGATCAATGGCAAGAAAGGAAACAACAGATCCAGAGGGAATACATGATCATAAGAAGGAACAGCATCAATAAGGGTATGATCATGAAACTAATAGAATCGGGGATCTCAAATGGATGTATAATCCTGGATATAAAGAGAATCACTGATCTCGAAAATATGTACATCCTAAGGTTCCTTAAGCGGAGTGGCGTGTCGTAAGCATGCCGCGGAACATACCAACGGTACGTCACTATACTTTAGTCACCTATTCCATCAACCAAGGGTCATCCTACGCGACGAAAGTTCGGGTCTAATACCCCCTCGACCAAGTCTAAGTTCCGTAAGGTCAAGCCTAAGTTCCGTATATATATAAACGCCATAGGCTCCACATAGTCAAACTTAGACTCGAACCAAGGTCAACCTAGCGCTCTGGTACCAACTTTGTCATGACCCGAAAGAGCACGTGACTGGCCCTTGAACCATATGAAGTTTATAGGACTCCATCTGATCCAAGTAAGCCAAAAGCCCAGAAATCTAAAACCATTTTTAAGAATAAGTAAAGAAACTGGTTTAAAGAAGTGAAGAAATACATGTTTGAAATCAAGGTTTTTAAATAACTAAGCCGAATATGAATTTTAAAACAGTAAAGTCTTTTCTAAAAATTTCGGCAGAGTTTCTTTTGTAAAACTGGCCCCGAAAGGGGGTACAACAAGGATAACAATATATGCAATGATAAAGGCATCCCCAAGCGGGAGCTAGCTCTTCGTCAAATGACAGTCACAACCACGCATACAACAATAATATACAACGCCGAAAGGCGAGGGTCAAACCAAAAGAACTCAAAAGCAACAAGAAAACCGCAATACTACTAAGCGCGACTCTAAGGTCGAATAATACATCACTAACGTCTAGGTCTGAAACAATATACAAGTTTTGGTTGATGGAAATTCTAGATACAATGAATAAAATAAATACAACGGTGGTTCTTGATGCGAAAGAATCCACCTACCAAAAGCAAATCACCCGCAAGAAAGTAGTGTGCCAGAAATGCCGCAATGGAACCTGTACGGCAGAACCTGCAAGAACTGTGGCACAACGGGGGTGAGTTGCCAACTCGTGAATAGAAATATCTACAAGCAGAAACCGAATGCAAGATATAAACCTAAGTCAACAATCAGTAATATAACCACTCGAGTACATCTGAAGTATGACAAGGTGGCAAGGTAACATCTAAATATGTATGTAGTGTCAGGTACTCAGGTAATAACATGTCATCAGTATAAGGTATGTCTGCATGAAGTAAATATGATGAAGTATCAAGGATATCAATACACATATATTAGCGTCCCATACCACTAATATTGGTGTAAGGGTATATATAACAGCGCACTCATACCCTGTTATATATACAAATGAAGTATGATCAGTGTAAATCCAGTCTGTATATGATCCATGTCTGTATATATGTGGAACCCGTCCACCCGTCACCCAATGACAATAAGCGTCATGTATGCAATATGAGGATATAAACAAAATCATGGAAAAACATCATGAAACCCGTGCCTAGCATCGACATGTAAATCCTCATCCATCGGGCTCCGTCAGTCCGGATCGGCCCGCGGGCTATGTCTGCGGAATCGGCCCTCGGCCCCGGCAGTACGCCCATCTCTCAACTCCGGTCGGTATCCTCCAGATATCCGCCGAGCTCAAATACAATCACCGGTAGGTACTCGCCCGCCTCCAGGCTCAATCGGCAAAACCCATCGATCATCTTGCCGAGGGGAACCATACTGGGCCCACTGATTGGTAGAATTAAAGTTAACCGCAATCAAGACGGTGTCGCTTTGCAGCTAGCCGGTTGAGCACGGGTCGATCCATAGGGAGATGGTTGTATGTCCTTCCTTGTCTTAGACGAGTCAATAAAGAATTTTTATGATTGTTCAGTCTAACTTATGTGTATTATCTGCAAGTATAAAGTTGTTAAGAAAAAGATACGAGATTATAAGCTAAAGAAATCCGTACTCAAAACCTTTGAGCCGAATCTTGATCAATTGAAGCTAGAGAAATCGGCGGCAACGTGGATTAGGGGATTTAAGCGCGGTATTCTTGGAATCCGGCTTATTTACCCTTGTCCTTCCGTTCTTGTCTCTTGCTTTCGCCTCCGGCCAAACCGAACGCAACCGGTCGTGGTTAGGAATCACCGTTACCTTGTCAGGGTACGGTGCCTATCGAGCGCTTGCGTATCGTTTGGGCGGAGTTCAATGGAAAATACGGGAAAAGGAAATGGTAAAGAAATGTTAACTTATAATATCGTATTTCTTCTTAACAATAATAATTAAATTCATTCACAAAAGAGAACCAAAAAGAGAGAACAAAAAGAAAAGAATAAAGAAAAGAAAAGATTACAAGAATATAAGTGCATGGAATTTAAGTGCATGAAATAAATTGCAAGTAATAAAAAGCGAGTAATAAAAAGCGAGTAAAAAGAACAAGGAACTAGGACTCAAGACAAGCATGTGATCAATAGCCAACCCTTAAACTTGCAAGCTCAATCAAGAGGTTGCAAGATCAAGGGAAGGGTAGTGAATGCATGTGAAATGAAGTGCTAGTCCCGTGAGAAAATAAGACCCTTGAGATCAATAACTAACCCTTAACCATTCAAGCTCAATGAAGAGGTTGAATGATCAAGAGAAAGCAAGAATCTCAAGGAGAAGAAGAAACAAAAGAGAATGATACAAAACCCTCATCTTCATTAATCTCCCACTCAAAAAGCACTTACTACAATTTTCATGGAACAAGAATGAAGAAGAAGAAGAAAAAAGAACTAAAACTACAAAAGAAAGATGAACCAAAGAATGACCAAGGTTGGGCTCAGATCTGCTGTATTTATAGGCAGGGAAATGAAACCCTAGGGGCAAATTCTGACACTATATGAAGTCCCTAAAATACCCCCAAAACACGACAACCAGAGGAGTCATAATGGCCGCGGATCCGCGGCCAATACCCCCTATTGGCCGCGGATCCGCGGCCCTTTAGTGGAATTGGGTTGTGGGCTTTTGTGGCATTCCCTGGTTTTGTGTTGTCTGCTGTTTGGTATGGTTCTTTTCTGAGAGTCTCTTCACAATATTTCCAGAATTCTAGCACAACAAAAAGGTGATGTGATGTGGATCTTTTGCCATGATTGTCTCGAGCTCCGCGTAGATTTCTCGGATCTTGTGCTGCCATTGAGCCTTGTGCATGAAAATGACATTGATTTGCCATTTTGTCTTCTTAAACCGGTATGTGGCAACACACGGTTAGAGAGCGGAGACCGTGTTTATCAGTTGTTGGCAGTAATCCGGAATTTGTCGTACTTTTCATGGATATTCACTGTTCAGAGCCGAGAACCTGTATTCTGCAATTATGTAGCAAACACTGATCAAAAGCACCTACCTATAAACACACGAGCGTAAGAATGGGCGGTATAAAATGCAGTATTCTGGTATGAACAAATACCCCCAAACTTAACTTTTGCTCGTCCCGAGCAAAACCAATTATTCACAAAAATAAAATCCTAACCACACTTTCGCAGGGAACGCGATTGCACTGAGCGCTTGCAACAAGCCGTTAAACCTCTAGGTGTCCCTAGTAGGAGGAGTGTTGTCTCCTGAGGGTTTTCAGCGGATTACACCCACAAAATCCCGTCAAGCTAGTGTCATAAAATAACTAAGATTCAAACCCTAAAGTTTTGTTTCAGAAAATAACAATTCTATAATCCTAAGTCTAGACTATCGAACCTTTAGTTTTCACACCTCGCTTCTTATTTAACTACAGATTTTATATGTCTTTACGTGTAGTGCAAATAGTGCCGTTAAGTTCCAGAAAGGTCGATTAAAGTCATCATGTCGCACAATAAAGCCCAGATAACAATTTTAAAAGGATCACATAAGTTTTATAAAGAGTTAAGTATTTTTCAAGTTTCGTTTTCCAGTAAGGTTTCAACTTCAGAATTTCTATCTTCCCTAACAGGAAACTAGGTCTTATTCTTCACTCCACCTTTTTCTTGTTTTCATTTCATACACACCTCTGTGAACGTGCAATAGTCTTTATCATAGAATAAAACCTTCATATCACCGTTAAATTTTTTTATAAAAGCCTGTCTTTTATCAAGATTATTCTCACACAAAGAATCGTTAGGAATTTTAACTCGGAGAGAACACTTGCTTGACTTTGTTTTTATCTGGACTTTCTAGGCTTCTTAGCGAGCTTTGGGCCAATGCACCCAAACCAGTTGGTTTTAGGGCATTAGGTGTAGAAACACCCCGGCGGACTTAATTACTCAAGTTACCCAGGTCCAAAAACAAAAGACAGTTTGGCGTGAAAATCAGATGATTTAATACGAACGGAGATATAGTCGGCAGTTCAATTATTTTTTTGGATAAAAGACGTGTTTAGTGGGTTTGGTGTGTAATCATTCTAATCAAGTTTCAGATGGGTTATTTTTCACACTTAGTTCCAATTAGGGCATCAATAACATTCCTACATATTCACTTCACTTCATAAACTATTCTTGATATTACTTATTTCAGAACAAACCTATTTGAACCTCAGAAAATCATTGATCCATTAAAAGTTCTTTTAGACATAAAAGACTTGTCTTCTAATTTCCACAACTCACGACACGTGTAGTGTAATGTAAAGACGTATATCAGCCATAGTTAACTACAAATGAGAGTTATCATTCAGGTTTTCAAAATCTAGAAGTAAGATTTAGTTGTTCTTATTTTATCAAACAAAACCGTCGAGATGTTGAATTAGAGTCCTCTTACTAGCTAACTTGACAAAAAAGTTTTTATGTTTTTAGAAATTTTTCTGATTTTTATGGTTTTTTAATAAGGTATGCAAATGCAAAATATACAAATGAATGCGAAGGAAGAAAGCATACCGAGCACACCCCCAAACTTAAACTTGACAGTGCCCTCACTGTCAGGCTATACCAAGAGGGTCAAAATTGCCGGCGCTTCTTAAAAAAAAATTATAGACAAAACAAAAAGGAAAACAAAAATATATAAAAAAAAAATGTCCCCCCCAAACTTAAGTAAAACAGTGTTTCCACTGTTATGCGTTGAAGTTCCGGATTAGGGGGAAAGAACAGTATCAAGCTATACAAGGCCTTACACAGGCCAAAAGTTAATACCAACCATTCAAAGATTTTATCATGGTGAAGCAGTGGTTGGGGAAAGAAGGTGAAGAGGTAAGAAATGGAGAATATGCGAGACCGTATGGGGAGAGAAGCGGGATACGGTCTCGGTATATGAGAGGAAGAAGAATGGCGGAAGGGAAAAAGAAGTGGAATACGGACTTGAGGGTGTAAATGGAGTAAATAGATTAGCACAATTTGTGATGACCGATGTGTGAAAAGTGATTGTGCTAATATACTTATTCGTCGAGAAATGGGATCAAATCCCTCAAGGTTCGTAAGAAACCATGGGTACGACGAACTTGGTAAACCAGATATATGAAATGAAGGTGAGACAGGTTCTTGCAAGGTCGGAACGATGGAAAGGATGGAGGTAGGTGATTGAGGAAGGTTATCGGTTAATGGTTCTGGAGGGTGTACACAGTCAGTGAAAGGAACATGATGAATTGGAAAATCCGACTCATCATCTAGAATTGTTTCATCCTCAAAAATATCCTCAAAATTTTCCTCATAGTTAAGCTCATCCATGCATATTTCATCAAAGTCCAGACGCATATGGGGTTCGGGAAAAACATTTAATGACTCGGGATGATGAATTGGAGAGAAAAACTCAGTCAAATCTACGGGTTCATCATCCAAAATATTCCCAGCGTCAATATCCTTAATCAAGTGAAAATCAAAATTCTCTGACACCTCAACCAAAGCATGGATATTAATCAATTCAGGTTCTAAGATGGAGGTGTAGAGGTCAAAAGGATTGGGTGTGGTTTCACTTGGCAAGGTCCCTTCATAATCGGGCAAATCAAACACTACAAAGTCGCACAACTCATTAAACATTCTATCTTCAACTGATAATTCATTTGGGACACTTGATAGACTTTCAACACAGGAGTTGTGGGATTCAATTTGAGACGGGTAGGTTTGATTTGGAAGGGGGTACATCTCACTCTCTCCACTCAAATTCACAGCTTGTCCTGCCGCCTCATCATACATTGAAAAAGTTGGAGCTAGTTGAAAACTAGCTACCGGGTCACTAGGTTGCATGAGGGCGGCCATAGACGCATTCAAATCCATCATCTGTTGGCTTGACGCTACCCTAAAGTCTTCCAACGACTGTTCTAGACTAGACATTGGTTGTGAAGGGGTTTCAGTAAAAGATTCAAAGTTGTTTGGATACTGAAAACTCCCAAATGGCGGTTCTGAAGCAATGTCTATGGAAGGTGTAAAAGTTGGGTAGGACTGGTAGGAATTGAATGGCTGGACAGGAGTGGGATCAACATTGGGATAAGAAGGCGAATGGAATTGTTGATCCCAAGAATTTGTAGTGGTGAAAGTGGTGAAAGGAGTGAAAGATCGGCTACGAGATTGTTCAATACGTTCAGCAATAGACATAGGTCTCGGGGTTACAACTGGATTTTCAAAAGGGGTATCAACGCAAGAAGGGGTGAATGTTTGAAACGGTTGATACGAAGTGGATTGCTGGGTCCAGTTGTTCGTCCTAGACGCGTCTATCCGACCTTTCAAAGAAATTTTGGGCATGGAGGGATCGTTCGAAGTTCGACCAAAACAAGAACCGTAAGAAGTTATGTCTGGTTGTGGGTACCAAAGTTCGGCAAGAGTTTTGCGAGGTGGAGTACCCATTATATGAAGAGAGAGAAAGAAAGGTAGAGAAAAGGAGGGGAAAAAGAATGTTATATTTTTTTTATAGACAAAAGAATGAAATATACACAAAAAGAATATGGACAAAAACAATCACGACACAAAAATACCACACACCTAATCGTTCTAGGGTTCACCTAGGTCAACTAGACCTGCTCCAGAACTTAATTGTCGAAGTAAAACTGTGTCGAGAAACAGGCTCAAGATACACTGATCACGAGGCCAGGTAAGTGCAGAGATAATGGGAGGTTTTCCAACGGTTTCGCGAAGTTCCTTAATTAAATAACCCTTTCTCTTTTGGCGGTTTCGTCGTTAACACTTTCCTAGACACCCCGTAAACAATATACCGTTAAGCAAGGTTCTAAACACAGTTAACTTTGCCTAGTGAGCGCGAAGTCCTTAAGGCTTAAATTCTAGTTTCTTTTAAAATTTGTGCGGGTAAACGTTATGCTCAAATTCGTGATTTGTGGGCCACGGAAAAGGTGATGAAATCCTTTACCGTATGTTGTGGGGTTCGCTTGCCCTTAAGTCCGTATTAATTGATGCAATGCACAATTCAATAAAAATTCTATAAAGAATCAAAAAATTGTTTTTTTTTAGTTTAAGCACGGCACTGCAACAAATACGGGTTAGTCAATTTTTAGCGTTTGCTAGCGAACTTGCAAAGAATCCTGCAAAGAATAGTATATTGGATGCGTCGGATTTGAGAAGAAGGTGTTAGTAAAATACGTACCGTTAAGTTTTGGGTTAGGAAACTCCCGTTGAATCAAATCCGATAAGCTTGAAAGGTTCGCTTGCGCGGGTCAAACTACCCGGATCTTTGGCACTGTACTTCGTAATCACCTTTGCCTTGAATGCACACTTTGCTCCCCACAATCGCAGTTTGCAAATACGCAAAAATCTGCACACTTTCCCACAAAAATTATCAAAAAAAAAGAAAAACAAAAAGATTTTTTTTTTAATATTTATAAATATATACAAAAAGAATATTAACCCGAATAACAAGAAAGAAAATACGCTACCGTCTCCCCGGCAACGGCGCCATTTGATTGGTAGAATTAAAGTTAACCGCAATCAAGACGGTGTCGCTTTGCAGCTAGCCGGTTGAGCACGGGTCGATCCACAGGGAGATGGTTGTATGTCCTTCCTTGTCTTAGACGAGTCAATAAAGAATTTGTATCATTGTTCAGTCTAACCTATGTGTATTATCTGCAAGTATAAAGTTGTTAAGAAAAAGATACGAGATTATAAGCTAAAGAAATCCGTACTCAAAACCTTTGAGCCGAATCTTGACCAATTGAAGCTAGAGCAATCGGCAACAACGTGGATAAGGGGATTTAAGCGCGGTATTCGTGGAATCAGCTTATTTACCCTTGTCCTTCCGTTCTTGTCTCTTGCTTTCGCCTCCGGCCAAACCGAACGCAACCGGTCGTGGTTAGGAATCACCGTTACCTTGTCAGGGTACGGTGCCTATCGAGCGCTTGCGTATCGTTTGGGCGGAGTTCAATGGAAAATACGGGAAAAGGAAATGGTAAAGAAATGTTAACTTATAATACCGTATTTCTTCTTAACAATAATAATTACATTCATTCACAAAAGAGAACCAAAAAGAGAGAACAAAAAGAAAAGAACAAAGAAAAGAAAAGATTACAAGAATATAAGTACATGGAATTTAAGTGCATGAAATAAATTGCAAGTAATAAAAAGCGAGTAATAAAAAGCGAGTAAAAAGAACAAGGAACTAGGACTCAAGACAAGCATGTGATCAATAGCCAACCCTTAAACTTGCAAGCTCAATCAAGAGGTTGCAAGATCAAGGGAAGGGTAGTGAACGCATGTGAAATGAAGTGCTAGTCCCGTGAGAAAATACGACCCTTGAGATCAATAACTAACCCTTAACCATTCAAGCTCAATGAAGAGGTTGAATGATCAAGAGAAAGCAAGAATCTAAAGGGGAAGAAGAAACAAAAGAGAATGATACAAAACCCTCATCTTCATTAATCTTCCACTCAAAAATCTCTTACTACAATTTTCATGGAACAAGAATGAAGAAGAAGAAGAAAAAAGAACTAAAACTACAAAAGAAAGATGAACCAAAGAATGACCAAGGTTGGGCTCAGATCTGCTGTATTTATAGGCAGGGAAATGAAACCCTAGGGGCAAATTCTGACACTATATGAAGTCCCCAAAATACCCCCAAAACACGACAACCAGAGGAGTCATAATGGCCGCGGATCCGCAGCTAATACCCCCTATTGGCCGCGGATCCGCGGCCCTTTAGTGGAATTGGGTTGTGGGCTTTTGTGGCATTCCCTGGTTTTGTGTTGTCTGCTGTTTGGTATGGTTCTTTTCTCAGAGTCTCTTCACAATATTTCCAGAATTCTAGCACAACAAAAAGGTGATGTGATGTGGATCTTTTGCCATGATTGTCTCGAGCTCCGCGTAGATTTCTCAGATCTTGTGCTGCCATTGAGCCTTGTGCATGAAAATGACATTGATTTGCCATTTTGTCTTCTTAAACCGGTATGTGGCAACACACGGATAGAGAGCGGAGACCGTGTTTATCAGTTGTTGGCAGTAATCCGGAATTTGTCGTACTTTTCATGGATATTCACTGTTCAGAGCCGAGAACCTATATTCTGCAATTATGTAGCAAACACTGATCAAAAGCACCTACCTATAAACACACGAGCGTAAGAATGGGCGGTATAAAATGCAGTATTCTGGTATGAACACCCACCACGAACCCGCAAACGGATCATCTACTCCTCGAATCGGGTTTCAAGCACACGTCTCACCACCGAGAAAACGCGTGGTGGACGCACCAAAATATCATATCACGAAGTACCGGGTTTTTCAAAATAGAGCATCCTTTCTTAAATAATCCCACGGTCCTCAAAATCAGAAATACGGAATACGGAAACACGAATCCAAAATAGCAACTTAGGATATATGTCCCAGATTTTACCCTAGATAGAATCAGTCAAAACTAGAAGTACCCTGGGTCAATACTAGAGGAAATAGGGCCATGCACGCAAAACGAGGAAATTCTTCACTGCTCTGGCCGCAAATTGCGGCCAGAAAGGGAAAATCGGCGGCCTCAAAGTGGAGTGGGAAGCTAGGGTTTGGTGTGGTGGTTCTCTGGTGCCTGCACATCTCACTGTCCACTCAACTTTATTTTAGGGTGTCTCGGGTGATAGCAGATTCAATATACCCTGCACAGATTTCACAAATTCCCCGATATCGGTTTCTAAAATCCGTATTCTGGTTTTAGGCTTCAGGTTAGGGTCTCAATTTAGGCACTATGGTGTTTATATAACCTCGACTGAGCTTAATTTCCCAATACAACACAAGTTTCTCTCAAACCCTAACTAGGTTTTCACCAAGTCCATAATATCACACAATATCGATTAAATCTTAACATGGGGTTATAGGAAAAGCTAGAATTAAGCTAATAGTTCAGTAATTACCTCAATTGGCAACTCAAGAATTTTCTTGAGTTGCCCCTAGTGGCCAAACTCCATGCTTTCTTGGTCCATCTTGTAGGTCTCGGGCTTGTGCACAATTTTAATGAAATGAGATTGGGGTTTTGGTGTTGTTTTAGAGGTGAAGTGAGGAGTTGAAGAGGGGAGGGAGATGAAGGAGAGGCAGCAGCAGCAAGCAAAGGGAGAGGGAGAGAAATGAGGGGGAAAAAATGGCTAAGGGTTTGGTCAATGAGCCCATACCCCTCTCTCTCACCTACCCTCATTCTATATTCTTTTCTTTTTTCTTTCTCTTTTCCTTTTTCTTTTCCTCCAAAACCCTTCTCACAAGAATAGTAGCTCCAAATAACATAAAAGAAATGCACAAGTGTGATAAAAAAGATATGTGCAAGTTTTGCATAAAAAGCCAACAAATCCGATTAGCGATTTTTAATCGCGATTAGCACTAATTAAGCATATAACTAATTAATTAAACCTAGAAATGGCATAATTCTCTAATTTACCCTATTTTAGAATTTTCCATAATTTTTCTCAAATTTTTCCTATTTATTTTCATTTAATAATACCAAAATATTAAAATATTCAATAAAATAATATTAAATTATAAAAATTCCCAAAATTAATATTTTATCTTTTTTGAATTAATAATACCAATATATTAAAATATTCAATAAAATAATATTAAATTATAAAAATTCCCAAAATTAATATTTTATCTTTTTTGAAAATGTTACAAGCTTCCTGGGCTACCGCCTGAGCGTGATGTTGTGTTCTGTATTGATTTGATTCCCGGTACGGGGCCTATTTCTATACCGCCTTATCGGATGGCCCCGGCGGAGCTTAGCGAGTTGAAGAGTCAGTTGGAAGAGTTGCTGGACAAGGGAGTTATTTGACCCAGTGTTTCTCCTTGGGGTGCTCCGGTCCTGTTTGTCAAGAAGAAGGACGGAAGCTTACGCTTGTGTATCGATTACCGGCATCTGAACAGGGTGATCGTGCGGAACAAATATCCATTGCCACGCATTGATGATTTGTTCGACCAGCTTTAGGGGGCAGGGTATTTCTCTAGGATCGATTTGCGATCAGGCTATAATCAGCTGCGAGTTCGACAGGAGGACATTCCGAAGACAGCTTTCCGTACGCGTTATGGCCATTATGAGTTTTTGGTGATGTCGTTCGGACTCACTAACGCGTCAACAGCCTTTATGGACTTTATGAACCGTATATTCAGGCCGTATCTTGACTTGTTCATCATCGTATTCATTAACGATATATTGGTGTATTCCCGGAGCAGAGAGGAGCACGAGCAGCACCTGCGGATCACACTGCAGACTTTGAGGGAGCACCAGCTTTATGCAAAATTCTTTAAGTGCGTGTTCTGGTTGGACAGCGTGGACTTCTTGGGTCACGTGATTACCCGGGATGGTATATGTGTAGACCCGAGGAAAGGTCGAGGCCGTTTGGAGTTAGCCCAGACCTACATCCGTTACTGAGATACGCGGCTTTCTATGACTGGCCGGCTACTATAGGCGATTTGTACAGGATTTCTCCTGTATTGCTGCACCTTTGACTGGATTGACCCGGAAGGGAGTTCCTTTCGTTTGGACGAAGGAGTGCGAGCACAGTTTCCAGCAGCTACGGACTTGTTTGACTACGGCTCCAGTGTTATCATTACCTTTAGGATCAGGCAGATTTGTAGTCTATTGTGACGCTTCACGAGTGGGGCTAGGATACGTATTGATGTAGCATGGCAAGGTGATCGCATATGCTTCCCGGCAATTGAAGAAACATGAACAGAACTACCTCAATCACGATTTGGAGATGGCTGCAGTGGTCTTTGCACTTAAGATCTGGCGACATTACCTATACGGCGAGTCATGCCAGATATTCACTGATCACAGGAGCCTATAGTATATATTTCAGCAGCGAGACCTGAATCTCCGACAGCGTCGTTGGATGGAATTGGTGAAGGACTACGACTGCAAGATCTTATATCACCCGGGTAAGGCTAACGTAGTAGCAGTTGCTTTGAGTAGGAGGCCCGAGGGTAGTCTAGCGTGTTTGAGTGCAGTACAGAGGCAGTCGTCGGCAGATTGGCAGATATTATGCGACAGCCGAGTGCAGTTCGAGTTCACGCAGATCGGGGGACAGCTTGCGCATGTTCGTGCACGCCAACAGTTGCTTGACCGTATATATGAGGCACAGCTCAGGGATGACCGTTGCGCTGAGATCATGGTACAGATTGGACAGGGCAGATTCTCCGAGTTCGTGATTGATGATGAGGGGATATTACGATTTGGGTCTAGACTGTGCGTACCAGATGCTGAGGGATTGCGGCGCGATATTCTTTAGGAGGCACATCGATCGGTGTACAGTGTCCACCCCGGTTCCACCAAGATGTACCATGATATGAGAGAGGTCTACTGGTGGGACGGAATGAAGAGGGACATCGCAGATTTCGTATCGAGATGCCTGACTTGTCAGCAAGTCAAGACCGAGCACCAGAGGCCCGCAGGAGAGCTACAGCCGTTACCCATTCCGGAGTGGAAATGGGAACAAATTTCGATGTATTTCGTTATGGGTCTACCGATGACTAGGCGAGGGTATGACTCCATTTAGGTGATCGTGGATCGTTTGACGAAAGCAGCTCGCTTCCTGCCAGTGAAGACGACTTTCGGATTTGCTCAGTATGCCCAGATTTACATCGACGAGATTGTATGACTGCTTGGGGTCCCGACGTGTATTGTGTCCGACCG
The DNA here is from genome assembly GCA_030015575.1 of Agapanthus africanus. NCBI lineage: Eukaryota > Viridiplantae > Streptophyta > Magnoliopsida > Asparagales > Amaryllidaceae > Agapanthus > Agapanthus africanus. The sequence continues at coordinate 454,933,238 of JASDDO010000014.1, read as the reverse complement.
AGGCACCCAGTTTACCAGCCGACTATGGCAGAGGCTTCAGGAGGCTTTGGGCACTCGTTTGAGTTTCAGCACGACATTTCATCCGCAGACCAACAGACAGTCAGAGCGGACCATTCAGACTCTCGAGGACATGCTCCGAGCGTGCGTTTTAGACTTTGGTGGTAGCTGGGATCATCATTTACCCTTGATAGAGTTCTCCTACAACAATAGCTTCCAGGACACTATTCAGATGGCACCTTTCGAGGCCTTGTATGGGAGGAGATGTAGATCGCCCGTTTGCTGGACAGAGCTCAGCGAGAGCAGTATTTTGGAGCCACAGATCGTACAGGAGAAAACCGAGAAGATACAGCAGATTCGAGACAGGATGAGGACAGCTCAGAGCAGGCAGAAATCGTATGCTGACAGGCGCCGCCGCAGATTAGAGTTCGCGGTTGGCTATCACGTTTTTCTGAGGGTCTCTCCAATGAAGGGAGTGATGAGGTTTGGACGGAAGGGAAAGCTTAGCCCCAGATTCATAGGTCCTTTCGAGATCCTCGAGCGGGTAGGCGCAGTAGCATATCATTTGGCTCTTCCACCCAGTCTTTCGGAAGTTCACCCCGTCTTCCACGTATCGATGGTACGCAGATATCTTCAATACTCTTCCCACACGATCCAGCATCAGACAGTTCAGCTTGAGCCTGACCTTTCGTTCACCGTGCAGCCAGTTGAGATATTGGATTGGAAGGTGAAGAAACATCGATCTATGGTCCTGCCGTCGGTGAAGGTTCTTTGGCGCAGCCCGAACGGTGAGGAGATCACTTGGGAGGCCGAGGGGGAGATGCGGAAGAAATTTCCTCATCTCTTTGAAGGTACGCGTAGGCATATATTTTAAATTCGGGGACGAATTTTCTTAAGGGGGGGAAGACTGCAACACCTGAGAATGTGTTTAGTGACTAATTACATTTTAATATGTGATTTTTAATAAAAAGTTTACCAAATTGATTTTTAAATATTTTATCAAAATTAATAAATATTTTTCCAGAATTTTTCTATGCTTGCACAAACATGTGCATGTAAACTAGGGTTAAGTCTAGGGTTACCAAGTTTAGGGATGCATGGTGGGTTAGCTATGTTTAGCCAACCATGTTGGTTTAGCCCTTAGTTAAGTCAATTAGTTTTAATTAAGGATTTAGTTTTGGTTAGGAGTGATTAGGGTTGGATTGACATGGGTTGAGGAGAGAGAGGGCATGATGGGTGTCATGTTAGCATTTAATGAGAGAGGGAGAGAGGTGGATCTAGGATTGTGTCACACCCCATTCTTTTCAAAACTTTTTACTTACATTTCAAACCCTTATCACTCACATCCTTCTCACTCACACACATCACCAATACAGCAGTAGCAGCTGTTTCAGCAGCAGGCCCATCTTCAACATCAGCCACACCAGCCTAGCATCATTGCAAACAACAGCTGCAGCCTTGAAAAGAACAACTGCAAACCACAGCCTCATAAGCAACCCCAACTCCATATACAGCACTTACACAACAACAACAGCACAACACCAGCACAACCACAACATAAATTCACCAGCTGCTGTAGTAAGCAGCTTCAGCATCAGCAGCTGAAGCAACAGTAGCAACTAACAACAAAACAATGATGAATTTTAAGCTGTAGCAGCAGCACTCCAGCAGCTCCATTCCCTCATCTCCTTTCCCTTCTACTTGTTTGTGAGGTTCCTAAAGGGTATAACTTCTAAACTCCTTCTTTGTTGGCTTAGTTGTGTCTGTTAGTGTATATGCCCTAGAGGCCATTACTGTATCATACTAGTTTGTATATTACTTAATGGAAGCTTGGGATATTCACCTTGTATAAACAATCTTGCTCAATATAGTAGTATGCTACTTGGTTTGTTTCTACTTTCATGTGTACTTGTGTTTATTTTACTATATCACTTATACGCATTAGTGGAGCCCTTAGGATCTTTTGCTTGATTACCAGCGTTGTGATGGCAGTCACACTAGTGGGGGCTGGGTAATCTATAAGCACATCCTTATACAGGTCCCTAGTCGCAGGACTATCGAGATAGGGCATCGATACTCCGGAGTAGACTAGCGTGTGCGCTTCTCATCCCAGTGTGGGAGATGGTCTGTCCCACAGCCATCAGTACGTCGTACTGGAGATAGTATACGGGTGCTCGTTAGGTTACGAGTACACTGGACAGGACTCGTCGGGAACTGACCGGTTGGTATTATACCTATCGTCAGTCATCAGTTCCCAGGTGACATAAGTACAGCTTAGTCCGCTGACTTGACACTGACACTTCGCCTCGAGTGTGTTCCCACTGCACTTTGATCACTACCCTACCATAGCTCAAAGGAGTCGTGCAAACAGGTGGTGGTTGGGTGCAGTCCCGAAGCACTTGGAGGCAGTGACGGTTAGACAGGATTCGTCTCTCCCGGTATTGGGGGTTGACATCGCGCTGTGTCTAGGAGAGCCATTACACGAGTAGTCCCTGGCCAGGGCAAGCGAGACATACTGGTAGGTTCCAGTGTTATCTCAGGGTGTTTTGGGCTTCACTCCGACACGACTTGTACCGCTATTGGGGGACTGACGTTTTACCGCCCCCTAGGCCCGACATGCGATGTATCAGACGAACAGACCGGACTGTACGGAGACTGTCACATTCAGACTCAGTAGGAGTTCAGATGGGGTTTCACCTCGTCAGCCTTCTTGTCAGCATCTACCTGGGGACCGTTACGCACAGCTAGTGCCGCTTGCGGTCTGTGGTTAAACCCACTGCCAGCGTAGTGTCGAGTCTTTAGAGTCCCACACAGAGGGTATTCGCCTCTGGGCAAAACAGAGTAGAGGTCGCATGGTTTTGCGACAGGGTTCGTTCTCATCCGCGCACTTGTGCACGTTTGGAGTCCGGACGGATATTACTGGCTGGCTCTGATATGAGTCAGATACCGGTATATGTTTTGGGGTTGCTTTTATCGCTCAGTATTCATGTTCCTCGGAACAAGAATGCAGGTGTGTATGCACAGTTATTTGAGGACGAGGAAGATGATTTTCATTAGGGTTTCGGAACGGGTGCGTATGCACAGTTGACAGTCGTCGTTTTCCAAACCCTAATAGATTTATGAAATATCAATTAATAATAGTAATTAAATGAAATATTGTTATGGTTGATTTTGTTGACTTGTTGATCATGGTTGACTTGTTGACCATGGTTGAATGTTGACCACCATCATGCTTTGAAAGGATTCTCCTTGATTCATGCTTACACTCATTTAATGAAAGTATGATAGTGGTCATTCTAAATACAACCATCAACTATTTCATTTTTGAATTATTATTATTAATTAGATAATTCCTTTTCTTTTAGTCATGGTTGTAAAAAGAAAAGAGCTCATTCTTTCATAATCATTCTCTCTCCTCACTTCATCTTCTTCTTCCTCAAGCTCAAGGTGATTCCTTCTCATGTGTTGAGAATCATTCACCTTGAAAAGAAAACAACCCCTAGACACTCTCTACTCTCCCTAGGGTTCAAGGTTTAGCAAGCCGGAAATCCTAGTTCACTCCAAGTTCGAGAAAGAGCCCAAAGGTTGAACCTTCGAGGTGGATCCATCTTCGACGGAAGAAGGCTACAAGGCAAGAACCATCAACCTCTACAAGGTTTGAAGAAGAAGGAGTTCAAGTTTAGGTATAACTTTCATCCGAGTAGCTAAGACTCTTTAGCTTGTATGCTAGTTTAGTTTAGACACGATCCCGACCTTGTTTAGTCCATGTTGCCTCTTGCGATAAAAATTTATTTTTTATACCGTTTCCGCCTCCCCGTAAGAACCGGGGGTCGCAATATGGACTTACAGTGGTATCAGAGCCTAACTAAACTTAAACTAGCTTGGTAGTGAAGTGTAACGAAGTTTGGAACCGAAAAAGTCACAAAACCGGAAAAACAAAACTCTAAGTTTCTGTTAAATTTTTTTCTGCTCTAAATGAAAAACTTTATACTTGTAAATTGGGCTCAGGGTTTTGTATGAACACCCAAGAAAAACGACACAGTGATTCGTTCAAACCGCCGCCCTTCCGCCGCACGAGCTAGGCATCTGCCGCGGAAGCGCCGCGGTTTGTCGTCTTCTGTGCATCGTTTTTCGTGCAGTGTGTTTGTGTGTTGGTTTTGGGATTTTTAAAATATATTATATGTGCCCAGATTTTCCAGAACAGAAATTTGCTTTTGGGGTCCTATAATTCCGTATTTTTCCGAACTTCACTGCACTTTGACTATGATGGTTATATCTGTGATGCTTGCATGTATTGAACGTCGGCTAATCGCTATATGACGATTAGTCGGGGTTATACATGATCTGTGTTTGATATTGGAATGTGTATATGAATGTGTTGGACTGTCGCGGGTGAATAGCCGGGGTGGATGTGAGATGAGCTTTTGTTTTTTCTTTCATTCATTGTAAATGTAAATTGATGTAATAATTATTATTTGTTTGGCCGCACAACCGGGTCGGGGTTGTAGCCGTCATTGTATAATTCTTTTTACTTTTTTTGCTCCTAGGATAGACCCATGGAGGGGTGCACAAACTGCCGAGTACTTGGCGGGTAGTTTGCCGCACCCGTAGGGGTCTTGGGTGGGGTATTGGCTATTCACCGCGACCGTGTTATCCGCTTTTCGTTTCAGGCTCGAAAGGATTGCGGATTGCTAGTATATCCAATGTATTCATCTGTGATCTGTAATGTCTATCATTGCTTTCTATTTAGGCGTTGCTTATGTTTTACAGCCGCGCTAGCCCAGCCCCCGCTCTGTCGTTAGTTAAGTAACCTAACGAGTGATGACGGGACCCCGTGGCGAATGCGAATGGCATAAGCGTACGTCATATTTTGGTTGTTTTCTGCAATGGTAGGATTTAAATGATGGGACGCATTAAAAGTACTAATGCAAGAATATCACGCTTTAAAAGAACTAATGCAAGATAACAAACCAAGTTAAAATCGTTGGAATACTTTCGAAAAACCACTCGGTTCTTTTCAAAACTAACTTTTAAATGCGGAGTTTGAGCCACTCCTTCTAAAAGCTATCTCGTTCCATCGATTATATCAAGTTCACTACGTTCACGGTTTCGCCAAAACCATTCGTAGCCCTCCGTCGTTTCATATGAATATTCAAACGGTATTCAAGCTGTGTTTGTTGGCCTTAGTCAAGGCACAGTGTTTGGTAGCTGGTGGGTATTCATATGTTGCATAGATAGAATGCGTTGGTTTGGGACAGTCGTATTGCCTTGTTGGCCATAGTCAAGGGTAGATACGGGTGGATTCAAATTAACCTGGATAACGACGGGTAGAACTTGACATGTGACTTATGATTTGTTGGCCTTAGTCAAGGTCATAAGAGCATGGGGCAAAAATCCACATCGGGAGTTTCATAAGTACTGAAACTTGCTAGATTTGCATACCATTTGGAGTGTGGTGATTCTGGTAGGATTCCTTCAGTTTCGTCACGCAATGATATTTGGATCCCGATCCTACTGTGAGTATATGCTACTCCTCGGGAAATTTCTCACTAGACGATCAATGCTATAAACCTAGTAGGTGCCTAGAAAGGTGTTAGCGGGGCTACGCCCCCAGGGAAAAGAGGTTATTTAATTAAGGAACTTCGCGAAAGCGTTGGAAAACCTCCCTCGAAGTACCAACACTGGCCTGGCTGAACGGTTAAGCAAGTATTGCACGGTGGGATTGATCCCGGCTAATTCTTCCTTTGTGGTTTGAGGAGGGATTCGAGAGACAGTGGGAGCCATCCTGTTTAGACAAATTAAAAACCATTCTAAACTTGCAAGAGCATCGTGCTAAAGTGTTCCTTCTCTCCCCCTGCAGCGACCAAATCGAAATGACTGGACTTAAGTTGATTCTAGATAAAAACATATTGACAGGGCCAAACTACAAAGATTGGCTCAGGAATGTCAAGTTGGCAATCACTTACGACAAGCTGGGGTATCTTCTTACCACCAAAGCTCCCCCCGTCCCAGGTCCCACCTCCAGCGTCGCGGATAAGGAAATCCGTAAGACTTGGGAGATTGACAGCGCGAAGGCCAGGTGCCTCGTACTTGCCTCGATGGACAACGAACATCAGAGGAGGCACGAGAATATGGATTTGGAATCCATATTTCTTCAAACAAAAGAACTGTATGGAGAGCAGTCTCGTATCGCAAGATACGAAGTGTCCAAGAAGTTGTTTTCGACAAAGTTGGCCGTCGGATCATCGGTAGCGGACCACGTGCTTAAGATGATTGGCTACACTGAGGAGCTCGCAGAACTTGGGACCACGTTGGACAGTGAACTCTACACGGATATAATTCTCCAGTCCCTTCCATCCACTTACGCCCAGTTCATACTGAATTTCAACTTGCAAGAAAAGGAAGTTGAACTTTCAGAACTCCTCAACATGCTGAGGAGCGCAGAGGGCACCCTACAGAAGGGTAGGGAAACACCCGCTTTGTTTGTAGGAGGATCTTCTTCCTCCAGGTCCAAGGCGAAAGCCAAGGGAAAGAGGAAGAAAGCCCCCGCCAAACCAAGAGGCGGTGTTAGTAAAGTGGGTACGAAGGGAAAGGAAAAGGCAACAAAGATTGCGGGGAAGCTTGTTGGAAAGGAAGAATGCTTCTATTGTCATAAGAGTGGACACTGGAAGAAAGATTGCAGGGCTTGGAAGGCCAAGACACAGGAACTGAAGCAGGTTGCGGCTTCAGCTTCAGGTGTGTATGTTATTGAAAACTGTCTTTTTATAAACTCTACTTCCTGGGTATTGGATACCGGATCAGGATCTCATATCTGTAATTCTTTGCAGGCGTTGAGAAACCGTAGGTTTTTGAAGGCAGGTGACATGACCCTCAGAGTTGCGAACGGAGCTAGCATGGATGCTAAAGCCGTGGGGGACTATCACCTGGGAATGTCAGATGGGCATGTTTTGGTTTTGCGTAATTGTTTTTTTGTACCCAACGCAACTTGTAATATCATTTCTGTATATTTGGTTTCAAAAGAAGGTTATGAATTTGCGTTTGTAAGTAATGTTGTAAACATTCACCTTAATCAAGTTCTGATTGGGTCAGGTACACTGAGCAATGGTATATACGTATTGAACCAACCACAGATTTTCAATGTCCAGAATACACACAAAAGAAAGTCTCCAGATATCAATCAGGCTTTCTTATGGCATTGTAGACTGGGTCACATCAATGAGACACGGTTGACTAAGTTACATAAAGAAGGGTACTTGGATCCGTTCGAGTATCAGTCTTTTGCCACTTGTGAATCTTGTCTCATAGGAAAGATGACAAAGACTCCGTTCACTGGACACGGAGAAAGAGCGAGCGAGCTCTTGGGACTCATACACAGTGACGTGTGTGGTCTAATGTCTACACATGCGCGAAGCGGTTATTCATACTTCATTACTTTCACAGACGATTTCTCTAGGTATGGACATGTCTTCTTAATGAAGCACAAATCCGAGGCCTTTGAGAAATTTCGGGATTACAAGAATGAAGTTGAAAAACAAACATGCAAAAGTATTAAGATTCTAAGATCGGATCGAGGTGGAGAATACTTGAGTGCCGAGTTCCTGGACTATTTAAAAGAGAATGGAATTCTCTCTCAGCGTACTCCTCCATACACTCCGCAACATAACGGTGTATCGGAAAGGAGGAATCGAACCCTATTGGATATGGTTCGTTCCATGATGAGTAAGGCTGAGTTACCGCGATCTTTCTGGGGTTATGCACTGGAAACAGCTGCACATCTCTTGAACCAAGTTCCTACTAAGACAGTGCCTACCACACCATATCAGATGTGGAGTGGGAAGAAACCCTGTCTTAAATCCTTTAAGACATGGGGATGTCCAGCTTTTGTAAAAAGCAGCATGCGGATAAGCTCGAGGCACGCTCAGTACAGTGCAAGTTTGTGGGATACCCAAGGAACTCCAAGGGGTATCTTTTCTACTACGAAGAGGAACAAAAAGTTCTTGTTTCTCGTCATGCCTACTTCTTGGAAACTGAGTTTTTGGAAAATCAGATAAGTGGGAGCGCAGTAGAACTGGAAGAAGTTCCAGAACCACAAACCATTACTGAAATCTTAGAGGAACCAGAGGGTTCGAAAGAACAGGACATTCCTACGCCGCTCCGCAGGAGTAGGAGGCAGTCTCATCCGCCCGAGAGATACTACGGTTTTCTCATAGACGGGGATAGAGAGGATTGCATCATAGATTATGATGAGCCTACTAGCTTCCAGCAGGCCGTTCAGAGCGTTGACTTGGTAAAATGGCTGGATGCAATGCGGACCGAAATGGAGTCCATGTACACCAACAAAGTATGGACGTTGGACATTGCTCCAGACGGGGTAAAACCCGTAGGATGCAAGTGGGTCTTCAAAAGGAAGATTGGTGTAGATGGACAGGTTGAGACCTATAAAGCTAGACTTGTAGCAAAGGGTTTCCGTCAAAGACCTGGCTTGGACTATGACGAAACCTTTTCTCCAGTAGCTATGCTGAAATCCATTCGGATCCTTCTTGCCATTGCTGCCTTCCACGATTATGAGATTTGGCAGATGGACGAAAAGACCGCTTTTCTAAATGGAAATTTAGAGAAGTGTGTCTATATGGATCAGCCAGAGGGTTTCATTCAGAGTGGGAGCAGCGGAAAGGTGTGCAAGTTGCTTAAGTCCATCTATGGACTAAAGCAGGCATCGCGGAGTTGGAACATCTGTTTTAATGAGACGGTCAAGGAATTTGGCTTTATCAAAAATCCAGATGAACCATGCATCTATAGTAGATTTGTAGCGAGAACTGTAGTATTCCTCGTTTTATACGTGGATGACATTCTCTTAGTAGGAAATGACATTCCTATGCTACAATCTGTCAAGGGGTTCTTGTCACACAGGTTCTCCATGAAAGACCTGGGTGATGCCTCATACATCTTGGGGATCCGGATCCATCGTGATAGATCCAAGAGGATATTAGGACTTTCTCAGTCCAGGTACATCGACACCGTAGTGAAGAGATTCAGTATGGAAGATTCCAAGCGCGGTAACCTACCGGCTTGTCACGGGATCACCCTCTCTAAAGAGATGTCTCCCAAGACTGATTTGGAGAGGGATCGCATGTCTATTATACCCTACGCTTCTGCGGTAGGCTCTATAATGTATGCGATGTTGTGTACCAGACCGGATGTAGCTTATGCACTGAGTGTGGTAAGCCGGTATCAGTCAAACCCTGGGGAGAAACACTGGATAGCGGTAAAGAACATTCTCAAGTACCTGAGAAGGACTAAGGAGATGTTCTTGGTGTATGGCGGAAAAGACCTCCAGATCGAGGCCTTTGCTGACTCCAGCTTCCAGAGTGACAAGGATGATTCCAAGTCCATGTCGGGTTTTGTCTTTACCCTCAATGGAGGGGCGGTGTGTTGGAAGAGCTCCAAACAGGAAACCGTTGCAGACTCGACTATGGAAGCAGAATACATCGCTGCATCTGATGCCGCAAAAGAAGCTGTCTGGATGAGGAAGTTCTTAAAAGAACTTCAGGTGGTTCCGTCCATTGTTGACCCAATACCTCTGTATTGCGACAACAACGGGGCTATAGCTTTAGCAAAGGAACCCAGGTCCCATCAGAGATCCAGGCACATCTTGAGGCGGTATCACCTGATCAGGGAGATCGTGGATCGCAAGGAGATCGAGGTTCGGAGGGTTGCTTCAGAAGAGAACACTGCAGATCCATTCACCAAGGCCCTACCCCAGACTCAGTTCGAGCGGCTGATCGAGATGATAGGTCTTCGATACGCCAGTACATGGCCTTAGTGCAAGTGGGAGATTGTTAGTGTATATGCCCTAGAGGCCATTACTGTATCATACTAGTTTGTATATTACTTAATGGAAGCTTGGGATATTCACCTTGTATAAACAATCTTGCTCAATATAGTAGTATGCTACTTGGTTTGTTTCTACTTTAATGTGTACTTGTGTTTATTTTACTATATCACTTATACGCATTAGTGGAGCCCTTAGGATCTTTTGCTTGATTACCAGCGTTGTGATGGCAGTCAAACTAGTGGGGGCTGGGTAATCTATAAGCACATCCTTATACAGGTCCCTAGTCGCAGGATTATCGAGATAGGGCATCGATACTCCGGAGTAGACTAGCGTGTGCGCTTCTCATCCCAGTGTGGGAGATGGTCTGTCCCACAGCCATCAGTACGTCGTACTGGAGATAGTATACGGGTGCTCGTTAGGTTACGAGTACACTGGACAGGACTCGTCGGGAACTGACAGGTTGGTATTATACCTATCGTCAGTCATCAGTTCCCAGGTGACATAAGTACAGCTTAGTCCGCTGACTTGACACTGACACTTCACCTCGAGTGTGTTCCCACTGCACTTTGATCACTACCCTACCATGGCTCAAAGGAGTCGTGCAAACAGGTGGTGGTTGGGTGCAGTCCCGAAGCACTTGGAGGCAGTGACGGTTAGACAGGATTCGTCTCTCCCGGTATTGGGGGTTGACATCGCGCTGTGTCTAGGAGAGCGATTACACGAGTAGTCCCTGGCCAGGGCAAGCGAGACATACTGGTAGGTTCCAGTGTTATCTCAGGGTGTTTTGGGCTTCACTCCGACACGACTTGTACCGCTATTGGGGGACTGACGTTTTACCGCCCCCTAGGCCCGACATGCGATGTATCAGACGAACAGACCGGACTGTACGGAGACTGTCACATTCAGACTCAGTAGGAGTTCAGATGGGGTTTCACCTCGTCAGCCTTCTTGTCGGCATCTACCTGGGGACCGTTACGCACAGCTAGTGCCGCTTGCGGTCTGTGGTTAAACCCACTGCCAGCGTAGTGTCGAGTCTTTAGAGTCCCACACAGAGGGTATTCGCCTCTAGGCAAAACAGAGTAGAGGTCGCATGGTTTTGCGACAGGGTTCGTTCTCATCCGCGCACTTGTGCACGTTTGGAGTCCGGACGGATATTACTGGCTGGCTCTGATATGAGTCAGATACCGGTATATGTTTTGGGGTTGCTTTTATCTCTCAGTATTCATGTTCCTCGGAACAAGAATGCAGGTGTGTATGCACAGTTATTTGAGGACGAGGAAGATGATTTTCATTAGGGTTTCGGAACGGGTGCGTATGCACAGTTGACAGTCGTCGTTTTCCAAACCCTAATAGATTTGTGAAATATCAATTAATAATAGTAATTAAATGAAATATTGTTATGGTTGATTTTGTTGACTTGTTGACCATGGTTGACTTGTTGACCATGGTTGAATGTTGACCACCATCATGCTTTGAAAGGATTCTCCTTGATTCATGCTTACACTCATTTAATGAAAGTATGATAGTGGTCATTCTAAATACAACCATCAACTATTTCATTTTTGAATTATTATTATTAATTAGATAATTCCTTTTCTTTTAGTCATGGTTGTAAAAAGAAAAGAGCTCATTCTTTCATAATCATTCTCTCTCCTCACTTCATCTTCTTCTTCCTCAAGCTCAAGGTGATTCCTTCTCATGTGTTGAGAATCATTCACCTTGAAAAGAAAACAACCCCTAGACACTATCTACTCTCCCTAGGGTTCAAGGTTTAGCAAGCCGGAAATCCTAGTTCACTCCAAGTTCGAGAAAGAGCCCAAAGGTTGAACCTTCGAGGTGGATCCATCTTCGACGGAAGAAGGCTACAAGGCAAGAACCATCAACCTCTACAAGGTTTGAAGAAGAAGGAGTTCAAGTTTAGGTATAACTTTCATCCGAGTAGCTAAGACTCTTTAGCTTGTATGCTAGTTTAGTTTAGACACGATCCCGACCTTGTTTAGTCCATGTTGCCTCTTGCGATAAAAATTTGTTTTTTATACCGTTTCCGCCTCCCCGTAAGAACCGGGGGTCGCAATATGGACTTACAGTGTCGCTATAGCTTCAATTAGTTAAAAAATATGAAATTGTGTGCTTGTTTTGGTGACTTATGTGAAGTTCTGTTTAAGTAATATTAGTATTAGTTAGACTATCTTAATTAAGTGTTGTTAGGCCCAGGTTAACCTATGAAAACCCCAGATTACACTAAAATACCCCCAGTTTTCAAATTTGCAAAATTTAACATTTTTATGGACTTTTAGCCTCTCTGGGATCTGCTTTTAACCCGAGCCACTAAGGTAAAAACTGGTAGGACTGTAGCACAGTTACCATGTCAGAAACACACACACAAAGCACGGGGACCCACCTCCAACCTCCGGCCGCCGATTTATTCAATCTGGCCGCAAATTGCGGCCAGAACAGGGGCTGGGGTGCTGGTGTTTTTCCTGTAGGTACCTGTTGGGTAGCTTAGGGTGCTGGTATATGCAACTTTTTGTGTAGGAACCAGAGTCAAAAATGTGGAGCCTAAAACCTGTTATTGACTTTTTTAAGCAAAGTTTTAGCTTTTTAAAATCTGCTGTTACTCCTGTGAGTCAAGAATAAAATTGAGTGGACTGTAGCCTACTAGAGATGTCCTGACCACACCACCAAGGCTCGATCCCGCCAACCCAAACCCAGGCCGCCAAAATATTCTTTCTGGCCGCAAATTGCGGCCAGACTAGGGAGATAGGTCCCATGGTTTTTAGGGTTGGTGTCTGCTACATTTTGTAGGTCTCTGGTATATATAAATTTGTAATATTTTGACCTGGGTAAAATCTGGGGCAGTATATCATTTTCTGGTGTTTTTAGTTTGCACGATAAGCGCGATACGCGAGTGGATTCTGCGATTCAGCGTATCGCGGCGTGTCGGGTTAAGCGTTAGGCACGTACACACCCGTTTCAGCGTATCACACACGCGCGTTAATTCGCGACGCGAGTTTCTTGTTTTATTCCGATATCGCGTTTTGCTAGATTTTTGATTATATTTGGATTCTTGTGTAAATTCCAGGTTCACAGGCGGGTACGTCAGACCCCGCCAGGAAAGGGAAGCAGGTGGTCGGCTATACTTAGCACGCGACCATGTGAGAAGATTTAACATCTATGGGGAAATCGCCCGTATGGCGTTAAGCGTCAGGGCGTAATAGGATATTTAGTTTTATGTGTTCATACTCGAGTAGCATACCTTTTGTTATATATAGAACTGGTAGTATAGAACACTGCACTGTCACTAATGGTACAAGTTGCACGAGCACGATTTATATGCTACACTCACACCGTTAGTGATTGCTATGACACTCACAGTATAGGATTGCTAGAAATCATATATTATATTGATTCCGCTTTACTGACATTGTCATGATTTACCACATATCAGCATAGGTTATATTCATACCATGTACACTATATACTTACAGTTGTGCATACCTCCATTGATATATCACTACCTATGCACATGTACCCTTATATTTCGTCATAGTGCATGTATATATATATATATATATATATATATATATATATATATATATATATATATCATGATATGTTTACTCTGGTGCCCTATACATCACATATATTCATACTTGGCACAGATACATCACATGTTCATACTTGTGTCCTATACGTCACATACATTCATGCTTGACGCAGATACATCACATATTCATGCTTATGCCACCTATATCATATATTCGTACTTGAATACATATACATCATATGTCCACATTAGTGTTCATGTATATTGCTACATTCACTTAGCATACTTATCTTTTCGCACATCCCTACCTATACTCATATTCATAGGTTACATACATGGATGACATTGACTTGATTTAAAAACTAAGGGACCGCATGTGATATTTTCCAAACTGGATCTTTTAAAAAGGGCGGTTTTCCCTTTCTTATACCCTTAGTGTCATACGACACATGGCATGGATTTTCACATTAGATTGATTTATGTGATTTCTTGATTTGGGAACCGGAGTACTACTTTAAGGAAATACGCACTGTTTAAAAACCCAGTTTCCCTTGATATGATAGTTCAGTGCGTCCACCATGTGTTTTCTCGGTGCTAGAGCGATACATGTGAACCCGAGTCGAGGAGCTGGACGAGGACGATTGCGGGTACGTGGTGGACCCGGTATGGTACCCTGGGGCGAGAACGGATCGCTGTGCAGTAGACGGTGAGCCTGGCAGAGGGACTACTACCTACCGGTGATTGGATGGACCTGGCGGTTATCTGGAGGATACTGACCAGAGTCGAGAGATGGATACGGGACGACTCGTACTGCCGGGGCCGAGGGCCAATACCGCAGACCGAGCCTGTGGGCTGACCCGGACTGACGGATGCCCGAGATATGAGGTTTTGCGTGTCGATGCTGGACACGAGTTTTCTTGATATTTGGGTGCCGATGTTGGGCACTCACGATTTTATGAAATTACAGGATTTGAGGGCCGATGTGGATGACGGCGCCTGATTTGTACTGCGATTTGGGTGTATTGATAAACACCAGTTATTTTTCTACGTTGATATTCCGTGTAGACATTATCTCGTCCCATACTCAGCATTCAGTACTTGATATCTCATCCTGTAGCTAGCATACCTAATAGAGTTCACATGCTTGCATGTCATTACGTACCCTGCTCATCATATATAGGGTTGTTAGATTACATTGACATGCCTGATTATTACATATCTTTCTCATTACATAGAGATGTTATTAGATCGCACTTGTTGCATGATATTGAGTATCCAGTTCATCATATAGATGTTACCTGTTGGCATAGGTTAGAGTATCGCAACACGTGCATACTCGCGATTACCTTTATATTGTTAGTGTATATGCCCTAGAGGTCATTACTGTATCATACTAGCATGTATATTACTTGATGGAAGCTTGGGATATTCACAGGTGTATATACAATCTTGCCCGAAATGGTAGTATGCTACTTGGTTTGTCTCTGCTTTAATGTGTACATGTGTTTCTTTTATTATATCACCTATACGCATTAGTGGAGCCCTTAGGATCTTTGCTTGATTACCAGCGTTGTGATGGCGCTCACACTCATGGGGGCTGGGTAATCCATAAGCACATCCTTATACAGGTCCCTAGTCGTAGGACTATCGAGACAGGGCATCGATACTCCGGAGTAGACTAGCGTATGCGCTTCACATCCTAGCGTGGGAGACGGTCTGTCCCACAGCCGTCAGTACGTCGTACTTGAGATAGTATGCGGGTGCTCGTTAGGTTACGAGTACACTGGACAGGACTCGTCGGGAACAGTTGGTTGGTATTATACCTATCGTCAGTTATCAGTTCCTAGGTGACATGAGTACAGCTTAGTCCGCTGACTTGACACGGTCACTTCGCCTTGAGTGTGTTCCCACTGTACTTTGATTACTACACTACCACGCCTCAAAGGAGTCGTGCAAACAGGTAGTAGTTGGGTGCAGTCCCGAAGCACTTGGAGGCAGTGACGGTTAGCCAGGATTCGTCTCTCCCGGTATTGGGGGTTGACATCGCACTGTGCCAAGGAGAGCCATTACACAAGTAGTCCCTGGCCAGGGCAAGCGAGATATAGTGGTAGGTTTCCAGTGTTATCTCAGGGTGTTCTGGGCTACACTTCGACACGACTTGTACCGCTATTAGGGGACTGACGTTTACCGCCCCCCAGGCCCGCCATGCGATGTATCAGACGAACAGACCGGACTGTACGGAGACTGTCACATTCAGGCTCAGTAGGAGTTCAGATGGATTCACCTCGTCAGTCTTCTTATCGGCATCTACCTGGGGACCGTTACGTACAGCTAGTGCCGCTTGCGGTCTGTGCTTAAACCCACTGCCAGCGTAGTGTCGAGTCTTTAGAGTCCCACACAGAGATTTATTCGCCATTAGGCAAAATGAGTAGGGGTCGCATGGTTTTGCGACAGGGTTCGTTCACATCCGCGCACTTGTGCGCGTTTGCTTTCCGGACAGCTTATACTAGCGGGCTTTGGTTTAAGCCAGATCCTAGTATATGATTTGGGATTGGTTTTATCTCATTGTATTCGTGTTCCTCGGATCACGAATACAGGTGCGTATGCACAAGTTGACTGAGACAGAGGGAGAGGACTTTGATTAGGGTTGATGACCATTGTCATTTTCTTAACCCTAATGCTTATGTGTGTATTATGATTAATTGATATTAGTTAAATTTAATTGTGCATGGTTAGGGTTGTTGACTATTTGGCTATCTTGACTTGTTGACTTGGGTTCACATGTTGACGGTCATCATTCCATATAAAAGATGCTCTTTGATCCTTGCAATTTGCATTTAATGTGAAATGATAATGGTCACGTCTTGATTAACCATGACAATTATCTTGCTAATTATCTATTTTCATAATTCACCCATATATGAGAGAATGGTTCTTTATCTTATTCATTTTCTATCATATAGATTCTCTCTCCTCCTCTTCCTCTTTCTCAAGCTCTCCCCTCTCATGAGTTGAGAAACACATGAGCTTGAGATAAACCATTCTAAGATAATCTCTACTCTCTTCTAAGGTTCTAGGATTAGCACTTCTAGCATCTTAGTTACTTCTAGCTTGAAGTTGAAGCCAAAGGTTGAGGCTCTCGGGTGGATCCTTTTTCGACTAGAGAAGGAGATAAGGTGAACACTTTCTTTCACTCCAAGAAGCAAGGAGAGAAGGACATAAAGCCCTAAGTATAACCTTTCTTCCATGTAGCTAAAACTAGTTAGCTTTGTTGTTAGTTTTTGTTTAGCAAAGATCCTCCTTTTGATAGTCCATGTTGCCTAGTTCGATAAAAATCCATTTTTTATACCATTTCCGCCTCCCCGTAAGCACCGGGGTGGGCAACGTGGACTTACATTGGTATCAGAGCCTAACTAAACATAAACTAGCTTGTTAGTAAAGTGTATAGAAGTTCTATCGGTAAAAATCACAAAACTTTTTTCTAAAAACCGTAGTTTCTGCCGATTTTTAAATCCGCTTTAAAAATAATAAATCACACCTTAAAAATCTGCTCAGGGTTTTTACAGTACACACAAGAAAAACGAACCAGCGAACCGACCAACCGACCGCGGTTCCGCGGCCGAGTTGACTCGGCCGCGGCTCGTTTCTCTTGCAGTGTTCTTATTTCATGGTTTTGGGATTTTTAAGATATTTTATTTCTGCCCAGATTTTCCAGAATAGAAATTTGTATTTGGGGTGGCTATAAATCCGTATTTATGATCGAACTTCACTATACTTTGACTATTGGGTTATATCTGTGATGTTTATATGTATTTAACGTCTGCTAATCGCTATACGTCGATTAGTGGGGGTTATACATATCTGTGATCTGTAATGCTTATTGGTTTGTGTATATGAACTCGGTGGATTGTCGCGGATGAATAGCCGGGGTGGATGTGAGATGAGAATTTCCTTTTTCTTTCATTCATGTAATATGTAAATTGATGTAATATTATTTATTTGGCCTCACAACCGGGTCGGGGTTGTAGCCGTCATTGTATAATTTCTTTTTACTGTTTTTTCTCCTAGGATAGACCCATGGTAGGGTGCACAAACTACCGGGTATCTCGAAGTGCCGAGTGGCCTACTCACGTCGTTGAGGGAGGTTGCTTCGCTTCGGATACTTGGCGGGTAGTATGCCGCACCCGTAGGGGTCTTGGGTAGGGTATTGGCTATTCATTGCGACCGTGTAATCCGCTTTTCGTTGCAGGCTCGAACGAATCGCGGATTCCTAGTATATCCAAAGTGTTCATCTGTGATCTGGATTGACTATCATTGCTATATATTTATATATGATAACTATTTAGGTGTTGCTTATGTTTTGCATCCGCGCTAGTCCAGCCCCCGCTCTGTCGTTAGTTAAGTAACCTAACGGGTGATGACGGGGCCCCGTGGCGAATGCGGATGGCATAAGCATACACCATATTTTGGTTGTTTTCTGCAATGCTAGGATTAAAAGATGGGACACATTAAAACTAATGCAAGAAAATAAACCAAGTAAAAGTCGATTGGAACACTTTGAAAACCACTCGGTTCTTTTCAAAACCAAACTTTTAAATGCGGAGCTTGAACTACTCCTTTTAAAAGCTATCTCGTTCCATCGATTATATCAAGTTCACTACGTTCACGGTTTTGCCAAAACCGTTCGTAGCCCTCCATCATTTCAGTTAAATATTCGGTATGCTATGTATTTTGACCTCACGCCAAGGCATAGTGATTGGTAGCTGCCGGATATTTATCTGTTGCATAGATAGAATGCGTTGGTTTGAGACAGTCGTACTACCATTTTGGCCTACGTCAATGGTAGGTACGGGTGGGTTCAAATTAACCTGGATAATGATGGGAACTTGACATGTGACTTATGACATTTTGACCTCACGCCAAGGTCATAAGAGCATGGGGCAAAAATCCATATCGGGAGTTTCATAAGTACTGAAACTTGCTAGCGCTGCATATCATTTAGAGTGTGATGATTCCGGTAGGATTCCTTCGGTTTTATCACGCGATGATATTTGGATCCCGATCCTACTGTGAGTATATGCTACTCCTTGGAAAATCTCTCACTTAACGATCAATGCTATAAACCTAATAGGTGTCTAGAAAGGTGTTAGCGGGGCTACGCCCACAGGGAAAAGAGGTTACTTATTTAAGGAACTTCGCGAAAGGGTTGGAAAACCTCCTTCGAAGTACCGACACTGGCCTGGCTGAACGGTTAAGCAAGTATTGTACGGTGAGATGGATCCCGACTAATTCTTCCTTTATGGTTTGAGGAGGGATTCGCGAGACAGTGGGAGCCATCCTGTTTAGACAAATTAGAAACCACTCTAAACTTGCAAGAGCATCATGCTAAAGTGTTTCTTTTCTCTCTCCTAATTGCAGCGACCATTCAACATGACCGGACTTAAGTTATTACTAGATAAAAATATATTGACAGGGCCAAACTACAAAGATTGGCTCAGGAATGTCAAGATGGCAATCACTTACGACAAGTTGGGGTATGTCCTTACCACCAAAGCTCCCCCCGTCCCAGGTCCCACCTCCAGTGTCGCGGATGTAGAAATCCGTAAGACATGGGAGATCGATTGCGCGAAGGCCAAATGCTTCGTGCTTGCCTCTATGGTCAACGAACATCAGAGGAGGCACGAGAATATGGACCTGGAGTCCATATTTCTCCATACAAAAGAACTGTATGGAGAGTAGTCTCGTATTGCAAGATACGAAGTGTCGAGAAGCTATTTTCGGCACGATTGGCCATCGGATCATCGGTAGCGGAACACGTGCTTAAGATGATTGGCTACATAGAGGAGCTCGCGGACCTTGGGACCACGTTGGAGAATGAACTTTATACTGACTTAATTCTCCAGTCCCTTCCTTCCACTTACGCCCAGTTTATCCTTAACTTCAACATGCAAGGAAAGGAGGTTGAACTTTCCGAACTTCTGAACATGTTGAGGAGTGCTGAGGGCACCCTACAGAAAGGTAGGGAGACATCCACTTTGTTTGTAGGAGGATCTTCCTCTTCTAGGTCCAGGGCGAAAGCCAAGGGAAAGAAGAAGAAAGCCCCCGCCAAACCAAGGGGCGGTGTCAGTAAAGTGGATACGAAGGGAACAGGAAAGCCAACAAAGGTAGTGGGAAAGCTGGTGGGAAAGGAAGAATGCTTCTACTGTCACAAAAGTGGACACTGGAAACAGGATTGCAAGGCTTGGAAGGCCAGAACCCAGGATCTGAAGCGAGTTGCGGCTTCAGCTTCAGGTGTGTATGTTATTGAAAACTGTCTATCAATAAACTCTACTTCCTAGGTATTGGATACCGGATCAAGATCTCATATCTGTAATTCTTTGCAGGCGTTGAGAAAGCGTAGAGTTTTGAAGGCAGGTGATATGACCCTCAGAGTTGCAAACGGAGCTAGCATGGATGCTGAGGCCGTAGGGGACTATCACCTGGGATTGTCAGATGGACACTTTTTGGTTTTGCGTAGTTGTTATTTTGTACCAAATGCAACCTGTAATATCATTTCTGTATCTTTATTATCTAAAGAAGGTTATGAATCAGCATTTGTAAGTAATGTAGTGAACATTCACCTTAATCAAGTTTTGATTGGGTCAGGTACATTAAACAACGGTATATACGTATTAAACCAACCACAGATTTTCAATGTCCAGAATACACACAAAAGAAAGTCTCCTAAAATCAATCAGGCTTTCTTATGGCATTGTAGACTCGGTCATATTAATGAGAGAAGGTTGACGAAGTTACATACAGAAGGATATTTGGATCCGTTCGAATATCAATCGTATGCAACTTGTCAATCCTGTCTCAAAGGAAAGATGACAAAGACTCCATTCACTGGACACGGAGTAAGAGCGAGCGAGCTCTTGGGACTCGTACACAGCGACGTGTGCGGTCCAATGTCTACACATGCGCGAAGCGGTTATTCTTACTTCATTACTTTTACGGATGATTTTTCAAGGTTCGGACATGTCTTCTTAATGAAGCATAAATCTGAAGCCTTTGAAAAGTTCCAGGAATATAAGAATGAAGTAGATAATCAAACAGGCAAAAGTATCAAGGCACTGAGATCTGATCGAGGTGGTGAATACTTGAGTGCCGAGTTCCTGGGTTACTTAAAAGAGAATGGAATTCTCTCTCAGCTTACTCCTCCATACACTCCGCAACATAACGGTGTATCGGAGAGACGGAACCGAACCCTATTGGATATGGTACGGTCCATGATGAGTAACGCTGAGTTACCGCGATCATTCTAGGGATATGCGCTAGAATCAGCTGCATACCTTTTGAACCGAGTTCCAACTAAGACTGTGCCTACTACACCATATCAGATGTGGTGTGGGAAGAGACCCTATCTTAATCACATTAAGACATGGGGATGTCCAGCTTTTGTCAAAAAGCAGCATGCGGACAAGCTCGAGGCACGCTCAGTACAGTGCAAGTTTGTGGGATATCCAAAGAACTCCAAGGGATATTTTTTCTATTGCGAAGAGGAACAAAAGGTTTTTGTTTCTCGCCATGCCTACTTTCTAGAACACCAGTTCTTAGAAAAAGAAATAAGTGGGAGCGCAATAGAACTGGAAGAAATTCCAGAACCATGAGATATTACTGAAAGCTTAGTAAAACCAGAGGGTTCGAAAGATCAGGACATTCCCACGCCACTCCGCAGGAGTAGTAGGCAGTCTCATCCGCCCGAGAGATACTACGGTTTTCTCATAGACAGGGATAGAAAGGATTGCATCATAGATTGTGATGAGCCTACTAGCTTCCAGCAAGCCATTTAGAGCGTTGACTCGGTAAAATGGCTGGATGCAATGCGGACCGAAATGGAGTTCATGTACACCAACAAAGTATGGACGTTGGACATTGCTCCAGATGGGGTAAAACCCGTAGGATGCAAGTGGATCTTCAAAAGGAAGATTGGTGTAGATGGTCAGGTCGAGACCTATAAAGCTAGACTTGTTGCAAAAGGTTTTTGTCAAAGACCTGGTTTGGACTATGACGAAACCTTTTCTCCAATGGCTATGCTGAAATCCATTCGGATCCTTCTTGCCATTGATGCCTTCCACGATTATGAGATTTGGCAGATGGACGTAAAGACCGCTTTTCTAAATGGACATTTAGAGGTGTGTGTCTATATGGACCAGCTAGAGGGTTTCATTAAGCGTGGGAGCAGCGAAAAGGTGTGCAAGTTGCTTAAGTCCATTTATGGACTGAAGCAGGAATCGCGGAGTTGGAACATCTGTTTTGATGAGACGGTCAAGGAATTTGGCTTTATCAAAAATCCAGATGAACTATGCATCTATTGTAGATTTGTAGCGAGAACTGTAGTATTCCTCGTTTTATACGTGGATGACATTCTCTTAATAGGAAATGACATTCCTATGCTACAATCTGTCAGAGGGTTCTTGTCACACAGGTTCTCCATGAAAGACCTGGGTGATGCCTCATACATTCTGCGGATCCGGATCTACCGTGACAGATCCAAGAGGATTTTAGGACTCTCACAGTCCAGGTACATCGACACCATACTGAAAAGTTTCAGTATGGAAGATTCCAAGAGCGGTAATCTACCGGCTTGTCACGGGATCACCCTCTCCAAAAAGATGTCTCCCAAGACTGATTTGGAGAGGGATCGCATGTCTATTATACCCTACGCTTCTGCGGTAGGCTCTATAATGTATGCGATGTTGTGTACCAGACCAGATGTGGCTTATGCACTGAGTGTGGTAAGCAGGTATCAGTAAAACCCTGGGGAGAAACATTGGATAGCGGTAAAGAACATTCTCAAGTACCTGAGAAGGACTAAGGAGATGTTCTTGGTGTATGGCGGAAAAGACCTCCAGATCGAGGCCTTTGCTGACTCTAGCTTCCAGAGTGACAAGGATGATTCCAAGTCCATGTCGGGTTTTGTCTTTACCCTCAATGGAGGGGCGGTGTGTTGGAAAAGCTCCAAACAGGAAACCGTTGCTGACTCGACTATGGAAGCGGAATACATCGCTGCATCTGATGCCGCAAAATAAGCTGTCTAGATGAGGAAGTTTTTGAAAGAACTTCAGGTGGTTCCGTCCATTGTTGATCCAATACCTCTGTATTGCGACAACAACGGGGCTATAGCTTTAGCGAAGGAACCCAGATCCCATCAGAAATCCAGACACATCTTGAGGCGGTATCACCTGATCAGGGAGATCGTGGATCGCCAGGAGATCGAGGTTCGGAGGGTTGCTTCAGAAGATAACACTGCAGATCCATTCACGAAGGACTTACCCCAGACTCAGTTCGAGTGGCTGATCGAGATGATAGGTCTTCGATACGCCAGTACATGGCCTTAGTGCAAGTGGGAGATTGTTAGTGTATATGCCCTAGAGGCCATTACTGTATCATTCTAGTATGTATATTACTTGATGGAAGCTTGGGATATTCACAGTTGTATATACAATCTTGCTCGAAATGGTAGTATGCTACTTGGTTTGTCTCTGCTTTAATGTGTACATGTGTTTCTTTTGTTATATCACCTATACGCATTAGTGGAGCCCTTAGGATCTTTGCTTGATTACCAGCGTTGTGATGGCGCTCACACTCGTGGGGGCTGGGTAATCCATAAGCACATCCTTATACAGGTCCCTAGTCGTAGGACTATCGAGACAGGGCATCGATACTCCGGAGTTGACTAGCGTATGCGCTTCACATCCTAGCCTGGGAGACGGTCTGTCCCATAGCCGTCAGTACGTCGTACTTTAGATAGTATGCGGGTGCTCGTTAGGTTACGAGTACACTGGACAGGACTCGTCGGGAACTGTTGGTTGGTATTATACCTATCGTCAGTTATCAGTTCCCAGGTGACATGAGTACAGCTTAGTCCGCTGACTTGACACTGTCACTTCGCCTCGAGTGTGTTCCTACTGTACTTTGATTACTAACCTACCACGGCTCAAAGGAGTCGTGCAAACAGGTAGTAGTTGGGTGCAGTCCCGAAGCACTTGGAGGCAGTGACGGTTAGAAAGGATTCGTCTCTCCCGGTATTAGGGGTTGACATCGCGCTGTGTCCAGGAGAGCCATTACACAAGTAGTCCCTGTCCAGGGCAAGCGAGATATACTGGTAGGTTTCCAGTGTTATCTGGGCTACACTCCGACACGACTTGTACCGCTATTAAGGGACTGACGTTTACCGCCCCCTAGGCCCGCCATGCGATGTATCAGACGAACAGACCGGACTGTACGGAGACTGTCACATTCAGGCTCAGTAGGAGTTCAGATGGCTTCACCTCGTCAGTCATCTTATCGGCATCTACCTGGGGACCGTTACGTACAGCTAGTGCCCCTTGCGGTCTGTGCTTAAACCCACTGCCAGCGTAGTGTCGAGTCTTTAGAGTCCCACACAGAGAGTTATTTGCCTTTAGGCAAAATGAGTAGAGGTCGCATGGTTTTGCGATAGGGTTCATTCACATCCGCGCACTTGTGCATGTTTGCTGTCCGGACAGCTTATACTAGCGGGCTTTGGTTTAAGCCAGATCCTAGTATATGATTTGGGATTGGTTTTATCTCATTGTACTCGTGTTCCTCGGATCACGAATACGGGTGCGTATGCATAAGTTGACTGAGACAGAGGGAGAGGACTTTGATTAGGGTTGATGACCATTGTCATTTTCTTAACCCTAATGCTTATGTGTGTATTATGATTAATTGATATTAGTTAAATATAATTGTGCATTGTTAGGGTTGTTGACCATTTGACTATCTTGACTTGTTGACTTGGGTTGACATGTTGACCATCATCATTCCATATAAAAGATGCTCTTTGATCCTTGCAATTTGCATTTAATGTGAAATGATAATGGTCAAGTCTTGATTAACCATGACAATTATCTTGCTAATTATCTATTTTCATAATTAACCCATATATGAGAGAATGGTTCTTTGTCTTATTCATTTTCTATCATATAGATTCTCTCTCCTCCTCTTCCTCTCTCTCAAGCTCTCCCCTCTCATGAGTTGAGAAACACATGAGCTTGAGATAAACCATTCTAAGATAATCTCTACTCTCTTCTAAGGTTCTAGGATTAGCACTTCTAGCATCTTAGTAACTTCTAGCTTGAAGTTGAAACCAAAGGTTGAGGCTCTCGGGTGGATCCTTCTTCGACTAGAGAAGGCGACAAGGTGAACACTTTCTTTCACTCCAAGGAGCAAGGAGAGAAGGACATAAAGCCCTAGTTATAACCTTTCTTCCATGTAGCTAAAACTAGTTAGCTTTGTAGTTAGTTTTTGTTTAGCAAAGATCCTCCTTTTGATAGTCCATGTTCCCTAGTTCGATAAAAATCCGTTTTTTATACCGTTTCCGCCTCCCCGCAAGCACCGGGGTGGGCAACGTGGACTTACATATATGTTGTCTACTACTCACGAGTTGGCAACTCACCCCCGTTGTGCCACAGTGCTTGCAGGTTGCTCTTTGGAGTAGTCGGGGCTGGCTGTTTACCGCATCTTTTGACACAGATACCTTTGTTGAGGCGTGTTAGCCCTTTGCTAGTAGGTGGGTATTGTACGGTATCTGTTTACTTTCAGTTTTATATTGATGTATCTAGTATTCTCCATCTACCTTTATGTATTGACTTAGAGACAGTTGTGTGGACGACGTATGTTATTTTGTACTCTGGTGTCGAGCTCGCCGTGAGCCGACTTTATTTATGTAGTTCTATTTTTCTTGTTGTCTCCATTTCATTTTTTTCTCAGTCGTACATTATCATTGAAATGCTCTATTCATTCCACATGTCATTTTACTTACATCTCGTCTTTTACCCGCTTCTCGGGACAAATTTTTATAAAGGAAATGTTGCCAAAATTATTAAACAACACTTGAAGTTAAAAAGGGTTTCTACTAAATTAATTAAAGTTTTCTAAACATTTATAACTGTTTTGGAAAAATGTTTTAACACTCTAAATTTAATGGTTTTGATTTCTAGGTTTCGGCTTACTTAGTCGTCTTACGCCTGTAGACGTTACGTGGTTAAGTGCCGGTCACGGGCCGAACTTTGGGTCGTGACATCCGAGCTCCACCTCAAAACCGAGGTAACTAGGGCAACAAGCTTGCTAAACTTGATGGACTAGGTGATGTAGAGTATGAAGATGGATTTATTTGTCTCTTGAAACCTTAGGATTCTCAACACATGAGAGCTTTTAGGCGTTTGTAGTAAGGAAGAAGAAGATAGCTAGCATGAGAGCTCATTTGAGGAAAGAGAAAGTATTTTGATAAATGATAATCTCTTTTAAAATGTGATGGCTCCCTTGACTTGACAACTCTCATGGCAAGAAAATATCTCACCAAAAATATCTAGTGCCACAAAATTTCTCATATGAAATATCTAGTCAAAGAGTCAAACCATGTCAAGTGGTCAAACCAAGTCAAATGGTCAAACCAAGTCAAGTAGTTAAAACAAGTAGCCATGCAACAATTATCATTTACAAAAAATCAAATACTTTCCTCCACCTCATAATTTTTTAATCAAGTAAATGGTCAAAACCCTTAATGAGGTGTCTCCTTCTGTGCTCCTCTCATCCGTATATACATACCCGCATTCGTGTTCCGAGAAACACGAATACAAAGAGACGAAACTGATCCATCAATATAATACTAGGATTCAGCTTAAACCAAATACCACTAGTAATATTCGCCGAACATCATATGCGCGCAAGTGTACGTAAGTGATCGAAGCCCTACCGTAAAACCATATGGCCTCTGCACCTTTTGCCCAGTGCAGGGAAACTCTCTATGTGGGACTCTAAAGACTCGACACTACGCTGGCAGTGGGTTTAACCACAGGCCACAAGCGGTACTATCTGCACGTAACGGTCCCCAGGTAGATGTCGATAAGAAGGCCGATGAGGAAAACCCATCCGAACTCCTACTGAGCCTGAATGTGAAAATCTCTGTACAGTCCGGTCTATTCGTCTAAGAGTATCGCATATCGGGCCTAGGGCGATGGTAAATGTCATACCCCTAATAGCGGTATAAGTCATGTCGTAGTGTAGCCCAGAACACCCTGAGAAACTTCTGGAAAACCTACCAGCAAATCTCGCTTGCCCTGGCCAGGGACTTTGTGTAATGGCTCTCCGAACACAACACGATATCAACCACCAATACCGGGAGTGATGAATCCTATCTAACCGCCACTGTCTCCAAGTGCTTCGGGACTGCACCCAACTACTACCTGTTTGCACGACTCCTTTGAGCCGTGGTAGGGTAGTAATCAAAGTACAGTGGGAACACACTCGAGGCGAAGCAGCAGTGTCAAGTCGACGGACTAAGCTGTACTCATGTCATCTGGGAACTGCTACCCGACTATAGGTATAGTACCAACCAACAGTTCCTGGCGTATCCTATCCAGTGTACTTTTAACCTACCGAGCACCATCATACTATCTCCAGTACGACGTACTAATGGATATGGGACAGACCATCTCCCCTGCTTTGATGAGAAGCGTATATACTAGTCTACTCGGTAGTATCGATGCCCCGTCTCGATAATCCTACGACTGGGGACCTGTATAAGGATGTGATTGTAGATTACTCAGCCCCCACTAGTGTGACTGCCATCACAACGCTGGTAATCAAGCAAAGATCTTAAGGGCTCCACTAATATGTATAAGCGATATGCTAAAAGAAACACATGCGCATATTGATGTAGAAACAAACCAAGTAGAATACTACCATTTTGAGCAAGACTTTCAATACAACTGTGAATATCCCAAGCTTCCATTAAGTAATATACAAACCTGTATGATACAATAATGTCCTCTAAGGCATATACACTAACATAAAACACTTTAGAATAGTGTCAAAGTACCCTAATTGGGACACTTCCCAAATCTAGATCTAAAATCATAGATCTAGTGACCAAAATTCCTTATATTTTATCCAGATCCTATGTGGAAAAACACCTTGTGACAACCACAGTATAACCAATCGTAGTATAAGAATATTACTTCCTATCAAGAGCATGTCATACAAATGCCAGGATATCTCAGCCTACTACCTTCTCAAATCTAGATCCATCTGTTGTTCTGATGAAGTCAAACTCTATGACTGTCACATCAAAACTAGATAATCTATATCCGCTATATCTGCTTTAGTCTATAAATAGATATAAGGTACTTGCTCACTGCACTTCCGCTGCTCCAACTGACTACAGCAACCCTCTAGCAGAGTCATATACACGTGCACTTCTAAAGCTAGTTCAGAACGACGTTATACTTATCCTCCAGCCAGGTCTCATAGTCTAGAACATCAATAGTGTCTGTTTGGGTAATCAAGAACTTTCCTGTCACCGTCTTTGAGGAGATCGAAGTACCTCTCTGGTGCCTGAGGTTACCCACCAAATCTGCGGAGTGGCTAATAGAATGTCGAGTCCAACTGAATCTTTAGGTTATGCTAAATTTTAAGTAATAGTTTGTGGTTCTAGAATCACTTCCAGTTCTACAATACTCCCACTAATATTTTCTGAAAAGAATCCTTTTTTACTAAAACTGTGGCGAGTCAAGAACAATACAACTATTGATCTTCCAAATGGTATAATGTTAACCCTTGTCAATGCCCGGAATAACCCACAGACTGCCATTACTGAAATGTGCCTAGTGTTTGTCCAGATTCTGGTTTTAAGCATCAGCCGGACAACTCCATATACATTAACATCGTTAAGATATGAAACCATTCTATATACCATATAGAAACAAAGGCACTAATTTAATTGGAACTGGATTCATATCATGCATCTGTCTCCAGTGCATGTCAACTAAGTGGAATGAGGCCAAGCAACATTAATCATCTAGGAGTGCATCCACATGTGAGTAACCTGAAAGAGAAGCATGTTCTTAAAACCATTACTATCAACGGAATACCAAACACAAGTATCTACATATTCGATCACGTCGAAAAATCCGGATACTTGCAATACATGGTTCTCTACTTTATTCTTATACCTATAACTTCTAAAAAATCCGTACCTTGTATTTCAACGAAATATTTTTCTAAAACTAGAGAAGTCATGAGTAAACAGAATATAGTATGAGTACCAATCCCTTTATCCTAATGGATATCGGACAACATACAATACTTTGTGTAAGTCCTCTGACTTTATTAACTCAAACCCTATGCGTCGTAGGTTGAAAACTGCACTATGGTTAAGAAAAATTACACCGATGTTTAATGCTCCTTACCTAACCATCAACTGATATAGGTAAATGTCATAGACATAATTTCAAAAAGTTAAATCTCACTTTATAAAATAAACGTACAGATATATCAGTTTGAAATTGGTGCATAACGACGGATATTCAAAACCAAATATTTGCCGCCAGGCATAACTCAGGTGATTTCCTCAAATATCACCAACTACAAAGAATTCCGATATGTTGAGGATATAATCACTTAATTCCCAATATCTTACTCCCACTCAGCATCTGTAACGTCATACAAATGTGAGAATCATATCTGGTAAATACATACCCTTGAGTCAGAATCTAATTGGGAAAACAGTTTTCAATTAACAGTGCACAGTAAAACTGAAACATGAAAATGTTTCGAAGGGGTAGCTGGGTATCCCAAATAATGCCTCTTCCACTATCCAGATTCATGACAGTAACCGTATACTTCGTTGCCTCTCACTCCAATATCTTTATATGTCTTTACTTATTACCTTCTGTACACCATCTTTAGGCTAATTATTTTTCTTCCATCCCTACCCTTCGACACCAGCCTAAGGTTTGGAAGAAAATTATCCAATAAATGTAACACTCCTAACCAGGAGCCCTAGCAACCTGAGAGAAGGTAAAGAGAAAATGCAACTGAATAATCCTTATTCTATTCCTCCAGAACCAGAATCCATTCTCGAACTGGTACAAGTTCTTTCGAGTTCGTGTGTAACTATACGATGGCTGTTGTGGTAAAAATTTACACCCCGGTTGACCAAGTCAAAATCAAAGTCAACCCCAAGCCAAGTGGGCCCAAGCCCAGATCAAGTGGGCCCATGCCCGGGTCGAGCCCGAACATGAAGCGGCCGACCTCCCCCCATGCCAAGATAAAAATTTTGTAATAAATAATTTTACTGTATTTCTTTTATTTTATTTTATGGATAAATGTAAGAAAAATAGGCATAAAGCCAAATTTTTGTAAAGCCTATAGCTTATGTGCAAAAGGAAATGGCACATGAGCCATGGGATAGAAAAAATGCCATTTTGTGAAGCCCAAGGGGCTATGTGTAAAGTGTATAGCCTATAAAGGCAAGGATAATGAAAATATCTCAGAACTTTTTTCTCTCTCCAAAAAATTTTTTAGATCTGAGATCTTTCCTCCTTCTTCAAGGTTCCAAAACCTTCTTCTTTCTTTTGAATTAAATCAAGAGTTTTACTCCTCATTTTATAAAACTAAATAGTTTTTCACCATAAAACCCACAAAGGGGAACTTGGATCTACCACCAGATCTCAAAAAGAAGCGATTTTTAAAATCCCACACTTCTTGATCTTCAAGATCCAGCCAACAGAGGAGGAAGAAGAACAACTCATTCCCTCAACCAAAAAATTTCTATGAGTTTAACTTGTAAGTCGATGTACAACACCCCACGACTTGCGGGGAGACGGAATAATGAAAAAACGATCTTGTTTTAGGCGTAAATATCGACTAACCGAGAATCTTTGCTAAACGATAACTAACAAGAATCATAGAAGTTAACAACTACTATAAAAAGTGATTATATCTGTAGAACCGTGTCCTTCGTCTTTTCGTTCTCCACGTCCTCTCCGGCCTTCTCTATGTAGTAGATGATCCACCCGAGAGCTTTACTACAAGCTTCACCTCTAACTTGAGGTAACTAGGTTTCTTAAATCGCTAATCTAAGTAACCTAGGTGATATAGAGAATGGTTAAGGATTAAGTAGTCTATTCTAATCCTTGGTCTCAACACATGAGAGGGGAGGATTAGGGTTTGAAGAGAGAGAGCTTGAGGAGAGAGAAAGTGAGCAAGAGAATGAGATAAGATAATGATCTATCATAATATATATGAAGCATTATTATTTATCCAATAAAAGAAAATAAAGGATTTACAACCATGCTTCATAAATACAAATGGGTGATTCATCTCCATGAGTCATTAAGCATTTATGATGCATTAATGACATGGATGAATCACACAAATGAATCACTAATCTCATTTAATCCATATGCCACCTTAACCCCAGTCACCATCTTCTAGAAGCTTCTCGCGTAATTACGAGAACGCCCATCATATCCGTGAAAACACGGAAAAACTTTAGAGTGTATAAATCCAATAAACGGATACTAGAAACTGGCTTAAACCAAAGCCGGCTAGTAAAAACTGTCTGGATGTCGTACGTGCGTAAACACACGTATGCGTCCGAACCCTTGTCCTAAAACCATACGACCTCTATATCGTTTCGCCTGGAGTAGGGAAACTCTCTGTGTGGGACTCTAGAGACTCGACTACTACGCTGGCAGTGGGTTTAACCACAGACCGCAAGCGGCACTAGCTGTACGTAACGATCCCCAGGTAGATGTCGATAAGAAGGCCGATGAGGAAACCCACCCGAACTCCTACTGAGTCTGATGTAGCAATCTCCGTATAGTCCGGTCTGTTCGTCTAAGACTATCGCATATCGGGCCTAGGAGGCGGCAAGCGTCAGTCCCCTAATAGCGGTATAATTCGTGTCGGAGTGAAGCCCATTACACCCTGAGAAACTACTGGAACCTACCTGCAAATCTCGCTGCCCTGGCCAAGGACTTTGCATAATGGCTCTCTGACACAACGCGATATCAACTCCCAATATTGGGAGAGATGAATCCTGTCTAACCTCCACTACCTCCAAGTGCTCGGGACTGCACCCAACTACTACGTGTTTGCACAACTCCTTTGAGCCGTGGTAGGGTAGCAATCTAAGAACAGTGGGACACACTCGAGGCGAAGTAGCAGTGTCAAGTCTGCGGACTATGCTGTACTCATGTCACTTGGGAACTGTTAACTGACGACTGGTATAAAACCAACCAACAGTTCCCTATGAGTCCTGTCCGGTGTACCCGTAACCTAACGAGCACCTGCATACTATCTCCAGTACGACGTACTGACGGCTGTGGGACAGACCATCTCCCCAACTAGGATGAGAAGCATACACACTAGTCTACTCCGGAGTATCGATGCCCTGTCTCGATAATCCTACGACTATGGACCTGAAAAAGGATGTGCTTGTAGACTACCCAGCCCCCACTAGTGTGACTGCCATCACAACGC
The DNA here is from genome assembly GCA_030015575.1 of Agapanthus africanus. Taxonomy (NCBI): domain Eukaryota; kingdom Viridiplantae; phylum Streptophyta; class Magnoliopsida; order Asparagales; family Amaryllidaceae; genus Agapanthus; species Agapanthus africanus. Next base: position 454,901,526 of record JASDDO010000014.1, on the reverse strand, counting down.
TGGTAGTCAAGCAAGATCCTAAGAGCTTTATTAATACGTATACTCACATATTAAGATATAAAAACCAAGTAGCTTGCTACCATGTTTAGCAAGACTGTTATATACATGTAAATATCCCAAGCTTCCATTAAGTAATATACAAACTAGTATGATACAATAATGGCCCCTAGGGTATATACATTAACAATCTCCCACTTTCACTAGGGCCATGTACTGGCATATCGAAGACCAATGATCTCGAGTAGCCTCTCGAACTGAATCTTAGGTAGGGCCTTCGTGAATGGATCAGCAATGTTCTCTTCAGTAGAAACTCTACGAACCTTGATCTCCCGACAATCAATTATCTCCCTGATTAGGTGATACCGCCTTAAGATGTGTCTGGACTTCTGATGGGACCTTGGTTCCTTCGGTAAAGCTATAGATCCATTGTTGTCGCAATATAGAGGTATTGGATCAACAATGGTAGGAACCACCTGAAGTTCTGTTAGGAACTTCTTCATCCAGACCGGTTCTTTTGCGGCATCGCAAGCAGCAATATACTCCACTTCCATCATCGAGTCAGCAACGGTGTCCTGCTTGGAACTCTTCCAGCACACCGCCCCTCCATTGAGGGTAAAGACATAACCTGACATGGACTTGGAATCGTCCTTATCACTCTGGAAGCCAGAATCAGCAAAGGCCTCCATCCTGAGGTCTTTTTCGCCGTAAACCAAGAAAATCTCCTAAGTCCTCCTCAGGTACTTGAGAATGTTCTTTACTGCTATCCAGTGCTTCTTCCCTGGGTCTGACTGATACTGGCTTACCATGCTCAGTGCGTAAGCTACATCTGGTCTGGTGCACAACATCGCATACATTATAGAGCCTACCGCAGAAGCGTAGGATATAATAGACATGCGTTCCCTTTCCAAATCAGTCTTGGGAGACATCTCTTTGGATAGGGTGATTCCGTGACAAGCCGGTAGATTACCGCGCTTAGAATCATCCATACTGAAGCTTTTCAGTACAGTGTCGATATACCTGGACTGTGAAAGTCCCAACATCCTCTTGGATCTATCACGATAGATCTGGATCCCCAGAATGTAAGAGGCATCACCCAGGTCTTTCATGGAGAACCTGTGTGACAAGAATCCTTTGACAGATTGTAGCAAAGGAATCTCATTTCCTATCAATAGAATGTCATCCACGTACAAGACAAGGAATACAACAGTTCGTGCTACAACTTTACTATATATGCATGGCTCATCTGGATTTTTGATAAAGTCATATTCTTTGACCGTTTCATCAAAACAGATGTTTCAACTCCGCGATGCCTGCTTTAGTCCATAAATGGACTTAAGCAACTTGCATACTTTCCCGCTGCTCCCATTCTGATTGAAACCCTCTGGCTGATCCATATAGATGCATTCTTCTAAATTTCCATTCAGAAAAGCCGTCTTTACGTCCATCTACTAGATTTCATAATCATGGAAGGCAGCAATAGCAAGAAGGACCCGAATGGATTTGAGCATAGCCACTGGAGAAAAAGTTTCGTCATAGTCCAAACCAGGTCTTTGACGAAAATCCTTTGCAACAAGTCTAGCCTTATAGGTTTCCACCTGTCCATCTACACCAATCTTTTTCTTGAAGATCCATTTGCATCCTATGGGTTTTACCCCATCTGGAGCAAAGTCCAAAGTCCATACTTTTTTGGTGTACATAGACTCCATTTCGGTCCGCATTGCATCTAGCCATCGTACCGAGTCGCCGCTCTGGATGGCCTGCTGGAAGCTAGTAGGTTCATCATCATCTATGATGCAATCCTCTCTATCCCCGTCTATGAGAAAACCGTAGTATCTCTCAGGTGGATGAGACGGCCACTACTCTTGCGGAGGGATGTGGGAATGTCCTGTTCTTCTTGAACTACTGGTTCTACCAAACTTTTAGTAGCATTTTGTGGTTCTGGAATTTCTTCCAGTTCTATTTCGCTCCCACTTATTTCCTTTTCTAAAAACTGCTGTTCTAGAAAATGGGCATTACGAGAAACAAAAACCTTTTGTTCCTCTGCGTAATAGAAATAATATCCCTTGGAGTTCTTTGGATATCCCACAAACTTACACATTACTGATCGTGCCTCGAGCTTGTCCACATGCTGCTTTTTAACAAAAGCCGGACATCCCCAAATCTTCATATGCTGAAGATGGGGGTTTTTCCCACTCCACATCTGATATGGGGTGGTAGGCACAGTCTTGGTAGGAGCCCTGTTCAGAAGATATGCCGCTGAACCTAGCGCATAACCTAAAAAGATCGCGGTAACTCAGCATTACTCATCATGGAACGTACCATATCCAATAGGGTTCGATTCCGTCTCTTCGATACACCGTTATGCTGTGGAGTGTATGGAGGAGTAAGCTGAGAGAGAATTCCTTTCTCTTTTAGGTAACCTAGGAACTCGGCACTCAAGTATTCTCCATCTCGATCAGATCTTAGTGTCTTGATACTTTTGCCTGTTTGGTTTTCTACTTCATTCTTATACTCTTGGAATTTCTCAAAAGCCTCGGATTTATGTTTCATCAGATAAATGAATCCGTACCTTGAGTAATCATCCGTGAAAGTAATGAAATAGGAAAAACCACCTCTTGCATGTGTAGACATTGGACCGCATACATCGCTGTGTATGAGTCCTAAGAGCTCGCTCGCTCTTACTCCATGTCCCGTAAATGGAGTCTTTGTCATCTTTCCTTTGAGACAAGATTGACAAGTGGCATAAGTTTGATATTCGAACGAGTCCAAATATCCTTCTCTATGTAACTTAGTCAACCTTCTCTCATTGATGTGACCCAGTCTACAATGCCATAAGAAAGCTTTATTTAAATCTGGAGACTTTCTTTTTAGTGTGTTCTGGACATTGAAAATTTGGAGTTAGTTTAAGACATATATACCGTTATCCAGTGTACCGGACCCAATCAAACTATGATTATGGTGGATGTTAACAACATCACTTACAAATGTGAAATCATAGCCTTTATTTGATAACAAGGAAACGGATATGATATTACACGTTATGCTGGGTACACAAAAACAGTTATGTAAAACCAAAATGTGTCCACTCGTCAATCCCAGGTGATAATCCCCTACGGACACAGCTCCCACGCTAGCTCCGTTAGCAACCATCAGGGTCATATCACCATCCTTCATCACTCTACGGTTTCTCATTGCCTGCAATGAATTGCAAATATGAGATCCTGATCCTGTATCCAATACTCGGAAGTAGAGTTGATTGACAGACAATTCTCAATTACAAACACACCTGAAGGCGAAGCCACAGCTTGCTTCGGTTCCTGGTTCTTGGCGTTCCACACCTTGCAATCCTTTTTCCTGTGTCATTTCCTGTGACAATGGAAGCACTCATCCTGGGCCACTACTGGTACCGCAAACTTTTTCTTTCCCTTTCCTCCCACCTTATTTACACCTCCTATAGGTTTGGTGGCGGCCTTCTTTTTCCTTCCTTTGGCCCTAGCCTTGGACCCGGAAGAAGAAGCACCGCTAACAAACAAAGCGGGTGTTTCCTTTGCTTTCTGCAAGGTGCCCTCTGCACTCCTCAACATGTTAAGGAGTTCCGGAAGTTCAACTTCTTTTCTTTGAATGTTGAAGTTCAGAATAAACAGGGCGTAGGTGGAAGGAAGGGACTGGAGAATAAGGTCTGTATAGAGCTCATTATCCAAAGTCGTCCCAAGGTCTGTGAGCTCTTCTATATAGCCGATCATCTTTAGGACATGTTCTCCCACCGATGATCCGACAGCCAACCTCGCTCGAAACAAGTTCTTAGAGGTCTCGTATCTTGCTATAGGAGATTGCTCTCCATAAAGTTCCTTTGTATGGAGAAATATGGTATCTAGTTCCATATCCTCGTGCCTCCTCTGATGTTCATTGTTCATCGAGGCAAGCACGATGCACTTGGCTTTCGCGCATTCGAAATCCCAGGTTTTGCGGATTTTCTTATCCGCATTACTGGATTTGGGACCAGGGACAGCAAGTGCCTTAGCGGTGAGGACGTACCCCAATTTGTCATAGGTCAAAGCCATTTTGACATTCCGCAGCCAATCTTTATAGTTTGGCCCTGTCAGTATATTTTTCTCTAAAAGTTACTTAAGTTCAGTCATTTTCAGGGTCGCTGCAATTAGGAGAGAGAGAAGAAAACTCTTTAGCATGATGCTCTTGCAAGTTTAGAATGGTTTTTAATTTATCTAAACTAGATGGCTCCCACTGTTTCTCGAATCCTTCCTCAAACCATAAAAGAAGAACTAGCCAGGACTATTCTCTGTAAGTCCATGCTACCTCTCCCGGTACTTTCGGGAATGCGGAATTTGGTAAAAAACAATTTTTACGGAGTTGGTAACATGGACCTATAACCCGGATCTTGGTTAAACATCTATCTAACATCCTAACTATGAGTTTCTAGCTACTCGGTTAGGGGGTTATACCTAGCTTGTCTTGAACTCCTTCTTCTTCAAGCTCCGATGGTGGTCCGATGGCTTCTTCTCGTCGTCTCCGAACGCCAAAGATAGATCCACCTGAAAGCTCCAACCTTTAGCTCCTTCTTCGTTCTTTGAAGAAAACTAGTTCACTTGGTTTGCTAAACCTAGTGAACTAGAATGAGTAGAGAAGAAATAGAATGGGATTTTATCTATGGTTCTTGATTCTCAACTCATGAGACAAGAGAACCATAGATTAAAGAGAGGGAGCAAGAGCAAGAGGGTGAGAGCAAAATGGAGAGCTCAAGAACAAGAGAGAGAATGAGCAAGAAAGAATGAGGCTCTCTTTTGTCTCTCACCCTCTCATAATCCAAAGTAATCATAACTCATCATATCAATAATAGTCTTATGTGATGGTTGAAGCAACCATAACCTTATCATGTCATGCACTCATTTTACTCAAATGAGCAAGCAAGTAAAAGTCTTTGGCATGAAATGATAGCCATGGTTATCATGATGGTCAACTAGTCAAGCCTATTCAACCGGTCAACAAAGTCAACAAGTCAACAAAAGTCAACAAGTCAACAAAGTCAACAAAAGTCAACAACCAAGTCACCATAATACTTAATTAATATAATAGTTAATCACATATCATATTCTCATTAGGGTTGAGCAAAAAGTCAAAAAGTCAACGGTCAACTGTCAACAACCCTAATGAGAATCCGCTGTCTGTGCCTCCCTGTCAACTGTGCATACACACCCGCATCCGCGTTCCGAGGAACACGAATGCAAACTGGATAAATCCAATCCCATATGGTACACTAGGATCTGGCTTAAACCAAAGCCCGCTAGTGTAAACTGCCCGGACACTGTACGTGCACAAGTGCACGGATGTGACCGAACCTTGTCGCAAAATCATGCTACCTGTCGCAATACCATGCGACCTCTACTCTTTTTCCTAAAGGCGAAAAGATTTCTGTGTGGGACACTAAAGACTCGACACTACGCTGGCAGTGGGTTAAACAACAGATCGCAAGCGGCATTAGCTGTGCCTAACGGTCCCCAGGTAAAGCCGATAAGAAGACCGACGAGGCGAAACCCATCTAAACTCCTACTGAGCCTGAGTGTGACATTCTCCATACAGTCCGGTCTGTTCGTCTTATACATCGCATGGCGGGCCTGGGGGGTGGTAAACGTCAGTCCCCCAATAGCGGTACAAGTCATGCCGGAGCGAAGCCCAAAACACCCTGAGATAACACTGGAAACCTACCAGTATATCTCGTTTGCCCTGGCCAGGGACTACTCGTGTAATGGCTCTCCTAGACACAGCGCGATGTCAACCCCCAATACCGGGAGAGACGAATCCTGTCTAACCGTCACTGCCTCCAAGTGCTTCGGGACTGCATCCAACCACTACCTGTTTGCACGACTCCTTTGAGCCGTGGTAGGGTAGTGATCAAACTACAGTGGGAACACACTCGAGGCGAAGTGACAGTGTCAAGTCAGCGGACTAAGCTGTACTCATGTCTCCTGGGAACTGATAACTGACGATAGGTATAATATCAACTAGTCAGTTCCCGACAAGTCATGTCCAGTATACCCGTAACCTAACGAGCACCCGCATACTATCTCAAGTACGACGTACTGACGGCTGTGGGACAGACCGTCTCCCACACTGGGATGAGAAGCGCATGCGCTGGTCTACTCCGGAGTATCGATGCCCTGTCTCGATAGTCCTGCGACCAGGGACCTGCATAAGGATGTGCTTATAGATTACCCAGCCCCACTAGTGTGACGGCCATCACATCGCTGGTAATCAAGCAAAGATCCTAAGGGCTCCACTAATGTGTATAGGCGATATACAAAATATAAACACATGTACACATTGAAGCAGAAACAAACCAAGTAGCATACTACTATTTTGAGCAAGATTGTATATACAAGGTGAATATCCCAAGCATCCATTAAGTAATATACAAACTAGTATGATACAGTAATGGCCTCTAGGGCATATACACTAACAATCTCCCACTTGCACTAAGGCCATGTACTGGCGTATCGAAGACCTATCATCTCGATCAGCCGCTCGAACTGAGTCTGGGTCAGGGCCTTGGTGAATGGATCTGTAGTGTTGTCTTCTGAAGCGACTCTCCGAACCTCGATCTCCTGGCGATCCACGATCTCCCTGATCAGGTGATACCGCCTCAAGATGTGCCTGGATTTCTGATGGGACCTGGGTTCCTTCGCTAAAGCTATTGCCCCGTTGTTGTCGCAATACAGAGGTATTGGATCAACAATGGACGGAACCACCTGAAGTTCTTTCAAGAACTTCCTCATCCAGACAGCTTCTTTTGCGGCATCAGATGCAGCGATGTATTCCGCTTCCATCGTCGAGTCTGCAACGGTTTCTTGTTTGGAACTCTTCCAACACACCGCCCCTCCATTGAGGGTAAAGACAAAACCCGACATGGACTTGGAATCATCCTTGTCACTCTGGAAGCTGGAGTCAGCAAAGGCCTCGATCTGGAGGTCTTTTCCGCCATACACCAAGAACATCTCCTTAGTCCTTCTCAGGTACTTGAGAATGTTCTTTACTGCTATCCAGTGTTTCTCCCCACGGTTTGACTGATACCGGCTTACCATACTCAGTGCATAAGCTACATCCGGTCTGGTACACAACATCGCATACATTATAGAGCCTACCGCAGAAGCGTAAGGTATAATAGACATGCGATCCCTCTCCAAATCAGTCTTGGGAGACATCTCTTTAGAGAGGGTGATCCCGTGACAAGCCGGTAGGTTACCGCGCTTGGAATCTTCCATACTGAATCTCTTCAGTATGGTGTCGATGTACCTGGACTGTGAAAGTCCTAATATCCTCTTGGATCTGTCACGGTAGATCCGGATACCCAGAATGTACGAGGCATCACCCAGGTCTTTCATGGAGAACCTGTGTGACAAGAACCCCTTGACAGATTGTAGCATAGGAATGTCATTTCCTATTAAGAGAATGTCATCCACATATAAAACGAGGAATACTACAGTTCTCGCTACAAATCTACTATAGATGCATGGTTCATCTGGATTTTTGATAAAGCCAAATTCTTTGACCGTCTCATCAAAGCAGATGTTCCAACTCCGTGATGCCTGCTTTAGTCCATAGATGGACTTAAGCAACTTGCACACCTTTCCGCTGCTCCCACTCTGAATGAAACCCTCTGGCTGGTCCATATAGACACACTCCTCTAAATTTCCATTTAGAAAAGCTGTCTTTACGTCCATCTGCCAAATCTCATAATCGTGGAAGGCAGCAATGGCAAGAAGGATCCGAATGGATTTCAGCATGGCTACTGGAGAAAAGGTTTCGTCATAGTCCAAGCCAGGTCTTTGACGAAAACCCTTTGCTACCAGCCTAGCTTTATAGGTCTCAACCTGTCCATCTACACCAATCTTCCTTTTGAAGATCCACTTGCATCCTACGGGTTTTACCCCGTCTGGAGCAATGTCCAACGTCCATACCTTGTTGGTGTACATGGACTCCATTTCGGTCCGCATTGCATCCAGCCATTTCACTGAGTCAACGCTCTGAACGGCCTGCTGGAAGCTAGTAGGCTCATCATAGTCTATGATGCAATCCTCTCTATCCCCGTCTACGAGAAAACCGCAGTATCTCTCGGGCGGATGAGTCAGCCTACTACTCCTGCGGAGCGGCGTAGGAATCTCCTATCCTGTTGAACCCTCTGGTTCCACTAAGCTTTCAGTAACAGTCTGTGGTTCCGGAACTTCTTCCAGTTCTATTGTGCTCCCACTTATCTGGGTTTCCAAAAACTCAGTTTCCAAGAAGCGGGCATGCTGAGAGACAAAAACCTTTTTTTCCTCAGCGGAATAGAAAAGATACCCCCTGGAGTTCCTTGGGTATCCCACAAACTTACACTGTACTGAACGTGCCTCAAGTTTGTCCGCATGCTGCTTTTTTACAAAAGCTGGACATCCCCATACTTTGAGATACTTAAGACAGGGTTTCTTCCCAGTCCACATCTCATATGGGGTGGTAGGCACAGTCTTGGTGGGAGTCTTGTTCAAGAGATATGCAGCTGCTTCTAGTGCATATCCCCAAAATGATCGCGGTAACTCAGCGTTACTCATCATGGACCGAACCATATCCAATAGGGTTCGGTTCCGTCTCTCCGATACACCGTTATGTTGCGGAGTGTATGGAGGAGTAAGCTGAGAGAGAATACCATTCTCTTTTAAATAGTTCAGGAACTCGGCACTTAAGTATTCTCCACCTCGATCCGATCTTAGAATCTTAATACTTTTGCCGGTCTGTTTCTCTACTTCATTCTTATACTCCTGGAATTTTCCAAAGGCCTCGGACTTATGTTTCATTAAGAAGACATAACCGTACCTTGAGAAGTCATCCGTAAAAGTAATGAAGTAAGAATGTCCGCTTCGGGCATGTGTAGACATTGGACCGCACACGTCACTGTGTACGAGTCCCAAGAGCTCGCTCGCTCTTACTCCATGTCCAGTAAACGGAGTCTTTGTCATCTTTCCTTTGAGACAGGATTGACAAGTGGCATACGACTGATATTCGAACGCATTCAAATACCCTTCTGTATGTAACTTCGTCAACCTTCTCTCATTGATGTGACCCAATCTACAATGCCATAAGAAAGTCTGATTTATTTCTGGAGACTTTCTTTTGTGTGTATTCTGGACATTAAAAATCTGTGGTTGGTTTAACACGTATATACCATTACTCAATGTACATGACCCAATCAGAACTTGATTAAGGTGAATGTTTACAACATTACTTACAAACGCAAATTCATAACCATCTTTAGAAACTAAAGATACAGAAATGATATTACAAGTTGCGTTGGGTACAAAAAAGCAATTACGCAAAACCAAAACATGTCCATCTGACATTCCCAGGTGATAGTCCCCCACGGCTTTAGCATCCATGCTAGCTCCGTTCGCAACTCTGAGGGTCATGTCACCTGCCTTCAAAACCCTACGGTTTCTCAACGCCTGCAAAGAATTACAGATATGAGATCCTGATCTGGTATCCAATACCCAGGAAGTAGAGTTTATTGAAAGACAGTTTTCAATAACATACACACCTGAAGCTGAAGCTGCAACCTGCTTCAATTCCTGTGTTCTGGCCTTCCAGGCCCTGCAATCATTCTTCCAGTGTCCTTTCTTATGACAATAGAAGCATTCTTCCTTATCCACAAGCTTCCCCGCTATCTTTGTTGCTTTACCTTTTCCCTTCGTATCCACTTTACTAACACCGCCCCTTGGTTTGGCGGGGGCCTTCTTCTTCTTTCCCTTGGCTTTCGCCTTGGACCTAGAAGAAGATGATCCTCCTACAAACAAAGTGGATGTATCCCTACCTTTCTGTAGGGTGCCCTCTGCGCTCCTCAGCATGTTGAGGAGCTCTGAAAGTTCAACCTCTTTTTCTTGTAGGTTGAAGTTCAGTATAAACTGGGCGTAAGTGGAAGGAAGGGACTGGAGAACTATATCCGTATATAGCTCACTCTCCAATGTGATCCCTAGGTCAGCGAGCTCCTCAATGTAGCCGATCATCTTTAGCACGTGCTCGGCTACTGATGATCCGACGGCCATTCTTGTCGAGAATAACTTTTTCGACGCTTCGTATCTTGCGATACGAGATTGCTCTCCATACAGTTCTTTTGTATGGAGCAATATGGATTCCATGTCCATATTCTCATGCCTCCTCTGATGTTCGTTGTCCATCGAGGCAAGCAGGAGGCACTTGGCCTTCGCGCTATCAATCTCCCAAGTCTTGCGGATTTCCTTATCCGCGACACTGGAAGTTGGACCAGGGACAGGGGGAGCTTTGGCGGTAAGAAGATACCCCAGCTTGTCATAAGTGATTGCTATCTTGACATTCCTGAGCCAATCTTTGTAGTTTGGCCCTGTCAGTTTGTTTTTATCTAGGAGTAACTTAAGTCCACTCATGTTGATTGGTCGCTGCAATTAGGAGAGAGAAGAAGAAACACTCAGCATGATGCTCTTGCAAGTTTAGAGTGGTTTTTAGTTTGTCTAAACAGGATGGCTCCTACTGTTTCTCAAATCCCTCCTCAAACCATAAAGGAAGAATTAGTCAGGATCAATCCCACCGTACAATACTTGCTTAACCGTTCAGCCAGGCCGGTGTCGGTACTTCGAGGGAGGTTTTCCAACGCTTTCGCGAAGTTCCTTAATTAAAGAACCTCTTTTCCCTGGGGGCGTAGCCCCGCTAACACCTTTCTAGGCACCTACTAGGTTTATAGCATTGATCGTTAAGTGAGAAATTTCCCGAGGAGTAGCATATACTCACAGTAGGATCGGGATCCAAATATCATCGCGTGACGAAACTGAAGGAATCCTACCAGAATCATCACACTCCAAATGGTATGCAAATCTAGCAAGTTTTAGTACTTATGAAACTCCCGATGTGGATTTTTGCCCCATGCTCTTATGACCTTGACGAAGGTCAACAAATCATAAGTCACATGTCAAGTTCTGCCCGTCATTATCCAGGTTAATTTGAATCTACCCGCATATACCCTTGACGAAGGTCAACAAGGTAATGTGAATGTCCCAAACCAACGCATCTATCTATGCTACATATGAATACCCAACAGCTACCAATCACTATGCCTTGACGAAGGTCAACAAACACAGCTTGAATACTATTGAATATTCATACGAAACGACGGAGGTCTACGAATGGTTTTGGCAAAACCGTGAACGTAGTGAACTTGATTTGGTCGATGGAACGAGATAGCTTTTAAAAGGAGTGGCTCAAACTCCGTATTTTAAAAGTTTGTTTTGAAAAGAACCGAGTGGTTTTTCGAAAGTGTTCCAACGACTTTAACTTGGTTTATTATCTTGCATTAGTTCTTTTAATGCGTGATATTCTTGCATTAGTTCTTTTAATGCCTCCCATCATTTAATCCTACCATTGCAGAAAACAACCAAAATATGACGTACGCTTATGCCATTCGCATTCGCCACTGGGCCCCGTCATTACCCGTTAGGTTACTTAACTAACGACAGAGCGGGGGCTGGGCTAGCGCGTCTGTAAAACATAAGCAACGCCTAAATAATATCATATATAGATATACTGCAATGATAAACATTTCAGATCACAGATAAATACATTGGATATACTAGGAATCTGTAATTTGTATGAGCCTGTAACAAAAACAGATAACACGGTCGCGGTGAATAGCCAATACCCCACCCAAGACCCCTACGGGTGCGGCAAACTACCCGCCAAGTACCCGAAGCGTAGCAACCTCCCTCATCTCCATGAGTAGGCCACTCGACACTTCGGCATACCCGGTAGTTTGTGCACCCCCTCCATGGGTCTATCCTAGGAGCAAAAACAGTAAAAAGAAATTATACAATGGCGGCTACAACCCCGACCCGGTTGTGCGGCCATATAAATAATTATTACATCAATTTACAAATTTACATGAATTGCAAGAAAAGAAAACTCTCGTCTCACAACCCCCGGCTATTCACCCGCGACAATCCAACATATTTATATACACATTCCAGCACATTACAAATCACAGATTTGTATAACCCCCACTAATCGACATATAGCGATTAGTAGACGTTCAATACAAATATCACATTACAGAAAAACCCGTTAGCTTAAGTCTTTTAGAAGTTCGATCAAAAATACGGATTTTCGGGACCCCAAAAAGGAAATTTTCGTTCTGGAAAATCTGGGCAGAAAATATATGTTCCAAAAATCCCCAAATACCCCCAGAATAACACTGCACCAAAGATTGACCACGGCCGAGTCAACTCGGCCGCGGATCCGCGGCGGAAGAGTGCTCCCGCCGCGCTTCCGCGGCGCTTTGACTTGGTCGTGGGTCCATCTTTGGTGGTTATTCACAGAAAAGCCTGAGCCGATTTTAGGTGTTAAAATAATCAACTTTTGAACAGTAAAAAATTCGACAGAAACTTGAAATTCTTGGGGTTCGTTTCAGGACTTTTTCGTTGATCGATCTTCTAGTTACTTGCTAACATGCTAGATAGAGTTTAACTAGGCTCTGATACCACTGTAAGTCCATGCTACCTCTCCCGGTACTTTCGGGAATGTGGAATTTGGTAAAAAACAATTTTTACGGAGGTGGTAACATGGACCTATAACCCGGATCTTGGTTAAACATCTATCTAACATCCTAACTATGAGTTTCTAGCTACTCGGTTAGGGGGTTATACCTAGCTTGTCTTGAACTCCTTCTTCTTCAAGCTCCGATGGTGGTCCGATGGCTTCTTCTCGTCGTCTCCGTACGCCGAAGATAGATCCACCTGAAAGCTCCAACCTTTAGCTCCTTCTTCGTTCTTTGAAGAAAACTAGTTCACTTGGTTTGCTAAACCTAGTGAACTAGAATGAGTAGAGAAGAAATAGAATGAGATTTTATCTATGGTTCTTGATTCTCAACTCATGAGACAAGAGAACCATAGATTAAAGAGAGGGAGCAAGAGCAAGAGGGTGAGAGCAAAATGGAGAGCTCAAGAACAAGAGAGAGAATGAGCAAGAAAGAATGAGGCTCTCTTTTGTCTCTCACCCTCTCATAATCCAAAGTAATCATAACTCATCATATCAATAATAGTCTTATGTGATGGTTGAAGCAACCATAACCTTATCATGTCATGCACTCATTTTACTCAAATGAGCAAGCAAGTAAAAGTCTTTGGCATGAAATGATAGCCATGGTTATCATGATGGTCAACTAGTCAAGCCTAGTCAACCGGTCAACAAAGTCAACAAAGTCAACAAAAGTCAACAACCAAGTCACCATAATACTTAATTAATATAATAGTTAATCACATATCATATTCTCATTAGGGTTGAGCAAAAAGTCAAAAAGTCAACGGTCAACTGTCAACAACCCTAATGAGAATCCGCTGTCTGTGCCTCCCTGTCAACTGTGCATACACACCCGCATCCGCTTTCCGAGGAACACGAATGCAAACTGGATAAATCCAATCCCATAAGGTACACTAGGATCTGGCTTAAACCAAATCCCGCTAGTGTAAACTGCCCGGACACTGTACGTGCACAAGTGCACGGATGTGACCGAACCCTGTCGTAAAACCATGCGACCTGTCGCAATACCATGCGACCTCTACTCTTTTGCCTAAAGGCGAAAAGCTTTCTGTGTGGGACTCTAAAGACTCGACACTACGCTGGCAGTGGGTTAAACCACAGACCGCAAGCGACACTAGCTGTGCGTAACGGTCCCTAGGTAATGCCGACAAGAAGACCGACGAGGCGAAACCCATCTGAACTCCTACTGAGCCTGAGTGTGACATTCTCCGTACATTCCGGTCTGTTCGTCCGATACATCGCATGGCGGGCCTAGGGGGGTGGTAAACGTCAGTCCCCCAATAGCGGTACAAGTCGTGCCGGAGCGAAGCCCAAAACACCCTGAGATAACACTGGAAACCTACCAGTATATCTCGTTTGCCCTGGCCAAGGACTACTCGTGTAATGGCTCTCCTAGACACAGCGCGATGTCAACCCCCAATACCGGGAGAGACGAATCCTGTCTAACCGTCACTGCCTCCAAGTGCTTCGGGACTGCACCCAACCACTACCTGTTTGCACGACTCCTTTGAGCCGTGGTAGGGTAGTGATCAAAGTACAGTGGGAACACACTCGAGGCGAAGTGACAGTGTCAAGTCAGCAGACTAAGCTGTACTCATGTCACCTGGGAACTGATAACTGACGATAGGTATAATACCAACTAGTCAGTTCCCGACGAGTCCTGTCCAGTGTACCCGTAACCTAACGAGCACCCGCATACTATCTCAAGTACGACGCACTGACGGCTGTGGGACAGACCGTCTCCCACACTGGGATGAGAAGCGCATGCGCTGGTCTACTCCGGAGTTTCGATGCCCTGTCTCGATAGTCCTGCGACCAGGGACCTGCATAAGGATGTGCTTATAGATTACCCAGCCCCACTAGTGTGACGGCCATCACATCGCTGGTAATCAAGCAAAGATCCTAAGGGCTCCACTAATGTGTATAGGCGATATACAAAATATAAACACATGTACACATTGAAGCAGAAACAAACCAAGTAGCATACTACTATTTTGAGCAAGATTGTAAATACAAGGTGAATATCCCAAGCATCCATTAAGTAATATACAAACTAGTATGATACAGTAATGGCCTCTAGGGCATATACACTAACATTCTCACTGTACAATACTTGCTTAACCGTTCAGCCAGGCTGGTGTCGGTACTTCGAGGGAGGTTTTCCAACGCTTTCGCGAAGTTCCTTAATTAAATAACCTCTTTTCTCTGGGGGCGTAACCCCACTGACACCTTTCTTGACACCTACTTGGTTTATAGCATTGATCGTTAAGTGACGAATATCCTAATGAGTAGCATATACTCACAGTAGGATCGGGATCCAAATATCATCGTATGATAATGTTGAAGGAATCCTACCAACATTCATCAAACTCCAAATGGTATGCATCTCTTTGCAAATTTCAGTTTCTTTAGAAATTCCCGATATAGGTTTTTTCCCAATGCTCTCATGACCTTGGCTTTGGTCAATATGTCATAACTCACATGTCAAGTTCTACCTGTCATTATCTTGTCAATTTGAACCTATCCGTACATACCCCTGACTTTGGTCAAATGATAATACGACCGTCCCAAACTAACTCATCTATCTTATGCAACAAATGAAAACCCAGCAGCTACCAAACACCATGCCTTGACTTTGGCCAAAATGCATAGCTTGAATACTACTGAATCCCAAATGAAATGACGGAGGGCTACGAATGGTTTTGGCGAAACCGTGAACGTAGAGAACTTGATATGAACGAAGGAACCTGATAGCTTTTAAAAGGAGTGGTTAAAGCTCCGCAATTAAAAAATATCATCTGTTTTAAAATAACCGAGTGGTTTATTTTAAATTGTTCCAACGATTCAACTTTTGATTTATTTTCTTTGCATTATAAATAATGCGTCCCATCATTAACCTATCATTGCAGAAAACAACGAAAATACAACGTCCTCTTATGCCATCCGCATTCGCCCCTGGGTCCCGTCATCACCCGTTAGGTTACTTAACTAATGGCAGAGCGGGGGCTGGGCTAGTGCGGGTGTAAAATATAACTGACGTCTAAATTGCTATCATATATAGATATTATACATTCGTCATACGCAATAATAGGCATTCCAGATCTCATATGAACTTTATTGGATTTGCAAGCAATCCGCGTTTGTTTAGAGCCTGCAACAAAAGAAGGATTACACAGTTGTGATGAATAGCCATTACCCCACCCTAGACCCCTGCGGGTACGGAAAACTACCCGCCAAATACCCGAAGTGAAGCGGTCTCCCTCAACAAAGTGAGTAGGCCACTAAACACTTCAAAGTACCCGGTAGTTTGTGCACCCCATCTTGGGTCTATCCTAGGAACAAAAACAGTAAAATGAAATAATACAACAGTGGCTACAACCGCAACCTGGATGCGCCCCGCAAAATAATATTACAACATATTACAATTACATCGATTCAATGAATATAACAACCCATCTCAAACCCCGGCTAATCATCACAACAGTCCAATACAGTTCACAACCACAAACAGAAAAAACCATTACAGAAATGTGCAACCCCCTTCCAACAGACATACTAGCAGTTAGGGGAGGTTTACGAACACATTATACAATCATAGATATAATCATATTAGCAAACATCGTATAATTTCGATCGAGCAAACATATCAGATTCTACTCCCAAAACTTCTCTGTGCACCTGAGACTTCAGCAGAAAATAAACATTCCAGAAAATACACAAATATCACAGAAGAGTTACTGGTGGAAACTGGGTTGAATTGGCCCCAACTCGGCTGCGGATCTGCGGCGGATCGGTGGGATCGGCCACGGTTCCGCGGCTGTATGGCCGAATCAGGAACCCATTTTTCACCAGTGTTCTTACAATTCTCTGTAGGTTATTCTGCAGCTCCCTGAAAAATTTTTAGAGCTTGTTTTAAATTGGACAGAAACTTGTGATATCGATGTCATTTTCTGGTTCATTTTGCGTTCGAAATTCATACGACTTTGCTAATGAGTTAATTATTGTTTAGCGAGGCTATGATACCACTGTAAGTCGATGTACAACACCCCACGACTTGCGGGGAGGCGGAATAATGAAAAAACGATCTTGTTTTAGGCGTAAACATCGACTAACCGAGAATCTTTGCTAAACGATAACTAACAAGAATCATAGAAGATAACAACTACTATGAAAAGTGATTATACCTGTAGAACCGAGTCCTTCGTCTTTTCGTTCTCCACGTCCTCTCCGGCCTTCTCTATGTAGTAGATGATCTACCCGAGAGCTTTATTACAAGCTTCACCTCTAACTTGAGGTAACTAGGTTTCTTCAATCGCTAATCTAAGTAACCTAGGTGATATAGAGAATGGTTAAGGATTAAGTAGTCTATTCTAATCCTTGGTCTCAACACATGAGAGGGGAGGATTAGGGTTTGAAGAGAGAGAGAGAGCTTGAGGAGAGAGAAAGTGAGCAAGAGAATGAGATGAGATAATGATCTATCATAATATATATGAAGCATTATTATTTATCCAATAAAAGAAAATATAGGATTTACAACCATGCTTCATAAATACAAATGGGTAATTCATCTCCATGAGTCATTAAGCATTTATGATTCATTAATGACATGGATGAATCACACAAATGAATCACTAATCTCATTTAATGCATATGCCACCTTAACCCCCAAGTCACCATCTTCTAGCTTCTCGCTTAATTACAAGAACGCCCATCCTATCCGTGAAAACACGGAAAAACTTTAGACTGTATAAATCTAATAACCGGATACTAGAAACTGGCTTAAACCAAAGCCGGCTAGTAAAAACTGTCCGGATGTCGTACGTGCGTAAACACACGTATGCGTCCGAACCCTTGTCGTAAAACCATACGACCTCTATATCGTTTCGCCTGGAGTAGGGAAACTCTCTGTGTGGGACTCTAGAGACTCGACTACTACGCTGGCAGTGGGTTTAACCACAGACCGCAAGCGGCACTAGCTGTACGTAACGGTCCCCAGGTAGATGTCGATAAGAAGGCCGATGAGGAAACCCATCCGAACTCCTACTGAGTCTGATGTGACAATCTACGTACAGTCCGGTCTGTTCGTCTAAGACTATCGCATATCGGGCCTAGGGGGCGGCAAGCGTCAGTCCCCTAATAGTGGTATAAGTCGTGTCGGAGTGAAGCCCATTACACCCTGAGAAACTACTGGAACCTACCAGCAAATCTCGCTTGCCCTGGCCAGGGACTTTGCGTAATGGCTCTCTGACACAGCGCGATATCAACTCCCAATACCGGGAGAGACGAATCATGTCTAACCGCCACTGCCTCCAAGTGCTCGGGACTGCACCCAACTGCTACCTGTTTGCACGACTCCTTTGAGCCGTGGTAGGGTAGAAATCTAAGAATAGTGGGACACACTGGAGGCGAAGTAACAGTATCAAGTCTGCGGACTATGATGTACTCATGTAGCCTGGGAACTGTTAACTGACGACTGGTATAAAACCAACCAACAGTTCCCTGTGAGTCCTGTCCGGTGTACCCGTAACCTAACGAGCACCTGCATACTATCTCCTGTACGACGTACTGACGACTGTGGGACAGACCATATCCCCAACTGGGATGAGAAGCGTACACACTAGTCCACTCCGGAGTATCGATGCCCTGTCTCGATACTCCTACGACTAGGGACCTGAAAAAGGATGTGCTTGTAGACTACCCAGCCCCCACTAGTGTGACTGCCATCACAACGCTGGCAGTCAAGCAAGATCCTAAGAGCTCTATCAATACGTATACTCACATATTAAGATAGAAAAACCAAATAGCATACTACCATGTTTAGCAAGACTGTTATATACATGTGAATACCCCAAGCTTTCATTAAGTAATATACAAACTAGTATGATACAATAATGGCCCCTAGGGCATATACACAAACATAACTCCACTCTAAACCTTATTTCTGGGACTAAAAGCCCCTTTTTCCCACCAACGCCCTGCGCTCAAGCGCAAAGCGTCTACGTGGCGCGCTCGCGCTCATGCACCCAGCGCTCGAGCGCAGAGCGCCCACATGCCGACAGGTGGCGCGCTTGCTCTCAAGCGCACAGCGCTCGAGCGCGTAGCACCCACGTGCCGACACGTGGCGCGCTTGCGCTCCAGCGCACAGCGCTCCACCGCAGAACGCCCACGTGCCGACACGTGGCGTGCTTGCGCTCAAGCGCACAACGCTCGAGCGCAGAACGCCCACGTGGCGCGCGTGCGCCTAAGCACACAGCGCTAGAAGCGCTGGCCCCATGCATCCTTTGGATGCCTTTCCCCCCTTTCTTTTTTATTTATATATACATATATATATATATATATACATATACATATGCATACATATGTACACACACACATACACCATGACACTGTCCCTGTTAGAAAAAAATTTCTAACGGGACGCTGCCCCGCACCCTGCAAGGGGGATGCTAGCCCCCTTGACCCCCATCCTGCTATCTGGATAGCGGGACCCCCGTAAAAACTCTGTATGGCTCCCGACATATCCAAACCCCCTTTACAAAACAACACACACGTACACTGCACATTGAGTTCGCATGACCAGTTTAACCCGTTAATCGGAGGTTCCCTCGCTCCAAAGGCAAGGGGTAGTTAACGGCAGCTTAGTCCGCGGTTGCCGGAGATTCGGATCCCCACAATCATTAAACCCCGGCCTATCCTAGGCAGGGGGAATCTGTAGTACGCCTGACAAGCGCACGCGTATTCCCATCTCAATGGGGTGATGAAAAACACCCTACAGATTCTGGCACGCCCGGTGGGACCTTTCTTTCCTCCCATATCTTGGGTTAAATTTTCATGCGAACTCAATCAATATACATATCGATTGACCATACTGAAATGATGTTTTCTTTTCGTGCAGCAATCAACTTTCAACGACAATATCTCCCAAGACGAATTCAGGTTCCAAAGCGACCCCGATTCCGTACGTGGTCAAGATCAACGCTCGTGTGGTTCTCCCCGCAAGCTTCAGTCGACATTGGGAGGAACTGCCCCGCCAGTTTGGCTCCGTCATCATCTACCCTGCCGGAAACGCTCATATAGAGGAAATCCCAGGTCCAGATTCTACCGTCGCGGATATAGAAATCCGTAAGATATAGGAAATAGACTATACGAAAGCCAAGTGCCTCGTGCTAGCGTAAATAGATAATGAACACCAAAGGCGGCACAATAAGATGGACTTAGCTTCTATCTTTCTCCATACCAAAGATTTATATGGAGAGCAATCTCGTATCGCAAGATATGAGATCTCGAAGAAATTGTACTAGGCAAGGATAGCTATCGGGTCATCTGTAGGGGACCGCATCTTTAAGACGATTAGCTATATTGAAGAGCTCGTAGACCTTAAGACCACGTTGGAGAACGAGTTATACACAGACTTGATTCTACAGTCCCTCCCTTCTATCTATGCCCAGTTTATCTTGAATTTCAATATTCAAGATAAGAATGTTACACTTCCAGATCTCCTCAATATGTTGAGGAGTGCAGAGGGCACCCTGAAGAAAACCAGGAAGACACCTGCTCTGATTATTGGGAAACCTTCCTCCTCAAGATCCAAGGCGAAAGCCAAGAGGAAGAAGAAGAAGGCCTCCATCAAGCCGAAAGGTGGTGTCAGTAAGGTAGACGGAATGGGCAAGGCAAAAGTTGGGGGCGGATAGTAGGGAAGGATGAATGTTTCTATTGTCACGGGAAAGGCCATTGGAAGAAGGACTGCAGGGCCTAGAAAGCCCAGAACCAGGAATCGAAGAAAGTTGTGGCTTCGGCTTCATGGGTGTTAATGATTGAAAACTGTTTGTCATTCAACTCTACTTCTTGGGTATTGGATACTGGATCAGGATCTCAT
The DNA here is from genome assembly GCA_030015575.1 of Agapanthus africanus. Lineage (NCBI taxonomy): Eukaryota > Viridiplantae > Streptophyta > Magnoliopsida > Asparagales > Amaryllidaceae > Agapanthus > Agapanthus africanus. The sequence goes on along the minus strand of JASDDO010000014.1, from coordinate 454,881,053 downwards.
ATCTATAATTCATTGTAGGCACTGAGAAGCCGTAAAGTTTTGAAGGCAGGTGATATGACCCTCACGGTTGCTAACGGAGCGAGCGTGGATGCTGTTGTCCGTAGGGGAATATCAATTAGGATTGACAAGTGGACACATTTTGGTTTTTCGTAACTCTTTTTGTGTACCTAGTTTGACATGTAATATCACCTTTGTATCTTTACAATCTAAAGATGGTTATGATTTTACATTTTTTAGGAATGTTGTAAACATCCACCTTAATTATAGTTTAATTAGGTCCGGTACACCAGAAAACGGTATATACGTATTAAATCAACACCAAGTTTTCAATGTCCAGAACACACTTAAAAGAAAGTCTCCAGAATTATATCAAGCTTTCATATGGCATTGTAGACTAGGTCACATCAATGAACCACGGTTGACAAAATTACATAAAGAGGGATATTTGGATCCATTTGAATATCTGCATTATGCAACCTGTCAATCATGTCTCAAAGGAAAGATGACAAAGACTCCGTTCACTGGACACGGAGTAAGAGCCACCGAGCTCTTGGGACTCATACACAGCGACATGTGTGGTCCAATGTCTACACATGCAAGAAGTGGTTATTCATACTTCATTACCTTTACGGATTATTTCTCAAGGTATGGACATGTATGTAAGGCTACGACAGCGCCCCAGACGTCAATCCGAGGCTAAATACGGAATAAAAACATTTCAAAATGGCACTAACGTAAACCTAAAACCCGGATCGTTCCATTAACCGTAAACTAGTAAACTGTAAAAGAGTTTGGAGAGATTATACCGATCGATCCGTTTCCTTCGGTCTTCAACCTCTTCCCAATCTCCTCGCGGCTACTCCAACGAAGTTCGTTCTCCGATCTCGCTCGTCGAAGTGGCACCATATCGAGGATTCTTTATACGGGCTCCCGCTTCAAACCGAGGCTACTCGGACATGAACTTTGCTAGCCGACGTGTCCAAGATGAAGTAGAGATAGTGTGTGAATACTTTTTCTCAATACACTCTAGGATTCTCAACACATGAGAGGGATAGAGTGGAGGTTAAATATGAAGCTATGAGTGAAGAGCTATGAGCAAAAGAAAAGCTAGTGAAGAAAAATGGCATTGTTCTTTTGTGTGAGATCTTTTGTGTGAGCTCTCATTCTTTCTCAAGACCAAACCAAAGCCATATAGGGCTGCCCTCTTTTCGCTCCACAAAATATCTCACACACAAAAACAATAAAGAAATGGACATGGCACAAAACACACACACCATGAGTCAACAATATTGCACATGCCATATTTAATGCTCTTGAAAAAAACCTGCACTCACAATTTCCACTTAAAAAACATTAATCCAAAAGTTTAAAAAAATAAATAGAATGGAATCTTCTAAAGTAAACTCGCGACGGATCACAAGAAAACCCCTCATCTATATATACATACCTGCATCTGTATTCCGACTGAATACGAATAAAAAGCGACGAAAATAATCCAACAATCTAATACTAGGATCCAGCTTAAACCAAAGCCCACTAGTATGATCCGTCCGATCATGATCCGTGCATGAGTGCACGTATATGATCGAACCCTGCCATAAAACCATACGGCCTCTACAACGTTTTGCCCGGACTTGGGAAACTTTCTGTGGGGGACTCTAAAGACTCTTCAATACGCCGGCAGTGAGTTTAACCACAAGCACGTCAGTGGCACTAGCTGTACGTAACGGCTGCCCATGTATTGAGCAAAAGGGAAGCCGATGAGCGAACTCATCCTGAAACCCTACTGAGCCTGTCAGTGACAATATCTGTTAGTTATGTATATGCCCTAGAGGCCATTGTTGTACATATGATGTATATTATAATGGATGCTTGGTTATATATAGAGATGACTTTCTTGTTAGTCATGTATATGCCCTAGAGGCCATTGTTGTACATATGATGTATATTATAATGGATGCTTGGTATATATAGAGATGACTTTCTTGCTCGTCATGATAGTATGCTATTTGGTTTCACTTTATCTTAACATGTTGACTTGTATTGGTTTACTGTTTTACTCTCACATGTTGATAAAGCCCTTAGGATCTGTACTCGACAACTGGGACTATGATGAGATCATACTAGTGGGACCGCGGCAGTCGATGAGTACATCCTATAACTGTTCCTAGTCGAGGGTATATCGAGACAGGGCATCGATACACCAGAGTAGACTAGCGTATACGCACCTTGACCCATATGATGGGCGATGGATGATCCCATATCCATCGATGTTAGACATCCGAGATGGTGTACGGGTGCTCAGTGGAGACTGGGAACACTGGACGGACTCGCCGAGAACTCCCAGATGGTGATATACCACACGTCAGATGGCAGTTCTCTGGTGACACTGGTACAGGGTAGTCTGTAGACCCGAGATCGTCATGGAGTCTTGTGTGATTCCCACTGTGCTTTGATTTCCACCTTACCACGTCCAAGAGGGCGTGCAAAACGGTGGCTTTTGGGTACAGTCCCGAATCACATGGAGGCAATGAGCGATAGGAGGGGATTCGTCTCTCCCGGTATAGGGAGTTGATGTTGTGCTTTGTTCGATTGGCTATAACTGGAAGTCCCTGGCCAGGGCTGATATAGAGATTTACTGGTAAGTGTTACTAGTAGTTTCTCGACCCGTTATGAGCCACACATCGACACGACTTATCGGTTACTGGGGTCTGACGTATACCACCCCTAGACTTGATATGCGACATATCAGACGAACAGACCGGACTGTACGGGAGTGTTACTGGTTGGATTCACAGGAGAACGCACAGGCTAGCTTGTTGATCTTCTGATCGCTCAAAACCTGGGTGGCTGTTACGTTTAGCTGACCGCTTGCAGCTTGTGGGTGTTTGATATGATCATCACCTGCTACCGGCGTATTGACGATTCTTTAGAGTCCTACACAGAGGTTTCTTGGCTCAGGCGAAACAGAGTAGTGGCACATATGTGATATGCGCAGGAACGAGAATAATGCGATATGGGATACCGTATTATATTCTCAGGATATTAAGATATGAACCGGGTCATCGGATCAAGTGTTGATTCGATGAATCGGTACATGAAATATTAGTCGGTAATATTCGATATAGCCGGATCATCGATTCAAGTGTTGATTCGATGATTTAATGTATAATAATATATATGATATATTGTATTACATTATCTAATATTGGCTCGCTTTATTATTTCATTTTCTCAGTGGATGATATTGATATATATGCGATATATGTTAATTGTATTATTTTCTTTTGTTGCAACTATATAATATATATGTGATATATATTATTGTGACATGTTATGATTAATTGTTAAACATGTTTAAGGATGATTAATTGAGATTAGGGTTTAATTTGGGTTAGTTGCTTCATGCACCTTCTAGAAGATTTTTCTTTTGTCATTCTTAAGATCTTTATGGATGACACATTCTTTAACTCAACTAAACCCTAACTCTAGTTATTTCTCTACAAAATCTAGACCACTCATCCTTGACCTTGGTTAATAATCAATCATATAGTTTTATTCTATTCATCACAAAATAAAAGAATTATCATTATTCTTTTTCCATTCTCATCTTCTTGCTTCTTGAAAAGCTTGCTAGATTTTCTTAAGTGATGAAACAATATGAGAAATTGATATAAAAAAAAGCAAAATTACTACTCTCTCATCCTCATCTCATCTAGCCCTTGAGATTAGTGTGTTCTTCTCTTTTGAGTGAGAAAGCTTGAGTCGAAGCAACTTCAAGGTAGATCATCGGAGATTTGGATTACGACAAGCTAGAATGGATCGTTCGAGTCGTGGAGCCTCTCATGAGTCCGGGAGATCGTGGATCGCAGCAAAGGGACTTCTACTCGGAGCTTGTGAAGTGAAGGAGCGGACTACAAAGGTTGTAATCCCTCACACATAGATAAAAGTTATCTTATTGCATGTTAAACCCTAATAATCTAGCAAAGATCCCGGCTTTGGGTTGTTCGGCACGTCTAAAATTTAATCCGGGCATGTTTGATGCCTTATGAACCTTCACAAGAGTGCCTAAGAACCCTACAGTGGTATCAGAGCCTAGCTAGAGCATTAGGCGATATGTTTACAAAGTTAAAACTCCGATCGAACCCGAAACGACGCAAAAAGACCGCTCTCTGGAATTTTTTTAAATTTTGGGATTTTTCTGAATTAAAAATATGTAAAAAAATCAGCAGGAAATTATAAGAATTACCATAAAACCCGAGCCCCTAATTCCACTAAACGGCGGCGGAACCGCGGCGCTAGCATGGCTTGCACGGCGGTTCCGCGGCGGATTGATGAGATCATGACACGTGGTTTTCTGGTAATGTCCTTAGGTACCTGTTGAGGCTTCTGGATATTTTTAACAGTGATTCCAGTATTGTTTAAATCTGGGGTTTATTTGGTAATAGTAGATTCGATCGGAATATTTAAGTTCGTATTTCTTTCCGGATATTTAGAAATTGTTAAACTAGTTGAACGGATATCATTAACCGACTTTTTCCCGGTACGACAAACTTTCAAGCGTTGAATTTTTCTGGGTTTAAATCTTTCGGAAAATTGTACAAGTTAAGCTGTGGACCCTCTAGAAGACAACAAACCTTAACTCGATTATGTGACCGTCTTGAACTGCCTTTTGAACCTTCGGGTTTGGGGCAGTACGGCGTGCCACATATGAGGCATTGGCTTGACCCTTCTACGGCTGGATCACCGGTACTGTGTCATATTCTGGGATTATTTGAACTCCGCTCAAGAGTTGAGCACTTTGGGAAATTTTGGGTGTTTGATCATCTGTTCGGAAAGTTTAATACTGTCATTTATCTAGAATGTGATACAATATGTGGAATTCATAGAGTTAGGCATGAAATGCGGAGTATGTGATATTTCGGATTTACGATGTCTAAAGTGATTGTGGATTCCAAATATTGTAGTTTTACACTTTCTTTTTTGTGACCGTAAGTGTAATATGTGATATCGCCGGTTTCGTTGCTATATGTCAACGACAATTGGGATGCGCATATTTACTTACGTTGATGATATGAGATATTATGTGTTGCTGTGATATGTTATATTGGATCGTCGCGATCAGAATAGCCGGGGGTTTTATGTGAGATGAGGGTTTTTATTTTCATTCATGTAAAATTCATTTGTAATGTAATATTCTTTTATTTGGGGCACTTCCAGGTTGCGGTTGCTGTCACCAGTGTATATTATTTACTTTTCCGTATTAGGTAGACCCAAGGAGGGGAGCACAAGTAACCGGGTTCTAGGGTCCAGTGGGAGGCCATCTCGAGGAGTCGAGACCGGGTCTCCTAACCCTAGAATTGGCAGTGTTACTTGCCGCTCTCGTAAGGGTCTTGGGATGTGGGTTTGGCTATTCGTCGCGACCGTGGAATCCGTGTTTTATACAGGCTCGTATTAAAAACACGGACGTCCTAGTATATCCAATATTTCATATATGTTCTTCTGCTGCAATGTTCTCTGATGAGATCATATTACTGCCTGAGACGAATGCTTATACTATAGATATATGCTGATATATAAATATTACTGCTTTCGTTTCTTCTGTGATGCTTAGGAAGCATAAGCTGATGGGATATTTATTAATGAGATTAATAAAAGAAAAGAAACCTAAAGATGTTGTAGAATCAAAAACATTATAAAAGGGGTAGCTACAGTTTTGCTTTGCATAGCGATATATATGATATATCCTGCACCTTATTCGATGAGGAAAGGACCGAGATCCCTTCACCGGGAGTGACTCCTTTAGCGAAACTGGCACATGCTACAAAACGCGGTTTGTCTTTTGATTGCTTTTAGTGTTTTGCTTTGCACAGCGGTATATATGATATATCCTGCACCTTATTCGATGAGGAAAGGGCCGACGATCCCTTCACCGAGAGTGACCCCTTTAGCGAAACTAAGAAAAGCCTCAAAAACACTCCTTTTCAAAAACACATGATTCTACGACGATATCAAGTTCTTTACGCTCAGGGTTTTCTGAAAAACCTGCGTTGCCCTCCGTCATTTCAGATAAGTACTACTTAGTATTCGTGCTACGGTAGTTTGGCAATCGTCAAGGCGTAGTGTACGGTAGCTAACTAGTATTTATCTGCTTATGCATATGATGCAGATTGGATTAGGGTATTCGTACGGCGTAGTTTGGCATTCGTCAAGGGTCATACGGGTGGGTTTAATTCAATCAAGAAATGTACGGGTTGAACTTGACTAGTGGACTATGGGTTGTTTGGCATTCGTCAAGGTCATAGAACACTAGGGGTAAAAGTTTTATCGGGAATTTCAAGCGTTGAAATTTGCAATGAGATTGCATACCTCCTATGAGATAGTTGGATCCTGATACCCACTGCGAGTAAGAGTTACTCCTGGGAGAGTTTTACACAGGACAATTAGCCGATCAAGTAGGTGTCTAGAAAAGTGTTAACGAGGTTACGCCTCTGGGAAAACGAGGTTTACTTTAATTAGGTCCGTGCGAAAGCACGGGGAACCTCCCTCAAAGTACCGACACTGATCTGGCTGAAAGATTGACGAAATTGTAGGGTGTAATTAATCCCGGCTAATCTTACCTTTTAGGGTTTTAAGGTAGATTTGATAAAAACAGTGGGAGACATCCTAATTAGATAAGATAATAACCAATCTAATCTTGCAAGAGCATACGCTAAAGTGTTTTCTTCTCTCTCTCTCCAGGTAGCGACCATGTCAGGCCATAATCAAGATAATAATATTGATGTATTGACTGGACCCGATTATTGTACTGAGCAAGGTAACGTTAGACCCATTCTTTCTTATAAGAGTTATAAGACTGAACAGGAAACAGAAGAATATCTGGATTCTCACGCCGCCCAAAAGAACATGCATGTTGATGCATCTTCTTCGGGTGTGTTTGTTATTGAGAACTGTTTCTCAGTTCACCCTATGTCCTGGGTATTAGATACCGGATCAGGATCCCACATATGCAAACAGTTGCATGGGCTACGTAAAGGTAGAGAACTGGGAAAAGATGATCATTCCGTTCTAGTAGGGAACGGTGCAAATGTTGCAGCCAAAGAAGTTGGCGAATATCACCTTGTATTGCCGAGTCGTAATACACTGATTCTAAATGAGTGCTATTATATACCGAACATGATGTGCAACATCATATCAGTTTCTTTATTGAGTAAAGAGGGATATAATTTTGTAGTAAAGGATAATGTTATGAACATATTCCTAGATCAAAAGTTGATAGCATCAGGCTCGTTACATAATGGCATATTCATTCTAAATCAGAATACAGTCCTGAATATACAAAACACACACAAGAGGAAAAGTTCAGACATGAACGAATCCTTCTTGTGGCAATGTAGACTTGGTCATATCAATGCGACACGACTGACTAAGTTACATAAAGATGGTTATTTGAATCCGTTCGAATTATCATCTTATGATACTTGCCATTCATATCTTAAAGGAAAAATGACCAAAGCTCCGTTTAGTGGACACGGAGAAAGAGTTACTGAACTCTTAGGACTGATACATAGTGATGTATGCGGTCCCATGTCTACGCATGCCAGGAACGGTTCTTCCTACTTCATTACATTCACTGACGATCTCTCTAGATACGGACATGTGTTTCTGATGAAACACAAGTCTGAAGCTTTTGAGAAATTCAGAGAATATAAGCACGAAGTAGAGAACCAAACGGGCAAAAGTATTAAGATTCTTCGATCTGATCGAGGAGGTGAATACTTAAGCGGTGAGTTCCTAGATTATCTAAAAGAGAATGGGATTCTCTCTCAGCTTACTCCTCCTTATATACCACAGCACAACGGTGTATCTGAGCGGAGGAATCGCACCCTATTAGATATGTTGCGCTCTATGATGAGCGAGGCTGAGTTACCTATTTCCTTCTGGGGGTATGCGCTTGAGACAGCTATACAGCTATTGAATATGGTTCCTACCAAATCAGTGCCTACCACTCCATATGATATATGGAAAGGGAAGAGACCATCTCTTAAGTATGTTAAGATATGGGGTTGTCCAGCCTATGTCAAAAGACAAAATCCGGACAAACTTGAGGCAAGAACAGTCTTATGTAAGTTTGTAGGATATCCCAGAAATTCACAAGGGTATATCTTCTACCACCCCGAGGAACAAAAGGTGTTTGTTTCTCGACATGCTACTTTCTTAGAAAAAGGTTTTCTTATGAAAGAAATTGATGGCAATGAGGTAGAACTGGAAGAGGTTCCAGCGACACAAACTACAACATATGATTTAGTGGAACCAGAGGATTCAGTAGTACCCGACGAACCCCAGCCTCTCCGCAGATCTAGTAGGGTTTCTCGTCCACCTGAGAGATACTACGGTTTTCTCATTGATGGTGGAAGCGAGGATTGCATCATGGATGATGATGAACCGACTAGTTTCGAGCAGGCCATCACGAGTGGTGACTCTGTGAAATGGCTGGATGCAATGCGATCTGAGATGGAATCCATGTACACCAATAAAGTATGGTTTTTAGAAAATGCTCCTGAAGGGGTAAAACCCATTGGGACCAAGTGGATTTTAAAAAGGAAATTTGGTGTAGATAGAAAAGTTGAGACTTTCAAAGCTAGACTTGAAAGCAAAGGGTTTTCGTCAACGTCCAGGTGTGGATTATGACGAAACCTTTTCTCCAGTGGCTATGCTTAAGTCCATCCGGATCTTACTTGCCATTGCTGCATACCATGACTACGAAATCTGGCAAATGGATGTTAAGACCGCCTTTCTAAACGGTGATTTAGAAAAGAGCGTGTACATGACTCAGCCAGAGGGCTTCGTAGATAGTGGGAGCAGCGGAAAGGTGTGCAAGCTGCTTAAATCCATTTATGGGTTAAAGCAAGCATCGCGGAGTTGGAACATCTGTTTTGATGTTGTAGTCAAAGAGTTTGACTTCATCAAAAATATAGATGAACCTTGTATCTATAAGAAGGTAGCAGAGGGTAAGGTAGTCTTCCTCGTATTGTACGTGGATGACATACTCTTGATAGGAAATGATATTCCTATGCTGCAATCAGTCAAGCTCTTCTTATCACAGAGATTCTCAATGAAAGATCTAGGTGATGCCTCCTGCATATTGGGAATCATGATCTATAGAGATAGATCTAAACGGATACTGGGATTGTCCCAATCCAGGTACATTGACACCATACTAAAGAGGTTTAGTATGGAAGAATCCAAACGTGGGAATCAGCCCACGATCTCTGGACTCACTCTCTCCAAAGAGATGTCTCCCAAGACTGATTTGGAGAGAGCTCGCATGCAAGGGATACCCTATGCTTCGGCAGTAGGCTCTATCATGTATGCGATGCTATGTACCAGACCCGATGTAGCATACTCACTAAGTGTAGTGAGTCGGTATCAAGCAGATCCTGGAGAAAGTCATTGGACAGCAGTGAAGAACATTCTCAAGTACTTACGAAGGACTAAGGAGATGTTCTTGGTGTATGGTAACGGAGAACTCCAGGTGGAGTCCTTTACCGATTCCAGCTTCCAAAGTGATTAGGACGACTCTAAGTCGCATTCGGGTTTTGTCTTTACCCTCAATGGAGGGGCGGTATGTTGGAAGAGTTCCAAACAAGATACCGTTGCAGACTCGACGATGGAGGTTGAATACATCGCTGCCAACGATGCTGCCAAAGAGGCTGTCTGGATCAAAAAGTTCATTAGTGAACTTGGTGTGGTTCCATCCATTGAGCATCCAATACCTCTGTATTGCGATAACAATGGAGCCGTGGCTTTGGCCAAGGAACCCAGGTCCCATCAGAAGTCCAGACATATTCTGAGGCGGTATCACCTGATCAGGGAGATAGTTGATCGCCGGGAGATCGAGGTCAGGAGAGTAGATACGAAGGACAACACTGCGGATCCATTCACGAAGGCTATTCCCCAGATACAGTTTGAGAGATTATTCGGGATGCTAGGTTTGCGATACTACAGCAGCTGGCCTTAGGGCAAGTGGGAGATTGTTAGTCATGTATATGCCCTAGAGGCCATTGTTGTACATATGATGTATATTATAATGGATGCTTGGTTATATATAGAGATGACTTTCTTGCTCTTCATGATAGTATGCTATTTGGTTTCACTTTATCTTAACATGTTGACTTGTATTGGTTTACTGTTTTACTCTCACATGTTGATAAAGCCTTTAGGATCTGTACTCGACAACTGGGACTATGATGAGATCATACTAGTGGGACCGCGGCAGTTTATGAGTACATCCTATAACTGTTCCTAGTCGAGGGTATATCGAGAAAGGGCATCGATACACCAGAGTAGACTAGCGTATACGCACCTTGACCCATATGATGGGCGATGGATGATCCCATATCCATCGATGTTAGACATCCGAGATGGTGTACGGGTGCTCAGTGGAGACTGGGTACACTGGACGGACTCGCCGAGAACTCCCAGATGGTGATATACCACACGTCAGATGGCAGTTCTCTGGTGACACTGGTACAGGGTAGTCTGTAGACCCGAGATCGTCATGGAGTCTTGTGTGATTCCCACTGTGCTTTGATTTCCACCTTACCACGTCCAAGAGGGCGTGCAAAACGGTGGCTTTTGGGTACAGTCCCGAATCACATGGAGGCAATGAGCGATAGGAGGGGATTCGTCTGTCCCGGTATAGGGAGTTGATGTTGTGCTGTGTTCGATTGGTTATAACTGGAAGTCCCTGGCCAGGGCTGATATAGAGATTTACTGGTAAGTGTTACTAGTAGTTTCTCGACCCGTTATGAGCCACACATCGACACGACTTATCGGTTACTGGGGTCTGACGTATACCACCCCTAGACTTGATATGCGACATATCAGACGAACAGACCGGACTGTACGGGAGTGTTACTGGTTGGATTCACAGGAGAACGCACAGGCTAGCTTGTTGATCTTCTGATCGCTCAATACCTGGGTGGCTGTTACGTTTAGCTGACCGCTTGCAGCTTGTGGGTGTTTGATATGATCATCACCTGCTACCGGCGTATTGACGATTCTTTAGAGTCCTACACAGAGGTTTCTTGGCTCAGGCGAAACAGAGTAGTGGCACATATGTGATATGCGCAGGAACGAGAATAATACAATATAGGATACCGTATTATATTCTTAGGATATTAAGATATGAACCGGGTCATCGGATCAAGTGTTGATTCGATGAATCGGTACATGAAATATTAGTCGGTAATATTCGATATAGCCGGATCATCGATTCAAGTGTTGATTCGATGATTTAATGTATAATAATATATATGATATATTGTATTACATTATCTAATATTGGCTCGCTTTATTATTTCATTTTCTCAGTGGATGATACATTGATATATATGCGATATATGTTAATTGTATTATTTTCTTTTGTTGCAAATATATAATATATATGTGATATATATTATTGTGACATGTTATGATTAAGTGTTAAACATGTTTAAGGATGATTAATTGAGATTAGGGTTTAATTTGGGTTAGTTGCTTCATGCACCTTCTAGAAGATTTTTCTTTTGTCATTCTTAAGATCTTTATGGATGACACATTCTTTAACTCAACTAAACCCTAACTCTAGTTATTTCTCTACAAAATCTATACCACTCATCCTTGACCTTGGTTAATAATCAATCATATAGTTTTATTCTATTCATCACAAAAGAAAAGAATTATCATTATTCTTTTTCCATTCTCATCTTCTTGCTTCTTGAAAAGCTTGCTAGATTTTCTTAAGTGATGAAACAATATGAGAAAACGATATAAAAAGAAAGCAAAATTACTACTCTCTCATCCTCATCTCATCTAGCCCTTGAGATTAGTGTGTTCTTCTCTTTTGAGTGAGAAAGCTTGAGTCGAAGCAACTTCAAGGTAGATCATCGGAGATTTGGATTACGACAAGCTAGAATGGATCGTTCGAGTCGTGGAGCCTCTCATGAGTCTGGGAGATCGTGGATCGCGGCAAAGGGACTTCTACTCGGAGCTTATGAAGTGAAGGAGCAGACTACAAAGGTTGTAATCCCTCACACTTAGATAAAAGTTATCTTATTGCATGTTAAACCCTCATAATCTAGCAAAGATCCCGGCTTTGGGTTGTTCGGCACGTCTAAAATTTAATCCGGGCATGTTTGATGCCTTATGAACCTTCACAAGAGTGCCTAGGAACCCTACATTTCTTGCTCGTCATGATAGTATGCTATTTGGTTTCACTTTATCTTAACATGTTGACTTGTATTGGTTTACTGTTTTACTCTCACATGTTGATAAAGCCCTTAGGATCTGTACTCGACTACTGGGACTATGATGAGATCATACTAGTGGGGCCACGGTAGTCGATGAGTACATCCTATAATTGTTCCTAGTCGAGGGTATATCGAGACAGGGCATCGATACACCAGAGTAGACTAGCGTATACGCATCTTGACCCATATGATGGGCGATGGATGATCCCATATCCATCGGTGTTAGACATCAGAGATGGTGTACGGGTGCTCAGTGGAGACTGGGTACACTGGAAGGACTCGCCGAGAACTCCCAGATGGTGATATACCACACGTCAGATGGCAGTTCTCCGGTGACACAGGTACAGGGTAGTCTGTAGACCCGAGATCGTCATGGAGTCTTGTGTGATTCCCACTGTGCTTTGATTTCCACCTTACCACGTCCAAGAGGGCGTGCAAAACGGTGGCTTTTGGGTACAGTCCCGAATCACATAGAGGCAATGAGCGATAGGAGGGGATTCGTCTCTCCCGGTATAGGGAGTTGATGTTGTGCAGTGTTCGATTGGCTATAACTGGAAGTCCCTGGCCAGGGCTGATATAGAGATTTACTGGTAAGTGTTATTAGTAGTTTCTCGACCCGTTATGAGCCATACATCGACACGACTTATCGGTTACTGGGGTCTGACGTATACCACCCCTAGACTTGATATGCGATATATCAGACGAACAGACCGTACTGTACGGGAGTGTTACTGATCGGATTCATAGGAGAACGCACAGGCTAGCTTGTTGATCTTCTGACCGCTCAATACCTGGGTGGCTGTTACGTTTAGCTGAACGCTTGCAGCTTATGGGTGTTTGATATGATCATCACCTGCTACCGGCGTATTGACGATTCTTTAGAGTCCTACACAGAGGTTTCTTAGCTCAGGCGAAACGGAGTAGAGGCACATATGTGATATGTGCAGGACCGAGAATAATGCGTTATGGGATAGCGTATTATATTCTCGCGATATTTAGATATAAACCGGGACATCAGATCAAGTGTTGATTCGATGAATCGGTACATGATATATTAGTCGGTAATATTCGATATAGCCGGATCATCGATTCAAGTGTTGATTCGATGATTTAATGTATAATAATATATATGATATATTGTATTACATTATCTAATATTGGCTCGCTTTATTATTTCATTTTCTCACTGGATGATACATTGATATATATGCGATATATGTTAATTGTATTATTTTCTTTTGTTGCAAATATATAATATATATGTGATATATATTATTGTGACATGATATGATTAATTGTTAAACATGTTTAAGGATGATTAATTGAGGTTAGGGTTTGATTTGGGTTAGTTGCTTCATGCACCTTCTAGAAGAATTTTTCTTTTGTCATTCTTAGGATATTTTTGGATGACACTTATTTAACTTAACCAAACCCTAACTCTAGTTGTTTCTCTACATATTCTTATCCACTCATCCTTAACCATGGTTTATATATCAATCATATACACTTTTATTCTATTCATCACAAAAGGATTTATTATTATTCTTATTAGCTTTTCCATTATCATCTTCTTCTTCTCTCTTGAAGAAAGCTCACTTGATATTTCTTTATGTGATGAATAAATATGAGAAAATGATTTAAAAAGAAAGCAAAATTACTACTCTCTCATCCTCATCTCATCTAGCCCTTGGGATTAGTGTGTTCTTCTCCTTTGAGTGAGAAAGCTTGAGTCGTAGCAACTGTTGGAGATAGTGCCCTCAGAGTCAATTATTGGATCACAGGCACGTGATTGCAATGATTGAGGGAGGACCTATCCCGGTAGGACAGTCTTACTCGAGATGATAGTATGCTATCTGGTTTACCTTTATCATCGTGTACTGCTTCAGGTGACCTTACAGGTCACTATTACACGCTGATAGAGCCCCTAGGTTTCTTGCTTGACTACCGGCAGTATGATGGCGATCATATACGTGAGAGCTGGTGGTCTATAAGCACATCCTTAAAAGGTCCCTAGTCGTGGGAGTTTCGAGACAGGGCATCGATTCTCCAGAGTAGACTAGTGTATACAGTCGAGTCCCCGACGAGGGGCGGTGGCCGGTCTCACAAGCCACTGGTGTCAGTTGGTACACCTAAGATGTATACAGGTGCTCATTGGGTTATGAGTACACCGGACAGGACTCGCCGGGAACATGCAAGTTGGTTTTATACCTGACGTCAGATAGCAGTTCCCTGGTGACATGTGTACAGGTTAGTTCATCGACCTGGGGATCGTCATTTGTCTCGTGTGAGTTCCCACTGTACTTTGATTACTACCCTACCACGGCTCAAAGGAGTCGTGTAAACAGGTTTTAGTTGGGTACAGTCCCGAGCCACATGGAGGCAGTGAGCGGATCTTCAGGGGTTCGTCTCTCCCGGTATTGGGGGTGAGGTCGCGCTGTGTCTAGGAGAGCCATTACACAAAGCCCTCGGCCGAGGCAGGGGATTTACTGGTAGGTATTCCAGTAGTATCTCAGGGTGTTCTGGGCTACACTCCGACACGACTTGTACCGCTTTTGGGGGTCTGACTTTTACCAACCCCCTAGGCCCGACATGCGATGCTCATAGACGAACGGACCGGACTGTACGGATATTGTCACTGACAGGCTCAGTAGGGTGTCAGGATGAGTTCGCTCATCGACGTCCCTTTTAGTCAATTGCGGGTGGCCCGTTATGTATTGGCTTATACCTTTGATGTGCTAGTGGTTAAATCCACAGCCATAGTATTGACGAGTCTTTAGAGTCCACCACACTTTCAGTTACTCAGGCTTTCGGGCGAAACGCTGTAGAGGCCGTATGGAGATATGGCAGGGTCCGATCAGATACGTGCGGTATTGCACGGATCAGGATCGGACGGTCTTGTACTAGTGGCCATATAGTAATATGGCAGGGTTCGATCTGGTACGTGCGGTATTGCACGGATCAGGATCGAACGGATTCTACTAGCCGACTTTGGCTTAAGCCGGTCCTAGTTTAGTACAGTGTAGATTTTGTCTTATTGCATTTGTATCCGGTAGGAATACAGATGCGGGTGTGTATGCACAGTATCGGGGTTTTCCTGTAATTTATTACGGGACCAGTTTTCTGGAGTTGCCAGTTTGCATTCCGTTCCGGCCGGTTTTCCTTTGTTCATTCCCGGCCGGACTTTTAGGATGGAGGGTGTTATTTGCAAGTTTGCAAATAACATATTGTGGAGGTTTTATTTGTAAGATGATTAATTATGATGGCATCTTTTCTTTTGCACCATCACTTGCATTAATTGTGATATGAGAGGGTATGGTTTGGATGTAAGTTTGTAATGATAATGTTTGGATGTGGTCACCTTTTTCTTTTCCTACACATACCTCCCTCTTGTATTTGTTTTGCTCCCCCCCCCCATTTTTCCACAAGAGACATGGACGGCCACTTGAGGGTGAGTGGGAGGGATCATTTCATTTTGACGAAGGAAAATTTTGTTCATCTCAATTTTTCATACTACACAAATTCTAGCTCCACTTGAAAGTTCCTTTGACAACCTTATTCCTCCATCAAGGCAACATAACCCCAAAGAGACAAAGCACTAGACTTTCTACAGCAAATCTTGGGCACGTCGACTTGCCAGCTTCGTTCCCGAGTTGCCTCGGCATTGAGGTGGGAGCCCGTAAAAGATACAGACGATGTGGTGCCCTTCCGGCGAGGAGGCGACGATATGGAGACTAGACTTTCCGCGGGAGATTGGGACGATGACGAGAAGCCCGGAGGACTCGGATCACTCGGTATACTTCACCTACCATCTCTTGTTTGCTAGCATTAAGTTAATGGTTTCGATCCGGGTTTTCATTGTCCGCGGTTGCGCCAGTTTCCAAGCAAGGAAAATTTTTGATTCCGCATTTTGGCCTCGGATAGACGGCCGGGGCGCTGCCGTGGCGCAACATGGTATCAGAGCCACGCCATTAACCCTGCCTAGCTTGTTCTAATTCGTTTTACTTATCCGATCGACCAAAATCCCAAAAACTACATTTTCGTTCACATCAGTTTTCTGTTGAAAATTTTTGGTGTCTAAAAATTTTTCAGGTTGTATAAAACTAATGTACTGGAAATTATAAGACTACTGTAAAAATTCGACGCACTCAGTCGATGGATGAAGCGTGGAACCGCGGCCAAACCCCCCTTGGGCCGCGGTTCCGCCGCACTTTGCTTTCCTCACTGTGTCCAATTTTTACAGTGGGCTTGTGGGCTGATTTTGGGGGTTTTGGGATATTAAATTTGAGCCCAGATTTTCTGTGACTGCTACAGTATTGCTTGGGGGCCCACTTGTTAATTGTTTGATCGATCGGATATTTTAAACACATTATTTCACAGTATTTACATTATATCTGCGACCATGTATGTCACTTGATCGGTAAATCCTGTCTAACTGCTATAGCCCGGTTAGACGGATTTGCGAACGTGACTTTCACATTGATGTTCTATGTTTATGATGTGTTGTTGCGGATCGGTCGTGGGGGATAGCCTGGATGCAATGTTAGTACAGTTTTGTTGTATTATGTACATTTGATATTGCGGGGCGAGCGTCCGACATGTGGACTGCCGTCACTGCCTGTTTGTATTATTCTTTTGGGGCACGACCTGGTTGCGGTTGATGTACCCGGTATATGTATATTTTACTTTCTGTACTAGGACTACCCCGCGGAAGGGTGCACGGATAGCCGGGTTCTAGAGGGCAACGGGCCCGCATCTCATGGCATTGAGACGGAGGGGGCTTCACTCTAGGATTGGTGGGCTGTTCGCCGCACTCGTAGGGGGTACAGGTTGACCCAGGAGGGGTGCCCAAGTTACCGGATTCCATGAAGTGCTGGGTGGTCCATTCACGGTGCTGAAGGGGGCTGCCTCGCTTCAGGTTTTGGCGGGTGACTTGCCGCGCCCGTAGGGGTCTAGGATTTCATTGCACAGGCTATCCACACGACCAGGGGAACGTCGGGTTTCAGCAGCGGCTCTGTGAAACCCGGGGGTTCCAGATATCTGTATTGTTCTGTGATGCTGTACATTTCTGTGATGTTGCATTCTTATCACGCCTTGAGCGAATATTATATATTAGTAGATGTTGTATATGTTTTGCATCCGCGCTAGTCCAGTCCCCGCTCTGTCGTTAGTTAAGTAACCTAACGGGTGATGACGGGACCCAGTGGCGAATGCGGATGGCATATACGTACATCAGTATATTTTCGTTCTTTGAGGTGTGATCAATTGATGGGACTGCGTTGATTCGGATCAATGCAAGATAAACAAACCTATTCTGATGTTGTTGGAATATTTTTCAAAAAGCTGTTATTGCAAGGACGTTCACTTTTGTTTTGCATCGTCGTATTCATTTGGAATATCCTGCTCCTCAGTCGACGAGGCAAGGGCCGAGATCCCTTCACCGGGAGTGACCCCCTGGACAGAAGTTTGCGTCAGGGCATTAACTTCACTATAGCTGATTACTTTTGCTTTGCATCGTGGTATTCAGTTGGAATATCGTGCACCTCATTCTACGGGGAAAGAGCCGAGATCCCTTCACCGGGAGTGACCTCTTTAGCAAAGGTTTTCGTCACTATATTTTTATAAAAGGCTATGCAGTTCCTTCAACGATATCAAGTTCTTTACGTTAAAGGTTTTTTCGCCAAAAACTAGACGTAGCCCTCCGTCATTTCTTACAAGTATTACTTAGTATTCGTGCTGCGTTTGTTGACTGTGTCAAGGCGTAGTGTGCGGTAGCTAAGTAGTGTTTGTTTGTAGCATATTAATGGGATTGGTTAGGACAGTCGTGCGGCCTTGTTGACTGTGTCAAGGGCTCGTACGGGTGGGTTTAATGCAATCCAGGATAATGACGGGTTGAACTTGACTAGGACTCTTTGATTTGTTGACTGTGTCAAGGTCACTTGGGTCCTAGGGGTAAAAATCACATCGGGAGTTTCAAAAGAACTGAAACTTGCCAGGCATGCGCATACCTTCTGGAGTGTGGTGACTTGAGTGGATTCCGTCAAGTTATCATGCGATGATAGTTGGATCCCGATTCCCAATGATGAGTTAGTTTACTCCTCGGGTGACCCCGACTAATTCTTCTTTCAGGTTTAGAGGAGAATTTGAGGTACAGTGGGAGGTTTCCTGATTAGATAAATTGGTAACCATTCTGATCTAGGATAGAGTGCACGTTGAGTGTTTCTTTTCTCTCTCTCTGGCAGCGACCAATGACCCGACCCTGGACTATGACTCAGTGACCAAGTTGACCGATCCTTCTTAACACTGGCTTTTGGATTGTCAGAGTTGCAGACCTCATTGCCACTCCTACTTTTACCCTTTTCTCCAGGACACCCCGTATTACTACGAACGTCCACTTCCATTGGACAAAACCATCGTATGGTTATATACGAACTCGAAGGACTTCGAGGATGGTTTCTGGTTCTGGAGAAAACGAATAGGATTATTCAGTTGTCTTTTCTTTTCACCTTCTCTCATTGCGGATACTCCTTGGTTTAGGAGATAGTACACCTATTACGCAAATTGGATAGTCTTCTTCCAAACCTTAGGCTGGTGCCGAACGGTAGGGAATGAAGAAAACCAATTAGCATAACGATGGTGTGCAGAAGGTATTAAGTTAAGACAAAGCAAGGGATTAGTAAGAGGGCAAAGTAAATTGCGACTGCTATTCACGACCGAACCAAGTATTTCTTCGCCAATCCTAAATCACCTTTGTATTTCTCCAGGACACTCCGTATCACCACGAAGATCCACAGTTTATTTGGATACTCCATCGTATGGTTATATACGAACTCGAAAGGAACTTGTTCCAGTTCGGGGATGGATTCTGGTTCAGGAGAAATAGGAATAAGGTTTATTCGGTTGTCTTTTATCTTCACCTTCTCTCGCTTTGCGAGTGCTCCTAGGATTAGGACAGTACACCTTTTATGCTTATTGGATAGTCTTCTTCCAAACCATAGGCTGGTGCCGAACGGTAGGGAAGGAAGAAAACCAATTGGCCTAAAGGGGTGTGCAGAAGGTAATGACTAAAGACATATAAAGGGATTTGGAGATGTGGCAAAGAAACACACGGTTACAGTTGTGAATCTGGATAATGAAAGAGGCATTACTAGGAATACCAGGATACCCCATCGAAACATTTCAATGTTTCAGTTCAGCTGTGTACTGTTAAAAGAAAACTGATTTCCCGATTGGACACTTACTCCAGGGTATGTATTTACCAGGTATGATTCTCACATCTGTATGGTTTTACAGATGATGAGTGGGAGTAAGTTATTGGGAATAGGATGATCATCCTCATTATATCGGGATTCGTTGTAATCGGTGATATTCGAGGAGATCATCTGGGCTGTTTGCCGGTCGGCAAATATTTGGTTTTGAATATCCGCTGTTGTGCACCAATTTCAAATTGATATATCTGTACGTCTATTTTCATAGAGTGAGATATACCTTTTGATATTATTTGGATGACATTTACCTATATCAGTGGATGGTTAGGTAAGGAGCATTAAACAGCGGTGTAATTCTTCTTAACCATAAGTACAGTTTTCAACCTACGACGCACAGTGAAAGAGTTGTTAGACTCAGCGGACTTATACAGAGTATTGTATGTTTTCCAGTGTCCATTAGGACAGAGGGGTTGGTCCTCTTACTATATTCTGTTTACTTTTAACTTCTCTAGTTCTTAGACATGTGTTTCGTAGAAACACAGGGTCTAAGTTTTGAGGAGTTATAGGTATTTGAATAGAGTAGAGAACCAGGTGTAGCAAGTATCGGGATTCTTCAAAGTGATCGAAGATGTAGATACTTGTGTATGGTATTCAGTTGATAGTAATGATAAAGAGAAATTGCTTCTCTTTCAGGTTACTCATAATTGGAAGCATTCCTAAGTTGAGTAACGCTGATCGGCCTCTCTCCATTTAGTTTACATGCACTGGAGATAGCTGCATGATTTGAATCTGGTTCAATTAAATCAGTGCCTCTGGTTCTATATTGGATATAGAACAGTTCATATCTTAACGATATTAAGGTACGGGGAGTTGTCCGGCTTATGCTTAAAAGCAGACTCTGGACAACTCAAGGCACGTTTCTGTAATGGCTGTTTGTGGGTTGACCCAGGCTATTACGAGGGTTGACTTTCTACCATCTGGCAGATCAATAGAAATATTGTTCTAGACTCGCCACAGTTTTATTAAAAATGGATTTTTTCAAAAACAGTAGTGGGAGTATGGTAGAACTGGGAGTGATTCCAGAACCGCAAACGATTATTGAAGATTTGATAAGGAACCTAAAGATTCAATCTGTTTTGACATTCCATTGGCCACTCCGCAGATAAGGTGGGTAACTTCAGGCACCCGAGAGGTACTCCGGTAGCCTCAAGGACGGTGACAGGGAAGTTCTTGTTTACCCACACTCGCCATTGTTGTTGTTCCAGGCTGCGAGACCCGGCAGGAGGATGAGTATAGCGTCGTTCTAAACTAGTTTTAGAAGTGCGCGTCTATATGACTCTGGCAGAGGGTTGTCGTAGTCAGTGGGAGCAGCGGAAGCATTGGTGGACATCAGGCTTATGTCTATTTATAGACTAAAGCAGATGTAGCGGAGATAGATCATCTATTTCTGATGTGACAGTCATAGGTTTGACGTCATCAGAATAGGGGATGGATCTGTTGAGAAGGTAGTAGGGTGTGATATCCTGGTATTTGGATGACATACACAGAGTAGGAAAAGAAACTCCTATATTACGATCGGTTATACTTTGGTTGTCACACAGTGGTTTCTCCACAAGGGACTTGGACATTATATAAGACATACTGGTTACTAGATCTATGTTTTTAGATCTAGATTTGGGTGGTTTCCCAATCAGGGTACCTTGACAGCATTCTAAGAGTATTTAGAATGGACGACTCCTGGCACGGTAGTGTACCTGCAGGTGATGGAGTCACCCTCTCTAAAGGTGTCTTACAAACTAAAGGGGAGTGGGATGTGCATGATTGGCAGATCACTTGCTCAGGCAATTGAGTCAATCGTGAAATGTCAAGTCCCACACCAGATGTTGTTCTTGCACTAGATGCAATAAGTTGACATTGATCCAATCCTGGAGAAACAGTCGGAAGCGTTTTTAGATCATAAGTGAATGTTCTAGGGATATGATAACGGCTGCCTCCTTTAGGAGACGGTTATCATTCCAGGCTTCCAAGGTGACATGGACGACAAGGAGGTTGTCAGAGTTATAGTTTTTCCCTCTGACGAGGGGCAGTATTTTGGACAGGTGGTCCAAGGCAATACTGAGGGTGGCATGGCGCAGGATACTGATTAAGTTCAGTTGACGATACAGTCTAAGAAGTTTGGATTTGTAGTTCATTTATGATCTAGGTCCCATCAGACATCCAGACATTCCAAGACAAGTATTGCTCATTTCGGGAGATGGCCTTCTCCGCGAACTTGAGATATAGAGAGACATAAAAAGAAACATCACAGCGGATCCACTCACTGAGGCTATTCCTCGAACGCAATAGTTTTGCAAACGAGCTTTGTGAGACTGACTAGTAGAGGAGTTGGGTGTTCGGTATCACACGAGCTGTGAGTATGCGGCATCGCAATAATTAGCCTTGAGTGCATGTTGGAGATTGTTGGAGATAGTGCCCTCAGAGTCAATTATTGGATCACAGGAACGTGATTGCAATGATTGAGGGAGGACCTATCTCGGTAGGACAGTCTTACTCGAGATGATAGTATGCTATCTGGTTTACCTTTATCATTGTGTACTGCTTCAGGTGACCTTACAGGTCACTATTACACGCTGATAGAGCCTCTAGGATTCTTGCTTGACTACCGGCAGTATGATGGCGATCATATACGTGAGAGATGGTGGTCTATAAGCACATCCTTAAAAGGTCTCTAGTCGTGGGAGTTTCGAGACAGGGCATCGATTCTCCAGAGTAGACTAGTGTATACGGTCGAGACCCCGACGAGGGGCGGTGGCTGGTCTCACAAGCCACTGGTGTCAGTTGGTTCACCTAAGATGTATACAGGTGCTCATTGGGTTATGAGTACACCGGACATGACTCGCCGGGAACATGCTAGTTAGTCTTATACCTGACGTCAGATAGCAGTTCCCTGGTGACATGTGTACAGGTTAGTTCATCGACCTGGGGATCGTCATTTGTCTCGTGTGAGTTCCCACTGTACTTTGATTACTACCCTACCATGGCTCAAAGGAGTCGTGTAAACAGGTTTTAGTTGGGTACAGTCCCGAGCCACATGGAGGCAGTGAGCGGATCTTCAGGGGTTCGTCTCTCCCGGTATTGGGGGTGAGGTCGCGCTGTGTCTAAGAGAGCCATTACACAAAGCCCTCGGCCGAGGCAGGGGATTTACTGGTAGGTATTCCAGTAGTATCTCAGGGTGTTCTGGGCTACACTCCGACACGACTTGTACCGCTTTTGGGGGTCTGACTTTTACCAACCCCCTAGGCCCGACATACGATGCTCATAGAAGAACGGACCGGACTGTACGGATATTGTCACTGACAGGCTCAGTAGGGTGTCAGGATGAGTTCGCTCATCGACGTCCCTTTTAGTCAATTGCTGGTGGCCCGTTATGTATTGGCTTATACCTCTGACGTGCTAGTGGTTAAATCCACAGCCATAGTATTGACGAGTCTTTAGAGTCCACCACACTTTCAGTTACTCAGGCTTTCGGGCGAAACGCTGTAGAGGCCGTATGGAGATATGGCAGGGTCCGATCAGATACGTGCGGTATTGCACGGATCAGGATCGGACGGTCTTGTACTAGTGGCCATATAGTAATATGGCAGGGTTCGATCTGGTACGTGCGGTATTGCACGGATCAGGATCGAACGGATTTTACTAGCCGGCTTTGGCTTAAGCCGGTCCTAGTTTAGTACAGTGTAGATTTTGTCTCATTGCATTTGTATCCGGTAGGAATACAGATGCGGGTGTGTATGCACAGTATCGGGGTTTTCCTGTAATTTATTACGGGACCAGTTTTCTGGAGTTGCCAGTTTGCATTCCGTTCCGGCCGGTTTTCTTTTGTTCTTTCCCGGGCGGACTTTTAGGATGGAGGGTGTTATTTGCAAGTTTGCAAATAACATATTGTGGAGGTTTTATTTGTAAGATGATTAATTATGATGGCATCTTTTCTTTTGCACCATCACTTGCATTAATTGTGATATGAGAGGGTATGGTTTGGATGTAAGTTTGTAATGATAATGTTTGGATGTGGTCACCTTTTTCTTTTCCTACACTTACCTCCCTCTTGTATTTGTTTTGCTCCCCCCCCCCCATTTTTCCACAAGAGACATGGCCGGCCACTTGAGGGTGAGTGGGAGGGATCATTTCATTTTGATGAAGGAAAATTTTCTTCATCTCAATTTTTCATACTACACATATTCTAGCTCCACTTGAAAGTTCCTTTGACAATCTCATTCCTCCATCAAGGCAACATAACCCCAAAGAGACAAAGCACTAGACTTTCTACAACAAATCTTGGGCATGTCGACTTGCCAGCTTCGTGCCCGAGTTGCCTCGGCATTAAGGTGGGAGCCCGTAAAAGATACAGACGATGTGGTGCCCTTCCGGTGAGGAGGCGACGATATGGAGACTAGACTTTCCGCGGGAGATTGGGACGATGACGAGAAGACCGGAGGACTCGGATCACTCGGTATACTTCTCTTCCCATCTCTTGTTTGCTAGCATTAAGTTAATGGTTTCGATCCGGGTTTTCATTGTCCGCGGTAGCGCCAGTTTCCAAGTAAGGAAAATTTTTGATTCCGTATTTTGGCCTCGGATAGACAGCCGGGGCGCTGCCGTGGCGCAACAGCAACTTCAAGGTAGATCATCAGAGATTTGGAATACTTCGAGCTAGCATGGATCGTTCGAGTCGTGGAGCCTCTCATGAGTCCGGGAGATCGTGGATCGCGGCAAAGGGACTTCTACTTGGAGCTTGTAAAGTGAAGGAGCGGACTACAAAGGTTGTAATCCCTCACACTTAGATAAAAGTTATCATCTTGCATATTAAACCCTAATAATCTAGCAAAGATCCCGGATTTGGGTTGTTCGGCACGTCTAAAATTTAATCCGGGCATGTTTGATGCCTTATGAACCTTCACAAGAGTGCCTAGGAACCCTACAATATCCATACAGTCTGGTCCGTTCGTCTATGAATATAGCATATCGGGCCTAGGGGGCTGGTAAACGTCGAACCCCCAATAGCGGTATAAGTCATATCGGAGTGTACCCCAGAACACCCTGAGAAACTACTGGAATACCTACCAGTAAATCTCGCTTGCCCTGGCCAGGGACTTTGTGTAATGGCTCGCCTAAACACAACGCGATCTCACCCCCAGTACCGGGAAAGACGAATCCCCTGCCGATCCGCTCATTGCCTCCATGTGGCTCGGGACTGTACCCAACTAAAACCTGTTTGCACGACTCCTTTGAGCCGTGATAGGGTAGTAATCAAAGTACAGTAGGAACTCACATGAGACAAATGACGATCTGAGGTAGATAGACTAACCTGTACGCATGTCACCAGGGAACTGCTATCTGATGATAGGTATAATACCAACTAGCATGTTCCCGGCGAGTCCGTCTGGTGTACTCATAATCCAATGAGCACCTGTATACGTCTTAGGTGAACCAACTGACACCAATGGCTTGTGAGACCAGCCATCTCCCCTCGTCAGGGTCTCGATCCGTATACACTAGTCTACTCTCAGAGTATCGATGCCCAGTATCGAAACTCCCACGACTAGGGACACTTTAAGGATGTGCTTATAGACTACCCAACTCTCACGTATATGATCTCCATCATACTGCTGGTAGTCAAGCAAGAATCCTATGGGCTCTATAAACATGTAATAGTGATCTGTAATGTCACCTGAAGCATGTACATGATGATAAAGACAAACCAGATAGAATACTATCATCTCAAGTAAGACCATTCTACCGGTATAGGTCTCCCCTCAATCACTACAATCATGTGCCTGCGATCTAATAATTGACTTCAGGGCACTATAACCAACAATCTCCCACTTGCACTTAAGGCTAATTATTGCGGTGTCGCATACTCACAGCCCGTGTGATACCGAACACCCAACTTCTCTTCTGATCAGTCTCACAAAGCCTGTTTGTGAAACTCTTGCGTTCGAGAAATAGCCTCAGTGAGTGGATCCGCTTTGATGTTTCTTTCTATGTCTCTCTTTATCTCAAGTTCCCAGAGAAAGCCATCTCCCGAATTAAGTAATACATGTCTTAGAATATGTCTGGATATCTGCTGGGATCTAGTTCACAAATGAACTCTAAATCCAGCAAACTTCTTAGACTGTATCATCAACTGAATTTAATCAGTATCCTACGTCATGCCTCCCTCAGTATCCGCTTGGACCATCTGTCCAAACTACTGCCCCTCATCAAGAGGGAAAACTATAACTCTGACAGTCACTCTGTCATCCAGGTCACCTTGGAAGCCTGGAATGATAACCCTCTCTCGAAGGAGGCTGCCGTTATCAAATCCCTAGAACATCCACCTATGTTCTAAAACTGCTTCCGAACGTTTCAGCAGGATTGGATTAATATAAACTTATTGCATCTAGTGTAAAAACAATATCTGGTGTGGTACTTGACATCTCATGATCAACTCAATTGCCTAAGCATGTGATATACCAATCATGCACATCCCTCTCCCCTTTAGTCTGTAAGACACCCTTAGAGAGGGTGACTCCATCACCTGCAGGTTTACCACCATGCCAGGAGTCGTCCATTCTAAAATACCTTTAGAATACTGTCTAAGTACCCAGATTGGGAATCTACACAAATCTAGATCTAAAACCACAGATCTAGTAACCAGAATGCCTGATATTATATCCATAACCTATATGGAGAAACCACTGTGTGACAACCACAGTATAACCGATCGTAGTATAGGAATTTCACTTCCTACTATGTGTATGTCATCCAAATACCAGTACCCAGATTGGGAATCTACACAAATCTAGATCTAAAACCATAGATCTAGTAACCAGAATGCCTGATATTATATCCATAACCTATATGGAGAAACCACTGTGTGACAACCACAGTATAACCAATCGTAGTATAGGAATTTCACTTCCTACTATGTGTATGTCATCCAAATACCAAGACATCATACCCTACTACCTTCTTAACAGATCCATACCCTATTCTGATGAAGTCAAACCCTTTGACTGTCACATCAAAAATAGATGACCTTTCTCCGCTATATCTGCTTTAGTCTATAAATAGACACAAGCTAATTGTCTACTATGCTTCCGCTGCTCCCACTGACTACAACAACCCTCTGGCAGAGTCATATACACGTGCACTTCTAAAGCTAGTTTAGAATGATGTTATACTCATCCTCTTGCCGGGTCTCATAGTCTGGAACAACAGTAGTGTCAAGCCTGGATTAACAAGAACCTCCCTGTCACCGTTTTCGAGGATACCGAAGTACCTCTCAGGCCCCTGAGTGTCACGACCCGAAAGAGCACGTGACTGGCCCTTGAACCATATGAAGTCTATAGGACTCCATCTGATCCATGTAAGCCAAAAGCCCAGAAATCTAAAAACATTTTTAAGAATAAGTAAAGAAACTGGTTTAAAAAAGTGAAGAAAAACATGTTTGAAATCAAGGTTTTTAAATAACTAAGCCGAATATGCATTTTTAAAAACAGTACAGTCTTTTCTAAAAATTTCGGCAGAGTTTCTTTTGTAAAACTGGCCCCGAATGGGGTATAACAAGGATAACAATATATGCAATGATAAAGGCATCCCCAAGCGGGAGCTAGCTCTTCGTCAATCGACGGTCACCACCACATGCAACAATAATATACAACGCCAAGTGGCGAGGATCAAATCCAAAAGAAAGCTCAAAAGCAACAAGAAAACCGCAACACTACTAAGCGCGACTCTATGGTCGAATAATACATCACTAGTCTAGGTCTGAAACAATATACGAGTTTTGGTTGATGGATATTCTAGATACAATGAATAATATAAATACAACGGCGGTTCTGATACAAAAGAACCCACCTATCCAAGCAAATCACCCAAAAGGAAGCAGTGTGCCAGAAATGCCGCTATAGAACTGTACGGCAAACCTGCAAGAACTGGGGCACAACGGGGGTGAGTTGCCAACTCGTGAATAGAAAGATATCTACAAGCAGAGATCGAATGCATGACCCAACCTAGGTCAATACGATCAGATATAAAGAAACCTCAATATGAATAAAGCTGAAGCATGCTAAACTGGCAATGTAATCTCTATACGTGAATGTAGTGCCAAGTGCTCGTGCTAGTGCCTCAGGTAATAGTATGTCATGAATATGAGGTATGAATGCATGAAAGCAGAATACATGTAAATGAAGAAACTGTTTTCATAATTTAGTGAGATTTCCCTTGTATTTTTAGTTGAGGTATCATAATGAAATCAGCATAAAACAGTGCCTAGCATCGGCACAAAACGTAATCCCAATATCTCGATATCTCTGTATCACAATCTCTGTACCTCGAAATCTCGAAATCCCAATGTCTCAATCATAATATCTAGGGCGCCGTCAGTCCAGACCGGCCCCTACCATCCATCTCAAGACCACGACGGTATCCTCCGGATATCCGACGCGTCGGGTAAAATCACCGGTAGGTAGTGCTCCCCTGCCAGGCTCACATCGTCATCACCACGCGCTTCTTGCCCCGGGGTACCTTACCGGGTCCACCATGTACCCGAAACGGTTCATCCGTCTCCTCGAATCGGGTTTCCAAATCCATCAGCAAACTCATGGTGGACGACTCATACATCATGGGAAAACCGCACTTTTTATTTTAAAGAGAGAAAAGAAGTTTATATAAGTTTTGCGGTTTTCCCCCAAATCCAGAAAATCTCATGGAAATCCGAATCCAATCCTCAATAGCATGTAAACAGTGCATACAGGCATAAAAATCCAAGAATAATAACATGCATGATGTAACAACTAATAATTACAACGTCTAATCTAGCATATAATGCAAGTACACTAATATCATGTCTAAATTATTAGCTAACAACCTATGTCGATGCAATAATATTTTCTAAGGTGTACGTGACATGGCAATTACCGATGAAGATGTGTGTGAGCCGGCAAGTAAGTGTACGTGGTACATACGCATCATCGGTAATGGTGCTGGTGTCCTAACAGCATAACATCAATAATGGAGTATGAAACATAATATAAGCATGCGATGCGATGCGAACCACAATAATGAGCGGAAGCTGAATACTAGACGCAACTATAACTAATCTGCATTAATCTAAAATAACCTCTACAATTGGTGCCTTTTGAAATAACACGAATCATTGGGTTTTGAAAATAAGGGCTACGGTGTTTTTATGAAAAGATACGTCTTTTGAAATATCCGTAGGATCCCTTGGGCTGTCTTTTAAAATACCCACGATTCGTTAGTTTTTGAAATAGGTAGGAGTCTAATCTAATCTAACAACCATCCTAAACTATACGGCTGAACTAACAAGTAGAGCTATGGGTGAGGAAACCGCCTAACATCTGAGTCGATACATATACATACATGTATATATATTAGTCGGTGATCCCGCCTCAATAATATCATATCCGATACCTTATCTATAATCAGACATCCCAAGTCAAGAGTGCGGATCAATCATCAAAATATAGCTTGTACGTAAATCCGTCGTACGGCATCCCAAATATGGGTACGGGTCAATATCACATTCATCATACTATTTATCTGGTATCCTCTTTATCAAATGTCATGATCGGGGTACTGATCTACGTCTAGTACAATATTGATACCCTCTATGTATGCATGCAGGTGTAAGAATCACTACGTCAAAAGACCCGCTAAAACATCGTGTCGTATCTCAATACGAACCAAATCACATCACCGATCTCCTGGCCTCAAGCCCAATCTCATCGACTCATCTCAAATCCCAAATACTATCCTCAAATCCAGTATATAAACACATAGTCCCATACCCATGTGTAGATATACGCACCATCATATGCACTCTAATAAATGAAAGAATGAATGCAAGTATGTGTGTAAATGTATGTGTGAGTGCAACCACTACTCTAGGGTTCGCACTAAACTAAACCAATATATTCTTATCATCAAAATATCATTATTACCATCAATAACCCTAAACAACACATAAAAAAATATTCGTGTGTATACGTATTCGTATACATCACCACGGACTGCGGGGGTGCTATACGCCATCCACCCGACTTCTCCCCACAGATATAAATCTACTCACATTGCTCCTCGTGTGCCAAAGCCGATGTCGCTATCTTCACCTCCTTTGCCTCAACATCACGCGGGGTACCTACAAGTATATCACAATGCTAAAGCACATGAAAATCACATCGGAAACCAAAATAGCACACGCTACCCGCATAGGTAAAAACCTATCGACTCGCATGTAAACACAATCAAAATCCACTTGTCGTTGACGTCCAAACGCCACCCGACAGGAATGAATCACCAAATACCAAAATCCATGCTAAAACAAGTCCCAAATTATACACCAACATAGGAAAATCAACCCAGATTTCACCCTAGATGGAATCAGTCAAAACTAGACATACTCAGGGTCAAAACTAGAGGAAATGGGGGCATGCACAGAAAACGAAGCAATTCCTTAAAATACCTTATTTTAGAATTTTCCATAATTTTTCCCCATTTATCTGTATTTAATTATACCAGAATATTAAAATATTCATTAAAATAATATTAAATTATAAAATTTCCCAGAAATCATATTTTATTATTTTGAAGACGTTACAATCTACCCCCCTTAAAGAAATTCGGTCCCCGAATTTAAATTTAAACCCCCAAATACTAAAATATTTCAATACAAATTCCAAGTCATCGGGGCTCCGAAATCATCTATACATAAAACATCATAGCGCAATGCATGCGCATGAGTACTGAGCAGATAACTCAAATGCAACACTCCATCAAGCATCCGCAATCATCGGAGTCATGGTAACGACACAATGTCAAATCCAATACAAAATCAATATGATATGGACCAAGACTATACATGTAGACATCCAATCTATACATGTAAATAGCTGATGCAAATGTATGCCAAATCTTTTTAAGTCGATGTGCGATGCGCGTAACACTGCACAGTGGCGGACGTTTCTCATAAGAAAATAACTATATATGTGTATATATATCCTTTGTTTAATAGGTACGTTCCGCCGTTTTGAAAACAGTTTCGAAGGGTTTCCTTGTTTTTAAAACGTTTCGTGTCATATCGGACACGTAGGTATATACTGAGACTATAGCTCGCTTTTCGGAAATCCCTTCGATAACTATCGATGCATGCAAAATATATCCAGGTACTGCCCACTGACTAGTCCTGCTCAGTATGAAAGCAAATATCCAACATCATAAAAATGTACTGCTCCAAAAGGAATAAATCCCAAAAATCACATAACACCACCCTGTGCGTCTGGTGCGCACGGAAATCAAAATCCATATATGTGCTAAACATGTGCACAAAACAACATCTAGGTGCAACGGGTGTGCACGAAGCATCTGTCATAGGCAACGTGTGCCTGGCAGCCAAAACAGGTGCATCTGACATGCACGAAGAATCTCGATTTAGTGCATCTGGTGTGCCCCAAAATCGTATCTCAAAACATGCGCCCAACATGCGCGAAAATCCAAATCGGTGCATCCATCATGCACGAATGAAAATCTAGACCCTGCGCACTCAATATGCACGGAATCACAAAATCCAATAGCAACGTCGAATATGCGTAAGTCCAGTCAAAAGCACGGAGTGCAAGAATCCACATCAATATCACAATCAAAATCGACATACCGAAAGGCATCAAATCGAAGTCAGGTGCAATCGTAATGCACAAAATATAAATCCGGTGCAACAAAGGCACGAAATATAAATCTGATGCGATAAACGCAAGAAACATAAAACTGGTGCGACAAATGCACGAAGTATAGAACTGGTGCATCCCATGCACAAATACCAAGCAATAACTCAAATACGTAAGCAGCAACACCAAGTGTATCCAGATATGAAGAAAATCATAAACGTGTGCAGCTGCGGGCACAAAACACATATCGATACACTACAAGCACATATAAGCTATACCGAGTGCAAAATCAAAACACTAAAATTACATGAAACTCTGCTGGAAGCGTAAATCAAATCACCAGCATAAAATAGGCATGAAATCGCAATCAACAGCTCAAGAGTAATAACTATGTACAAGGTATAAATACCCAGTAGGTGCAACCATGGTGCACAAAATCAAATATCATGAAACTCAGTCATCAAGACTAAATCATGTGAATAGATCGCCCAAAATACCGAAATCCAAAGCAACGGATACGTGATAATCAAATCACAAAATCACAAATCATAATTACCGTCGTCGGTATACCATCCTTCAGGGTCGAGAAGGTACCGGAACATCCGATGCTAGCTGCGCAAGATATCTACTTGCCTCTTGCTCGCGGCTGGCGTCCTCTGCCTCTGGTTCCTGATCTTTCCTGTAGATTACCAATCTCGCAATCCATCGGCTCATCGGCCCGGTCAGGAGTACTGACAGGAACGATTCCGTTCTGGCACTTTCCTGGTCACCTTTCGGTCAATCCTCACGACCGCTCGTAAGGCAGCGTATCACTGGCGTCGGCCTCTGGCTCTCTGAAAGCACGTCACACATCTGATCCTGGGTGCAAACATCATTGCAGCAATGTCCTGGAAGGAATCCTGCTCAAGGTCTCTTCCGATCATGCCTATGCCGATCTGTACAGAGGCTGGCTTCCTACACAACCTCTTCTCGCTCAAAAACACCTGTGTCCTCAGCACAATATTTTCTCGGAAACTGATCACATTCCAACGTCTCTGTAAGCATATCAGGTCTCTAGTCTCGACGGGAAGCAATGACAGCTCATCAGTGTCTCACACGAACCTCTTGTTCCAACTGTCTCTATCGTCGTCCACTATGACGTCACGCCAAGCTACTACGCACTGCACTGTTCTCGGCCACGGTCAATCTGAAGTCTCTCGCACGGACTCGAAATCGCATATTCTGTAGCTTCATCATTCTGTAGAGGATGTCAGGCCGAACAGGTCCTCGGGAACACGTCCCAACCATCGGAGGAATACTCATCACTCGTCCGTCCCTGATCAATCTGCAACGCATCTGGGTAAGTTCCTTTATCCGAACATGGTCAACTACCTCGTCGACAATGCCGAACTCTGTCCTGCTGGGTGTGCGCAATACGACCACTCCTGGTCTAGGTCTTCTCGTAACGTACTCCAGAAAGGTCCTGTCGGGGTTCCTTTCTCAAATCTCAATCCTGCCGAAATGCCCGGAAGTCATCATCCAATGCTGAAGCTAAAGCTTATTCCGGAACGGCTGCATACCTATCGCGCTTCTCTCTGGAAGATACATCCATATACCACGCCTCGGGGTGCATATCACATCTCTAATGTCAGCGGAGTGGGACGTCATCTCGTCGAAATCTCGTACGAACTCTTTACTCCACCTTGCTCAATGTCGACTGATTCGGACTTAACTCATCGTGGCTACACGAACTGCGCTCCGACGGCTACGCTCGCATCTGGAGTCTCCCAAGCAGTGTCCCATCACGATATCCGAAAGATGTCGAACCATCCGATCGACTCGTCAGATCCTCATAATCCCCCAAGAGATCACATCATGGGTACAGTTTAATAGTATCGAGTACATGCCACAGCGTCGGTGGTCCAGCCGTAGAAGGGCAAACCCAAGCCTCACTAATGGCGCCGAGGAACCGCCGCAAATCCGAAGGTTCAAAGGCTTTCACACGGTCATTAAGTCGAGTTAGGATTTCATTCTTCTAGAGAGTCCATAGAATCACCTGCATGTCTTTCCGTATACTTTAAACTTGGAAAATGGGCTCCTGACATTCGATCGTCTCTATCGACCCTCAACGAACCTGCGTGAAGTCGTCTCTAGCTGGAAACAATCTATCTGATGACCTCGCATCGGTAAACAAACGAACCACCTGTCCTAGTCATTCATCCTCAGGTGACTAGCGACTCGCTATCATCTCTCTAAGTATATGCTCACGCTGCAGTAGCTCCAACCATCTGGGCGACATCTCGTCATTTGCAGCAGCAACTGGCTTATTCGCCTGTACGTCGAACAGCGTCTCAATCCTCCAGGAAAGGCAATACATAGGCGGTCATCTCTGAGTCTGTCTGCTCTAGATCTGAGTAAGACTCTCCACACTGGAAATCTTCAACTCATCAGGGCCCGCTCCGGCGCAAAATCGGACGAATCACCTTCGTCTCTCAAATCGGGTAGACTAGCTATCATCTGTCTCATATCTGCCTGAAAGCTACGGCAATCTCAGCTCGTAAGCTTCGGAAGCGACATCCTGTCAATCTCAGCAACAGCTGGTCCATCTGTCTGCACGGTAGGCGACATCACAATCTCTAAGGTATGCTGTACATCAACAGTCCTCTCTCAACTGGCAGCTCTAACAATGGCCCGATCATCCGGTGCAAGACCAAGCACTCGCCTCCACTAGAGGTCACAATCACCAACACTAACTCGAGACGTTCCCATGTCACCAGAAAACACAATGGTCGGCCCTCGTACCAAACGAGCTCACACCGGCCGTAACCCTAGCAGCAGCCCAAACTGCCCTCAAACATGGTGACAGGAACCTCAATCGAGTATCAAGGAGAGCACATCAATGGCAAGAAAGGAAACAACAGATCCAAAGTGGATACATGATCATGGGAAGGAACAGCATCAATAAAGGTATGATCATGAAACTAATAGAATCGGGGATCTCAAATGGATGTATAATCCTGGATATAAAGAGGATCACTGATCTCGAAAATATGTACATCCTAAGGTTCCTTAAGCGGAGTGGCGTGTCGTAAGTATGCCGCGGAACATACCAACGGTACGTCACTCTACTTTAGTTACCTATTCCATCAACCAAGGGTCATCCTACACGACGAAAGTTCGGGTCTAATACCCCCTCGACCAAGTCTAAGTTCCGTAAGGTCAAGCCTAAGTTCCGTATATATATAAACGCCCTAGGCTCCACATAGTCAAACTTAGACTCGAACCAAGGTCAACCTAGCGCTCTGATACCAACTTTGTCACGACCCGAAAGAGCACGTGACTGGCCCTTGAACCATATGAAGTCTATAGGACTCCATCTGATCCATGTAAGCCAAAAGCCCAGAAATCTAAAAACATTTTTAAGAATAAGTAAAGAAACTGGTTTAAAAAAGTGAAGAAAAACATGTTTGAAATCAAGGTTTTTAAATAACTAAGCCGAATATGCATTTTTAAAAACAGTACAGTCTTTTCTAAAAATTTCGGCAGAGTTTCTTTTGTAAAACTGGCCCCGAATGGGGTATAACAAGGATAACAATATATGCAATGATAAAGGCATCCCCAAGCGGGAGCTAGCTCTTCGTCAATCGACGGTCACCACCACATGCAACAATAATATACAACGCCAAGTGGCGAGGATCAAATCCAAAAGAAAGCTCAAAAGCAACAAGAAAACCGCAACACTACTAAGCGCGACTCTATGGTCGAATAATACATCACTAGTCTAGGTCTGAAACAATATACGAGTTTTGGTTGATGGATATTCTAGATACAATGAATAATATAAATACAACGGCGGTTCTGATACAAAAGAACCCACCTATCCAAGCAAATCACCCAAAAGGAAGCAGTGTGCCAGAAATGCCGCTATAGAACTGTACGGCAAACCTGCAAGAACTGGGGCACAACGGGGGTGAGTTGCCAACTCGTGAATAGAAAGATATCTACAAGCAGAGATCGAATGCATGACCCAACCTAGGTCAATACGATCAGATATAAAGAAACCTCAATATGAATAAAGCTGAAGCATGCTAAACTGGCAATGTAATCTCTATACGTGAATGTAGTGCCAAGTGCTCGTGCTAGTGCCTCAGGTAATAGTATGTCATGAATATGAGGTATGAATGCATGAAAGCAGAATACATGTAAATGAAGAAACTGTTTTCATAATTTAGTGAGATTTCCCTTGTATTTTTAGTTGAGGTATCATAATGAAATCAGCATAAAACAGTGCCTAGCATCGGCACAAAACGTAATCCCAATATCTCGATATCTCTGTATCACAATCTCTGTACCTCGAAATCTCGAAATCCCAATGTCTCAATCATAATATCTAGGGCGCCGTCAGTCCAGACCGGCCCCTACCATCCATCTCAAGACCACGACGGTATCCTCCGGATATCCGACGCGTCGGGTAAAATCACCGGTAGGTAGTGCTCCCCTGCCAGGCTCACATCGTCATCACCACGCGCTTCTTGCCCCGGGGTACCTTACCGGGTCCACCATGTACCCGAAACGGTTCATCCGTCTCCTCGAATCGGGTTTCCAAATCCATCAGCAAACTCATGGTGGACGACTCATACATCATGGGAAAACCGCACTTTTTATTTTAAAGAGAGAAAAGAAGTTTATATAAGTTTTGCGGTTTTCCCCCAAATCCAGAAAATCTCATGGAAATCCGAATCCAATCCTCAATAGCATGTAAACAGTGCATACAGGCATAAAAATCCAAGAATAATAACATGCATGATGTAACAACTAATAATTACAACGTCTAATCTAGCATATAATGCAAGTACACTAATATCATGTCTAAATTATTAGCTAACAACCTATGTCGATGCAATAATATTTTCTAAGGTGTACGTGACATGGCAATTACCGATGAAGATGTGTGTGAGCCGGCAAGTAAGTGTACGTGGTACATACGCATCATCGGTAATGGTGCTGGTGTCCTAACAGCATAACATCAATAATGGAGTATGAAACATAATATAAGCATGCGATGCGATGCGAACCACAATAATGAGCGGAAGCTGAATACTAGACGCAACTATAACTAATCTGCATTAATCTAAAATAACCTCTACAATTGGTGCCTTTTGAAATAACACGAATCATTGGGTTTTGAAAATAAGGGCTACGGTGTTTTTATGAAAAGATACGTCTTTTGAAATATCCGTAGGATCCCTTGGGCTGTCTTTTAAAATACCCACGATTCGTTAGTTTTTGAAATAGGTAGGAGTCTAATCTAATCTAACAACCATCCTAAACTATACGGCTGAACTAACAAGTAGAGCTATGGGTGAGGAAACCGCCTAACATCTGAGTCGATACATATACATACATGTATATATATTAGTCGGTGATCCCGCCTCAATAATATCATATCCGATACCTTATCTATAATCAGACATCCCAAGTCAAGAGTGCGGATCAATCATCAAAATATAGCTTGTACGTAAATCCGTCGTACGGCATCCCAAATATGGGTACGGGTCAATATCACATTCATCATACTATTTATCTGGTATCCTCTTTATCAAATGTCATGATCGGGGTACTGATCTACGTCTAGTACAATATTGATACCCTCTATGTATGCATGCAGGTGTAAGAATCACTACGTCAAAAGACCCGCTAAAACATCGTGTCGTATCTCAATACGAACCAAATCACATCACCGATCTCCTGGCCTCAAGCCCAATCTCATCGACTCATCTCAAATCCCAAATACTATCCTCAAATCCAGTATATAAACACATAGTCCCATACCCATGTGTAGATATACGCACCATCATATGCACTCTAATAAATGAAAGAATGAATGCAAGTATGTGTGTAAATGTATGTGTGAGTGCAACCACTACTCTAGGGTTCGCACTAAACTAAACCAATATATTCTTATCATCAAAATATCATTATTACCATCAATAACCCTAAACAACACATAAAAAAATATTCGTGTGTATACGTATTCGTATACATCACCACGGACTGCGGGGGTGCTATACGCCATCCACCCGACTTCTCCCCACAGATATAAATCTACTCACATTGCTCCTCGTGTGCCAAAGCCGATGTCGCTATCTTCACCTCCTTTGCCTCAACATCACGCGGGGTACCTACAAGTATATCACAATGCTAAAGCACATGAAAATCACATCGGAAACCAAAATAGCACACGCTACCCGCATAGGTAAAAACCTATCGACTCGCATGTAAACACAATCAAAATCCACTTGTCGTTGACGTCCAAACGCCACCCGACAGGAATGAATCACCAAATACCAAAATCCATGCTAAAACAAGTCCCAAATTATACACCAACATAGGAAAATCAACCCAGATTTCACCCTAGATGGAATCAGTCAAAACTAGACATACTCAGGGTCAAAACTAGAGGAAATGGGGGCATGCACAGAAAACGAAGCAATTCCTTAAAATACCTTATTTTAGAATTTTCCATAATTTTTCCCCATTTATCTGTATTTAATTATACCAGAATATTAAAATATTCATTAAAATAATATTAAATTATAAAATTTCCCAAAAATCATATTTTATTATTTTGAAGACGTTACACTGAGATTACCCACCATATCTACGGAGTGGCTAATGGAATGTCAATCTAGATTGAATCTTTAGGTTCTATTAAATTTTCATTAATCGTTTGTGGTTCTGGAATCACTTCCAGTTCTACCATACTCCTACTATTGTTTTCTAAAAAAGTCCATTTTACTAAAACTGTGGCGAATCAAGAACAATATCACTATTGATCTTCCAGATGGTAGAAAGCTAACCCTTATCATAGCCCGGGTTAACCCACAAACAGCCATTACAGAAACGTGCCTTGAGTTATCCCGAGTCTGGTTTTAAGCATAAGCCGGACAGCTCCATATACCTTAATATCGTTAAGATATGATCCATTCTATATACAATATAAAAACAGAGGCACTGATTTAATTGGAACAATATTCAAATCATGCAGTTGTCTCCAGTGCATGTCAACTAAATGGAGAGAGGCCGATCAGCATTACTCAACTTAGGAGTGCATCCAATTATGAGTAACCTGAAAGAGAAGCAAGTTCTCAAAACCATTAATATCAACTGAATACCTTACACAAGTATCTACATCTTCGATCACCTTGAAGAATCCCGATACTTGCGACATGTGGTTCTCTACTTTATTCTTGTACATATAACTTCTCAAAACTTGGACCTTGTATTTCTACGAAACACGTGTCTAAAACTTGAGAAGTCATAAGAAAACATAATATAGTATGAGGACCAACCCCTCTGTCCTAATGGACACTAGACAACATGCAATACTTTGTATAAGTCCTCTGAGTTTAACAACTCAAACCCTATGCGTCGTAGGTTGAAAACTGTACTTATGGTTAAGAAGAATTATACCGCTGTTTAATTCTTCTTACCTAACCATCAACAGATATAGGTAAATGTCATGGACATAATTTCAAAAAGTTATATCTCACTTTATAAAATAAATGTATAGATATATCAGTTTGAAATTGGTGCATAACAACGGATATTCAAAACCAAATATTTGTCGTCCGGCAAAAATCCAGGCGATTTCCTCAAATATCACCAATTACAACGAATTCCGATATAATGAGGATGATCACCTAATTCCCAATAATTTACTCCCACTCATCATCTGTAAAACCATACAGATGTGAGAATCTAAACCTGGTATATACATACCCTGGAGTAAGGATCTAATTGGGAAATCAGTTTTTAATTAACAACACATAATGAAACTGAAACATGAAAATGTTTCGAAGGGGTAGCGGGTATTCCTAGTAATGCCTCTTCCATTATCAGATTCATGACTGTAACCGTATATTTCTTTGCCATCTTTCTAAATCCCTTTATTTGACATTACTCATTACCTTCTGTACACCTTCGTTAGGCTAAATGGTTTTCTTCCTTCCCTACCGTTCGGTACCGTCCTATGGTTTGGAAAAAGACTATCCAATAAGCGTAATAGGTGTACTGTCCTAATCCTAGGAGCACTTGCAACCTGAGAGAAAATAAAGATAAAATATAACTGAATAAACCTTATTCATATTTCTCCTGAACCAGAATCCATCCTCGAATTGGAACAAGTTCCTTCGACTTCGTATATAACCATACGATGGATTTATCCAATGGAAATCGATGTTCGTAGTGATACGGGGTGTTCTGGAGAAATACAAAGTTGAAGTAGGAGTGGCGATGAAATATGTGGTTTGGTCGTGAATGATAGCAGTTGCAATTTACTTTGCCCTCTTTCTAATCCCTTTATTTGTCTTTACTTATTACCTTCTGTACACCACACTTAGGCTAATTGGTTTTGTTCATTCCCTACCTTTCGGCACATTCCTATAGTTTAGAAGAAGATTATCCAATAAACGTAATAGGCGCACCCTCTCCTAATCCGAGGAGCCCTCATATCTTGAGAGAAGGTAAAAGGAAAAGACAACTGAATAGTCCAATTCAATCTCTCCAGAACCAGAATCCATTCTCGAATCTGGAACAAGCTCCTTCGAGTTCGTATGTAGCTATACGATGGATTTATCCAATGGAAGTGGATGTTCGTAGTGATACGGGGGGTTCTGGAGAAATGCAAAGGGTAAAAGGAGTGGCAATGATTTATGCAAATCAGACAATCCAAAAGCCAGTGTTTTAAGAAAGTTTGGTTAACATGGTCACTGAGTCATAGTCTAGGGTCAGGACATGGTCGCTGCCAAAGAGAGAGAGAAAAGAAACACTCTGCGTGCACTCTAACCTAGATCAGAATGGTTAATCACTTTATCTAATCAGGATGTCTCCCATTGTATCCTCAAATTCTCCTCCAAACCTGAAAGAAGAATTAGTCGGTATCATCTAAAATCACCCGAGGAGTAAACCAACTCATCAGTGGGTATCGTGGATCCAAACATCATCGCATGATAACGTGATGGAATCCACTCACGTTATCACACTCCAGAAGGTATGCGCATGATTGGCAAGTTTCAGTTTCTTTAGAAACTCCCGATGTGATTTTTACCCCATGCTCTTACGACCTTGACGAAGGCTGACATACATGTCAAGTTCTACCCGTCATTGTCTAGGTTAATTTGAACCCACCCGTACATACCCTTGACGCAGGCCAAAACAGTAGTACGACTGTCCCAAACCAACGCAGCTATCTATGCAACTGAAAAGTAACAAATAGCTACCATACACTATGCCTTGGCGAAGGCCAACATACATAGCATGAATACTAGGTGCGACCCATCTGAAATGACGGAGGCCTACGGATGGTTTTTGGCGAAAAACCTTTAACGTAATGAACTTGATATCGTTGAGGAACCGGATAGCTTTTTATAAATAAATATTAGCGAAAACCTTTGCTAAAGAGGTCACTCCCGGTGAAGGGATCTCGGCTCTTTCCCCGTAGAATGAGGTGCAGGATATTACAACTGAATACTGCGATGCAAAGCAAAAAGCAATCGACTATAGTGAAGTTATTACCCTGACGCAAACTTCTGCCTAAGGGGTCACTCCCAATGAAGGGATCTCGGCCCTTGCCTCGTCGAATGAGGTGCTGGATATTCATAACCGAATACCTCTGTGCAAAACAAAAGAAAACGTCCTTGCAATAACAGCTTTTTGAAAAATGTTCCAACAACAATGAATAGGTTTTTTTTTCTTTGCATTGATCTGAATCAACGCGGTTCCATCAATTAATCACACCAGAAAAGAACGAAAATATGATGTACGTATATGCCATCCGCATTCACCACTGGGTCCCGTCATCACCCGTTAGGTTACTTAACTAACGACAGCACAGGGACTGGACTAGCGCGGGTGTAAAACATATACAACATCTACTGGTATATATATATATATATATCAATATATAATAATCGCTCCAGGCTTGATAAATGCAACATCAAAGAAAAGTAATAAGCATCACAGAACAATATAGATAATCTGGGAGCCCCGGGTTTCCTTTGAGCCGCAACTAAAACCCGACGTTCCCCTGGTCGTGTGGATAGCTTGTGCAATGAAAACTAAGACCCCTACGAGTGCGTCAAGTTACCCTCCAAAACCTGAAGCGAGGCAGCCCCCTTCAGCAAAGTGAATGGACAACCCAGCACTTCACGGAATCCGGTAACTTGAGCACCCGACCTTGGGTCAACCTGTACCCCCTACGAGTGCGGCGAATAGCCCGCCTATTCCAGAGTGAAGCCCCCTCCGTCTCAAAGCTATGAGATGAGGGCCCGTTGCCCTCTAGAACCCGGCTATCCGTGCACTCCACCGCGGGGTAATCCTAGTACAGAAAAGAAAATATGTACAACGGTGACATCGACCTCAATCCGGTCGTGCCCCAAAAGAATAATATACAAACAGGCAGTGACGGCAGTCCACAAGTTGGACGCTCGCCCCGCGATATCAAATGTACAAATATATCCAAACTACACTACCATTGCACCCAAGCTATCCACCACGACAATCAGCAACATCATAGCACAACACAGAACACCAACGTGAATGTCACGTTCGCAAACCCGTCTAAAAGGACTATAGCAATTAGACAAGTTATACCGCTCGAATGACATTCACGGTCGCAGATAGTAATGTAAGTACTGCAAATTTTAAACAATGTTAGAAATTATCGAGTTCGAAATAACCCCTGAATAGCCCCAAACAACTAGATAAAACCATATCCAAACTGGGCTAAACAAACAATACCACTGAACCAACACTACAGAGACTAAAGCACACTGCAAATTTCAAACCCAGATGGAAAAAAGTTGCCGGCCTCTTCGGAAATTTGGCCAATATGGCCGGTCCAAATTTTGAGTTAGGGGCTCGTATTTGCAGTGTGTTCTGGAGGCCATCTATGTAGTCTTCTGCAGTTGTTTAAATAATTTTAGAAGACACTTTCAAAATCGACAGAAACTGCAATGTATCGGGTGATGTTTTGGGTCTGTTTCGGTTTCGATACTTTAACATTGTCTAAACCAACTAATATTGTCACGACACGAAATATTAGATCGTAACCGGCACTTAGATCATGCATCGTCTACAGGCGTAACGTAACATAAGTAAGTCGAAACCCAGAAAACTAAACCTTTCAAAAGAAGTAAGTAATGAAAAACATTGATACAACATTTGGAAACCTTAAGCAAAAATCCTTAAACATATTTTTACTTTCTTTTGTTTTCTAAAAAAACTCGGCAGCACCTCCTTTGTAAAAACTAGCCCCAAAACGGGTAGAACATCGAATATAAAGAAAGCATCCCCAAACGGGATCAAATCACGCCCAACGGTGGAAACAACCACCACAAGAATATAAATGTATACGACGCCCAACGGCGAAGATCAACACAAAGGAAAATGAAAAGCAAGACATCAAACCCACCAAGCGAACATATAACACATCGCTCTATGTCTCGCAACTACAAGTCTAGCTAAGTCTTCACTTATACAAATACTAGTTTCTGATTTGATAGAGTTGACTAGATACAATAGGAATAATAATAATGCAAGAGGGGAACGATCCAACCTGTACCACCTACCAAAGCAAATCACCCAAATGCAAGCTATGTGCCAGCGATGCCGGTACTGATCCATGCGGTCAACCTGCAAGAACTGTGGCACAACGGGGGTGAGTTGCCAACTCGTGAGTAGAAAACATCATTAGGTAGAAATCGAAATAAACAACGATTCCTAGGTAAACTATATCATAAAGGTAATACTATGATATCTAGGGTGACCGTATCTGCATATGTGCCAACACATAATCAACACCTATTAGCATGTGGATAACATCCTACCATATAATCAAATGCCTGTATGCATATGGATCTCATCTACGTGTCAACCAATGACACAACAACATCATGTATGCAAATATCATGAAAGTATATTCATGTAAATATGAGGATATAAATCAATGTGCGTCCCTCGCGACATATCAAAATTATGGAACCTGAGTGTCCAACATCGACACTTGAAACATCATGAAACCCGTATCCAGCATCGACACGAAAATCCTCATATCTCGGGCTCCGTCAGTCCGGATCGGCCCTCATCAATATCTCGGGCTCCGTCAGTCCGGATCGGCCTACGGGCTTCGTCAGTCCGGATCGGCCCGTATCATCTCATGACTCCGGTCGGTATCCTCCGGTAGGTACTAGCCCGCCTGCCAGGCTCGTCGTCTATACCACGAAAATCATCTCTTGCCCCAGGGAACCAT
Organism: Agapanthus africanus; assembly: GCA_030015575.1. Classification (NCBI taxonomy): domain Eukaryota; kingdom Viridiplantae; phylum Streptophyta; class Magnoliopsida; order Asparagales; family Amaryllidaceae; genus Agapanthus; species Agapanthus africanus. Next base: position 454,837,540 of record JASDDO010000014.1, on the reverse strand, counting down.
ACCGAGTCCACCATGTACCCGCAGACGGTGCCTACCGCTCCTCGAATCGGGCATCTAACACAAGTCTCAGAACCGAGAAAACTCATGGTGGACGCACTAAAATATCATATAGAGAGAAACCGGGTTTTAAAACAATACATAATTTCTTGAAATACCCCTACGGTTCTCAAATCCAAAAATCACATGAAATCCATATCTCAATACGTAAATCCATGAAAAACTGATGTATGGAATATAAAACAGCAATATGAGCATATTAAAGGAAAACCACTCTTTTAAATGAATCCAGTTTTAAAATATATCATGTGGTTCCCAATTATCCAAAATCCAACGCAACATCATATAAAGTGAACATTTAGCTATAGCAGGGTATATGTGTAAGCATGTAGGTATGCAACATATAACAGAATGTAAGCATATCCGTATATCTCATGCAACGTGGAACAGTGATATGAACATAGCAAGTATATCATGCAACATAGCATAGTGATGTGAGCATAGTAAGTATATCATGGAATGATGTAGCGATTCTACTGTGTAGTGACATAGCAATTATCGATGATGAAGGTGTGTGACCCGGCCAATCTGTGTAAGTGTAACATACGCGCATCGATAATGGTGTAAGTGTACTAGCACAGGTATAAGTAATGCAATGAGAATAACATGAACGTAGCATAAAGTACATCGTCAGCTAAATGCTATAAGGTATACGTGTCTACAATATATCCAAGTCGGTGAATCTATAAATCGTCATCCAGCCTCACAACATCACGTACGGTATAATCCATCGTACGACACATCACTCAAGATTCACAACATTATATATGTCTATATACCTATATCCCAGGTCACATCTGTATCAATCTCATATCGTTGACCGACAAAGGTACCAACTGTCTCATATTGACTCGCATCCATATAACGACATACCACACTAAGTCATCATATCACATCGTATACTCGTTCTCTTTCAATTCGTACCTATCATGATTTACTTCTCATTTCATATTCTCATATGTCACTATGTTCATTAGTGTCAACTTTTATCATATTATCGTTATCAAATTCTATAATCTTGTCTGTCGCATATCATTTATCGGGATATAATAAGCAAACGATCTTCCATATCAATTTTTGCGGGGGTGCTATACGCCATCCACCCGACTTCCCCAGTAGATATAAATCTACTCACCTGCTAAACTCCTCGCTTAGCCGTAGTCGATGCATTTCGTCGTCGCGGAATCCACGCGAAGGTACCTCCAATATGAACACGTATCGCAATACCATTAAAATCATGTTCCGAAATCCAATACGGCACGCGGTGCGCTCATAGGTTAGAACCTATAGCCTACACATGCAAAACAATCAAATAACCCATGCCGTTGACGTACAAATATCCAACCACCAAATACAATATCAAATCTCAAAAGAAAGAATTCCCAATACAGGAAAAACATAGCCAAAACCCTAACTAGGGTCGCTATACATGAAAACCGCCAATCGCACTAATCGCTCATTCACAACACAATATATATCATAGAAAATAATATATATATCATCACAACGTCCATTAGAAACCCACGCCTAATTTTACTGAAAACCTAGTAAGCATCTTTTAAACATTTTAGCTCAAAACTAGAAGTTTAAACAATTCTAGCGATCACAATCATCACATAGTAGCTTGATTAAGCCACCCAAACCTTTACTACAATATTAATCTTACCCATATAACATTTAGTAAAAGTTAGTTTGCAATTAGCTTAATTAGATAATTAGGAAAAAATATCATTTAACAATCTCACAACTAGGTTAAATTTTCCAAGTCTAAACTACTCATTTAACCATTAGAAATAAACAAAACCCTAATTTGATCTTCATAACCTTTTCTTGAATTCGAATACATGCTAATAAAAGCCATAATTAAACAACCAATAAGCTAAATTAAATTATTTAAACTACAACTAAGCTTAGGTGTCACGGCCCGAAAGTACGGAACATGACCGGCACTTAAACTACGAACGTCTCAAGACGTACGTAATCTAAGTAAACCGAAAACCCAGAAATCCAAACCAAGAAAAGTAGTAGAGTGCAGGAAAAACCAACTTAAAGCAAGTAATTTCAATAGCATAAGCCGAATTATGCGGTTTTTAAAACATCAAAAATTTACTGAAAATTTCGGCAGAGTCTCCTTTGTAAATACTGGCCCCCAAACGGGATACAACATGAATAGTATACGAAATCAAGAAAAAGGCATCCCCAAGCGGGAGCTAGCTCTTCGTCAATCGACGGTCACAACCACACAAGCAATATAATATACAACGCCAACGGCGAGGATCAAAACTCAAAAGGTAACTCAAAACCACCAGAAATATAACGAGCGACTCTACGGTCGAAAGAATAAACAACACTGGTCTCTATCTCAAAAGATACATGTTTGGTTGATGGAATTTACTAGATACAACGGAATAATATTATACAAGGTAATATGATGGGTACGATACAAGAAAAACCCACCTACTAGCAAGTCACCCGAAGAAAACCATGCCCGCACAGCCGTAAAGAAACCTGTACGGCAAACCTGCAAGAAACTGGGGCACAACGGGGGTGAGTTGCCAACTCGTGAATAGAAAAACATCTACGCACAGAAATCGCATAAATAACGCAATCCTAAGTCAATGATCATAATATATCCTCAAAAATGTATATAACATGCAACCTATAACAAGGCTAGGGTAAATATCTAACCCGAGTGTAAACTCATGTGCCCGTGTCAGTGCCTCAGGTAGCAATATATCATATGGATGATGTATGAATGCATGAAACAGAATGCATGTACTGAATAAAACTGGTTTCATAAATCAGTGAGATTTCTGTATTTTAAAAGAAATGAGGTACCATATATGAAATCAGCATAAAACAATGCCCAGCATCGACACAAAACAAGTGTCCAAATACCTCGATATCTCTGTGTCACAATCTATGTACCTCAAGTCTCAATCTCAATGTCTCAATCACAATATCTAGGGAGCCGTCAGTCCAGACCGGCCCCTACCATCCATCTCAAGACCACGACGGTATCCTCCTGATATCCGACACGTCGGGTAAAATCACCGGTAGGTAGTGCTCCCCTGCCAGGCTCACATCGTCATCATCACGCGCTTCTTGCCCCGGGGTACCTTACCGGGTCCACCATGTAACCGAAACGGTTCATCCGTCTCCTCGAATCGGGTCTCGAAATCCATCAGCAAACTCATGGTGGACGACTCATACATCATGGGAAAAACCACACTTTTTATTTTAAAAGAGAGAAATGGTTTATTTATGTTTTTGCGGTTTTCCACCAAATCCAAGAAATCTCATGAAATCCGAATCCAAGTCATCAATAGCATGTAAACAGTGAATATTGTTGCGCCACGGCAGCGCCCCGGCCTCGCACTCGAGGCCAAAATGCGGAATCAAAATTTTTTCCTTACTCGGAAACCGGCGCTACCGCGGACAAAGAAAACCCGGATCGTAACCATTAACCTAATGCTAGCAATCAAGAGATAGGGTGAGAAGTATACCGAGTGATCCGAGTCCTCCGGTCTTCTCGTCATCGTCCCGATCTCCCGCGGAAAGTGTAGTCTCCATATCGTCGCCTCCTCGCCGGAAAGGGCACCACATCGCCTGCGTCTTTTACGGGATCCCGCCACAATACCGATGCAACTCGGGCATGAAGCCGGCAACTCGACATGCCCAAGAAATGCTGTAGAATGTAGTGTAGATGATGCTTGTCTCATTTAGGGTTTGTAGTTGCCTTGATGGAGGAATGGGGTTAGGAAAAATGGTGCTTTCATTTTTCCAAAACAAGAAGAAGAAGGAGATGAAGAATTCCTCACAAAAGATGAACTCTCTCATTCTTTTCTTTCTCTCAAGTGTTCTACCATTTTCATCAAGTGAAGAGAATAAGGTGGAGGAATGAATATGAAGCATGAAGGGAGGTGAGTGTAGGAGCACAAGTGGTGACCACAACCTAAACCATCATCACAACCTCATATCAACTCTAATCAAAGATCAAATCCTTTCTTATCAACAAAAAGCAAATAATAAGAAAGATAAGAATGGCATCAAAAAGATGCTATCATAATAAATACTTTTGCAAGAAAATCCTCCACAAAGTGTTATTTGCAAAACTGCAAATAACCCCCTCCATCGGAAAAGTCCGGCCGGGAAAGAACAAAGGAAAACCGGCCGGAACGGAATGCAAACTGGCAACTCCAGAAAACTGGTCCCGTAATAAATTACAGGAAAACCCCGATACTGTGCATACACACCCGCATCTGTATTCCGACCGGATACAAATGCAATGAGACAAAATCTACACTGTACTAAACTAGTACGGGCTTAAACCAAAGCCGGCTAGTAAAATCCGTTCGATCCTGATCCGTGCAATACCGCACGTATCTGATCGAACCCTGCCATATAACTATACGGTCACTAGTACAAAACTGTCCGATCCTGATCCGTGCAATACCGCACGTATCTGATCGGACCCTGCCATATCTCCATACGGCCTCTACAGCGTTTCGCCCGAAAGCTTGAGTAACTGAAAGTGTGGTGGACTCTAAAGACTCGTCAATACTATGGCTGTGGATTTAACCACTAGCACGTCAGAGGTATAAGCCAATACGTGACGGGCCACCAGCTATTGACCAAAAGGGACGTCGATGAGGAAGCTCACCCCGACACCCAACTGAGCCTGTCAGTGACAATATCCGTACAGTCCGGTCCGTTCGTCTATGAGCATCGCATGTCGGGCCTAGGGGGTTGGTAAAAGTCAGACCCCCAAAAGCGGTACAAGTCGTGTCGGAGTGTAACCCAGAACGCCCTGAGATACTACTGGAATACCTACCAGTAAATCTCCTGCCTCGGCCGAGGGCTTTGCGTAATGGCTCTCCTAGACACAGCGCGACCTCACCCCCAATACCGGGAGAGACGAACCCCTGCAGATCCGCTCACTGCCTCCATGTGGCTCGGGACTGTACCCAACTAAAACCTGTTTGCACGACTCCTTTGAGCCGTGGTAGGGTAGTAATCAAAGCACAGTAGGAACTCACACGAGACAAATGACGATCTCAGGTCGATGAACTAACCTGTACACATGTCACCAGGGAACTGCCATCTGACGTCTGGTATAATCCAAACTGGCAGGTTCCCGGCGAGTCCTGTCCGGTGTACTCATAACCCAATGAGCACCTGTATACATCTTAGGTGAACCAACTGACACCAGTGGCTTGTGAGACCGGCCACCGCCCCTCGTCGGGGTCTCGACTGTATACACTAGTCTACTATGGAGAATCGATGCCCAGTCTCGAAACTCCTACGACTAGGGACCTTTTAAGGATGTGCTTATAGACTACCAGCTCCCACGTATATGATCGCCATCAAACTGCTGGCAGTCAAGCAAGAATCCTAGGGGCTCTATCAACGTGTAATAGCGACATGCCAGGTCACCTAAAGCAGTACACGATGATAAAGGTAAACCAGATAGCATACTATCATCTCGAGTAAGACTGTCCTACCGGGATAGGTCCTCCCTCAATCATTGCAATCACGTGTCTGTGATCCAATAATTGACTCTGAGGGCACTATCTCCAACAATCTCCCACTTGCACTCAAGGCTAATTATTGCGATGCCGCATACTCACAGCCCGTGTGATACCGAACACCCAACTCCTCTACTAGTCAGTCTCACAAAGCTCGTTTGCGAAACTATTGCGTTCGAGGAATAGCCTAAGTGAGTGGATCCGCTGTGATGTTTCTTTCTATGTCTCTCTATATCTCAAGTTCGCGGAGAAAGCCATCTCCTGAAATGAGCAATACCTGTCTTAGAACATCTGGATGTCTGATGGGACCTAGCTCATAAATGAACTCCAAATCCAAACTTCTTAGACTGTATCGTCAACCGAACTTAATCAGTATCCTGCGCCATGCCACCCTCAGTATTGCCTTGGACCACCTGTCCAAAATACTGCCCCTCGTCAGAAGGAAAACTATAACTCTGACAACCTCTTTGTCGTCTATGTCACCTTGGAAGCCTGGAATGATAACTGTCGTCTATATACATACATGTATATGTATAGTCGGTGATCCCGCCTCAATAATATCATATCCGATACCATATCTATAATCAAACATCCCAAGTCAAGAGTGCGGATCAATCATCAAAGTATAGCTCGTACGTAAATCCGTCGTACGACATCCCCAAATCTGGGTACGGGTCAATATCATATTCATCACGCTATTCATTCGGTATCCTCTTTATCAAAGATCATAGTCTAGGGTACTGACCTATGTCTAGTACAATACTAATATCATCAATATGGACATGATCTGGCTACTGATCGACTGTCTCGTACAAACTGATATCATCAGCACATCATCATCAAGGGGTATACATCGCCCAATACGGCCTAATATCAATATCCTAGCATATCATGTCTCATATCACGATCATATGTCGACCATTTTATTTATAACACTATTCACCTGTATCGCCGCCCCAAGATCCGCTATGACACCAGGACGTACCTCAAGTACGAATCCTGCCATATAACAGATATCACAACCTCAACACAAATCTCATCACATCATCTCAATCCCAAGTATCATCCTCAGATCCGTATGTGAACACATAGTCCCATACCCATGTGAACACATAACTATATATATATTCCCGTAAACACAAATGGAAGAAGAATGTATGCAAGTATGGGTGGGTGGGTGCATGTATGGTGCGACCACTACTCTAGGGTTTCGCGATACTAAACCATCCATATTTATCATCAATAAACTCAAACAATATATAATCAATAAATGTGTGTATACGTATTCGTATACATCACCACGAACTGCGGGGGTGTTATACGCCATCCATCCGACTTCTCCCCGTAGATATAAATCTACTCACCTGATCTTCGCTCGCCGGTGCCGACGTCGCCACGTTCTTTCTTGTCGTCTCGAATTCCACATAGGGTACCTACATATCATAACGCACCGTATCGCATTAAAATTCGACTCATGACCAAAACGACACACGAATCCCACATAGGTCAAAATCTATGGTTGCTTTTCAGAAATCAACCCAAAAACCCTCGATGTCGGCGTACAAACGCTAAACCATCGAGAAAAACCCAAATACACTCATTTGCATATTCACGAACTCTAATTTTAATATAAAATAGTTTAAAACTCACAAAAACCCCAATTTCACTTAAAAGTCATTTTTCCGAAAAAACTAGCAAGCACAATTCGCCGTTTTTGTACAAAACATGATGTTTAAACGAATCTAGAGGCCAAAATATTCACTAAATATCTTAAATAATTCAAAAAAATGATTCCCATAATTTAATCTCATTAAATTCCATAAACCCCAAAAACCTAGTTTACAAATTATCCAATTTTAACAATTTTCAAGCAAAAATTCTCGATTTAAGAATTAAACTTAGATTTGCATAACCTAAGGTATTAAACCACTCATTATAATGTTAATAATGCTATGAAACCATAATTAGATTTTTAAACCTAATTATTAGACTAATTATAAAAACCTAGTTAGCAATTAGCAAAGTTATCAAAATTTTAAATTAACAAATTAGCAAATAGCAATTAACTTAGATTTTGCATACAACTACATGTTAATCTCCTCAGTACAACCATAAACAAATGATAAAAACCTCACTTGATCACAAACCCTAATCATTAATTCAAAACCCTTCTCTTGAATTTTAATTCAAGCACCTAGAACTAATAAAAAAAAACCTAATTAAGCTAACATGAAACAATTAGTTCAATTTAAGAAAAGGTTAGAATTATACCTCATGATCAAGAGATCAAATATGAAAATCAAGCCTCTAAAATGCCAACTTGCTCCCTAGATCCATGCAAAAATAGCAAATGAAAAATGGGTAGGAGTTGGATTTTAATTTTGCTTTGATTTTGAAGGGATTTTGATGCATTTTGAATGGATTTTTGATTGGAAATGAGATGAAGAATTGAAGGGGCTGAAGAAAGGGGGAGGCTCGGCCATTGTGCAGGTGGGGAAAGTGTGGGAGAGAGTGAGGTGTTGATTAGAGAAAGAGAAAGTCAAAAACCCATACCTCAAGTCAACACACTCATTCTTTATTCTTTCATTTCTTTTCTTTTGTTTTCTTCTCTTTTCTTTTTGAAGTGGGGAAAAGAGTGGGAGTGGGGCAGCAAGGGTTCATCCATCATGATGGGGAAATGGGGGTTTGGGTGTGTGTACGGGTGTGGGGTGATGAAAAATGATAAATACAATACCCCAAACATCCATTTACGCTAAAAAAAGCCTTTTTTCTTCAATAATTTCTAAACCATTTTGGAAAATAATTTCGTTCCAAAAACCACATGATAAAATTTAATTTAATGTTTTATGATGCACAAAATTTGTTTCAACTCATTCCAATTTGTAATTTTCCCTAATTAAATGTATTAGTGACGGCTTAAAATAATAATAAAATAATATTTTTTTTCAGAAAATTTAAAATTTCACCAGCGGCTCAATAAACACTAAATAATAGCAATTACATAGCTAGAATATGTATATTTAATTTTTATAATAAGATATTTGTATTTTGACTTTTTACAGAAAACCCCCTTATTTTACCGATTTTTTCGAAATTTCACCGAAACGATTTTCAAAACGTTACAATCTTCCCGCTTTAAAGAAATTCGGTCTCCGAATTTAAATTAAAACTCTCCCCAAATACTAAAACATCTAAGCAAAACCATCAAGTCGTCGGGGCTCCGAAATCGTAAATACATAAAACAAATCGTAGCGCAGCGCATGCGCATGAAAATGAGCATATAACTCAAAATCAAAACTCCGTCATGCATCTCGCAATCATCGGAGTCATGGAGAAGACATCAATGACAAATCCAAATCAAAACCAATATGACATAACTCGAAACTATACATGTAAATATCGAATCTATATCTGTAAGTATCTGAAGGAAATGCATGCCAAATCTCTTTAAGTCGCTGTGCAACGTGTATAGCACTGCACAGTGGCGGACGTCTATCATAAGAAAATAACTATATACATATATACCTTTGTTTGAAATGTACGTTCCGCCGTTTTGGAAACAATTTAGAAGGGTCTCCTTGTTTTAAACATTTCGTGTCATATCAGACACGTAGGTAAATACTGAGGCTATAGCTCGCTTTTTGGAAATCCCTTCAATAACTATCAATGCGTGCAAAATATATTCAGGTACTGTCCTCTGACTAGTCCTGCTTAGTACGAAAACACATAGCAATATCATAAAAACGTACTGCTCTATACGAAATCAATCCCAAAATATGCACATGAATGCTACGTGCGTCTGGTGCGCACGGAAATCAAAATCCATGAATGTGCCATACATGCGCACAGAAATAACATCTAAGTGCATCGGGTGTGCACGAAACATCTGTCGTAGGCAACGTGTGTGCCTGACAGCAAAATCAGGTGCATCTGACATGCACGAAAAAAAAATCTCGATTTAGTGCATCTGGTGTGCACCAAAATCGCATCTCAAAACATGCGCTCAACATGCACGAAAACCCAAAACCAGGGGCATCCATCATGCACGAAATCATGAAATCCAATATCAAGCGTCGAACATGCGCAAAATCAAATCAGGTGCACAAGGTGCATAAAACAAATATCGAGTATCATAATCGAAATCGAAGTCCAGTGCATCTAAGTGCACAAAAGGCGTATCACTGCACTGCAAGCATATATAAACTATACAGAGTGCAGGAACCAATTCGTGTGCGTGCATACGCACAAAATCAACTCAAATGTCTAAAACCGTAAAATCACAAACATGTGAAACCAAAACACGAAAACGATATCAAGTGCAACACCGTGCAAAGATCGTAAATCCCAAATCATCAAAATCAAATCATGCGAATAAATCACCCAAAACATCGAAATCAATAATGGCGGAATAGTACCGCTCAAGTGCATCTTCTAAGAATCTCGGGCCAACTGTCGCGGTCACTAGTGGGACGTCTCGTAGATGATCATAAACTCTGGCCTGCTGGTGTGCATAACAATGACCACTCCTGGGTCAAGGTCTTCACCGTGGATTACCAATCTCACGATCCATCGGCTCATCGGCCCTGTCAAGGCAACATATCACTGGCGCCGGCCTCTGGCTCTCTGAATGCACATGACACATCTGATCCTGGGTGCAAATATCATTGAATCAGTGGCCTGGAAGGTGTAACATTTCCAAAATAATAAAATATTATTTTAGGAATTTTTATAATTTAATATTATTTTATTGATTATTTTAATATTAAATTAATATTTAAATGCAAATAAATGGAGAAAAATTACGGAAAATTATGGAAAATTCTAAAATGGGTTAATTATTGGAATTTTGACATTTTTAGGTTGTTGTGATCATTTTGACACTAATTTAGTGCTAATCGCGATTAAAATCGCTAATCGGGTTTTTTGGCAATTTTGTGCAAAACTTGCACATACCACTTTTTCTCACACTTATGCATTTTCTTTCATGATATTTGGGGAACCACTATTCTTGTGAGAAGGTATTTGAGAGAAAAGAAAAGGGAAAAAGAAAAGAAAAGAAAAGAAATTAGAGTGAGGGTAGGTGAGAGAGAGGATGGGCATTGTTGACTACCACCCTTAGCCATTTCTCCCATCATTTTCTTCCCTCTTCCTCCTCCTCCTACTGCTGAACCTGCACCCCATTCCCTCCCCTCTTCAAAGCCTAAAAACATCTCAAAAACAACCCCAAAACCCTAGGTCCGTTTCATTAAAAGTGTGCACGAGCCCGAGATCTACAAGATGGACTAGGAAAGTTGCTGTTTTGGTGCTGTGGGAAGATTCTTGAGTCTCTTTTGAGGTAATTCTTTCACAAATATTGTAGTATTTCAAGTGATTTAGCCTCTTTTAAAGTTTGATGTCGATATCGGGTGAATTATGGATATTTGGACAAAATTAGAGGAGATGAGGGTAATGTTGAGTTTTGACCTTGCAATTGAGTTTAGAGAGTGACCTTAGACCCTAATTGACCAATTCCCTGCCCTAAAACAACCTGAAACCCAAAAATACGGAATTACGGGACTTTCATGTCGGTTTGTGAGCGTTTAGAGTGTGCAGGGAAATCTGGAACACACTGGGACTGTTTCAGGCAAATTCAACAATACCAGGGACCAAATTGAGACCATTGGAGGCCACCCTGACCAAACGGACCCCATTGGGCATAGGGGGGCCGGCGAGGCCGGTTTTGGGAGTGTTGTGGCCGGCCAAGTGAAGGTGGAATGCTTCGGGGTTGGTCCAGTAGCTCAAATACATCATATATAGCACCCTAGAGTTGTTGATTTGCCCTGATTTGGCCTGAGACGAAATCTGGGATCGTTTTCATGGGTTGCTGCCTTAAATTCAGTATTTGGTTTTGCGTATTTTGATTTGGTGATTTTGGTATTTGTGTGTTATCTCGATCGTGTGACGTTTATACGTCTATATCGAGTGATTCCGGGTTGTTTTGCGAAGGCTAGCCATAGGTTCTAACCTATAGGCCTTTTCGCGTATCGTGTTGGTTTTAGCGTGTCGTTTTGGATTTAGTGTGTCATTTCAAGTGTTGATTTGGTTTTGATGCGATGCGATACGTGTGATTCGTGTAGGTACACCGCGACGATCCGAGGCGATGCGGAAGATAACGGAGACATCGACACCGATACGCAGGATACAGGTGAGTAGATTATATCTACAGGGGGAAGTCGGGTGGATGGCGTATAGCACCCCCGCAGTCCGTAATTAGTATTATGTAGTATATTTATGTGTGTGATAGCTTTAGTGTGTCTTGGTTAGTTAGGGGTAGAAATGACCAGCATAGCTCCTAGTTGCGAACCATAGGATAGATTTGCACCCACACGTATACACTTGTGTGTTTCTTATACTTGCACTGTGTTTGATGATATGGGATGACTTTGGAGATGAGTCGATGGTGTGGGCTTGTGCCGTGAGATCGGTGATTTGATACGATTCATATGTGGGATATGACTTGTGTTTCTTGCGGGCTTGGGATATGTTTTTACCCCCGCAGGCATACTTCATTGATGGTATCGATTGTACTAGACACAGAGTAGTACCCCAGACTTTTGATCTGATGATAGTGATACCTATTTTGGGATGAGACAGTGAGATGTTGAACCCTACCCAGCTATTGGGGATGCCGTACGATGATTTACCGTACGAGCCGATATTGATGATAGATCCGCACTCATAACTCGAGGATATCTTACGATATGACATTGAGGCGGGATCACCGACTATATATCTATATATATATCGACTCAGATGTTAGGCGGTTTCCTTACCTATAGTTCAGCCGTATAGTTAGTGTAGTTGTTAGAGTAGATTTGACTTCTTACCTATTTCAAAAACTGACGAATCGTGGGTATTTTTAAAGACAGCTCAAGGGAATCTACGGATATTTCAAAAACGACGTATCTTTTCATAAAAACACCGTAGCCCCTATTTTCAAAACCCCATGATTCGTGTTATTTCAAAAGGCACCAATTGTAGGACTTATGTTAGATTAATGCAGATTAGTTTTAGTTACGTCCAGTTTCAGCTCCCACTCCCTTTTGTGGTTCGCTTTGCATCGCATTTTTTATACTATGTTTCATACTCCAGTATTAATATCATGCTGATAGGACACCAGCACCATTACCGATGATGCGTATGTACCACGTACACTTACTTGCCGGCTCACACACATCTTCATCGGTAATTGCCATGTCACGTACACCTTAGAATATATATTATTGCTTGACATAGCCTTTTTGCTAGTAGTTTAGACATTGTAGTTATTACCTGCTACTTCCTGCATACTATTATTCATTGTTATGCCGCATTCATGGATTCTCATGCATATATTCACTATTTTGCATGCTATTGAAGTTTGGATTTGGATTTCTATGAGATTTTCTGGATTTGGAGGAAAACCGCAAAAACACAAATAAACATTTCCTCTCTCTCTCTTTTAAAATAAAAAGTGCGGTTTTCCCATGATGTATGAGTCGTCCACCATGAGTTTGCTGATGGATTTGGAAACCCGATTCGAGGAGACGGATGAACCGTTTCGGGTACATGGTGGACCCGGTACGGTACCCCGGGGCAAGAGGAATGTGGTGATGACGTTGAGCCTGGCAGGGGAGTACTACCTACCGGTGATTTTACCCGACGCGTCGGATATCCGGAGGATACCGTCGTGGTCTGAGATTTATGGTAGGGGCCGGTCTGGACTGACGACGCCCTAGATATTGTGGCTGAGACCTTGAGATATCAGGATATTGGGATTTCGTTTGTGCCGATGCTAGGCACAGTTTTATGCTGATTTCATTGTGGTACCTTATTTTTAAAATACAGGGGAAATCTCACTAAAGTATGAAAACAGTTGTTTCAAGTGAATGTATTCTGTTTTCACGCATTCATATCTCATTCATATGCTATATTGTTATCTGAGGCACTGACACAGACACATGAGATTGCACTCGGGTTAGATATTTACCCTAGCCTTGCTACAGGCTGCATGTTTTATATTGAGGATTTTCTATACTGATCGTATTGACCTAGGATTATGTCTTGCTTTCGGTTTCTGCTTGTAGATGTTTCTATTCACGAGTTGGCAACTCACCCCTGTTGTGCCACAGTTCTTGCAGGTTCTGCCGTACAGGTTCCAGTGCGGCATTTCTGGCACACTTTATTCTTGCGGGTGATTTGCTTTGGTAGGTGGATTCTTTCGTATCAAGAATCATCATTTTATTCATGTATTTCATTATATCTAGAAATTGTCCATCAACCAAAACTTGTATATTCTTTAAGACTTAGAGGCAGTGTTGTATTATTCGACCTTAGAGTCGCGCTTAGTTGTACTGCGGATTTCCTTGTTGCTTTTGAGCTTTCTTTTGGATTTGATCCTCGCCACTTGGCGTTGTATATTATCATATCATTGTGTGGTTGTGACCGTCGATTGACGAAGAGCTAGCTCCCGCTTGGGGATGCCTTATCATTGTTTATATTGTTATCCATGTTGTACCCCATTCGGGGCCCGTTTTACAAAGGAAACTCTGCCGAAATTTTTAGAAAGGACTGTACTGTTTTTAAATGCATATTCGGCTTAGTTATTTAAAAAACCTTGATTTCAAACCTGTATTTCTTCACTTCTTTAAAACCATTTTTCCTTACTTATTCTTAAAAATGGTTTTAGATTTCTGGGCTTTTGGCTTACTTGGATCAGATGGAGTCCTATAGGCTTCATATGTTTCAAGGGCCAGTCACGTGCTCTTTCGGGGCGTGACAGAAGGATTCCTGCTCAAGGTCTCATCCAAGTCTCGTCTCTGCCTAACTGCCCGGAAGTCATCGCCCTTTACTACATCTGCTTCTTACTCCGGAACGGCTGCATACTCATCACGACTGCTTCTGGAAGGTATATCCAAGTGCAATGCCTCGGCATGTGCATCGCATCTCTGATGTCGGCGGAGTGGAACGTCATCATATCCAGATCTTGTACGAACCTCTTACTCCACTTTTCTCTAATGTCGACTGCTTCGGACTCGTCTCATCGCGGCTGCATGGACAGAGCTCCAACGGCTATCCTCGTACCCGGAGTCTCTCAAGAAATGCATCTCACCACCTAGCATCCGAATTAAGTCGAGCCATCCGATCGAGTCGTCAAAACCTCATAATCCCCCAAGAGCTCAACATCTTGGGCACAGTTTAATAGTATCGAGTACATACCACAGCATCGGTGGTCCAGCCGTAGAAGGGCAAACCCAAGCCTCACTAATGGCGCCGTAGAACTGCCGCAAACCCGAAGGTTCAAAGGCTTTCACACGGTCATTAAGTCGAGTTAGGGTTTCATTCTTCTAGAGGGACCATAGAATTGCCTGCATGTCTTTCCGACTACTTTAAACTTAGAATAATAGGTTTCTGACATTCGATCGTCTCTGTCGACTCCCAACGTCTCCGCATGAAGTCGTCTCTAGCTGGAATCAATCTATCTAATGACCTCGCATCGGGGTAGGCGAACGATCCACATGTCCTAGTCATTCATCCTCGATGACTAGCAACCTTCTATCATTGGCTGAATCCTCCGGTGCTGATCTGCACGTCCGAGTAATCTCACACAGCAATCCATCAACCCTCGTGGCGCGAAAACACAATAAAAAGACACATCTCTGCAATTGTGTGTCGCCGGAATTCCGCCCTGGTCAGTCCTCGTTCGTGACGAGCTCGTGCTGACCGCAACTCTAGCTGTAGCTCTCCCTGCCCGTAATCGTGGCAGCAAAACCATAACGGGTACTGATGAGGCTAGATCGGAATGAATATAATACTGAGCAAAGAAATGTACATCCTAAGGCTTCTTAAGTGGAGCAGCGTATCGTAAATATGCCGCGGAACATACCCACGGTACGTCACTCTACTTTAGTCACTTATTCCATCAACCAAGGGTCATCCTACGCTCCGAAGGTAAAACCTAACGCTCTGATACCAACTTTGTCACGGCCCGAAAGTACGGAACATGACCGGCACTTAAACTACGAACGTCTCGAGACGTACGTAATCTAAGTAAACCGAAAACCCAGAAATCCAAACCAAGAAAAGTAGTAGAGTGCAGGAAAAACCAACTTAAAGCAAGTAATTTCAATAGCATAAGCCGAATTATGCGGTTTTTAAAACATCAAAAATTTACTGAAAATTTCGGCAGAGTCTCCGTTGTAAATACTGGCCCCCAAACGGGATACAACATGAATAGTATACGAAATCAAGAAAAAGGCATCCCCATGCGGGAGCTAGCTCTTCGTCAATCGACGGTCACAACCAAACAAGCAATATAATATACAACGCCAACGGCGAGGATCAAAACTCAAAAGGAAACTCAAAACCACCAAAAATATAAAGAGCGACTCTACGGTCGAAAGAATAAACAACACTGGTCTCTATCTCAAAAAATACATATTTGGTTGATGGAATTTACTAGATACAACGGAATAATATTATACAAGGTAATATGATGGGTACGATACAAGAAAAACCCACCTACTAGCAAGTCACCCGAAGGAAACCATGCCCGCACAGCCGTAAAGAAACCTGTACGGCAAACCTGCAAGAAACTGGGGCACAACGGGGGTGAGTTGCCAACTCGTGAATAGAAAAACATCTACGCACAGAAATCGCATAAATAACGCAATCCTAGGTCAATGATCATAATATATCCTCAAAAATGTATATAACATGCAACCTATAAGAAGGCTATGGTAAATATCTAACCCGAGTGTAAACTCATGTGCCCGTGTCAGTGCCTCAGGTAGCAATATATCATATGGATGATGTATGAATGCATGAAACAGAATGCATGTACTGAATAAAACTGGTTTCATAAATCAGTGAGATTTCTGTATTTTAAAATAAATGAGGTACCATATATGAAATCAGCATAAAACAGTGCCCAGCATCGACACAAAACAAGTGTCCAAATACCTCGATATCTCTGTGTCACAATCTATGTACCTCAAGTCTCAATCTCAATGTCTCAATCACAATATCTAGGGCGCCGTCAGTCTAGACCGGCCCCTACCATCCATCTCAAGACCACGACGGTATCCTCCGGATATCCGACGCGTCGGGTAAAATCACCGGTAGGTAGTGCTCCCCTGCCAGGCTCACATCGTCATCATCACGCGCTTCTTGCCCCGGGTTACCTTACCGGGTCCACCATGTACCCGAAACGGTTCATCCGTCTCCTCGAATCGGGTCTCGAAATCCATCAGCAAACTCATGGTGGACGACTCATACATCATGGGAAAAACCGCACTTTTTATTTTAAAAGAGAGAAAAGGTTTATTTATGTTTTTGCGGTTTTCCTCCAAATCCAAGAAATCTCATGAAATCCGAATCCAAGTCATCAATAGCATGTAAACAGTGAATATAGGCAGGAGAATCCATGAATGCGACACAACAGTGAATAATAACATGCATGAAGTAGCAGGCAATAACTACAATGTCTAACTAGCATAAAAAGCAAGTACACTAATATCATGTCTAAACTATTAGCTAACAACCTATGTCAAATGAAATAGTATTTTCTAAATTGTTTGTGACATGGCAATTAACGATGAAGATGTGTGTGAGCCGGCAAGTAAGTGTACGTGGTACATACGCGTCATCGGTAATGGTGCTGGTATCCTAACAGCATGATATTAATAATAGGATATGAATCATAATATAAGCATGCGATGCGGAGCGAACAACAATAATGAGCGGGAGCTAAATACTAAACAATGGTGCCCTTTGAAATAACACGAATCGTGGGGTTTTGAAAATAAGGGCTGGGTGGTTTTAATAATGGATACGTCTTTTGAAATATCCGTAGATCCCTTGAGCGGTCTTTTAAAATACCCACGATCCGTTAGTTTTGAAATAGGTAGGAGTCTAATCTAATTTAACAACTACACTAAACTATACGGCTGAACTAACAAGCTGAACTACAGGTAAGGAAACCGCCTATCATCTGAGTCGGTACATATACATACCTGTATATGTATAGTCGGTGATCCCGCCTCAATAATATCATATCCGATACCATATCTATAATCAGACATCCCAAGTCAAGAGTGCGGATCAATCATCAAAGTATAGCTCGTACATAAATCCGTCGTACGGCATCCCCAAATCTGGGTACGGGTCAATATCATATTCATCACACTATTCATTCGGTATCCTCTTTATCAAAGATCATAGTCAAGAGTACTGACCTATGTCTAGTACAATACTAATATCATCAATATGGTCATGATCTGGCTACTGATCGACAGTCACGTACAAACTGATATCATCAGCACATCATCAACAAGGGGTATACATCGCCCAATACGGCCTAATATCAATATCCTAGCATATCATGTCTCATATCACGATCATATGTCGACCATTTTATTTATAACACTATTCACCTGTATCGCCGCCCCAAGATCCGCTATGACACCAGGACGTACCTCAAGTACGAATCCTGCCATATAACAGATATCACAACCTCAACACAAATCTCATCAACTCATCTCAATCCCAAGTATCATCCTCAGATCCGTATGTGAACACATAGTCCCATACCCATGTGAACACATAACTATATATATATTCCCGTAAACACAAATGGAAGAAGAATGTATGCAAGTAAGGGTGGGTGGGTGCATGTATGGTGCGACCACTACTCTAGGGTTTCGCGATACTAAACCATCCATATTTATCATCAATAAACTCAAACAATATATAATCAATAAATGTGTGTATACGTATTCGTATACATCACCACGAACTGCGGGGGTGTTATACGCCATCCATCCGACTTCTCCCCGTAGATATAAATCTACTCACCTGATCTTCGCTCGCCGGTGCCGACGTCGCCACGTTCTTGCTTGTCGTCTCGAATTCCACATAGGGTACCTACATATCATAACGCACCGTATCGCATTAAAATTCGACTCATGACCAAAACGACACACGAATCCCACATAGGTCAAAATCTATGGTTGCTTTTCACAAATCAACCCAAAAACCCTCGATGTCGGCGTACAAACGCCAAACCATCGAGAAAAACCCAAATACACTCATTTGCATATTCACGAACTCTAATTTTAATATAAAATAGCTTAAAACTCACAAAAACCCCAATTTCACTTAAAAGTCATTTTTCCGAAAAAACTAGCAAGCACAATTCGCCGTTTTTGTACAAAACATGATGTTTAAACGAATCTAGAGGCCACAATATTCACTAAATATCTTAAATAAGTCAAAAAAATGATTCCCATAATTTAATCTCATTAAATTCCATAAACCCCAAAAACCTAGTTTACAAATTATCCAATTTTAACAATTTTCAAGCAAAAATTCTCGATTTAAGAATTAAGCTTAGATTTGCATAACCTAAGGTATTAAACCACTCATTATAATGTTAATAATGCTATGAAACCATAATTAGATTTTTAAACCTAATTATTAGACTAATTATAAAAACCTAGTTAGCAATTAGCAAAGTTATCACAATTTTAAATTAACAAATTAGCAAATAGCAATTAACTTAGATTTTGCATACAACTACATGTTAATCTCCTCAGTACAACCATAAAAAAATGATAAAAACCTCACTTGATCACAAACCCTAATCATTAATTCAAAACCCTTCTCTTGAATTTTAATTCAAGCACCTAGAACTAATAAAAAAAACCTAATTAAGCTAACATGAAACAATTAGCATAATTTAAGAAAAGGTTAGAATTATACCTCATGATCAAGAGATCAAATATGAAAATCAAGCCTCTAAAATGACAACTTGCTCCCTAGATCCATGCAAAAATAGCAAATGAAAAATGGGTAGGAGTTGGATTTTAATTTTGCTTTGATTTTGAAGGGATTTTGATGCATTTTGAATGGATTTTTTATTAGAAATGAGATGAAGAATTGAAGGGGCTGAAGAAAGGGGGAGGCTCGGCCATTGTGCAGGTGGGGAAAGTGTGGGAGAGAGTGAGGTGTTGATTAGAGAAAGAGAAAGTCAAAAACTCATACCTCAAGTCAACACACTCATTCTTTATTCTTTCATTTCTTTTCTTTTGTTTTCTTCTCTTTTCTTTTTGAAGTGGGGAAAAGAGTGGGAGTGGGGAAGCAAGGGTTCATCCATCATGATGGGGAAATGGGGGTTTGGGTGTGTGTACGGGTGTGGGGTGATGAAAAATGATAAATACAATACCCCAAACATCCATTTACGCTAAAAAAAAGCCTTTTTTCTTCAATAATTTCTAAACCGTTTTGGAAAATAATTTCGTTCCAAAAACCACATGATAAAATTTAATTTAATGTTTTATGATGCACAAAATTTGTTTCAACTCATTCCAATTTGTAATTTTCCCTAATTAAATGTATTAGTGACGGCTTAAAATAATAATAAAATAATATTTTTTTCAGAAAATTTAAAATTTCACCAGCGGCTCAATAAACACTAAATAATAGCAATTACATAGCTAGAATATGTATATTTAATTTTTATAATAAGATATTTGTATTTTGACTTTTTACAGAAAACCCCCTTATTTTACCGATTTTTTCGAAATTTCACCGAAACGATTTTCAAAACGTTACAATCTTCCCGCTTTAAAGAAATTCGGTCTCCGAATTTAAATTAAAACTCTCCCCAAATACTAAAACATCTAAGCAAAACCATCAAGTCGTCGGGGCTCCGAAATCGTAAATACATAAAACAAATCGTAGCGCAGCGCATGCGCATGAAAATGAGCATATAACTCAAAATCAAAACTCCGTCATGCATCTCGCAATCATCGGAGTCATGGAGAAGACATCAATGACAAATCCAAATCAAAACCAATATGACATAACTCGAAACTATACATGTAAATATCGAATCTATATCTGTAAGTATCTGAAAGAAATGCATGCCAAATCTCTTTAAGTCGCTGTGCAACGCGTATAACACTGCACATTGGCGGATGTCTATCATAAGAAAATAACTATATACATATATACCTTTGTTTGAAATGTACGTTCCGCCGTTTTGGAAACAATTTAGAAGGGTCTCCTTGTTTTAAACATTTCGTGTCATATCAGACACGTAGGTAAATACTGAGGCTATAGCTCGCTTTTTGGAAATCCCTTCAATAACTATCAATGCGTGCAAAATATATTCAGGTACTGTCCTCTGACTAGTCCTGCTTAGTACGAAAACACATAGCAATATCATAAAAACGTACTGCTCTATACGAAATCAATCCCAAAATATGCACATGAATGCTACGTGCGTCTGGTGCGCACGGAAATCAAAATCCATGAATGTGCCATACATGCGCACAGAAACAACATCTAAGTGCATCGGGTGTGCACGAAACATCTGTCGTAGGCAACGTGTGTGCCTGACAGCAAAATCAGGTGCATCTGACATGCATGAAAAAAAAATCTCGATTTAGTGCATCTGGTGTGCACCAAAATTGCATCTCAAAACATGCGCTCAACATGCACGAAAACCCAAAACCAGGGGCATCCATCATGCACGAAATCATGAAATCCAATATCAAGCGCCGAACATGCGTAAAATCAAATCAGGTGCACAAGGTGCATAAAACAAATATCGAGTATCATAATCGAAATCGAAGTCCAGTGCATCTAAGTGCACAAAAGGCGTATCACTGCACTGCAAGCATATATAAACTATACAGAGTGCAGGAACCAATTCGTGTGCGTGCATACGCACAAAATCAACTCAAATGTCTAAAACCGTAAAATCACAAACATGTGAAACCAAAACACGAAAACGATATCAAGTGCAACACCGTGCAAAGATCGTAAATCCCCAATCATCAAAATCAAATCATGCGAATAAATCACCCAAAACATCGAAATCAATAATGGCGGAATAGTACCGCTCAAGTGCATCCTCTAAGAATCTCGGGCCAACTGTCGCGGTCACTAGTGGGACGTCTCGTCGATGATCATGAATTCTGGCCTGCTGGTGTGCATAACAATGACCACTCCTAGGTCAAGGTCTTCACCGTGGATTACCAATCTCACGATCCATCGGCTCATCGGCCCTGTCAAGGCAACATATCACTGGCGCCGGCCTCTGGCTCTCTGAATGCACATGACACATCTGATCCTGGGTGCAAATATCATTGCATCAGTGGCCTGGAAGGATTCCTGCTCAAGGTCTCATCCAAGTCTCGTCTCTGCCTAACTGCCCGGAAGTCATCGCCCTTTACTACATCTGCTTCTTACTCCGGAACGGCTGCATACTTATCACGACTGCTTCTGGAAGGTATATCCAAGTGCAATGCCTCGGCATGTGCATCGCATCTCTGATGTCGGCGGAGTGGAACGTCATCATATCCAGATCTTGTACGAACCTCTTACTCCACTTTTCTCTAATGTCGACTGCTTCGGACTCGTCTCATCGCGGCTACATGGACGGAGCTCCAACGGCTATCCTCGTACCCGGAGTCTCCCAAGAAATGCATCTCACCACCTAGCATCTGAATTAAGTCGAGCCATCCGATCGAGTCGTCAAAACCTCATAATCCCCCAAGAGCTCAACATCTTGGGCACAGTTTAATAGTATCGAGTACATACCACAGCATCGGTGGTCCAGCCGTAGAAGGGTAAACCCAAGCCTCACTAATGGCGCCGTAGAACTGCCGCAAACCCGAAGGTTCAAAGGCTTTCACACGGTCATTAAGTCGAGTTAGGGTTTCATTCTTCTAGAGGGACCATAGAATTGCCTGCATGTCTTTCCGACTACTTTAAACTTAGAATAATAGGTTTCTGACATTCGATCGTCTCTGTCGACTCCCAACGTCTTCGCATGAAGTCGTCTCTAGCTGGAATCAATCTATCTAATGACCTCGCATCGGGGTAGGCGAACGATCCACATGTCCTAGTCATTCATCCTCGATGACTAGCAACCTTCTATCATTGGCTGAATCCTCCGGTGCTGATCTGCACGTCCGAGTAATCTCACACAGCGATCCATCAACCCTCGTGGCGCGAAAACACAATAAAAAGACACATCTCTGCAATTGTGTGTCGCCGGAATTCCGCCCTGGTCAGTCCTCGTTCGTGACGAGCTCGTGCTGACCGCAACTCTAGCTGTAGTTCTCCCTGCCCGTAATCGTGGCAGCAAAACCATAACGGGTACTGATGAGGCTAGATCGGAATGAATATAATACTGAGCAAAGAAATGTACATCCTAAGGCTTCTTAAGTGGAGCAGCGTATCGTAAATATGCCGCGGAACATACCCACGGTACGTCACTCTACTTTAGTCACCTATTCCATCAACCAAGGGTCATCCTACGCTCCGAAGGTAAAACCTAACGCTCTGATACCAACTTTGTCACGGCCCGAAAGTACGGAACATGACCGGCACTTAAACTACGAACGTCTCGAGACGTACGTAATCTAAGTAAACCGAAAACCCAGAAATCCAAACCAAGAAAAGTAGTAGAGTGCAGGAAAAACCAACTTAAAGCAAGTAATTTCAATAGCATAAGCCGAATTATGCGGTTTTTAAAACATCAAAAATTTACTGAAAATTTCGGCAGAGTCTCCTTTGTAAATACTGGCCCCCAAACGGGATACAACATGAATAGTATACGAAATCAAAAAAAAAGGCATCCCCATGCGGGAGCTAGCTCTTCGTCAATCGACGGTCACAACCAAACAAGCAATATAATATACAACGCCAACGGCGAGGATCAAAACTCAAAAGGAAACTCAAAACCACCAAAAATATAAAGAGCGACTCTACGGTCGAAAGAATAAACAACATTGGTCTCTATCTCAAAAAATACATATTTGGTTGATGGAATTTACTAGATACAACGGAATAATATTATACAAGGTAATATGATGGGTACGATACAAGAAAAACCCACCTACTAGCAAGTCACCCGAAGGAAACCATGCCCGCACAGCCGTAAAGAAACCTGTACGGCAAACCTGCAAGAAACTGGGGCACAACGGGGGTGAGTTGCCAACTCGTGAATAGAAAAACATCTACGCACAGAAATCGCATAAATTACGCAATCCTAGGTCAATGATCATAATATATCCTCAAAAATGTATATAACATGCAACCTATAAGAAGGCTATGGTAAATATCTAACCCGAGTGTAAACTCATGTGCCCGTGTCAGTGCCTCAGGTAGCAATATATCATATGGATGATGTATGAATGCATGAAACAGAATGCATGTACTGAATAAAACTGGTTTCATAAATCAGTGAGATTTCTGTATTTTAAAATAAATGAGGTACCATATATGAAATCAGCATAAAACAGTGCCCAGCATCGACACAAAACAAGTGTCCAAATACCTCGATATCTCTGTGTCACAATCTATGTACCTCAAGTCTCAATCTCAATGTCTCAATCACAATATCTAGGGCGCCGTCAGTCCAGACCGGCCCCTACCATCCATCTCAAGACCACGACGGTATCCTCCGGATATCCGACGCGTCGGGTAAAATCACCGGTAGGTAGTGCTCCCCTGCCAGGCTCACATCGTCATCATCATGTGCTTCTTGCCCCGGGTTACCTTACCGGGTCCACCATGTACCCGAAACGGTTCATCCGTCTCCTCGAATCGGGTCTCGAAATCCATCAGCAAACTCATGGTGGACGACTCATACATCATGGGAAAAACCGCACTTTTTATTTTAAAAGAGAGAAAAGGTTTATTTATGTTTTTGCGGTTTTCCTCCAAATCCAAGAAATCTCATGAAATCCGAATCCAAGTCATCAATAGCATGTAAACAGTGAATATAGGCAGGAGAATCCATGAATGCGACATAACAGTGAATAATAACATGCATGAAGTAGCAGGCAATAACTACAATGTCTAACTAGCATAAAAAGCAAGTACACTAATATCATGTCTAAACTATTAGCTAACAACCTATGTCAAATGAAATAGTATTTTCTAAATTGTTTGTGACATGGCAATTAACGATGAAGATGTGTGTGAGCCGGCAAGTAAGTGTACGTGGTACATACGCGTCATCGGTAATGGTGCTGGTATCCTAACAGCATGATATTAATAATAGGATATGAATCATAATATAAGCACGCGATGCGGAGCGAACAGCAATAATGAGCGGGAGCTAAATACTAAACAATGGTGCCCTTTGAAATAACACGAATCGTGGGGTTTTGAAAATAAGGGCTACGGTGGTTTTAATAATGGATACGTCTTTTGAAATATCCGTAGATCCCTTGAGCGGTCTTTTAAAATACCCACGATCCGTTAGCTTTGAAATAGGTAGGAGTCTAATCTAATCTAACAACTACACTAAACTATACGGCTGAACTAACAAGCTGAACTACAGGTAAGGAAACCGCCTATCATCTGAGTCGGTACATATACATACCTGTATATGTATAGTCGGTGATCCCGCCTTAATAATATCATATCCGATACCATATCTATAATCAGACATCCCAAGTCAAGAGTGCGGATCAATCATCAAAGTATAGCTCGTACGTAAATCCGTCGTACGGCATCCCCAAATCTGGGTACGGGTCAATATCATATTCATCACACTATTCATTCGGTATCCTCTTTATCAAAGATCATAGTCAAGGGTACTGACCTATGTCTAGTACAATACTAATATCATCAATATGGTCATGATCTGGCTACTGATCGACAGTCACGTACAAACTGATATCATCAGCACATCATCAACAAGGGGTATACATCGCCCAATACGGCCTAATATCAATATCCTAGCATATCATGTCTCATATCATGATCATATGTCGACCATTTTATTTATAACACTATTCACCTGTATCGCCGCCCCAAGATCCGCTATGACACCAGGACGTACCTCAAGTACGAATCTTGCCATATCACCGATATCACAACCTCAACACAAATCCCATCGACTCATCTCAATCCCAAGTATCATCCTCAGATCCGTATGTGAACACATAGTCCCATAGCCATGTAAACACATAACTATATATATATTCCCGTAAACACAAATGGAAGAAGAATGTATGCAAGTATGGGTGGGTGGGTGCATGTATGGTGCGACCGCTACTCTAGGGTTTCGCAATACTAAACCATCCATATTTATCATCAATAAACTCAAACAATATATAATCAATAAATGTGTGTATACGTATTCGTATACATCACCACGAACTGCGGGGGTACTATACGCCATCCACTCGACTTCTCCCCGTAGATATAAATCTACTCACCTGATCTTCGCTCGCCGGTGCCGACGTCGCCACGTTCTTGCTTGTCGTCTCGAAGTCCACATAGGGTACCTACATATCATAACGCACCGTATCGCATTAAAATCCGACTAATGACCAAAACGACACACGAATCCCACATAGGTCAAAACCTATGGTTGCTTTTCACAAATCAACCCAAAAACCCTCGATGTCGGCGTACAAACGCCAAACCATCGAGAAAAACCCAAATACACTCATTTGCATATTCACGAACTCTAATTTTAATATAAAATAGCTTAAAACTCACAAAAACCCCAATTTCACTTAAAAGTCATTTTTCCGAAAAAAACTAGCAAGCACAATTCGCCGTTTTTGTACAAAACATGATGTTTAAACGAATCTAGAGGCCACAATATTCACTAAATATCTTAAATAAGTCAAAAAAATGATTCCCATAATTTAATCTCATTAAATTCCATAAACCCCAAAAACCTAGTTTACAAATTATCCAATTTTAACAATTTTCAAGCAAAATTTCTCGATTTAAGAATTAAGCTTAGATTTGCATAACCTAAGGTATTAAACCACTCATTATAATATTAATAATGCTATGAAACCATAATTAGATTTTTAAACCTAATTATTAGACTAATTATAAAAACCTAGTTAGCAATTAGCAAAGTTATCACAATTTTAAATTAACAAATTAGCAAATAGCAATTAACTTAGATTTTGCATACAACTACATGTTAATCTCCTCATTACAACCATAAACAAATGATAAAAACCTCACTTGATCACAAACCCTAATCATTAATTCAAAACCCTTCTCTTGAATTTTAATTCAAGCACCTAGAACTAATAAAAAAAAACATAATTAAGCTAACATGAAACAATTAGCACAATTTAAGAAAAGGTTAGAATTATACCTCATGATCAAGAGAGCAAATATGAAAATCAAGCCTCTAAAATGCCAACTTGCTCCCTAGATCCATGCAAGAATAGCAAATGAAAAATGGGTAGGAGTTGGATTTTAATTTTGCTTTGATTTTGAAGGGATTTTGATGCATTTTGAGTGGATTTTTTATTAGAAATTAGATGAAGAATTGAAGGGGCTGAAGAAAAGGGGAGGCTCAGCCATTGTGCAGGTGGGGAAAGTGTGGGAGAGAGTGAGGTGTTGATTAGAGAAAGAGAAAGTCAAAAACCCATACCTCAAGTCAACACACTCATTCTTTATTCTTTCATTTCTTTTCTTTTGTTTCCTTCTCTTTTCTTTTTGAAGTGGGGAAAAGAGTGGGAGTGGGGCAGCAAGGGTTCAGACATCATGATGGGGAAATGGGGGTTTGGGTGTGTGTACGGGTGTGGGGTGATGAAAAATGATAATACAATACCCCAAACATCCATTTACGCTAAAAAAAGACTTTTTTCTTCAATAATTTCTAAACCGTTTTGGCAAATAATTTCGTTCCAAAAACCACATGATAAAATTTTATTTAATGTTTTAAGATGCACAAAATTTGTTTCAACTCATTCCAATTTGTAATTTTCCCTAATTAAATGTATTAGTGACGGCTTAAAATAATAATAAAATAATATTTTTTCAGAAAATTTAAAATTTCACCAGCGGCTCAATAAACACCAAATAATAGTAATTACATAGCTAGAATATGTATATTTAATTTTTATAACAAGATATTTGTATTTTGAGTTTTTACAGAAAACCCCCTTTTTTACCTATTTTTTCGAAATTTCACCGAAACGATTTTCAAAACGTTACATTAGGGTTAGGATTTATACCTCACAAACTTGCAAAAAGATTTTCAAAATAGCCTCCAAAAAGCTAACTTTCATCAAGATCCAAGCAAGATTTAGGCTAAAGAATAATGGGTATGGATTTGTATTTGAGTTTGTGGAATTATTTGATGATTTTTGATGAATTATTGATGCTTTAGAGAGTGGAAATGAGGTGAGAAAAGAATTGGGGCAGCAAGGGGAGTGGTCGGCCAATAGTGGGAGAAAATGGGGTTGTTTTGGATGAGTGTGGAAATATCTAAGTTAAAAACACATTAAAGCTTAATTAACAACCATTACTTTATGCCACTTCAAAACCTTTTTAATTAAAACTTAACTACACCATCAAAATATCTAGATATTCTACCAAGATATTTTGGAACCAAGACAAAAGCTTAAACTTGTGATTATGTTAGCATAGATTCATTTTAGCATAATTAACCTAAACCAATTTGTAATTACCACAAATCAAGTGCATAATTAAAATCTTTTAATAATATTTTAATTTAGGAAAATATTTATGTGAACCAAAATTTTCAAATGACCACTAAATACCGCAAACTAGCAATTTACTAGTTAAACTAGGTGCAGTTAAGTCTATACTTGAAAAAAAAAGATCACATCTAGGTTTTTACGGAAAAACCCAACTTATTTACCGATTAACGGAAAATTCACCTAAATGATTTCAGAAACGTTACAATCATCCCCCTTAAAGAAATTCGGTCCCCGATTTAAATTTAAATCCCCAAATACTGAAACATTTCAAAATCCAACTCGATCAACAGGGCTCTGAAATCACGGAAGCTACAAAAATAACATAGCGCATCGCATGCGCCTGAAGCCGTTTATGAAACTCAAAACCGAACTCCGTCAAGCGTCACGCAAATCATCGGACTTGCACGCGTATCCTCGGAGTTACAATGGAGATACAGCTCTCGAAATCCACTACTGAAATCCAATATACACCTATCAAATACTATAATATGTATATAGTACACATCCTCTTTGAAAAATCTCCAAAAACTAAATAAAACATATGCAAAATCTTTTCTGAATCGCCGTGCGATGCGTAACCAACGACACAAGTGACGGACTCTCATTTGTAAAGTAATAATATACTTTCATATATGTTTTGCTCAAATATATGTTCCGCCATTTTGAAATATCACAAAAGGTTTTCTTTTGTAAACGTTCGTGTCGCTCGCGGACACGTAAGAAATAGCGAGACTATAGCTCCTTTTTGAAAACCTCTTGGTAAACTTTTTATGCATGCAAAGTACTCAGGCACTGTCCTCGAATCAGTCATGTTCGGCTACTATATAGTATAGTACCTATTATGAAAACAAAGGGCTCAAGAGCAAAATCAGCCACAAAAGGCGTATCCAACAATCACGTGCGTCTGGTGCGCACGAAAATCAAATCCAAATACAAGTGCCACAATATGCACAAAAGTAAAACTAAGTGCAACGGGTGTGCATGAAAGTGTTGGATATAGTGCCCTCAGAGTCAATTATTGGATCGCAGGCACGTGATTGCAATGATTGAGGAAAGACCTATGTCGATAGGACAGTCTTACTCAAGATGATAGTATGCTATCTGGTTTATCTTTATCATCGTGTACTGTTTTAGGTGACCTTATAGGTCACTATTACGCGTTGATAGAGCCCTTAGGATTCTTTCTTGACGGCCAGCAGTATGATGGCGATCATATACGTGGGAGCTGGGGTCTATAAGCACATCTTTTAAAGGTCCCTAGTCGTGGGAGTTTTCGAGACAGGGCATCGATACTCCAGAGTAGACTAGTGTATACAGACGAGACCCCGACGAGGGACGGTGGCCGGTCTCACAAGCCAGTGGTGTCAGTTGGTTCACCTAAGATGTATACAGGTGCTCATTAGGTTATGAGTACACCGGACATGACTCGTCGGGAACATGCTAGTTAGGGTTATACCAGACGTCAGATAGCAGTTCCCTGGTGACATGTTTACAGGTTAGTTCATCAAACTGAGATCGTCAATTGTCTCGTGTGAGTTCCCACTGTACTTTGATTACTACCCTACCACGGCTCAAAGAAGTCGTGCAAACAGGTTTTAGTTGGGTACAGTCCCGAGCTACATAGAGGCAGTGAGCGGATCTGCAGGGGTTCGTCTCTCCCGGTATTGGGGGTGAGGTCGCGCTGTGTCTAGGAGAGCCATTACATGAAGTCCTTGGCCAAGGCAGGAGATTTACTGGTAGGTATTCCAGTGGTATCTCAGGGTGTTCTGGGCTACACTCCGACACGACTTGTACCGCTTTTAGGGGTCTGACTTTTACCAACCCCTTAGGCCCGCCATGCGATGCTCATAGGCGGACGGAACGGACTGTACGGATATTGTCACTGACAGGCTCAGTAGGATTTCAGGATTAGTTCACTCATCGACCTCCCTTTTGGTCAATACCTGGTAGCCCGTCACGTACGGCTAATACCTCTGGCGTGCTAGTGGTTGAATCCACAGCCAAAGTATTGACGAGTCTTTAGAGTCCCCCACAGACAGTTTCTCAAGTTTCGGGCGAAACGCTGTAGAGGCCGTAAGGATATATGGCAGGGTTCGATCATATACGTGCGGTATTGCACGGATCATGATCGGACGGATAATACTAGCGGGCTTTGGTTTAAGCCGGATCCTAGTATTGTACAGTGTAGATTTTATCTCATTGCATTTGTATTCGTTTGCAATACAAATGCAGGTATGTATATACAGTCGCGGGGTTTTTCTGTAATTTATTACGTGATCGTCTTTTTGAAGTTGCCTGTTTGCATTCCGTTTCGGCCATTTTTCCTTTATTCCTTCTTGGCTGAAATTCCTTTGATGGGAGGGGATTATTTGCAAATGTGCAAATTAGCAAAGTGGAGGGTGTTTTTTGTATGTGGTTGCTTCATGATGGTTCTAGATTGACTTTGGCTTCCATTTGCATCATTACTTGCTTTATGTGAATGGATTGATGAGGAGGATACTTTGTTGTGATCATTATTTCTCATCATCACTCATTCTTCTCTCTTGCATGATTTGACCTCTCTCCTCTCATTGAGCAAGGGGCCGGCCACTTCCAAGGGGGCTGTCCAAAATTTTTGATGATGGATTGATCTCATTTGGCTTGCACAAAAATCCTTTTTGTTGATATCAAAAGCTTATTGCTCCACCTCCACATCCAAATGGCAACTTCTTTAACCCCTTGAGACAAACCGTTCTACACTCAGTCTATAGCAATCTTGGACACGTCGGCTTGCCAAGTTCGTGTTCGAGTTCCCTCGGTTCAGAGGTGGGATCCCGTAAAAAGACTCGGTGATGTGGTGCCCTTTCCGACGAGGAGATCAAGACCGGAGATTCTGCGAGGAGATCGGGATGGTGGCCGAAGACCGAAGGACACGGATCGCTCGGTATAGCTCTCTACCCTTTCTCTACTTTGCTAGTAGTAGGTTAATCGTCCGATCCGGGTTTATATTCCGCGGTAGCGCCGGTTTCTAAGTAAAGAAAAGTTTTTGTTTCCGCATTTTGGCCTCGGACAGATGGCCGGGGTGCTGCCGTGCACTTACATGGTATCAGAGCCACGCCATTAACCTAGTCTAGCTTACTCTAATGTGTTTACAAGTTCGATCGAATGGATTTTCCAAAAAACCGCATTTCCAAGTCACAGTTTCTGTTGAATTTTTGCTGTGCTCAAAAAAATTATTTGGTACATTGTAAAAAATACGTGCAGGGTTTTATAACAATTCTGTGAAAATTTGGTGCCCTGATATTACTGTTCAGCCGCGGAACCGCGGCCAAACCCATGCTCTGGCCGCGGTTCCGCCGCCACTTTATCTCCTCTCTGCACCAAATTTCTACAGTGGGTTTCTGACATGGAAATAGGGTTTTTGGTATATTCTGTTTGGGCCCAGATTTATTTTGAGAGCTACAGTTGTGCTTGGGGCCCACTTCGGAAATTTTTGTCGATCGAAAATTTTAAACATGTTAGTTCACAGTATTTACATTATATCTGCGACCGTGAATATCATTTGATCGGTAAATCCTGTCTAATTGCTATAGTTCTTTTAGACGGATTTGCGAACGTGACATTCACATTGATGTTCTGTGTTGTGCTGTGATGTTGCGGATTTGTCGTGGTGGATAGCCTGGATGCAATGTTAGTACAGTTTGGTTTTATATGTACATTTGATATTGCGGGGCGAGCGTCCGACATGTGGACTGCTGTCACTGCCTGTTTGTATATTATTCTTTTGGTGCACGACCGAGCTGAGGTCGATGTACCCGTTGTATGTCTATTTTACTTTCTGTACTAGAATTACCCCACGGTGGGGTGCACGGATAGCCAGATTCTAGAGGGCAACGGGCCCGCATCTCATGGCTTTGAGACGGAGGGGGCTTCACTCCAGATTTAGCGGGCTATTCGCCGCACTCGTAGGGGGTACAGGTTGACCCAAGGAGGGGTGCACAACTTACCGGATTCCGTGAAGTGCTGGGTGGTCCATTCACGTTGTTGAAGGGTGCTGCCTCGCTTCAGGTTTTGGCGGGTAACTTGCTGTGCCCGTAGGGGTCTAGGATTTCATTGCACAGGCTATCCACACGACCAGGGGAACGTCGGGTTTCAGTAGTGGCTCTATGAAACCCTGGGAACCCAGATATCCGTATTGTTCTGTGATGCTTATTACATTTCTGTGATGTTGCATTTTATCACGCCTTGAGCGAATATTATATATTGATATATATACTAGTAGATGTTGTATATGTTTTGCATCCGCGCTAGTCCAGTCCCCGCTCTGTCGTTAGTTAAGTAACCTTACGGGTGATGACGGGACCCAGTGGCGAATGCGGATGGCATATACGTACATCATTATTTTCGTTCTTTATTGGTGTGATCAATTGATGGGACTGCGTTGATTCGGATCAATGCAAGCTAAAAAAACCTATTCTGATGTCGTTGGAACAATTTTCTAAAAATATTGTTATTGTAAGAACGTTCTCTTTTGTTTTGCATAGTGGTATTCGGTTATGAATATCCAGCACCTCAGTCGACGAGGCAAGGGCCGAGATCCCTTCACCGGGAGTGACCCCTTGGACAGAAGTTTGCGTCGGGGCAATAACTTCACTATAGTCGATTACTTTGCTTTGCATCGTGGTATTCAGTTGGAATATCCTCCACCTCATTCTACGGGGAAAGAACCGAGATCCCTTCATCGGGAGTGACCTCTTTAGCAAAGGTTTTTGTCACTATATTTGTATAAAAAGCTATGCAGTTCCTTCAACAATATCAAGTTCATTACGTTAAATGTTTTTCGCTAAAAAACAGCAGTATCCCTCCGTCATTTCTTACAGGTATTATTTAGTATTCATGCTGCGTTTGTTGACTCCGTTAAGGCGTAGTGTACGGTAGCTAAGTGGTGCTTGTTTGTAGCATGGATATGGGATTGGTTAGGATAGTCGTGCAGCCTTGTTGACTCCGTCAAGGGCACGTATGGGTGGGTTTAATGCAATCTAGATAATGACGGGTTGAACGTGACTAGGACTCATTGATTTGTTGACTCCGTCAAGGTCATTTGGGTCCTAGGGGTAAAAACTTACATCGGGAGTTTCTAAAGAAAATGAAACTTGCCAGGCATGCGCATACCTTCTGAAGTATGATAACGTGAGTGGATTCCGTCACGTTATCATGCAATGATAGTTGGATCCCGATTCCCACTAATGAGTTGGTTTACTCCTCGGGTGAACCCGACTAATTCTTCTTTCAGGTTTGGAGGATAATTTGAGGTTACAGTGGGAGGTTTCCTGATTATATAAATTAATAACCATTCTGATCTAGGTTAGAGTGCACGCTGAGTGTTTCTTTTTTCTCTCTCTTTGACAGCGACCATGGCCCGACCCTTGACCATGACTCAGTGACCAAGTTGACCGAACCTTCTTAAAACACCGGCTTTTGGATTGTCAGAGTTGCATACCTCATTGCCACTCCTACTTTTACCCTTTTCTCTAGGACACCACGTATTATTACGAACGTCCACTTCCATTTGATAAAACCATCGTATGGTTATATTCGAACTCGAAGGGATTTGTTCCAGATTCGAGGATGGTTTCTGGTTCTGGAGAAAACGAATAGGACTATTCAGTTGTATTTTCCTTTTACCTTCTCTTAGGTTGCGAGTGTTCCTTGGATTAGGATATTACACCTATTACTCTAATTGGATAGTCTTCTTCCAAACCATAGGCAGGTGCCGAACGGTAGGGAATGAAGAAATCCATTTAGCCTAAAAGGTGTACAGAAGGTATTAAGTAAAGACAAATAAAGGGATTAGTAAGAGGGCAAAGTAAATTACGACTGCTATTCACGACCAAACCAAGTATTTCTTCGCCAATCCTACATCACCTTTGTATTTCTCTAGAACACTCCATATCACTACGAAGATCCACAGTTTATTGAATACTCCATCGTATGGTTATATACGAACTCGAAGAAACTTGTTCCAGTTCGGGGATGGATTCTGGTACAGGAGAAATAGGAATAAGGTTTTATTCAGTTGTCTTTTATATTTACCTTCTCTCGGGTTGCGAGTGCTCCTAGGATTAGGACAGTACACCCATTATGCTTATTGGATAGTCTTCTTCCAAACCATAGGCTCATGCCGAATGGTAGGGAAGGAAGAAAACCATTTAGCCTAAGAGGTTGTACAGAAGATAACGACTAAAGAAATATAAAGGGATTTGGAGAGGTGGCAAAGAAATATACGGTTACAGTTGTGAATCTGATAATGTAATAGGAATTACTTAGAATACCCGGATACCCCTTCGAAACATTTACATGTTTCAGTTTCACTGTTTATTGTTAAAAGAAAACTGATTTCCTAATTAGCCCTTGCTCCAGGGTATGTATTTACCAGGTATGATTCTCACATCCGTATGGTTTTACAGATGATGAGTGGGAGTAAGTTATTGGGAATTAGGTGATTATCCTCATTATATCGGAATTCGTTGTAATTGGTGATATTTGAGGAAATCGCCTAGGCTGTTTGCCGGACGGCATATATTTGGTTTTGAATATCCGTTGCTATGCATCAATTTCAAATTGATATATCTGTACGTCTATTTTTATAGAGTGAGATATAACTTTTTGAAATTATGTCCATGACATTTACCTATATCAGTGGATGGTTAGGTTAGGAGCATTAAACAGCGGTGTAATTCTTCTTAACCATAAGTACAGTTTTCAACCTACGACACACTGGGATTGAGTTATTAGACTCAAGGGACTTATACAGAGTATTGTATATTGTCCAGTGTCCATCAGGACAGAGGGGTTGGTACTCGTACTATATTCTGTTTACTTGTGACTTCTCTAGTTCTTAGACATGTGTTTCGTAGAAACACAAGGTCCAAGTTTTGAGAAGTTATAGGTATAAGAGTAAAGTAGAGAACCAGATGTTGCAAGTATCGGGATTCTTCAATGTAATCGAAGATGTAGATACTTGTGTATGGTATTCAGTTGATAGTAATGGTTTTGAGAAACTTGTTTCTCTTTCAAGTTACTCATATCTGGATGCATTCCTAAGTTAAGTAACGCTGATAGGCCTCCTTCCATTTAGTTGATATGCACTGGAGACAGCTTCATTATTTGAATCTGGTTCCAATTAAATCAGTGCCTTTGTTTCTATATTGGATATAGAACAGTCCATATCTTGACGATGTTAAGGTACGGGGAGTTGTCTGGATTATGCTTAAAACCAAACTCTGGATAACTCAAGGCACGTTTCTGTAATGGCTGTTTGTGGGTTGACCCAGGCTATGACGAGGGTTGACTTTCTACCATTTGGAAGATCAATAGTGATATTGTTCTAGACTCACCACAGTTTTAAGTAAAATGGATTTTTTCAGAAAACGGAAGTGGGAGTATGGTAGAACTGGAAGTGATTCCAGAACCGCAAACGATTACTGAAAATTTGATAAGAACTTAAAGATTCAATCTGGTTTGACATTCCATTGGCCACTCCGCAGATAAGGTGGGTAACCTCAGGCACCCGAGAGGTACTCCGGTAGCCTCAAGGACGGTGGCAGGGAGGTTATTGTTTACCCAGACATGCCATTGCTGTTGTTCCAGACTATGAGACCCGGCAGGAGGATGAGTATAGCGTCGTTCTGAACTGGCTTTAGAAGCGTACGAGTATATGACTCAGCCAGAGGGTTGTCGTAGTCAGTGGGAGCAGCGGAAGCATAGTGGACATGTTGCTTATGTCTATTTATGGACTAAAGCAGATATAGCCGAGATAGATCATATGTTTCTGATGTGACAGTCATAGGTTTGACTTCATCAGAATAGGGGATAGATCTATTAAGAAGGTAGTAGGGTGTGATGTCCTGGTATCTGGATGACATACACAGAGTAGGAAGTGATATTCCTATACTACGATTGGTTATACTTTGGTTGTCACACAGTGGTTTCTCCACATAGGAATTGGATATTATATCAGATATTCTGGTTACTAGATCTATGGTTTTAGATCTATATTTGGGTAGTGTCCCAATATGGGTACTTAAACAGTATTCTAAAGGTGTTTTAGAATGGACGACTCCTGGCATGGTTGTGTACCTGCAGGTGATGGAGTCACCCTCTCTAAAGGCGTCTTACAAACTAAAGAGGATAAGGATGCGAATGATTGGCAGATCACTTGCTTAGGCAATTGAGTCAATCATGAGATGTCAAGTACCACACCAGATGTTTTTTTTTGCAGTAGATGCAATAAGTTGATATTGATCCAATCCTGGAGAAGCATTCGGAAACAGTTTTAGAACATAAGTTGATGTTCTGGGGATATGATAACGGCATTCTCTTTCAGGAGACAATTATCATTCCAGGCTTCCAAAGTGACCTGGATGACAGAGTGACTGTCAGAGTTATAGTTTTTCCCTCAGACGAGGGGCAGTATTTTGGACAGGTGGTCCAAAGGGATATTGAGGGAGGCATGGCGCAAGATACTGATTGGTTTCAGTTAACGATACAGTCTATGAAGTTTGGATTTGGAGTTCATTTATGAACTAGGTCCCATCAGATATCCAGACATATTCTAAGACAGGTATTGCTCATTTCGGGAGATGGCTTTCTCCGCGAACTTGAGATAAAGAGAGACATAGAAAGAAACATCAAGGCGGATCCACTCACTGAGGATATTCCTTGAACGTAATAGTTTCGCAAACGGGCTTTGTGAGACTGATTAGTAGAGGAGTTGGGTGTTCGGTATCACACGGGCTGTGAGTATGCGACATCGCAATAATTAGCCTTGAGTGCAAATGGGAGATTGTTTGATATAATGCCCTCAGAGTCAATTATTGGATCGCAGGCACGTGATTGCAATGATTGAGGGAGGACCTATGCCGGTAGGACAGTCTTACTCAAGATGATAGTATGCTATCTGGTTTATCATTATCATCGTGTAATACTTTAGGTGACCTTACAGGTCACTATTGCGCGTTGATAGAGCCCTTAGGATTCTTGCTTGACGGCATGCTGTATGATGGCGATCATATACGTGGGAGCTGGGGTCTATAAGCACATCCTTTAAAGGTCCCTAGTCGTGGGAGTTTTTGAGACAGGGCATCGATACTCCAGAGTAGACTAGTGTATACAGTCGAGACCCCGACGAGGGGCGGTGGCCGGTCTCACAAGCCACTGGTGTCAGTTGGTTCACCTAAGATGTATACAGGTGCTCATTGGGTTATGAGTACACCGGACAGGATTCGCCGGGAACATGCTAGTTGGGATTATACCATACGTCAGATAGCAGTTCCCTGGTGACATGTGTACAGGTTAGTTCATCGACCTGAGATCATCATTTGTCTCGTATGAGTTCCCACTGTACTTTGATCACTACCCTACCACGGCTCAAAGGAGTCGTGCAAACAAGTTTTAGTTGGGTACAGTCCCGAGCCACATGGAGGCAGCGAGCGGATCTGTAGGGGTTCGTCTCTCCCGGTATTGGGGGCGAGGTCGCGCTGTGTCTAGGAGAGCCATTACACGAAGTCCTTGGCCAAGGCAGGAGATTTACTGGTAGGTATTCCAGTAGTATCTCAGGGTGTTCTGGGCTACACTCCGACACGACTTATACCTCTTTTGGGGGTCTGACTTTTACCAATCCCCGAGGCCCGCCATGCGATGCTCATAGACGAACGGACCGGACTGTACGGATATTGTCACTGACAGGCTCAGTAGGGTGTCTGGATGAGTTCACTCATCGACCTCCCATTTGGTCAATGCCTGGTAGCCCGTCACGTACGGCTAATACCTCTGACGTGCTATTGGTTAAATCCACAGCCAAAGTATTGACGAGTCTTTAGAGTCCCCCACAGACAGTTTCTCAAGTTTTGGGCGAAACGCTGTAGAGGCCGTATGGATATATGACAGGGTTCGATCATATACGTGCGGTATTGCACGGATCATGGTCGCACAGATAATACTAGCGGGCTTTGGTTTAAGCCGGATCCTAGTATTGTACAGTGTCGATTTTGTCTCAATGCATTTGTATTCGGTCGCAATACAAATGCGGGTATGTATATACAGTCGCGGGGTTTTCCTTTAATTTATTACGGGATCGTCTTTTTGAAGTTGCCAGTTTGCATTCCGTTTCGGCCATTTTTCCTTTGTTCCTTCTTGGCTGAAATTCCTTTGATGGGAGTGGCTTATTTGCAAATATGCAAATTAGCAAAGTGGAGGGTGTTTTTTGTAAGTGGTTGCTTCATTATGGTTCTAGATTGACTTTGACTTCCATTTGCATCATTACTTGCTTTATGTGAATGGATTGATG
Source organism: Agapanthus africanus (assembly GCA_030015575.1). Taxonomy (NCBI): domain Eukaryota; kingdom Viridiplantae; phylum Streptophyta; class Magnoliopsida; order Asparagales; family Amaryllidaceae; genus Agapanthus; species Agapanthus africanus. Next base: position 454,799,099 of record JASDDO010000014.1, on the reverse strand, counting down.
AGGAGGAGACTTTGTTGTGATCATCATTTCTCATCATCACTCAATCTTCTCTCTTGCATGATTTGACCTCTCTCCTCTCATTGAGCAAGGGGCCGGCCACTTCTAAGGGGGCTGTCCAAAATTTTTGATGAGGGATTGATCTCATTTGGCTTGCACAAAAATCATTTTTGTTGATCTCAAAAGCTTATTACTCCACCTCCACATCCAAATGGCAACTTCTTTAACCTGTTGAGACAAACCGCTCTACACTCAGTCTACAGCAATCTTGGACATGTCGGCTTGCCTACTTCGTGTCCGAGTTGCCTCGGTTCAGAGGTGGGAGCCCGTAAAAAGACTCGGTGATGTGGTGCCCTTTCCGACATGGAGATCAAGACCGGAGATTCCGCGAGGAGATCAGGATGGTGGCCGAAGACCGAAAGACACGGATCGCTCGGTATAGGTCTCTACACTTTCTCTAGTTTGCTAGTAGTAGGTTAATGGTCCGATCCAGGTTTATAATCCGCGGTAGCGCCGGTTTCTAAGTAAAGAAAAGTTTTTGTTTCCGCATTTTGGCCTCGGACATGCGGCCGGGGCGCTGCCATGCACCTACAGAAAGCATCTGCCCAATGCAACTGGTGTGCACGACAACAACAACTAGTGCATCTATAGTGCATGAAAATCTCGATCCAGTGCAACTAACATGCACGAACGAAAACCCCAATAGAGTGCATCAGGTGTGCACAAAATCATATCACGCGCCTGTTGGGGTCAAAATTTGCACCCCCGGTTAACCGAGTCAAAGTCAAGGTCAACCCCAAGCCAGGTGGGCCCAAGCCCAGGTCAAGCGGACCCATGCCTAAGTTGAACCCGCGGCCAGCCTCCTCCATGCTAAAATATAGATCATGTAATAAATAATTTTTTATGTAATTATTTTTACATGAATGTATGCAAAATGGGCATAAAGCCAATATTTTGTAAGCCCAAGGCTTATGTGCAAAAATGAAATGGCACATGAGCCATGGGATAGGCAAAATGCCATTTTTGAAAAGACCAAGGGGCTATATATAAATATGAAAGCTTATAAAAGGCAACATGATGATGAATAAAAAAACCAACTTTTCTCTCTCTCTCAAAATTTTTCATATCTGAGATCTTTTCTCCTTCCTCAAGGTTCGAAAACCTTCCTTTTTCTCTTGAATTAAATCAAGAGTTTTACTCTTCTTCTTATAATACAAATTAGTTTTTCACCACAAAACCCATAAAGGGGAAATCAGATCTTCCATTAGATCTCAAAAAGAAGAGATTTTTTTTTAAATCCCATATCTCTTGATCTTCAAGATCCAGCTAACAGAGGAGGAAGAAGAAGAACATCTTTCACTAAACCCAAAAAACATACAAACTCAGCAGTCCAACTCCTCTCTGATTTCTCTTCCGAGAAATTTTTTTAGGCTAAAAGCCTCTCTTTCTCGTCGGCGCTCAAGCGCAGAGCGCCCACGTGCCGACACGTGGCGCGCTTGCGCTCAGCGCTCGAGCGCACACGTGCCGACACGTGGCGCGCTTGCGCTCCAGCGCAAGCGCAAGTCGCCCCGGTACCGACACGTGGCGCGCTTGCGTTCAAGCGCAAGCACTCGAGCGCAAGTCGGCCCCGTGCTGAAACGTGCTGCGCTTGCGCTCGAGCGCAAGCGCTCGAGCGCAAGTCGCCCCCGTGCCGACACGTGGCGCGCTTGCGCTCCAGCGCAAGCGCTCAGGTGCAAGTCGCCCCCATGCCGACATGTGGCGCACTTGCGCTCGAGCGTCAGGCGCTGAGGCGCAAAACGCTCACATGGCGCTCTTGCGCTCAAGCGCCCAGCGCTCAAGCGCAGAGCGCCCACATGCCGACACGTGGCACTCTAGCGCATGAGCGCACAAGGCCCAAGGTGCTGCCCCCACGCATCCTTTGGATGTTTTTCCCCTTTATTTATATATACATGTATATATATACATATGTACACATAAACATACTCCACGACACTGTCCCTGTTAGAAAAAAATTTCTATCGGGGCACTGCCCCGCACCCCGTAAGGAGGCTGCTAGCCCCCTTGACCCCCAGCCCGATATCCGGGTAGCGGGACCCCTGTAAAAAACTCTGCGTGGCTCCCGATATATTTAAACCCCCCTCCAAAAAAAACACACGTACACTGCACATTGAGTTCGCATGACCAGTTTAACCCGTTAATCGGAGGTTCCCTCGCCCCAAAGGCGCGAGGTAATTAACGGCAGCATAGTCCACGGCTGCCGGAGATTCGGATCCCCATGATCATTAAACCCTGGCCTACCCTAGGCAGGGGGAATCTTTAGTACGCCTGACAAGCGCGCGCGTATTCCCATCTCAATGGGGTTACGAAAAACACCCTACAGATTCTGGCACGCCCGGTGGGACAAATCTCTCCTCCCATATTTCGGGTTAAGCATTCATGCGAACTCAATCATTATACATACCTGTATTTATACTAAAATAATGCTTTTTCATGCAGATTTTCAAACAATCACCTTCCGACGATGTCTTCGATGATGAACTCAGCTCCCGTCTCCTACACGATGAAGATAGACTCCAGGATGGTCCTTCCGGCCAATCTCGGGCGACAATGGGAGGAGCCGCTGCTACCATTCGGCTCTATTATGTTCATGCCTGTTGGCGCCATCCCAGCTCCTCAAGCCCCGGTGGCGGACAAACCGGTCTCGAAAGGCAGGAGACCAAATATGGTGGTCGCGAGGGCACCTCAGCCTAAACGCAAGTCGGTGTCCGAACGACTTTCCTTGGCCCCAGCTGGTGGGCAAGGCCATCAACACCAACAAAGATACAACGCATCCCGAGCATGCTCCAGCGGTGCCCTTGACCACTGCTCGATCGGGTGTCTTCTCTAAGCTCCCCTCTGATCAACTCACAATGGCTTCCCGGGTAGCGGATGCCCGCCAAGCCTTCAAAATCGAGAAGCTGAGGGAGAAAAGGCTCAGATATAGAGCCAACAAAAGGGCTAGAGCTCCTGCCAGGATAAACCTCATGAGGTTCGAAGATCAGGGTTACCCCGCCAAAGATGAGGGGATGGCTGAATGTGTTATCCACACTGTCTACATGGTGGGCACGCGCATCAAGAGCAAGGACGAGGCCACCACATCTCAAATCCAATTTGGCTTGAATGTGGTTGCCACTTCCTAAGAATAGCCGCCTCCGCTGGATGATGAAAACCCTCTCGATGAGGCTGATAGGCAGAGAGAGACCTCAATTCATGAGGAGTCTGGCTCGGAAAGCGAAGATGAGCCAACTTTCCGTCCTAAGACCGCAGAGCAGCAACTTCTCCAAGAGCTCCGAAAGCAGCTCAGAAGAAAAGACAAGGAGATGGCCAAGCTTTACTCAAAAATTGACTACTTGACAAACGTCGTCTTACAGCTCACAGCCCAACTTTCCTCTCAGCCGCCCAATCAAGCGCAGGGCTCTGCTCGTGAACCGGGAAATGGTGCCCTAAAGCAGCCGACGCCTATTCCCTCAAATCCAAAAGTGGGCGAACCGCATGAAAATCAGTCGCATCCTATCTCGGGAGATGTCTTGGCTACCGATGACAGTAGCCCGCTAACTCAAGATCAAATCATGGATTTGGTTGCCAGCAAAGTCAAAACATTGGTGGCCGAAGCCGAAGCGCAAAAAGATATCAGCAGTAGTGGGAGACAAAAGAGTTCGATGGGACGGGAAATGCGAATCAGCACATCGCCCACTTCAAAGCCTCATGCGGGAATACTGGGGGCAACGATGTGCTTCTCCTATGCCAGTTCGTTAATAGCTTGACCGATGTTGCTTTCGACTGGTACGCGAGCATACCGGATGGCTCCATTACTACTTTCGTCCAAATGGAATCTTTGTTTCGACAAAGGTTCATGAGCGTCAGCGATAAGATCACCATTGCCGAGCTTGTAAGGACCAAGCCCAAGAAGAACAAAAGCATCACGGATTTTATAACCCGATGGTGCAATCTCTCCATCAAATGCGAACCGCCGATAGAGCAGGACCAATCTGTCAGTCTCCTTGTCGGAAATCTCAATAATTGAATGGCCCCGTTTCTATGCACCGCGGGTCTCAAAATATTCCAAGAACTGACCAGGAAAGTTCAGATGCTGGAGCGCTCAAAACAGGAGTCCTCCTCGGATTCCCAAAATAACAATAGGTCCTGGAGAAATCGAAAGGACGATAATCGCAAAGGCGGAAACTCCGATGATTCTGAATCATTCAACACTTCGGCTAACCGAAATAAGCAAGGGATGGGCGGGCCTAGCGCCAACCAGCCTCGAAAGCCAGTGTTCGGAGAGGGAGGAGAATCTCCACTGAAAGAGAAGCTGGATAAGGTCTATTCCTTCAGAAGGGACAAAATCCGTAAAATATTCAAAGACGCCGTGAAGAACGGTCTACAACTGCCAGAATCCAAAAGACCGCAGGAAGCGAATAGGACCGATGACCCCAAATACTGCCCCTATCACAAAGTGATAGGTCTTGCCATTGAGGACTGCTTCATCTTCAAAGATTGGGTCGAAAAGCAATACAAGGCAGGAGAGATAGAACTGTCCAAAGGCGTGTTAGTAAACAGTCAAGATGCGACCGCCAATTTCATACAAACGGAGACCGAAGTTCTTCGTGAAACCGATTCTCTCAGATATCCGCCTCTCTCTGAAAACAATCGACCACCACGTCATTAAACTGGGAACAATCGATCTCTAAGTCGTTAAACTGGGAATGCAAAAAAAAATGTGTCTCTCTGAAAACAATCGACCACCACGTCATTAAAACTGGGAACAATCGACCTCTAAGTCGTTAAACTGAGATTGTAAAAAAAAGTGTAAATAAACAAAAAAATGTTTAAATAAAATAAAAATAAAGAAAAGACGAAATAATGGGGCAACTCGCAATAAAAATCAGCGAGTAAAATAAAGATGAAAATAAAGCCGAAATGATGGGGCAACCGCGAATAAAAGCCGAAATGATAGGGTAATCGCGATCTTCGCGATAAGAAAAGATGAAATGATAGATCAATCGCGGTAAAACAAAAAAAAATGCAAAAACAAAAAAAAATGGCGAATGATGAGTCGCTCCTGGTACCATATTCCAGTGCAGCGATGCAAACGCCAACCAAAATCCAATTTCTCAAAGTTCTCCCAGCCCTATGGTTAGTCCCCAAATTGACTACTGTATACAATCCACGGGCTCAAATAATTCTCGTCATACCCATGCCCCACCACAATTACAAGTTACGCGGCTGGTCTCCGCCTTTGGAATTATGCTCCATTGAGAAGACCCACTCATGTGTCCTCACGATACGTGAGAAGAACAAACCTTTGTGGGATCCTTACGACTCACAAAGGAAAAACACACTTAGGAGTCCTCACGACTCCTAAGGAGAAAATACACCTGCGGGATCCTTACGACTCATAGGGAGAAAATTCTTTTATGGGACCCTCACGGCCCATAAAATTTAAAAGCCTTAGGTGACAGAGACCTAAACCTGTCTCCTAAGCCATCGCTCCCCAATCCCCAAGCGGCGAATGATGAGTCGCTCCTGGTACCATATTCCAGTGCAGCGATGCAGACGCCAACCAAATTCCAATTCCCATACCCGAACGGTGAATGATGAGTCGCTCCTGGTACCATATTCCAATGCAGCGATGCAGACGCCAACAAAGTCCCAAAAATTTTTATGGCCCTACTGTCTGGATCATACATCCTGCAAAACCGTATACAATCCACGGGCGTAAAACAATCCCAATCTCTCCAAAAAAATAATAAAATAATAAAAAAAAGATGTATGTCCACAAGCAAAATGGGCACGGATGAAAACTCGTATGGGCTCCGTGAGTGAAAACAGCAGAACTGCCGGCGAGTTTGTGAAAACCCGAAAGGGCGCAAACTCGTGAGAAAGAGATGAAATGCACTCACAAGGTCCTCTCGACTTTGTGAGGAGAAAATTCCCACGTGAGATCCTTACGACTCATGAAGGAGCAACACACTTAGGAGTCCTCACGACTCCTAAGGAGAAAATACACTTACGGGATCCTTACGACCCGTAGGGAGAAAATGCTTTGTGAGACCCTTACGGCTCACAAAATTGAAAAGTCTTAGGTGATAGGGACCTAAAACCTGTCTCCTAAGCCATCGTTTCCTAATAAGCAAACGCAAATGATGATTCGCTCCTAGTACCATATTCCTGTGTAGCGATGCTGATGCCAAACAAAAAAAAAAACAGTTCCCAAGTTCTCCCGGGGCAAATGATGAGTTTCTCCCGGCATTATTCCAGTGCAGCAATGAAGATGCCAAACCAAAACCAAATCCTCAAATCCACTCATGGAAAATGATGATTCGCTCCTGGCACTATATTCCAGTGTAGCGATGCTGATGTCAGCCCAAATCAAATCAAACCAACAACCTCTACGGCGGAATCATGCTCCGTCCCAGAATTTACCCCTTGTCGAAATCATGCTTCGCCTCGGGATATCTACCTTCCCTGCCGGAATTATGCTCCGCCTCGGAATCAAATCAACCAACCGGCTCTGCGTCGGAATCATACTTCGTCTCAGAGTGTACCCCCGCGTCGAAATTAAGCTTCGCCCCGGTGTATCTTCCTTCCCTGTCGGAATTATGATTCGGCTCGGAATCAACCAACGAATTCCTCGTTGGAATTATGCTCTGCCTCGGAATCAAGTCAACCAACAAGCTCTTCGCCGGAATCATGCTCCGATCCTTCGAATCATGCTCTGCCCTTCGGAATGATGCTCCGAATCCTGGAATTATGCTCCGCTCATTGGAATGATGCTCCGATCTCTGGAATTATGCTCCACAAATCGGAATGATGCTCCGATCCCTGGAATTATGCTCAAAAAATCGGAATGATGCTCCGATCCCCGGGAATCACGCTCCCCGAGGGATACTCCGACCATGGAATTATGCTCCGTGAATCAGAATGATGCTCCGAATCCTGGAATCATGCTCCGCTCTTCGGAATAATGCTCCGATCCCATGGAATCATGCTCCGCTCATCGGAATCATGCTCTGATCCCTGGAATCATGCTCCGCCTATCGGAATGATGCTCCGGTCTATGGAATCATGCTCCGCCCATCGGAATGATGCTCCGATTCTTGGAATCATGCTCCGCCCTTCGGAATGATGCTCCGAATCCTGGAATTATGCTCCGCTCTTCGGAATAATGCTCTGATCCCTTGGAATCATGCTCCGCTCATCGGAATAATGCTCCGATCCCTGGAATCATGCTCCGCTCTTCGGAATGATGCTCCGATCCTTGGAATCATGCTCCGCTCATCGAAATGATGCTCTGATCCCTGGAATCATGCTCCGCTCATCGGAATTATGCTTCGACTCTTCGGAATGATGCTCCGACCTTGGAATTATGCTCCGCGAATTGGAATGATGCTCCGATCCCCGGAAATCATGCTCCCCGGGATGATGCTCCGCCCCTAGAATGATGTTCCGCCTAGAAGTCCAACTTCAAGATCCATCAATTTCGTGCACACAACTCATGCATGCGGTGTGCATTCATTGATGGGGGGCACTTTGTTGGGGTCAAAATTTGCACCCCCGGTTGACCGAGTCAAAGTCAAGGTCAACCCCAAGCCAGGTGGGCCCAAGCCCAGGTCAAGCGGGCCCATGCCCAAGTCGAACCCGCGGCCAGCCTCTTCCATGCCAAAATATAGATCATGTAATAAAGAATTTTTTATGTAAATTTTTTTTTACATGAATGTATGCAAAATGGGCATAAAGCCAATATTTTGTAAGCCCGAGACTTATGTGCAAAAATGAAATGGCACATGAGCCATGGGATGGGCAAAATACCATTTTTGTAAAGCCCAAGGGGCTATATATAAATATGTAAGCCTATAAAAGGCAACATGATGATGAATAAAAAAACAAATTTTCTCTCTCTCTCAAAATTTTTCATATCTGAGATCTTTTCTCCTTCCTCAAGGTTCCAAAACCTTCCTTTTTCTCTTGAATTAAATCAAGAGTTTTACTCTTCTTCTTATAAAACAAATTAGTTTTTCACTACAAAACCCATATAGGGGAACTCAGATCTTCCATTAGATCTCAAAAAGAAGAGATTTTTTTTAAAATCCCATATCTCTTTATCTTCAAGATCCGGCTAACAGAGGAGGAAGAAGAAGAACAACTTTCACTAAACCCAAAAAAAAACACACGCTCAGGAGTCTAACTCCTCTCTGATTTCGCTTCCGAGAAATTTTTTTAGGCTAAAAGCCTCTCATTCTCGCCGGCGCTCAAGCGCAGAGCGCCCGCGTACTGACACGTGGCGCGCTTGCGCTCAGCGCTCGAGCGCAAAGCGCCCACATGCCGACACGTGGCGCGCTTGCGCTCCATCGCAAGCGCTCGAGCGCAAGTCGCCCCGGTGCCGACACGTGGCGCGCTTGCGTTCAAGCGCAAGCGCTCGAGCGCAAGTCGCCCCCGTGCGACACGTGGCGCACTTCCGCTCCAGCGCAAGCGCTTGAGCGCAAGTCGCCCCCGTACCGACACATGGCGCGCTTGCGCTCCAGCGTAAGTCGCCCCCGTGCCGACACGTGGCGCGCTTGCGCTCGAGCGTCAGGCGCTGAGGCGGCAAACGCTCACGTTCCGACTCGTGGCGCGCTTGCGCTCAAGCGCCCAGTGCTCAAGCGCCCAGCGCTCAAGCGCAGAGCGCCCACGTGCCGACACGTGGCACTCTAGCGCCTGAGCGCACAGCACCTAGGCGCACAGCACCCAAGGTGCTGCCCCCACGCATCCTTTGGATTTCCCCCCCTTTATTTATATATACATGTATATATATACATATGTACACATACACATACTCCACGACACTGTCCCTGTTAGAAAAAAATTTCTAACGGGGCGCTGCCCGGCACCCCGCAAGGGGGCTGCTAGCCCCCTTGACCCCCAGCCCGTTATCCGGGTAGCGGGACCCCCGTAAAAAACTCTGCGTGGCTCCCGATATATTTAAACCCCCCTCCAAAACAAAATACATGTACACTGCACATTGAGTTCGCATGACCAGTTTAACCCATTAATCGGAGGTTCCCTCGCCCCAAAGGCGGGGGGTAATTAACGGCAGCATAGTCCGCGGCTGCCGGAGATTCGGATCCCCATGATCATTAAACCCCGGCCTACCCTAAGCATGGGGAATCTGTAGTACGCTTGACAAGAGCGCGCGTATTCCCATCTCAATGGGGTGACGAAAAACACCCTACAGCGCCCAACGTGCGCAAAAGTCGAAATCAAGTGTATCCGTCATGCACGAATGAAATCGAAATCTAGTACATCCCACATGCACGAATAAAATCGCATCTAATATACACGGATAAAATCTAAATCAAGGGCACCCAACATGCACGAGTAAAATCTCACTCAAGTGCATCCGATGCGCACAAAATCCAATACCAAGCGCGTCGGGTTCGTAAAAAGCATCTAGTGCAGTATCATGCACGAAAACAAAAATCTGGTAAACGAATGCTCAAAGGCATAAATCGGGTGCACCCAATGTACGGAATATAAATCTAGTGCAACCAATGCACGAAATACCCAACTGGTGCAACAAAGGCATGAAATGCAAATCGGGTGCATCTAGTGTATGAAATATCAAATCCGGTGCATCGAGTGGACGAAATAACAGATCATATGCATCCAATGCACGAAATATCAAATCCTGTGCATCGAGTGCACGAAATATCAAATCAGGTCCACAACTGCACGGAAACTCATCAATAACTCAAATGAGTATGAAAACTACACCGAGTGTACCTGTCACGACCCAAGTTTGGATGTGACCGGCACTTAGATTGTATCATATCTACAGATATGCACACAGTACAAGTAAGCCGAAAACCAAGATCAAAATCCTTTTTGCGGAATTCATTATATAGAAATTTAGTTCACTTTTTTTGAAGATAAAATATTAAACAAATATAAAGTGTTAAGTTTGGTTGCATCCCTAGTTGGGATTAACAATATCAACAGCGGAAAATAAAATCTCAGTAAAAAGAACATCAATACAAATCCCAGCAATTAGAAAAGAAATAACAATTTATAGAACTAAACGATCCCAACTGTCAAATAATATACATATGACCATCTCTCACTCTAAGTCATATACAGGTATGATGGAGATTTTCTAGATACAAAATACAACATCAAAAGAGAAGGTTACTACATATGTAACCCACCTATCAAAAGATGCGATAAAGGTGGAAAGAGTAGATCTGCACCGTTGCTAACCGTCCACTCTACCCATGCAAGGAACTGTGGTACAACGGGGGTGAGTTGCCAACTCAGTGAATATAACTAACATATAACGGTTAATAATGTAATATGACGATTATACTAACTGAAGTGTGAACAATTATAATGTATGATTTATAATACGAATCTCATAATCAAACTGAAATCTCAACATTTATTTCTAATAAAAATTTATTTCCCGTGTCCATCATCGACACAAAACTTTCATTTCTCACAGGCATCATTCCTCGAATGATCCAGAAATCAACAATACCGGTCATTATCATCTAGATATACGCCGTATTTTTACCACTATCTCCGGTAACGAGTAACCTCGTTAGGCTCCCCGCCTCGAATGCGGCTATCCTGCCCCTCGGTCTCGACCGGGTCCACCATGTATCCAACTGTATATATCCCCCACTCAGTATGGATAACGTATAATCCGCGACCGTATATCTCCCCCACTCAGTCCCGAATAAAACCAAATCATAAAACATCTCATGGTCGACATGACACATCAATCATGAAAATCACTGGATTTATGTAATAGTATCCAAAACTCAAAACCATAAATCCTCAATAATACGTTTACCTCTTATATCAACATGAAATACTCAGATACTAAACATGATATTAATGATGCAATTTACTACTATTATTGGTGTGTATGATATGATATGAATCGTTTTAACAAGAAATTTGCTAAGTGTAAAAGTGACATGATAATATCGACGAGGTGTGTGTAACCTATAAGATGTGCACGTGGCATGACTCGTCGATACTTGTGTAGTGTTCTAGCAACTAAGCAAGGAATGTGTGAATTATGAATGCATATTGTTAATTTAGCATATCAATTAACTCATTTATTTAAATAAAACTACGGGCGTAAAACGCCTTCTTTACAAAATTCCCCGGTAGATATTTAGTCTACTCACCGGAAAACGTCAAATCTATTCAGGAATTGCCAATCCTTTCCCTTTCCTCGTTGCCTCCGAAAATCCCGTATTCGAATCTAATATAACAATTTAACTTATATAAGGAAATGGCTACTCCGACATGACGGAAATGAAAAAAACCCGTTCCCACATACTAGTTATATGGTATACGACTATATCGAGCTATTAAACACTTAACCTTACTGGATTTTAACCCTAACCTGCATCGCTACAGAATTTAAATCGCGATGTGTTTGAACCGTGTCGTATTTTGTGTTTTTAAATATCTTTTCCTATATTAGTTTCCAGATTCTAAATTCAGTAAAACTAACTTGTTTAAATAACACCAAACTGGCCAAAATTACACACTGAAACCCACCTAACCATCCAAAACCACCTAGCATCCTACAAAACCGGCGTCGTCGGAAATTCCTTATTGGTCGCCGGCCACAATCCGATGCCTCTGGTTCGTTCTCCTATGGTTTGCTCTAGGTGCTACATACATCATTTAGGTCTTGTTTAGTTGAGTAAACATTTCTCCAATTTAAAGCAGATTTCAACAGAGCCTATATTTGACTAAAAAACGATATTATAGAACTTGTTCATTTTAAATTAGGTAGATACAGAACTTAAACTCCTACTGTGATTAAGAATATTACCAAAATCATTTGTTGGAATAAACCCTCCAAGATGTTAAGCCCCTTGTCCTAGCTTGATGATGAGAAAACATAAGCCTAGCTTCCTACTTCTTTCTCTTGTTCATCAATGTTTTGTTTTGTTTTTCTTTTCTTTTAAATTTTCAGAAATTTAATTAACCACTGATCTGAACAAGGTTTATATATGACAAATGAAAGGGATAAGGTGAAGGAGGAGGTGCCATCAAGCTAGAGGTAGTGATTTCATGCAAGGAGGAGGTAGTGGGTGGGTGTGTGCATGCAAGTAAGAGGTGTTCATGCCTTATCTTCAAATTTTGTTTTAATTTGCAATAAAATTCTGAACTAAATAATTTTCTACCCCTTTTTCATTTATACCCTTAACAATTTCCTATTTGCATAAAATCCTAAATTTTACCTAGAAACCCTTCACAACTTATGTTATTATAAAACACTCATTTTATTAAAATGAAGCTAAAATTATCACTAAAACCCTTATATCTTATTTATGTTACATATAAAAATTTTAGTTTACTTTATTTTACAAACATCTTATGAAATTATCTAATTTGGTTTTAATAACTTTTTAATTTGGCTCTTTATTATTTAATTAATTAATTTTATTTATTCCTAAAATTTCAGAATGCTACAGTATCCCCCTTTAAGAAAATTCGGTCCCCGAATTTAAATTTAACTAGACATACCTTCAAAAAGATGTGGAAATTTCTTTCGCATCGCATCCTCGGTCTCCCAAGTAATTTCCTCGCGATTGTTTCCTTGCCAAAGAACCTTTACAGATGAAAGTATCCTTGATCGTAGTCTCTTTGCCTTCCTGTCAAGAATAGCGACTGGCTGCACTGTGTAGGATAAATTCGGCTCAAGCTGTAAGGTCTGATGCTGGATCGAATGAGAAGGATCGTGAAGATACTTGCGAAGCATCGAAACGTGAAACACCGGATGCACGTCGGGAAAACTCAGTGGAAGTGCTAAATGATAAGCTACAACACCCACTCTCTCCAGAATCTCGTAAGGTCCGACATATCTGGGGCTGAGCTTTCCCTTTTTCCCGAAACGCATCACACCTTTCATCGGAGATACACGAAGGAACACATGATCCCCCACCTGAAATTCGAGTCTACGACGTCTTCGATCTGCATACGATTTCTGTCTGCACTGGGTCTCCTTATTCTATCCCGTATCAATTGAATCTTCTCTGTAGTCTCCTGTACTATCTGCGGTTCCAAAATGCAACTCTCGCTCAGTTCCGTCCAGCAAACAGGTGATCGACATTTCCTCCCATACAAAGCTTCAAAGGGTGCCATTTCGATCGTCTCCTGAAAACTGTTGTTGTACGAGAATTCTATCAAAGGTAGGTGACGGTCCTAATTACCACCAAAATCAAGACTACAAGCGCGAAGCATATCCTCTAGTGTCTGAATGGTCCGCTCCGACTGACCATCTGTCTGTGGGTGAAAAGCTGTACTAAAACTCAACCGTGTACCCAGAGCTTCTTGAAGTTTCTGCCATGGCCTGCTAGTAAACTGGGTACCCCTATCAGAAACTATGCACGTCGGAATTCCATGCAGACGTATAATCTCATCGATATAAATCTGAGCATACTGTGCAAAACCATACGTCGTCTTCACGGGGAGAAAATGAGCTGCCTTTCTCAATCTATCTACAATCACCTAAATGGAATCATACCCTCCGCTAGTCCTGGGTAGACCCACCACGAAATCCATGGAAATCTGTTCCCATTTCCACTCTGGTATGGGTAAGGGTTGCAACTCTCCGGCTGGCCTCTGGTGTTCTGCTTTGACTTGCTGACAAGTCAAGCATCTCGAAACATATTCCGCAACATCCTTCTTCATTCCTTCCCACCAGTAAACATCCTTTAGATCATGATACATCTTGGTGGAACCAGGATGAATACTGTAAGCTGACCTATAGGCCTCCTCTAAAATCTAACGCCTCAATCCTTCAGAATCTGGTACACAAAAACGAGTCCTAAAACGTAATACTCCATGATCATCAATCACAAACTCTGTCTCCTTGCCCTGCCTAACCTGATCCATAATCTCCATCATACGAGTATCTGGGGGCTGTGCTTCTCGAATGCGATCCAATAACTGATGTCGGGTGCGAACATGTGCTAACTGTCCTCCTGCCGAAGTGAATTCAAACTGTATACGGCTATCACATAAAATCTGCCAGTCTGTAGAAGACTGTCTCCGCAAGATGCGTAAATGAGATAAGCTACCCCCCGGTCTCCGACTCAAAGCATCTGCTGCTACATTCGCTTTGCCTGAATGATAAAAGATCTCACAATCATAATCTTTCACCAGTTCCATCCATCTACGTTGCCTTAGGTTCAGATCCCTCTGCTGAAAAATATACTTTAAGCTCTTATGATCTGTGAAGATTTGACACGACTCTCCATACAGGTAATGTCTCCAAATCTTCAATGTGAATACCACAGCAGCCATATCTAGATCATGAGTGGGGTAGTTTTGTTCGTGCCTCTTCAACTTCGAGAAGCATAAGCTACAACCCGGCCGTGTTGCATCAACACACAGCCTAAACCCACTCTAGAAGCATCACAATACACAACAAAACCACCCAACCCGGAAGGTAAAGATAAGACAGGTGCAGTCGTCAAGCGCGTCTTCAACTGCTGGAAACTCTGCTCACATGCATCTGTCCAAAGAAATGGAACCTCCTTCCTAGTCAATCCGGTCAACGGTGCAGCTATTCGAGAAAAATCCTGCACAAAGCGTCGGTAAAAACCTGCCAGACCTAAGAAACTGCGAATCTCTGTAACTGACACAGGTCTGGGCCAGTGCTGCACTGCTTCGATCTTCTTTGGGTCCACACGTATACCCTCTCTCGTGACCACGTGACCCAAGAACTCCACACTGTCTAGCCAAAAAGCACACTTGGAGAATTTTGCAAACAGCTGATGCTCCTTCAATGTCTGCAACGTGATACGCAAATGCTGCTCTTGCTCCTCTCGGCTCTGGGAATAAACAAGAATATCATCAATGAATACTATAATAAACTGATCAAGAAAGGGCCTGAAGATACGGTTCATCATATCCATAAAAGCTGCTGGGGCGTTGGTGAGTCCGAACGACATCACCAGAAATTCATAGTGCCCATATCGTGTGCGAAACACAGTCTTCGGATTGCCATCCTTCCGAACCTTCAACTGGTGATACCCTGACCGCAAATCAATCTTGGAGAAGTAACCAGCTTCCTTCAACTGATCGAATAAGTCATCTATACGTGGTAGTGGATACCTGTTTCGCACAGTGACGCGATTCAGCTGTCGGTAGTCGATGCACAGTCTCATACTACTGTCCTTCTTCTTTACAAATAAGACTGGAGCTCCCCACGGTGAAACACTGGGACGAACAAGCCCTCTATCTAACAACTCTTGTAACTGGCTTTTGAGTTCTTTCAACTCTGTCGGTGCCATACGATAGGGTGGTATAGAAATAGGCCCCGCACCCGGAATCAAGTCAATGCAGAATTCAATGTCACGATCAGGCGGTAATCCTGGTAACTCAGCAGGAAACACCTCCGGAAATTCTCGTGCGATCGGAACCTGGTCCAATGGAATCTCAGCAACTCCTAAGTCCTGAACAAATGCCAAGAACCCATGACAACCCTTCTTCAAGAGTCGTCCCGCACAAAGAGCAGAAATCGTGTTGGCAGGAGTTATTTTACAATCCCCCTGCACAACAAACACCGGTTCACCTGGAAAACAAAATCTAACCGCCTTTCCCAGACAATCTACATAGGCATGACAGGCGGTCAACCAATCCATACCAAGAAGTATATCAAAATCTAACATATCCAGGAGAATCAGATCAACTAGTGTATCTCTATCACCAATACGTACAGAACATGACCTGAATACGTGTCGAGCTATAAAAGAATCTCCCACTGTGGTAATCACCAATAATGGTAACTCTAACAATGACGACTCTTTCCCCAAAGAAAGTGCAAATCGTGAAGATACATAAGAATGTGTAGAACCGGGGTCAAATAAAACATGTGCCTCTAACGAGCATACTGTAAGAGTACCTGTCACGACTGGATTTGATGCCTGGGCATCCTGTGGAGTCAGCGCAAATACCCGTGCCTGGCCCCTGCCAGCATCCTGTCGTCCTCAACCTCTATCTCCTCAACCTCTCTAAGAACGTCCCGCAAAGCCTCGACCTCGTGGTGCAATCGCCTGGCGTGTAGCGCCCACTAGGGGAGGAAGTAAAGCCATCGGCGTAGAAGGTGGAAGGGGTAAAGAAGTCTGTGGAGCGACGGTCCTTCCCTGGGATCTACAATCCCGTGCAAAGTATCCGGGAAGTCCACAACTAAAACATGTAGATGGGGGCCTCTGATCATCGGGATAGGAACTGAACATCTGGCCCTAGGTCCAACCTCATCCGAAACTGCGGCCTGGAGTATATCTGCCTCTACTTCTGCCGAACTCTCTAGTCATTGGCCCGATCGGTCTACTCCTCTTTGGCTCTGGAACAACCACTGCTTCGCTCAAACGTTCTTCCACTCGTATCGCTGCATCCATGGCCTGCGCATACGTATCAAAATGCTGGGAGCATATAGACAGATACAACTGCGTGTCCAGACTCCTTAGGAACCTCTTCACCCGAAGCTCCTCCGTAGGTACTAAGTATGGGGCATAGCGCGACAGCTGGGTGAATCGTAAATCATAATCTGCCACCGACATACTTGTCGATTTCCGCAACGCTTCAAAACTGCTAGCTCTAGCGTCCCTCACACTCTGTGGAAGAAATCTGGCAAGAAAGACCTCGGAAAACTCGGTCCACGACATCGGAGGAAGACCCGTAGCTCTCCCTCTCTCCATCGACTCACACCACTCCTGTACAAGTCCCTCCAAACGAAAGCTAGTCAGCTCGACTGACCTCGCATCAGAACATAATAATGATCTGCCAATCCTCGCCATCCTATCAACAAATGGCTGAGGATCTTCCGCTACATCGGTCCCTGTAAATACCGGAGGTCTCAATCTCATAAACTCTGCATGTGATACCTCCATCACCCTCGTATCAACAAGTGCTACCCTCTGCGTAGGCTGTACCTCGGACTCTGCTACGGTCGGTGCCGGATCCTGTCTCATTACTCGAGTGGCCTCAGCTAACTGTCCGACCACTCGCTGCAATCCCAACATGCCCTCCTCAATCCTAGTCATGCGATCTGGAGGAGGAGGATCAACATGCTCATGCACCGCCGGAACATCCGGTGTACCAGTCGCCATCACAGGATGACTCGCCCTAGCTGCATCCCTGGCTGCGGCTCGTCTAGCACGCGTAGCCATAACAACTGGAACAAGAAACGAGAGTTGATAAGGCTTATGAATAGGAACAATCAATAACGGAGAATCAACGGAAGAATAGACCAAGATATACAACCTAAGGTTAGTTAGGCTGAGTATGGTAACGTAAATATGCCGCGGAACATACGTACGGTACTGCACTCATCCTAATTCACCTACTCCATCAAACCAAAAGTCATCCTAAATCACGGACTCACGTCAACCTATCTTAATTCACTACTCGATTCCGTAAGGTTAATCCTACGCTCTGATACCAACTTTGTCACGACCCAAGTTTGGATGTGACCGGCACTTAGATTGTATCATATCTAAAGATATGCACACAGTCCAATTAAGCCGAAAACCAAGATCAAAATCCTTTATGCGGAATTCTTTATATAGAAATTTAGTTTTAAGTAAAAATCACTTTTTATGAAGTTAAAATATTAAATAAAGATAAAGTGTTAAGTTTGGTTGCATCCCTAGTTTGGATTAACAATATCAACAGCGGAAAATAAAATCTCAGTATAAAGAACATTAATACGAATCCCAGACATTAGAAAAGAAATAACAATTTATAGAACTAAACGATCCCAACTGTCAAATAATATACATATAACCATCTCTCACTCTAAGTCATATACAGGTCTGATGGAGATTTTCTAGATACAAAATACAACATCAAAAGAGAAGGTTACTACATATGTAACCCACCTATCAAAAGATGCGATAAAAGAGGAAAGAGTAGATCTGCACCGCTGCTAACCTTCCACTCTACCCCTGCAAGGAACTGTGGCACAACGGGGGTGGGTTGCCAACTCAGTGAATATAACTAACATATAACGGTTAATAATGTAAATATGACGATCATACTAACTGAAGTGTGAACAATTATAAGGTATGATTATCTGTGGAAATCATGACTTTATAATACGAATCTCATAATCAAACTGAAATCTCATCATTTATTTCTAATAAAAATTTATTTCCCGTGTACATCATCGACACAAAACTTCCATTTCTCACAGGCATCATTCCTCGAATGATCCAGAAATCAACAATACCGGTCGTTATCATCTAGATATACGCCGTATTTTTACCACTATCTCCGGTATCGAGTAATCTCGCTAGGCTCCCTGCCTCGAATGCGGCTATCCTGCCCCTCGGTCTCGACCGGGTCCACCATATATCCAACTGTATATCTCCCCCACTCAGTATGGATAACGTAAAATCCGCGACGTATATCTCCCCCACTCTGTCTAGAATAAAACCAAAACATAAAACTTCTCATGGTGGAAATTACACATCAATCATGAAAATCACCGGATTTATCTAATAGTATCCAAAACTCAAAACCATAAATCCTCAACAATACGTTTACGTCTTATATCAACATGAAATACTCAGATACTAAACATGATATTAATGATGCAATTTACTACTATTATTGGTGTGTATGATACGATATGAATCATTTTAACAAGAAATTTGCTAAGTGTACAAGTGACATGGTAATATCGACGAGGTGTGTGTAACATATAAGATGTGCACGTGGCATGACTCGTCGATACTTGTGTACTGTTCTATGAACTAAGCAAGGTATGCGTGAATTATGAATGCAAATTGTTAATTTAGCATAACAATTAACTCATTTACTTAAATAAAACTACGGGCGTAAAACGCCATCTTTACAAAATATCCCGGTAGATGTTTAGTCTATTCACCGGAAAACGTCGAATCTATTCAGGAATTGCCAATCCTTTCCCTTTCCTAGCTGCCTCCAAAAATCCCGTATTCGAATCTAACATCACAATTTAACTTATATAAGGAAACGGCTTCTCCGACATGACGGAAATGAAAAACACTGTTCCCACGTACTAGTTATATGGTATACGACTATATCGAGCGATTAAACACTTAACCTTACTGGATTTTAACCCTAACCTGCATCGCTACAGAATTTAAATCGCGATGCGTTTTAACCGTGTCTTTGTGTTTTTAGATATCTTTTTCGATATTAGTTTCCAGATTCTAAATTCAATAAAACTAACTTGTTTAAATAACACCAAACTGGCCAAAATTACACACTGAAACCCACCCAACCATCCAAAACCACCTAGCATCCTACAAAACCGGCGTCGCCGGAAATTCCTTATTGGTCGCCGGCCACAATCCGATGCCTCTTGTTCGTTCTCCTATGGTTTGGTCTAGGTGCTACATATATCATTTAGGTCTTGTTTAGTTGAGTAAACATTTCTCTAATTTAAATCAGATTTCAACAGAGCCTATATTTGACTAAAAAACGATATTATAGAACTTGTTCATTTTAAATTAGGTAGCCACAGAACTTAAACTCCTACTGTGATTAAGAATATTACCCAAAATCATTTGTTGGAATAACCCCTCCAAGATGCTAAGCCCCTTGTCCTAGCTTGATGATGAGAAAACTTAGAACCTAGCTTCCTTCTTCTTCTTTCGCTTGTTCTTCAATGTTTTGTTTTGTTTTTCTTTTCTTTTAAATTTTCAGAAATTTAATTAACCACTGATCTGAACAAGGTTTATATATGAAAAATGAAAAGGATAAGGTGAAGGAGGAGGTGCCATCAAGCTAGAGGTAGTGATTTCCTCCAAGGTGGAGGTGGTGTGTGTACGTGCGCATGCAAGTAAGAGGTGTTCATGCCTTGTCTTCAAATTTTGTTTGAATTTGCAATAAAATTCTGAACTAAATAATTTTCTTCCCCTTTTTAATTTATACCCTTAACAATTTCCTATTTGCATAAAATCCTAAATTTTACCTAGAAACCCTTCACAACTTATGTTATTATAAAACACTCATTTTATTAAAATGAAGCTAAAATTATCACTAAAACCCTTATATCTTATTTATGTTACATATAAAAATTTTAATTTACTTTATTTTACAAACATCTTATGAAATTATCTAATTTGGTTTTAATAAATTTTTAATTTGGCTCTTTATTATTTAATTAATTAATTTTATTTATTCCTAAAATTTCAGAATGCTACAGTACCAAGGTGTATAAAACTCATAATCGTGTGCAACTGCGTGCACAAAACACGTATCAATGCACTGCAAGCATACGTGAGCTATACCGAGTGCAAAAATCAAATCGAGTGCGTACCACATGCACAATGTCCAATCAACCGTACGAAATCCACGAAATCATAAACACGTGCAACCAAGGTACAAACCGTTATCAAGTGCAATAAATATGCACAAATCATAAACCAACACAATGATGTGTAAAACGTATATCAAGTGCAATAACTATGCACAAAATGTAAATACCTAGTAGGTGCAGCCATGGTGCACGGAAACAATATCATCAAACTCAATCATCAAAACTCAAATCCAAGCGATATAAGCGTGAAACTCGGATCACAACGCAAATCGCAACAAATGACAATGAGGTACACCTTCTACAATGTCGAAAAAAAGTCGGTGCGCTTAAAACTGGCAGAGCAAGAACATCTGCTTGCATCCTGCTTACGGTCTGGCGTCCTTTGTAGCTGGGTGCTCAATTTTCTGTGGATTACCAATCTCGTAATCCTTCGGCTCATCTGCCCGGTCAGGTGTGCTAACGGAAACGATTCCGCTCTGGCACTCCTCAGGTCATCTCTCGGCCAATTAGTATGATCACTCATAAAGCATCACGTCACTACCGTCGGCCTGTGTCCCTCTGAATACACGTGACACAACTGATCCTCGGTGCAATCTCATCGCAGAAGTGTCCTGGAAGGAACCGGCTCAAGGTGTCTTCCGATCTCGCCTATACCGAACTGTACGGAGGCTGGTACACTTACATAATCTTTTCTCGATCTCTGGACATCTGCGTTCTCAGCACAGCATTTCCTTGGGAACAGGTCGTATTCCAACGCTTCTGCATACAAATTCGATCTCTAATCTCAACGGGGAGTAACAACAGCTCGTTAACATTTCGCACGACCTTCCCGTTCCACTCGTCTTTATTATCGTCCACTTCGACGTCACGTCATGTTATCTGCGTACTGCAAATGTTCTCGTCTACAGTCAATTCGGAATCTCTCACACGGACTCGAAGTCACAAACTTGGAATCTTCATCACTGTGTAGAAGATCTCTAGCCGAACACGTCCTCGGGAACTCTCCCCAATCATCGGAGGAATTACTCAAAACGCGTCCGGTCTCGATCAACTCACAACACATCTGGGTGAGGTACTCTATCTAAAACTGGTCAGCTTACCGATCTCACATCGGAACATCCGACGAACAATGTCATCTCTGGATCAATCTACTCTAGATCTGAGTAAGACTCTCCACACTGGAAATCTACAACTCAACTGTGCCTCCGTCAGCGCATCAACTCTGACTAATCACTTCGTCTCTCAACTCGAGATAGACTAGCTATCTCATGTCGCATCCCTGCCTGAAAGCTCCAGCGATCTCAGCTCGTAATCTCTGGAAGCGACAACACATCAATCTCAGCAACAACTGGGTCATCTGCCTGCACGGTAGATGTTCATATCAGAATTTTGCATTTTTATACCGCCCAATTTTTATCACATTGCTTATCGGTAGGTACTCTTGAGCCGTGTTTTCTAGTCAAATTGCAGGATACAGGTTCTCAGCTCTAAACAGTGAAATTCATGGAAAAGCACGACAAATTTCGGATTACTGCCAACCACAGATAAAACACGGGTCTCCGCTCTCTATCCGTATGTTGCCACACACCAGTTTAAGGGACAAAATGGCAAATCAATGTCATTTTCATGCACAAAGCTCAATGTCGACACAAGATCCAACATATTTACGCGGAGCTCAAGGAAACCATGGCAAAAGATCCACATCATATCACCTTTTAATCTACTAAAATTCTGGAAGAATTGTGAAGAGCTTCTGAGAAAAGTACTATACCACACTGAAGAGGACTGCACACCAAGGAAGGTCACAAAATCTTGTGACCTAACTCATCAAGAAGGCCGCGGTTCCGCGGCACGAGCGCGCTTAGGCCGCGGAACCGCGGCCATACTGGCTCAGTGGACGACCGTATTTTGGGGGCAGATTGGTAATTTCATAAATGGTCTAAAAGTTTCCCTAGAGTTTCAGTTCCCTGCCTATAAATAGTCCAGAACTTGCCAAAGCCAAGGGTGCTTATTCTTGAATTTAGATTTTAGAATACATGTTGTTATTCTTCTTCCTCTTCTCATCTCTTCTCCATTAAGAACTTGTAATGAGCTTTTGTGAGTGAAGAATGAATAAAAGAGTTCTTTTTGTTATCATGCTTGTCTTGTTCTTTTGTTAATTATAATTGCTTGTAATTTTCATTTGCTAATCTAGTTGTTGTTATTTGTTGTTTGTTTCTTTCTTGTTCTCTTTTTCTTTATCTTGCCAAGGTGAGGTCTCAAATAGCTAGTTGTAATCTTCTAACCTCTTTCTTTCTATCTTCCTCCTTTGTTTTATTTTCTTTTTCTTATAATGGGTGAGTAGTTTTCATACTTGTTAGGGTAGGATAAGGAAAGTTTGAGAGAAGGAAATCTCTCTCACTCTTTTCTTGCCCAACATCTTAATTCGGACTCCCGTTAATTGAACCACAATCCGCTCCCTACGGCACCCTATCCTACATGATAGCGGTGATTCCATAGTGAGACCGGTTGTGGTTGAATTAACCGGAGGTTAAGGCTAAGAGCCAAGAACGGACGGACAAGCACCAAAAGGAAGAACTTATGCGTTGGAAAGCCTAGCTTATACTCGCAAGTTCCTTCCTAGTCGTGCTAATCCCCGTTGTTGCCGATTACCATAACACCGATATTAAGAGTGGCAACGAAACAAGTGAGCGACTCCTAACTAAAACTAACCTAATCCTAACCCTAACAAGCTCTCTTTATATATCATTTTAGCACATAGTTAATCTCAAAACAAACCTGGGCATTTGGACTTAACTCGTTAAAGCACATAGAAAAAGATTCCCATCTCCCTGCGGACGACCCGTACTCAACCGGCTAGCTACAAGCGAAACCGTCTTGATTGTGGTAATTAACTAAGCACACAAAAACTCTACCAATCAAATGGCGCCGTTGCCGGGGAGACAGTAGTTTATTTCTTTGTGTAAGTTCGGGGTAATTTGTGAATATAAATATAACCGAAAAACAACAAAAAATAAATACATTGTAAAAAAAATCATATTGTTATTTTTTATTAGTTTTTGTGCAAGTTTGAAGGATAAAACGAAGCTCGAGTTCAGTGCCAAAGACGTGGGAAGTTAGACCCATATCTCGCGGCTACACCGCGACGGATCAAGACGGAGACAACGGTCTACTGTAAAATTCTGGAGCCGATCCAGTAAGCAAATCAAGATTCAGGAGCTCCAAACAAGCAGAGGACACCAAACAGAGCACACACCAGTAAACTGAAGTCCCAACTCTCCATTCTTGCCGCGGAACCGCGGCCTAAGCAGGCTTAGGCCGCGGAACCGCGGTCACTTGGTGCCCTCATCAACTCAAAATCACTGTGAGTCCTTCTGCTCTCTTTCCCACTCCTCTGAACTCCACTAAACTGTATTTTCTGCAGCATTCTTTGCGCAAACTCTCTTCCCCCTTCCAATAAAATTGTTCTTGTGCAGGATTCTTTGCGCCGCGCTAAAAAAAAAATTGATTGAAGTTGATTGTTACTGCTTTGTATATATTAATACGGACTTTAAGGGGCTTGAAACCAATCTAGATTGGGTGGGCATTTCATCACCCTTCTCAGGACCCCAAAAATCACAAAAAGCATATGCATTGACCATTGCTTAAATTTAAAAATACTAGACTCAGCCCTAAGGACTTCGCGCTCAATAGGACAGAGGACTAGTTACAGGCATCGGCCGTTTATCCTATCCTGACTTTGTGGTGTCTAAGCAAGTGGGTCCAAGGCAAGTGGTTACTTAATTAGGACCACTATTTACGTAGTGGGGAGCCTCCCACTTACCTGGAACTTACCTGACCGCAATTGGCGGAGAAGAGGTGATTTGAGGTCCTATTTCTAGCCCTTTGGAACAGTTAGAAGCTGTCTACCTGACCTAGGTGACCCTAGATCTTGGTGTGATTGTGCATATCTTATTTGTGATTGCTTGAAGCCGTAAGTCCGTACGTATTTCTGTAAAGCTCTTTCTAAAAAAGAAAAAAAACACAAAAACCAAAAACTTTTATAAAAATTTGCCCTTTGTCGCCAGAATCCATTTTTCACCCACCTCCTATCGTTTTTCTGCATCGACGTTTTCTTACCCTCACCTTCTCCACTTTGACATACACTAAACTCGTTTAGTGTATGTCCGCTTGGACTCGGGACACTAGCGCCCGCCTAGTCCGCGTTACGTTAGTCGCTACTGGCTACGCGATCGACTCAGACGTCGAAACTCCGTCCATGCCTCTTTCACCCTTACCTTTGCCGGCCAACTCCGACGTTGACCCAAATTCTGTTCATACATCCTCACCTTCACCATCACCAGCCTCTTCTTCCGCGATGTCAGGATTTAATCCAAACATCTCTTTGACTCCCCCAGGATTGACGCCACCTCCTACGGATGCAAATAACCCACCACCACCGCCTGTTGTAGCGCCGTAGCGAATCGCGCTCCAGGATCGTTTCTATCCCACCCGTTCTGCACTTCCCACTTGTCTTTCCCTTCCACCGGCCAATAGGGATAATTTTGAAATTAAGCCCCACTTCATTAACATGCTTCCGAAATGTCATGGGCTTGAATCTGAAGATGCCTATATCTTCATCAACAAGTTCCAAAATGTTTGTGCCATGATGAAAACTACCCAGCTGTCGGACGATGCTCTACGGCTATGGGTCATTCCGTTCACTTTATGCGATCTTGCTGAAAAATGGCTGTATAGCACCGCTTCCCACTCCATAACCACTTTGGACGAGTTTGTGAAAGCGTTTCTCAAGAAATTCTATCCGAATCATAAAACCGTAAGGATCCGTAACGAAATCAACCAATTCTCTCAGCTTCCTACTGAACCCTTCTGGA
The DNA here is from genome assembly GCA_030015575.1 of Agapanthus africanus. NCBI lineage: Eukaryota > Viridiplantae > Streptophyta > Magnoliopsida > Asparagales > Amaryllidaceae > Agapanthus > Agapanthus africanus. The sequence goes on along the minus strand of JASDDO010000014.1, from coordinate 454,773,869 downwards.
AGTGCTTTGACCGGTATAAAGACCTTCTTGTTCAGTGTCCTCACCATGGTATCGAGAAATGGCAACTTTGCCAAACCTTATACGAGGGCCTGAACCCAGCAACCAAGCAGTTGTTGGAAACCATTTGTCAGGACCACTTCCTATCGAAATCTGACGAGGAAGCATGGCAATTCTTCGACGACCTTGCGGAACAAACGCTTCAATGGGAGAGCACCAGACCAACTTCTTCTTCTTCTTCCTCCACCTCTACTGGTCAGTCTAGGGTAGGAATTCACCAACTCGATATCTCTATTGCGATGAAAGCTGAAATGGCTGCAATAACGAGAAAACTTGAAGTGATAGAGAGCAAATTTTCATCTCCTGCTCCTGCCCCTGTTCTTCCCCTTCGTACCATTTGTGCTTGTTGTTCTGATCCTTCTCACTTAACCGAAGAGTGTCCTTACAATCCACCATCTCAAGGACAGGATCAGGTTAATGTTGCATTTCAGCAAAGACCTAGAAATGATCCATACTCTTCCACCTACAATCCCAGTTGGAGGAACCACCCCAATTTCGCCTGGAATCAGAATCAGCAACAATTCCAAGGCAACAATTTCCAGAGGCCCCCTCCTCCGCAACAACAAGCGCAACAACAAACTCAACATCAGTTTCAGCAGCCCTTCCAACCCCAACCTTTTCAAAATCAGATGAACAACTTTGCACCCAACAATTCTTTTCCGCAAAACAACTTTGTTCCGTCAAACAACGATAAGGTTTCCTCGCTAGAACGAAGTCTGGAGGCGTTCGATAAATAATCGACACAATCCACCGCCAACATCCAGTCGTCTATTCAGTCTTTGGCGCAACACACTGCTGCACACGGGCAAAGCATCAAGACCATCGAAGCCCAGATTGCACAGCTGAATGTTGCGTTAAGCGAGCGAGAAAAAGGGAAGCTTCCGTCCCAGCCACTCCCAAATACCGGTCACCCACATAATGTACATGTTGCTCTTGAACAACAGAACCATAATGTGAGTGCCGTGACTACATTGAGACCGGGAAGGATGATGCAAAAAAATATTGGCACACGGATCAACGATGACACCCCAGCCGCTTCTTCTTCTTCTACTTCTTCGTCTTCTGAGCCTATTCTCCATTCTTCAAAAGGCTCTTCCTCTTCTTCTGCTCTAAACGGACCCATTTCTCACACCACGAAAACACCAGCTCTGGGATCCGTCCCAACTCCACAATCTCCTCCACAAGCATTGGACTCAATCAATTTTAAAAATGTTCTATTTCCAAACCGGTTGAGGTCCAATAAAAAAAATCCACAAAGGGAGAAGATTCTGGAGTTGTTTAAGCAGTTTAACATCAACATTCCCCTTTTAGATGCTGTCCAACAAGTCCCGTCCTACGCGAAAATCTTAAAGGACTTGTGCACGAAAAAGAGGAAGTCTCAGGTACCCAAGAAAGTTTTCTTGGCAAGTGCTGTGAGTGATGCTCTTACCCAATCTTTATCGCAAAAACGGAAGGACCCCGGCTGTCCTACGATTTCTATTACCATTGGGGATAAGAACATCAACCGCGCACTATTAGATCTTGGTGCCAGTGTTAACCTGCTTCCGTACTCAGTATATGAGCAACTAGGTGTAGGAGAGCTGAAACCCACACACTGCACTCTCCAAATGGCCGACCGATCGATCACCCATCCTAGGGGTGAGCTAGAGGATGTGTTAATCAAGGTTGGGGACTTCATATTCCTCGTTGACTTCATTGTATTAGACACACAACCTATAGCTAACCCCCGGAATCAAATTCCAGTGATACTCAGTCGCCTATTCCTTGCAACCTCAAATGCTGTGATCAATTGTCGCAATGGTTCGATGAACCTATCTTTTGGAAACATGAAAATTGAACTCAACATTTTTAGGTTGGGGAATCAGCCCACCGAACCTAATTCTCATATACTAGACGTTTGCTCAATCCAGGAGATCACCCCAGAAGAGTGTGAATTCGATGAGTTTTTGTTCGATCACGATAACCTTAACGCCACTAGTGCGTTCCTCTTCGAACCTGTTACTGTTTCTGCGCCTGACAATGACCACGAGTGTTTCACTTTCTCGAACGATCTTAGCCACTCACCAACCGAGTTTGAATCCTTCGAATTTCCGGATGAGTTACCTGAACCATCCAACTCGGTCGCATACACTCGTTTTGAACCTTTGCTGGTATCCTTTGAGTTCGAGACCTTTTCTCCAATCTTGCCTTCAATCGTTTCACCTCCAACGCTCGAACTCAAGCCTTTGCCGTCTCACCTTAAGTACGCTTACTTGGGTGAGAATGAGACCCTCCCTGTTATCATCTCGGCTTCTCTAGCTCCAGAGCAAGAGAAAACCCTTCTTGCGGTTTTGCACAGCAATAGGCAAGCTTTTGGCTGGTCCACGGCAGACATCAAGGGGATTAGTCCCCTGATCGTTGAACATCATATTCATTTGATGGATGATGCCAAACCAGCCAGGGATCCACAAAGGCGACTCGACCCAGTCATGAAGGAGGCTGTGAAAAAGGAAATCGTGAAGTTTCTGGATAGTGGTATCATTTACCCTATCTCTGATAGCCAGCGGGTTAGCCCCATTCACGTTGTCCCCAAGAAGTCAAGCATAACGGTCATTACTAACGAGGCGAACGAGTTAATCCCTACTCGCACCCAAACTGGGTGGCGAGTATGCATCGATTACAGAAAACTCAACGCCGCAACGCGGAAAGACCACTTTCCGCTACCTTTCATTGACCAAATGCTTGAATGATTGGCCGGACACGAGTACTACTTCTTTCTTGATGGCTACTCCGGCTATAATCAGATTCCCATCGCCGAAAAAGGCCAGGACAAGACCACATTCACTTGTCCTTTCGGCACGTTCGCATATCGTCGCATGCCCTTTGGGTTATGCAATGCGCCCACTACCTTCCAGCGGTGTATGATGGGAATCTTCTCAGACATGGTGGAGAAATTCCTGGATATCTTCATGGACGATTTCTCCATCTTCGGCGATTCCTTTAACGAGTGTTTGCTGCATCTTGACGCTGTCCTTACCCGATGTAAGGACAAGAACCTCACTTTGAATTGGGAGAAGTGCCACTTCATGGTGCGCGAAGGTATTGTCTTAGGACATATCATTTCGTAAAATGGCATAGAGGTTGACAAAGCGAAGATTGAGGTCATTTCCAATCTCTCTCCTCCCAGATGCGTCAGAGACATCCGAGCCATCCTTGGCCATGCCGGTTTCTATAGACGGTTCATCAAGAACTTTAGCAAGATTGCTAGGCCCTTGACTCTTCTACTGGCCAAGGACACGCCATACGACTTCAACTCGAGCTGTATGACTGCGTTCGAGTCATTAAAAAGCTCACTCACTTCTGCTCCCGTTCTTTCTTCACCTGACTGGACGCACCCATTTGAGATTATGTGCGATGCATCTGACTTTGCCATTGGTGCTGTCCTTGGACAACACATCAACAAGATGCCGCATGTAATCTATTATGCGAGCCGAACCCTGAACGACGCCCAACTCAATTATACAACAACTGAGAAGGAATTCTTGGTTGTTGTATTTGCTTTAGAAAAGTTCAGGCCCTACCTCATCGGCTCTCCAGTCATTGTCTACACAGACCATTCTGCTCCGCGCCATCTTTTTGCGAAGAAAGATGCAAAATCTCAATTGATACGGTGGATCCTCTTGCTTCAAGAGTTTGACCTTGTCATCAAGGACAAAAGAGGATGTGAAAACGTAGTCGCCGACCATCTCTCACGACTTCCTTCGTCGCCGTCGCCTCTACTTCCGATCAACGACGTTTTTCCGGATGAACAGCTCTTGACAGTATCTCGCGAACCCTGGTTCGCAGATATTGTGAATTATTTGGCCACAGGGTTATTACCGACTGAATGGTCAAGTCAGGACAGACTTCGATTCTTATCCCAAGTAAAACACTTTTACTGGGACGAACCCTATCTGTTCATGTACTGTTCCGACCAGATTATTCGTCGGTGTGTCCCTGACGATGAATTCAAGAGTGTGCTGTCATTTTGCCACGATCAAGCATGTGGCGGGCATTTTGGCCCCAGAAAGACAGCTGAGAAGATCTTGCAATTTGGTTTCTACTGGCCACAACTCTTCAAAGACGCTCATGACTATTGTAAGACTTGCTCCCGGTGCCAACACTTGGGCCAGATATCCCGGAGGAACGAGATGCCGCTCCAACCAATCTTGGTTGTGGAGATTTTCGACGTTTGGGGGATAGATTTCATGGGGCCGTTTCCCATCTCTTTCGGGAACTTGTACATCCTTCTCGCTGTTGATTACGTCTCTAAGTGGGTCGAGGCTGTGCCCAGCCGGACTAACGACAACAAGGTTTTCGTTAGGTTTCTTAAAGAAAATATTTTCTCCCGATTTAGGCGCCCCCGAGCGATCATTAGCGATAATGGAACTCATTTCTGCAATAAGACTTTCGAGGCCTTGATGCGGAAATATTCCATTAATCATAAGCTATCTACGCCCTACTTTCCCCAAACCTGTGGGCAAGCCGAAGTTTCAAATCGGAAAATTAAGCAGATACTGGAGAAGACGGTTTCCAAGAACCGAAAGGATTGGTCGTTGAAACTCACTAATGCCCTTTGGGCATTTCGAACGGCTTATAAGATCGATCTTGGCATGTCTCCCTATCGGCTTGTGTACGGAAAGGCTTGCCACCTCCCTGTCGAAATAGAGCATCGCGCATTTTGGGCGATAAAAGAACTGAATTTGTCTCTCGAAGATGTGGGCAGCCATCGGAAGCTGCAGTTGAACGAATTGAGCGAGCTTAGGGATGAGGCTTACGATAACGCGGTTGTCGTTAAGAACCGAAAGAAAGTGTTTCACGATAAACACCTTTTGCGCAAAACTTTCGTACCTGGTCAACAGGTACTGCTTTACGACACCCGGCTATACTTCCATCCAGTTAAGCTCAGATCTCGCTGGAAAGGGCCGTATTTTGTGCGGAATGTGTATCCGCATAGCGCTGTGGATTTGGAGAATCCAAAGGAAGGTTTATTTTTCAAAGTAAACGGACACCGATTTAAACCGTACCTTAGCGCTGAACCAACAGAGGAGCTCCTGGTCTTACAGGAGCCGGTTTACCCAGCATAATCTTCCTCTGCCTACCACCAAACTTCGGTTATCCAGCCAAGAACAGTGGACACTGTTCCAAATAAGTTTGGGGGTATGTATATACCATTTTGTATTTATTTGTGGATATTCTTTTCCATTTTTACTCTTTAAAAACATAAACAAAAAAAATTGTATATATCTAACCAACAATTTTGACCCTTCAAATGATCTCTTCATGCAATGACAGTGAGGACACTGTCCAGTTTAAGTTTGGGGGTACGCTCGGTACGCATTTCTAACCTTCGCATTCATATGTATATTTTGCATCTGCATATTAAAATCCATAAAATCCATAAAAAGCAGAAAATTTTCTAAAAACTTAAAAATTTTCTGTCAAGTTAGCTAGTGGGAGAACTCTGATTCAACATTTCGACGGTTTTGTTTGATAAGATAAGAATAACTAAATCTTATTTTTATATTTTGAAAACCTGAAAGATAACTCTCCTTTGAAATTAACTATAGCTGATATACGTCTTTACATCACACTACACGTGTCATGAGTTTTGGAAATTAGATGACAAGTCTTTTATGTCTAAAAAAACTTTTAAATGGATAAATGATTTTCTGAGGATCAAATATGTTTGTTCTGAAATAAGTAATATCAAGAATAGTTTATGAAGTGAAGCGAATATGAAGGAATGTTATTGATGCCTTAATTGGAACTAATTCTGAAAAATAACCCATCTGAAACTTGATTGGAACGATTACACACCCAACCCACTAAACACGTCTTTTATCCAAAAAAAAAAAAACTGAACTGCCGGTTATATCTCCTTTCGCATTGAATCATCATAATTTTCACGCTAAAGTGTCTTTTGTTTTTGGGCCTAGTTAACTTGAGTAATTAAGTCCGCTGGGGTGTCTCTGCACCTAATGCCCTAAAGCCAACTGGTTTGGGTGCATTGGCCCAAAGCTCGTTAAGAAGCCTAGAAAGTCCAGATTAAAACAAAGTCAAGAAAGTGTTCTCTCCGAGTTAAAATTCCTAACGGTTCTTTGTGTGAGAATAATCTTGACAAAAGACAGGCTTTTATAAAAAAAAAATTGTAGCGGAGATATGAAGGTTTTATTCTATGATAAAGACTATTGCATGTTCACAGAGGTGTGTATGAAATGAAAACAAGAAAAAGGTGGAGTGAAAAATAAGACCTAGTTTCCTGTTAAGGAAGATAGAAATTCTGAAGTTGAAACCTTACTGGAAAACGAAACTTGAAAAATGCTTAACTCTTTATAAAACTTATGTGATACTTTTAAAACTTTTATCTGGGCTTTATTGTATGAAATGATGACTTTATTCGACCCTTCTAGAACTTAACGACACTATTTGCACTACATGTAAAGACATATAAAATCTTAAGTTAAATAAGAAGCGAGATGTGAAAAATAAAGGTTCGATAGTCTAGACTTAGGATCATAGAATTGTTATTTTCTGAAACAAAACTTTAGGTTTTGAATCATAGTTATTTTGCAAAACTAGCTTGACTGGATTTTGTGGGTAGTATCCGCTGAAAACCCTCAGGAGACAACACTCCTCCTACTAGGGACACCTATAGGTTTAACGGCTTGTTACACATGCTCAGTGCAATCGCGTTCCCTGCGAAAGTGAGGTTAGGAATTTTTTTGTGAATAAATTGGCTTTGCTCGGGACGAGCAAATGATAAGTTCGGGGGTATTTATTCATATCAGATTTTTGCATTTTTATACCGCCCAATTTTTATCACATTGCTTATCGGTAGGTACTCTTGAGCCGTGTTTGCTAATCAAATTGCAGGATACAGGTTCTCAGCTCTAAACAGTGAAATTCATGGAAAAGCACGACAAATTTTGGATTACTGCCAACCACAGATAAAACACGGGTCTCCGCTCTCTATCCGTATGTTGCCACACACCAGTTTAAAGGACAAAATGACAAATCAATGTCATTTTCATTCACAAAGCTCAATGTCAACACAAGATCCAACATATCTACGCGGAGCTCGACGAAATCATGGCAAAAGATCCACATCACATCACCTTTTAATCTACTGAAATTCTGGAAGAATTGTGAAATGCTTCTGAGAAAAGTACTATACCACACTGAAGAGGACTGCACACCAGGGAAGGTCACAAAATCTTGTGACCTAACTCATCAAGAAGGCCGCAGTTCCGCGGCACGAGCGCGCTTAGGCCGCGGAACCGCGGCCATACTGGCTCAGTGGACGACCGTATTTTGGGGGCAGATTGGTAATTTCATATATGGTCTGAAAGTTGCCTTAGAGTTTCAGTTCCCTGCCTATAAATTGTCACGACCTGAAAGAGCACGTGACTGGCACTTGAATCATATGAAGTCTATAGGACCCCATCTAACCCAAGTAAGCCAAAAGCCCAGAAATCTAAAACCATTTTAAGGAATAAATAAAGAAAACTAGTTTAAAAAAAATGAAGAAAACATGTTTTGAAGTCAAAGTTTTTAAATAACTAAGCCGAATGTGCATTTTTAAAAACGTATAGTCTTTTATGAAAATTTCGGCAGAGTTTCCTTTGTAAAAAATGGCCCCAAACGGGGTACAACAAGAATAATATATATGTGCGATGATTAAGGGTATCACCATATGGGAGCTAGCTCTTCGTCAATCGACGGTCACAACCACGCAAGCAATAAAATACACAACGCCGAATGGCGAGGATCAAAACTCAAAAGAAAACTCATAATAACATGAAAACCGTAATACTGCTACACGCGACTCTAAGGTCGAAATAATACATCACCAATGTCTAAGTCTGAAACAATAAACAAGTTTTGGTTGATGGAATTCTAGATACAATGAATAATACATATACAAAGGTGGCTCTGATGCAAAAAACCCACTTACCAAAAGCAATTCACCCGCAAAGGAAGCAGTGTGACAGAAATGCCGCTATGGAACCAGTACGGCAAAACCTGCAAGAAGCTGTGGCACAACAGGGGTGAGTTGCCAACTCGTGAATAGAAAACATCTACAAGCAGAAATCGAATGCATGACATAATCCTAGATCAATACGATCAGTATATAATATAAACCTCAAGAGTAAGTCTGAAGCATGATAAGGTGGCAATGCAACATCTAGACATGTGTGTAGTGCCAAGTACTCGTGCCAGTTCCTCAGGTAATAACATGTCAAAAATATAAGGTATGTCTGCATGAAATAAACATGATGATGTATTTAAAATGAAAATCAATACACATATATTAGCGTCCCATTTCACTAATATTGGTGTAAGGGTATATATAACAGCGCCCTCATACCCTGTTATATATACAAATGAAGTGTGATCAATGTAGTCAAAGTCTGTATGTAATCAATGTCTGTATATATGTGGATCCCGTCCACCTGTCACCCAATGACAATAAGCATCATGCATGTAAATATCGTAAAGCATATGCATGGAAATATGAGGATATAATCAAATCATTGAACCGGAGTGCCTAGCATCGACACTCGAAAACATCATGAAACCTGTGCCTAGCATCGGCACGTAAATCCTCGTCTATCAGGCACTGTCACCAAGACTGGCCCTGATAGGTACGTATCATACGATATCTCGAAAACCCGAGTGCCCAGCTTCGACCCTCGAATTTCGTCGTATCCATACGTACATACTCCGGTCGGTATCCCCATGATAACCGCCGAGTCCAAATACTATCACCGGTAGGTAGTGCTCCCCTGCCAGGCTCACCGTCCAACAAATACGAGTCTTCTTGCCCTGGGGTACCTTACCGGGTCCACCATGTACCCGCAGACGGTGCCTACCGCTCCTCGAATCGGGTTTCATATGCCACTCTCAGAACCGAGAAAACACATGGTGGACGCACTGAAATATCATATCAAGGGAAACCGGGTTTTAAAGACAATACATATTCTCAGTTGAAATAGCCACGGTTCCCAAATCCAGAAATATCATGGAAACAACATATCTCAATGCGTACAATCAGAAAGCATGATGTATGCGACATATAAAAGAATGTAAGCATATCAATATATCATGCAACAAGGAATAGTGATATGCACATATTGGGGAAAGCCGCTCTTTTAAAATGAATCAGTTTTAAAGAGTATCTTGCGGTTCCCAAATCTAGAGATATCATCTATGTATGTGGAAACATGTATGTGTACAAGTATGAGTATACAGTAAGTATGTGCACAAATATAAGTGTACAATGAGTATGTGTACAAGTATGCCATGCAAGGATCGTATCCTGAATGCAACAGTACTATAGTGTAGTGACATGGCAATTATCGATGATGAAGTGTGTGAGCAGGCAAGCAAGTGTACGTGGAACATACGCATCATCGATAATGGTGTTGGTGTCCTAACAGCATGATGGTAATATAGCAATAACCCATTAAATGCAATGCGAATAGTACTGAAAATGCGGAATCGAATAAATCAACGCAATAGTAAAGAATCTACATCCATATGTATATGTCATGCAGTTATGCCATTTGAAATAAGACGAATCAGTATTTTTAGTAAAATAATGGCTACGGTGTTTTTAAGAAAGATACGTCTTTGAAAATACCCGTAGAATCCCTTTACTTGTCTTAAGATATTCCTGATTCGTAGTTTTGAAATAGGTATGACTCGAGTCTAGTCTAACATCTACTATGCAAACTACAGATCTAAGTATCAAGTCAATCGGGAAGGGTATGGAAACCACCTAAATCTGAGTCGATATGTACGTATAGTAGTCGGTGATCCCGCCTCAGTAGTATGGCGCACGATACAGTATATCATATGACATCCTCAAGTCATGAGTGCGGATCAATCATCAATATATAGCTCGTATGGTAAATCGTCGTACGACATCCCAATAGCTGGGTACGGGTCAATATCACATTCCTCTCATCAAATATCAGGTATCATTATCATCACATTACATACTCTGGGGTACTCATCAAATAACTGATACCATCTATATGCTGCGTGTGTAAGCACACGTCCAAAGGCCCACTAGAGATTACATTTCGTATCCCAAATACGAATCACATCATGTCACCGATCTCACGGCACAAAACCCAATATCATCGACTCATCTCCAAAGTCATCCACTATCCATCAACAAAGTGCAAGTATAATGAATATGCAAGGGTGTACGTCTATGTGCAAATCTATTCTAGGGTTCGCGACTATGAGCTACACTAGTTGCTTCTAACCCTAAACTATCCATAATACACCTAACACAATATCCACGACACACTATAACTATCAAATATAATGTATATATATATATCAACTATGGACTGCGGGGGTGCTATACGCCATCCACCCGACTTCCCCCGTAGATATAATCTACTCACCTTGCGTCTTTATCTGTCGACGTCGTCACGCGTTTGCTTGTCATCCCAAAGTCTTCATGGGGTACCTACACGTTAACGTATCGCAAATGCGTATCAAAATCAAATCAAAGCTAAAACGATACACGAAAGCCAAAACGACATGCTATGGGTCTATAGGTTAGAACCTATGGGTACGCCTCCAAAACCATCAACAACCCTCGATATCGTCGTATAAACGCCAAGTAGTCGAGGTAAAACATCATAAGCAAATTCAGAATTAGAAATACGGAATACAGAAACACAAATCCAAAACAGCAACTAAGGAAATATGCTCCAGATTTCACCCTAGGTCAAATTAGACAAATCTATACATGCCAGGGGTCAAGTTTACTGGAGATAGGGCCCTGAACCAAAAACGAGGCAAAACCCTCCAGCTCTGGCCGCAAATTGCGGCCAGAAGGGTTAAATCTGCGGCCGGGAATTAGAGTTGGGGGCTAGGGTTTTGGGTGTTGGTTCCAGGGTGCTTGCACATCTCTCTGTCAAGTCAATTTTATTTTCAGGTGTCTCGGGTTAAAGCAGATCAATAAAAACAGTGACAAATTTCTAGTTTTTCCCGATATCGATTCTATAAATCCGTATTCTGGTTCTAGTTCCAGGTTTGGGTCTAAAACAACATCACACCAGGGGTTCTAAGGTCTCCACAAGCCTCAATTTCACCTTTGATTTCAGATTTACCCTAAACCCTAACTTGAATTCTCCAAAGTTCACAAAACGACACAATATCGATATGAAACTAGCATGGATGAAATAACAATTTGAACTACTACTCTAGGGTGCAGAAATTACCTCCTTTGGCAACTCAAGAAAATTCTTGAGTTGCTCAAAGTCCTCAAAATCCTATCTTGCTTGGTCCGATGTGTAGCTAGCAAGCTCGGGAACAAGTTTTGTGAAGTGGGATTGGAATTTTGGGTTTATTTTAATGGTGAATCTAGGGTTTTTTTTTTGAAAATGGAGAGACAGGGATGGCAGCAGCAACAGCAAGGGGAGGGAGAGGAGAGAGAATGAGAAGGGGAAACTGATGGGGATTGGTTCTACAAGTCAAGAAGTAAACCCCATACCTACCTCTCTCCTAATCATGATACCTTTATCTTTTCTTTTCTTTTCTTTCCTCTCTAAACCCTTCTTACTTGAATAGTAACCCCAAAAGAAACATGGTGGTAAAATGCACAAGTGTAAGAAAAATGTTATGTCCATGTTTTGCACAAAAATGTTAAAAAACCGAATAGCGATTTTTAATCGCGATTAGCACTAAATTAGCATATAACTAATCATAAAAAATTAAAAATGGCATAATTCCATAAAATACCCTATTTTAGAATTTTCCATAATTTTTCCAAAATTTTTCCTATTTATTTGTATTTAATAATACCGAAATATTAAAATATTCAATAAAATAATATTAAATTATAAAAATTCCCAAAAATAATATTTTATTTTTTTTAAACGTTACATAAATAGTCCAGAACTTGCTAAAGCCAAGGGTGCTTATTCTTGTATTTAGATTTTAGAATACATGTTGTTATTCTTCTTCCTCTTCTCCATTAAAAACTTGTAGTGAGCTTTTGTGAGTGAAGAATGAATAAAAGAGTTCTCTTTGTTATCATGCTTGTCTTGTTCTTTTGTTAATTATAATTGCTTGTAATTTTCATTTTCTAATCTAGTTGTTGTTATTTGTTGTTTGTTTCTTTCTTGTTCTCTTTTTCTTTATCCTTAAACAACAATGATGCTTAAGCTTGATCCTTGCCAAGGTGAGGTCTCAAATAGCTAGTTGTAATCTTCTAACCTCTTTCTTTCTATCTTCCTCCTTTGTTTTATTTTCTTTTTCTTATAATGGGTGAGTAGTTTTCATACTTGTTAGGGTAGGATAAGGAAAGTTTGAGAGAAGGAAATCTCTCTCACTCTTTTCTTGCCCAACATCTTAATTCGGACTCTCGTTAATTGAACCACAATCCGCTCCCAACGGCACCCTATCCTATATGAAAGCGGTGATTTCTTAGTGAGACCGGTTGTGGTTGAATTAACCGGAGGTTAAGGCTAAGAGCCAAGAACGGACGGACAAGCACCAAAAGGAAGAACTTATGCGTTGGAAAGCGTAGCTTATACTCGCAAGTTCCTTCCTAGTCATGCTAATCCCCGTTGTTGCCGATTACAATAACACCGATATTAAGAGTTGCAACGAAAGAAGTAAGCGACTCCTAACTCAAACTAACCTAATCCTAACCCTAACAAGCTCTTTTTATATATCATTTTAGCACATAGTTAATCTCAAAACAAACCTGGACATTTGGACTTAACTCGTTAAAGCACATAGAAAAAGATTCCCATCTCCCTGCGGACAACCCGTACTCAACCGGCTAGCTACAAGCGAAACCGTCTTGATTGCGGTAATTAACTAAGCATGCAAAAACTCTACCAATCAGTAGATGACATCACAATCTCTGAGGTATGTTGTACATCAACATTCCTCTCACACCAGGCAGCCTCTAACCATGGCCCGATCATCCGGAACAAAACCGCACACTCGTCTCAAACGAGAGGTCACAACACAACCACTAAATCGATACGTTCCCATGTCACCAGAAAACACGATGGTCAGTCCTCGTCCACGACGAGCTCGCCCTGACCGCATCACTAGTAAGGAGTTCAGGTAGTTCCCTCTCCATGTTGTGCATGTTGAAGTTAACTATGAACTGAGTAAAGGTGGAGGGGAGGGACTGCAGAATAATATCCGTATATTGTTCATTGTCCATCGTCCATCCATGGTCCTCATGCTCTTCTATAAGAGCTATCATCTTCAGAACATGGTCTCCTACTGATGTGCCAGGGGCCATTTGCATCTGAAACAATTTCTTTGATGCTTCGTATCGTAACACGCGGGATTGCTCTCCATTCAACTCCTTTGTATGGAGGAATATGGTTTGAATGTCCATATTCTCGTGCTGCTTTTGATGTGTATTGTCCATCGATGCAAGCACGAGGCATTTGGCCGTGGCACAGTCAGCATCCCATGTCTTGCGGACTTCAATGTCCGCAACTGAGGATTTTGGACCTGGGGTGGGCGGGGCTGAAGCCGTGAGGACATATGATACATTATCATAAGTCAAGGCTATTTTCAGATTCCTCAGTCAATCTTTATAATTGGTCCCATTCAATTTGTTTTTATCTAGTAGAAGCTTGAGTCCAGTCATTGGTATCTGCCATTAAGAGAGAGAAAAGAATACACTCAGCGAAAGCTCTTGCAAAGATCAGATTGGTTATTATCTTGTCTAATCAATGTCTCCCACTGCTTTAATCAAGTTTTTCTTTCAAAAGAAAACTAGCCAGGATTAATTACAGTCTATAACTTCGCTAACCGTTCAGCCAGGCCAGTGTCGGTACTTGAGGGAGGTTCCCCGTGCTTTCGCACTGACCTAATTAAAGTAAACATCGTTTTCCCAGAGGCGTAGCCCCGTTAACACTTTTCCAGACACCTAATGAGTTAGCTAATTGTAAACTGCAAAACTCTCCTAGGAGCAACTATTGCCCACAGTGGGATCGGGAACCAACCATCATATGGAAGGTATGCAATCTCATTGTAAATCTCAACACTTGAAATCCCCGATATGATTTTTACCCCTAGTACCTATGACCTTGGCTATGGTCAACAAATCACAAGTACTATTCAAGTTCAGCCCGTCATTTCTTGATTAATCAGACCCGTTTACATGACCCTTGGCTAAGGTCAACAAAGTCATATGCCCGTCCTAATTAATCTGCATCATATGCATTGTAGGAAGACATCACTTAGCTACCGTATACTACGCTTTAGCTAAGGTCAACAAACGTAACACGAATACTAAGTACTCTACTTCCTAAAATGACGGAGGGTTGCGGATGATTTTTAAGAAAATCTTTAAAGCTTTGAACTTGATATCGTCGTAGAATCAAATGGTTTTCAAAAGGAGTGGCTTGTGCTCCGCAGTTTTTGAAATATAGCTTTTTCATAAAGAGCCGAGTGGTTTTCAAATCCGATTCTACAACATCTTTTTAGGTTTATTTTCTTTACATTAATCATATTAATGTAATCCCATCATTTAATTCCTTAAGCCAATCACAGAAAAGAAACGAAAATACAACGTACGCTTATACCATCCGCATTCGCCGCAATGTTCCGTTATGCACCGTTAGGTTACTTAACTAACGGCATACCAGGACGGGACTAGCGCGGGTGTAAAACATAAGCAACGTCTACTATATATCTCATATATAATATATCATTCGTCTCAGATATCACAGAACACAGGCAGCAAAAACATATATATAATGTGGGATATATTAGGACTTCCGTATTTAGTATTTTCCCAACAATAGAAAATACGGATTCCACAGTCGTGATGAATAGCCAAGCCCACACCCTTAGACCCCTACGAGAGCGGCAAGCGACCCTACCAATCCTGGAGTTTTGGAGACCCGGTCTCGACTCCTCGAGATGGCCTCCTACTGAACCCCAGAACCCGGTCACTTGTGCTCCCCTCCTTGGGTCTATCCTAATGCGGAAAAGTAAATAATATACAACACTGGTGACATCAACCTCAACCCGGAAGTGCCCTAAATAAAAGAATATTACATTACATTTGAATTTTACATGAATGAAAAATAAAACTCTCATCTCACATAAACCCCCCGGCTATTCAATCGCGACAATCCTGCACATCATATCTCAGTAACACATAATATCATATATCATCAACGTAAGTAAGTATGCATACCCCGATTGTCGTTGTTGTATATCAACGAAACCGGCGATATCGACATACTACACTTACGGTCAAAGAAAAGAAAGTGTAAAACTACAATATTTGGAATCCGCATTCTCTTTAGATATCGTAAATCCGAGATATCTCATACCTCGCATTTCATGCCTAACTGTATGAATTCCTCACATTCCAGATAAATAGACAGTATTAAACTTTTTGATCGAATGATCAAATACCCAAAATTTCCTAAAGCTCAACACTTGAACGGAGTTCAAAAAACCCGGAATGTGTCACAGTAGTAGCGGTCCAGCCGTAGAAGGGTCAAGCCAACGCCTCACATGTGGCACGCCGTACTGCCTCAAACCCTAAGGTTTAAAAGGCAGTTCAAGACGGTCACATAATTGAGTTAAGGTTGGTTGTCTTCTATAGGGTCCACCACAAAACTTGCATGTATTTCCGAAAGATTTAAACCCCGTGAAAAAGTGAGTTAATGATACTCGTTCGAACTTTTTAATACTTTCTAAGTTACCCGGAAAAAAGCACGAAATTGAAATTCCGATCGAATCATAGAATCCAAAACAATCTCCAAAACATTTATCACTGAAACCAGATTAAAAATACCGAAAAACATCTATAAGCAGGAAATAAGAACACTGTACAAAAACGAGGGCTTAATTCATCCTTACGGCCGCGGTTCCGCGGTGGGAGTTTGGAATTAGGGCTTCATTTTTTACACAATTTCTTAGAATATCCTGCTGAATTTTTTACATATTTTTAATTCTGAAAAATAACAGTTTTGAAAAAATGTCCAGAGTGTGCTAAAAAACCGTATTTTTCGGTTCGATCGGAGTTTTAACTTCGTTAAAATGTCGCCTAAAGTTCTAGGTCAGCTCTGATACCATTGTTAGGTTTACCTAGCACCTCATGAAGGGTTTGCAAGCATCACATGTCTCAAAACTAAATTTTTAAGGTGATAAGTGAACATGCAAAGAATCATCACTAGAAATTTATGGTTTCTTAAACATACCAACAACACAAGTAGAAAAGGTTAGGGTTTTGAGAGTACAACCTTTGTAACTCCCTATGCTAGACTCCTCGGCTACTTGGGGTTTGGAAAAGGTCCGCTTGAACTCCTCTAGGTCAACGATGATCCACCCGGAGACCGCTTTGTCCAAGCTTGTAACTTCGCAAGATCAAGAAAAGAAAATGGAAGCTAACACTCTTCACAAGTGGGCAAGACTTGTGTAGAATGGTGTTGTGGTTGGTTTTCTCACTTCAAAATCCTAACTTGTTGAATGTTTTGCTCACTTGAGAAATCTAGAGAGCAAGAAAGCAAGGAGGAAGAAGATGATGGCTTTTGAAATATCAAGAGAATGATAATTGTGTTGTGAAAAATAAAAAATATAAGTATATATATTTTTTATCTCTCATCTCAAACCATAGTTACAATATATAGATATTATTGTACTTGAGTTAAAACCCAAAAGGAAGATTAACACATGGTTAAAAGGTAGGTGAGCATGGTTAGTTCAAAGAAGAGTGTAGAAGATAATCGTGTATTAATCTTTTTCTTTTCTTTTGTTTTAAAACAAATACAATATATATCCATATATGTAATTATAAGGTGTGAGTCTTATATTGCCACCATCTCCTATATATACAACCATGATAACCTTTATGTATGCATGTATGTGTGCATGCACATCCTATGTGCATGAATGAGAATGAGTGCATACATGCATGCATAAAGACAAGAAAGGATTTTAAGTGAGAAGCTAATGGTTAAATGATAAATCAACACTTGATTTATCAACCCGGTCATATCGCATACGACCCGACCAAAAGCAAACCGCCCGATTAATATACTGCATCTCATATGCGCATTTTAACCGGGCCCACACACATATCGCATATGCGCACCACAACGTTTCGCCTGGACTAGGTAACTCCTTTGTGGGACTCTAAGACTCGCCAATACGTCGGTAGTGGGTGATTATCATATTAAGCACTCCCATGCCGCAAGCGGTCAGCTAAACGTAAATGGCCACACGGGTATTGAGCGATCAGAAGAAAACAAGAGAACCTGTTACAACTCCCGTCGAGCCAACCGGCAACACTACCATACAGTCCGGTCTCTTCGTCAGATATGCTGCATATCGAGTCTAGGGATGGTAACGTCGACCCCAATAACTCAATAAGTCCTGCCGATGAAAGGTCTATAACAGATCGAGAAACTACTGATAACACTTATCATCAAATCTCAACAGCCCTGGCCAGGGACTTACTGATATAGCCAGTCGAGCACAGCACAGCATCAACTCCCAATACCGGGAGAGACGAAACCCCTCCTATCGCTCATCGACTTCGTGTGTCTCGGGACTGTATCCAACGGCCACCTGTTTTCACAACTCAATAGAGCCGTGGTAGGGTGGTAATCAAAGTACAGTGGGAGAACACACAAGACTCTATGACGATCTCGGGTCTACAGACTAACCTGCACCAGTATCACCTGAGAACTGCTATCCGACGATAGATATAATTCCATATAGGAGTTCTCGGCGAGTCCGTCTAGTGTACCTAGTCACCACTGAGCACCCATATACGATCTCGATGTCAAACATCGATGAATGTGGGAACATCCATCGCCCGTCATATGGGTCTAGTATCATATACGCTAGTCTACTCTGGTATATCGATGCCCCCTCTCGATACACCTACGACTAGGGACATTCCAGGATATGCTTATAAACTACTGATGTCCCACTAGTATGATCTATATCATAATCACAGTAGTCAAGTCAATATCCTCAGGGTTTTATCAACATGTATGAATGAATAAAAGCATGGTCAAAACAACATGTCAGATAAAGAATAACCAGATAGCATACTATCATGTCGAGCAAGAATGTACACTGAATATATATATATATATATATACATGTATAAATACATCCACTATCACATAATGCCCTCTAGGGCATACATATATCCAACATATATGATCGCCATCATATTGCTGGCAGTCAAGCAAGAATCCTATGGGCTCTATCAACATATAATAGTGATCTGTAATGTCACCTGAAGCATGTACATGATGATAAAGACAAACCAGATAGCATACTATCATCTCGAGTAAGACTATTCTACCGGTATAGGTCCTCCCTCAATCACTGCAATCACGTGCCTTCGATCCAGTAATTGATTTGAGGGCACTATAGCCAACAATGTATTATTGATGAAACATAAATCCGAGGCCTTTGAGAAATTACATGAATACAAGAATGAAGTGGAAAAACAAACAGGAATAAGTATCAAGACACTTCGATCTGATCGAGGTGGTGAATACTTAAGTGCCGAGTTTCTGGATTATTTAAAAGAGAATGGAATACTCTCTCAGCTTACTCCTCCATACACACCTCAACACAATGGTGTATCGGAAAGGCGGAACCACACCTTATTGGATATAGTGCGTTCTATGATGAGTAACCCTGAGTTACCGCGATCCTTCTGGGGTTAAGCACTGGAATCTGATGCATATCTTTTGAACAAGGTTCCTACTAAGTCTGTGCATACCTCACCAAATGAAATGTGGAGTGGAAAGAAACACTATCTTAAGTATCTAAAGATATGGGGATGTCCAGCTTTTGTCAAAAAAACAGCATGCGGACAAGCTCGATGAACGATCAGTACTGTGTAAGTTTGTATGATACCCAAGGAACTCCAGGGGTATTTTTCTATTACGCGGAGGAATAAAAAGTGTTTGTTTCTCGACATACAAACTTTCTGGAGACTCAATTTCTAGAAAATGAAATAAGTGGGAGCACAATAGAACTAGAAGAAATTCCAGAACCACAAACTATTACTGAAAGCATGATGGAACCAGAAGTTTCAAAAGAACAGGACGTCCCTGCACCACTCTGCAGATCTTGTAGGCAGTCTCATCCACCCGAGAGATACTACAGTTTTCTCATAGACGGGGATAAAGAGGATTGCATCATCAACGATGATGAGCCAACTAGTTTCCAGCAGGCCATTACGAGCAAAGACTCAGTAAAGTGGCTGATGCAATGCAGAACAAAATGGAATCCATGTACTCCAACAATGTATGGACTTTGGACATTGCACCTCAAGGTGTAAAACTCATAGGCTGCAAATGAATCTTTAGAAAGAAGATTGGTGCAGATGAACAGGTTGAAGCCTATAAGGATAGACTTGTAGCAAAAGGTTTACGTCAAAGACCTGGTTTGGACTATGATGAAACTTTTTCTCCAGTGGCTATGCTTAAATCCATAAAGATCCTTCTGCCATTGCCGCCTTCCATGATTATGAAATTTGGTAGATGGACGTAAATACCATTTTTCTGAATGGAAATTTGGAAGTGTGTGTTTATAGGGATCAGCCAGAGGGTTTCTAAGAAAGTGGGAGCAGCGGAAGAGTGTGCAATTTGCTTAAATCCATTTATTGATTAAAGTAGGCATCGCGGAGTTGGAACATCTGTTTTGATGAGACGGTCAAAAAATTTTACTTTATCAAAAATCCAGATGAACCATGCATTTATAGTAAGATTGCAGCGAGAACTATAGTATTCCTCGTCTTGTACATGGATGACATTATCCTGATAGGAAATGACATTCCTATGCTACAATCAGTCAAAGGATTCTTGTCATAGAAAATCTCCATGAAAGACCTCGGTGATCCCTCCTACATTCGGGGGATCTAGATTTATCGTGATAAATCTAAGAGGATGTTGGGACTTTCACAGTCCAGGTATATCGAAACCATACTGAAAAGATTTAGTATGGAAGATTCCAAGCGCGGTAATTTACCGGCTTGTCACGGGATCACCCTCTCCAAAGAGATGTCTCCGAAGACTGATTTGGAAAGGGATCGCATGATTATTATACCCTACGCTTCTGCGGTAGGATCTATAATGTTTTCGATGTTGTGTACCAGACCAGATGTTGCTTACGCGCAGAGCGTAAGCAGGTATCTGTCAAACCCTGGGGAGAAGCACTGGATAGCAGTTAAGAACATTCTCAAGTACCTGAGAAGGACTTAGGAGATGTTCTTGGTGTACGGCAGTAAAGACCTCAAGATCGAGGCCTTTGTTGACTCCATCTTCCAGAGTGACAAAGATAACTCCAAATCCATGTCGTGTTATGTCTTTACCCTCAATGGAGGGGCGGTCAGTTGGAAGAGCTCCAAGTAAGATACCGTTGCTGACTCGACGATGGAGGCAGAGTATATCGCTGCATGTGACACCGCAAAAGAATCAATCTGGATGAAGAAGTTCATTACAGAACTTCAGGTGGTTCTGTCCATTGTTGATCCAATAGCTTTGTATTGTGACAACAACGGGGCTATAGCTTTAGCGAAGGAACCAAGGTCCCATCAGAATTCCAGACATATCTTGAGGCGGTATCACCTGATCAGGGAGATCGTGGATCGCCGTGAAATCGAGGTGCGGAGAGTAGACATGAAGAACAACAATGCAGATCCACTCATAAAGGCCATCCCTCAGACGTTGTTCAAGAGGCTATTTGAGATGATAAGTCTGCGATATGCCAATACATTGCCTTAGTGCTAGTGGGAGATTGTATTGGATATGTAAGCCCTAGAGGCCATTATTGTATATGTATACATATGGATGCTGGGGATATGTATGTACAGGACATTCTTACTCAGTTATATAGTATATTATTTCAGTTGTCTTTATCAGGATATGTGTATTTGTTTTTATTGATTCTTTATCTAGCTTGCACATATTGATAAAGACTTGATACGGTAGTATACTATTATGGTTTGACTTTATCTTCACATGGCATATGTTATACATATTATTACATATTGCGGTTATATGTTGATAAAGCCCGTAGGATCTTTCTTGACTACCTGCGTTGTGATGGCGATCATACTTGTGGGAGCAGGGTAGTCCATAAGCACATCCTTAAATGGTCCCTAGTCACGGGAGTATAGAAACTGGGCATTGATACTCCAGAGATGACTAGTTTATACGTTTCTAGACCCCGACGAGGGACGATGGTTGGTCTCACAGCCATTGGTCTGATGCACCTAAGTTCATATACAGGTGCTCACTGGGTGTGAGTACACTGGACGGAATCAACGAGAACTTTGATATGGTACTATACCTATCGTCAGATAGAAGTTC
Organism: Agapanthus africanus; assembly: GCA_030015575.1. NCBI lineage: Eukaryota > Viridiplantae > Streptophyta > Magnoliopsida > Asparagales > Amaryllidaceae > Agapanthus > Agapanthus africanus. The sequence continues at coordinate 454,752,426 of JASDDO010000014.1, read as the reverse complement.
TCAGGTGACATATTTACAGGTTAGTCTTCGGACCTGAGATCGTCATTTGTCTCGTGTAAGTTCCCACTGCTCTTTGATCACTACCCTACCATGGCTCTACTGAGTCGTGCAAACAGGTTTTGGTTGGGTACAGTCCCGAGCTATATGGAGGCAGTGAGCGATTGTTGGGGATTCGTCTCTCCCGATATTGGGAGTCGATATCGCAATGTTTTCGATTGGTCAGGACCATAAGAACTTGGCTAAGGCTGTTGGGATTTATTGATAGGTTTATCAGTAGTTTCCCGGATTAGTCCTGAACCACATCAGCATGAATTATAGGGTTATTAGGGTCTGACGTTTTCCACCCTCTAAACCCGGTATGTGATACTCTTAGACGAAGAGACCAGACTGTACGGAGATTGTCACGAATAGGCTCAGTAGGAGTTCGAACGAGTTTGCTCGTCGACCTTCCTTTTCGACAGCTACCTAGGTACCCGTTATTGGGTTCCCTAGGCGGCCGCTGGGTTTTGGGAGTTATCGTCTATACCATTTTAAAAATTATGGCGCGCTAAAGAACCCTAATGCTAGAATCAAAACAGAGAATTAGACGAACAAGCATGTAAACATCTTTACATCTAAGTGAACAAGGAATACAACCTTTGTAGACCGGTCCTTCACTTCAATAGCTCCGTGTAGTCGTCCCTTCGCTCCAAGTAGTGATCTTCCAGACTCTAGTGAGGCTCCACAATGTGAAATGAACAAGCCTGCTCAAAATCTTCGAGGCTGAAGATGATCTACGTCGAGGAGACACTAGCTCAAGCTACCTCTTCACTAAGTGATGAACTTGGTGAAGAAACAACCCAATCTAAATGTCTAGTAGAGAAGAGGTTGATGAAGTTGGAATTTTGCTCACTTTAGATATAATTTTTCCACTATATTTCTTCACCTCTCATGAAGCTAGAAAGCTTTTTGGAAATGAGGAAGAAGATGAAGTGTGAATGGAATAATGAGTGAGAATAGCAACCATGGGCGAGTTAGTGTCATACACTAACTCATGTAGAGAATAAACCATGGCTAACAATAATGGTTAGGTTAATAAATATCTACAAGTAAAACAAAATTAGTGGACTTGGTCAATGGTTCCACAAGCTTCAACCATGTGACTAAATTCCAACTAATTTGATTTACTTTAAATAAATAAAATCTTTCTATTATAATAAGCATGGTGTGAGTCTCATACTCCTATGTAGCATGTGGCATCTAGCATGACAAAAAAGATGTACATTAATATATATCACATATATACTAAGTGTACACTAGTGAGAAAAATAAATCTTAAGTGAGCTAATATTAGTTAATGTAAATTAATATATCAAATATATAATTATACATTAAATTATTAAAACAACAATTGATTTAATAATCCGGCTATATTACATATAACCGACTAATATCAAATGTATCAGCTTGTCGAATCAACACTTGATTCGACAGCCCGGCTATATCATATATAACCGACCGATATCACATATCGCGAGAATAGAATACGGTATCACATACACGTATTAATCTCGGTCCCGCACATATCACATATGTGCTCCTAATTCGTTTCGCTTGAGCCAGGAAACCTCTGTGTAGGACTCTAAAGACTCGTCAATACGCCGGCAGTAGGTGCTGATCATATCAGTCACCCACAAGCCGCAAGTGGTCTGCTAAACGTAACAGCCACCCGGGTATTGAGCGATCAGAAGATCAACAAGCAAGCCTGCTCATACTCCTACGAATCGAATCAGTAACACTACCGTACAGTCCAGTCTCTTCATCAGATATGTCGCATATCACAGCCTGGGGGTGGTAAAACGTCAGACCCCAATAGCGTGATAAGTCATGCCGATGGAAGGTCTATAACATTTCGAGAAACTACTAATAACACTTACCAGTAGATCTCAGCAACCCTGGACAGGGATTTCCTGTTATGGCCAATCAAGCATGGCGCAACATCAATCCCCAATACCGTGAGAGACGAATCCCCTCCTATCGCTCATTGCCTCCATATGACTCGGGACTGTACCTAAAAACCACCATTTTCCACGATCTCTTGAACGTGGTAAGGTCAAACTCAAAGTACAGTGGGAATCACACAAGACTCTATGATGATCTTGGATCGACAGACTAACCTGTACCAGTGTCACCAGAGAACTACTATCTGACGATAGGTATAATACCATCCAGGAGTTCTCGGCGAGTCCGTCCAGTGTACCCAGTCTCCACTGAGCACCCGTATACCTTCTCTGATGTCAAATATCAATGAATGTGGGATCATCGATCGCCCATCATATGGGTCAATAAGCGCACACGCTAGTCTACTCTGGAGTATCGATGCCATGTCTCGATACTCCCACGACTAGGAACAATTGAAGGATTTACTTACCGACTACCTCTTCCCCATTAGTATGATCTGCATCATATTCCTGGTAGTCAAGTACTCATCCTAAGGGCTTTATCGACATATAATAGAGAGACAATAAGTGTACATGTTAAGATAAAGTGCAACCAGATAGCATACTATCATGTCGAGAAAGAAAGTCCTCCCTATATATGTCCAAGCATCCACTACAATATACATCACATGTACAGTAATGGCCTCTAGGGCATACATATAACTAAAAATCTCCCACTTGTACTAAGGCAATTTGTTGTAGTATCTCATACTCAACGTCCTATAGAAGTCTCTCTAGGGAAAGGCCTTTGTGAGTGCATCCACCGCGTTATCCTTCGTGTCAACTCTCCTGACCTCGATCCCTTGGAGATCAACCATCTCCCTGATCAGGTGATACTTGCCTCAGAATGTGTATGGATCGTTGATGGGACCGGTGTTCTTAGGCCAAAGCCACAACTCCATTGTTGTCACAATAACAGTTATTGGACGCTCAATGGTAGTAACTTTTTTCATCTCATGAACAAGAAATGCCCAGACAGCCACTTTGGCTGCATCATTGGTAGAGAGGTATTCAGCCTTTATCGTCTTGTCTGCCATGTTATCTAGCTTGGAACTCTTCCAACACACCGTCCCTCTACTGAGGGTAAAGACAAAGCCTGTGACTGACTTTCAGTCGACCTTATCACTCTGGAAGTTCGAATTGGTAAAGGTCTCCCACTAGAGTTTACTGTTACCAAACACCAAGAACATTTCTTTAGTGCTTCTCCAGTACTTAAGAATGTCCTTTGCAGCTGTCTAGTGATTCTCCCAAGATTCGATTGATTCCTGATCACTACATCTAGTGAGTTAGCTACATCTTGTCTGGTACATAACATCACATACATGATAGAGCCTACTGCCGAAGCATAGGGTATCACTTGCACGTGAGCTCTCTCCAAATCATTCTTGGAAGACTTCTTTTTGGAGGGAGTGATTCCTGAGTAAGTGGGAGAACCACCACGCATAGAATATTCCATACTAAACCCCTTTAGTATGGTGTTAATGTACCTGGATTTGGGACACTCCCAACATCCACTTAGATCTATCACCATAGATCATAATCTACAAGATGTAGTAGGTATCATCCAGATCTTCCATGGAGAATCCTCGTGATAAAAGGAGATTGACTGAGTGTAGCATAGGAAACCCTTTCCTATCAAGAGTATGTCATCTATGTACAATACGTGGAAGACAACCTTACTCTCTACAACCTTCTTGTATATTCAAGGTTCATCTACCTTTTTGATGAAGTCAAACTCTTTGACTGCCACATAAAAACAGATATTCCAACTCCACGATGCATGCTTTAATCCTGATGGACTTAAGCATAGCTTTGAAAGTCTTAACTTTTCCATCTATATAAAGAATCTTCTCAAGATCCATTTGCTCCTGATGGGTTTGACCCCTTCAGGTGCAACATGCAAAGTCATACTTTGTTGGTGTACATGGATTCCATCTTTGATCGCATAGCATATAGCCTTTTCACAGAGTCCCCACTCATAATGGCCTGCCTGAACCTGGTTGGGTCATCATCAACCATGATGCAATCCTCGCTCCCACCGTCATGGAGGAAACCGTAGTATCTCTTAGGTGGATGAGGAACCCTATCAGATTAACGGAGAGGCTGAGGTTCGTTGGAGACTATTGAATCTTTTGGTTTTACCAAATCATCAGCTGTTAGTTTGTCCAGCTAGAACTCCTTTCAGTTATACCTCATGACCACAAATTTCTTCACAAAAATTCCTTTTCTAAAAAAATGGCATGCTGAGAAACAAAACACCTTTTGCTCCTCAGTGTGGTAGAAGATATACCCTTGCGAATGTTCGGGATATCCAACAAACATACAGAACTGATCTTGCCTCGAGTTTGTCCGGATTTTGCTTTTCAATATAGGACGGACAACCTCATATCTTAACTTGTTTAAGACATGGTCACTTCCCATTCCATATCTCATATGTAGTGGTAGGCAATGATTTGGATGAAACCCCATTCAATAGGTATGCAGCTTCTCAAGTGCATAACCCCAAAAGGAAACAAGTAACTCAGCAGTACTCATCATAGAGTGCACCGTATCTCATAGGGTGGGATACCTCTGCCCTGATACACCATTTTGCTGTGGTGTATACGGAGGAGTAAGCTGAGAGAGAATCCCATTCTCCTGTTTAGAAAATCCAGGAACTCCATGCCCAAGTATTCGCCTCCTTGATCACATCGTAGGACTTTAATACTTTTACCCGTTTGGTTCTCTACTTCGTACTTATATTCGTTCAATTTCTCAAAAGCTTCAGACTCGTGTTTCAACAGGAACACATGTCCGAATCTTGAGGGATCATCGATGAATATAATGACGTACGAGGAACCAACATTGGCATTAGTAGACATAGGACCGTATACATCATCATGTATCTGTCCCAAGAGTTCAGTAACTCTATCTCCTGTTTCCAGTAAACGGAGTTTTGGTCATTGTACCTTTGAGACAAGACTAGAAAGTATCACAAGATGATAATTCGAACAGATTCAAATATTCATCCATATGTAACTTAGCTAGTCGTGTCGCATTGATATGACCTAGTCTACAATGCCACAAGAAGGATTCGTTCATTTCTGAACTACTCCTCTTGTGTGTGTTATACATACTTTGAACTGTAGTTTGATTTAAAACGTATATGCCATTTCATAACGTGCCTAATCCAATCAACTCTTGATTCAGGAAAATGTTCATAACATTATCCTTCAATACAAAATTATATCCTTCTTTAACTTATTAAAGAAACTTATGTAATGTTGTATATCAGGTTCGATATGTAATAACATTCGTTCAGAATTAATGTATTAATACAAGATGATATTTGACAACTGATTTGGATGCAACAATTGCACCATTCTCTAACACTTAGAGACATATCACCCAATCCCAGTTCTCTACCTTTGTATAGCCCATGCAACTCTTACATATGTGGGATCCTAATCCGGTATCTCATACCTAGGACACAGAGGATGTTAGTAATATGTACGCCCTAGAGGCCATTACTGTACATACGATGTATATTGTAGTGGATGCTTAGACATATATAGGGAGGACTTTCTTGCTCGACATGATCGTATGCTATCTGGTTGCAATTTATCTTAACATGTACTCTGATTGCCTTTATGTTACATGTTGATAAAGCCCTTAGGATGAGTACCTGACTACCAGGACTATGATGCAGATCATACTAGTGGGGACGGTGTAGTCCCTAAGTACATCCTTCAAATGTTCCTAGTCATAGGTGTATCGAGACACGGCATCGATATACCAGAGTAGACTAGCATATAGCTTCTCGATCCATGTAGATGGGCGATGGATGATACCATATCCATTGGTGTTTGACATCAGAGATAGTATACGGGTGCTCAGTGGAGACTGGGTACACTGGACGGACTCGCCGAGAACTCCCAGATGGTATTATACCTATTGTCAGATGGCAGTTCTCTGGTGACAATGGTACTGGTTAGTCTGTAGACCCGAGATCGCCATAGAGTCTTGTGTGATTCCCACCGTTCTTTGATTTCCACCTTACCACGTTCAAGAGAACGTGCAAAACGGTGGCTTTTGGATATAGTCCCGAGTCACATGGAGGCAATGAGCGATAGGAGGGGTTTCGTTTGTCCCGATATTGGGAGTTGATGTTGCAGTGTGCTCGATTGGCTATAACATGAAGTCCTTGGCCAAGGCTGCTTCAGAGATACACTGGTAAAGAGTTATCAGTAGTTTCTCGACCCGTTATCAGCCTCATATCGACACGACTTATTGAGTTCCTGAGGTCTGACGTTTACCACCCCTAGACGAGATATGGGACATATCAGACGAAGAGACCGGACTGTACGGTATTGTTACTGATTGGATTCGCAGGAGTGTGAGAAGGCTTGCTTTTTGATCTTCTGATCGCTCAATACCCGGGTGGCTGTTACGTTTAGAAGACCGCTTGCGGCTAGTGGGTGTTTGATATGATCTTCACCTACTGCCGGCGTATTGACGAGTCTTTAGAGTCCTACACAGGGGTTTCCTGGCTCAAGCGAAACGGAGTAAGAGAACATATGTGATATGTGCGGGACCGAGATTGATACGATTTGAGATACCGTATTCTATTCTCGCGAAATGTAACATTGGTCGGTTATATGCGATATAGCCGAGTTATCGGATCAAGTGTTGATTCGATAAGTTGTTACACATGATATTAGTCAGATATAGCCGGATTATTAAATCAAGAGTTGATTTAATAATTTAATGTATAATTATATATTTGATATATTACCTTATATTAATTAGTATTAGCTCAATTATGATTTCTTTTCTCACTAGATTGTGCATAAGTGTATATGCGATATATGCAAGTGTACATGCATTGTGTCATGGTTGATGATACATACAAGATGAGTGTATGGGACTTATACTATCATAAGGTTAAATTAGGGTTTTTATTTTCTTAAGAATAACAAAAGAGTAAGACTTGGTCAATGTTGTCAAGCTTGATGAAGCTTGTAGAAACATTGACAAAGTCCACTCTTTTGTCATTCCTTAAGATATTAGTTAACCCAACCCTTAACCATATACCTTGGTTAATTCTCTACCTGAGTTAAGCATGAGGGCTTAACTCACCCATGGTTGTATAATTCATTTCGATGAATTATTAACTAGAGTTCATCTTCTTCTTTTTCTTCCTCCTCAAAAGCTTTCTAGCTCTAATGGAGTTATGAGAAAAAGTGTGAGAAAATCAATTCTAAAGTGAGCCCACTTCCTACTTCATCATTCTCTACTACTTGCCATTTAGTATAGGGTGTTCTCTTCACAATGTTCTTGACCTAGTGAAGAAATAGCTTGGGTTTGTGTCTCCTCGACGTAGATCATCTTCGGCCTCGAAGTCATCGGAGCAAGCATGTTCGTTTCTTCATGGAGCCTCTCTAGAGTCCGAAGTTCACGATCGCAGCGATGGAGACTACTACACGGAGCTATTGAAGTGAAGGACCGGTCTACAAAGGTTGTATTCCTTGCTCTCTTTACTTATTGCAAAGTGTTTGCTTTTGTTTCCGTAGATTTCTAGTATACGATTCATGTTTAGGGTTAGCTAAATCGGCAAATTTTTGAATTTGGCATGGATGATTCCTCCCGAAACCTTGCTGCCGTCTTGGGTAACCCTTCATTGGTATTAGAGCCATGCTAGAAATTAATACGGATTTTGTTAAGATCATGAAACCGAAACAACTCCGAAACTTGAAACTGCGAAATCTAGTTTTTGTCGATTTTAATTAATTGTCAAAAATTTTTTTAAACAAGTACAGAGTGTTGTATATGATATAACATGAACACTGGTGAAATTTGAGGCAGTTTGGTGAAAAATTAGCCGAGCCCCATACCCTCAATCTCGGCCCAATTCCGAGCACAACCCCTGAATTTTTGCATGTGTTCCAGTGACTTGATTTTGATGTTTCAGGTGTTGTTTATTTTTGCTAATTTTGCATTTGAAGTAAACTTACACTATAAGAAATTCGGAGTGTTTCGTATTCGTAGTTTTAACATTGTTTCGAGTTATTCGCATGTTGTCTAGATGAAGTTAAAAGGTTCGATCGAATGTTAAAAACCCATTTTTCCAAGTTTAACGTATTCGGAAAAACATGCAAGTGATTCCGTGGACCCTCTAGAAGAACGAAACTTTAACTTGATTATGTGGCCGTCAAAACCTCCACTTGAACCTTAGGGTTTGTATTAGTTTAGCGTTGTCACAAGTGAGGCGTTGGTTTGACCCTTCTACGGTTGATTCATAGGTACTGTGGCATCTTCTGGGTAATACTAAAACTGTGCTCAAGTGTTGAGCTGTCGGGAAATTGTGGGACTTTGATGAATCGATCGAAAAGTTTATCGTCGTCCGAATATTATGTGATGGGATACAATATTTGGAATCCACAAGGAGTTATGAGATAACAAGTTTGAATGTTATAAATCTAGCAATTTAGTCTCATTTGATCGGTTGCCACGGGATTTTGATGTGATCAAAAGTCTATCACAATTATGTAGCGTACGCGGATACTCGCTGGGTAAACTTAATAGATATCCATGCCCCATAGCCCCGACCAAGTGACTGTAGGAGAACCCCGTCACCAAAAGCATCCGATCGGGTGCTCGCGGCAGCGGTGTTCCGCCTTAATCCACTTCGTCGACGGCATCGGGGGTGCGACCGTCTACTAAAGTTTCCGACGAGCATTCGATCAGGATGTCGGGAATCTTGTTGAATTTCCCGAATAGATATTGAAAAGTGTTTTCGAGATCGAGACTAAAATGTGGGATTTATAATTGTTAGGCATGCGATGTCTAAGGAATTCATTTGGTTAGGCATGAAATCCAAAGTATGTGATATGTTGGGTTTATGATGTCTAAGGAGGTTGCGGATTCCAACTATTGTAGTTTTTCACTTTCTTTTCTACGACCGTAAGTGTAATATGTGGTGTATCACCGGTTTCGGTGCTAAATGTCAACGACAATTGGGATACGTATATTTACATATGTTGATGACATGTGATGTTATGTGTTGCTGGGATATGTTTTATTATATCGTCGTGTTTTGAATTGCCGGGGGTTTTATGTGAGATGAGAGTTTTTTCATTTTCATTTATGTAAAATTCATTGTGTGTAATATTCTTTTATTGGGGCACTTCCGGGTTGAGGATGATGTCACCATTGTATATTGTTTACTTTTCCGCATTAGGATAGACCCAAGGCGGGGAGCACAAGTAACCGGGTTCTAGGGTCCAGTGGGAGACCATCTCGAGGAGTCGAGACCGGTTCTCCTAACTCTAGAATTGGTAGGGTTTCTTGCCGCTCTCGTAGGGGTCTAGGGGTGTGGGATTGGCTACTCATCACGACCGTGGAATCCGTGTTTTATACAGGCTTAAAATAAAACCCGGAAATCCTAGTATATCCAATATTTCATATGTTGTGTTCTGCTGCGATATTTATGATGTGATCATTTGATATATTTATGAGATGAATACAGGATATAGTATATATGATATATTATATAGACGTTGCTTATGTTTTACACCCGCGCTAGCACTGCCCCGCTCTGCCGTTAGTTACCTAACCTAATGGTGCACGAGGGGACATCGAGGCGAATGCGGATGGCATAAGCATACGTTGTATTTATCTGTGATGTTTAGGTAACTTATAATGATGGGAATTCATTAATGAGATTAATGAAATAAAAGAAACCTAAAGATTTTGTGGAATCGAATTTTCAAAAACAGCTAGCTCTAGTTATTGCTTTGCATAGCGGTGTTTCTCGTAGAACATCCAACACCTTATACGATAAGGAAAGAGCCGAGATCCCTTCACCGGGAGTGACCTCTTTAGCAATAACTGGCAGATGCTACAACCCTCGGTTTGTCTTTTGATTGCATTCATAGTTTTTGCTTTGCATAGTTGTATTGTGAATATCCTGCACCTCATTCGTTGAGGAAAGAGCCGACAATCCCTTCACTGGGAGTGATCTCTCTAGCGAAACTAGTAAAAGACTCAAAAACACTCCATTTAGATCATTTGATTCTAAAACGATATCAAGTTCATTACGCAAAAGGTTTTCTTAAAAACCTGTTGTAGCCCTCTGGCATTTTAGATAAGTACTTCATAGTATTCGTGCTACGTTTTTTAGCTTTCGTCAAGGCGTAGTGTGCGGTAGCTATTTATGCTTATCTGCATAAGCATATGATGCGATTGAGTTAGGGTAATCATGCGACTTTGTTGGCTTTCGTCAAGGGTCATGCGGGTGGGTTTAATTCAATCAGGAAATGTACGGGTTGAACTTGATTAGCAGCCTATGGTTTGTTGGCTTTCGTCAAGGTCATAGGATGCTAGGGGTAAAACATTATCGGGAATTTCAAGTGTTGAAATTTGCAATGAGATTGCATACCTCCTATGAGATAGTTGGATCCTGATACCCAATGCGAGTAAGAGTTACTCCTGGAAGAGTTTTTCACATTACAATTAGCCGATCAAGTAGGTGTCTAGAAAGTTGTCAACGGGGTTACGCCTCTGGGAAAACGATGTTTATTATAATTAGGTCCGTGCAAAAGCACGGGGAACCTCCCTCAAAGTATCGGCACTGGCATGGCTGAAAGATTGGCGAACTTGTAGGATGTAATTAATCCCGGCTAGTCATTCCTTTTAGGGTTTGAAGGAAGATTTGACTGAAACGGTAGGAGCCATCCTGATTAGATATATTAATAACCAATCTAATCTTGCAAGAGCATACGCGGAGTGTTTTCTTCTCTCTCTCTCTCTCTCTCCAGGTAGCAACCATGTCACGCCTTAATCAAGATAATAATACGGATGTATTGACCGAACCCGCTTGTTATACTGCGCTTAGAAACGTTGGTCCCGCTCTAACTTATAATTGTTATAAGACCGAGCAGGAAATAGGGGATTAGCAGGATTCCCGTGCCGTACAAACGAAGAAAGTACATGATGATGCATCTTCTTCGGGTGTGTTCATTACCGAGAAACAGTTCTCTGTATCCTTTACGTCCAGGGTATGAGATACCGGATCAGGATCCCACAAATGTAATCAGTTACATGGGCTACAGATAGGTAGAGAACTGGGAATGTGTGATAAGTTTCAAGAGTTGGAAACGGCGCAAGTGTTGCAGCCAAGTAAGTTGGCAGTTATCACCCTGTATTACAGAATACATTGAGTTTGAACGAATGTTGTTAGATACCGAACCTGATATACAACATTATATCAGTCTCTTTACTTAGTAAAGAAGGATATAACTTTGTATTGTTGGATAATGTTTTGAACATCTCCTATATCAAGAGTTGATTGGTTCAGGCACGTTATTTAAAAGCATATACGTTCTAAATAAAACCACAGTTCTTAACGTATAGAACATACACAAGAGGAAGAGTTCAGAAATGAACGAATCCTTCTTAAGGCATTGTAGACTAGGTCATATCAATGCGACCCGACTAGCTAAGTTAGATAAATATGCATATTTAAAACAGTTTTAATTTACATCTTGTGAAACTTGCCAGTCATGTCACAATGATAAGATGACTATAGCTCTGTTTATTGGAAACAGAGAAAGAGTTGGTGAACTCTTGGGATTGATACATGATGATGTATGAAGGTCCCCTATCTACACATGCCAGGACTGGTTCTTTGTACTTCATTATATTCACTGATGGTCTCTCAAGATTCAGACATATGTTCCTGTTGAATCACATGCCTGAAGCTATTGAGAAATTCAATGAATATAAGTTAGAAGTAGAGAACCAAAACAGGTATAAGTATTATGTCTTATGATGAGATTAGGGAGGAGAATACTTGAGCACGAAATTCCTGGACTATTCTAAAGGAGAATGAGATTCTCTCTCAGCATTACTCCTCCAAATACACCACAGTTCATTGGTATATCGGGGCAGAGCAATCGCACCCTATGTGATATGGTGTGCTCTATGATGAGTACTACTAAGTTGCCTATGCCTTTCGGGGGTTATGCACTTGAGAAGCTGCATACCTATTGAATTGGGTTGCAATCAAATCTGGTGCCTACCACACCATATGTGATATGGTATGGGAAGAGCTCATCTCTTAAGGATGTTAAAATTTAGGGTTGTCCGGCCTATGTCTAAAAGAAAAATCCGGACAAGCTCGAGACAAGGTCAGTTTTGTGGAAGTTTGTTGGATATCCCAAGCACTCGCAAGGGAATATCTTCTACCGCACTGGGGAGCAAAAGGTGTTTTGTTTTCTCAGCATGCCACCTTTTGGAAAGGGAATTTCTTGTGAAGAAATTAGTGGTTATGAGGTAGAACTGGAAAGAGTTCCATCTATACAAACTACAGCTGATGATTTGGTAGAACCGAAGGATTCAATAGTTCCCGACGAACCTCATATTGAGAATTAAAGCAAAACCATCCTTGGAGATCATAGGCCTAGCAACCATCTCCACGAACCTCACATATGGTGTGGTAGGCACCTGATTTGCTTTATAGAGTTGCTTTATGAGTTAAAGCATGCATTGCGCAACCATCTCCATTGCGCAACCATCCTTGGAGATCAACCATCTCCATGATCAGGTGATACTGCCTAAGAATATGTCTGGATCACTGATGGGACGGGGGTTCCTAGGCCTAAGCCACAACTCCATTGTCACACAATGGTAGGAACGAAGTTCATCTCATGAACTAATATACATCCAGACTACCTCTTTGGTAGCATCGTTGGTAGCAATGTATCCAGCCTTTATCGTCTAGTTTGCCACGGTATCTAGCTTGGAACTCTTCCAACATACCGTCCCTCCACTGAGGGTAAAGACAATGCCTGTGACTGACATTCAGTCGACCTTACCACCCTGGAAGCTATCCAGTGATTCTCCCCAGGATCAATTGAAACCATCTCACTACACCTAGTGAGAATCCTAACATCCAATTAGATCTATCTCATAGATCCAAAACCCAGGATTTATGAGGTATCACCTTGATCCTATATAGAGAATCCATGTGATAAGAGGAGATTGACCGAGCGTAGCATAGGAAACTCCTTTCCTATCATGAGTATGTCTTCCAGGTACAATACGAGGACCACCACCATACTCCCTACTACCTTTTTGTATATACAAGGTTCATCTACCATTTTGATGAAGTCAAACGCTTTGACTACCACATCAAAACAGACGTTCCAACTGCGCAATGCATCCACCATTTCTTGCATTCGCATTTTCATGTTATCATGCAGTATTATGGGGCATATGCCGACACTTATCATATACTTACTCATGATTTTGGGATTTTGGATTTCTATGAGATTTCTGGATTTTTGGGGAAAACCGCAAGAATATATACAAACTTCTCTCTCTTTCATCCTCTCTTTTTAAAAACATAAGATGCGGTTTTCTCGTGTTGTATGTGTCGTCCACCATGAGATTTCATGTTTTCTGTTGGATTTCGAGACCCGATTCGAGGAGTGGATGAACGTACTCGGGTACATAGTGAGCTCGGTATGGTATCCCGGGGCAAGAAGATCGAGTTGTAGACGATGAGCCTGGCAGGGGAGGACTACCTACCGGTGATGTCTGGCTCGGCGGATATCCGGAGGATACCGACCGTTGTCATGAGATTTGATGATATGGGCCGATCCGGACTGACGGAGCCCGAGATATTGAGACTATGAGACATTGAGATTATGAGGTATTGAAACTTGAGATTTACATGTTTTGTGTCGATGCTTGACACGGATTTCCATGGATTTCATCGTTGATATTTCAGATTTCTATACACGTTTTACCATGATAAAAGCTAAAGATTTCTTATACAGATATATCTAGATTTCAGGATTGGTTATTTTACATTCATGGTGCATGCATACTCGTTCTCATGACATAGTACTATATGAGGCACTGACACGAGCATGGAGCATTTGCACTTACACGTGGCTTATTATCCTGTCTTTACTTGATGACTAGTAGCATATTAGTATTATTATGACCTAGGATAGCGTCGTGCATTCGATTTCTTTTCGCATATATCTTCTACTCACGAGTTGGCAACTCACCCCCGTTGTGCCAAATTTTATTACAGGTTTGATGTACAGGGTTCCTTGGCTGTTTGCTGGCACATCATTTCATTCCGGGTGATTTGCACGGTAGGTTGGTTCATTCGTATCTGGACCGCCGTTGTATTTTTATTATTTCATTTGTATCTAGTAAGCTCCATCAACCAAACTTGTATTACTTGATAGTTACTGGACCGGTTATTTATTTCGACCTTAGAGTCGCGCTTGTATTATTATGGTATCTGGTGGATTTGTTTTCTTTTAAGTTTTGAGCCTCTCTCTTTGGCGTTGTATACTATTGTGCATTAGTGTGGTTGTTTTCGCTTTTTGGAGTAGAGCTAGCTCCCGTTTGGGGATGCTTTTTATTGTTTGTATATATTATATTTGTTGTACCCGTTTGGGGCCAGTTTTTACAAAGGAGACTCTGCCGAAATTTTTGAGAAAATTGGATGATGCTTTTAAACTTGTTTTCTTCATGTTTTCCTTTACTTCTTCTTCTTTTATGGTTTATATTTCTGGGCTTCGTCTTACTTAGGTTACGTTGCGTCTCTAGACGCTTCGTAATCTAAGTGCCGGTCACATTCCGCACTTTCGGGTCGTGACAAAGTTGGTATCAGAGCGCTAGGTTTAACCTTGTATAAGTCTAGGTGACCCTTGGTTGATGGAGTAGGCGACTTAGGTACAGTAACGTACCGTGGGTATGGTCCGCGGCATACTTACGATACTCTACTCTGCTTAAGGTGCCTTAGGATGTACATTTCTTTGCACCATATTTCATTCGTTCCTTTGATCTATCTTCGTCAATGTCGGAGGGGGGTTTCTGTTACCACGGTCGCACGGGCAGAGGGAGCTGTGGATCGTATGTAATGACCAGTAGGGTATCATTTATTCTTGAGGATTGAAGCATTGTTTAGCGTGCGGACGAAGGGTATTTACATGCCGTCCAGACGAAGTTAAAGGATTCGAACGATTGTCAGAAACCCATTTTCCCAAGTTTAAGGTATTCGGAAGAACATGCAGGTATTTCCATGGACCCTCTAGAAGAATGAAACCCTAACTCGACATAATGACCACGAGAATGCCCTTGAACCTTAGGGTTTACAGCAGTTCCGCGGTGACATTAGTGAGGCTTGGGTTTGCCCTTCTACGGCTGGACCATCGATGCTGGGGTATGTACCGGATATTTTTTTAAATTGTACTTGAGTGTTGAGCTCTCGGGGAATTATGAGATTTTGATGGATCGATCGAAAAGTTTAATGTAGTCCGGATATCAGGTGATGGGATTGACTACGTGGGAGACTCTAGATATGAGTATTGCCGTTGGTAGCGCAGTCAGCACACCTATGAAGAGACGAGTTCGAAGCAGTCGACACCAGAGGAAAGGGGGAACGAGGCGCACATTGACGATAGTGTTTACGATTGTGATTTGGTGATTTGAATTTCATATTTTCGTTGATTGGATTTTGGTATTTTAAGGACTTTGTTCTACGATTGGTATTTCTTATGTGTACATTCATTACCTTCTATTTGTGTTTCATATATCAGTTGTATTGATGTTTGTTTTGTACATACCCAGTACACTCGATTTGGTTTTAATATATTTTAAGATTTTGATTTGATTTCGTGCATATGGGTTATATATGATTTTGACATATGCTTCGACCTAGTTTTCATGTACTTTCGTACTGTGATTTCGATTTTGATATTTGGTGTATTTTTTCGTGCACCATGTGCACCTGATTGAGATTCTTACGCACACTTGGCGCACTTGATGCGATTTTGTGCACACCAGATGCACTAAATCGGGGTTTTGTGCAGATTAGATGCACATGATATTGTGTCGTGCACGCCCGTTGCACTTGACAGATGTTTTTGGTGCACACCTGTTGCACTTGGCTTTGTTTTTGTGTGTATTCGTGGCATCTGTAGTGGGTTTCTATTTCAGTGCGCACCGGACGCACATGATATTTTTATGATATGATTGGGATTGAATTTAGTTTAAGCAGTATGCTTTTATAATCATTACTATTGATTTGGTAACCAGGAGGGACGTGTATGTTAAATAAAAGTTATATATAGGTATTTTTTTTTCAAAATAAACGTCTGCTACTTATGCCGTGACACGTGCATCGCACGACGATTTTCAAGAACGGTTTTTGCATGCTTCCTTATTTAGATGTTTAGACGATTTTACTATGATGCGCACTATATATATAATTTATAGTTTTGATATATATTATGTTGGTTTTCGTATTGGGTTTTGATATTTTATCTTCACCATAACTCCGATGATTGCGTTATGCTTGACGGAGTTGATTTTAGTTATGTATTGATGATTTCGGAGCCCCGACGAATTGAGTGTTCTGACTGAATGTTTTAGAAATTTGGGGGGAGTTTTAATTTAAATTCGGGGACCGAATTTCTTTAAGGGGGGAATATTGTAACGTTTTGAAAATCGTTTTGGTGAAATTTCGGAAAATCAGTAAAATAAGGGGGTTTTCTGTAAAAAGTCAAAATACAAATATCTTTATTTTAAAATTAAATATAAATATTCTAGTTATGTAATTTCTAGTATTTGGTGTTTATTGACAACTGGTGAGATTTCAAAATTTCTGAAAAATTTTCCGAAATTAATTATTTTAAGCCGTTACTAATACATTTAATTAGGAAAAATTACAAACTGAAATGAGTTGAAACAAATTTTTTGCATCATAGTACATTAAACAAAATTTTATCATGTGGTTTTTGAATTGAAATAGGGTTGTTAACCGGTGTTAGAAAATATCGAAGAAAAAGGTTTTTTTCGGTGAAATTAGTGCAAATGGAATGCGGTACAACTTTTATCTTTTTCCAAACAAAACCCACACTCTCTTTTACTCCCTCACACCATCTTGGCCAGCCTTGGCAGCCCCTCTCTCTCTTGAGTCTTCAAGTGGTTTCTAGAAATTAGTTTAATGGAAAAAAATAAAAAGAAAACGCATAAAACCTGAAATGACATAAAGAAGGAAATGATGGTAGAACTTTCCACATCTCCACACCCTCACTCCCTCACTTTCCTCCATCTAATTCTGGCCGAAACCAGGTCCCCCCCCCCCACTCTACACAATTTCCACTTCAATTTTCATCAAAAACCCTCCAAAATCCATCAAAAATCAACATATTTTAGCACAAATTCATCACTAAACCCTATCCAATTTCCTTTGCTCCTATTTGTAAGTGCACGGCGGCGCCCCGGCCGTCAATCCGACGGCCAAACGCGGAAACGGTGATAAACTTTAAATTTTGCGGACTTAGCAAACCGGCACCACCGCGCACTAAACCACCGGATCGTAACCATTAACAAGTCTAAGCTAATAACAAGAAAGGGAAGAGATGTACTGACAGATCCGAGTCCTCCGGTCTTCATCTCCACTCCGATCTCCTCGCGGGAACTCCGGTCGTCGCCTCCTTGCCGAAAGGGCACCACATCGCCTGTAGCTTTTACGGGCTCCCACCTCAATACCGAGGCAACTCGGATGCGAAGTAGGCTACCCGACGCGTCCAAGATATGCTGTAGGAAGTGTAGTGTAGAATCATAGTCTCTTTTGGGGTTTGTTGCCATTTGTGGATGATGGAGGAAACAAGGTAAGAAAAATGGTGCTTGCATTTTTCTAGCATCAAAAATGAGATCAAGAATGCAACTCTCTCAAAGATGAAGATGAAGCTCTCTCTCCTTCTCTTTTCTTTTTCTTCAACCATGAAAAACCTTCTCATCAAGTGAGAATAAAATGGTGGAGCAAAAACAATATGATAGCAAGAGGGAGGTGAGTGTAGGAAATGAAAAGAGGTGACCACATCCTAAAACATAATCATAACCAAAACTCAAATCCAAATCAAATCCATTCTTATCACCATAAATGCATGAAAAGCAAAGATGCTTATCATATCAATCTTTATGAAAATAAGTCCTGCACAAAGTGTTATTTGCAAACTTGCAAATAACACCCTCCAACAGAAAAGTCCGGCCGGGAAAGAACAAAGAAAAACCGGCCGGAACGGAATGCAAACTGGCAACTCCAGAAAACTGGTCCCGTAATAAATTACAGGAAAAACCCCGATACTGTGCATACACACCCGCATCTGTATTCCGACCGGATACAAATGCAATGAGACAAAATCTACACTGTACTATACTAAGATCCGGCTTAAACCAAAGCCGGCTAGTAATATCCGTCCGATCCTGATTCGTGCAATACCGCACGTATCTGATCGAACCCTGCCATATCACTATAAAGCCACTAGTACAAAACTGTCCGATCCTGATCCGTGCAATACCGCACGTATCTGATCGGACCCTGCCATATCTCCATACGGCCTCTACAGCGTTTCGCCCGAAAGCTTGAGTAACTGAAAGTGTGGTGGACTCTAAAGACTCGTCAATACTATGGCTGTGGATTTAACCACTAGCACGTCAGAGGTATAAGCCAATACATGACGGGCCACCAGCTATTGACCAAAAGGGACGTCGATGAGCGAACTCATCCTGACACCCTACTGAGCCTGTCAGTGACAATATCCGTACAGTCCGGTCCGTTCGTCTATGAGCATCGCATGTCGGGCCTAGGGGGTTGGTAAAAGTCAGACCCCCAAAAGCGGTACAAGTCGTGTCGGAGTGTAGCCCAGAACACCCTGAGATACTACTGGAATACCTACCAGTAAATCTCCTGCCTTGGCCAAGGTCTTTTCATGTTCTGGCTCTCCTAGACACAGCGTGACCTCACCCCCAATACCGGGAGAGACGAACCCCTGAAGATCCGCTCACTTCCTCCATGTGACTTGGGACTGTACCCAACTAAAAGCTGTTTGCACGACTCCTTTGAGCCGTGGTAGGGTAGTAATCAAAGCACAGTGGGAACTCACACGAGACAAATGACGATCCCCAGGTCGATGAACTAACCTGTACACATGTCACCAGGGAACTGCTATCTGACGTCAGGTATAAGACCAACTAGCATGTTCCCAGCGAGTCCTGTCCGGTGTACTCATAACCCAATGAGCACCTGTATACATCTTAGGTGATCCAACTTACACCGGTGGCTTGTGAGACCGGCCACCGCCCCTCGTCGGGGTCTCGACTGTATACACTAGTCTACTCTGGAGTATCGATGCCCTGTCTCGAAACTCCTACGACTAGGGACCTTTTAAGGATGTGCTTATAGACTACCAGCTCCCACGTATATGATCGCCCTCATACTGCCGGTAGTCAAGCAAGAATCCTAGGGGCTCTATCAACGTGCAATAGCGACCATGCCAGGTCACCTAAAGCAGTGCACGATGATAAAGGTAAACCAGATAGCATACTATCATCTCGAGTAAGACTGTCCTCCCGGGATAGGTCCTCCCTCAATCATTGCAATCACGTGCCTGTGATCCAATAATCGACTCTGAGGGCACTATCTCCAACAATCTCCCACTTGCACTCAAGGCCAATTATTGCGATGTCGCATACTCACAGCCCGTGTGATACCGAACACCCAACTCCTCTACTTGTCAGTCTCACAAAGCTCGTTTGCGAAACTATTGCGTTCGAGGAATAGCCTCAGTGAGTGGATCCGCTCTGATGTTTCTTTCTATGTCTCTCTATATCTCAAGTTCGCGGAGAAAGCCATCTCCCGAAATGAGCAATACCTGCCTTAGAATGTCTGGATGTCTGATGGGACCTAGCTCATAAATGAACTCCAAATCCAAACTTCTTAGACTGTATCGTCAACTGAACTTAATCAGTATCCTGCGCCATGCCACCCTCAGTATCACCTTGGACCATCTGTCCAAAATACTGCCCCTCGTCAGAGGGAAAACTATAACTCTGGCAACCTCCTTGTCGTCCATGTCACCTTGGAAGCCTGGAATGATAACTGTCTCTCGAATGAGGCTGTCGTTATCATATCCCTAGAACATTCACTTATGTTCTAAAACTGCTTCCGACTGTTTCTCCAGGATTGGATCAATATCAACTTATTGCATCTAGTGCAAGAATAACATCTGGTGTGGTACTTGACATCTCATGATTAACTCAATTGCCTAAGCAAGTGATCTGCTAATCATGAACATCCCTCTCCCTTTTAGTCTGTAAGACACCTTTAGAGAGGGTGACTCCATCACCTGGAGGTATACTACCGTGCCAGGAGTCGTCCATTCTAAATACTGATAGAATGCTGTCCAAGTACCCAGATTGGGAAACCACCCAAATCTAGATCTAAAGCTATAGATCTAGTAACCAGTATGTCTGATATAAAGTCCAAGTCCTTTGTGGAGAAACCACTGTGTGACGACCAAAGTATAACCGATCGTAGTATAGGAATATCACTTCCTACTACCTTCTCAACAGATCCATCCCCTATTCTGATGACGTCAAACCTATGACTGTCAGGTCAGAAATAGATGATCTATCTCCGCTATATCTGCTTTAGTCTATAAATAGACATAAGCCTGATATCCACCAATGCTTCCGCTGCTCCCACTGACTACGACAACCCTCTGGCAGAGTCATATAGACATGCACTTCTAAAGCTAGTTTAGAACGACTCTATACTCATCCTCCTGCCGGGTCTCGCAGCTTGGAACAACAACAATGGCAAGTGTGGGTAAACAAGAACTTCCCTGTCACCGTCCTTGAGGCTACCGGAGTACCTCTCGGGTGCCTGAAGTTACCCACCTTATCTGCGGAGTGGCCAATGGAATGTCAAATCAGATTGAATCTTTAGGTTCCTTATCAAATCTTCAGTAATCGTTTGCGGTTCTGGAATCACTTCCAGTTCTACCATACTCCCACTGCTGTTTTTGAAAAAATCCATTTTTAATAAAACTGTGGCGAGTCTTGAACAATATTTCTATTGATCTCCCAGATGGTAGAAAGTCAACCCTCGTCATAGCCTGGGTCAACCCACAAACAGCCATTACAGAAACGTGCCTTGAGTTATCCAGAGTCTGGTTTTAATCATAAGCCGGAAAACTCCCTGTACCTTAACAACGTTAAGATATGAACTGTTCTATATCCAATATAGAACCAGAGGCACTGATTTAATTGAACCAGATTCAAATCATGCAGCTATCTCCAGTGCATGTCAACTAAATGGAAGGAGGCCGATCAGCGTTACTCAACTTAGGAATGCTTCCAATTATGAGTAACCTGAAAGAGAAGCAATTTCTCTTAATCATTACTATCTACTGAATACCATACACAAGTATCTACATCTTTGATCACCTTGAAGAATCCCGATACTTGCTACACCTGGTTCTCTACTCTATTCAAATACCTATAACTCCTCAAAACTTAGACCCTGTGTTTCTACGAAACACCTGTCTAAAAACTAGAGAAGTCATAAGTAAACTGAATATAGTACGAGGACCTACCCATCTGTCCTGATGGACCCTGGACAACATACAATACTCTGTATAAGTCCCTTGAGTCAGATGACTCATTCACTGTGTGTCGTAGGTTGAAAACTGTACTTATGGTTAAGAAGAATTACACCGCTGTTCAATGCTCCTTACCTAAGCATTCACTGATATAGGTAAATGTCATCGACATAATATCAAAAGGTATATCCCACTCTATGAAAATAGACGTACAGATATATCAATTTGAAATTGGTGCACAACAACGGATATTCAAAACCAAATATTTGCCGACCGGCAAACAACCCAGATGATCTCCTCAAATATCACCGATTACAACGAATCCCGATATAATGAGGATGATCACCTAATTCCCAATAACTTACTCCCACTCATCATCTGTAAAACCATACAGATGTGAGAATCATACCTGGTAAATACATACCCTGGAGTAAGTGTCTAATCGGGAAATCAGTTTTCTTTTAACAGTACACAGTGAAACTGAAACATTAAAATGTTTCGATGGGGTATCCTGGTATTCCAAGTAATGCCTCTTCCATTATCCATATTCACAACTATAACCGTATAATTCTTTGCCACCTCTCCAAATCCCTTCATATGTCTTTAGTCATTACCTTCTGTACACCCCTTTAGGCCAAATGGTTTTCTTCCTTCCCTACCGTTCGGCACCAGCCTATGGTTTGGAAGAAGACTATCCAAAAAGCATAAAGGGTGTACTGTCCTAATCCTAGGAGCACTCGCAACGCGAGAGAAGGTGAAGATAAAAGACACCTGAATGTACTTTATTCCTATTTCTCCTGAACCAGGATCCATCCCCGAAATGGAACAAGTTCCTTTCGAGTTCGTATATAACCATACGATGGATTATCCAACAAAATGGGATCTTCGTAGTGATACGGAGTGTCCTGGAGAAATACAAAGGTGATTTAGGATTGGCGAAGAAACACTTGGTTTGGTCGTGAATAGCAGTCGCAATTTACTCTGCCCTCTTACTAATCCCTTGCTTTGTCTGAACTTAATACCTTCTGTACACCATTTAGGCTAACTGGTTTTCTTCATTCCCTACCGGTCGGCACCAGCCTATGGTTTGGAAGAAGACTATCCAATTTGCGTTATAGGTGTACTACTCCTAAACCAAGGAGTACTCGCAACCTGAGAGAGGGTGAAAAGAAAAGACAACTGAATAATCCTATCCGTTTTCTCCAGAACCGGAAACCATCCTCGAAGTCCTTCGAGTTCGTATATAACCATACGATGGTTTTGTCCAATGGAAGTGGACGTTCGTAGTAATACGGGATGTCCCGGAGAAAAGGGTAAAGGTAGGAGTGGCAATGAGGTCTGCAACTCTGACAATCCAAAAGCCAGTGTTAAGAAAGTTCGGTCAACATGGTCACTGAGTCATAGTCTAGGGTCGGGTCAATGGTCACTGCCAGAGAGAGAGAGAAAAGAAACACTCAGCGTGCACTCTAACCTAGATCAGAATGGTTATCACGTTTTCTAATCAGGAAACCTCCCACTGTACCTCAAATTCTCCTCCAAACCTAAAAGAAGAATTAGTCGGGGTCACCCGAGGAGTAAACCAACTCATCAGTGGGAATCGGGATCCAACTATCATCGCATGCTAACATGACGGAATCCGCTCACGGTATCACACTCCAGAAGGTATGCGCATATATGGCATGTTTCAGTTCTTTTGAAACTCCCGATGTGGATTTTTGCCCCATGCTCTTATGACCTTGACTAAGGCCAACAAATCATAAGTCACATGTCAAGTTCTACCCGTCATTGTCCAGGTTGATTTGAACCCACCCGTACAAGCCCTTGACTAAGGCCAACAAGGCTATACGACTGTCCCAAACCAACACATCTATCTATGCAGCATATGAATACCCAATAGCTACCAAACACTGTGCCTTGACTAAGGCCAACAAACACAGCTTGAATACTATTAACTACCCACATGAAACGACGGAGGGCTACGAATGGTTTCTGGCGAAAACCTTTAACGTAGTGAACTTGATATCGTTGAAGGAACTGATAGCTTTTTAGAAAATATAGTGACGAAAACCTTTACTAAAGAGGTCACTCCCGGTGAAGGGATCTCGGCTCTTTCCCCGTAGAATGGGGTGCAGGATATTCCAACTGAATACCACGGTGCAAAGCAAAAGTAATCGGCTATAGTGAAGTTAATGCCCTGATGCAAACTTTTGTCCAAGGGGTCACTCCCGGTGAAGGGATCTCGGCCCTTGCCTCGTCGACTGAGGAGCAGGATATTCCAAATGAATACCACGATGCAAAACAAAAGTGAACGTCCTTGCAATAACAGCTTTTTGAAAAGTGTTCCAACAACATCAGATAAGGTTTGTTTTAACTTGCATTGATCCGAATCAACGCAGTCCCATCAATTAATCGCACCACAAAGAACGAAAATATACTGACGTACGTATATGCCATCCGCATTCGCCACTGGGTCCCGTCATCACTCGTTAGGTTAGCTTACTAACGACAGAGCGGGGACTGGACTAGCGCGGATGAAAAACATATACAACATCTACTAATATATATACCAATATATTATATTTCGCTCAAGGCGTGAAAAGAAATGCAACATCACAGAAATGTACAGCATCACAGAACAATACAGATATCTGGGATCCCCGGGTTTCACAGAGCCACAACTGAAACCCGACGTTCCCCTGGTCGTGTGGATAGCCTGTGCAATGAAATCCTAGACCCCTACGGGCGCGGCAAGTCACCTGCCAAAACCTGAAGCGAGGCAGCCCCCTTCAGCTCCGTGAATGGACCACCCAGCACTCCACGGAATCCGGCAACTTTGGCACCCCTCCTGGGTCAACCTGTACCCCCTACGAGTGCGGCGAATAGCCCGCCAATCCCAGAGTGAAGCCCCCTCCGTCTCAATGCCATGAGATGCGGGCTTGTTGCCCTCTAGAACCCGGCCATCCGTGCACCCCACCGCGGGGTAATCCTAGTACAGAATGTAAAATATACATACACCGGGTACATCGACCGCAACCAGGTCGTGCCCCAAAAGAATAATACAATCAGGCAGTGACGGCATTCCACATGTCGGACGCTCGCCCCGCAATATCAAATGTACATAATACAACAAAAACTGTACTAGCATTGCAACCAGGCTATCCCCCACGACCGATCCGCAACATCACAGCATAAACATAGAACATCAACGTGAAAATCACGTTCGCAAATCCGTCTAACCGGGCTATAGCAGTTAGACCGGATTTACCGATCAAGTGACATTCACGGTCGCAGATATAATGTAAATACTGTGAAAAATGTGTTTAAAATTTTTCGATTGACCAAAAATTAACAAGTGGGCCCCAAACCAATACTGCAGCAGCCACAGAAATAATTGGCCCAATTTTAATATTCCAAAACCCCTAATTACTACCCTGAAGCCCACTGGAAAAAGATGGCCCACTGACCTCTCCACACTGCGGCGGATCCGCGGCCCAATATAGAGGTGAGGCCGCGGTTCCGCGCTCTTGGGGAGAGACCACTGTGTCGAATTTTCCCAGTATGCTTAGAATTTCGTGCACATCATTCTGAGACCACTAGAAAAATTTTTAGACACCAAAAAATCTTAACAGAAAACTGATGTGCACTAAAACATAGATTTTGGAATTTTGGTCGATCGGAAATGCAAAACACATCAAACGAAAGCTAGACGAAGTTAATGGCGAGGCTCTGATACCACTGTAAGTGCACGGCGGCGCCCCGGCCGTCAATCCGACGGCCAAACGCGGAAACGGTGATAAACTTTAAATTTTGCGGACTTAGCAAACCGGCACCACCGCGCACTAAACCACCGGATCGTAACCATTAACAAGTCTAAGCTACTAACAAGAAAGGGAAGAGATGTACCGACTGATCCGAGTCCTCCGGTCTTCATCTCCACTCCGATCTCCTTGCGGGAACTCCGGTCGTCGCCTCCTCGCCGGAAGGGCACCACATCGCCTGTAGCTTTTACGAGCTCCCGCCTCAATACCGAGGCAACTCGGGCGCGAAGTAGGCTACCCGACGCGTCCAAGATATGATGTAGGAAGTGTAGTGTAGAATCATAGTCTCTTTTGGGGTTTGTTGCCATTTGTGGATGATGGAGGAAACAAGGTAAGAAAAATGGTGCTTGCATTTTTCTAGCATCAAAAATGAGATCAAGAATGCTACTCTCTCAAAGATGAAGATGAAGCTCTCTCTCCTTCTCTTTTCTTTTTCTTCAACCATGAAAAACCTTCTCATCAAGTGAGAATAAAATGGTGGAGCAAAAACAATATGATAGCAAGAGGGAGGTGAGTGTAGGAAATGAAAAGAGGTGACCACATCCTAAAACATAATCATAACCAAAACTCAAATCCAAATCAAATCCATTTTTATCACCATAAATGCATGAAAAGCAAAGATGCTTATCATATCAATCTTTATGCAAATAAGTCCTCCACAAAGTGTTATTTGCAAACTTGCAAATAACACCCTCCAACAGAAAAGTCCGGCCGGGAAAGAACAAAGGAAAACCGGCCGGAACGGAATGCAAACTGGCAACTCCAGAAAACTGGTCCCGTAATAAATTACAGGAAAAACCCCGATACTGTGCATACACACCCGCATCTGTATTCCGACCGGATACAAATGCAATGAGACAAAATCTACACTGTACTATACTAGGATCCGGCTTAAACCAAAGCCGGCTAGTAATATCCGTCCGATCCTGATTCGTGCAATACCGCACGTATCTGATCGAACCCTGCCATATAACTATACGGCCACTAGTACAAAACTGTCCGATCCTGATCCGTGCAATACCGCACGTATCTGATCGGACCCTGCCATATCTCCATACAGCCTCTACAGCGTTTCGCCCGAAAGCTTGAGTAACTGAAAGTGTGGTGGACTCTAAAGACTCGTCAATACTATGGCTGTGGATTTAACCACTAGCACGTCAGAGGTATAAGCCAATACATGACGGGCCACCAGCTATTGACCAAAAGGGACGTCGATGAGCGAACTCATCCTGACACCCTACTGAGCCTGTCAGTGACAATATCCGTACAGTCCGGTCCGTTCGTCTATGAGCATCGCATGGCGGGCCTAGGGGGTTGGTAAAAGTCAGACCCCCAAAAGCGGTACAAGTCGTGTCGGAGTGTAGCCCAGAACACCCTGAGATACTACTGGAATACCTACCAGTAAATCTCCTGCCTTGGCCAAGGTCTTTTCATGTTCTGGCTCTTCTAGACACAGCGCGACCTCACCCCCAATACCGGGAGAGACGAACCCCTGAAGATCCACTCACTGCCTCCATGTGGCTCGGGACTGTACCCAACTAAAACCTGTTTGCACGACTCCTTTGAGCCGTGGTAGGGTAGTAATCAAAGCACAGTGGGAACTCACACGAGATAAATGACGATCCCCAGGTCGATGAACTAACCTGTACACATGTCACCAGGGAACTGCTATCTGACGTCAGGTATAAGACCAACTAGCATGTTCCCGGCGAGTCCTGTCCGGTGTACTCATAACCCAATGAGCACCTGTATACATCTTAGGTGATCTAACTTACACCAGTGGCTTGTGAGACCGGCCACCGCCCCTCGTCGGGGTCTCGACTGTATACACTAGTCTACTCTGGAGTATCGATGCCCTGTCTCGAAACTCCTACGACTAGGAACCTTTTAAGGATGTGCTTATAGACTACCAGCTCCCACGTATATGATCGTCCTCATACTGCCGGTAGTCAAGCTAGAATCCTAGGGGCTCTATCAACGTGCAATAGCGACCATGCCAGGTCACCTAAAGCAGTGCACGATGATAAAGGTAAACCAGATAGCATACTATCATCTCGAATAAGACTGTCCTCCCGGGATAGGTCCTCCCTCAATCATTGCAATCACGTGCGTGTGATCCAATAATCGACTCTGAGGGCACTATCTCCAACACTATTTAGCTTGGATGTTGAAGGCAAGAGATCCATCTTGGAGGTTATGAAGCAAGGGTGATCTCAAATTTTTATGGTATAAATTCTAAACCCATGTTAATTTGTGTTAATTATTGCAAACCCGATCAATTAAAATGCTTAATTATGGTTTTGATTCAATATTTAAATTTCTAGAAAATGGTTATTAAATTATTATTAGGGTTTTGATTCTTGGGTTTTGATCTAAAATTTTTAGTTTAACATATTAGAAAATGTAAAACTTAATCTAGTAGCAAAATTTACTAGTTATCGCATTTAATTGTATAATTAGGTTATTTTTGTAAACTAGATTTTTACAAAACATGTAAATAAGTAAGATAAAATTAGAATTAGGGTTTTTATTATTAGTTTGTAGTGTTAGTGTGTAGATTAACTTGTTAAGTGAGCGTGAAACATAAACTAGTTGCAAATTTCTAGCTTTCATTTGAAAATTTTCACAATAGTGCTATTTAATTAAACTAGGTTTTGAAAATTAGTTTAAAATGAGGAATTAAAAATAAAGTTAAGCTTTTAGAACATCCTTACGGTTTCAAGGAGTGGTTTAACGATTTAAGTTATGCAAAATCAAGTTTGGAAGTGAAATGGTGAAGTTTTGCTTAAAAATACCGAAATCGGGCATGTTTACAAACAACAATTTTAATTTAATACAAATTAGCGTGTCAAAAATATAGGAAGGGTTTATATAATCTAGTTATGCTATTTAATGATTATTATGACCATTAGTTTCATTAAACATCAAGTTTTGAAGTAAAACGGTGAATTGACATTTTCAAGGTTTTCGGATTTTGATGATTTGATCGATTTTAAGGTTCCGATGATTTAAACCGAATATTATAAGTAAAGGGTTTTGAAAGTACGGGTTGTTTATTGGTTTTTATCTCGGTCAATCGGCGTTTGTACGTCGATATCGAGCGATATTTTGGTTCTTTTGCGTGAACGGGACATAGGTTTTAACCTATGCGCGTTCCGTGCGTCGTTTTGACTTTTGTCCGTGATTCGGTTTACGATACTATGTATGTTTGCGTAAAAGTACCCCTCACGTGGACTGCGGGCGATGAAGAAGAGGACGGCGACATCGTTTTCGACAGACAAGGACCAGGTGATTAGATGCAAATCTACGGGGGAAGTCGGGTGGATGGCGTTTAGCACCCCCGCAAACGTAGAATAGGAATAGTACTTATTGTCATTAGGAAGCCAGACATGACCTTAGATTCTTGATGAGTAGGACCCTAGTAATGACCCTAGGTTAGACTAGACTGATTTAGAAAGACCATACCAGAGGATGAATACCTTGGAAGAGATTCGTATGTTTCAGGTAGATACACACACGCACATACTGAGACTCGACGTAGCGTATACGTGTATGTATGTATATATATATATACACACAATACGTATATGTTATACAAGGATGTGATATGATACACGGGGATGAAACAATATAACTGGGCTGATGCCGTGATTCTTAACTATGCAGTCGTGTTATGATGTTAGCGGATCATTAGAAAATGAGATAATGGATTTGCATACATTAGCAATAATAATGAGTAGTGATGATATTGAAGTATATGGGACTCTAAAATAGAACCCGGACCGTAACCTGTGCCTGAAATTCTGATATCATATATGTGTGACTTGATTTCGATATCATATATGTGTGACTTGATTACGATATCATATAGGTGTGACTTGATTATGATATGATCTAAGTGTGACTTAATCAATATGATACATAAGACATGATATTTCTGAGGATAATTAACGATGTATATTTATGCTGACAATTATATATGATTGATGTATGCGATTACAGTATAACACCTTGATCATGACATGTGTTGATGATGGTATTATACGAATGATGAGACACGTAGGTGATACTTGACCTGTACCGCGATATTGGGATGACGTACGATGGATTTTACCGTACGAGGCATATATGTGATGATTGATCCGCACTCTTGAATTGAGGAAGCCGTACTACGTACGTGACACTATTGAGGCTGGATCGCCGACTATTAGAGATATGGATTCAGATCTTAGGTGGACTCTTATTTCTTATTGACTAGTTTCTTAGGTTTAGTTCCTTAGGAGGTTAGATGGACACTAGTTTAGGCTCGAGTCATATAGTTGTAGTATACTTGTATATCACAGAGGAGTGGTTATTACACATCCGTCTTTACATTCATACCGTAATCATAATGTTACATGTTCATACATATGTTTCTATAATCAGTATAAAACTCTGCCTGTTAGGACACCAGGACCATTACCGATGATGCGCATATTCCAAGCACACTTATTTGCCGGCTCACACACATCATCATCGGTAATTGCTATGTCACGTACACTTTAGATCCTATTATCTTTTATTGAAACAATCAGCTAACAGCTAGATCGATATAATATTGTGATTACTCTCTGGTGTTAGTATAGACATGGTATTTATTACTTAGACATTTCATGCATTCGCATTTTCATGTTATCATGCAGTATTATGGGGCATATGCCGACACTTATCATATACTTACTCATGATTTTGGGATTTTGGATTTCTATGTGATTTTTGGATTTTTGGGGAAAACCGCAAGAATATATAAAAACTTCTCTCTCTCTCCTCCTCTCTTTTTAAAAACATAAGATGCGGTTTTCTCGTGATGTATGTGTCGTCCACCATAAGATTTCATGTTTTCTGTTGGATTTCGAGACCCGATACGAGGAGTGGATGAACCGTCTCGGGTACATGGTGGGCCCGGTATGGTATCCCGGGACAAGAAGATCGAGTTGTAGACGATGAGCCTGGCAGGGGAGGACTACCTACCGGTGATGTCTGGGGCGGCGGATATCCGGAGGATACCGACCGTTGTCGTGAGATTTGATGATATGGGCCGATCCGGACTGACGGAGCCCGAGATATTGAGACTATGAGACATTGAGATTATGAAGTATTGAGACTTGAGATTTACATGTTTTGTGTCGATGCTTGATACGGATTTCCATGGATTTCATCGTTGATATTTCAGATTTCTATACACGTTTTACCATGATAAAAGCTAAAGATTTCTTATACAGATATATCTAGATTTCAGGATTGGTTATTTTACATTCATGGTGCATGCATACTCGTTCTCATGACATAGTACTATATGAGGCACTGACACGAGCACGGAGCATTTGCACTTACACATAGCTTATTATCCTGTCTTTACTTGATGACTAGTAGCCTATTAGTATTATTATGACCTAGGATAGCGTCGTGCATTCGATTTCTTTTCGCAGATATCTTCTACTCACGGGTTGGCAACTCACCCCCGTTGTGCCAAATTTTATTACAGGTTTGATGTACAGGGTTCCTTGGCTGTTTGCTGGCACATCATTTCATTCCGGGTGATTTGCACGGTAGGTTGGTTCATTTGTATCTGGACCGCCGTTGTATTTTTATTATTTCATTTGTATCTAGTAAGCTCCATCAACCAAACTTGTATTACCTGATAGTTACCGGACCAGTTATTTATTTCGACCTTAGAGTCGCGCTTGTATTATTATGGTATCTGGTGGATTTGTTTTCTTCTATGTTTTGAGCCTCGCCCTTTGGCGTTGTATACTATTGTGCATTAGTGTGGTTGTTTTAGCCTTTTGGCGTAGAGCTAGCTCCCGTTTGGGGATGCTTTTTATTGTTTGTATATATTATATTTGTTGTACCCGTTTGGGGCCAGTTTTTACAAAGGAGACTCTGCCGAAATTTTTGAGAAAATTAGATGATGCTTTTAAACTTGTTTTCTTCATGTTTTCCTTTACTTCTTCTTCTTTTATGGTTTAGATTTCTGGGCTTCGGCTTACTTAGGTTACGTTGCGCCTCTAGACGCTTCGTAATCTAAGTGCCGGTCAAATTCCGTACTTTCGGGTCGTGACATATCCCAATTGTCCTTGACATATAGCAACGATACCGGCGATACACCACATATTACACTTACGGTCGCAGAAAAGAAAGTGAAAAACTACAACAATTGGAATCCGCAACCACCTTAGACATCATAAACACAATGTATCACATACTTTGGATTTCATGCCTTGCCATATGAATTCCTTAGACATCACATGCCTAACAATTATAAACCCTACATTTTAGTCTCAATATTGAAAATACTTTCCAATAACCAGTCGGGTTATTCAACAAGATTTCCGATAACCTGATCGAATGGTCGTCGGAAACTTTAGTAGACGGCCGTACCCCCGATGCCGTCGACGAAGTGCAATAAGGCGGAACACCGCGGCCGCGAGCACCCGAACGGATGCTTTTGACGACGGGGTTCTCCTACAGTCACTTGGTCGGGGTTATGGGGCGTGGCTATCTAGTAAGGTTACCCGGCGAGTATTCGCGTACGCTACGTGATTGCGACGGACTTTTGATCCACATCAAAATTCCGTAGCAACCGATCAAATGAGATTAAATTGCTAGATTTATAAAATTCAAACTAGTTATCACATAACTAATTATTGTGGATTCCATGTATTGTATCACAATCACAGATGACTAGACGATGTTAAGATTTTCGATCGAATAAACAAACACCCTTAATTTCCCAAAGAGCTCAACACTTGAGCAAAGTTTAAAAAGTACACAGAACATGCCACAGCACCTATGGACCAACCGTAGAAGGGTCAACCCTTGCATCACCTAAGGCGCCGCGGAACTACCACAAACGTCAGGGTTTGGTGGCGATTCCGACGATCACAGAATCGAGTTTGGATTTTGTTCTTCTAGAGGGTCCATAGAAAACACCTTCATGATTTTCTGAAGATTTCAAACTAGGAAAAAATCCAACTCTTGGAAAATTTCCAGCGAGGGAAAAAATGGGTTATTGATATCCGTTCGAACTTTTTAACATCGTCTAAATAACCCAAAATGATGTTCGAATTACGACTACGAAACACTCTGAATTGCCTTTGCACAAAGATAACATCACATGCAATTTTAGCAAAAATAAGGAACACCTGAAACACCATAACCCAGAGACTGGAACACCGTAGAAATTTGAAGCCCTGAAGATCCTACAGAACCGACCAGGCTGGAAAAACATCACATGTGGCGGGCCAAAATCCGGCGAGGAGGGCTCAAATTTCTATGGTGTTCATGTTACATCTCATGCAACATTCTGCAGTTGCTTAAAAAAAATTTAAACAGTATTTAAAAATCGACAGAAACTGGGTTTATATATCTAGTATTGAGGAGTTGTTTCGGTTTCGTAATGCTACAAACATCGTCTAATTCTCTATAATGGCTTTGATACCACTGCTGGGTTCCCTAGGCGGCCGCTGGGTTTTGGAAGGCATCGTCCTTGCCATTTTAAAAATTATGGCACGCTGAAGAACCCTAACGCTAGAATCTAAACTAGAGAATTAGACGAACAAGAATGTAAAAATCTTTACATCTAAGTGAACAAGGAATACAACCTTTGTAGACCGGTGCTTCACTTCAATAGCTCTATGTAGTAGTCCCTTCGCTCCAAGTAATAATCTCCGGGACTCTAGTGAGGCTCCACAAAGTGAAATGAACAAGCTTGCTCGAAGTCTTCGAGGCCGAAGATGATCTACGTCGAGAAGACACTAACACAAGCTACCTCTTCACTAAGTGATGAACTTGGTGAAGAAACAACCCAATCTAGATAGCTAGTAGAGAAGTGGTTGATGAAGTAGGAATTTTTCTCACTTTAGAAATAATTTTCTCACTATATTTCTTCACCTCTCATGAAGCTAGAAAGCTTTTTGGAGATGAGGAAGAAGATGAAGTGTGAATGGAATAATGAGTGAGAATAGCAACCATGGGTGAGTTAGTGTCATACACTAACTCATGTAGAGAATAAACCATGGCTAACAATAATGGTTAGGTTAATAAATATCTGCAAGTAAAACAAAACTAGTGGACTTGGTCAATAGTTCTACTAGCTTCTACAACCTTCAACCATGTGACTAAATTGCAACTAATTTGATTTACTTTAAATAAATAAAACCTTATCATTTTTATAAGCATGGTGTGAGTCTCATACACCCATGTAGCATGTGGCATCTAGCTTGACACAAAAGATGTACATTAATATATATCACATATATACTAAGTGTACACTAGTGAGAAAAAGAAATATTAAATGAGCTAATATTAGTTAATGTAAGTTAATATATCAAATATATAACTATACATTAAATTATTAAATCAACACTTGATTTAATAATCCGACTATATTACATACAACCGACTAATATCAAATGTATCAACTTGTCGAATCAACACTTGATTCGATAGCCCGACTATATCACATATAACTGACCGATATCACATATCGCGAGAATAGAATACGGTATCACATACACGTATTAATCTCGGTCCCGCACATATCACATATGTGCTCCTTGTTCGTTTCGCTTAAGCCAAGTAACCTCTGTGTAGGACTCTAAAGACTCATCAATACGCCGGCAGTAGGTGGTGATCATATCAGTCACCCACAAGCCGCAAGCGGTCTGCTAAACGTAACGGCCACCCGGGTATTGAGCGATCAGAAGATCAACAAGAAAGCCTACTCATACTTCTGCGAATCCAATCAGTAACACTACCGTACAGTCCGGTCTTTTCGTCAGATATGTCGCATATCACAGCCTGGGGTGGTAAAACGTCAGACCCCAATAGCCTGATAAGTCATGCTGATGCAAGGTACATAACGGTTCAAGAAACTACTGATATCACCTACCAGTAGATCTCAACAACCCTGGCCAGGGATTTCCTGTTATGGCCAATCAAGTATAGCGCTACATCAACCCCCAATACCGAGAGAGACGAATCCCCTCCTATCGCTCATTGCCTACATATGACTCGGGACTGTACCTAAAAACCACCGTTTTGCACGATCTTTTGAACGTGGTAAGGTAGAAATCAAAGCACAGTTGGAATCACACAAGACTCGATGACGATCTCGGGTCGACAGACTAACCTGCACCAGTGTCACCAGAGAACTGCTATCTGACGATAGGTATAATACCATATAGAAGTTCTCGGTGAGTCCGTCCAGTTTACCCAGTCTCCACTGAGCACCCGTATACCTTCTCTGATGTCAAACACCAATGGATGTGGGATCATCTATCACCCATCATATGGGTCAAGAAGCGCATACGCTAGTCTACTCTGGAGTATCGATGCCATGTCTCGATACTCCTATGACTAGGAACAATTGAAGGATGTACTTACCAACTACCTTTCCCCCATTAGTGTTGGGATTCCTTAGCACCCTACTGGGTTTTCAAGACATCAAGCATGCCAGTTTCAAAAATTCTAAGGTGCTAATGAACCCTAACCTAGGATCTAGCTAGAGTAAATAGACGAAATGTACATGTAATCTACCATTACACTAAGTGAATGAGGAATACAACCTTTGTAGACCGGTCCTTCACTTCTTAAGCTCCGTGTAGTGGTCCCTTCGCTGCGAGTATCGATCTCCCGAAATCTAGTATGGGTTCTCCCGGAGAAATAAACAAGCTTGCTTGAAGTCTTCGAGGACGAAGATGATCTACGTCGAAGAGACTCAAGCTCATGCTACCTCTTCACTGATTATGAAATTAGTGAAGCAAACACCTTAAACTAAATGGCAATTAGTAGAGGATGATGAAGTAGGAAGTGGGCTCTCTTTAGATTTATTTTTCTCACAATATTTTCTCACCTTGAGAAAAACTAATAAGCTTTTCTCATGAGGAAGAAGAAGCTCAAGTGAAGAGATGAGAGAATGAACTCATTGAGGTGAGAATGGGAACCATGGGTGAGTTAGTGTCATACACTAACCCATGTAGAGATTAAACCATGGCTAACAATAATGGTTAGGCTAATAAATATATATAAGTAAAACAAAAGGAGTGGACTTGGTCAATGGTTCCACAAGCTTCTCCAAGCTTTAACCATGTGACTAAACTCCACTAATTTTGATTTAATTTAGATAAATAAAACCTTATCATTCTTATTAGTATGGTGTAAGTCTCATACACGCATATAGTATGTGGCATCTAGCATGACACAAAAGTAGTACATTAATATATATCACATATACACTAATGCACACTTGTGAGAAAAGAAATCATAAGTGAGCTAATATTAGTTAATGTAATCTAGTATATCAAATATACAATTATTCATTAAATTATTAAATCAACACTTTATTTAATAATCCATCTATATCACATATAACCGACTAATATCAAATGCGACAACCTATCGAATCGACACTTGATCCGATAATCCGGCTATATTATATATAACAGACCGATGTCACAAATCGCGAGAATAGAATGCAGTATCAAATACGCGCATCAATCTTGGTCCCGCACATATCTGATATGTGCTCTTACTCCGTTTCTCATGAACCATGAAACCTCTGTGTAGGACTCTAAAGACTCGTCAATACGCCGGCAGTAGGTGATGATCATATCAAACACCCACAAGCCACAAGTGGTCTGCTAAACGTAACGGCCATCTTGGTATTGAGCGATCAGAAGATCAACAAGCAAGCCTGCTCATACTCTTGCGAATCCAATCAGTAACACTACCGTACAGTCCGGTCTCTTCGCCTGATATGTCGCATATCTCGTCTAGGTTTGGTAAATGTCAGACCCCAGTAACTCGATAAGTCATGCCGATATGAGGATCATAACGGGTCGAGAAATTACAGGTAACACTTACCAGTAAATCTCTGAAACAACCCTGGCCAGGGACATCCTGTTATAGCCAATCGAGCACAGCGCAACATCAACTCCCTATACCGGGAGAGACGAATCCCCTCCTATCGCTCATTGCCTCCATGTGGCTCGGGACTGTACCCAAAAACCACCGTTTTGCATATTCTCATGATCGTGGTAAGGTGGAAATCAAAGCACCATAGGAATCACAAAAGACTCTATGACGATCTCGGGTCGACAGACTAACCTGTATCAGTGTCACCAGAGAACTGCCATCTGATGTGAGGTATAATACCATCTGGGAGTTCTCGGCGAGTCTGTCCAGTGTACCCAGTCTCCAGTGAGCACCCATATATCATCTCTGATGTCAAACACCAATGGATATGTGATCATCCATCACCCATCTACAAGGGTCGAGAAGCTATACGCTAGTCTACTCTGGTATATCGATGTCCCGTCTCGATACACCCACGACTAGGGACATTAAAGGATGTACTCACAGACTACCTTTTTCCCACTAGTATGATCTCCATCTTAATCTAGGTAGTCAAGTACGCATCCTAAGGGCTTTACCAACATGTAACAGAGAGACAATCAGTGTACATGTGTAACGTTTTGAAAATCGTTTCGGTGAAATTTCGAAAAAACGGTAAAATAAGGGGTTTTCTGTAAAAAGTCTAAATGTAAATATCTTTATTATAAAATTAAATATACATATTCTATCTATGTAATTACTAGTATTTGGTGTTTATTGAGCCACTGGTGAAATTTCAAATTTTCTGAAAAAATATTATTTTAATATTATTTTAAGCCGGTAAGAAAATACATTAAATTAGCGATAAATACAAATTTAAATGGGCTAATTTTAATCTTTAAAATCATGTTAATTAAAATATAGTTGTAATATAATTTTTTAGTATTTTATTTCAAGTTTTAATTGATTTATTATATCGAAAACAAAAATATAGTTATTTTGAACTAAAACTTGCAAATATGGTATTGTGGGGGGTCTTTTTGCATAGAATTTTTTTGTAAAGTCTCTCACACTCACCCTCACTCCCCTTGGCCGGCCCCACACTATTGTAGCAGCCCAAGAATTTTATTTCCCTCTTTTTGATCTTAAATCATGTGAGAAATGGGTTAAAATAAGGTTTTTATATATAGTAAAATAGGTGGGGGTATTATGGTAATTTGGGAGGGGCTTTGACTTGGATTCTTTTCCACAACTCCCCCACACCTCTCCCCACTCCCTCCACAGCCGAAATTCTGCTACAACAGCCTCATCTTTTCCCCCCATTTTCCATCTCTTTTGCTTCAAAAATTGCCTCAAAATCCATCAAATAAATCCCAAAATCCAAATCCAACTCCTACCCATTTCTCATTAGCCAAACTTACTTGGATCTAGGAGCATGGAAGCTACTTTTGGAGGCTAGAAATTTCATGCTAGATCCTTGATCTTGTGAGGTATAAATCAAGACCTTTTGTTAAATTGTTGTTTGAATATCTTAAATCAAGCATTATTAGTTATTAATTTGGGTTTAATTGTATGTTTGGAAAAACTTAGTAAGGGTTTATGAAATTCAAGTTAGGTTTTTGTGTATGTAATTGTGGTTGCAATTGTAGTTTTTCATATTGTGAAATGAAAACCTAATCAAATTTCTAGTTGCAAATTGTTAGTTTGGAATTGTAATATTTAAGTTATTTTGCTAACTAGAGTTTTGGAAAATTTGTAAATGCTTTAGATTAAATTATAATAATGGTTTCATGTCATTATAGATAATATATTGAGTGGTTTAATGCTTTTAGTTCATGAAAATCCTAGCTAAATTGTTGTTTGTGCATTTTTGCTATAAATTGTTAAAAAATTGGGTATTTTGTAAACTAGAATTTTGGGGTTAATGGAATTTAATGAGATTAAATTATGGAAATTGTTTTTATGACTTATTTAAGATATTTAATAAGTATTATGGCCACTAGATTTGTTTAAACATCATGTTTTGTACAAAAACGGCGAATTGTGCTTGCTAGATTTTCGGAAAAATGACTTTTTAAGTGAAATTGGGGTTTTTGTGAATTTTAACCTATTTTATATTAAAATTAGTGTTCTTGAATGTGCAAATGAGTGTATTTGGGTTTTTCTCGATGATTTGGCGTTTGTACGCCGACGTCGAGGGTTTTTGGGTTGATTTGTGAAAGCAACCATAGGTTTTGACCTATGTGGGATTCGTGCGTTGTTTTGGTCATGAGTCGGATTTTAATGCGGTATGGTGCGTTATGATATGTAGGCACCCCATGTGGACTTCGAGACGACAAGCAAGCGTGTGGCGACGTCGGCACCGGCGAACGAGGACCAGGTGAGTAGATTTATATCTACGGGGAGAAGTCGGGTGGATGGCGTATAGCACCCCCGCAGTTCGTGGTGATGTAGACGAATACGTATACACACAGATATTGATTATATGTTATTTGGGATTAATAACGATGTTAGGATGGATATTGGTGTGTTGGATTACTTTAGTGTTGCGAACCCTAGGGTAGTGTTGCACTACACATACACACATACATACTTGCATACATTCCTATTTATATGTGCTCATGGGATTCTTTATAGTTATGTGATCACATAGGTATGGGACTATGTGTTCACATACGGATATGAGGACGATACTTGGGATTGAGCTGAGTCGATGAGTTTTGTTTTGTGGTTGTGATATCGGTTTGTACGAGACTGTCGATCAGTAGTCGGATCATGACTATATTGATGATATTAGTATTGTACTAGACATAGGTCAGTACCCTGGACTATGATCTTGGATAAAGAGGATACTAGATGAATAGTGTGATGAATATGATATTAACCCGTACCAAGATTTGGGGATGCCGTACGACGGATTTACGTACGAGCTATATATTGATGATTGATCCGCACTCTTGACTTGGGATGTCTGATTATAGATATGGTATCGGATATGATATTATTGAGGCGCGATCACCGACTAATATATATACAGGTATGTATATACATCGACTCAGATGTTATGCGGTTTCCTTACCTGTAGTCCAGCTGGTTGGCTTAGCCCTTTAGTTTAGTTTAGTTGTTAGATTAGATTCGATTCTTACCTATTTCAAAAACTAACGAATCGTGGGTATTTTAAAAAACAGCCCAAGGGATCCTACGGATATTTCAAAAGACGTATCTTTTCATAAAAACACCGTAGCCCCTATTTTCAAAACCCCATGATTCGTGTTATTTCAAAAGGCACCATTTGTAGGACTTATATTAGATTATTGCAGATTAGTTATAGTTGCGTCTAGTATTCAGCTCCCGCTCATTTTTTTTACTGTTCGCTTCGCATCGCATGCTTATATTATGTTTCATACTCCATTATTGATATCATGCTGTTAGGACACCAGCACCATTACCGATGATGCGTATGTACCACGTACACTTACTTGCCGGCTCACACACATCTTCATCGGTAATTGCCATGTCACGTACACCTTAGAAAATATTTTTGCTTGATATAGCCTGTTAGCTAATAGTTTAGACATTGTAGTTATTACCTGCTACTTCATGCATACTGTTATTCATTGTTATGCCGCATTCATGGATTCTCATGCATATATTCACTATTTTACGTGTTATTGAGGTTTTGGATTCGGATTTCCATGAGATTTTCTGGATTTGGAGTAAAACCGCAAAAACATAAATAAACCTTTTCTCTCTTTTAAAATAAAAAGTACGGTTTTCCCATGATGTATGAGTCGTCCACCATGAGTTTGCTGATGGATTTCGAGACCCGATTCGAGGAGTGGAGGAACCGTTTCGGGTACATGGTGGGCCCGGTGCGGTACCCCGGGGCAAGAGGAATGTGTTGTTGACGTTGAGCCCGGCAGGGGAGCACTACCGACCGGTGATATTACCCGACGCGTCGGATATCCGGAGGATACCGTCGTGGTCTTGAGATGGATGGTAGGGGCCGGTCTGGATTGACGGCACCCTAGATATTGATTTTGAGATATTGAGGTACAGAGATTGTGATACAGAGATATCGAGATATTTGGACACTTGTTTTGTGTCGATGCTGGGCACTGTTTTATGCTGATTTCATTTATGGTACCTCACTTTAGAAATACAGAAATCTCACCGATTTATGAAAGCAGTTTTCGTAAGTACATGCATTCTGTTCCGTGCATTCATACCTCATTCATATGATATATTGCTACCTGAGGCACTGACACGGGCACATGAGATCACACTCGGGTTAGATATT
This sequence comes from Agapanthus africanus, assembly GCA_030015575.1. Lineage (NCBI taxonomy): Eukaryota > Viridiplantae > Streptophyta > Magnoliopsida > Asparagales > Amaryllidaceae > Agapanthus > Agapanthus africanus. Next base: position 454,711,997 of record JASDDO010000014.1, on the reverse strand, counting down.
TACCCTAGCCTTGTTATAGGTTGCTGGTTATATATTTTGAGGATATATTATGATCGTATGACCTAGGATTGCGTCATACATGCGATTTCTGTTCGTAGATGTTTTTCTATTCACGAGTTGGTAACTCACCCCCGTTGTGCCCCAGTTTCTTGCAGGTTTGCCGTACAGGTTTCATTACGGCTTGCGGGCATAGTTTCCTTCGGGTGATTTGGTAGTAGGTGGGTTTACTTGTATCGTACCCCCATTATATATCTTGTATATCATTATTCTGTTGTATCTAGAAGTTCCATCAACCAAACATGTATTTATTTGAGATAGAGACCAGTGATGTTTATTCTTTCGACCTTAGAGTCGCGCGTTGTATTTATGTGGTTTTCTTGTGGTTTTTGAGTTTCCTTTTGAATTTTGATCCTCTCCCTTGGCGTTGTATATTATATTGCTTGTGTGGTTGTGACCGTCGATTGACGAAGAGCTAGCTCCCGCTTGGGGATGCCTTTTTATTGATTTCGTATACTATTCATGTTGTATCCCATTTGGGGGACAGTATTTACAAAGGAGACTCTGCCGAAATTTTCGGGAAATTTTTGATGTTTTTAAAACCGCCTAATTCGGCTTATGCTATTAAAACTACTTGTTTTAAATTGGTTTTCCTTCACTCTACTACTTTTCTTGGTTTGGATTTCTGGGTTTTCGGCTTACTTAGATTACGGACGTCTCAAGACGTCTCGTAGTTTAAGTGCCGGTCATGTTCCGTACTTTCGGGACGTGACAACATGTTGAAATAAAGAGTAACCAGATAGCATACTATCATGTCAAGCAAGAAAGTCCTCCCTATGTATGTCCAAGCATCCACTACAATATACATCTTATGTACAGTAATGGCCTCTAGGGCATACATATAACTAACAATCTCCAACTTGCACTAGGGCCATCATATAGCAGTGGTTGTAGTATCTCATACTCGACCATCCCATAAAAGTGTCTCTCCGGGAAAAAGGCCTTTGTGAGTGGATCCGCCGTGTTTTCCTCTGAGTTTACTCTCCTAACCTCTATCTCCCTAGAGATCAACCATCTCCATGATCAGGTGATACTGCCTTAGAATATGTCTGGGTCACTGATGGGACGGGGGTTCCTACGCATAAGAGACAACTCCATTGTCACACAATGGTAGGAACGAAGTTCATCTTATGAACTTATATACACCCAGACTGCCTTTTTGGTAGTATCGTTGGTAGAGATGTATTGAGCCTTTATCGTCTAGTTTGTCACGGTATCTAGCTTGGAACTCTTCCAACACACCGTCCTTCCACTGAGGTTAAAGACAATGTCTGTGACTGACATTCAGTCTTCCTTACCACTCTGGAAGCTATCCAGTGATTCTCCTCAGGATCTATTGATACTATCTCACTACACCTAGTGAGAATCCTAACATCCTTTTAGATCTATCTCATAGATCCAAAACCCAGGATTTAGGAGGTATCACCTTGATCCTATATGGAGAATCCTTGTGATAAGAAGAGATTGACAGAGCGTAGCATAGTAAACTCATTTCCTATCAAGAGTATGCCATCCATGTAAAATATGAGGTATACCACCTAACTCTCTACTACCTTTTTGTATATACTAGGTTTATCTACGATTTTGATGAAGTCAAATGCTTTGTCTACCACATCAAAACAGATGTTCCAACTCCGCGATGCCTGCTTTAACCCATAAAGCAACTTGTACACATTTTCGCTTCTCCCACTGTCTACGAAGCCCTCTGGCTGTATACGTATAGACGCTCTCTCCTAAATCACTATCTAGAAAAGCAGTCAAGACACTCAACCGCCAGATATCGTAGTTATGGTATGTAGCAGTCGCAAGTAGGATCCAGATGGACTTAAGCATAGCCACTGGAGAAAAGATTTCATAATTATCAACACCTGGTTGATGACGAGAACCTTTTGCAACAAGTCTTAGCTTTGAAAGTCTCAACTTTTCCATGTACACCAAGTAATCTTCTCAAGATATACTTGCTCCTGATGGGGATTTAACCCTTCAGATATAGCAACCAAAGTCCATACTTTGTTGGTGTACATAGATTCCATCATAGATACATAGCATCCATCCATTCTTATTGTAACATTTCAGAAGAATAAAATATTATTTTTGGGAATTTTTATAATTAAATAATAAATATATTGAATATTTTAATATGGCGGTATAATTAAATACCGATAAATTGGGAAAAAATTGGAAAATTTTAGAAATTACTAAAAAGAGGGTGCTTTGTGTAATTTATGCAAATTATGAAATTTTATGATTTATTTGACATTAATTTTATGCTAATCGCGATTAGATATCGCTAATCGGGCACTAAACGTGTTTTGTGCACATGTCATGCAAAAGTCTTTTTTTCACACTTGTTACATTTTCCTACATGATTCTTGTGTATGGTTATTGTTTTGGGTTTACTATTGCAAAGAGAAGGAAATAAAAGAAAAGAAAAGGAAAAGATAAAAAGTAAACAAAAGAAAAAGGGATATGATTAAACAATAAGATATGGGTGAGAGAGAGGGAGGTGAGGGGTCTCTTTTGACTTAGCCATTATCTTTCCCTTTTCATTCTATTCATCTTTCTCCTCCCTCTTCACCATGGCAGCACCCCCCTTTCCCCTCCACTTCAAACCCTAACTTCATCATCAAATCTCCATCAAAACCCCACTCCCACTTCACAAAAAATGTGCACAAGCTCTCAAGCAACCCTTTGGACCAAGAAAGTTTGAGTTTTGGCGCTGTAGAGGATTCATGAGTGCAAAAGGAGGTAATTATCCCATCATTGTGTAGAATTTCCATTGCTTTAGCTTCCATGTTAAATTAGAATCGATTTTGTGTGGTTTTGGGGACTATGAAAACTTTAAGTTGAGGATTAGGGTTTGAGTTGAAACCCAAGGATGAAATTAAGGTTAGTAGAGGCTATACAACCCCTATGGTCATTGGTTTGAGACCTAAACTAGAGACTAGAACCCATTTGAGTGAACTTAGAAACCCGATATCGGAAGAATTGTGGATTCTATGTGTGTATATTGAAATCTGCTAACAACCGGGTGACCTGAAAATTATTTAGTAAAGACAGTGATACATGCAGGCAACCTAGGACCCCCCACTGAAACTCTAGCCCCTACCCTCTCCTCTAGGATGCAAATAAATTCTTTCAAGCCACAATTTGCGGCCAGAGAATTTTGGAATTTATTTGTTTTTTGTTCCGGGGCCTTATCTCCAGTAAATTAGACCCTTGGCATATGCAAAATTGGCTGATTTCACTTAGGGTAATATCTGGGATCATTTTCTTGTGTTGGCGCATTATTTTACGACTTGTTTTAACGTGGATTTTGGTATTTGATATTTCATTTCCGTCGTGTAGCGTTTGAACGTCAACGGTTAGGGTTATCGGTCATGTTTGCATGCGAGGCTATAAGTTTTTACCTATGAGCGTAGCGTGTGCCGTTTTTGGTTTTCGATGTGATTTTAATACGCATTTGGGATTGGATTATATGTGTTGGCACCCCACGTGGTGTCGAGACATTGAAGATGAAGATTGAGACATCGGCATCGGTACACAAGAAGCAAGGTAAGTAGATATATATCTACGGGAGAAGTCGGGTGGATGGCGTATAGCACCCTCGCAGTTCGTAGTACAGGTATATATATGTTTATATATGTGATTCATGATACGTGGGTGTTATCAAGAGATGATTATTGTGTTCATGGTTTAGTTTAGGGTAATTAGAAGTAAACTAGCATAGCTTCTTAGTCGCGAACCCTAGACTTGGTTCACACCCACACGCACACACGCATTTGCATACATCTTTTTACTTGTGCGTATATGGGGATATGTATATATACACACACACACACATGGGTATAGGACTATGTATGTATATATATATATATACGTATACATGGATTATGAGGATAGTACTTGGGATTGGAGATGAGTCGATGAGATTGGGGTTGAGGCCGTGAGATCGGTGATATGACAGGGTTCATATTTAGGATACGATATGATGTTTTAGCGGGTCCTTTGACGTGGTGTTATCATACACACACATGCATTTACATAGATGGTATCAGTTTTGTACTAGACGTAGATCAGTACCCCGGATCATGATTTTGATAAAGAGGATACCAGATGAATAATGAGATAAATGCGATATTTGACCCGTACCCAGATTTGGGAGGCCGTACGACGGATTTACCATAAGAGCTATATATTGATGATAGATCCGCACTCTTGACCCGAGGATGTCATATTATATAGGGTATCGTATGGGATACTATTGAGGCGGGATCACCGACTATTATTCATGTGTATATATAAATTGACTCAGATTTAGGTGGTTTCCATACCCCTTTCGATTGGTTGTTAGTTAGACCTGTAGTTTACCTAGTAGATGTTAGACTGGACCCGAGTCATACCTATTTCCAAAACTAACGAATCGTGAGGATTTTAAAGACATGTCAAAGGATACACGGATATTTCAAAAGACGTACCTTTTCTTAAAAACACCGTAGCCTTATTTTCAAAACACCACGATTCGTAGTATTTCAAATGGCAAAACAGTATAACACAGGTGTAGCGATGTAGATTCTTATTGTTACGTTATCATTCACGTTCCGCATATTATTGTTGCAATTACTATTCATTGCCATTTATCGTGTTGTTATAGTCTCATTGCATGTTTATTATGTACTTAGTGATTATGAACCATGCTGTCAGGACACCAACACCATTACTGATGATGCGTATGTTCCACATACACTTACTTGCCGGCTCACACACATCATCATCGGTAATTTCCATGTCACGTACACTTTAGAAAATACCTTTTCATTGACATAGCTTGATAATTGATAGTCGCAATATATTATAGCTTCCATATGCTAGTTTAAATATTGCATTCATTGCATGATATTTGGTGCATTCATATATTCATTGGTTATGCAGTATTATGGAGATTTATGTCGGTATTCACTGTTTATTGGTATCATGATTTTGATGATTTCGGATTTACATGAGATTTCTGGATTTAGGGGAAAACTCCAAGAATTTAATAAAAGCTTAGTATCATCATTTTAAAATGCAAATTGCGGTTTTTCTCATGATGTATGAGTCGTCTACCATGAGTTTTCAGGAATGATGTTGGATTTCGAGACCCGATTCGAAGAGTTGGATGAACCGTCTAGGGTACATGGTGGGCCCGGTATGGTACCCCAGGGCAAGAAGTTCGAGTTGTATTCAATGAGCCTGGTGTTAGTTATATGTATGCCCTAGAGGCCATTACTATACATAGGATGAATATTGTAGTGGATGCTTGGACATATATAGGGAGGACTTTCTTGCTCGACATGATAGTATGCTATCTGGTTGCTCTTTACCTTAACGTGTACACTGATTGTCTCTCTGTTGCATGTTGGTAAAGCCCTTAGGATGTGTACTTGACTACCTGGACTATGATGCGGATCATACTAGTGGGGACATGGTAGTCCATAAGTACATCCTTCAAGGTCCCTAGTCGTGGGTGTATCGAGACGGGGCATCGATATACCAGAGTAGACTAGCGTATACCTTCTCGACCCATACAGATGGGCGATGGATGATCCCATATCCATTGGTGTTTGACATCAGATATGATATACGGGTGCTCAGTGGAGACTGGGTACACTGGATGGACTCGTCGAGAACTCCTAGATGGTATTATACCATACGTTAGATGGCAGTTCTCTGGTGACACTGGTACAGGTTAGTCTGTAGACCCGAGATCGTCATAGAGTCTTGTGTGATTCCTACTGTGCTTTGATTTCCACCTTACCACGTCTAAGAGGGCGTGCAAAACGGTGGTTTTTGGGTACATTCCCGAATCACATGGAGGCAATGAGCGATAGGAGGGGATTCGTCTCTCCCGGTATAGGGAGTTGATGTTGCGCTGTGTTCGATTGGCTATAACCGAAAATCCCTGGCCAGGGTTGCTGAGATTTACTGGTAAGTGTTACCAGTAGTTTCTCGAACTGTTATAGACCTCATATCGACACGACTTATAGAGCTACTGGGGTCTGACGTTTACCCCCCTAGGCGAGATATGCGACATATTAGACGACGAGACCAGACTGTACGGTAAGTGTTACTGATTGGATTCACAGGAGTGTGAGCGGGCTTGCTCGTTGATCTTCTGATCGCTCAATACCCGGGTGGTCGTTACGTTTAGCAGACCGCTTGCGGCTTGTGGGTATTTGATATGATCATCACCTGCTGCCGGCGTATTGACGAGTCTTTAGAGTCCTACACAGAGGATTCCTGGCTCAAGCGAAATGAAATAGGAGCGCATATGAGATATGTGCGGGACCGCCAATAATACCAGTATGTGATACTGAATTCTATTCTCGCGATTTGTATCATCGGACGGTTATATAAGATATAGCCGGGTTACCGAATCAAATGTTGATTCGATATATTGATACACTAGATATTAGTCTGTTATATGCAATATGACAGGATCATTAAATCAAGTATTGATTTAATGATTTAATGCATAATTATATATTTGATATATTAATTTACATTAACTAGTATTTGTTCACTTAAGATTGATTTTCTCACTTGATGTGCACAAGTTGTATATGTGATATATTTTTGTGCACTAGTTTGTATCATGTTTGATGATACATGCAAACTTGGGTGTGTATATCACTTTACCCATGTTTAGGTTAATGGTTAGGTTTTATTTATTTTCTTTATTTATTTTTGGCAAAAGAAAATAAAATGGTGGCTTTCTTGTTTTATGCTTGAAGCTTCATGAAGCTTTGAAAAGTCTAGCCATTTTGATTTATGCCTTAACCTAACCATTACACCTAAACCCTAGTTTATTCTGTACATGTGTTAACTTCACCCATGGTTGCATTATGATAAGATTCACTTGAATTTTCTTTTAAGTTAATTCTTTTTCATTTCCTTCTTCTTCTTCTTCATGAAGAAAAGAAAACCTTTCTTGAAAATTTCAAGTGATGAAATCAAGTGAGAAATCCAAATCCAAAGTGAACCCACTTCCTATTTCTTCATCCTCTACCACTTGCCATGTTGTATAGGGTGTTATCTTCACAAGTTTCATGACCTAGTGGAGATGGAGCTTGAGTTTGAGTCGCCTCGACGTAGATCATCTTTGGCATCGAAGTCAACGACCTAGCCCGATCATTTCTCCGATGAAACCAACGCTAGAGTCTGGGATCCGGTTGATCGCAGCGGAGGGATGTCATCACGGAGCTAAAGAAGTGGAGGACCAGATCTACAAAGGTTGTAGTCCCTTTCACTTGTAGTTAAGTTGTTAACTTGCATTGTTTCGCCTATCCTCTAGTTAACGATCTTCATTAGGGTTTCTCGGCACTTGAAAAATTTGATTTTGGCACGGTTGATGCCTTGAATAACCTCTTGAGCGTGCCTAGCAACCCTACAGTGGTATCAGAGCCAAGCTAGAGCCTTAGGTGAAGTCTGAACGAAGTTTAAAGTCTGATCGAACCCGAAAACCCTGATGTTTACCCCTCTCAGGATAATTTTCAAAAAGTTGATTTTTTATGAATTAAAAATGCTCAGAAAAATAAGCAGGAAAAACTAAGAATTACTGTGAAGTACGGTCCACTAAGTCAATTATTTGACCGTGGAACCGCGGCCAAACCAAGGGTTTGTCGGCGGTTCCGCGGCCACAATTGTGACTTATTCCCTGGAAATTCATATATTTATTCTTAGGTCCTTTCTTGTCATTTTTTTCTGGGAATTTTTTAATTCCACTCAAGTGTTGAGTTTTCTAGGGTTGTATTGGGGACTCGTTGATTCGATCGGATAATTTAACTCTGTTTAGTTTTTCTGGTTAATTTTTAGAAACTGTTAAAAAGTTCGAACGAATATCAATAACTCACTTTTTCCCCTGTCGGAAATTTTTTCAAAAGTTGGATTTTTTCTCAAGTTTAAGAACGTTCTAAGTCGTGCAAGTAACGCGGTGGACCCTCTAGAAGGCAACAAACCTTAACTCGATTATGTGACCGTCTTGAACTGCCTCTAAACCTTAGGGTTTGGGGCAGTACGGCGTGCCACATGTGAGGCGTTAGCTTGACCCTTCTACGGCTGGTCCATTAGTACTGTGGCATGTGATGGATGTTTTTAAACTGATTTCAAGTGTTGAGATATATTGGGAAAATCTTGGGTGTTTGATTATTCGATCGGAAAGTTTAACATTGTCTATTTATCTGGAATGTGATACAATAATTGGAATCCACGTGTAGTTATGAGATAACTAATTTGAATGTTATAAATCTAGCGGTTTAGTCTCGATGATCGGTTGCCACGGAATTTTGATGTGATCAAAAGTCCGTCGCAATCACGTAGCGTACGCGGATACTCGCCGGGTAAACTTAACAGACAGCCACGCCCCATAGCCCCGACCAAGTGATTAAAGGAGAACCCCGTCGCCAAAAGCATCCGTTCGGTTGCTCGCGGCAACAGTGTTCCGCCTTAGTCCACTTCGTTGACGGTATCGGGGGTGCGACCGTCCACTAAAGTTTGCGACGAGCATTCGTTCTGGATGTCGGGAATCTTGTTGAATTGCCCTACTTGATATTGAAAAGTGTTTTTGATAATGAGACTAAAATGCGGGGTTTATAATTGTCAGGCATGCGATGTCTAAGGAATTCATTTGGTTAGGCATGCGACGTCTAAGGAGGTTGCGGATTTCAATTGTTGTAGTTTTACACTTTCTTTTCTGCGACCGTAAGTGTAATATGTGATATCGCCGGTTTCGTTGCTATATGTCAACGACAATTGGGATGCGCATATTTACTTACGTTGATGACATGTGATGCTATATGTTGTTGGATATGTTATATTGGATTGTCGTGTTTGAATAGCCGGGGGTTTTATGTGAGATGAGAGTTTTTCTTTTTCATTCATGTAAAATTCAATTGTATGTAATATTCTTTTATTGGGGCACTTCCTGGCTGAGGATGATGTCACCGTTGTATATTATTTACTTTTCCGCATTAGGATAGACCCAAGGAGGAGAGCACAAGTAACCGGGTTCTAGGGTCCAGTGGGAGACCATCTCGAGGAGTCGAGACCGGGTCTCCTAACCCTAGAATTGGCAGTGTTGCTTGCCGCTCTCATAGGGGTCTAAGGATGTGGGTTAGGCTATTCATCGCTACCGTGAAATCCGTGTTTTATACAGGCTCGTATTGAAAACACGGACGTCCTAGTATATCCAATATTTCATATAGGTTCTTCTGCTGCAATATTCTGTGATGAGATCATATTAATGCCTGAGACGAATATTTATATTATATATATGAGATATATGTTATATTGTAGATTTCGTTTCAAATCTGATGCTTGTGAAGCATATTAAAAAGGGATTTCATTAATGAGATTAATGAAATAAATGAAACCTAAGATGTTGTAGAAACTTGTTTAAAAACTGGTAGATCTAGTTCTGGCTTTGCATAGCGGTGTTCCTTATAGAACATCCAGCACCTTATTCGATAAGGAAAGAGTCAAGATCCCTTCACTGGGAGTGACCTCTTTAGCGAAACTAGCAGATTCTATAAACTCGGTTTGTCTTTTGATTGCTTCTATAGTTCTTGCTTTGCATAGTGGTATATATGATATATCCAACACCTTATTCGATGAGGAAAGGGCCGACGATCCCTTCACCGGTAGTGACCCCTTTAGCAAAACTAGAAAAGTCTTAAAAACACTCCATTTTAAAATCATTTGATTCTACAACGATATCAAGTTCACTATGCAATAGGTTTTCAGAAAAACCTGTTATAGCCCTCCGTCATTTCAGATAAGTTGTATATAGTATTCGTGTTACATTTGTTGGCTTTCGTCAAGGTGTAGTGTGCGGTAGCTATATGCTGCTTATCTGCAGCATACGATTCGATTGGATTAGGGTAGTCGTACGGCTTTGTTGGCTTTCGTCAAGGGTCGTGCGGGTGGGTTTAATTCAGTCAAGAAATGTACGGGTTGAACTTGACTAGCGGGCTATGGTTTGTTGGCTTTCGTCAAGGTCATAGCACGTTAGGGGAAAAATATTATCGGGAATTTCAAGTGTTGAAATTTGCAATAAGATTGCATACCTTCTATGAGATAGTTGGATCCCGATACCCGCTGCGAGTAATTGTTACTCCTGGGAGAGTTTTACACATTACAATTAGTCGATCAAGTAGTTGTCTAGAAAGGTGTCAACGGGGTTACGCCCCTGGGAAAACGAGGTTTACTTTAATTAGGTCCGTGCGAAAGCACGGGGAACCTCCCTCAAAGTACCGACACTGGCCTGGCTGAAAGATTGGCGAACTTGTAGCGTGTAATTAATCCCGACTAGTCTTTCCTTTTAGGGTTTGAAGGAAGATTTGATTAAAACAGTGGGAGACATCCTGATTAGATAAAATAATAACCAATCTGATCTTGCAAGAGCGCACGCAGAGTGTTTTCTTCTCTCTCTCTCCAGGTAGCGACCATGTCACGCCTTAATCAAGATAATAATACGGATGTATTGACCGAACCCGCTTGTATATTGAGCTGGGGAACTTTGGTCCCGCTCCAACTTATAATTGTTATAAGACAGAGCAGGAAATTAGGGAATACCAGATTTCCCGTGCCACCCAAACGGAGAAAGTGCATGCTGATGCATCTTCTTCGGGTGTGTTCATTACAGAGAACTGTTTCTCAGTATCCTTTACGTCCTGGCTATGAGATACCGGATCAGGATCCCGCATATGTAATCTGTTACATGGGCTACAGAAAGGTAGAGAACTGAGAACGGGTGATAAGTTTCATGAGACAGAAAACGGTGCAAGTGTTGCAGCCAAGTCTGTTGGTCACTGTCACCCTGTATTACAAGAATACATTTATTCTGAACGAATGTTGTTAGATACCGAACCTGATATACAACATCATATCAGCCTCTTTATTAGTAAAGAAGGATATAATTTTGTATTGTTGGATAATGTTTTGAACATTTCCTATATCAAGAGTTGATCGGTTCAGGCACGTTATCTAAAAGCATTGACGTTCTAAATCAAAATACAGTTCTTAGTATAGAGAACACACACAAGAGAAAGAGTTCAGAAATGAACGAATCCTTCTTGAGGTATTGTAGACTAGGTCATATCAATGCGACCCGACTAGCTGAAGTTACATTTAGATGCATATTTAAATCTGTTTGAATTTACATCTTGTGAAACTTGCCGGTCATGTCACAAAGATAAGATGACCATAGCTCTGTTTATTGGAAACAGAGAAAGTGTTAGTGAACTCTTGGGATTGATACATGCTGATGTATGAAAGTCTCCTGTCTACACATGCCAAGACCTGTTCTTTGTACTTCATTACATTCTCTGACGATCTCTCAAGATTCAGACATATGTTCATGTTGAAACACAAGTCCGAACCTTTTGAGATATTCACAGAATGTAAGTTAGAAGTAGAGAACTAAAATACGGGTAAATGTATTATGTCCTTTGATGTGATTAAGGAGGAGAATACTTGAGCACGGAATTCCTGGACTATTCTAAAGGAGAATGAGATTCTCTCTCAGCATTACTCCTCCGTATACACCACAGCACGTCGGTGTATCGGGGCGGAGCAATCACACCCTATTAGATATGGTGAGCTCTATGATGAGTACTACTGGATTTCCTATTTCCTTTTGGGAGTTATGCACTTGAGAAGCTGCATACCTATTGAATAGGGTTCAAATCAAATCATGCCTACCACTTCATATGTGATATGGAAAGGGAAGAGCCCATATCTTAAGTTTGTTAAGATTTGGGGTTGTTCAGCCTATGTCTAAAAAGCAAAATCTGGAAAAGCTCGAGGCAAGATCTGTTATGTAGAACTGGAAATGTTCCAGCTATACAAACTGCAGTTGATGATTTGGTAGAACCAAAGGATTCAATAGTTTCCAACGAACCTCGGCCTCTCCGCCGATCTAGTAGGGTTCCTCACCCACCTGAGAGATACTTCAGTTTCTCTATGAGAGTGGGAGCGAGGATTGCATCATGAGATAATGACCCAACTAGTTTCGAGCAGGCCATCAGGAGTGAGACCTTGTAAGAATGGCTGGATGCTTATCGATCTGAGATGGAATCCTTATACAGCAACAAAGTATGGACTTTGGTTGCTTTATCTGAAGGGTTAAATCCCCATCAGGAGCAAGTATATCTTGAGAAGATTACTTGGTGTACATGGAAATGTTGAGACTTTCAAAGCTATGCTTAAGTCCATCCAGATCCTACTTGCCACGGCTACATACCATGACTACGATATCTGGCGGTTGGGTGTCATGACTGCTTTTCTAAATGATGTTTTAGAAAAGAGCGTCTATAAGTACACAGCCAGAGTGCTTCGTAGACAGTGGGAGCAGCGGAAACGTGTGCAAGATGTTTTATGTGATAAAACAGGCATCGCGGAGTTAGAACATCTGTTTTGATGTGGTAGTCAAAAAGTTTGACTTCATCAAAATGGTAGATGAACCTAGTATATACAAAAAGGTAGTAGGGAGTATGGTGGTGATCCTCGTAGAGTACATGGATGACATACTCTTGATAGGGAAGGAGTTTCCTATGCTGCGCTCGGTTAATCTCCGCTTATTACAAGGATTCTCCATATAGGATCATAGTGATACCTCCTGAATTCTAGATTTTGGATCTATGAGATAGATCTAATTGGATGTTAGGATTCTCACTAGTTGTAGTAAGATGGTATCAACCGAACCTGGGGAGAATCACTAGAAAGGTTCCAGGGTGATAAGGACGACTGAATGTCAGTCGCAGGCATTGTTTTTACCCTCAGTGGAGGGACGGTATGTTGGAAGAGTTCCAAGCTAGATACTGTAGGAGATAGTGCCCTCAAAGTCAATTATTGGATCGCAGGTACGTGATTGCAATGATTGAGGCAGGACCTATACCGATATGACAGTCTTGCTCATGATGATAGTATGCTATCTGGTTTTTCTTTATCATCGTATACATGCTATTGCATGATTGATAGAGCCCATAGGATTCTGCTTGACAGCCAGCAGTATGATGGTGATCATATACATGGGAGCTGGGGTCTATAAGCACATCCTTAAAGAGTCCCTAGTCGTGGGAGTTTCGAGACAGGGCATCGATACTCCAGAGTAGACTAGTGTATACAGTCGAGACCCCGACGAGGGGTGGTGGCCGGTATCACAAGCCACTGGTGTCAGTTGGATCACCTAAGATGTATACAGGTGCTCATTAGGTTATGAATACACCGGACAGGACTCGCCGGGAATCTGCTAGTTGGTATTATACATATCGTCAGATAGCAGTTTCCTGGTGACATGTGTACAGGTTAGTTCATCGACCTGAGATCGTCGTTTGTCAAATGTGAGTTCTCACTGTGCTTAGATTACTACCCTACCACGCTCAAAGAAGTTGTGCAAACAGGTTTTAGTTGGGTACAGTCCCGAGCCACATTAGAGGCAAGTAAGCGGATCTCGGGGATTCGTCTCTCCCGGTATTGGGGGTTGATATCGCGCAGTGCACGGGTGGCCATCACTAGAAACCCTCGGCCGAGGTAGTGGAGAATTCCTGATTTGGATCAGTAGTTTCTCAGGTGGTGATGGGCTTCATGCCGACACGATTTATCGCGTTGTTAGGGGTCTGACTTTATCCACCCCCTAGACTCGATATGCGATACTCTTTAGATGAATGGACCGGACTGTATATACATTGTCATTGTTAGGCTCAGTAGGGTTTATAGATGAGTTCGCTCGTCACCTTCCCTTCCAATCAATACATAGGCAAACCGTTAAGTACAGCTTGTACCTCTGACATGCTAGTGGTTATACACAGTGCCAGTGTATTGATGAGTCATTAGAGTCCACCACAGACACTTTCCCAAGTTCGGACGAAACGTTGTAGAGGCCGTATGGTGTTATGGAAAGGTTCGGAAAAAGCACGTGCGTTTTTGCACGTGTCGTTTTGTAAGTGCACGGCGGCGCCCCGGCCTCCTTCCCGAGGCCAAATGCGGAAGCGATGGTTAACTTTAATTTTCTTGAACCGGCACCACCGCGCACTAAAAACCCGGATCATGCCATTAACAAGACCTAGCTAACTACAAGATGGGATGAGAGATATACCGAGCGATCCGTGTCCTCCGGTCTTCTCGCCGTCGTCCCGATCTCCCGCGGAATGTCCGGTCTCCACCTACTTGCCGGAAGGGCACCACGTCGCCTGCTTCTTTTACGGGCTCCCATCTCTATACCGAGGCAACTCAGGCACGAAGTTGGCGAGCCGACGTGCCCAAGATTTGCTGTAGAATGTGTAGTGCTCAAGTCTCATTTGGGGTAGAAGATGTTACCTTTGTGGTGGAGGAAAATGAACATGGAGAGAGGTGAAGAAAAATGTAGCTTGCAAAGAATGAGATTAACATTTTTCTCACAACCAAAAGAAAAGCCCCCACTCCCTCACAAGTGGCCGGCCATTTCTATATGTGAATGGAGAGAGAGGGCAAAGACAAGGAGGTGGGTGGAAAGCTAGTGATGATGAGAAAATCAAATGATCAAAACAAAACCCAACACTCCAACAACAACCATCATCATATCCAAAGTCAAGCAATCATGAAAACTATCATGAAGCAAAAAGTCAAGTCAATGGATGGTGCACCATCATGATACAATAATAATGCAAAGAACACCCTCTACAAATGCTTATTTGCGCAAATCCAAATAAGCCCTCCTCCACCAAACTTCGGCCATTGAAAGATACAAAGAAATATGGCCGAAACGGAAAGCAAACTGGCAACTCCAAAAAACTGTTCCCGTAATAAATTACAGGAAAACCCCGATACTGTGTATACACACCCGCATCTGTATTCCGACCGAAATACAAATGCAATGAGACAAAATATACACTGTACTATACTAGGATCCAGCTTAAACCAAAGCCGGCTAGTAATATCTGTTCGATCCTGATCCGTGCAATATCGCACGTATCTGATCGAACCCTGCCATATATCCATACGGCCTCTAGTACTAACCGTCCGATCCTGATCCGTGCAATACCGCACGTATCTGATCGAACGCTGCCATATCTCCATACGGCCTCTAGTACTAACCGTCCGATCCTGATCCGTGCAATACCGCACATATCTGATCGAACGCTGCCATATCTCCATACGGCCTCTACAGCGTTTCGCCCGAAAGCTTGAGTAACTGAATGTGTGGTGGACTCTAAAGACTCGTCAATACTATGGCTGTGGACTTAACCACTAGCACGTCAGAGGTATTAGCCATACGTGACGGGCCACCAGCTATTGACTAAAAGGGACGTCGATGAGCGAACTCATCCTGACACCCTACTGAGCCTGTCAGTGACAATATCCGTACAGTCCGGTCCGTTCGTCTATGAGCATCGCATGGCGGGCCTAAGGGGTTGGTAAAAGTCAGACCCCCAAAAGCGGTACAAGTCGTGTCGGAGTGTAGCCCAGAACACCCTGAGATACTACTGGAATACCTACCAGTAAATCTCCTGCCTCGGCCAAGGGCTTCGTGTAATGGCTCTCCTAGACACAGCGCGACCTCACCCCCAATACTGGGAGAGACGAACCCCTGAAGATCCGCTCACTGCCTCCATGTGGCTCGGGACTGTACCCAACTAAAACCTGTTTGTACGTCTCCTTTGAGCATGGTAGGGTAGTAATCAAAGTACAGTGGGAACTCATACGAGACAAATGACGATCCCCAGGTCGATGAACTAACCTGTACACATGTCACCAGGGAACTGCTATCTGACGTCAGGTATAAGACCAACTAGCATGTTCCCGGCGAGTCCTGTCCGGTGTACTCATAACCCAATGAGCACCTGTATACATTTTAGGTGAACCAACTGACACCAGTGGCTTGTGAGACCGGCCACCGCCCCTCGTCGGGGTCTCGACTGTATACACTAGTCTACTTTGGAGTATCGATGCCCTGTCTCGAAACTCCCACGACTAGGGACCTTTTAAGGATGTGCTTATAGACTACGAGCTCCCACGTATATGATCGCCCTCATACTGCTGGTGGTCAAGCAAGAATCCTAAGGGCTCTATCAACGTGCAATAGTGACCTGTCAGGTCACCTAAAGCAGTACACGATGATAAAGATAAACCAGATAGCATACTATCATCTCGAGTAAGACTGTCCTACTGGGACAGGTCCTCCCTCAATCATTGCAATCACGTGCCTGTGATCCAATAATTGACTCTGAGGGCACTATCTCCAACAATCTCCCACTTGCACTCAAGGCTAATTATTGCGATGTCGCATACTCACAGCCCGTATGATACCGAACACCCAACTCCTCTACTAGTCAGTCTCACAAAGCTCGCTTGCGAAACTATTGCGTTCGAGGAATAGCCTTAGTGAGTGGATCCGCCTTGATGTCTCTTTCTATGTCTCTCTATATCTCAAGTTCGCGGAGAAACCCATCTCCCGAAATGAGCAATACCTGTCTTAGAATGTGTCTGGATGTCTGATGGGACCTAGCTCATAAATGAACTCCAAATCCAAACTTCTTATACTGTATCGTCAACTGAACTTAATCAGTATCCTGCGCCATGCCTCCCTCAGTATTGCCTTGGACCACCTGTCCAAAATACTGCCCCTCATCAGCAGGAAAAACTATAACTCTGACAACCTCCTTGTCGTCCAGGTCACCTTGGAAGCCTGGAATGATAACCGTCTCCCTAAAGAGGCTGTCTTTATCATATCCCTAGAACATCCACTTATGCTCTAAAGCTGCTTCCGACTGTTTCTCCAGGATTGGATCAATGTCAACTTATTGCATCTAGTGCAAGAACAACATCTGGTGTGGTACTTGACATCTCATGATTGACTCAATTGCCTGAGCAAGTGATCTGCCAATCATGCACATCCCTCTCCACTTTAGTCTATAAGACACCTTTAGAGAGGGTGACTCCATCACCTGTAAGTACACTACCGTGCCAGGAGTCGTCCATTCTAAATGCCCTTAGAATGCTGTCTAAGTACCCTTAATTGGGAAACCACCCAAATCTAGATCTAAAACCATAGATCTAGTAACCAGTATGTCTGAAAAAATATCCAAGTCCCTTGTGGAGAAACTACTGTGTGACGACCAAAGTATAACCGATTGTAGTATAGGAATATCACTTCCTACTCTGTGTATGTCATCCAAATACCAGGACATCACACCCTACTACCTTTTCAACAGATCCATCCCCTATTCTGATGAAGTCAAACCTATGACTGTCACATCAGAAATGGATGATCTCTCTCCGCTATATCTGCTTTAGTCTATAAATAGACATAAGCTACCTGTCCACCAATGCTTCCGCTGCTCCCACTGACTACGACAACCCTCTGGCAGAGTCATATATACGTACACTTCTGAAGCCAGTTCAGAACGACGCTATACTCATCCTCCTGCCGGGTCTCACAGCCTGGAACAACAGCAATGGCAAGTGTGGGTAAACAAGAACTTCCCTGTCACCGTCCTTGAGGCTACCAGAGTACCTCTCGGGTGCCTGAAGTTACCCACCTTATCTGCGGAGTGGCCAATGGAATGTCAAATCAGATTGAATCTTTAGGTTCCTTATCAAATCTTCAGTAATCGTTTGCGGTTCTGGAATTACTTCCAGTTCTACCATACTCCCACTGCTGTTTCTGAAAAAAAATCAATTTTATTAAAACTGTGGCGAGTCTAGAACAATATCGCTATTGATCTTCCATATGGTAGAAAGTCAACCCTCGTCAAAGCCTGGGTCAACCCACAAACAGCCATTACAGAAACGTACCATGAGTTATCCAGAGTCTGGTTTTAACCATAAACCGGACAACTCCCCGTACCTTAACATCGTTAAGATATGAACTGTTCTATATCCAATATAGAACCAGAGGCACTGATTTAATTGAACTAGATTCAAATCATGCAGCTATCTCCAGTGCATGTCAACTAAATGGAAAGTGGCCGATCAGCGTTACTCAACTTAGGAATGCTTCCAATTATGAGTAACCTGAAAGAGAAGCAAGTTCTCTTAGTCATTACTATCAACTGAATACCATACACAAGTATCTACATCTTCGATCACATTGAAGAATCCCGATACTTGCGTTACCTGGTTCTCTACTTTATTCAAATACCTATAACTTCTCAAAATTCGGACCCTGTGTTTCCACGAAACACCTGTCTAAAAACTAGAGAAGTCATAAGTAAACCGAATATAGTACGAGGACCAACCCCTCTGTCCTGATGGACCCTGGACAACATACAATACCCTGTATAAGTACCTTGAGTCTGATAACTCATTCACTGTGTGTCGTAGGTTGAAAACTGTACCTTTGGTTATGAAGAATTACACCGCTGTTTAATGCTCCTTACCTAACCATCCACTGATATAGGTAAATGTCATGGACATAATTTCAAAAAGGTATATCTCACTCTATGAAAATAGACGTACAGATATATCAATTTGAAATTGGTGCATAACAGCGGATATTCAAAACCAAATATTTGCCGACCGGCAAACAGCCCAGGTGATTTCCTCAAATATCACCGATTACAACGAATCCCGATATAATGAGGATGATCACCTAATTCCCAATAACTTACCCCCACTCATCATCTGTAAAACCATACAGATGTGAGAATCATACCTGGTAAATACATACCCTGGAGCAAGTGTCCAACTGGGAAATCAGTTTTCCTTTAACAGTACACAGTGAAACTGAAACATTGAAATGTTTCGATGGGGTATCCTGGTATTCCTAGTAATGCCTCTTCCATTATCCAGATTCACAACTATAACCGTGTAATTCTTTGCCACCTTTCCAAATCCCTTTTTATGTCTTTAGTCATTACCTTCTGCACACCCCTTAGGCCAAATGGTTTTCTTCCTTCCCTACCGTTCGGCACCAGCCTATGGTTTGGAAGAAGACTATCCAATAAGCATAATGGGTGTACTGTCCTAATCCTAGGAGCACTCGCAATGCGAGAGAAGGTGAAGATAAAAACAACCGAATAAACCTTATTCCTATTTCTCCTGAACCAGAATCCATCCCCGAACTGGAACAAGTTCCTTTCGAGTTCGTATATAACCATACGATGGAGTATCCAATAAACTGTGGATCTTCGTAGTGATACGGAGTGTTCTAGAGAAATACAAAGGTGATTTAGGATTGACGAATAAATACTTGGTTTGGTCGTGAATAGCAGTCGCAGTTTACTTTGCCCTCTTACTAATCCCTTGCTTTGTCTTAACTTAATACCTTCTGCACACCATCGTTATGCTAATTGGTTTTATTCATTCCCCACCGTTCGGCACCAGCCTAAGGTTTGGAAGAAGACTATCCAATTTGCGTAATAGGTGTACTATCTCCTAAACCAAGGATTACTCGCAACCTGAGAGAAGGTAAAATGAAAAGACAACTGAATAGTCCTATCCGTTTTCTCCAGAACTGGAAACCATCCTCGAATAAATTCTTTCGAGTTCGTATATAACCAAACGATGGTTTTGTCCAATGGAAGTGGACGTTCATAGTAATATGGGGTGTCCTGGAGAAAAGGGTAAAAGTAGGAGTGGCAATGAGATTCGCAACTCTGACAATCCAAAAGCCAGTGTTAAGAAGGTTCGGTCAACTTGGTCACTGAGTCATGGTCTTAAGGTCGGGTCAATGGTCGCTGCCGAAGAGAGAGAGAAAAGAAACACTCAGCGTGCACTCTAACCTAGATCAGAATGGTTACCAATTTATCTAATCTGGAAACCTCCCACTGTACCGTCAAATTCTCCTCCAAACCTGAAAGAAGAATTAGTCGGGATCACCTGAGGAGTAAACTAACTCGTTAGAGGGAATCAGGATCCAACTATCATCGCATGATAACGTGACGAAATCCACTCACGGTGTCACACTCCAGAAAGTATGCGCATATATGGCAAGTTTCAGTTTCTTTAGAAACTCCCGATGTGATTTCTGCCCCATGCTCTTATGACCTTGACTTTGGCCAACATATCATAAGTCACATGTCAAGTTCTACCCGTCATTCTCCAGGTTAATTTGAACCCACCCGTACCTACCCTTGACTTTGGCCAAAATGGCAGTACGACTGTCCCAAACCAACGCATCTATCTATGCTGCATATGAATACCTCAATAGCTACCAATCACTGTGCCTTGACTTTGGCCAACATACACAGCTTGAATACTATTGACCACCCATATGAAACGACGGAGGGCTATGAATGGTTTCTGGCGAAAACCTTTAACGCAGTGAACTTGATATCGTTGAAGGAACAGATAGCTTTTAAAAATATATTGACGAAAACCTTTGCTAAAGAGGTCACTCCCGGTGAAGGGATCTCGGCTCTTTCCCCGTAGAATGAGGTGCAGGATATTCCAACTGAATACCATGGTGCAAAGCAAAAGTAATCGGCTATAGTGAAGTTAATGCCCTGACGCAAACTTCTGTCTAAAGGGCCACTCCCGGTGAAGGGATCTCGGCCCTTACCTCGTCGACTGAGGAGCAGGATATTCCAACTGAATACCACGATGCAAAACAAAAGAGAACGTCCTTGCAATAACAGCTTTTTGAAAAGTGTTCCAAAAACATCAGATTAGGTTTGTTTTAACTTGCATTGATCCGAATCAACGCAGTCCCATCAATTGATCACACCACAAAGAACGAAAATATACTGATGTACGTATATGCCATCCGCATTCGCCACTGGGTCCCGTCATTACCCGTTAGGTTAGCTAACTAACGACAGAGCGGGGACTGGACTAGCGCGGATGCAAAACATATACAACATCTACTAATATATATACCAATATATAATATTTCGCTCAAGGCGTGATAAAAAATGCAACATCACAGAAATGTACAGCATCACAGAACCATAAAGATATGTGGGATCCCCGGGTTTCACCGAGCCACTACTGAAACCCGACGTTCCCCTGGTCGTGCGGATAGCCTGTGCAATAAAATCCTAGACCCCTACGGGCGCGGCAAGTTACCCGCCAAAACCAGAAGCGAGGCAGCCCCCTACAGCACCGTGAATGGACCACCCAGCACTTCACGGAATCCGGTAACTTGGGCACCCCTCCTGGGTCAACCTGTACCCCCTATGAGTGCGGCGAATAGCCATCCAATTCTAGAGTGAAGCCCCCTCCGTCTCAATGCCATGAGATGCGGGTCCGTTGCCCTCTAGAACCCGGCTATCCGTGCACCCCTCCGCGGGGTAATCCTACGAGAGAAAGTAAAATATACATACAACGGGTACATCGACCGCAACCTGGTCGTGTCCCAAAATAATAATACAATCAGGCAGTGACGGCAGTCCACATGTCGGACGCTCTCCCCGCAATATCAAATGTACATAATACAACAAAACTGTACTAGCATTGCATCCAGGCTATCCCCCACGACCAATCCACAACATCACAGCATAATACAGAACATCAACGTGAAAGTCACGTTCGCAAATCCGTCTAACCGGGCTATAGCAGTCAGACTGGATTTACCGATCAAGTGACATTCACGGTCGCAGATATAATTTAAATACTGTGAAAAATGTGTTTATAATATCCGATCGATCAAAATTATAAAAAGTGGGCCCCAAGTACTACTGTAGCACATCAAGAAATTCTGGGCCCAAAATTAATATTCCAAAACCCATATTTTCAACCCAGGAGCTTTCTGGAAAATTTTGGTATACTGATCAGTACAAGTCGCGGCGGAACCGCGGCCCTAGAATGGGTTTGGCCGCGGTTCCGTGGTCGTTTAGACTGTTCACGAGACCAAATTTTCCCAGAACTCTTATATTGTCCTACACATCATTCTTAAACAACCTGAAAAATTTTTGGACTTCAAAAAATTTCGACAGAAACTGATGTGAAGAAAAATACGGTTTTTGGAAAAATGTTCGATCGGAAATGTAAAACACATTAGACAAAGCTAGACTAAGTTAATGGCGAGGCTCTGATACCAATGTAAGTGCACGGCGGCGCCCCGGCCTCCATCCCGAGGCCAAATGCGGAAGCGATGGTTAACTTTAATTTTCTTGAACCGGCACCACCGCGCACTAAAAACCCGGATCGTGCCATTAACTAGTCCTAGCTAACTACAAGATGGGATGAGAGATATACTGAGCGATCCGTGTCCTCTTGTATTCTCGCCGTCGTCCCGATCTCCCGCGGAATGTCCGGTCTCCACCTCCTCGCCGGAAGGGCACCACGTCGCCTGCTTCTTTTACGGGATCCCACCTCTATACCGAGGCAACTCGGGCACGAAGTTGGCGAGCCGACGTGCCCAAGATTTGCTGTAGAATGTGTAGTGCTCAAGTCTCATTTGGGGTAGAGGATGTTGCCTTTGTGGTGGAGGAAAATGAACTTGGAGAGAGGTGAAGAAAAATGTAGCATGCAAAGAATGAGATTAACATTTTTCTCACAACCAAAAGAAAAGCCCCCACTCCCTCACAAGTGGCCGGCCATTCCTATATGTGAATGGAGAGAGAGAGCAAAGACAAGGAGGTGGGTGGAAAGCTAGTGATGATGAGAAAATCAAATGATCACAACAAAACCCAACACTCCAACAACAACCATCATCATATCCAAAGTCAAGCAATCATGAAGCAAAAAGTCAAGTCAATGGATGGTGCACCATTATGATACAATAATAATGCAAAGAACACCCTCTACAAATGCTTATTTGCGCAAATGCAAATAAGCCCTCCTCCACCAAACTTCGGCCATTGAAAGATACAAAGAAATATGGCCGAAACGGAAAGCAAACTGGCAACTCCAAAAAACTGTTCCCGTAATAAATTACAGGAAAACCCCGATACTGTGTATACACATCCGCATCTGTATTCCGACCGAAATACAAATGCAATGAGACAAAATCTACACTGTACTATACTAGGATCCGGCTTAAACCAAAGCCGGCTAGTAATATCTGTTCGATCCTGATCCGTGCAATATCGCACGTATCTGATCGAACCCTGCCATATATCCATACGGCCTCTAGTACTAACCGTCCGATCCTGATCCGTGCAATACCGCACGTATCTGATCGAACGCTGCCATATCTCCATACGGCCTCTAGTACTAACCGTCCGATCCTGATCCGTGCAATACCGCACGTATCTGATCGAACGCTGCCATATCTCCATACGGCCTCTACAGCGTTTCGCCCGAAAGCTTGAGTAACTGAATGTGTGGTGGACTCTAAAGACTCGTCAATACTATGGCTGTGGATTTAACCACTAGCACGTCAGAGGTATTAGCCATACGTGACGGGCCACCAGCTATTGACTAAAAGGGACGTCGATGAGCGAACTCATCCTGACACCCTACTGAGCCTGTCAGTGACAATATCCGTACAGTCCGGTCCGTTCGTCTATGAGCATCGCATGGCGGGCCTAGGGGGTTGGTAAAAGTCAGACCCCCAAAAGCGGTACAAGTCGTGTCGGAGTGTAGCCCAGAACACCCTGAGATACTACTGGAATACCTACCAGTAAATCTCCTGCCTCGGCCGAGGGCTTCGTGTAATGGCTCTCCTAGACACAGCGCGACCTCACCCCCAATACCGGGAGAGACGAACCCCTGAAGATCCGCTCACTGCCTCCATGTGGCTCGGGACTGTACCCAACTAAAACCTGTTTGCACGTCTCCTTTGAGAGTGGTAGGGTAGAAATCAAAGTACAGTGGGAACTCACACGAGACAAATGACGATCCCAGCTCGACGAACTAACCTGTACACATGTCACCAGGGAACTGCTATCTGACGTCAGGTATAAGACCAACTAGCATGTTCCTGGCGAGTCCTGTCCGGTGTACTCATAACCCAATGAGCACCTGTATGCATCTTAGGTGAACCAACTGACACCAGTGGCTTGTGAGACCGGCCACCGCCCCTCGTCGGGGCTCGACTGTATACACTAGTCTACTCTGGAGTATCGATGCCCTGTCTCGAAACTCCCACGACTAGGGACCTTTTAAGGATGTGCTTATAGACTACGAGCTCCCACGTATATGATCACCCTCATACTGCTGGTGTTCTAGCAAGAATTCTAGGGGCTCTATCAACGTGCAATAGTGACCTGTCAGGTCACCTAAAACAGTACACGATGATAAAGATAAACCAGATAGCATACTATCATCTCGAGTAAGACTGTCCTACTGGGACAGGTCCTCCCTCAATCATTGCAATCACGTGCCTGTGATCCAATAATTGACTCTGAGGGCACTATCTCCAACACGTTTTTCGGGCAGATAATACTGGTAGGCTTTGGTTTAAGTCGGAACCCAGTATTATACTGTGTAGATATAATATCTTTGTCTCAGTTGCATTTGTATTCGGTCGTAATACAAATACGGGTATGTTTATACTAATACGGGGTTATCCTGAAATTCGTTTCCGGATCACTTTTGGAAGTTGTCAGTTTCCAGTTTTCTATCAGCCGTATTTAACAGTCGGTTAAATACGGATTTATCTTTTCTTGGGATTTGTGTGGAAGCTTCTAGATGAGGTGACTAGGATGGTGACTAGGATAGTGAGGTGGCTTAGTGCATTAATAGAGCATTAATGTTTTGGTGACTAAGGGTAATGATTCATTAGTTCTTAAATGTATTCATACTATGTGTCATGGTGACTCATTCTTACATGATAAGTATCATTTCTTGTGGTCACCACTTCCTCCTCCTACACTCACCCCCTCCCCTCTATTTAGTGGCCGGCCACCATTGGTGAGAGTTTATGGTTGCTAGAAAAAGATTGGTATTGTTTTGGACTCATGGAAATTAGATAAACCTCATTTCTCATTTCACCCGATCCAAAAAGGAAACTTCATTAACCGTTCGTCCATAGCCTTGGACGTAACGAGACAAAGTGTTCTACTCATTCTCTACATCATCTTGGTCGTCTATTTTAGCAAACTTGACGATCGAGTTGCCTCGGTTCAGAGGCGGGAGCCCGTTTAAAGATCCGTCGACGTGGTGCCACCTGGACGAGAAGATTGGAGATTCAAGAGATCGGAGCAGCCGCAACAAGCGTGGGATGATGGTTGAAGACTGAAGGACTCGGATCGTTCGGTATAACTCTTCTACCCACTTTGTAGTATGTTAGTTTAGCTTTAATGGCATATCCGGGTTACGGTTCACGATAGCGCCAGTTTCGTTAAAATTTTTTGTTCCGCATTTGGCGTCTGTTAGACGGCCGGGGAGCTACCGTGGACTTGCAGTGGTATCAGAGCCTCACCATTAAGCTATACTAACTTGTGCTAACGCGTTTAAAATATCGATCGAACGGATTTCGCAAAACTACATTTTTCAGGCCACTAGTTTCTGTCGATTTTTAAAAGGGTTCTAAAAATAATTCTATATATCACAGAAAGTTGTGCAGGGTTTTCTAAGCAAACTGGTGAAATTTGGTCACTTGATCCCATAGAACGGCCGCGGAACCGCGGCCCGAACCAGGGTTTGGCCGCTGTTCCGCCGCGCTTTTGTGGGAACAGTGCCCCAAATTTTTCCAGTGAGTTTACCATGGGAAAATGTGGTTTTTGGTATATGTTTTTTGGGCCCAAATGTTGTTTCTGTACACCAGATGTACTTGGGGCCCACTTCGTGATATTTAGTCGATCGAAATTTTAAACTTGTTAGTTTACAGTATTTACATTATATCTCCGACCGGGAATGTCATTTGATCGGTAAACCGCGTCTGATTGCTATAGTTCTTTTAGACAGGTTTGCGAACTTGACATTCGCGTTGATGTTCTGTGTTGTGCTGTATTGTTGCGGATATGTCGTGGTGGATAGCAGGGTGCAATGATAGTGCAGTTTGGATTTATTTGTACATTTGATATTGCGGAGCGAGCGTCCAACTTGTGGACTGCCGTCACTGCCTGTTGTATAATATTCTTTTGGGGCACGACCTGGTTGAGGTCGATGTACCTATTGTACATATTTTTATTTCTGTACTAGGTTTATCCCGTGAAGGAGTGCACGGATAGCCGGGTTCTGGAGGGCAACGGGTCCGTATCTCATGGCTTTGAGAGGCAAAGGGACCTCACTCTAGAATTGGCAGACTATTCGCCGCACTCGTAGGGGGTACAGGTTGACCCAAGGAGGGGTGCTCAATTTACCGGATTCTGTGAAGTGCCGGGTGTTCCATTCACTATTCTGTGATGACTACCTCGCTTCAGGTTTTGACGGGTAACTTGCCACACCCGTAGGGGTCTAGGTTTCATTGTACAGGCTATCCACATGACCAGGGGAACGTCAGGTTTCAACAGCGGCTCTGTGAAACCCGGGGATCCCAGATTATCTGTATTGTTCTGTGATGCTTATTACTTTTCTGTAATGTTGCATATTATCATGCCTGGAGCGATTATTGTATATTGGTATATATGCTATTAGATGTTGTATATGTTTTACACCCGCGCTAGTCCAGCCCGCGCTCTGTCGTTAGTTAAGTAACCTAACGGGTGATGACGGGACCTAGTGGCGAATGCGGATGGCATATATGTACATTTTATTTTCGTTCTTTTCTGGTGTGATTGATTGATGGGACTGCATTGATTCTTATCAATGGAAGGATAAAACAAACCTATATTTAATGTTGTTGGAACAAATTTTAAAAGATGTTATTACAAAGATGTTTCCTTTTGTTTTGCATAGTGATATTCAGTTGGAATATCCCGCACCTCATTCCACGAGGCAAGGGCTGATATCCCTTCACCGGGAAAAACCCCTTGGGCAGAAGTTTACGTCAGGGTAGTAACATTAATATAGTCGATTACAAGTTGCTTTGCATCGCGGTATTCAGTTGGAATATCCTGCACCTCATTCCACAAGGAAAGAGCCGAGATCCCTTCACCGGGAGTGACCTCTTTAGCAAAATGTTTTCGCCACTATATTTTTATAAAAAGCTATCAGTTTCCTTCAACGAGATCAAGTTCATTACGTTAAAGGTTTTTCGCCAAAAACCAGCCGTAGCCCTCCGTCATTTCTTATGAATGGTCAGTAGTAATCAAGCTATGTTTGTTGACTAAAGTCAAGGCATAGTGTTTGGTAGCCGCTGGGTATTCATCTGTTGCATAGCTAGATGCGTTGGTTTGGGACAGTCGTATTACCTTGTTGACTAAAGTCAAGGGTATGTACGGGTGGGTTCAAATCAACCTGGACAATGACGGGTAGAACTTGACATGTGACTTATAATTTGTTGACTAAAGTCAAGGTCATAAGAGCATGAGGCAAAAATCACTTCGGGAATTTCAAACATAAAGCAAACTTTCCAGGAATGTGCATACCTTCTGGAGTGTGATACCTTGAGTGGCTTCCATCAAGTTATCATGTGATGATTGTTGGATCCCGATTCTCACTGATGAGTTAGTTTACTCTTCGGGTGATCCCGACTAATTCTTCTTTCAGGTTTGGAGGAGAATTTGAGTTTACAGTGGGAGGTTTCCCGATTAGATAAATTGATAACCATCTGATCTAGGTTAGAGTGCACGCAGAGTGTTTCTTTTCTCTCTCTCTCTGGCAGCGACCTTTGACCGACCCTAGACTATGACTCAGTGACCAAGTTGACCGAACCTTCTTAAAATACTGGCTTTTGGATTGTCTAAAGTTGCATAAGTCATTGCCGCTCTTTCCTTTACCCTTTGTATTTCTCAGAACACCCCGTATTACTACGGACATCCATTTCTATTGGATAGATCCATCGTATGGTTATATACGAACTCGAAGGGACTTCTTCGAGGATGGATCCAGGTTCAGGAGAAATAGAATTGGTTTATTCAGTTGTCGTTTATTATCACCTTCTCTCAGGTTGCGAGAGCTCCTTCGTTTAGGAGAGTACACCTATTACGCTTACTGGATAGTTTTCTTCCAAACCATAGGCTGGTGCCGAAAGGTAGGGAATGAAGAAAACCAATTAGCCTAAGTAGGGTGTACAGAAGGTAATATGTAAAGACCAGATAAAGGGATTAGAAAGAGGGCAAAGTAAATTGCGACTGTTATCATTCACGACCAAACTGCGTACTTCATCGCCACTCCTATTTCACCTTTGTTTTTTCCCCAGTTCGGGAGAAATGGAATATGGTATTATTCAGTTGTTCTTTATCATCACCTTCTCTCAAGTTATGAGTACTCCTAGGATTAGGAGGGTACACCTGTTATGCTTACTGGATAGTCTTCTTCCAAAACCATAGGCTGGTGCCGAACGGAAGGGAAGGAAGAAAACCGTTTAGCCTAACGATGGTGTACAGAAGGTAACGACTAAAAACAAATAAAGGGATTTGGAGAGATGGCAAAGAAATATATGGTTAAAGTCATGAATTGGATTATGGAAGAGGCATTACTAGGAATACCAGGATACCCCTACGAAACATTTTCATGTTTCAGTTACACTGTACATTGTTAAAAGAAAACTGATTTCCCGATTAGATGCTTACTCCAGGCTATGTATTTACTAGGTTTTCATTCTCTTATCTGTACAGTTTTACAGATGATGAGTGGGAGTAAGTTATTGGGAATTTGGTGACCATCCTCATTATATCGGAATTCGTTGTAATTGGTGATATTTGAGGAAATCGCCTGGGTACAGTTTTCAACCTACGATGCACAGGTTTTGAGTTACTAAACTCAGCGGACTTATACAGAGTATTGTATGTTGTCCAGTGTCCGTCAGGACAAAGGGGTAGGTCCTCGTACTATGTTCTGTTTACTTATGACTTCTCTAGTTTTTAGACAAGTGTTTCGTAGAAATACAATGTCTATGTTTTGAGAAGTTGTCGGTATAAGAATATAGTAGAGAACCAGGTATCGCAAGTATCGGGATTCTTCAAAGAGATCGAAGATGTAGATTCTTGTGATTGGTATTCAGTTGATAGTAATGGTTTTGAGAAACCTGTTCAGGTTACTCATAATTGGATGGATTCCTAAAGTTGAGTAATGCTGATTAGCCTTTCTCCATTAAGTTGATATGCACTAGAGACAGCTGCATAATTTGAATATGGTTCCAATTAAATTAGTGCCTCTATTTCTATATTGTATATAGAATGGTTCATATCTTAACGATGTTAAGGTACAGGGAGTTGTCCAACTTATGCTTAAAACCAGACAATGGATAACTCAATGCACGTTTCTGTAATGGCAGTTTGTGGGTTGACCCTGGCTTCGACGAGGGTTGATTTTTCAACCATCTGGAAGATCAATAGTGATATTGTTCTTGACTTGCCACAATTTTATTAAAATGGATTTTTTCAGAAAACGGCAGTGGGAGTATGGTAGAACTGGAAGAGATTCCAGAACCGCAAATGATTACGGAAAATTTAATAGGACCTATATATTCAATCAGGTTAGACATTCCATTAGCTACTCCGCAGATATGGTGGGTAACCACAGACACCCGAGAGGTACTCAGGTAGCCTCAAGAACGGTGACAATGAGGTTCTTGTTTACCCAAACTTGACACTACTGTTGTTCCAGACTATGAGATCCGGCAGAAGGATAAGTATAGCGTCGTTATAAACTAGTTTTAGAAGTACACGTATATATTATTCTGCCAGAGGGTTATCGTAGTCAGTGGGAGCAGCGGAAGCGTAGTGGGCAAGTAGCTTATGTCTATTTATAGACTTAAGCAGATATAGCGGAGATAAGATCATCTAATTTTGATGTGACAGTCATAGGTTTGACTTCATCAGAATAGGGGATGGATCTGTTAAGAAGGTAGTAGGGTGTGATGTCCTGGATGACATACACAGAGTAGGAAGTAAAATTCCTATACTACGATCGGTTGTACTTTGGTCGTCACACAGTTGTTTCTCCAGAAAGGATATGGATATAATATCTGACATTCTGGTTACTAGATCTATGGTTTTAGATCTAGATTTGGATAGTTTCCTAATGTGGGTACTTTGACAGTATTCTAATAGTTTTTAGAATAGAAGACTCCTGGTATGGTGGTGTACCTGCAGGTGATGGAGTCACCCTCTCTAAAGGTGTCTTACAGACTAAAGGAGAGAGGGACGTGAATGATTGGCAGATCACTTGCTTAGGCAATTGAGTCAATCATCAGATGTCAAGTACCACACCAGATGTTGTTTTTGCACTAGATGCGAAAAGTTTATATTAATCCAATCCTGGAGAAATATAAGGAAGCAGTTTTAGAACATAAGTGCATGTTCTACGGATTTAATGACGGCAGCCTCCTTCGGGAAACGGTTATCATTCCAGGCTTCAAAGGTGACATGGATGACAGAATGATTGTCAGAGTTATAGTTTTCCCTCTGACGAGGGACAGTATCATGGACAGGTGGTCCAAGAGGATACTGTGAGAGGCATGGTGCTGGATACTGATTAGGTTCAGTTATCGATACAGTCTAAGAAGTTTGGATTTGGAGTTCATTTATGAACTAGGTCCCATCAGATATCCAAACATATTCTAAGACAGGTATTACTCGATTTGGGAGATGGTTTTCTCCGCGAATTTGAGATTTAGAGAGATATAGAAAGAAACATCAGGGCGGATCCACTCAGTGAGGCTATTTATCGAACACAAGAGTTTTACAAACTAGTTTTGTGAAACTGATTGGTAGAGGAGTTGGATGTTCGGTATCACATGGGCTGTGAGTATGCGACATCGCAATAATTAGCCTTGAGTGCAAGTGGGAGATTGTTGGAGATAGTGCCCTCAAAGTCAATTATTGGATCGCAGGTACGTGATTGCAATGATTGAGGCAGGACCTATACCGATATGACAGTCTTACTCAAGATGATAGTATGCTATCTGGTTTGTCTTTATCATCGTATACATGCTATTGCATGATTGATAGAGCCTATAGGATTCTGATTAACAGCCAGCAGTATGATGGTGATCATATACGTGGGAGCTGGGGTCTATATGCACATCCTTAAAGAGTCCCTAGTCGTGGGAGTTTCGAGACAGGGCATCGATACTCCAGAGTAGACTAGTGTATACAGTCGAGACCCCGACGAGGGGTGGTGGCCGGTATCACAAGCCACTGGTGTCAGTTGGATCAACTAAGATGTATACAGGTGCTCATTAGGTTATGAGTACACCGGACAGGACTTGCCGGGAATCTGCTAGTTGGTATTATACATATCGTCAGATAGCAGTTCCCTGGTGACATGTGTACAGGTTAGTTCATCGACCTGAGATCGTCGTTTGTCTCAGGTGAGTTCCCACTGTGCTTAGATTACTACCCTACCACGCTCAAAGGAGTTGTGCAAACAGGTTTTAGTTGGGTACAGTCCCGAGCCACATTGAAGGCAAGTAAGAGGATCTCGGGGATTCGTCTCTCCCGGTATTGGGGGTTGATATCGCGCAGAGCACGGGTGGCCATCACTAGAAACCCTCGGCCGAGGTAGTGGAGAATTATTGATTTGGATCAGTAGTTTCTTAGGTGGTGATGGGCTTCATGCCGACACGATTTATCGCGTTGTTAGGGGTCTGACTTTATCCACCCCCCTAGACTCGATATGCGATACTCTTTAGACGAATGGACCGGACTGTATATACATTGTCACTGTTAGGCTCAGTAGGGTTTATAGATGAGTTCGCTCGTCAGCTTCCCTTCTAATCAATACATAGGCAAACCGTTACGTACAGCTTGTACCTCTAACGTGCTAGTGGTTATACCCAGTGCCAGTGTATTGATGAGTCATTAGAGTCCCCCGCAGACACTTTCCCAAGTTCGGGCGAAACGTTGTAGAGGCCGTATGGTGTTATGGCAAGGTTCGGAAAAAGCACGTGCGTTTTCGCACGTATCGTTTTTCGGGCAGATAATACAAGTAGGCTTTGGTTTAAGCCGGAACCCAGTATTATACTGTGTAGATATAGTATCTTTGACTCAGTTGCATTTGTATTCGGTCGTAATACAAATGCGGGTATGTTTATACTAATACGGGGTTATCCTGAAATTCGTTTCAGGATCACTTTTGGAAGTTGTCAGTTTCCAGTTTTCTATCAGCCGTATTTAACAGTCCGTTAAATACGGATTTATCTTTTCTTGGGATTTGTGTGGAAGCTTCTATATGAGGTGACTAGGATGGTGACTAGGATAGTGAGGTGGCTTAGTGCATTAATGGAGCATTAATGTTTTGGTGACTAAGGGTAATGATTCATTTGTTCTTAAATGTATTCATACTATGTGTCATGGTGACTCATTCTTACATGATAAGTATCATTTCTTGTGGTCACCACTTCCTCCTCCTACACTCACCCCTCCCCTCTATTTAGTGGCTGGCCACCCTTGGTGAGAGTTTATGGTTGCTAGAAAAAGATTGGTATTGTTTTGGACACATGGAAATTAGATAAACCTCATTTCTCATTTCACCCGATCCAAAAAGGAAACTTCACTAACCGTTCATCCATAGCCTTGGACGTAACGAGATAAAGTGTTCTACTCATTCTCTACATCATCTATTAGTTATATGTATGCCCTAGAGGCCATTACTGTACATTGGATGTATATTGTAGTGGATGCTGGGACATATATAGGTAGGACTTTCTTGCTCGACATGATAGTACGCTATCTGGTTGCTCTTTATCTTAACATGTATACTTTCTGTCTCTCTGATTACATGTTGATAAAGCCCTTAGGATGTGTACTCGACTTCCAGGACTATGATGCGGATCATACTAGTGGGGCTTGGGTAGTCAATGAGTACATCCTTTATTGTTCCTAGTCGTGGGAATATCGAGACGGGGCATCGATATTCCAGAGTAGACTAGCGCATATCTTCTCGACCCATGCGATGGGCGATGGATGATCCCATATCCATTGGTGTTTGACATCGAAGATGGTATGCGGGTGATCAGTGGAGACTGGGTACACTGAACGGACTCGCCGAGAACTCCGAGATGGTATTATACCTCACGTCAGATGGCAGTTCTCTGGTGACACTGGTACAGCTTAGTCTGTTGACCCGAGATCGTCATAGAGTCTTGTGTGTCTCCCACTGTGCTTTGATTTCCACCCTACCACGGCTCTACTGAGTTGTGCAAACAGGTGGTTTTTTGATACAGTCCCGATTCACATAGAGGCAATGAGCGATAGGAGGGGATTCGTCTCTCCCGGTATTGGGGGTTGATGTTGCGCTATGCTCGACTGGCCATAACAGGAAATCCCTGGCCACGGTTGCAGTGATATACTGGTAAGAGTTATCAGTAGTTTCACGAATGTTATGGAACTCAAGTCGGCATGACTTATCGAGCTATTGGGGTCTGACGTTTACCACCCCTTGGCGAGATATGCGACATATCAGACGAACAGACCGGACTGTACGGTAAGTGTTACTGGTTGGATTCACAGGAGTGTGAGCGGGCTTGCTCGTCGATCTTCTGATCGCTCAATACCCGGGTGGCCGTTACGTTTAGCAGACCGCTTGCGGCTTGTGAGGGTTTGATATGATCATCATCCGCTGCCGGCGTATTGACGAGTCTTTAGAGTCCTACACAGAGGTTTCCTGGCTCAAGCGAAACGAAATAGGAGCGCATATGAGATATGTGCGGGACCGAGAATAATGCGTGTATATGATACCGTATTTCATTCTCGAGATGAATTTGTCGAATGGTTGTATGCGATATAACCTAGTTATCGAATCAAGGATTGATTCGATAAGCCGATACATATGATACTAGTCGGTTATATCCGATATGGCCGGATCGTTAAATCAAGTGTTGATTTAATGATTTAGTGCATATTTATATATTTGATATATTACTTTGCGTTAACTAGTATTGGTTCGCTTTAAAAGGATTTTCTCACTTGAATTGTACACATTGTATATGCGATATAGTTTTGTGCACATGTTTGTATCATGTTTGATGATACATGCTTACTTGGTTAAGTGTAAAGAATCAAACCATGGTTTAAGTTAATGATTAGGGTTTTGATTATTTATTCATTTATCTTTTTCTTATTTATTCATTTTGGAAAAAGGAAAAGATAAATGAATGGTTGTATGTTTTGTTTTTAGTTGAAGTTTTTTGAAACTTTGACTAAGTCACTCTTTTGTTGTTTTGCTTAACCCTAACCATTTAACTAACCCATGTTAATTCTCTACACTTAACTATAGTTGAAAGTATGATAAGTATTGAATTATTTATCTAATTATAAAAGACTTATCATATCTTCTTCTTCTTCATCTTCTTCAACAAAAAGGAGAAAGCTTGCTACTCCAATGGCAAGTGATGAAAACTAGTGAGAAATCCAAAACTAAAGTCTACCCACTTCCTATTTCTTCATCCTCTACCTCTTGCCAAGTTGTATAGGGTGTTTACTTCACAAGTTTTCAAAGCTTGGTGAAGTTGGAGCTTGTTCTTGTGATGCTTCGACGTAGATCATCTTCGGTATCGAACCGACGATCAAGCCCGCCTATTCTTCGATGATGCCAATGCTAGAGTCAAGGGTTTGATTTGGACAGCGGAGGGAGATCATCGTGGAGCTTAGGAAGTGGTGGACCGGATCTACAAAGGTTGTAGTCACTTTCCTTTAGATACATTTCCATTTACTTGCTTGTTTCGTCTAGATATCTAGTAAACGATCCGTATTAGGGTTTGTGGGCACCCGTAAAATTTGATTTGTGCATGTTTGATCACTTGTGAGAGCTCACTAGGTTTCCTAGGAACCCTACAGTGGTATCAGAGCCTAGCTAGAGCCTTAGGCGAAGTCCCGACGGAATCAGAAGTCCGATCGACCCAAAACCCGACTTGAAAAATGCTCTCTGGACTTTTCTGTAAAATATGGATTTTTCGAAATTAAAAATATCCAGAGAAATCAGCAGGGAATCCTAAGAATTACTGTGCAACACGTGTCCATGATTCGACAAGAGTGCGGCGGAACCGCGGCAGAAGCATGGCTTCTGCGGCGGTTCCGCGGCAGTATAGTCACAATGCCCAATACTGTTTGCACAGTAACTCCTAGTTTCTGGTGTTGGTTTTCCTGGGAATATTTTAATATTTATTCCAGAGTTTTATTTTCTGGCTTGTATTGGGAACTCTGTATATTCGATCGGACTGTCTAATTTTGTCGGTGTGGCTTTCCGGGTAATTTTAGAATATGTTAAAAAGTTCGACCGGATATAAATACCCACTTTTTCCCCTGCCGGGAAATTTCCAATTGTTGGATTTTTCCCGTAGTTTAACGACGTTCTAAGTAGTGCAAGTAACACGATGGACCCTCTAGAAGACAACAAACCTTAACTCGATTATGTGACCGTCTTGAACTGCCCTTTGAACCTTCGGGTTTGGGGTAGTACGGCGTGCCACATGTGAGGCGTTGGCTTGACCCTTCTACGGCTGGACCGTTGGTACTGAGGAACGAACTGAATGTTGTTAGACTTAATTCATGTGTTGAGCTGATTCGGGAAAACTTGGGTGTTCAATTGTTCGATCGAAAAGTTTAGCATTTTCTGTTTATCCGGAATGTGATACAATAATTGGAATTCACAAAAAGTTATGAGATAACTAAATGAAGGTTATAAACATAGCAGTTTAGTCTCACTTGATCGGTTGCCACGGAATTTTGATGTGATCAAAAGTCCGTCACAATCACGTAGCGTATGCGGATACTCGCCGGGTAAACTTAATAGACAGCCTCACTCCATAGCCCCGACCAAGTGACTGTAGGAGAACCCCGTCGCCGAAAGCATCCGTTCGGGTGCTCGCGGTGCGGTGTTCCGCCTTGGTGCACTTGGTCGACGGCATCGGGGGTGCGGCCGCCTACTAAAGTTTGCGACGAGCATTCGATCAGGATGTCGGGAATCCTGTTGAATTGCCCGACTTGGTGTTGAAAAGTGTTTTCGATAATGAGACTGAAATGCGGGGTTTATAATTGTTAGGCATGTGATGTCTAAGGAATTCATTTGGTCAGGCATGCGATGTCTGAGGTGGTTGCGGATTCCAACTGTTGTAGTTTTACACTTTCTTTTCTGTGACCGTAAGTGTAATATGTGATGTCACCGGTTTCGTTGCTATATGTCAACGACAATTGGGATGGACATATTTACTTACGTTGATGACATGCGATGTTATGTGTTGCTGGATATGTTATATTGGATCGTCGTGTTTGAATAGCCGGGGTTTTTTATGTGAGATGAGTGTTTTTCCATTTTCATTCATGTAAAAACTTGTATGTAATATTCTTTTATTGGGGCACTTCCAGGTTGCGGAAGTTGTCACCGTTGATGTATATTATTTACTTTTCTGCACTAGGATAGACCCAAGGTAGGGAGCACAAGTGACCGGGTTCTGGGGTCCAGTGGGAGACCAACTCGAGGAGTCGAGTCCGGGTCTCCTAACCCTAGAATTGGTAGGGTTGCTTGCCGCTCTCGAAGGGGTCTTGGTGTGTGGGATTGGCTATTCATCACGACCGTGGAATCCGTGTTTTATACTGGCTCGTATTGAAAACACGGACGTCCTAGTATATCCAATATTTCATATGTTTCTTCTGCTGTGCTTTATCTGTGATGTGATCATGCGATGTTCTGTGCTCTGTTCAGATTTTATAGTATATATGATATATTATATAGACGTTACTTATGTTTTACACCCGCGCTAGCCCTGCCCCGCTCTGCCGTTAGTTACCTATCCTAACGGTGCACGAGGGGACATCGAGGCGAATGCGGATGGCATAAGTGTACGTCATATTTATCTGTGATGTTTAGGTAATTTAAATGATGGGATATTCATTAATGAGATTAATGAAAGAAAAATAAACCTAATTGATGTTGTGGAATCGAATTTCAAAATAAAACATGTAGCTACAGTTCTTGCTATTCATCGTGGTGTTCCTTGTAGAACATCCTGCACCTTATTCGATAGGGAAAGGACCGAGATCCCTTCACCGGGAGTGACTCCTTTAGCAATAACTGGCAGATGCTACATCACTCGGTTTGTCTTTTGATCGCTTCTATAGTTTTCGCTTTGCACAGTGATATATATGATATATCCCGCACCTCATTCGACGAGGAAAGGGCCGACGATCCCTTCACCGGGAGTGACCCCTTTAGCAAAACTAGAAAAGCTTCAAAAACATTCCATTTAAAAACTATTTGATTCCGCAACGAGATCAAGTTCAAAGCATTAAAGGTTTTCACAAAAACCAGCCGCAACCCTCCGTCATTTTAGAAGGTAGAGTACTTAGTATTCGTGCTGTGTTTGTTGACCATAGTCAAGGCACAGTGTACGGTAGCTAAGTGATGTCTTCCTACACCACATATGATGCGATTAGTTAGGACAGTCGCGTGACTTTATTGACCTTAGTCAAGGGTCATGTGGGTGGGTCTAATTAATCACGGAATGTCGGGTAGAACTTGACTAGTACTTATGATTTGTTGACCATAGTTAAGGTCATAGGTGCTAGGGGTAAAAACCTTAATCGGGAGTTTCAAGTGTTGGAATTTGCAATGAGATTGCATACCTTCTATGTGATAGTTGGATCCGGATACCCACTGCGAGTAATTGTTACTCCTGGGAGAGTTTTGCACTTTGCAATTAGCCGATCAAGCAGGTGTCTAGAAAGGTGTCAATGGGGTTACGCCTCTGGGAAAACAAGGTTTACTGTAATTAGGTCCGTGCGAAAGCACGGGGAACCTCCCTCAAAGTACCGACACTGGCCTGGCTGAAAGATTGGCGAACTTGTAGAGTGTAATTAATCCCGGCTAGTCTTTCCTTTTAGGGTTTGAAGGAAGATTTGATAAAAACAGTGGGAGCCATCCTGATTAGATAAAATATATAACCAATCTGATCTTGCAAGAGCGCACACAGAGTGTTTTCTTCTTTCTCTTTCCTGGTAGCGACCATATCATGCCTTAATCAAGATAATAATACGGATAATTGACCGAACCCGCTTGTTATACTGAGCTGGGGAACGTTGGTCCCGCTCCAACTTATAATTGTTATAAGACAGAGCAGGAAATAAGGGAATGCCAGGATTCCCATGCCGCCCAAACGAAGAAAGTGCATGAGATGCATCTCCTTCGGGTGTGTTCATTACACAGAACTGTTTCTCAGTATCCTCTGTATCTTGGGTATATGATACCGGATCAGGATCCCAGATATGTAAGCTGTTACATAGGGCTACAAAAAGGTAGAAAAACTGAGAACGGGTGATAAGTTTCATGAGACAGAAACCGGGGCAAGTGTTGCAGCCAAGTCTGTTGGTCACTGTCCCCCTGTATTACCAGTACATTGATTCTGAACAAATGTTATTAGATACCGAACCTGATATACAAAATCATATCAGTCTCTTTATTAGTAAAGAAGGATATAATTTTGTATTGATGGATAATGTTTTGAACATTGCCTATATCAAAAGTTGATCGGCTCAGGCACGTTATCTAAAAGCATTGAAGTTCTAAATCAAACTACAGTTCCTAGTATACAGAACACACACAAGAGGAAGAGTTCAGAAATGAACAAATTCTTCTTGAGGTATTGTAGACTAGGTCATATCAATACGACCCGATTAGCTGAAGTTACATTAGGATGCATGTTTAAATCGGTTTGAATTTACATCTTGTGAAACTTGCCAGTCATGTCACAAAGATATAATGACACCAGCTCTGTTTACTGGAAGCAGAGAAAGAGTTAGTAAACTCTTGGGACTGATACATGATGATGTATGTAAAGTCTCCTGTCTACACATGCCAGGACTGGTTCTTTATACTTCATTGTATTCTCTGATAATCTCTCAAGATTCAGTCATATGTTCCTGTTGAAACATAAGTCCGAACCTTTTGAGATATTCACAGAATATAAGTTAGAAGTAGAGAACCAAAATACGGGTATAAGTATTATGTCCTATGATAAGATCTGGGAGGAGAATACTTGTGCATAGAATTCCTGGACTATTCTAAAGGAGAATGAGATTTTCTCTCAGTGTTACTCCTCTAAATACACCACAACAAAACGGTGTATCAGGGTAGAGCAATTGCACAATATTAGATATGGTGTGCTCTATGATGAGTATTACTGAGTTACCTATTTCCTTTTAGGGTTATGCACTTGAGAAGCTGCATACCTATTGAATTAGGTTTGAATCAAATCAGTGCCTA
The DNA here is from genome assembly GCA_030015575.1 of Agapanthus africanus. Lineage (NCBI taxonomy): Eukaryota > Viridiplantae > Streptophyta > Magnoliopsida > Asparagales > Amaryllidaceae > Agapanthus > Agapanthus africanus. The sequence continues at coordinate 454,672,847 of JASDDO010000014.1, read as the reverse complement.
CCACTCCATATGAGATATGGTATGGGAAGAACCCATCTCTTAAGCGAGTTAAGATTTGGGGTTGTCCGGCCTATGTTTAAAGCAAAATCCGGACAAGATCGAGGCAGGATCAGTTCTGTAGAACTGGAATGGTTCCAGCTATACAAAACTGCAGTTGATGATTTGACAGAACCAAAGGATTCTATAGTTCCCGACGAACCTCAACCTCTCCGCCGATCTAGTAGGGTTCCTCATCCGCCTGAGAGATACCTCATTTTCTCGATGACAGTGGGAGCAAGGATTGCATCATGAGATGATGACCCAACTAGTTTCGAGCAGGCCATCGAGAGTAAGGACTCTGTAAGAATGGCTGGATGCTTAGCGATCTGAGATGGAATCCATGTACACCAGCAAAGTATGGACTTTAGCTGCTATATCTGAAGGGTTAAATCCCCATCAGGAGCAAGTATTTCTTGAGAAGATTACTTGGTGTAGATGGAAAAGTTGAGACTTTCAAAGCTAGACTTGTTAAAGGTTTTCGTCATCGACCAGGCGTGGATAATGATGAAACCTTTTTCCAGTAGCTATGCATAAGTCTGTCCAGATCCTACTTACCACGACTACATACCATGAATACGATATCTGGCGGTTGGGTGCCATGACTGCTTTTCTAAATACTGATTTAGAAGAGAATGTCTATAAGAACACAGCCAGAGATCCTCGTAAACAGTGGGAGCAGCGGAAACATGTGCAAGTTGCTTTACATAATGAAGCAGGCATCGCGGAGTTGGAATGTCTATTTTGATGTGATAGTCAAAGTGTTTGACTTCATCAAAATGGTAGACGAACCTTGTATATACAAAAGGGTAGTAGAGAGTAAGGTGGTCATCTTCGTATTGTACGTAGACAACATACTCTTGATAGGAAAAGAGTTTCCTATACTACGATCGATCAATCTCCTATTATCACTAGGATTCCCCAAATAGGATCAAAGTGATACCTCCTAAATCCTGAGTTTTCATCTATGAGATAGATGTAATTGGATGCTAGGATTCTCACTAGATGTAGTGAGATGGTATCAATCGATCCTGGGGTGAATCACTGGAAGAGTTCCAGGGTGATAAAGACGACTGAATGTCAGTCACAGGAACTGTCTTTACCCTCAGTAAAGGGACGGTATGTTGGAAGAGTTCCAAGCTCGATACCGTGGCAAACTAGACAATAAAGGCTGGTAACATCGCTATTAAAGATACTGCCAAAGAGGCAGTTTGGGTGTATATTGGTTCATAAGATGAACTAGGTTCCTGCCATTGTATGACAATGGAAGTGTGGCTTCGGGCCTGGAACCCCGGTCCCATCAGTGACCCAGACATATTCTGAGGAAGCATCACCTGATCATGGAGATAGTTGATCTCCAGGGTGATCGAGGTTAGGAGAGAAGACTCAGAGGACAACACGGCGGATCCACTCACGAAGGCCTTTTCCCAGAGAGAGACTCATATGGGATAGTTGAGTATTAGATACTGCGACCACTGCTACAGATGGCCCTAGTGCAAGTGGGAGATTGATAGTTATATGTATGCCCTAGAGGCCATTACTGTACATTGGATGTATATTGTAGTGGATGCTGGGACATATATAGGTAGGACTTTCTTGCTCGACATGATAGTACGCTATCTGGTTGCTCTTTATCTTAACATGTATACTTTTTGTCTCTCTGATTACATGTTGATAAAGCCCTCAGGATGTGTACTCGACTTCCAGGACTATGATGCGGATCATACTAGTGGGGCCTGGGTAGTCAATGAGTACATCCTTCATTGTTCCTAGTCGTGGGAATATCGAGACGGGGCATCGATATTCCAGAGTAGACTAGCGCATATCTTCTCGACCCATGCGATGGGCGATGGATGATCCCATATCCATTGGTGTTTGACATCGAAGATGGTATGCGGGTGCTCAGTGGAGACTGGGTACACTGAACGGACTCACCGAGAACTCCCAGATGGTATTATACCTCACGTCAGATGGCAGTTCTCTGGTGACACTGGTACAGCTTAGTCTGTTGACCCGAGATCTTCATAGAGTCTTGTGTGTCTCCCACTGTGCTTTGATTCCCACCCTACCACGGCTCTACTGAGTTGTGCAAACAAGTGGTTTTTGGGTACAGTCCCGATTCACATGGAGGCAATGAGCGATAGGAGGGGATTCGTCTCTCCCGGTATTGGGGGTTGATGTTGCGCTATGCTCGACTGGCCATAACAGGAAATCCCTGGCCAGCGTTGCAGTGATATACTGGTAAGAGTTATCAGTAGTTTCACGAATGTTATGGACCTCAAGTCGGCATGACTTATCGAGCTATTGGGGTCTGACGTTTACCACCCCTAGGCGAGATATGCGACATATCAGACGAACAGACCGGACTGTACGGTAAGTGTTACTGGTTGGATTCACAAGAGTGTGAGCGAGCTTGCTCGTCGATCATCTGATCGCTCAATACCGGGGTGGCCGTTACGTTTATCAGACCGCTTGCGGCTTGTGAGTGTTTGATATGATCATCATCCGCAGCCGGCGTATTGACGAGTCTTTAGAGTCCTACACAGAGGTTTCCTGGCTCAAGCGAAACGAAATAGGAGCGCATATGAGATATGTGCGGGACCGAGGATAATGCGTGTATATGATACCGTATTTCATTCTCGCGATGAATGTGTCGAATGGTTGTATGCGATATAACCTAGTTATCGAATCAAGGATTGATTCGATAAGCCGATACATATGATACTAGTCGGTTATATCCGATATGACCGGATCGTTAAATCAAGTGTTGATTTAATGATTTAGTGCATATTTATATATTTGATATATTACTTTGCGTTAACTAGTATTGGTTCACTTTAAAAGGATTTTCTCACTTGAATTGTACACATTGTATATGCGATATAGTTTTGTGCACATGTTTGTATCATGTTTGATGATACATGCTTACTTGGTTAAGTGTAAAGAATCAAACCATGGTTTAAGTTAATGATTAGGGTTTTGATTATTTATTCATTTATCTTTTTCTTATTTATTCATTTTGGAAAAAGGAAAAGATAAATGAATGGTTGTATGTTTTGTTTTTAGTTGAAGTTTCTTGAAACTTTGACTAAGTCACTCTTTTGTTGTTTTGCTTAACCCTAACCATTTAACTAACCCATGTTAATTCTCTACACTTAACTATAGTTGAAAGTATGATAAGTATTGAATTATTTATCTAATTATAAAAGACTTATCATATCTTCTTCTTCTTCTTCATCTTCTTCAACAAAAAGGAGAAAGCTTGCTACTCCAATGGCAAGTGATGAAAACTAGTGAGAAATCCAAAACTAAAGTCTACCCACTTCCTATTTCTTCATCCTCTACCTCTTGCCAAGTTGTATAGGGTGTTTACTTCACAAGTTTTCAAAGCTTGGTGAAGTTGGAGCTTGTTCTTGTGATGCTTCGACGTAGATCATCTTCGGCATCGAACCGACGATCAAGCCCGCCTATTCTTCGATGATGCCAATGCTAGAGTCAAGGGTTTGATTTGGACAGCGGAGGGAGATCATCGTGGAGCTTAGGAAGTGGTGGACCGGATCTACAAAGGTTGTAGTCACTTTCCTTTAGATACATTTCCATTTACTTGCTTGCTTCGCCTAGATATCTAGTAAACGATCCGTATTAGGGTTTGTGGGCACCCGTAAAATTTGATTTGTGCATGTTTGATCACTTGTGAGACCTCACTAGGGTGCCTAGGAACCCTACATCATCTTGGTCGTCTCTTTTAGCAAACTTGACGATCGAGTTGCCTCGGTTCAGAGGCGGGAGCCCGTTTAAAGATCCGTCGATGTGGTGCCACCTGGACGAGAAGATTGGAGATCCATGAGATCTGAGCAGCCGCAAGAAGCGTGGGATGATGGTTGATGACCGAAGGACTCGGATCGTTCGGTATAACTCTTTTACCCACTTTGTAGTATGTTAGTTTAGCTTTAATGGCAGATCCGGGTTACGGTTCACGATAGCACCAGTTTCGTTAAAAGTTTTTGTTCCGCATTTGGCGTCTGTTAGACGGCCGGGGTGCTACCGTGGACTTACAGATACCGTGACATACTGGACGATTAAAAGCAAGATACATCGTTACCAAGGATGCTACCAAAGAGGCAGTCTGGATATCTATAAGTTCATGAAATGAACTTCGTTCCTACCATTGTGTGACAATAGAGTTGTGGCTTATGCCAAGGAACCCTCGTCCCATCAGAAATCCAGATATAATTATTAGGCAGTATCACCTAATCATGGAGATGGTTGATCTCCAGGGAGATTGAGGTTAGGAGAGTAGACTTAGAGGACAACACGGCGGATCCACTCACAAAGGCTTTTTCCCAGAGAGAGACTATTATGGGATGGTGGAGTATGAGATACTTCAACTACTGTTATCAGATGGCCCTAGTGCAAGTGGGAGATTGTTAGTTATATGTATGCCCTAGAGGCCATTACTATACATAGGATCTATATTGTAGTGGATTCTTGGACATATATAGGGAGGACTTTCTTGCTCGACATGATAGTATGCTATCTGGTTGCTCTTTACCTTAACGTGTACACTGATTGTTTCTCTGTTACATGTTGGTAAAGCCCTTAGGATGTGTACTTGACTACCTGGACTATGATGCGGATCATACTAGTGGGGACATAGTAGTCCATAAGTACATCCTTCAAGGTCCCTAGTCGTGGGTGTATCGAGACGGGGCATCGATATACCAGAGTAGACTAGCGTATACCTTCTCGACCCATACAGATGGGCGATGGATGATCCCATATCCATTGGTGTTTGACATCAGAGATGATATACGGGTGCTCAGTGGAGACTGGGTACACTGGACGGACTCCCTGAGAACTCCAAGATGGTATTATACCTTACGTCAGATGGCAGTTCTCTGGTGACACTGGTACCGGTTAGTCTGTAGACCCGAGATCGTCCTAGAGTCTTGTGTGATTCTTACTGTGCTTTGATTTCCACCTTACCACATCCAAGAGGGCTTGCAAAATGGTGGTTTTTCGGTACAGTCCCGAATCACATGGAGGCAATGAGCGATAGGAGGGGATTCGTCTCTCCCGGTATAGGGAGTTGATGTTGCGCTGTGTTCGATTGGCTATAACCGGAAATCCCTGGCCAGGGTTGCTGAGATTTACTGGTAAGTGTTACCAGTAGTTTCTCGAACTGTTATAGACCTCATATCGACACGACTTATCAAGCTACTGGGGTCTGACGTTTACCATCCCTAGGCGAGATATGCGACATATCAGACGACGAGACCGGACTGTACGGTAAGTGTTACTGGTTGGATTCACAGGAGTGTGAGCGGGCTTGCTCGTTGATCATCTGATCGCTCAATACCCGGGTGGCCGTTACGTTTATCAGACCGCTTGCGGCTTGTGGGTGTTTGATATGATCATCACCTGCTTCCGGCGTATTGACGAGTCTTTAGAGTCCTACACAGAGGTTTCCTGGCTCAAGCGAAACGAAATAGGAGCGCATATGAGATATGTGCAGGACCGAGAATAATACCAATATGTGATACTGAATTCTATTCTCCTGATTTGTATCATCGGACGGTTATATAAGATAAAGCCGGGTTACCGAATCAAATGTTGATTCGATATATTGATACACTAGATATTAGTCGGTTATATGCAATATGACCGGATCATTAAATCAAGTGTTGATTAAATGATTTAATGTATAATTATATATTTGATATATTAATTTACATTAACTAGTATTTGTTCACTTAAGATTGATTTTCTCACTTGATGTGCACAAGTTGTATATGTGATATATTTTTGTGCACTAGTTTGTATCATGTTTGATGATAGATGCAAACTTGGGTGTGTGTATCACTTTACCCATGTTTAGGTTAATGGTTAGGTTATATTTATTTTCTTTATTTATTTTTGGCAAAAGAAAATAAAATGGTGGCTTTCTTGTTTTATGCTTGAAACTTCATGAAGCTTTGAAAAGTCTAGCCATTTTGTTTTATGCCTTAACCTAACCATTACACCTAAATCCTAGTTTATTCTCTATATATGTTAACTTCACCCAAGGTTGCATTATGATAAGATTCACTTGAATTTTCTTTTAACTTAATTCTTTTTCATTTCCTTCTTCTTCTTCTTCATGAAGAAAAGAAAACCTTTCTTGAAATTTCAAGTGATTAAATCAAGTGAGAAATCCAAATCCAACGTGAACCCTCTTCCTATTTCTTCATCCTCTACCACTTGCCATGTTGTATATGGTGTTATCTTCACAAGTTTCATGACCTAGTGAAGATGGAGCTTGAGTTTGAGTCGCCTCGACGTAGATCATCTTCGGCATCGAAGTCAACGACCTAGCCCGATCATTTCTCCGATGAAACCAACGCTAGAGTCTGGGATCCGGTTGATCGCAACGAAGGGACGTCATCACGGAGCTAAGGAAGTGGAGGACCATATGTACAAAGGTTGTAGTCCCTTTCACTTGTAGTTAAGTTGTTAACTTGCATTGTTTCGCCTATCCTCTAGTTAACGATCTTCATTAGGGTTTCTCGGCACATGAAAAATTTGATTTTGGCATGGTTGATGCCTTGAGTAACCTCTTGAGCGTGCCTAGCAACCCTACACCTGGTAGGGGAGCACTATCTACCGTTGATATTAGTTAGACTCGTCAGTTATCCAGAGGATACCGGCCGGAGTCATGAGATGGATACTGTCACATCCCGAAAGTACGGAATATGACCGGCACTTAGACTACGAACGTCTCGAGACGTATGTACTCTAAGTAAGCCAAATCCAGAAATCCAAACCAAGAAAAGTAGTAGAGTGTAGGAAAACCGTTTTAAATCAACCAGTTTACAACATAATATACAACTCCTAAAGGCGAGGATCACAACAGAACAGGTAACTCAAATAGCAAGAAATCTATAGAAATATAACGCGCGACTCTAAGGTCGAAAGAATAAACATCACAGGTCTCTATCTCAAATAAGTACATGCTTGGTTGATGGAACATCTAGATACAACTGAAATATAATATACAATGTATAATGATGGGTACGATACAAATAAACCCATCTACCAGCAAGTCACCCGAAAGAAGCAGTGCCCGCAAGCCGTAATGAAACCCGTACGGCAACACCTGCAAGAAACTGGGGCACAACGGGGGTGAGTTGCCAACTCGTGAGTAGAAAAAGATCTACGAACAGAAAATCGCATGTATGACGCAATCCTAGGTCATACGATCATAATATATAATCCTCAAATATATAACCAGCAGCCTATAACAATGTCTAGGGTAACTATCTAACCCAAATGTAATCCTATGTGCCCGTGTCAGTGTCAGTGCCTCAGGTAGCAATGTATCATATGAATGATGTATGAATGCATGAAAAGTATGATCAATGTAAACAAAGTTTGTATGTGATCAATGTCTGTATATAGGTGGATCCCGTCCACGTGTCACCCAATGACAATAAGCATCATGCATGTATGTAACGCCTTGAAAAGTCGTTTTTGTGTTTTCCTGAAAATCGGTGAAAATTCGGTATTTTTCCGTAAACCGTCTTTTTGTTATTTTGCTGTTTTGGACCAATTATACCTAATTTGGATAGGTAATTGCTAGTTTTTTTAGCTAATGAGTTACTTATGAAATTCTGGTCGTTTAAAAATTTTCCCTAATTTTTCAATTTTTTAATATTATTTTAAGCCGGTAAGAAAATACATTAAATTAGCGATAAATACAAATTTAAATGGGCTAAATTTAAGCTTTAAAATCATGTTAATTAAAATCTAGTTGTAACATAAATTTTTAGTATTTTATTTTAATTTTTAACTAATTTTTATTATAGAAAACGAAATTTATGGAATTTAAGCTAAGACTTGCAATTTTGGACTTGTAGGGGGTCTTTTTGCATAAAATTTCTTTTGTAAAACCCCATTCACCCTTCCCTCACCGCTAGGCCGGCCCACTTCCAGCAACTCAAGAAAAAATTCCTTGCCTCTTTGACTTTTATTCTTGTGTAGAAAAGAGGTGTTTTTTTTAAAGGATTTTGACTTTTTATTGGGTATGGGTCTTTAGTGATTGGTATGGGTTGAACTTGACTTTTCCCACACCCCACACCATCCCCCTCTCCCTTGTTCAGGCCGAGAAAGCTGCAGCCCCCCCTTCATCATTTTTCTTTCCATCTTCTTCAAAATTTCTTCAAGTTTGCTCCAAAATTTCCAATTTAAACCTCACCAATTTACCCCCATTCTTCATCCCATTCTCCTTGGCCCTTCTTGCTTGGATCATGGTGTTATGAAGCCATCTTTGGAGGCATCTTGTTCTTGCTAGATCCATAGATCTTGATGTATAATTTCCACCAAGTTAAGTTCTTATGGTTAGAATTCTTTAATTGAGTTGTGTTAGTGCTAATTTCATTCTAGATTTTTAAAGTTAATGGTTTGAGTTAACTAGGGTTTTAGAAACCATTATTTAGTTAATTAAATCTATTTAGCTATCTAGTTATTTACTAAACCAATCTATAAGGTTACTTTGCTTAAGTGGCTTCATGTTATGCTAATCTAAGTTAACCTTGTGTGAAATTTTCATTGTAATTGCTAATTACAAAAATGAAGAAAGGGTTGGTTGTGGAATATAGGTTTTGAAGCATAGTTAATGGTTTAAAATTAGTGTAGTAGCTATCTATTGGGTTAGTTTGGATGTTTGTGTTGGATTGTGAGCACTTTATCGCATAACGGCGATGTTGCGTCTTTTTTTTTTTTGGTATGTTTGTGCTTACTTGTTTTGTTATAAAATTATGTGATGAATTAATTTTGATATCTTGATGATTGTATTGGCTTATCCTATGACATTTAGGATGTGTGAGTGCGGATTTTTGAGTGATCGGGTTTTAGCTTTGCCGGGCGACCAAATCGACGATTTTAGTTAGTTTTTACGATTTTCGCGTGTGTTCTGCGCACCTTGTGCATGTTGTACCTAGCTTGTGAACGTTGGTATTGTCGTTTGGGATTTGCATCGTTCTTGATATGTAACCTTATGTTGTATTGATGTAAATTCCAGGTTCGGTCGCGGAGACGTCAGACGCGGCACGAAAGGGGAAAGCGGTGATTGGATGGCGCAAGCCGCCCGATAGTTTTAGTAGCTTAAAAAGATTCTTAGTAATGTTAGTAATTAGGGGTGTAATACTTGTATGATTATTTGCTACATCCATGCCTTATATTGACATACATATGCGAACCCACCCTATTGGACACCTGCACCATTGCCAGGGCTTTTATATGCAGCACGAGCACTATTCATGCTTACACACACACCCTGGTAATTGCCATGCCACCATACTAGATAACCTATAATTTGAAACCTTTTACTAATTGATACTTAAACTTGTGCTATTGCCTTTAATTCTTTAAAATGAAATCATAAGATTGCTAATCATGTGCATGTACTTCATCAAGTTATTTGTTCATGCCTAGTCTATCAATCATACGTCGCAACTTGATTATTGACACCATATGCATTCATTATCATTGGCATATGCATTTAAGAGGATTTCTTGAGATTTTGTGATATTCTGGATTTCAAGGGAAAGCCGCAAAATATCTAAACTTATTATATTTTTTAAAATATGTAAATTGCGGTTTTCTAGTGATGTAAGTGTCGTCCACCATGAGTTTGCTGTGGTTTTCGAGACCCGTTTCGAGAAGTTGGATGAACCGTCTCGGGTACATGGTGGGCCCGGTAAGGTACCCCGCGGCAAGAAGCTCGTGTTGCTGACGATGAGCCTGGCAGGGGACGGATTACCTACCGGTGACTGTTTGGGACGACGGATATCCAGAGGATACCGACCGTGGCCATGAGATGATGAGATAGTGATATTGAGATGGGTCAGCCGGATGGCTGATGCCAGAGATACTACGACATGGATATATGAGATTTGTGATAGTTTTGAGGTGTCGTTGCTGGACACAGGTTCTTGTTGATTCTATTGGTATTGTGCTGGTATTTCAAAAGAGATTCCTAAAGGAAAAACATGATTCTTATACTTACACATTCAGATCATGAGTTGATTCGCATTGCATTCATACCTGCTAGTATATTCATATTGCATACATACCTGCTATTATGTCCTGCCTTACCTGTATTTTAGATGCTAGGATGCTTGTGTGCATGCATTCGATAGCCTGTGTAGATGTTATTTATTACTCACGAGTTGGCAACTCACCCCCGTTGTGCCACAGCCTTTTGCAGGTCCGCTCCGTCAGTACAGTAGCGGCGGGCGCACTTGCTTCTTTTGCCTCTTTTGCCTGGACTCGAGGTTTTGCTCTTAGGTGGGTTATATTATTATTTTTGTACCACCTTGTATATTCTTTGTATCTAGAGTACTCCATCTACTGTATCTACCAGTATTGTTGTATATTGACCTAGAGATGAGACTATGAGATTTGTGGACTTTTTATGCTGTATTTTGGGGTCGAGCTCACTTGAGTCGACATGCTGTATTTCTCTTGCTTTTTTATGATTATTTTGCATGTTGTTGTTTTATATTGCGTGGGATTTGTGACCGCCTTATGGCGATGAGCTAGCTCCCGCTTGGGGATGCCTTATTTGTTGGATTTATATATATTCTTGTTGTACCCATTTTGGGGGCCAGTATTTACAAAGGAGACTCTGCCGAAATTTTTGGAAAAATTAATATTGTTTTTAAAAAGGTTTTATATGACTTACTTGATAAACTCGCTTTTAATTGATTGGTTTTTCTTCACTCTTTTGCTTATTTGGTTTTGGTTTCTGGGCTTTGGCTTACTTATTTTACGGACGTCTTGAGACGTTTTGTAAACTTAAGTGCCAGTTACATTCCGTACCCGGTGGGTCGTGACAATGTAAATATGAGGATATAGTCAAAATCATGGAAAAACATCATGAAACTTGTGCCCAGCATCGGCACAAAACATAGCCTCAATCTCAATATCTCAATGTCTCTGATAAGTCTCACTATCTAGGGCGCCGTCAATCCAGACCGGCCCCTACCATCAATCTCAAGACCACGACGGTATCCTCCGGATATCCGACGTGTCGGGCAAAATCACCGGTCGGTAGTGCTCCCGTGCCAGGCTCAACGCCATCTCCTGCGATCTTCTTGCCCCGGGGTACCGCACCGGGCCCACCATGTACCCGCAATCGGCCTCATCCGCCTCCTCGAATCGGGTTTCACATGTCACTCTCAGCACCGAGAAAACACATGGTGGACGCACTGAAATATCATATCAAGGGCAACCGGGTATTTAAAACAATTACATAATCTCTTTGAAATACCCACGGTTCCCAAATCCAGAAATATCATAGAAACAACATATCTCAATGCGCATAATCAGAAAACATGATGTATGTGACATATCAATGAAGTGCAAGTATAACAGTATATCATGCAACATGGAATAATAGTATGCACATACAAGGGTCATATCCTGCAGCAATAATACTACTGTGTAATGACATGGCAATTACCGATGAAGATGTGTGTGAGCCGGCAAGTAAGTGTACGTGGTACATACACATCATCGGTAATGGTGCTGATGTCCTAACAGCATGATATCAACAATAGAATATGAATCACAATAAGTATGCGATGCGGAGCAACAATAATAATCTGCGGGAGCAGAATACCAAACACAATGATAGCTAAATTGCATCTAATGTCATAAGAGTCATATAGCTACACCACTATAAGGCTGAGCTAAAGCTAAGAGTAGGTAAGGGAAATCGCCTAGCCTTTGAGTCGATACATATAATATATATATTCGGTGATCCCGCCTCGATAATATCACATCCAGTACCATATCCCTATAATCGGTTATTCCCAAGTCAAGAGTGTGGATCAAACATCAAAATATAGCTCGTACGTAAATCCGTCGTACGGCATCCCCAAATCTGGGTACGGGTCAATATCAAATTCGTCATATCACTCATCGGGTATTCTCTATATCAAATATCATAATCTGGGTACTGACCTATGTCTAGTACAAGCTAACATCATCACTATCATCATGATCTGACTACTGATCAACAGTCTCGTATGAATCGATATCATCAGCACATATCACCTCAAGGAGTAAACATCGCCGAATGCGGCCTATCAAAATTATCTTGACATGTCATATCATATCATATCATATCTCGTAACATAATCACATGTCGACCATTTTATATATATATCACCATTCGTATGGCATCATCATCCCAAAATCCTGCTAAAGCATCAAGACGTATCTCAAATATGAATTTTACCATATCACCGATATCATAATCTCGGATCAAATCTCATCGACTCATCTCAAACCCAAGTATCATCCTCAAATCCGTATGTGAACACATAGTCCCATACCCACGTGAACACATATCTATATAAAATCCCATAACCACATATGAAATAAGGATGTATGCAAGTATGTATGTGTAGTGCACCCACTACTCTAGGGTTCCGTAACCTTTCACTAATCCAACACACCAATATCCATCCTAAACATCAATAATTAATCCCAAACAACCTATAATAATTGTAAGTGTGTATACGCATCCGTATACATCACTACGAACTGCGGGGGTGCTATAAGCCATCCACCCGACTTCTCCCCGTAGATATAAATCTACTCACCTTTCTTATGTGTGTCGGTGCCGATGTCGCCATTTACATCTCCATCGCTTCGACGCCACGTGGGGTACCTACAAAGATATCACACGCTAAAACACATGAAAACCATGTCGAAAACCAAAATGGTACTCGCTACGCCGATAGGTAAAAACCTACAGCCTCGCATGCAAACACAGCCAATATCCCTCTGCCGTTGGCGTTCAAATGCCACCCGACAGAAATGAATCATCGAATACCAAAATCCATACGAAAACAAGTCGTAAATCATGCGCCAACTCAAGAAAATCAACCCAGAATCTACCCTGATTGTCAGTCAAAACTAAACATACTCAGGGTCAAGTTTATAGGTAAAACAGTCGTGCACCAAAAACGATGGGGGTTTCCCCTGCTCTGGCCGCAAATTGCGCCCAGGGGGATTAAATCTGCGGCCAGGGAAATGAGGTTGGGTCTAGGGTTTTGGGTGTTGGTTCCTATCTGCCTGCACATCCTACCACCAAGTCAAAATTATTTTAGGAGATCCGGGTTGATAGCAGTTTCCAGAAAGGCCACAAAGTTGACAAAATCGATAAATTACGCCAAGTCGAAACTTTCAGGTAACTAACTGGGAACCTGGGGTAATCTAGGTTAAACTGGTCTCAAATACACCTAATAGGGCTATACCAACCATCACAACCATCTCTTGGCCAAATCTCACTCAAATTTATCTAAACTAGCACTAATCTACTTAATAACACTAAGTTTCAGTTTTACGACCATAATCAAGCAAGAAAGGAGTTGGGTTGTGAGATTATACCTCAAGGGGTCCTAGGATGAAGGAGAAGGGATGAAGGAGGAGTGGGTTGGTGCTGCTGATGTTCTGGACTGAAGTTGCTGTTACAACTGATGCTGATGCTGGTTCTGTAGCTGCTGCTGCTTGCAAATTCCTTTTGTTTTTCTTTTGCTGGTGCAGCAGCTGTTGTGGCTGTGGATTGTTGTGGTGGTTGTGTTGGGCTGAGTTGTGGTATGATGAGGGTGTGGGATGGTTTTGAATGAAGTTGCTGCTGCTGTGGCTGTTTTCACAGCAGTTGCTGATGCTGCTGATGCTATTGTTGCTGCTGAAGGTGGCTGATGTTGAACAATTGGGGGCTGGTATGTTACATCAGCTGCTGTTGCAGTAGGTGATGTGTTGGTATGTGTGTGTTGATGTTGTTGATATTGGGGGCTGTTGTTTAGGGGTGGGGTTGGGTTGCTGATGCAGCTGCTGCTGGTGTGTGGTCAAGGGAGATGTGAGTGTGAGAGAAGGATGTGAGTGAAATGAGAGGAAGTGATATGAGTGAGAGGGGTGTGTGAAAAAGCACAAGGGATATAGAAGAATGAGATGGCTCATGGCACACCCTAGCCACCCCCCTCTCTCTCTCTTAATAAATGTTGCACCATCATGGCTCTCTCTCTCCCTACCCAAGTCTACCCCCATTCTAATCACCATTAATCAAAACCAAAACCCTAATTAACCCAATCAAATGGTTCAACCCACCATGGTCATCTAAGCATGGTTCAACCCTAGGCTACGATGAACCCAAAACATGAAACAAGTGTGACAAGTGTGGAAAAAGATACGTGCACATTTTGCACAAAAAGCCAAAAATCCAATTAGCGATTTTTAATCGCGATTAACACTAATGTCGCATATATTTCATCATACAAACTGTAAAAATGGCATATTTCCACAAAATACCCTATTTTAGAATTTCCATAATTTTTCTTCAGAATTTCCCTATTTATCGGTATTTAATTATACCGAAATATTAAAATATTCATTAAAATATAATATTAAATTATGAAAATTCCCAAAAATAATATTTTATTTTTTTTGAAATGTTACAGTCTTCCCCCCTTAAAGGAATTCGGTCCCCGAATTTAAATTTAAACCCCCAAATTCTAAAACATTTCAATAAAATGTCCAAGTCAACGGGGCTCCGAAATCATCAATACATAAAACGCATCGTAGCGCAATACATGCGCATGCGTAACGAGCAGATAACTCGAAAACAAAACTCCGTCAAGCATCTCGCAATCATCGGAGTCAAGGTGAAAACACGAATGCCAAATCCAAGGCAAAACCGATATGCTAGAAATCGGAACTATACATGTAAATATATGAAGGAAATGCATGCCAAAATTCTTTAAAGTCGATGTACAATGCGCATAACACTGCACAGTAGCGGACGTCTCTATAAGAAAATAACCATATACGTATATATATATATATATTGTTTAGTATGCACGATCCGCCGTTTTGAAAACAATTTAGAAGGGTTCCCTGTTTTAAATGTTTCGTGTCATATCGGACACGTATGTAAATAATGAGACTATAGCTCACTTTTGGAAATCCCTTCGAAAGCTATCAATGTGTGCGAAATATATCCAGGTACTATCCTCTGACTAGTCCTGCTTAGTACGAAAACACATAGCAAATATTATAAAACCGTAGTGCTCCATAGAAATCAATCCAAAAGTGCATATGAAAACCCTGTGCGTCCGGTGCGCACGGAAATCAAAATCCATACATGTGCCAAGAAGGTGCACTAAAACAACATCGAGGTGCAACGATTGTGCACACAACATCGGTCATAGGCAACGTGCGTGCCTAATAGCAAAGTCAGGTGCATCTGACATGCACGAAAAATCCCGATTTAGTGCATCTGGTGTGCACCAAATCTCATCTCATAACCTGCGCCCAACATGCGCTAAAATCCAAATTAGGTGCATCCATCATGCACGAAATCATGTAATCCAATATTAGCGCCGAACATGCGCAAAATCCAATCGGGTGCATAAAGTGCACAAAACAAATATCGAGCATCACCCTCGAAATTGAGGTCCAGCGCATCGAAGTGCACAAAATACATGACACTACACTACAAGCATATATGGACTATACCGAGTGCCAAAAACCAAATCGTGTGCGTGCATACGCACAAAATCAACTCAAATGTCTAAAACCCATAAAATCACAAATATGTGAAACCAAGGCACGAAAACGATATCAAGTGCAACAACTGTGCAAAATCGTAAATACTCAATAGGTGCAGCCAAAGTGCATGAAAACAAATGTCATGAAACCCAATCATTAAAATCAGTCATGCGAATAGATCGCTCAAAACATCGAAATCATGTATGGCGGAATAGTCCTGCTCAAGCGCATCCTCCAAGAATCTGTGGCCAACTGTCGTGATTACTCATAGCATATCTCGTCGACGATCCTGAACTCTGGCCTGCTGGTGTGCGTAACATGACCACTCCTGGGTCCAAGTCTTCTCTATGAATTACCAATCTCACGATCCATCGGCTCATCGGCCCTGTCTGGTGTGCTAATGGGGACGATTCCGTTCTGGCACTTCTCTAGTCATCTTTCGGTCAATTCTCATGACCACTCGCGAAGCAGTATGTCACTGGCGTCGGTCTCTGGCTCTCTGAATGTACGTGACACATCTGATCCTGGGTGCAAGTATCATTGCAGCAGTGTCCTGGAAGGAATTCTGCTCAAGGTCTCTTCCAAGTCTCATCTCTGCCAATTGTCCGGGAGTCCTCATCCTTTACTATATCTGCTTCTTGGTACGGAGCGCCTGCATACTCATCGCGATTCTTTCTGGAAGGTATATCCAGTACTATGCCTCGGCATGCGCATCGCATCTCTGATGTAGGCGGAGTGGAATGTCATCATATCTAGATCTTGTACGAACCTCTTACTCCACTTTTCTCTAATGTCGACTGCTTCAGACTCGTCTCGTCGTGGCTGCATGGACTGAGCTCCAACGGCTATCCTCGTATCTGGAGTCTCCCAAGAAGTGCATCTCACCATCTAACATCCGAATTAAGTCGAGCCATCCGATCGATTTGTCAAGACCTCATAATCCCCCAAGAGCTCAACATCTTAGGTACAGTATAATAGTATCGAGTACATACCATAACAACGGTGGTCCAGCCGTAGAAGGGCAAACCCAAGCCTCACTAATGGCGCCGCAGAACTGCCGTAAACCCTAAGGTTCAAAGGCTTTCATACGGTCATTAAGTCGAGTTAGGGTTTCATTCTTCTAGAGGGACTATAGAATTGCCTGCATGTCTTCCCGACTACTTTAAACTTAGAATAATAGGTTTCTGACATTCGATCGTCTCTGTCGACTCTCAACGTCTCAGCGTGAAGTCTTCTCAGCTAGAATCAATCTATCTGATGACCTCGCATCGGGGTAGAGAACAAACCACACGTCCTAGTCTTTCATCCTCGGGGACTAGCGACCTTCTATCATCTCTTAGTACACTCGTACCGCAATAGCGCCAACATCTGGGGAGATATCTCGTCGTTCGCAGCAATAACTGGCTTACTCCTCTGCACGCTGAACAGTGCCTCAGTCATCATGAATAAGCCATACATCAACGTTAATCAAAATCTGGCTGGCCTCTATCAGTGTCTCAATCCTCTGGTGCCAATCCGCACGTCCGAGTAATCTCATACAGCGATCCATCCAACGCTCGTGGCGCAAAACATAATCAAAAGACACATCTCTACAATCGTGTGTCGTCAGAATTACCCCCCGGTAAGTCCTCGTTCGTAACGAGCTCATGCTGACCGCAACTCTAGCCGTAGCTCTCCCTGCCCGTAATCGTGGCAGTAAAACATAACGGGTACCGATGAGGCTAGATCAGGAATGAATATGATACTGAACAAAGAAATGTACATCCTAAGGCTTCTTAAGTGGAGTGGTGTGTCATAAATATGCCGCGGAACATACCCACGGTACGTCACTCTACTTTAGTCACCTGTTCCATCAACCAAGGGTCATCCTACGCTCCGAAGGTAAAACCTAACGCTTTGATACCAACTTTGTCACGTCCCGAAAGTACGGAACATGACCGACACTTAGATTACGAACGTCTCGAGGCGTACGTACTCTAAGTAAGCCGAACCCAAAAATCCAAACCAAGAAAAGTAGTAGAGTGTAGGAAAACCATTTTAAATCAACCAGTTTACAACATAATATACAATGCCTAAAGGCGAGGATCACAACAGAACAGGAAACTCAAACAGCAAGAAATCCATAGAAATATAACGCGCGACTCTATGGTCGAAAGAATAAACATCACAGGTCTCTATCTCAAATAAGTACATGTTTGGTTGATGAAACTTCTAGATACAACTGAAATATAATATACAATTATAATGATGGGTACGATACAAATAAACCCACCTACCAGCAAGTCACCCGAAAGAAGCAGTGCCCGCAAGCCGTAATGAAACCCGTACGGCAACACCTGCAAGAAACTGGGGCACAACGGGGGTGAGTTGCCAACTCGTGAGTGAAAAATATCTACGAACATAAAATCGCATGTATGACGCAATCCTAGGTCATACGATCATAATATATAATCCTCAAATATATAACCAGCAGCCTATAACAATGGCTAGGGTAACTATCTAACCCAAATGTATCCCTGTTAGTTATATGTATGCCCTAGAGGCCATTACTATACATATGATGTATATTGTAGTGGATGCTTGGACATATATAGGGATGACTTTCTTGCTCGATATGATAGTATGCTATCTGGTTACTCTTTACCTTAACATGCATACTGATTGTCTCTCTGTTACATGTTGGTAAAGCCCTTAGGATGTGTACTTTATTACCTGGACTATGAAACGGATCAGACTAGTGGGGACATGGTAGTCCATAAGTAAATCCTTCAAGGTCCCTAGTCGTGGGTGTATCGAGACGGGGAATCGATATACCAGAGTAGACTAGCGTATAGCTTCTCGACCTATAAAGATGGGAGATGGATGATCCCATATCAATTGGTGTTTGACATCAGAGATGATATACCGGTGCTCAGTGAAGACTGGGTACACTGGACGGACTCGCCGAGAACTCCCAGAAGGTATTATACCTTACGTCAGATGGCAGTTCTCTGGTGACACTGGTACAGATTAGTCTGTAGACCCGAGATCGTCATAAAGTCTTGTGTGATTCCCACTGTGCTTTGATTTCCATCATGCCATGTCCAAGAGGGCGTGCAAAAAGGTGGCTTTTGGGTACAGTCCCGAATCACATGAAGGCAATGAGCGATAGGAGGGGTTTCGTCTCTCCCAGTATAGGGAGTTGATGTTGCGCTGTGCTCGATTGGCTATAACAGGAAGTCCTTGGCCAAGGCTGCTTTAGGGATTTACTGGTAAGTGTTACCAGTAGTTTCTCGACCTGTTATGAGCCTCATATCGACACGACTTATCGAGTTATTGGGGTCTGACGTTTACAACCCCTAGGCGAGATATGCGACATATCAGACGAACAGACCGGACTGTACGGTAAGTGTTACTGGTTGGATTCACAGGAGTGTAAGCGGGCTTGCTCGTTGATCTTCTGATCGCTCAATACCCGGTGGCCGTTACGTTTAGCAGACCGCTTGCGGCTTGTGGGTGTTTGATATGATCATCACCTACTGCCGGCGTATTGACTAGTCTTTAGAGTCCTACACAGATGTTTCCTGGCTCAAGCGAAACGAAATATGAGCGCATATGAGATATGTGCGGGACCGAGAATAATACCAGTATGTGATACTGTATTCTATTCTCGCGATTTGTATCATCAGTCGGTTATA
Organism: Agapanthus africanus; assembly: GCA_030015575.1. NCBI lineage: Eukaryota > Viridiplantae > Streptophyta > Magnoliopsida > Asparagales > Amaryllidaceae > Agapanthus > Agapanthus africanus. The sequence continues at coordinate 454,653,534 of JASDDO010000014.1, read as the reverse complement.
TGTGATATAGCCGGGTTACTGAATCAAGTGTTGATTCGATATATTGATACACTTGATATTAGTCGGTAATATGCAGTATGACCGGATCATTAAATCAAGTGTTGATTTAATGATTTAATGTATAATTATATATTTGATATATTACTTTACATTAACTAGTATTTGTTCACTTAAGATTGATTTTCTCAATTGAAGTGCACAAGTTGTATATGTGATATATTTTTGTGCACTAGTTTGTATCATGTTTGATGATACATGCAAACTTGGGTGTGTGTATGGATTATACCATGTTTAGGTTAAAGGTTTAGTTTTTTATTTAATTTATTTGATTTATGTAAAATAAAATGGTGGCTTACTTTGTCTTTGCTTGAAGCTTCATGAAGCTTTCAAGCATCTTTGACAAAGTCCACCATTTTGTTTTACATAAGATTTTCCTTAACCTAACCTTTAACTTAAACTTGAGTTTAGTCTCTACAAAGGTTAATCTCACCCATGGTTGCAATATGATAACTTCACTTGATTAATCTTTTCATATAATTCTTTTTTCCATTCTTTTCTTCTTCTTCTTCATGAAGAAAAGAAAACCTTGCTAGAAAATTCCAAGTGTTGAAATCAAGTGAGAAATCCAAATCCAAAGTGAACTCACTTCCTATTTCTTCATCCTCTACCACTTGCGATGTTGTATAGGGTGTTTTCTTCACAAGTTTCATGACCTAGTGAAGATAGAGCTTGAGTTTGAGTCGCCTCGACGTAGATCATCATCGGCATCGAAGTCAACGACCTAGCCCGATCATTTCTCCGACGAAACCATCGCTAGAGTTCGGGATTCCGATGATCGCAGCGGAGGGACGTCATCACGGAGCTTTAGAAGTGGAGGACCGGATCTACAAAGGTTGTAGTCACTTTCACTTGTAGTTAAGTTGTTAACTTGCATGTTCTTTCTCCTTACCTCTAGTAATCGATCTTGTTTAGGGTTTCTCGGCACCGGAAAATTTGAATTTGGCATGGTTGATACCTTGTGGAACCTCTTGAGTTTGCCTAGGAACCCTACTGTGGTATCAGAGCCTAGCTAGAGCTTTAGGCGATAAGTAGACGATGTTAGAAGTCCGATCGAACCCGAAACCCTAACTCAAACCTTTCTATGTACATTTTCTGAAAATGTGGATTTTTCCAAATTAAAAATATCCAAACAATACATCAGGGTATTATAAGATTTACTGTGAAGCACGTGAGCCCAAGTCAACCAAAGCGCCGCGGAACAGCGGCCCCACCCTAGCATGTGCGGCGGTTCCGCGGCCATAAAGGTGATTCTTGGCACGTGCTTTGTACAGTAATGTCCTATATTGATTCCTGTGTTTTCTGGGTAATTTTAACTTATATTCAACAGTTGAATTTTCTGGGTTGTTTTGGGGATTCAATGATTCGATCGGTTTATTTAACTTCGTCTATGTGTTTTTCCGGATAATTTTTGAATATGTTACAAAGTTCGACCGGATATAAATACCCAATTTTTCCCCTGCCGGGAAATTTCCAATTTTTGGATTTTTCCGTAGTTTAATAACGTTCTAAGTAGTGCAAGTAACGCGATGGACCTTCTAGAAGACAACAAACCTTAACTCGATTATGTGACCGTCTTGAACTGCCCTTTGAACCTTCGGGTTTGGGGCAGTACGGCGTGCTACATGTGAGGCGTTGGCTTGACCCTTCTATGGCTGGACCGTTGGTACTGAGGGATGAACTGGATGTTTTTAAACTTATTTTATGTGTTGAGCTGTTTCAGGAAAACTTGGGTGTTTGATTGTTCGATCTGAAAGTTTAACTTTTTCTATTTATCTGGAATGTGATACAATATTTGGAATCCACAAGTAGTTATGAGATAACTGATTTGGATGTTATAAACATAGCAGTTTAGTCTCGAATGATCGGTTGCCACGGAATTTTGATGCGATCAAAAGTCCGTCGCAATCACGCAGTGTACGCGAATACTCGCCGGGTAAACTTAATAGACAGCCATGCCCCATAGCCCCGACCAAGTAACTGTAGGAGAACCCCGTCGCCAAAAGCATCCTTTCGGGTGCTCGCGGCAACGGTGTTCCGCCTTGGTGCACTTCGTCGACGGCATCCGGGGGTGCGGCCGTCTACTAAAGTTTGCGACGAGCATTCGATCAGTTTATCGGGAATCTTGTTGAATTGCCCGACTAGATATTGAAAAGTGCTTTCGATATAGAGACTAATATGCGGGGTTTATAAATGTTAGGCATGCGATGTCTAAGGAGGTTGCGGATTCCAACTGTTGTAGTTTTACACTTTCTTTTATGTGACCGTAAGTGTAATGTGTGATATCGCCGGTTTCGTTGCTATATGTCAATGACAATTGGGATGCGCACATTTACTTACGTTGATGAGATGTGATGTTATGTGTTGCTGGATATGTTATATTGGATCGTCGCGTTTTGAATAGCCAGGGGTTTTATGTGAGATGGGAGTTTTTATTTTCATTCATGTAAAATTTATTGTATGTAATATTCTTTTATTGGGGCACTTCCGGGTTGAGGTTGATGTCACCATTTGTATATTATTTACTTTTCCGCACTAGGATAGACCCAAGGAGGAGAGCACAAGTAACCGGGTTCTAGAGTCCAGTGGGAGACCAACTCGAGGAGTCGAGTCCGGGTCTCCTAACTCTAGAATTGGTAGGGTTGCTTGCCGCTCTCGTAGGGGTCTAGGGGTGTGGGTTTGGCTATTCATCGCGACCGTGGAATCCGTGTTTTATACAGGCTCGTATTGAAAACATGGACGTCCTAGTATATCCAATGTTTCATATGTTTCTTCTGCTGCGATATCTGTGATGTGATCATTTGATATGTTGTGATGGATACTATATATAGTATATATGATATATTATATAGACGTTACTTATGTTTTGCACTCGCGCTAGCCCTGCCCCGCTCTGTCGATAGTTACCTAACCTAAACGGTGCACGAGGGGACATCGAGGCGAATGCGGATGGCATAAGTGTACGACGTATTTATCTGTGATGTATAGGTGATTTAAATGATGGGACTTCATTAATATGATTAATGAAAGAAAAGAAACCTAAAAGATGTTGTGGAATCGAATTTTCAAAAACAGGTAGCTACAGTTCTTGCTTTGCATCGCGGTGTTCCTTGTAGAACATCCTGCACCTTATCGATAAGGAAAGGGCCGAGATCCCTTCGCCGGGAGTGACCCCTTTAGCAATAACTGGCAAATGCTACAGCCCTCGGTTTGTCTTTTGATTGCTCCTATAGTTCTTGCTTTGCACATTGGTATATATGATATATCCAGCACCTTATTCGATGAGGAAAGGGCCGACGATCCCTTCACCCGGATTGACCCCTTTAGCAAAACTAGAAAAGCCTCAAAAACACTCCATTTCAAAATCATTTGATTCTACAACGATATCATGTTCATTACGCAATAGGTTTTCAGAAAAACCTGTCGTAGCCCTCCGTCATTTCAGATAAGTCCTGCTTTGTATTCGTGCTGCGTTTGTTGACCTTGTCAAGGCGCAGTGTGCGGTAGCTGACCAGTATTTATCTGCTTATGCATATGATGCAGATTGTTTTAGGGTAGTCGTACGACCTTGTTGACCTTGTCAAAGGTCATGCGGCTGGGTTTGATTCAATCAAGAAATGACGGGTTGAACTTGACTTGCGGTCTATGGTTTGTTGACCTTGTCAAGGTCATAGATCGTTCGGGGCAAAATTATCGGGAATTTCAAGTGTTGAAATTTGCAATGAGATTGCGTACCTTCTGTAGCGTTTTGAAAATCGTTTCGGTGAAATTTCGGAAAATCGGTAAAATGAGGGGGTTTTCTGTAAAAAGTCGAAATACAAATATCTTATTATAAAAATTAAATATACATATTCTAGCTATGTAATTGCTATTATTTGGTGTTTATTGAGCCGCTGGTGAAATTTCAAATTTTCTGAAAAAAATATTATTTTATTATTATTTTAAGCCATCACTAATACATTTAATTAGGGAAAATTACAAATTGGAATGAGTTGAAACAAATTTTGTGCATCATAAAACATTAAATAAAAATTTATCATGTGATTTTTGGAACGAAATCATTTGCCAAAACGGTTTAGAAATTATTGAAGAAAAAAAGGCATTTTTTTAGCGTAAATGGATATTTGGGGTATTGTATTTATCATTTTTCATCACCCCACACCCGTGCCCACACCCACACCCCCCCACTTACCCCTCCCCTTAGCCAAATTCAGCAGCCCTCACTTTTTCCCCACTTGGTTTGCAAAGGAAAAAGAAATGAAAAGAAATAAAAGAAAAGATTAGAAAATAGATAAAGTAGTTAGACTTTGACCTTACCTTGACCTTGACATTCCTCCCTTGCATTTTCCTCACCTCCCTCTCTCTCCCCTCACCCACTTCTGGCCGAAAATGATCCCCCAATGCAGCAGCCCTTTCCCCCCCAAAATCCACACTATTTTGCTTCAAAAATCCAAAAAAAAAGCTTCAAAATCCATACAATTTCAAAGCTTTTTTCCAAATCCAACACTTACCCATTATTCCTTAGCATTTCAAGCATGGATCCTTGTGAAAAAAGAGCATTTTGGAGTGCCATGGATGCTTGTGGATCTTCATATGCTTTTGGGTATATTTCTAAACATTTTTGTTGCTTAAATTGTTACTAATTTCTTAAGCTAATTTATTTAAGTGTTATTTGGATATGTGAGTTTAATTGCACGTTTTGGAATTCAAGAAAAGGGTTTGCATGCAAGTTAGGTTATTGTGAATTGGTGTATGGTTGTGATGGGTAGCTTACTATCTTAGAATTTGTAGAAAGTAATTTAGTAGTTAAATTTCATATTGTTGCATGGAAATGTCTAAATTAAGTTTTGTTTTTGCTAACTAGAGTTTTTGAAAAATTATCAAATGCTTAGATTAAAATATAATTAAGTGTTCATGTCATTATAACTATTATAATGAGTGGTTTAATGACTTTGGTTCATGCAAAACGAAGCTTAATTGATGAATTGTGAATTTTGCTTTAAAGGGTGTTAAATTTGATATTTTGCAAACTAGGATTTTGGAAATTATGTAAATTTATGAGTTTAAATTATGGAAATGGTTTTTATGACTTATTTAAGATAGTTAATAAATATATTGGCCGCTACATTCATTTAAATATCGTGTTTTGTACAAAAACGGTGAATTGTGCTTGCTAGATTTTCGGAAAAATGACTTTTTGAGTGAAATTGGCGGTTTTGTGAGTTTCAACCTAGTTTATATTAAAATTAGTGTTCGTGAATGTGCAAATGAGTGTATTTGGGTTTTTCTCGATGGTTTGGCGTTTGTACGCCGACGTCGAGGGTTTTTGGGTTGATTTGTGAAAGCAACCATAGGTTTTGACCTATGTGAGATTCGTGCGTCGTTTTGATCATGAGTCGGATTTTAATGAGATATGGTGCGTTATGATATGTAGGTACCCCCATGTGGACTTCGAGACGAAAAGCAAGCGCGTGGCGACGTCGACACCGGCTAGCGAGGACCAGGTGAGTAGATTTATATCTACGGGGAGAAGTCGGGTGGATGGCGTATAGCACCCCCGCAGTCCGTGGTGGTGTATACGGATGCGTATACACACCAACAATTTTTATATGTTATTTGGGATTAATAACGATGCTTAGGATGGATATTGGTGTGTTGGATTACTTTAGTGTTGCGAACCCTAGGGTAGTGTTACACACACATACACACATACATACTTGCATACATTCCTATTGATATGTGCTCATGGGCTTCTTTATAGTTATGTGTTCACATGGGTATGGGACTATGTGTTCACATACGAATTGAGGATGATACTTGGGGTTGAGCTGAGTCGATGAGATTGGATCGAGACCGTGAGATCGGTGATATAGCAGGGTTCGTATCTTAGATACGACATGACGTTGTAGCGTGTCCTTGACGTAGTGTTTCACACACGTCCATGCATACGTAGGCGGTATCAGTATGGTACTAGACGAATATCAGTACCCCGATCATGATATTTGATAAAGAGGATACCAGGTGAATAGTATGATAAATGTGATATTGACCCGTACCCAGATTGGGATGCCGTACGACGGATTTACGTACGAGCTATATTGATGATTGATCCGCACTCTTGACTTGGGATACCTGATTATAGATATGGGATCGGATATGATATTATTGAGGCGGGATCACCGACTATACATATACAGGTATGTATATGTATCGACTCAGATGATAGGCGGTTTCCTTACCTGTAGTTCAGCTTGTTAGTTCAGCCGTATAGTTTAGTGTAGTTGTTAGATTAGATTAGACTTCTTACCTATTTCAAAAACTAACGAATCGTGGGCATTTTTAAAGACAGCTCAAGGGAATCTACGGATATTTCAAAAAACGACGTATCTTTTCATAAAAACACCGTAGCCCCTATTTTCAAAACCCCATGATTCGTGTTATTTCAAAAGGCACCATTCGTAGGACTTATATTAGATTATTGCAGACTAGTTATCGTTGTGTCTAGTATTCAGCTCCCGCACATTATTGCTGTTCGCTCTGCCTCGCATATTTATTTTGCTGCATATTCCATTATTGATATCATGCTGTTAGGACACCAGCACTATTACCGATGATGCGTATGTACCACGTACACCTACTTGCCGGCTCACACACATCTTCATCGGTAATTGACATGTCACGTACACTTTAGAGAATATAATTGCTTGACTTAGATTGTTAGCTGGTAGTTTTGACATGATATTAGTGTACTTCCTTTATATGCCATATTAGACATTGTAGTTATTACCTACCACTTCATGCATACTGTTATTCAGTTGTTCATGCCTAGTTCATTATCATTGACATATGCACTTGTGATGATTTCTTGAGATTTATGATATTTCTGGATTTCGGGGAAAGCCGCAAAATTTACAACTTATGATCTTTTAAAATATAAAATGTTGCGGTTTTCTAGTGATGTAAAGTGTCGTCCACCATGAGTTTGCTGTGGTTTTGGAGATCCGTGTCGAGGAGTGGAGGAACCGTCACGGGTACATGGTGGGCCCGGTATGGTATCCCGGGGCAAGAGGAATGTGGTGTTGACGTTGAGCCTGGCTGGGGAGCACTACCTACCGGTGATATTACCCGACGCGTCGGATATCCGGAGGATACTGTCGTGGTCTTGAGATGGATGGTAGGGGCCGGTCCGGACTGACGGCGCCCTAGATATTGAGCTTGAGACATTGATATTTCGAGACAGTGAGATTTATGTTTTGTGTTGATGCTAGACACTGTTGATACTGATTTCATTATGATACCTCAGTTTAAAAATACGAAGGAAATCTCACTAATTTATGAAAACAGTTTCTTCATTTACATGTATTCTGTTTCATGCATTCATACCTCATTCATATGATATATTGCTACCTGAGGCACTGACACGGGCACATGAAATTATACTCGGGTTAGATATTAGCTTAGACATTGTCATAGGCTGCCTGTTATACATATATTTGAGGATATATTATGATTATTGACCTAGGTTGCGTTATTTATGCGATTTCTGTGCGTAGATGTTTTTCTATTCACGAGTTGGCAACTCACCCCCGTTGTGCCCCAGTTTCTTGCAGATTTGCGTACAGGTTTCTTTACGGCTTGCGGGCTCAGTTTCATTTGGGTGATTTGCTAGTAGGTGGGTTTACTTGTATCATACCCCCATTATATATCTTGTATATCATTATTCTGTTGTATCTAGAAGTTCCATCAACCAAACATGTATCTATTGAGATAGAGACCAGTGTTGTTTATTCTTTCGATCTTAGAGTCGCTCGTTATATTTCTGGTGGTTTTGAGTTCCCTTTTGAGTTTTTGATCCTCGCCGTTGGCGTTGTATATTTATTGCTTGTGTGGTTGTGACCGTCGATTGACGAAGAGCTAGCTCCCGCTTGGGGATGCCTTTTTTCTTGATTTCGTATACTATTCATGTTGTATCCCGTTTGGGGGCCAGTATTTACAAAGGAGACTCTGCCGAAATTTTCAGTAAATTTTTAATGTTTTAAAAACCGCATAATTCGGCTTATGCTATTGAAATTGCTTGCTTTAAGTTGGTTTTTCCTGCACTCTACTACTTTTCTTGGTTTGGATTTCTGGGTTTTCGGTTTACTTAGATTACGTACGCCTCGAGACGTTCGTAGTTTAAGTGCCGGTCATGTTCCGTACTTTCGGGTCGTGACACCTTCTATGAGATAGTTGGATCCCGATACCCACTGCGAGTAATTGTTACTCCTGGGAGAGTTTTACACATTACAATTAGCCGATCAAGTAGGTGTCTAGACAGGTGTCAACGGGGTTACGCTTCTGGGAAAACAAGGTTTACTTTAATTAGGTCCGTGCGAAAGTACGGGGAACCTCCCTCAAAGTACCGACACTGGCCTGGCTGATGAACTTGTAGCGTGTAATTAATCCCTGCTAGTCTTTCCTTTTAGGGTTTGAAGAAAGATTTGATAAAAACAGTTGGAGCCATCCTAATTAGATAAAATAATAACCAATCTGATCTTGCAAGAGCACACGCAGAGTGTTTTCTTCTCTCTCTCTCCAGGTAGCGACCATGTCACGCCTTAATCAAGATAATAAAACGGATATATTGACCGAACCCGCTTGTTATACTGAGCTGGGGAACGTTGGTCTCGCTCCAATTTATAATTGTTATAAGACAGAGCAGGAAATTGGGGAATACCAGATTTCCCGTGCCGCCCAAACGAAGAAAGTGCATGTTGATGCATCATCTTCGGGTGTGTTCGTTACACAGAACTGTTTCTCAGTATCCTCTGCGTCCTGGGTATCTGATACCGGATCAGGATCCCAAATATGTAATATATTACATGGGCTACAGAAAGGTAGAGAACTGAGAACGGGTGATAAGTTTCATGAGGCAGAAAACGGTGCAAGTGTTGCAGCCAAGTCTGTTGGTCGCTGTCACCCTGTATTACCAGAATACATTGATTCTGAACAAATGTTATTAGATACCGAACCTGATATACAAAATCATATCAGTCTCTTTATTTAGATAAAGAAGGATATAATTTTGTATTGTTGGATAATGTTTTGAACATTTCCAAAATCAAGAGTTGATCGGTTCAGGCACGTTATCTAAAAGCATTAACGTTCTAAATCAAACTACAGTTCTTAGTATACAGAACACACACAAGAGGAAGAGTTCAGAAATGAACGAATCCTTCTTGAGGCATTGTAGACTAGGTCATATCAATGCGACCCAACTAGCTGAAGTTACATTAAGATGCATATTTAAATTATTTTTAATTTACATCTTGTGAAACTTGCCAGTCATGTCACAGAGATAAGATGACCATAGCTCGTTTATAGGAAACAGAGAAAGAGTTAGTGAACTCTTGGGATGATATATATTGATGTATGAAGGTCCCCTGTCTACAAATGCCAAGACTGGTTCTTTGTACTTCATTAAATTCTCTGATGATCTCTCGAGATTCAGACCTATGTTCCTGTTAAAACACAAGTCCGAACCTTTTAAGATATTCACAGAATATAAGTTAGAAGTAGAGAACCAAAAATGGGTATAAGTATTATGTCCTTTGATGTGATCAAGGAGGAGAATACTTGAGCACGGGATTCCTGGACTATTCTAAGAATGAGATTCTCTCTCAGCATTACTCCTCCGAATACACCTCAGCACCTCGGTGTATCGGGGCGGAGCAATAGCATCCTATGTGATATGGTGTGCTCTATGATGAGTACTACTGAGTTTCCTATTTCCTTTTAGGGAGTTATGCACTTATGAAGTTGCATACCTATTGAATAGGGTTCCGATCAAATCAGATGCCTATCATTTCATATGAGATATGGAAAGCGAAGAGCCCATCTCTTAAGTCAGTTAAGATTTGGGGTTGTCCGGCCTATGTCTAAAAGCAAAATCCGGACAAGCTCGAGGCAAAGTCAGATTTGTGGAAGTTTGTTGGATATCCCAAGCATACGCAAGGTAATATCTTCTACCTAACCGCGGAACAAAAGATGTTTTGTTACTCAGCATGCCACCTTTGTGAAAGGGAATTTCTTATGAAGAAATTTGTGGACATGAGATAGAATTGGAAAGAGTTCCAGCTATACAAACTGCAGCTGATGATTTGGTAGAACCAAAGGATTCAATAGCAACCAACGAACCTTAGCCTCTCCGCCGATCTAGTAGGGTTTCTCACCCACCTGAGAGATACTTCGGTTTCTCTATGACAGTGGTAGCGAGGATTGCATCATGGGATGATGACCTAACTAGTTTTGAGCCGGCCATCAGGAGTGGGACTCTGTAAGAATGGCTGGATGTTAATCGATCTGAGATGGAATCCTTTTACACCAACAAAGTATGGACTTTGGTTGCTTTATCTGAAGGGTTAAATCCCCATCAGGAGAAAGTATTCTTGAGAAGATTACTTGGTGTACATGGAAAAGTTGAGACTTTCAAAGCTAGACTTGTTAAAGGTTTGCATCATTGACCAGCTATGGATTTTGATGAAACCTTTTCTAAGTACCTATGCTTATGTCCATCCAGATCCTACTTGCCACGGCTACATACCATGACTACGATATCTGGCGGTTGGGTGTCATGACTGCTTTTCTAAATGATGTTTTAGAAGAGAGAGTCTATAAGTATACAGTCAGAGGGCTTCGTAGACAGTGGGAGCAGCGGAAACGTGTGCAAGATGTTTTATGTGATAAAGCAGGCATCGCGGAGTTGGAACATCTGTTTTGATGTGGTAGTCAAAGAGTTTGACTTCATCAAAATGGTAGATGAACCTTGTATATACAAAAAGGAAGTAGGGAGTATGGTGGGGATCCTCGTAGAGTATGTGGATGACATATTCATGATAGGGAAGAAGTTTCGTATGCTACGCTCGGTCAATCTCCGCTTATCACAAGGATTCTCCATAAAGGATCAAAGTGATACCTCCTAAATCCTGGGTTTTGGATTTATGACATAGATCTAATTGGATGTTAGGATACTCACTAGTTGTAGTGAGATCGTATCAATTGATCCTGGGGAGAATCACTGGAAAGGTTCCAGGGTGATAAGGACGACTGAATGTCAGCCGCAGGCATTGTCTTTACCCTCAGTAAAGGGACAGTATGTTGGAAGAGTTCCAAGCTAGATACCGTGGCATACTAGACGATAAAGGCTGGATACATCGCTACCAAAGAGGCAGTCTGGGTGTATATAAGTTCATGAGATGAACTTCGTTCCTCCCATTGTGTGACAATGGAGTTGTGGCTTATGCCAAGGAACGCACGTCCCATCAGTGATCCAGACATATTCTAAGGCAGTGCCACCTGATCGTGGAGATGGTTGATCTCCAGGGGATCGAGGTTAGAAGAGCAGACTCAGAGGACAACACGGCGGATCCACTCACAAAGGCCTTTTCCCAGAGAGAGACTTTTATGGGATGGTTGAGTATGAGATACTACAACCACTGCTATCAGATGGCCCTAGTGCAAGTGGGAGATTGTTAGTTATATGTATACCCTAGAGGCCATTACTATACATAGGATGTATATTGTAGTGGATGCTTGGACATATATAGGGATGACTTTCTTGCTCGATATGATAGTATGCTATCTGGTTACTCTTTACCTTAACATGCACATTGATTGTCTCTCTGTTACATGTTGGTAAAGCCCTTAGGATATGTACTTGACTACCTGGACTATGATGCGGATCATACTAGTGGGGACATGGTAGTCCATAAGTACATCCTTCAAGGTCCTTAGTCGTGGGTGTATCGAGACGGGGCATCGATATACCAAAGTAGACTAGCGTATAGCTTCTCGACCCATATAGATGGGCAATGGATGATCCCATATCCATTGGTGTTTGACATCAGAGATGATATACGGGTGCTCAGTAAAGACTGGGTACACTGGACGGACTCACCGAGAACTCCCAGATGGTATTATACTGTAAGTGCATGGCGGCGCCCCGGCCGTCAATCCGACGCCCCGGCCGTCAATCCGACGCCGGAATGCGGAAGTGATGCTTATCTTTAACTTTTCAAACCGGCACCACCGCGCACTATAAACCCGGATCGTGCCATTAATCTAGTCCTAGCTATCTAGAGATGGGGTAGAGAGATATACCGAGTGATCCGTGTCCTTCGGTCTTCTCGTCGTCGTCCCGATCTTCCCGCGGAATCTCCGATCTCCACCATGTCGTCGGAAGGGCACTACATCGCCGGCTTCTTTTACGGGCTTCCACCTCTGGACCGAGGCAACTCGGGCATGAAGTTGGCAAGCCGACGTGCCCAAGGTTTGCTGTAGAATACGTGTAGTGTTCTATATCTCATTTGGGGTTGTGGAGGTTGCCATTTGGTGGAGGAATGATATGAGCTTATGGAGATGGAACTTGTGGGATTTTACAAAGACAAGAGATCAACCAAAAATCGCACCACAATATTGGACAGCCCCTCATTTGGCCGGCCATCAACTTGGTGAAGGGAGTGAGAATGAGAGGGGGTGATAATATGGAGTCAATTGGAATGGAAAAAGAAATGAGCCTCCAACAAAATGCAAGAGAGAGAAAGGGTGATGACGATAAGCAATGATCATCAACCAAAACCAATACTCCATCAACTAATCATCAACAACCATGATTACTCCAAAACCAACACTCCAACAACCTAATCATCAACAAGCATGATGAAAAGAAGAAGAAGTCAAATGAAGTCAAATGGTGGAGGAATTATCATGATACACAAATATGCAAATAACAACTCTCCAAAATGCTTATTTGCACAAATGCAAATAAGCCCTCCTCCACCAATCTTCAGCCAATGAAAGATACAAAGAAATATGGCTGAAACCGAAAAACAAACTGGCAACTCCAAAAAACTGATCCCGTAATAAATTACAGGAAAACCCCGCTACTGTATATACATACCCGCATTTGTATTCCGACCGAAATACAAATGCAATGAGACAAAATCTACACTGTACTATACTAGGATCCAGCTTAAACCAAAGCCCTCTAGTATTAACCGTCCGATCCTGATCCGTGCAATACCGCACGTATCTGATCGAACCCTGCCATATCTCCATACGGCCTCTACAGCGTTTCGCCCGAAACTTGAGCAACTGTATGTGGGGGACTCTAAAGACTCGTCAATACTATGGCTGTGGATTTAACCACTAGCACGTCAGAGGTATTAGCCATACATGACGGGCTACCAGCTATTGACCAAAAGGTACGTCGATGAGCGAACTCATCCTGACACCCTACTGAGCCTGTCAGTGACAATATCCGTACAGTCCGGTCCGTTCGTCTATGAGCATCGCATGGCGGGCCTAGGGGGTTGGTAAAAGTCAGACACCCAAAAGCGGTACAAGTCGTGTCGGAGTGTAGCCCAGAACACCCTGAGATACTACTGGAATACCTACCAGTAAATCTCCTGCATTGGCCAAGGACTTCGTGTAATGGCACTCATAAACACAGCGCGACCTCACCCCTAATACCGGGAGAGACGAACCCCTGAAGATCCGCTCACTGCCTCTATGTGGCTCGGGACTGTATCCAACTAAAACCTGTTTGCACGTCTCCTTTGAGCGTGGTAGGGTAGTAATCAAAGTACAGTGGGAACTCACACGAGACAAATGACGATCCTCAGGTCGATGAACTAACCTGTACACATGTCACCAGGGAACTGCTATCTGACGTCAGGTATAAGACCAACTAGCATGTTCCCGGCGAGTACTGTCCGGTGTACTCATAACCCAATGAGCACCTGTATATATCTTAGGTGAACCAACTGACACCAGTGGCTTGTGAGACCGGCCACCGCCCCTCGTCGGGGTCTCGACTGTATACACCAGTCTACTATGGAGTATCGATGCCCTGTCTCGAAACTCCCACGACTAGAGACCTTTTAAGGATGTGCTTATAGACTACCAGCTCCCACGTATATGATCCCCTCATACTGCTGGCAGTCAAGAAAGAATCCTAGGGGCTCTATTAATGTGCAATAGTGACCTGTAAGGTCACTTAAAGTAGTACACGATGATAAAGGTAAACCAGATAGCATACTATCATCTTGAGTAAGACTGTCCTTCCGGGATAGGTCCTCCCTCAATCATTGCTATCACGTGCATGTGATCCAATAATTGACTCTGAGGGCACTATCTCCAACAATCTCCCACTTGCACTCAAGGCTAATTATTGCGATGTCGCATACTCATAGCCCGTGTGATACCGAACACCCAACTCCTCTACTAGTCAGTCTCACAAAACCCGTTTGCGAAACTATTGCGTTCGAGGAATAGCCTCAGTGAGTGGATCCGCTTTGATGTTTATTTCTATGTCTCTCTATATCTCAAGTTTGCGGAGAAACCCATCTCCCGAAATGAGCAATACCTGTCTTAGAATGTGTCTGGATGTCTGATGGGACCTAGCTCATAAATGAACTCCAAATCCAAACTTCTTAGACTGTATCGACAACTGAACTTAATCAGCATCCTGCGCCATGCCTCCCTCAGTATTGCCTTGGACCACCTGTCCAAAATACTGCCCCTCATTAGAAGGAAAAACTATAACTCTGACAACCTCCTTGTCTTCCAGGTCACCTTGGAAGCCTGGAATGATAACTGTCTCCCGAATGAGGCTGTCGTTATCATATCCCTAGAACATACACTTATGTTCTAAAACTGCTTCCGACTGCTTCTCCAGGATTGGATCAATATCTTGCATCTACTACAAAAACAACATCTGGTGTGGTACTTGACATCTCATGATTGACTCAATTGCCTAAGCAAGTGATCTGCCAATCATGCACATCCCTCTCCCCTTTAGTCTGTAAGTCATCTTTAGAGAGGGTGACTCCATCACCTGCAGGTACACTACCGTGCCAGGTGTCGTCCATTCTAAATATTCTTAGAATGCTGTCTAAGTACCCTGATTGAGAAACTACCCAAATCTAGATCTAAAACCATAGATCCAGTAACCAGTATGTCTGATATAATGTCCATGTCACTTGTGGAGAAACCACTGTGTGACGACCAAAGTATAACCGATCGTAGTATAGGAATATCACTTCTTACTCTATGTATGTCATCCAAATACCATGACATCACACCCTACTACCTTCTTAACAGATCCATCCCCTATTCTGATGAAGTCAAACCTATGACTGTCACATAAGAAATAGATGATCTATCTCCGCTACATCTGCTTTTAGTCTATAAATAGACATAAGCCACCTGTCCACCAATGCTTCCGCTGCTCCCACTGACTACGACAACCCTCTGGCAGAGTCATATACACGTACACTTCTAAAGCTAGTTTAGAACGACGCTATACTCATCCTCCTGCCGGGTCTCGCAGCCTGGAACAACAGCAATGGCAAGTTTGGGTAAACAAGAACCTCCCTGTCACAGTCCTTGAGGCTACCGGAGTACCTCTCGGGTGCTTAAGGTTACCCACCTTATCTGCGGAGTGGCCAATGGAATGTCAAACCAGATTGAATCTTTAGGTTCCTATCAAATCTTCAGTAATCGTTTGTGGTTCTAGAATCACTTCCAGTTCTACCATACTCCCACTACTGTTTTCTGAAAAAATCCATTTTTATTAAAACTGTAGCGAGTCTAGAACAATATCACTATTGATCTTCCAGATGGTAGAAAGCCAACTCTCGTCATAGCCTGGGTCAACCCACAAACAGCCATTACAGAAACGTGCCTTGAGTTATCTAGAGTCTGGTTTTAAGCATAAGCCGGACAACTCCCCGTACCTTAACATGTTTAAGATATGAACTGTTCTATATCCAATATAGAACCAGAGGCACTGATTTAATTGAACCAGTTTCAAATCATGCAGCTGTCTCCAGTGCATGTCAACTAAATGGAAAAAGGCCGATCAGCGTTACTCAACTTAGGAATGCTTCCAATTATGAGTAACCTGAAAGAGAGGCAAGTTCTCTTAATCATTACTATCAACTGAATACCCTACACAAGTATTTACATCTTCGATTACCTTGAAGAATCCCGATACTTGCATCACCTGGTTCTCTACTTTACTCATATACCTATAACTTCTCAAAACTTGGACCCTATGTTTCTACGAAAAACCTGTCTAAAAACTAGAGAAGTCATAAGTAAACCGAATATAGTACGAGAACCAACCCCTCTGTCCTCATAGACGCTGGACAACATACAATACTCTGTATAAGTCCCTTGAGTCTAATGACTCACTCCCTGTGTGTCGCAGGTTGAAAACTGTACTTATGGTTAAGAAGAATTACACCGCTGTTTAATGCTTCTTACCTAACCATCCACTGATATAGGTAAATGTCATAGACATAATTTCAAAAAGGTATATCTCACTCCATGAAAATAGACGTACAGATATATCAATCTGAAATTGGTGCATAAGAGTGGATATTCAAAACCAAATATTTGCCGTCCGGCAAACAACCCAGGTGACTTCCTCAAATATCACCGATTACAACGAATCCCGATATAATGAGGATGATCACCCAATTCCCAATAACTTACTCCCACTCATCATATGTAAAACCATACAGATGTGAGAATCATACCTGGTAAATACATACCCTGGAGCAAGTGTCTAATTGGGAAATCAATTTTCTTTTAACAGTACACAGTGAAACTGAAATATTGAAATGTTTCGATAGGGTATCCCGGTATTCATAGTAACGCCTCTTCCATTATCCAGATTCACAACTATAACCGTATAATTCTTTGCCACCTCTCCAAATCCCTTTATATGTCTTTAGTCATTACCTTCTGTACACCCCTTTAGGCCAAATGGTTTTCTTCCTTCCCTACCGTTCGGCACCAGCCTATGGTTTGGAAGAAGACTATCCAATAAGCATAATGGGTGTACTGTCCTAATCCTAGGAGCACTCGCAATGCGAGAGAAGGTGAAGATAAAAGACAACCGAATAAACCTTATTCCTATTTCTCCTGAACCAGAATCCATCCCCGCTATTTCTCCTGAACCAGAATCCATCCCCGAACTGGAACAAGTTCCTTTCGAGTTCGTATATAACCATACAATGGAGTATCCAATAAACTGTGGATCTTCGTAGTGATACGGAGTGTTATGGAGAAATACAAAGGTGATTTAGGATTGGCGAATAAATACTTGGTTTGGTCGTGAATAGCAGTCGCATTTTACTTTGCCCTCTTACTAATCCCTTGTTATGTCTTTACTTAATACCTTCTGTACACCACCGTTAGGCTAATTGGTTTTCTTCATTCCCCACCGTTCGGCACCTGCCTATGGTTTGGAAGAAGACTATCCAATTTGCGTAATAGGTGTACTATCTCCTAAATCAAGGAGTACTCGCAACCTGAGAGAAGGTAAAAGGAAAAGACAACTGAATAGTCCTATCCGTTTTCTCCAGAACTGGAAACCATCCTTGAATAAATTCCTTCGAGTTTGTATATAACCATACGATGGTTTTGTCCAACGGAAGTGGACGTTCGTAGTAATACGGGGTGTCCTGGAGAAAAGGGTAAAAGTAGGAGTGGCAATGAGGTTTGCAATTTTGACAATCCAAAAGCCAGTGTTAAAGAAGGTTCGGTTAATATTGATCTCTGAGTCATAGTCTTAGGGTCGGGTCAATGGTCGCGGCCAAAGAGAGAGAGAAAAGAAACACTCAGTGTGCACTCTAACCTAGATCAGAATGGTTACCAATTTATCTAATCTGGAATCCTCCCACTGTACCGTCAAATTCTCCTCCAAACCTGAAAGAAGAATTAGTCGGGATCACCCGAGAAGTAAACCAACTAATCAGTGGGAATCGGGATCCAACTATCATCGCGTGATAACGTGACGGAATCCGCTCACGTCATCACACTCCAGAAGGTATGCACATATCTGGCAAGTTTCAGTTTCTTTAGAAACTCCCGATTTGGATTTTTACCCCATGCTCTTATGACCTTGACGAAGGTCAACAAATCATAAGTCACATGTCAAGTTCTACCTGTCATTTTCCAGGTTAATTTGAACCCACCCGTACAAGCCCTTGACGAAGGTCAACAAGGCTATACGACTGTCCCAAACCAACGCATCTATCTATGCAGCAGAAAGGTAACAAGTAGCTACCATTCACTATGCCTTGACGAAGGTCAACAAACATAGCATGAATACTACATGCTACCCGTCTGAAACGACGGAGGGCTATGAATGGTTTCTGGCGAAAACTTTTAACGTAATGAACTTGATATCGTTGAAGGAACTGGATAGCTTTTATTAAAATATAGTGACGAAAACCATTGCTAAAGAGGTCACTCCCGGTGAAGGGATCCCGGCTCTTTCCCCGTAGAATGAGGTACAGGATATTCCAACTGAATACCACGATGCAAAGAAAAAGTAATCGGCTATAGTGAAGTTAATGCCCTGACGCAAACTTTTTGTCCAAGGGGTCACTCCCGGTGAAGGGATCTCGGCCCTTGCCTCGTCGACTGAGGAGCAGGTTATTCCAACTGAATACCACGATGCAAAACAAAAAAGAACGCCCTTGCAATAACAGATTTTTGAAAAGTGTTCCAACAACATCAGATTAGGTTTGTTTTTAACTCGCATTGATCCGAATCAACGCAGTCCCATCAATTGATCACACCAATAAAGAACGAAAATAATGATGTACGTATATGCCATCCGCATTCGCCTCTGGGTCTCGTCATTACCCGTTAGGTTACTTAACTAACGACAGAGCGGGGACTGGACTAGCGCGGATGCAAAACATATACAACATCTACTAGTATATATATATATCAATATATAATATTTCGCTCAAGGCGTGATAAAATGCAACATCACAGAAATGTACAACATCACAGAACAATACAGATATCTGGGATCCCCGGGTTTCACAGAGCCACTACTGAAACCCGACGTTTCCCTGATCGTGTGGATAGCCTGTGCAATGAAATCCAAGACCCCTACGGGAGCGGCAAGTTACCTGCCAAAACCTGAAGCGAGGCAGCCCCCTTCAGCAACGTGAATGGACCACCCAGCACTTCACGGAATCCGGTAAGTTGGGCACCCCTCCTGGGTCAACCTGTACCCCCTACGAGTGCAGCGAATAGCCCGCCAATTCTAGAGTAAAGCCCCCTCCGTCTCAATGCCATGAGATGTGGGCTTGTTGCCCTCTAGAACCCGGCTACCCGTGCACCCCACTTTGGGGTAATCCTAGTACAGAAAGTAAAATATACATACAACGGGTACATCGACCTCGACCTGGTCGTGCCCCAAAAGAATAATATACAATCAGGCAGTGACGGAAGTCCACATGTCGGACGCTCACCCCGCAATATCAAATGTACATAATACAACAAAAACTGTACTAGCATTGCATCCAGGCTATCCCCCACGACCAATCCGCAACATCACAGCAATACACAGAACATCAACGTGAATGTCACGTTCGCAAATCCGTCTAACCGGGCTATAGCAGTTAGACAGGATTTACCGATCAAGTGACATTCACAGTCGCAGATATAATGTAAATACTATGAACTAACATGTTTAAAAAATTCGATCGATCAAATTTACCCAAGTGGGCCCCAAGCACTACTGTTGCACATAAAGAAATTCTGGGCCCAAAAAGAATGTTCCAAAAACCCTATTTTCTACAGAGGAGCTCTCTGAAAAAATTTGGTGCGCTGAACAGTTAAAATAGTGGCGGAACCGCGGCCCAAGCATGGGTTTGGCCGCGGTTCCACGGTGGGGTAATGAGATCGCGCGACCAAATTTTTACAGGAAGCTTATAATCCCCTGCACATCATTCTGAAACAAGCAGAAAAATTTTTGAACTCCAAAAAATTTCGACAGAAACTGATGCCATTGTAAACGCGGGTTTTTGGAATTTTGTTCGATCGAAAGTGTAAACATACTAGACCAAGCTAGACTTGGTTAATGGCGAGGCACTGATACCACTATAAGTGCACGGCGGCGCCCCGGCCGTCAATCCGACGCCGGAATGCGGAAGCGATGCTTATCTTTAACTTTTTAAACTGGCACCACCGCGCACTATAAACCCGGATCGTGCCATTAATCTAATCCTAGCTATCTAGAGAAGGGGTAGAGAGATATACCGAGCGATCCGTGTCCTTCGGGCTTCTCGTCGTCGTCCCGATCTCCCTGCGGAATCTCCGGTCTCCACAACGTCGTCGGAAGGGCACCACATCGCCAGCTTCATTTACGCGCTCCCGCCTCTGGACCGAGGCAACTCGGGCACGAAGTTAGCGAGCAGACGTGCCCAAGGTTTGCTGCAGAATATGTGTAGTGTTCTATATCTCATTCGGGGTTGTGGAGGTTGCCATTTGGTGGAGGAATGATATGAGCTTATGGAGATGGAACTTTTGGGATTTTACAAAGCCAAGAGATCAACTAAAAATCCCACCACAATATTGGACAGCCCCTCATTTGGCCGGCCATCAACTTGGTGAAGGGAGTGAGAATGAGAGGGGGTGATAATATGGAGTCAATTGGAATGGAAAAAGAAATGAGCCTCCAACATAATGCAAGAGAGAGAAAGGGTGATGATGATAAGCAATGATCATCAACCAAAACCAATACTCCATCAACTAATCATCAACAACCATGATTACTCCAAAACCAACACTCCAACAACCTAATCATCAACAACCATGATGAAAAGAAGAAGAAGTCAAATGAAGTCAAATGGTGGAGGAATTATCATGATACACCAATATGCAAATAACAACCCTCCAAAATGCTTATTTGCATAAATGCAAATAAGCCCTCCTCCATCAATCTTCAGCCAATGAAAGATACAAAGAAATATGGCTGAAACGGAAAAACAAACTGGCAACTCCAAAAAACTGATCCCGTAATAAATTACTGGAAAACCCCGCTATTGTATATACATACCCACATTTGTATTCCGACCGAAATACAAATGCAATGAGACAAAATCTACACTGTACTATACTAGGATCCAGCTTAAACCAAAGCCCTCTAGTATTAACCGTCCGATCCTGATCCGTGCAATACCGCACGTATCTGATCGAACCCTGCCATATCTCCATACGGCCTCTACAGCGTTTCGCCCGAAACTTGAGCAACTGTATGTGGGGGACTCTAAATACTCGTCAATACTATGGCTGTAGATTTAACCACTAGCACGTCAGAGATATTAGCCATACATGACGGGCTACCAGCTATTGACCAAAAGGGACGTCGATGAGCGAACTCATCCTGACACCCTACTGAGCCTGTCAGTGATAATATCCGTACAGTTTGGTCCGTTCGTCTATGAGCATCGCATGGCGGGCCTAGGGGTTGGTAAAAGTCAGACCCCCAAAAGCGGTACATGTTGTGTCGGAGTGTAGCCCAGAACACCCAGAGATACTACTGGAATACCTACCAGTAAATCTCCTGCCTTGGCCAAGGACTTCGTGTAATGGCTCTCCTAGACACAGCGCGACCTCACCCCCAATACCGTGAGAGACGAACCCCTGAAGATCCGCTCACTGCCTCCATGTGGCTCGAGACTGTACCCAACTAAAACCTGTTAGCACGTCTCCTTTGAGCGTGGTAGGGTAGTAATCAAAGTATAGTGGGAACTCACATGAGACAAATGACGATCCTCAGGTCGATGAACTAACCTGTACACATGTCACCAGGGAACTGCTATCTGACGTCAGGTATAAGACCAACTAGCATGTTCCCGGAGAGTCCTGTCCGGTGTACTCATAACCCAATGAGCACCTGTATACATCTTAGGTGAACTAACTGACACCAGTGGCTTGTGAGACCGGCCACCGCCCCTCGTCGGGGTCTCGACTGTATACACTAGTCTACTCTGGAGTATCGATGCCCTGTCTCGAAACTCCCACGACTAGGGACCTTTTAAGGATGTTCTTATAGACTACAAGCTCCCACGTATATGATCGCCCTCATACTGCTGGCAGTCAAGCAAGAATCCTAGGGGCTCTATCAACGTGCAATAGTGACCTGTAAGGTCACCTAAAGCAGTACACGATGATAAAGGTAAACCAGATAGCATACTATCATCTTGAGTAAGACTGTCCTACCGGGATAGGTCCTCCCTCAATCATTGCAATCAAGTGCCAGTGATCCAATAATTGACTCTGAGGGCACTATCTCCAACATATACCTTACGTCAGATGGCAGTTCTCTGGTGACACTGGTACAGGTTAGTCTGTAGACCCGAGATCATCATAGAGTCTTGTGTGATTCCCACTGTGCTTTGATTTCCATCATAGCACGTCCAAGAGGGCGTGCAAAATGGTGGCTTTTGGGTACAGTCCCGAATCACATGGAGGCAATGAGCGATAGGAGGGGTTTCGTCTCTCCCGGTATAAGGAGTTGATGTTGCAATGTGCTCGATTGGCTATAACAGGAAGTCCTTGGCCAAGGCTGCTTTAGGGATTTACTGGTAAGTGTTACCAGTAGTTTCTTGACCCGTTATGAGCCTCATATTGACATGACTTATCGAGTTATTGGGGTCTGACGTTTACCACCCCTAGGCGAGAGATATGCGACATATCAGACGAACAGACCAGACTGTACGGTAAGTGTTACTGGATGGATTCACAGGAGGGTGAGCGGGCTTGCTCGTTGATCTTCTGATCGCTCAATACCCGGGTGGCCGTTACGATTAGCAGACCGCTTGCGGCTTGTGGATGTTTGATATAATCATCACCTACTGCCGGCGTATTGACGAGTCTTTAGAGTCCTACACAGAGGTTTCCTGGCTCAAGCGAAACGAAATAGGAGTGCATATGAGATATGTGCGGGACCGAGAATAATACCAGTATGTGATACTGTATTCTGTTCTCGCGATTTGTATCATCAGTCGGTTATATGTGATATAGCCGGGTTACTGAATCAAGTGTTGATTCGATATATTGATACACTTGATATTAGTCGGTTATATGCAGTATGACCGGATCATTAAATCAAGTGTTGATTTAATGATTTAATGTATAGTTATATATTTGATATATTACTTTACATTAACTAGCATGTGTTCACTTAAGATTGATTTTCTCACTTGAAGTGCACAAGTTGTATATGTGATATATTTTTGTGCACTAGTTTGTATCATGTTTGATGATACATGCAAACTTGGGTGTCTGTATGGATTATACCATGTTTAGGTTAAAGGTTTAGTTTTTTATTTACTTTATTTGATTTATGTAAAATAAAATCATTGCTTACTTTATCTTTGCTTGAAGCTTCATGAAGCTTTCAAGCATCTTTGACAAAGTCCACCATTTTGTTTTACATAAGATTTTCCTTAACCTAACCTTTAACTTAAACTTGAGTTTAGTCTCTACAAAGGTTAATCTCACCCATGGTTGCAATATGATAACTTCACTTGATTATTCTTTTCATATAAATCTTTTTTCCATTCTTTTCTTCTTCTTCTTCATGAAGAAAAGAAAACCTTGCTAGAAAATTCCAATTGTTGAAATCAAGTGAGAAATCCAAATCCAAAGTGAACCCACTTCCTATTTCTTCATCCTCTACCACTTACCATGTTGTATAGGGTGTTTTCTTCACAAGTTTCATGACCTAGTGAAAATGGAGCTTGAGTTTGAGTCGCCTCGACGTAGATCATCTTCGGCATCGAAGTCAACGACCTAGCCCGATCATTTCTCCGACGAAACCATCGCTAGAGTCCGGGATTCCGATGATCGCAGCGGAGGGACGTCATCCCGGAGCTTTAGAAGTGGAGGACCAGATCTACAAAGGTTGTAGTCACTTTCACTTGTAGTTAAGTTGTTAACTTGCATGTTCTTTCACCTTACCTCTAGTAATCGATCTTGTTTAGGGTTTCTCGGCACCGGAAAATTTGAATTTGGCATGGTTGATGCCTTGCGGAACCTCTTGATTGTGCCTAGGAACCCTACAATCCCATGTGCCCGTGTCAGTGTCAGTGCCTCAGGTAGCAATGTATCATATGAATGATGTATGAATGCATGAAAAGTATGTTCAATGTAATCAAAGTTTGTATGTGATCAATGTCTGTATATAGGTGGATCCCGTCCATGTGTCACCCAATGACAATAAGCATCATGCAAGTAAATATGAGGATATAGTCAAAATCATGGAAAAACATCATGAAACCTGTGCCCAGCATCGGCACAAAACATAGCCTCAATCTCAATATCTCAATGTCTCTGATAAGTCTCACTATCTAGGGCGCCGTCAATCCAGACTGGCCCCTACCATCAATCTCAAGACCACGACGGTATCCTCCGGATATCCGACGCGTCGGGCAAAATCACCGGTCGGTAGTGCTCTCCTGCCAGGCTCAACGCCATCTCGTGCGATCTTCTTATCCCGGGGTACCGCACCGGGCCCACCATGTACCCACAACCGGCCTCATCCGCCTCCTCGAATCGGGTTTCACATGTCGCTCTCAGCACCGAGAAAACACATGGTGGACGCACTGAAATATCATATCAAGGGTAACCGGTTTTTAAAACAATTACATAATCACTTTGAAATACCCACGGTTCCCAAATCCAGAAATATCATAGAAACAACATATCTCAATGCGCATAATCAGAAAACATAATGTATATGACATATCAATGAAGTGCAAGTATAACAGTATATCATGCAACATGGAATAATAGTATGCACATACAAGGGTCATATCCTGCAGCAATAATACTACTGTGTAGTGACATGGCAATTACCAATGAAGATGTGTGTGAGCCGGCAAGTAAGTGTACGTGGTACATACGCATCATCGGTAATGGTGCTGGTGTCCTAACAACATTATATCAACAATAGAATATGAATCACAATAAGTATGCGATGCGGAGCAACAATAATAATGTGCGGGGGCTGAATACCAAACACAATGATAGCTAAACTGCATCTAATGTCATAAGAGTCATATAGCTACACCACTATAAGGCTAAGCTAAAGCTAACAGTAGGTAAGGGAAACTGCCTCGCCTCTGAGTCGATACATATAAATATATATAGTTGGTGATCCCGCCTTGATAATATCACATTCGGTACCATATCCCTATAATCGGTTATTCCCAAGTCAAGACTGCGGATCAAACATCAAAATATAGCTCGTACGTAAATCCGTCGTACGGTATCCCCAAATCTCTGTACGGGTCAATATCACATTCGTCATATCACTCATCGGGTATTCTCTATATCAAATATCATAATCTGGGTACTGACCTACGTCTATTACAAGCTAACATCATCACTGTCATCATGATCTGACTACTGATCAACAGTCTCGTATTAATCGATATCATCAGCACATATCACCTCAAGGAGTAAACATCGCCGAATGCGACCTATCATAATTATCTTGTCATATCATATCATATCATATCTCGTAACATAATCACATGTCGACCATTTTATATATATATCACTATTCCTATGGCATCATCATCCTAAAATCCTGCTAAAGCATCAAGACGTATCTCAAATATGAATTTTACCATATCACCGATATCATAATCTCGGATCAAATCTCATCGACTCATCTCAAACCCAAGTATCATCCTCAAATCCGTATGTGAACACATAGTCCCATACCCACGTGAACACATATCTATATAGAATCCCATAACCACATATGAAATAAGGATGTATGCAAGTATGTATGCGTGTATATATATGTGTAGTGCACCCACTACTCTAGGGTTCCGTAACCTTTCACCAATCCAACACACCAATATCCATCCTAAACATCAATAATTAATCCCAAACAACATATAATAATTATTAGTGTGTATACACATCCGTATACATCACTACGAACTGCGGGGGTGCTATACGCCATCCACCCGACTTCTCCCCGTAGATATAAATCTACTCACCTTTCTTATGTGTGCCGGTGCCGATGTCGCCATTTGCATCTCCAACGCTTCGGTTGGATATATGTATGCCCTAGAGGCCATTATGTGATAGTGGATGTATTTATACATGTATATATATATATATATTCAGTGTACATTCTTGCTCGACATGATAGTATGCTATCTGGTTCTTCTTTATCTGACATGTTGATTTGATCATGCTTTTTACTCATTCATACATGTTGATAAAGCCCTGAGGATATTGGCTTGACTACAGTGATTATGATAGAGATCATACTAGTGGGACATCTGTAGTTTATAAGCACATCCAGAAATGTCCCTAGTCGTGGGTGTATCGAGACGGGGCATCGATATACCAGAGTAGACTAGCGTATATGATACTAGACCGATATGATGGGCGATGTATGTTCCCACATTCATCGATGTTTGACATCAAGATCATATACGGGTGCTCGGTGGTGACTGGGTACACTGGACGGACTCACCGAGAACTCCTTTATGGAATTATATCTATCGTCGGATAGCAGTTCTCAGGTGATACTGGTACAGGTTAGTCTGTAGACCCGAGATCGTCATAGAGTCTTGTGTGCTCTCCCACTGTACTTTGATTACCACCCTACCACGGCTCTACTGAGTCGTGCAAACAGGTGGCCGTTGGGTACAGTCCCGAGACACACGAAGGCGATGAGCGATAGGAGGGGTTTCGTCTCTCCCGGTATTGGGAGTTGATGTTGTGCTGTGCTCGACTGGTTATATCAGTAAGTCCCTGGCCATGGCTGCTGAGATTTACTGATAAGTGTTATCAGTAGTTTCTCGATCTGTTAGAGACTATTCACCGGCACGAATTATTGAGTTATTGGGGTCGACGTTACCATCCCTAGACTCGATATGCAGCATATCTGACGAAGAGACTGGACTGTACGGTAGTGTTGCCGGTTGGCTCGACGGGAGTTGTAGCAGGTTCGCTTGTTTTCTTCTGATCGCTCAATACCCGGGTGGCCGTTACGTTTAGCTGACCGCTTGAGTCTTGGGGGTGCTTGATATGATCATCACCTACTGCCGGCGTATTGAAGAGTCTTAGAGGCCCACAAAGGAGTTACCTAGTCCAGGCGAAACGTTGTGGTGCGCATATGCGATATGCGCATGGACCCGTTTAAAATGCGCGTATTAGATACCGTATATTAATCGGGCGGCTTGCTTTTGGTTGGGTCGTATGTGATATAGCCAGATTGATAAATAAAGTGTTGATTTATCATTTAACCATTATTTTCTCACTAGAAATCCTTTTTTGTATGTTTTTGATGTATGCATGCATGTATGCATTCTTTCATGATTCATGCACATATGGATATGCATGCACACATACACACATACATCATCTTTCATGGTTGTATATACATTGAAAATGGTGGCAATATAAGACTCGCACCATGGTTTTATATATGGATTATTATTACATTTATATTTGTTTTAAAAACAAAAAGATAAGATAAAGATTAACACATGGTTTCTACACTCTTCTTCACCTAACCATGTTCACCTACTTATTAACCATGGGTTAATCTTTCTTTTGTGTTTTAAACTCAAATACAATAATATCTTTATCATTTAACCATGATTTGAGATGAAGGGTGAAATATATATATACATATATTTTCCATTTTCTTCACAAGAGTTATTCTTTCACTCTTGTTCTAAAAGGCCATCATCTTCTTCCTCGTTCTTCTTTTGCTCTCTAGACTTTTGTAATGAGAAAAATACTCATCAAGTTAGGTTTTTGAAGTGAGAAAAGCCACCACAACATCATTCTACACAAGTCTTGCCCACTTGTTTAGAGTGTAATCTTCATTTCATTCTCTTGATAATGTGAAGTTGCAAGCTTGGACAAAGGAGCTTCGGGTGGATCGTCGTGGACGCTAGAAGACATCAAGCTAACTGTTTTCCAACTCTCAAGTGGCCAAGGAGTCAAGAATAGGGAGCTACAAAGGTTGTACTCTCAAAACCCTAGCCTTTGTTACTTGTAATGTTATGAAACCCTAATTTTTCTAGGATAGATCCTTTGTATGCTTACTTAGCACCATAAAAATCTAATCTTTGGTACATGTGATGCTTCCAAACCTTTCATAGGGTGCTAGGTAAACCTAACATTGGTATCAGAGCCGACCTAGAACATTAGGCGACACTTTAGCGATGTATAAACTCCGATCGAACCGAAATACGGATTTACGGGACACTCTCTGGACATTTTTTAAAAACTGATATTTTTCAGAATTAAAAATATGCAAAAAAAATTCAGCGGGTAAATATAAGGACAACTGTAAAAAATGATGCCATGAACAGTACATTCCACCGCGGAACCGCGGCAATAGCCTGCTTGGGCCGCGGTTCCGCAGCCGTACGGATGCATCATTATGTTGTTTTTGTACAGTAACTTTTTTATCTGCTTATATATTTTTTGGAGTATTTTTAATCTGAAAGTAGTACTGTTAGTTCTGGAGATTGTTTTGAGTTCATTGATTCGATCGGAATTTTAACTTCTTGTCTTTCCGGATAACTAGAAAGTATTGAATTGTTCGAACGGGTGTCGTTTGCTCACTTTTCACGGGATTTAAATCTTTCGGATATATGTGCAAGTTTTGTGGTGGACCCTCTAGAAGACAACAAACCTAAACTCGATTATATGACCATCTTGATCTGCCCTTTGAACCTTAGGGTTTGGGGCAGTACGGCGTGCCACATGTGAGGCGTTGGCTTGACCCTTCTACGGCTGGACCGCTACTACTGTGACACACTCCGGATTTTTTGAACTCCGCTCAAGTGTTGAGCTTTAGGGAATTTTGGGTATTTGAACATTCGGTCGAAAACTTTAATACTGTCTATTTATCTGGATTGTGATACAATATATGGAATTCATATAGTTTAGGCATGAAATACGAAGTATGTGATATTTCGCATTTATGATGTCTAAAGAGAATGTGGATTCCAAATATTGTAGTTTTACACTTTCTTTTCTGTGACCGTAAGTGCAGTATGTTCGATATCGCCGGTTTCGTTGCTATACATCAACGACAATCGGGGTACGCATACTTGCTTACGTTGATGATATATGATATTATGTGTTGCTGAGATATGATGTGCGGGATTGTCGCGATCGAATAGCCGGGGGGTTTTATGTGAGATTAGAGTTTTATATTTTCATTCATGTAAATTAAAATGTAATGTAATATTCTTTTATTTGGGGCACCTCCGGGTTGAAGTTGATGTCACCAGTGTTGTATATTATTTACTTTTCCGCATTAGGATAGACCCAAGGAGGGGAGCACAAGTGACCGGGTTCTGGGGTTCAGTGGGAGGCCATCTCGAGGAGTCAGACCGGGTCTCCTAAACTCCAGGATTGGTAGGGTCGCTTGCCGCTCTCGTTGGGGTCTCGGGGTGTGGGCTTGGCTATTCGTCGCGACTGTAGAATCCGTATTTTCTATTATTGGCTAAATACTAAATACGGACGTCCTAGTATATCCTACATTATATATATGTTTCTGCTGCCTGTGTTCTGTGATATCTGAGACGAATGATATATTATATATGAGATATATAGTAGACGTTGCTTATGTTTTACACCCGCGCTAGTCCCATCCCGGTATGCCGTTAGTTAAGTAACCTAACGGTGCATGACGGAACATTGCGGCGAATGCGGATGGCATAAGCGTACGTGTTATTTTCGTTTCTTTTTCTGTGATTGGCTTAAGGACTTAAATGATGGGATTACATTAATATGATTAATGTAAAGATTATAAACCTAAATAGATGTTGTAGAATCAGATTTGAAAACAACTCGGCTCTTTATGAAAAAGCTATATTTCAAAACTGCGGAGCACAAGCCACTCCTTTTTAAAACCATTTGTTTCTACGACGATATCAAGTTCAAAGCGTTAAAGATTTTCTTAAAAATCATTCGCAACCCTCCGTCATTTTAGGAAGTAGAGTACTTAGTATTCGTGCTACGTTTGTTGACCTTAGCCAAGCCGTAGTGTACGGTAGCTAAGTGATGTCTTCCTATAATGCATATGATGCAGATTAATTAGGACGGGTATATGACTTTGTTGACCTTAGCCAAGGGTCATGTAAACGGGTCTGATTAATAAAGAAATGACGGGCTGAACTCGACTAGTACTTGTGATTTGTTGACCATAACCAAGGTCATAGGTACTAGGGGTAAAAATCATATCGGGAATTTCAAGTGTTGAGATTTGCAATGGGATTGCATACCTACCATATGATGGTTGGATCCCGATCCCACTGTGGGCAATAGTTGCTCCTAGGAGAGTTTTGCAGTTTACAATTAGCTAACTCATTAGGTGTCTAGAAAGGTGTTAACGGGGCTACGCCTCTGGGAAAACGAGGTTTACTTTAATTAGGTCCGTGCGAAAGCACGGGGAACCTCCCTCAAGTACCGACACTGGCCTGGCTGAACGGTTAGCGAAGTTGTAGACTGTAATTAATCCTGGCTAGTTTTCTTTTTAAGGTTTGAAAGAAAAACATGACTAAAGCAGTTGGAGACATCGATTAGACAAGATAATAACCAATCTGATCTATGCAAGAGCTTTCGCTGAGTGTATTCTTTTCTCTCTCTTAATGGCAGATACCAATGACTGGACTCAAGCTTCTACTAGATAAAAACAAACTGAGTGGGACCAATTATAATGATTGGCTGAGGAATCTGAAAATAGCCTTGACTTGTGATAAAGTATCATATGTCCTCACGGCTCCAGCCCCGCCCGTCCCAGGCCCAAAATCCTCAGTTGCGGATATTGAAGTCCGCAAGACATGGGATGCTGACTGTGCCACGGCCAAATGCCTCGCGCTTGCATCGATGTACAATACACATCAAAAGCAGCACGAGAATATGGACATTCAAACCATATTCCTCCATACAAAGGAGTTGTATGGAGAGCAATCCCGCGTATAACGATACGAAGCATCAAAGAAATTGTTTCAGATGCGAATGGCCCCTGGCACATCAGTAGGAGACCATGTTCTGAAGATGATAACTCTTATAGAAGAGCTTGAGGACCTAGGATGGACAATGGACAATGAACAATATACGGATATTATTCTGCAGTCCCTCCCCTCCACCTTTGCTCAGTTCATAGTTAACTTCAACATGCACGGCATGGAGAAGGAGCTACCTGAACTCCTTAATATGTTAAGGAGTGCAGAGAGTACTATGAAATCAGTGAAAACTCCAGTTATGACTATTGGACAATCTTCCTCTTCTCTCCCAAAGGCTAAGGCCAAGGGAAAGAAAAAGAAGAAGCCCACCAATCCTAAGGGTGGAGTTAAAGAGGTGAAGGGAAAGGAAAAGTCCAAAGCTGGAGACTCGGGAAAAGGTGAATGTTTTCATTGCCACAAGACAGGACATTGGAAGCGCAACTGTACGGAGTGCTTGAACCTCAAGAAGAAGCATGGGGATGCTTCCGCTTCAGGTGTGTTTGTGACAGAAAACCGTTTTTCAATAAACTCTGCTTCCTGGGTATTAGATACCGGTTCAGGTTCTCACATTTGCAATTCTATGCAGGGGCTGAGAAATAGCAAAGTTTTGAAGACAGGTGACCATACTCTCCACGTTGGAAATGGTTCCAATGTACATACAGTCGCAGTGGGAGAGAATCACTTGGGGTTGCCATCTGGGTGTATATTGGTTTTGAACCCATGTAATTTTGTACCAAGTATGCTATGTAATATAATATCTGTTTCTTTATTAGACAATGAAGGATATAATTTTGTATTGCAGAACAATGTTATGAACATTCACCTAAATCAAATGTTGGTTGGGTATGGTACACTTAATAACGGGATATACGTCCTAAATCAACACACAGTTTTCAGTATACAACACACTAAGAAAAGTAAACTTTCAGAAATAAATGAAGCTTTTCTTTGGCACTGTAGACTTGGTCATATTAACGAAACAAGACTAAACAAGTTACACAAAAATGGATATTTAAACCCTTTTGAATATAAATCTTATGCGACTTGCCAGTCTTGTATCAAGGGTAAAATGACCAAAACTCCGTTTACCGGACACAGAGAAAGAGCTACCGAGCTCCTAGGACTCATACATAGTGATGTATGTGGTCCAATGTCTACACAGGCTAGAGGCGGTTTTTCATACTTCATTATGTTCACTGACGATTTCTCAAGATTCGGTCATGTATTTTTATTAAAGCACAAGTCCGAAGCTTTCGAGAAATTCATTGAATATAAACAAGAAGTAGAAAAACAAACCGGCTTGAGTGTCAAGATGCTTCGATCAGATCGAGGTGGAGAGTATCTCAGTATGGAATTTGCAAACTTCCTAAAAGAGAATGGGATTCTCTCTCAGCTCACTCCTCTTTACACACCACAGCACAACGGTGTGTCTAAACGACGGAATAGGACCCTATTAGATATGGTCCGATCCATGATGAGTGACGCTGGGTTACCCGTCTCATTTTGGGGGCATGCATTGGAGACTGCATCGTTTCTACTGAACAGGATTCCAACCAAAACCGTGTCTACCACGCCATATGAGATATGGCATGGGAAGAGACCATCTCTTAAGAGAATTAAGATTTGGGGTTGCCCGGCCTATGTTATAAAGCAAAATCCGGACAAACTCGAGACACGGTCGGTCATGTGTAACTTTGTGGGATATCCAAAGAACTCATATGGATATCTATTCTACCACAAGGAGGAACAAAAGGTGTTTGTTTCTCAGCATGCCACATTCTTGGAAAAAGAGTTTTTCACAGATAAAGATGATGGCAATGTGGTGGATCTAGAAGAGGTTCTAGAGACACAAACTACAAATGACGACTTGGTTGAACCGGCTGTTGCAATAGAAACTGAAGAACCTCGGCCACTTCGTAAGTCTGGTAGGACTTCTCGCCCACCGGAGAGGTACTACAGTTTCCTCATTGATGGTGACGGAGAAGACTGCATCATGGATGATGATGATCCTACCAGTTTTCAGCAAGCTATCACGAGTGGTGACTCTGTGAAGTGGCTGAATGCCATGAGATCTGAAATGGAGTCTATGTACACCAGCAAAGTTTGGACTTTGGACGTTGTACCCCCTGGGGTAAAACCTGTGGGATGCAAATGGATCTTTAAAAGAAAGATTAGTGTACATGGGCAGGTAGAGACCTATAAGGCAAGACTTGTGGCGAAAGGTTTTCGTCAAAGACCAGGTTTGGACTATGACGAAACTTTTTCGCCCGTAGCCATGCTTAAATCCATTCGGATCCTACTTGCTATTGCTGCTCACTACGACTATGAAATCTGGCAGATGGACGTTAAAACAACATTTCTAAATGGGGATTTAGAAGAATGCGTTTATATGGATCAGCTAGAGGGCTTCATTGATAGCGGGGGCTGCGGGAAAGCATGTAGATTGCTTAAATCCATATATGGGTTAAAGCAGGCATCACAGAGTTGGAACATCTGTTTCGATGATGTCATCAAAGAGTTTGATTTCATCAAAAATCCAGATGAACCTTGTGTTTATAAGAAGGCTGTAGGAAGAGCTGTCACATTCCTCGTATTGTACGTGGACGACATTCTTCTGATAGGAAATGATATTCCTATGCTACAGTCGGTCAAATCTTTCTTATCACTAAGGTTCTCCATGAAGGACCTCGGTGATGCCACATACATCCTGGGCATAAGGATCTATAGGGATAGATCCAAAAAGTTATTGGGATTGTCCCAAACCAGGTACATCAACACCATCCTAAAAAGGTTTAGTATGGAAGACTCCAAGCGGGGTACCTTACCCGCTTGCCATGGAGTCACTCTCTCCAAGGATTCTTGTCCAAAGACCGATGAAGAGAGAGCTCGCATGAGCATTATACCCTATGCTTCGGCAGTAGGATCTATAATGTATGAGATGTTATGTACACGCCCAGATGTAGCTTATGCACTTAGTGTTGTAAGCAGGTATTAATCCAACCCAGGGGAGAATCACTGGACAGCTGTGAAGAACATTCTTAAGTACTTACGAAGGACTAAAGAATTGTTCTTGGTGTATGGTAATGGAGATCTCCAAATGGAGGCCTTTACTGATTCGAGCTTCCAGAGCGATAAGGACGACAGCAAATCTATCTCAGGGTTTGTATTTACCCTCAATGGAGGGGCGGTAAGTTGGAAGAGTTCCAAACAGGATACCGTTGCAGACTCTACGATGGAGGCTGAGTACATTGCTGCAAATGATGCTACCAAGGAAGCCGTCTAGATGAAGAAGTTCGTCTCGGAGCTAGGAGTAGTTCCAACCATTATTGATCCAATACCATTGTATTGTGATAATAATGGGGCTATGGCGTTAGCCAAGGAGCCCAGGTCCCATCAGCGGTCTAGACACATCCTGAGGTGCTTTTATTTGATCCGGGAGATTGTAGATCGCCGCGAGATCCAGATTAAGAGAGTAGACACAAAGAATAACGCCGCGAATCCACTCACCAAGGCCCTCCCTCAGCCGCATCATGAGCTACTTTTTGAGATGTTGGGTATGAGATAAGCCAATAACTGGCCTTAGTGCAAGTGGGAGATTGTTGGATATATGTATGCCCTAGAAGCCATTATGTGATAGTGGATGTATTTATACATGTATACATATATATATTCAGTGTACATTCTTGCTCGACATGATAGTATGCTATCTGGTTCTTCTTTATCTGACATGTTGATTTGATCATGCTTTTTACTCATTCATACATGTTGATAAAGCCCTGAGGATATTGGCTTGACTACAGTGATTATGATAGAGATCATACTAGTGGGACATCTGTAGTTTATAAGCATATCCTGAAATGTCCCTAGTCGTGGGTGTATCGAGACGGGGCATCGATATACCAGAGTAGGCTAGCGTATATGATACTAGACCCATATGATGGGCGATGGATGTTCCCACATCATCGATGTTTGACATCAAGATCATATACGGGTGCTCAGTGGTGACTGGGTACACTAGACGAACTCACCGTGAACTCCTATATGGAATTATATCTATCGTCGGATAGTAGTTCTCAGGTGACACTGGTACAGGTTAGTCTGTAGACCCGAGATCGTCATAGAGTCTTGTGTGCTCTCCCACTGTACTTTGATTACCACCCTACTACGGCTCTACTGAGTCGTGCAAACAGGTGGCCGTTGGGTACAGTCCCAAGACACACAAAGGCGATGAGCGATAGGAGGGGTTTCGTCTCTCCCGGTATTGGGAGTTGATGCTGTGCTGTGCTCGACTGGTTATATCAGTAAGTCCCTGGCCAGGGCTGCCGAGATTTACTGATAAGTGTTATCAGTAGTTTCTCGATCTGTTATAGACCATTCACCGGAACGACTTATTGAGTTATTGGGGTCGACGTTACCATCCCTAGACTCGATATGCAGCATATCTGACGAAGAGACTGGACTGTACGGTAGTGTTGCCGGTTGGCTCGACGGGAGTTGTAGCAGGTTCGCTTGTTTTCTTCTGATCGCTCAATACCCGGGTGGCCGTTACGTTTAGCTGACCGCTTGCGGCTTGGGGGTGCTTGATATGATCATCACCCACTGCCGGCGTATTGACGAGTCTTAGAGTCCCACAAAGGAGTTACCTAGTCCAAGAGAAACGTTGTGGTGCGCATATGCGATATGCGCATGGACCCGGTTAAAATGCGCGTATTAGATACCGTATATTAATCGGGCGGCTTGCTTTTGGTTGGGTCGTATGTGATATGGCCAGATTGATAAATAAAGTGTTGATTTATCATTTAACCATTATTTTCTCACTAGAAATCCTTTCTTGTATGTTTTTGATGTATGCATGCATGTATGCATTCTTTCATGATTCATGCACATATGGATATGCATGCACACATACACACATACATCATCTTTTATGGTTGTATATACATTGAAAATGGTGGCAATATAAGACTCGCACCATGGTTTTATATATGGATTATTATTACATTTATATTTGTTTTAAAAACAAAAAGATAAGATAAAGATTAACACATGGTTTCTACACTCTTCTTCACCTAACCATGTTCACCTACTTATTAACCATGGGTTAATCTTTCTTTTATGTTTTAAACTCAAATACAATAATATCTTTATCATTTAACCATGGTTTGAGATGAAGGGTGAAATATATATATACATATATTTTCCATTTTCTTCACAAGAGTTATTCTTTCACTCTTGTTCTAAAAGGCCATCATCTTCTTCCTCGTTCTTCTTTTGCTCTCTAGACTTTTGTAATGAGAAAAATACTCATCAAGTTAGGTTTTTGAAGTGAGAAAAGCCACCACAACATCATTTTACACAAGTCTTGCCCACTTGTTTAGAGTGTAATCTTCATTTCATTCTAAAGATAAAGTGAAGTTGCAAGCTAGGACAAAGGAGCTTCGGGTGGATCGTCGTGGACGCTAGAAGACCTCAAGCTAACCGTTTTCCAACTCTCAAGTGGCCAAGGAGTCAAGAATAAGGAGCTACAAAGGTTGTAGTCTCAAAACCCTAGCCTTTGTTACTTGTAATGTTATGAAACCCTAATTTTTCTAGGATAGATCCTTTGTATGCTTACTTAGCACCATAAAAATCTAATCTTTGGTACATGTGATGCTTCCAAACCTTTCATAGGGTGCTAGGTAAACCTAACAGCTTCGACGCCACGTGGGGTACCTACAAGGATATCACACTCAAAAATACATGAAAACCATATCGGAAACCAAAATGGTACATGCTACGCCGATAGGTAAAAACTTAGAGCCTCGCATGCAAACACAGCCAATATCCCTCTGCCGTTGGCGTTCAAACGCCACCCGATAGAAATGAATCATCGAATACCAAAATCCATATGAAAACAAGTCGTAAATCATGCGCCAACTCAAGAAAATCAACCCAGAATCTACCCTAATTGGAATTAATCAAAACTAAACATACCCAGGGTCAAGTTTACAGGAAAAAGAGCCGTGCACCAAAAACGAGGGGGTTTTCCCCTGCTCTGGCCGCAAATTGCGGCCACGGGGATTAAATCTGCGGCCAGGGAAATGAGGTTGGGGCTAGGGTTTTGGGTGTTGGTTCCTATCTTCCTGCACATCCTACTGCCAAGTCAAAATTATTTTAGGAGGTCCGGATTGATAGCAGTTTCCAGAAAGGCCACAAAGTCGAAAAAATCGATAAATTAAGCCAAGTCGAAACTTTCAGGTAACTAACTGGGAACCTGGGGTAATCTTGGTTAAACTGGTCTCAAATACACCTAATAGGTCTATACCAACCATCACAACCATCTCTTGGCCAAATCTCACTCAAATTTATCTAAACTAGCACTGATCTACTTAATAACACTAAGTTTCAGTTTTACGACCATAATCAAGAAAGAAAGGAATTGGGTTGTGAGATTATACCTCAAGGGGTCCTAGGATGAAGGAGATGGGAAGAAGGAGGAGTGGGTTGGTTGAGCTGAAGTTCTGGACTGAAGTTGCTGTTACAACTGATGCTGATGCTGGTTCTGTAGCTGCTGCTGCTTGCAAATTCCTTTTGTTTTACTTTTGCTGTTGCAGCAGCTGCTGTGGCTGTGGTTTGTTGTGGGGGTTGTGTTGGGCTGAGTTGTGGTATGATGAGGGTATGGAATGGTTTTGAATGAAGTTGTTGCTGCTGTGGCTGTTTTCACAGCAGTTGCTGATGCTATTGTTGCTGCTGAAGGTGGCTGATGTTGAACAATTGGGGGCTGATATGTTACATCAGCTGCTGTTGCAGCAGTTGAGGTGTTGGTATGTGTGTGTTGATGTTGTTGATATTGGGGGCTATTGATTAGGGTGGGGTTGGGCTGCTGATGTAATTCTATGCTACCCTTCCCTGGTACTTATGGGGTTGCGGAAATAGTGAAAAATGATTTTTGCTAGGGTGGTAACATGGACTCATAATACGGATCTTTGTTGAACAACTACCAACAACCTAACCAGGAGTTTTACCTACTCGGTTAGGGGGTTATACCTTTCTTGAACTCCTTCGTCTTCAACTCTTGTGGTGTACGGAACGGCCTCCCCTCGTCGTCTTCTCAAGCCGAAGATGGATCCACCCGAAAGCTTCTACCTTTGGCTTCTACTTCGAACTTGAAGAAACTAGAACACTTGGCTTGCTAGGCCTTGTGAACTAGGATGAGTAGAGGAGTGTTTTGGTGTTTTATCTATATGGTTCTTGCTTCTCAACACATGAGACAAGTAGAACCATAAACAAGAGTGAGAGCAAGAGGAAGAGGGAGAGCTTGAGAATGAGAGAGCTCAAGGGAGAGAAAGCCAAATGAAAAGTGAGCCAACCTCTTCTCATCTCACCTCTCATAATCCTAAATTATGATAACAAGTAATAATAATTGAGTATAATGTGATGGTTGATATCATGACAAATGACAATATCATTTCTTGCATTAATGCAATTTGTGAAGCATCAAGCAAGCACAAGTCAATGCAAATAAATGATAGCCATTGTCATGATGGTGGTCAACAAGTCCAACCTAGTCAACCGGTCAACAAATGTCAACAAGGTCAACCTTTCAACCCTAACCATGTCACTATAATACGTAATTAATATTATTGTTAATCATAATTCTAATTCTCATTAGGGTTTAGCAAAAGTCAACAGTCAACAACCCTAATGAGAATCCTCTGCCTCTGTCTCTGTCAACCATGCATACACACCCGTATCCGCGTTCCGTGGAACACGAATACAAACGAGATAAAACCAATCCCAAAACGTATACTAGGATCTGGCTTAAACCAAAGCCTGCTAGTAATAATTGCCCGGATACTAAACGTGCACAAGTGCACGGATGTGACCGAACCCTGTCGCAAAACCATGAGACCTGTCGCAAAACCATGCGACCTCTACTCTTTTGCCTAAAGGCGAATAGCTCTCTGTGTGGGACTCTAAAGACTCGACACTATGCTGGCAGTGGGCTTAACCAAAGACCGCAAGCGGCACTAGCTGTGCGTAACGGCCCCCAGGTAGATGCCGATAAGAAAACGGACGAGGTTAAACCCATCTGAACTCCTACTGAGCCTGAATGTGACATTCTACGTACAGTCCGGTCTGTTCGTCTGATACATCTCATGGCGGGCCTAGGGGGGCGGTAAACGTCAGTCCCCTAATAGCGGTACAAGTCGTGTCAGAGTGTATCCCAGAACACCCTGAGATAACACTGGTAACCTACCAGTATATCTCGCTTGCCCTGGCCAAGGACTACTTGTGTAATGGCTCTCCTAGACACATCGCGATGTCAACCCCCAATACCGGGAGAGACGAATCCTGTCTAACCATCACAGCCTCCAAGTGCTTCGGGACTGCACCCAACTACTACCTGTTTGCACGACTCCTTTGTGTCGTGGTAGGGTAGTAATCAAAGTACAGTGGGAACACACTCGAGGCAATGTGACAGTGTCAAGTCCGCGGACTAAGCTGTACTCATGTCACCTGGGAACTGATAACTGATGATAGGTATAGTACCAACCAATCAGTTCCCGACGAGTCCTGTCCAGTGTACTCGTAACCTAACGAGCACCCGCATACTATCTCAAGTACGACGTACTGACGGCTGTGGGACAGACCGTCTCCCCTGCTAGGATGAGAAGCGCAATCGCTAGTCTACTCCGGAGTATCGATGCCCTGTCTCGATAGTCCTATGACTAGTGACCTGTATAAGGATGTGCTTGTGGATTGCCCAGCCCCCACGAGTGTGACTGCCATCACAACGCTGGTAATCAAGCAAAGATCCTAAGGGCTCTACTAATATGTATAATCAATATGCTAAAAGAAACACATGCACATATTAAAGTAGAAACAAACCAAGTAGCATACTACCATTTTGAGCAAGATTGTCAATACAAGGTGAATATCCCAAGCTTCCATTAAGTAATATACAAACTAGTATGATACAGTAATGGCCTTTAGGGCATATACACTAACAATCTCCTACTTGCACTAAGGCCATGTACTGGCGTATCGAAAACCTATCATCTCGATCAGCCGCTCGAACTGAGTCTGGGGCAAGGCCTTGGTGAATGGATCTGCAGTGTTATCTTCTAAAGCAACCCTCCGAACCTCGATCTCCTGGCGATCCACGATCTCCCTGATCAGGTGATACCGCCTCAAGATGTGTCTGGATTTCTAATGGGACCTGGGTTCCTTCGCTAAAGCTATAGCCCCGTTGTTGTCGCAATACAGAGGTATTGGATCAAAAATGGACGGAACCACCTGAAGTTCTCTTAAGAACTTCCTCATCCAGACGGCTTCTTTTGCGGCATCAGTAGCAGCGATGTATTCCGCTTCCATCGTCGAGTCAGCAACGGTGTCCTGTTTGGAACTCTTCCAACACACCGCCCCTCCATTGAGGGTAAAGACAAAACCCGACATGGACTTGGATTCATCCTTGTCACTATGGAAGCTGGAGTCAGCAAATGCCTCGATATGGAGGTCTTTTCCGCCATACACCAAGAACATCTCCTTAGTCCTTCTCAGGTACTTGAGAATGTTCTTTATCGCTATCCAGTGTTTCTCCCCAGGGTTTGACTGATACCGGCTTACTACACTCAGTGCATAAGCTACATCCGGTCTGGTACACAACATCGCATACATTATAGAGCCTACCGCAGAAGCGTAGGGTGTAATAGACATGCGATCCCTTTCCAAATCAGTCTTGGGAGATATCTCTTTGGAGAGGGTGATCCCGTGACAAGCCGGTAGATTACCGTGCTTGGAATCTTCCATACTGAATCTTTTCAGTATGGTGTCGATGTACCTGGACTGCGAAAGTCCCAACATCCTCTTAGATCTATCACGATGGATCCGGATCCCAAGAATGTAATTTGCATCGCCTAGGTCCTTCATGGAGAACCTGTGTGACAAGAACCCTTTGACAGATTGTAGCATAGGAATGTCATTTCCTATCAAGAGAATGTCATCCACGTATAGAACGAGGAATACGACAGTTCTTGCTACAAATCTACTATAGATGCATGGTTCATTTGGATTTTTGATAAAGCCAAATTCTTTGACTGTCTCATCAAAGCAGATGTTCCAACTCCGCGATGCCTGCTTTAGTCTATATATGGACTTAAGCAACTTGCACACCTTTCCGCTGCTCCCACTCTGAATGAAACCCTCTGGCTGGTCCGTATAGACACACTCCTCTAAATTTCCATTTAGAAAAGCGGTCTTTACGTCCATCTGCTGAATCTCATAATCATGGAAGGCAGCAATGGCAAGAAGGATCCGAATGGATTTCAGCATAACCACTGGAGAAAAGGTCTCGTCATAGTCCAAACCAGGTCTTTGACGAAAACCCTTTGCAGCAAGTCTAGCCTTATAGGTCTCAACCTGTCCATCTACACAAATCTTCCTTTTGAAGATCCACTTTCATCCTACGGGTTTTACCCCTTCTGGAGCAACGTCCAACGTCCATACATTGTTGGTGTACATGGACTCCATTTCGGTCCGCATTGCATCCAACCATTTTACCGAGTCAATGCTCTAAACGGCCTGCTGGAAGCTAGTAGTCTCATCATAATCGATGATGCAGTCCTCTCTATCCCCGTCTATGAGAAAACCGTAGTATCTCTCGGGCGGATGAGACTGCCTACTACTCCTGCGGAGCGGCGTAGGAATGTCCTATTCTTTTGAACCCTCTGGTTCTACTAAGCTCTCAGTAATAGCTCGTGGTTCTAGAATTTCTTCCAGTTCTACTGCGCTCCCACTTATCTGGTTTTCCAAAAACTCAGTTTCCAAGAAGCAGGCATGACGAGAAACAAAAACCTTTTGTTCCTCTTCGCAATAGAAGAAATATCCCGTGGAATTCTTTGGATATCCCACGAACTTGCACTGTACTGAGCGTGCCTCGAGTTTGTCTGCATGCTGCTTTTTGACAAAAGCCGGACATCCCCATGTCTTAATGTGCTTAAGATAGGGTTTCTTCCCACACCACATCTGATATGGTGTGGTAGGCACAGTCTTAGTTGGAACTCGGTTCAAAAGATATGCGGATGATTCTAGCGCATATCCCCAGAATGATCGCGGAAACTCAGCGTTACTCATCATGGAACGTACCATATCCAATAGGGTCCTATTCCGTCTCTCCGATACACCGTTATGTTGCGGAGTGTATGGAGGAGTAAGCTGAGAGAGAATACCATTCTATTTTAGGTAATCAAGGAACTCGGCACTCAAGTATTCTCCACCTCGATCAGATCTTAGTGTCTTGATACTTTTGCCGGTTTGTTTTTCTACTTCATTCTTATATTCCTGGAATTTTCCAAAGGCTTCGGATTTATGTTTCATTAAGAAAACATATCCGTACCTTGAAATGTCATCCGTAAAAGTTATGAAGTAAGAAAAACCGCTTCGCGCATGTGTAGACATTGGACCGCACACGTCACTGTGTATGAGTCCCAAAAGCTCCCATGCTCTTACTCCGTGTCCAGTGAACGGAGTCTTTGACATCTTTCCTTTGAGACAGGATTGACAAGTTGCATATGATTGATATTGGAATGGATCCAAATATCCTTCTATATGTAACTTAGTCAATCTTCTTTCATTGATGTGACCCAGTCTATAATGCCATAAGAAAGTCAGATTAGTTTCCGGAGACTTTCTTTTGTGTGTATTCTGGACATTGAAAATCTATGGTTGGTTTAATACGTATATACCATTGCTTAATATAGCTGACCCAATCAGAACTTGATTAAGGTGAATGTTCACAACATTACTTACAAATGCAAATTCATAACATTCTTTAGATAATAAAGATACAGAAATGATATTACAAGTTGCATTGGGTACAAAATAGCAATTAGGAAAAACCAAAACGTGTCCATCTGACAAGCCCATGTGATAGTCCCCCACGGACTCAGCATCCATGCCAGCTCCGTTTGCAACTCTGAGGGTCATATCACCTGCCTTCAAAACCCTACGCTTTCTCAGTGCCTGCAAAGAATTACAGATATGAGATCCTGATCAGGTATCCAATACCCAGGAAGTAGAGTTTATTGAAAGACTGTTTTCAATAACATACACACCTGAAGCTGAAGCCGCAACTTGCTTCAGATCCTGTGTTCTGGCCTTCCAAGCCCTGTAATCTTTCTTCCAGTGTCCCTTCTTATGATAATAGAAGCATTATTCCTTACCCACAAGCTGCCCCGCTATCTTTGTTGCCTTTGCTTTTCCCTTCGTATCCACTTTACTAACACCGCCCCTTGGTTTGGCGGGGGCTTTCTTCTCCTTT
Source organism: Agapanthus africanus (assembly GCA_030015575.1). Taxonomy (NCBI): domain Eukaryota; kingdom Viridiplantae; phylum Streptophyta; class Magnoliopsida; order Asparagales; family Amaryllidaceae; genus Agapanthus; species Agapanthus africanus. The sequence continues at coordinate 454,610,313 of JASDDO010000014.1, read as the reverse complement.
CCCTTGGCTTTTGCCTTGGACTTAGAAGAGGAAGATCCTCCTACAAACAAAGTGGATGTTTCCTTATCTTTCTGTAGGGTGCCCTCTGCACTCCTCCGCATGTTGAGGAGCTCCGGAAGTTCAACTTCTTTTCTTTGCAAGTTGAAGTTCAGGATGAACTGGGCGTAAGTGGAAGGAAGGGACTGGCGAATCAAGTCCGTATAGAGCTCGTTCTCTAACGTGGTCCCATGGTCCGTGAGCTCCTCAATGAAGCCAATCATCTTAAGCACGTGTTCCGCTACCGATGATCCGATGGCCAACCTTGCCGAAAATAGCATCTTCGACACTTCGTATCTTGCGATACGAGATTGCTCTCCATACAGTTCTTTTGTATGGAAAAATATGGATTCGAGGTCCATATTCTCGTGCCTTCTCTGATGTTTATTGTCCATAGAGGCAAGCACGCGGCACTTGGCCTTCGCGCAATCGATCTCGCAGGTCTTACGGATTTCCCTATCCGCGACGCTAGAGGTGGGACCTGGGACAGGGGGAGCTTTGGTGGTAAGAAGATACCCGAGCTTGTCGTAAGTGATTTCCATCTTGACATTCCTGAGCCAATCTTTGTAGTTTGGCCCTGTCAGTATGTTTTTATCTAGAAGTAACTTAAGTCCAGTCATGTCGATTGGTCGCTGCAATTAGGAGAGAGAGAAGAAACACTCAGCATGATGCTCTTGCAAGTTTAGAGTGGTTTTAATTTGTCTAAACAGGATGGCTCCCACTGTATCTCAAATTCCTCTTCAAACCAAAAAGAAGAATTAGTCGGAATCAATCTCACCGTACAATACTTGCTTAACCGTTCAGCCAGGCCAGTGTTGGTACTTTGAGGTAGGTTTTCCAACGTTTTCGCGAAGTTCCTTAATTAAATAACCTCTTTACCCTGGGGGCGTAGCCCCACTAACACCTTTCTAGACACCTACTTGGTTTATAGCATTGATCGTTAAGTGAGAAATTTTTCGAGGAGTAGCATATACTCACAATAGGATCGGGATCCAAATCTCATCACGTGACAAAACTAAAGGAATCCTACCAGAATCATCACGCTCCAAATGGTATGCAGCGCTAGCAAGTTTCAGGTTCTTTTGAAACTCCCGATGTGGATTTTTGCCCCATGCTCTTATGACCTTGACTTTGGCCAACAAATCATAAGTCACATGTCAAGTTCTACCCGCCATTCTCCAGGTTAATTTGAACCCACTCGTACCTACCCTTGATTTTGGCCAACAAGGCGGTACGACTGTCCCAAACCAACGCATCTATCTATGCTGCACATGAATACCCAATAGCTACCAATCACTATGCCTTGACTTTGGCCAACAAACATTGCTTGAATACTATTGACTATTCATGTGAAACGACGGAGGGCTACGAATGGTTTTGGCGAAACCGTGAACGTAGTGAACTTGGTATAATCGATGGAACGAGATAGCTTTTAAAAAGAGTGGCTTAAGCTCCGTATTTAAAAGTTGGTTTTTGAAAAGAACCGAGTGGTTTTGAAAGTGTTCCAACGACTTTACTTTGGTTTATTTTCTTGCATTAATTCTTTTAATGCATCCCATCATTTAATCCTACCATTGCAGAAAACAACCAAAATATGACGTACGCTAATGCCATCCGCATTCGCCACGGTGCCCCGTCATTACCCGTTAGGTTACTTAATTAACGACAGAGCGGGGGTTGGACTAGAGCGGATGCAAAACAGAAGCAACGCCTAAATAGTTATCATATATAGATATATTGCAATGATATCCATTTCAGATCACAGATGAACACATTGGATATACTAGGAATCTGCAATTCGTACGAGCTTGTAACGAAAAGCGGATTACACGGTCGCGGTGAATACCCAATACCCCACCCAAGACCCCTACGGGTGCGACAAACTACCCGCCAAATACCCGAAGTGAAGCAACCTCCCTCAACGACGTGAGTAGGCCACTCGACACTTCGAGGTACTCGGTAGTTTGTGCACCCCCTCCATGAGTCTATCCTAGGAGAAAAACAGTAAAAGAAATTATACAATGACGGCTACAACCTCATCCCGGTTGTGCGGCCAAATAAATAATATTACATCAATTACAAATTTTACATGAATTGAAAGAAAAGAAAACTCTCATCTCACAACCCCCGGCTATTCACCCGTGACAATCCAATGAGTTCATATACACATACCATCAACATTACAGATCACAGATATGTATAACCCCCACTAATCGACATATAGCGATTAGCAGACGTTCAATACGTATAACACATCACAGATATAAACCCGTTAGCTTTAGTCTTTAGAAGTTCGATCAAAATACGGATTTTTAAGCCCCAAAAACAAATTTTTCTTTCTGGAAAATCTGGGCAGAAAAAACATATTTTAAAAATCCCAAAACAACCCCAGAAACACACTGCAGCAAAATTGTGCCACGGCCGAGTCAACTCGGCCGCGGAACCGCGGCGGGAGCATGCTCCCACCGCGTTTCCGCGGCGACTTGACCGGTTCATTGGACTAATTTTCTTGGGTGTTTTAACAAAAGCATGAGACGATTTTTCATGTATGATTTATCACTTTTGGAACAGAGGAAAAAATCGGCAGAAACTATGCTATTCGGGTATGTTTCGTGACATTTTCTCAAATCGAACTTCTACTTACATTGCTAACATGTTAGATAGTGTTTAACCTGGGTTTGATACCACTGTAAGTCCATGCTACCCTTCCCCGGTACTTACGGGGTTGCGGAAATAGTGAAAAACGATTTTTGCTAGGGTGGTAACATGGACTCATAATACGGATCTTTGTTAAACAACTACCAACAACCTAACTAGGAGTTTTACCTACTCGGTTAGGGGGTTATACCGTTCTTGAACTCCTTCGTCTTCAACTCTTGTGGTGTACGGACTGGCCTCCCCTCGTCGTCTTCTCGCGCCGAAGATGGATCCACCCGAAAGCTTCTACCTTTGGCTTCAACTTCGAACTTGAAGAAACTAGAACACTTGGCTTGCTAGGCCTTATGAACTAGGATGAGTAGAGGAGTGTTTTGGTGTTTTATCTATATGGTTCTTGCTTCTCAACACATGAGACAAGTAGAACCATAAACAAGAGAGAGAGCAAGAGGAAGAGGGAGAGCTTGAGAATGAGAGAGCTCAAGAGAGAGAAAGCCAAATGAAAACTGAGCCAACCTCTTCTCATCTCACCTCTCATAATCCAAAATTATGATAACAAGTAATAATAATTGAGTATAATGTGATGGTTGATATCATGACAAATGACAATATCATTTCTTGCATTAAATGCAATTTGTGAAGCATCAAGCAAGCACAAGTCAATGAAAACAAATGATAGCCATTGTCATGATGGTGGTCAACAAATCCAACCTAGTCAACCGGTCAACAAAAGTCAACATGTCAACAAGGTCAACCTTTCAACCCTAACCATGTCACTATAATACTTAATTAATATTATTGTTAATCATAATTCTAATTCTCATTAGGGTTTAGCAAAAGTCAACAGTCAACAACCCTAATGAGAATCCTCTGCCTCTGTCTCTGTCAACCGTGCAAACACACCCGTATCCGCGTTCCGGGGAACACGAATACAAACGAGATAAAACCAATCCCAAAACGTATACTAGGATCTGGCTTAAACCAAAGCCCGCTAGTAATAACTGCCCGGATACTAAACGTGCACAAGTGCACGGATGTGACCGAACCCTGTCGCAAAACCATGCGACATGTCGCAAAACCATGCGACTTCTACTCTTTTGCCTAAAGGAGAATAGCTCTCTGTGTGGGACACTAAAGACTCGACACTATGCTGGCAGTGGGTTTAACCACAGACCGCAAGCGGCACTAGCTGTGCGTAATGGCCCCCAGGTAGATGCCGATAAGAAGACGGACGGGGTGAAACCCATCTGAACTCCTACTGAGCCTGAATGTGACAATCTCCGTACAGTCCGGTTTGTTCGTCTGATACATCTCATGGTGGGCCTAGGGGGCGGTAAAAGTCAGTCCCCTAATAGCGGTACAAGTCGTGTCGGAGTGTAGCCCAGAACACCCTGAGATAACACTGGTAACCTACCAGTATATCTCGCTTGCCCTGGCCAGGGACTACTTGTGTAATGGCTCTCCTAGACACATCGCGATATCAACCCCCAATACCGGGAGAGACGAATCCTGTCTAACCGTCACTGCCTCCAAGTGATTCGGGACTGCACCTAACTACTTCCTGTTTTCACGACTCCTTTGAGCCGTGGTAGGGTAGTAATAAAATTACAGTGGGAACACACTCGAGGCGAAGTGACAGTGTCAAGTCAGCGGACTAAGCTGTACTCATGTCACCTGGGAACTGATAACTGACGATAGGTATAGTACCAACCAATCAGTTCCCGACGAGTCCTGTCCAGTGTACTCGTAACCTAACGAGCACCCGCATACTATCTCAAGTACGACGTACTAACGGCTGTGGGACAGACCGTCTCCCCTGCTGGGATGAGAAGCGCATACGCTAGTCTACTCCGGAGTATCGATGCCCTGTCTCGATAGTCCTACGACTAGGGACCTGTATAAGGATATGCTTGTGGAATGCCCAGCCCCCACGAGTGTGACTGCTATCACAATGCTGGTAATCAAGCAAAGATCCTAAGGGCTCTACTAATATGTATAAGCAATATGCTAAAAGAAACACATGCACATATTAAAGTAGAAACAAACCAAGTAGCATACTACCATTTTGAGCAAGATTGCCAATACAAGGTGAATATCCCAAGCTTCCATTAACTAATATACAAACTAGTATGATACAGTACTGGCCTCTAGGGCATATACACTAACAGCTGATGCAGCTGCTGCTGGTGTGTGGTCAAGGGAGATGTGAGTGTGAGAGAAAGATGTGAGTCAAATGAGAGGAAGTGATATGAGTGAGAGGGGTGCGTGTGAAAGAGCACAAGGGATATAGAAGAATGAGATGGCTCATGGCACACCATAGACACCTCTCTCTCTCTCTCTTAATAAATGTTGCAGCATCATGGCTCTCTCTCTCCCTACCCAAGTCAACCCCCATTCTAATCACCATTAATCAAAACCAAAACCCTAATTAACCCAATCAAATGGTTCAACCCACAATGGTCATCTAAGCATGGTTCAACCCTAGGCTACCATGAACCCAAAATATGAAACAAGTGTGACAAGTGTGGTAAAAGATACGTGCACATTTTGCACAAAAAGCCAAAAATCCGATTAGCGATTTTTAATCGCGATTAACACTAATGTCCCATATAATTCATCATACAAACTGTAAAAATGGCATATTTCCAGAAAATACCCTATTTTAGAATTTCCATAATTTTTCTTCAGAATTTCCCCATTTATCTGTATTTAATTATACCGAAATATTAAAATATTCATTAAAAATTAATATTAAATTATTAAAATTCCCAAAAATAATATTTTATTTTTTTATGAAATGTTACAGATATAGGCTGATCAGTTCTGCCGGAGCCCGCGGGATGATCCCGCAGATGATACAGATGCCTGAGATATTGATATTTGAGATTTGAGACACTGAGATATTGAGATTTGATGATACAGGTCAGTCCGGGCAGCCGGAGCCTGAGATATTGAGATATTTAGATTTATGTTTTGTGTCGATGCTTGACACGGATTTCTCAGTTGATTTCATTGATGTTACTCGATTTATATACATAAAGATATCTCCTTACAAATAGAAAACAGTTGTCTCACTCATTTGATTACATTACGTTCATACCTCATACATATGATATATTGCTACCTGAGGCACTGGCACGAGCACTGGGATTACACTTAGGTATAGATGTTTACCCTTGCTACCTTTTTCTTGCTTCAGACTTTTCATCTTGAGGTTATATGTATATTTTTGATCGTATTGACCTGGGATTGTGTCATACATACGATTTCTGCTCGGTGATGTTTTCTACTCACGAGTTGGCAACTCACCCCCGTTGTGCCACAGTTCCTTGCAGGTTTTTCCGTACAGGTTTCGTTGCGGCTTTGCTGGCACACTGTTCCTTCCGGGTGATTGCTTTGGTAGGTGGGTTCTTTTGCATCAGGACCACCATTGTTAATTTATTATTTCAGTTGTATCAACAAACTCCATCAACCAGACTTGTATATTTGATAGAGATAGAATACCGGTGTTTATTCTTTCGACCTTAGAGTCGCGCGTTGTATTATTATGGTTTTCATGTTGATTTTATGTTTCGTTTGAGTTTTGATCCTCGCCCTTCGGCGTTGTATATTATATTGCTTGTGTGGTTGTGACCGTCGATGGACGAAGAGCTAGCTCCCGCTTGGGGATGCCTTTTTTGATTTCGTATACTATTCATATTGTATCCCGTTTGTGGCCAGTATTTACAAAGTAAACTTTGCCAAAATTTTCAGAAATGACTTGATGTTTTTAAAACGCATAATTCGGCTTATGCTATTAAAACTTCTTGGTTTAAATTGGTTTTTCCTTCACTCTACTGCTTCTTTTGGTTTTTATTTCTGGGTTTTGGCTTACTTAGATTACGTACGCCTCGAGACGTTTCGTAATTTAAGTGCAAGTCACGCTCGGTACTTTTCGGTTCGTGACACTTACAGAGTCTCCACTCTTGATGGCCTGCTCGAAACTAGTTGGGTCATAATCTCATGATGCAATCCTCACTCCCATTGTCATAGAGAAAACCGAAGTATCTTTCAGGTGGATGAGGAACCCTACTAGATCGGCGGAGAGGCTGAGGTTCGTCGGGAGCTATTGAATCCTCCAATTTTACCAAATCGTCAGATGTAGTTTGTATAGATGGAACTCCTTCCAGTTCTACCTCATGACCATAAATTTCTTTCAAAATAAATTCCTTTTCTAAAAAAGTGGCATCCGGAGAAATAAAACACCTTTTGTTCCCCGGTACGGTAGAAGATATTCCCTTGCGAATGCTTGAGATATCCAATAAACATCCACAGAACTGACTTTGCCTCGAGCTTGTCCGGATATTGCTTTTGACATAGGCCGGACAACCCTAAATCTTAACTTACTAAAGAAATGGGCTCTTCCCATTCCATATCGCATATGGAGCGGTAGGAACCTGATTTGGTTGGAGCGCTATTCAATAGGTATGCAGCTTCATAAGTGCATAACTCCCAAAAGGAAATAGGCAACTTAGTAGTACTGATTATAGAGCGCACCATATCTAATAGGGTGTGATTGCTCCGCCCCGATACACCGTTGTGCTCTGGTGTATTCGGAGGAGTAATGCTGAGAGAGAATCTCATTCTCCTTTAGAATTGTCCAGGATCTCCGTGCTCAAGTATTCTCCCCCCTGATCTCATCATAGGACATAATACTTATACCTATTTTGGTTCTCTACTTCTGACTTATATTCTTTGAATTTCTCAAAAGGTTCAGACTTGTGTTTTAACAGGAACACATATTCGAATCTTAATAGATCATCAGTGAATGTAATGAACTACAAAGAACCAGTCCTAGCATGTGTAGACAGGGGACCTACACACATCATCATGTATCAATCCCAAGAGTTCACTAACTCTTTCTCTGTTTCTAGTTAACGGAGCTATGGTCATTTTATCTTTGTGGCATGACTGGCAAGTTTCACAAGATTTAAATTCAAACTGATTTGAATATGCATCTTTAATGTAACTTAGCTAGTCGGGTCGCATTGATATGACCTAGTCTACAATGCCTCAAGAAGGATTCGTTCATTTCTGAACTCTTCCTCTTTTGTGTGTTTTGTACGTTAAGAACTGTGGTTTGATTTAGAATGTATATGGTTTTAGATAACGTGCCTGAACCGATTAACTCTTGATATAGGAAATGTTCAAAACATTAGCCAACAATACAAAATTATATCCTTCTTTACTAAATAAAGAGACTGATATGATGTTGTATATCAGGTTCGGTATCTTGTAACATTCGTTCAGAATCAATATATTTGGTAATACAGGGTGATAACATCCAATATCTTGGCTGCAACAATTGCATCGTTTCTAACACTTGAAACTTTATCACCCGTTCTCTGTTCTCTACCTATCTGTAGCCCATGTAACAGATTACATATGTGGGATCCTGATCCGGTATCTCATACCCAGGACGTAGAGGATACAGAGAAACATTTCTCGGTAACGAATACTCCCGAAGTAGATGCATCATTATGCACTTTCTTCGTTTGGGCGGCACGGGAATCCTGGTAATCCCTTATTTCCAACTTGGTCTTATAACAATTATAAGTTGGAGCGGGACTAACGTTCCACAGCACAGTATAACAAGCGGGTTCGGTCAATACATCCATATAATTACCTTGATTAAGGCGTGACAAGGTCGCTACCTGGAGAGAGAGAGAAGAAAACACTCAGCGTATGCTCTTGCAAGATTAGATTGGTTATTATTTTATCTAATCAGGATGGCTCCCACTGTTTTTATCAAATCTTCCTTCAAACCCTAAAAGGAAAGACTAGCCGGGATTAATTACACCCTACAAGTTCGTCAATCTTTCAGCCAGGCCAGTGCCGGTACTTTGAGGGAGGTTCCCCGTGCTTTCGCACGGACCTAATTAAAATAAACCTCGTTTTCCCAGGGGCGTAACCCCGTTGACACCTTTCTAGACACCTACTTGATCGGCTAATTGTAAAATGCAAACCTCTCCCAGGAGTAACTCTTACTCGAAGTGGGCATCGGGATCCAACTATCTCATAGAAGGTATGCAATCTCATTGCAAATTTCAACACTTGAAATTCCCGATAATTTTGCCCCAAGCATCCTATGACCTTGACGGAGATCAACAAACCATATGCTACTAGTCAAGTTCAACCCGTACATTTCATGATTGAATTAAAACCACCCGCACGTCTTTTGACGGAGGTCAACAAGGTCGCACGACTACCCTAACTCAATCGCATCATATGCTTTTGCAGATAAGCATAAATAGCTATCGCACACTACGCCTTGACAGAGGTCAACAAACGTAGCATGAATACTATGAAGTATTTATCTGAAATGACGGAGGGCTGCGACAGGTTTTTAAGAAAACCTTTTGCGTAATGAACTTGATATCGTTGTAGAATCAAATGATTTTAAATGGAGTGTTTTTTAGGCCTTTGCTAGTTTTGCTAAAGAGATCACTCCCGGTGAAGGGATCTCGGCTCTTTCCTCGTCGAATGAGGTACAGGATATTCACAATACCACTATGCAAAGCAAGAACTAGAAAAGCAATCAGAGACAAAACCGAGGGTTGTAGCATCTTCCAGTTATCGCTAAAGAGGTCACTCCCGGTGAAGGGATCTCGGCTCTTTCCTTATCGAATAAGGTGCTGGATATTCTACAAGGAATACCGCTATGCAAAGCAACAACCGGAGCTACCTGTTTTTGAAAATTCGATTCCACAAAAACATTAGATTTATTTTCTTTCATTAATCTCATTAATGAAGTCCCATCATTTAAGTTATCTAAGCATCACAGATAAATACAACATACGCTTATGCCATCCGCATTCGTCTTGATGTCACGCCATGCACCGTTAGGTTAGGTAACTAAAGGCAAAGCGGGGCAAGGCTAGCACGGGTGTAAAACATAAGCAACGTCTACATAATATATCATATATACTATATACAGTATCTAACTCAACATATCAAATGATCACATCACAGATTATCGCAGCAGAAAACAACATATAAAATATTGGATATACTGGGATTTCAGGGTTTTATATTAAGCCTGTATAAAACACGAATTCTACGGGCGTGATTAATAGCCAAACCTACATCCCTAGACCCCTACGAGAGTAGCAAGCAACCCTACCAATTCTAGAGTTAGGAGACCCGGACTCGACGCCTCGAGATGGTCTCCCACTGGACTCTAGAACCCGGTTACTTATGCTCTCCTCCTTGGGTCTATCCTAATGCGGAAAAGTAAATAATATACATCAACGGTGACATCTTCCTCAAACCGGAAGTGCCCCAATAAAAGAATATTACATATAAGTTTTTACATGAATGAAAATGAAAAACTCTCATCTCACATAAAAAAACCCGGCTATTCAAACACGACGATCCAATATAACATATCCTAGCAACACATAACATCACATGTCATCAACGTAAGTAAATATGCGTATCCCAATTGTCGTTGACATATAGCAACGAAACCGGCGATACACCACATATTACACTTAAGGTCGCAGAAAAGAAAGTTAAAAACTACAACAATTGGAATCCGCACTGCCCTTAGACATCATAAACCCGGAATATCACATATTCTGGATTTCATGCCAAACAATGCAAATTTTACATTTAGGTCTCAACCATGAAAACACTTTTCAAAGGAAGTCGGGTAATTCAACAAGATTCCCGATTCCGTCCGAGGCCGAAATGTTATACTTGCATGCAACTGGATAGATTCCAATTATTGTATCCCATCACATGATATCCGGACGACGTTAAACTTTTCGATTGATTAATCAAAGTCCTACAATTTCCCGAAAACTCAACACTTGAGCACAATTTTAATAATAGCCAGAACATGCCACAATACCTATAGACCAGCCGTAGAATGGCAGACCAAAGTCTCACTCATGTCACCACGGAACTGCAGCAAACCCTAGGGTATGACCGCGGTTCCGCGCTCCAAAAAAGTCGAGTTAGGGTTACATTCTTCTAGAGGGTCCATAGAATTACTGCGGCAAACCCTAAGGTGAGTTGCCAACTCGTGAGTAGAAAACATCACCGAGCAGAAATCATATGTATGACTCAATCCTAGGTCAATATGATCAAATATATATAAACCTCAAAATGATAAAGTCTGAAGCATGATAAGGTGGCAAGGGTAAACATCTATACATAAGTGTAATACCGAGTGCTCGTGTTAGTGCCTCAGGTAGCAACATATCATAAATATGAGGTATGAATCCAATATAATGAAAACGGAATACATCATGCATGTGAAAACTGTTTTCTTATCTTAGTGAGATTTCTGTATATTTAAATCGAGACATCATCAAATTAAATCAACATAGAATCAGAGTCAAGTATCGACACAAAACATATATAAATCCCAATATCTCAATAACTCAGGCTCCGGCAATCCAGACTGGCCTGCAACCTCGAATCTCAATATCTAGGGCTCTGGCTATCCGGACTGGCCCATATCATCAAATCTCAAATCTCAGGCTCTGGCTATCCGGACTGGCCTATACTCCGATCGGTATCCTCCGGATATCCATTGAGTCAAAATAAAATCACCGGTCGGTAGTGCTCCCCTACCGGGCTCAACGCCATCATCTGCGACCATCTTGCCCCGGGGTACCGCACCGGGTCCTCCATGCACCCACAGACGGTTCCTCCTCCTCCTCGAACCGGGTGTATGATATCGCTCAAGAGCCAAGAAAATGTTGGAGATAGTGCCCTCAGAGTCAATTATTGGATCACAGGCACGTGATTGCAATGGTTGAGGGAGGACCTATCCCAGTAGGACAGTCTTACACAAGATGATAGTATGCTATCTGGTTTATCTTTATCATCGTGTACTGCTTTAGGTGACCTTACGAGTCACTATTGCACGTTGATAGAGCCTCTAGGATTCTTGCTTGACTACCAACAGTATGAGGGCGATCATATACGTAGGAGCTGAGGTCTATAAGCACATCCTTAAAAGGTCCCTAGTTGTGGGAGTTTTGAGACAGGGCATCGATTCTCCAGTGTAGACTAGTGTATACAGTCGAGACCCCGACGAGGGGCGGTGGCCGGTCTCACAAGCCACTGGTGTCAGTTGGTTCACCTAAGATGTATACAGGTGCTCATTTGATTATGAGTACACCGGACAGGACTCGCCGGGAACCTGCTAGTTGGGATTATACCTGATGTCAGATAGCAGTTCCCTGGTGACATGTGTACAGGTTAGTTCATCGACCTGAGATCGTCATTTGTCTCGTGTGAGTTCCTACTGTGCTTTGATTACTACCCTACCATGGCTCAAAAGAGTCGTGCAAACAGGTTTTAGTTGGGTACAGTCCCGAGCCACATGGAGGCAGTGAGCGGATCTGCAGGGGTTCGTCTCTCCCGGTATTGGGGGTGAGGTCGCGCTGTGTCTAGGAGAGCCAGAACATGAAAAGTCCTTGGCCAAGGCAGGAGATTTGCTGGTAGGTATTCCAGTAGTATCTCAGGGTGTTCTGGGCTACACTCCGACACGACTTGTACCGCTTTTGGGGCTCTGACTTTTACCAACCCCCTAGGCCCGCCATGCGATGCTCATAGACGAACGGACCGGACTGTACGGATATTGTCACTGACAGGCTCAGTAGGGTGTCAGGATGAGTTCGCTCATCGACGTCCCTTTTAGTCAATAGCTGGTAGCCCGTCACGTATGGCTAATACCTCTGACGTGCTAGTAGTTAAATCCACAGCCATAGTATTGACGAGTCTTTAGAGTCCACCACACTCAGTTACTCAAGTTTCGGGTGAAACGCTGTAGAGGCCGTATGGAGATATGGCAGGGTTCGATCAGATACGTGTGGTATTGCACGGATCGTGATCGGACGATTTTTACTAGCCGGCTTTGGCTTAAGCCGGATCCTAGTATTAGATAGTGTAGTTTTGTCTCTTTGTATTTGTATTCAGTGGGAATACAAATGCGGGCATGTATATACAGTCGCGGGGTTTTCCTATAATTTATTACGGTATCAGTTTTCTGAAGTTGCCAATTTGCATTCCGTTCCGGCCGGTTTTCCTTTGTTCCTTCGCGGCCGGACTTTCTGGTGGAGGGGGTTATTTGCAAGAGTGCAAATAACTTATTTGTGGAGGGTTTTCATGCATATTTTCCTTCATCATCATGAGATTCTTTTCTAGTCTATATCCTTGCATTTATTATGATGGTTGGTGTAAGGATTTGAGCTTGATTTTGGTGTGACCATTTTCATATGATGATGATACCTTTTCTTCTTTATTGATCAAGCCTTTTATGATTGGGATAAGAATTGATTTTCCTCCTCCACCATTTCTTTGAAGGGGCCGGCCACATTAGAGAGGGAAATGAGAGAGATTCATTTTGAGTGGTAGCAATTTTCTTCATCTCATTTTCATGCAAGGAAAAATGAAAGCACCATATTTCCTTATCTTCTTTCCTCCACATCCATGGCAACATAAACCCCAAAAGAGACATAGCCTTCTACACTACTTCTACAGCATATCTTGGATGCGTCGGCTAGCCAACTTCGCGCCCGAGTTGTCTCGGTCCAGAGGTGGGAGCCCGTAAAAGAACTCGGCTACGTGGTGCCCTTTCCGACGAGGAGGAGAAGAATGGAGTTTCCGCGGGAGATCGGAGTGGAGACGAAGACCGAAGGACACGGATCGCTTGGTATACTTCTCTACCCATCTTGTTGTTTGCTAGTAGCTAGGTTAATGGCCCGATCCGGGGTAATAGTGGGCGGTGGTGCCGGTTTGCTAGTTTGCAAAGTTTTTCGTTTCCGCGTTTCCGGCGTCGGATCGACGGCCGGGGCGCCGCCGCGGAGTTATATTGGTATCAGAGCCACGCCGTTAACCTAGTCTAGCTTGCTCTAGTATGTATAGAACTCGATCGAACAAAAATTCCAAAAACCGTATTTTTAGTGCATGTGTTCTCTGTCGAAATTTTTTTAGCTCTAAAAATTTTTCAGGTTGTTTCAGAAACATAAGCAGGCAATTCTAAGCATTCTGTGAAAATTTGGTGGCGTGATGTCACCATTCCACCGCGGAACCGCGGCCATACCCACGCATTGGCCCTGGTTCCGCCGCTACTTTGACTTGTCAACGCACCAAATTTTTCCAGTGGGCTTTTTGGTTGGAAATAGGGGTTTTGGGATATTCTTTTTGGGCCGAGATTTTCTGTAAGTGCTACAGTACTGCTTGGGGCCCACTTCGGTAAATTTGTTCGATCAGATATTTTAAACATGTTAGTTCACAGTATTTACATTATATCTGCGACCGTGAATGTCATTTGATCAGTAAATCCAGTCTATCTGCTATAGCCCTTTTAGACGGATTTGCGAACGTGACATTCACGTTGATGTTCTGTGATTGTGCTGTGTTGTTGCGGATTGGTTGTGGGGGATAGCCTGGATGCAATGTTAGTACAATTTTGTTTTATTTGTACATTTGATATTGCGGGGCGAGCGTCCGACATGTGGACTGCCGTCACTGCCTGTTTGTATTATTCTTTTGGGGTACGACCGGGTCGAGGTCGATGTACCCGTTGTAATTTTACTTTCTGTACTAGGATTACCCCGCAGAGGGGTGCACAGATAGCCGGGTTCTAGAGGGTAACAAGCCCGCATCTTATGGCGTTGAGACGGGGGGGCTTCACTCTAGAATTGGCGGGCTATTCGCCGCACTCGTAGGGGGTACAGGTTGACCCAGGAAGGGTGCCCAAGTTACCGGATTCCGTGAAGTGCTGGGTGGTCCATTCACATTGCTGAAGGGGGATGCCTCGCTTCAGGTTTTGGCGGGTAACTTGCCGCGCCCGTAAGGGTCTAGGATTTTCATTGCACAGGCTATCCACACGACCAGGGGAACGTCGGGTTTCAGTAGCGGCTCTATGAAATCCGGGGATCCTAGATATCTGTATTATTCTGTGATGCTGTACATTTCTGTGATGTTGCTTTTTTCATGCCTTGAGCGAAAATTATATATTATATATATACTAGTAGATGTTGTATATGTTTTGCATCCGCGCTAGTCCAGTCCCCGCTCTGTCATTAGTTAAGTAACCTAACGGGTGATGACGGGACCCAGTGGCGAATGCGGATGGCATATACGTACATCATTATTTTCGTTCTTTTTGGTGTGATCAATTGATGGGACTGCATTGATTCGGATCAATGCAAGCTAAACAAACCTATTCTGATGTTGTTGGAAAACTTTTTCAAAAAGCTGTTATTGCAAGGGCGTTCTCTTTTGTTTTGCGTCATGGTATTCAGTTGGAATATCCTGCTCCTCAGTCGACGAGGCAAGGGCCGAGATCCCTTCACCGGGAGTGACCCCTTAGACAGAAGTTTGCGTCAGAGCAATAACTTCACTATAGTTGATTACTTTTGCTTTGCATCGTGGTATTCAGTTGGAATATCCTGCACCTCATTCTACGGGGAAAGAGCCGAGATCCCTTCACCGGGAGTGACCTCTTTAGCAAAGATTTTCGTCACTATATTTTTTAAAAGCTATCAGTTTCTTCAACGATATCAAGTTCATTACGTTAAAGGTTTTCGCCAGAAACCATTCGTAGCCATCCGTCGTTTCATTTGGATAGTCAATAGTATTCAAGCTGTGTATGTTGGCCAAAGTCAAGGCACAGTGTTTGGTAGCTGTTGGGTATTCATATGCAGCATAGATAGATGCGTTGGTTTGGGACAGTCGTATAGCCTTGTTGGCCAAAGTCAAGGGCTTGTACGGGTGGGTTCAAATTAACCTGGAAAATGACGGGTAGAACTTGACATGTGACTTATGATATGTTGGCCAAAGTCAAGGTCATAAGAGCATGGGGCAAAAATCCACATCGGGAGTTTCTAAAGAAACTGAAACTTGCCAGATATGCGCATACCTTCTGGAGTGTGATAACGTGAGCGGATTCCGTCACGTTATCATGCGATGATAGTTGGATCCCGATTCCCACTGATGAGTTGGTTTACTCCTCGGGTGATCCCGGCTAATTCTTCTTTCAGGTTTGGGGAAGAGTTTGACGTTACAGTGGGAGGTTTCCAAATTAGATAAAGTGATAACCATTCTGATCTAGGTTAGAGTGCACGCTGAGTGTTTCTTTTCTCTCTCTCTTTGGCAGCGACCATTGACCCGACCCTAGACTTTGACTCAGTGACCAATTTGACCGAACCTTCTTAACACTGGCTTTTGGATTGTCAGAGTTGCAAACCTCATTGCCACTCCTACTTTTACCCTTTTCTCCAGGACACCCCGTTTTACTACGAATGTCCACTTCCATTGGACAAAACCATCGTATGGTTATATACGAACTCGAAGGAATTCGAGGATGGTTTCAGGTTCTGGAGAAAACGAATAGGACTATTCAGTTGTCTTTTCTTTTTTCCTTCTCTCAGGTTGCGAGTACTCCTTGGTTTAGGAGTAGTACACCTATTACGCAAATTAGATAGTCGTCTTCCAAACCTTAGGCTGGTGCCGAACGGTAGGTAATGAAGAAAGCCAATTAGCTTAAACGGTGTACAGAAGGTATTAAGTTAAGACAAAGCAAGGAGTTAGTAAGAGGGCACAGTAAATTACGACTGCTATTCACAACAATACCAAGTATTTCTTCGCCAATCCTAAATCACCTTTGTATTTCTCCAGGACAATCCGTATCACTACGAAGATCCCAAGTTTATTGGATAATCCATCGTATGGTTGTATACGAACTCGAAAGGAACTTGTTCCAGTTCGGGGATGGATTCTGGTTCAGGAGAAATAGGAATAAGGTTCATTCAGGTGTCTTTTATCTTCACCTTCTCTCGCATTGCGAGTGCTCCTAGGATTAGGACATTACACCCATTATGCTTGTTGGATAGTCTTCTTCCAAACCATAGGCTGGTGCCGAACGGTAGGGAAGGAAGAAAACCATTTGGCCTAAAGGGGTGTACAGAAGGTAATGACTAAAGACATATAAAGGGATTTGGAGAAATGGCAAAGAATTATACGGTTATAGTTGTGAATCTGGATAATGGAAGAGGCATTACTAGGAATACCAGGATACCCCGTCGAAACATTTCAATGTTTCAGTTTCACTGTGTACTGTTAAAAGAGAACTGATTTCCCAATTAGACACTTGTTCCAGGGTATGTATTTACCAGGTATGATTCTCACATTTGTATGGTTTTACAGATGATGAGTGGGAGTAAGTTATTGGGAATTGGGTGATTGTCCTCATTATATCGGGATTCGTTGTAATTGGTGATATTTGAGGAAGTCACCTGGGTTGTTTGCCGGACGGCAAATATTTGGTTTTGAATATCCGTTGTTATGCACCAATTTCAAATTGATATATCTGTACGTCTATTTTTATATAGAGTGAGACATACCTTTTTGAAATTATGTCTATGACATTTACCTATATCAGTGGATGGTTAGGTAAGGAGCATTGAACAGCGGTGTAATTCTTCTTAACCAAAAGAACAGTTTTCAACCTACGACACACAGTGAATGAGTCATTTGACTCAAGGGACTTGTACAGAGTATTGTATATTGTCCAGTGTCCATTAGGAAAGAGGGGTTGGTCCTCGTACTATATTCTGTTTACTTATGACTTCTCTAGTTCTTAGACATGTGTTTCGTAGAAACACTGGGTCTAAGTTTTTAGAAGTTATAGGTATAAGAGTAAAATAGAGAACCAGGTATTGCAAGTATCGGGATTCTTCAAGGTGATCGAAAATATAAATACTTGTGAATGGTATTCAGTTGATAGTAATGTTTAAGAGAACTTGCTTCTCTTTCAGGTTACTCATAATTGGAAGCATTCCTAAGTTGAGTAATGCTGATCGGCCTCCTTCCATTCAGTTGACATGCACTGGAGACAGCTGCATGATTTGAATCTGGTTTAATTAAATCAGTGCCTCTGTTTCTATATTGGATATAGAACAGTTCATATCTTGACATTGTTAAGATACGGGGAGTTGTCCGGCTTATGCTTAAAACCAGACTCCGGATAACTCAAGGCACGTTTCTGTAATGGCTGTTTGTGGGTTGACCTGGGCTATGACGAGGGTTGGCATTCTACCATCTGGAAGATCAATAGTGATATTGTTCTAGACTAACCACAGTTTTAACAAAAATGCATGTTTTTCAGAAAACAGTAGTGGGAGTATGGTAGAACTGGAAGTGATTCCAGAACCACAAACGATTACTGAAGATTTGATAAGAATCTAAAGTTTCAATCTGGTTTGACATTCCATTGGACACTCCGCAGATAAAGTGGGTAACCTCAGGCACCCGAGAGGTACTTCGGTATGCTCAATGACTGTGGCAAGGGGGTTCTTGTTTACCCAGACTTGCCATTGCTGTTGTTCCAGAATGTGAGACCCGGCAGGAGGATGAGTATAGCGTCGTTCTAAACTAGCTTTAGATGTGCACGTCTATATGACTCTGCCAGAGGGTTGTCATAGTCAGTGGGAGCAGCGGAAGCATTGGTGGACATCAGGCTTATGTCTATTTATAGACTAAAGCAGATATAGCGGAGACAGATCATCTATTTCTGATGTGACAGTCATAGGTTTGACTTCATCAGAATAGAGGATGGATCAGTTAAGAAGGTATTAGGGTCTGATGTCCTGGATTTGGATGACATACACAGAGTAGGAAGTGATATTCCTATACTACGATCGGTTATACTATGGTTGTCACACAGTGGTTTCTCCACACAGGACTTGGACATTATATCAGATATTCTGGTCACTAGATCTATGATTTTAGATCTAGATTTGGGTGGTTTCCCAATCTGGGTAATTAGACAACATTCTATGAGTATTTAGAATGGACGGCTCCTGGCATGGTGGTGTACCTGCAGGTAATGGAGTCACCCTCTCTAAAGGTGTCTTACAGACTAAAGAGGAGAGGGATGCGCATGATTGGCAGATCACTTGCTTAGGCAATTGAGTCAATCATGAGATGTCAAGTACCACACCAGATGTTGTTTTTGCAGTAGGTGCAATAAGTTAATATTGATCCAATTCTGGAGAAACAGTCAGAAGCAGTTTTAGAACATAAGTTGATGTTCTAGGGATATGATAACAGCATTCTCCTTCGGGAGACAGTTATCATTCCAGGCTTCCAAGGTGACCTGGATGGCAGAGTGGCTGTCAGAGTTATAGTTTTCCCTCTGACGAGGGGCAGTATTTTGGACAGATGGTCCAGGTGGATACTGAGGGAAGGTATGGCGAAGGATACTGATTAAGTTCTGTTGACGATACAGTCTAAGAAGTTTGGATTTGGAGTTCACTTATGAGCTAGGTCCCATCAAATATCCAGACACATTCTAAGACAGGTGTTGCTCATTTTGGGAGATGGCTTTCTCCGCGAACTTGAGATAGAGAGAGATATAGAAAGAAGCATCAGAGCGGATCCACTCACTGAGGCTATTCCTCGAACGCAATAGTTTCGCAAACGAGCTTTGTGAGACTGACTAGTAGAGGAGTTGGGTGTTCGGTATCACACGGGCTGTGAGTATACGACATCGCAATAATTAGTCTTGAGTGCAAGTGGGAGATTGTTGGAGATAGTGCCCTCAGAGTCAATTATTGGATCACAGGCACGTGATTGCAATGATTGAGGGAGGACCTGTCCCAGTAGGACAGTCTTACTCAAGATGATAGTATGCTATCTAGTTTATCTTTATCATCGTGTACTGCTTTAGGTGACCTTACGAGTCGCTATTACACGTTGATAGAGCCCCTAGGATGCTTGCTTGACTACCAGCAGTATGAGGGCGATCATATACGTGGGAGCTGGGGTCTATAAGCACATCCTTAAAAGGTCCCTAGTAGTGGGAGTTTCGAGTCAGGGCATCGATTCTCCAGTGTAGACTAGTGTACACAGTCGAGACCCCGACGAAGGGCGGTGGCCGGTCTCACAAGCCACTGGTGTCAGTTGGTTCACCTAAGATGTATACAGGTGCTCATTGGGTTATGAGTACACCGGACAGGACTCGCCGGGAACCTGCTAGTTGGGATTATACCTGATGTCAGATAGCAGTTCCCTGGTGACATGTGTACAGGTTAGTTCATCGACCTGAGATCGTCATTTGTCACGTGTGAGTTCCCACTCTGCTTTGATTACTACCCTACCACGGCTCAAAGGAGTCGTGCAAACAGGTTTTAGTTGGGTACAGTCCCGAGCCACATGGAGGCAGTGAGCGGATCAGCAGGTGTTCGTCTCTCCCGGTATTGGGGGTGAGGTCGCGCTGTGTCTAGGAGAGCCAGAACATGAAAAGTCCTTGGCCAAGGCAGGAGATTTGCTGGTAGGTAATCCAGTAGTATCTCAGGGTGTTCTGGCTACACTCGGACACGACTTGTACCGCTTTTGGGGGTCTGACTTTTACCAACCCCCTAGGCCCGCCATGCGATGCTCATAGACGAACGGACCGGACTGTATGGATATTGTCACTGACAGGCTCAGTAGGGTGTCAGGATGAGTTCGCTCATCGACGTCCCTTTTAGTCAATAGCTGGTAGCCCGTCACGTATGGCTAATACCTCTGACGTGCTAGTGGTTAAATCCACAGCCATAGTATTGACGAGTCTTTAGAGTCCACCACACTCAGTTACTCAAGTTTCGGGCGAAACGCTGTAGAGGCCGTATGGAGATATGGCAGGGTTCGATCAGATACGTGCGGTATTGCACGGATCGTGATCGGACGGTTTTTACTAGCCGGCTTTGGCTTAAGCCGGATCCTAGTATTAGATAGTGTAGTTTTGTCTCTTTGCATTGGTATTCATTGGGAATACAAATGCGGGCATGTATATGCAGTCATGGGGTTTTCCTGTAATTTATTACGGGATCAGTTTTATGAAGTTGCCAATTTGCATTCCGTTCCGGCCGGTTTTTCTTTGTTCCTTCGCGGCCGGACTTTCTGGTGGAGGGGGTTATTTGCAAGAGTGCAAATAACTTATTTGTGGAGGGTTTTCATGCATATGCGCCTTCATCATCATGAGATTCTTTTCTAGTCTATATCCTTGCATTTATTATGATGGTTGGTGTAAGGATTTAAGCTTGATTTTGGTGTGACCATTTTCATATGATGATGATACCTTTTCTTCTTTATTGATCAAGCCTTCTATGATTGGGATATGAATTGATTTTCCTCCACCACCATTTCTTTGAAGGGGACGGTCACATTAGAGAGGGAAATGAGAGAGATTCATTTTGAGTGGTAGCAATTTTCTTCATCTCATTTTCATGCAAGGAAAAATGAAAGCACCATATTTCCTTATCTTCTTTCCTCCACATCCATGGCAACATAAAACCCAAAAGAGACATAGCCTTCTACACTACATCTACAACATATCTTGGATGCGTCGGCTAGCCAACTTCGCGACCGAGTTGTCTCGGTCCAGAGGTGGGAACCCGTAAAACAACTTGGCTACGTGGTGCCCTTTCCGACGAGGAGGAGATGAACGGAGTTTCCGCGGGAGATCGGAGTGGAGACGAAGACCGAAGGACACGTATCGCTTGATATACTTCTCTACCCATCTTGTTGTTTGCTAGTAGCTAGGTTAATGGCCCGATCCGGGGTAAAAGTGCGCGGTGGTGCCGGTTTGCTAGTTTGCAAAGATTTTCGTTTCCGCGTTTCCGGCGTCGGATCGACGGCCGGGGCGCCGCCGCGGACTTACAGAAAACTCATAGTGGACGTATCTCAAATCATATCAGGAGAAAACCGCAACTTTCATTTTAAAATGATAATCAGTTTATAAAATCCTTGCGGTTTCTCCAAATCCAGAAATCTCATGGAAATCCGAAATCCAAATCTCAATGGTAAATAAACAATGAATTTCATAATATTGGGCTCCGGCAATCCGGACTGGCCCATAATGTCACGGAAAATGAATATATAAATATGCATGAAAATCACAGTAATAAATGCAATGTCTAAGCTATCAAATAAAAGCAAGCTCACTAGTACCATGTCGAAACTATCAGCTAACATTTTATACTAATGATGTGTAGGGTTACAAGGCACACTAACAAGGCTCTACAAGGCATCGACCATGCCAAAATAAAAATTTTATATGTCGAATAACACTAAGCAAGATCGTATACTAGAGTTCAGGCGAAACTATTAGCAAGTAAACAACTTTACTCTAAAGGGAATACGAAATACAACCTTTGTAAATCGGTCCTTCACTTCTAAAGCTCCTTGATGAAGTCCCTTCGCTGTGATCAAGGTTCTCTCGGGCTCTTGCATGGCTTCACGAAGCGAGAGATGCGACCTTTCTTGAAGTCTCCGAGGCCGAAGATGATCTACGTCGAGGGAATTCCGACTCAAGCTCCTACTTCACTAACTTGAGAATAAGTGAAGCAAACACCCAATACCAAAGGGCTAGTCTAGTAGAGGATGGAGAATTAGGAAGTAGGTTCTCTTTAGAATTTTGTTTCTCACAAGGATTCTCACTTTGGATCAAACCCTAGCTTGCTTTTTCTTTTTGTTCTATGAAGAAGATGATGAACAAAAGAAAGTGAAAAGGATAATGATCAAGTGAGTAGGCTAACCATGGTGAGTGAGTATCATATACTAACTCTTGTAAAGCCATAACCATAGCTAATTGTGTGATGGTTAGGTTAAAGTCCAAAGTAAAAACAAATCTAGTGGGCTTTAGTCAATTCATCCACAAGCTTCCACAAGCTTCATGCATTTTCCAATTTCCCACTAATTTTGTAATTACTTTTAAACATTAAACCCAATCATAACAATTAGGATGGTGTATGTCTCATACACACAAGTCATGTGTATCATCAACCATGATACATAAAGATGACACATTTTAACATATATCATATACATGTCAAAGTAGTGTTCAGGTGAGAAAAACCCTAAAGTGAACAAGTGTTAGCAAATGTAAATTAGTATATCTAATATACAATTATACACTCAATTATTAAATCAACACTTGACTTAATAATCCGGTCATATCTCATATAACCGGCTAACATCCATCGTATCGACTTATCGAATCAACACTTGATTCGATAACCCGGTCATATCATATATGACCGACAGATACAAAAAGTCGCGAGAATAGAATACGGTATCACATACATGCATTTATTCTCGGTCTCGCACATATCACAAACGTGCTCCTATTTCGTTTCGCCTGAGCCACTAAAACCACTCTGTAGGACTCTAAAGACTCGTCAATACGCCGGCAGTAGGTGTGATCACATCACGCACCCACAAGCCGTCAGTGGTACTAGCTGGACGTAACGGCTACCCGGGTATTGAGCGATCAGAAGATCAGCAAGCAACCCCGCTCCAACTCCAATGAAAGCCTGCCGGTAACACTTGTCATTCAGTCCGGTCTCCTCGTCTGATATGTCGCATATCAAGTCTAGGGGTGGTAAACATCAGACCCCAATAACTGATAAGTCGTGCCGATGTGAGGCTCATAACGGGTCGAGAAACTACTGGTAACACTTACAAGTAAATCTTTAATCAGCCCTGGCAAGGGACTTCCCTGTTACGGCCAATCGAGCACAGCACAATATCAACCCCCAATACCGGGAGAGACGAAACCCCTCCTATCGCTCATTGCCTCCATGTGACTCGGGACCGTACCCAAAAACCACCGTTTTTCATTCCCTCATGGACGTGGTATGGTGGAAATCAAAGCACAGAGGGAATCACATAAGACTCTATGACGATCTCGGGTCTACAGATTAACCTGCACAAGTGTCACCTGAGAACTGCCATCTGACGTGAGGTATAATACCATCTGGGAGTTCTCGGCGAGTCCGTCCAGTGTACCCAGTCTCCACTGATCACCCGTATACCATCTCCGATGTCAAACACCAATGGATATGTGATCATCCATCGCCCATCTCATGGGTCGAGAAGCATATACGCTAGTCTACACTGGTATATCGATGCCCCGTCTCGATACACCCACGACTAGGGACCTTAAAGGATGTACTTATGGACTACCATGTCCCTACTAGTATGATCCGCCTCATAGTCCAGGTAGTCAAGTACACATCCTATGGGCTTTACTAACATGTAACGATAAGACAGTATAAAGCGACATGTATACAAGTTAAAGTAAAGAGCAACCAGATAGCATACTATCATATCGAGCAAGAAAGTCCTCTCTATATATGTCCTAGCATCCAATATAATATACATCATCTGTACAATACTGGCCTCTAGGGCATACATACAACTAACAATCTCCCACTTGCACTAGGGCCAGCTGCTGTAGTATCGCATACCAAGCATCCCGAAGAGTCTCTCAATCTGTATCTAGGGAATGGCCTTCGTGAGTGGATCCGCAGTGTTGTTCTTCGTGTCAACCCTCCTGACCTCGATCTCCCGGCGATCAACAATCTCCCGGATCAGGTGATACCGCCTCAGAATATGCCTGGATCGCTGATGGGACCTAGGTTCCTTGGCCAAAGTCACTGCTCCATTATTATCGCAATACAAAGGTATTGGATGTTCAATGGATAGAACCACTCCAAGTTCAGTTATGAACTTCTTGATCCAGACAGCCTCTTTGGCAGCATCGTTGGCAGCGATGTATTCAGCCTCCATCGTCGAGTCTGCCACGGTTTCCTTCTTGGAACTCTTCCAGCTAACCGCCCCTCCGTAAAGGGTAAAGACAAATCCCGACTGCGACTTAGAGTCGTCCTTATCACTCTGGAAGCTCGAATCAGTAAAGGACTCCACTTGGAGTTCTCCATTACCATACACCAAGAGCATCTCTTTAGTCCTTCACAAGTACTTGAGAATGCTCTTCACAGCTGTCCAGTGACTCTCTCCAGGATCAGCTTGATACCTACTCACTATACTTAGTGAGTATGCTACATCGGGTCTGGTACATAGCATCGCGTACATGATAGAGCCTACTGCCGAAGCATAGGGTATCCCTTGCATGCGAGCTCTCTCCAAATCATTCTTGGGAGACATCTCTTTGGAGAGAGTGAGCCCTGAGATTGTGGGTAAAAACCCACGTTTGGACTCTTCCATACTAAACCTCTTTAGTATGGTGTCAATGTACCTGGATTGGGACAATCCCAATATCCTTTTAGATCTATCTCTATAGATCATAATTCCCAATATGCAGGATGCATCACCAAGATCTTTCATTGAGAATCTTTGTGATAAGAAGAGCTTCACCGATTGTAGCATAGGAATGTCATTTCCTATCAAGAGTATGTCGTCCACGTACAATACGAGGAAGACAACCTTACTCTCTGCCACCTTCTTATAGATACAAGGTTCATCTACGTTTTTGACGAAATCAAACTCTTTGATAACGACGTCAAAGCAGATGTTCCAACTCCGCGATTCTTGCTTTAATCCGTAAATGGATTTAAGCAGCTTGCACACCTTTTCGCTGCTCCCACTATCTACGAAGCCCTCTGGCTGAGTCATGTACACGCACTCTTTTAAATCACCATTTAGAAAGACGGTCTTAACATCCATTTGCCAGATTTCGTAGTCATGATATGCAGCGATGGCAAGCATGATCCGGATGGATTTAAGCATAGCCACTTGAGAAAAGGTTTCGTCATAGTCCACACCTGGTCTTTGATGAAAACCTTTTGCAACAAGTCTAGCTTTGAAAGTCTCCACTTTCCCATCTACACCAAGTTTTTTATTGAAGATCCACTTGCTCCCAATAGGTTTTACCCCTTCAGGAGCAACTTCCAAAATCCACACTTTGTTGGTGTACATGGATTCCATCTCGGACCGCATTGCATCCAGCCATTTCACTGAGTCCCCACTCGTGATGGCCTGCTCGAAGCTAGTTGGGTCATCATCAACCATGATGCAATCCTCGCTCCCACCATCCACGAGAAAACCGTAGTATCTCTCAGGTGGGTGAGGAACCCTACTAGATCGGCGGAGAGGCTGAGGTTCGTTGGGAACTACCGAATCCTCTGGTTCCACTAAATCTTCAGTTTGAGTTTGAGTAGCCGGAATTTCTTCCAGTTCTACCTGGTCGCCACTAATTTCTTTTGTAAGAAATTCCTTTTCTAAAAAGGTGGCATGTCGAGAAACAAACACTTTTTGTTCCTCAGTATGGTAGAAAAGATATCCATGTGAATGTTTGGGATATCCCACAAACTTGCATAGAACTGACCGTGCCTCGAGTTTGTCCGGATTTTGCGTTTTAACATAGGCCGGACAACCCCATATCTTAACACGTTTAAGACATGGTCTCTTCCCACTCCATATCTCATATTGTGTGGTAGGTACAGATTTAGATGGAACTTGATTCAATAGGTATGCCGTTGTCTCCAGTGCATACCCCCAGAAGGAAATAGGTAACTCAGTTGTGCTCATCATAGAGCGCACCATATCTAATAGGGTGCGGTTCCTCCATTCAGATACACCGTTGTGCTGTGGTGTATATGGAGGAGTCAGCTGAGAGAGAATCCCATTCTCTTTTAGGAAGTCCAGGAATTGATTGCTCAAGTATTCACCTCCTCGATCAGATCGAAGGATTTTAATACTTTTCCCGGTTTGTTTCTCGACTTCTTGTTTATATTCTCTAAATTTCTCAAAAGCTTCTGATTTGTGTTTCATCAGGAACACATATCCGAATCTAGAGAGATCGTCAGTGAATGTAATGAAGTATGCAGAACCATTCCTGGCATGTGTAGACATGGGGCCGCATACATCACTAAGTACCAGACCCAAGAGTTCCGTAACTCTCTCTCCGTATCCCGTAAACGGAGTTTTGGTCATCTTGCATTTGAGACATGACTGGCACGTGTCATAAGATGAAAATTCAAACGGATTCAAATATCCATCTTTATGCAACTTAGCTAGTCGTGTCGCATTGATGTGACCCAGTCTACAATGCCACAAGAAGGATTCGTTCATTTCTGAACTCTTCCTCTTGTGTGTGTTTGTTATGCTCAGAACTGTTGATTGATTTAGAACATAAATGCTATTGCACATCGTGCCTGATTCAACCAACTTTTGGTTTAGGAAAATGTTTATAACATTATCCTGTAATACAAAATTATATCCCTCTTTACTCAACAAAGAAACCGATATAATGTTGCATATCAGGTTCGGCATGTAATAGCATTCGTTTAGAATCAATGTATTACCAGTTGGCAATACAAGGAGATATTCCCCGACGGTTTTAGCTGCAACAATTGCACCATTTCCAACCCTTATGTCTTAATCACCTTCTCCAAGTTCTCTACCTTTCTTAAGCCCATGTAACTTATTACATATATGGGATCCTGACCCGGTATCTAATACCTAGGACGTAGAGGAAATGGAGAAACAGTTCTCTGTAACGAACACACCCGAAGAAAATGCATCAACATGTACTTTCGTCATATGGGTGGCATGGGAATCCTGGTATTCCCCTATATCCTGATCAATCTTATAACACTTATAAGTAAGAACGGAACCAACGTTCCCCAGCACAGTATAACATGCGGGTTCGGTCAATACATCCATATTATTATCTTTATTAAGGCATGATATGGTCGCTACCTGGAGAGAGAGAGAAGAAAACACTTTAGCGTATGCTCTTGCAAGATCAGATTGGTTATTATTTTATCTAATCAGGATGGCTCCCACTGTTTTTATCAAATCTTCCTTCAAACCTTAAAAGGAAAGACTAGCCGGGATTAATTACACCCTACAACTTCGCCAATCTTTCAGCCATGCCAGTGTCGGTACTTTGAGGGAGGTTCCACGTGCTTTCGCACGGACCTAATTAAAGTAAACCTCGTTTTCCCAGAGGCGTAACCCCATTGACACCTTTCTAGACACCTACTTGATCGGCTAATTGTCCTGTGTAAAACTCTCCCGGGAGTAACAATTACTCGCAATAGGTATCGGGATCCAACTATCTCATAGAAGGTATGCAATCTCATTGCAAATCTCAACTTCACGATAATCTTTTCCCCCTAACCTCTATGACCTTGACAAAGGCCAACAAATCATAGGATGTTAGTCAAGTTCAACCCGTCATTTCTTGATTGAATCAAACCCACCCGCACGACCCTTGACAAAGGCCAACAAGGTCGTACGACTACCCCAAAACAATCTGCATCATATGTATAAACAGATAAGCACCATTCAGCTACCGCACACTACGCCTTGACAAAGGCCAACAAACGCAGCACGAATACTAAACAGTTCTTATCTGAAATGACGGAGGGCTACGTCAGGTTTTTCTGAAAACCTATTGCGTAATGAACTTGATATCGTCGTAGAACCATATGAATTTTGAAATGGAGCGATTTTGAGGCTTTCATTAGTTTTGCTAAAGAGGTCACTCCCGGTGAAGGGATCTCGGCTCTTTCCTCATCGAATAAGGTGCAGGATATATCATATATACCGCTATGCAAAGCAAAACTCTAAAATCAATCAAAAGCAAACCGATTGTTGTAGCATCTGCCAGTTTTTCTAAAGAGGTCACTCCCGGTGAAGGGATCTCGGCTCTTTCCTCATCGAATAAGGTGCAGGATATATCATATATACCACTATGCAAAGCAAAACTCTAAAAGCAATCAAAAGCAAACCGAGTGTTGTAGCATCTTCCAGTTTTGCTAAAGAGGTCACTCCCGGTGAAGGGATCTCGGCTCTTTCCTCATCGAATAAGGTGCAGGGTATATCATATATACCGCTATGCAAAGCAAAACTATAGCTACACTTTTTATTTGAAAATTTGATTCTGCAACATCTTTTAGGTTTCTTTTCTTTCATTAATCACATTAATGAAGTCCCATCATTTAAGTCACCTAAACATCACAGATAAATACGACGTACACTTATGCCATCCGTATTCGCCTCGATGTCCCCTCGTGCACCGTTAGGTTAGGTAACTAACGGCAGAGCAGGGCAGGGCTAGTGCGGGTATAAAATATAAGTAACGCCTATATAATATATCATATATACTATATACAGTATTTATCACAGAACATCAAATGATCACATCACAGATATCGCAGCAGAATAAACATATGAAACATTGGATATACTAGGACATCCGTGTTTTATTTTGAGCCTCTATAAAACACGGATTCCACGGTCGTGATGAATAGCCAAACCCACACCCCTAGACCCCTACGAGAGAGGCAAGCGACCCTACCAATTCTAGAGTTAGGAGACCCGGACTCGACTCCCCGAGTTGGTCTCCCACTGAACTCCAGAACCCGGTTACTTGTGCTCTCCTCCTTGGGTCTATCCTGTTGGATATATGTATGCCCTAGAGGCCATTATGTGATAGTGGATGTATCTATACATGTATATATATTCAGTTTGCATTCTTGCTCGACATGATAGTAAGCTATCTGGTTCTTCTTTATCTGACATGTTGATTTGATCATGCTTTTATTCATTCATACATGCTGATAAAGCCCTGAGGATATCGGCTTGACTACTCTGATTATGATGGAGATCATACTAGTGAGACATCTGTAGTCTATAAGCATATCCTGGAACGTACCTAGTCGTAGGTATATCGAGACGGGGCATTGATATACCAGAGTAGACTAGCGTATATGATACTGGACCCATACGATGGGCGATGAATGTTCCCACATTCATCGATGTTTGACATCAAGATCATATACGGGTGCTCAGTGGTGACTGGGTACATTGGACGGACTCACCGAGAACTCCTATATGGAATTATATCTATCGTCGGATAGCAGTTCTCAGGTGACACTGGTACAGGTTAGTCTGTAGACACGAGATCGTCATGGAGTCTTGTGTGTTCTCCCACTGTACTTTGATTGCCACCCTACCACGGCTCTACTGAGTCGTGCAAACAGGTGGCCGTTGGGTACAGTCCCGAGACACACGAAGACGATGAGCGATAGGAGGGGTTTCGTCTCTCCTGATATTGGGAGTTGATGCTGTGCTGTGCCCGACTGGTTATAACAGCAAGTCCCTGGCCAGGGCTGCTGAGATTTGCTGATAAGTGTTATCCGTAGTTTCTCGATCTGTTATAGACCATTCACCGGCACGACTTATTGAGTTATTAGGGTCGTCATGACCATCCCTAGGCTCGATATGCAGCATATCTGACGAAGAGACCGGACTGTACGGTAGTGTTGCCGGATGGCTTGACGGGAGTTGTAGCAGGTTCGCTTGTTTTCTTCTGATCGCTCAATACCCGGGTGGCCGTTACGTTTAGCTGACCGCTTGCGGCTTGGGGGTACTTGATATGATCATCACCCTCTGCCGGCGTATTGACGAGTCTTAGAGTCCCACATAGGAGTTACCCAGTCCAGACGAAACGTTGTGGTGCGCGTATGCGATATGCGCATGCACCCGATTGAAATGTGCGTATATGATACCGAACATTGATCGGGTGAACTGCTTTTGGTGGGGTCATATGAGATATGACCGGATTGATAAATCAAGTGTTGATTTATCATTTAACCATTAGTTTTCTCACTTAAAACCTTTTCTTGGATGATGGATGTGTGCATGCATGTGTGCTTTTCTTTCTTTCTTTCATGCTAGTTTCATGCACATGTGGATGTGCATACATACATACATACATACACCCATCCATCATGGTTGTTAGCATATGGAAATGGTGGCAATATAAGACTCACACCATGGATTATATAATGGATTATTATTTGATTTTGGATTTAAAAGAAAATGAAAAGGAAAGGATAATCATTCTTGCTTCTACATTCTTCCTTTGACCTAACCATGCTCAACTACCACTAACCTAAGGTTATCCTTCTCTTTATCATTCAAAACACAAGTTAAATAATGTCTCCATCACTTTAACCATGGTTCATAGTAATAAGGAATAAAATATATATTGATATATTTCTTTTTCTTCTCATGAGTTATTTTTTTACCTCTTGTTAAAAATTGCCACCATCTTCTTCCTCTTTCTCTTTTGCTCTCTAGTCTTTTCTAGTGAGCAAATACCACTTAAAGAAAGGTTTTTGAAGTGAGAAACTTAACCACAACTTCATTCTACACAAGCTTAGCCGTTTTGTTTAGAGTGTTCTCTTCGGTTTTGCGAAGTTGCGAGCTTGGACGGAGATCTCCGTGGTGGATCGTCGTGGACACAAGAGGACTTCAAGAGGACCTCCGTACAACACCCTAGAGACCAAGGAGTCCAGCGAAAGGGAGCTACAAAGGTTGTAGTCTCGAAACCCTAGATTAGTTCTCTCTATATTTCGAAACCCTAATTTTCTAGGATCGATTCCTTTGCATGTTCGTTTAGCACCATAAAAATTTAAACTTTGGGTCATGTGATGCTTCAAAACTCTTCATAGGGTGCTAAACAAACCTTACATTGGTATCAGAGCCGACCTAGAACATTAGGCGACCTTTTTACGAAGTTAAAACTCCGATCGAACCGAAATACGACTTTTTAGGGTGCTCTCTGGAAATTTTCTAAAAATTGACATTTTTCAGAATTAAAAATATGTAAAAAATACAGCAGGAAAAAATAAGGATTACGGTACAAAAATTATTCCATGAACAGTGATTCTTGCCGCGGAAACGCGGCCTAAGCTTGCTTAGGCCGCGGTTCCGCGGCCGTATATATAAATTGATGGATAATTTTTTTACAGTAATTCAGGAATCTGCTAGTATAATTTTTTGGGTATTTTTAATCTGTATTTAGTTTTGAAAAATTCTGGAGATGTTTTTTGACTCAACGATTCGATCGGGATTTTCATTTCGTTGCTTTTCCGGGTAAATTAGAAAGTATTGAAGTGTTTGAACGAGTATCATTTGCTCACTATTAACGGGGTTTAAATACTTTGGAGATACGTGCAAATCTTTTTGCGGTGGTCCCTCTAGAAGACAACAAACCTTAACTCGATTATGTGACCGTCTCGAACTGCCCTTTGAACCTTAGGGTTTGGGGCAGTACGGCGTGCCACATGTGAGGCATTGGCTTGACCCTTCTACGGCTGGACCGCTACTACTGTGTCACACTCCGGATTTTTTGAACCCTGCTCAAGTGTTGAGCTTTAGTGAATCTTGGGTACTTGATCGTTCGTTCGAAAACTTTAATACTGTCTGTTTATCTGGAATGTGATACAATATGTGGAATTCATATAGTTTAGGCATGAAATACGAAATATGTGATATTTCGCATTTATGATGTCTAAAGAGAATCTGGATTCCAAATATTGTAGTTTTACACTTTCTTTTCTGTGACCGTAAGTGTAGTATGTACGATATCGCCGGTTTCGTTGTTATACATCAACGACAATCGGGGTACGCATACTTACTTACGTTGATGATATGTGATATTATGTGTTGCTGAGATATGATGTGCAGGATTGTCGTGATTGAATAGACGGGGTTTTTTTTTGTGAGATGAGAGTTTTATATTTTCATTCATGTAAATTCAAATGTAATGTAATATTTTTTTATTTGGGGCACTTCCGGGTTGAGGTTGTGTCACCAGTGTTGTATATTATTTACTTTTCCGCATTAGGATGGACCCAAGGAGAGGAGCACAGGTGACCGGGTTCTGGGGTTCAGTTGGAGGCCATCTCGAGGAATCGAGACCGGGTCTCCTAAACTTCAGGATTGGTAGGGTCACTTGCCGCTCTCGTAGGGGTCCAGGGTGTGGGCTTGGCTATTCATCGCGACTGTGGAATCCGTATTTTCTATTCTGGCTAAATACTAAATACGGACGTCCTAGGATATCCCACGTTATATCTATGTTTCTGCTGCCTGTGTTCTGTGATATCTGAGACGAATGACATATTATATATATGATATATAGTAGACGTTACTTATGTTTTACACCCGCGCTAGTCCCGTCCCGGTATGCCGTTAGTTAAGTAACCTAACGGTGCATAACGGAACATTGCGGCGAATGCGGATGGCATAAGCGTACGTGTTATTTTCGTTTCTTTTCTGTGATTGGCTTAAGGACTTAAATGATGGGATTACATTAATGTGATTAATGTAAAGAAAATAAACCTAAAAAGATGTTGTAGAATCGGATTTATAAACTACTCGGCTATTTATGAAAAAGCTACATTTCAAAACTGCGGAGCTTAAGCCACTCCTTTTGAAAATTGTTTGATTCTACAACGATATCAAGTTCAAAGCGTTAAAGATTTTCTTAAATATCATTCGCAACCCTCCGTCATTTTAGGAAGTAGAGTACTTAGTATTCGTGCTAAGTTTGTTGACTTTAGTTAAGGCGTAGTGTACGGTAGCTAAGTGATGTCTTCCTACACTGCATATGATGCAGATTAATTAGGACATTCATGCGACTTTGTTGACCATAGTTAAGGGTCATATGGGTGGGTCTAATTGATCAAGAAATGACGGGTAGAACTTGACTGGTACTTATGATTTGTTGACCGTAGTTAAGGTCATAAGTACTAGGGGTAAAAATTACATCGGGAATTTCAAGTGTTGAAATTTGCAATGAGATTGCATACCTTCCATGTGATAGTTGGATCCCGATCCCACTGTGGGCAATAGTTGCTCCTAGGAGAGTTTTACAGTTTACAATTAGCTAACTCATTAGGTGTCTAGAAAGGTGTTAACGGGGCTCCGCCTCTGGGAAAATGAGGTTTACTCTAATTAGGTCCGTGCGAAAGCACGGGGAACCTCCCTCAAAGTACCGACACTGGCCTGGCTGAACAGTTAGCGAAGTTGTAGACTGTAATTAATCCTCGCTAGTTTTTCTTTTTAAGGTTTGAAAGAAAAACTTGATAAAAAGCAGTGGGAAACATCGATTAGACAAGATAATAAACCAATCTAATCTGTGCAAGAGCTTTCGCTGAGTGTATTCTTTTCTCTCTCTTAATAGCAGATACCAATGACTGGAGTTAAGCTTCTACTAGATAAAAACAAACTGAATGGGACCAACTATAAAGACTGGCTGAGGAATCTGAAGATCGCCTTGACTTATGATAAAGTATCATATGTCCTCACGGCTTCAGCCCCGCCCATCCCAGGTCCAAAATCCTCAGTTGCGGACATTGAAGTCCGCAAGACATGGGACGCTGACTGTGCCACGGCAAAATGCCTCGCGCTTGCATCGATGGACAACACACATCAAAAGCAGCACGAGGACATGGACATTCACGGTATATTGCTCCATACAAAGGAGTTGTATGGAGAGCAATCCCGCGTATTATGATGCGAAGCATCAAAGAAACTGTTTCAGATGCGAATGGCCCCTGGCACACCAGTAGGAGACCATGTTTTGAAGATTATAGCTCTTATAGAAGAGCTTGAGGACCTTGGATGGACGATGGACAATGAACAATATATAGATATTATTCTGCAGTCCCTACCCTCCACCTTTGCTCAGTTCATAGTGAACTTTAACATGCATGGCATGGAGAAGGAACTCCCTGAACTCCTTAAGATGTTAAGGAGTGCAGAGAGCACTATGAAGTCAGAAAAAACTCCCGTTATGACTATTGGACATTCTTCTTCTTCTCGCCCGAAAGCTAAGGCCAAGGGAAAGAAAAAGAAGAAACCCACTAATCCTAAGGGCGGAGTTAAAAAGGTGAAGGAAAAGGGAAAGTCCAAAGCTGGAGACCCAGGAAAAGGCGAATGTTTTCATTGCCACAAGACAGGACATTGGAAGCGCAATTGCACGGAGTACTTAAGTCTCAAGAAGAAGCATGGTGATACTTCTGCTTCAGGTGCGTTTGTGACTGAAAACTGTTTTTCTATAAACTCTGCTTCCTGGGTATTGGATACCGGTTCAGGTTCTCACATTTGCAATTCTATGCAGGGGCTGAGAAATAGCAAGGTTTTGAGGACAGCTGGCCATACTCTCCGCGTTGGAAATGGTTCCAATGTACATACAGTCGCAGTGGGAGAGTATCACTTGGGGTTGCCATCTGGATGTATTTTGATTTTGAATCCATGTTATTTTGTACCAAGTATGCTGTGTAATATAATATCCGTTTCTTTGTTGGGTATGGTACGCTTAATAACGGAATATATGTCCTAAATCAACACACAGTTTTCAGTATACAACACACTAATAAAAGAAAACTTTCAGAATTAAATGAAGCATTTCTTTGGCATCGTAGACTTGGTCATATTAACGAAACAAGACTAAACAAGTTACACAAAGATGGATATTTAAACTCTTTTGAATATAAATCTTATGCGACTTGCCAGTCTTGTATCAAGGGTAAAATGACCAAAACTCCGTTTACCGGACACGGAGAAAGAGCTACTCAGCTCCTTGGCCTCATACATAGTGATGTATGTGGGCCAATGTCTACACAGGCTAGAGGCGGTTTTTCATACTTCATTACATTCACTGACGACTTCTCAAGATTCGGTCATGTATTTTTATTAAAGCAAAAGTCCGACGCTTTCGAGAAATTCATTGAATATAAACAAGTAGTAGAAAAACAAACCGGCTTGAGTATTAAGATGCTTCGATCAGATCGAGGTGGAGAGTATCTCAGTACAAAATTTGCAAACTTCCTAAAAGAGAATGGGATTCTCTCTCAGCTCACTCCTCCTTACACACCACAGCACAACGGTGTGTCAGAACGACGGAATAGGACCCTATTAGATATGGTCCGGTCCATGATGAGTGACGCTGAGTTACCAGTCTCGTTTTGGGGGCATGCATTGGAGACTGCAGCGTTTCTGCTAAACAGGGTTCCAACCAAAGCCGTGTCTACCACGCCATATGAGATATGGAATGGGAAGAGACCATCTCTTAAGAGAATTAAGATTTGGGGTTGCCCGGCCTATGTTAAAAAGCAGAATCCGGACAAACTCGAGACACGGTCAGTCATGTGTAACTTTGTGGGATATCCAAAGAATTCTTATAGATATCTGTTCTACCACAAAGAGGAACAAAAGGTGTTTGTTTCTCAGTATGCCACATTCTTGGAAAAAGAGTTTTTCACAGATAAAGATGATGGCAAGGTGGTAGATCTAGAAGAGGTTCTGGAGACACAAACTACAAATGACGATTTGGTTGAACCGGCTGTTGCAACAGAAACTGAAGAACCTCGGCCACTCCGTAGGTCTGGTAGGACTTCTCGCCCACCGGAGAGGTACTACGGTTTCCTCATTGATGGTGACGGAGAAGATTGCATCATGGATGATGATGATCCTACCAGTTTTCAGCAAGCTATCACGAGTGGTGACTCTGTGAAGTGGCTGGATGCCACGATATCCGAAATGGAGTCTATGTACACCAACAAAATATGGACTTTGGACGTTGTACCCCCTGGGGTAAAACCTGTAGGGTGCAAATGGATCTTTAAAAGAAAGATTGGTGTGGATGGGCAGGTAGAGACTTATAAGGCAAGACTTGTGGCGAAAGGCTTTCGTCAAAGACCAGGTTTGGACTATGACGAAACTTTTTCGCCCGTAGCCATGCTTAAATCCATTCGGATCCTACTTGCTATTGCTGCTCACTACGACTATGAAATCTGGCAGATGGATGTTAAAACAGCATTTCTAAATGGAGATTTAGAAGAATGCGTTTATATGGATCAGCCAGAGGGCTTCATTGACAGTGGGAGCAGCGAAAAAGCATGTAGGCTGCTTAAATCCATATATGGGTTAAAGCAGGCATCTCGGAGCTGGAACATCTGTTTCGATGATGTTATCAAAGAGTTTGATTTCATCAAAAATCGAGATGAACCTTGTGTTTATAGGAAGGCTGTAGGAAGAGCTGTCACATTCCTCGTATTGTACGTGGATGACATTCTTCTGATAGGAAATGATATTCCTATGCTACAGTCGGTCAAATCATTCTTATCACTGAGGTTCTCCATGAAGGACCTGGGTGATGCCACATACATCCTGGGCATAAGGATCTATAGGGATAGATCCAAAAAGTTATTGGGATTGTCCCAAACCAAGTACATCAACACCATCCTAAAAAGGTTTAGTATGGAAGACTCCAAGCGGGGTGCCTTACCCGCTTGCCATGGAGTCACTCTCTCCAAGGATTCTTGTCCAAAGACCGATGAAGAGAGAGCTCGCATGAGCATTATACCTTATGCTTCGGCAGTAGGATCTATAATGTATGCGATGTTATGTACACGCCCAGATGTAGCTTATGCACTTAGTGTTGTAAGCAGGTATCAATCCAACCCAGGGGAGAACCACTGGACAGCTGTGAAGAACATTCTTAAGTATTTACGAAGGACTAAAGAATTGTTCTTGGTGTATGGTAATACAGATCTCCAAATGGAGGCCTTTACCGATTCGAGCTTCCAGAGCGATAAGGATGACAGAAAATCTATCTCAGGGTTTGTATTTACCCTCAATGGAGGGGCGGTAAGTTGGAAGAGTTCCAAACAAGATACCGTTGCAGACTCTACGATGGAAGCTGAGTACATTGCTGCAAATGATGCCACCAAGGAAGCCGTCTGGATGAAGAAGTTCTTCTCGGAGCTAGGAGTAGTTCCAACCATTATTGATCTAATACCCTTGTATTCTGATAATAATGGGGCTATGGCGTTAGCCAAGGAGCCCAGATCCCATCAGCGGTCCAGACACATCCTGAGGCGCTTTCATTTGATCCGGGAGATTGTTGATCGCCGCGAGATCGAGATTAAGAGAGTAGACACAAAGAACAACGCCGCGGATCCACTCACCAAGCCCCTCCCTCAGCCACAGTATGAGCGACTTTTTGAGATGTTGGGTATGAGATACGCCAATAACTGGCCTTAGTGCAAGTGGGAGATTGTTGGATATATGTATGCCCTAGAGGCCATTATGTGATAATGGATGTATCTATACATGTATATATATTCAGTTTGCATTCTTGCTCGACATGATAGTATGCTATTTGGTTCTTCTTTATCTGACATGTTGATTTGATCATGCTTTTATTCATTCATACATGCTGATAAAGCCCTAAGGATATCGGCTTGACTACTCTGATTATGATGGAGATCATACTAGTGGGACATCTGTAGTCTATAAGCATATCCTGGAACGTCCCTAGTCGTAGGTATATCGAGACGGGGCATTGATATACCAGAGTAGACTAGCGTATATGATACTGGACCCATACGATGGGCGATGAATGTTCCCACATTCATCGATGTTTGACATCAAGATCATATACGGGTGCTCAGTGGTGACTGGGTACACTGGACGGACTCACCGAGAACTCCTATATGGAATTATATCTATCGTCGGATAGCAGTTCTCAGGTGACACTGGTACAGGTTAGTCTGTAGACCCGAGATCGTCATGGAGTCTTGTGTGTTCTCCCACTTTAGTTTGATTGCCAACCTACCACGGCTCTACTGAGTCGTGCAAACAGGTGGCCGTTGGGTACAGTCCCGAGACACACGAAGACGATGAGCGATAGGAAGGGTTTCGTCTCTCCCGATATTGGGAGTTAATGCTGTGCTGTGCCCGACTGGTTATAACAGCAAGTCCCTGGCCAGGGCTGCTGAGATTTGCTGATATGTGTTATCAGTAGTTTCTCGATCTGTTATAGACCATTCACCGGCACGACTTATTGAGTTATTAGGGTCGACGTGACCATCCCTAGGCTCGATATGCAGCATATCTGACGAAGAGACCGGACTGTACGGTAGTGTTGCCGGATGGCTTGACGGGAGTTGTAGCAGGTTCGCTTGTTTTCTTCTGATCGCTCAATACCCGGGTGGCCGTTACGTTTAGCTGACCGCTTGCGGCTTGGGGGTACTTGATATGATCATCACCCTCTGCCGGCGTATTGACGAGTCTTAGAGTCCCACATAGGAGTTACCCAGTCCAGGCGAAACGTTGTGGTGCGCGTATGGGATATGCGCATACACCCGATTGAAATGTGCGTATATGATACCGAACATTGATCGGGTGAACTGCTTTTGGTGGGGTCATATGAGATATGACCGGATTGATAAATCAAGTGTTGATCTATCATTTAACCATTAGTTTTCTCACTTAAAACCTTTTCTTGGATGATGGATGTGTGCATGCATGTGTACTTTTCTTTCTTTCTTTCATGCTAGTTTCATGCACATGTGGATGTGCATACATGCATACATACATACACCCATCCATCATGGTTGTTAGCATATGGAAATGGTGGCAATATAAGACTCACACCATGGATTATATAATGGATTATTATTTGATTTTGGATTTAAAAGAAAATGAAAAGGAAAGGATAATCATTCTTGCTTCTACATTCTTCCTTTGACCTAACCATGCTCAACTACCACTAACCTAAGGTTATCCTTCTCTTTATCATTCAAAACTCAAGTTAAATAATGTCTCCATCACATTATCCATGGTTCATAGTAAGAAGGAATAAAATATATATTGATATATTTCTTTTTCTTCTCATGAGTTATTTTTTTACCTCTTGTTAAAAATTGCCACCATCTTCTTCCTCTTTCTCTTTTTCTCTCTAGGCTTTTCTAGTGAGCAAATACGACTTAAAGAAAGGTTTTTGAAGTGAGAAACTTAACCACAACTTCATTCTACACAAGCTTAGCCGTTTTGTTTAGAGTGTTCTCTTCGGTTTTGCGAAGTTGCGAGCTTGGACGGAGATCTCCGTGGTGGATCGTCGTGGACACAAGAGGTCTTCAAGAGGACCTCTGTACAACACCCTAGAGACCAAGGAGTCCAGCGAAAGGGAGCTACAAAGGTTGTAGTCTCGAAACCCTAGATTAGTTCGCTTTATATTTCGAAACCCTAATTTTCTAGGATCGATTCCTTTGCATGTTCGTTTAGCACCATAAAAATTTAAACTTTGGGTCATGTGATGCTTCAAAACTTTTCATATCCTAGTGCGGAAAAGTAAATAATATACAAAAGTTGACATCAACCTCATCCCGGAAGTGTTCCAATAAAAGAATATTACATACATTTAAATTTTCATGAATGAAAATATAAAACTCTCATCTCACATAAAAACCCCGGCTATTCAATACGCGACGATCCAATAAAACAAATCCAGCAACACAGAACATCACATGTCATCAACGTAAGTAAATATGCGCATCCCAATTGTCGTTGACATATAGCAACGAAACTGGCGATATCACATATTACACTTACGGTCACAGAAAAAAAAGTGTAAAACTACCACATTTGGAATCCACAAATCTCTTTAGACATCGTAAATCCGAAATATCACATATTTCGCATTTCATGCCTAACTGTATGAATTCCACATATTGTATCGCATTCCAGATAAATAGACAGTATTAAACTTTCCGATCGAATAATCAAATACCTAAGATTTCCATAATAGCTCAACACTTGAGCGGAGTTCAAAAATTCCAGAATACGTCAGAGTAGCAACGGTCCAGCCGTAGAAGGGTCAAGCCAACGCCTCACATGTGGCATGCCGTACTGCCCTAAACCCTAAGGTTCAAAGG
Source organism: Agapanthus africanus (assembly GCA_030015575.1). NCBI lineage: Eukaryota > Viridiplantae > Streptophyta > Magnoliopsida > Asparagales > Amaryllidaceae > Agapanthus > Agapanthus africanus. The sequence continues at coordinate 454,570,246 of JASDDO010000014.1, read as the reverse complement.
GCAGTTCATGACGGTCACATAATCGAGTTCAGGTTTATTGTCTTCTAGAGGGTCCATCGCATCACATGCACGTTTTTCCGAAAGATTTAAACCCGAAAAAATTCAACAATTGAATATTTTTCGTGCCGGGAAAAATTGAGTTAATGATATCCGTTCGAACATTTTAATACTTACTAAATTATCCGGAATAACAGAAAAAAATTAAACTCCCCGATCGAATCGATGATTACAAAATGAACCCCTGAATACTCAACACTTGAGTCAGATTTAAAAATCCCATAAAACTTCAACAGAAGAATTAAACATTATTGTGCAAACAGAATAGCCTTCTGTCACTGTACTGCCGCGGTTCCGCGGCACAAGCAGGGATTTGCCGCGGAATCGCGGTCGTCCGTACGTTTCAGGTGATCGTTTTGCATAGTATTGCTTCGAAAATCCTGCTGAATTTTTTATGTATTTTTAATTCATAAAAATCACAGATTTGAAAAAATGTACAGAGAGGGTTTCATTTCGACGTTGTCAGGTTCGTTCGGAGTTTTAACTTCGTTAACACATCGCCTAATGCTCTAGCTAGGCTCTGATACCACTGTAGGGTTACTAGGCACACTAACAAGGCTCTACAAGGCATCGACCATGCCAAAATTAAATTTTTATGTGCCGAATAACACTAAGCAAGATCGTATACTAGAGTATAGGCGAAACTATTAGCAAGTAAACAACTTTACTCTAAAGGGAATACGAAATACAACCTTTGTAGATCGGTCCTTCACTTCTAAAGCTCCTTGATGAAGTCCCTTCGCTGCGATCAAGGTTCTCCCGGGCTCTTGCATGGCTTCACGACGCGAGGGATGCGACCTTGCTTGAAGTCTCCGAGGCCGAAGATGATCTACGTCGAGGGAATTCCGACTCAAGCTCCAACTTCACTAACTTGAGAATTAGTGAAGCAAACACCCTATACCAAAGGGCTAGTCTAGTAGAGGATGGAGAAATAGGAAGTGGGTTCTCTTTAGAATTTTGTTTCTCACAAGGATTCTCACTTTGGATCAAACCCTAGCTTGCTTTTTCTTTTTGTTCAATGAAGAAGATGATGAACAAAAGAAAGTGAAGAGGATAATGATCAAGTGAGTAGGCTAACCATGGTGAGTGAGTATCATATACTAACTCTTGTAGAGCCATAACCATAGATAATTGTGTGATGGTTAGGTTAAAGTCCAAAATAAAAACAAATCTAGTGGACTTTAGTCAATGCATCCACAAGCTTCCACAAGCTTCATGCATATTCCAATTTCCCACTAATCTTGTAATTACTTTTAAACATTAAACCCATTCATAACAATTAGGATGGTGTATGTCTCATACACACAAGTCATGTGTATCATCAACCATGATACATAAAGATGACACATTTTAACATATATCATATACATGTCAAAGTAGTGTTCATGTGAGAAAAACCCTAAAGTGAACAACTGTTAGCAAATGTAAATTAGTATATCTAATATACAATTATACACTCAATTATTAAATCAACACTTGACTTAATAATCCGGTCATATCTCATATAACCGGCTAACATCCATCGTATCGACTTATTGAATCAACACTTGATTCGATAACCCGGTCATATCATATATGACCGACCGATACAAAAAGTCGCGAGAATACAATACGGTATCACATACACGCATTTATTCTCGGTCTCGTACATATCACATATGTGCTCCTATTTCGTTTCGCCTGAGCCAGTAAAACCTCTGTGTAGGACTCTAAAGACTCGTCAATACGCCGGCAGTAGGTGATGATCACATCACGCACCCACAAGCCGTCAGCGGTACTAGCTGGACGTAACGGCTACCCGGGTATTGAGCGATCAAAAGATCGTAAGCAAGCCCGCTCCAACTCATGTGAAAGCCTGCCGGTAACACTAGCCGTACAGTCCGGTCTCCTCGTCTGATATGTCGCATATCAAGTCTAGGGGTGGTAAACGTCAGACCCCAATAACTGATAAGTCGTGCCGATGTGAGGCTCAAAACGGGTCGAGAAACTACTGGTAACACTTACCAGTAAATCTCTAATCAGCCCTGGCCAGGGACTTCCCTGTTACGGCCAATCGAGCACAACGCAACATCAACCCCCAATACCGGGAGAGACGAAACCCCTCCTATCGCTCATTTCCTCCTTATGACTCAGGTCTGTACCCAAAAACCACCGTTTTGCACGCCCTCATGGACGTGGTAAGGTGGAAATCAAAGCACAGTGGGAATCACACAAGACTCTATGACGATCTCGGGTCTACAGACTAACCTGCACAAGTGTCACCAGAGAACTGCCATCTGATGTGAGGTATAATACCATATGGGAGTTCTCGGCGAGTCAGTCCAGTGTACCCAGTCTCCACTGAGCACCCGTATACCATCTCTGATGTCAAACACCAATGGATATGGGATCATCCATCGCCCATCTCATGGGTCGAGAAGCATATACGCTAGTCTACACTGGTATATCGATACCCCGTCTCGATACACCCACGACTAGGGACCTTGAAGGATGTACTTATGGACTACCATGTCCCCACTAGTATGATTCGCATCATAGTCCAGGTAGTCAAGTACACATCTTAAAGGCTTTACCAACATGTAACGATAAGACAGTATGAAGAGACATGTATACAAGTTAAAGTAAAGAGCTACCAGATAGCATACTATCATATCGAGCAAGAAAGTCCTCTCTATATATGTCCAAGCATCCAATAAAATATACGTCATCTGTACAATACTGGCCTCTAGGGCATAATACAACTAACACGAAGAAGTATTTTCTAATGTGTACGTGACATGGCAATTACCGATGATGATGTGTGTGATCCGGCAAGTAACTGTTCGTAGACATACACATCATCAGTAATGGTGCTGGTGTCCTGGTAACATGGGTTTATTATGGCAATAAACACATTTAAACATGGGATGCGATGCGAATAGCAAGAATATGCGGAAAATGAATGGTAAATGCAGCAATAAAGAATATACATTACAATATATGTGTCATACCGTTTTGCCATTTGAAATATCACGAATCATGGTGTTTAGAAAATAAGGGCTACGATGTTTTTATGAAAATGTACGTCCTTTGAAATATTCGTAGAATCCCTTGGCCTGTCTTTAAAATAGTCATAATTCGTTAGTTTTGAAATAGGTATGACTCAAGTCTAGTCTAACATCTACAGGAAAACTACAGAACTAAACTAACAGGCAAATCGAAAAGGTAAGGAAACCACCTAAATCTGAGTCGATATATATATATAATAGTCGTTGATCCCGCCTCAATAGTTTCACATACAATACAATACATAACATGACATCCTCGAGTCAAAAGTGCGGATCTATCCTTAATATATAGCTCGTACGGTAAATCCATCATACGACATCCCATTCTGGGTACGGGTCGAATATCACATTTGTCTCGTCATTTATCTGGTATCCTTATTATCATATCCTGTATTAGGGTACTGATCTAAGTCTAGTACAAACTGATACCATCAACATATATATGTGCGTGTGTATGACAACACATCACCTAAACACCCGCTATAACATCATGTCGTATCTCAATATACGATCTAAATCATATCACCGATCTCGTGGTATCATGCCCAATCATATCGACTCATCTCCAAATACCATATACTATCATCATCATCCATGTATATGTATACGTATATATATATATACATAGTCCCATACCTATGTGTACATATATATACATATCCCCATATATGCATAAGAAATACAGTGTATGCGTGTGTGTGTGCGTGTATGCAAATCACTACTCTAAGGTTCGCGACTAAGAAACTAACTAACACACTATCTTACAAGTACGCTACACTAACCCAAAGTCATCTAAACATTCTTACTAGGTAAAATCATCTCATATCACATCCGTATAAAAATACTTATAATCATAACGCATTCGCGTTCTATACTACGAAACTGTGGGGGTGCTATACGCCATCCACCCGACTTCCCCCGTAGATATATATCTACTCACCTTGATCCTTGCTTGCCGAAGTCGATGACGCCATGCTCGTCTTTGTTGTTTAAGTCCACTCGAGGGTACCTACATATAAACACATATAGTATCGTAAACAGATTTCACGCACGAAAACCAAAATGTCGCACGAATCACACATAGGTTAAAACCTATAGTTTACGCATGCAAGAATAACCAAACAACTCTCGATGGTCGACGTATAAACGTGAATCGACCGAGATAAAACACAAATACAAAGTCCCATTCATTAAAAGCCGGAAAACGAAATCAGTAACTTTGAAAACTTGCTCCAGATTTTCCTCAGGTGATAATTGGGACATTCTGCACATAGAGGAGGTCTAATTTATAGATACTAGATCTATGAACCAAACACCACTGCATTTCACCCTACCCTGGCCGCAAATTGCGGCCAGGAACATTAAATCTGCGGCCAAGTAGAGGGCATTTGGGCTTGGGTCTCTGTGGTAGCTTCTAGGTTGCCTGCTTGTATCTCTCTGTTTGCTAAATAATTTCTAGGGTCCCCGGGTGTTAGCAGATCTCTAATTAGCATCAAAATTTCCACAAAATGCGATATCGGGGATTTCTAAGTTCATGTTGCGGGGTTTAAGTCTCTATTCACACACTAAAGGGGTTGTATGGTCTCTACTAACCTTAATTACACTTCACAATTCAAGAATTCCTCACAACCTCATCTAGGAATTTTCTAAGATCACAAAACCACACATTATCGATTCTAAACAAACATGGATGCTAACAGAATTGAAATACTATTGTTATGGTGCAAGAATTAACTCATTTGGCAACTCAAGAAAATTCTTGACTCGCCACAAGTGTCCAAAATCCAAACTGTCTTGGTCCAAAGTGCTTGTGATGAGCTTGTGCATGCTTTTTGTGAAGTGGAGATGAAGTTTTGATGAGTTTTTAGTGGTGAAGTGAGGAGATGGAGGGGGGAGGAGATGAGGGCAGCCATGGCGTGAGAAGGAGAGGAAGAAAGATGAAGATGATGAATGAAAACAATGAGCCATGCCAAGGTTGACCCCTCACCCCCTTTCTCTCTCTCTCTCTTGCCCATGCCTCCTTGTCCCCAATTCTTTATTCTTTTCTTATTCTTTTCTTTTCTTTTCTTTTCCTTTCCTTTCCCTTCTCTTTTCATTTTAAAACAAATCCATGCATAGAAAAAGAAAAGACATGGTGGGAAAATGTTACAAATGTAAAATATGACATGGTGCATGTCATGTGCACAACACTAGCTTAATGCACGATTAGCGATATTTAATCGCGATTAGCATTAAAATGGAATATGATTAATCATAAAAATTCATAATTTGCTTAAATCATATAAAGCACCCTCATTTTTGAAATTCCTATAATTTTCCAAATATTTCCCAATTTATCGGTATTTAATTATACCGCATCGTCAAAATATTCATAATATTTATTATGAAATTTTATAAATTCCCAAAAATAATATTTTATTTTTCTGAAATGTTACAGTCTTCCCCCTTAAAGAAATTCGGTCCCCGAATTTAAATTTAAACCCCTCAAATACTTAAACATTTCAGTAAAAAGATCAAGTCATCACGGCTCCGAAATCATAAACACATAAATCACATCATAGCGCAATACATGCGCATGAAAAACGAGTATATAAACCAAAAATCAAAACTCTGTTAAGCATCCCGCAATCATCGGAGTCATGGGAAGACACCAATGTAAAAATCCAATATGAAACCAACATGATATACATCAAACTATACATTTAAATATCATTAAATATCTGAAAGAAATGCATGCCAAACCTTCTCAAGTAGCTGTGCGATGTGTGTATCACTGCACAGTGGTGGGCGTCTATTGTAAGAAAATAACTATATATATACCCTTTGTCTAACATACACGTCCCGCCGTTTTAAAAATAATTTAGAATGGTTTCTTTGTTAAATGTCTCGTGTCATCTCGGACACGTAGGTTAATACTGAGTTTATAGCTCCTTTTTGGAAATGCCTTCGATAACTATCAATGCATGCAAAAATATATTTAGGTATTGTCCTCGGACTAGTCCTGCTCAGTCACTATATGAAATAGTAAATTTCATAAAACATGATGCTCAAAGGAAATCAATCCCAAAATGTATATAAGAATGCCACGTGCGTCTGGTGCGCACGGAAATCGAAATCCATCAATGTGCCATACATGTGCACAGAACAAAATCTGTAACAACCGAGTTCATTTATACCAATTCCAGTTCCCGTATCTATATATCTATAGTATTTTATTGATTTATCGTGTTTGGATGCGAATGGTGTTTTACATTTTACTTTGCATTCGACCCGACCCGCTTGGTTGAATTTGTTTGATTCTTATTTATACATTACCGTGACTTGTTGCATGGACACGTGCATCTCATGATTAATACATACTGGCATTTCTTCTGTCATCGTACTGTTATCATATAACATTTTAGGTTTTGCAAAATAAATTAAAATTGCATTTCATAGCCTGCATCATAACCCTAACCCCGTGGAAGTATCTTCACATCTTATTCTCGTTCCGTTCAGTGAAACGGACGTGTTTGGATGGCTACGCGCACGTACGTGCATTTGTTCTTAGGGTTATGCTTTTCCATTACCTGAGCATTCATTTTGAATTTTGAAAGTCGCATATATTTTTCATATTTTAAATCTGAATTTTTAGACCCGACCAGGGCGTGTTTTGGAGTAAGTTTGTATTTGCCAAAATCTCAAAACGGACTAATATTATATTCTTTATATATTTATAAACTATTAATATATTATTTTAACTAAATTATATTATTATATCCTTAACATACTAACAGTTATAATTATATACATATTATATTTTTTTAAACTAATAAATGCTAATCTATCACAACAGTTTCTCTCTCTCTCTCCTTCTTTCTCTCTCTTCTCTTTCTCTCACCGATCGCGAATACTATTCCTCGCGATCCCCTCACCTTCCTTCTTCCCTTATACTCACCTCCCTTCTTCTTCCCTTTCTTCTTTTTAAATTCAACCGCCTTCACGAGAACCCGAACCCTAGCCTTGCCTCCTTGTCGCCTCACCATCGCCGCCCATGTTCTCGACCTCGCTCCTCAACCCCTCGTCATCATCTTCCTCCTCCTCAAAACTCCCGCAACACCATCTCCACCCATCTCCTTATCACCGCCGTCGGCATCTCCCTCAACCCACGACTGGCGACGACAACCCAACACCATTCACCACCATCGCCTCCGCCTCATCTTCACTAACCCAGACTGGCAAGCCCTAACATCACCGCCATCGACCTAAGCAACCCATCGCCCTCGTCATCCTTCCTCGAAACCCAACTACGGCCATCCCTCTTTCAACATCAGCCACCCCACCTTCAAACCCCCAATCCCAAATCAAAAGCTCGAAGATCCACCTAATCGTCGGCGGCGGAGATGCAAATTTCGCCGGCGAGCAACCTCACCTTCCACTTCCAGAAGCTTCTAGAAGCTCCCGATGAAGCCCCCGGCTATGCAGCCATCGCCGCCGTTGCTGAATCTGAGGACCTCTGCATCCTTAGCTAAGATTTCTTTTGCACTCCTGATTATATAACGCCTGAAATGACGAATGTATTCGAGTTCACTAAGGAGAACATTGCTTGCCCTAAATCGCCAGAGAAGTCAGTCGGGACCAAAAGACACTGAAAGGAGGCAAATGATATTGGAAGTTCAAGCATTAGCTACCCTAGGTTATCATGAAAGTGTAGTTGGATACTATACCTCATGGTTCGAGAATGAGCAACTCTATATTCAAGTTGAACTTTGTGATCATAGCCTATCTACTGACAGAGGCCGTTTACCCTAGGGTGGAGAAATACTTGAAATGTTATATCAGTTCGCCGGAGCTGTGACGACGTCGACGATCCCGACGACCCAGCGAGTGTACCTGACCCGTGTGATTCCCTTGTACGTTGTTTGGATTCGTTCCGTGTACCGTGCGCACGTCGTGACTTTTTCCGCCGACGTGTGACGTTCCGTATACCCGTTTCTTGATCTGTCGAGGCAAGTAAAACTTGCTACATGCTATTTATATTATATTATACTTATTTAACCGCATATTAAATCTGTAGATTAAATCTAATGCCACATGTTCCTTTTAACATTCCGATGTTCAATTTATATCATTTTAGTTTTAGAACTTGAAACATATCATGTTACATATTAGATTACAATACACGATACCCGTATCCGTATTTGAACCGTATATTGATTATTTGCATAGTCCATAATACCATTTTAAATAGTTTATAACTTTCGGATACCTAGTTGCATCCATTTAGCCTATTTTAAATACAATTTCAATCCCATATCATTTAATACATAATAATAAGATTTTAACAGTCCGTATTTGATTAATGTTGGAACTAATCTTAACCCAAATCGATAACTGTGCATCCCTATGCTTTAATCTATACATTTTTCATACCACATCACAATGTTCTATTTTATTGTACCATTAGTACCCCATACTTGTTTTGTTTGCCCATACTTATTAGGGTTTGATTATGAGCACCCATGTGACATTTTGTGCACCCGTGGCATGACTTGATATACCATTACTTGACACGACGTGATACCGTGCACTTCTTGACATGACATGATACCTATATACATTACTTGACTTGACCTGAGGTACTATAGCTTTCTCTGTTACCTGATCTTGTTACTAATGGCAACAAACCTGACCTGTTGTCCCTATGGACATTTCCTGTTGTCTATCCAGACAAACCTTTACCTGCCTGATCCTGTGTGGGTATTGGCTCCAGATTATTTAATACCTGACTTGAACATATATAACTTGGGGGTATGGGGAAATCAATGATGAAACCTGACTTGTAACTCGACAGTTCGATACCTTTTCTGATCAGTCTTACGGGCTAGGCCAGCCCCGGGGTGATGCTGCTGACATCACTCGTCATTACCTACCACTGTTTACTGCACTGCGGCACGTCTCAGATTCAGCCCGAGAGTCATAGACCGTGATCCCGAGCACACACGGGATACTATTGAGTTACATCGATGATTCATCAAATTGATTTCAAAGACTTGAGAGTAGTTAACCCAGTAGACCAGTTTAGAATACTCACTGCACATCACCTGTGCATTACCCTTCACTGTCACTTTTATATTACTGTTATACCTGTTTTACTGTTCCTACACATACCTGTATGTCTTGCTACCCCTGTTTATTTTATTGCTTGATATTATGACGCACTGATGTCTGAGTTTTGCATGGCCCAGATTCTCTACCTTTGTTGCAGACTGATCAGGAGTACTGCCATTATAGACCGAGCAGTGAGGATCCTGTTGGTATCCAGATTTACTTTCCAGGTGTCTAGTTTATTGGATCTTTTGCTTTCGTATATTATATTATTTCTTGACTCATTTATTCTGGCTCATAGACATGTATTAGATAATTTTGTTTACTTTACTGTTCTTGATATCGATACAGCCGTAATGTGACTGTGGAAGGATATTTCCTATTCACAGGTAGCATGGTTGGCTATGTCACGTTCCTATCTTAGTGTACTCTGGGAAGCGGGGCGTGACATGGTTTGTTTGGTATCAAAGCCATAGGATATAGGTTAATCGAGTTTGATTCTTTTGTAGTTGGGTATTGGACCTAATACACGAATCAGAATACTCGTGATTAGGAACATATCCTGCCACCTTGTTATCGTCATTATTAAATCATATCTTTCTTTTATCCTTCGCCTTGACAATATGCAAACCACTTGCATCTCGACTTGAAACCTTTTTTGTTCTCTATTGTTTCTCCTTGTTCCTTGATTCTAATACTAGGATTTGGGCGACTTGAGTGGAGTTATGCAATTGTACCCATGAACTGCAGCATGGTTACAATGCGGTACTCTGTTTAAGTTACTTGGAGTCCTGGTCTTGATTCACTTCCTTGTTCCATGGTCGTTATATTTCTTTGTTTCTCTTGCTTTCCAGTTCATGTTTTATCACAAGCTTGAATCCTGTTTACCATGCTTATTTTCTTCAGTATTTGACTTCAAGTGAAATCGTTTCAAGCATCCTACTTGTTCATGTCTTTCCTGTAAGTCCACGGTAGCGCCCCGGCCGTCTAACAGACACCAAATGCGGAACAAAAACTTTTACAACTGGCGCTATCGCGTACTATAACCCGGATCTGCCATTAAAGCTAAACTAACAAACTACAAAGTGGGTAGAAATGTTATACCGAACGATCCGAGTCCTTCGGTCTTCAACCATCATCCCACGCATTGTTACGACTGCTCCGATCTCTTCGATCTCCAGTCTTCTCGTCCAGGTGGCACCACGTCGACGGATCTTTAAACGGGCTCCCGCCTTTGAACCGAGGCAACTTGATCATCAAGTTTGCTAAAATAGATGACCAAGATTGATGTAGAGAAGAGTAGAACACTTTGTCTCGTTACGTCCAAAGCTGTGGACGAACGGTTAATGAAGTTGCCTTTTGGATCGGGTAAATGAGAAAAAGAGTATACAAATTATCATGAACCAAAACTATATCTTTTTTTCAACAATCATTATCCTTTCACCAAGATGTGGCCGACCACTTATAGGGAAGGAGGAGGGTGAGTGTAGGAGGAAGAGAGTGACCATAAGCAAAGCTTCTCACAAAAGATCAAGAAGAAATATCTTAGCAAGAACAAAAAAACCATTAATGAAAAGGTGACTCACTAATAATACCTCACCATTCAATTAATGCATAATGGTGACTCACTAATCTTGTCACCACTACATGAAGCTTCCACTCATGACTCACCACATGACTCACCCTCAAGAAGAAAAGATAAATCCGCATTTAACCGAATGTTAAATACGGCTAATAGAAAACAAGAAACTGGCAACTTCCAAAAGTGATCCTGAAACGAATTTCAGGATAACCCCGTAACAGTATAAACATACCCGCATTTGTATTACGACCGAATACAAATGCAACTGAGACAAAGATATTATATCTACACAGTATAATACTCGGATCCGGCTTAAACCAAAGCCCACCAGTATTATCTGCCCGAAAAATGACACGTGCATAAACGCACCTGCATTTTCCGAACCCAGCCATAAAACCATACGGCCTCTACAACGTTTCACCCGAACTTGGGAAACGGTCTGTGGGGGACTCTAATGACTCATCAACACACTGGCACTGGGTATAACCTCTTGCACGTCAGAGTTACAAGCTGTACGTAACGGTTTCCTATTTATTAATTGGAAGGGAAGCTGACAAGCGAACTCATCCAGAAACCCAACTGAGCCCGATAGTGATAATATACATACAGTCCGGTCCGTTCGTCAATGAGTATCGCATATCTGCCTAGGGGGCTGGTAAAGTCAAACCCCCATTAGCGGTATAAGTCGTGTCAGAGAGTGGCCCAGAACACCCTGAGATACTACTGGAGTACCTACCAGTAAATCTCCTGCCTCGGCCGTGGGCTTTATGTAATGGCTCTCCTAGACACAGCACAATCTCACTCCCAATACCGGGAGAGACGAATCCCCTGCCGATCCGCTCACTTGCCTCCATGTGGCTCGGGACTGTACCCAAAAAAGACCTGTTTGCACGACTCCTTTGAGCCGTGGTAGGGTAGAAATCAAAGAACAGTGGGAACTCACACGAGACAAATGACGACCTCAGGTCGATGAACTAACCTGTACACATGTCACCAGGGAACTGCTATCTGACGATATGTATAATACCAACTAGCATGTTCCCGGCGAGTCCTGTCCGGTGTACTCATAACCCAATGAGCACCTATATACATCTTAGGTGAACCAACTGACACCTATGGCTTGTGAGACCGGCCATCGCCCCTCGTCAGGGTCTCGACTGTATACACTAGTCTACTCTGGGGTATCGATGCCCTTTCTCGAAACTCCCACGACTAGGGACACTTTAAGGATGTGCTTACAGACCCCAGCTCCCACGTATATGATCGCCATCATACTGCTGGCAGTCAAGCAAGAATCCTATGGGCTTTTTCAACATGCAATAGCGAACTAAAGCATGTATACGATGATAAAGGCAAACCAGATAGCAAACTATCAATTCGAGCAAGACTGTCATATCGGTATAGGTCCTTCCTCAATCATTTCAATCACGTACCTGCGATCCAATAATTGACTTTGAGGGCACTATATCCAACAATCTCCCACTTGCACATATGGCTAATTATTGCGATGTCGCATACTCACAGCCCGTGTGATACCGAACATCCAACTTCTCTACTAATCGGTTTCACAAAGCTCGTTTGTAAAACTATTGTGTTCGAGAAATAGCCTCAGTGAGTGGATCCGCCCTGAAGTTTCTTTCTATATCTCTCTTAATCTCAAGTTCGTGGAGAAAGCCATCTCCCGAATCGAGTAAGACCTGTGTTAGAATATGTATGGGTATCTGATGAGACCAAGTTCATAAATGAACTCCAAATCCAAATTTCATAGACTGTATCGATAACTGAACCTAATCAGTATCCAGCACCAAGCCTCCCACAGTATCCTCTTGGACCACCTGTCCATAATACTGTCCCTCGTTAGAGGGAAAACTATAACTCTGACAATCACTCTGTCATCTATGTCACCTTTAAAGCCTGGAATGATAACCGTCTCCCGAAGGAGGCTACCGTCATCTAATCCGTAGAACATGCACTTATATTTCTTCAGGATTGGATTAATATAAACTTATTGCATCTAGTGCAAAAACAACATCTGGTATGGTACTTGACATCTCATGATTGACTCAATTGCCTAAGCAATTGATCTGCCAATCATACACATCCCTCTCCCCTTTAGTCTATAAGACACGTTTAGAGAGGGTGACTCCATCATCTGCAGGTACACCACCATGCCAGGAGTCATCTATTCTAAATACCATTAGAATACTGTCAAAGTACCCAAATTAGGAAACTATCCAATTCTAGATCTAAAACCATAGATCTAGTAACCAGAATGTCATATATTATATTCATATCATGTCTGGAGAAACAACTGTGTGACGACCACAATACAACCGATCGTAGTATAGGAATTTTACTTCCTACTATATGTATGTCATCCAAATACCAGTACATCACACCCTACTACCTTATTAACAGATCCATCCCCTATTCTGATGAAGTCAAAGCCATGACTGTTACATCAAAATTAGATGATCTAATCTCCGCTATATCTGCTCAAGCCTATAAATAGATATAAGCTACTTGCCCACTATGCTTCCGCTGCTCCAACTGATTCTGATAACCTTCTGGCAGAATAATATATACGTACACTTCTAAAGCTTGTTTAGAACGACACTATACTTATCCTCTTGCCGGGTCTCATAGTCTGGAACAACAGTAGTGTCAAGTCTGGGTAAACAAGAACCTCCCTGTCACCGTCCTGAGGCTACCGGAGTACCTCTCGGGTGTCTGAGGTTACCCACCATATCTGCGAAGTGGCTATTGGAATGTCAAATCTGATTGAATATATAGGTCCTATTAAATTTTCCGTAATCGTTTGCGGTTTAGAAATCTCTTCCAGTTCTACCATACTCCCACTACTGTTTTCTGAAAAAATCCATTTTACTAAAACTGTGGCGAGTCAAGAACAATATCACTTTTGATCTTCCTGATGGTAGAAAGTTAACCCTCGACTTAGCCCGGGTCAACTCACAGACTGCCATTACAGAAACGTGCCCCGAGTTATCCAGAGTCTGGTTTTAAGCATAAGCCGGACAACTCCCCGTATCTTAACATCGTTAAGATATGAACCATTCTATATACAATATAGAAATGGAGACACTAATTTAATCGGAACCAGATTCAAATCATGCAGCTGTCTCCAGTGCATATCAACTTAATGGAGAGAGGCTAATCAGCATTACTCAACTTAGGAATCCATCCAATTATGAGTAACCTGAAAGAGAAACAAGTTTCTCAAAAACCATTACTATCAACTGAATACCAATCACAAGTATCTACATCTTCGATCTCTTTGAAGAATCCCGATACTTGCGACATCTGGTTCTCTACTTTATTCTTATACCCACAACTTCTCAAAACTCAGACATTGTATTTCTACGAAACACTTGTCTAAAACTAGAGAAGTCACAAGTAAATAGAACATAGTACGAGGACCAACCCCTTTGTCCTGATGGACACTGGACAACATGCAATACTCTGTATAAGTCCGCTGAGTCAAATAACTCAAAACCAGTGCATCGTAGGTTGAAAACTGTACTTATGGTTAAGAACTACTCCGTTGTTCAATGATCCTTACCCAATCGTCAACTGATATAGGTAAAAGTCACAGACATAATTTCAAAAACTTATATCTCAATTTATAAAAATAAACGTACAGATATATCATTTTGAATTTGGTGCACAACAACGGATATTCAAAACCAAATATATGCTGTCTGGCATAAAATCAGGCGACTTCCTCAAATATCACCAATTACAACGAATTCCGATATAATGAGGATGATCACCTAATTCCCAATAAGTTACTCCCAATCATCATCTGTAAAACCATATAGATATGAGAATGAAACCTGGTAAATACATACCCTGGAGTAAGTATCTAATCGGGAAAACAGTTTTCCTTTAACAATGCACTGAAACATGAAAAATGTTTCGTAGGGGTATCTTGGTATTCATAGTAATGCCTCTTCCATAATCCAATTCATGACTTTAACCGTATATTTCTTTATCATCTCTCTAAATCCCTTTATCTGTCTTTATTCATTTCCTTCTGTACACCATCGTTAGGCTAAGTGGTTTTCTTCCTTCCCTACCATTCGGCACCAGCCTATGGTTTGGAAGAAGACTATCCAGTAAGCATAATAGGTGTACCCTCCTAATCCTAGGAGTACTCACAACTTGAGAAAAGGTGATGATAAAAGACAACTGAATAATACCTTATTCTATTTCTCCCGAACTGGAGAAAAAGCAAAGGTGAAATTGGAGTGGCGATAAAGTACGTGTTTTGGCCGTGAATGATAACAGTCGCAATTTACTTTGGCCTCTTTCCAATCCCTTTATTTTGTCTTTAGATATTACCTTCTGTACAGCCTACTTAGACTAATTGGTTTTGTTCATTCCCTACCTTTCGGCACCAGCCTATGGTTTGGAAGAAAACTATCCAATAAGAGTAATAGGTGTACCCTCCTAAACCAAGGAGCCCTCGCAACCTGAGAGAATGTGATAATAAAAGACAACTGAATATTCTTGAACCTGGATCCATCCTCGAAGAAGTCCTTCGAGTTCGTATATAACCATACGATTGATCTATCCAATGGAAGTGGATGTCCGTAGTAATACGGGGTCTTCTGTGAAATGCAAAGGGTAAAAGAAGGAGCGGCAATGACTTATGCAACTCGGACAATCCAGAAGCCAGTATTTTAAGAAGGTTCGGTCAACTTGGTCACTGAGTCATAGTTTAGGGTCGATCAAAGGTCGCTGCCAAAGAGAGAGAGAAAAGAAACATTCTGTGTGCACTCTAACCTAGATCTGAATGGTTATCAATTTATCTAATCAGGAAACCTCCCATTGTACCGTCAAATTCTCCTCCAAACCTGAAAGAAGAATCAATCGGGATCACCCAAAGAGTAAACCAACTCATCAGTGGGAATCGGGATCCAACTCTCATTGCATGATAACGTGACGTAATCCACTCACTTTATCACACTCCAGAAGGTATGTGCATACTTGGCAAGTTTCTTTATGTTTGAAGCTTCCGATGTGATTTTTGCCTCATGCTCTTATGACCTTGACGAAGGCCAACAAATCATAAGTCGCATGTAAAGTTCTACCCGTTATTGTCTAGGTCCATTTGAACCCACCCGTATAAGCCCTTAACGAAGGCCAACAAGGCTATATGACTGTCCCAAACCAACACATCTATCTATGCAACAAATGAATACCCCAGCAGCTACCAAGCACTATGCCTTGATGAAGGCCAACAAACATAGCTTGAATACTACTGACCATCCATAAGAAATGACGGAGGGCTACGACTGATTTTTGGCGAAAAACCTTTAACGTAATGAACTTGATCTCGTGGAAGGAACCTGATAGCTTTTTATAAAAATATAGTGGCGAAAACCTTTTGCTAAAGAGGTCACTCCCGGTGAAGGGATCTCGGCTCTTTCCTCGTGGAATGAGGTGCTGGATATTCTAACTGAATACCGCGATGCAAAGCAACTTGTAATCGACTATATTGAAGTTATTTCCCTGACGTAAACTTCTGCTCAAGGGTTCACTTCCGGTGAAGGGATCTCTGCCCTTGCCTCGTCGAATGAAGTGATGGATATTCTAACTGAATATCACGATGCAAAACAAAAGGAAACGGCTTTGTAATAACACCTTTTAAAATTTGTTCCAACAATATAAAATATAGGTTTGTTTTATCCTTGCATTGATAAGAATCAATGCAGTCCCATCAATCAATCACACCAGAAAAGAACGAAAATATAATGTACGTATATGTCATCCGCATCCGTCACTGGGTCCCGTCATCACCCGTTAGGTTACTTAACTAACGAAAGAGCGGGGGCTGGACTAGCGCGGGTGTAAAACATATACAACATCTAATAGTATATATACCAATATACAATAATCGCTCCAGGCGTGATAATATGCAACATTACAGAAAAGTAATAAGCATCACAGAACAATACAGATAATCTGGGATCCCCGGGTTTCACAGAGCCGCTACTGAAACCCGACGTTCCCTTGGTCATGTAGATATCCTGTGCAATGAAACCTAGACCCCTACGGGTGCGGCAAGTTACCCGCCAAAATATGAAGCGAGGCAGCCCCCTACAGCAAAAAGAATGGACCACCCGACACTTCACAGAATCCGGTAACTTGAGCACCCCTCCTTGGGTCAACATATACCCCCTACGAGTGCGGGGAATAGTCTACCAATTCTAGAGTAAGGCCCCTCTGCCTCTCAAAGCCATGAGATACAGACCCGTTGCCTTCCAGAACCCGGCTATCCGTGCACTCCATCGCGGGGTAAACCTAGTACAGAAATAAAAAATATGTACAACGGGTACATCGACCTCAACCCGGTCGTGCCCCAAAAGAATATTATACAAACAGGCAGTGACGGCAGTCCACATGTTGGACATTCGCCCCGCAAAATCAAATGTACAAATAAATCCAAACTGCACTACCATTGCACACTGCTATCCACCACGACAAATCCGCAACATTACAACACAACACAGAACATCAACGCGAGTGTCACGTTCGTAAATCCGTCTAAAAGAACTATAGCAATTAGACGCAATTTACCGCTCGAATGACATTCCCGGTTGGAGATATAATGTAATTACTGCATACTAACAAGTTTAAAATTTCGATCGACAAAATTTCCCGAAGTAGGACCTACGTACATCTGCTGTACAGTAACAAAATCTGGGCCCAAAAGAACAATACCAGAAACCACAATTTATCATGTAGAAACAACAGAAGAAACATGGTCCACTAAGTCACCTATACGGCCGCGGTTCCACGGTCAAAGCAAGGCTTTGACCGCATTTCTGCGGTCGTACGGTCGACGCAATGGGCCGTTTTTCTTGTGGTTCCTTAAAAAAGCCTGCTTGAATTTCTGGTATGGTCAAAATGATTTTTAGACCCCTTTTAAAATAGATAGAAATTTAATACTGAAAATTTTGATTTTCGAAAATCCGTTCGATTGATATTTTAAACGCGTTAGCACAAGTTAGTAAAGCTTAATGGTGAGGCTCCGATACCACTGTATGTCCACGGTAGCGCCCCGGCCGTCTAACAGACGCCAAATGCAGAACAAAAACTTTTACAACTGGCGCTATCGCGTACTATAACCCGGATATACCATTAAAGCTAAACTAACAAACTACAAAGTGGGTAGAAAAGTTATACCGAACGATCCGAGTCCTTCGGTCTTCAACCATTATACCACGCTTTGTTGCGGCTGCTCCGATCTCTTCGATCTCCAGTCTTTTCGTCCAGGTTGCACCACATCGACGGATCTTTAAACGGGCTCCCGCCTCTGAACCGACGCAACTCGATCATCAAGTTTGCTAAAAGAGATGACCAAGATTGATATAGAGAATGAGTAGAACACTTTGCCTCGTTACGTCCAAAGCTGTGGACGAACGGCTGATGAAGTTGCCTTTTGGATTGGGTAAATGAGAAATTGAGTATACAAATTATCATGAACCAAAACTATATCTTTTTTTAACAACCATTATCTTTTCTCCAAGAGGTGGCCGGCCACTTATAGGGAAGGAGGAGGGTGAGTGTAGGAGGAAGAGAGTGACCATAAGCAAAGCTTCTCACAAAAGATCAAGAAGAAATATCTTAGCAAGAACAAAAAACCATTAATGAAAAGGTGACTCACTAATAACACCTCACTATTCAATTAATGCATAATGGTTACTCACTAATCTAGTCACCACAACATGAAGCTTCCACTCATGACTCACCTTCAAGAAGAAAAGATAAATCCGCATTTAACCAAATGTTAAATACGGCTGATAGAAAACAGGAAACTGGAAAATTCCAAAAGTGATCCTGAAACAAATTTCAGGATAACCCCGTAACAGTATAAACATACCCGCATTTGTATTACGACCGAATACAAATGCAACTGAGACAAAGATATTATATCTACACAGTATAATACTCGGATCCGGCTTAAACCAAAGCCCACCAGTATTATCTGCCCGAAAAATGACACGTGCGTAAATGCACGTGCATTTTCCGAACCCTGCCATAAAACCATACGACCACTACAACGTTTCGCCCGAACTTGGGAAACGGTCTGTGGGGGACTCTAATGACTCATCAGCACACTGGCACTGGGTATGACCTCTAGCACGTCAGAGGTACAAGCTATACGTAACGGTTTCCTATGTATTGATTGGAAGGGAAGCTGACGAGCGAACTCATCCAGAAACCTTACTGAGCCAGACAGTGACAATATACATACAGTCCGGTCCGTTCGTCTATGAGTATCGCATATCTGCCTAGGGGGATGGTAACGTCAGACCCCCATTAGCGGTATAAGTCGTGTCAGAGAGTGGCCCAGAACACCCTGAGATACTACTGGAGTACCTACCAGTAAATCTCCTGCCTCGGCCGAGGGCTTTATGTAATGGCTCTCCTAGACATAGCGTGATCTCATCCCAATACCGGGAGAGACGAATTCCCTGCCAATCCGCTCACTTGCCTCCATGTGGCTCGGGACTATACCCAAAAAAGACCTGTTTGCATGACTCTTTTGAGCCGTGGTAGGGTAGAAATCAAAGCACAGTAGGAACTCACACGAGACAAATGACGACCTCAGGTCGATGTACTAACCTGCACACATGTCACCAGGGAACTGCTATCTGACGATATGTATAATACCAACTAGCATGTTCCCGACGAGTCCTGTCTGGTGTACTCATAACCCAATGAGCACCTGTATACATCTTAGGTGAACCAACTGACACCGATGGATTGTGAGACCGGCCACCGCCCCTCGTCGGGGTCTCGACTGTATACACTAGTCTACTCTGGAGTATCGATGCCCTTTCTCGAAACTCCCACGACTAGGGACACTTCAAGGATGTGCTTACAGACCCCAGCTCCCACGTATATGATCGCCATCATACTGCTGGAAGTCAAGCAAGAATCCTATGGGCTTTATCAACATGCAATAGCGAACTAAATCTTGTATACGATGATAAAGGCAAACCAGATAGCAAACTATCATCTCTAGCACGACTGTCATATCGGTATAGGTCTTGCCTCAATCATTTCAATCACGTACCTGCGATCCAATAATTGACTTTGAGGGCACTATATCCAACATCTCCCGCATTAGAATTATTCAATTCTGGTGCATCCCTTAGTTTGTTGTTGTCTTGGGAATGGATTTTCTCGGCACTGTCCACGCTCACATTGATTGTAGGACAAAGGAAGTGATTTTCCAGATTCCCGGACATCCGGAGTTTGTTTTGCTGGAGGAGGCGGTTCTGTCGGGCCAGTCGAGTTTAGGGCTAGGCCGACAAATAGTGTTCTTTCGTCAATGGAAGTTGATAAGGAGGAAGCGCCAGCTGTTTTTGAGAGTTCATGGACGTGTTTAAGGACATCTCGGGTTTACCGCAAAATGTGATGTGGAGTTTGTGATTGATCTTATTCCTGGTGCAGCGCCAATCTCAAAGGCGTATTATCCGATGGCACCAGTGGAGTTGGAAGAGGTCAGGAAGCAGGTTGCTGAATTACTTGAGAAGGGTTGGATTCGCAGCAGTAACTCACCTTGGGGAGCTCCAGTTCTCCTAGTTAAGAAGAAAGATGGCACAAGGAGAATGTGCATCGATTATCGAGAATTAAACTGGGTGACTATTAAGAACAAGTACCCGATCCCTCGCATTGGAGAATTGTTCGAGCAGCTTAGTAGCGCGAGGGTATTCTCGAAGCTGGATTTGCGGTCCCGATATTATCAGGTCCAAGTTAAATCAGAAGATATTTGCAAGACTACGTTCCGGACTCGATATGGACATTACGAGTATTTAGTGATGCCATTCGGAGTCACGAATGCACCGGCGATATTTATGGACTTGATGAACCGAATCTTTTCACCGTTCTTGGACCAGTTTATGGTGGTGTTCATCGATGATATTCTGGTCTACTCGAGAAGTATTTGCGAACATGCGGAATACTTGAATATCGCACTGCAGACATTGGGGCAAGAAAGATTATATGCGAAGATGAGCAAGTGCGGGTTTTGGCTTGAAGAAGTGAAGTTTCGGGGCATGTCGTATCTGGAGATGGAATCACCGTTGATCCCGAAAAGATTACAGCAGTTCGAGATTGGCCGATTCCGAAGAATGTTGCGGAGATAAGAAGCTTTCTTGGACTTGCCGGGTATTATAAAAGGTTCGTGGAGAATTGTGCTCGTTTGGCTGAGGTTTGACCAAGCTTACGCGCAAGGAAGTACCATTTGTGTGGACGGATAACTGTGCGTCAGCTTTTGAGGCGCTGAAGCAAAGGTTGATAACCGCTCCTATTCTGACCGTGCCAAACAATTCTGGAGGATTAGTGATTCACAGCGACGCATCTGGAAAAGGGATTGGGATGTTTTTTGATATAGCATGGGAAGGTTAAAGCGTACGCATCGAGAGAGTTGAAGACCCATGAGAAGAATTACCGAACTCATGACTTGGAGTTAGAAACTGTGATTTTCGCTTTGAAGATTTGGAGACACTACTTATTGGGCGAAATGGTCGAGGTATTCACTGATCACAAAAGCCTGAAGTATGTGTTCACACAGAAGGAGCTTAACATGAGGCAGTGTAGATGGTTGGAGCTGATGGCTGACTACGATCTTGATCTTAAGTACCATCCGGGGAGGTTAGTGTTGTGCCGGATGCGCTTAGTCGGTTGCTAGCTATTCAGATGTAGACTGCATAGAAGGAACTTAGTGAAGATTTTGGGAGATTCGATTTGGAGATCGTGCTACCGCATTCTTCGGGACAGTTGATACAGCTGCAAGTACAGTCTGTAAGTGCACGGCAGCGCCCCGGCCGTCGATCCGACGCCGGAAACACGGAAACGAAAAACTTTGCGAACTTGCAAACCGGCACCACCGCACACTTTTATCCTGGATCGGGCCATTAACCTAGCTACTAGCAAACTAAAAGATGGGTAGAGAGTTATACCAAGCGATATGTGTCCTTCGGTCTTCATCTCCACTCCGATCTCCCGCGGAATCTCCATCCGTCACCTCCTCGTCGGAAAGGGCACCACGTAGCCGGATTCTTTTACGGGCTCCCACCTCTGGACAGAGGAACCTCGGGCGCGAAGTTGGCTAGCCGACGCGTCCAAGATTTGCTGTAGGAAAGTGTAGAAACCATTTATCTCTTTGGGGTAGAAGTTTCCTTTGATGGAGGTAAAGAGAGAAAAAGCTATGGAGGAAAATGGTCCTCTCATTTTTAGCAAAGAAAATGAGATGAGGAAATGCCACACCCTCAAAAATGAATCTCTCTCTTTCTCCCAATGTGGCCGGCCTCTTATTATGGTGGAGGAAAAAGAAAAGCCACCATAATGCAAGAGAAGAAGTGAATGATAATGAGAAGAAAAAATAGTCACACTAAGGTCTAATTCAATCCTTTCACAAGCCATCTCATAAATGCAAAGGAAGAGACTAAAATGGAATCTCATGATGATGAAGCCACAAATGCAAGAAACCTCTCCACAATAAGTTATTTGCAAACTTGCAAATAACCCCCTCCATCAGAAAGTCCGGCCGTGAAGGAACAAAGGAAAACCGGCCGGAACGGAATGCAAACTAGCAACTTCAGAAAACTGGTCCCGTAATAAATTACAGGAAAACCCCGCAACTGCATATACATGACCACATTTGTATTCCCACTGAACACAAATGCAAAGAGACAAAATCTACACTGTCTAATACTAGGATCCGGCTTAAGCCAAAGCCGGCTAGTAAAATCCGTCCGATCACGATCCGTGCAATACCGCACGTATCTGATCGAACCCTGCCATATCTCCATACGGCCTCTACAGCGTTTCGCCCGAAACCAGAGTAACTGTGTGTGGTGGACTCTAAAGACTCGTCAATACTATGGCTGTAGATTTAACCACTAGCACGTCAGAGGTATTAGCCATACGTGACGGGCTACCAGCTATTGACCAAAAGGGACGTCGATGAGCGAACTCATCCTGACACCCAACTGAGCCTGTCGGTGACAATATCCGTACAGTCCGGTCCGTTCGTCTATGAGCATCGCATGGCGGGCCTAGAGGGTTGGTAAAAGTCAGACCCCCAAAAGCGGTACAAGTCGTGTCGGAGTGTAGCCCAGAACACCCTGAGCTACTACTGGAATACCTACCAGTAAATCTCTTGTCTTGGCCAAGGACTTTTCATGTACTGGCTCTCCTAGACACAACGAGACCTCACCCCCAATACCGGGAGAGACGAACCCCTGCAGATCCAATCACTGCCTCCATGTGGCTCGGGACTGTACCCAACTAAAACCTGTTTGAACGACTCCTTTGAGCCGTGGTAGGGTAGTAATCAAAGCACAGTGGGAACTCACACGAGACAAATGACGATCTCAGGTCGATGAACTAAATTGTACACATGTCACCAGGGAACTGCTATTTGACGTCAGGTATAATACTAACTAGCAGGTTCCCGGCGAGTCCTGTCCGGTGTACTCATAACCCAATGAGCACCTGTATACATCTTAGGTGAACCAACTGACACCAGTGGCTTATGAGACTGGCCACCGCCCTCGTCGGGGTCTCGACTGTATACACTAGTCTACTCCGGAGTATCGATGCCCTGTCTCGAAACTCCCACGACTAGGGACCATTTAAGGATTTGCTTATAGACCCCAGCTCCCACGTATATGATCGCCCTCATACTGCTGGTAGTCAAGCAAGAATCCTAGGGGCTCTATCAATGTTTAATAGCGACTCGTAAGGTCACCTAAAGCACTACACGATGATAAAGATAAACCAGATAGCATACTATCATCTTGAGTAAGACTGTCCTACTGGGATAGGTCCTCCCTCAATCATTGCAATCACATGCTTGTGATCCAATAATTGACTCTGAGGGCACTATCTCCAACAATCTCCCACTTGCACTCAAGGCTAATTATTGCGATGTCGCATACTCACAGCCCGTGTGATACCGAACACCCAACTCCTCTACTGGTCAGTCTCACAAAGCTCGTTTGTGAAACTATTGCGTTCGAGGAATAGCCTCAGTGAGTGGATCCGCTCTGATGTTTCTTTCTATATCTCTCTTTATCTCAAGTTCGCGGAGAAAGCCATCTCCCGAAATGAGCAATACCTGTCTTAGAATGTGTCTGGATATCTGATGGGACCTAGCTCATAAGTGAACTCCAAATCCAAACTTCTTAGACTGTATCGTCAACTGAACTTAATCAGTATCCTGCGCCATGCCTTCCCTCAGTATCCACCTGGACCACCTGTCCAAAATACTGCCCCTCGTCAGAGGGAAAACTATAACTCTGACAGCCACTCTGCCATCCAGGTCACCTTGGAAGCCTGGAACGATAACTGTCTCCCGAAGGAGAAGGCTGTTATCATATCCCTAAAACATCAACTTATGTTCTAAAACTGCTTCCGACTGTTTCTCCAGGATTGGATCAATATCAACTTATTGCGCCTACTGCAAAAACAACATCTGGTGTGGTACTTGACATCTCATGATTGACTCAATTGCCTAAGCAAGTGATCTGCTAATCATGCACATCCCTCTCCCCTTTATTCTGTAAGGCACCTTTAGAGAGGGTGACTCCATTACCTGCAGGTATACTACCGTGCCAGGAGTCGTCCATTCTAAATACTCTTAGAATGCTGTCTAAGTACCCAGATTGGGAAACCACCCAAATCTAGATCTAAAACCATAGATCTAGTGACCAGAATGTCTGATATAATATCCAAGTCCTGTGTGGAGAAACCACTGTGTGACGACCAAAATATAACCGATCGTAGTATAGGAATATCACTTCCTACTCTGTGTATGTTATCAAATACCAGGACATCATACCCTACTACCTTCTTAACAGATCCATCCCCTATTCTGATGAAGTCAAACCTATGACTGTCACATCAGAAATAGATGATCTATCTCCGCTATATCTGCTTTAGTCTATAAATAGACATAAGCCACTTGTCCACCATGCTTCCGCTGCTCCCACTGACCACGACAACCCTCTGGCAGAGTCATATAGACGTACACTTCTAAAGCCAGTTTAGAACGACGCTATACTCATCCTCCTGCCGGGTCTCATAGTCTGGAACAACAGCAATGGCAAGTCTGGGTAAACAAGAACCTCCCTGCCACCGTCCTTGAGCATACCGAAGTATCTCTCGAGTGCCTGAGGTTACTAACCATATCTGCGGAGTGGCCAATAGAATGTCAAACCAGATTGAATCTTTAGGTTCTTATCAAATCTTCAGTAATCGTTTGCGGTTCTAGAATCACATCCAGTTCTACCATACTCCCACTACTGTTTTATGAAAAAAAATCCATTTTTTTTAAAACTGTGGCGAGTCAAGAACAATATCACTATTGATCTTCCAGATGGTAGAATATCAACCCTCGTCATAGCCCGGGTCAACCCACAAACAGCCATTACGGAAACGTGCCTTGAGTAGTGCAGTGTCTGGTTTTAAGCATAAGCTGGACAACTCCCCGTACCTTAACAATGTCAAGATTGTAGGGTTACTAGGCACACACAAGAGGTTCCACAAGGCATCAACCATGCCAAACAAAAATTTTCCGGTGCCGAGAAACCCTAAACTAGATCGTTAACTAGAAGTTAAGGCGAAACTACAAGCATGCAAACAACTTTGCAACTAAGTGAAAGGGATTACAACCTTTGTAGATCCGGTCCTCCACTTCTTTAGCTCCGTGTTGACGTCCCTCCGCTGCGATCATCGGGATCCCGGACTCTAGCGATGGTTTCGTCGGAGAAATGATCGGGCTAGGTCATTGACTTCGAGGCCGAAGATGATCTACGTCGGGGAGACTCAAACTCAAGCTATTCCTTCACTTGGTCGAAAACTTTGTGAAGAGAACACCCTATACTACTTGGCAAGTGGTAGAGGATGAAAAAATAGGAAGTGGGTTCACTTTAGAATTGGATTTCTCACTCTTTTTCCCATGGCACTATTGAAGCTCTCAAGCTTTTGTGAGCTTGATGAAGATGAAGAAGAAGAAAAGAATTATCTCAAAATTAAAAGAATAATATGAATACTTATCCTTTTAATAATGGCACCATGGTTGAGTTAAGCCCTCATGCTTAACTCATGTAGAGAATTATCCATAGCATAAGGTTAAGGGTTGGGTTAGCTAATATCTTAAACAAATGACAAAAGAGTTGACTTTGTCAATGTTCATCAAGCTTCATGAAGCTTGATAACTTTGACCAAAGTCACACTCTTTTGTTATATGTTAAGGAAAATACTAAACCCTAATCTAACCTTGATATGGTTCAAGTCTCATACACACAACTTGTTTGTATCATCAAGCATGATACAAACATGTACACTTGCATATATCACATATAAACAATATGCACATTCAAGTGAGAAAATCAATCTTAAGTGAACCAATACTAGTTAATGTAAAGTAATATATCAAATATATAATTATACATTAAATCATTAAATCAACACTTGATTTAACGACCCGGTCATATCGCATATAACCGACTAATATCATGTATATCAATGTATCGAATCAACACTTGATTCGGTAACCCGGCTATATCGCATATAACCGACCGATGATACAAATCGTGAGAATAGAATACAGTATCACATACTGATATTATTCTCGGTCCCGCACATATCTCATATGCGCTCCTATTTCGTTTCGCTTGAGCTAGGAAACCCCTGTGTAGGACTCTAAAGACTCGTCAATACGCCGGCAGTAGGTGATGATCATATCAAACACCCACAAGCCGCAAGCGGTCTGCTAAACGTAACGGCCACCCGAGTATTGAACGATCATAAGATCAACGAGCAAGCCCGCTCACACTCCAGTGAATCCAACGAGTAACACTACCGTACAGTCCGGTCTGTTGGTCTGATATGTCTCATATCTCGTCTAGGGGTGGTAAACGTCAGACCCCAATAACTCGATAAGTCAGGTCGATATGAGGCTTATAACGGGTCATGAAACTACTGGTAACACTTACCAGTAAATCCCTAAAACAGCCTTGGCCAAGGACTTCCTGTTATAGCCAATCGAGCACTGCGCAACATCAACTCCCTATACCGGGAGAGACGAAACCCCTCCTATCGCTCATTGCCTCCATGTGATTCCGTACTGTACCCAAAAGCCACCTTTTTGCACACCCTCTTAGTCGTGGTATGATGGAAATCAAAGCACAGTGGGAATCACACAAGACTTTATGACGATCTCGGGTCTACAGACTAACCTGCACCAGTGTCACCAGAGAACTGCCATCTGATGTAAGGTATAATACCATCTGGAAGTTCTCGGCGAGTCCGTCCAGTGTACCCAGTCTCCATTGAGCACCCGTATATCATCTCTGATGTCAAACACCAATGGATATGGGACCATCCATTTCCCATCTATATGGGTCGAGAAGCTATACGCTAGTCTACTCTGGTATATCGATGCCCCGTCTCGATACACCCACGACTAGGGACTTTGAAGGATGTACTTATGGACTACCATGACCCCACTAGTATGATCCGCATTATAGTCCAGGTAGTCAAGTACACATCCTATGGGCTTTACCAACATGTAACAGAGAGACAATCAGTATACACATTAAGGTAAAGAGTAACCAGATAGCATACTATCATATCGAGCAAGAAAGTCCTACCTATATATGTCCCTGCATCCACTACAATATACATCCTATGTACAGTAATGGCCTCTAGGGCATACATATAACTAACAATCTCCCACTTGCACTAGGGCCATCTGTAGCAGTGGTTGCAGTATCACATACTCAACCATCCCATAAAAGTCTCTCTCTAGGAAAAAGCCTTCGTGTGTGGATCCGCTGTGTTGTCCTCTAATTCTACTTTCCTAACCTCGATCACCCTGGAGATCAACTATCTCCATGATCAGGTGATACTGCCTTAGAATATGTCTGGATCACTGATGGGACGGTCGTTCCTTGGCATAAGCCACAACTCCATTGTCACACAATGGAAGGAACGAAGTTCATCTCCTGAACAAATATACACCCAGACTGCCTCTTTGGTAGCATCTTTGGTAACGATGTATCTTGCATTTAATCGTCTACTATGCCACGGTATCTAGCTTGGAACTCTTCCAACATACCGTCCCTCCATTGAGGGTAAAGACAATGCCTGTGACTGACATTCAGTCATCCTTATCACCCTGGAACCTTTCCAGTGATTCTCCCCAGGATCAATTGATACCATCTCACTACAACTAGTGAGTATCCTAATATCCAATTAGATCTATCTCATAGATCCAAAATCCAGGATTCAGGAGGTATCATTATGATCCTAAATGGAGAATCCTTGTGATAAGTGGAGATTGACCGAGCGTAGCATAGGAAACTCCTTCCCTATCAAGAGTATGTCATCCACGTACTCTACGAGGATCACCACCATACTCCCTACTACCTTTTTGTATATATAAGGTTCATCTACCATTTTGATGATGTCAAACTCTTCGACTAACACATCAAAACAGATGTTCCAACTCCGCGATGCCTGCTTTATCACATAAAGCATCTTGCATACATTTCCGTTGCTCCCACTTTCTACGAAGCCCTCTGACTGTGTACTTATAGACGCTTTCTTCCAAATCATCATTTAGAAAAGCAGTCAAGACACCCAACCGCCAGATATCGTAGTCCTGGTATGTAGCCGTAGCAAGTAGGATCTGGATGGACTTAAGTATAGCTACTTAGAAAAGGTTTCATTATAGGCCATAACTGGTCTATAATACAAACCTTTAACAAGTCTAGCTTTGAAAGTCTCAACTTTTCCATGTACACCAAGTAATCTTCTTAAGATATACTTGCTCCTGATGGGGATTTAACCCTTCAGATAAAGCAACCAAAGTCCATACGTTGTTGGTGTATAAGGATTCCATCTCAAATCGATAAACATCCAGCCATTCTTACAGAGTCACACTCCTGATGGCCAGCTCGAAACACGTTGGGTCATCATCTCATGATGCAATCCTTGCTCCCACTGTCATAGAGAAATCGAAGTATCTCTCTGGTGGGTGAGGATCCCTACTAGATCGGCGGAGAGGCTGAGGTTCGTTGGTTGCTATTGAATCCTTTGGTTCTGCCATATCATCAGCTGCAGTTTGTATAGCTGGAACTCTTTCCAGTTCTACCTCATGTCCACTATTTTCTTCACAAGAAATTCCCTTTCACAAAGGTGGCATGTTGAGAAACAAAACATTTTTGTTCCTCGGTTAGGTAGAAGATATTCCCTTGCGTATGCTTGGGATATCCAACAAACTTCCACAGATCTGACTTTGCCTCGCGCTTGTCCGGATTATGCTTTTAGACATAGGCTGGACAACCCTAAATCTTAACTAACTTAAGAGATGGGCTCTTCCCATTCCATATCATATATGAAGTGGTAGGCAACTGATTTGATCGGAACCCTATTCAATAGGTATGCAACTTCATAAGTGCATAACTCCCTAAAAGGAAATAGGAAACTCAGTAGTACTCATCATAGAGCACACCATATCACATAGGGTGTTATTGCTCCGCCCCGATATACCATCGTGCTATGGTGTATGCGGAGTAGTAACGCTGAGAGAGAATCTCATTCTCCTTTAGAATAATCCAGGAATTCCGTGCTCAAGTATTCTCCTCCTTGATCACATCAATGGACATAATACTTATACCCGTATTATGGTTCTCTACTTCTAACTTATATTCTGTGAATATCTCAAAAGGTTCGGACTTGTGTTTCAACAGGAACATAGGTCTGAATCTCGAAAGATCATCAGAGAATTTAATGAAGTACAAAGAACCGGTCTTGGTATGTGTAGACAGGGGACCTTCATACATCAGCATGTATCAATCCCAAGAGTTCACTAACTCTTTCTCTGTTTCTAATAAACAGAGCTATGGTCATCTTATCTCTGTGACATGACTGGCAAGTTTCATAAGATGTAAATTCAAACTGATTTAAATATGCATCTTCAATGTAACTTAAGCTAGTCGGGACGCATTGATATGACATGGTCTACAATACCTCAAGAAGGATTCGTTCATTTCTGAACTCTTCCTCTTATGTGTGTTATGTATACTAAGAACTGTAGTTTGATTTAGAACATCAATGCTTTTAGATAACGTGCCTGAACCGATCAACTCTTGATATAGGAAATGTTCAAAACATTATCCAACAATACAAAATTATATCCTTCTTTATCTAAATAAAGAGACTGATATGATTTTGTATATCAGGTTCGGTATCTATTAACAATTGTTCAGAATCAATGTATTCTGGTAAAACAGGGTGACAGTGACCAACAGACTTGGCTGCAACACTTGCACCGTTTTCTGCCTCATGAAACTTATCACCCGTTCTCGGTTCTTTACCTTTCTGTAGCCCATGTAACAAATTACATATGCGGGATCCTGATCTGGTATCACATACCCAGGACGTAGAGGATACTGAGAAATAGTTCTTTGTAATGAACACACCCGAAGAAGATGCATCAGTATGCACTTTCTTCGTTTGGGCGGCACGGGAATTCTGGTAACCCCAATTTCCTGCTCTGTCATATAACATTTGTAAGTTGGAGCGGGACCAACGTTCCTCAGCTCAGTAAAACAAGCGGGTTCGGTCAATATATCCGTATTATTATCTTGATTAAGGCGTGATATGGTCGCTACCTGGAGAGAGAGAGAAGAAAACACTCAGCGTATGCTCTTGCAAGATCAGATTGGTTATTATTTTATCTAATCAGGATGGCTCCCACTGTTTTTATCAAATCTTCCTTCAAACCCTAAAAGGAAAGACTAGCCGGGATTAATTACACGCTACAAGTTTGCCAATCTTTCAGCCAGGCCAGTGTCGGTACTTTGAGGGAGGTTCCCCGTGCTTTCGCACGGACCTAATTAATGTAAACCTCGTTTTCCTAGAGACGTAACCCCATTGACACCTTTCTAGACACCTACTTGATCGGCTAATTGGAATGTGTAAAACTCTCCCAGGAGTAACAATTACTCGCAGCGAGTATCGGGATCCAACTATCTCATAGAAGGTATGCAATCTCATTGCAAATTTCAACACTTGAAATTCCCGATAATGCTTTTGCCCCTAGCGTGCTATGACCTTGATGCATGCCAAACAACCCATAGTCCGCTAGTCAAGTTCAACCCGTACATTTCTTGATTGAATTAAACCCACCCGCACGACCCTTGACGCATGCCAAACAACGCCATACGAATACCCTAATCCAATCGCATCGTATGCTAGCAGATAAGCACTAGTTAGCTACCGTACACTACGCCTTGACGCATGCCAAACTACCGCAGCACGAATACTAAGTAGTACTTATCTGAAATGACGGAGGGCTACGCAGGTTTTTAAGAAAACCATGAGCGCAATGAACTTGATATCGTTGTTGAATCAAATGATTTAAAATGGAGTGTTTTTTAGGCTTTTCTAGTTTTGCTAAAGGGGTCACTCCCGGTGAAGGGATCGTCGGCCCTTTCCTTATCGAATAAGGTGCAGGATATATCATATACATCACTGTGCAATGCAAGAACTATAGGAGCAATCAAAAGACAAACCGAGGGTTGTAGCATCTGCCAGTTATTGCTAAAGGAGTCACTCTCGGTGAAGGGATCTCGGTCCTTTCCTTATCGAATAAGGTGCAGGATGTTCTACGAGGAACACCGCGATGCAAAGCAAGAATTGTAGCTACCAGTTTTTGAAAATTCGATTCCACAACATCTTTAGATTTCTTTTTTTTTCACTAATCACATTAATGAAGTCCCATCATTTAAGTTACCTAAACATCACAGTAAATACGACGTACACTTATGCCATCTGCATTCGCCTCGATGTCCCCTCGTGCACCGTTAGGTTAGGTAACTAACGGCAGAGCGGGGCAGGGCTAGCGCGGGTGTAAAACATAAGTAACGTCTATATAATATATCATATATACTATATACAGTATTTATCACAGAACATCAAATGATCACATCACAGATATCGCAACAGAAGAATCATACGAAATATTGGATATACTAGGGCGTCCGTGTTTTCAATACGAGCCAGTATAAAACACGGATTCTACGGTCGTGATGAATAGCCAAACCCACACTCCTAGACCCATACGAGAGCGGCAAGCAACCCTACTAATTCTAGAGTTAGGAGACCCGGACTCGACTCCTCGAGTTGGTCTCCCACTGGACTCTAGAACCCGGTTACTTGTGCTCTCCTCCTTGGGTCTATCCTAGTGCGGAAAAGTAAATAATATACAATGGGTGACATCTTCCGCAACCTGGAAGTGCCCCAATAAAAGAATATTACATACAATAAATTTTACATGAATGAAAATAAAAGCTCTCATCTCACATAAAACCCCCGGCTATTCAAAACGCGACGATCCAATATAACATATCCAGCAACACATAACATCACTTGTCATCAACGTAAGTAAATATGCGCATCCCAATTGTCGTTGACATATAGCAACGAAAACGGCGATATCACATATTACACTTACGGTCCCAGAAAAGAAGGAGTAAAACTACAACATTTGGAATCCGCAATCTCCTTAGACATTGCATGCCTAATCAAATGAATTCCTTAGACATTGCATGCCTAACAATTATAAACCCCGCATTTTAGTCTGTATATCGAAAACACTTTTTAATATCTAGTCCGGCAATTCAACAAGATTCCCGATAATTTGATCGAATGCTCGTCGCAAACTTTAGTAGACGGCCGCACCCCCGGATGCCGTCGACGAAGTGCACCAAGGCGGAACACCGCTGCCGCGAGCACCCGAACGGATGCTTTATGCGACGGGGTTCTCCTACAGTCACTTGGTCGGGGCTATGGGGTGTGGCTGTCTATTAAGTTTACCCGGTAAGTATCCGCGTACACAACGTGATTGTGACGGACTTTTGATCACATCAAAATTCCGTGGCAACCGATCAAGTGAGACTAAAGTGCTATGTTTATAACATCCAAATCAATTATCTCATAACTTCTTGGGGATTCCAAATATTGTATCACATCCCAGATAAATAGAAAATGTTAAACTTTCCGATCGAACAATCAAACACCCAAGTTTTCCCGAAACAGCTCAACACATGAAATAAGTTTAAAAACATTCACTTCATGCCACAGTACCAACGGTCCAGCCGTAGAAGGGTCAAGCCAACGCCTCACATGTGGCACGCCGTACTGCCCCAAACCCGAAGGTTCAAAGGGCAGTTCAAGACGGTCACATAATCGAGTTAAGGTTTGTTGTCTTCTAGAAGGTCCATCATGTTACTTGCACTATTTAGAACGTTTTCAAACTATGGAAAAATCCAACACTTGGAAATTTTCCGGCAGGGGAAAAATCAGGTATTTTTTATCCGGTCGAACTTTTTAACATATTCTAAATTATCCGGAAAAACACATAGACAAAGCTAAACAATCCGATCGAATCATCGATTCCCAAACCAACCCAGAAATCTCAACTGTTGGGTATAAATTAAAAATTCCCATAAAATACAGCAACTACAAATAGTGATTACTGTGCAAACAGAGTAGGAAAAACCCACTATATTGCCGCGGAACCGCCGCCCAAGCTAGTGTACGGCCGTGGTTCCGCGGTGGTTTAATGGAGTTAGGCCCACGTGTTTCACAGTAATTCCTATAAAACCCTGCTGAATTTTTTGGCTATTTTTAATTTGGAAAAATCCACATTTTCAGAAAATGTACAGAGAAGGGTTTGAATTAGGGTTTCGGGGTTCGATCGGATTTCTAACTTCGTCTACACTTCGCCTAAAGCTCTAGCTAGGCTCTAATACTACTGTAGGGTTACTAGGCACACACAAGAGGTTCCACAAGGCATCAACCATGCCAAACAAAAATTTTCCGGTGCCGAGAAACCCTAAACTAGATCGTTAACTAGAAGTTAAGGCGAAACTACAAGCATGCAACCAACTTTGCTACTAAGTGTTGTTGGATATAGGTATGCCCTAGAGGCCATTATATGATAGTGGATGTATCTATGCATGTATATATATATTCAGTATGCATTCTTGCTCGACATGATAGTATGCTATCTGGTTCTTCTTTATCTGACATGTTGGATTGATCATGCTATTATTCATTCATACATGCTGATAAAGCCCTGAGGATATCAGCTTGACTGCTCTGATTATGATAGAGATCATACTAGTGGGACATCTGTGGTCTATAAGCATATCCTGGAAAGTCCCTAGTCGTAGGTATATCGAGACGGGGCATTGATATACTAGAGTAGACTAGCGTATATGATACTAGACCCATACGATGGGCGATGAATGTTTCCACATTCATCGATGTTTGACATCAAGATCATATACGGGTGCTCAGTGGTGACTGGGTACACTGGACGGACTCACCGAGAACTCCTATATGGAATTATATCTATCGTCGGATAGCAGTTCTCAGGTGACACTGGTACAGATTAGTCTGTAGACCCGAGATCGTCATAGAGTCTTGTGTATTCTCCCACTGTACTTTGATTGCCACCCTACCACGGCTCTACTGAGTCGTGCAAACAGGTGGCCGTTGGGTACAGTCCTGAGACACACGAAGGCAATGAGCGATAGGAGGGGTTTCGTCTCTCCCGGTATTGGGGGTTGATGCTGTGATGTGCCCGACTGGTTATATCAGTAAGTCCTTGGCCAGGGCTGCTGAGATTTGCTGATAAGTGTTATCAGTAGTTTCTCGATCTGTTATAGAACATTCACTGTTACGACTTATTGAGTTATTAGGGTCGACGTGACCATCCCTAGGCTCGATATGCAGCATATCTGACGAAGAGACCGGAATGTACGGTAGTGTTGCCGGTTGGCTCGACGGGAGTTGTAGCAGGTTCGCTTGTTTTCTTCTGATCGCTCAATACCCGAGTGGCCGTTACGTTTAGCTGACCGCTTGCGGCTTGGGGGTACTTGATATGATCATCACCCTCTACTGGCGTATTGACGAGTCTTAGTGTCCCACACAGGAGTTACCTAGTCCAGGTGAAACGTTGTGGTGCGTGTATGCGATATGCGTATGGACCCGATTAAAATGCGCGTATATGATACCGTACATTGATCGGGCGGCTTGCTTTTGGTAGGGTCATATGTGATATGGCCGGATTGATAAATCAAGTGTTGATTTATGATTTAACCATTAGTTTTCTCACTTAAAACCTTTTCTTGGATGATGGATGTGTGCATGCATGTATGTTTTTCTTTCTTTCTTACTAGTTTCATGCACATATGGATGTGCATACATACATACATACATACATACACCCATCTATCATGGTTGTTTATATATGGAATATGATGGCAATATAAGACTCACACCATGGTTGAATATATGGATTATTATTTGATTTATTGTTTAAAACAAAATAGAAAAGATAAGGATAATTCTTGCTTGCTTCTACATTCTTCTTTAAACCTAACCATTCTCACCTACCTCTAACCTTGAGTTATCCTTCTCTTTGTGTTCTAAAACTCAAGTTAAATAATGTCTCCATCATTTAACCATGGTTCATAGTGAGAAGAAATAAAATATATAAAGATATATTTCATTTCTTTTCATGGTTATCATTTTACTCTTGTTAAAAAAAGAAAGCCTCCATCTTCTTCCTCCTTCACCATTTGCTCTTTAGTTTTTTCTAGTGAGTAAAACAAACATAAAGAAAGGTTTTTGAAGTGAGAATCTAAACCACAACATCATTCTACACAAGTTTAGCCAACTTGTTTAGAGTGTTCTCTTCGATTCTCATCTTGATTATCGAAGTTGCGAGCTTGGACGAGGAACTCCGGGTGGATCGTCGTGGACGTGAGAGGACTTCAAGAGGACCTTCTTCCAACACCCAAGAGACCAAAGAGTCCAGCGAAAGGGAGCTACAAAGGTTGTAGTCTCGAAACCCTAGTTTTCATTCGCTTTAACTTTCGAAACCCTAATTTTCTAGGATCGATTCCTTTGTATGCTTGTTTAGCACCATAAAAATTTAAACATTGGGACATGTGATGCTTCAAAACTCTACTTAGGGTGCTAGACAAACCTATCATTGGTATCAGAGCCGACCTAGAACATTAGGCGATGCTTTTACGATGTAAAAACTCCGATCGGACAAAAATACGATATTTTAAGACCCTCTCTAGGCAAATTTTAAAATCTGACGTTTTTCAGAATTAAAAATACTTAAAAAATACAGCAGGAAATTATAAGAATAACAGTGAAATTCGATGACCTGAAGAGCATAAACCGCCGCGGAACCGCCGTATTTCCTGGCTTAGGCCGCGGTTCCGCGGCCGTACAGAGGCATCATTGGATAATTTTTCAACTGTAATTCTTATATCTTCTTGTACAGTGTTTTAGGTATGTTTAATCTGAAAATAACACTGTATTTTCTGGAGATGGTTTTGGACGCGTAGATTTGATCGGAATTTTCATTTCGTTGCTTTTCCGGGTAAATTAGAAAGTATTGAAGTGTTTGAACGAGTATCATTTGCTCACTATTCACGGGGTTTAAATACTTTGGAGATACGTGCATTTCTTTTTGTGGTGGTCCCTCTAGAAGACAACAAACCTTAACTCGATTATGTGACCGTCTTGAACTGCCCTTTGAACCTTAGGGTTTGGGGCAGTACGGCGTGCCACATGTGAGGCGTTGGCTTGACCCTTCTACGGCTGGACCGCTACTACTGTGTCACACTCCGGATTTTTTTGAACCCTGCTCAAGTGTTGAGCTTTAGTGAATCTTGGGTACTTGATCGTTCGTTCGAAAACTTTAATACTGTCTGTTTATCTGGAATGTGATACAATATGTGGAATTCATATAGTTTAGGCATAAAATACGAAATATGCGATATTTCGCATTTATGATGTCTAAAGAGAATGTGGATTCCAAATATTGTAGTTTTACACTTTCTTTTTTGTGACCGTAAGTGTAGTATGTTCGATATCGCCGGTTTCGTTGCTATACATCAACGACAATCGGGTTTGCATACTTACTTACGTTGGTGATATGAGATATTATGTGTTGCTGAGATATGATGTGCAGGATTGTCACGATTGAATAGCCGGGGGGTTTTATGTGAGATGAGAGTTTTATATTTTCATTCATGTAAATTCAAATGTAATGTAATATTCTTTTATTTGGGGCACTTCCGGGTTGAGGTTGTGTCACTAGTGTTGTATATTATTTACTTTTCCGCATTAGGATGGACCCAAGGAGGGGAGCACAGGTGACCGGGTTCTGGGGTTCAGTGGTAGGCCATCTCGAGGAGTCGAGACCGGGTCTCCTAAACTCCAGAATTGGTAGGGTCACTTGCAGCTCTCGTAGGGGTCCAGGGTGTGGGCTTGGCTATTTATCGCGACTGTGGAATCCGTATTTTCTATTCTGGCTAAATACTAAATACGGACGTCCTAGTATATCCCACGTTATATCTATGTTTCTGCTGCCTGTGTTCTGTGATATCTGAGACGAATGACATATTATATATATGATATACAGTAGACGTTGCTTATGTTTTACACCCGCGCTAGTCCCGTCCCGGTATGCCGTTAGTTAAGTAACCTAACGGTGCATAACTGAACATTGCGGCGAATGCGGATGACATAAGCGTACGTGTTATTTTCGTTTCTTTTCTGTGATTGGCTTTAGGACTTAAATGATGGGATTACATTAATGTGGTTAATGTAAAGAAAATAAACCTAAAAAGATGTTGTAGAATCGGATTTGAAAACCACTCGGCTATTTATGAAAAAGCTATATTTCAAAACTGTGGAGCTTAAGCCACTCCTTTTGAAAACCATTTGATTCTACAACGATATCAATTTCAAAGCGTTAAAGATTTTCTTTAAAAAAATCATCATTCGCAACCCTCCGTCATTTTAGGAAGTAGAGTACTTAGTATTCGTGCTACGTTTGTTGACTATAGTTAAGGCGTAGTGTACGGTAGCTAAGTGATGTCTTCCTACATTGCAAATGATGCAGATTAATTAGGACATTCTTATGACTTTGTTGACCTTAGTTAAGGGTCATATGAGTGGGTCTAACTAATCAAGAAATGACGGGTAGAACTTGACTGGTACTTATGATTTGTTGACCATAGTTAAGGTCATAAGTGCTAGGGGTAAAAACAACATCGGGAATTTCAATAGTTGAAATTTGCAATGAGATTGCATACCTTCCATGTGATGGTTGGGTCCCGATCCCACTGTGGGCAATAGTTGCTCCTAGGAGAGTTTTACAGTTTACAATTAGCTAACTCATTAGGTGTCTAGAAAGGTGTTAACGGGGCTCCACCTCTGGGAAAACAAGGTTTACTCTAATTAGGTCCGTGCGAAAGCACGGGGAACCTCCCTCAAGTACCGACACTGGCCCGGCTGAACGGTTAGCGAAGTTGTAGACTGTAATTAATCCTGGCTAGTTTTTCTTTTTAAGGTTTGAAAGAAAAACTCGATAAAAGCAGTGGGAAACAACGATTAGACAAGATAAATAACCAATCTGATCTATGCAAGAGCTTTCGCTGAGTGTATTCTTTTCTCTCTCTTAATGGCAGATACCCATGACTGGACTTAAGCTTCTACTAGATAAAAACAAACTGAATGGGACCAACTATAAAGACTGGCTGAGGAATCTGAAAATCACCTTGACTTATGATAATGTATCATATGTCCTCACGGCTTCAGCCCCGCCCGTCCCAGGTCCAAAATCCTCAGTTGCGGACATTGAAGTCCGCAAGACATAGGACGCTGACTGTGCCACGGCAAAATGCCTCGCGCTTGCATCGATGGATAACACACATCAAAAGCAGCACGAGGATATGGACATTCACGGTATATTGTTCCATACAAAGGAGTTGTATGGAGAGCAATCCCGCGTATTACGATACGAAGCATCAAAGAAATTGTTTCAGATGCGAATGGCCCCTGGTACACCAGTAGGAGACCATGTTCTGAAGATGATAGCTCTTATAGAAGAGCTTGAGGGCCTTGGATGGACGATGGACAATGAACAATATATAGATATTATTCTGCAGTCCCTTCCCTCCACCTTTGCTCAATTCATAGTGAACTTCAACATGCATGGCATGGAGAAAGAACTCCCTGAACTCCTTAATATGTTAAGGAGTGCAGAGAGCACTATGAAGTCAGCAAGAACTCCCGTTATGACTGTTGGACAATCTTCTTCTTCTCGCCCGAAATCCAAGGCCAAGGGAAAAAAAAGAAGAAGCCCACCAATCCTAAAGGTGGAGTTAAAAAGGTGAAAGGAAAGGGAAAGTCCAAGGCCGGAGACTCGGGGAAGGGCGAATGTTTTCATTTCCACAAAACAGGACATTGGAAGCGCAACTGCACGGAGTACTTAAGTCTCAAGAAGAAGCATGGTGATGCTTCTGCTTCAGGTGCGTTTGTGATAGAAAACTATTTTTCAATAAACTCTGCTTCCTTGGTATTGGATACCGGTTCAGGTTCTCACATTTGTAATTCTATGCAGGGGCTGAGAAATAGCAAGGTTTTGAAGACAGGTGACCATACTCTCCGCGTTGGAAATGGTTCCAATGTACATACAGTCGCAGTGGGAGAGTATCACTTGGGGTTGCCATCTGGATGTATTTTTGTTTTGAATCCATGTTATTTTGTACCAAGTATGCTATGTAATATAATATCCGTTTCTTTGTTGGACAATGAAGGATATAATTTTGTATTGCAGAACAATGTTATGAACATTCACCTAAATCAAATGTTGGTTTGGTATGGTACGCTTAATAACGGAATATATGTCCTAAATCAACACACAGTTTTCAGTATACAACACACTAACAAAAGAAAACTTTCAGAATTAAATGATGCTTTTCTTTGGCACTGTAGACTTGGTCATATTAACGAAACAAGACTAAACAAGTTACACAAAGATGGATATTTAAACTCTTTTGAATATAAATCTTATGCGACTTTCCAGTCTTGTATCAAGGGTAAAATGACCAAAACTCCGTTTACCGGACACGGAGAAAAAGCTACTCAGCTCCTAGGCCTCATACATAGTGATGTATGTGGGCCGATGTCTACACAGGCTAGAGGCGGTTTTTCATACTTCATTACATTCACTGACGATTTCTCAAGATTCGGTCATGTATTTTTATTAAAGCACAAGTCCGACGCTTTCGAGAAATTCATTGAATATAAACAAGAAGTAGAAAAACAAACCGGCTTGAGTATTAAGATGCTTCGATCAGATCGAGGTGGTGAGTATCTTAGTACAAAATTTGCAAACTTCCTAAAAGATAATGGCATTCTCTCTCAGCTCACTCCTCCTTACACACCACAGCACAACGGTGTGTCAGAACGACGGAATAGGACCCTATTAGATATGGTCCGGTCCATGATGAGTGACGCTGAGTTACCAGTCTCGTTTTGGGGGCATGCATTGGAGACTGCAGCGTTTCTGCTAAACAGGGTTCCAACCAAAGCCGTGTCTACCATGCCATATGAGATATGGCATGGGAAAAGACCATCTCTTAAGAGAATTAAGATTTGGGGTTGCCCGGCCTTTGTAAAAAAGTAGAATCCGGACAAACTCGAGACACTGTCAGTCATGTGTAACTTTGTGGGATATCCAAAGAATTCTTATGGATATCTGTTCTACCACAAAGAGGAACAAAAAGTGTTTGTTTCTCAGTATGCCACATTCTTAGAAAAAGAGTTTTTCACAGATAAAGATGATGGCAAGGTGGTGGATCTAGAAGAGGTTCTGGAGACAGAAACTACAAATGACGATTTGGTTGAACCGACTGTTACAACAGAAACTGAAGAACCTCGGCCACTCCGTAGGTCTGGTAGGACTTCTCACCCACCGGAGAGGTACTACGGTTTCCTCATTGATGGTGACAGAGAAGACTGTATCATGGATGATGATGATGATCCTACCAGTTTTCAGCAAGCTATCACGAGTAGGGACTCTGTGAAGTGGCTGGATGCCAAGAGATCCGAAATGGAGTCTATGTACACCAACAAAGTATGGACTTTGGACGTTGTACCCCCTGGGGTAAAACCTGTGGGGTGCAAATGGATCTTTAAAAGAAAGATTGGTGTAGATGGGCAGGTGGAGACCTATAAGGCAAGACTTGTGGCGAAGGGTTTTCGTCAAAGACCAGGTCTGGACTATGACGAGACTTTTTCTCCCGTAGCCATGCTTAAATCCATTCGGATCCTACTTGCTATTGCTGCTCACTACGACTATGAAGTCTGGCAGATGGACGTTAAAACTGCATTTCTAAATGGAAATTTAGAAGAATGCATTTATATGGATCAGCCAGAGGGCTTCATTGACAGTGGGAACAGCGGGAAAGCATGTAAATTGCTTAAATGCATATATGGGTTAAAACAGGCATCACGGAGTTGGAACATCTGTTTCGATGATGTCATCAAAGAGTTTGATTTCATCAAAAATCCAGATGAACCTTGTGTTTATAAGAAGGCTGTAGGGAGAGCTGTCACATTCCTCGTATTGTACGTGGACGACATTCTTCTGATAGGAAATGATATTCCTAAGCTACAGTCGGTCAAATCTTTCTTATCACTGAGGTTCTCCATGAAGGACCTGGGTGATGCCACATACATTCTGGGCATAAGGATCTATAGGGATAGATCCAAAAGGCTATTGGGATTGTCCCAAACCAGGTACATTGACACCATCCTAAAAAGGTTTAGTATGGAAGACTCCAAGCGGGGTGCCTTACACGCTTGCCATGGACTCACTCTCTCCAAGGATTCTTGTCCAAAGACCGATGAAGAGAGAGCTCGCATGAGTGTTATACCCTATGCATCGGCAGTAGGATCTATAATGTATGCGATGTTATGTACACGCCCAGATGTAGCTTATGCACTTAGTGTTGTAACCAGGTATCAATCCAACCCAGGGGAGAATCACTGGATAGTTGTGAAGAACATTCTTAAGTACTTACGAAGGACTAAAGAATTGTTCTTGGTGTATGGTAATGGAGATCTCCAAATGGAGGCCTTTACCGATTCGAGCTTCCAGAGCGATAAGGACGACAGCAAATCTATCTCTGGGTTTGTATTTACCCTCAATGGAGGGGCGGTGAGTTGGAAGAGTTCCAAACAAGATACCATTGCAGACTCTACGATGGAAGCAGAGTACATTGCTGCAAATGATGCTGCCAAGGAAGCCGTCTGGATGAAGAAGTTCGTCTCGGAGCTAGGAGTAGTTCCAACCATTATTGATCCAATACCTTTGTATTGTGATAATAATGGGGCTATGGCGTTAGCCAAGGAGCTCAGATCCCATCAGCGGTCCAGACACATCCTGAGGCGTTTTCATTTGATCCGGGAGATTGTAGTTCGCCGCGAGATCAAGATTAGGAGAGTAGACACAAAGAATAACGCCGCGGATCCATTCACCAAGGCCCTCCCTCAGCCGCAGCATGAGCGACTTTTTGAGATGTTGTGTATGAGATACGCCAATAACTGGCCTTAGTGCAAGTGGGAGATTGTTGGATATATGTATGCCCTAGAGGCCATTATATGATAGTGGATGTATCTATGCATGTATATATATATTCAGTATGCATTCTTGCTCGACATGATAGTATGCTATCTGGTTCTTCTTTATCTGACATGTTGGATTGATCATGCTATTATTCATTCATACATGTTGATAAAGCCCTGAGGATATCGGCTTGACTGCTCTGATTATGATAGAGATCATACTAGTGGGACATCTGTAGTCTATAAGCATATCCTGGAAAGTCCCTAGTCGTAGGTATATCGAGACGGGGCATTGATATACCAGAGTATACTAGCGTATATAATACTAGACCCATACGATGAGCGATGAATGTTCCCACATTCATCGATGTTTGACATCAAGATCATATACGGGTGCTCAGTGGTGACTGGGTACACTGGACAGACTCACCGTGAACTCCTATATGGAATTATATCTATCGTCGGATAGCAGTTCTCAGGTGACACTGGTACAGATTAGTCTGTAGACCTGAGATCGTCATAGAGTCTTGTGTGTTCTCCCACTGTACTTTGATTGCCACCCTACCACGGCTCTACTGAGTCGTGCAAACAGGTGGCCGTTGTGTACAGCCCTGAGACACACGAAGGCAATGAGCGATAAGAGGGGTTTCGTCTCTCCCGGTATTGGGAGTTGATGCTGTGCTGTGCCCGACTGGTTATATCAGTAAGTCCCTGGCCAGGGCTGCTGAGATTTGCTGTTAAGTGTTATAAGTAGTT
The DNA here is from genome assembly GCA_030015575.1 of Agapanthus africanus. Lineage (NCBI taxonomy): Eukaryota > Viridiplantae > Streptophyta > Magnoliopsida > Asparagales > Amaryllidaceae > Agapanthus > Agapanthus africanus. The sequence goes on along the minus strand of JASDDO010000014.1, from coordinate 454,527,148 downwards.
TCTCGATCTGTTATAGACCATTCACCGGCACGACTTATTGAGTTATTAGGGTCGACGTGACCATCCCTAGGCTCGATATGCAGCACATCTGATGAAGAGACCGGGCTGTACGGTAGTGTTGCCGGTTGGCTCGACGGGAGTTGTAGCAGGTTCGCTTGTTTTCTTCTGATCGCTCAATACCCGGGTGGCCGTTACGTTTAGCTGACCGCTTACGGCTTGGGGGTACTTGATATGATCATCACCATCTGCCGGCGTATTGACGAGTCTTAGAGTCCCACACAGGAGTTACCTAGTCCAGGCGAAACGTTGTGGTGCGTGTATGCGGTATGCGCATGGACCCAATTAAAATGCGCGTATATGATACCGTACATTGATCGGGCGGCTTGCTTTTGGTGTGGTCATATGTGATATGGCCGGATTGATAAATCAAGTGTTGATTTATCATTTAACCATTAGTTTTCTCACTTAAAACCTTTTCTTGGATGATGGATGTGTGCATGCATGTATTTTTTTTCTTTCTTTCTTACTAGTTTCATGCACATATGGATGTGCATACATACATACATACATACACCCATCTATCATGGTTGTTTATATACGGAATATGATGGCAATATAAGACTTACACCATGGTTGAATATATGGATTATTATTTAATTTATTATTTAAAACAAAATAGAAATGATAAGGATAATTCTTGCTTGCTTCTACATTCTTCTTTAAACCTAACCATTCTCACCTACCTCTAACCTTGAGTTATCCTTCTCTTTGTGTTCTAAAACTCAAGTTAAATAATGTCTCCATCATTTAACCATGGTTCATAGTGAGAAGAAATAATATATATAAAGATATGTTTCATTTCTTTTCAAGGTTATCATTTTACTCTTGTTAAAAAAAGAAAGCCTCCATCTTCTTCCTCCTTCATCATTTGCTCTCTAGTTTTTTCTAGTGAGTAAAACACACATAAAGAAAGGTTTTTGAAGTGAGAATCTAAACCACAACATCATTCTACACAAGTTTAGCCAACTTGTTTAGATTGTTCTCTTCGATTCTCATCTTGATTATCGAAGTTGCGAGCTTGGACGAGGAACTCCGGATGAATCGTCGTGGACGTGAGAGGACTTCAAGAGGACCTTCTTCCAACACCCGAGAGACCAAAGAGTCCAGCGAAAGGGAGCTACAAAGGTTGTAGTCTCGAAACCCTAGTTTTCATTCGCTTTAACTTTCGAAACCCTAATTTTCTAGGATCAATTCCTTTGTATGCTTGTTTAGCACCATAAAAATTTAAACTTTGGGACATGTCATGCTTCAAAACTCTACATAGGGTGCTAGACAAACGTATCAAGTGAAAGGGATTACAACCTTTGTAGATCCGGTCCTCCACTTCTTTAGCTCCGTGTTGACGTCCCTCCGCTGCGATCATCGGGATCCCGGACTCTAGCGATGGTTTCGTCGGAGAAATGATCGGGCTAGGTCATTGACTTCGAGTCCGAAGATGATCTACGTCGGGGAGACTCAAACTCAAGCTATTCCTTCACTTGGTCGAAAACTTTGTGAAGAGAACACCTTATACTACTTGGCAAGTGGTAGAGGATGAAGAAATAGGAAGTGGGTTCATTTTAGAATTGGATATCTCACTCTTTTTCCCATAGCACCATTGAAGCTCTCAAGCTTTTCTGAGCTTGATGAAGATGAAGAAGAAGAAAAGAATTATATCAAAATTAAAAGAATAATATGAATACTTATCCTTTTAATAATGGCACCATGGTTGAGTTAAGCCCTCATGCTTAACTCATATAGAGAATTAACCATAGCATAAGGTTAAGGGTTGGGTTAGCTAATATCTTAAACAAATAACAAAAGAGTTGACTTTGTCAATGTTCATCAAGCTTCATGAAGCTTGATAACTTTGACCAAAGTCACACTCTTTTGTTATATGTTAAGGAAAATAGTAAACCCTAATCTAACCTTGATATGGTTCAAGTCTCATACAGACAACTTGTTTGTATCATCAAGCATGATACAAACATGTACACTTGCATATATCACATATAAACAATGTGCACATTCAAGTGAGAAAATCAATCTTAAGTGAACCAATACTAGTTAATGTAAAGTAATATATCAAATATATAATTATACATTAAATCATTAAATCAACACTTGATTTAACGATCCGGTTATATCGCATATAACCGACTAATATCATGTGTATCAATGTATTGAATCAACACTTGATTCGGTAACCCGGCTATATCGCATATAACCGACCGATGATACAAATCGCGAGAATAGAATACAGTATCACATACTGGTATTATTCTTGGTCCTGCACATATCTCATATGCGCTCCTATTTCGTTTCGCTTGAGCCAGGAAACCCCTGTGTAGGACTCTAAAGACTCGTCAATACGCCGGCAGTAGGTGATGATCATATCAAACACCCACAAGCCGCAAGCGGTCTGCTAAACGTAACGGCCACCCGGGTATTGAGCGATCAGAAGATCAACGAGCAAGCCCGCTCACACTCCAGTGAATCCAACGAGTAACACTACCGTACAGTCGGTCTGTTCGTCTGATATGTCGCATATCTCGTCTAGGGTGGTAAACGTCAGACCCAATAACTCGATAAGTCTTGTCGATATGAGGCTTATAACGGGTCGAGAAACTACTGGTAACACTTAACAGTAAATCCCTAAAATAGCCTTGGCCAAGGACTTCCTGTTATAGCCAATCGAGCACTGCGCAACATCAACTCCCTATACCGGGAGAGACGAAACCTCTCCTATCGCTCATTGCTTCCATGTGATTCGGGACTGTACCTAAAAGCCACCTTTTTGCACGCCCTCTTGGATGTGGTATGATGGAAATCAAAGCACAGTGGGAATCACACAAGACTCTATGACGATCTCGGGTCTACAGACTAACCTGCACCAGTGTCACCAGAGAACTGCCATCTGACGTAAGGTATAATACCATCTGGGAGTTCTCGGCGAGTCCGTCCAGTGTACCCAGTCTCCACTGAGCACCCGTATATCATCTCTGATGTCAAACACCAATGGATGTGGGATCATCCATCGCCCATCTATATGGGTCGAGAAGCTATACACTAGTCTACTCTGGTATATCGATGCCCCATCTCGATACACCCACGACTAGGGACTTTGAATGATGTGCTTATGGACTACCATGTCCCCACTAGTATGATCTGCATCATAGTCCAGGTAGTCAAGTACACATCCAATGGGCTTTACCAATATGTAACTGTTCAGTTGATAAAACTGCACACTTGTATTACATTTTTCCTACCATTTTCATATTAAAAAGGACTATATTATAATATATTATACATATGAGGGTTTATGTGTAAAAACATTATTTTCCATGTGTTAATATATGTTAATTATCATTTGGTAGGAAAATGTATGCAAATAATATTATTGATCTAATCCTAGTAGAACAAAGTCTACTAAAATCTTATTTGAGTTGTTGTGCAGAATATTTCCAAGTTGTTATGAAGGATTTAACAAACAAATCAATTTGTTGAAGAAAACTTGCCAAATTAAGAAGCAAAACTTGGAGACCAAGTCTGGAAGCAACCGAGAGAAGATTTCTGAATTCTAAAGATGCCAAGGATTGCCAAATGTCAAAATCAGAGAGCCAAAGAGAATTGATCAAAAGATCTTATCCATTGAGCGTGGATCCGCGGCCAAACCCACCCTTGGGCCGCGGATCCGCCGCAAGACATGGGAGTTAGAGGAATATATTTTGGGGCATGAATCTCTGCTGAATTTTACCAAGTCTTCAACCAAAAGATTCTGGCTTTGCACTATAAAAAGTCATCGAGAGCCTCTTGTAAAATTTATCAAGCCGACGCGATCACGAAGCTCCCGATGCTCACGCATCCAGGCTGATCATCGACTGTTCGATTACCTCCTTAGGAAAGATCGAGAAGCAACTAGTTGTAATCATTTTCTATGGATTAAAAGTGTAGTTTGAAGAAGTCGATTAATAAAGATAGTTATTTTATTTAATTGTTTTTTACATTATGTTTTCCCTCTCTTTCTTTTCATCTTCTTCTCCCAACATGCGCGAGTAATTCTCCGCTTGTTAGGGTTCGTAGGATTAGGGTAGGCTAATGGACGATGAAAATAATTAAACCCTTTTTAAGTCCTATAAAGTTTAGGAACTTTATCAAAAGAATCATTAACATCCTAATCGGGCGCGCTAGCAATTCTTTGCTAGTTCCGACCGCGATTAGAGATTAGATTAATGATTGTTTTGGTAAAGGCTAGATATGAACGGAGTTCCGTGTCGAGATAAGGGTTACGAGTGGGATTCCTTTTCCCTCCAGAAACCCTAATCTACACGCATCACCGTCGTTCTAGTTCTAAATTTATTAATGGATAAAAATGGTAACTTTTAATTCATCGTCCATAACTACTAAATCCTAACGAACCCTACAAGCCCTCTTATTATATTAATTACATCTTAAAATAATCTAGATCTATATTTGACATTCTTATTTAACGTAGATCTAGAAATCTTTCTATAAAATTCTTTATTCCTCCTCTCTTTCTCAACACATCTAAAGTAAAAGTAAAAGGTTCCACGTTTCCCAGAGGACGACCCGTACTCACCTCGGTCTAGCTACGCGCGACACCGTTCTGATTGCGGTTAAACTACAAAACACACTCTTTCGAACCAATCAAATGGCGCCGTTGCCGGGGATCCGTGCGTAATTTTTTATTTTTGCTATTTGTGTTGGATTCTTAGACGAGTCATATCATTATTAACACAAAACTGCAAATTGCATATTTAACGATTTGTGTGTGAATTTTGCGAAGGAATCTGGAGTCGCGGACTTGAGGAAGCAGGAGATCTAGGGTTCCGAACTTCTCTGGTATATTTCTTAACTCCTTCTCTCTCCTTTAAATCCAATAAAAATCTATTTTCTACAGGATTCTTTGCAAAATCGCGTCGCAAAAAAAAAATCTTTTTGCAATAGTTTTGTGATTGGTTTTGTTTTGCATATTTAATACGGACTTTAAGGGGCAAAGACCAAATCAAGATTAGGTGGGGATTTCATCACCCTTCCTAAGCCCCACAAATCACAAACCGAGCATATAGATCAACCCTTCATTAATTTAAAAAAATATCTAGACCAGACTCTAAGGACTGTCGCGCTCAATAAGGACAGAGGAAGGTCGTGGGTAATCTATCGTTTATCCGCATTACTTTTGTAGTGCCTAGGCAAGTGTGACAAAGGCTAGTGGTTTTTAATTAGGCCCACGACGTGGTTCCTTCCCACTTACCTGGCACTTATCTGGCTACAAGGGTAGTACGGAGGCGGTAGAGGATTGATCCTGCGGCTTGTCCTTTGGAAGTCTAGGAGTGGTCTACAGACTGACCTAGGTAACCTTAGTTCTAGGGTTGCTTGTGCATCTTAGGGAGATTTGTCTTGAGTCCCACTTTTTCAAAACAAGCCAATTTTAAATCACACACACGCTGCCACTTGCACTAAACCCGCTTAGTGCATGCTCGGCTGGACACGGAATCCTAGTGCCCGTCTTGTCCGCGTTTCTGCTATCGACGCCGAAGTCGGTACTTCTTCATCTTCTTTTCCCCAACCACACACCACATCGACCGTGATGGACGGCACTCCATCTAATTATAACACCACGCTGCCACCGCCCGTAGGTGAGCAGAATCCACTGCGCATCTCTCTCCATGAGATATGCTATCCTATTCGTGGTCCTCTTCCCACTTGTCTATCTCTTCCACCACCTAATGGGTATAATTTCGAAATTAAACCCCACTACATCAATCTGCTGCCCAAATTTCACGGGCTTGAGTTGGAAGACGCGTACGTTTTCATCACTAAATTTGAAAACGTATGCGCAATGATGGGTACTTCACAATTGACCTTAGATGCTATGCGCTTACATCTTCTCCCATTCACACTGTGCGACTTGGCAGAAAAATGGCTTTATAATACTGCCGCACATTCTATCGCTAATTGGAATGAATTCGTCGTAGCATTTCTTAAGAAGTTTTACCCAAATCATAAGACTGCACATGTTAGGATCGAGATCAACCAGTTCACCCAGCTTCCCAATGAACCATTTTGGAAGTGCTTTGAACGTTTCAAAGATCTGCTTGTCCAATACCCCCATCACGGAATACAAAGGTGGGATTTATGTCGGATTATATATGAGGGCATTAATCAAGCGACAAAGCAGATGCTTGAAACAATGTGTCAATGCAATTTCATGTTTAAATATGACGGTAAAGCGTGGAAATATCTGGAAGACCTTGCTGAACACACGTTGCAGTGGGAAAGCGTAAGACCACCTTCAACTAAGGAAGGTATTCACCAGCTCGATGTTTCTATCGCAGTGAAAGCCGAAATGGCAGCGATTCAGAAGAAACTCGATACTATTGAAAACAAGTTCTCAACATTCTCCCTAAATCAGGTCACGCTTCCTAAGACCGTTTGTGGTTGCTGTTCGGATCCTTCACACTTAACGGAAGAATGTCTTATGAATGCATCGTTTCAAGCTAATGCTGCTTTTCAGCAGCGACCTAGAAATGATCCTTATTCTTCCACATATAATCAAGGATGGAGGAATCATCCTAACTTTGCTTGGAATCAAAACCAACAAAGTAATTATCAAAGAACTCATCCACAGCAACCACAACCACAGAATCAGCCCCCCTTTCAGTCACAAAATTTCCAAAATCCGGCCAACATTTCTACACCACAAGTGGCCGGTACTGACAACTCACTTGCACAAACTTTGGATATGTTCATGAAACAATCCATGCAAAATTCGGCTGAGATAAGGTCTTCTATTGATACCCTAACGAAAAACTCCTCCTCCCATGGTGAGAGTATTAAATCAATAGAAAACCAAATCGCACAGTTAAACGCCGCAATGAGTGCGAGAGAGAAAGAGAAACTCCCATCTCAACCCCTACCGAATCCTGGCCATTCACAAAGTCATAATGTGAATGCCGTTACTACGTTGAGATCGGGGAGAGTGCTGAATAACCAAGTGGGTGAGCAGTTTGATGATAGTGACACATTTGATACCCCTTCTTCTTCTTCTTCCCTTAATTCGTCTAGTCTTCCACCTTCATCCGAGCCTATTCTCCGTTTTCCCCAAGGCTCGAACATTTCGCCAAATCTATCTAAGTCGATTCCCACTCCAATTTTGGGATCGAATCCATCCCCACAGTCTTCTTCACAAACGTTGGACCCAAAACATATTGATCAAGCAACTTATCCAAACAGGTTAAGGGGCAACAGACCAAGTCCACAAATGGAGAAGATTGTGAAAATTTTTAAGCAAGTTAACATAAACATTCCTCTCCTAAGCAAGTTAACATAAACATTCCTCTCCTAGATGCTATTCAACAAGTTCCGCCATATGCGAAAATCCTAAAGGACTTGTGCACTAGGAAGAGAAAAGTTCAAGTACCTAAAAAAGTTTTCCTTGCGAGTAATGTGAGCACAGCTTTTACACAACAACTACCCAAGAAACGAAAGGACCCCGGAAGTCCTACAATTTCAATTTCTATTGGGGGTAATAATATCAATCGTGCTCTACTTGATTTAGGTGCTAGTGTTAACTTGCTTCCGTATTCTGTTTATGAGCAATTAGGGATCGGAGAGTTAAAGCCAGCGCATTGCACTCTTCAGATGGCCGATCGATCTATCACCCAACCTAGGGGTGAGCTAAAGGATGTGTTAATCAAAGTCGGGGAATTCATATTCCCTGTAGACTTCATCGTTATAGATACACAACCTGTAGCAAATCCACGCAATCAAATTCCGGTGATACTCGGTCGACCCTTTTTGGCCACTTCCAACGCAGTAATTAATTGTAGAAACGGCTCTATGACCTTATCCTTTGGAAAGAAGTCAATTGAGCTTAACATTTACAAGTTGGGAAGTGAACCCTCCGAACCCTATGCTCATGTGTGTTCTGTCGAATTAATGGATGTCGACAGCAGCGAATTTGATCAACCTCATGATACAGACTCTTTTCATATGTTGTTGTTTGACCCAACCATTTACTCTTCCACCGAATTGTCCGGGTCAACATCTAATAAGGAACTTTATATTGAGTCTGACGATCACCCCATTTTTTCTGATGAAATTATTTTTCGGGGTATCGATGAAAGCTTTGAGGAAATTTTCGCTGATGAACTCGCATTTTTACAAGACACGGGTGTTGAGATGAATCAACTCCAAGATGAAGAAATTGGACCTCCACCCCCTCTTTTGGACAATCATGAGAATGCGAGTAATTCATCATTACTATCACTGTGTCGTCTCTCCAAATTAAGACGCAATCCTTTTCCAATACACCTCTTGTCACCTACCCACTTCTTCATGTCAATAGGTGACATGTTCTTCCACCAACCTTGGTGCTTCATCGATAAAATTTTTGAATGGTTGGTCTTGACCTTCGGTCTTTGCAAAGCTTGGCATTGACCAATAACCTTGACCCCCTCCTGTGATTTTAAAAGATTAAAATTGTTTAACTAAAGTTTAGGGGAGGGGTGGTATATTTTGGCTCTTAAAAGAAAATGATTTTTACAAAATTGTGAGCCTAAATTAAGTTTGGGGGAGGATTTTCACTTTCATATATTCTTGCCCCATTAATAATTTCCTCCCAAGTCTACAGGTTTTTTGAGCTTAACGGATGACATCAGTGAGGACACTGCTGTAAACAGGTTTGGGGGAGGTTTGTGCTTATTTACACATCAATTTGCATCATATTTTGCATAAGCACAACATTTTCAAAAATTTTAAAAAAAAAATTCTTTTATAACAAAAGAGTAGAAAGTGAAAAATTACATCCAAAAGATAGGAATAGTTTAAGAAAACCAAGAAAATTAGAAGTTTTCTTAAACGAACTAGTAATAAGTAGTTATGAGCTGTTGTCCCAAAGATTAGTAAGATGAAGGAAGTCACTAATCTGAGGATAAAAATAAGTCTGAAAAATAGTTTCTATTCTGGAAGCCAAACATTTGAATGTTGATACCCTACAATATGCACCTACACACGTCTTGAAACTCGGGATAGTAGAGGATACCTTGAAATGCTCTTGTCTAAAAGCCAAAGTATGAAGGAAATGAAAAAAAAATGAAGAAAATATAAAAATGGTGAAAAAAAAAATGAACACTGGTTTTGTTATCGCCAAGGCAGCAATAAAAAAATATAGCGAGGGTGCCTCTTCACCTAGTGCCCTAAGGCCAACTGGTCTGGGAGTCACTGCTAAGCCTTAGGAGGTGCAAGACGAGGAAAATATTATCACCTAATCTGCAAGCACATGAGTAATCGGTCGGTTAGTACCTCAAGAAGTATTAACGGTCGCATGAAAATGTGTGAGCAAATCTAAGTATTCATCAAATTAAAAAGTACTAAGGTAGATGGACAAGAGTATGATAGCTTGAATTGAATTCTCTGAGTGTAGGGATGACCATTTCACACACGTAGGGGTATATCATCGATGTTTGGATGAAAGGTAGGAATGAAGAATAAAGACGATGTTTTATTGAGGGATGATGTGATTTCTAACATTTTTTCATGACTATTAAGATAGGGCTTGTTCCCCTCCGAACGGCGGCCCGGACTTCGCGTCTGTGGCCTGGGGTTCGGGACAGATGCTATTTGGTTTTATCCATCCACCTCTCCGAAGATGCCAAGTTGATTTATGGCACCTTGTATCGGAGGTTTAGACGGATGCGGCCGATGTAGCAGACTTCGTCAGATTCCCCCTCAGGGTGAGGGGTTTTTGATTGTGGGGACGCTCTTCCCTGCAGGCGCAAGCCCCTGCAGTTAATTACGCTACCGCGTCGCGGTAACAACTTTCTCCTTCTCCAGAATTTCACTTCGTGTCGTGTGTGTTTGTTTTGTTTGTGATTGCCCGTGGATTGTATACGGAGACTGAGTAATGCTGTCGCCCGTAGGGCGTGGATTAGTCCAAATCCGCATTTACTTAGATTTGGGTTTGGTGTTTTTTGGTTTAAGGATGCATTAGTCGCGTTGCGGCTATGATCAACTTAAACGTTCGTCAAGGATACGTTAGTCCTGTTTTAGACTAAGATCGACCTGACGTAGTGATTGATTTAATTATCTGGCCATCGTGACTCGTCACCTCTATGACGTCGTTGAGGGATTACAACGACAGGCGTCAGAGGAGTTCAGAGATGTACCCTTGCACCAAAGTTGATTCGGAGTTTTATTGTTTATTTAAAGATCTAAGGACACATTAACCGTATTTGGGGCTAAGATCAACTTAGACGGGACCGTTTAGATCCGACAAAAGAGCGTTCGGGCTCGATTGCGCTAGTTTAAGGACGTGGCGGTCCATCGCCAGTTTTAAGGACGTGGTGGTCCATTATTAGTTTAGGGACGTTTCGGTCCGTCGCCAGTTTAAGGACGTAGTGGTCCATATTCCAGTTTAGGGACGTGGTGGTCTGATATTAGTTTAGGGACGTTTCGGTCCGATATTTGTTTAGGGACGTTTCGGTCCGATATTAGTTTAGGGACGTTTCGGTCCCATATTAGTTTAGGGACGTTTCGGTCCATCGTTAGTTTAAGGACGTCTCGGTCCGTTATTAGTTTGTGGTTGTTGGGACCCATCACCTCTTTGACGTCGTTGAGGAATCACAACGATGGATGTCAAAGGAGCTCGGAGATGTACCCTCGAACCAGAGTTGATTGATTTAGGAGAGCCATATTGCTCAGTCAATTTAATTTAAGGACTTATGGCCACGATTGGGCTAAGTCCGGTTCAACATTGCATTTTTTTTATTTAGGCTCTACCCACAGAAGATACAGAGTATCAATTTATTTTGGGCTTTGCCCATTTGTAGATGATGCAAAGTATCTACCTTGTTTGGGCTTTGCCCCTTTTAAAATGCATAGCATTCTGAATATTTTGTTTGGGCTCTGCCCATTTATAAGTGATGCAGAGCATCTGTTTTGGTCTGGGCTCTGCCCCCCTTAAAATAATGCATTGCATTTTATTAAGCCTGTTAGGCTTTCTTTTAATTGGGCTTGGCCCTTTTGTAAGCAATACAGCACGTTTGCGCTTTGCGCTAAGTAATGAGCGCAAGCTCATATGATGATTACACGTGTCGTGCTCTGATGAGCGCAAGCGCACTAGCGCAGTGCGCTGCGCTGTTGCGCTGCGCTGTTGCGCTGCTGACACGTGGCGCGCTCTCAGCGAGTTGCGCTAATTCCAGAGAGCAAAGCTCTATCTTAAGGGCGCTTAGCGCAAGTGGTTCTATAGCCGACACGTGGTGCTCTCTTAAGAGCGCAACAGCGCAGTTTGGAAGTGCAAAGCACTAAAAATCTTTTAGATTCAGGAAGAGAAGTGCAAAGCATTGTTTAATTTCTTCATCTAAATTAGATCAAAGAAAAATAAATTTTTCTTTATTCGAAGAACCAGAGGTTCTTAAAAGGGCAAAGCTCTATTCTTTTATTATTTAATTATTTTTATTGTTTTTTAAAGAACCGAAGGTTCACAAGAAGTGCAAAGCACTGTTTTTTTTTATATAAAGATCATTGATCTTATTTTTAGATCAATGATCTATTAGAAGGCCTTTCTTCTACCTCATGAAGGTTCTTTACCCTTTTTTTTCTTGAAATCTTCTCAGAGTTTTCTCTGTTTAGAGTTCTTGATTTTTCGAGAAAATTCTTGATCCTTTTGAATGAGGTCTGGGGTCTTATTTATAGTGCCCACAAATTTGTTGAATTTGTTAACAAGATCTTTTCTGAGTGATTTTGGGAATTTTCCCACCGCTGGATCTTTGATCCAAAGGCAGAAGAAAATCTTCTGGTTTTGGAAAGAACAGAAAAGATTTCTTAAAATCTTAATTTAGTTTGGCGCAGATGCCTCAGCGCATGACACGTGTCGCGCAGCGCAGCGCAAGTGCGCTAGCGCATCTGCGCTGACACGTGTCGCGCAGCGCAGATCGCAGTGCAGCTGAAGCGTTGCTTCCTTTAAACAGAGCTTTGCTCTGATTGGGTGCGCTTTCTTGGGCGCTGCGCTGACGTATTAGCGCCATGCACGCGGCGCGTTGCGCCCGCGACTTGAAGCGTTGCTTCAAAATTTGAATTTTTAATTCAAACAGAGCTTTGCTCTGATTGGGCGAAACAAATGCCCCCCCCCCACCGTTGCGCTCACGTGGCGCACACGTGAGTGCAACGGTGGCAACCCCCCCGACCGTTAGATCAAGGGGGAATCTCAAGGGGCGCAAGCGCCTTATAAATAGAGCCTCTGGCCCTTAGAAGACTCTCCACCATTTTTCTAAATTTAGATTTTCAGAGCTCTGCTCTTGCTTAGGAATTTCAGAGCTTTGCTCTTGCTTTCAGAACTCTAGAGCTTTGCTCTCATTTCCCAAAGTTTTTTAGAAAACTTTAGGTAATATTTAATTTAAAACTAAGTTAAATTAATTTAAGTCAATTTTAACCCACAGATCTTTGCTCTTATAGATCTTTTGATCTAAAGAAATCCCCTTTGGGGTTCCACAGAGCTTTGCTCTCACAAATCCATAGATCTACAGAGATCTTGTTCATGGGTTCTAACCCATGAACAGAGCTTTGCTCTTGAATTAAATGTAGATCTTTTAGATCTGAAAAACAGAGAACCCTTTTTGTAAGTTTTCATGGAGTTTTCAAGATTCCAGAAATTTTAATTTTAAAATTATTTTCAAAATTTTCTTTTTGATGGAATATTATGGAGCTAAGCTCTTTTTAAGGAATTTTACTCTTTTGAGACCAGAACTTGACAAGTGTCATTCTGTGACAGAGCTTTGCTCTGAAAGAGGAGATTTTCTCCTTGTCTCTAGTGACTTTCCCCCTTCTTTATTATGGGAATGTTCCCCCCAAGGGGCCAACTGACAATCTCTCCCAATGATGAGTTTGTCTCCTTAATTGATGTTTTGTCATTTAGATTTCATGGGTCCCTCTTTGGTCTCCTACTCACTGCACTGTGGTGCGGTGTGATTAATTAATTTTGATTTTGATTTAATTTAATTAATGCATTCTCTTCTTTTAAAGCCAAACGTTGGGATTACAACACTAACGGCTATATTGCCCTTTTGCAGCGATCATGTCTGAAGACACTTCATTTCCGTTCGTCCGCTCGGAGGAGGGATTTCCAGAGGCGCCCCTGGACCGTGAAATCCTGGCCATGATCAAAGCATACGATCCGGAGTACAAGAGTCTCCACCTTTGGGGGTCGTGGTACAATCAGATCATTATGGGTCGACGCAGCTTCACATGCGCTGTGCCGTCTGAGCACATCACGGCGATTCATTATGCTACCCCACCCTCGGTGCAGTATGCCGTGGAGTTGGCGGACTGGACATCGAAAGGTTTTCTACATCCCGCTATAGATGCGATACCGGTTCAGCGTCCTATGGTTTTGGACATCCTAGGACGTCGTATCTGTCAAGGTGAAGAGCGACCTTGGGGGCAATCGTATAACCTTGGTCTGATTCCCCGCCACCCGATTGGCTATCTGCCGTGGGCCCGGTATATCCTGTCGACGAAGAAGTCACAGTTGATAAGATTAGGACTGTACACCGCGGTTTATGTCTCTCTCTTCCAGTATCCCACGCTTCCCACCTGGTGATTTAAAGCTTTCTTGGAGCAATGGAATATTCCCACCCACACTTTCCTTGCCATGGATCGGGAAGTGTCAATTTCTTTGGAGGAATTTGCGGAGGTATCCGGCTTACCGGTGATGGGGGAACATTATGAGGAGCTGCTCCCAACAGACGTGTACGTTTTCGGAGCTAGGCCAATGGTGAAGGGGGTCACGCCGGATACTGCTGTTCAACACCAGTTCCCAAGCTTAATTAAAGTGTTGAACATATATGAGTCTCTCTTCGTTGAACATGGGAGTCGAGGAGTTAACTTTGAGGATTTCATTGCTCGGTTCCTTCACCCTAACGCCCTCTCTGCGGCCACTGCCAAGTTTGCCACCCTCGAGGACCCTTTCGGTTTAGGTTTGGATAACCTGCCGGCGAATGAAATAGGTCAAAAGGATTTCTTTCTTCCTAACTTTCCAACCGTGTCTCTTGCAGAAGTAGCGGCCCCTGGGATGGATGAGGAGGCCTTTTTCTTGGGGTTTCTCGGGTTATGGTTGAGTTGGTTCGCTATCCCAATGCACTCTCATCGGATGCGGCCCTCTGTCTTTTATCCAGCACACCGGATGGTCATCGGGGTGAAGGTAGCTGTTGGGATCACCGGCCTGGCACACTTATACCACGGCCTCAGTCGAGTGGCGGATGCTAGCGAGCCCGGGGTGTTGCATGTGGTCTTCCTGATGCATTACTTCGCATCGTGGCTCGAGTTACACACAGCGGGTGTCTTCGGAATGCATAAGAGGCCCTCGTTCTTTGACAAGTGCGGTTTTCCTCGCATTATACATCTGATCGGTGCATCAATTGTAAACCCCTCACCACGGAACGCTAGGGGCTTGCTCCTTCGCCCCTATACCGTCGAAGCCGGGATGTCCTTTGTCGATAAGGTATTGACCGTTGGAAAGGTGTCTACCACCGTGACGCGGACATTACAAGATATCTTTAAGGATGGAGCTTCAGTTTTAACGGCTCGGGAGACCCTCCACTTATGTTCCATTAGACCGGGCTTTTTAGTTTTTAGGCAGAACGATGTGGCAATTTTTATGAGGTATAACCCACATCGTTTTGCTCAACAACTGGGCTACGATCAAGGGGTCCCCTTGGAAGCCTTCTTGGTGGAACCAGCTGCCACTGAAGAGGGGATGGATAACGCCTTGCACCATTTCATGCGCGTGAATACGACCTCTCGTTTTTTTATCAATGCGCCGACTTACGCTCCGAGACTCCTCAATGTGTACAAAGACTGGTACAATCATGCGACAGGAGCAGTCATAAAGGAAGAAAGGCGACTGTTGGTCGATAGTAAGGGTGCACCTCCAGGTACCGATCGCACCGCTCCTTTGGTTCCTAGGACCCCAGTAATCGCTCCTTTAAAAGATGCCAGGGGCAGACCATCACGTGCGCAAAGTCCTCCACGTGAATTACCACTTCCTGATATCGCGGATGCACCTCCTGCACCCCGTGCTCAGGTGGAAACAATGGTTGTACCCTCGCCGGAGTCTGGCGTGGGTGCGGACATCGGGACTCGCCGTCCCAAAGTAGCTGCTAAGCGGAAGTCGATACCTCGCGGGCCCAGGGTCGGAGGGCAAAAGAAAAAGAAGTCGCTCCTCGCCGCGGACGTTGTGTTCGGCCAGGAACCCCGTGCTCCCTACTCCGAGGGTCTGCTCGAATATGGGACTAACGCAGGATTAGTGATGCCACCGCCGGACGATACAGACTTGGAGGCTGCTCTCAGAGCTTCGGCATGGTTGGTGAAGCGTGACGCGTGGCTGGCTAAGCTTGCGCAATCAGGTAACTATTAGTCGCTTTTTTTTTATTGCAACGCATCTTCTTCATTATTTCATTATTTTTGACTAACGCTTTTCTTTCTTTTCTTTCAACAGGCATCACTGATGAAGAAGCCATTGCTGCTTCTCTGAAGAGTTTTCAGGAGGAGGAACGTCTCAGAGCATCTATGGGCCTTAGTAAGTTTCGACTCATCGAATTTTTCATTTTCCTTGCGTTATGGTCAATCTAACCTTTCCATTTGAATTACAGGAACCTCGATGCCGCTCCCTCCTAGCGGCGCAGATGTTCTACCAGCGGCCGACGTTCCTGTTTCCTCTGGGCCACCGCAGGAGGCTCATCTTGAAAAGCCGATGAGAGATGCCTTAAAGGCTCTGGAGGCCTCCCTGAATGAAGATGATGATGCCTTGAAGGAGGCGTCACAGAGGTCCCTCATAACCGCTCGGGAGGAGAGAAAGCGGTTGAGGCGTGAGGCGAAGGCGCGCAGGGCTGCCCTGTCTATGGGAGCGGGCCCCAGCACCGCCCCTCGAGATGATACTCCCTCCGAAGAGGCCCCTGTCGCCCTATCCACTGCCCGCAGAGAGGTGGCGCGAGCAGTTCGGAGCGCAAACGATAAATCCGCCTCAGGTAATATTTCTCTCAGAGTTTTTGTTATAAGAATTTTAATGTCATTGGTCCTTATATCTCTTATCTTTGCAGGACCAAGTCCGATCGAGGGAGAGGCGGAAGCCGTCGATCCTAGGGGAACGGAGGAAGCGGTGCCTGCCGAATTCGAGCCGACATTGGGTAATATCGTTGAGGCCATGGAGCCTGGAGTGGAGGTCGAGGGGCCTACCGTCGAGAAGGTCATTGATGCCGAACCTGAAGCGGGGGCAGATGATATGATCATTATAGCTGAGTCCAGGGTGGTGGCGGCTGAGGCGCTCGAGGTCGGCGGTCCCCTGGCGATGGTAGACGATACAACCGCAGCTACTGAACCTGAGAGAGTAGTGGGTGAGGCGGCCATGATTCCCGAGGACGAGCCAACCGCTCCTTCTCTGGAATCTGGCAATACTCCAGTCATAGCCCTCCCCGTCTACGGTCCTCCGCCGTCCCCAGGTCTGGCTAGCACGACGACGGTCCCCATCGAGTCGGGTGACGAGGCCACGGGCGGTGGTCTTATGTCGGTAGAGGAGGGAGTTGCCTCTGTTTCCGCCGGGAGCTCCTCAGGTAAACCCTAAGTGGCTACTTTTCTTTACTTTATAACCTTTTCTGACAAGTTCATCTTTTCGTAATGCAGGTGCGGCTAGCGCTGATGCCCCACTGCTCGAGGGAGCGCCTTCAACGACTGCTTTGGCGGTGGTCACCTCTCAGCTTTCTCTCATACCCTCGAAGATGCTGGAAGGTCTGTGTTTACGATTTATTAATCTTGTTTTCCAGACATATAATTCGCGTACTAAAGTGACACTGTCGTGTTTTCAGGAGTGCTTTTTGATCACGTATATCATATGTTGCTCCCACACTTTTCCTTCCCATCTGAGCTTGCTTCTTCTTCTAGTGGCGTTGGTGAGTATGATTTCCGTTGACATCCTTCCTCTCTTTTTTCTTATTGACGGAATTGTCTCTAACCTCTTTTTCTCATCTCAACTGCAGTGCAACAGATTGAAGGAGGGGATGAAAGATCAGCTGCGCCACCAGCCCTTCCGACCTTGCCACCTGTCTCAACTGGTACAATGACCGTCATATTGGTAGCTTTCCTCTCTCTATTTTCTGTACTATTATCTGATCGCATCCTGTCTCTTTCAGCTATCGTTCTGGCTTCGGCGTCCTTCGAACCTCGCGTCACAATGCCGGCGGGTCCTTATCTGAGGAGTCTGTCTTTAAAAGGCGCCGCGAATAGTCTGCGCATGTTGAGTGACTATGTCGAGGAACTCGACGTTGAAACTCCTACCTCTGCCGCTGACTTCGCTATGGTGGTTAACCCGATGCTAGCAATACTCGTGAACTTTCATGATGAGGGCATCATTGCATCCTGGGTTAACCATTGTAAGGAGATCGAGGGTCGCCTATATCAGTTGGAGTCGCTGCGTCCCGCTCCCGAGACCGTGGCTGCCAATAATCAGAGGACAGCGTGGATTGAGCAAAGCGCTCCTTACTTCCGCCATCTCGAACAAGAAGTCATTTCAAGGCGTAAGGAGCGTGGTGAGGCTTCAAGCAAGTCTGCTCAACTGCATGCTCGGGTGGAGGCCAATGCCGCACGGCTGAAGGTTATCTTTGAGGGCCTCCTGCAATGCCTCTCCGAAGGGTTATCATTGAGGCAAAGACTTGACTTTGTCGAGCGAGCTGAAGCCAGCCAGGAAGCAGCCCAGAAGGCGGTAGAGGAGCAACTTTCATCTTTCTTGCAGCAGCGGGCTCAGGTGGAGGCGGAGGTGGCCGCAGCTGTCACTCGAGAGGAAGCGCTGAAGGAAGTGCGAGAGCGGCTTGTGAACTTACTAAAGACACTTCCTCCTCAGTAGCTATCCATTTTTGTAAAGAATGTATATATATATATGTGTGTATTTTTTTATCCTTTGACATGATGTATCCTGTATTCAATCAAGTTTATGAATAAAAGATACGCCTTTTTGTAATGTCTTGTGTCACTTCTTCGCTTTTTTCTTTCTTTTATTATCAGCATATCACCTTAGCGAACATGGTTGACGGATAGTAGGGCATGCATCTTGACTTCCCTAAGAATCAGCGATGGCTTAGGTGGCAGGTTCAGATCTGCTACCTAAGACTTTTCAACTCCATGAGCCGTGAGGGTCTTATGGAGACTTTTCTCCCTACGGATCGAGAGGATCTCGTAGGTGGGTTTTCTCCTTAGGAATCGTGAGGATTTCTAAGTGTGGTTTTCTCTTATAAGTCGTAAGGATCCTATAAGAGAATTTTCCCTCTTACGAGTCGAGAGGATTCGTAAGTGGTTGTTTCCCTCCTCGTCGAGAATCGACTTCGGAGAGTGAGACCCGTGAATAGTATGTAAGAGACCATTTAGGATTGACTTGCAGGGTCCCATTGTTCAGGAAGCAAGTTTTTGAATCCTTACTGCCCGAGATGTGAGTCAAAGAAGCTCTCGTCACGGAGTGTTTGTATCCGTGAGTTGAGAAGTTTTGCGAGGGATTATTTGTTTCCCAAGCGCCAAGGATCATTTGTTTCCTTGGGGTTTGAAACGAGTCGATGGTTCCCACAGAGGCGCTGGTGGCTCTGCGAGTCGACGCGGATCAGAAGGCTCTCGTCAAGGAGTGTTTGTATCCGTGAGTTGAGAAGTTTTACGAGGGATTATTTGTTTCCCAAGCGCCAAGGATTATTTGTGTCCTTGGGGTTTGAAACGAGTCGATGGTTCCCACGGAGGCGTTGGTGGCTCTGCGAGTCGATGCGGATCAGAAGGCTCTCGTCAAGGAGTGTTTGTATCCGTGAGTTGAGAAGTTTTGCAAGGGATTATTTGTTTCCCAAGCGCCAAGGATTATTTGTGTCCTTGGGGTTTGAAACGAGGCGATGGTTCCCACGGAGGCGCTGGTGGCTCTGCGAGTCGACGCGGATCAGAAGGCTCTCGTCAAGGAGTGTTTGTATCCGTGAGTTGAGAAGTTTTGTGAGGGATTATTTGTTTCCCAAGCGCCAAGGATTATTTGTGTCCTTGGGGTTTGAAACGAGTCGATGGTTCCCACAGAGGCGCTGGTGGCTCTGCGAGTCGACGCGGATCAGAAGGCTCTCGTCAAGGAGTGTTTGTATCCGTGAGTTGAGAAGTTTTGCGAGGGATTATTTGTTTCCCAAGCGCCAAGGATTATTTGTGTCCTTGGGGTTTGAAACGAGTCTATGGTTCCCACGGAGGCGCTGGTGGCTCTGCGAGTCGACGCGGATCAGAAGGCTCTCGTCAAGGAGTGTTTGTATCCGTGAGTTGAGAAGTTTGCTGAAGACACTGGTTTCTTCGGAGTTGGAATGAACCGTCGAGGTTTGGCTTCGTCTTCTGGCGGAGCCTGCTGGGAAAGTATGGTTCCTTTTCTATTTACGCCCTTGGATTGTATATAGGGATCGATGTGATCTTAACTGTAGGGCCCAAGTTTTATCATTTCTTCTTTTTTATTTTATTTTATTTCCGCGATGCTCTATCATTTCAGCTTTTATATCGCGAAGGTCGCGATTGTCCAATCATTTCGGCTATTTTTCGCGGTGCCCAATCATTTCGGCTATTTATTTTATCTTTACTCATTGCTTTTTATTACGAGTTACCCAATCATTTCGGCTATTTTCCATGCATACATTTTACTTGCTGCTTTTTATTGCAAGTTGCCCAATCATTTCGGCTATTTCGTATGCATGAGCGGCCTACTAGCTTTCGCCGTAAACCTGAAATTGGACACCGATTTCGGCGTCAGCACCGCTACAACTGGGATATTGCCAGGAGCGAATCATCATTTGCCTCTATCGTTGTCGAACAAGGGAGGCTTAGCGACCAGGGTTCAGGTCCTGTCGACTAAGGCTTTTGACTTCATGAGCCGTAAGGGTCTCACAAAGGTATTTCTCCCTACAAGTCGTGAGGATCTTGTAGGTGTATTTTCTCCTTAGGAACCGTGAGAGTTCCTAAGTGTTTTATTCCCCTGTAAGTCGTAAGGATCCTACAGGAGGGTTCCTCCTCATAAATCGAGAGAATTTACAAGGGTTGTTCACCATACACACATATCCCTAGCCTCGGATGGGACTAAGTTAGGGAAATGTTTATTCGCGCCCGTGGATTGTATACAAGGGTCAATATTGGACCACTTGTAGGGCAATGTCGAAAGTTGTGGGGGTTTGCTTAAGAACAGGTTAAGGTTTCTGTAACTTAAGACTTTCAAATCTTATGAGCCGTAAGGGTCCCATAAGAGAGTTCTCCTTACGAGTCGTGAGGATCTCGCAAGTGTATTTTCTCCTTAGGAATCGTGGGGATTCCTAAGTGTGTTGCTCCCTTATGAGTCGTAAGGATCTCACGCGGGTGGTTTCTCCTTATAAGGTCGAGAGGACCCTATAAGTGTCTTTTCACGAGGTTGTGCCCTTTCGGGTTTTCACGAACACTCGCCGGTAGTCCTGCTGTTTTTACTCACGGAGCCCTTCCAGGTTTTCATCCGTGCCCTTTTTGCTTATGGACATACCGTTTATTTTATTATATTTTTTTATATATTTTTTTTATATCTCGTCAGCCTAAGGATGCTGCGGTATTAGTTTAAAGACGTTTCGGTCTGTTATTAGTTTAAGGACATTTCGGTCCATCATGGAGAAGGCCAGCTACTGCTTATAAAGTTCGAGCTTAGGAAGACAGCGAGCGGACATAGTCGTCGTCATCTATCATTAACCTAGGCTGTGGCTCATTAAGCGTAATATTTCTTTAGGAAGCGACCGTTTATTGGCCTGAAAGGCCTTTCACCGTGCATGTCCATGAGTAGATAGGCTACACCCTGGTAAACTTTATCTATGATGTACGGGCCTTCATAGTTTCGCTCGAACTTTCCCCGCTTGGCGCGATTGGGGATCATAGGCCTTTTGACCACTAGCACGAGTTCGCCTTGACGAAATGTCCTCGGTCGGGTCAATCTTTCGTATGAGCGCGTCATCTTTGCTTTATAGGCTTCCAGATTTTGCTGTGCTATGAGCCGGGTTTCATCAAAGGCGTCAAGCTCCTCAAACCGGAGGTGAGCATTTTCTTTATCCGTCAGCTCGTAGTGGACTGCCACTCGTAGAGAGGGTAATTCTATCTCGAGAGGGAGTACTGCTTCCGTCCCAAATACCAATGCGTATGGCGTTGTGTTTGTGGCCGTTTTAAATGTAGTTCGATACGCCCAAAGAGCCTCTTGCAATCTTTCATGCCAATCGCTCTTATTTCGTGACACTGTTTTCTTCATGATCTTCGTCAAGGCCTTGTTGAAGGCCTCAGCTAGACCGTTAGCTCGCAGATTATAAACTGAGGAATATCTCCAGTCTATATTGTGCTGCTGTGCGAAGCGGCTAATTTTATGACTTCGGTAGGCTGGCCCGTTATCGGAGATGATCCGTCGCGGAGTTCCAAACCGGTATATGACATGCGTTTTGAAGAAA
This sequence comes from Agapanthus africanus, assembly GCA_030015575.1. Classification (NCBI taxonomy): domain Eukaryota; kingdom Viridiplantae; phylum Streptophyta; class Magnoliopsida; order Asparagales; family Amaryllidaceae; genus Agapanthus; species Agapanthus africanus. The sequence continues at coordinate 454,505,606 of JASDDO010000014.1, read as the reverse complement.
TGGAGGATGTTCTCCGTCTTTACTTCCCTCAATGGTACCGCCTCTGCCCATTTGGAGAAGTAATCATTCGTCGCCAAGATGAAACGGTGTCCCTTTGACGATGCTGGTTTGATGGGGCCGACTATGTCAGTCCCCCACATTTCGAATGGCCAAGTAGCCACCGTTGGATGCAATGGATTGGGATGCTGATGGATGAAGTCCCCATGAATTTGGCATGAATGACATTGCTTCGCGTATTCCAGGCAATCCTGCATCATCGTGGGCCAGTAGTAGCCCATCCGTTTTATCTTCAACTTCATCTTAGGGCCTGCTTGGTGGGAACCACAGAGTCCGTCATGAACTTCTTGGACGACCCTTCTCGCTTCGTCAGGTCCTAGGCATCTCAGCCATAGAGAATCGAATGTCTTCTTGTATAAAGTATCGTTAACGAAGGCGAAAGACAGAGCTCGTTTCACGAGCTGATGTCTTATGGACGCTTCTTCAGGCATTCGGTGGAATTTGAAGTAATCTGTGAAAACTTCTCTCCAGTCTTCGGTCTTCTCATAGTGTCTTATTTGTAGGGTCACCTGCTCAGTTGCTCCCTTTTCTTTATATGACTCTGGAGGTATTTCTGCTGGGGAGAGTACTCGACGGCTTTGTACCACGATTCTAACGTCATCGAGGTTCTCGTCAGCCAATTCTTTAGCAAGTTTGGCCAGTGCGTCCGCTTTGCTGTTTTCCGCACGCGGTATACTTTCCAACGTGTAGGAGGGAATTTGGGTTAGCAGTTGCTGCACTTTTTCACCGTATTTTACCAATTCTGGTTTGCATGTTTGGTAATCGCCGTTCGCTTGACTGACGACCAGTTGGGAGTCCCCATATATGAGGAGGCTTTCAATTCCCATATCAATGGCGATCTCGAGGACTGCTATCAGAGCTTCATATTCAGCTTCATTATTCGTTCTCGGCTCTGTTAAGGAGAATGCGAAGAGCATTATTCCTCCTTGTGGAGTCACAAAGATGAGTCCTACCCCCGATTTGATCGTTGGCATACTTTGTTTGTGCTTTTTCATAGAAGATGCTCCATCGAAATAAAGATCCCAACGGGTATCACCACTGTCGATTGTGTCAAACGCGTGTCTGTCTGGCAAATCGCAATTTAGCGGAGAATCGGCAGGTATGGGATGTTCAGCGAGGAAGTCGGCGATGGCCTGGCCTTTCACTGCCTTGAGAGGTTGATACGTTATCGAGAATTCCATCAAGAGCAGGGCCCATTTAGCGAGTCTTCCCGTCAATATGGCTTTTGACATCAAGTATTTGAGAGGGTCCACTTTTGAAATAAGACGGACCTCGTGCGCTAACGCATAGTGCCTAAGCTTTGTTATTGCGAAGATCAACGCCAGGCAGTGTTTTTCAATGGGAGAGTAGTTGCTTTCTGCCCCCAGCAGAACTCGACTTAAGTAGTAGAGTGCTCTTTCTTTCCCTTGATCGTTCTCTTGTGCCCATAATGCGCCTAAAGAACCTTCGAGAGCGGTTGTATAAAGAATGAGAGGCTTCCCCTTAACCGGAGCAGCCAACACTGGCGGGTTCTGCAGGTATTGCTTGATCTCATCCAGTGCGCCTTGGCATTTTTGATCCCAAACGAATGGGGTCCCCTTCTTCATCAGGTGACTATAAGGACGGCACTTTCCGGAAGGGTTGGCTATAAATCGCCGTATGTATGCGAGTTTCCCTTGGAGAGATCGCAGCTGTTTGAGAGTCCTCGGTGGAGGCATTTCCATGATCGCTTTAATCTTTGACGGATCTATTTCAATCCCTCGGTGTCGAACAACGAATCCCAAGAATTTGCCTGAGGAAACTCCGAATGCACATTTAAGAGGATTCATCTTCAAGTTGTATTGCCGAAGGCGTTGAAATACGGTCTTCAGATGCTCGAGATGTTCCTCGTACGATTTGCTTTTAACCACGAGGTCGTCGATATAGCATTCAACGATTTCGTGTATAAGGTCGTCGAAGATCTTTTTCATGGCCCTCTGATAGGTAGCACCGGCGTTCTTCAAACCGAAGGGCATCACTTTATAACAAAATATACCTAAAGGCGTCCTGAAGGCTGTATGCTTCTGATCTTCAGGATGCATTTTTATTTGATTATACCCCGATGAGCAGTCCATGAAGGAGAAAACCTCATGAGTGGACGTATTGTCTATCATCAGTTCGGTGACTGGCACTGGGAAGTCGTCCTTCGGGCAGGCTTTATTGAGATCCCGGAAGTCCACGCATATGCACACTGTCCCATTTTTCTTCATCACCGGGACAATGTTGGCGATCCATTCAGGGTATTGAACTTCCTGGATGAAGCCAGAGTCGATTAACTTTTTGACTTCGGTATTGATGCTCATTTCAAGCTCGAGCCGCATTCTTCTCGGCGCCTGTTTGACTGGCTTGACGTCCGGGGATATCGCCAATTTGTGCACAGCAATTTCTGGATCTAGTCCCGGCATTTAGGAATAGTTCCATGCGAAGCAATCTTTATGCTGCACAAGGACGTCTTTTAATGCAGCCACCCTCTCTTCAGACAGTAGCTCACTGACAAATGTCGGTCGCGGATCATTTACCGTCCCCAACTCGATTTTCCTGAGGTTGTCTGCGGTGGTATGTATTCCGTCCTCCAGTTCTTTCGGAGCTGGGGGGAATTCTGAGATCACCTCATCGCTGCCGTTTTCAAAGCACCAAGGAAAGTTGTTCATGTCCTCGGACCCTTCTTTTAGTATTGTTACCACGTGGCAAGTGCGAATTTTCTGCCAATCCCAATGCGGAGTTGGTTCTATCCTTGTGTTTTCGGGCTCGTGCTTTTGCGGTGGCACTACCCTCCAACTGTCAGACAACGCGAATTTGCCAAGCTGATATTGGTCCTTGACCCAATTCTTGAAGGTGAAGCAATCTTCAAGCGGATGCCCTACTACTCGATGGTAAAAGCAATAATTTGGGTTGAACACCTCGCCTGCGTGCTCGGGGTGTTTGGACTCTGGCAACGTGAGCATTTGATGTTTTAGAGCGAGGTCGAATATCTTCCTTGTTTTGTTCCGAGGAAATGAGTATGCCCGACCCATTTTCTTCCTGAGGGCTAGGTCAATAACGCTCGACTCCCGGATACATGGCTTCTTAGCTCTGCTTTGTGGTTGTTGAGTGCCTCTCTTGCCCTTCGACTTGTTTTTGTTTTCGTGTCGAACCCTTTTTGTAGCAGGTTGACAAGGAGCGGCATTTTCTTCCTTCACCGCCTGTTGAAGGAGGCGCTGTATCTTGGCTTTCTCATAGATTTCCATTTCACGATCGTGATCATCTCGGGCTTTTTGACTCGCATCCCTTATAAGTTTGCTCATTTGGTCTTCAGACGATGGACTGGGCGGTCTTGTATCAGGAACTTTTGCTGGTTCAGGATTAGTGTTCTCCCATTGAGCGTCCGCCTCATCATCGAAGTCATACATGACATAACAGCTGTTTACTAGCTCCCACTTCTTTGACCGGATGTACCCAAGCCCTTTTATTTCTACTCTCCCGTTAGGCAGTTTGCATTGAGTCCCGGGAATGTTCCAGACCTTGTCATAGAATTTGGCTTTTCTAATGGTCTGTGTGAAGGACATCCCCTGGCGTTTCAGCAGTTTCTTCAAACCTTCGGTATAATATCTGGGAAGACGGATAGGCTGAAGCCTGTCGAGCGTGGGATCCGCGCCATGCCAAATTTCTTTTTCCACCTTGTTTTCTTCCGAACGGTAGAATAGGATTGCCTTCTCGCCTTTTCGTCCGGGAGGGATATAGAATGTCTGCAATTCTTCTATGCTGTTGGTGTCGAGTGCATCCAGTTCTTTGTAATGTTCAAGCGGCACCATGGTTATCTGCAGACTTCGCTCTTCATCAGCGGAAACCCGTATCGAAGGCCGAGCAGGGAATACAGCATGGACTTCATCCTCTGAATCACTACCGAAGATCAATGAAGGAACGGATGGTCCTGGCCTGGTGGATTGGGATGGACCTGAATAAATTATATCCTCCTCCTCCTCAGTGTCACTGCCGAAGACAGGGATGGTGGCATTAGTTTTGTTCTCCGGTTTGTGACACCTTTCCGTGTCTTCGAAACTCGGCAAAAAGTATTTGGCATCTTCATACTTGCGAACTTCGTTTACGGAAAACGGATTCAGCTCTCCCGCCACTGTGTACTCGAGGCCATCCCTAGAATACTTCATGCACTGATGCTGTGTAGAAGGGAGGATATTGTACTCGTGTAGCCATGGTCGGCCGAGCAGAGTGTTGTAGCACGTCTTGGCGTCTATAACATGGAATTTGATGTCTGTGACGAGCAACCCGAAGCGCAGCGTCAATATCACAGATCCGAGAGTCTTTGAGGATTGGGGGTCGAAACCGGAGATAGTGATCTTGTCCCGGGCGAGGTGTTGGACGCTCATGCAAATCTCCTTTAACACTCGCACATTGAGTAAATTAACAGACGATCCGTTATCGACCAAGATTTTACCTATCTTTATGTCATGGCAGTATCCTGAGACATAAAGAGGGCGATTGTGTTCACACGTCCCGAGAAGAAGGTCTTCATCACCAAAAGCAACGTCGGCTGTGTGCACTTCTTCTAATTCGTCTTTCATCTTTTCTTCAGCTAAGAAGGCTTGGAACTGGTCCGGATCTTGTAGCGCCTTAATCAAAGAGTCTCTGGCTTCCTTTGATAGTAACAAGGCATCAAGGACGCTGAGCTGAGAGGGCAGTTTCCTCAGATGTGCCAGAACGTTGTAATCCACCTTACTTCTCTTCGGCGGGTTTTTGGCGTTTAGCTCTTCCAGAACTTGGTCATCTAAAACGATGTCTTCAGAGACCTTTTCTTTCCCTTTATCTTTTCTATTCGAGGGTCTGAGGTTCTTTTCATGCAGTGTTCGATTCCGCAGCCGGATATTTTCGCAAACCACTGGGTCCTCTTCTTTTCCCGAAGTTGACTTTTTAAAGAGAGGGGCAAGTTCCAGCTCCTCATCGGAATCGCTCCCAAATGTAGGCACTTGCGACCCGCCAGTGTTAACCATGCAACAATTGCCGGCAGTTCTTTCAAGCTCTTTGGTTGTGCTTCTTTGCTCCCGACGAATCTTACGTTTTTCCCGTTTAAAGCGCTGTTGATTAGCGACGTATCCTTGCCACCATCCATTGAAAGCTTTGCAATCTTGGGTGGAGTGCGAGACCTTCTGATGATATAAGCAATAAAAGGGGTGTATTTCTACCGCGCCAGTAACTTTTTCTTCAGAGGGTGGTTGCTTCATGCCCATCGATATGACCTTAGCAAACTTCTTTTTTATCTTGGATTGGCTTTTGTCAGCGGTGGAGGCATTTTGCTCCAGCGGGATCATCTCAGCTCTTTCCTCAAGTCGCTGGCGCTTGGCCCTTTCGAATATAGCCGTTTCGCGTTCTCGATCAGCTTTTCTTTTTAATCGAGCTTCACTAAGAAACACGTCAATCATTTCGATTGATAATTCCGGAACCCTTGACTCAGTATTTGCCCCCGGCGTTTTGGTGCCAGAAGTCCCTTCATCGTTCGAGGTCGAGTGGGAGATCATATGACAGCTCGCCACATATTCCTCGGATTCATCCGATGAACTTTCCCCCTCATCTTCTTTTTGAAAGACGTGATCAAGGAAATCTTGGAGCGTAATGGGAGTCCGCGCCTTTTGGTTGTATTCATCTAGTGCGTCGATTTGCTTTTATAAGTCCGTGCGCTTGTCGCCAGGCTTCACGGGCTTCTTAGATTTCTTCTTCTTCTTTTTCGAAGATTTTGACGGCTGGTTATGAACGCTTGAACTACCACCGTCGGTCTTCGGGGTCGGACGTGGCTTCAACATCCCATCTATAACCTGCGGTTCCAAGGGGTTCTTCCACTTGACCGCTGGACAGGTCTGAAGATCATTTAGCATTCTCCTCGTTTTGGCCGATAATACAACCTCCCAAGGAGCTTCCTCAATGACGGAACATGTTGCCCCCGGCGCATTCGTCCCTTTAGAGGTGTGGTGCTGCGGGGGATTCACCTTCCATTTGTCGGATAGCGCAAATTTGCCCTGGCGGTACTGGTTTTCAAGCCAATTTTTGAAAACGTAACAGTCTTCGATCGGATGTCCTAGCACTCGATAATAAGGGCAGTAATTAGGCTCGTTGACGTCACTTGGTTGCGACGGACGTTTTGGATCTGGCAGATTTATGAGCCTGTTGCGCAATGCCAGCTCGAATAGCCTCCTCGTTTTATCACGGGGGAAGGAGTAAGCACGTCCCATCCTGTCCTCAAGGGGTACGTATGGGCGCGTATTGTTTGGACGAGCAACCGGCTTCGAGTCGTTCGGTTGTTGTTGGGCATTAGCGACGATGATCGCTTTTCCTTTTCCTTTATCGTTTCGGGAGTCCGGCTTCGGGAGAGGGGGTTTATGGCCCATCTGGTCCATCTGCGCCAATTTGTCGATCAAAGCCTGGAAGGAAGTCGGTTTGAAGAACATCATAAACTGTGAAATGGTTGCTTGTGGATCAAGGGTTCCAACAAACATTCCCACCGCAGGGGCTTCTTCTATGCGCTGTTCACACTTAGACCATAGATTACGCCACCGTATAGCGTACTGAACCCACGTCTCGCCGGGCTTTACCCTGGCGTTGATCAGCGCCGTCATCGGAGTACGCTCACTGGCACTTGCAAAACGTTGGGTGAAGAGCAGCTCCATCTCCGCGAAGGTTTTAATAGAGTCATTGGGGAGCTCAGAATACCATTCGAAGGCCGTATCTGATAAGCTTCCAACAAACTGGCGAAGCAAAAGCTTGTCGTCGCCGCCGGTGTTACCGCAAAGCGCCCTGAACTGGGCAACATGTTGATGGGGATTGCCGGTCCCTTTGTAGACATGAAACTTGGGGATTGTATAACCTGGCGGGTACTTGATTTGGTCATACCAGCCTGGATACGGTCGTCCCGTTTTTACGACGTGGCCGGCTGCTTCGGCCGCGTGATGAACCTTTATTTGCTGGGCTATATATTCGTATAGATCAGTTTTAGAGATTGTATCCTCTTTAGCTGTTGATAGAACGGGCGGAGGGTTTGATGTCTCTCCCCTATCATCTCCAAGGACGATCGGGGGTTTTTTAGTCGGGGGCTCTGGTTGTATCATCATCCCTATCATGTCCTGGAAGAGGAGGCCCATACGCTGTATATTGGCTGCTTGTTCAGCAGCCTCTTTGTCTCTCTTTTCCAGTACTCGGCGGAGGAACTCAGCGTCGGTCTCTTCCTCTTGACGCTCATCTAAGGATGTCTCAGGATTCTCTTTTGGCCCAGTGAGTGCAGCCATTGTAGTCATCATCTCCTGGAGCTTTTGTTGCTGCTCCTGTGCTTTCGTCACGGATCGGGTGAGCGGTCGGTGACCCGTAGAAGTACGACTTTCTTCCTTTCCAGAAGCCATATAGACCGTATGAACCGTTATGCCCCCTGACTTGGGGCGTTTAGGTTCATCGCTTTTAAACTTTGTCAGCGTCACGGGAGCATTCTCTGGCCTTTTCGTTTTGTGGACCATTGAGGTTGAAGGAGCCGTTGAAGTGGGCATCCTAGCATTTGTTGCCCCCTGCTGCTTAATGGGGCGGTTTTTATCCTTTTCCACCTTTGCCCTTTTCTGGCGACGAAAGTGGTCTGGGTCAATCACGGAGTCTTGAACCCTCCGCCAAACTTTATAAATCTTTGACGATAGCCGTTGAGAGGGTTGTTCCTGCTTTGTCTCTGGAGCTTTTTCCATAGGCGGAGGAGATCTTTTCAATGTAGCAATCGGAGAGTTCTTTTTCACCTTCCTCAGCAATTCAAAGCTGTTCCCAGTTGGAACAGCAGCGTTGACCTCCACCACTGGAGCAGGTGGGGTTAGCCCTGAGGGGGAGTTGCCCCCTGCTTTCCTTATTCGTTGCCAATGGCGACGTCGCGGACGACGAGCCGTTGGGACTGGCTCGGAAATCGAGATGGTTTCTTGCTGCCCCCTATTTGAGTGTGGGGTAACTGCTGATGTCAGCCTATCGAAGACTGATGCCTTCTGACCAGCTGGGGGAGGAGTAGGAACCGTCAATCTTGTGAAGACCGACTCTCTGATGGGAGAAGCCGCTTTAACGACTTCCAAAGCAGCGGTCGTTGCCCTCTTTGGGACAGCCACCTTATAGTTCTGACCTAGCCTGGTGAAAACGGAGGCTGTTGGTTCAGTAGCAGGCGACCCGTTGATAGGGGTCATGGTAGCAGTGAGCCGGTCGAACACCGACTTCTTGTTCACTTCCGGTACAGGTGTCGGCATAGAGAAGCTTGTAGGTGGGACCATGGTCCCGAAGAACAAGCCGGTGGTGGCTTGGGTCACCTGGTCTACCGGCAGAGTCAGGAAGGAAGCCGCTTGGGGCCCATATGTTACACCTCTTGGTGAGGTGGAGCGTCCGTTGCAGTGGCATTTCGAGCAGTTGGTGCAGTTGGTGGCCATTGAATCTTGAATTCTGCGCCAGGTAAAAGACCAAATATTAGCAACTTGAAATCCAAAGGCAACCATTTAACAAACCGCGATTGGTTCGCGAAGACGACACACGAAGTGTGGAGTGGAAAGAGGAAAAGGTCCCACCGGGCGTGCCAGAATCTGTTCCCCTCCGAACGGCGGCCCGGACTTCGCGTCCGTGGCCTGGGGTTCGGGGCAGATGCTATTTGGTTTTATCCATCCACCTCTCCGAAGATGCCAAGTTGATTTATGGCACCTTGTATCGGAGGTTTAGACGGATGCGGCCGATGTAGCAGACTTCGTCAGATTCCCCCTCAGGGTGAGGGGTTTTTGATTGTGGGGACGCTCTTCCCTGCAGGCGCAAGCCCCTGCAGTTATTTACGCTACCGCGTCGCGGTAACAACTTTCTCCTTCTCCAGAATTTCACTTCGTGTCGTGTGTGTTTGTTTTGTTTGTGATTGCCCGTGGATTGTATACGGAGACTGAGTAATGCCGTCGCCCGTAGGGCGTGGATTAGTACAAATCCGCATTTACTTAGATTTGGGTTTGGTGTTTTTTTGGTTTAAGGATGCATTAGTCGCGTTGCGGCTAAGATCAACTTAAACGTTCGTCAAGGATACGTTAGTCCTGTTTTAGACTAAGATCGACCTGACGTAGTGATTGATTTAATTATCTGGCCGTCGTGACTCGTCCCTTCTCTGACGTCGTTGAGGGATTACAACGACAGGCGTCAGAGGAGTTCAGAGATGTACCCTTGCACCAAAGTTGATTCGGAGTTTTATTGTTTATTTAAAGATCTAAGGACACATTAACCGTATTTGGGGCTAAGATCAACTTAGACGGGACCGTTTAGATCCGATAAAAGAGCGTTCGGGCTCGATTGCGCTAGTTTAAAGACGTGGCGGTCCATCCCCAGTTTTAAGGACGTGGTGGTCCATTATTAGTTTAGGGACGTTTCGGTCCGTCGCCAGTTTAAGGACGTAGTGGTCCATATTCCGGTTTAGGGACGTGGTGGTCCGATATTAGTTTAGGGACGTTTCGGTCCAATATTAGTTTAGGGACGTTTCGGTCCATCGTTAGTTTAAGGACGTCTCGGTCCGTTATTAGTTTGTTGTTGTTGGGACCCGTCACCTCTTTGACATCGTTGAGGAATCACAACGATGGATGTCAAAGGAGCTCGGAGATGTACCCTCGAACCAGAGTTGATTGATTTAGGAGAGCCATATTGCTCAGTCAATTTAATTTAAGGACTTATGGCCACGATTGGGCTAAGTCCGGTTCAACATTGCATTTTTTTTTATTTAGGCTCTACCCACAGAAGATACAGAGTATCAATTTATTTTGGGCTCTGGCCATTTGTAGATGATGCAAAGTATCTACCTTGTTTGGGCTTTGCCCCTTTTAAAATGCATAGCATTCTGAATATTTTGTTTGGGCTCTGCCCATTTATAAGTGATGCAGAGCATCTGTTTTGGTCTGGGCTCTGCCCCCCCTTAAAATAATGCATTGCATTTTATTATGCCTGTTAGGCTTTCTTTTAATTGGGCTTGGCCCTTTTGTAAGCAATACAGCACGTTTGCGCTTTGCGCTAAGTAATGAGCGCAAGCTCATATGATGATGACACGTGTCGTGCTCTGATGAGCGCAAGCGCACTAGCGCAGTGCGCTGCGCTGTTGCGCTGCGCTGTTGCGCTGCTGACACGTGGCGCGCTCTCAGCGAGTTGCGCTAATTCCAGAGAGCAATGCTCTATCTTAAGGGAGCTTAGCGCAAGTGGTTCTATAGCCGACACGTGGCGCTCTCTTAAGAGCGCAACAACGCAGTTTGGAAGTGCAAAGCACTAAGAATCTTTTAGATTCAGGAAGGGAAGTGCAAAGCACTGATTAATTTCTTCATCTAAATTAAATCAAAGAAAAATAAATTTTTCTTTATTCGAAGAACCAGAGGTTCTTAAAAGTGCAAAGCACTATTCTTTTATTATTTTATTATTTTTATTGTTTTTTAAAGAACCGAAGGTTCACAAGAAGTGCAAAGCACTGTTTTTTTTTATATAAAGATCATTGATCTTATTTTTAGATCAATGATCTATTAGAAGGCCTTCTTCTACCTCATGAAGGTTCTTTACCCTTTTTTTTTCTTGAAATCTTCTCAGAGTTTTCTCTGTTTAGAGTTCTTGATTTTTTGAGAAAATTCTTGATCCTTTTGAATGAGGTCTGGGGTCTTCTTTATAGTGCCCACAAATTTGTTGAATTTGTTAACAAGATCTTTTCTGAGTGATTTTGGGAATTTTCCCACCGCTGGATCTTTGATCCAAAGGCAGAAGAAAATCTTCTGGTTTTGGAAAGAACAGAAAAGATTTCTTAAAATCTTAATTTAGTTTGGCGCAGATGCCTCAGCGCATGACACGTATCGCGCAGCGCAGAGCGCAGCGCAAGTGCGCTAGCGTATCTGCGCTACCACGTGTCGCGCAGCGCAGCTGAAGCATTGCTTCCTTTAAACAGAGCTTTGCTCTGATTGGGTGCGCTTTCTTGGGCGCTGCGCTGACGTATTAGCGTCATGCACGCGGCGCGTTGCGCCCGCGACTTGAAGCGTTGGTTCAAAATTTGAATTTTGAATTCAAACAGAGCTTTGCTCTGATTGGGCGAAACAGGGCTTATGACAACTGAAAAGCTAGTATAGTTGGAAACTCTTCTTTTCAAAGTATTACTTTTATGGTTCTTGTCTTTATATGTAAATTTCACCATCTTTCTTTTGTTATTGTATTTTGTGGGTGTAATCCGCTGAAAACCCTCAGGAGACAACACTCCTCCTACTAGGGACACCTAGAGGTTTAACGGCTTGTTGCACGTACTCAGTGCAATCGTGTCTGCCTACGAAAGTGTGCTTAGTTTTCTCCTTTCTTTTTCTCCTTTTAAATAAACTAGTTTGCTCGGGACGATCAAAGATAAGTTTGGGGGTATTTGTTCAGTTGATAAAACTGCACACTTGTATTACATTTTTCCTACCATTTTCATATTAAAAAAGGACTATATTATAATATATTATACATATGAGGGTTTATGTGTAAAAACATTATTTTCCATGTGTTAATATATGTTAATTATCATTTGGTAGGAAAATGTATGCAAATAATATTATTGATCTAATCCTAGTAGAACAAAATCTACTAAAATCTTATTTGAGTTGTTGTGCAGAATATTTCCAAGTTGTTATGAAGGATTTAACAAACAAATCAATTTGTTGAAGAAAACTTGCCAAATTAAGAATCAAAACTTGGAGACCAAGTCTGGAAGCAACCGAGAGAAGATTTCTGAATTCTAAAGATGCCTAGGATTGCCAAATGTCAAAATCAGAGAGCCAAAGAAAATTGATCAAAAGATCTCATCCATTGAGCGCGGATCCGCGGCCAAACCCACCCTTGGGCCGCGGATCCGCCGCAAGATATGCGAGTTAGAGGAATATATTTTGGGGCATGAATCTCTGCTGAATTTTACCAAGTCTTCAACCAAAAGATTCTGGCTTTGCACTATAAAAAGGCACCGAGAGTCTCTTGGAAAATTTATCAAGCCGACGCGATCACGAAGCTCCCGACGCTCACGCATCCAGGCTGATCATCGACTGTTCGATTACCTCCTTAGGAAAGATCGAGAAGCAACTAGTTGTAATCATTTTCTATGGATTAAAAGTGTAGTTTGAAGAAGTCGATTAATAAAGGTAGTTATTTTATTTAATTGTTTTTTACATTATGTTTTCCCTCTCTTTCTTTTCATCTTCTTCTCCCAACATGCGCGAGTAATTCTCCGCTTGTTAGGATTCGTAGGATTAGGGTAGGCTAATGGACGATGAAAATAATTAAACCATTTTTAAGTCCTATAAAGTTTAGGAACTTTATCAAAAGAATCATTAACATCCTAATCGGGCGCGCTAGCAATTCTTTGCTAGTTCCGACCGCGATTAGAGATTAGATTAATGATTGTTTTGGTAAAGGCTAGATATGAACGGAGTTCCGTGTCGAGATAAGGGTTACGAGTGGGATTCCTTTTCCCTCCAGAAACCCTAATCTACACGCATCACCGTCGTTCTAGTTCTAAATCTACTAATGGATAAAAAGGGTAACTTTTAATTAATCGTCCATAACTACTAAATCCTAACGAACCCTACAAGCCCTCTTATTATATTAATTACATCTTAAAATAATCTAGATCTATATTTGACATTCTTGTTTAACGTAGATCTAGAAATCTTTCTATAAAATTCTTTATTCCTCCTCTCTTTCTCAACACATCTAAAGTAAAAGTAAAAGGTTCCACGTTTCCCAGAGGACGACCCGTACTCACCTCGGTCTAGCTACGCGCGACACCGTTCTGATTGCGGTTAAACTACAAAACACACTCTTTCGAACCAATCAGTAACAGAGAAACATTCAGTGTACACGTTAAGGTAAAGAGTAACCAGATAGCATACTATCATATCGAGCAAGAAAGTCCTACCTATATATGTCCCAGCATCCACTACAATATACATCCTATGTACAGTAATGGCCTCTAGGGCATACATATAACTAACAAAGATATGAACTGTTCTATATCAAATATAGAAACAGAGGCACTGATTTAATTGAACCAGATTCAAATCATGCAGCTGTCACCAGTGCATGTCAACTAAATGGAAGGAGGCCGATCAGCGTTACTCAACTTAGGAATCCTTCCAATTATGAGTAACCTGAAAGAGAAGCAAGTTCTCTTAACCATTACTATCAACTGAAAACCATCCACAAGTATCTACATCTTCGATCACCTTGAAGAATCCCGATACTTGCAATACCTGGTTCTCTACTTTACTCTTATACCTATAACTTCTCAAAACATCGACCTTGTGTTTCTACGAAACACCTGTCTAAGAACTAGAGAAGTCACAAGTAAACAGAATATAGTACGAGTACCTACCCCTCTGTCCTAATGGATACTGGACAATAGACAATACTCTGTATAAGTCCCCTGTGTCTAGTGACTCATTCACTGTGTGTCGTAGGTTGAAAACTGTACTTATGGTCAAGAAGAATTACACCGCTGTTCAATGCTCCTTACCTAACCATCCACTGATATAGGTAAATGTCATAGACATAATTTCAAAAAGGTATATCTCACTCTATAAAAATAGACGTACAGATATATCAATTTGAAATTGGTGCATAACAACGGATATTCAAAACCAAATATTTGCCGTCCAGCAAACAACCCAGGTGACTTCCTCAAATATCACCAATTACAACGAATCCCGATATAATGAGGATGATCACCTAATTCCCAATAACTTACTCCCACTCATCATCTATAAAACCATACAGATGTGAGAATCATACCTGGTAAATACATACCCTGGAGCAAGTGTCTAATTGGGAAATCAGTTTTCTTTTAACAGTACACAGTGAAACTGAAACATTGAAATGTTTCGATGGGGTATCCGGGTATTCTTAGCAATGCCTCTTCCATTATCCAGATTCACAACTATAACCGTATAATTCTTTGTCATCTCTCCAAAACCCTTTATATGTCTTTAGTCATTACCTTCTGTACACCCTTTTAGGCCAAATGGTTTTCTTCCTTCCCTACCGTTCGGCACCAGCCTATGGTTTGGAAGAAGACTATCTAATAAGCATAATGGGTGTACTGTCCTAATCCTAGGAGCACTCTCAATGCGAGAGAAGGTGAAGATAAAAGACAACCGAATAAACCTTATTCCTATTTCTCCTGAACCAGGATCCATCCCCGAACTGGAACAAGTTCCTTTCAAGTTCGTATATAACCATACGATGGAGTATCCATATAAACTGTGGATCTTCGTAGTGATACGGAGTGTCCTGGAGAAATACAAAGGTGATTTAGGATTGGCGAAGAAATATTCGGTTTGGTCGTGAATTGCTGTCGCAATTTACTTTGCCCTCTTACTAATCCCTTGATATGTCTTTACTTAATACCTTCTGCACACCATCGTTATGCTAATTGGTTTTCTTCATTCCCCACCGTTCGGCACCAGCCTAAGGTTTGGAAGAAGACTATCCAATTTGCGTAATAGGTGTACTATCTCCTAAACCAAGGAGTACTCGCAACCTGAGAGAAGGTAAAAGGAAAAGACAACTGAATAGTCCTATTCGTTTTTTCCAGAACCGAAAACCATCCTCGAATAAATTCCTTCGAGTTCGTATATAACCATACGATGGTTTTGTCCAATGGAAGTGGACGTTCGTAGTAATACGGGGTGTCCTGGAGAAAAGGGTAAAAGTAGGAGTGGCAATGAGGTTTGCAACTCGGACAATCCAAAATTCAGTGTTAAAGAAGGTTCGGTCAACTTGGTCATTGAGTCATAGTCTAGGGTCGGGTCAATGGTCGCTGCCAAAGAGAGAGAGAGAGAAAAGAAACACTCAGCATGCACTCTAGCCTAAATCAGAATGGTTATCTCTTTATCTAATCTGGAAACCTCCCACTGTAACGTCAAATTCTTCCCCAAACCTGAAAGAAGAATTAGTCGGGATCACCCGAGGAGTAAACCAACTCATCAGTGGGAATCGGGATCCAACTATCATCGCATGATAACGTGACGGAATCCGCTCACGCTATCACACTCCAGAAGGTATGCGCATATCTGGCAAGTTTCAGTTTCTTTAGAAACTCCCGATGTGAGTTTTGCCCCATGCTCTTATGATCTTGACTTTGGCCAACAAATCAAAAGTGACATGTCAAGTTCTACCCGTCATTCTTTAGGTTGATTTGAACCCACCCGTACAAGCCCTTGACTTTGGCCAACAAGGCTATACGACTGTCCCAAACCAACGCATCTATCTATACTGCATATGAATACCCAACAGCTACCAAACACTATGCCTTGACTTTGGCCAACAAACAAAGCTTGAATACTATTGACTATCCATATGAAACGACGGAGGGCTACGAATGGTTTCTGGCAAAAACCTTTAACGTAATGAACTTGATATCGTTGAAGGAACCGGATAGCTTTTATAAAAATATAGTGGCGAAAACCTTTGCTAAAGAGGTCACTCCCGGTGAAGGGATCTCGGCTCTTTCCCCGTAGAATTAGGTGCAGGATATTCCAACTGAATACCACGATGCAAAGCAAAAGTAATCAGCTATAGTGAAGTTATTGCCCTGACGCAAACTTTTGTCCAAGGGGTCACTCCCGGTGAAGGGATCTCGGCCCTTGCCTCCTCGACTGAGGAGCAGGATATTCCAACTGAATACAACTGTGCAAAACAAAAGAGAACGCCCTTGCAATAACAACTTTTTGAAAAATTGTTTCAACAACATCAGAATAGGTTTGTTTATCTTGCATTGATCCGAATCAATGCAGTCCCATCAATTGATCACACCATAAAGAACGAAAATAATGATGTACGTATATGCCATCCGCATTCGCCACAGGGTCCCGTCATCACCCGTTATGTTACTTAACTAACGACAGAGCTGGGACTGGACTAGCGCGGATGCAAAACATATACAACATCTACTAGTATATATATCAATATATAATATTTCGCTCAAGGCGTGATAAAATGCAACATCACAGAAATGTACAGCATCACAGAAACATACAGATATCTGGGATCCCCGGGTTTCATAGAGCCGCTACTGAAACCCGACGTTCCCCAAGTCGTGTGGATAGCATGTGCAATGAAATCCTAGACCCCTACGGGCGCGGCAAGTTACCCGCCAAAACCTGAAGCAAGGCAGCCCCCTTCAGCAAGATGAATGGACCACCCAGAATCCGGTAACTTGGGCACCCCTCCTTGGGTCAACCTGTACCCCCTACGAGTGCGGCGAATAGCCCGCCAATTCTAGAGTAAAGTCCCCTCCGTCTCAAAGCCATGAGATACAGGCTCGTTTCCCTCTAGAACCCGGCTATCCGTGCAGCCCTCCGCGGGGTAATCCTAGTAAAGATAGTAAAATATACATACAACGGGTACATCGACCTCGACCCGATCGTGCCCCAAAAGAATAATACAAACATGCAGTGACGGCAGTACACATGTCGGACGCTCGCCCCGCAATATCAAATGTACATATAAAACAAAACTGTACTACCATTGCATCCAGGCTATCCCCCATGACCAATCCGCAACATCACAGCACAACACAGAACATCAACGTGAATGTCACGTTCGCAAATCCGTCTAAAAGGGCTATAGCAGTTAGACAGGATTTACCGATCAAACGACATTCACGGTCGCAAATATAATGTAAATACTGTGAACTAACATGTTTAAACTATTCGATCGATCAAATTTATCGAAGCGGGCCCCAAACAGTACTGTAGCACTCACAGAAAATCTGAGACCAAAAAGATTATCCCAAAACCATATTTCCAACCAAAAAGCCCACTGGAAAAATTTGGAGTTGCGTTGACTTTCTTCAACCGCGGAACCGCGGCCAAACCAGGGGTTTGGCCGCGTTTCCGCGGCCGTACTAAAGCATCACTTAACCAGATTTTTCCAGAATGCATATATTTACCTGCATGTGTCTCTGCAACAACCTGAAAAATTTTTGGAACTAAAAAAATTTCGACAGAGAACATATACACTAAAAATACGGTTTTTGGGATTTTGTTCGATCGAGTCTTTAAATATACTAGAGCAAGCTAGACTAGGTTAACGGCGTGGCTCTGATACCAATGTAAGTGCACGGCGGCGCCCCGGCCGTCGATCCGACGCCGGAAACGCGGAAACGAAAAACTTTGCGATCTTGCAAACCGGCACCACCGCGCCCTTTTATCCCGGATCGGGCCATTAACCTAGTTACTAGCAAACTAAAAGATGGGTAGAGAGTTATACCAAGTGATCCGTGTCCTTCGGTCTTCATCTCCACTCCGATCTCCCGCGGAATCTCCGTCCGTCACCTCCTCGTCGGAAAGGGCACCACGTAGCCGGATTCTTTTACGGGCTCCCACCTCGGGACCGAGGCAACTCGGGCGCGAAGTTGGCTAGCCGACGCATCCAAGATTTGCTGTAGGCAAGTGTAGAAACCATTTGTCTCTTTGGGGTAGAAGTTTCCTTTGATGGAGATAAAGAGAGAAAAAGTTATGGAGGAAAATGGTGCTCTCATTTTTAGCAAAGAAAATGAGATGAGGAAATGCCACACCCTCAAAAATGAATCTCTCTCTCTTTCTCCCAATGTGGCCGGCCTCTTATTATGGTGGAGGAAAAAGAAAAGCCACCATAATGCAAGAGAAGAAGTGAATGATAATGAGAACAAAAAATAGTCACACCAAGGTCTAATTCAATCCTTTCATAAGCCATCTCATAAATGCAAAGGAAGAGACTAAAATGGAATCTCATGATGATGAAGCCACAAATGCAAGAGACCCCTCCACAATAAGTTATTTGAAAACTTGCAAATAACCCCCTCCATCAGAAAGTCCGGTCGTGAAGGAACAAAGGAAAACCGGCCGTAACGGAATGCAAACTGGCAACTTCAGAAAACTGATCCCGTAATAAATTACAGGAAAACCCCGCAACTGCATATACATGCCCGCATTTGTATTCCCACTGAACACAAATGCAAAGAGACAAAATCTACACTGTCTAATACTAGGATCCGGCTTAAGCCAAAGCCGGCTAGTAAAATCCGTCCGATCACGATCCGTGCAATACCGCACGTATCTGATCGAATCCTGCCATATCTCCATACGGCCTCTACAGCGTTTCGCCCGAAACCTAAGTAACTGTGTGTGGTGGACTCTAAAGACTCGTCAATACTATGGCTGTGGATTTAACCACTAGCACGTCAGAGGTATTAGCCATACGTGACGGGCTACCAGCTATTGAACAAAAGGGACGTCGATGAGCGAACTCATCCTGACACCCTACTGAGTCTGTCAGTGACAATATCCGTACAGTCCGGTCCGTTCGTCTATGAGCATCGCATGGCGGGCCTAGGGGGTTGGTAAAAGTCAGACCCCCAAAAGCGGTACAATTCATGTCGGAGTGTAGCCCAGAACACCCTGAGATACTACTGGAATACCTACCAGTAAATCTCCTGCCTTGGCCAAGGACTTTTCAAGTACTGGCTCTCTTAGACACAGCACGACCTTACCCCCAATACCGGGATAGACGAACCCCTGCAGATCCGCTCACTGCCTCCATGTGGCTCGGGACTGTACCCAACTAAAACCTGTTTGCACGACTCCTTTGAGCCGTGGTAGGGTAGTAATCAAAGTACAGTGGGAACTCACACGAGACAAATGACGATCTCAGGTCGATGAACTAACCTGTACACATGTCACCAGGGAACTGCTATCTGACGTCAGGTATAATACCAACTAGCAGGTTCCCGGCGAGTCCTGTCCGGTGTACTCATAACCCAATGAGCACCTGTATACATCTTAGGTGAACCAACTGACACCAGTAGCTTGTGAGACCGGCCACCGCCCCTCGTCGGGGTCTCGACTGTATACACTAGTCTGCTCCGGAGAATCGAAACTCCCACGACTAGGGACTATTTAAGGATTTGCTTATAGACCCCAGCTCCCACGTTTATGATCGCCCTCGTACTGCTGGTAGTCGAGCAAGAATCCTAGGGGCTCTACCAACGTGTAATAGCGACTCGTAAGGTCACCTAAAGCAGTACACGATGATAAAGATAAACCAGATAGCATACTATCATCTTGAGTAAGACTGTCCTACTGGGATAGGTCCTCCCTCAATCATTGCAATCACGTGCTTGTGATCCAATAATTGACTCTGAGGGCACTATCTCCAACACAGTCATCGTTGATCGAGAATATTAAAGCAGCACAATTGCAGGACCCAAGATTGCAAAAGTTTCGAGAACAGGTTGGAGCTGGATTTCGTATGGACTTGTTAATTCATGAAGATGGTTCGTTTCGATATGGTAGTCGTTTATGAGTGCCAAAAGGATATATTTGCGGAGATGTTTTGAAAGAGGCGCACAGTTCTGCATATACCGTACATCCAGGAGGCACGAAGATGTACCGAGATATACGACAGCATTTCTAGTGGGAAGGCATGAAACGGGAAATTGCCCGCTTTATAGAAAAGTGCTTGGTGTGTCAGCAAGTTAAGGCTGAACATCAAAGGGTTGCTGGTTTATTGCAACCACTTCCGATCCCTCGATGGAAGTGGGAACATATAACCATAGATTTCGTGACGGTTCTACCGTGGAGTCTAAAAGGTAACAATGCAGTTTGGGTGATTGTTGATCGAGTGACCAAGGTAGCTCATTTCATCCCTTTTCGGGTTGGTCAATCAATAGAAACATTGGCAGAATGGTACAAGCAGGAGATTGTAAGATTGCATGGAGTACCGGTGAGCATCGTGTCCGACCGTGACACTCGTTCCTTATCACACTTTTGGAGGAGCTTACAGGAAAGTTTGGAGACTCGTTTGAAGTTTAGCACCGCTTATCATCCTCAAACAGATGGTCAGTCGGAGAGAACGATCCAAACTCTTGAAAACATGTTGAGAGGTTGTATGTTAGACTTTAAGGGTTCATGGGAGGATCATCTACACTTGGAGGAGTTTTCGTACGATAACAGTTTCCAGGAAACTATTCAGGTGGCTCCATTCGAAGCTTTATATGGTCGCAAGTGTCGTTCCCTTGTTTGTTGGGACGATATTGGAGAACAAAGATTGTTGGGACGATATTAGAGAACGAAGATTGTTGGGACCGGATTTGGTCGTGCAAACAGTTGAGAAGGTTAACACTATTCGGAATCATATGAAAGCAGCACAAGACCTATATAAGAGTTGGGAAGATACGTCGAGAAGAACACTAGAGTTCACCATTGGTGATTTGGTATTCTTGAAGATATCACCAACTAGAAGGGGTGATTCGTTTCGGAAGTTGAGGAAAGCTTATTCCTCGATTCGTTGGACCTTTTGAGATTTTGGAACGTGTTTGAGAAGTGGCGTATTGATTGGTGTTAACGCAATCCTTGGCAAATGTTCATGACGTGTTTCACGTATATCAACTCCAAAAGTATGTTCGAGATGAAACACATATGTTAGATAATTCGGAGCTGACTGTATGTGAAGATTTGACTTTTGAGGAGCGACCGATATCGATTGTGGATCGAAGAGAAAAGGTTCTTAAGAACAAGGTTATCCCTCTTGTACTTGATTCTTGGGGAAATCGCTCACATGGAGAGTCAACTTGGGAACGAGAAGATGAAATCCGGCAGAAGTTTCCACATCTATTCTTGTAGTTTGTTGTTCGTTTATCCTTTCTTGTTCTTGGAATTTCGAGAACGAAATTCTTTTTGTAGTTGGGTATAATGTAACAACCGAATTCATTTATACCAATTCCAGTTCCCGTATCTATATATCTATAGTATTTTATTGATTTATCGTGTTTGGGTGCGAATGGTGTTTTACATTTTACTTTGCATTCAACCTGACCCGCTTGCTTGAATTTGTTTGATTCTTATTTATAGATTACTGTGACTTGTTGCATGGACACGTGCATCTCATTATTAATACATACTGGCATTTCTTCTGTCATCGCACTGTTATCATATAACATTTTAGGTCTTGTAAAATAAATTAAAATTGCATTTCATAGCCTGCATGATACACCTAAACCCGTGGTAGTATCCGCAGATCTTGTTCTCATTCCGTTCAGTGAAACAGACGTGTTTGGATGGCTACGTGCACATACGTGCATCCATTCTTGGGGGTATGCTTTTTCGTTACCTGAGCATTCATTTTGAATTTTGAAAGTCGTATATATTTTTCATATTTTAAATCTGAATTTTTAGACCCGACCCGGGCGTGTTTTGGAGTGAGTTTATATTTGCCAAAATCTCAAAACAGACTAATATTATATTCTTTATATATTTATAAACTATTAATATATTCTTTTAACTAAATTATATTATTATATCTTTAACATACTAACAGTTATAATTATATACATATTATATAAATTTTTTAAACTAATAAATCCTAATCTATCACAACAGTTTCTCTCTCTCTCTCTCCTCTTTATCTCTCTTCACTTTCTCTCACCGATCGCGATTACTATTCCTCGCGATCCCCTCACCTACCTTCTTCCCTTATACTCACCTCCCTTCTTCTTCCCTTTCTTCTTCTTTTTAAATTCAACCGCCTTCACGAGAACCTGAACCCCATCCTTGCCTCCTTGTCGCCTCACCACCGCCGCCCATATTCTTGACATCGCTCCTCAAACCCTCGTCATCATCTTCCTCCTCCTCAAAACTCCCGTATCACCATCTCCACCCATCTCCTTATCACCTCCGTCGGCATCTCCCTCAATGCACGACTGGCGTGAAAACCCAACACCATTCACCACCATCGCCTCCGCCGCATCTTCACTAACCCAGACTGGCAAGCCCTAACATCACCGCCATCGACCTAAGAAACCCATCGCCCTCGTCATCCTTCCTCAAAACCCAACTCCGGCCATCCCTCCTTCAACTTCAGCCACCCCAGCTTCAAACCCCCTAATCCTAAATCCAAAGCTCGAAGATCCACCAAATCGCCGGCGGCGGAGATGCAAATCTCGCCGGCGAGCAACCTCACCCTCCACTTTCAGAAGCTTCTAGAAGCTCCCGATGAAGCCCCCGGCCATGCAGCAATCGCCGCCGTTGCTGAATCTGAGGACCTCTGCATCCTTAGCCAAGATTTCTTTTGCACTCCTGATTATATAACGCCTGAAATAACGAATGCATTCGAGTTCAGTAAGGAGAACATTGCTTGCCCTAAATCGCCTAAGAAGTCAGTCAAGACCAAAAGACATTGAAAGGAGGCAAACACTATTGGAAGTTCAAGCATTAGCTGCCTTAGGTTATCATGAAAGTGTAGTTGGATACTACACCTCATGGTTCGAGAATGAGCAACTCTATATTCAAGTGGAACTTTGTGATCATAGCCTATCTACTGACAGAGGCCGTTTACCCAACGGTGGAGAAATACATGAAATGTTATATCAGTTCGCCGGAGCCGTGACGACGTCGACGATCCCGACGACCTAGCGAGCGTACCTGACCGGTGTGATCCCCTTGTACGTTGTTTGGATTCGTTCCGTGTACCGTTCGCGCGTCGCGACTTTTTCCGCCGACGTGTGACGTTCCGTATACCCGTTTCTTGATCTGTCGAGGCAAGTAAAACTTGTTATATGCTATTTATATTATATTATACTTATTAAACCGCATATTAAATCTCTAGATTAAATCTAATGCCACATGTTCCTTTTAACATTCCGATGTTCAATTTATAGTATTTTAGTTTTAGAACTTGAAACATATCATGTTACATATTAGATTACGATACACGATACCCATATCCGTATTTGAACCACATATTGATTATTTGCATAGTCCATAGTACCATTTTAAATAGTTTATAATTTTCGGATACCTAGTTGCATCCATTTAGCCTATTTTATATACAATTGCATCCCCAGAACATTTAATACATAATATTGATATTTGAACAGTCCATATTTGATAATGTGGATTTTTGATTAATGTTGGAACTAATCTTAACCCAAATCGATAACTGTGCATCCCTATGCTTTATTCTGTACCTTTTGGATACCATATCACAATGTTCTATTTTATTGTTCCATTAGTACCCTATACATATTTTGTATGCCTATACTTATTAGGGTTGATTATGAGCACCCATGTGACATTTTGTGCACCCCTGGCATGACTTGATATACCTTTACTTGACACGACGTGAAACCGTGCACTTCTTGACATGACATGATACCTATATACACTACTTGACTTGACCTGAGGTACCATGGCTTTATCTGTTACCTGATCTTGTTACTAATGCTAACAAACCTGACCTTTTGTCCCTACGGACATTTCCTGTTGTCTATCCATACAAACCTTTACCTGTCTGATCCTGTGTTGGCATTGGATCTAGATTATTTAAAACCTGACTTGAACATATATAACTTGGGGGTATGGGGAAGTCAATGATGAAACCTGTCTTGTAACTCGACAGTTCGATACCTTTTCCGATCAGTCTTACGGGCTAGGCCAGCCCCGGGGTGATGCTGCTGACATCACTCATCATTACCTACCACCCTTTACTGCCTTGCGGCACGTCTCGGATTCATCCCGAGAGTCATAGACTGTGATCCCGGGCACGCATGGGATACTATTGAGTCACATCAATGATTCATCAAATTGATTTCAAAAGCTTGAGAGTAGTTAACCCAGTAGATCAGTTTAGAATACTCACTGCACATCACATGTGCATTACCCTTCACTGTCACTTTTATATTACTGTTATACCTGTTTTACTGTTCATACACATACATGTAAGTCTTGCTACCCATGTTTATTTTATTGCTTGATATTATGACGCACCGACGTCTGGGTTTTTCATGGCCCAGATTCTCTACCTTTGTTGAAGACTGATCAGGAGTACTGCCGCTATAGACCGAGTAGTGAGGATCCTGTTGGTATCCAGATTTACTTTCCAGGTGTCTAGTTTATTGGATATTTTGCTTCCGCATATTATATTATTTCTTGACTCATTTATTCTGGCTCATGGACATGTATTAGATAGTTTATATTACTTTACTCTTCTTGATATCGCTACAGCTGTAATGTGACTGTGGAAGGATATTTCCTATCCACAGGTACCATGGTTGGCTATGTCACGTGCCTATCTTAGTGTACTGTGGGAAGCGGGGCGTGACATGGTTTGTTTGGTATTAAAGCCATAGGATATAGGTTAATCGAGTTTGATTCTTTTGTAGTTGGGTATTGGACCCAATACACGAATTAGAATACTCGTGATTAGGAACATGTCTTGCCACCTAGTTATCGTGATTCTTGAATCATATCTTTCTTTTATCCTTCGCCTTGACAATATGCAAACCACTTGCATCTCGACTTGAAACCCTTTTGGTTCTCTATTGTTTCTCCCTGTTCCTTGATTCTGATACTAGGATTTGGGCGACTTGAGTGGAGTAGATGGTTGGAGCTGATGGCTGACTACGATCTTGATCTTAAGTACCATCCGGGGAGGTTAGTGTTGTGTCGGATGCGCTTAGTCGGTTGCCAGCAATTCAGATGTTGACTGCACAGAAGGAACTTAGTGAAGATTTTCGGAGATTCGATTTGGAGATCGTGCTACCGCATTCTTCGGGACAGTTGATACAGCTGTAAGTACAGTCGTCGTTGATCGAGAATATTAAAGCAGCACAATTGCAGGACCCAAGATTGCAAAAGTTTCGAGAACAGGTTGGAGCTGGATTTCGAATGGAGTTGTTAATTCATAAAGATGGTTCGTTGCGATATGGTAGTCGTTTGTGTGTGCCAAAAGGATATATTCGCGAAGACGTTTTGAAAGAGGCGCACAGTTCTGCATATACCGTACATCCAGGAGGCACGAAGATGTACCGAGATATACGACGACATTTCTGGTGGGAAGGCACGAAACGGGAAATTGCCCGCTTTGTGGCAAAGTGCATGGTGTGTCAGCAAGTTAAAGCTGAACATCAAAGGGTTGCTGGTTTATTGCAACCACTTCCGATCACTTAATGGAAGTGGGAATATATAACCATGGATTTCGTGATAGCTCTACCACGCAGTCCAAAAGGCAACAATGCAGTTTAGGTGATTGTTGATCGATTGACCAAGATAGCTCATTTCATCCCTTTTCGGGTTGGTCAATCAACAGAAACTTTGGCAGAACGGTACATGCAGGGGATTGTAAGATTGCATGGAGTACCAGTGAGCATCGTGTCCGACCGTGACACTCGTTCCTTATCACACTTTTGGAGGAGCTTACAGGAAAGTTTGGGGACTCGTTTGAAGTTTAGCACCGCTTATCATCCTCAAACAGATGGCCAGTCAGAGAGAACGATCCAAACTCTTGAAGACAAGTTGAGAGCATGCATGTTAGACTTTAAGGGTTCATGGGAGGATCATCTACACTTGGTGGTGTTTTCGTACAACAACAGATTCCAGGAAACTATTCAGGTGGCTCCATTCGAAGCTTTATATGGTCGCAAGTGTCGTTCGCTTGTTTGTTGGGACGATATTGGAGAACAAAGATTGTTGGGACGATATTGGAGAACGATGATTGTTGGGACCGCATTTGGTCGTGCAAACAGTTGAGAAGGTTAACACTATTCGGAATCATATGAAAGCAGCATAAGACCGATATAAGAGTTGGGAAGATACGTCGAGAAGACCTTTAGAGTTCACCGTTGGTGATTTAGTATTCTTGAAGATATCGCCGACTAGAGGGGTGATTCGTTTCGGAAGTCGAGAAAAGCTTAGTCCTCGATTCGTTAGACCATTTGAGATTTTGGAACGTGTTGGAGAAGTGGCGTATTGATTGGCGTTACTGCAATCCTTGGCGAATGTTCATGACGTGTTTCACGTATATCAACTCCGAAAGTATGTTCGAGATGAAACACATGTGTTAGATAATTCGGAGCTGACTGTATATGAAGATTTGACTTTTGAGGAGCGACCGATGTCGATTGTGGATCGAAGAGAAAAGGTTCTTAAGAACAAGGTTATCACTCTTGTACTTGTTTCTTGGGCAAATCGCTCACATGGAGAGTCAACTTGGGAACGAGAAGATGAAATCCGGCAGAAGTTTCCACATCTATTCTTATAGTTTGTTGTTCGTTTATCCTTTCTTGTTCTTGGAATTTTGACGACGAAATTCTTTTTTTAGTTGGGTATAATGTAACAACCGAGTTCATTTATACCAATTCCAGTTCCCGTATCTATATATCTATAGTATTTTATTGATTTATCGTGTTTGGGTGCGAATGGTGTTTTACATTTTACTTTGCATTCGGCCCGACCAGCTTGCTTGAATTTGGTTGATTCTTATTTATAGATTACCGTGACTTGTTGCATGGACACGTGCATCTCATGATTAATACATACTGACATTTCTTCTGTCATCACACTGTTATCATATAACATTTTAGGTCTTGTAAAATAAAATAAATTGCATTTCATAGCCTGCATGATACACCTAACCCCGTGGTAGTGTCCGCACATCTTGTTCTCGTTCTGTTTAGTGAAACGGACGTGTTTGGATGGCTACGCGTATGTACGTGTATCCGTTCTTGGGGGTATGCTTTTTCGTTATCTGAGCATACATTTTGAATTTTGAAAGTCGCATATATTTTTCATATTTTAAATCTGAATTTTTAGACCCTACCCGGGCGTGTTTTGGAGTAAGTTTATATTTGCCAAAATCTCAAAACAGACTAATATTATATTCTTTATATATTTATAAACTATTAATATATTCTTTTAACTAAATTATATTTTATATCTTTAACATACTAACAGTTATAATTATATACATATTATATATTTTTTTTAAACTAATAAATCCTAATCTATCACAACAGTTTCTCTCTCTCTCCTTCTTTCTCTCTCCTTCTTTCTCTCTCTTCTCTTTCTCTCACCGATCGCAATTACTATTCCTCGCGATCCCCTCACCTTCCTTCTTCCTTTATACTCACCTCCCTTCTTCTTCCCTTTCTTCTTCTTTTTAATTTCAACCGCCTTCACGAGAACCCGAACCCTATCCTTGCCTCCTTGTCGCCTCACCACCGCCGCCCATATTCTCGACCTCGCTCCTCAACTCCTCGTCATCATCTTCCTCCTCCTCAAAACTCCTGCATCACCATCTCCACCCATCTCCTTATCACATCCGTCGGCATCTCCCTCAACCCCCGACTGGCGACGACAACCCAACACCATTCACCACCATCGCCTCCGCCTCATCTTCACTAACCCAGACTGGCAAGCCCTAACATCACCGCCATCGACCTAAGCAACCCATCGCCCTCGTCATCCTTCTTCCAAACCCAACTCCGGTCATCCTTCCTTCAACTTCAGCCACCCCACCTACAAACCCCCAATCCCAAATCCAAAGCTCGAAGATCCACCAAATCGCTTGCGGCGGAGATGCAAATCTCGCCGGCGAGCAACCTCACCCTCCACTTCCAGAAGCTTCTAGAAGCTCCCGATGAAGCCCCCGGCCATGCAGCCATCGCCGCCGTTGCTGAATCTGAGAACCTCTGCATCCTTAGCCAAGATTTCTTTTGCACTCTTGATTATATAACGCCTGAAATGATGAATGCATTCGAGTTCAGTAAGGAGAACATTGCTTGCCCTAAATCGCCTAAGAAGTCAGTCAGGACCAAAAGACAATGATAGGAGGCAAACACTATTGGAAGTTCAAGCATTAGCTACCTTAGGTTATCATGAAAGTGTAGTTGGTTACTACACCTCATGGTTCGAGAATGAGCAACTCTATATTCAAGTGGAACTTTGTGATCATAGCCTATCTACTGACAGAGGTTATTTACCTAAGGGTGGAGAAATACTTGAAACGTTATATCAGTTCGCCGGAACCGTGACGAAGTCGACGATCCCGACGACCCAGCGAGCGTACCTGACCCGTGTGATCCCCATGTATGTTGTTTGGATTCGTTCCGTGTACCGTGCGCGCGTCGCGACTTTTTCCGCCGACGTGTGACGTTCCGTATACCCGTTTCTTGATCTGTCAAGGCAAGTAAAACTTGCTACATGCTATTTATATTATATTATACTTATTTAACCGCATATTAAATCTGTAGATTAAATCTAATGCCACATGTTCCTTTTAACATTCCGATGTTCAATTTATATCATTTTAGTTTTAGAACTTCAAACATATCATGTTACATATTAGATTACAATACACGATACCCATATCCGTATTTGAACCACATATTGACTATTTGCATAGTCCATATTACCATTTTAAATAGTTTATAACTTTCGGATACCTAGTTGCATCCATTTAGCCTATTTTATATACAATTGCATCCCCACATCATTTAATACATAATAATGAGATTTTAACTGTCCATATTTGATAAGGTGTATTTTTGATAAATGTTGGAACTAATCTTAACCCAAATCGATAACTGTGCATCCCTATGGTTTAATCTATACCTTTTACATACCACATCACAATGTTCTATTTTATTGTTCCATTAGTACCCCATACTTGTTTTGTATGCCCATACTTATAAGGGTTTGATTATGAGCACCCATGTGACATTTTGTGCACCACTGGCATGACTTGATATTCCATTACTTGACACGACGTGATACCGTGCACTTCTTGACATGACATGATACCTATATACACTACTTGACCTGACCTGAGGTACCATGGCTTTCTCTGTTACCGGATCTTGTTACTAATGCCAACAAACCCGACCTGTTGTCCTTACGAACATTTCCTGTTGTCTATCCAGACAAACCTTACCTGCCTGAACCTGTGTTGGCATTGGCTCCAGATTATTTAATACCTGACTTGAACATATATAACTTGGGGGTATGGGGAAATCAATGTTGAAACCTGACATGTAACTCGACAATTCAACACCTTTTCTGATCAGTCTTACGGGCTAGGCCAGCCCCGGGGTGATGCTGCTGACATCACTCGTCATTGCCTACCACCCATTACTGCCTTGCGGCACGTCTCGGATTCTGCCCGAGAGTCATAGACCGTGATCCCGGGCACGCACGAGATACTATTGAGTTACATCGATGATTCGGTAAATTGATTTCAAAGACTTGAGAGTAGTTAACCCAGTAGACCAGTTTAGAATACTCACTGCACATCACCTGTGCATTACCCTTCACTGTCACTTTTATATTACTGTTATACCTGTTTTAGTGTTCATACACATACCTGTATGTCTTGCTACCCCTGTTTATTTTATTGCTTGATATTATGACGCACTGACGTCTGGGTTTTGCATGGCCCAGATTCTCTACCTTTGTTGCAGACTGATCAGGAGTACTGCCGCTATAGACCGAGCAGTGAGGATCCTGTTGGTATCCAGATTTACTTTCCAGATGTCTAGTTTATTGGTTCTTTTGCTTATGCATATTATATTATTTCTTGACTCATTTATTCTGGCTCATGGACATGTATTAGATATTTTAGTTTAATTTACTGTTCTTGATATCGCTACAGCCGTAATGAGACTGTGGAAGGATATTTCCTATCCACAGGTAGCATGGTTGGCTATGTCACGTGCCTATCTTAGTATACTCTGGGAAGCGGGGCGTGACAAAATCTAAGTACAACGGGTGTACATGAAACACCGGTCAAAGGCAACGGGTGTGCCTGACAGCAATATCAGGTGCATCTGATATGCACGAAGAATCCTGATTTAGTGCATCTGGCGTGCACCAAAATCGCTTCAAGCGCGTCAAGTATGCGCAAGAATCCAAGTTAAGTGCACTAGGTGCACGAAAACAAATATCGAGTATCACAATCGAAATCGACAGTATACAACACATTTCAATTCAAATCCAAATCCAAATCAGGTATACCGTGGAATATAATCTCATAACCATGTGCATCAACGTGCACAAACTCGAATAAAAAAACTAAATGTGCATAAAAACTATGCCGAAATCACAAGTCGAATCACATGCATATCGTAGGTATGAAATCGAAATCAGTATCTCGAATGACATCAAATCGAAGTCAGGTGCAACTGTGGTGCACAAAATCTCAATCATGCAAATAAATTGTCCAAAATATCGAAATCAAAGATGGTGGAAACATTCCCGCTCTAGCACATCCTCTAAAGATCTTTGGCCAACTGTCATGGTCACTTATAACATGTCCCGTCGACGGTGTCGAACTCTGGCCTACTGGGTGTGCAAAATATGGCCGATCGTGGGTCCAAGTCTTCTCGTACAGTATTCCAGAAAGGTTCTGTCGAAGTCTTCCCCAAATCTCGTTTCTACCGAACTGCCCGGAAGTTATCATCTTTTACTAAATCTATTTCTTGTTCCAGAACGGCTGCATACTCATCACGACTCCTTCTGAAAGATATATCCATATACAACGCTTTTTCATGCGTATCACACCTCTGATATCTGTGGAGTGGAACGTCGTCTCATCAAGATCTCGTACGAACCTCTTACTCCACTTTTCTCTAATGTCGACTGATTCGGACTCGTCTCTTCGTGGCTTCATGGACTGCGCTCCAATGGCTATACTCGTATCTGGAGTCTCCCAAGCAATGTATCTCATCCCATAATATCCGAATGACGTCAAACCTTTCGATATATTAATCAAAGTTCCATGATCCCCAAGATCTCAACATCTTGAGTACAATTTAATAGTATTCCATTACATGTCACAGCACCTATGGACCAGCCGTAGAAGGGCAAACCCAAGCCTCATTAATGGCACCGCGGAATTGCTGTAAACCCTAAGGTTTCAGAGCGTTCTCATGGTCATTATGTCGAGTTAGGGTTTCATTCTTTTAGAGGGTCCACAAAAATACTTGCATGTTTTTCCGAATACTTTAAACTTGGAAAATCGGTTTCTGACATTCGATCGTCTTCTATGGACTCTCAACGTACCTGCGTGAAGTCATCTCTAACTGGAATCAATTAATCTGATGACCTCGTATTGGGTAGGCAATGAATCACATGTCCTAGTCATTCCTCCTTGGGTGGCCAGCGATCTTCTATCATATCTCTAAGTACAACTCGTACGGCATTAGCTTCAAACATCTGGGTGACATCTCGTCAGTTGCAGAAAAATTGAATCATTCGTCCGAACGCTGAACAGTGCTTCAATCATCAAGTATAATCGGTGCATTGACGGTCATCACATTCTGGCTGGCCTCCAATAGTGGCCCCAATCCTCTGGTGTTGATATGCACGTCCGAGAAATCTTGTAAAAGCGATCCATCAAACGCTCATGGCGCGAAAACACAATAAAAAGACGCATCTATGGAAATCGTGTGTCCCTAGAATCACGCCCTGGTCAGTCCTCGTCCATGACGAGCTCGTGCTGACAGCAACTCAAGCCGTAGCTCTCTCTGCCCGTGTAATCGTGGTAGAAAAACCATAAACCAATATCGATGAGGATAGATCATAGGAATGAATATAATGTTGTGCAAGGAAATGTACATCCTAAGGCTTCTTAAGCGTAGTTGCGTATCGTAAGTATGCCGTGGAACATACACACGGTACGTCAGTCTCCTTAAGTCACATACTCCATCAACAAAGGTCAACCTACACGACGAATGTTCGGGTCTAATACCCCCTCGACTATGTCTAAGTTCCGTAAGGTCAAGACTAGGTTCCGAATATATACAAATGCCCCAGTCTCCGCATAGTCAAACAAAGACACGATCCAAGGTTAATCTGGCTCTGATACCAACTTTGTCACGACCCGAAATGGCACGTGACTGGCACTTGAATCATATGAAGTCTATAGGACCGCATCTAATTCAAGTAAGCCAAAATCCCAGAAATCTAAACCATTTTAAAGAACAAATAAGGAAAAGTCCAGTTTTAAAGCAAGTTGTTTAACAACATAAGCCGATGTATGCATTTTTAAAACATCAAGTCTTTTCTGAAAATTTCGGCAGAGTTTCTTTTGTAAATACTGGCCCCAAAAGGGTACAACATGAATAATATATATAAAGGCATCCCCAAGCGGGAGCTAGCACTTCGTCAATTGATGGTCATAACCATGCAAGAAATATAATATACAACGCCTAAGGGTGAGGATCAAAACTCAAAAGGAAACTCAAAATCATCAAGAAAGCCAGAATAATACAACGTGCGACTCTAAGGTCGAAAGAATATACAACCGGTCTTCAATGGTTATAAAATATATAAGTCTGGTTGATGGAGTTTACTAGACACAACTGAATATAATGAAATACAAGGGTGGTCACGATGCGAGTGAACCTACCTACCAAAGCAATCACCCTGAAAGAGCAGTGTGCCAGCAAAGCCGCAACGAAACCTGTACGGCAAAACCTGCAAGAAACTGTGGCACAACGGGGGTGAGTTGCCAACTCGTGAGAAGAAAACATCACCGAGCAGAAATCGTATGTATGACTCAATCCTAGGTCAATACAATCAAATATATATAAACCTCAAAATGATAAAGTCTGAAGCATGATAAGGTGGCAAGGATAAACATCTATACATAAGTGTAATACCAAGTGCTCGTGTCAGTGTCTCAGGTAGCAACATATCATAAATATGAGTTATGAATGCAATATAAGGAAAACAGAATACATCATGTATGCGAAAACTGTTTTCTTATCTTAGTGAGATTTCTGTATATTTAAATCAAGGTATCATAAACTTAAATCAACATAGAATCAGTATCAAGTATCGACACAAAACATATATAAATCGCAATATCTTAATATCTCAGGCTCCGGCAATCCGGACCGCCATGCAACCTCGAATCTCAATATCTAGGGCTCCGGCTATCCGGAGTGGCCAATATCATCAAATCTCAAATCTTAGGCTCCGGCTATCTGGACTGGCCTGTACTCCGATCGGTATCCTCCTGATATCCGTCGAGTCACAATAAAATCACCAGCCGGTAGTTCTACCATGCCGGGCTCAACGCCATCATCTACGACCATCTTGCCCCGGGGTACCGCACCGGGTCCACCATGCACCCACAGACGGTTCCTCCTCCTCCTCAAATCGGGTGTATGATATCGCTCAAGAGCCGAGAAAACTCGTGGTTGACGTATCTCAAATCATATCAGAAGAAAACCACAACTTTCATTTTAAATTGATAATCAGTTTCTAAAATCCTTGCGGTTTCTCCAAATCTAAAAATCTCATGGAAATCCGAAATCCAAATCTCAAGGGTAAATAAACAATGAATTTCATAATATTGGGCTCCGGCAATCCGGTCTGGCCAATAATGTCATGGCAAATGAATATATAAATATGCATGAAAATCACAGTAATAAATGCAATGTCTAAGCTATTATATAAAAGCAAGCTCACTAGTACCATGTCGAAACTATCGGCTAACATTTTATAATAATGAAGTAGTATTTTCTAATGTGTACGTGACATGGCAATTACAAATGATGATGTGTGTGAGCCAGCAAGTAAGTGTTCGTAGACATACGCATCATTGGTAATGGTGCTGGTGTCCTGGTAACATGGGTTTAATATGACAATAAACACATTTAAACATGCGATGCGATGCGAATAGCAAGAACATGCGGAAAATGAATGGTAAACGCTGTAATAAAGAATATACATTACAATATATGTGTCATACCGTTTTGCCATTTGAAATAACACGAATCGTGGTGTTTAGAAAATAAGGGCTTGTTTTTAAGAAAAGGTACGTCCTTTGAAATATTCGTAGAATCCCTTGGCCAGTCCTTAAAATACTCACGATTCGATAGTTTTGAAATAGATATGACTCGAGTCTAGTCTAACATCTACAGGAAAAATACAGAACTAAACTAACAGGCTAATCGAAAAGGTAAGGAAACTACCTAAATCATAGTCGATATATGTATATATATATATAATAGTCGGTGATCCCACGTCAATAGTATCGCATACGATACAATACATAACATGACATCCTCGAGTCAAGAGTGTGGATCTATCATCAATATATAGCTCGTACGGTAAATCCATCGTACGACATCCCATTCTGGGTACTGGTCGAATATCACATTTATCTCGTCATTTATCTGGTATCCTTATCATCATATCCTGTATTAGGGGTACTGATCTAAATCTAGTACAAACTGATACCATCTACATATATATGTGCGTGTGTACGACAACACATCGCCTAAAGACCCGCTATAACATCATGTCGTATCTCAATATACGATCTAAATCATATCACCGATCTCGTGGCATCATGCCCAATCACATCGAC
This sequence comes from Agapanthus africanus, assembly GCA_030015575.1. Lineage (NCBI taxonomy): Eukaryota > Viridiplantae > Streptophyta > Magnoliopsida > Asparagales > Amaryllidaceae > Agapanthus > Agapanthus africanus. Next base: position 454,471,343 of record JASDDO010000014.1, on the reverse strand, counting down.
TCATCTCCAAATACCATATACTATCCTCATCATCCATGTATATGTATACGTATATATATATATACACACATAGACCCATACCTATGTGTGTGTATACATATCCCCATATACGCATAAGAAATACAGTGTATGCGTGTGTGTGTGCGCGTGTATGCAAATCACTACTCTAAGGTTCGCGACTAAGAAACTAACTAACACACTATCTTACAAGTACGCTACACTAACCCAAAGTCATCTAAACATTTCTTACTAGGTAAACTCATCTCATATCACATCCGTATATAAATATATATAATCATAACGCATTCGCGTTCTATCCTGCGAAACTGCGGGGGTGCTATACGCCATCCACCCGACTTCCTCCATAGATATATATCTACTCAACTTGATCCTTGCTTGCCGAAGTCGATGACGCCACGCTCGTCTTTGTTGTTCAAGTCCACTCGAGGGTACCTACATATATACACATATAGTATCGTAAAATGAAATCAAGCACGAAAACCAAAATGTCGCACGAATTACACATAAGTTAAAACCTATAGTTTACGCATGCAAGAATAACAAAACAACTCTCAACGATCGACGTATAAACATGAATCGATCGAGATAAAACACAAATACAAAGACCCATTCATTAAAAGCCGCAAAACAAAATCAGTAACTTTGAAAACTTGCTCCAGATTTTCCTCAGGTGATAATTGGGACATTCTGCACATAAGAGAGGTCTAATTTAATGATACTGGAGCCATGAACCAAACACCACTGCATTTCACCCAACCCTAGCCGCAAATTGCGGCCAGGAACATTAAATTTGCGGCCAAGTAGAGGGCATTGTGGCTCAGGTCTCAGTTGTAACTTCTAGGTTGCCCGCTTGTATCTCTGTGTTTTCTAAATAATTTCTAGGGTCCCCGGGTGTTAGCAGATCTCTATTTAGCATCACAATTTCCCCAAAATGCGATATCGGGGATTTCTAAGTTCATGTTGCGGGGTTTAATTCTCTGGTTTAAGTCTCTAATCACACACTAAAAGGGCTGTATGGTTTCTACTAACTTCAATTACACTTCACAATTCAAGAAATCCTCACAACCTCATCTAGGAATTTTCTAAGTTCACAAAACCACACAATATTGATTCTAAACTAATATGGAAGCTAAAGGAATTGAAATACTATTCTAATGGTGCAAGAATTACCTCATTTGGCAACTCAAGAAAATTCTTGAGTTGCCCCAAGTGTCCAAAATCCAAACTTTCTTGGTCCAAAGTGCTTGTGATGAGCTTGTGCATGTTTTTTGTTAAGTGGAGATGAAGTTTTGATGAGTTTTGAAAAATGAAGATGATGAATGAAAACAATGAGCCATGCCAAGGTTGACAGATCAGTCGAAAATATTGCATTTTTAACACGACAATTTCCCTACCATTTGCACTCATCTAGAGGTGTTCGGTATTAATATAGCACATATTAGCAAAACAGTCGTAAAATACCAAATTACATGTGTTATACCTTAAAACCGACATTTTGAGGGAAATTAAGTGATTATCATGGCATCGCATCATCCTTGTATAGCACAACACTTGTTTCGAGAATCTGTGCAGGAAATTCCAGGAGAAAAGCCAAATTAATGAAAAGTGCTATTAAAAATACGCCAACTCAAAGACTTGAGAGCTGGTAGTAATCTAGAAGGAATTGTGAGAATCAACATATCAGGAAAATACCAAGAATTCAGCAGGAAGCAGCACTGGAAATATGAAGCACTAAAGCCATCACGTGACCGCGGATCCGCGGCGGGAGCAGGCACGTGCCGCGGATCCGCGACATGATGACGTCATCAGAGAAGTAAATTTTTCCCATGTGCTTATTTATAACGGCCAAGCTTCCAGAACTCTCCAGAAACTCCACGTGGCTTCATCTAGAAGGCTCGGCCTAACAACCTAGTTCTAGAAGCATCCCTCCAACAAACTATTTCTAGAAGTCTCTCTCTAACAAACTTTTGGAGGGAAATTTGAAATTTGAATCATAGATCTAGGGTTATGAGGCTTATAAAAGGGGACCTAGATCTAGGGTTGAGGTTGTTCAAGAATTTTCTTCATCTTCCACCCACAACTTGAGTGACACAACTTGTACCTCAAAACCCTAACCCTAATTCCAATTCCAAAGCCAAGATCAAGAATTCCTAATACCAAATCAAGCTTGAAGCCTTCAATCCTTTAGAAAGCAACGCCGGACTTCATCGGAGTAAGTGATCCAAGGAGATCCGTGACTCAAGGAGCTGAGTGAAGCCGTAATCGACGATCGAGTTCCTTCCTTTTGTAGTTCTTGAGAGTTGTAACTAAATTGTTGATATAATAAAGGTGACAATTCTATATCTTGCTTATCTTTTTAATTCAAGCATTATGATTCAAGCTAGATTCTTGAATGTGTTCTTTGTGATAATGTTTGAGTAAAACTCCGCTCGTAAAGGAGTCGAGACGATCGATAGAAGAATGATGATTTAGATTCTTTTACAATTCTTAAGTCCTATAATGTTTGTAAATTCTTGAAAATCGAATGATCGACGATCTAGTTTCGATGCGAAATGCTTTCTTGATTACTTTCGCTCGGAACTAGAGATCAACGATCGATTATTTGATTTACTAGAAGCTAGTTGTGAATGAGATTCATCGAAAGGATAAATGATGAGATGAGGAAACCCTAGTTTCTTCGCAAGATCCTTAAACCTCGATAAATCGTCATTGATCTAGTATCAATTCGTTAATAGATAAGAGTATGTAATCATGAGATTTCATCACATCTAAAGGTTCAATCGACCCCTACGAGCCTCACTTCGAATCTTGATATTTGGCTTGGAAATCATAAATTCTCAATTCTTCATTTTAAATGTTTCTTGATTTAGACTAGATTTTACTAATTCTTGATCTTAAATTCTTTAAATCATGAATTGTTTCTTTTCTCTTTTCTTTAATTTTTGACTCATCTAAATCGAAAGACGAACGATTACACTTTCCCTGTGGACGATCCGCACTTACTAACGCGCTACAATCGACACCGTTATTGATTGCGGTCAAATATTTTTGGTTGTGATTTCTACACATTTTCTTATATACACACCGGAAAACACTCAATCAAATGGCGCCGTTGCCGGGGATAGTGCGCTAATTCGTTCATTTTTTGAAATTTGAGTTGAAAAGTTTATTCCATCATAATTTTGAGATCAAAATTCGCGCAAACACTAAACGATTCGTTGTGATTTTTTGCAAGGAAATCTGGAATCTACTATGCAATTGGAAAAATATTTGGAATATTCCAGAGGACTCAGGGACAGAAGCCTTCTGTGAAATTTTTGTACAGAGTTCTTGTTGAACCGCGGCTGAAGCGCGGCGTAAGGGGATCATTGCGGCGGAACCGCGGCGGGGTTGATTCTTCACTGCACGAAAATTTCTCGGTGAAATTCTTACTTTCTTATCTCCTCCTCTGTCTGCTCCAATAACAAATTTGCTGCAGGTTTCTTTGCAAAATTCGCAGCGCCGCAAAAAGCAAAAATTGTGCGTGTTTTTGATTTTTGGTTGTTTGCATATTAATACGGAATTTTAGGGGCACGACCAAATCCAGATTAGGTGGGGAGTTCATTAACCTTCCTAAGCCCCAAAAATCACAAACTTGTATGCGCATTACCCTAATTAACTAAAAAAAATCTAGAGACGACTCTAAGGACCGTCGCACTCACTTAGGACAGAAGATGGCCGTGGGTAATTCATTGCTTATCCGCGTTTCTTTTGTGGTGTCTAAGGCAAGTGTATCGAAGGCTAGTGGTTACTTAATTAGGCCCACTAGTTACATAGTGGAGAACCTCCCACTTACTTGGCACTTACCTGGCCACAGGAGAGACAAAGCGGCAGTGGAGGATTTATCCTGCGACTTGTCTTTTGGCAGTTAGGAGCGGTCTAGATCTTTGACCTAGGTGACCACTGAACTTAGGGTTGCTTGTTGCATTTGTTGTGATTTGCATCATTTTTTCAAAAAGCCGTATATTTTTCAAAACAAACACCAACACTTCATTCATTTCCCCTAATTATATTAACGCTAACACTTCTACTAAATCCTTTAGTGCAAGATAGGCTGGACACGGGATTCTGGTGCCCTTTTAGTCCGCGTTCTCCCGATCGACTCTGAAGTCGGTATTTCTACATTTACTTCTTCTTTACCCACCACCACACCCACATCGATGGATCCTTCTCCATCGAACTTCTTTACCACTAATCTGCCGCCGTCCGTTGGTGCGCAGAATCCACCCCGCATCTCTCCAAGAGAGGTGATATCCTATGTGAGGTCCTCTTTCGACCTGCTTGTCCATTCCACTGGCCAACGGGGATAATTTTGAGATTAAACCCCAATACATCAACATTCTACCTAAATTCCACGGTCTCGAGTCTGAAGACGCATACGTCTTTATCACCAAATTTGAAAATGTATGCGCAATGATGGGTATGTTACAACTTTCAGTGGATGCTATGCGTCAACGTCTTCTTCCATTTACCTTGTGCGATATAGCCGAGAAGTGGATGTATAACACTACCGCACATTCCATTATGAATTGGGAAGAATTCGTTGCGGCATTCCTTAAGAAATTCTACCCTATGCAAAAGACAGCTCGAGTCCGTAGCGAACTAAATCAATTCACCCATCTTCCGAATGAACCATTCTCGAAGTGATTTGAACACTTCAAGGATCTTTTGGTTCAATGTCCACATCACGGCATCCCAAGATGGGATCTGTGCCGAATCATATATGAGGGCATTAACCCTACAACTAAACAGAACCTTGAAGCTATGTGTAAAGGCAATTTTATGACCAAGGATGATAGGGAAGCTTGGAAATTTTTAGAAGAGTTCGCTGAAAAATCCTTACAGTGGGAGAGTGGAACCCAGTCATCGTCTAGGGGTGGCGTACACCAAATTGATGTGTCCATTAGTGTTCGAGCTGAGTTGACAGAAATGCAAAAGAAGCTCGAGGCTATGGAACATAAATTTTTAGCAGCCTCCCTAAATCCGATGTCGCTCCCCAAAACTGTATGTGGATGCTGTTCTGATCCTTCTCATTTGACGGAAGAATGTCCACTAAATTCTCCGTTTCGAGGTCATGAGCATACTAATGCCGCTTTTCAAAGACCTAGAAACAATCCATATTCTTCCATATATAATCAAGGTTGGAGGAATCACCCTAATTTTGCTTGGAACCAACAACAAAATCAAAACACGGTTCCAAATCAAAATATTTTTCAAAGGGCTCTTCCACCACAACAGCAACCACTTCAACTCACTCAACACCGCTACCAGTCACAAAATTTTAAAAACCAGGTCAATACGCCTGCACCCACTTATCCTTTGCAGTTGACCGGTTCTGACGAGTTCTCGGCATTCACACAAACCATGAAGTCACTCTTGTCAAATTTCATTGAGGTGTCGGCTGAAGTTACGTCTTCCGTCAGTGAGATAAAGAAAAACTCAGTGTCCCAAGCTGAGAGTTTAAAATCGATGGAAGCAGAAATTGCATGACTAAACGCCGAAATGAGTGCGAGAGAAAAAGGGAAACTTCCGTATCAACCCCTACCGAATCCTGGGCATTACAATGTAAATGCCATCACAACGTTGAGATCAGGAAGAGTGCTGAATAATCATGTTGGGGAAGAGATTGATGGTACTGAAAGATCTATCAATAACACCCCGGCTGAGACCTTTCCTCACACACACACTTCTACTTCTGATCCTTGTTCTTCTACCCCACGGCCTTCTCACGAGCCTATTCTCCGTTTCTCACTAGGCTCGACACCTCAGCAACCCTATTCTATTCCACCGCAGACGATCCCCACTCCAATTCTGGGATCACGTCTACACACACCACCTTCTCCTATGATGGACCCAGCGCTTATTGCTAAAGCTCCTTATCCGAATCGGTTAAGGGGTAACAAATCGAGTCCACATATGGAGAAGATTATGGAAATGTTCAAACAGGTTAACATCAACATCCCTCTTCCAGATGCTATTCAACAAGTCCCCGCTTATGCGAAAATTCTTAAAGACTTGTGCACTAGGAAGAGGAAGACTCATGTGCCAAAGAAGGACTTCATGTCTAATAATATTAGCACTGCTTTTATCCCACAGCTACCAAAGAAACGTAAGGACCTAGGATGTCCTACGATATCGATTTCTATTGGGGGTAAAAACATTAACCGTGCTCTTTTAGACCTTGGCGCAAGTGTTAACCTGCTTTCATACTCTGTTTATGAGCAGCTAGGGATTGGAGAGTTAAAACCAGCTCACTGCACTCTCCAAATGGCGGACCGTTCAATCACCAAATCTAAGGGTGAACTAAAGGATGTGTTGATAAAAGTCGGGGAATTTGTATTCCATGTGGACTTCATTGTTCTCGATACACAACCTGTAGCAAACCCACGAAGTCAAATTCCGGTGATTTTGGGTCGACCATTCCTTGCCACCTCCAATGCTGTTATTAACTGTAGAAATGGTTCAATGAACTTATCCTTTGGAAATATGACAATTGAACTGAACATCTATAAAATTGGAAGTCACCCATCTGAACCCTCTGCTCATATACTTGATGTGTGCTCTGTCCATGAGATTGCTCCCGAAAGTTGCGGAGTTGAAGAACTTTGCTTTGAAGATCTCGACGACACTACCACATCAATGTTTGATCTTACACATCTTGGCGAGGACACATTTTCCACGCTTGAGTCCGACACTCCTGACTCATCACCATCCGAGTCTGTATCTTATGCAGGCTATGAGCTTCTTTGTGACTCCGAAAATCATTCGATGATCCCACCTTCTATTATTTCTCCGCCAGCATTAGATCTCAAACTTTTACCTTCTCATCTTAAATATGCATATTTAGGTGAGAATGAGTCTTTACCGGTTATCATATCCGCTTCTCTAGCATCAGAGCAAGAGATTGCACTTTTAACGGTATTGAGATCTAATAGGCAGGCGTTTGGTTGGTCTATGGCGGACATTAAAGGGATTAGTCCCTTGATTGTAGAACATCATATACACTTGATGGATGATGCCAAACCAACCCGAGAACCACAGAGACGGTTGAACCCCGTCATGAAGGATGCGGTGAAGAAAGAGATCGTCAAATGCCTTGACAATGGTATTATTTACCCAATCTCCGATAGCCAATGGGTGAGTCCAATTCATGTTGTCCCTAAGAAATCTGGCATCACTGTTATTACCAATGAGGCAAAAGAGTTAATTCAGACACGCGCCCAAACTTGGTGGCGTGTATGTATTGATTATAGAAAACTCAATGCCGCTACGAGGAAAGACCACTTTCCTCTACCTTTCATTGATCAGATGCTGGAACGCTTAGCTGGACGTGAGTATTATTTCTTTACGGACGGATACTCTGGCTATAATCAGGTCCCCATTGCCAAAAAGGATAAAGATAACACATATTTACTTGTCCTTTTGGTACCTTTTCTTATAGTCGCATTCCATTTGGGTTATGCAATGCTCCCGCTACATTTCAGCGGTGTATGATGGGGATATTCTCAGACATGGTCGAGAATTTTTTGGAGATTTTCATGGACGATTTCTCGATTTTCGGAGACTCTTTTTCTGACTGCCTATCGAATCTTGACGCAGTTCTTACTCGTTGCAAAGAGAAGAACTTAACCTTGAATTGGGAAAAATGCCATTTCATGGTCGAAGAGGGAATTGTGCTTGGACATGTTATTTCACGGAAAGGCATTGAGGTTGACAGAGCTAAGATAGATGTCATTCAAAACCTTCCACATCCCAAAAGCATTAAGGATATTCGATCATTTCTTGGCCATGCAGGCTTTTACAGGAGATTCATTAAGGATTTTAGCAAAATTGCTAGACCTTGAACTCTTCTTTTGGCCAAGGATACGACCTTCCATTTTGACTTGGATTGTGAGGCAGCATTCGACTCACTCAAACACTCCCTCACTACAGCCCCCGTTCTATCGTCTCCAGATTGGGACCACCCTTTTGAGCTTATGTGTGATGCATCAGATTTTGCAGTTGGTGCAGTCTTAGGAAAGCACATTGAAAATATGCCACACGTGATCTATTACGCAAGTAAGACCCTGAACGATGCTCAAATTAACTATACAACTACCGAAAAAGAACTTTTGGCGGTTGTATTTGGATTAGAAAAATTCAGGCCTTACTTGATTCGCTCACCAATAGTTGTGTACACTGACCACTCCGCCTTGAAATATCTTTTGGCGAAGAAGGATGCTAAAGGTAGGCTAATACGTTGGATCCTTCTATTACAAGAATTTGATCTTGTTATCAAAGATATGAAAGGATGTAAAAACGTTGTAGCCGACCATCTGTCACGCATCTCTTCTTTACCTGTGACCCTGCCGATCAATGATTCTTTTCCGGACGAACAACTCTTGAACGTATCCGATGAACCTTGGTTCAGGGATATTGTGAACTATCTTGTCACGGGACTTATACCCAGCGATTGGTCAAAACAGGACAAACACCGCTTTCTATCCCAAGTAAAACATTTTTACTGGGATGAACCCTATCTGTTTAAGTATTGTACTGATCAAATCATTCGCCGGTGTGTCCCGAATGAGGAATTCAAGAGTGTTCTATCTTTTAGTCTTGATCAGGCATGTGGGGGTCACTTCGGTCCGAAAAAGACGGCGGAGAAGGTTTTGCAATGCGGTTTTTATTGGCCGACTTTGTTCAAAGACGCATTTGATCATTGCAAAACCTGTACACAGTGTCAACACACGGGTAGGATCTCCCGGAGAAATGAGATGCCACAGCAACCCATCTTAGTGGTTGAATTTGTCGATGTTTGGGGCATTGACTTTATGGGTCCTTTTCCCAACTCCTTTGGGAATTTGTACATACAGCTTGCGGTTGATTATGTCTTAAAGTGGGTTGAAGCTATTCAATGTCGCACTAACGACAAAAAGGTTGTCATTATGTTCTTAAAAGAAAACATCTTTTCGCGATTTGGACACCCACGCGCTATCATTAGCGATAACGGGACACATTTCTGCAACAGGTCTTTCGAGACTTTGATGCGGAAATACGCAATCAACCGCAAACTTTCTACACCCTATCATCCCCAAACGAGCGGGGAGGCTGAGATTTCGAATAGACAGATCAAACAAATCCTGGAGAAAACTGTTGCAAAGAATAGAAAAGATTGGTCGACCAAATTGACGGATGCTCTTTGGGCATTCCGAACTGCATATAAAACCGATCTAGGGATGTCACCATAAAGGTTAGTGTTTGGGAAGGCTTGTCACTTGCCAGTCGAGATTGAGCACAAAGCAATGTGGGCTATTAAAGAAATCAACTTTGACTTGAATCAAGCCTGCAACTTTCGGAAGCTGCATTTAAATGAGCTATGCGAACTCCGCGATGAAGCTAATGATAACGCTGTAATTATAAAGAATAAGTCTAATGTTTTTCACGATAAAAACATTTTGAGGAAACCATTTTCACCTGGTCAACAAGTCCTTCTTTACGATTCACGACTACACCTTCACGCGGGTAAACTACGATCTCGGTGGAAGGGACCTTTTGTTGTGCGGTCTGTATACCCGCACGGGGCAGTTGAGGTAGAAAATGTTCAAAACGGCACATTTTTCAAAGTGAATGGACATAGACTAAAGCCGTATTTTTCCACTGATCCCACGGAGGAGCTCCTGTTCTTACAGGAGCCATTTTATCTTGATTAAAATTCCTCCGTTTCACCACCATGTCCTGTAAATTAATGCATCATCTTTTGAATGGAGGTGAGTGAAAAGAATAAGTTTTGGGGGAGGATCTTCACTTAAATATTTTGCCCCGATATTAAATTTCTTCCCAAGCTTACAGGTTTTTGTAGATATAGCGATTGGCAACAGTGAGGACACTGTTGAAAACAAGTTTGGGGGAGGTTTGTGCTTATTTTCGCATCATTTGCATATCATTTTGCATAAGCACAAAACATTTCTTTAAAAAACTATAAAAATTTAAAATTTTTGAAAACCTATAAAAATTTAAAAATTTTCAAAAAAAAAATAAATATTTTGTACATAAATAAGATAATAAAAGATTAGATAGTGAAAAATTACATCCAAAAGATTAGAAAAATTTAAGAAAACCAAGAAAATTAGAAGTTTTCTTATACGAACTAGTAATAAGTAGTAATGAGCCGTTGTCCCAAGGGTTAGTAAGTAAAGGAAGTCACTAATCTGAGGATAAAAATAAGTCTGAAAAATAGTTCCTATTCTGGAAGCCAAACATTTTGAACTTTGATACCCTACTATACGCACTTACACACATCTTGAAACTCGGGATGGTGGAGGATACCTTGAAATTCTCTTGTCTAAAAGCCAAAGTATGAAGAAAATTAAAAAAAATGAATAAAATATATAAATGGTGCAGAAAAATGAACACTGGTTTTGTTATCTCCAAGGCAGCAATAATAAAATATAGCGATGGTGCCTCTTCACCTAGTGCCTTAGACCAACTGGTCTGGGAGTCACTACTAAGCCTTAGGTGGTGCAAGACGAGGAAAATACACCTAATAAGCAAGCACATGAGTAATCGGTCGGTTAGTACCTCAAGAAGTATTAACGGTCGCATGAAAATGTGTGAGCAAATTCATCTAAATATTCATTAATTAAAAAGTACTGAGGCAGATGGACAAGAGTATGATAGCTTGAATTGAATTCTCCGGGTGTAGGAATATCCTTTACACACACGTAGGGTTATATGATCGATGTTTAGAAGAAAGATAGGAATGAAGAATAAAGACGATGTTTTATTGAGGGATGATGTGATTTGTAACATCTTTTCATGACTATTAAGATAGGGCTCATGATAACCGAAAAGCTAGTATAGTTGGAAACCCTAATTTTCAAAGTCTTTCTTTTACAATTCTTAACTTTATATGTAACTTTCACGATCTTCCTTTTATTATTGGATTTTGTGGGTGCAATCCGCTAAAAACCCTCAGGAGACAACACTCCTCCTACTAGGGACACCTAGAGGTTTAAAGGCTTGTTGCACGTGCTTAGTGCAATCGTGTTGCCTACGAAACTGTGCTAGTTAGTTTTTCTTTTTCTTTGTTTTCTCCTTCTCTTTTTAATAAAACAGTTCGATCGAGACGACCGAAAATAAGTTTGGGGGAATTTGATCAGCCGAAAATATTGCATTTTTAACACGTCAATTTCCCTACCATTTGCACTCATCTAGAGGCGTTCGGTATTAATATAGCACATATTAGCAAAACAGTCGTAAAATACCAAATTACCTGTGTTATACCTTAAAACCGACATTTTGAGGGAAATTGAGTGTTTATCATGGCATCGCATCATCCTTATATAGCGCAGCACTTGTTTCGAGAATCTGTGCAGGAAATTCCAGGAGAAAAGCCAAATCAATGAAAAGTGCAGTTAAAAATACGCCAACTCAAAGACTTGAGAGCCGGTAGTAATCTAGAAGGAATTGTGAGAATCAACATATCAGGAAAATACCAAGAATTCAGCAGGAAGCAGCACTGGAAATATGAAGCACTAAAGCCATCATGTGACCGCGGATCCGCGGCGTGAGCAGGCACGTGCCGCGGATCCGCGGCACGATGACGTCATTAGAGAAGCAAATTTTTCCCATGTGCTTATTTATAACGGCCAAGCTTCAAGAACTCTCCAGAAACTCGGCGTGGGTTCATCTAGAAGGATCGACCTAACAACCTAGTTCGAGAAGCATCCCTCCAACAAACTATTTCTAGAAGCCTCACTCTAACAAACTTTTGGAGGGAAATTTGAAATTTGAATCCTAGATCTAGGGATATGAGGCTTATAAAAGGGAACCTAGATCTAGGGTTGAGGTTGTTCAAAAATTTTCTTCATCTTCCACCCACAAGTTGAGTGACACAACTTGTGCCTCAAAACCCTAACCCTAATTCCAATTCCAAAGCCAAGATCAAGAATTCCGAGTCCCAAATCAAGCTTGAAGCATTCGATCATTTAGAAAGCAACGCCGGACTTCATCGGAGCAAGTGATCCAAGGAGATCCGCGACTCAAGGAGCCGAGTGAAGCTGAAATTGACGATCGAGTTCCTTCCTCTTGTAGTTCTTGAGAGTTGTAACTAAATTGTTGATATAATAAAGGTGACAATTCTATATCTTGCTTATCTTTTTAATTCAAGCATTATGATTCAATCTAGATTCTTGAATTTGTTCATTGTGATAATGTTTGAGTAAAACTCCGCTCGTAAAGGAGTCGAGACGATCGATAGAATGATGATGATTTAGATTGTTTTACAATTCTTAAGTCCTATAACATTTGTAAAGTCTTGAAAATCGAATGATCGACGAACTATTTTCGATGCGAAATGCTTTCTTGATTACTTTCGCTCGGAACGAGATATCAACGATCGATTATTTGATTTACTAGAAGCTAGTTGTGAATGAGATTCATCGAAAGGATAAAGGATTAGAAGAGGAAATCTAGTTTCTTCGCAAGATCCTTAAATCTTGATAAATTGTCATCGATCTAGTATCAATTCGTTAATGGATAAGAGTATGTAATCATGAGATTTCATCACATCTAAAGGTTCAATCAACTCCTACGAGCCTCACTTCGAATCTTGATATTTGGCTTGGAAATCATAAATTCTAAATTCTTCATTTTAAATGTTTCTTGATTTAGACTAGATTTTACTAATTCTTGATCTTAAATTCTTTAAATCATGAATTGTTTCTTTTCTCTTTTCTTTAATTTTTGACTCGTCTAATTCGAAAGACGAACGATTACACTTTCCCTGTGGACGATCCGCACTTACTAACGCGCTACAATCGACACCGTTATTGATTGCGGTCAAATATTTTTGGTTGTGATTTCTACACATTTTCTTATATACACACCGGAAAACACTCAATCATTTACCCCTCACCCCCTCTCTCTCTCTTACCCATGCCTCCTTGTCCCCAATTCTTTATTCTTTTCTCATTCTCTTCTTATCTTTTCTCTTCTCTTTTCTTTTCATTTTAAAACAAATCCATGAAAATAAAAATAAAAGACATGGTGGGAAAATGTGACAAATGTAAAATATGACATGGTTTGTTAGTTATATATATGCCTAGAGGCTATTGTTGTACATATGATGTATATTATAATGGATGCTTGGATATATATAGAGAGGACTTTCTTGCTCGTCATGATAGTATGCTATTTGGTTTCTCTTTATCTTAACATGTTGACTTATATTAGTTTACTGTCTTACTTTCACATGTTGATAAAGCCCTTAGGATATGTACTCGACTACTGGGACTATGATGAGACCATACTAGTGGGGCCACGGTAGTCGATGAGTACATCCTATAACCGTTCCTAGTCGAGGGTGTATCGAGACAAAGCATCGATACACCAGAGTAGACTAGCGTATACGCATCTTGACCCATAAGATTGGCGATGGATGATCCCATATCCATCGGTGTTTGACATCAAAGGTGGTGTATGGGTGCTCAGTGGAGACTGGGTACACTGGACGGACTCGCCGAGAACTCCCAGATGGTATTATACCTCACGTCAGATGGCAGTTCTCCGGTGACACTGGTACAGGTTAGTCCGTAGACCCGAGATCGTCATAGAGTCTTGTGTGATTCCCACTATCCTTTGATTTCCATCTTACCACATCCAAGAGGGCTTGCAAAACGGTGGCTTTTGGGTACAGTCCCGAATCACATGGAGGCAATGTGCGATAGGAGGGGATTCGTCTCTCCCGGTATAGGGAGTTGATGTTGTGCTGTGTTCGATTGGCTATAACTGGAAGTCCCTGGCCAGGGCGGATATAGAGTACTACTAGTAAGTGTTATCAGTAGGTTCTCGACCAGTTACGAGCCTCAAATCGACACGACTTATCGGTTACTGGGGTCTGACGTATACCACCCCTAGACTAGATATGCGACATATCAGACGAAGAGACCGGACTGTACGGTAATGTTACTGATTGGATTCACAGGAGAATGTACAGGCTTGCTTGTTGATCTTCTGATCTCTCAATACCTGGGAGGCTGTTATGTTTAGCTGACCGCTTGCAGCTTGTGGGTGTTTGATATTATCATCACCTACTGCCGGCGTATTGACAATTCTTTAGAGTCTTACACAGAGGTTTCTTGACTCAGGAAAAACGGAGTAGGAGAACATATGTGATATGTGCGGCATCGAGAATAATGCGATATGAGATACCGTATTCTATTCTCGCGATATATGATATCGGCCGGCGATATTTGATATCAGCCGGGTCATCGGATCAAGTGTTGATTCGATGAATCGGTACATGATATATTACTCGGTTATATTCGATATAGACGGACTGTCGGTTCAAGTGTTGATTCAATAATTTAATGTATAATTACATGTGTGATATATTACATTACATTATCTAATATTGGCTCGCATTATTATTTCATTTTCTCAACGGATAATACATTCATATATATGTGATATATATTAATTGTATTATTTTCTTTTGTGACAAAAATATATTATATATGTGATATATAATATTTTAACATGTTATAATTACTAATGCAACATGATTAGTGGATATTAAACATGGTTAGGGTTTGATTTGGGTTAGTTCTTTCATGAAGCTTCTAGAAGTTTTTATTTTGTTTCTTGCAAAGATATTATGTGTTGATATTTTGTGAGATATTTTCTAACCCAACCCACACCCTTAACACTAGTTAAGTCTCTACAATGGTTAGCCTTCTCTTTATCAACCATGGTTGCATTTGTAATTATCATTACATTTTCATTATTAATCACAAAAGGAATTTCATTCTTCTTCTTCTTCCTTGAGCTCACAAAAGCTTTCTAGGTTTTATTTTGTGATGGATTAGTGTGAGGATTTGATATTAAAAAAGAGAATAAATCCTACTTCATCATTCTCATCTAATCTAGCCAATTAGATTAGGGTGTTCACCTCATTAGTGAGTGAGAGCTTGAGTTAAAGAAACTTCAAAGTAGATCATCTTTGAAAAGGAAGACTACAAGCTAGCATGGATCATTCGGGTTGTGGAGCCTCTCATGAGTCCGAAAGATCATGGATTGCGGCGAAGGGACTTCTACTCGGAGCTTATGAAGCGAAGGAACGGACTACAAAGGATGTAATCCCTCTGTCTTAGTTGTAAAGATATTTACTTGCATGTTTAACCCTAATAGTCTAGCAAAGATCCTCACTTTGGGTTGTTCGACACGTCTAAATTTTAAATCGGGCATGGTTGATGCCTTATAAACCCTTGTAAGAGTGCCTAGTAACCCTACACATGTCATGTGCACAAAACTAGCTTAATGCATGATTATCGATATTTAATCGCGATTAGCATTAAATTGGAAAATAATTAATCATAAAAATTCATAATTTGCGTAAATCATATAAAGCACCCTCATTTATGAAATTCCAATAATTTTCCAAATATTTCCCAATTTATCGGTATTTAATTATAACGCATCCTCAAAATATTCATAATATTTAATATTTGATTTTATAAATTCCCAAAAATAATATTTTATTTTTGTGAAATGTTACATATACACTAATGCGCACTAGTGAGAAAAGAAATCAAAAGTGAGATAATATTAGTTAATGTAATCCAGTTTATCAAATATACAATTATGCATTAAATTATTAAGTGAACACTTGATTTAATAATCCAGCTATATCACATATAACCGACTAATATCAAATGCGACAACTTATCGATCAACACTTGATCCGATAATACGGCTATATCACATATAACCGACCGATGTCACGAAACGCGAGAATAGAATGCGGTATCACATACACGCATCAATCTCGGTCCCGCACATATCTCATATATGCTCCTACTCCATTTCGCATGAACCAGAAAACCTCTGTGTAGGACACTAAAGAATCGTCAATACGCCGGCAGTAGGTGATGATCATATCAAACACCCACAAGCCGCAAGCGGTCTGCTAAACATAACGGCCACCCGGGTATTGAGCGATCAGAAGATCAACAAGCAAGCCTGCTAATACTCCTGCTAATCAAATCAGTAACACTACCGTACAGTCCGGTCTCTTCGTCTGATATGTCGCATATCTTGTATAGGGGTGGTAAATGTCAGACCCCAGTAACTCAATAAGTCGTGCCGATATGAGGCTCATAACGGGTCGAGAAATTACTAGTAACACTTACCAGTAAATCTCTGAAATAGCCCTGGCCAGAGAGATCCTGTTATAGCCAATCGAGCATAGCGCAACATCAACTCCCTATACCGGGAGAGACAAATCCCCTCCTATCGCTCATTGCCTCCATGTGACTCGGGACTGTACCCAAAAACCACCGTTTTGCACGTTCTCATGAACGTGGTAAGGTGGAAATCAAAGCACAGTGGGAATCACAAAAGACTCTATGACGATCTCGGGTCGACAGACTAACCTGTACCAGTGTCGCCAGAGAACTGCCATCTGACGTGAGGTATAATACCATCTGGGAGTTCTCGGAGAGTCCGTCCAGTGTACCCAGTCTCCACTGAGCACCCGTATATCATCTCTGATGTCAAACACCAATGGATATGGGATCATCCATCGCCTATCTACATGGGTCGAGAAGCTATGTCTACTCTGGTATATCGATGCCCCGTCTCGATACACCCACGACTAAGGACATTAAAGTATGTGCTCACAGACTACCTTTGTCCCACTATTATGATATCCATCATAATCTAGGTAGTCAAGTACGCATCCTAAGGGCTTTACCAACATGTAGCAGAGAGACAATCAGTATATATGTTAAGATAAAGAGTAACCAGATAGCATACTATCATGTCGAGCAATAAAGTCCTCCCTATATATGTCCAACCATCTACTACAATATACATCTCATGTACAGTAATGGCCTCTAGGGTATACATATAACTAACAACTAGTATGATCTGCATCATAATCATGGTAGTCAAGTACTCATCTGAAGGGCTTTATCAACATGTAATAGAGAGTCAATAAGTGTACATGTTAAGATAAAGTGCAACCAGATAGCAAACTATCTTGTCGAGCAAGAAATTCCTCCATATATATGTCCAAGCATCCACTACAATATACATCGCATGTACAGTAATGGCTTCTAGGGCATACATATGACTAACACCCGTTACGTACATCTAGTGCCGCTGATGTGCTTGTGGTTAAACCTACTGCCAGCGTACTGTCGAGTCTTTAGAATCCATCATAGAGGGTTTCCCTGCTTCGGGCAAAACGATGTAGAGGTCATATGGTTTTACGGCAGGTTTCGATCACATACGTGTACTTGTGCATTTGTGATGTTCGGGCGAATAATACTAGTTGGCTTTGGTTTAAGGCAGATCCTAGTATGGTATTCTTGGATTATTTTGTCTCTTTGTATTCGTATTTTTCGGAATACGGATACGGGTATGTATATACGATGAGGGGCATTCTTGTAATCGTACAAGATGCTTCTAGAAGAAGACACCTCATTATTATGTTTAACCATTTTTGTTAATGGTTACTGAGGTGGAGAAATGAGGTGCTCATTTGCATTAATTGAAGCATGGCTACTTGGTGACTCAAGGCATGACTCATTCTTTACTTTTTGAGTATGCTTGATATTTTCTTTTGTTGTGAATTTTTTAAAGCAGGGCGGCATCTAGATATTTTTGTGGTATCTAGATATTTTGGTGTGGAATTATTTTTTGCATTATTTAATACATAACACTTAGCCATTCTTCACTTGATCATATTCTATTCTCATAAAAACACTCTCATCTCCTCCAAGCTTCTTTTCTTCTACCTCAAACCCTAATAGTCTCATGTGTTGAGAAACCTAGGGTTCTTGAGACAAAACAATCCATCTGTTAGTTATATGTATGCCCTAGAGTCTATTATTGTACATGCGATGTATATTGTAGTGGATGCTTGGACATATATAGGGAGGACTTTCTTCCTCGACATGATAGTATGCTATCTGGTTGTACTTTATCTTAACATGTACACTTATAGTATCTCTATTACATGTTGATAAAGCACTTAGGATGAGTACTTGACTACTAGGATTATGATGCAGATCATACTAGTGGGGACCAAGGTAGTCGGAAAGTACATCCTTCAAATGTTCCTAGTCGTGGGAGTATCGAGACGGGGCATCGATATTCCAGAGTAGTCTAGCGTATGCGCTTCTTGACCCATATGATAGGCGATGGATGATCCCACATACATTGGTGTTTGACATCAGAGAAGGTATACAGGTGCTCAGTGGAGACTGGGTACACTAGACGGACTCGCCGAGAACTCCTAGATGGTATTATACCTATCGTCAGATAGCAGTTCTTTGGTGACACTGGTACTGGTTAGTCTTTCGACCCGAGATCGTCAAACAGTCTTGTGTTATTTCCACTGTTCTTTGATTTCCACCATACCACATTCAAGAGATCGTGCAAAATGGTGGTTTTTGGGTACAGTTCCGAGTCACATTTATGCAATGAGCGATAGGAGGGGATTCGTCTCTCCCGGTATTGGGAGTTGATGCTGCGCTATGCTTGATTGGCCATAACAGGAAATCCCTAACCAGGGTTGCTGAGATCTACTGGTAAGTGCTATCAGTAGTTTCTCAAACCGTTATGGACCTCACATCGGCATAACTTATCAGGCTATTGGGGTCTGACGTTATACCACCCCCAGGCTGTGATATGCGACATATCTGATGAAGAGACCAGACTATACGGTAGTGTTACTTGATGGATTCGCAGGAGTATGAGCAGGCTTGCTTGTTGATCTTCTAATCGCTCAATACCCAGGTGGCCGTTACGTTTAGCAGACCGCTTGCGGCTTGTGGGTGACTGATATGATCAGCACCTACTACCGGCGTATTAACGAGTCATTAGTGTCCTACACAGAGGTTTCCTGGCTCAAGCGAAACGAAGTAAGGAGCACATATGTGATATCTGCGGGACCGAGATTAATATGCATATGTGATACCGTATTCTATTCTCGCGATATGAGATATCGTTCGGTTATATGTGATATAACCGGGCTGTCGAATCAAGTGTTGATTCGACAAGTTGATACATTTGATATTAGTCGGTTGTATGTGATATAGCCGAATTATTAGATCAAGTGTTGATTTATAATTTAATGTATAATTATATACTTGATATATTATCTTACATTAACTAGTCTACACTTAAGATTTTATTTCTCACCAGTCTACATTTAGTATATATGTATTATATATTAATGTACATCTTTGTGTCATGCTTGATGCCACATGCTACATGGGTGTATGAGACTCACACCATGCTTATAATAATGATGGGTTTTATTTTTTTTATAGTAAATCAAATTAGTTGGAAATTAGTCACATGGTTGAACCTTGTAGAAGCTTGTGGAACCATTGACCAAGTCCACTAATTTTGTTTTACATGTAGATATTTATTAACCTAACCATTATTATTAGCCATGGTTTAGTCTCTACATGAGTTAGTATATGATACTAACTCACCCATGGTTTCTATTCTCACCACTTAATTCATTCTTCACATCATCCATGAGTGCTTTCTTCATCTCCTTCCTCATGCTTTCTAGCTTCATTTGAGGTGAAGAAAATTAGTGGGAAAATTATTTCTAAAGTGAGCAAAATTCCTACTTCATAAACCTCTTCTCTACTAGCAATTTAGATTGGGTTGTTTCTTCACCAAGTTCATCACTTAGTGAAGAGGTAGCTTGAGTTAGTGTCTCCTCGACGTAGATCATCTTCGGCCTCGAAGACTTCAAGCAAGTTTGTTCATTTCACCTTGTGGAGCCTCACTAGAGTCCGGGAGATCGCTACTTGGAGCGAAGGGACTACTACACAGAGCTATTGAAGTGAAGGACCGATCTACAAAGGTTGTATTCCTTGTTCACTTAGATGTAAAGATATTTACATGCTTGTTCGTCTAATTCTCTAGTTTAGATTCTAGCGTTAGGGTTTTTTAGCGCGCCAATTTTTTGAAAATGGCATGGACGATGCCTCCCAAAACAAAGCGGCGACACTAGGGAACCCTGCAGTGGTATTAGAGCCATGATACAGAATTAGACGATGATGTAGTATTACGAAACTGAAACAACTCCGAAACACTCGAAATATAAACCCAGTTTCGGTCGAATTTTTCAGAGTGTCTAAATTTTTTT
Organism: Agapanthus africanus; assembly: GCA_030015575.1. NCBI lineage: Eukaryota > Viridiplantae > Streptophyta > Magnoliopsida > Asparagales > Amaryllidaceae > Agapanthus > Agapanthus africanus. The sequence goes on along the minus strand of JASDDO010000014.1, from coordinate 454,451,125 downwards.
TAAGCAACTGGAGAATGTTATATGTGATGTGACATGAACACAGAAGAAAATTGAACCCCTCCTCACCGGATTAGTGCCGGCCACAAGTGAAGAATTTCCGGCCTGGCCGGTTCTATAGGCTCTTCTGGGCTTCAAATTTTTATCGTGTTCCATTCTCTGGGTTTTGGTGTTTCAGGTGTTGCTTGTTTTTGCTAAAATTGCATGTGATGTTATCTTTGTGCAAAGGAAATTCGGAGTGTTTCGTAGTCGTAATTCTAACATCTTTTCGAGTTTTTTTAGACGGCCTTAAAAAGTTCGAACGGTTATCAATAACCCATTTTTTCCCTCGCTGGAAATTTTCAAAGAGTTGGATTTTTCCGTGTGTAAAATCTTCAAAAAATCGTGCAGGTGTTTTCTATGGACCCTCTAGAAGAACAAAACCTTAACTCGATTCTGTGACCGTCGGAACCGCCACCAAACACTAGGGTTTTTGATAGTTCCGCGGTGCCACATGTGAGGCAAGGGTTGACCCTTCTACGGTTGGTCCATAGGTGTTGTGGCATATTCTTGGTACTTTTTAAACTCCGCTCAAGTGTTGAGCTCTTTGGGAAATTTTGGGTGTTTGTTGATTCGATCGAAAAGTTTAACATCGTCTAGTTATCTGTGATTGTGATACAATATTTGGAATTCACAATAATTAGTTATGTGATAACTAGTTTGAATTTTATAAATCTAGCAAGTTAGTATCATTTGATCGGTTGCCACGGGATTTTGATGTGGATCAAAAGTCCGTCGCAATGACGTAGCGTACGCGGATACTCGCCGGGTAACCTTACTAGAAAGCCACACCCCATAGCCCTGACCAAGTGACTGTAGGAGAACCCTATCGCCAAAAGCATCCGTTCAGGTGCTCGCGGCTGAGGTGTTCCGCCTAAGTCCACTTCGTCGATGGCATCGGGGGTGCGGCCGTCTATTAAAGTTTCCGACGAGCATTTGATCAGGTTGTCGGGAATCTTGTTGAATTACCCGACTGGTTATTGAAAAGTGTTTTCAATATCGAGACTAAAATGCGGGGTTTATAATTGTTAGGCATGCGATGTCTAAGGAATTCATTTGGTTAGGCATGAAATCCAAAGTATGTGATACATTGGGTTTATGATATTTAAGGTGGTTACGGATTCCAATTGTTGTAATTTCACTTTCTTTTCTGCGACCGTAAGTGTAATATATGGTGTATCTTCGGTTTCGTTGCTATAAGTCAACGACAATTGGGATACGCATATTTACTTACGTTGATGACATACGATGTTATATGTTGCTATGATATGTTATATTGGATCGTCGTGTTTTGAATAGCCGGGTTTTTTTTATATGAGATGAGAGTTTTTCATTTTCATTCATATAAAAACTTGTATGTAATATTCTTTTTTTGAGGCACTTCCGGGTTGAGGATGATTTCAACATTGATGTATATTATTTACTTTTTCGCATTAGGATAAATCCAAGGAGGAGAGCACAAGTAACCGAGTTCTAGGGTCCAGTGGGAGACCATCTCAAGGAGTTGGGACCGGGTCTCCTAACTCTAGAATTGGAAGGGTTGCTTGTCGCTCTCGTAGGGGTCTAGGCATATGGATTTGGTTATTCATCACGACCATGGAATCCGCATTTTTTACTGGCTTAATTTAAAACACGGAATTTCTAGTATATCCAATATTTCATATGTGTTCTTCTGCTGCTAATATTCTGTGATGTGATCACTTTATATGTTGAGACGAATGCTAATATTATATATATGATATATAATAAATATTGCTGCTTTCGTTTCTTCTGTGATACTTAGGAAGCATAATTGATGGGACTTCATTAATGAGATTAATGAAATAAAAGAAACCTAAAGATGTTATAGAATCTTGTTTTAAAAACTTGTAGCGCTAGTTCTTGCTATGCATAGTGGTATTCTTTGTAGAATATCCAGCACCTTATTCCATAAGGAAAGAGCCGAGATCCTTTCACCGGGAGTGACCTCTTTAGCGAAACTGGCAGATGGTACAACCCACTCGGTTTTGTTTTTGATTGCTTTTTTAGTTCATGCTTTGCATAGTGGTATTTGTGAAATATCCATCACCTCATTCGATGAGGAAAGTGCCGAGATCCCTTCACCGGGAGTAACCTCTTTAGCAAAAACTAGTAAAAGCATTAAAAACACTCCTTTTCAAAATCACTCGTGTCACGACCCGAAATGGCACGTGACGGCCCTTAAACTACGCAATGTCCACAGGCGTAACGCAATCTAAGTAAGCCAAAAACCCAGCAATCTAAACCATCAAAAGTAGTAAAAGATAAGAACATTGTCTAAGCTTTTGAAACCTCAAATACAAATTCTTTAAAGTCCAAATTAATTCCTTTAAAATTTTGGCAGCACCTTCTTTGTAAAACAAGACCCCAAAAGGGTACAACATAAGTATAAGTAAAATTATCTCTAAACGGGAGAAAATCCATGTCCAACGGCGGAAAACAACCACCACAACAGATATTCGACGCCATAGTGAAGAATAAGACGATATAAATAAAAACTGCATAAAAGTCCTCCAAGTCACAAAATAATATACAATATCGTCCCCACATCATGTCTCTAAGTCAAAACATGAAAATGGTAGATGGATAGTAATGGATACAACGAATATACATTGATCAATATCGGATAACCGCAAAACCCACCTATAACAAAACTGTACACAGTCAGCCGTAGCGGTATCCACTGCAAAAGATGATACGATGGATGAAAAGCCCTGCCAAAGACTTCCCCGAGGGACTACCTGAAAAACACTGTGGCACAACGGGGGTGAGTTTCCAACTCATGAATAGTAAATAACATATGCAGGTAATCGCAAGTATGCACGTACTGCGCGAATATATCACAAGCAAACTAATAGCAATAAATGGCCATATGTATACAACAGTCATGAAAAGTACTTTATCAGGTACAACTAATACATGCAGCAATAATATGGCCATATGTATATGCAACAGTCATGAAAGGTACTCTATCAGGTACTACTAATACATGAAGCGGTGCATATAAAATAAATGCGGAGTATGGGATAAAACATGTCATCCTTATGGAATCCTGACCTCGTGGCAGGACCAAAATCCATCAAGACAATCTAAATCCCAAATTTCCTCAAATCAGCCCCCAAATTGCCCGTCATATCCTGTAAGTCTCATATATCCTGAGTGTCCAATATCAAGTAAATCTCATATATCCAGTATCCAATATCAAGTAAGTCTCATGAAACCTGAGTGTCCAATATCTACACCCAAAAACATCATGAAAACAAGTGTCTATTATCGACACATAAATACTCATCTCTGAGGCGCCGTCACCTGGGACTGGCCCTCCTATGTCATGTACGTACATCCTATAGAACCTGAGTGTGCACTCCCGAAATCGACAAGGCATGTGCGTACATAACCTCGATCGGTATCCCCTCCAGATATCCGTCGAGTCCAAATACTATCACCGTTTGGCACACGCCCCCAGCCAGGCTCATCGGCATGGACCGTCAATCTTCTTTCCCCGGAGAACCAACCGGGTTCCACCTTGTACCCGCACACGGCCCACTCACTCCTCGTATGGGGTAATATATAAGCTCAGAACCGAGAAATCTCATGGTGGAAGCTGAAATATCATATCAAGAGAAGCCGGTTTTTTCAAATAATACATAATTTCATGAAACTACCACGGTACTCAAATCTAGAAAACATCAGGAATCAATAATTATATTTTCATAGATCATTATATATGTGTACATATATATCAGTGTTCCATTCCACTGATATATATACTTAGGAGTAAAACATCATATGAAATCCATGAATATAATATATGCAACATGAAACAGCAGTATAAGCATATAAAGGAAAAACCACTATTTAAATGCAACAAGTTAATATATATATCATGCGGTTCCTAATTTCTCCAAGTCCATACAACATCAAATAAAGGTGAACATGTTGCTATATCCAGGTATGTGTAACCATGTCGGTATAGCAAGATATGTGTATCAACCTATTAATAATGATGTATTACCCTCCAGGTATATGTATAAGTATGTGTGCAAGATGTACATGTAGCTATGTCTCATATGTGTATATATCTATCCCTAATGGTACAATACCATATAGGTATATGGGTAACTAGCATGTAAGCATGTCAAGGCATATGTGTAAGCATGTAGGTATACATGTATCCTATATGTCATATGCACAAAGAAAATAAGGATCGTGTCTCAATGTCCCTAAACAATATAATATCACATATGTATAGGTGTTGTGCGTGTCATGGCAATTATCGACGGTGTGTGTGTAGCATACAATTAGTGCTCGTGAAACATGAACCGTCAATAATGGTGTTGTGTCTCATTAATACTAAGTCCATGCACAAGAGGAAATGAGATATGCAACAAAGGTACACAGGCACAATCAATATCCGTATATATCTAACTAATAGTCATATCATTTAATCTAGCCCAGACGCATAACGCCATGCGGGCGATTCCCTGTAGATGTTAAATCTACTCACTGATGATCCTAGCTAAGTAAAGCCAACCACTCGCTTCTCCTTCTTTGCAGCATCCGAAGTCCTCGCCTGCGATCCTAAAAATCACAAAACAACAAAGCAAGTGTATATATTAGCAATCGACCAATAACACGAACAAACTACATTTGACCGATGCACCAACTCCAAACATACTCTCAAGTATTCGTCTAGTGGCTAACGTGCGTAGCAACACTATGAAACCAACTCAAGAGCAAAAGCTATAAAAAGTACACGTGCCGCGTCGTATAATGCAACACACGTAGGTCGTAGCACTAGAAACAAGCTAAGTGATCCTAAATTTTGTATACAGAGAAAACCCATAAATCAAACAACACCAAACACACTTAATTAACTACAGACAGCTACCCACCAAAAACCAAACCAAAACCCCACTAAAAATCCGAGGTCGCCGGATTTCCTAAGCATGTCGCCGGCCAAATCCGAAGGGGAGGGGTTCGTGCTTCAGGTGAAGTCTTAGGGTCTCTGGTACAACACAACTACTCTGTTTGATTTTTTAGTATACTCTCGGGGTCACAGCAGATCACAGATATCATATATTGACACTAAAAATACAATATGTACACGAAAATATACTTTAAATGTTCTAAACTAAAACTAAAAGGCTACACAACACAATAAGCAACTACCTAACAGATAGAGGTCATTACTTATCCACAAAAGCTCCAAGATCCTAGCTTTCCAAGCTCCAAGGCATCCAAGAGGCAAAACAAGGTATTAGAAGTGATTTGGTGATGTTTTGATGAAGTTTTGTGTAGGATTAGTGAAAGAATGATAAGTGTTCAGTTGAGATGAAAGAAAATGATAAGGGATAAAGTGAGAGAGAAATGAGTGAGGTGTGAAGAAAAGAGAGAGAGAGGTGAGGTTAAGGTGAGTGCACCATTGCAATAACTCCTCTCATTAATGCAAACCACACTCTCAAATGAGTCACCATCCACCTCTCTCCAAGACAAAACCCAGATGAAATATCTCACAACAAATATCTAGGTTTTAAATCAAGGCAAAGGATTAGGTTAAAGCAAAGGATTAGGATTAGGGTTAAGTTGTCATGGTCACAAAACTAGATTACACAAACACACCCTCACATTAACATGCACAAGTGTGTGCAAGCCATAACAAATAATATTAAAATATTAATTAAATGTTATAAAATATGAGGAACCCGAATTGGTAAACTTTTTACCAAAAACCCGCACTATCTTCTAATTAACACTAATCGAAATCCTAAGGCGTTACAATCTCTCCCCTTAAAGAAAATTCGTCCCCGATTTAAAATTCTTACTATGCATACCTTCAAAAAGATGAGTGCAAAACTCCCAAATCTCGCTCGCAGCCTCCCAAGTGAACTCCTCACTATACGACTACGCCAAAGAAACCTCCACAGATGGCAAGACCTTTGATTGAAGTTTCTCCACCTGCCGATCCACTAACACTATCGGCTACCGGTGATCGAAAAGATCCCATCCAAGCTAAATGGTCTGATGCCGAATCATGTGAGAAAGGTCATGAAGGTAATTGCAAAGCATCAACACAAGGAATACAGGATGAATACTCAAAAATCTGGGCGGAAGTGTCAAATTATAGGCAACGGTACTAACTCGCTAAAGAATTTCAAAAGGACCTACAATTTGGGACTAAGCTTCCCAAAACTCAACACGCCATTTCATCGGAAAATCCATAGGAATACATAATCTCCTACTGCGAAATTAAGTCTGCGACCACCATGGTCGGCATAAGACTTTTGTCTGCACTGGGTTACTCTCATCTTGACCTAAACAAACTGGATCTTCTCCGAAGCCTCTCGGCTAGCCGGGGTCCAAAAATCCTACTCTCACAGAGTCAGTAAAACAGACTGGCGATCGAGACCACCTACAAAACAAAACCTAAAAGTTGCTAATTTGAATGTCTCCTGATAACAACTATCGAAGGAGAACCCTATCAATGGCAAGTGACGATCCCAACTACCAACAAACAATTAGTATGTACGCACAAGCATATCCTCAAGAGTCTATATAGTCCGCTCTAACTGACCATCGGCCTACAGATAGAAAGCGGAGCTAAATCTTATCCAGTACCCAAGGCTTCCTGAAGCTTTTGCCAAAGGCGGCAAGCGAACTGATGCCTCTATTGGATACAACGCATGAAGGAACTCCGTGCAAACGCACAAACTTAACAAAGAACAACTGAGCAAACTGAGCATAACCGGAAAAAAAGCACCCGAATGGAGTCATACCCTGTCTAGACCTGGGTAGACACCACAACGAAATTCGTGGAGATCTGCTCCCATTCCCACTCTGGAATGGTTAAAAGATTGCAACTCTCCAACCGGTCTCAATGCTCAACCTTAGCTCGCAACAAGACAAGCACCTCAAAACGAAATCCGAAACCTCACTCTTCATCCCTGCCCACCCGTAACTATCTCACAAGTCACATCACATCTTGGTGGAACTTGGACGAACACAGAAAGTTGACTGGTGTGCCTGCTCTAGGATTTCACGTCTCTACCCATCAGTATCAGGTACACACAACGCATCCCTAAACGTAGCACACTCTAGTCACAAATCAAGGACTCCGAATCTTTACCCTGCCGAACATGCTTAAGTATCACAGACAACGGGCATCGGTAGGCTGTTCCTCCCAAAAACGATTAAGTAAATGTAGACGGGCACGGACATGAGCAAGTTGTCCCCTCAGTAGAGGCGAACTTAAGTTGTACTCAACGATCGCACAAGAACTGTAAATCTGCAGAAGACTGTCTCAGAACAGCGCACAACTGGGACAAGCTTACCGCGGGCCTACGACTCAAGCATCAGCTACCACAATCGCCTTGCCACGGGTAATGAGGATCTCACAAACACAATCCTTCACAAGCTCCATCCAACGGCGCTGTCTCAACAATCAAAACGTGCGGCAGGAAGATTTACATTAAGCTCTGGTGGTCCGCGAAAATCTGACACGACTCTCCACACAAGTAGTGTCCCAAATCTTCAATGCACGACCACCGCGGCCATCTCCAGATCATGAGTGGGATATCTTGCTCGTACTTCCTCCAACTGTCGGGAAGCAAAAGCGATAACTCTAAAATGCCTCATCAACGCAAAATCGAGCCCAGTCGTGAAACATCACAGTTAAAAAAAAACAAGGTCGCCCGATCCAGAAAGCAAAGAAAGAACTGTTGCAGTTGTCACCCGAGTCTTCAACAGCTAAAAACTCCGCACGCATGCCTCAGTCCAAGAAAAGGAACCTCCTTTCTGGTCATTCCAGTCAACGGTGCAGCGATACACAAACAATCCTGCACTAAACGGTGGTAAAAACCTGCAAAGCCCAAAACTGCGGAAAACAGTCCCCGTTGCAGGTCTGGGCCAAGCTGTACGGCATCGATCTTCCTCGGGTCCATACGAATACCATCTCCCGTAACTACAAGACCTAGGAGTTCAACACAATCAAGCCTGAAGGAACACTCCAAGAATTTAGCAAACCGCTGGTGCTCTGCCAATGTCTGCAAAGCAAATCCTCAAGTGTTGCTCACGTTCCTCACAACACTTGGAATAGACTAGAATGTCATCAATAGCACAACAATAAGCTGGTCGAGGAACGGCCTGATGAATCCGGTTCATCACATCATAAATGCTGCTGGGGCACTTGTGAGTCCAACGACACTACCAAAACTCATAAAGCCCATAGCACGCACAAAAGCAGTCTTCGTAATGTCATCACTCTGAACCCGCATCCAATGATGACCCAATCCCAAACAAACTAAGAAAATGTCTCGCACTCTGGAGAAAGTCGAACAAATCGTCATTGCGAGGTAAAGGATACTTATCCGCACCGTAACTCAGTTCAATTGATGATCAATCAACACACAACCTCAAACTGCCGTCTTTCTCCCTGATGAACAGAATAGGAGCTCCCCCAAGAGAAACACATGAACGTACAAGTCCCCCTATCTAGCAACTCTACAGCTGATCCTTAAGCTCCCTAAGCTCTGCAGGCTCATCTGGAACAAAGTCGGAAACTCCCGCACGATAGGAACCCGGTCCAACAAACCCACTGTGCCTCCGGTATCTCTAAAGGAAGCCAAGAATCCTCGACATCTTCTCCTCAAAAGCCGACTAGCGTAAATGGCCAAAATCAAGCTGTAAGCGCGGCACCACTGTCCCCCTGCACAACAAGAACTGACTCACCGGGAAAACAAATCCTGACTGTTTTCTCGCGGCAGTCCACAGACGCATAACATGCAGCTAACTAGTCCGTGCCCAATAGAACGTCAAATCCAACATCTCTAGAAGGATCAAAACGATGGACAAATCTCTATCTCCTATCCGATTGGCATACGACCGGAACACGTGTCGCGCAACAAAAGAATCGCTGACAGAAATTAGCACAACAAACGGCTGATCTAGCCTACATGACTCTCGACCCAACCACGGCACTAAGTGTGTAGAACAAACGAGTGCATAGATCCCGAATTAAACAGACATACGAAACAAAAGAACAAGCGAAAAAGATTACCTGAAAACTGTGAAATTGACACCCGCGCGTCCGGACGAGTAGACGCAAACGCTCGTGCTTTCCTTCTACCCACAACTGGTTGAACTCCTCCTCTGCCATCCTGTACACTCGGAAAAAATCCTCCGCTACCATGAACTCTCTGCGGTACAACTACCTCGCGCTCATGTGGCTCTGTACAATCTCGAACACGATGACCAAAACTCCCGCACCGGTAACATCCAGATAAAAACTGCTGACACTCCTGGGAATGAGAGCTAAACAACTGTCCTCGTCCCAACCCTCAGCTACTCCCGCGGCGTGCATGAAACCTGTCACGGCGACTGAACCTCTGTCTCAGAGCTGACATACCTGCACGATCCCTCCTCTATCCTCGAACTCCCAAAGTCTCGGAAAGACTCTCCTCGTCAAATAGGGTTGCGTCCACTGGTGCTGTGTAAGTAACACAATGCTGTGTGCTGATTGCAAGGAAAAACTGTGTAACAGGGGTGGCAACCTCCTGTCGCTGCGCTCGACTAGCCTCAACCAACGACCTCATCTTCTGGCATAAGTCCTGTATATCTGCCATAAGCCCAGCGATATGATCTATCGAAGGCAGATCAATCTGCTCCGGTGCAACGAGCGTACCATCTTGGTCAGTCCTCGCCCCAAACGAGTGAACTCTGACCTCGGCTCTAACTGCATCACTCTTAGCCCTCATAGTCATCGGCGACAAAGGCTATGAAAAGAAACAGGATTCGATAAGAACACGGAAATCGAATCACAAAAATATGTATCATCAAGGAAGGAATTGTTAGTGTATATGCCCTAGAGACCATTACTGTATCATACTAGTATGTATATTACTTGATGGAAGCTTGGGATATCCACAGTTGTATATACAATCTTGCTCGAAATGGTAGTATGCTACTTGGTTTGTCTCTACTTTAATGTGTACATGTGTTTCTTTTATTATATCACCTATACGCATTAGTGGAGCCCTTAGGATTTTTGCTTGATTACCAGCGTTGTGATGGCGCTCACACTCGTGGGGGCTGGGTAATCCATAAGCACATCCTTATACAGGTCCCTAGTCGTTGGACTATCGAGACAGGGCATCGATACTCCGAAGTAGACTAGCGTATGCGCTTCTCATCCCAGCGTGGGAGACGGTCTGTCCCACAGCCGTCAGTACGTCGTACATGAGATAGTATGCGGGTGCTCGTTAGGTTACGAGTACACTAGACAGGACTCGTCGGGAACTGTTGGTTGGTATTATACCTATCGTCAGTTATCAGTTCCCAGGTGACATGATTACAGCTTAGTCCGCTGACTTGACACTGTCACTTCGCCTCGAGTGTGTTCCCACTGTACTTTGATTATTACCCTACCACGGCTCAAAGGAGTCGTGCAAACAGGTAGTAGTTGGGTGCAGTCCCAAAGCACTTGGAGACAGTGACAGTTAGACAGGATTCGTCTCTCCCGGTATTGGGAGTTGACATCGCGCTGTGTCCAGGAGAGCCATTACACAAGTAGTCCCTGGCCAGGGCAAGCGAGATATACTGGTAGGTTTCCAGTGTTATCTCAGGGTGTTCTGGGCTACACTCCGACACGACTTGTACCGCTATTAGGGGACTGACGTTCACCGCCCCCCTAGGCCCACCATGCGATGTATCAGATGAACAGACCGGGCTGTACGGAGACTGTCATATTCAGTCTCAGTAGGAGTTCAGATGGGGTCACCTCGTCAGTCTTCTTATCGGCATCTACCTGGGGACCGTTACGTACAGCTAGTGCCGCTTGCGGTCTGTGGTTAAACCTACTGCCAGCGTAGTGTCGAGTCATTAGAGTCCCACACAGAGAGTTATTCGCCTTTAGGCAAAATAAGTAGAGGTCGCATGGTTTTGCGACAGGGTTCGTTCACATCCGCGCACTTGTGCACGTTTGATGTCCGGACAGCTTGTACTAGCGGGCTTTGGTTTATGCCAGATCCTAGTATTTGATTTGGGATTGGTTTTATCTCATTGTATTCGTCTTCCTCGGATCACGGATACGAGTGCGTATGCACTGTTGACTGAGACAGAGGCAGAGGACTTTGATTAGGGTTAATGACCATTGTCATTTTCTTAACCCTAATGCTTATGTGTGTATTATGAATAATTGATATTAGTTATATATAATTGTGCATGGTTAGGGTTGTTGACCTTTTGACCATACTTGACTTGTTGACCTAGGTTGACACTTTGACCATCATCATTCCATATAAAAGATGCTCTTTGATCCTTGCAATTTACATTAAATATGAAATGATAATGGTCAAGTCTTGATTAACCATGACAATTATCTAGCTAATTATCTAATTTCATAATTCACCCATATTAGAGAGAATGGTTCATTATTTTCTCTCATTCTATCATATAGATTCTCTCTCCTCCTCTTCCTCTCTTTCAAGCTCTCCCCTTTCATGTGTTGAGAAACACTTGAGCTTGAGATAAACCTCTCTAAGATAATCTCTACTCTCTTATAAGGTTCTAGGATTAGCACTTCTAGCATCTTAGTTACTTCTAGCTTGAAGTTGAAGCCAAAGGTTGAGGCTCTCGGGTGGATCCTTCTTCGACTTCAGAAGGCGACAAGGTGATCTCTTTCTTCCACTCCAAGGAGCAAGGAGAGAAGGACATAAAGCCCAAGGTATAACCTTTCTTCCATGTAGCTAATACTAGTTAGCTTGTAGTTAGTTTTTGTTTAGCAAAGATCCTCCTTTAGTTAGTCCATGTTTCCTAGTAGCGTAAAAATCCGATTTTTATACCGTATCCGCCTTCCCGCAAGCACCGGGGTGGGTAACTTGGACTTACAGTGGTATCAGAGCCTAACTAAACATAAACTAGCTAGTTAGTAAAGTGTATGGAAGTTCGATCGGAAAAATCGCAAAACTAAAATATCAAAACCCTAAGTTTCTGTTGTTGTTATTTTCTGCTCTAAAAATAATAAATCATATTTCAAAAATCAGCTCAGGGTTTTGTTAAGAAACTCACCAAAGACGATCTAGTGAACCGTTCAAAGCGCCGCGTTTCCGCGGCAAGAACATGCTTCTTGCCGCGGAACCGCGGCCGAGTTGACTCGGTTCTGGACCGAGTTTGGTGCAGTGTTCTTCTGTCAAGGTTTTGGGATTTTTAAGATATTTTATTTCTGCCCAGGTTTTCCAGAATAGAAATTGGTATTTGGGGTGGCTATAAATCCGTATTTTTTGATCGAACTTCACTATAGTTTGACTATTGGTTATATCTGTGATGTTTATATGTATTTAACGTCTGCTAATCGCTATACGTCGATTAGTGGGGGTTATACATATCTGTGATATGTAATGCTTATTGGTTTGTATATATGAACTCGGTGGATTGTCGCGGATGAATAGCCGGGGTGGATGCGAGATGAGAGCTTCTTTTTTCTTTCATTCATTGTAATATGTAAATTGATGTAATATTATTTATTTGGACGCACAACCGGGTCAGGGTTGTAGCCGTCATTGTATAATTTCTTCTTACTGTTTTTGCTCCAAGGATAGACCCATGGTGGGGTGCACAAACTACCAGGTATCTCGAAGTACCGAGTGGCCTACTCACGTCGTTGAGGGAGGTTGCTTCGCTTCGGGTACTTGGCGGGTAGTTTGCCGTACCCGTAGGGGTCTTGGGTGGGGTATAGGCTATTCATCGCGACCGTGTAATCCTCTTTTCGTTGCAGGCTCGAACGAATCGCGGATTCCTAGTATATCCAAAGTGTTCATCTTTGATCTGTAATGGCTATCATTGCTATATATTTATATATGATAACTATTTAGGTGTTGCTTATGTTTTGCATCCGCGCTAGTCCAGCCCCCGCTCTGTCGTTAGTTAAGTAACCTAACGGGTGATGACGGGGCCCCGTGACTAATACGGATGGCATAAGCGTACACCATATTTCTGTTGTTTTCTGCAATGGTAGGATTAAATGATGGAACACACTGGAATTAATGCAAGAAAATAAACCAAGTAAAAGTCGATTGGAACACTTTGAAAACCACTCGGTTCTTTTCAAAAACTAAACTTTTAAATGCGGAGCTTGAACCACTCGTTTTAAAAGCTATCTCGTTCCATCGATTATATCAAGTTCACTACGTTCACGGTTTCGCCAAAACCATTCGTAGCCCTCCGTCATTCCACATGAATGGTCAAAAAGTATTCAAGATATGTATTTTGGCCAAAGTCAAGGCATAGTGATTGGTAGCTATTGGGTATTCATGTGCAGCATAGGTAGATGCGTTGGTTTGGGACAGTCGTGCTGCCATTTTGGCCAAAGTCAAGGGTAGGTACGGGTGGGTCCAAATTAACCAGGAGAATGACGGGTAGAACATGACATGTGACTTATGATATTTTGGCCAAAGTCAAGGTCATAAGAGCATGGGGAAAAAATCCACATCGGGTGTTTCATAAGTACTGAAACTTGCTAGCGCTGCATACCATTTGGAGTATGATGATTCTGGTAGGATTCCTTCGTTTTTATCACGCGGTGATATTTGGATCCCGATTCTACTGTGAGTATATGCTACTCCTCGGGAAAGTTCTCACTTAACGATCAATGCTATAAACCTAGTAGGTGTGTAGAAAGGTGTTAGCGGGGCTACGCCCATAGGGAAAAGAGGTTACTTAATTAAGGAACTTCGCGAAAGCGTTGGAAAACCTCCCTCGAAGTACCGACACTGGCCTGGCTGAACGGTTAAGTAAGTATTGTACGGTGAGATTGATCCCGACTAATTCTTCCTTTATGGTTTGAGGATGGATTCGAGAGACATTGGGAGCCATCCTGTTTAGACAAACTAAAAACCACTCTAAACTTGCAAGAGCATCATTCTAAAGTGTTTCTTTTCTCTCTCCTAATTGCAGCGACCATTCAAAATGACAGGACTTAAGTTATTACTAGATAAAAACATACTGACAGGGCCAAACTACAAAGATTGGCTCAGGAATGTCAAGATGGCAATCACTTACGACAAGTTGGGGTATATCCTTACCACCAAAGCTCCCCCTGTCCCAGGTCCCACCTCCAGCGTCGTGGATGTAGAAATCCGTAAGACATGGGAGATAGATTTCGCGAAGGCCAAATGCCTCGTATTTGCCTCGATGGACAACGAACATCAGAGGAGGCACGAGAATATGGACCTAGAGTCCATATTTCTCCATACAAAAGAACTGTATGGAGAGCAGTCTCGTATCGCAAGATACGAAGTGTCGGAGAATCTATTTTCGGCAAGATTGGCCGTCAGATCATCGGTAGCGGAACACGTGCTTAAGATGATTGGCTACATAGAGGAGCTCGCGGACCTTAGGACCACGTTGGAGAATGAACTCTACACTGATTTGATTCTCCAGTCCCTTCCTTCCACTTACGCCCAGTTTATCCTAAACTTCAACATGCAAGGAAAGGAGGTTGAACTTTCCGAACTTCTGAACATGTTGAGGAGTGCTGAGGGCACCCTACAGAAAGGTAGGGAGACATCCACTTTGTTTGTAGGAGGATCTTCCTCTTCTAGGTCCAGGGCGAAAGCCATGGGAAAGAAGAAGAAAGCCCCCGCCAAACCAAGTGGCGGTGTCAGTAAAGTGGATATGAAGGGAAAGGGAAAGGCAACAAAGGTAGCGGGAAAGCTGGCGGGGAAGGAAGAATGCTTCTACTTTCACAAAAGTGGACACTGGAAACAGGATTGCAAGGCTTGGAAGGCCAGAACCCAGGATTTGAAGCGAGTTGCGGCATCAGCTTCAGGTGTGTATGTTATTGAAAACTGTCTGTCAAAAAACTCTAATTCCTGGGTATTGGATACCGGATCAGGATCTCATATCTATAATTCTTTGCAGGCGTTGAGAAAGCGTAGAGTTTTGAAGGCAGGTGATATGACCCTCAGAGTTGCAAACGGAGCTAGCATGGATGCTGAGGCCGTGGGGGACTATCACTTGGGATTGTCAGATGGACACTTTTTGGTTTTGCGTAGTTGTTATTTTGTACCAAATGCAACCTGTAATATCATTTCTGTATCTTTACTGTCTAAAGAAGGTTATGAATTTGCATTTGTAAGTAATGTAGTGAACATTCACCTTAATCAAGTTTTGATTGGGTCAGGTACATTAAACAACGGTATATACGTATTAAACCAACCACAGATTTTCAATGTTCAAAATACACACAAAAGAAATTCTCCAGAAATCAATAAAACTTTCTTATGGCATTGTAGACTTGGTCACATTAATGAGAGAAGGTTGACGAAGATACATACAGAAGGATATTTGGATCCGTTCGAATATCAATCGTATGCAACTTGTCAATCCTGTCTCAGAGGAAAGATGACAAAGACTCCGTTCACTGGACACGGAGTAAGAGTGAGCGAGATCTTGGGACTCGTACACAGCGACGTGTGCGGTCCAATGTCTACGCATGCACGAAGCGGTTATTCTTACATTCATTACTTTTACGGATGACTTTTCAAGGTACGGATATGTCTTCTTAATGAAACATAAATCCGAGGCTTTTGAAAAACTCCAGGAATACAAGGATGAAGTAGAAAAACAAACAGGCAAAAGTATCAAAGCACTGAGATCTGATCGAGGTGGTGAATACTTGAGTGCCGAGTTCCTGGGTTACTTAAAAGAGAATGGAATTCTCTCTCAGCTTACTCCTCCATACACTCCGCAACATAACGGTGTATTGGAGAGACGGAACCGAATCCTATTGGATATGGTACGGTCCATGATGAGTAACGCTGAGTTACCGCGATCGTTCTGGGGATATGCACTAGAATCAGCTGCATTCCTTTTGAACCGAGTTCCAACTAAGACTGTGCCTACTACACCATATCAGATGTGGTGTGGAAAGAGACCCTATCTTAATCACATTAAGACATGGGGATGTCCAGCTTTTGTCAAAAAGCAGCATGCGGACAAGCTCGAGGCACGCTCAGTACAGTGCAAGTTTGAGGGATATCCAAAGAAATCCAAGGGATATTTCTTCTATTGTGAAGAGGAACAAAAGGTTTTTGTTTCTCGCCATGCCCACTTTCTAGAACACCAGTTCATAGAAAAAGAAATAAGTGGGAGCGCAATAGAACTGGAAGAAATTCCAGAACCACGAGCTATTACTGAAAGCTTAGTAGAACCAGAGGGTTCGAAAGATCAGGACATTCCCACGCCACTCCGCAGGAGTAGTAGGCAGTCTCATCCGCCCGAGAGATACTACGGTTTTCTCATATACGGGGATAGAGAGGATTGCATCATAGATTGTGATGAGCCTACTAGCTTCCAGCAGGCCATTCAGAGCGTTGACTCGGTAAAATGGCTGGATGCAATGCGGACCGAAATGGAGTCCATGTACACCAACAAAGTATGGACGTTGGACATTGCTCCAGATAGGGCAAAACCCGTAGGATGCAAGTGGATCTTCAAAAGGAAGATTGGTGTAGATGGACAGGTTGAGACCTATAAAGCTAGACTGCTTGCAAAGGGTTTTCGTCAGCGACCTAGTTTGGACTATGAAGAAACCTTTTCTCCAGTAGCTATGCTGAAATCCATTTTGATCCTTCTTGCCATTGCTGCCTTCCACGATTATGAGATTTGGCAGATGGACGTAAAGACCGCTTTTCTAAATGGAAATTTAGAGGAGTGTGTCTATATGGACCAGCCAGAGGGTTTCATTCAGAGTGGGAGCAGCGGAAAGGTGTGCAAGTTGCTTAAGTCAATTTATGGACTAAAGCAGGCATCGCGGAGTTGGAACATCTGTTTTGATGAGACGGTCAAGGAATTTGGCTTTTTCGAAATTCCAGATGAACCATGCATCTATTGTAGATTTGTAGCGAGAACTGTAGTATTCCTCGTTTTATATGCGGATAACATTCTCTTAATAAAAAATGACATTCCTATGCTACAATCTGTCAAAGGTTTCTTGTCACACAGGTTCTCCATGAAAGACCTGGGTGATGCCTCATACATTCTGGGGATCCAGATCTACCGTGACAGATCCAAGAGGATTTTGGGACTCTCACAGTCCAGGTACATTGACACTATACTGAAAAGATTCAGTATGGAAGATTCCAAGCGCGGTAAACTACCGTCTTGTCAAGGGATCACCCTCTCCAAAGAGATGTCTCCCAAGACTGATTTGGAGAGGGATCGCATGTCTATTATACCCTACGCTTCTGCTGTAGGCTGTATAATGTATGTGATGTTGTGTACCAGACCAGATGTGCCTTATGCACTGAGTGTGGTAAGCAGGTATCAGTCAAACCCAGGGAAGAAACATTGATTAGCGGTAAAGAACATTCTCAAGTACCTGAGAAGGACTAAGGAGATGTTCTTGGTGTATGACGGAAAAGACCTCCATATTGAGGCCTTTGCTGACTCCAGCTTCCAGAGTGACAAGGATGATTCCAAGTCCATGTCGGTTTTTGTCTTTACCCTCAATGGAGGGGCTGTGTGTTGGAAGAGTTCCAAACAGGAAACCGTTGCTGACTCGACCATGGAAGCGGAATACATCGCTGCCTCTGATGCCGCAAAAGAAGTTGTCTGGATGAGGAAGTTCTTGAAAGAACTTGAGGTGGTTCCGTCCATTGTTGATCCAATACCTTTGTATTGCGACAACAACGGGGCTATAGCTTTAGCGAAGGAACCCAGGTCCCATCAGAAATCCAGACACATCTTGAGGCGGTATCACCTGATCAGGGAGATCGTGGATCGCCAGGAGATCGAGGTTCGGAGGGTTGCTTCAGAAGATAACACTGCAGATTCATTCACGAAGGCCTTACCCCAGACTCAGTTCGAGCGGCTGATCGAGATGATAGGTCTTCGATACGCCAGTACATGGCCTTAGTGCATGTGGGAGATTGTTAGTGTATATGCCCTAGAGGCCATTACTGTATCATACTAGTATGTATATTACTTGATGGAAGCTTGGGATATTCACAGTTGTATATACAATCTTGCTCGAAATGGTAGTATGCTACTTGGTTTGTCTCTGCTTTAATGTGTACATGTGTTTCTTTTATTATATCACCTATACGTATTAGTAGAGTCCTTAGGATTTTTGCTTGATTACCAGCGTTGTGATGATGCTCACACTCGTGGGGGCTGGGTAATCCATAAGCACATCCTTATACAGGTCCCTAGTCGTAGGACTATCGAGACAGGGCATCGATACTCCGGAGTAGACTAGCGTATGCGCTTCTCATCCAAGCGTGGGAGACGGTCTGTCCCACAGCCGTCAGTACGTCGTACTTGAGATAGTATGCGGGTGCTCGTTAGGTTACGAGTACACTGGACAGGTCTCGTCGGGAACTGTTGGTTGGTATTATACCTATCGTCAGTTATCAGTTCCCAGGTGACATGAGTACAGCTTTGTCCGCTGACTTGACACTGTCACTTCGCCTCGAGTGTGTTCCCACTGTACTTTGATTACTACCCTACCACGGATCAAAGCAGTCGTGCAAACAGGTAGTAGTTGGGTGCAGTCCCGAAGCACTTGGAGGCAGTGACGGTTAGACAGGATTCGTCTCTCCCGGTATTGGTGGTTGACATCGCGCTGTGTCCAGGAGATCCATTACATAAGTAGTCCCTGGCCAGGGCATGCGAGATATACTGGTAGGTTTCCTGTGTTATCTTAGGGTCTTCTGGGCTACACTCCGACACGACTTGTACCGCTATTAGGGGACTGACGTTCAACGCCCCCCAGGCCTACCATGCGATGTATCAGACGAACAGACCGAATTGTACGGAGACTGTCACATTCAGGCTCAGTAGAAGTTCAGATGGGGTCACCTCGTCAGTCTTCTTATCGGCATCTACCTGGGGACCGTTACGTACAGCTAGTGCCGCTTGCGGTCTGTGGTTAAGCCCACTGCCAGCATAGTGTCGAGTCTTTAGAGTCCCACACAGAGAGTTATTCGCCTTTAGGAAAAATGAGTAGAGGTCGCATGGTTTTGCGACAGGGTTCGTTCACATCCGCGCACTTGTGCACGTTTGATGTCCGGACATCTTATACTAGCGGGCTTTGGTTTAAGCCAGATCCTAGTATATGATTTCGGATTGGTTTTATCTCATTATATTCGTGTTCCTCGGATCATGGATACGAGTGCGTATGCACAGTTGACTGAGACAGAGGCAGAGGACTTTGATTAGGGTTAATGACCATTGTCATTTTCTTAACCTTAATGCTTATGTGTGTATTATGAATAATTGATATTAGTTATATATAATTGTGCATGGTTAGGGTTGTTGACCTTTTGACCATACTTGACTTGTTGACCTAGGTTGACACTTTGACCATCATCATTCCATATAAAAGATGCTCCTTGATCCATGCAATTTGTATTAAATATGAAATGATAATGGTCAAGTCTTGATTAACCATGACAATTATCAAGCTAATTATCTAATTTCATAATTCACCCATATTGGAGAGAATGGTTCATTATTTTCTCTCATTCTATCATATAGATTCTCTCTCCTCCTCTTCCTCTCTCTCAAGCTCTCCCCTCTCATGTGTTGAGAAACACATGAGCTTGAGATAAAGCTCTCTAAGATAATCTCTACTCTCTTCTAAGGTTCTAGGATTAGCACTTCTAGCATCTTAGTTACTTCTAGCTTGAAGTTGATGCCAAAGGTTGAGGCTCTCGGGTGGATCCTTCTTCGACTAGAGAAGGCGACAAGGTGATCTCTTTCTTCCACTCCAAGGAGTAAGGAGAGAAGGACATAAAGCCCAAGGTATAACCTTTCTTCCATGTAGCTAATACTAGTTAGCTTGTAGTTAGTTTTTGTTTAGCAAAGATCCTCCTTTAGTTAGTCCATGTTGCCTAGTACCGTAAAAATCCGATTTTTAGACCGTTTCTGCTTCCCTGCAAGCACCGGGGTGGGCAACGTGGACTTACTGGAATTTCAAGAAATTAGTACTTAGGTTACTTTAGGCTGAGTACCGTGTCGTAAGTATGCCGCGGACACACACACACTACGTTACTCTGCTTAAGCTACCTACTCCATCATACCAGGGTCATTCTACACTCCGTAAGGTAAAACCTAGCGCTCTGATATCAACTTTGTCATGACCCGAAAATGGCACGTGACGGCCCTTCAACTACGCAACGTCCACATGCGTAACGCAATCTAAGTAAGCCAAAAACCTAGCAATCTAAACCATCAAAAGTAGTAAAAGATAAGAACATTGTTTCAGCTTTTGAAACCTCAAATACAAATTCTTTAAAGTCCAATTTAATTCCTTTTAAATTTTGGCAGCACCTCCTTTGTAAAACAAGCCCTAAAAAAGGGTACAACATAAGTATAAGAAAAAGCATCCCCAAACGGGAGCAAATCCACGCCCAAAGGCGGAAAACAACCACCACAACAGATATATGACGTCGTAGCGAAGAAAAAGACGATATAAATAAAAACTACATAAAAGACCACCAAGTCACAAAATAATATACAATATCGTCCTCACATCACGTCTCTAAATCAAAATATGAAAATGGTAGATGGAGAGTACTAGATACAATGAATATACAATGATCAACATCGGATAACCGCAAAACCCACTTATAACAAAACTGTACACAGTCAACCGTAGCGGTATCCGCTGCAAAGATGATACGATGGATGAAAAGCCCTGCCAAAGACTGCCCCGAGGGACTACCTGCAAAACACTGTGGCACAACGGGGGTGAGTTTCTAACTCATGAATAGTAAATAACATATGCATGTAATCGCAAGTATGCACGTACTGCGCGAATCTATCACAAGCAAGCTAATAGAAATAAATGGCCATATGTATGCAACAGTCATGAAAGGTACTCTATCAGGTACAACAAATACATGAAGCAATAATATGGAAATATGTATATGCAACAGTCATGAAAGGTACTCTATCACGTACTACTAATACATGAAGCAATACATATAAAATAAATGCGGAGTACGGGATAAAACATGTCATCCTCACGGAATCCTGACCTCGTGGCAGTACCAAAGTCCATCAATACAATCTAAATCCCAAATTTTCTCAAATCAGCCCTCAAATTGGCCCTCATATCCTGTAAGTCTCATATATCCTGAGTGTCCAATATCAAGTAAATCTCAAATATCCAGTATCCAATATCGAGTAAGTTTCATGAAACCAGAGTGTCCAATATCTACACCCAAAAACATCATGAAAATAAGTGTCTAGCGTCGACACATAAATACTCATCTCTCAGGAGCCGTCACTTGGCACTGGCCCTCCTATGTCATGTACGTACATCCTATAGAACCTGAGTTTGCACTCCCGAAATCGACAAGGCATGTGCGTACATAACCTCTATCGGTATCCCCCAAGATATCCGTCGAGTCCAAATACTATCACCGGTAGGCATACGCCCCCAGCCAGGCTCATCGGCATGGACCGTCGATCTTCTTGCCCCGGAAAACCATCTGGGTTCCACCATGTACCCGCACACAGCCCACTCACTCCTCGTATGGGATAATATATAAGCTCAGAACCGAGAAATCTCTTGGTGGAAGCTGAAATATCATATCAAGAGAAACCGGGTTATTCAAATAATACATAATTTCATGAAACAACCACGGTCCTCAAATCCAGAAAACATCAGGAAGCAATAATTATAATTTCATAGATCATTATATATGTGTACATATATAACAGCGTCCCATTCCACTGATATATATATATACTTAGGAGTAAAACATCATATGAAATCCGTGAATATAATATATGCAACATGAAACAGCAGTATGAGCATATAAAGGAAAAACCGCTATTTAAATGCAACAAGTTAATATATATATATCATGTGGTTCCTAATTTCACCAAGTCCATACAACATCAAATAAAGGTGAACATGTAGATATAGCCAGGTATGTGTAACCATATCGGTATAGGAAGATATGTGTATCTACCTCTAAATAATGATGTATTACCCTCCAGGTATATGTATAAGTATGTATGCAAGATGTACATGTACCTATGTCTCATATGTATATATACCTATCTCTAATGGTACAATACCATATAGGTATATGTAAGTCCATGCTACTTCTCCCGGTACTTACGGGCATGCGGAATTTGATGAAAAACAATTTTCTAGAGGCGGTAACATGGACTCAAAACGGATCTTTGTTAAACTATCTACGTAACAACCTAACTAGGAGTTGTTAACTACTCGGTTAGGGGGTTATACCTTTCTTTCTTGAACTCCTTCGTCTTCGACTCTCGATGGTGTACGGATCGGCTTCACCCTGTCGTCTCCTTGCGCCGAAGATCGATCCACCCGAAAGCATCTACCTTTGGCTTCTTCTTCGAGCTTTGAAGAAACTAGTTCACTCGGTTTGCTAAACCTTATGAACGAGAGTGAGTAGAGGAGAGTGTGTTGGGATTTTTCTCTATGGTTCTTGCTTCTCAACACATGAGACAAGTGAACCATAGACTGGAGAGAGAGGGAGAGCAAGAGGAAGAGGGTGAGAGCTCAAGCAAGAGAGAGAATGGAAATGATAGAATGAGCAAGACTTTTCTCTCTTGGCTCTCATAATCCAAAGCCATCATAACCAATAATATCAATCAAGTATTATGTGATTGTTTAAGTCAAATAGCCATATCATTTCATGCACTCATTTTGCACAAGATAAACATGCAAGCAAAAGTCTTTGCCATGAAATGATAGCTATTGTCATGATGATGGTCAACTAGTCCAACCTACTCAACCGGTTAACAAAGTCAACCCCTCAACAACCATGTCACAATAATACTTAATTAATATTATTGTTAATTATATATCTCATATTCTCATTAGGGTTTAGCAAAAGTCAATAGTCAACAGTCAACAACCCTAATGAGAATCCTCTGCCTCTGTCTCTCCGTCAACTGTGCATACACACCCGCATCCGCGTTCTGAGGAACACGAATACATACGAGATAAAACCAATCCCAAAACGTACACTAGGATCTGGCTTAAACCAAAGCCCACTAGTGTTAACTGTCCGGACACTAAACGTGCACAAGTGCATGGATGTGACCGAACCCTGTCGCAAAATCATGTGACCTGTCGCAAAACCATGCGACCTCTACTCTTTTGACTAAAGGCGAATAGCTTTCTGTGTGGGACTCTAAAGACTCGACACTACGCTGGCAGTGGGTTTAACTACAGACCGCAAGCGGCACTAGCTGTGCGTAACGGTCCCAAGGTAGATGCCGACAAGAAGACTGACGAGGTGAAACCCATCTGAACTCCTACTGAGCCTGAATGTGACAGTCTACGTACAGTCTGGTCTGTTCGTCTGATGCATCGCATGGCGGGCCTAGGGGGCGGTAAACGTCAGTCCCCTAATAGCGGTACAAGTCGTGTCGGAGTGAAGCCCAGAACACCCTGAGATAATACTGGAAACCTACCAGAATATCTCGCTTGCCCTGGCCAGGGACTACTTGTGTAATGGCTCTCCAAGACACAGCGCGATGTCAACCCCCATTACCGGGAGAGACGAATCCTGTCTAACCGTCACTACCTCCAAGTGCTTCGGGACTGCACCCAACTACTACCTGTTTGCATGACTCCTTTGAGCTGTGGTAGGGTAGTAATCAAAGTACAGTGGGAACACACTCGAGGCGAAGTGACAGTGTCAAGTTAGCGGACTAAGATGTACTCATGTCACCTGGGAACTGATAACTGACGATAGGTATAATACCAACCAATCAGTTCCCGACGAGTCCTGTCCAGTGTACCCGTAACCTAATGAGCACCCGCATACTATCTCAAGTACGACGTACTGACGGCTGTGGGACATACCGTCTCCCCTGCAGGGATGAGAAGCGCATACGCTAGTCTACTCCGGAGTATCGATGCCCTGTCTCGATAGTCCTGCGACTAGGGACCTGTATAAGGATGTGCTTAAGGATTACCCAGCCCCCACGAGTGTGAGCGCCATCACAACGCTGGTAATCAAGCAAAGATCCTAAGGGCTCCACTAATGCGTATAGGTGATATAATAAAATAAACACATGTACACATTAAAGCAGAAACAAACCAAGTAGCATACTACCATTTTGAGCAAGATTGTTTATACAACTGTGAATATCCCAAGATTCCATTAAGTAATATACAAACTAGTATGATACTGTAATGGCCTCTAGGCCATATACACTAACAATCTCCCACTTGCACTAAGGCCATGTACTAGCGTATCGAAGACCTATCATCTCGATCAGCCGCTCGAACTGAGTCTGGGGCAAGGCCTTGGTGAATGGATCTGCAGTGTTATCTTCTGAAGCAACCCTCCGAACCTCGATCTCCTGGCGATCCACGATCTCCCTGATCAGGTGATACCGCCTCAAGATGTGTTTGGATTTCTGATGGGACCTGGGTTCCTTTGCTAAAGCTATAGCCCCATTGTTGTCGCAATACAGAGGTATTGGATCAACAATGGACGGAACCACCTGAAGTTCTTTCAAGAACTTCCTCATCCAGACAACTTCTTTTGCGGCAACAGATGCAGCGATGTATTCCACTTCCATAGTCGAGTCA
Organism: Agapanthus africanus; assembly: GCA_030015575.1. Lineage (NCBI taxonomy): Eukaryota > Viridiplantae > Streptophyta > Magnoliopsida > Asparagales > Amaryllidaceae > Agapanthus > Agapanthus africanus. The sequence continues at coordinate 454,426,476 of JASDDO010000014.1, read as the reverse complement.
GCAACGGTTTCCTGTTTGGAACTCTTCTAACACACCGCCCCTCCATTGAGGGTAAAGACAAAACCCGACATGGACTTGGAATCATTCTTGTCACTCTGGAAGCTGGAGTCAGCAAAGGCCTCGATCTGGAGGTCTTTTCCGCCATACACCAAGAACATCTCCTTAGTCCTTCTCAGGTACTTGAGAATGTTTTTTACCGCTATCTAGTGTTTCTCCCCAGGGTTTGACTGATACCGGCTTACTATACTAAGTGCATAAGCTACATCCGGTCTGGTACACAACATCGCATACATTATAGAGCCTACCGCAGAAGTGTAGGGTATAACAGACATGCGATCCCTCTCCAAATCAGTCGTGGGAGACATCTCTTTGGAGAGGGTGATCCCATGATAAGCCGGTAGGTTACCGCGCTTGGAATCTTCCATACTGAATCTTTTCAGTATGGTGTCGATGTACCTGGACTGTGAGAGTCCTAATATCCTCTTGGATCTATCACGATGGATCCGGATCCCCAGGATGTATGAGGCATCACCCAGGTCTTTCAGGGAGAACCTGTGTGACAAGAACCCCTTGACAGATTGTAGCATAGGAATATCATTTCCTATCAGAAGAATGTCATCCACGTATAAAATGAGGAATACAACAGTTCTTGCTACAAATCTACTATAGATGCATGGTTTATCTGGATTTTTGATAAAGCAAAATTCTTTGACCGTCTCATCAAAACAGATGTTCCAACTCTGCGATGCCTGCTTTTGTCCATAAATGGATTTAAGCAACTTACACACCTTTCCGCTGCTCCCACTCTGAATGAAACCCTCTGGCTGGTCCATATAGACACACTCCTCTAAATTTCCATTTAGAAAAGTGGTCTTTACGTCCATCTGCAAAATCTCATAATCGTGGAAGGCAGCAATGGCAAAAAGGATCCGAATGGATTTCAGCATAGCCACTGGAGAAAAGGTTTCGTCATAGTCCAAACCAGGTCTTTGACGAAAACCCTTTGCAACAAGTCTAGCTTTATAGGTCTCAACCTGTCCATCTACACCAATCTTCCTTTTGAAGATCCACTTGCATCCTACGGGTTTTACCCCGTCTGGAGCAATGTCCAACGTCTATACTTTGTTGGTGTATATGGACTCAATTTCGGTCCGCATTGCATCCAGCCATTTTACCGAGTCAACGCTCTGAACGGCCTGCTGGAAGCTAGTAAGCTCATCATAATCTATGATGCAATCCTCTTTATCCCCGTCTATGAGAAAACCGTAGTATCTCTCGGGCGGATGAGACAGCCTACTAGTCCTGCGGAGCGGCATAGGAATGTCATGTTCTTTTGAACCCTCTGGTTACACTAAGCTTTCAGTAATTGCTCGTGGTTCTGGAATTTCTTCCAGTTCTACTGTGCTCCCACTTATCTGGTTTTCCAAAAACTCAGTTTCCAAGAAGTAGGCATGAAGAGAAACAAAAACCTTTTGTTCCCCTTCGCAGTAGAAGAAATATCCTTTGGAGTTCTTTGGATATCCCACGAACTTATACTGTACTGAGCGTTCCCCGAGTTTGTCCGCATTCTGCTTTTTAACAAAAGCTGGACATCCCCATGTCTTAATGTGCTTAAGATAGGGTTTCTTCCCACACCACATCTCATATGGTGTGGTAGGCACAGTCTTAGTAGGAACTCGGTTCAAAAGATATGCAGCTGATTCTAGCGCATACCCCCAGAATGATCGCGGTAACTCAGCGTTACTCATCATGGACCGTACCATATCCAATAGGGTTCGGTTCCGTCTCTCCGATACACCGTTATGTTTCGGAGTGTATGGAGGAGTAAGCTGAGAGAGAATTCCATTCTCTTTTAAGTAATCCAGGAACTCGGCACTCAAGTATTCACCACCTCGATCAGATCTCAGTGTCTTGATACTTTTGCCGGTTTGTTTTTCTACTTCATTCTTATATTCCTGGAACTTTCTAAAGGCTTCGGATTTATGTTTCATTAAGAAGACATATCCGTACCTTGAAAAGTCATCCGTAAAAGTATTGAAGTAAGAAAAACCGCTTCACGCATGTGTAGACATTGGACCGCACACGTCGCTGTGTATGAGTCCCAAGAGCTCGCTCGCTCTTACTCCATGTCCAGTGAACGGAGTCTTTGTCATCTTTCCTTTGAGACAGGATTGATAAGTGGCATACGATTGATATTCGAACGAATCCAAATATCCTTCTGTATGTAACTTCGTCAACCTTCTCTCATTGATGTGACCCAGTCTACAATGCCATAAGAAAGTCTGATTGATTTCTAGAGACTTTCTTTTGTGTGTATTCTGGACATTGAAAAACTGTGGTTGGTTTAATACGTATATACCATTGCTCAATGTACCTGACCCAATCAAAACTTGATTAAGGTGAATGTTTACAACATTGCTTAAAAACGCAAATTCATAACCTTCTTTAGAAACCAAAGATACAGAAATGATATTACAAGTTGCGTTGGGTACAAAAAAGCAATTACGCAAAACCATAACTTGTCTATCTGACATTCCTAGGTGATAGTCCCCCACGGCCTTAGCATCCATGCTAGCTCCGTTTGCAACTTTGAGGGTCATGTCACCTGCCTTCAAAAACCTACGGTTTCTCAACGCCTGCAAAGAATTACAGATATGAGATCCTGATCCGGTATCCAATACCCAGGAAGTAGAGTTTATTGAAAGACAGTTATCAATAACATACACACCTGAAGCTGAAGCCGCAACTTGCTTCAGATCCTGTGTTCTGGCCTTCCAAACCCTGCAATCTTTCTTCCAGTGTGCACTCTTATGACAATAGAATCATTCTTCTTTTCCCACAAGCTTCCCCTCTATCTTTGTTGTTTTTGCCTTTCCCTTCGTATCCACTTTACAAACACCGCCCCTTGGTTTGGCGGGGGCTTTCTTCTTCTTTCCCTTGGCTTTCGCCTTGGACTTAGAAGAGGAAGATCCTCCTATAAACAAAGTGGATGTTTCCCTACCTTTCTGTAGGGTGCCCTCTACGCTTCTCAGCATGTTGAGGAGTTCTGAAAGTTCAACTTTCTTTTCTTGTAAATTGAAGTTGAGGATAAACTGGGCGTAAGTAGAAGGAAGGGACTGGAGAATTAAGTCCGTATAGAGCTCATTCTCCAACGTGGTCCCAAGGTCCGCGAGCTCCTCAATGTAGCCAATCATCTTAAGCGCGTGTTCCGCTACCGATGATCTGACGGCCAATCTTGCCGAAAACAACTTCTTCGACACTTCGTATCTTGCGATACGAGATTGCTCTCCATACAGTTCTTTTGTATGGAGAAATATGGATTCGAGGTCCATATTCTCGTGCCTCCTCTGATGTTCATTGTCTATAGAGGCAAGCACGAGGCACTTGGCCTTCGCGCAGTCTAGTTCCCAGGTCTTACGGATTATGGATTACCCAGCCCCCACGAGTGTGACTGCCATCACAACGCTGGTAATCAAGCAAAGATCCTAAGGGCTCCACTAATGCGTATAGGTGATATAATAAAATAAACACATGTACACATTAAAACAGAAACAAACCAAGTAGCATACTACCATTTTGAGCCAGATTGTTTATACAACTGTGAATATTCCAAGCTTCCATTAAGTTATATACAAACTAGTATGATACAGTAATGGCCTCTAGGGCATATACACTAACAGTATATGGGTAACTAGTATGTAAGCATGTCAAGGCATATATGTAAGCATGTAGGTATACATGTATCCTATATGTCATATGCACAAGGAAAATAAGGATCATGTCTCAATGTCCTTAAACAATACAATATCACATATGTATAGGTGTTGTGCGTGTCATGGAAATTATCGACGGTGTGTGTGTAGCATACAATTAATGCTCGTGAAATATGAACCGTCAATAATTGTGTTGTGTCTCATTAATACTAAGTCCATGCACAATAGGAAATGAGATATGCAACCAAGGTACACATGCACAATCAATATCCGTATACATCTAATTAATAGTCATCTCATTTAATCTAGCCCAGACGCATAACGCCATGCGGGCGATTCCCCTGTAGATGTTAAATCTACTCACTGATGATCCTGGCTAAGTAAAGCCAACCACTCGCTTCTCCTTCTTTGCAGCATCCGAAGTCCTCGCCTGCGATCCGTAAAATCACAAAACAACGAAGCAAATGTATATATTAGCAATCGACCAATAACACAAACAAACTATGTTTGACCGATGCACCAACTCCAAACATACTCTCAAGTGTTCGTCTAGTGGCTAACGTGCGTAGCAACACTACGAAACCAACTCAAGAGAAAAAGCCATACAAAGTACACGTGTCGAGTCGTATAATGTAACACACGTAGGTCGTAGTACTGGAAACAAGCTAAGTGATCCCATATTTTGTATACAGAGAAAACCCAAAAATGAAAGAAGACCAAACACACTTAATTATCTACAGACTGCTACCCACCAAAAACCAAACCAAAACCCCATTAAAAATCCGAGGTCGCCGGATTTCCTAAGCATGTCGCCGGCCAAATCCGAGGGGGAGGGGTTCGTGCTTCAGGTGAAGTCTTAGGCTCTCTAGTACAACACAACTACTATGTTTGATTTTCTAGAATACTCTCGGGGTCACAGCAGATCAAAGATATCATATATTGACACTAAGAATATGATATGTGCACGAAACGATACTTTAAGTATTCTAAACTAAAACTAAAAGGCTACACAACACTATAAGCAACTTCCTAATAGATAGAGTTCATTACCTATCCATAAAAGCTCCAAGATCCTAGCTTACCAAGCTCCAAGGCATCCAAGAGGCAAAACAAGGCATTAGAAGTGATTTGGTGATGTTTTGATGAAGTTTTGTGTAGGATTAGTGAAAGAATGATAAGTCTTTAGTTGAGATGAAGGAAAGATGAAAGAAAATGATCAGGGAATAAGTGACAGAGAAATGAGTGAGGTGTGAAGAAAAGAGAGAGAGAGAGGTGAGGTCAAGGTGAGTACACCACTGCAATAACTCCTCTCATTAATGCAAACCATGCTCTCAAGTGAATCACCATCCACCTCTCTCCAAGACAAAACCCAAATGAAATATCTCACAACAAATATCTAGGGTTTAAATCAAGGCAAAGGATTAGGTTAAAGCAAAGGATTAGGATTAGGGTTAAGTTGTCATGGTCACAAAACTAGATTACACAAACACACCCTCACATTAACATGCACAAGTGTGTGCAAGCCATAACAAATAATATTCAAATATTATAAAATGTGAGTAACCCGAATTGGTAATCTTTTTACCAAAAACCCGCACTATCGTCTAATTAACACTAATCGAAATCCTAAGGCGTTACAACTCGATTCTAAAACTATATCATGTTCATTACGCAAAAGGTTTTCTTAAAAACCTGTCGTAGCCCTCCATCATTTCAGATAAGTACTACTTAGTATTCGTGCTACGTTTGTTGGCCTGCATCAAGGCGTAGCGTGCGGTAGCTAACTAGTGCTTATCTACTGCATATGATGCGATTGGATTAGGGTAGTCGTGCGACATTGTTGGCTTGCGTCAAGGGTCGTGCGGGTGGGTTTAATTCAATCATGAAATGTACGGGTTGAACTTGAATAGCGGGCTTTGGTTTGCTGGCCTGCTTCAAGGTCATAGCACGCTAGGGGCAGAATATTATCGGAATTTCAAGTGTTGAAATTTGCAATGAGATTGCATACCTTATATGCTATAGTTGGATCCCGATACCCACTGTGAGTAAGAGTTACTACTGGGAGAGTTCTACACTTTACAATTAGCCGATCAAAGTAGTTGTCTAGAAAGGTGTTAACGAGGTTACGCCCCTGGGAAAACGAGGTTTATTTTAATTATGTTTGTGCGAAAGCACGGGGAAGCTCCCTCAAAGTACCGACGCTGGCCTGGCCAAAAGATTGGCGAACTTGTAGGGTGTAATTAATCCCGGCTAGTCTTACCTTTTAGGGTTTGAAGGAAGATTTGATAAAAACAGTGGGAGCCATCCTGATTAGATAAAAAAAAATAACCAATCTGATCTTGCAAGAGTATACGCTGAGTGTATTCTTCTCTCTCTCTCCTGGTAACGACCGTAACATGTGTTAATCAAGATAATAATATAGATGTATTGACCGAACATGCTTATTATACTGAGCTGGGGAACGTTAGTTCCGCTCTATCTTATAATTGTTATAAGTTCGAGTAGGAAATAGGGGAATATCTGGATTCTTATGCCACCCATTCGGGGAAAAAGCATGTTGATGCATATTCTTCGGGTGTGTTCGTTACCAAGAACTGTTTCTCAGTTTCCTCTACGTCCTAGGTATGAGATACCGGATCAGGATCCTATATATGTAAGAGTTACTTGGGCTACAGAAAGGTAGAGAACTGAGATTGGATAATATGTCTTTAAGTGTTAGAGAATGGTGCAAATGTTGCAGCCAAACTAGTCGGCTAATATCACCTTGTATTAATACATTGATTCTGATCAAACGTTCTTACATGCTGAACCTGATATACAACATTAGATCAGATTCCTTATTGAGTTAAAGAAGGATATTATTATGTATTGGAGGATAATGTTGTGAACATTTTCCTGAATCAAGAGTTGATCCGATCAGGCACATTATGTAATGGCATATAAGTTCTAAATCAAACCACAGTTCAAAGTATGTAGAACACACACAAGTGGAGTAGTTCAAAAATGAACGAATCCTTCTTGTGGTATTGTAGACTAGGTCATATCTATGCGACACGACCAGCTAAGTTAAATAAGGATGAATATGAGAATCTGTTCGAATTTTCATCTTGTGATACTTGTCAGTCTTGACACAAAGGTAAAGTGACCAATACTCCATTTACTGGAAACAGAGAAAGAGTTACTGAACTCTTGGGACGGATACATGATGATTTATACAGTCCTATGTCTACAAATGCCAAGGTTGGTTCTTCGTACTTCATTATATTCACTGATCATCTCTCAGAATTCGGAGATATGTTTCTGTTGAAACACAAGTCTGAAACTTTTGAGAAAATCAAGGAATATAAGCTTGAAGATGAGAACCAGACGGGTAGAAGTATTAAGCCCTTCGATGTGATCGAGGAGGACAATACTTTCTCATGCAGTTCCAGGATTTTCTAAACAGAGAATAGGTGTCACGACCCAAAGTTACAGAATGTGACGGGCACTTAAATTACGAAACGTCTCTAGGCGTACGTAATCTAAGTAAGCCAAAGCCCAGAAAACTAAAAGATATAAAGCAATAGAATGAAGGAAAAATTATTTAAAGAAAATGATTTTTAACCAAATAAGTCGCATTAAACCTTTAAAAGCAACTTCAGATTTTCCCGAAAATTTCAGCAGAGTCTCCCTTGTAAATACTGGCCCCCAAACGGGTACAACTCATGAAAATATCTATAAATGATCAATAAGGCATCCCCAAGCGGGAGCTAGCTCTTCACCGATGGCGGAAACACAACCACATGCACATGAATATCAAAAGTGCACGATAACCATTATAAAGCAAGAAATAAGAAATATACCACGTCGGCTCAAGTGAGCATCGACACCAAACACCACACATACAAGTCTCACGGGTCTCACTGTCTAGTTAGATATACAAGGGTAGATGTAGTATACTAGATACAATATAATGTACATTACAGAATAAAAATATCCTCGCAACCCATCTACGAGCAAGCTGCAAATCTAGCAAATGAAGCCAAAAGAGGAAGAACGCTCGCCGCTACTGCGCTGACGGGTCAAACCTGCAAGACAGTGTGGCACAACGGGGGTAAGTTGCCAACTCGTGAGTAGTAAGTAATATCTAATAAGGCTATCGTAAGTATGCATGCAATTTCATCACAGCCTACATATACTAATGTGATGCGATGCACTGGTATGTATGCAACATGAATGCATAAAAAACACGAGTGCATAAACAACACGAGATCTCAATATGTTTAGTACGAGGAAATCTACATTCTTATCTTAGTTAAACTTCTGTAATTTAACCGTAGTATCATCAATGAAATCAATAGAAATCTGTTTCATGCATCGACACCAAATATGAATATCTCAATGTCTCGACATCTCAGGTCTCAATACCTCGATATCACAATGTATCAATATCTCAATATCTCAGGCCCCGACAGTCCGGGCTAGCCCATAATCTCAATATATCAGGCTCCGGCAATCCGAACTGGCCCATATCATCAATCTCAAGACTACGTCGGTATCCTCCGGATATCCTCCGCGTCACAAATAACCGGTCGGTAGTGCTCCCCTGTCAGGCTCGACGCCATCATCTGCAACCATCTTGCCCCTGGGTACCGCACCGGGTCCACTATGCACCCACAGACGGTTCCTCCTCCTCGAATCGGGTGTATGATACCGCTCAAGAACTGAGAAATCTCATGGTGGACGACACATACATCATATGACGAGAAAACTGCAACTTGCATTATTAAAATGATAACGGTTTATAAAATTCTTGCGATTTTCCTAAAAATCCAGAAATCTCATAATACTGAAATCCTCAAGAAAAATCACCATATGTACACATGTCGGTGATGATGAATACCTATGATATCAACAATATGAAATACGATGCGTGACTAGAAAACTATGCATGAACGATGATGCAATGAGGTATATGCATATGACTAACAATCCTACGTATCCATCCTGATGAATTGAATATACAAATACAGGTTTACAATCATATATGTTGCAATGGCTTTATATTCTTATTTAAACAAGTTATATAGTGTTTGTGGCATAGCAATTACTAAGGCGTGTGTGTCCACATGAACAGTTCCCGTGCCGCATAAACCAATGGTAATGGTGCAAGTGTCCTATAAGATGATATCACACACACACACACAGATATATATATATATATATAAAAGATTATGCGATGCAACGAGATGAAATAATTAGGAACTACGCATATAAATGCAAGTACTAAAAGAAATTCTAACTATCGAGCGCCTTGCGCCATATAGACGATTCCCCCGTAGATCTGTACATATACTCACCGGGACGCCTCGGCTAGTCTGATCCAATCACCGCCCTTCTTCCCGTGACGCATCCAACGTCACCACGACTGATCCTAGAATCACACGATGCAACGCATAAGGCTAATATTCTGCAAAACGCAATATCAAGACCATACGAGAAAACTAGCGCCCACAATCTAAACGCGTGTGCACTCGAAGCACAAAAACGTGTGTGCTAACATCTGAAACCACCCCAATTGGCTGTGATAAACAGCAAACACCAAACCTAGACTCGGAACGTACGTGTCGCGCAAGTCACAATACTAAAAAATATAGGTAAAAGGTCCCAGATTTTATCTGGAGCAGAAACTAAGAAAAAAAGCAACACCAAAAACTATCAAATACCTACAGACACCTGTCTACAAAACACCAACTCCCAAATCCAGTAGGGGGGCCGACGAGCTAGGACAACATGGAGGTTTCGCCGGTTCGTATCGGGTGAAAGGAGTCCGTCTTTCTATGTTACACTCAGGTCTCTTTAAGTAGTCTATAGAATATGTTAGATTAATTTAAAAACTACCATATTAATAGCAGATCCACGGTATCACAAAACTTGATTTAAAACCGTTTTAAAATACTAATTAGTGACATTGGGGTATTTTAGCATAATCTGAATGGATTAGAAATGCTAGTAGTGACTAACTATACTTAATTACCCTAATTAAGCCATCCAAACCCTAACTTATCCTAATCTTCACTTAAGTCTCAAAGTTAGCACTAATTACCACTTAAACACTAATTTAAGTTCATTAAACCAAAATTTTAGCAAGGAAGTGAGCAAGTTAGGCTTATACCTCAAGAGGGGAGATGGAAAGGACTTAGACTTGCTAACAAGGTGGAGACTTGAGCCAAGAACCAAGCTAGACTTGAACAAGGAACCCTTATGAAGATTATTGCTAGCATTTGTGTTGATCTTTATTGTTAAATTGATGATGAAATGAGGTTTTAAATGGGAAAAGAAGAAAAGATGGAGGGAACAAGGGGGGCTGCTCTGCTCAGCCGAGAGCAGAGGGAGAGAGAGAGAGAGTGGAGTGCTTGTGTATTCAAGTCAAGTTTCCTTCATACTTAAATTAATGCACCATGCCTCCATATTTAATTGTTATATCATTTCACTTGTCATTTTCTTTCCAAAAGAAAACTCTAGAACTTGAGAGAGAATGAAGAAAAGCATGTCATACATTAATATATATATATTTTTTTGAAAAGATTAGGATGTCATGGTGCAAAAGACTTATATCAACATGTTGTAAAATCTAGGATTACACAAGATGTGTGTGCATGTTTTAAAGAAAAATAGCTTAGTAATTAGTAAATAAGTAAAATAAATAATTGAGTGAACAATAATTTAAATGTTAACTAATAAAACACATATTCACATCTTCACATAGATATACCCATGTTTATATGGAAAATAATTATTAACTAGGTTTTTACGAAGAACGCGTATTATCACTAATTAACACGAAATTAACCTATACAAATTTTCAAAGCGTTACAGTAGGATTCTATCTCAGCTTACTCCTTCGTATACACCACAACACAACGGTGTATCGGGGAGGAGGTATCGCACCCTATGAGATATGGTGCGCTCTATGATGAGTACTGCTGAGTTGCCTGTTTCCTTTTGGGGGTTATGCACTTGAGAAGCTACATACCTATTGAATGGGGTTCCAACCAAATCAGTGCCTACCACTCCATATGATATATGGTATGGGAAGTGACCATGTCTTAAACGAGTTAAGATATGGTGTTGTCCGGCCTATGTTGAAAAGCAAAATCCGGACAAGCTCGAGGCAAGGTCAATTCCTGTATAAGTTTGTTGGATATCCCAAATATTTGCGGGCGAATATCTTCTACCATACTGAGGAGCAAAAGCTGTCTTGTTTCTCAGTGTGCCACCTTTTTATAAAAGGAATTTCTTATGAAGAAATTTGTGGTCATGAGGTAGAACTGGAAGGAGTTCTAGCTAAACAAACTAACAGCTGATGATTTGGTGAAACTAAAGGATTCAATAGTCTCCAACGAACCTCAGCCTCTCCGCGAATCTGGTAGGGTTCCTTATCCACCTGAGAGATACTATAGTTTCCTCGGTGACGGTGAGAGCGAGGATTGCATCATGGTAGATGATGACCCAACCAGGTTCAGGAAGGCCATCACGAGTGGGGACTCAGTGAAAAGGCTGGATGCTATGCTATCAAAGATGGAATCCATGTACACTAACAAAGTATGACTTTGGATGTTGCACCTGAAGGGGTAAAACCGATTAGGAGCAAATGGATCTTAAGAGGATTCTTGGTGTAGATGGAAAAGTTGAGATTTTCAAAGCTAGACTTGTAGTAAAAGGTTATCGTCAATAACCAGGTGTGGTTTATGATGAAACCTTTTCTCTAGTGGCTATGCTTAAGTCCATCAGGATTAAAGTAGGCATCGCGGAGTTGGAACATCTGTTTTGATGTGGCAATCAAAGTGTTTGACTTCATCAAAAAGGTATATGAACCCTGTATATACAAGAAGGTTGTAGAGAGTATGGTTGTCTTACATGTATTGTACGTAGATGACATACTCTTGACAGGAAATGGTTTCTTATGCTACATGTAAGTCCATGTCACGCTCCCCACGAACTTGCGGGGAGGCGGAATATATGAAAAATGATTATCAAAGCTTCGTAACACGGACTTGAGTGCATGAATCGTGTCTAAACCGTTACTAGCAAACTACGAAAGGTTTAACTACTATGATTCGAAGTTATACCTCACATTACTTATCCTTCGGGTCTTCATCACTGTCCTCCACTCCTTGTAGGCTATTTGGAACGTCAGCACCTCAACGGCCTCCTCGAGTCAAAGACGATCTACCCGAGAGCTCCTACTCCAAGCTTAACCTCTAACTTGAGGTAACAAGGTTACTCAAAGTGCTAATCTAAGCAACCTAGGTGATATAGAGTTGGATTATGGAAGTATTAGTCTAGCTAACCCTTGATCTCAACACATGAGAGGTTAGGGTTAGGATTTGAAGAGAGAGAGCTTGAGGAGAGAGAAGTTGAGAGTGAGAATCCTTTTGGATGAATAGATCATGTGTGTATATATGAAACATATCCTATATATTAAATGAATAACAAATAATGATATATCATCATGTTTCATTAATACACTAAGTGATTCATCACATGTGTCATAAAAATCATAATTGATTCATTAACTCCATCTATGAATCACACCATGACTCACTTATCCAATTAATGCAAATGCCACCTTAACCCCCAAGTCACCATGCTTCAAGAAGCATCCCGACAAATTACGAGAACGCCCCTCCTATCCGTAAAAACACGGAAAAACTTTAGACTGTATAAATCCAATAATCCGATACTAGAATCTGGCTTAAACCAAAGCCGACTAGTAAAAACTGTCCGAACATCGTACGTGCGTAAAAATACGTATGCGTCCGAACCCTGTCGTAAAACCATACGACCCCTATATCGTTTCGCCCGAAGCAGGGAAACTCTCTGTGTGGAACTCTAAAGACTTGACACTACGCTGGCAGTGGGTTTAACCACAGACCGCAAGCGGCACTAGCTGTACGTAACGGTCCCAGGTAGATGTCGATAAGAAGGCCGATGAGTAAACCCATCCGAACTCCTACTGAGCCTGCTGTGACAATCTCCGTACAGTCTGGTCTGTTCGTCTAAGACTATCGCATATCGGGCCTAGGGGCCGGCAAGCGTCAGTCCCCTAAAAGGGGTATAAGTCGTGTCGGAGCTTAGCCCATTACACCTTGAGAAACTACTAGAAAACCTACCAGTAAATCTCGCTTGCCCTGGCCAAGTACTTTGCATAATGGCTCTCTGACATAGCGCGATATCAACTCCCAATACCGGGAGAGACGAATACTGTCTAACTGCCACTGCCTCCAAGTGCTCGGGACTGCACCCAACTGCTACCTGTTTGCACGACTTCTTTGAGCTGTGGTAGGGTAGCAATCTAAGAACAGTGGGGCACACTCGAGGCGAAGTAGCAGTGTCAAGTCTGCAGACTATGTTGTACTCATGTCACCTGGGAACGGTTAAATGACGACGGGCATAAGCCCAACCAACAGTTCCCCGTGAGTCCTGTCCGGTGTACCTATAACCTAACGAGCACCTGTATACTATCTCCAGTACGACGTACTGATGGCTGTGGGACAGACCATCTCCCCAACTGGGATGAGAAGCGTACACACTAGTCTACTCCGGAGTATCGATGCCCTGTCTCGATAATCCAACGACAAGGGACCTGAAAAAGGATATGCTTGTAGACTACCCAGCCCCCACTAGTATGACTGCCATCACAACGTTGGTAGTCAAGCAAGATCCTAAGAGCTCTATCAATACGTATACTCAAATATTAAGATAGATAAAACCAAGTAGCATACTACCATGTTTTGCAAGACTGTTATATACAACTGTGAATATCCCAAGCTTCCATTAATTAATATACAAACTAGTATGATACAGTAATGGCCTTCTAGGGCATAAACACTAACAATCTCCCGCTTGCACTAGGGCCATGTACTGGCATATCGCAGACCTATCATCTTGAATAGTCTCTCGAACTGCGTCTGAGGAATGGCCTTTGTGAATGGATCAGCGGTGTTATTCTCTGTATCTACTCTCTTTACCTCGATCTCCCGACGATCGACGATCTCCCTGATCAGGTGATACCGCCTTAAGATGTGTCTGGACTTCTGATAGGACCTGGGTTCCTTCGCTAAAGCTATAGCGCCGTTGTTGTCACAATACAGAGGTATTGGACCAACACTGGTAGGAACCACTTGAAGTTCTGTGAGGAACATATTCATCCAGACAGCTTCTTTTGCGGCATTGCAAGAAGCTATGTACTCCGCTTCCATCATTGAGTCAGCAACGGTGTGTAAGTCCACGTTACCTCTCCCGGTTCTTTCGGGCTTGCGGAAATGATGAAAAACGATTTTTCGGGTCATGGTAACATGGACTATAAAACACGGATCTTTGCTAAACTACATACTAGCAACTAACTAGAGCTTTTCCTACTCGGTTAGGGGTTATACCACAACTTGAACTCCTTCTCTTAGTCTCTTTGTGGTGGTCGGATGGTTCGTTCCTCGTCGCCTTCTCTTGCCGAAGATGGATCCATGTGAGGGTCTCTACCTTGAGCTTCTTTCTCGAACTTGAGAAAACTAAAGTGTCCGGCTTGCTAGACCTTCAACCTTAGGATGAGTAGAGAGTGTCTTTAGTGTTTTATCTCCAAGGAAATGTTTCTCAACACATGAGATGAATTTTCCTTGAGCTAGAGGAAGAGGAAGAGAAAGGATGAGAGAGAATCAATATGATAGAATGAGAATAGTTTTACAACCATATCAAATATATGTGAATTAATCTAATTAATAATATTAATCAAAATGAAAAAGGTGATGGTTGGTTTGATAAGACCATTATCATTTCACATTAAATGTTTTTGCAAAGATCAAAGAGCATCATTGGAAAGAAATGATGATGGTCAATGTTTCAACCTTGGTCAACAAGTCAACTTTGGTCAACAAGTCAACAAACCCTAACCATAACCCAATTTCATTTAAATAACATTATCAATTGATATTTCACATATTCATTAGGGTTTGGTAAACGACAACCATGAACTGCATACAGACCCGTACCAAAACCCTAATGAGAATCCTCTTCCTCTGCCTCGGTCAACTGTCCATACACACCCGCATTCGTGTTCTGAGGAGCACGAATACTATGAGATAAAACTAACCCCAAAGCATATACTAGGATCTGGCTCAAACTAGAGCCCGCTAGTAACAACTGTCCGGACACCAAACGTGCACAAGTGCGCGGATGTGAACGAACCCTGTCGCAAAACCATGCGACCTCTACTCGGTTTTGCCCAAAGGCGAATAACCCTCTGTGTGAGACTCTAAAGACCCGACACTATGCTGGCAGTGGGTTTAACCACAAACAGCAAGCGACACCAGCTGTACGTAACGGTCCCCAAGTAGATGCCGATAAGAAGACGGGCGAGGTGAAACCCATCTGAACTCCTGCTGAGCCTGAATGTGACAGTCTCCGTACAGTCCGGTCTGTTCATCTGAGAATATCGCATGGCGGGCCTAGGGGGAGGTACAAGTCGTGTCGGAGTGCATCCCAGAACACCCTGAGATAACAATGGAAACCTACCAGTATATCTCGCTTGCCCTGGCCAGCGACTTTGTGTAATGGCTCTCCTAGACACAGCGCGATATCAACCCCCAATACCGGGAGAGACAAATCATGTCTAACCGTCACTGCCTCCAATTTCTTCGGGACTGCACCCAACTACTACCTGTTTGCACGACTCCTTTGAGCCGTGGTAGGGTAGTAATCTAAGTACAGTGGGAACACACTCGAGGCGAAGTGACAGTGTCAAGTCAGCGGACTAAGCTGTACTCATGTCACTTTGGAACTGATAACTGACGATAGGTATAATACCAACCAACAGTTCCCGACGAGTCCTGTCCAGTGTACTCGTAACCTAACGAGCACCCGCATACTATCTCAAGTACGACGTACTGACGGCTGTGGGTCAGACCGTCTCCCCTGATGGGATGAGAAGCGCATACGCTAGTCTACTCCGGAGTATCGATGCCCTGTCTCGATAGTCCTACGACTAGGGACCTGCATAAGGATGTGCTTGTGGACTACCCAGCCCCCACGAGTCTGACTGCCACCACAACGCTGGTAATCAAGCAAAGATCATAAGGGCTCCACTAATGTGTAAAGGCGATATGCTATAATAAACACATGCACACATTAAAGTAGAAACAAAATAAGTAGCATACTACTATATTGAGCAAGATTGTCTATACAAGGTGAATATCCCAAGCTTCCATTAAGTAATTTACTAACTAGTATGATACAGTAATGGCCTCTAGGGCATATACACTAACAATCTCCCACTTGCACTAAGGCCATGTACTGGCGTATCGAAGACCTATCATCTCGATCAGCCGCTCGAACTGAGTCCGGGGTAAGGCCTTTGTGAGTGGATCTGCAGTGTTATCTTCTGTTGCAACTCTCCGAACCTCGATCTCCTGGCGACCCACGATCTCCCTGATCAGGTGATACCGCCTCTGTTAGTGTATATGCCCTAGAGGAGATTACTGTATCATACTAGTTTGTATATTACTTTATGGAAGCTTGGAATATTCACAGTTGTATATACAATCTTGTTCGAAATGGTAGTATGCTACTTGGTTTGTCTCTGCTTTAATATGTGCATGTGTTTCTTTTAGCATATCGCTAATATACATATTAGTAGAGCCCTTAGGATCTTTGCTTGATTACCAGTGTTGTGATGTCGCTCACACTCATGGGGGCTGGGTAATCCATAAGCACATCCTTATATAGGTCCCTGGTCGTTGGACTATCGAGACAGGGCATCGATACTCCGTAGTAGACTAGCGTATGCGCTTCTCATCCCAGTGTGGGAGACGGTCTGTCCCACAGCCGTCAGTACGTCGTACTTGAGATAGTATGCGGGTGCTCGTTAGGTTACGAGTAAACTGGACAGGACTCGTCAGGAACTGTTGGTTGGTATTATACCTATTGTCAGTTATCAGTTCCTAGGTGACATGAGTACAGCTTAGTTCGCTGACTTGACATTGTCACTTCGCCTGGAGTGTGTTCCCACTGCACTTTGATTGCTACCCTACCACGGCTCAAAGGAGTCGTGCAAACAGGTCGTTTTTGGGTGCAGTCCCGAAGCACTTGGAGGCAGTGACGGTTAGACAGGATTCGTCTCTCCCGGTATTGGGGGTTGACATCGCGCTGTGTCCAGGAGAGCCATTACACAAGTAGTCCCTGGCCAGAGCAAGCAAGATATACTGGTGGGTTTCCAGTGTTATCTCAGGGTGTTCTGGGCTACACTCCGACACGACTTGTACCGCTATTAGGGGACTGACGTTCACCGCCTCCATCGGCCCGACATGCGATGTATCAGACGAACAGATTGGACTGTACGGAGACTGTCACATACAGGCTCAGTAGGAATTCAGATGGGGTTCACCTCGTCAGTCTTCTTATCGGCATCTATCTGGGGACCGTTACGTACAGCTAGTGCCGCTTGCGGTCTGTGGTTAAACCTACTGCCAGCGTAGTGTCGAGTCTTTAGAGTCCCACACAGAGAGCTATTCGCCTTTAGGCAAAATGAGTAGAGGTCGCATGGTTTTGCGACAGGGTTCGTTCACATCCGCGCACTTGTGCACGTTTGCTGTCCGGACAGCTTATACTAGCGGGCTTTGGTTTAAGCCAGATCCTAGTATATGATTTGGGATTGGTTTTATCTCTTTGTATTCGTGTTCCTCGGATCACGAATGTGGGTGCGTATGCACAGTTGATTGAGTCAGAGGAAGAGGACTTTGATTAGGGTTAATGACCATTGTCATTTTATTAACCCTAATACTTATGTGTGTATTATGATTAATTGATATTAGCTATATATATAATTGTGCATGGTTAGGATTGTTGACATTTTGACCATACTTGACTTGTTGATCTTAGTTGACATGTTGACCATCATCATTCCATATAAAAGATGCTCTTTGATCCTTTCAATTTTCATTTAATGTGAAATGATAATGGTCAAGTCTTGATTAACCATGACAATTATCTAGCTAATTATCTATTTTTTTATAATGCACACATATATGTGAGAATGGCTTATTATTCTCTCATTCTATCATATACTTTCTCTCTCTTGCTCTTCTGCTTCCTCTAGCTCTCCCCTCTCATGTGTTGAGAAATACTTGAGCTTGAGAAAAACCATTCCATAGTAATCTCTACTCTCATCTAGGGTTCTACATTAGCACTTATAGCACCCTAGTTACTTCTAGCTTGAAGTTGAAGCCAAAGGTTGAGGCTCTCGGGTGGATCCTTCTTCGACGTGAGAAGACGACAAAGGTGATCCCTTTCTACTACTCCAAGGAGCAAGGAGAGAAGGACATAGAGCCCAAGGTATAACCTTTCTATCCTCTAGCTAGTTTCTAGTTAGCTTTAGTTAGTTTTTTTTAGCAAATATCCTCCTTTGTCTTGTCCATGTTGCCTAGAGTAGTAAAAATCCGATTTTTATTCCGTTTTCCGCCTCCCCGCAAGCACCGGGGTAGGCAACATGGACTTACAGTGGTATCAGAGCCTAACTAAACATAAACTAGCTAGGTAGTAAAGTGTATGGAAGTTCAATCCGAAAAAATCACAAAACTAAAAACACAAAACCCTAACTTTCTGTTGAAATTTTTTCTGTTCAAAATAAAATAAATCTTACGTCAAAAATCATCTCAGGGTTTCGTGAAGAAAGCCACCAAAAACGATCCAGTGAATCGCTCAAAGCGCAGCGGTTCCGCGGCAAAAGCATGCCTATTGCCGCGGAACCGCGGCCGTTTTGACTCGGTTCTGGGTCGAGTTTGGTGCAGTGTTCTTCTGGCTTGGTTTTAGAATTTTTAAGATGCTTTATTTGTGCCCAGGTTTTCCAGAAAAGAAATTTGTTTTTGGGGGCCTATAAATCCGTATTTTTTATCGAACTTCACTACACTTTGACTAATGGGTTATATCTGGGATGTTTATATGTATTGAACGTCTGCTAATCGCTATAAGTCGATTAGTGGGGGTTATACATATCTGTGATCTGTGTTTGATGATGGTATGTGTATATGAATGCATTGGATTGTCGCGGGTGAATAGCCGGGGTGGATGTGAGATGAGTGTTTCTTTTTCTTTCATTCATTGTAATATGTAAATTGATGTATTATTATTTGTTTGGCCGCACAACCGGGTCGGGGTTGTAGCCGTCATTGTATAATTCTTTTTACTGTTTTTGCTCCTAGAATAGACCCATGGAGGGGGTGCACAAACTACCGGGTATCTCGAAGTGCCGAGTGGCCTACTCACGGTGTTGAGAGAGGTTGCTTCGCTTCGGATACTTGGCGGGTAGTTTGCCGCACCCGTTGGGGTCTTGGGTGGGGAATTGGCTATTCACCGTGACCGTGTAATCCGCTTTTCGTTGCAGGCTCGAACGGATTGCGGATTCCTAGTATATCCAATGTATTCATCTGTGATCTGTAATGTCTATCATTGCTATATATTTATATATGATAACTATTTAGGCGTTGCTTATGTTTTACAGCAGCGCTAGCCCAGCCCCCGCTCTGTCGTTAGTTAAGTAACCTAACGGGTGATGACGGGGCCCCGTGGCGAATGTGAATGGCATAAGCGTACGTCATATTTTGGTTGTTTTCTGCAATGGTGGGATTAAATGATTGGACGCATTAAAAGAACTAATGCAAGAAAATAAACCAAGTAAAAGTCGGTTGGAACACTTTGAAAACCACTCGGTTCTTTTCAAAACTAAACTTTTAAACGTGGAGCTTGAACCACTCCTTTTAAAAGCTATCTCGTTCCATCGATTATATCAAGTTCACTACGTTCACGGTTTCGCCAAAACCATTCGTAGCCCTCCGTCATTCCATATGAATGATCAAAAAGTATTCAAGCTATATATTTTGGCCAAAGTCAAGGCATAGTGATTGGTAGCTATTGGGTATTCATGTGCAGCATAGATAGATGCGTTGGTTTGGGATAGTCGTGCTGCCATTTTGCCAAAGTCAAGTGTAGGTACGGGTGGGTCCAAATTAACCAGGAGAATGACGGGTAGAACTTGACATGTGACTTATGATATTTTGGCCAAAGTCAAGGTCATAAGAGCATGGGGCAAAAATCCACATCGGGAGTTTCATAAGTACTGAGACTTGCTAGCGCTGCATACCATTTGGAGTGTGATGATTCTGGTAGGATTCCTTCGGTTTTATCACGCGATGATATTTGGATCCCGATCCTACTGTGAGTATATGCTACTCCTCGGGAAAACTCTCACTTAACGATCAATGCTATAAACCTAGTAGGTGTCTAGAAAGGTGTTAGCGATGCTACGCCCACAGGGAAAAGAGGTTATTAAATTAAGGAACTTCGCGAAAGCGTTGGAAAACCTCCCTCGAAGTACCGACACTGGCCTGGCTGAACGGGTAAACAAGTATTGTACGGTGCGATTGATCCCGACTAATTCTTTCTTTACGGTTTGAGAAGGGATTCGAGAGACAGTGGGAGCCATCCTGTTTAGACAAACTAAAAACCACTCTAAACTTGCAAGAGCATCATGCTAAAGTGTTTCTTTTCTCTCTCCTAATTGCAGCGACCATTCAACATGACCGGACTTAAGTTATTACTAGATAAAAACATACTGACAGGGCCAAACTACAATGATTGGCTCAGGAATGTCAAGATGACAATCACTTACGACAAGTTGGGGTATGTCCTTACCACCAAATCTCCCCTTATCCCAGGTCCCACCTCCAGCGTCGTGGATAAAGAAATCCGTAAGACATAGGAGATCGATTGCACGAAGGCCAAATGCCTCGTGCTTGCCTCGATGGACAACGAACATCAGATGAGGCATGAGAATATGGACCTAGAGTCCATATTTCTCCATACAAAAGAACTGTATGGAGAGCAGTCTCGTATCGCAAGATACGAAGTGTCGAAGAAGCTATTTTCGGCAAGATTGGCCATCGGATCATCGGTAGCGGAACACGTGCTTAAGATGATTGGCTACATAGAGGAGCTCGCGGACCTTAGGACCACGTTGGAGAATGAACTCTACACTGATTTGATTCTCCGGTCCCTTCCTTCCACTTACGCCCAGTTTATCCTTAACTTCAACATGCAAGGAAAGGAGGTTGAACTTTCCGAACTTCTGAACATGTTGAGGAGTGCTGAGGGCACCCTACAGAAGGGTAGGGAGACATCCACTTTGTTTGTAGGAGGATCTTCCTCTTCTAGATCCAGGGAGAAAGCCAAGGGTAAGAAGAAGAAAGCCCACGCCAAACCAAGAGGCGGTCTCCGTAATGTGGATACGAAGGGAAAAGGAAAGGCAACAAAGGTAGCGGGAAAGCTGGTGGGGAAGGAAGAATGCTTCTACTGTCACAAAAGTGGTCACTGGAAACAGGATTGCAAGGCTTTGAAGGCCAGAACCCAGGATCTGAAGCGAGTTGCGGCTTCAGCTTCAGGTGTGTATGTTATTGAAAACTGTCTATCAATAAACTCTACATCCTGGGTATTGGATACCGGATCAGGATCTCATATCTGTAATTCTTTGCAGGCGTTGAGAAAGCGTAGAGTTTTGAAGGCAGGTGACATGACCCTCAGAGTTGCAAACGGTGCTAGCATGGATGCTGAGGCCGTGGGGGACTATCACCTGGGATTGTCGGATGGACACTTTTTGTTTTTGCGTAGTTGTTATTATGTACCAAATGCAACCTGTAATATCATTTCTGTATCTTTATTATCTAAAGAAGGTTATGAATTTGCATTTGTAAGTAATGTCGTGAACATTCACCTTAATCAAGTTTTGATTGGGTCAGGTACATTAAACAACGGTATATACGTTTTAAACCAACCACAGATTTTCAATGTCCAGAATACACACAAAAGAAAGTCTCCAGAAATCAATAAAACTTTCTTATGGCATTGTTGACCGGGTCACATCAATGAGAGAAGGTTGACTAAGTTACATACAGAAAGATATTTGGATTCGTTCGAATATCAATCGTATGCAACTTGTCAATCCTGTCTCAAAGGAAAGATTACAAAGACTCCGTTCACTGGACACGGAGAAAGAGCGAGCGAGCTCTTGGGACTCCTACACAGCGACGTGTGCGGTCCAATGTATACACATGCACGAAGAGGTTATTCTTACTTCATTACTTTTACGGATGACTTTTCAAGGTACGGTTATGTCTTCTTAATGAAGCATAAATCCGAAACTTTTGAGAAATTCCAGGAATACAAGAATGAAGTAGAAAAACAAACAGGCAAAAGTATCAAGGCACTGAGATCTGATCGAGGTGGTGAATACTTGAGTGCCGAGTTCCTGGGTTACTTAAAAGAGAATGGAATTCTCTCTCAGCTTACTCCTCCATACACTCCGCAACATAACGGTGTATCGGAGAGACGGAAACGAACCCTATTGGATATGGTACGGTCCATGATGTGTAACGCTGAGTTGCCGCGATCGTTCTGGGATATGCGCTAGAATCAGCTGCATACCTTTTGAACCGAGTTCCAACTAAGACTGTGCCTACTACACCATATCAGATGTGGTGTGGGAAGAGACCCTATCTTAATCACATTAAGACATGGGGATGTCCAGCTTTTGTAAAAAAGCAGCATGCGGACAAGCTCAAGGCACGCTCAGTACAGTGCAAGTTTGTGGGATATCCAAAGAACTCCAAGGGATATTTCTTCTATTGCGAAGAGGAACAAAATGTTTTTGTTTCTCGCCATGCCCACTTTCTAGAACACCAGTTCATAGAAAAAGAACTAAGTGGGAGCGCAATAGAACTGGAAGAAATTCCAGAACCACGAGCTATTACTGAAAGCTTAGTAGAACCAGAGGGTTCAAAAGATCAGGACATTCCCACGCCACTCCGCAGGAGTAGTAGGCAGTCTCATCCGCCCGAGAGATACTATGGTTTTCTCATAGACGGGGATAGAGAGGATTGCATCATAGATTGTGATGAGCCTACTAGCTTCCAGCAGGCCATTCAGAGTGTCGACTCGGTAAAATGGTTGGATGCAATGCGGACCGAAATGGAGTCCATGTACACCAACAAAGTATGGACGTTGGACATTGCTCCAGATGGGGTAAAACCCGTAGGATGCAAATGGATCTTCAAAAGGAAGATTGGTGTAGATGGACAGGTTGAGACCTATAAAGCTAGACTGGTTGCAAAGGGTTTTCGTCAGCGGCCTGGTTTGGACTATGACGAAACCTTTTCTCCAGTAGCTATGCTGAAATCCATTCGGATCCTTCTTGCCATTGCTACCTTCCACGATTATGAGATTTGGCAGATGGACGTAAAGACCGCTTTTCTAAATGGACATTTAGAGGAGTGTGTCTATATGGACCAGCCATAGGGTTTCATTCAGAGTGGGAGCAGCGGAAAGGTGTGCAAGTTGCTTAAGTCCATTTATGGACTAAAGCAGGCATCACGGAGTTGGAACATCTGTTTTGATGAGATGGTCAAGGAATTTGGCTTTATCAAAAATCCAGATGAACCATGCATCTATTGTACATTTGTAGCGAGAACTGTAGTATTCCTCGCTTTATACGTGGATGACATTCTCTTAATAGGAAATGCCATTCCTATGCTACAATCTGTCAAGGGTTCTTGTCACACAGGTTCTCCATGAAAGACCTGGGTGATGCCTCATACATTCTGGGTATCCGGATCTACCGTGACAGATCCAAGAGGATATTATGACTTTCACAGTTCAGGTACATCGACACCATACTGAAGAGATTCAGTATGGAAGATTCCAAGCGCGGTAATCTACCGGATTGCCACGGGATCACCCTCTCCAAAGAGATGTCTCCTAAGACTGATTTGGAGATGGATCGCATGTCTATTATACCCTACGCTTCTGCGGTAGGCTCTATAATGTATGCGATGTGTAGGGTTCCTAGGCACTCTTGTGAAGGTTCAAAAGGCATCAAACATGCCCGGATTAAATTTTAGACGTGCCGAACAACCCAAAGCCGGGATCTTTGCTAGATTATTAGGGTTTAATATGCAAGATGATAACTTTTATCTAAGTGTGAGGGATTACAACCTTTGTAGTCCGCTCCTTCACTTCACAAGCTCCGAGTAGAAGTCCCTTTGCCGCGATCCACGATCTCCCGGACTCATGAGAGGCTCCACGACTCGAACGATCCATTCTAGCTTGTCGTATTCCAAATCTCCGATGATCTACGTCGAGGTTTCGAAGAACTCAAGCTATCTCACTCTAAAGAATAGAACACACTAATCCCATGGGCTAGATGAGATGAGTATGAGAGAGTAGTGATTTTGCTTTCTTTTAATATCATTTTCTCATTTTATTTCATCACTTCAAGATTTTCTAGCAAGCTTTTCAAGAGAGAAGAAGAAGAAGCTAATGGAAAATCAATAATGAGATTAAAAACCTTTTGTGATGAATAGAAAGAATCATATGATTGAATTGTAACCATGGTCAAGGATGAATGGATAAGAATGAGTAGAGAATAAACTATAGTTAGGGTTTGGTTTGGTTAATAAATGTGTCATCCATAAATATCTTCATAATGACAAAAGAAAATGCTTCTAGAAGCAACTTGAAGCAACTAAACCAAATCAAACCCTAACCTCAATTAATCATCCTTAAACATGTTTAACAATTAATCATATCATGTCACAATAATATATATCACATATATATTATATATTTGCAACAAAAGAAAATAATACAATTAACATATATCGCATATATATCAATGTATCATCCACTGAGAAAATGAAATAATAAAGCAAGCCAATATTAGTTAATATAATAATATATCATATATATTATTATATATTAAATCATCGAATCAACACTTGATCCGACGATCCGGCTATATCGAATATTACCGACTAATATATCATGTACCGATTCATCGAATCAACACTTGATCCGATGACCCGGTTCATATCCATATATCGCGAGAATATAATACGGTATCCCATATCGCATTATTCTCGCTCCTGCGCATATCACATATGTGCCACTACTCTGTTTCGCCTGAGCCAAGAAACCTCTGTGTAGGACTCTAAAGAATCGTCAATACGCCGGTAGCAGGTGATGATCATATCAAACACCCACAAGCTGCAAGCGGTCAGCTAAACGTAACAGCCACCCAGGTATTGAGCGATCAGAAGATCAACAAGCTAGCCTGTCCGTTCTCCTGTGAATCCAACCAGTAACACTCCCGTACAGTCCGGTCTGTTCGTCTGATATGTCGCATATCAAGTCTAGGGGTGGTATACGTCAGACCCCAGTAACCGATAAGTCGTGTCGATGTATGGCTCATAACGGGTCGAGAAACTACTAGTAACACTTACCAGTAAATCTCTATATCAGCCCTGGCCAGGGACTTCCAGTTATAGCCAATCGAACACAGCACAACATAAACTCCCTATACCGGGAGAGACGAATCCCCTCATATCGCTCATTGCCTCCATGTGATTCGGGACTGTACCCAAAAGCCACCGTTTTGCACGCCCTCTTGGACGTGGTAAGGTGGAAATCAAAGCACAGTGGGAATCACACAAGACTCTATGACGATCTCGGGTCTTCAGACTACCCTGTACCTGTGTCACCGGAGAACTGCCATCTGACGTGTGGTATATCACCATCTGGGAGTTCTCGGCGAGTCCGTCCAGTGTACCCAGTCTCCACTGAGCACCCGTACACCATCCTTGATGTCCAACACCGATGGATATGGGATCATCCATCGCCCATCATATGGGTCAAGATGCGTATACGCTAGTCTACTCTGGTTTATCGATGCCCTGTCTCGATATACCCTCGACTAGGAACAGTTATAGGATGTACTCATCGACTACAGCGGCCCCACTAGTATGATCTCATCATAGTCCCAGTAGTCGAGTATAGATCCTAAGGGCTTTATCAACATGTGAGAGTAAAACAGTAACCTAATACAAGTCAACATGTTAAGATAAAGTGAAACCAAATAGCATACTATCATGACGAGCAAGAAAGTCTTCTCTATATATAACCAAGCATCCATTATAATATACATCATATGTACAACAATGGCCTCTAGGGCATATACATAACTAACAATCTCCCACTTGCACTAAGGCCAGCTGCTGTAGTATCTCATACCTAGCATCCCGAATAATCTCTCAAACTGTATCTGGGGAATAGCCTTCGTGAATGGATCCGCAGTGTTGTCCTTCGTATCTACTCTCCTGACCTCGATCTCCCGGCGATCAACTATCTCCCTGATCAGGTGATACCGCCTCAGAATGTGTCTGGACTTCTGATGGGACCTGGGTTCCTTGGCCAAAGCCACAGCTCCATTGTTATCGCAATACAGAGGTATTGGATGCTCAATGGATGGAACCACACCAAGTTCACTAATGAACTTCTTGATCCAGACAGCCTCTTTGGCAGCATCGTTGGCAGCGATGTATTCAGCCTCCATCGTTGAGTCTGCAACGGTATCCTGTTTGGAACTCTTCCAACATACCGCCCCTCCATTGAGGGTGAAGACAAAACCCGAATGCGACTTAGAGTCGTCCTTATCACTTTGGAAGCTGGAATCTGTAAAGGACTCCACCTGGAGTTCTCCATTACCGTACACCAAGAACATCTCCTTAGTCCTCCGTAAGTACTTGAGAATGTTCTTCACTGCTTTCCAATGACTCTCTCCAGGATCTGCTTGATACCGACTCACTACACTTAGTGAGTATGCAACATCGGGTCTGGTACATAGCATCGCATACATGATAGAGCCTACTGCCGAAGCATAGGGTATCCCTTGCATGCGAGCTCTCTCCAAATCAGTCTTGGGAGACATCTCTTTGGAGAGAGTGAGTCCAGAGATCGTGGGCTGATTCCCACGCTTGGATTCTTCCATACTAAACCTCTTTAGTATGGTGTCAATGTACCTGGATTGGGACAATCCCAATATCCGTTTAGATCTATCTCTATAGATCATGATTCCCAATATGCAGGAGGCATCACCTAGATCTTTCATTGAGAATCTTTGTGATAAGAAGAGCTTGACTGATTGCAGCATAGGAATATCATTTCCTATCAAGAGTATGTCATCCACGTACAATACGAGGAAGACTACCTTACCCTCTGCCACCTTCTTATAGATACAAGGTTCATCTATATTTTTGATGAAGTCAAACTCTTTCACTACAACATCAAAACAGATGTTCCAACTCCGCGATGCTTGCTTTAACCCATAAATGGATTTAAGCAGCTTGCACACCTTTCCGCTGCTCCCACTATCTACGAAGCCCTCTGGCTGAGTCATGTACACGCACTCTTCTAAATCACCGTTTAGAAAGGCGGTCTTAACATCCATTTGCCAGATTTCGTAGTCATGGTATGCAGCAATGGCAAGTAAGATCCGGATGGACTTAGGCACAGCAACTGGAGAAAAGGTTTCGTCATAGTCCACACCTGGTCTTTGACGAAAACCTTTTGCTACAAGTCTAGCTTTGAAAGTCTCAACTTTTCCATCTACACCAAATTTCTTTTTAAAGATCCACTTGCTCCCAATGGGTTTTACCCCTTCAGGAGCATTTTCCAAAGTCCATACTTTGTTGGTGTACATGGATTCCATCTCAGATCGCATTGCATCCAGCCATTTCACAGAGTCAACACTCGTGATGGCCTGCTCGAAACTAGTCGGTTCATCATCATCAATGATGCAATCCTCGCTTCCACCATCAATGAGAAAACCGTAGTATCTCTCAGGTGGATGAGAAACCCTACTAGATCTGCGGAGAGGCTGGGGTTCGTCGGGTACTACTGAATCTTCTGGTTCCACTAAATCATCTGTTGTAGTTTGTTCTGCTGGAACTTCTTCCAGTTCTACCTCAGAGCCACTAATCTCTTTTGCAAGAAATTCCTTTTCTAAAAAGGTGGCGTGTTGAGCAACAAATACTCTTTGTTCCTCACTGTGGTAGAAAATATACCCTCGCGAATGCTTGGGATATCCAATAAACTTACATAAAACAGATCTTGCCTCGAGTTTGTCCGGGTTCCGTCTTTTGACATAAGCCGGGCAACCCCATATCTTAACAAAATTAAGATATGATCTCTTCCCTTCCCATATCTCATATGGGGTGGTAGGCACAGATTTGGTAGGAACTTTATTCAGTATGTATGCTGCTGTCTCAAGCGCATACCCCCAGAAGGAAATAGGTAACTCAGCAGTGCTCATCATCGAGCGCACCATATCTAATAGGCTGCGATTCCTCCGCTCCGATACACCGTTGTGCTGTGGTGTATAAGGAGGAGTAAGCTGAGAGAGAATCCCATTCTCTTTTAGATAATCTAGGAACTCACCGCTTAAGTATTCACCTCCTCGATCAGATCGAAGAATCTTAATACTTTTGCCCGTTTGGTTCTCTACTTCGTGCTTATATTCTCTGAATTTCTCAAAAGCTTCAGACTTGTGTTTCATCAGGAACACATATCCGAATCTTGAGAGATCGTCAGTGAATGTATTAAAGTAGGAAGAACCGTTCCTGGCATGCGTAGACATGGGACCGCATACATCACTATGTACCAGTCCTAAGAGTTCAGCAACTATTTCTCCGTGTCCACTAAAAGGAGCTTTGGTCATTTTTCCTTTGAGACATGAATGGCAAGTATCATAAGATGATAATTCGAACGGATTCAAATAACCATCTTTATGTAACTTAGCCAGTCGTGTCGCATTGATATGACCAAGTCTACAATGCCACAAGAAGGATTCGTTCATATCTGAACTTTTCCTCTTGTGTGTGTTTTGTATATTCAGGACTGTATTCTGATTTAGAATGAATATGCCATTATGTAACGAGCCTGATGCAATCAACTTTTGATCTAGGAATATGTTCATAACATTATCCTGTACTACAAAATTATATCCCTCTTTACTCAATAAAGAAACTGATATAATGTTGCACATCATGTTCGGTATATAATAGCACTCATTTAGAATCAGTGTATTACGACTTGGTAATACAAGGTGATATTCGCCAACTGCTTTGGCTACAATACTTGCACTGTTCCCTACTTGAACGGAATGATCACCTTTTCCCAGTTCTCTACCTTTACGTAGCCCATGTAACTGTTTACATATGTGGGATCCTGATCCGGTATCTAATACCCAGGACGTAGGGTGAACTGAGAAACAGTTCTCAATAACAAACACACCTGAAGAAGATGCATCAACATGCATGTTCTTTTGGGCGGCATGAGAATCCAGATATTCTCCTGTTTCCTGTTCAGTCTTATAACTCTTATGAGAAAGAACGGGTCTGACGTTCCCTTGCTCAGTACAATAATTAGGTTCAGTCAATACATCCATATTATTATCTTGATTATGGCCTGAAATGGTCGCTACCTAGAGAGAGAGAGAAGAAAACACTTTAGCGTATGCTCTTGCAAGATTAGATTGGTTATTATCTTATCTAATCAGGATGTCTCCCACTGGTTTTATCAAATCTACCTTAAAACCCTAAAAGGTAAGATTAGCCGGGATTAATTACACCCTACAATTTCGTCAATCTTTCAGCCAGATCAGTGTCGGTACTTTGAGGGAGGTTCCCCGTGCTTTCGCACGGACCTAATTAGTAAACCTCGTTTTCCCAGAGGCGTAACCTCGTTAACACTTTTCTAGACACTTACTTGAATGACTAATTGACCTGTGTAAAACTCTCCCAGGAATAACTCTTACTCGCAGTGGGTATCGGGATCCAACTATCTCATAGGAGGTATGCAATCTCATTGCAAATTTCAACACTTGAAATTCCCGATAAAACTTTTGCCCCTAGTGTCCTATGACCTTGACGGAGGTCAACAAACCATAGGCTACTAGTCAAGTTCAACCTGTCATTTCTTGATTGAATTAAACCCACCCGCACGACCCTTGACGGAGGTCAACAAGGCCGTACGACTACCCTAATCCAATCTGCATCATATGCATAAGCAGGTAAATACTAATCAGCTACCGCACACTACGCCTTGACGGAGGTCAACAAACGTAGCACGAATACTAACTAGTCTTTATCTGAAATGACGGAGGGCTACGCAGGTTTTTCAGAAAACCCTGAGCGTAATGAACTTGATATCGTCGTAGAATCGAGTAATTTTGAAAAGGAGTGTTTTGAGGCTTTTCTTAGTTTCGCTAAAGGGGTCACTCCCGGTGAAGGGATCGTCGGCCCTTTCCTCATCGAATAAGGTGCAGGATATATCATATATACCGCTGTGCAAAGCAAAACACTTAAAGCAATCAAAAGACAAACCGCGTTTTGTAGCATCTGCCAGTTTCGCTAAAGGAGTCACTCCCGGTGAAGGGATCTCGGTCCTTTCCTCATCGAATAAGGTGCAGGATATATCGTATATATCACTGTGCAAAGCAAAACTGTAGCTACCCTTTTTATAAAGTTTTTGATTCTACAACATCTTTAGGTTTCTTTTCTTTTATTAATCTCATTAATAAAAATCCCATCAGCTTATGCTTCCTAAGCATCACAGAAGAAACGAAAGCAGTAATATTTATATATCAGCATATATATATAGTATAAGCATTCGTCTCAGGCAGTAATATGATCTCATCACAGAACATTGCAGCAGAAGAACATATATGAAATATTGGATATACTAGGACGTCCGTGTTTTCAATACGAGCCTGTATAAAACACGGATTCCACGGTCGCGACGAATAGCCAAACCCACATCCCAAGACCCCTACGAGAGCGGCAAGTAACACTGCCAATTCTAGGGTTAGGAGACCCGGTCTCGACTCCTCGAGATGGCCTCCCACTGGACCCTAGAACCCGGTTACTTGTGCTCCCCTCCTTGGGTCTACCTAATGCGGAAAAGTAAATAATATACACTGGTGACAGCAACCGCAACCTGGAAGTGCCCCAAATAAAAGAATATTACATTACAAATGAATTTTACATGAATGAAAATAAAAACCCTCATCTCACATAAAACCCCCGGCTATTCTGATCGCGACGATCCAATATAACATATCACAGCAACACATAATATCCCATATCATCAACGTAAGCAAGTATGCGTATCCCAATTGTCGTTGATGTATAGCAACGAAGCCGGCGATACACCACATACTACGCTTACGGTCACAGAAAAGAAAGTGTAAAACTACAATATTTGGAATCCATAATCACTTTAGACATCGTAAATCCGAAATATCACATACTTCGTATTTCATGCCTAACTCTATGAATTCCACATATTGTATCACATTCCAGATAAATATACGGTATTAAACTATTTGAACAGATAATCAAACACCCAAAATTTCCCGAAGTGCTCAACTCTTGAGCGGAGTTCAAATAATCCCAGAATATGTCACAGTACCAGTGATCCAGCCGTAGAAAGGCCAAGCCAACGCCTCACATGTGGCACGCCGTACTGCCCCAAACCCGAAGGTTCAAAAGGCAGTTCAAGACGGTCACATAATCGAGTTAAGGTTTGTTGTCTTCTAGAGGGTCCACCGCTTAACCTGTACAATTTTCCGAAAGATTTAAACCCAATAAAAATTCAACGCTTGAAAGTTTGCCGTGTCGGAATAAAGTGGGTTAATGATATCCGTTCAACCAGTTTAACAGTTTCTAAATATCCGGAAAGAAATATGAATTTAAATATTCCGATCGAATCTACGATTACAAAATAAACCCCAGATTTTATAAACACCTGAGACAGATTAAAAATATCCAGAATACTCAGCAAGTAACTACGAGCAATACCATGAAGCCACGTGTCCCAATTCAACAGTGCCGACGCGCAAGCGCCGCGCGAACCCCCTTTCTGCCGCGGATCCGCGCTCGGTTGGTCGAATTGTGGGCACGTGTTTCATGGTAATTCTTAGAATTACCTGCTGATTTTTTTACACATTTTTAATTCTGAAAAATCCCAAAATTTAAAAAATTTCCAGAGAGGGGTCCATTTTGTCCGTTTCGGGTTCGATCGGAGTTTTAACTTCGTAAACACATCGCCTAATGCTCTAGCTAGGCTCTGATACCACTGTAGGGTTCCTAGGCACTCTTGTGAAGGTTCAAAAGGCATCAAACATGCCCGGATTAAATTTTAGACGTGCCGAACAACCCAAAGCCGGGATCTTTGCTAGATTATTAGGGTTTAATATGCAAGATGATAACTTTTATCTAAGTGTGAGGGATTACAACCTTTGTAGTCCGCTCCTTCACTTCACAAGCTCCGAGTAGAAGTCCCTTTGCCGCGATCCACGATCTCCCGGACTCATGAGAGGCTCCAGGACTCGAACGATCCATTCTAGCTTGTCGTATTCCAAATCTCCGATGATCTACGTCGAGGTTTCGAAGAACTCAAGCTATCTCACTCTAAAGAATAGAACACACTAATCCCATGGGCTAGATGAGATGAGTATGAGAGAATAGTGATTTTGCTTTCTTTTAATATCGTTTTCTCATTTTATTTCATCACTTCAAGATTTTCTAGCAAGCTTTTCAAGAGAGAAGAAGAAGAAGCTAATGGAAAATCAATAATGAGATTAAAAACCTTTTGTGATGAATAGAAAGAATCATATGATTGAATTGTAACCATGGTCAAGGATGAATGGATAAGAATGAGTAGAGAATAAACTATAGTTAGGGTTTGGTTTGGTTAATAAATGTGTCATCCATAAATATCTTCATAATGACAAAAGAAAATGCTTCTAGAAGCAACTTGAAGCAACTAAACCAAATCAAACCCTAACCTCAATTAATCATCCTTAAACATGTTTAACAATTAATCATATCATGTCACAATAATATATATCACATATATATTATATATTTGCAACAAAAGAAAATAATACAATTAACATATATCGCATATATATCAATGTATCATCCACTGAGAAAATGAAATAATAAAGCAAGCCAATATTAGTTAATATAATAATATATCATATATATTATTATATATTAAATCATCGAATCAACACTTGATCCGACGATCCGGCTATATCGAATATTACCGACTAATATATCATGTACCGATTCATCGAATCAACACTTGATCCGATGACCCGGTTCATATCCATATATCGCGAGAATATAATACGGTATCCCATATCGCATTATTCTCGCTCCTGCGCATATCACATATGTGCCACTACTCTGTTTCGCCTGAGCCAAGAAACCTCTGTGTAGGACTCTAAAGAATCGTCAATACGCCGGTAGCAGGTGATGATCATATCAAACACCCACAAGCTGCAAGCGGTCAGCTAAACGTAACAGCCACCCAGGTATTGAGCGATCAGAAGATCAACAAGCTAGCATGTGCGTTCTCCTGTGAATCCAACCAGTAACACTCCAGTACAGTCCGGTCTGTTCGTCTGATATGTCGCATATCAAGTCTAGGGGTGGTATACGTCAGACCCCAGTAACCGATAAGTCGTGTCGATGTATGGCTCATAACGGGTCGAGAAACTACTAGTAACACTTACCAGTAAATCTCTATATCAGCCCTGGCCAGGGACTTCCAGTTATAGCCAATCGAACACAGCACAACATCAACTCCCTATACCGGGAGAGACGAATCCCCTCATATCGCTCATTGCCTCCATGTGATTCGGGACTGTACCCAAAAGCCACCGTTTTGCACGCCCTCTTGGACGTGGTAAGGTGGAAATCAAAGCACAGTGGGAATCACACAAGACTCTATGACGATCTCGGGTCTTCAGACTACCCTGTACATGTGTCACCGGAGAACTGCCATCTGACGTGTGGTATATCACCATATGGGAGTTCTCGGCGAGTCCGTCCAGTGTACCCAGTCTCCACTGAGCACCCGTACACCATCCTTGATGTCCAACACCGATGGATATGGGATCATCCATCGCCCATCATATGGGTCAAGATGCGTATACGCTAGTCTACTCTGGTGTATCGATGCCCTGTCTCGATATACCCTCGACTAGGAACAGTTATAGGATGTACTCATCGACTACCGCAGCCCCACTAGTATGATCTCATCATAGTCCCAGTAGTCGAGTACAGATCCTAAGGGCTTTATCAACATGTGAGAGTAAAACAGTAAACCAATACAAGTCAACATGTTAAGATAAAGTGAAACCAAATAGCATAATATCATGACGAGCAAGAAAGTCTTCTCCATATATAACCAAGCATCCATTATAATATACATCATATGTACAACAATGGCCTCTAGGGCATATACATAACTAACACGATGTTGTGTACCAGACCGGATGTAGCTTATGCACTGAGTGTGGTAAGCAGGTATCAGTCAAACCCTGGGGAGAAACATTGGATAGCGGTAAAGAACATTCTCAAGTACCTGAGAAGGACTAAGGAGATGTTCTTTATGTATAGCGGAAAAGACCTCCAGATTGAGGCCTTTGCTGACTCCAGCTTCCAGAGTGACAAGGATGATTCCAAGTCCATGTCGGGTTTTGTCTTTACCCTCAATGGAGGGGCGGTGTGTTGGAAGAGCTCCAAACAGGAAACCGTTGCTGACTCGACTATGGAAGCGGAATACATCGCTGCATCTGATGCCGCAAAAGAAGTTGTCTGGATGAGGAAGTTCTTGAAAGGACTTCAGGTGGTTCCGTCCATTGTTGACCCAATACCTCTGTATTGCGACAACAACGGGGCTATAGCTTTAGCGAAGGAACCCAGGTCCCATCAGAAATCCAGACACTTCTTGAGGCGGTATCACCTGATCAGGGAGATCGTAGATTGCCAGGAGATCGAGGTTAGGAGGGTTGCTTCAGAAGATAACACTGCAGATCCATTCACCAAGGCCTTGCCCCAGACTCAGTTCGAGCGGCTGATCGAGATGATAGGTCTTCGATACGCCAGTACATGGCCTTAGTGCAAGTGGGAGATTCTTAGTGTATATGCCCTAGAGGCCATTACTGTATCATACTAGTTTGTATATTACTTGATGGAAGCTTGGGATATTCACAGTTGTATATACAATCTTGCTCGAAATGGTAGTATGCTACTTGGTTTGTCTCTGCTTTAATATGTGCATGTGTTTCTTTTATCATATCGCTAATATACATATTAGTACAGCCCTTAGGATCTTTGTTTGATTACCAGCGTTGTGATGGCAATCACACTCGTGGGGGCTGGGTAATCCATAATCACATCCTTATACAGGTCCCTGGTCGTTGGACTATCGAGACAGGGCATCGATACTCCGGAGTAGACTAGCGTATGCGCTTCTCATCCCAGTGTGGGAGACGGTCTGTCCCACAGCCGTCAGTACATCGTACTCGAGATAGTATGCGGGTGCTCGTTAGTTTACAAGTACACTGGACAGGACTCGTCGGGAACTGTTGGTGGGTATCATACCTATCGTCAGTTATCAGTTCCCAGGTGACATGAGTACAGCTTAGTCCGCTGACTTGACACTGTCACTTCGCCTCGAGTGTGTTCCCACTGCACTTTGATTACTACCCTACCACGGCTCAAAGGAGTCGTGCAAACAGGTAGTTTTTAGGTGCAGTCCCGAAGCACTTCGAGGCAGTGACGGTTAGATAGGATTCGTCTCTCCCGGTATTGGGGATTGAAATCGCGCTGTGTCCAGGAGAGCCATTACACAAGTAGTCCATGGCCAGGGCAAGCGAGATATACTGGTGGGTTTCCAGTGTTATCTAAGGGTGTTCTGGGCTACACTCCGACACGACTTGTACCGCTATTAGGGGAATGACGTTCACCGCCCCCTAGGCCCGCCATGCGATGTATCAGACGAACAGACCGGACTGTATGGAGACTGTCAAATACAGGCTCAGTAGGAGTTCAGATGGGGTTTACCTCGTCAGTCTTCTTATCGGCATCTACCTGGGGACCGTTACGTACAGCTAGTGCCGCTTGCGGTCTGTGGTTAAACCCACTGCCAGCGTAGTGTCGAGTCTTTAGAGTCCCACACAGAGAGCTATTCTCCTTTTGGCAAAATGAGCAGAGGTTGCATGGTTTTGCGACAAGGTTCGTTCACATCCGCGCACTTGTGCACGTTTGCTGTTCGGACAGCTTATACTAGCGGGCTTTGGTTTAAGCCAGATCCTAGTATATGATTTGGGATTGGTTTTATCTCTTTGTATTCGTGTTTCTCGGATCACGAATGCGGGTGCGTATGCACAGTTGATTGAGTCAGAGGAAGAGGACTTTGATTAGGGTTAATGATCATTGTCATTTTATTAACCCTAATGCTTTTGTATGTATTATGATTAATTGATATTAGCTATATATATAATTGTGCATGGTTAGGATTGTTGACATTTTGACCATACTTGACTTGTTGACCTTAGTTGACATGTTGACCATCATCATTCCATATAAAAGATGCTCTTTGATCCTTGCAATTTTCTTTTAATGTGAAATGATAATGGTCAAGTCTTGATTAACCATAACAATTATCTAGCTAATTATCTATTTTTTTATAATTCACACATATATGTGAGAATGGCTTATTATTCTCTCATTCTATCATATACTTTCTCTCTCTTGCTCTTCCTTTCCTCAAGCTCTCCCCTCTTATGTGTTGAGAAACACTTGAGCTTGAGAAAAACCATTCCATAGTAATCTTTACTCTAATCTAGGGTTCTAGGATTAGCACTTCTAGCACCTTAGTTACTTCTTGCTTGAAGTTGAAGCCAAAGGTTGAGGCTCTCGGGTGGATCCTTCTTCGACGTGAGAAGACGACAAAGGTGATCCCTTTCTACTACTCCAAGGAGCAAGGAGAGAAGGACATAGAGCCCAAGGTATAACCTTTCTACCATTTAGCTAGTTTCTTGTTAGCTTTAGCTAGTTTTTGTCTAGCAAAGATCCTCCTTTGTCTAGTCCATGTTGCCTAGAGTAGTAAAAATCCGATTTTTATTCCGTTTTCCGCCTCCCCGCAAGCACCGGGATGGGCAACGTGGACTTACAGCCTCAAGATGTGCCTGGACTTCTGATGGGACCTGGGTTCTTTCGCTAAAACTATAGCCCCGTTGTTGTCACAATACAGAGGTATTGGATCAACAATGGATGGAACCAGCTGAAGTTCTATCAAGAACTTCCTTATCCAGACGGCTTCTTTTGCGGCATCAGATGCAGTGATATATTCAGCTTCCATCGTTGAGTCAGCAACGGTTTCCTGTTTGGAACTCTTCCAACACACCGCCCCTCCATTGAGGGTAAAGAGATAACCCGACATGGACTTGGAATCATCCTTGTCATTCTGGAAGGTGGAGTCAGCAAATGCCTCGATCTGGAGGTCTTTTCCGCCATACACCAAGAATATCTCCTTAGTCCTTCTCAGGTACTTGAGAATATTCTTTACCGCTATCCAGTGCTTCTCCCCACGGTTTGATTGATACCGGCTTACCACACTCAGTGCATAAGCTACATCTGGTCTGGTACACAACATCGCATACATTATAGAGCCCACCGCAGAAGCGTAGGGTATAATAGACATGCGATCCCTTTCCGAATCAGTCTTGGGAGACATCTCTTTGGAGAGGGTGATCCCGTGACAAGCCGGTAGATTACCCCGCTTGGAATCTTCCATACTGAATCTTCTTAGTATGGTGTCTATGTACCCTGACTATGAAAGTCCTAATATCCTCATGGATCTGTCACGATATATCCGGATCCCCAGAATGTATGAGGCATCACCCAGGTCTTTCATGGAGAACCTGTGTGACAAGAACCCTTTGACAGATTGTAGCATAGGAATGTTATTTCCTATCAAGAGAATGTCATCCACGTACAAAATGTGGAATACGACAGTTCGTGCTACAAATCTACTATAGATGCATGGTTCATCTGGATTTTTGATAAAGCCAAAAATTTTGACCGTCTCATCAAAACAGATGTTCCAACTCTGCGATGTCTTCTTTAGTCCATAGATGGACTTAAGCAACTTGCACACCTTTCCGCTGCTCCCACTCTGAATGAAACCCTCTGGCTGGTCCATATAGACACACTCCTCTAAATTTCAATTCAGAAAAGCTGTCTTTACGTCCATTTGCCAAATCTCATAATCGTAGAAGGCATCAATGGCAAGAAGGATCCGAATGGATTTCAGCATAGCCACTGGAGAAAAGGTTTCGTCATGGTCCAAACCAGGTCTTTGACGAAAACCCTTTGCAACAAGTCTAACTTTATAGGTCTCAACCTGTCCATCTAACCAATCTTCCTTTTGAAGATCCACATGCATCCTACGGGTTTTACCCCATCTGGAGCAACGTCCAATGTCCATACTTTGTTGGTGTACATGGACTCCATTTCGGTCCGCATTGCATCCAGCCATTTTGCCGAGTCAACGCTCTGAATGGCCTGCTGGAAGCTAGTCGGCTCATCACTATCAATTATGCAATCCTCTCTATCCCCTTCTATGAGAAAACCGTAGTATCTCTCAGGCGGATGAGACTGCCTTCTACTCCTGCGGAGCGGTGCAGGAATGTCCTGATCTTTCGAACCCTCTGGTTCTACTAAGCTTTCAGTAATAGCTCGTGGTTATGGAATTTCTTCCAGTTCTATTGCGCTCCAACTTATCTGATTTTCCAAAAACTCAGTTTCCAAGAAGTGGGCATGACGAGAAACAAAAACCTTTTGTTCCTCTTCGCAATAGAAGAAATATCCCTTGGAGTTCTTTGGATATCCCACAAACTTGCACTGTACTGAGCGTGCCTCGAGTTTGTCCGCATGCTTCTTTTTGACAAAAGCTGGACATCCCCATGTCTTAATGTGTTTAAGATAGGGTTTCTTCCCACACCACATCTGATATGGTGTGGTAGGCACAGTCTTAGTTGTAACTCGGTTCAAAAGTTATGTAGCTGATTCTAGTGCATATCCCCAGAATGATCGCGGTAACTCAGCGTTACTCATCATGGAACGTACCATATCCAATAGGGTCCGGTTCCGTCTCTCCGATACACCGTTATGTTGCGGAGTGTATGGAGGACTAAGCTGAGAAAGAATTCCATTCTCTTTTAAGTAATCTAGGAACTCGGCACTTAAGTATTCACCACCTCGATCAGATCTCAGTGTCTTGATACTTTTGACTGTTTGTTTTTCTACTTCATTCTTATATTCCTGGAATTTTCCAAAGGATTCGGATTTATGATTCATTAAGAAGACATATTCGTACCTTGAAAAGTCATCCGTAAAAGTAATGAAGTAAGAATAACCGCTTCGCGCATCTGTAGACATTGGACCGCATACGTCGCTGTGTACGAGTCCTAAGAGCTCGCTCGCTCTTACTCCGTGTCCAGTGAACGGAGTCTTTGTCATCTTTCCTTTGAGATAGGATTGACAAGTTGCATATGATTGATATTCGAACGGATCCAAATATCCTTCTGTATATAACTTCGTCAACCTTCTCTCATTGATGTGACCCAGTCTACAATACCATAAGAAAGACTGATTTGTTTCCGGAGACTTTCTTTTGTGTGTATTCTGGACATTGAAAATCTGTGGTTGGTTTAATACATATATTCCATTGTTTAATGTACCTGACCCAATCAGAACTTGATTAAGGTGAATGTTTACAACATTGCTTACAAATGCAAATTCATAACCTTATTTAGATATTAAAGATACAGAAATGATATTACAAGTTGCATTGGGTACAAAATAACAATTACGCAAAACCAAAACGTGTCCATCTGACAACCCCCGGTGATAGTCCCCCACGGACTCAGCATCCATGCCAGCTCCGTTTGCAACTCTGAGGGTCATATCACCTGCCTTCAAAACCCTACAGTTTCTCAACGCCTGCAAAGAATTACAGATATAAGATCCTGATCCGGTATCCAATACCCAGGAAGTAGAGTTTATTGATAGACAGTTTTCAATAACATACACACCTGAAGCTGAAGCCGCAACTTGCTTCAGATCCTGGGTTCTGGCCTTCCAAGCCCTGCAATCCTTTTTCCAGTGTCCACTCTTGTGACAGTAAAAGCATTCTTCCTTTCCCACAAGCTTTCCCGCTTCCTTTGTTGCCTTTACCTTTCCCTTCGTATCCACTTTACTAACACCGCCCCTTGGTTTGGTGGGGGTTTTCTTCTTCTTTCCCTTGGCTTTCACCTTGGACCAAGAAGAAGAAGATCCTCGTCCAAACAAAGTGGATGTTTCCCTACCTTTCTGTAGGGTGCCCTCTGCACTCCTCAGCATGTTGAGGAGTTCTGAAAGTTCAACTTCTTTTTCTTGCAAGTTGAAGTTCAGGATGAACTTGGCGTAAGTGGAAGGAAGGGACTGGAGAATCAAGTCCGTGTAGAGCTCGTTCTCTAACGTGGTCCCAAGGTTCGCGAGCTCCTCAATGAAGCTAATCATCTTAAGCACGTGTTCCGCTACGGATGATCCGATGGCCAATCGCGCCGAAAACAGCTTTTTCTAGACTTCTTATCTGGCGATACGGGATTGCTCTCCATACAGTTCTTTTGTATGAATAAATATGGATTCAAGGTCCATATTCTCGTGCCTCCTCTTGTATTCATTGTCCATAGAGGCAAGTACGAGGCACTTGGCCTTCGCGCAATCAATCTCCCAAGTCTTAAGGATTTCCTTATCCGCGATGTTGGAGGTGGGACCAGGGGCAGGGGGAGCTTTGGTGGTAAGGAGATACCCCAACTTGTCATAAGTGATTGCCATTTTGACATTCCTGAGCCAATCTTTGTAGTTTGTCCCTGTGAGTATGTTTTTATCTAGTAGTAACTTAAGTCCAGTCATGATATTTGGTCGCTGCAATTAGAAGAGAGAGAAGAAACACTTTAGCATGATGCTCTTGCAAGTTTAGAGTGGTTTTTAATTTGTCTAAACATGATGGCTCCCACTGTCTCTCGAATCCCTCCTCAAATCAAAAAGGAAGAATTAGTCGGGATCAATCTCACCGTACAATACTTGCTTAACCGTTCAGCCAGGCTAGTGTCGGTACTTCGAGGGAGGTTTTCCAACGCTTTCGCGAAGTTCCTTAATTAAATAACCTCTTTTCCCTAGGGGCGAAGCCCCGCTAACAACTTTCTAGACACCTACTAGGTTTATAGCATTGATCGTTAAGTGAGAAATTTCCCGATGAGTAGCTTATACTCACAGTAGGATCGGGATCCAAATATCATTGCGTGATAAAACTGAAGGAATAGTACCAGAATCATCACACTCCAAATGGTATGCAGCGCCAGCAAGTTTCAGTTCTTTTGAAACCCCCGATGTGAATTTTTGCCCCATGCTTTTTTGACCTTGACTTTGGCCAACAAATCATAAGTCACATGTCAAGTTCTACCCGTCATTCTCCAGGTTAATTTGAACCCACATGTACCTACCCTTGACTTTGGCCAACAAGGCAGTACGACTGTCCCAAACCAACACATCTATCTATGCTGCACACGAATACCCAATAGCTACCAATCACTATGCCTTGACTTTGGCCAACAAACATAGCTTGAATACTATTGACCATCCATGTGAAATGATGGAGGGCTACGAATGGTTTTGGCGAAACCGTGAATGTAGTGAACTTGATATAATCGATGGAACGAGATATCTTTTAAAAGGAGTGGTTTAAGCTCCGCGTTTAAAAGTTATTTTGAAAAGAAACCGAGTGGTTTTTGAAAGTGTTCCAACGAATTTTAATTTGGTTTATTTTTCTTGCATTAATTATAGTGCGTCCCATCAATTAATCCTACCATTGCAGAAAACAACGAAAATATGACATACGCTTATGCCATCCGCATTCGCCATGGGGTCCCATCATCACCCGTTAGGGTACTTAACTAACGACAGAGCGGGGGCTGGACTAGTGCGGATGGAAAACATAAGCAACGCCTAAATAGATATCTACATATAGATATATACATTCGTCAGATGCAATGATAGCCTTTCCAGATCATAGATGAATACATTGGATATACTAGGAATCCGCATTCCGTTCGAGCCTGTAACGAAAAGCGGATTACACGGTCGCGATGAATAGCCAATACCCCACCCTAGACCCCTACGGGTGCAGCAAACAACCCGCCAAGTACCCGAAGCGAAGCAACCTCCCTCAACGACATGAGTAGGTCATTCGGCACTGTGAGATACCCGGTAGTTTGTGCACCCCACCTTGGGTCTATCCTAGGAGCAAAAACAGTAAAAAGAAATTATACAATGACGGCTACAACTCCATCCCGGTTGTGCGGCCAAATAAATAATATTCCATAAATTTACATATTACATGAATTGAAAGATAAAGAAAACTCTCATCTCACAACCTCCAGCTATTCATCCGCGACAATCCAACGAATTCATTTACACAAACCATCAACATTACAGATCATAGATATGTATAACCCCCACTAATCGACGTATAGCAATTAGCAGACGTTCAATACATATATAACATTACAGATACAACCCATTAGCCAAAGTCTACAGAAAATCGACCAAAATACGGATTTGTAACCACCCCAAAAACAAACTTGTTCTCTGGAAATTCTGGGCAGAAACAAACCATCTCAAAAATTACAAAACACCAACAGGAGAAAACAGCAGGAGAAACGATCCACGGCCGAGTCAACTCGGCCGCGGATCCGCGGCGGGAGCAAGCTCCTGCC
This sequence comes from Agapanthus africanus, assembly GCA_030015575.1. Classification (NCBI taxonomy): domain Eukaryota; kingdom Viridiplantae; phylum Streptophyta; class Magnoliopsida; order Asparagales; family Amaryllidaceae; genus Agapanthus; species Agapanthus africanus. Next base: position 454,384,170 of record JASDDO010000014.1, on the reverse strand, counting down.
GCGGATCCGCGGTGAGTTGATCGACTCACTGGATCGTTTTTCTTTCCTGTTCATTAAAAAGCCTGAGCCGATTTTTAATACATGATTTATTATTTTTTGAGCAGAAATAAAAATCGGCAGAAACTTGATATTTTTAACGTGTTTTGCGGTTTTTCGTCCGATCGAAATTATAGATACTTTGCTAACAAGGTAGGGTGTGTTTAGCTAGGCTCTGATACCACTGTAAGTCCACGTTACCTCTCCCGGTTCTTTCGGGCTTGCGGAAATGTTGAAAAACGATTTTTCGGGTCATGGTAACATGGACTATAAAACACGGATCTTTGCTAAACTTCACACTAGCAACTAACTAGAGCTTTTCCTACTCGGTTAGGGGTTATACCTCAACTTGAACTCCTTCTCTTGGGCTCTTTGTGTAAGTCCATGCTACCCTTCCCCGGTACTTGCGGGGTTGCGGAATTGGTGAAAAACGATTTTCAAGAGGATGGTAACATGGACTACCAATACGGATCTTTGTTAAACTACTAGCTAACAACCTAACAAGAGTTTACCTACTCGGTTAGGGGGCTATACCTTTCTTGAACTCCTTCGTCTTCGACTCCTCCCGGTGTACGGATCGGCCCCACCTCGTCGTCTCCTTGCGCCGAAGATGGATCCACCCGAAAGCTTCTACCTTTGGCTTCTTCTTCGAACTTTGAAGAAACTAGATCACTTGGCTTGCTTGGCCTTGTGAACTAGAATGAGTAGAGGAATGTTTTGGTGTCTTTTTATCTCTAAGGTAATGAGTCTCAACACATGAGAATGGTTTGCCTTGAGGTAGAGAGAGAAAGAGGAAGATGGAGAGCTTTAGAATGAGAGAGCTCAAGAGAGAGAAAAACAAATGATAGAATGAACCATACTCTTCTCATTCTCACCTCTCATAATCCAAAAGCCATCATCACAAAAATAATAATCAAGTATTGTGTAAATGGTTTAAGTCAAAATGGCTATATCATTTCATGCACTCATTTTGCATAAATAAACAAGAAAGCAAATGTCTTTGCCATGGAATGATAGCCATTGTCATGATTATGGTCAACTAGTCCAACCTAGTCAACCGGTCAACAAAGTCAACAAGTCAACAATGTCAACCACTCAACAACCATGTCACTATAATAATTAATTAATATTAATCTTAATCATATATCTTATTCTCATTACGGTTAAGCAAAAGTCAATGGTCAACAGAGTCAACAGTCAACAACCCCAATGAGAATACTCTGCCTCTGTCTCTCTGTCAGCTGTGCATACACACCCGCATCCGCTTTCCGAGGAACACGAATACATACGAGATAAAACCAACCCCAAAACGTACACTAGGATCTGGCTTAAACCAAAGCCCTCTAGTGTTAACTTTCCGGACACTGTACGTGCACAAGTGCATGGATGTGACCGAACCCTGTCGCAAAACAATGCGACCTGTCGCAAAACCATGCGACCTCTACTCTTTTGCCTAAAGGCGAATAGCTTTCTGTGTGGGACTCTAAAGACTCGACTCTACGCAGGCAGTGGGTTTAACCACAGACCGCAAGCGGCACTAGCTGTGCGTAACGGTCCCCAGGTAGATGACGACAAGAAGACTGACGAGGTGAAACCCATCTGAACTCCTACTGAGTCTGACTGTGACAATCTCCATACAGTCCGGTCTGTTCGTCTGATACATCGCATGGAGGGCCTATGGGGCGGTAAACGTCAGTCCCCCAATAGCGGTACAAGTCATGTCGGAGTGAAGCCCAGAATACCCTGAGATAACACTGGAAACCTACCAGTATATCTCGCTTGCCCTGGCCAGGGACTACTCGTGTAATGGCTCTCCTAGACACAGCGCGATGTCAACCCCGAATACCGGGAGAGACGAATCCTGTCTAACCGTCACAACCTCCAAGTGCTTCGGGACTGCACCCAAAAACTACCTGTTTGCACGACTCATTTGAGCCGTGGTAGGGTAGTAATCAAAGTGCAGTGGGAACACACTCGAGGCGAAGTGACAGTGTCAAGTCGGCGGACTAAGCTGTACTCATGTCAACTGGTAACTGATAACTGACGATAGGTATAGTACCAACCAACAGTTCCCGACGAGTCCTGTCCAGTGTACACGTAACCCAACGAGCACCCGCATACTATCTCCAGTACGACGTACTGATGGCTGTGTAACAGACCATCTCCCACACTGGGATGAGAAGCGCATACGCTAGTCTACTCCAGAGTATCGATGCCCTGTCTCGATAGTCCTGCGACTAGGGACCTACATAAGGATGTGCTTATAGATTACCCAGCCCCCACTAGTGTGACTGCCATCACAACGATGGTAATCAAGCAAAGATCCTAAAGGCTCCACTAATGTGTATAGGTGATTTACTAAAATAAACACATGTACACATTGAAGTAGAAACAAACCAAGTAGCATACTACAATATTGAGCAAGATTGTTTATACAACTGTGAATATCCCAAGCTTCCATTAAGTAATATAAAAACTAGTATGATACAGTAATGGCCTCTAGGGCATATACACTAACAATCTCCCACTTGCACTAAGGCCATGTACTGGCGTATCGAAGACCTATCATCTCGATCAGCCGCTCGAACTGAGTCTGGGGTAAGGCCTTTGTGAGTGGATCAACAGTGTTGTCTTCTGTAGAAACTCTCCGAACCTCGATCTCCTGGCGACCCATGATCTCCCTGATCAGGTGATACCGCCTTAAGATGTGTCTGGACTTCTGATGGGACCTTGGTTCCTTTGCTAAAGCTATAGCCCCGTTGTTGTCGCAATACAGAGGTATTGGATCAACAATGGACGGAACCACCTGAAGTTGAGTTAAGAACTTCCTTACCCAGACATCTTCTTTTGTGGCATCTGCAGCAGTGATATATTCCGCTTCCATCGTCGACTCAGCAACGGTTTCCTGTTTGGAACTCTTCCAACACACCGCCCCTCCATTGAGGGTAAAGACATAACCCGACATGGACTTGGAATCATCCTTGTCACTCTGGAAGCTGGAGTCAGCAAAGGCCTCGATCTGGAGGTCTTTTCCGCCATACACCAAGAACATCTCCTTAGTCCTTCTCAGGTACTTGAGAATGTTCTTTACTGCTATCCAATGTTTCTCCACAGGGTTTGACTGATACCGGCTTACCACACTCAGTGCATAAGTTACATCTGGTCTGGTACACAGCATCGCATACATTATAGAGCCGACCGCAGAAGCGTAGGGTATAATAGATATGCGATCCCTTTCCAAATCAGTCTTGGGAGACATCTCTTTGGAGAGGGTGATCCCGTGACAAGCCGGTAGATTACTGCGCTTGGAATCTTCCATACTGAATCTTTTCAGTATGGTGTCGATGTACCTTGACTGTGAAAGTCCCAATATCCTCTTGGATCTGTCACGATAGATCCGGATCCCCAGAATGTATGAGACATCACCCAGGTCTTTCATGGAGAACCTGTATGACAAGAACCCCTTGACAGATTGTAGCATTAGAATGTCATTTCCTATTAAGAGAATGTCATCCACGTATAAAACGAGGAATACTACAGTTCTTGCAACAAATCTACTATACATGCATGGCTCATCTGGATTTTTGATAAAGCCAAATTCCTTGACCGTCTCATCAAAACAGATGTTCCAACTCCGCGATGCCTGCTTTAGTCCATAGATGGACTTAAGCAACTTGCACACCTTTTCGCTGCTCCCACTCTGAATGAAACCCTCTGGCTGGTCCATATAAACACACTCCCCTAAATTTCCATTTAGAAAAGCGGTCTTTACGTCCATCTGCCAAATCTCATAATCGTGGAAGGCAGCAATGGCAAGAAGGATCCGAATGGATTTCAGCATAGCTACTGGAGAAAAGGTCTCGTCATAGTCCAAACCAGGTCTTTGACGAAAACCCTTTGCAACCAGTCTAGCTTTATAGGTCTCAACCTGTCCATCTACACCAATCTTCCTTTTGAAGATCCACTTGCATCCTACGGGTTTTACCCCATCTGGAGCAACGTCGAACGTCCATACTTTGTTGGTGTACATGGACTCCATTTCGGTCCGCATTGCATCCAGCCATTTTACCGAGTCAAAGCTCTGAATGGCCTGCTGGAAGCGAGTAGGCTCATCATAATCTATGATGCAATCCTCTCTATCCCCGTCTATGAGAAAACCGTAGTATCTCTCGGGCGGATGAGACTGCCTACTACTCCTGCGGAGCGGCGTAGGAATGTCATTTTCTTTTGAACCCTCTGGTTCCACTAAGCTTTCAGTAACAGTCTGTGGTTCTGGAATTTCTTCCAGTTCTATTTCGCTCCCACTTGTTTCCTTTTCTAAGAACTGGTGTTCTAGAAACTGGGCATTACGAGAAACAATGATCTTCTGTTCCTCTGCGTAATAGAAGAGATATCCCTTGGAGTTCTTTGGATATCCCACAAACTTGCACTCTACTGAGCGTGTCTCGAGCTTGTCCGCATACTGCTTTTTGACAAAAGCTGGACTTCCCCATTTCTTAATGTGATTAAGATAGGGTCTCCTCCCACACCACATCTCATATGGTGTAGTAGGCACAGTCTTAGTTGGAACTCGGCTCAAAAGGTATGCAGCTGATTCTAGTGCATATCCACAGAATGATCGCGGTAACTCAGCGTTACTCATCATGGACCGTACCATATCCAATAGGGTTCGGTTCCGTCTCTCCGATACACCGTTATGTTGCGGAGTGTATGGAGGAGTAAGCTGAGAGAGAATTCCATTCTCTTTTAAATAGTCCAGGAACTCGGCACTTAAGTATTCACCACCTCGATCCGATCTTAGAATCTCGATACTTTTGCCGGTTTGTTTTTCTACTTCATTCTTATATTCCTGGAATTTTCCAAAGGCTTCGGACTTATATTTCATTAAGAAGACATAACCGTAACTTGAAAAGTCATCCGTAAAGGTAATGAAGTAAGAATAACCGCTTCGCGCATGTGTAGACATTGGACCGCACACGTCGCTGTGTACGAGTCCTAAGAGCTTGCTCTCTCTTACTCCGTGTCCATTGAACGGAGTCTTTGTCATCTTTCCTTTGAGACAAGATTGACAAGTGGCATATGATTGATATTCGAACGGATTCAAATATCCTTCTGTATGTAACTTCGTCAACCTTCTCTCATTGATGTGACCCAGTCTACAATGCCATAAGAAAGTCTGATTTATTTCCGGAGACTTTCTTTTGTGTGTATTCTGGACATTGAAAATCTGTGGTTGGTTTAGTAAGTATATACCATTGCTTAATGTACCTGACCCAATCAGAACTTGATTAAGGTGAATGTTCACAACATTACTTACAAACGCAAATTCATAACCTTCTTTAGAAATCAAAGATACAGAAATGATATTACAAGTTGCGTTTGGTACAAAATAGCAATTACGGAAAACCAAAACATGTCCATCTGACATTCCCAGGTGATAGTCCCCCACGGCCTTAACATCCATGCTAGCTCCGTTTGCAACTTTGAGGGTCATGTCACCTGCCTTCAAAACCCTACGGTTTCTCAACGCCTGCAAAGAATTACAGATATGAGATCCCGATCCGGTATCCAATATATAGGAAGTGGAGTTTATTGACAGACAGTTTTCAATAACATACACACCTAAAGATGAAGCCGCAACTTGCTTCAGTTCCTGTGTCCTGTCTTTCCAAGCCCTGCAATCTTTCTTCTAGTGACCACTCTTATGACAGAAAAAGCACTCTTCCTTCCCTATAAGCTTCCGCGCTATTTTTGTTGCTTTTGCTTTTCCCTTCGTATCAACTTTACTAACACCGCCCCTTGGTTTGGCGGAGGCTTTCTTCTTCTTTCCCTTGGCTTTCGCCTTGGACCTAGAAGATGAAGATCCTCCTACAAACAAAGTGGATATTTCCCTACCTTTCTGTAGGGTGCCCTCTGCACTCCTCAGCATGTTGAGGAGTTCTGAAAGTTCAACTTCATTTTCTTGTAAGTTGAAGTTCAGGATAAACTGGGCATAAGTGGAAGGAAGGGACCGGAGAATCAAGTCCGTATAGAGCTCGTTCTTTAATGTGGTCCCAAGTTCCGCGAGCTCCTCAATGAAGCCAATCACCTTAAGCACGTGTTCCGCTACCGATGATCCGATGGCCAACCTTGCAGAAAATAACTTCTTCGACACTTCGTATCATGCGATACGAGATTGCTCTCCATACAGTTCTTTTGCATGGAGAAATATGGATTCGTGGTCCATATTCTCGTGCCTCCTCTGATGTTCGTTGTCCATAGAGGCAAGTAGGAGGAACTTGGCCTTCGCGCTATCAATCTCCCAAGTCTTATGGATTTCCTTATCCGCGACGCTGGAGGTGGGACTTGGGACAGGGGGAGCTTTGGTGGTAAGGAGATACCCCAACTTGTCATAAGTGATTGCCATTTTGACATTCCTAAGCCAATCATTGTAGTTTGGCCCTGTCACTATGTTTTTATCTAGAAGTAACTTAAGTCCAGTCATGTTGATTGGTCGCTGCAATTAGGAGAGAGAGAAGAAACACTCAGCATGATGCTCTTGCAAGTTTAGAGTGGTTTTTAGTTTGTCTACACAGGATGGCTCCCACTGTCTCTCGAATCCCTCCTCAAACCAAAAAGGAAGAATTAGTCAGGATCAATCTCACCGTACAATACTTGCTTAACCGTTCGGCCAGGCTGGTGTTGGTACTTCGAGGGAGGTTTTCCAACGCTTTCGCGAAGTTCCTTAATTTAAGAACCTCTTTTCCCAAGGGGCGTAGCCCCGCTAACACCTTTCTAGACACCTACTTGGTTTATAACATTGATCGTTAAGTGAGAAATTTCCCGAGGAGTAGCATATACTCACAGTAGGATAGGGATCCAAATATCATCGCGTGACGAAACTGCAGGAATCCTACCAGAATCATCACACTCTAAATGGTATGCAACACTAGCAAGTTTCAGTTCTTTTGAAACTCCCGATGTGGATTTTTGCCCCATGCTCTTATGACCTTGACTTTGGCCAAAATATCATAAGTCACATGTCAAGTTCTACCCGTCATTCTCCAGGTTAATTTGAGCCCATCCGCACATACCCTTGACTTTGGTCAAAATGGTAGTACGACTGCCCCAAACCAACACATCTATCTATGTTGCACATGAATACCCAATAGCTACCAATCACTATGCCTTGATTTTGGCCAACATACATAGCTTGAATATTATTGACCATCCATGTGAAACGACGGAGGGCTATGAATGGTTTTGGCGAAACCGTGAACATTGAACTTGATATAATCGATGGAATGAGATAGCTTTTAAAAGGAGTGGCTTAAGCTCCGCGTTTAAAAGTTATTTTGAAAAGAAACCGAGTGGTTTTTGAAAGTGTTCCAACGACTTTTACTTAGTTTATTTTTCTTTGCATTAGTTCTTTTAATGCGTATTTTTCTTGCATTAGTTCTTTTAATGCGTCCCATCATTTAATCCTACCATTGCAGAAAACAACCAAAATATGACGTACGCTTATGCCATTCGCATTCGCCACGGGGCCCCGTCATTACCCGTTAGGTTACTTAACTAACGACAGAGCGGGGGCAGGGCTAGCGCGGCTGCAAAACATAAGCAACGCATAAATAATATCATATATAGATATATTGCAATGATAGCCATTTCAGATCAGAGATGAACACATTGGATATACTAGAAATCCGCAATTCGTACGAGCCTGTAACAAAAAGCAGATTACACAGTCGCGGTGAATAGCCAATACCCCACCCAAGATGTAACCCTTCGAAAATCGAATAGGCAGTTTTTCGGTAATCGGCTAATTTTTCGGCTTTTTCCGTAAAAAGTCAAAACAGATATTTTTCATTGTAGACCTAATTATACAAAATTTAGATAAGATATTACTATAATTTTGTCACTAAAATGTCATTTATAAGTTTCTAGTTAAATAAATTTTTTTTCGTAATTAATTATTTTTTTTATTATTTTAATCCTTTTTAAATACATTTAATTAGGGATAAATACAAATTTAATTAGGTAAATTTCTTAATTAGGAGTCTTTATAAGCTAAAATAGAGTGTTAATAAATTGTAACATAACTTTATGAGATTTTAGTTTTAGGGTTTGAAAATTATGAAAAAAATGATGAAAATGGGGTTTTTTATGTAAAATTTGATGTGATATGCATTAATTGACCTTAAATGATAACTTTTTGTGTAGAATTTTCCACACAACTCTTCCCTTCACTTCCCCTCTTGCTCAGGTCGAGCTCAATCAGCAGGGAACCTCCATTTCCCCCTCTCTTTCTTGCTTCAAATTCTTGCAAAAAAAAAATCAACAAAATCCACAAAATACACACTTTTCTTCACTAATTCAAACCTAAATCCTTTTCCACCTCTTCTCAAACCCTAAATTGTTTCAAAACAAGGTGAAAAGAGGGTTCTTTCAAGGGCAAGTGCAAGTTGGGGTTCACTTGGGTGGTATAATCCTAAACTAGTTGTTAATTTGTAGTTTAATTAAGCTAGTTTAGTATTTTAAAATGATTAATTTCATTGAAATGGTTAGTTTTGAAAATTCAAGTAAGGGATTTGATTATGGATTAGGGTTTGAAGCATAGGGTTAGAGTTAAATTAGGGCTTTGGGTTTCTAATTGATTAGAAGGGTTAATGGTGTAATTATGTGCTTGCTAAATCGATAAATTTCGATGTTTGTAGCGAATCGGTAAGAAAATCGCTTACTAGATTTTCGTAGAAAATAGAATGCGTTCAATTTGCATTAGGTTAGCAATATTATTAGCTTCGTATAGGATTATTAGAATGCGTGAACGCGGGGTTTTGTCTAGCCGGGTTTTAGTTTTGTCGATTTCCCCGAAATGACGATTTTAGCTAAAAATTAGCGATTTTCGTGCGTTTTCCCGCGCACCGAGGACGTGCTATGATTAAATTGAGAGCGTCGATAAATGTATATAGTGACTTGCATCGTTTTAGGTGTTGTAACCTTATGCTTGGTATTGTGCAAATATAGGATCGGTCGGAGAAACATCGGACACGGTGCGCAAAGGCAAAGCGGTGGCCGGATCAGATTAGCGGGGATTTCTGGTGAGTAGATATATTCATCTACGGGGGAATCGTCTGGATGGCGCGAGGCGCCCCCCTTAGTTAGGATTACCCTACTTTATGCAATAATTATATTGTTAGCTAGCCTATCCATTTATGTACATTGCATACCCTTACAGCTAACCCTATACTAGATTGCATGGACATTCATATGACATTCATATATACATATGCGATATCATTTCGTAGGACACGAACACCTTACCATTGGCATCTATTGCACGCGCACTATTCATGTGACACACACGCCTTTGGTATTTGCCATGCCACGTGCACTATAAAAACCTGTTTAGCTTAGTAACGCCATTGCATTCATGCATGATATTTGAGATTGTATCGCACGCATATACCTCGCATTACTATCATATTTACATAGATTTCTAGCCAAACTCTCACATCATATACATTGATATCATAGATACTTATCATATATAACATGTGGACATTATGATTTCTTGAGGATTTCAGTTTTGCGGCGATTTCTGGATTTTTGGGGAAAACCGCAAGAATTTAACAAAAGCTTGTATTTATCATTTTTAAAACAAAGTTGCGGTTTTCTCATGATGTATGTGTCGTCCACCATGAGTTTTCATGTTTTCTGTTGGATTTCGAGACCCGATTCGAGGAGTGGAGGAACCGTCTCGGGTACATGGTGGGCCCGGTATGGTACCCCGGGGCAAGAAGATCGAGTTGTAGACGATGAGTCTGGCAGGGGAAGACTACCTACCGGTGATGTCTGGCGCGGCGGATATCCGGAGGATACCGACCGTAGTCATGAGATTTATGATATGGGCCGATCCGGACTGACGGAGCCCGACATTGAGACAGATATGATTCCTATTTGGTGTCGATGCTTGACACGGGTTTTCTGAGGATTTCTTGATGATATTTAGCTATTATGCCGACATTCGTTTTCTAAAAGTTAAGAATGCAGTAACTTTAACAGTTAAAACACTTAAAGAGTTAGAAAAGATATTGCATACATGTGCATGCATACTAGACTTATTATAGCACATATGGACATGCATGTTGTGGTGCATTGCGTGCATTCTTACGATTGCCTTATTAGATGTTATATTTACTCACGAGCTGGCAACTCACCCCCGTTGTGCCACAGTGTCTTGCAGGTCGGACCCGTCAGTCTTGTAGCGGCGGGCTATCTTGTCATCAGTTCCTTTTGCTCAGACTCGCGACATCGCCCGTAGGTGGGTTGCGAGTATACTTTATTTCTTTTTGCTTTATCATTGTATCTAGTATTCTCCATCTACCAGTTGTTTTGTATATGCGACCTAGTGATGAGACTGAGAGACTGTATATTTGTGGTTCTTTTGGGTCGAGCTCACTTGAGCCGACGTGTGTTTTCTGATATTTTGGGTTTCCTCTATGCTCTTTTCTTGGTATTGCTTATATATTTCATGTGGTTGTGATCCGCCTTGGGCGAAGAGCTAGCTCCCGCTTGGGGATGCCATTTTTATGATTACAGGTTTATTATCTTGTTGTACCCATTTTTGGGGATAGAAAATACAGGGGAGACTCTGCCGAAATTTTCAGAAATTTTTGATGTTTTAAAAAGGGATTCTATGCAACTTAATTGATTTAAAAACCGTTTTCGTTTAAGGTTTTCCTTCACTCCCTTTTGATTTTGGGTTAGATTTCTGGGCTTTGGCTGACTTAGGTTACGGTACGCCTTTAGACGTCTCGTAATCTAAGTGCCAGTCACGTTCCGTACTTTCGGGTCGTGACAAAGTTGGTATCAGAGCGTAGGTTTTACCTTTTTGAGTGTAGGACGACCTTGGTAGATGGAGTAGGTGACTTAAGCAGAGTGGCGTAGCGTGGGTATGATCCGCGGCATACTTACGATACGGTACTCCGCCTAAGTGACCTTAGGACATAATTGCTTGTATTTCCTTTCTTGATTCCTTGCATTCCTTGATTCAATTGCAATGATCTTATCAGTCCTGTTTATTATTCAGCTTCGATGCCGCCAAAGACTACGAGAGCTCAGCGGGCTGCCGCTAGGGATGAGATTCGAGCGGGCTCGTCTGAGGCGAGGATCGAGCGGGAGGATACACCTACCCCTCAGGGTCCTACTGATCCGCCTTATCCTGACCGTATTGCCAGATTAGAGGCCGGCATGCAAGAGTTGCGGCAGATGATGGGATCTTTAGTTGAGTCCAGCCGGGCACAGAGATCCGAGGACGTTCCTTCCACCCCACAGACCACGATCGTACCTGCTGCACAGATGGTCACTCCTGCTGCTACTACGGAGACTATTCCTGTTTCACTACAGGAGTTCATGAGATTGAGACCCCCAGCTTTTACCGGTACAGATGCGACAGAGGACCCACAGACATTTCTCGATAGGATGGCACGGATTGGCCGTTCGTTGAGGTGTTCTGAGGATAGATTGGTGGAGTTTGCGAGTTTTCGTCTGGAGGGTCTTGCCCAGACATGGTACGACTCAGTAGAGAGAGGCCGAGCTGCAGGTCTGCCTTCTATGACCTGGGATGAGTTTACATCTGCATTTCTTGCCCGTTTTCTTCCGGAGAGTGTCCGAGATGCTCGGGCCCGTAGTTTTGAGTCTTTGCGTAAGACTCCTGGGATGACAGTGTCGGAGTATGATATACAGTTTACCCAGTTGTCACGATATGCACCGTACCTAGTCGACACAGAAGAGAAGAGAATAAAGAGGTTTGTACGAGGGCTTGATACACAGCTATTCCTTGCCATCGGCACCCAGCACTTTGATACATACGCTGCCGCGATGGATGCAGCCTTACTTTTGGAGGAGCGTATTTCGGAGACTCCGGTCGTTTCTGGGCCGAAGAGGATCCGTACTGATACGCCAGCTCAGCGGCAGATGGGCAGACGTCGTGATAGATTCTTTCCGGGAGATGGCGGAGGCAGAGGATTGAGACGAGGTCAGTTATTTGGTTCATATCCACAGACCCAGCAGTCGTCTCCAGGATGTTTTCGGTGCGGGAGTCAGTACCACCGTATCAGAGACTGTACCATGGGACGTCCGGGCGCGGCGACAGTCCCGCATGTGACCTTACCACCCTCACCACCTTCTCAGAGAGCTTTACTTCCTACTCCTGATGATGCTTCACGCCAGCCAGATGCTTCTAGAGGCCGTGGGCGTGGCGGTCTGGTTCAGAGAGGACGAGGCGACAGAGGCAGAGGCAGAGGCCGAGGTAGAGGCAGAGGACAGCCAGCTATTAGTGGTGGACAGGCCCGAGTGTTCGCATTGACTCCTCAGGATGCACAGGCATCCAATGCCGTCGTGACAGGTACTCTACCAGTATGTTCCTTTGATGCACGGGTATTATTTGATCCAGGCTCCGCACATTCCTATGTTTCCACGTATTTTGCACCGAGGTTGGGCCGAGAGTCTTCTCCGTTAGATCAGCCGCTTGTCGTTATTACCCCGGTAGGCGAGTCTTTTGTTGCCCGTTTTGTGTACCGATCTTGTTCCGTTCGTATCGGGGAGAGAGATTCTTCAGTAGATTTGATTCTCCTCGATATGCTAGACTTTGACGTTCTTCTTGGTATGGACTGGCTAGCCACCTGTTATGCATCTGTGGACTGCCGTGAAAAAGCAGTCAGATTCAGTTTTCCTGGTGAGCCGGTTCTTATTATTCAGGGAGATCGTAGTGCTACCCTTCCCAGCTTGATTTCTTCTCTTTGCGCTGGTCAGCTCTTAAGGAAAGGGTGTCAGGGATTCTTAGCTTATGTTTGTGATACTAGCTCCACAGAGGTTCCGTTGGACCAGGTCCCTGTTGTGAGAGAGTTTCCTGATGTATTCCCTGACGAGCTGCCTGGTCTGCCACCAGAGCGCGAGATTGAGTTCTGTATTGACTTGATCCCTGGCACGGGGCCTATCTCTATACCTCCTTATCGGATGGCCCCGGCGGAGCTGAGAGAGCTAAAGGATCAGTTACAGGACTTGCTGGACAAAGGGCTTATCAGACCGAGTGTGTCACCTTGGGGTGCTCCCGTCTTGTTTGTTAAGAAGAAGGACGGAAGTATGCGTTTATGCATTGATTATCGTCAGCTGAACCGGGTTACTGTGCGGAACAGGTATCCCCTACCCCGCATTGATGACTTATTCGATCAGCTCCAGGGTGCAGGGTTCTTCTCTAAGGTTGACTTACGATCAGGTTATCACCAGTTGCGGGTTCGGAAGGAGGATATTCCGAAGACAGCTTTCCGTACTCGATATGGTCATTATGAGTTCTTGGTGATGTCGTTCGGGCTCACCAATGCCCCGGCAGCTTTTATGGATTTGATGAACCGCGTATTCAGGCCGTATCTTGATCAGTTCATCATTGTGTTCATTGACGACATCTTGGTTTATTCTCGGAGCCGGGAGGAGCATGAGCAGCACTTACGTATCACATTGCAGACTTTGAGGGAGCATCAGCTGTTCGCCAAATTCTCCAAGTGCGCATTCTGGCTAGACAGTGTCGATTTCTTGGGTCATGTGGTGACGAGAGATGGTATTTGCGTGGACCCGAAGAAGATCGAGGCAGTTCAGCGTTGGCCTAGACCGGTATCAGTCACAGAGGTTCGCAGTTTTCTAGGTCTGGCCGGCTATTATCGACGTTTCGTCCAGGATTTCTCCCGCATTGCTGCACCATTAACCGGGTTGACCCGGAAGGGGGTTCCTTTTGATTGGACCCAGGCATGTGAGGATAGCTTCCAGCAGTTGAAGACTCGTCTGACTACTGCACCAGTGTTAGCATTGCCTTCAGGATCAGGCGGGTTCGTGGTATATTGTGATGCTTCTAGAGTGGGGCTGGGATGTGTATTGATGCAGCACGACAGAGTTATCGCGTATGCTTCTCGACAGCTGAGGAAACACGAGCAGAACTACCCCACCCATGATTTAGAGATGGCTGCAGTGGTATTTGCACTCAAGATCTGGAGACATTACCTATACGGTGAGTCGTGCCAGATATTCACTGACCACAAGAGTTTGAAATATATCTTCCAGCAACGAGATTTGAACCTGAGGCAGCGCCGTTGGATGGAGTTGGTGAAGGATTATGACTGTGAGATTTTATACCATCCGGGCAAGGCGAATGTGGTGGCAGATGCTTTGAGTAGGAGGCCCGGAGGTAGCCTATCTTGTTTGAGTGCAGTACAGGTGCAGTCGACGGCGGATTGGCAGGTGTTATGTGATAGCAGAGTGCAGTTCGAGTTTACTCCTACAGGGGGACAGCTGGCCCATTTCAGAGCACGCCCACAGTTACTTGACCGTATCCGCGAGGCACAGTCCGGCGATGCCCGTATCTTGGAGATTATTGAGCAGATTCGGAAGGGCAGAGTTTCTGAGTTCGTGATTGATGATCAGGGGATACTTCGATTTGGGACTCGACTGTGTGTGCCAGATTCAGAGGGACTGAGGCGTGATATTCTCGAGGAGGCACATAGATCCGTATACAGTGTGCATCCAGGTTCCACCAAGATGTACCGTGATTTGAGAGAGGTTTACTGGTGGGACGGGATGAAGAAGGATGTTACAGATTTTGTGTCGAGATGCCTGACTTGTCAGCAAGTCAAGGCCGAGCACCAGAGGCCAGCCGGCGAGTTACAGCCTTTGCCCATCCCTGAGTGGAAGTGGGAGCAGGTCTCCATGGACTTCGTGGTGGGTCTACCCAGGACCAGTCGAGGGTACGACTCTATCTGGGTGATTGTTGATCGACTGACGAAAGCGGCTCACTTTCTGCCAGTGAAGACCACTTTTGGATTTTCTCAGTACGCCCAGGTTTATATTGATGAGATAGTGCGACTGCATGGTGTTCCGACTTGCATCGTGTCCGACCGTGGCACCCAGTTTACCAGCCGATTGTGGCAGAAACTCCAAGAAGCTTTGGGCACCCGATTGAGTTTTAGCACAGCCTTTCATCCTCAGACTGACGGTCAGTCGGAGCGTACGATTCAGACTCTTGAAGACATGCTCAGAGCTTATGTTTTAGATTTTGGTGGTAGCTGGGATCGTCATTTGCCTTTGATCGAGTTTTCCTACAATAATAGCTTTCAGGAGACGATTCAGATGGCACCTTTCGAGGCTTTATATGGGAGGAGATGTCGATCGCCGGTATGTTGGACAGAGCTCAGGGAGAGCAGTATTTTGGGGCCGCAGATCGTACAGGAGACGACCGAGAAAATACAGCTGATTCGGGACAGGATGAGAGCGGCACAGAGCAGGCAGAAATCTTATGCTGACAGGCGTCGTCGCCGACTCGAGTTCGCTGTTGGCGATCATGTTTTCCTGAAGGTCTCTCCGATGAAAGGTGTGATGAGATTTGGGCGGAAAGGGAAACTGAGTCCTAGATATGTTGGTCCTTTCGAGATCCTAGAACGTGTTGGTTCAGTCGCTTATCGGTTAGCTCTTCCGCCCAGCTTCCCCGATGTTCACCCCGTATTCCATGTCTCGATGCTCCGCAAGTACCTTCATGATCCTTCCCAGGCGATTCAGCACCAAACGATCCAGTTAGAGCGTGATCTTTCTTTCACCGAGCAGCCGGTGGTCATCTTGGATCGGCAGGTGAAGAAATTGAGGTCGAAGGTCATACCGTCTGTCAAAGTCCTTTGGCGTGGCCCGAACAGCGAGGAGGTCACCTGGGAGACCGAGGTCGAGATGAGGAAGAGATATCCCCATCTTTTTGTAGGTACGCGTAGTTAAATTCTAAATTCGGGGACCGAATTTCTTTAAGGGGGGAAGATTGTAACCCTTCGAAAATCGAATAGGCAGTTTTTCGGTAATCGGCTAATTTTTCGGCTTTTTCCGTAAAAAGTCAAAACAGATATTTTTCATTGTAGACCTAATTATACAAAATTTAGATAAGATATTACTATAATTTTGTCACTAAAATGTCATTTATAAGTTTTTAGTTAAATAAATTTTTTTTCGTAATTAACTATTTTTTTTATTATTTTAAGCCTTTTTAAATACATTTAATTAGGGATAAATACAAATTTAATTAGGTAAATTTCTTAATTAGGAGTCTTTATAAGCTAAAATAGAGTGTTAATAAATTGTAACATAACTTTATGAGATTTTAGTTTTAGGGTTTGAAAATTATGAAAAAAATGATGAAAATGGGGTTTTTTATGTAAAATTTGATGTGATATGCATTAATTGACCTTAAATGATAACTTTTTGTGTAGAATTTTCCACACAACTCTTCCCTTCACTTCCCCTCTTGCTCAGGTCGAGCTCAATCAGCAGGGAACCTCCATTTCCCCCTCTCTTTCTTGCTTCAAATTCTTGCAAAAAAAATCAACAAAATCCACAAAATACACACTTTTCTTCACAAATTCAAACCTAAATCCTTTTCCACCTCTTCTCAAACCCTAAATTGTTTCAAAACAAGGTGAAAAGAGGGTTCTTTCAAGGGCAAGTGCAAGTTGGGGTTCACTTGGGAGGTATAATCCTAAACTAGTTGTTAATTTGTAGTTTAATTAAGCTAGTTTAGTATTTTAAAATGATTAATTTCATTGAAATGGTTAGTTTTGAAAATTCAAGTAAGGGATTTGATTATGGATTAGGGTTTGAAGCATAGGGTTAGAGTTAAATTAGGGCTTTGGGTTTCTAATTGATTAGAATGGTTAATGGTGTAATTATGTGCTTGCTAAATCGATAAATTTCGATGTTTGTAGCGAATCGGTAAGAAAATCGCTTACTAGATTTTCGTAGAAAATAGAATGCGTTCAATTTGCATTAGGTTAGCAATATTATTAGCTTCGTATAGGATTATTAGAATGCGTGAACGCGGGGTTTTGTCTAGCCGGGTTTTAGTTTTGTCGATTTCCCCGAAATGACGATTTTAGCTAAAAATTAGCGATTTTCGTGCGTTTTCCCGCGCACCGAGGGCGTGCTATGATTAAATTGAGAGCGTCGATAATTGTATATAGTGACTTGCATCGTTTTAGGTGTTGTAACCTTATGCTTGGTATTGTGCAAATATAGGATCGGTCGGAGAAACATCGGACACGGTGCGCAAAGGCAAGGCGGTGGCCGGATCAGATTAGCGGGGATTTCTGGTGAGTAGATATATTCATCTACGGGGGAATCGTCTGGATGGCGCGAGGCGCCCCCCTTAGTTAGGATTACCCTACTTTATGCAATAATTATATTGTTAGCTAGCCTATCCATTTATGTACATTGCATACCCTTACAGCTAACCCTATACTAGATTGCATGGACATTCATATGACATTCATATATACATATGCGATATCATTTCGTAGGACACGAACACCTTACCATTGGCATCTATTGCACGCGCACTATTCATGTGACACACACGCCTTTGGTATTTGCCATGCCACGTGCACTATAAAAACCTGTTTAGCTTAGTAACGCCATTGCATTCATGCATGATATTTGAGATTGTATCGCACGCATATACCTCGCATTACTATCATATTTACATAGATTTCTAGCCAAACTCTCACATCATATACATTGATATCATAGATACTTATCATATATAACATGTGGACATTATGATTTCTTGAGGATTTCAGTTTTGCGGCGATTTCTGGATTTTTGGGGAAAACCGCAAGAATTTAACAAAAGCTTGTATTTATCATTTTTAAAACAAAGTTGCGGTTTTCTCATGATGTATGTGTCGTCCACCATGAGTTTTCATGTTTTCTGTTGGATTTCGAGACCCGATTCGAGGAGTGGAGGAACCGTCTCGGGTACATGGTGGGCCCGGTATGGTACCCCGGGGCAAGAAGATCGAGTTGTAGACGATGAGTCTGGCAGGGGAAGACTACCTACCGGTGATGTCTGGCGCGGCGGATATCCTGAGGATACCGACCGTAGTCGTGAGATTTATGATATGGGCCGATCCGGACTGACGGAGCCCGACATTGAGACAGATATGATTCCTATTTGGTGTCGATGCTTGACACGGGTTTTCTGAGGATTTCTTGATGATATTTAGCTATTATGCCGACATTCGTTTTCTAAAAGTTAAGAATGCAGTAACTTTAACAGTTAAAACACTTAAAGAGTTAGAAAAGATATTGCATACATGTGCATGCATACTAGACTTATTATAGCACATATGGACATGCATGTTGTGGTGCATTGCGTGCATTCTTACGATTGCCTTATTAGATGTTATATTTACTCACGAGCTGGCAACTCACCCCCGTTGTGCCACAGTGTCTTGCAGGTCGGACCCGTCAGTCTTGTAGCGGCGGGCTATCTTGTCATCAGTTCCTTTTGCTCAGACTCGCGACATCGCCCGTAGGTGGGTTGCGAGTATACTTTATTTCTTTTTGCTTTATCATTGTATCTAGTATTCTCCATCTACCAGTTGTTTTGTATATGCGACCTAGTGATGAGACTGAGAGACTGTATATTTGTGGTTCTTTTGGGTCGAGCTCACTTGAGCCGACGTGTGTTTTCTGATATTTTGGGTTTCCTCTATGCTCTTTTCTTGGTATTGCTTATATATTTCATGTGGTTGTGATCCGCCTTGGGCGAAGAGCTAGCTCCCGCTTGGGGATGCCATTTTTATGATTACAGGTTTATTATCTTGTTGTACCCATTTTTGGGGATAGAAAATACAGGGGAGACTCTGCCGAAATTTTCAGAAATTTTTGATGTTTTAAAAAGGGATTCTATGCAACTTAATTGATTTAAAAACCGTTTTCGTTTAAGGTTTTCCTTCACTCCCTTTTGATTTTGGGTTAGATTTCTGGGCTTTGGCTGACTTAGGTTACGGTACGCCTTTAGACGTCTCGTAATCTAAGTGCCAGTCACGTTCCGTACTTTCGGGTCGTGACACAAGACCTCTACGGGTGCGGCAAACTACCCGCCAAGTACCCGAAGCGAAGCAACCTCCCTAAACTCCATGAGTAGGCCACTCGGCACTTCGGGATACCCGGTAGTTTGTGCACCCCCTCCATGGGTCTATCCTAGGAGCAAAAACAGTAAAAAGAAATTATACAATGACGGCTACAACCCCGACCCGGTTGTGCGGCCAAACAAATAATTATTACATCAATTTACAAATTTACATGAATTGAAAGAAAAGAAAACTCTCGTCTCACAACCCCCGGCTATTCACCCGCGACAATCCAATGAATTCATATACACATTCCAATGCCATTACAGATCACAGATTTGTATAACCCCCACTAATCGATATATAGCGATTAGCAAACGTTCAATACAAATATCACATCACAGATAAAAAAATCGTCAGCGCAAGTCTTTAGAAACTCGATTAAAATACTGTTTTTAAAGCCCCAAAAATAAAATTTTCTTTCTGGAAAATCTGGGCTGAAAAAACATATACCGAAATTCCCAAAATACCCCACTAAATATACTGTAGCAAATAGGATCCAGAGAAGAGCCAATCCGGCCGCGGATCCATGGCAATAGCAAGCTATTGCCGCGTTTCCGCGGCGCTTTGATGAGATCACATGACCGTATTTCTACAGTATACTCTAAAAACCCTGAGTCGATTTTTAATGCATGATTTATTACTTTTACAGCACCTTGAAAATCGACAGCAAGTTTAAAATCCGGGTGTATTTCGCGACTTTTTCTCCGATCGAATTTCTAGTTACTTTACTAACATGTTAGATAGAGTTTAACTAGGCTCTGATACCACTGTAAGTCCATGCTACCCTTCCCCGGTACTTGCGGGGTTGCGGAATTGGGGAAAACGATTTTCAAGAGGGTGGTAACATGGACTACCAATACGGATCTTTGTTAAACTACTAGCTAACAACCTAACAAGAGTTTACCTACTTGGTTAGGGGGCTATACCTTTCTTGAACTCCTTCGTCTTCGACTCCTCCTGGTGTACGGATCGGCCTTACCTCGTCGTCTCCTTGCACCGAAGATGGATCCACCCGAAAGCTTCTACCTTTGGCTTCTTCTTCGAACTTTGAAGAAACTAGATCACATGGCTTGCTAGGCCTTATGAACTAGAATGAGTAGAGGAATGTTTTGGTGTCTTTTTATCTCTAAGGCAATGAGTCTCAACACATGAGAATGGTTTGCCTTAAGGTAGAGAGAGCAAGAGGAAGAGGGAGAGCTTGAGAATGAGAGAGCTCAAGAGAGAGAAAAACAAATGATAGAATGAACCATACTCTTCTCATTCTCACCTCTCATAATCTAAAAGCCATCATCCCAAAAATAGTAATCAAGCATTGTGTAAATGGTTTAAGTCAAAATGGCTATATCATTTCATGCACTCATTTTGCATAAATAAACATGCAAGCAAAAGTCTTTGCCATGGAATGATAGCCATTGTCATGATGATGGTCAACTAGTCCAACCTAGTCAACCGGTCAACAAAGTCAACAAGTCAACAATGTCAACCCCTCAACAACCATGTCACTATAATACTTAATTAATATTAATGTTAATCATATATCTTATTCTCATTACGGTTAAGCAAAAGTCAACGGTCAACAGTCAACTGTCAACAGTCAACAACCCCAATGAGAATACTCTGCCTCTGTCGCTCTGTCAACTGTGCATACACACCCGCATCCGCGTTCCGAGGAACACGAATACATACGAGATAAAACCAACCCAAAAACGTACACTAGGATCTGGCTTAAACCAAAGCCCGCTAGTGTTAACTGTCCGGACACTGTACGTGCACAAGTGCACGGATGTGACCGAACCCTGTCGCAAAACTATGCGACCTGTGGCAAAACCAAGCGACCTCTACTCTTTTGCCTAAAGGCGAATAGCTTTCTGTGTGGGACTCTAAAGACTCGACACTACGCTGGCAGTGGGCTTAACCACAGACCGCAAGCGGCACTAGCTGTGCGTAACGGTCCCCAGGTAGATGCCGACAAAAAGACCGACGAGGTGAAACCCATCTGAACTCTTACTGAGTCTGACTGTGACAATCTCCATACAGTCCGGTCTGTTCGTCTGATACATCGCATGGCGGGCCTAGGGAGCGGTAAACGTCAGTCCCCCAATAGCTGTACAAGTCGTGTCAGAGTGAAGCCCAGAACACCCTGAGATAACACTGGAAACCTACCAGTATATCTCGCTTGCCCTGGACAGGGACTACTCGTGTAATGGCTCTCCTAGACACAGCGCGATGTCAACCCCCAATACCGGGAGAGACGAATCCTGTCTAACCGTCACTGCCTCCAAGTGCTTCGGGACTGCACCCAAAAACTACCTGTTTGCACGACTCCTTTGAGCCGTGGTAGGGTAGTAATCAAAGTGCAGTGGGAACACACTCGAGGCGAAGTGACAGTGTCAAGTCAGTGGACTAAGCTGTACTCATGTCACCTGGGAACTGATAACTGACGATAGGTATAGTACCAACCAACAGTTCCCGACGAGTCCTGTCCAGTGTCCTCGTAACCCAACGAGCACCCGCATACTATCTCCAGTACGACGTATTGATGGCTGTGGGACAGACCATCTCCCACACTGTGATTAGAAGCGCATACGCTAGTCTACTCCGGAGTATCGATGCCCTGTCTCGATAGTCCTGCGACTAAGGACCTGCATAAGGATGTGCTTATAGATTACCCAGCCCCCACTAGTGTGACTGCCATCACAACGCTGGTAATCAAGAAAAGATCCTAAGGGCTCCACTAATTTGTATAGGTGATATACTAAAATAAACACATGTACACATTGAAGTAGAAACAAACCAAGTACCATACTACTATATTGAGCAAGATTGTTTATACAACTGTGAATATCCCAAGCTTCCATTAAGTAATATACAAACTAGTATGATACAGTTATGGCTTCTAGGGCATATACACTAACACTTTGTGGTGGTCGGATGGTTCGTTCCTCGTCGCCTTCTCTTGCCGAAGATGAATCCACCTAAGGGTCTCTACCTTGAGCTTCTTTCTCGAACTTGAGAAAACTAAAGTGTCCGGCTTGCTAGACCTTCAACCTTAAGATGAGTAAAGAGTGACTTTGGTGTTTTATCTCTAAGGAAATGTTTCTTAACACATGAGATGAATTTTCCTTGAGCTATAGGAAGAGAAAGAAGAAAAGATGAGAGAGAATCAATATGATAGAATGAGAATAGTTTTACAACCATATCAAATATATGTGAATTAATCTAATTAATAATATTAATCAAAATGAAAAAGGTGATGGTTGGTTTGATAAGACCATTATCATTTCACATTAATTGTTTTTGCAAAGATCAAAGAGCATCTTTGGAAAGAAATGAAGATGGTCAATGTTTCAACCTTGGTCAACAAGTCAACCTTGGTCAACAAGTCAACAAACCCTAACCATAACCCAATTTCATTTAAATAACATTATCAATTGATATTTCACATATTCATTAGGGTTTGGTAAACGACAACCGTCAACTGTGCATACAGACCCGTACCAAAACCCTAATGAGAATCCTCTTCCTCTGCCTCAGTCAACTGTGCATACACACCCGCATTCGTGTTCCGAGGAGCACGAATACTATGAGATAAAACTAACCCCAAAGCATATACTAGGATCTGGCTTAAACCAGAGCCCGCTAGTAATAACTGTCCGGACACCAAACGTGCACAAGTGCGCGGATGTGAACGAACCCTGTCGCAAAACCATGCGACCTCTACTCTGTTTTGCCCAAAGGCGAATAACCCTCTGTGTGGGACTCTAAAGACCCGAAACTATGCTGGTAGTGGGTTTAACCACAGACCGCAAGCGGCAGTAGCTGTACGTAACGGTCCCCAGGTTGATGCCGATAAGAATACGGACGAGGTGAACCCATCTGAACTCCTACTGAACCTGAATGTGACAATCTTCGTACAGTCCGGTCTGTTCGTCTGAGAATATCGCATGGCCGGACTAGGGAGCAGTAAACGTCAGTCCCCTAATAGCGGTACAAGTCGTGTCGGAGTGCAGCCCAGAACACCCTGAGATAACACTGGAAACTAACCTGTATATCTCGCTTGCCCTGGCCATGAACTTTGTGTAATGGCTCTCCTAGATACAGCACGATATCAACCCCCAATACCGGGAGAGACGAATCCTGTCTAACCGTCACTGCCTCCAAGTTCTTCGGGACTGCACCCAACTACTACCTGTTTGCACGACTCCTTTGAGCCGTGGTAGGGTAGTAATCTAAGTACAGCGGGAACACACTCGAGGCGAAGTGACAGTGTCAAGTCAGCGGACTAAGCTGTACTCATGTCTCCTGGGAACTGATAACTGAAGATAGGTATAGTACCAACCAACAGTTCCCGACGAGTCCTGTCCAGTGTACTCGTAACCTAACGAGCACCCGCATACTATCTCAAGTACGACGTACTGACGGCTATGGGACAGACCATTTCCCCTGCTGGGATGAGAAGCGCATACGCTAGTCTACTCCGGAGTATCGATTCCCTGTCTCGATTGTCCTACGACTAGGGACCTGCATAAGGATGTGCTTGTGGATTACCCAGCCCCCACGAGTGTGACTGCCATCACAACGCTGGTAATCAAGCAAATATCCTAAGGGCTTCACTAATGTGTAAAGGCGATATGCTATAATAAACACATGCACACATTAAAGTAGAAACAAACCAAGTAGCATACTACTATATTGAGCAAGATTGTCTATACAAGGTGAATATCCCAAGCTTCCATTAAGTAATATACAAACTAGTTTGATACAGTAATGGCCTTTAAGGCATATACACTAACACGGTGTCCTTCTTGGAACTCTTCCAACAGACCGCCCCTCCATTGAGGGTAAAGACATAACCCGACATGGACTTGGAGTCATCCTTGTCACTCTGGAAGCTGGAGTCAGCAAAGGCCTCGATCTGGAGGTCTTTTCCGCCATACATAAAGAACATCTCCTTAGTCCTTCTCAGGTACTTGAGAATGTTCTTTACTGCTATCCAGTGCTTCTCCCCTGGGTTTGCCTGATACCGGCTTACAACGCTCAATGCGTATGCTACATCTGGTCTGGTACATAACATAGCATACATTATAGAGCCTACCGCTGAAGCGTAGGGTATAATCGACATGCGATCCCTTTCCAAATCAGTCTTGGGAGACATCTCTTTAGAGTGGGTGATTCCGTGACAAGCCGGTAGGTTACCGCGCTTAGAATCATCCGTACTGAATCTTTTCAATATGGTGTCTATTTACCTGGACTGCGAAAGTCCCAACATCCTCTTTGATCTATCACGATAGATCTGGATCCCCAGAATGTAGGTGGCATCACCCAGGTCTTTCATAGAGAACTTCTGTGACAAGAATCTTTTGACTGACTGTATCATAAGAATATCATTTCTTATTAGGAGAATGGCATCCACGTACAAGATGAGGAATACAACAACTCTCCCTACAATCTTACTGTATATGCATGGTTCATCTGGATTTTTGATAAAGTTGAATTTTTTGATAGTATCATCAAAACAGATGTTCCAACTCCGCGATGCCTGCTTTAGTCCATAAATGGATTTAAGCAGCTTTCATACTTTACCGCTGCTCCCACTCTGAATGAATCCCTCTGGCTGATCCATATAGACGCACTATTCCAAATTACAATTTAGAAAGGTCGTCTTTACGTCCATCTGCCAGATCTCATAATCGTGGAAGGCAGCAATAGCAAGAAGGACCCGAATGGATTTGAACATAGCCACTGGAGAAAAGGTTTCATCATAGTCCAAACGAGGTCTTTGACAGAAACCCTTTGCAACATGTCTAGCCTTATAGGTTTCAACCTGTCCATCTACACCAATGTTCTTTCTGAAGATCCACTTGCATCCTACTGGTTTTACCCTATCTGGAGCAATGTCCAAAGTCCATACTTTGTTAGTGTACATGGACTCCATTTCGGTCCGCATTGCATCCAGCCATTTTATCGAGTCGCCGCTCCGAATGACTTGCTGGAAGCTAGTAGGATCGTCATTATCAATGACGCAATCTTCTCGATCCACATCTATGAGAAAACCGTAGTATCTCTCGGGCGGATGAGACTGCCAACTACTTCTGCGCATAGGCGCTGGTATGTCCCTTTCTTCTGAAAATTCTTGTTCTACCAAACTTTCAGTAACAGCTTGTGGTTGTGGAATTTCTTCCAGTTCTACTGTGCTCCCACTCTTCTGATTTTCTAAAAATTCAGTTTCTAAGAAGCGGGCATGACGAGAAACAAAAACCTTTTGTTCCTCTGCGTAATAGAAGCAATATCCCATGGAGTTCTTTGGATATCCCACAAACTTACACTCTACTGAGCGTGCCTCGAGCTTGTCGGGATGTTGCTTTTTTACAAAAGCTGGACATCCCCATGTCTTCAGGTACTGAAGATAGGGTTTCTTCCCACTCAACAACTGATATGGTGTGGTAGGCACAGTTTTGGTTGGAATCTTGTTCAAAAGATATGCAGCTGATTTAGTGCATAACCCCAGAATGATCGCGGTAACTCAGCCTTACTCATCATGGAACGAACCATATCCAATAGGGTTCGATTCCTCCTTTCCGGTACACCGTTGTGTTGTGGTGTGTATGGAGGAGTAAGCTGAGAGAGACTTCCATTCTCTTTTAAGTAACCCGGGAACTCGGCACTTAAGTATTCACCACCTCGATCAGATCTCAGTGTCTTAATACTTTTGCCTGTTTGGTTTTCCACTTCATTCTTGTATTCCTGGAATTTCTCAAAGGCCTCGGATTTATGCTTCATTAAGAAGATATGTCCATACCTAGAGAAATCATCCGTAAAAGTTATGAAGTAGGAATAACCACCTTGCGCATGTGTAGACATTGGACCGCACAAGTCACTGTGTACGAGTCCTAAGAGCTCGCTCCCTCTTACTCCGTGTCCAGTAAACGGAGTCTTTGTTATCTTTCCCATGAGACGAGATTCACAAGTGGCATAAAATTGATATTCGAACGGATTCAAATATCCTTCTCTATGTTACGTCGTTAATCGTGTTTCATTGATGTGACCTAGTCTACAATGCCATAAGATAACCTGATTCATTTCTGGAGACTTTCTTTTAAGTGTGTTCTGGATATTGAAAACCTGAGCTTGACTCAATACGTATATACCGTCATCTAATGTACCGGACCCAACCAAAACTTGATTTAGGTGGATGTGAACTACATAGCTTACGAATGTAAAATCATATCCCTCTTTTGAAAGTAAGGACACTGATATGATATTACAAGTCAAACTAGGTACATACAAACAGTTACGTAGAATCAATATCTGTAAGTGCACGGCGGCGCCCCGGCCGTCAATCCGACGCCGGAATGCGGAAACGAAAAACTTTTCAAACTAGAAAACTAGCACCACCGCGCACAAAAATCCAGGATCGGGCCATTAAACTAACTCTATCAAACTACAAGATGGGATAGAAGGCTATACCAAGCGATCCGTGTCCTTCGGTCTTCGCCTCCACTCCGATCTCCTCGCGGAATCTCCGGTTGTCGCCTCCTCGTCGAAACGGGCACCACAACGCCGGGTTCTTTTACGGGCTCCCACCTCTGGACCGAGGCAACTCGGGCACGAAGCTGGCGAGTCGACGTGCTTAAGAATTGCTGTAGGCAAGTGTAGAATCCATTGTCTCTAGGGGTTGTGAAGTTGCCATGGTGATGGAGGAGAGAAGAAAAAGCTTTGGAGGAAAATGGTGCTCTCATTTTAGCAATGAATGAGATGAGGAAATGCCACATATTAAATGAACCTCTCTCTTCTCTCCCCTCAAGTGGCTGGCCCTCTTATGATCAAAATGGTGGAGGAAAATCATCAAAACCAAAAAGGGAGGTGAGTGTAGGAAAAGAAAAGGGTGACCACATCCAAAAGTGATGATAACAATATCATCTCAATTTCTAATCAACTCTAATCTCATTAATGCAAGAAATGATGAAAGAAAAGAATGGAATCAAAAGATGTTATCATAATCTTTCATTTCACAAATATCCCCTCCACAAATGCTAATTTTCGAACTTTCAAATTAGCCCCTCCATCACAAAAGTCTGGCCGAGAAGCAACAAAGGAAAACGGCCGAAACCGGAAAGCAAACTGGAAACTTCAGAAAACTGATCCCGTAATAAATTACAGGAAAACGCCGCGACTGTATATACATACCCGCATTTGTATTCCCACTGAACACAAATGCAAAGAGACAAAATCTACACCGTACAATACTAGAATCCGGCTTAAACCAAAGCCCGCTAGTAAAAACCGTCCGATCATGATCCGTACAATACCGCACGTGTCTGATCGAACTCTGCCATATCTCCATACGGCCTCTACAGCGTTTCTCTCGAAACATGAGTAACTGTGTGTGGTGGACTCTAAAGACTCGTCAATACTATGGTTGTGGATTTAACCGCTAGCACGTCAGAGGTATTAGCCATACGTGACGGGCTACCGGCTATTGACCAAAAGGGATGTCGATGAGCGAACTCATCCTGACACCCTACTGAGCCTGTCAGTGACAATATCCGTACAGTCCGGTCCGTTCGTCTATGAGCATCGCATGGCGGGCCTAGAGGGATGGTAAAAGTCAGACCCCCAAAAGCGGTACAAGTCGTGTCGGAGTGTAGCCTAGAACACCCTGAGATACTTCTGGAATACCTACCAGTAAATCTCCTGCCTTGGCCAAGGACTTCGTGTAATGGCTCTCCTAGACACAGCGCGACCTCACCCCCAATACCGGGAGAGACGAACCCCTGCAGATCCGCTTACTACCTCCATGTGTCTCGGGACTGTACCCAACTAAAACCTGGTTGCACGTCTCCTTTGAGCGTGGTAGGGTAGTAATCAAAGCACAGTGGGAACTCACACGAGACAAATGACGATCTCAGGTCGATGAACTAACCTGTACACATGTCACCAGGGAACTGCTATCTGACGTCTGGTATAATCCCAACAAGCATGTTCCCGGCGAGTCCTGTCCGGTGTACTCATAACCTAATGACCACCTGTATACATCTTAGGTGAACCAACTGACACCAGTGGATTGTGAGATCGGCCACCGCCCCTCGTCGGGGTCTCGACTGTATACACTAGTCTACTCTGGAGTATCGATGCCCTGTCTCGAAACTCCCACGACTAGAGACCATTTAAGGATGTGCTTATAGACCCCAGCTCCCACGTATATGATTGCCCTCATACTGCTGGTAGTCAAGTAAGAATCCTAGGGGCTCTATCAACGTGTAATAGCGACCTGTAAGGTCACCTAATACAGTACACGATGATAAGGATAAACCTGATAGCATACTATCATCTTGAGTAAGACTGTCCTACCGGGATAGGTCCTCCCTCAATCATTGCAATCACGTGCCTGTGATCCAATAATTGACACTGAGGGCACTATCTCCAACAATCTCCCATTTGCACTCAAGGCTAATTATTGCGATGTCGCATACTCACAGCCCGTGTGATACCGAACACCCAACTCCTCTACTAGTCAGTCTCACAGAGCTCGTCTGCGAAACTATTGCGTTCGAGGAATAGCCCAAGTGAGTGGATCCGCCGTGATGTTTCTTTCTATGTCTCTTTTTATCTCATGTTCACGGAGAAATCCATCTCCCGAAATGAGCAATACATGTCTTAGAATACGTCTAGATATCGGATGGGACCTAGCTCATAAATGAACTCCAAATCCAAACTTCTTAGACTATATCGTAAACTGAACTTAATCAGTATCCTGCACCATGCCTTCCCTCAGTATCCACCTGGACCATTTGTCCAAAATACTGCCCCTCCTCAGAGGGAAAACTATAACTCTGACAGTCACTCTGCCGCCCAGGTCACCTTGGAAGCCTGGAATGATAACTGTCTCCTAAAGGAGGCTGCCGTTATCATTTCCCTAGAACATCAACTTATGTTCCAAAACTGCTTCCGATTGTTTCTCCAGGATTGGATTAATATCAACTTATTGCATCTACTGCAAGAACAACATCTGGTGTGGTACTTGACATCTCATGATTGACTCAATTGCCTAAGAAAATGATCTGCCAATCATGCACATCCCTCTCCCCTTTAGTCTGTAAGACACCTTTAGAGAGGGTGACTCCATCACCTGCAGGTACACCACTATGCCAGGTGTCATCCATTCTAAATACCTTTAGAATGCTATCAAAGTACCCAGATTGGGAAACCACCCAAATCTAGATCTAAAACCATAGATCTTGTAACCAGAATGTCTGATATAATATCCAATTCCCATGTGGAGAAACCACTGTGTGACAACCAAAGTATAACCGATCGTAGTATAGGAATATCACTTCCTACTCCGTGTATGTCATCAAATACCAGGACATCACACCCTACTACCTTGTTAACAGATCCATCCACCATTCTGATGAAGTCAAACCTATGACTGTCACCTCAGAAATAGATGATCTATCTCCGCTATATCTGCTTTAGTCTATAAATAGACATAAGCCACTTGTCCACCATGCTTCCGCTGCTCCCACTGACCACGACAACCCTCTGGCAGAGTCATATACACATACACTTCTAAAGCTAGTTTAGAGCGACGCTGTACTCATCCTCCTGCCGGGTCTCGCAGCCTGGAACAACAACATTGGCAAGTCTAGGTAAACAAAAACTTCCCTGCCACCATCCTTGAGGATACCGAAGTACCTCTCGGATGCCAGAGGTTACCCACCTTATCTGCGGAGTGGCCAATGGAATGTCAATCCAGATTGAATCTTTATGTTTTATCAAATCTTCAGTAATCGTTTGCAGTTCTGGAATCACTTCCAGTTCTACCATACTCCCACTACTGTTTTCTGAAAAAAAAAATCCATTTTTATTAAAACTGTGGCGAGTCAAGAACAATATCACTATTGATCTTCCTAATGGTAGAAAATCAACCCTCGTCATAGCCTGGGTCAACCCACAAACATCCATTACAGAAACGTGCCTTGAGTTATCCAGAGTCTGGTTTTAAGCATAAGCCGGACAACTCCCCGTATCTTAACAATGTCAAGATATGAACTGTTCTATATCCAATATAGAAACAGAGGCACTGATTTAAATGATCCAGATTCAAATCATGCAGCTGTCTCCGGTGCATGTCAAGTAAATGGAAAAAGGCCGATCAGCGTTACTCAACTTAGGAGTGCTTCCAATTATGAGTAAACTGAAAGAGAAGCAAGTTCTCTTAATCATTAATATCAACTGAATACCATTCACAAGTATCTACATCTTCAATCTCTTTGAAGAATCTCGATACTTGCAATACCTGGTTCTCTACTTTTACTCATATACCAATAACTTCTCAAAACTTGGACCCTGCATTTCCACGAAACACCTGTCTAAGAACTAGAGAAGTCACAAGTAAACAGAATATAGTACGAGTACCTACCCCTCTGTCCTAATGGACACTGGACAACATACAATACTCTGTATAAGTCCCTTGAGTCAAATTACTCATTCGCTGTGTGTCGTAGGTTGAAAACTGTACTTATGGTTAAAAAGAATTACACCGCTGTTTAATGCTCTTTACCTAACCATACACTGATATAGGTAAATGTCATAGACATAATTTCAAAAACGTATATCTCACTCTATAAAAATAGACGTACAGATATATCAATTTGAAATTGGTACATAACAACGGATATTCAAAACCAAATATTTGCCGTCCGGCAAACAACCCAGGTGACTTCCTCAAATATCACCAATTACAACGAATCTCTATATAATGAGGATGGTCACCTAATTCCCAATAACTTAATCCCACTCATCTTCTGTAAAACCATACAGATGTGAGAATCTAACCTGGTAAATACATACCGTGGAGCAAGTGTCTAATTGGGAAATCGGTTTTCTTTTAACAGTACACAGTGAAACTGAAACATTGAAATGTTTCGATGGGGTATCCCGGTATTCCTAGTAATGCCTCTTCCATTATCCAGATTCACAACTTTAACCGTATAATTCTTTGCCACCTTTCTAAATCCCTTTATATGTCTTTAGTCATTACCTTCTGCACACCCTCTTAGGCTAAATGGTTTTCTTCCTTCCCTACCGTTCGGCACCAGCCTATGGTTTGGAAGAAGACTATCCAATAAGCATAATAGGTGTACTGTCCTAATCCTAGGAGCACTCGCAATGCGAGAGAAGGTGAAGATAAAAGACAACCGAATAAACCTTATTCCTATTTCTCCTGAACCAGAATCCTTCACCGAACTGGAACAAGTTCCTTTCGAGTTCGTATATAACCATACGATGGAGTATCCAAATAAACTGTGGATCTTCGTAGTGATACAGAGTGTCCTGGAGAAATACAAAGGTGATTTAGGATTGGCGAAGAAATATTTGGTTTGGTCGTGAATAGCAGTCGCAATTTACTTTTCCCTCTTACTAATCCCTTTCTTTATCTTTACATAATACCATCTGTACACCACCGTTAGGGTAATTGGTTTTCTTCATTCCCCACCGTTCGGCACCAGCCTAAGGTTTGGAAGAAGACTATCCAATTTGCGTAATAGGTGTACTATCTCCTAAACTAAGGAGTACTCGCAACCTAAAAGAAGGTAAAAGGAAAAGACAACTGAATAGTCCTATTCGTTTTCTCCAGAACCGGAAACCATCCTCGAATAAATTCCTTCGAGTTCATATATAACCATACGATGGTTTTGTCCAATGGAAGTGGACGTTCGTTGTAATACGGGGTGTCCTGGAGAAAAGGGTAAAAGTAGGAGTGGCAATGAGGTTTGCAACTCTGACAATCCAAAAGCCAGTGTTTAAGAAGGTTCGGTTAATCTTGGTCATTGAGTCATAGTCTAGGGTCGGGTCAATGGTCGCTGCCAAAGAGAGAGAGAAAAGAAACACTCGGCGTGCACTCTAACCTAGATCAGAATGGTTATCACTTTATCTAATCAGGAAACCACCCACTGTAATCTCAAATTCTTCTCCAAACCCGAAAGAAGAATTAGTCGGGATCACCCGAGGAGTAAACCAACTCATCAGTGGGAATCGGGATCCAACTATCATCGCATGATAACGTGACGGAATCCGCTCACGTTATCACACTCTAGAAGGTATGCGCATATCTGGCAAGTTTCAGTTTCTTTAAAAACTCCCGATGTGATTTTTACCCCATGCTCTTATGACCTTAAAGAAGGTCAACAAATCATAAGTCACATGTCAAGTTCTACCCGTCATTGTCCAGGTTAATTTGAACCCACCCGTACAAGCCCTTGACGAAGGTCAATAAGGCTATACGACTGTCCCAAACAAACGCATCTATCTATGCAGCAGAAAGGTAACAAGCAGCTACCATACACTATGCCTTGACGAAGGTCAACAAACATAGCATGAATACTACGTGCTACCCGTCTGAAACGACGGAGGGCTACGAATGGTTTCTGGCAAAAACCTTTAACGTAATGAACTTGATATCGTTGATGGAACCGGATAGCTTTATAAAAATATAGTGACGAAAACCTTTACTAAAGAGGTCACTCCCGGTAAAGGGATCTCGACTCTTTCCCCGTAGAATGAGGTGCAGGATATTCCAACTGAATACCACGAAGCAAAGCAAAAGTAATCGGCTATAGTGTAGTTATTGCCCTGATGCAAACTTCTGTCCATGGGGTCACTCCCGGTGAAGGGATCTCGGCCCTTGCCTCGTCGACTGAGGAGCAGGATATTCCAATTGAATACCACTGTACAAAACAAAAGTGAACGTCCTTGCAATAACAGCTTTTTGAAAAAGTGTTCCAACAACATCAGAATAGGTTTGTTTAACTTGCATTGATCCGAATCAACGCAGTCCCATCAATTGATCACACCAATAAAGAACGAAAATAATGATGTACGTATATGCCATCCGCATTCGCCACTGGGTCCCGTCATCACCCGTTAGGTTACTTAACTAACGACAGAGTGGGGACTGGACTAGCGCGGGTGCAAAACATACTCAACATCTACTAGTATATATATCAATATATAATATTTCGCTCAAGGCGTGATAAAATGTAACATCACAAAAATGTAATAAGCATAACAGAACAATACAGATATCTGGGATCTCCGGGTTTCATAGAGCCGCTAATGAAACCCGACGTTCCCCTGGTCGTGTGGATAGCCTGAGCAATGAAATCCTAGACCCTTACGGGCGAGGCAAGTTACCCGCCAAAACCTGAAGCGAGGCAGCCTCCTTCAGCAACGTGAATGGACAACCCAGCACTTCACTGAATCCGGTGACTTGGGCACCCCTCCTGGGTCAACCTGTACCCCCTACGAGTGTGGCGAATAGCCCGCCAATTCTAGAGTGAAGCCCCTCCGTCTTAATGCCATGAGATGCGGGCCCGTTTCCCTCTAGAACCCGGCTATACGTGCACCCCTCCTTAGGGTAATCCTAGTACAGAAAGTAAAATATACAACGGGTACATCGACCTCTACCCGGTCGTGCCCCAAAAGAATAATATACAAACAGGCAGTCACGGCAGTCCACATGTCGGACGCTCGCCCCGCAATACCAAATGTACATATAAAACAAAACTGTACTACCATTGCATCCAGGCTATCCCTACGACCGTTCCGCAACATCACAGCACAACACAGAACATCAACGTGAATGTCACGTTCGCAAATCCGTCTAAAAGGGCTATAGCAGATAGACTGGATTTACCGAACGAGTGACATTCACGGTCGCAGATATAATGTAAATACTGGGAACTAGCATGTTTAAAATTTTCGATCGATCAAATTTACCTATGTGGGCCCCAAGCACAACTGTAGCACCTAGAGAAAATCTGGGCCCAAAAAGAATATTCCAAAAACCCCAATTTCAACTCAGAAGCCCACTGTTAAAATTTGGTGCGTTGACAAGTCAAAGTGGCGGCGGAACCGTGGCCAATGCGTGGGTTAGGCCGCGGTTCCGCGGTGTAATAGTGACGTCACGCGACAAAATTTTCACAGAATGCTTAGAATTCCCTGCACGTGTTTCTGCAATGACCTGAAAAATTTTTGGAGCCAAATATGAAAATGCGGTTTTGGGATAAATGTTCGATCGAACTTGTAAACACATTAGAGCAAGCTAGACTAGGTTAATGGCGAGGCTCTGATACCAATGTAAGTGCACGGCGGCGCCCCGGCCGTAAATCCGACGCCGGAATGCGAAAACGAAAAACTTTTCAAACTAGAAAAGCGGCACCACCGCACACAAAAATCCCAAATCGGGCCATTAAACTAACTCTAGCGAACTACAAGATGGGATATAAGGTTATACCAAGTGATCCGTGTCCTTCGGTCTTCGCCTCCACTCCGATCTCCTCGCGGAATCTCCGGTTGTCGCCTCCTCGTCGAAACGGGCACCACAACGCCGGGTTCTTTTACGGGCTCCCACCTCTGGACCGAGGCAACTCGGGCACGAAGCTGGCGAGTCGACGTGCTTAAGAATTGCTGTAGGCAAGTGTAGAATCCATTGCCTCTAGGGGTTATGAAGTTGCCATGGTGATGGAGGAGAGAAGAAAAAGCTTTGGAGGAAAATGGTGCTCTGATTTTAGCAAGGAATGAGATGAGGAAATGCCACACATTAAATGAACCTCTCTCTTCTCTCCCCTCAAGTGGCCGGCCCTCTTTTGATCAAAATGGTGGAGGAAAATCATCAAAACCAAGAAGGGAGGTGAGTGAAGGAAAAGCAAAGGGTGACCACATCCAAAAGTGATGATAACAATATCATCTCAATTTCTAATCAACTCTAATCTCATTAATGCAAGAAATGATGAAAGAAAAGAATGGAATCAAAAGATGCTATCATAATCTTTCATTTCACAAATGCTAATTTGCGAACTTGCAAATTAGCCCCTCCATCACAAAAGTCCGGCCGAGAAGCAACAACGGAAAACAGCCGAAACCGGAAAGCAAACTGGAAACATCAGAAAACTGATCCCGTAATAAATTACAGGAAAACCCCGCGACTGTATATACATAGCCGCATTTGTATTCCCACTGAACACAAATGCATAGAGACAAAATCTACACTGTAGAATACTAGGATCCGGCTTAAACCAAAGCCCGCTAGTAAAAACCGTCCGATCATGATCCGTGCAATACCGCACGTGTCTGATCGAACCCTGCCATATCTCCATACGGACTCTACAGCGTTTCGCCCGAAATATGAGTAACTGTGTGTGGTGGACTCTAAAGACTCTTCAATACTATGGCTGTGGATTTAACCACTAGCACGTTAGAGGTATTAGCCATAAGTGGCGGGCTACCAGCTATTGACCAAAAGGGACGTCGATGAGCGAACTCATCCTGACACCCTACTGAGTCTGTCAGTGACAATATCCGTACAGTCTGGTCCGTTCGTCTATGAGCATCGCATGGCGGGCCTAGGGGGTTGGTAAAAGTCAGACCCCCAAAAGCGGTACAAGTCGTGTCGGAGTGTAGCCCAGAACACCCTGAGATACTACTGGAATACCTACCAGTAAATCTCCTGCCTTGGCCAAGGACTTCGTGTAATGGCTCTGCTAGACACAGCGCGACCTCACCCCCAATACCGGGAGAGACGAACCCCTGCAGATCCGCTCACTACCTCCTTGTGGCTCGGGACTGTATCCAACTAAAACCTGTTTGCACGTCTCCTTTGAGCGTGGTATGGTAGTAATCAAAGTACAGTGGGAACTCACACGAGACAAATGACGATCTCAAGTCGATGAACTAACCTGTACACATGTCACCAGGGAACTGCTATCTGACGTCTGGTATAATCCTAACTAGCATGTTCCCGGCAAGTCATGTCCGGTGTACTCATAACCCAATGAGCACCTGTATACATCTTAGGTGAACCAACTGACACCAGTGGCTTGTGAGATCGGCCACCGCCCATCTTCGGGGTCTCGACTGTATACACTAGTCTACTCTGGAGTATCGATGCCCTGTCTCGAAACTCCCACGACTAAGGACTATTTAAGGATGTGCTTATAGACCCCAGCTCCCGCGTATATGATCGCCCTCATACTGCTGGTAGTCAAGAAAGAATCCTAGGGGCTCTATCAACGTGTAATAGCGACCTGTAAGGTCACCTAGTACAGTACACGATGATAAAGATAAACCAGATAGCATACTTGTTGGAGATAGTGCCCTCAGAGTCAATTATTGGATCACAGGCACGTGATTGCAATGATTGAGGGAGGACCTATCCCGGTAGGACAGTCTTACTCAAGATGATAGTATGCTATCTGGTTTACCTTTATCATCGTGTAATGATTTAGGTGACCTTACAGGTCACTATTGCACGTTGATAGAGCCCCTAGGATTCTTGCTTGACTACCGGCAGTATGAGGGCGATCATATACGTGGGAGCTGGTAGTCTATAAACACATCCTTAAAAGGTCCCTAGTCGTGGGAGTTTCGAGACAGGGCATCGATACTCCAGAGTAGACTAGTGTATACAGTCGAGACCCCGACGAGGGGCGGTGGCCGGTCTCACAAGCCACTGGTGTCAGTTGGTTCACCTAAGATGTATACAGGTGCTCATTGGATTATATGTACACCGGACAGGACTCGCCGGGAACATGCTAGTTGGTCTTATACCTGACGTCAGCTAGCAGTTCCCTGGTGACATGTGTACAGGTTAGTTCATCGACCTGAGGATCGTCATTTGTCTCGTGTGAGTTCCCGCTGTACTTTGATTACTACCCTACCACGCTCAAAGGAGACGTGCAAACAGGTTTTAGTTGGGTACAGTCCCGAGCCACATGGAGGCAGTGAGCGGATCTTCAGGGGTTCGTCTCTCCCGGTATTGGGGGTGAGGTCGCGCTGTGTCTAGGAGAGCCATTACACGAAGTCCTTGGCCAAGGCAGGAGATTTACTGGTAGGTATTCCAGTAGTATCTCAGGGTGTTCTGGGCTACACTCCGACACGACTTGTACCGCTTTTGGGGGTCTGACTTTTTCCAACCCCCTAGGCCCGCCATGCGATGCTCATAGACAAACGGACTGGACTGTACGGATATTGTCACTGACAGGCTCAGTAGGGTGTCAGGATGAGTTCGCTCATCGACGTCCCTTTTGGTCAATAGCTGGTAGCCCGTCACGTATGGCTAATACCTCTGACGTGCTAGTGGTTAAATCCACAACTATAGTATTGACGAGTCTTTAGAGTCCCCCACATTCAGTTACTCAAGTTTTCGGGCGAAACGCTGTAGAGGCCGTATGGAGATATGGCAGGGTTCGATCAGATACGTGCGGTATTGCACAGATCAGGATCGGACGGTTAGTACTAGAGGCCGTATGGATATATGGCAGGGTTCGATCAGATACGTGCGGTATTGCACGGATCAGGATCGGACGGATAATACTAGCCGGCTTTGGTTTAAGCCGGAACCTAGTATAATACAGTGTAGATGTTGTCTCATTGCATATGTATTTCGGTCGGAATACAGATGCGGGTGTGTATACACAGTATCGGGGTTTTCCTGTAATTTATTACGGGACCAGTTTTCTGGAGTTGCCAGTTTGCTTTCCGTTTCGGCCATATATCTTTGTATCCTTCATTGGCCGAAGATTGGTGGAGGATGGCTTATTTGCATTTGTGCAAATAATCATTTGTGGAGGGTTTTCTTTGCATACTTTTGCATCATGATGGTGCACCATCCATTGACTTGATTCATCCATCATGGCTTGACTTTTGTGTGACATGGTTTTGATGATGGTTGTGGTTGAGTGTGGATGTGGTTGTGATCATTGCTTTTGATCATCATTCTTTTCTTGCATCATTGTTGATACACATCCCCTTGGACTTCTCTCTCTCTCTCACTCTCTCATTTTCATCCCATCACCAAGCCATGGCCGGCCAAGCTCATGGGGGGCTGTCCAAATTTGATATGTGGGATTTTGTTCTCTTTTGGCTTTGGAAAAATCCCACAACAACATCTCCAAAAGCTTATATCATTTCCTCCACCATATGGCAACTCCCTCTACCCCGAAATGAGACATGAGTTCTACACACATTCTACAGCAAATCATGGGCACGTCGACTCGCCAACTTCGTGCCTGAGTTGCCTCGGTATAGAGGTGGGAGCCCGTAAAAGAAGCAGGCGACGTGGTGCCCTTCCGGCGAGGAGGTGGAGACCGGACATTCCGCGGGAGATCGGGACGACGGCGAGAAGACCGGAGGACACGGATCGCTCGGTATATCTCTCTTCCCCATCTTGTAGTTAGCTAGGACTAGTTTAATGGCACGATCCGGGTTTATAGTGCGTGGTGGTGCCGGTTTGTAAAGTTAAAGTAATTCACCGCTTCCGCATTCCGGCGTCGGA
The DNA here is from genome assembly GCA_030015575.1 of Agapanthus africanus. Lineage (NCBI taxonomy): Eukaryota > Viridiplantae > Streptophyta > Magnoliopsida > Asparagales > Amaryllidaceae > Agapanthus > Agapanthus africanus. The sequence goes on along the minus strand of JASDDO010000014.1, from coordinate 454,345,822 downwards.
TTGACGACCGAGGCCCCGCCGTGCACTTACAGTGGTATCAGAGCCTCGCCATTAACATAATCTAGCTTTGTCTAATGTGTTTTACATTTCCGATCAAACAAAAAAATTCCAAAACCGCGTTTTTATACACATCAGTTTTCTGTCGAAATTTTTTTGGCTCCAAAATTTTTTCAGTATGTTGCAGAATGATGTGCAGGGAATTGTAAGAGTTCTGGGAAAATTCGGTCTCGTGAACAGTCTAAACCACCGCGGAACCGCGGCCAAACCCATGCTTGGGCCGCGGTTCCGCCGCGACTTACACTGTTCAGTGCACCAAAATTTTTCAGAAAGCTCCTGACTTAAAAATAGGGCTTTTGGAATATTATTTTTGGGCCCAGAATTTCTTTAACTGCTACAGTAATGCTTGGGGCCCACTTGGTAAAATTTGATCGATCGGATATTTTAAACACATTAGTTCACAGTATTTACATTATATCTACGACCGTGAATGTCACTCGATCGGTAAATCCCGTCTAACTGCTATAGACCGGTTAGACGGATTTGAGAACGTAACATTCACGTTGATGTTATGTGTTATGCTGTGATGTTGCAGATTGGTCGTGGGGGATAACCTGGATGCAATGGTAGTACAGATTTGGTTGTATTATGTACATTTGATATTGCGGGGCGAGCGTCCGACATGTGGATTGCCGTCACTGCCTGTTTGTATTATTATTTTGGGGCACGACCAGGTTGCGGTCGATGTACCCGTTGTATGTATATTTTACTTTCTGTACTAGGATTACCCCAAGGTGGGGTGCACGGATAGCCGGATTCTAGAAGGCAACAAGCCCGCATCTCATGGCATTGGGACGGAGGGGGCTTCACTCTAGAATTGGCGGGCTATTCGCCGCACTCGTAAGGGGTACAGGTTGACCCAGGAGGGGTGCCCAAGTTACCGGATTCCGTGAAGTGCCGGGTGGTCCATTCACGTTGCTGAAGGGGGCTGCCTCGCTTCAGGTTTTGGCGGGTAACTTGCCGCGCCCGTAGGGGTCTAGGATTTCATTGCACAGGCTATCCACACGACCACGGGAACGTCGGGTTTCAGTAGTGGCTCTGTGAAACCCGGGATCCCAGTTATCTGTATTGTTCTGTGATGCTGTACATTTCTGTGATGTTGCATTTTATCACGCCTTGAGCGAAATATTATATATTGATATATATTAGTAGATGTTGTATATGTTTTGCATCCGCGCTAGTCCAGTCCCCGCTCTGTCGTTAGTTAGCTAACCTAACGGGTAATGACAGGACCCAGTGGCGAATGCGGATGGCATATACGTACATCAATATATTTTCGTTCTTTGTGGTGTGATCAATTGATGGGACTGCATTGATTCAGATCAATGCAAGTTAAAAACAAACCTATTCTGATGTTGTTGGAACACTTTTCAAAAAGCTGTTATTGCAAAGACGTTCTCTTTTGTTTTGCATCGTGGTATTCAATTGGAATATCCCGCTCCTCAGTCGACGAGGCAAGGGCCGAGATCCCTTCACCGGGAGTGACCCCTTGGACAAAAAGTTTGCGTCAAGGCAATAACTTCACTATAGCCGATTACTTTTGCTATGCATCGTGGTATTCAGTTGGAATATCCTGCACCTCATTCTACGGGGAAAGAGTCGAGATCCCTTCACCGGTAGTGACCTCTTTAGCAAAGGTTTTTGCCACTATATTTTTATAAAAGCTATCCAGTTCCTTCAACGATATCAAGTTCATTACGTTAAAGGTTTTTGCCAGAAACCATTCGTAGCCCTCCATCATTTCGGTTAAATATTTGGTAGTATTCAAGCTATGTATTTTGACCTCACGCCAAGGCATAGTGATTGGTAGCTGCCGGATATTTATCTGTAGCATAGATAGATGCGTTGGTTTGGGACAGTCGTACTACTATTTTGGCCTACGTCAAGGGTATGTATGGGTGGGTTCAAATTAACCTGGATAATGATGGGAAGAACTTGACATGTGACTTATGATATTTTGACCTCACGCCAAGGTCATAAGAGCATGGGTCAGAAATCACATCGGGAGTTTCTAAAGAAACTGAAACTTGCCAGATATGCGCATACCTTCTGGAGTGTGATGACGTGAGAGGATTCCGTCACGTTATCAGGCAATGATAGTTGGATCCCGATTACCACTGATGAGTTAGTTTACTCCTCGGGTGACCCCGACTAATTCTTCTTTCAGGTTTGGAGGAGAATTTGAGGTTACAGTGGGAGGTTTCCAGATTAGATAAATTGGTAACCATTCTGATCTAGGATAGAGTGCACGCTGAGTGTTTCTTTTCTCTCTCTCTTTGGCAGCGACCATTGACCCAACCCTAAGACCATGACTCAGTGACCAAGTTGACGGAACCTTCTTAAACACTGGCTTTTGGATTGTCTGAGTTGCAGACCTCATTGCCACTCCTATTTTTACCCTTTTCTCCAGGACACCCCGTATTACTACGAAGGTCCACTTCCATTGGACAAAACCATCGTATGGTTATATACGAACTCGAAGGAATTTATTCGAGGATGGTTTCCGGTTCTGGAGAAAACGGATATGACTATTCAGTTGTCTTTTCCTTTTACCTTCTCTCAGGTTGCGAGTACTCCTTGGTTTAGGAGTAGTACACCTATTACGCAAATTGGATAGTCTTCTTCCAAACCTTAGGCTGGTGCCGAACGGTGGGGAATGAAGAAAACCAATTAGCATAACGATGGTGTGCAGAAGGTATTAAGTTAAGACAAAGAAAGGGATTAGTAAGAGGGCAAAGTAAACTGCGACTGCAATTCACGACCAAACTAAGTATTTCTTCGCCAATCCTAAAATCACCTTTGTATTTCTCCAGAACACTCCGTATCACTACGAAGATCCACAGTTTATTGGATACTCCATCGTATGGTTATATACGAACTCGAAAGGAACTTGTTCCAGTTCGGAGATGGATTTTGGTTCAGGAGAAATAGGAATAAGGTTTATTCGGTTTTCTTTTATCTTCACCTTCTCTCGCATTGCGAGTGCTCCTAGGATTAGGACAGTACACCCATTATGCTTATTGGATAGTCTTCTTACAAACCATAGGCTGGTGCCGAACGGTAGGGAAGGAAGAAATCCATTTGGCCTAAAGGGGTGTATAGAAGGTAATGACTAAAGACATAGAAAGGGATTTGGAAAGATGGCAAAGAATTACACGGTTACAGTTGTGAATCTGGATTATGGAAGAGGCATTACTAGGAATACCCGGATACCCCATAGAAACATTTCAATGTTTCAGTTTCATTGTGTACTGTTAAAGGAAAACTGATTTCCCAGTTAGACACTTGCTCCAGGGTATGTATTTACCAGGTATGATTCTCACATCTGTATGTCTTTACAGATGATGAGTGGGAGTAAGTTATTGGGAATTGGGTGATCATCCTCATTATATCGGGATTCATTGTAATCGGTGATATTTGAGGAAGTCAACTGGGTTGTTTGCCGACGACAAATATTTGGTTTTGAATATCCGTTGTTTTGCACCAATTTCAAATTGATATATCTGTACGTCTATTTTCATAGAGTGAGATATACCTTTTTGAAATTATGTCTATGACATTTACCGATATCAGTGGATGGTTAGGTAATGAGCATTAAACATCGGTGTAATTCTTCTTAACCATAAGTACAGTTTTCAACCTATGACACACAGTGAATGAGTTATTAGACTCAAAGGACTTGTACAGAGTATTGTATGTTGTCCAGGGTCCATCAGGACAGAGGGGTTGGTCCTCATACTATATTCGGTTTACTTATGACTACTCTAGTTTTTAGACAGGTGTTTCGTGGAAACACAGGGTCCGAATTTTGAGAAGTTATAGGTATATGAATAAAGTAGAGAACCAGGTATTGCAAGTATCGGGATTCTTCAAAGTGATCGAAGATGTAGATACTTTTGTATGGTGTTCAGTTGATAGTAATGATTAAGAGAACTTGCTTCTCTTTCAGGTTACTCATAATTGGAAGCATTACTAAGTTGAGTAACGCTGATCGGCCTCTTGCCATTTAGATGACATGCACTGGAGACAGCTGCATGATTTGAATCTGGTTCAATTAAATCAGTGCCTCTGTTTCTGTATTGGATATAGAACAGTTCATATCTTAACGATGTTAAGGTACGGGGAGTTGTCCGGTTTATGCTTAAAACCAGACTCTGGATAACTCAAGGCACGTTTCTGTAATGGCTGTTTGTGGGTTGACCCAGGCTATGACGAGGGTTGACTTTCTTCCATCTGGAAGATCAATAGCGATATTGTTCTAGACTCGCAACAGTTTTAAATAAAATGGATTTTTTCAGAAAACAGTAGTGGGGGTATGGTAGAACTGGAGGTGATTCTAGAACTACAAACGATTACTGAAGATTTGATAGGAACCTAAAGATTCAATCTGGTTTGACATTCCATTGACCACTCCGCAGATAAGGTGGGTAACCTCAGGCAGCCGAGAGGTACTCCGGTAGCCTCAAGGACGGTGACAGGGAGGTTCTTGTTTACCCACACTTGCCATTGCTGTTGTTCCAGGCTGCGAGACCCGGCGGGAGGATGAGTATAGCGTCGTTCTAAACTGGCTTTAGAATTGTATGTCTATATGGCTCTGCCAGAGGGTTGTCGTAGTAAGTGGGAGCAGCGGAAGCATTGGTGGACAGGTGACTTATGTCTATTTATAGACTAAAGCAGATATAGCGGAGATAGATCATCTATTTCTGACGTGACAGTCATAGGTTTGACTTCATCAGAATAAGGGATGGATCTGTTATAAAGGTAGTAGGGTGTGATGTCATGGTATTTGGATGACATACACAGAGTAGGAAGTGATATTCCTATACTACGATCGGTTATACTTTGGTCGTCACACAGTGGTTTCTCCACATGGGACTTGGACATTATATCAGACATTCTGGTTACTGGATCTATGGTTTTAGATCTAGATTTGGGTAGTTTCCCAATTAAGGGTACTTACACAGCATTCTAAGAGTATTTAGAATGGACGACTCCTGGCACGGTATTGTACCTGCAGGTGTTGGAGTCACCCTCTCTAAAGGTGTCTTACAGACTAAAGGGGAGAGGGATGTGCATGATTGGCAGATCACTTGTTTAGGCATGTGAGTCAATCATGAGATGTCAAGTACCACACCAGATGTTGTTCTTACACTAGATGCAATAAGTTGACATTGATCCAATCCTGGAGAAGCAGTCGGAAGCAGTTTTAGAACATAAGTGGATGTTCTAGGGATATGATAGCGACAGCCTCATTCGGGAGACAGTTATCATTCCAGGCTTCCAAGGTGACCTGGACGACAAGGAGGTTGTCAGAGTTATAGTTTTTCCTTCTGACGAGGGACAGTATTTTGGACAGAAGATCCAAGGCAATACTGAGGGAGGCATGGCGCAGGATACTGATTAAGTTCAGTTGACGATACAGTCTAAGAAGTTTGGATTTGGAGTTCATTTATGAGCTAGGTCCCATCAGACATCCAGACACATTCTAAGACAGGTATTGCTCATTACGGGAGATGGCATTCTCCGCGAACTTAAAATATAGAGAGATATAGAAAGAAACATCAAAGCTAATCCACTCACTGAGGATATTCCTCGAACGCAATAGTTTCGCAGACGAGCTCTGTGAGACTGACTAGTAGAGGTGTTGGGTGTTCGGTATCACACGGGCTGTGATTATGCGACATCGCAATAATTAGCCTTGAGTGCAAGTGGGAGATTGTTAGAGATAGTGCCCTCAGAGTAAATTATTGGATCACAGGCACGTGATTGCAATGATTGAGGGAGGACCTATCCCGGTAGGACAGTCTTACTCAAGATGATATTATGCTATCTGGTTTACCTTTATCATCGTGTACTGCTTTAGGTGACCTTACAGGTCACTATTGCACGTTGATAGAGCCCCTAGGATTCTTGCTTGAATACCGGCAGTATGAGGGCGATCATATACGTGGGAGCTGGTAGTCTATAAGCACATCCTTAAAAGGTCCCTAGTCGTGGGAGTTTCGAGACAGGGCATCGATACTCCAGAGTAGACTAGTGTATATCGAGACCCCGACGAGGGGCGGTGGCCGGTCTCACAAGCCACTGGTGTCAGCTGGTTCACCTAAGATGTATACAGGTGCTCATTGGGTTATGAGTACACCGGACAGGACTCGCCGGGAACATGCTAGTTGGTCTTATACCTGACGTCAGATAGCAGTTCCCTGGTGACATGTGTACAGGTTAGTTCATCGACCTGAGGATCGTTATTTGTCTTGTGTGAGTTCCCACTATACTTTGATTACTACCCTACCACGCTCAAAGGAGACGTGCAAACAGGTTTTAGTTGGGTACAGTCCCGAGCCACATGGAGGCAGTGAGCGGATCTTCAGGGGTTCGTCTCTCCTGGTATTGGGGTTGAGGTCGCGCTGTATCTAGGAGAGCCATTACACGAAGTCCTTGGCCAAGGCAGGAGATTTACTGGTAGGTATTCCAGTAGTATCTCAGGGTGTTCTGGGCTACACTCCGACACGATTTGTACCGCTTTTGGGGGTCTGACTTTTACCAACACCCTAGGCCCGCCAAGCAATGCTCATAGACGAACGGACCGGACTGTACGGATATTGTCACTGACAGGCTCAGTAGGGTGTCAGGATGAGTTCGCTCATCGACGTCCCTTTTGGTCAATAGCTGGTAGCCCGTCATGTATGGCTAATACCTCTGACGTGCTAGTGGTTAAATCCACAGCCATAGTATTGACGAGTCTTTAGAGTCCCCCACATTCAGTTACTCAAGTTTTCGGGCGAAACGCTGTAGAGGCCGTATGGAGATATGGCAGGGTTCGATCAGATACGTGCGGTATTGCACGGATAAGGATCGCACGGTTAGTACTAGAGGCCGTATGGATATATGGCAGGGTTCGATCAGATACGTGCGGTATTGCATGGATCAGGATCGGACGGATAATACTAGCCGGCTTTGGTTTAAGCCGGATCCTAATATAGTACAGTGTAGATGTTGTCTCATTGCATTTGTATTTCGGTCGGAATACAGATGCGGGTGTGTATACACAGTATCGGGGTTTTCCTGTAATTTATTACGGGACCAGTTTTCTGGAGTTGCCAGTTTGCTTTCCGTTTCGGCCATATTTCTTTGTATCCTTCATTGGCCGAAGATTAGTGGAGGAGGGCTTATTTGCATTTGTACAAATAAGCATTTGTGGAGGGTTGTCTTTGCATACTTTTGCATCATGATGGTGCACCATCCATTGACTTGATTTATCCATCATGGCTTTACTTTTTGTGACATGGTTTTGATGGTGGTTGTGGTTGAGTGTGGATATGGTTGTGATCATTGCTTTTGATCATCATTCTTTTCTTGCATCATTGTTGATACATATCCCCTTGGACTTCTCTCTCTCTCTCACTCTCTCATTTTCATCCCATCACCAAGCCATGGCCGGCCAAGCTCATGGGGGGCTGTCCAAATTTGATATGTGGGATTTTGTTCTCTTTTGGCTTTGGAAAAATCCCGCAACACCATCTCCAAAAGCTTATATCATTTCCTCCACCATATGGCAACTCCCTCTTCCCCGAAATGAGACATGAGTTCTACACACATTCTACAGCAAATCTTGGGCACGTCGACTCGCCAAGTTCGTGCACGAGTTGCATCGGTATAGAGGTGGGAGCCCGTAAAAGAAGCAGGCGACGTGGTGCCCTTCCGGTGAGGAGGTGGAGACCGGACATTCCGCGGGAGATCGGGACGACGGCGAGAAGACCGGAGGACACGGATCGCTCGGTATATCTCTCTTCCCCATCTTGTAGTTAGCTAGGACTAGTTTAATAGCACGATCCGGGTTTATAGTGCGCGGTGGTGCCGGTTTGAAAAGTTAAAGTAATTCACCGCTTCCGCATTCCGGCGTCGGATTGATGGCCGGGGCGCCGCCGTGCACTTACAATACTATCATCTTGAGTAAGACTGTCCTACCGGAATAGGTCCTCCCTCAATCATTGCAATCACGTGCCTGTGATCCAATAATTGACTCTGAGGGCACTATCTCCAACAATATCTGCCCACTTGTCAAACCTAGGCGATATTCTCCCACGGATTCGGCGTCCACGCTCATTCCGTTAGCTACTCTGAGAGACATATCACCAACCCTTATAACTCTAAGGTTTCTCAAAGCATGTAATGAATTATAGATATGTGATCCTGCTCCGGTATCTAGTACTTAGGAAGTAGAGTTAATTGACAAACAGTTCTCAATTACAAACACACTCGAGGCTGAAGCCACAACATGCTTCGTATCCTGGCTACTGGCTTCCAAAGCCCTGCAATCCTTCTGCCCATGCCCGTTCCCATAACAATAGGAACATCCCTCCTTAGCTATACCAAGTCCCGAAACTTTTGTTCTTCCCTTTCCTCCTACTTTATTGACACCGTATATCGGCTTTGTAGAGGTCTTCTTCTTTTCACCCTTTTCTTTCGCCCTGGATGTAGAAGAAGATGGACCCCTATTATGTAGAAATTGTGTCACCCTGGTTTCTTTCAGGGTGTAAGTAGAGGGTAGGGACTGTGGAAATAAGTCAGCGTATGACCTGTTTCCCAACGTGGTCTCCAGGTCCTTGAGCTCATCAATATAGCTAGTCATTGTAAGGACGTTGTCCCCTACAGATGACCCGACAGCCAACCTCGCTTGAATTAAATCGTTCGAGGTCTCATATCTTGCGATATGAGATTGCTCTCCATATAAATCTTTGTTATGAAGAAAGATGGATACTAAGTCCATCTTCTCGTGTTGCTTTTGGTATACACCATCAACTGAAGCCAACATGAGGCACTTAGCTTTCGCTTTATCCGTTTCCCTAGTCTGACGGATATCCATATCCGCGATGGTGGAAACTGGACCTGGGACAGCGGGATCTTGAGTAGTAATAGGGTGGTCCAGCTTGTCATAGGCAATGGACATCTGGACAGACCTTTGCCAGTCATATAAGTTAGATTCAGTCAACTTGTTATCTAGATGTAACCGAGTCATGGTCACAAGGTCGCTGCAATGAGAGAGAGAGAAGAAAACACTTTAGCATGATGCTCTAGCAAGTTTAGATTGGTTTTTAATTTATCTAAACTGGATGGCTCCCACTGTTTCTCGAATCCTTCCTCAAACCATAAAAGAATAATTAGCCAGGACTATTCTCACTGTACAATACGTGCTTAACCATTCAGCCAAGCTAGTGTCGGTACTTCGAGGGAGGTTTTCCAACGCTTTCACGAAGTTCCTTAATTAAATAACCTCTTTTCTCTAGGGGCGTAGCCCCGCTGACACCTTTCTCGACACCTACTTGGTTTATAGCATTGATCGTTTAAGTGATGAATCTCCTGATAAGTAGCATATACTCACAGTAGGATCGGGATCCAAATATCATCGTTTGATAATGTTGAAGGAATCCTATCAACATTCATCAAACTCCAAATGGTATGCAACACTAGCAAGTTTCAGTTTCTTTAGAAACTCCCGATGTGGATTTTTGCCCCATGTTCTTATGACCTTGACGAAAGCCAACAAATCATAAAACACATGTCAAGTTCTGCCCATCATTATCTTGTTAATTCGACCCACCCGTATATACCCTTAACCAAAGCGAACAAGGTAATACGACTGTCCCAAACCAACTCATCTATCTATGCAACAAATGAATACCCCAGCAGCTACCAAACACTATTCCTTGACGAAAGCCAACAAACATAGCTTGAATACTACTGACCATCCATAAGAAATGACGGAGGGCTACGACTGGTTTTGGCGAAACCGTGAACGTAGTGAACTTGATATAATCGAAGGAAACGGATAGCTTTTTAAAAGCAGTGGTTAAAGCTCCGCAATTAAAAAATCTGCTCTTTTAAAATAACCGAGTGGTTTCTTTTAAATTTGTTCCAACGATTCAACTTTTGTTTATTTTCTGTGCATTAAAATAATGTGTCCCATCATTTAACCTATCATTGCAGAAAACAACGAAAATACAACGTCCTCTTATGCCATCCGCATTCGCCACTGGGTCCCGTCATCACCCGTTAGGTTACTTAACTAACGACAGAGCGGGGGCTGGGCTAGCGCGGGTGTAAAACATAAGTGACGTCTAAATAGCTATCATAAATAGCTATTGTACATTCTTCAGACGCAATAATAGGCATTCCAGATCTCAGATGAGCATTATTGGATATACAAGCAATCCGCGTTTGCTTTGAGCCTGCATCAAAAGACGGATTACACAGTTGTGATGAATAGCCTTTACCCCACCCTAGACCCCTATGGGTACGGCAAACTACCCGCCAAGTACCCGAAGTGAAGCGGTCTCCCTCAACAACGTGAGTATGTCACTAAACACTTCAACGTACCCGGTAGTTTGTGTACCCCACCTTGGGTCTATCCTAGGAGCCAAAAAAAATAAATGAAATAATACAACGGTGGCTACAACCGCAACCTGGATGTGCCCCGCAAAAGAATATTACATCATATTACAATTTACATCGAATGAATGAATATAAAACCCATCTCAAACCCCGGATAATCATCACAACGATCCAATCAAGTTCATATACACAAACAGTAAACATTACAGAAATGTGCAACCCCCTGCCAACCGACATTCAAGCAGTTAAGGGAGGTTTACGAACACATTAATCATTACAAATAAAAACCCGATTAGCCAATAACTTAGAATATCGATCGACAACCTTTTCCGTGTCTACCCCAAATGCAAGCCAGCACAGAAGTAACCTGGGCAGAAACAGAATATGCAGGAAAAAAAAACACCAAAAATTATGAATAACAGAGCAAATCCGAGTCAACTCGGCGGCGGATCCGCGGCCAAAAGCACCTTCTTGCCGCGGATCCGCGGCCGTCTTGCCGAGTTAGGGTCTCGTATTTTCCCAGTATTCTTATAATACCCTGCTGTGAATTTTAAGGCATATCAAATAATTTTTCTGACACTTTTAAAATTAACAGAAACTGAAAGGGTATCGGGGTGTTGTTTTCGTGTTTTCCGTCGATCGAAGTTCTACTTAGTTGCTAATAAGCTAGTAATGGTTTAGTTGGCTCTGATACCACTGTAATTCCATGTCACGCTACCCACGAATTTGCGGGGAGGCGGAATATATGAAAAACGATTATCAAAGCTTCGTAACACGGGCTTGAGCTCATGAATCGTGTCTAAACCGTTACTAGCAAACTACGAAAGGTTTAACTACTCTGATTCGAAGTTATACCTCATGTTACTTATCCTTCGGGTCTTCATCATTGTCCTCCACTCCTTGTAGGCTCTTTGGAACGTCGGCACCTCAACGGCCTCCTCGATTCAAAGACGATCCACCCGAGAGCTCCTACTCTAAGCTTAACCTCTAACTTGAGGTAACAAGGTTACTCAAAGTGCTAATCTAAGCAACCTAGGTGATATAGAGTTGGATTATGGAAGTATTAGTCTAGCTAACCCTTGATCTCAACACATGAGAGGTTAGGGTTAGGGTTTGAAGAGAGAGAGAGCTTGAGGAGAGAGAACGTGAGAGTGAGAATCCTTTTGGATGAATAGATCATGTGTGTATATATGAAACATATCCTATATATTAAATGAATAACAAATAATGATATATCATCACGTTTCATTAATACACTAAGTGATTCATCACATGAGTCATAAAAATCATAATTGATTCATTAACTCCATGTATGAATCACACCATGACTCACTTATCCAATTAATGCAAATGCCACCTTAACCCCCAAGTCACCATGCTTTAAGAAGCTTTCCGAAAAATTACGAGAATGCCCCTCCTATCCGTAAAAACACGGAAAAACTTTAGACTGTATAAATCCAATAATCAGATACTAGAATCTGGCTTAAACCAAATCCGACTAGTAAAAACTGTCTGAACATCGTACGTGTGTAAAAACACGTATGTGTCCGAACCCTGTCGTAAAACCATATGACCCCTATATCGTTTCGCCCGAAGCAGGGAAACTCTCCGTGTGGGACTCTAAAGACTCGACACTACGCTGGCAGTGGGTTTAACCATAGACCGCAAGCGGCACTAGCTGTACGTAACGGTCCCCTGGTAGATGTCGATAAGAAGGCCGATGAGTAAACCCATCCGAACTCCTACCGAGCCTGCTGTGACAATCTCCGTACAGTCCGGTCTGTTCGTCTAAGACTTTCGCATATCGGGCCTAGGGGGCGGCAAGCGTCAGTCCCCTAAAAGCGGTATAAGTCGTGTCGGTAGCCCATTACACCTTGAGAAACTACTAGAAAACCTACCATTAAATCTCGCTTGCCCTGGCCAGGGACTTTGCGTAATGGCTCTCCGACACAGCGCGATATCAACTCCCAATACCGGGAGAGACGAATCCTGACTAACTGCCACTGCCTCCAAGTGCTCGGGACTGCACCCAACTGCTACCTGTTTGCACGACTCCTTTGAGCCGTGGTAGGGTAGCAATCTAAGAACAGTGGGACACACTCGTGGCGAAGTAGTAGTGTCAAGTCTACGGACTATGCTGTACTCATGTCACCTGGGAACCGTTAACTGACGACGGGTATAATCCCAACCAACAGTTCCCCGTGAGTCCTGTCCGGTGTACCCGTAACCTAACGAGCACCTGTATACTATCTCCAGTACGATGTACTGATGGCTGTAGGACAAACCATCTCCCCAACTGGGATGAGAAGGGTACACACTAGTCTACTCCGGAGTATCGATGCCCTATCTCGATAATCCAACGACTAGGGACCTGAAAAAGGATGTGCTTGTAGACTACCCAGCCCCCACCCATCACAACGCTGGTAGTCAAGCAAGATCCTAAGAGCTCTATCAATACGTATACTCACATATTAAGATAGATAAAACCAAGTAGCATACTACCATGTTTAGCAAGACTGTTATATACAACTGTGAATATCCCAAGCTTCCATTAAGTAATATACAAACTACTATGATACAGTAATAGCCTTCGAGGGCATAAACACTAACACTACACTCGGTCAAGCTCCTCTAATCATGAGGATTCTCCATGGAAGATCTGGATGATACCTACTACAAGATATTGGGAGAGTCCCAAATCCATGTACATTAACACCATACTAAAGGGGTTTAGTATGGAGGATTCTAAGCGTGGTGATTCTCCCACTTACTCAGGAATCACTCTCTCCGAAAAGATGTCTTCCGAGACTGATTTGGAGAAAGCTCGCGTGCAAGGGATACCCTATACTTCAGCAGTAGGCTCTATCATGTTTGCGATGTTATGTACCAGACCAGATGTAGCTAACTCACTAGGTGTGGTGATAAGGAATCAATCGGATCTTGGGAGAATCATGGGACAGCTATGAAGGAAATTCTTAAGTACTTGAGAAGCACTGAAGAGATGTTCTTAGGGTTTTGGTAACGGTGAACTCCAGTGGGAGTACTTTACCAATTCGAGCTTCCAGAGTGATAAGGTCGACTGAAAGTCAGTCACAGGGTTTGTCATTACCCTCAGTGGTGGGACGGTATGTTGGAAGAGTTCCAAGCTTGATACCGTGGCATTCTAGACGATAAAGGCTGAATACATCGCTACCAACGATGCTGCTAAAGTGGTTGTCTGGGCATTTCTTGTTCATGAGATGAACAAAGTTCCTACCATTGAGCGTCCAATAACTATTATTGTGACAACAATGGAGTTGTGGCTTTGGCCTAGGAACACTGGTCCCATCAGCGATCCATACATATTCTGAGGCAAGTGTCACCTGATCAGGGAAATGGTTGATCCCCAAGGGATCGAGGTCAGGAGAGTTGACGCGAAGGACAACACGGAGGATCCACTCACAAAGGCCTTTCACTAGAGAGACTTCTATAGGACGTTGAGTATGAGATACTACAACAAATAGCCTTAGTGCAAGTGGGAGATTTTTAGTTATATGTATGCCCTAGAGGCCATTACTGTACATGCGATGTATATTGTAGTGGATGCTTCGACATATATAGGGAGGATTTTCTTGCTCGACATGATAGTATGCTGTCTGGTTGCACTTTATCTTAACATGTACACTTATTGTCTCTCTGTTACATGTTGATAAAGCCCTTAGGATGTGTACTCGACTTCCAGGATTATGATAGAGATCATACTAGTGGGGCCTGGGTAGTCCATGAGTACATACTTCAATGTTCCTAGTCGTGGGAATATCGAGATGGGGCATCGATATTCCAGAGTAGACTAGCGTATATCTTCTCGACCCATGTGATGGGTGATGGATGTTCCCAAATCCATTGGTGTTTGACATCAGATATGGTATACGGGTGCTCAGTGGAGACTGGGTACACTGAACGGACTCTTCGAGAACTCCCAGATAGTATTATACCTCACGTCAGATGGCAGTTCTCAGGTGACACTGGTACAACTTAGTCTGTTGACCCGAGATCGTCATAGAGTCTTGTGTGTCTCCCACTGTGCTTTGATTGCCACCCTACCACGGCTCTACTGAGTCATGCAAACAGGTGATTTTTGGGTACAGTCCCGAGTCACATGGAGGCAATGAGCGATAGGAGGGGATTCGTCTCTCCCGGTATTGGGGGTTGATGTTGCGCTATGCTCGACTGGACATAACTGGAAATCCCTGGCCAGGGTTGATGTGATTTACTGGTAAGTGTTATCAGTAGTTTCACGCTCGTTATGGACCTTACATCGGTATGACTTATCAAGCTACTGGGGTCTGACGTTTACCACCCCTAGGCAAGATATGCGACATACGAACAGACTGGACTGTTGTTAGTTATATGTATGCCCTAGAGGCCATTACTGTACATAGGATGTATATTGTAGTGGATGCTTGGACATATATAGGGAGGACTTTCTTGCTCGACATGATAGTATGCTATCTGGTTGATCTTTACCTTAACGTATACACTGATAGTCTCTCTGTTACATGTTTGTAAAGCCCTTAGGATGTGTGCTTGACTACCTGGACTATGATGCGGATCATACTAGTGGGGACATGGTAGTCCATAAGTACATCCTTCAAAGTCCCTAGTCATGGGTGTATCGAGACAGGGCATCGATATACCAGAGTAGACTAGCATATACCTTCTCGACCCATACAGATGGGCGATGGATGATCCCATATCCATTGGTGTTTGACATCGGAGATGATATACGGGTGCTCAGTAGAGACTGGGTACACTGGACGGACTCGCCGAGAACTCCCAGATGGTATTATACCTTACGTCAGATGGCAGTTCTCTGGTGACACTGGTACAGAGTAGTCTGTTGACCCGAGATCGTCATAGAGTCTTGTGTGGTTCCCACTGTGCTTTGATTTCCATCTTACCATGTCCAAGAGGGCATGCAAAACGGTGGTTTTTGGGTACAGTCCCGAGTCACATGGAGGCAATGAGCGATAGGAGGGGATTCGTCTCTCCCGGTATAGGGAGTTGATGTTGCGCTGTGTTCGATTGGCTATAACCGGAAATCCCTGGCCAAGGTTGCTGAGATTTACTGGTAAGTGTTACCAGTAGTTTCTCGAATTGTTATAGACCTCATATCGACACGACTTATCGAGCTATTGGGGTCTGACGTTTACCACCCCTAGGCAAGATATGCGACATATCAGACGATCAGACCGGACTGTACGGTAGTGTTACTGGTTGGATTCACTGGAGTGTGAGCGGGCTTGCTCGTCGATCTTCTGATCGCTCAATACCCGGGTGGCCGTACGTTTAGCAGACCGCTTGCGGCTTGTGGGTGCTTGATATGATCATCATCTGCTGCCGGCGTATTGACGAGTCTTTAGAGTCCTACACAGAGGTTTCCTGGCTCAAGCGAAACGAAATAGGAGCGCTTATGAGATATGTGCGGGACCGAGAATGATAACAGTATGTTATACTGTATTTGATTCTCCCGATATGTGACATTGCTCGGTTATATGCGTTATAGCCGGGTTATCGGATCAAGTGTTGTTTCGATAAGTTGTTACTGATGATACTAGTCGGTTATATGCTATATGACCGGATCATTAAATCAAGTGTTGATTTAATGATTTAATGTATAATTATATATATGATATATTACTTTGCATTAACTAGTATCGGTTCACTTTAAAAGGATTTTCTCACTTGGTTGTACAAGTTGTATATGTGATATACTTTTTGTGCAAATGATTGTATCATGTTTGATGATACATGTTAACTTGGTTAAGTGTAAAGATTAAACCATTGTTAAATTGATGATTAGGGTTTTCTTTTTCTTAATCATTTATTTATTTATTTATTTGGAAAAGATATGAAATGAAATGGTTGCAAGTTTTGTTTTTTCTTGGACGCTTCATGAAGCTTTGACCTTGTGACCATTTTGTCTCATGCTTAACCCTAACCACTTCACTTAACCTTGGTTCATTCTCTACACTTAACCATGGTAACTATTATGATAAGAATGAATGGGATTATCTTTTCAAGTTAATCCTTTTTTTATTCTATCATATCATTATCATATCTTCTTCTTCCATGAAGAAAGCTTGCTACATCAATGGCAAGTGATGAAAACAAGTGAGAAATCCAATTCTAAAGTCTACCCACTTCCTATTTCTTCATCCTCTACCTCTTGCCAAGTAGTAGAGTGTGTTTTCTTCACAAGTTTCTTGACGTGGTGAAGTTGGAGCTTGATCTTGTGATGCCTCGACGTAGATCATCTTCGGCACGAAGCCGACGACCTTGCCCGCCCATTTCTCCGATGAAGCTGACGCTAGAGCCCGGATTTCGATTTGGACAGCGAGGAGACTTCATTGCGGAGCTATGGAGGTGGAGGACCGGATCTACAATGGTTGTATTTCCGTTCCTTTAGTTAATTTGTTAGCTAGTTGCATCTTTCGCCTAAAATTCTAGCCAACGATCCGTATTAGGGTTTCTCGGCACCCATAAAATTGTAAATTGGCATGGTTGATGCCTTGTGAGACCTCTTGAGAGTGCCTAGGAACCCTACAGTGGTATCAGAGCCTAGCTAGAGCCTTAGGCGATGCGTAGACGGAATTGGAAGTCCGATCGAACCGAAACCCAAACCCAAATTTGCTCTCTGGACTTTTTCCAAAAATTGGGTTTTTTCCAGATTAAAAATATGCAGAAAATTCAGCAGGAAATTCTAAGAATTACGATGCAAAAATTACCTAATGATCTTTCTAAAGTGCGGCGGAACCGCGGCATTAGCGTGCTAATGCGGCTGTTCCGCGGCCTTTTTGTCTTATCTCCCATTGAATTTTGCACAGTAACTCCTATTTTTCAGTGCTGGTTTTCCTGGGAATTTTTAATCTGAAATCAAGAGTTGAGTATTTTGGGTTGTATTGGGAGTTCGTACATTCGATCGGATTGTCAAACTTTGTCTATGTGTTTTTCCGGATAATTTTTTGAATATGTTAAAAAGTTCGACCGGATATAAATACCGAATTTTTCCCCTGTCGGGAAATTTCCAAGTGTTGGATATTTCTGTAGTTTAATCACGTTCTAAGTAGTGCAAGTAACGCGATGGTCCCTCTAGAAGACAACAAACCTTAACTCGATTATATGACCGTCTTGAACTACCCTTTGAACCTTCGGGTTTGGGGCAGTACGGCGTGCCACATGTGAGGCGTTGGCTTGACCCTTCTACGGCTGGACCGTTGGTACTGAGGCACGAACTGAATGTTTTTAGAGTTGTTTCATGTGTTGATCTGTATTGGGAAAACTTGGGTGTTTGAATGTTCGATCGGAAAGTTTAACATTTTCTGCTTATCTGGAATGGGATACAATAATTGGAATTCACAAGAAATTATGAGATAACTGAATGAATGTTATAAACATAGCAGTTTAGTCTCACTTGATCGGTTGCCACGGAATTTTGATGTGATCAAAAGTCCGTCGCAATCGCGCAGCGTACGCGGATACTCGCCGGATAAACTTAATAGACAGCCTCACCCCATAGCCCCGACCAAGTGACTGTAGGAGAACCCCGTCGCCGAAACCATCCGTTCGGGTGCTCGCGGTAACGGTGTTCCGCCTTGGTGCACTTCGTCGTCGGTATCGGGGGTGCGACCGTCTACTAAAGTTTGCGACAAGCATTCGATCAAAATGTCGGGAATCTTGTTGAATTGCCCGACTTGATATTGAAAAGAGTTTTCGATTTTGAGACTAAAATGCGGGGTTTATAATTGTTAGGCATGCGATGTCTAAGTAATTCATTTGATTAGGCATGCGATGTCTAAAGAGATTGCGGATTCCAACTGTTGTAGTTTTACACTTTCTTTTCTGTGACCGTAAGTGTAATATATGATATCGCCGGTTTCGTTGCTATATGTCAACGACAATTGGGATGTGCATATTTGCTTACGTTGATGACATGTGATGTTATGTGTTGCTGGATATGTTATATTGGATCGTCGTGTTCGAATTGCCGGGGGTTTTTATGTGAGATGAGTGTTTTTTTATTTTCATTCATGTAAAAACTTGTATGTAATATTCTTTTTATTGGGGCGCTTCCAGGTTGCGGAAGTTGTCACCGTTGATGTATATTATTTACTTTTCGGCACTAGGATAGACCCAAGGAGGAGGGCACAAGTAACCGGGTTCTGGAGTCCAGTGGGAGACCAACTCGAGGAGTCGAGGCCGGGTCTCCTAACTCTAGAATTGGTAGGGTTGCTTGCCGCTCTCGTAGGGGTCTAGGGGTGTGAGTTTGGATATTCATAACGGCCGTGGAATCCGTGTTTTATACTGGCTCGTATTGAAAACACGGACGTCCTAGTATATCCAATATTTCATATGTTTCTTCTGCTGCGATATCTGTGATGTGATCATGTGATGTTCTGTGATAGATATAGTATATAGTATATATGATATATTATATAGACGTTACTTATGTTTTACACCCGCGCTAGCCCTGCCCCGCTCTGCCGTTAGTTACCTAACCTAACGGTGCACGAGGGGACATCGAGGCGAATGCGGATGGCATAAGTGTACGTCGTATTTATCTGTGATGTTTAGGTATCTAAATGATGGGACTTCATTAATGTGATTAATGAAATAAAAGAAACCTAAGATGTTGTAGAATCGAATTTCAAAATAAACAGGTAGCTACAGTTCTTGCTTTGCACAGCGGTATATGTGATATATCCTGCACCTTATTCGATAAGGAAAGGACCGAGATCCCTTCACCGGGAGTGACTCCTTTAGCAATAACTGGCAGATGCTACACACTCGGTTTGTCTTTTGATTGCTTTTAAGAGTTTTTTGCTTTGCACAGTGATATATATGATATATCCCGCACCTCATTCGACGAGGAAAGGACCGACGATCCCTTCACCGGGAGTGACTTCTTTAGAAAAACTAGAAAAGCCTCAAAAGCACTCCATTTCAAAATCATTTGATTCTACAACGATATCAAGTTTATTACGCAATAGGTTTTCAGAAAAACCAGTCGTAGCCCTCCGTCATTTCAGATAAGTCCTGTTTAGTATTCGTGCTGTGTTTGTTGACCTTGTCAAGGCGCAGTGTGCGGTAGCTAACCAGTATTTATCTGCTTATGCATATGATGCAGATTGGGTTAGGGTAGTCGTGCGGCCTTGTTGACCTTGTCAAGGGTCGTGCGGGTGGGTTTGATTCAATCAAGAAATGACGGGTTGAACTTGACTTGCGGTCTATGGTTTGTTGACCTTGTCAAGGTCATAGATCGTTCGGGGCAAAATATTATCGGAAATTTCAAGTGTTGAAATTTGCAATGAGATTGCATACCTTCTATGAGATAGTTGGATCCCGATACCCGCTGCGAGTAAGAGTTACTCCTGGGAGAGTTTTACACATTACAATTAGCCGATCAAGTAGGTGTCTAGAAAGGTGTTAACGAGGTTACGCCTCTGGGAAAATGAGGTTTACATTAATTAGGTTCGTGCGAAAGCACGGGGGACCTCTCTCAAAGTACCGACACTGGCCTGGCTGAAAGATTGGCGAACTTGTAGTGTGTAATTAATCCCGGCTAGTCTTTCCTTTTAGGGTTTGAAGGAAGATTTGATAAAAAGCAGTGGGAGCCATCCTGATTAGATAAAATAATAACCAATCTATTCTTGCAAGAGCGCACGCTGAGTGTTTTCTTCTCTCTCTCTCCAGGTAGCGACCATATCACGCCTTAATCAAGATAATAATACGGAATATTGACCGAACCCGCTTGTAATACTGAGCTGGGGAACGTTGGTCCCGCTCCAACTTATAATAGTTATAAGACAGAGCAGGAAATTGGAGATTACCAGAATTCCCATGCCGCCCAAACGAAGAGAGTGCATGCTGATGCATCATCTTCCGGTGTGTTCATTATACAGAACTGTTTCTCAGTATCCTCCGCATCCTTGGTATATGATACCGGATCAGGATCCCAGATATGTAATCTGTTACATAGGGCTACAAAAGAGTAGAAAAACTGAGAACGGGTGATAAGTTTCATGAGGCAGAAAACGGGGCAAGTGTTGCAGCTAAGTCTGTCGGTCACTGTCACCCTGTATTACCAATACATTGATTCTGAACGAATGTTATTAGATACCGAACCTGATATACAAAATCATATCACTCTCTTTATTAGTAAAGAAATGATAAAATTTTGTATTGTTGGATAATGTTTTGAACATTTCCCAAATCAAAAGTTGATCGGTTCAGGCACGTTATCTAAAAGCATTGATGTTCTAAATCAAACTACGGTTCTTAGTATACGGAACACACACAAGAGAAAGAGTTCACATATGAACGAATCCTTCTTGAGGTATTGTAGACTAGGTCAGATCAATGTGACCCGACTAGCTAGAGTTACATAAAGATGCATATTTAAATTAGTTTGAATTTACATCTTGTGAAACTCGCTAGTCATGTCACAAAGATAAGATGAACAAAGCTCTGTTTATTGGAAACAGAGAAAGAGTTAGTGAACTCTTGGGATTGATACATGTTGATGTATGTAAGGTCCCCTGTCTACACATGCCAAGACTGGTTCTTTGTACTTCATTAAATTCTCTGATGATCTTTCGAGATTCAGACCTATGTTCCTGTTGAAACACAAGTCTGAACCTTTTGAGATATTCACAGAATATAAGTTAGAAGTAGAGAACCAAAATACGGGTATAAGTATTATGTCCTTTGATGTGATCAAGGAGGAGAATACTTGAGCACGGAAATCCTGGAATATTCTAAAGGAGAATGAGATTCTCTCTCAGCATTACTCCTCCGTATACACCATAGCACGATGGTATATCGGGGCGGAGCAATCACACCCTATATGATAAGGTGCGCTCTATGATGAGTACTACTGAGTTACCTATTTCCTTTGGGGTGTTATGCACTTGAAAAGATGCATACCTATTGAATAGGGTTCCAATCAAATCAGATGCCTACCACTTCATATTTGATATGATAAGGGAAGAGCTCATGTCTTAAGCTAGTTAAGATTTGGGGTTGTCCGGCCTATGTCTAAAAGCAAAATCCGGACAAGCTCGAGGCAAGGTCTGTTATGTAGAACTGGAAAGGTTCCAGCTATACAAAATACAGCAGATGATTTGGTACAACCAAAGGATTCAGTAGATACCAACGAACCTCAGCCTCTCCGCCGATCTAGTAGGGCTCCTCACCCACCTGAGAGATACTTCGGTTTCTCTATGACAGTATGAGCGAGGATTGCATAATGAGATGATGACCCAACTAGCTTCGAGCTGGCCATCAGGAGTAAGACTCTGTAAGAATGGCTGGATGCTTCGTGATCTGAGATGGAATCCATGTACACCAACAAAGTATGGACTTTGGTTGCTATATCTTAAGGGTTAAATCCCCATCAGGAGCAAGTATATCTTGAGAAGATTACTTGGTGTAAATGGAAAAGTTGAGACTTTCAAAGCTAGACTTGTTAAAGGTTTTCGTCATTGACCAGGCGTGGATAATGATGAAACCTTTTCCAGTACCTATACTTAAGTCCATCCAGATCCTACTTGCCACGGCTACATACCATGACTACGATATCTGGTGGTTGGGTGTCATGACTGCTTTTCTAAATGATGTTTTAGAAAAGTGCGTCTATAAGTACACAGCCAGAGGGCTTCGTAGACAGTGGGAGCAGCGGAAACGTGTGCAAGTTGTTTTATTTGATAAAGCAGGCATCGCGGAGATGGAACATCTGTTTTGATAGATAGTCAAAGAGTTTGACATTATCAAAATGGTAGATGAACCTTGTATAAACAAAAAGGTAGTAGGGAGTATGGTAGTGATCCTCGTAGAGTACGTGGATAACATACTCTTGATAGGGAAGGAGTTTCCTATGCTACGCTCGATCAATCTCCGCTTATCACAAAGATTCTCCGTGTAGGATCAAAATGATACCTCCTAAATCCTGAGTTTTGGATCTATGAGATAGATTTAATTGGATGTTAGGATTCTCACTAGTTGAAGTGAGAAGGTATCAATTGGTCCTGGGGAGAATCACTGGAAGTGTTCCAGAGTGATAAAGACGACTGAATGTCAGTCGCAGGCATTGTCTTTACCCTCAGTAAAGGGACGGTATGTTGGAAGAGTTCCAAGCTAGATACCGTGACATACTAGACGATAAAGGCTGGATACATCGCTACTTAAGATGCTACCAAAGAGGATGTTTGGGTGTATATTAGTTCATGAGATGAACTACGTTCCTACCATTGTGAGACAATGGAGTTGTGGCTTATGCCAAGGAACGCTGGTCCCATCAGTGATCCAGACTTATTCTAAGGCAGTATCACCTGATCATGGAGATGGTTGATCTCCAGGGTGATCGAGGCAAGGAGAGCAGACTTAGAGGATAACGCAGCGGATCCACTCACGAAGGCCTATTCCCAGAGAGAGACTTTTATGGGATGGTTGAGTATGAGATACTGCAACCACTGCTACAGATGGCCCTAGTGCAAGTGGGAGATTGTTAGTTATATGTATGCCCTAGAGGCCATTACTGTACATAGGATGTATATTGTAGTGGATGCTTGGACATATATAGGGAGGACTTTCTTGCTCGACATGATAGTATGCTATCTGGTTGATCTTTACCTTAACGTATACACTGATTGTCTCTCTGTTACATGTTGGTAAAGCCCTTAGGATGTGTGATTGACTACCTGGACTACGATGCGGATCATACTAGTGGGGACATGGTAGTCCATAAGTACATCCTTCAAAGTCCCTAGTCATGGGTGTATCGAGACAGGGCATCGATATACCAGAGTAGACTAGCGTATACCTTCTCGACCCATACAGATGGGCGATAGATGATCCCATATCCATTGGTGTTTGACATCGGAGATGATATACGGGTGCTCAGTAGAGACTGGGTACACTGGACGGACTCGCCGAGAACTCCCAGATGGTATTATACCTTACGTCAGATGGCAGTTCTCTGGTGACACTGGTACAGAGTAGTCTGTTGACCCGAGATCGTCATAGAGTCTTGTGTGGTTCCCACTGTGCTTTGATTTCCATCTTACCACGTCCAAGAGGGCGTGCAAAACGGTGGTTTTTGGGTACAGTCCCGAGTCACATGGAAGCAATGAGCGATAGGAGGGGATTCGTCTCTCCCGGTATAGGGAGTTGATGCTGCGCTGTGTTCGATTGGCTATAACCGGAAATCCCTGGCCAGGGTTGCTGAGATTTACTGGTAAGTGTTACCAGTAGTTTCTCGAATTGTTATAGACCTCATATCGACACGACTTATCGAGCTATTGGGGTCTGACGTTTACCATCCCTAGGCAAGATATGCGACATATCAGACGATCAGACCGGACTGTACGGTAGTGTTCCTGGTTGGATTCACTGGAGTGTGAGCGGGCTTGCTCGTCGATCTTCTGATCGCTTAATACCCAGGTGGCCGTTACGTTTAGCAGACCGCTTGCGGCTTGTGGGTGCTTGATATGATCATCATCTGCTGCCGGCGTATTGACGAGTCTTTAGAGTCCTACACAGAGGTTTCCTGGCTCAAGCGAAACGATATAGGAGCGCATATGAGATATGTGCGGGACCGAGAATGATACCAGTATGTGATACTGTATTTGATTCTCGCGATATGTGACATTGCTCGGTTATATGCGATATAGCCGGGTTATCGGATCAAGTGTTGTTTCGATAAGTTGTTACTGATGATACTAGTCGGTTATATGCTATATGACCGGATCATTAAATCAAGTGTTGATTTAATGATTTAATGTATAATTATATATATGATATATTACTTTGCATTAACTAGTATCGGTTCACTTTAAAAGGATTTTCTCACTTGGTTGTACAAGTTGTATATGTGATATACTTTTTGTGCAAATGATTGTATCATGTTTGATGATACATGTTAACTTTGTTAATTGTAAAGATTAAACCATGGTTAAATTGATGATTACGGTTTTCTTTTTCTTAATCATTTATTTCTTTATTTATTTGGAAAAGATATGAAATGAAATGGTTGCAAGTTTTGTTTTTTCTTGGAAGCTTCATGAAGCTTTGACCTTGTGACCATTTTGTCTCATGCTTAACCCTAACCACTTCACTTAACCTTGGTTCATTCTCTACACTTAACCATGGTAATTATTATGATAAGAATGAATGGGATTATCTTTTCAAGTTAATCTTTTTTTTATTCTATCATATCATTATCATATCTTCTTCTTCCATGAAGAAAGCTTGCTACATCAATGGAAAGTGATGAAAACAAGTGAGAAATCCAATTCTAAAGTCTACCCACTTCCTATTTCTTCATCCTCTACCTCTTGCCAAGTAGTAGAGTGTGTTTTCTTCACAAGTTTCTTGATTTGGTGAAGTTGGAGCTTGATCTTGTGATGCCTCGACGTAGATCATCTTCGGCACGAAGCCGACGACCTTGCCCGCCCATTTCTCCGATGAAGCTGACGCTAGAGCCCGGATTTCGATTTGGACAGCGAGGAGACTTCATTGCTGAGCTATGGAGGTGGAGGACCAGATCTACAAAGGTTGTATTTCCGTTCCTTTAGTTAATTTGTTAGCTAGTTGCATCTTTCGCCTAAAATTCTAGCCAACGATCCGTATTTGGGTTTCTCGGCACCCATAAAATTGTAAATTGGCATGGTTGATGCCTTGTGAGACCTCTTGAGAGTGCCTAGGAACCCTACAACTGTGCGGTAAGTGTTTCTGATTGGATTCACAGGAGTGTGAGCAGGCTTGCTCGTTGATCTTCTGATCGCTCAAAACCCGGGTTGCCGTTACGTTTAGCAGACCGCTTGCGGCTTGTGGGTGACTGATATGATCACCACCTACTGCCGGCGTATTGACGAGTATTTATAGTCCCACACAGAGATTTCCTGGCTCAAGCGAAACGAAATAGGAGCACATATGAGATATGTGCGGGACCGAGATTAACACGAGTATGTGATACCGTATTCTACTCTCGCGATTTGTATCATCGGTCGGTTATATGCAATATTGCCGGGTTACCGAATCAAGTGTTGATTCGATATATTGATAAACTAGATATTAGTCGGTTATATGCGATATGACTGGATCATTAAATCAAGTATTGATTTAATGATTTAATGTATAATTATATATTTGATATATTACTTTACATTAACTAGTATTGGTTCACTTAAGATTATTTTCTCACTTGATGTGCACAAAATGTATATGTGATATATAATTGTGTACATGTTTGTATCGTGATTGATGATACATGCAAAAATAGGTGGGTGGGTGGCATACACCATGCTAATTATAGTTTAGGTTTTTATTTATCTTAATTATTCAAAATGGTGGCATCTTTTGTCATGACTTGAAGCTTCATGAAGCTTGAAGTATCTTTGACAAAGTCCACTTATTTTGTCTCAATTAAGATATTTATTAACCAAACCATTATATTTAGCCATGGTTATGTCTCTACAATAGTTAGTGGATGATAATAACTCACCCATGGTTGCATAATTATGATTATTCTTTTCTCATTATTCATTCTTACTTCCTCTTCTTCTTCATCAAAAAGAAAAACCTTGCTAGATTTTTCTAAGTGAAGAAATAAAGTGAGAAACCAAAATCTATAGTGAACCCACTTCCTATTTCATCATCCTCTACTACTTGCCATTTAGTTTAGGGTGTTCTCTTCACAAAGTTCATGACCTAGTGAAGGGTTAGCTTGAGTTTGAGTCACCTCGACGTAGATCATCTTCGGCCTCGAAGACTACTAGCAATCTTGTTCATTTCTCCGAGAAAACCATCACTAGAGTCTAGGAGCTCGATGATCGCAGCGAATGGACATCAACACGGAGCTTTAGAAGTGAAGGACCGGATCTACAAAGGTTGTTTTTTTGTTCACTTCTCTTTGTAATGTAGATTACTTGTTTTGGTTACCCTAGTTTTCTAGCATTATTCTTAGTTTGATTGCTTAGCACCCCCTAAAATTCATGTTGTGGCATGTGTAATGCTTGCAAACCCTAAGCTAGGTGCTAAGGAATCCCAACAGATAAAGCCCTTAGGATGTGTACTAGACTACCGGGATATGATGCAAATTATACTAGTGGGGACAAAGGTAGTCGGAAATAACATCATTCAAATGTTCCTAGTCATGGGAGTATCGAGACGGGGCATCGATATTCCAGAGTAGACTAGCGTATGCGCTTCTTGACCCATATAATGGGCGATGGATGATCCCAAATCCATTGGCGTTTGACATCAGAGAAGGTATACGGGTGCTCAGTGGAGACTGAGTACAGTGAACGGACTCGCCGAGAACTCCTAGATGGTATTATACCTATCGTCAGATAGCAGTTCTCTGGTGACACTGGTACAGGTTAGTTTGTCGACCCGAGATCATCATAGAGTCTTGTCTGATTCCCACTGTACTTTGATTTCCACCATACCACGTTCAAGAGATCGTGCAAAACAGTGGTTTTTGGGAACAGTCCCGACTCACATGGAGGCAATGAGCGATAAGAGAGAATTCGTCACTCCCGGTATTGGGGGTTGATGTTGCGCTATGCTTTATTGGCCATAACAGGAAATCCCTGGCCAGGGTTGCTGAGATCTATTGGTAAGTGTTATCGGTAGTTTCTCGAACCGTTATGGACCTCACATCGGAATGACTTATAAGTCTATTGGGGTCTGACGTTATACCACCCCCAGGCTGTGATATGCGACTTATCTGACGAAGAGACCGAACAGTACGGTAGTGTTACTTGATGGATTCGCAGGAGTATAAGAAGGCTTGCTTGTTGATCTTCTGATCGCTCAATACCCGGGTGGCCGTTACGTTTAGCAGACCGCTTGCGGCTTGTGGGTGACTGATATAATCACCACCTACTGCCGGCGTATTGACGAGTCTTTAAAGTCCTAAACAGAGGTTTCCTGGCTCAAGCTAAATGAAGTAGGAGCACATATGTGATATGTGCGGGACCGAGATTAATATGCGTATGTGATACCGTATTCTATTCTCACGATATGAGATATCGGTCGGTTATATGTGATATAACCGGGCTATCTTATCAAGTGTTGATTCGACAAGTTGATACATTTGATATTAGTCGGTTGTATTGATATGGCCAGATTATTAGATCAAGTGTTGATTTAATTATTTAATATATAATTATGTACTTGATATATTCTCTTGCATTAACTAATATTAGCTCACTTAAGATTTCTTTTTCTCACTAGTGTACACTTAGTATATATGTGATATATATTAATGTACATTTTTGTGTCATGCTTGATGCCACATGCTACATGGGTGTATGAGACTCACACCATGCTTATAATAATGATGGGTTTTATTTATTTAGAGTAAATCAAATTAGTTGGAAATTAGTCACATGGTTGAATCTTGTAGAAGCTTGTGGAACCATTGACCAAGTCCACTAATTTTGTTTTACTTGTAGATATTTATTAACCTAACCATTATTATTAGCCATGGTTTAGTCTCTACATGAGTTAGTATATGATACTAACTCACTCATGGTTGTTATTCTCACCACTTGATTCATTCTTCACTTGCTTCATCCATGAGAGCTTTCTTCATCTCCTTCCTCAAGCTTTCTAGCTTCATGTGAAGTGAAGAAAATTAGTGAGAAAATTATTTCTAAAGTGAGCAAAATTCCTACTTCATCAACCTCTTCTCTACTAGCCATTTAGATTGGGTTGTCTCTTCACCAAGTTCATCACTTAGTGAAGAGGTAGCTTGAGTTAGTGTCTTCTCGACGTAGATCTTCGGCCTCGAAGACTTCAAGCAAGCTTGTTCATTTCACCTTGTGGAGCCTCACTAGAGTCCGGGAGATCACTACTTGGAGCGAAGGGACTACTACACGGAGCTATTGAAGTGAAGGACCGGTCTACAATGGTTGTATTCCTTGTTCACTTAGATGTAAAGATGTTTACATGCTTGTTCGTCTAATTCTCTAGTTTAGATTCTAGCGTTAGGGTTTTTTAGCGCGCCATTTTTTTGAAAATGGCATGTACGATGCCTCCCAAAACAAAGCGGTGACACTAGGAAACCCTGCACCATCATCACTCTCTACATCCTCTAGGCTACTTAGATTAGCATACTAAGTAACTTAGTTACTTTGGTTTAAAGGTAGGAGCTCAAAGTAGACACTCTCGGGTGGATCATCTTTGACATGAGGAGGCCATCGATCAAGCTCGATCATGGAGACCACTAGGAGCATGCTAAAGGAGAGGAGTGAAGACCCGAAGGACTTGAGCCTCTTGGCATATACTCTTTACATAGTAGATAGGTTCTTTGGTTGCTAGTTAGGTTTATAGTAGATCCGGTTTAGGGTTATTCTAGCGCCAAGTTTACATCGTTAGAAAAAAAATTTGTTCCGCAATCGGCCTCGGTTGATGGCCAGGGAGTTAGCATAACCTTTCATGGTATCAGAGAACGCCCATAAACCATATACTAGCAGGTTTAACCCATGCTAAAGCAACGAAACTGAAACAACTCTCAAACACGAAATCTAAAACCGAAGTTTCTGTAAATTTTTCCCGAGCCTCTAAAAAAATTTTAAACAATTACAGAGTACTCTTCATGTTGTAGTATGAACACAGTAGAAAGACGAGCCTAGAACTCAACATTTTGGCCGGCAAAAATGAAGAGAATCTTGGCCTGGCAGGCCATACTATGGAGTTTAGAGTCGTCTTTTCAACTGTGTTCTGGAATCTTGAAATTTGGGTTTTAGGTGCTGTTTGATTTTGCAAAAATTGCATGTACTGTTATCTTTGAGTTTGGGGAAATACTGAGTATTTCGAAGTCAGTACTTTTTTAAAACTGTTTAATAGTTTTCAATGCATACACTTTTATATGCGACCGTGAATGTCATTTGAGCGGTATAACTCGTCTAACTGCTATATGTTCCTTTAGACGGGTTTACGAACATGACATTAACATTGATGTTCTGTGTTTGTGCTGAGGTTGTTGGTTGGATTGTCGTGGTGGATAGCTTGCGGTGCAATGTTAGAGGTACAGTTGAGATTCATTTGTACATTTGTTATTGCGAGGTAAGCGTCCGACATGTGGATAGTCATTACTGTCTGTTGTATATTATTTGATTAGGGCACGACCGGGTTGAGGTCGATGTCACCATTGTACATATTATTTTTCTTTTTTGTACTAGGTTTACCCTAAGGTGGAGTGCATGAATAGCCGGGTTCTAGACGGCAACAAGCCCGCATCTTATGGTGTTGAGACGGAGGGGGATTTACTCTAGAATTGGAGGCTTATTCGCCGCACTTGTTGGGGGTATAGTTTGACCCATGGAGGGGCGCATGAGTTATCGGATTCCATGAAGTGATGGGTGGCCCATTCACTTTGTTGATTGGGGTTGCCTCACTTCTGGGATTGGCGGGTAACTTTCCGCACTCGTAGGGGTCCAGGTTTTCATTGCACATGCTATCCACACATCCGGGAATGTCGGGTTTTATCTGCAGCTCAAATGAAACCCGGGGCTCCAAGATTATCCACCATACTGTGTTGCTTGCTGAGATTCTGTGATGTTGC
This sequence comes from Agapanthus africanus, assembly GCA_030015575.1. Lineage (NCBI taxonomy): Eukaryota > Viridiplantae > Streptophyta > Magnoliopsida > Asparagales > Amaryllidaceae > Agapanthus > Agapanthus africanus. The sequence continues at coordinate 454,315,761 of JASDDO010000014.1, read as the reverse complement.
CTATTATCATGCCTGGGACGAATGTTATATATATTTATATATATACTAGTAGGTGTTGTATATGTTTTGCACCCGCGCTAGTCCAGCCCCCGCTTTGCCGTTAGTTAAGTAACCTAACGGGTGATGATGGGGTCCAGTGGCGAATGTGGATGGCATATACGTACATTGTATTTTCGTTCTTTTCTGGTGTGATAAGATTAATTGATGGGACCACATTAATTTTGATTAATGCAAGAAAAGAAACCTAAAAAGATGTTGTTGGAACAAATTTTAAAAAACTGTAGTAATATTCTTTCAGTTTCCATAGTGGTATTCGGTCGTGAATATCCAGCACCTCATTCCAGGAGGCAAGAGCCGAGATCCCTTCGCAGGGAATGACCTCTCGAGCAAAATTTTATGCTATAGATTACTTAGTTTTCTTCAAAACCAATAGTTTTCAAAAGCAGAGCTTAAACCACTCCTTTTCAAAGCTATCAGGTTCCTTCAACGATATCAAGTTCAATACGTTAAAGGGTTTTTTCGCCAAAAACCCAACCGTAGCCCTCCGTCGTTTCAGAAAAATTAGTACTAGTATTCATGATGTGTTTGTTGATTATTCGTCAAGGCACAGTGAACGGTAGCTCAGTAATGAATCTCTGTTGCATAGATAGATGTGATTGGTTAGGACAGTCGTGTGATTTTGTTGATTATTCGTCAAGGATCATGCAGATGGGTTTAATGAAATCTTGGATAACGACGGGTTGAACTTGACTAGGACCTTTTGATTTGTTGATTATTCGTCAAGGTCACTTGGGTCCTAGGGGCAAAAACCACATCGGGAGTTTCAAATATATAGGAAACTTGCAGATTTAGCATACCTTCTGGAGTGTGGTGACTAGAGTGGATTCTATCTAGGTCATCACACAATGATAGTTGGATCATGATCCCACTGATGAGTAGGATTACTCTTGGGAGATTATTTCACTAAACAATCAATGTTGAAACTAAGTAGGTGTCTAGAACGGTGTTAGTGGGGCTACGCCTCTAGGGAAAAGAGGTTACATAATTTAGGAACTTCACGAAAGCGTTAGAAAACCTCCCGCGAAGTACCAACACTAGCCTGGCCGAAAGGTTAAGCAAGTATTGTAACGTGCGATTATTCCTGACTAGTTATCCTTTTAAGATTTGATGGAGAATTCGAGGAAACAGTGAGAGTCATCCTGATTAGATAAACTAATAACCAATCTAATCTTACAAGAGCGGACGCTAAGTGTTTCTTTTCTCTCTCTCCAGGTAGGAACCATTCTGTAACGTTTCTGAAATCGTTATATGAATTTTTCCGTTTTAGGGTAAAATAGTCGGTATTTTCCGTTTTAACCCGATTATGATCAAATTTCTGTATAGACTTGTTTGCAACTAGTTTTGCTAGAATGAGTTTGCGAGTTTTGAGGGTCACTTGGATGTTTAGGTTTACTCTGATATTTTTCCATAATTAAAGCATTATTTTAAGTTGTTAATTATGCACTTAATTAGTGGTAAATACAATTTTGACTTGGGTTAATTACTTCTAATGTGAATCTATGCTAATCTAATTATTTGATTTAGCTTCATCCATCAATTCCAAAATATCTTGATATTTGTGATTAAAATTGAAATTTTAAAGAAAAGAAAATGAAGTGGCATAAGACTTTATTGCATTTATTAGCATTTATTGTTGTTTTTCTCTAGATTTTTCCACACACATCACAAAACACCCTCATTTTTCTTCCTTGGCCGAAACCCTAGCCCTTGCTTCCCTTCTCTCTCCTTGCCTCATTTTCACTCCAAAAGCTTCAAAACAATTCATCAAAAATCAAGAATTAATCCCACAAACTCCAAATTAAATTCATACCCAATATTCCTTAAGCCTAAAGTAGCTTTGATCTTCATGAAAGACTTCATTTTGGGATGATAAAGTTTGGGTTTTGTTGCTAAAGATTATGACCTAGTTTGTGAGGTATAATCCTAACCCTAATCCTTAATTGTTGTTTAATCCTTAAAGCTTGCTTATTTAGATGTTTAATATAGCTTCAAGTTCATATTTTGTTGATTCATGATAATTATTATGAAAATCAAGTTTGGATTTTGAATTGTTAAAGTGGTTAATCTTGAAGTGTAGACTTGGATAACCTAATCATTTTGGGAGAATGATATTTGTTATTTTTCCTGATTGTCTTTTAAGCATAATCACAAACTAAGTTTTTACTAAAGCATGTTCGGGTGAGATTGAAATGGTAGTAAAGGTTTAGATGACTTAATTAGGCCGCTTTGTGATGATTGTGATCACTAGATTATTTGAAACATCCAGCTTTGTGTTGAAATGAGCTAAAATGATATAAACTGCTTATTAGGTTTTTGGTAAAAATTAGACGTGGGTTTTAATGGACGTGATGGTGATGTATATATTATTATCTATGATAATTATATGTATTGTGAATGAGTATTGGTGCGATTAGATTTTTGGCGTGGCAGTTTTCATGTATAGCGACCCTAGTGAGGGTTTTGGCTATGTTTTTCGGTATTTAGATTTTCTTGGTTTTGCGACTGGATATTGTATTTGGGCGTTGGACGCTTTTACGTCAACGACGAGGGTTGTTTGGTTGCTTTGCATGCGTAGGCTATAGGTTCTAACCTATGAGCGCACCGCGTGCCGTTTTTGGATTTCGGAATTTGATGTTAATAGCTTTGCGAATTCCTATTGATTGTAGGTACCTTCGCATGGATTCCGTAACGATGAAGCGCATCGACTATGGCTAAGCGATGAGTTTAGCAGATGAGTAGATTTATATCTACGGGGGAAGTCGGGTGGATGGCATATAGCACCCCCGCAAACTTTGATATGTAAGATCGTTTGATTATTATATCCTAATAAATGATATGCGACGGACATGATTGTAGGATTTGCAAAACGATAATATGATAGAAGTTGATGCTAACGGAAATATTGACATATGAGAATATAAAGGATATGTGAATCATGATAGGTACGAATTGTAGGAGAACATGTGTGACGTTTATATAATGTGATGTGAGATATTAATGTGATGAACGAGTATACAATGTGATATGATGACTTAGTGTGATATGTCATTTTATGGATTCGAGTCGATATGAGATTGTTGATACCTTTGTAGATCCCCTGATACAATTTTAACATGGAAGTGACTTGAGAGATAGGTGTATATATATATATATGGATAATATTTTGCATTTTGAGTGATATGCCATACGAGATTTAGATCCGTACCCCGTTATTGTATAGGTTGATAGAATCCATAGATTTGTTTTAATGCCGCCGTATGATTGATTTACCGTACGCGATGGGTTTTATCTGTTATTTTATCCATACCCTTGTTTAGAGGAGGTCGTACGATGGATTGTACCGTACGTGATGTTGTGAGGCTGTATGCCGATTGATGGATTCACCGACTCAGATATATATTATAGACACGTATACCTTATAGCTTTTAGCTGATGATGTACTTTATGCTACGATCATGTCATTCTCATTGCATTAAATATACCCATGCTAGTACACCTACACCACTATCGATGATGCGTATGTTACGCTTACACAGATTTGCCGGTTCACACACCTTCATCATCGATAATTGCCATGTCACTACATAGTAGAATTGCTACATCATGCCATGATATATTTGCTATGTTCATATCGTTGTTCCACGTTGCATGAGATATACGGACATGCTTGCATGCTGTTAAATGTTGCTTACGTACATACATGTACACCCACATATCTTGCTATATCTGCATATACCCTTAAGTGGTATTGTATTGACATGTGATTTTGAGACGTTGATTATTGTGCTATTGCACTTATGAAATGCATCATACATACTTGCTTACATGTAGATACTTATACCTTGCTGCAGTTACATGTACACCTCATATGATGATGGACTTGATTTCGGAGGATTTAGGAACCGCATGACATATTTTAAAGCTGGATTCATTTAAAAGAGCGGTTTTCCCTTAATATGCTTATATTGCTGTTTTATGTTGCATATATCAGTTTTCATGGATTTTATGCGATTTATGGATTTGAGAACCGTGGGGGTGTTTCAAGAAACTTATATTGTTTGAAAATCCGGTTTCTCTTGATATGATATTTCAGTGCGTCCACCATGAGTTTTCTCGGTTCTGAGACTTGTGTTATATTACCCGATGTGAGGAGTGAGTGGGCCGTGTGCGGGTACATGGTGGTGCCCGGTACGGTTCCCCTTGACAAGAAGTTCGTAGATGATGGCGATGAGCTTGGATGGTGGGCAAGTACCTACCGGTGATAGTATTTGGACTCGGCGGTTATCATGGGGATACCGACCGTAGTGATGTACAGACATGACATCAGGGCCAGTTGTGGGGACGGCTCCTGAGGCATGAGGATTTTCGTGTCGATGCTCGACACGGGTTTCATGATATTTCGAGTGTCGAGGTTAGACACTCATGTTTCCATGATTTTTTTGTGTCGCGAGGGACACACGTTGTTTTATATCCTCATATTTACCTGAATATGCTTTTATGATATTTACATCCAGGAGTTGTTGTGCCAGTGGGTGACACAAGGATGAGATCCACTGAATACATGCATTGATTATATTGTTGGACGAGATCCACTGCATACATGCATTGATTATATTGTTGGACAAGATCCACATGCATACATGCATTGATTATATTGGTCGATGATATCCACTTGCTGTTAGGCTTTTATTAGGTGTTGGCACATATGCAGATACGGTCACCCTAGATATCATAGTATTACCTTTATGATATAGTTGACCTAGGAATCGTTGTTTATTTTGATTTCTACCTGGTGATGTTTTTCTATTCACGATTTGGCAACTCACCCCCGTTGTGCCACAGTTCTTGCAGGTTGACCGCATGGATCAGTTGCGGCATCGCTGGTACACATCTGTTTTCGGGTGACTTGCTTGTGGTAGGTGGTACATGTTGGATCGTGCCCCTCTTGTATTCATTATTCATATTGTATCTAGTCACTCCATCAATTCAGAAACTAGTTATTGTATATGTTGCCGACTTAGAAGACTTGTAGTTGTGAGACTTGAGCGATGGGTTTTATGTTCGCTTTTGGGGTTGATGTTTTGCTTTACTTTTCCTTGTGTGGATCTACGCCGTTGGGCGTCGTATACTTGTTTTTATACTTGTGGTGGTTGTTTCCGCCGTTTGGCGTGATTTGCACCTGTTTGGGGTTGCTTTATTATATTCTTTGTTGTACCCGTTTTCGGGGTCAGTTTTTACGAAGGAGGTGCTGCCCATTTTTTCAAAGGGGAAAACATGATTTATTTTATCTTTATTTCTTATAAAGGTTTAGATTTCTGGGTTTCAGCTTACTTGAATTACGTTACACCTGTAGACGTCGCGCGATTTAAGTGCTGGTCGCGAGCTAATATTTTGGGTCATGACAAAGTTTGTATCAGAGCACTAGGTTTAACCTTGGTTCGAGTTTAGCTTTGACTATATGGGGTCTATGGCGTATATATTTTGGAACCTAGGCTTGACCTTACGGAACATAGACTTGAAAAAGGGGGTGTTAGACCCGAACTTTCGTTACATAGGCTGACCCTGATTGATGGAGTAGCTAGGTTGAGTAGAGTGACGTACCGTACGTATGTTCCGCGACATATTTACGATACGATACTCCACTTAAGTGACCTTAGGATGTACATATCTTGAGACTTGTGATTCTTTTCGTTTCCTTGATTTTACATCCATTTGAGATCCATGATTCTATTCGTTTACATGATCATACTCTCACTAATTCCGTTCCTCCTTATGATCATATATTCTTATGGATCTGTTGATTCATTTGATCACTTTGATCTTTTTCGTCGATACTTGATTGAGGTTCCTGTCACCATGGTTTGAGCGCAGTTTGAGCTGCTGCTAGTGATGCGGTCAGGGCGAGCCCGTCGTGGACGAGGACTGACCATCATGTTTTCTGATGACATGGGAACATATCGATGTAGTGTTATGTTGTGATCTATCGTTTGAGACGAGTGTGCGGTTTTGTACTGGATGATCGGGCTTTTGTTAGAGGCTGCCTATTGGGATAGGACTGTTGATGTGCAGCATACCTCAGAGATTTATGATGTCATCGACCGTGCAGGCAGATGACCCAGCTGTTGCTGAGATTGATGTGATGTCGCTTCCAGAGCTTACGAGCTGAGATCGCTGGAGCTTCCAGGCTGAGATGCGGCAGGTGATAGCTAATCTATCTAGATTTGAGAGACCAAAGTGATTCATTAGATTTGATGCGCCGACACGGGCCCTGTTGTGTTGAAGATTTCCATTGTGGAGAGTCTTACTCAGATCTAGAGTAGCTCGATCCAGAGATGACGTTGTTAGTTGGATGTTCCGATGTGAGGTCAGTAAGCTGACCAGTTTCAGATAGAGGACCTCACCCAGATGTGTTGTGAGTTGATCGAGAAACGGATGAGTTTTGAGTATTCCTCCGATGGTTGGGACGAGTTCCCGAGGACATGTTCGGCTAAAGATCTTCTACAGAGTGATGAAGATACCAAGTTTGTGATTTCGAGTCCGTGCGAGAGATTCCGGATTGACTGTTGCCGAGAACATTTGCAGTACATAGATAGCATGACGTGACGTCGAAGTGGACGACAATAAAGACGAGTGGAGCAAGAGGTTCGTGCGAGATGTTAACGAGCTGTGGTTACTCCCCGTTAAGATTAGAGATCGGATGTGTTTACAGAAGCATTGGAATACGACCAGTTACCAAGAAAATGTTGTGATGAGAACGCATATGTCCAGAGAACGAGAAAAGATTAGGTAAGTGTACCAGCCTTCGTACAGTTCGGTATAGGAGAGATCGGAAGAGACCTTGAGCCAGTTCCTTCCAAGACACTGCTGCGATGAGATTGTACCGAGGATCAGTTGTGTCACGTGTATTCAGAGGGCCAGAGGCCGACGCCAGTGACGTGCTGCTTTATGAGCGATCATACTAACGGGTCGAGAGATGACCTGAGGAGTGCTAGAGCGGAATCGTTTCCGTTAGCACACCTGGCCGGGAAGATGAGCCGATAGAGTGAGAGATAGGTAATCCACAGAGAAATGAGGACCCAGAGACAGAAGACGCTAGACTATGAGCAGGAGGCAAGCGGATGTTCTTGCTTTGCCAGTTTGGGCGCACTGACTTTTTCCGACATTGTAGGAGGTGTACCTTAATGTCATTTGTTGCGATTTGCATTTGTGGTCCGAGTATCATGCTTATATCGCTTGGATTTGAGTTTTGATGATTGAGTTTCAGTATATTGTTTCGTGCACTATGGCTGCACCTACTGGGCATTTACATTTTGTACATTGTTATTGCACTTAATATATATTTTATACACCGTTGTGTTGATATCGATTTTGTGCCTTAGCAACACATATTCATGATTTCCTGAATTTCCTACAGTTGATTTGATTTGTGCGTGTGCTACGCACTCGATTTGATTTTTGCACTCGATATAGCTCACATATGCTTGCAGTGCATTGATACGTGTTTTGTGCATGCAGTTGCACACGTTTATGATTTTTATACACTTTGGTACACTCGGTGTAGTTTTCATATTCATTTGAGTTATTGATGCTTTTTACGAACTCAACGCGCTTGGGTTCGATTTTTACGCATATTAGGCGCTTGGTATGGGATTTTGGGCGCATCGGATACACTTGAGTGAGATTTTACTCGTGCATGTTGGATGCCCTTGATTTAGATTTTTATCCGTGCATGTTAGGTGCGATTTTATTCGTGCATGTGGGATGCATTTGATTTCGATTTCGTTTGTGCATGACGGATGCACTTGATTTTGTTGGAGATAGTGCTCTCAGAGTCAATTATTGGATCACAGGCACGTGATTGCAATGATTGAGGGAGAACCTATTCCGGTAGGACAGTCTTACTCAAGATGATAGTATGCTATCTGTTTTACCTTTATCATCGTGTACTGCTTTATGTGACCTTACAGGTCACTATTGCACGTTGATAGAGCCCCTACGATTCTTGCTTGACTGCCAGCAGTATGAGGGCGATGTTAGTTATATGTATGCCCTAGAGGCCATTACTGTACATAGGATGTATATTGTAGTGGATGCTGGGACATATATAGGGAGGACTTTCTTGCTCGACATGATAGTATGCTATCTGGTTACTCTTTACCTTAACGTGTATACTGATTGTCTCTCTGTTATATGTTGGTAAAGCCCTTTAGGATGTGTACTTGACTACCTGGACTATGATGCAGATCATACAAGTGGGGACATGGTAGTCTATAAGTACATCCTTCAAGGTCCCCAGTCGTGGGTGTATCGAGACGGGGCATCGATATACCAGAGTAGACTAGTGTATACCTTCTCGACCCATACAGATGGGCGATGGATGATCCCATATCCATTGGTGTTTGACATTAGAGATAATATACGGGTTCTCAGTGGAGACAGGGTACACTGGACGGACTTGCCGAGAACTCCCAGATGGTATTATACCTTACGTCAGATGGCAGTTCTCTGGTGACACTGGTACAGAGTAGTCTGTTGACCCGAGATCAACATAGAGTCTTGTGTGATTCCCACTGTGCTTTGATTTCCACCTTACCACGTCTAAGTGGGCGTGCAAAACGGTGGTTTTTGGGTACAGTCCCGAATTGCATGGAGGCAATGAGCGATAGGAGGGGATTCGTCTCTCCCGGTATAGGGAGTTGATGTTGCGCTGTGTTCGATTGGCTATAACCGGAAATCCCTGGCCAGGGTTGCTGAGATATACTGGTAAATGTTACCAGTAGTTTCTCGAACTGTTATAGACCTCATATCGACACGACTTATCGAGCTATTGGGGTCTAACGTTTACCACCCCTAGGCGAGATATGCGACATATCAGACGACGAGACCGGACTGTACGGTAAGTGTTACTGTTTGGATTCACAAGAGTGTGAGCGGGCTTGCTCGTCGATCTTATGATCGCTCAATACCCGGGTGGCCGTTACGTTTAGCAGACAGCTTGCGGCTTGTGGGTGTTTGATATGATCATCATCTGTTGCCGGCGTATTGACGAGTCTTTAGAGTCCTACACAGAGGTTTCCTGGCTCAAGCGAAACGAAATAGGAGCGCATATGAGATATGTGCGGGACCGAGAATAATGCGTGTATGTGATACCGTATTCTATTCTCGCGATGAATGTATCGAATGGTTGTATGCGATATAACCTAGTTATCGAATCGAAGAATGATTCGATAAGTCGATACATTATATACTAGTCGGTTATGTGCGACATGACCGGATCATTGAATCAAGTGTTGATTTAATGATTTAATGTATAATTATATATTTGATATATTACTTTGCATTAACTAGTATTGGTTCACTTTAAATGGATTTTCTCACTTGATGTGCACATTGTATATGTGATATACTTTTGTACACTTGTTTGTATCATGTTTGATGATACATGCAAACTTTGGTAAGTGTAAAGAATTAAACCATGGTTATTAAATGGTTAGGGTTTTGATTTTCATATCTATTTATTTATTTATTTATTTATTATGGAAATGATAAAGAGAAAAATGGTGGCTTTCTTTGTTTGTTCATGAAGCTTCATGAAGCTTTGACTAAAGTGACCATTTTGTCTCATGCTTAACCCTAACCATTCCACTTAACCATAGTCCTCTATCTACACTTAACCATGGTTGTAGTTATGATAAGAATAATCTATTTCTCTATTTTCTAATTATTCTTATGATAATTTTCTTCTTCTTCTTCTTCAAGAAGAAAACCTTGCTTCCATCAATGGTGATTTGATGAAAAAAGTGAGAAATCCAATTCTAAAGTGAACCCACCTCCTATTTCTTCATCCTCTACCTCTTGCCAAGTAGTATAGGGTGTTTTCTTCACAAGTTTCATGACTTGGTGAAGTGGGAGCTTGATCTTATGTTGCCTCGACGTAGATCATCTTCGGCATCGTAGTCGATGACCTAGCCTGCCCATTTCTCCGATGAAGCCGACGCTAGAGCCCGGGTTTTGATTTGTACAGCAAGGAGACTTCATCATGGAGCTATGGAGGTGGAAGACCGGATCTACAAAGGTTGTATTTCCGTTCACTTAGTTAAATTGTTAACTAGTTGCTTGTTTGGCCTAAAATTCTAGTTAACGATCCGTATTAGGGTTTCTCGGCACTTGTAAAATTTGAAATTGGCATGATTGATGCCTTGTGAGACCTCATTAGTGTGCCTAGGAACCCTACAGTGGTATCATAGCCTAGCTAGAGCCTTAGGCGAAGCGTAGACGGAGTTTGAAGTCCGATTGAACCGAAACCCCTTTTCCAAAATGCTCTCTGGACTTTTTTCAAAAACTGGGTTTTTTTCAGATTAAAAATTCTTAAAAAATTCAGCAGGGAATTATATGAATTACGGTGCAAAAAATTCCTAAAGATGCTTCTAAAGCGCGGCGGAACCGCGGCAGAAGCTTGGCTTCTGCGGCGGTTCCGCGGCCAATATATGTGATCACTCTTCAATTTTTGCACAGTAACTCCTATATTTTGGTTCTGGATTTTATGGGATTTTTTAATATTTATTCAAGAGTTGAATATTCCAGGGTGTTTTGGAGCTTAGATTATTCGATCGGATTATCAGATTTTGTCTATGTGGCTTTCCGGATAATTTTTGAATATGTTAAAAAGTTCGACCGGATATAAATACCCAATTTTTCCCCTGTCGGGAAATTTCCAAGTGTTGGATCTTTCCGTTGTTTAACGACGTTCTTAGTAGTGCAAGTAACGTGATGGTCCCTCTAGAAGACAACAAACCTTAACTCGATTATGTGACCGTCTTGAACTGCCCTTTGAACCTTCGGGTTTGGGACAGTACGGCGTGCCACATGTGAGGCGTTGGCTTGACCCTTCTACGGCTGGACCGTTGGTACTGAGGCACGAAGTGAATGTTTTTAAACATATTTCATGTGTTGAGCTGTATCGGGAAAACTTGGGTGTTTGACCGTTCGATCGGAAAGTTTAACATTTTCTATTTATCTGGAATGGGATACAATAATTGGAATTCACAAATAGTTATGAGATAACTGAATGAATGTTATAAATCTAGCGGTTTAGTCTCATTTGATCGGTTGCCACGGAATTTTGATGCGATCAAAAGTCCGTCGCAATCACGTAGCGTACGCGGATACTCGCCGGGTAAACTTAATAGACAGCCTCACTCCATAGCCCCGACCAAGTGACTGTAGGAGAACCCCGTCGCCGAAAGCATCCGTTTGGGTGCTCGCGGCAGCGGTGTTCCGCCTTGGTGCACTTCGTCGACGGTATCGGGGGTGCAGCTGCCTACTAAAGTTTGCGACGAGCATTCGATCAAATTTTCGGGAATCTTGTTGAATTGCCCGACTTTATATTGAAAAGAGTTTTCGATAATTGAGACTAAAATGCGGGGTTTATAATTGTTAGGCATGCGATGTCTAAGGAATTCATTTGATTAGGTATGCGATGTCTAAAGAGATTACGGATTCCAACTGTTGTAGTTTTACACTTTCTTTTCTGTGACCGTAAGTGTAATATGTGATATCGCCGGTTTCGTTGCTATATGTCAACGACAATTAGGATACGCATGTTTACTTACGTTGAAGACATGTGATGTTATGTGTTGCTGGATATGTTATATTGGATCGTCGTGTTTGAATAGCCGGGGTTTTTTTTATGTGAGATGAGTGTTTTTCATTTTCATTCATGTAAAAACTTGTATGTAATATTCTTTTATTGGGGCACTTCCAGGTTGCGAAAGTTGTCACCCTTTGTATATTATTTACTTTTCCGCACTAGGATAGACCCAAGGAGGAGGGCACAAGTAACCGGGTTCTGGAGTCCAGTGGGAGACCAACTCGAGGACTCGAGTCCGGGTCTCCTAACTCTAGAATTGGTAGGGTTGCTTGCAGCTCTCGTAGGGGTCTAGGGGTGTGGGTTTGGCTATTCATCACGACCGTGGAATCCGTGTTTTATACTGGCTCGTATTGAAAACACGGACGTCCTAGTATATCCAATATTTCATATGATTCTTCTTCTGCGATATCTATGATGTGATCATGTGATGTTCTGTGATAGATACTGTATATAGTATATATGATATATTATATAGATGTTACTTATGTTTTACACCCGCGCTAGCCCTGCCCTGCTCTGCGGTTAGTTACCTAACCTAACGGTGCACGAGGGGACATCGAGGCGAATGCGGATGGCATAAGTGTACGTCGTATTTATCTGTGATGTTTAGGTAATTTAAATGATGGGACTTCATTAATGCGATTAATGAAAGAAAAGAAACCTAAGATATTGTGGAATCGAATTTCAAAATAAAACAGGTAGCTACAGATCTTGCTTTGCATCGTGGTGTTCCTTGTAGAACATCCTGCACCTTATTCGATAGGGAAAGGATCGAGATCCCTTCACCGGAAGTGACTCCTTTACCAATAACTGGCAGATGCTACACACTCGGTTTGTCTTTTGATTGGTTCTATAGTTTCTGCTTTGCACAATGATATATATGATATATCCCGCACCTCATTTGACGAGGAAAGGACCGACGATCCCTTCACCGGGAGTGACTCCTTTAGCAAAACTAGAAAAGCCTAAAAAACACTCCATTTTAAAATCATTCGATCCTACAACGATATCAAGTTCATTACGCAATAGGTTTTCAGAAAACCTGTCGTAGCCCTCCGTCATTTCAGATAAGTAGTAGTTAGTATTCGTGCTGCGTTTGTTGGCCTTTATCAAGGCGTAGTGTGCGGTAGCTGACTGGTGCTTATCTGCTTATGCATATGATGCAGATTGGGTTAGGATAGTCGTGCGACCTTGTTGGCCTTTGTCAAGGGTCGTGCGGGTGGGTTTAATTCAATCAGGAAATGACGGGTTGAACTTAACTAGCATCCTATGGTTTGTTGGCCTTTGTCAAGGTCATAGGAGGTTAGGGGCAAAATATTATCGGGAATTTCAAGTGTTGAAATTTGCAATGAGATTGCATACCTTCTATGAGATAGTTGGATCCCGATACCCGCTGCGAGTAATTGTTACTCCTGGGAGAGTTTTACACATTACAATTAGCCGATCAAGTAGGTGTCTAGAAAGGTGTCAACGGGGTTACGCCTCTGGGAAAACGAGGTTTACATTAATTAGGTTTGTGCGAAAGCACGGGGCACCTCCCTCAAAGTACCGACACTGGCCTGGCTGAAAGATTGGCGAACTTGTGGCGTGTAATTAATCCCGGCTAGTCTTTCCTTTTAGGATTTGAAGGAAGATTTGATAAAAAGCAGTGGGAGCCATCCTGATTAGATAAAATAATAACCAATCTGATCTTGAAAGAGCGCACGCTGAGTGATTTCTTCTCTCTCTTTCCAGGTAGCGACCATATCACGCCTTAATCAAGATAATAATACGGAATATTGACCGAACCCGCTTGTTATACTGAGCTGGGGAACGTTGGTCCCGCTCCAACTTATAATTGTTATAAGACAGAGCAGGAAATTGGGGAATACCAGATTTCCCGTGCCGCCCAAACGAAGAGAGTGCATGCTGATGCATCATCTTCGGGTGTGTTCATTATACAGAACTGTTTCTCATTGTCCTTTACGTCCTGGGTATATGATACCGGATCAGGATCCCAGATATGTAATCTGTTACATAGGGCTACAGATAGGTAAAGAACTGAGAACGGGTGATAAGTTTCATGAGACAGAAAATGGGGCAAGTGTTGCAGCCAAGTCTGTTGGTCACTGTCACCCTGTATTGCAAATACATTGATTCTGAACGAATGTTATTAGATACCGAACCTGATATACAAAATCATATCAGTCTCTTTATTAGTAAAGAAATGATAAAATTTTGTATTGTTGGATAATGTTTTGAACATTTCCTATATCAAAAGTTGATCGGTTCAGGCAGGTTATCTAAAAGCATTGATGTTCTAAATCAAACTACAGTTCTTAGTATACAGAACACACACAAGAGGAAGAGTTCAGAAATGAACGGATCCCTCTTGTGGTATTGTAGACTAGGTCATATCAATGCGACCCGACTAGCTAAAGTTACATATAGATGCATATTTAAATTAGTTTGAATTTACATCTTGTGAAAACTTGCCAGTCATGTCATAAAGATAAGATGACCATAGCTCTGTTTAATGGAAACAGAGAAAGAGTTAGTGAACTCTTGGGATTGATACATGTTGATGTATGTAAGGTCCCCTGTCTACACATGCCAGGACTAGTTCTTTATACTTCATTACGTTCTCTGATGATATCTTTAGATTCAGACATATGTTCTTGTTGAAACACAAGTCCGAACCTTTTGAGATATTCACAGAATATAAGTTAGAAGTAGAGAACCAATACGCGTATAAGTATTATGTACTTTGATGAAATCAGGGAGGAGAATACTTGAGCATGGAAATCCTTGACTATTCTAAAGGAGAATGAGATTCTCTCTCAGCATTACTCCTCCGTATACACCATAGCACGATGGTATATCGGGGAGGAGCAGATACACCCTATTTGATATGGTGTGCTCTATGATGAGTAATACTGAGTTACCTTTTTCCTTTTGGGGGTTATGCACTTCAGAAGCTGCATACCTATTGAATTAGGTTCGAATCAGATCACAGCCTACCACTCCATATAAGATATGGTATGGGAAGAGCCCATGTCTTAAGCTAGTTAAGATTTGGGGTTGTCCGGCCTATGTCTAAAAGCAAAATCCGGACAAGCTCGAGGCAAGGTCAGTTATGTACAACTGGAAAGGTTCCAGCTATACAAATTGCAGCTGATGAGTTGACAGAACCAAAGGATTCAGTAGATTCCAACGAAGCTCAGCCTCTCCGCCGATCTAGTAGGGTTCCTCACCCACCTGAGAGTTGCTTCGGTTTCTCGATGACAGTGGGAGCGAGAATTGCATCATGAGATGATGACCCAACCAGTTTCGAGCTGGCCATCAAGAGTGGGACTCTGTAAGAATGGCTGGATGCTTAGTGATCTGAGATGGAATCCTTATACACCAACAAAGTATGGACTTTAGTTGCTATATCTGAAGGGTTAAATCCCCATCAGGAGCAAGTATATCTTGAGAAGATTACTTGGTGTACATGGAAAAGTTAAGACTTTCAAAGCTAGACTTGTTAATGGTTTGCATCATTGACCAGGTATGGATTATAATGAAACCTTTTCTAAGTAGCTACGCTTAAGTCCATCCAGATCCTACTTGCCACGGCTACATACCATAACTACGATATCTGGCGGTTGGGTGTCATGACTGCTTTTCTAAATGTTGTTTTAGAAGAGAGAGTCTGTAAGTACACAGTCAGAGGGCTTCGTAGACAGTGAGAGCAGCGGAAACGTGTGTAAGATGCTTTATATGATAAAGCAGGCATCGCGGAGTTGGAACATCTGTTTTTGATGAATTAGTCAAACAGTTTGACTTCATCAATATGGTAGATGAACCTTTTACATACAAAAAGGTTGTAGGGAGTATGGTAGTGATCCTCGTAGAGTACGCGGATGACATACTCTTGATTGGGAAGGAGTTTCCAATGCTACGCTCGGTCAATCTCCGCTTATCACAATGATTCTCCATATAGGATCAAAATGATACCTCCTAAATCCTGAGTTTTGGATCTATGAGATAGATTTAATTGGATGTTAGGATTCTCACTAGTTGTAGTGAGATGGTATCAAACGATTCTGGGGAGAATCACGGGAAGGGTTCCAGGGTGATAAAGATGACTGAATGTCAGTCACAGGCATTGTCTTTACCCTCAGTAAAGGGACGGTATGTTGGAAGAGTTCCATGCTAGATACCGTGGCATACTAGACGATAAAGGCTGGATACATCGCTACTTAAGATACTACCAAAGAGGCAGTCTTGGTGTATATTTGTTCATGAGATGAATTTCGTTCCTCCCATTCTATGACAATGGAGTTGTGGCTTATGCCAAGGAACGCCCGTTCCCATCAGTGACCCAGACGTATTCTGAGGCAGCATCACCAGATCATGGAGATAGTTGATCTCCAGGGTGATCAAGGTTAGGAGAGCAGACTCAGAGGATAACACGGCGGATCCACTCACGAAGGCCTATTCCCAGAGAGATACTTTTATAGGATGGTTGAGTATGAGATACTACAACCACTGCTACAGATGGCCCTAGTGCAAGTGGGAGATTGTTAGTTATATGTATGCCCTAGAGGCCATTACTGCACATAGGATGTATATTGTAGTGGATGCTGGGACATATATAGGGAGGACTTTCTTGCCCGACATGATAGTATGCTATCCGGTTACTCTTTACCTTAACGTGTATACTGATTGTCTCTCTGTTACATGTTGGTAAAGTCCTTTAGGATGTGTACTTGACTACCTGGACTATGATGCGGATCATACAAGTGGGGACATGGTAGTCTATAAGTACATCCTTCAAGGTCCCTGGCCGTGGGTGTATCGAGACGGGGCATCGATATACCAGAGTAGACTAGCGTATACCTTCTCAACCCATACAGATGGGCGATGGATGATCCCATATCCATTGGTGTTTGACATCAGAGATAATATACGGGTGCTCAGTGGAGACTGGGTACACTGGACGGACTCGCCGAGAACTCCCAGATGGTATTATACCTTACGTCAGATGGCAGTTCTCTGGTGACACTGGTACAGAGTAGTCTGTTGACCCGAGATCGTCATAGAGTCTTGTGTGATTCCCACAGTGCTTTGATTTCCACCTTACCACGTCCAAGAGGGCGTGCAAAACGGTGGTTTTTGGGTACAGTTCCGAATCACATGGAGGCAATGAGCGATAGGAGGGGATTCGTCTCTCCCGGTATAGGGAGTTGATGTTGCGCTGTGTTCGATTGGCTATAACCGGAAATCCCTAGCCAGGGTTGCTGAGATATACTGGTATGTGTTACCAATAGTTTCTCGAACTGTTATAGACCTCATATCGACACGACTTATGAAGCTATTGGGGTCTGACGTTTACCACCCCTAGGCGAGATATGAGACATATCAGACGACGAGACCGGACTGTACGGTAAGTGTTACTGGTTGGATTCACAGGAGTGTGAGCGGGCTTGCTCGTCGATCTTCTGATCGCTCAATACCCGGGTGGCCGTTACGTTTAGCAGACCGCTTGCGGCTTGTGGGTGTTTGATATGATCATCATCTGCTGCTGGCGTATTGACGAGTCTTTAGAGTCCTACACAGAGGTTTCCTGGCTCAAGCGAAATTAAATAGGAGCGCATATGAGATATGTGCGGGACCGAGAATAATGCGTGTATGTGATACCGTATTCTATTCTCACGATGAATGTATCAAATGGTTGTATGCGATATAACCTAGTTATCGAATCGAAGAATGATTCGATAAGTCGATACATTGTATACTAGTCGGTTATGTGCGACATGACCGGATCATTGAATCAAGTGTTGATTTAATGATTTAATGTATAATTATATATTTGATATATTACTTTGCATTAACTAGTATTGGTTCACTTTAAATGGATTTTCTCACTTGATGTGCACATTGTATATGTGATATACTTTTGTACACTTGTTTGTATCATGTTTGATGATACATGCAAACTTGGGTTAGTGTAAAGAATTAAACCATGGTTATTAAATGGTTAGGGTTTTGATTTTCATATCTATTTATTTATTTATTTATTATGGAAATGATAAAGAGAAAAATGGTGGCTTTCTTTGTTTGTTCATGAAGCTTTGACTAAAGTGACCATTTTGTCTCATGCTTAACCCTAGCCATTCCACTTAACCATAGTCCTCTCTCTACACTTAACCATGGTTGTAGTTATGATAAGAATAATCTATTTCTCTATTTTCTAATTATTCTTATGATAATTATCTTCTTCTTCTTCAAGAAGAAAACCTTGCTTCCATCAATGGTGATTTGATAAAAAGAGTGAGAAATCCAATTCTAAAGTGAACCCACCTCCTATTTCTTCATACTCTACCTCTTGCCAAGTATTATAGGGTGTTTTCTTCACAAGTTTCATGACTTGGTGAAGTGGGAGCTTGATCTTGTGTTGCCTCGACGTAGATCATCTTCGGCATCGTAGTCGATGACCTAGCCCGCCCATTTCTCCGATGAAGCCGACGCTAGAGCCCGGGTTTCGATTTGGACAACAAGGAGACTTCAACATGGAGCTATGGAGGTGGAGGACCGGATCTACAAAGGTTGTATTTCCGTTCACTTAGTTAAATTGTTAACTAGTTGCTTGTTTCGCCTAAAATTCTAGTTAACGATCCGTATTAGGGTTTCTCGGCACTTGTAAAATTTGAAATAGGCATGATTGATGCCTTGTGAGACCTCATTAGTGTGCCTAGGAACCCTACAGGCGATCATATACGTGGGAGCTGGTAGTCTATAAGCACATCCTTAAAAGGTCCCTAGTCGTGGGTGTTTCGAGATAGGGCATCGATACTCCAGAGTAGACTAGTGTATACGGTCGAGACCCCGACGAGGGGCCATGGCCGGTCTCACAAGCCACTGGTGTCAGTTGGTTCATCTAAGATTTATACAGGTGCTCATTGGGTTATGAGTACACCGGACAGGACTCGCCGGGAACATGCTAGTTGGTCTTATACCTGACGTCAGATACCAGTTCCCAGGTGACATGTGTACATGTTAGTTCATCGACCTGAGATCGTTATTTATCTCGTGTGAGTTCCCACTGTACTTTGATTACTACCCTACCACGCTTAAAGGAGACGTGCAAACAGGTTTTAGTTGGGTACAGTCCCAAGCCACATGGAGTCAGTGAGCGGATCTTCAGGGGTTCGTCTCTCCCGGTATTGGGGGTGAGGTCGCGCTGTGTCTAAGAGAGCCCTTACACGAAGTCCTTGGCCAAGGCAGGAGATTTACTGGTAGGTATTCAAGTAGTATCTCAGGGTGTTCTGGGTAACACTCCGACACGACTTGTACCGCTTTTGGAGGTCTGACTTTTACCAATCCCCTAGGCCCGCATGCGATGCTCATAGAAGAACGGACCGGACTGTACGGATATTGTCACTGACAGGCTCAGTAGGGTGTCAGGATGAGTTCGCTCATCGACGTCCCTTTTAGTCAATACCTGGTGGCCCGTTATGTATAGGCTAATACCTCTGACGTGCTAGTGGTTAAATCCACAACCAAAATATTGACGAGTCTTTAGAGTCCCCCACAGACCAGTTTCTCAAGTTTCGGGCGAAACGCTGTAGAGGCCATATGGAGATATGGCAGGGTTCGATCATGTACGTGCGGTATTGCACGGATCATGATCGGACGGATAATACTCGCGGGCTTTGGTTTAAGCCGGATCCTAGTATTGTACAGTGTAGATTTGTCTCGTTGCATTTGTATTCGGTCGGAATACAAATGCGGGTATGTATATACAGTAGCGGGGTTTTTCTGTAATTTATTACGGGATCAATTTTCTGAAGTTGCCAGTTTGCTTTCCGGTTTCGGCCATTTTCCTTTGTATCTTTCATTGGCTGAAAATTGGTGGAGGAGGGCTTATTTGCAATTGTGAAAATAAGCATTGTGGAGGGTGGTCTTTGCATATTGTTGTGTCATGATTGTTCCACCATCACATTGACCTCTTAGTTCATGATGGTTCATGATGGCTTGACCTTTTGGAGTTATGATTGGTTGGTTGAGTGTTGGACTTTCCTAATGATGATTTCTTCTCATAATCTCATATCATTCCCTCTTGCATTATTGTTGCTCTCTCTCTCACTCTCACTCACTCTCATCCTCATGCATGGCCGGCCAAGACAAGGAGAGGGGCTGCCCAATATTGGAGTGGAGATTTTTGGTTCTATTGTGCTTGCAAAAATCCCCAATTTCATCTCAAAAATGTAATCATATCAATCCTCCACAAAAGGCAACTTCTAGTAACCCCAAATGAGACATAGAGCACTACACGTATTCTACAGCAATCCTTGGGCACGTCGGCTCGCCAACTTCGTGCCCGAGTTGCCTCAGTCTAGAGGTGGGAGCCCGTAAAAGAACCCGACGAAGTGGTGCCCTTCCGACGAGGAGTTGAAGACCGGATATTCCGCGGAGAGATCGGGACGACGACGAGATGGCCGAAGGACACGGATCGCTCGGTATATCTCTCTACCCCTTCTCTAGTTAGCTAAGACTATGTTAATGGCCCTATCCGAGTTTAAAGTGCGCGGTGGTGCCGGTTCAAAAAGTTAAAGTAAATTATCGTTTCCGCATTTTTGGCCTCGGATTTACGGCCGGGCCGCCGCCGTGCACTTACATGGTATCAGAGCCACGCCATTAACCTAGTCTATCTTGGTCTAACATGTTTACATTTTCGATCGGACAAATATCCCAAAACCGCGATTTCAAAGCATCAGTTTTCTGTCGAATTATTTTTGGCTCTAAAATTTTTTCAGTACATTGCAGAAAGACATGAAGGAAATTTTAAGACTTCTGTGAGAAAATGGTAGTGTAACACTGTAGAACGACCGCGGAACCACGGCCAAACCTCTGTTCCGGCCGCGGTTCCGCCGCAGCACAGTGCCTTCACTGCACCATTTTTGCACAATGATCTTTTTACAGAGAAATTGGGGTTTTGGAATGTTCTTTTTGGGCCCAGAATTTCTTTAAGTGCTACAGTAGTGCTTGGGGGCCCACTTGGGTAAATTTGATCGATCGAAATATTTAAACATGTTAGTTCACAGTATTTACATTATATCTGCGACCGTGAATGTCACTTGATCGGTAAATCCTGTCTAACTGCTATAGCCCGGTTAGAAGAATTTGCGAACGTGACATTCACGTTGATGTTCTGTGTTGTGCTGTGATGTTGCGGATTGGTCGTGGGGGATAGCCTGGATGCAATGCTAGTACAGTTTTGGTTGTATTATGTACATTTGATATTGCGGGGCGAGCGTCCGACATGTGGACTGCCGTCACTGCCTGTTTGTATATTATTCTTTTGGGGCATGACCGGGATGAGGTTGATGTACCCGTTGTATGTATATTTTACTTTCTGTACTAGGATTACCCCGCGGTGGGGTGCACGGATAGCCGGGTTCTAGAGGGCAATGGGCCCGCATCTCATGGCATTGAGACGGACGGGGCCTCACTCTAGAATTGGCGGGCTATTCGCCGCACTCGTAGGGGGTACAGGTTGACCCAGGAGGGGTGCCCAAGTTACCGGATTCAGTGAAGTGCTGGGTGGTCCATTCACGTTGCTGAAGGGGGCTGCCTCGCTTCAGGTTTTGGCGGGTAACTTGCCGCACCCGTAGGGGTCTAGGATTTCATTGCACAGGCTATCCACACGACCAGGGGAACGTCGGGTTTCAGTAGCGGCTCTATGAAACCCGGGGATCCCAGATGTCTGTATTGTTCTGTGATGCTTATTACATTTCTGTGATGTTGATTTTATCACGCCTTGAGCGAAATGTTATATATTGATATATATATACTAGTAGATGTTGTATATGATTTGCATCCGCGCTAGTCCAGTCCCTGCTCTGTCGTTAGTTAACTAACCTAACGGGTAATGACGGGACCCAGTGGCGAATGCGGATGGCATATACGTACATCATTATTTTCGTTCTTTATTGGTGTGATCAATTGATGGGACTGCATTGATTCAGATCAATGCAAGTTAAACAAACCTATTCTGATGTTGTTGGAACACTTTTCAAAAAGCTGTTATTGCAAGGACGTTCTCTTTTATTTTGCATCGTGGTATTCAGTTGGAATATCCTGCTCCTTAGTCGACGAGGCAAGGGCCGAGATCCCTTCACCGGGAGTGACCCCTTGGCTAGAAGTTTGCGTCAGGGTAATAACTTCACTATAGCCGATTGCCTTTTGCTTTGCATCGTGGTATTCAGTTGGAATATCTTGCACCTCATTCTACGGGGAAAGAGCCGAGATCCCTTCACCGGGAGTGACCTCTTTAGCAAAGCTTTTCGTCACTATATTTTTAAAATCTATCTGGTTCTTTCAACGATATCAAGTTCATTACGTTAAAGGTTTTCTCCAGAAACCATTCGTAGCCCTCCGTCTTTTCATATGGATAGTCAATAAGTATTCAAGCTGTGTATGTTGGCCAAAGTCAAGGCACAATGATTGGTAGCTATTGGGTATTCATATGCAGCATAGATAGATGTGTTGGTTTGGGACAGTCGTACTACTATTTTGGCCAAAGTCAAGGGTATGTACGGGTGGGTTCAAATTAACCTGGAGAATGACAGGTAGAACTTGACATGTGACTTATGATATGTTGGCCAAAGTCAAGGTCATAAGAGCACAGGGTAAAAATCCACATCGGGAGTTTCTAAAGAAACTGAAACTTGCCAGATATGCGCATACCTTCTGGAGTGTGATAACGTGAGCAGATTCCGTCATGTTATCATGCGATGATAGTTGGATCCCGATTCCCACTGTTGAGTTGGTTTACTCCTCGGGTGATCCCGACTAATCATTCTTTCAGGTTTGGAGGAGAATTTGACGGTACAGTGGGAGGTTTCCAGATTAGATAAATTGGTAACCATTCTGATCTAGGTTAGAGTGCACGCTGAGTGTTTCTTTTCTCTCTCTCTTTGGCAGCGACCATTGACCCGACCCTAAGACTATGACTCAGAGACCAATATTAACCGAACCTTCTTAAACAATGGCTTTTGGATTGTCAGAGTTGCAAACCTCATTGCCACTCTTACTTTTACCCTTTTCTCCAGGACACCCCGTATTATTACGAACGTCCACTTCCATTGGACAAAACCATCGTATGGTTATATACGAACTCGAAGGAATTTATTCGGGGATGGTTTCCGGTTCTGGAGAAAACGAATATGACTATTCAGTTGTCTTTTCCTCTTACCTTCTCTCAGATTACGAGTACTCCTTAGTTTAGGAGATAGTACACCTATTACGCAAATTGGATAATCTTCTTCCAAACCATAGGCAGGTGCCGAACGGTGGGGAATGAAGAAAACCAATTAGCATAACGATGGTGTACAGAAGGTATTAAGTAAAGACGTATCAAGGGATTAGTAAGAGGGCAAAGTAACTTGCGACTGCTATTCACGACCAAACCAAGTATTTCTTCGCCAATCCTAAATCACCTTTGTATTTCTCCAGAACACTCCGTATCACTACGAAGATCCACAGTTTATTGGATACTCCATCGTATGGTTATATACGAACTCGAAAGGAACTTGTTCCAGTTCGGGGATGGGTCTGGTTCAGGAGAAATAGGAATAAGGTTTATTCGGTTGTCTTTTATCTTCACCTTCTCTCGCATTGCGAGTACTCCTAGGATTAGGACAGTACACCCATTATGCTTATTGGATAGACTTCTTCCAAACCATAGGCAGGTGCCGAACGGTAGGGAAGGAAGAAAACCATTGGGCCTAAAGGGGTGTACAGAAGGTAATGACTAAAGACATATAAAGGGATTTGGAAAGATGGCAAAGAATTATACGGTTACAGTTGTGAATCTGGATAATGGAAGAGGCATTACTAGGAATACCCGGATACCCCATCGAAACATTTCAATGTTTCAGTTTCACTGTGTACTGTTAAAGGAAAACTGATTTCCCGATTAGATACTTACTCCACGTTATGTATTTACCAGGTATGATTCTCACATCTGTATGGTTTTACAGATGATGAGTGGGAGTAAGTTATTGGGAATTAGGTGATCATCCTCAATATATCGGAATTCGTTGTAATTGGTGATATTTGAGGAAGCCACCTAGGTTGTTTGCCGGACGGCAAGTATTTGGTTTTGAATATCCGTTGTTATGCACCAATTTCAAATTGATATATCTGTACGTCTATCTTAATAGAGTGAGATATACCTTTTTGAAATTATGTCTATGACATTTACCTATATCAGTGGATGGTTAGGTAAGGAGCATTGAACAGCGGTGTAATTCTTCTTAATCGTAAGTACAGTTTTCAACCTACGACACATAGGGATTGAGTTATCAGACTCAAGGGACTTATACAGAGTATTGTATGTTGTCCAGTGTCCATTAGGACAGAGGGGTTGGTACTCGTATTAGATTCTGTTTACTTATGACTTCTCTGGTTCTTAGACATGTGTTTCGGAGAAACACAAGGTCTGAGTTTTGAGAAGTTATAGGTATAAGAATAGAGTAGAGAACCAGGTGTTGCAAGTATCAGGATTCTTCAAGGTGATCGAAGATGTAGATACTTGTGCAGGGTATTCAGTTGATAGTAATAACTAAGAGAACTTGCTTCTCTTTCAAGTTACTCATAATTGGAAGCACTCCTAAGTTGAGTAACGTTGATCGGCCTCTTTCCGTTTAGTTGACATGTACCGGAGACAGCTGCAAGATTTGAATCTGGTTCAATTAAATCAGTGCCTCTGGTTCTATATTGGATATTGAACAGTTCATATCTTAATGATGTTAAGGTACGGGGAGTTGTCCGGCTTATGCTTAAAACCAGACTCTGGATGACTCAAGGCACGTTTCTGTAATGGCTGTTTGTGGGTTGACCCAGGCTATGACGAGGGTTGACTTTCTACCATCTGGAAGATCAATAGAGATATTGTTCTAGACTCGCCACAGTTTTAATAAAATGGATTTTTTCAGAAAACAGTAGTGGGAGTATGGTAGAACTGGAAGTGATTCCATAACCGCGCACGATTACTGAAGATTTGATAAAAACCTAAAGATTCAATCTGGCTTGACATTCCATTGGCCACTCCGCAGATACGGTAGGTAACCTCAGGCACTCGAGGGGTACTCCGGTAGCCTCAAGGACGGTGACAGGGAGGTTCTTGTTTACCCAGACTTGCCATTGCTGTTGTTCCAGGCTACGAGACCCGGCAGGAGCATGAGTATAGCGTCGTTCTAAACAAGCTTTAGAAGTGTACGTCTATATGACTCTGCCAGAGGGTTGTCATAGTCAGTTGGAGCAGCGGAAGCATTGGTGGACAGGTAGCTTTTGTCTTTTTATGGACTAAAGCAGATATAGCGGAGATAGATCATCTATTTCTGATGTCACAGTCATAGGTTTGACTTCATCAGAATAGGGGATGGATCTGTTGAGAAGGTAGTAGGGTGTGATGTCCTGGTTTTTGGATGACATACACATAGTAGGAAGTGATATTCCTATAATACGATCGGTTATATTTTGGTTGTCATACAGTGGTTTCTCCAAAAATGACTTGGATATTATATCAGACATTCTGGTTACTGGATCTATGGTTTTAGATCTAGATTTGGGTAGTTTCCCAATCTAGGTACTTAGATAACATTCTAAAGGTATTTAGAATAGATGACTCCTGGCATGGTTGTGTACCTGCAGGTGATGGAGTCACCCTCTCTAAAGGTGTCTTATAGACTAAAGGGGAGAGGGATGTGCATGATTGGCAGATCACTTGCTTAGGCAATTGAGTCGATCATGAGTACCACACCAGATGCTGTTTTTGCAGTAGATGCAATAAGTTGATATTAATCCAATCCTAAAGAGACGGTTGGAAGCAGTTTTAGAACATAAGTGGATGTTCTAGGGATATGATAACAACAACCACTTTTAAGGAGACAGTTATCATTCCAGGCTTCCAAGGTGACCTGGATGACAGAGAGGTTGTCAGAGTTATAGTTTTCCCTCTGACGAGTTGGACAGGTGGTCCAGGAGGATACTGAGGGAGGCATGGCGCTGGATACTGATTAAGTTCAGTTGACGATACAGTCTAAAAAGTTTGGATTTGGAGTTCATTTATGAGCTAGGTCCCATCAGACATCCAGACACATTCTAAGACAAGTATTGCTCATTTCGAGAGAAGGTTTTCTCCACGAACTTGAGATATAGAGAGACGTAGAAAGAAACATCAAGGCGGATCCACTCGCTGAGGCTATTCTTCGAACACAATAGTTTCGCAAACGAGTTTTGTGAGACTGATTAGTAGAGGAGTTGGGTGTTCGGTATCACACGGGCTGTGAGTATGCGACATCGCAATAATTAGCCTTGAGTGCAAGTGGGAGATTGTTGGAGATAGTGCCCTCAGAGTCAATTATCGGATCACAGGCAAGTGATTGCAATGATTGAGGGAGTACCTATTCCGGTAGGACAGTCTTACTCAAGATGATAGTATGCTATATGGTTTACCTTTATCATCGTGTTCTGCTTTAGGTGACCTTACAGGTCACTATTGCACGTTGATAGAGCCCCTAGGATTCTTGCTTGACTGCCCGCAGTATGAGGGCGATCATATACGTGGGAGCTGGTAGTCTATAAGCACATCCTTAAAAGGTCCCTAGTCGTGGGAGTTTCGAGACAGGGCATCGATACTCATGAGTAGACTAGTGTATACGGTCGAGACCCCGACGAGGGGCGGTGGCCGGTCTCACAAGCCACTGGTGTCAGTTGGTTCACCTAAGATTTATACAGGTGCTCATTAGGTTATGAGTACACCGGACAGGACTCGCCGGGAACATGCTAGTTGGTCTTATACCTGACGTCAGATAGCAGTTCCCAGGTGACATGTGTACAGGTTAGTTCATCAACCTGAGATCGTCATTTGTCTCATGTGAGTTCCCACAGTACTTTGATTACTACCCTACCACGCTCAAAGGAGACGTGCAAACAGGTTTTAGTTTGGTACAGTCCCGAGCCACATGGAGGCAGTGAGCGGATCTTCAGGGGTTCGTCTCTCCCGGTATTGGGGGTGAGGTCGCGCTGTGTCTAGGAGAGCCCTTACACGAAGTCCTTGGCCAAGGCAGGAGATTTACTGGTAGGTATTCCAGTAGTATCTCAGGGTGTTCTGGGCTACACTCCGACACGACTTGTACCGCTTTTGGGGGTCTGACTTTTACCAACCCCCTAGGCCCGCCATGCGATGCTCATAGACGAACGGGCCGGACTGTACGGATATTGTCACTGACAGGCTCAGTAGGGTGTCAGGATGAGTTCGCTCATCGACGTCCCTTTTAGTCAATACCTGGTGGCCCGTTATGTATTGGCTAATACCTCTGACGTGCTAGTGGTTAAATCCACAACCAAAGTATTGACGAGTCTTTAGAGTCCCCCACAGACCAGTTTCTCAAGTTTCGGATGAAACGCTGTAGAGGCCGTATGGAGATATGGCAGGGTTCGATAGTATACGTGCGGTATTGCACGGATCATGATCGGACGGATAATACTAGCGGGCTATGGTTTAAGCCGGATCCTAGTATTGTACAATGTAGATTTGTCTCGTTGCATTTGTATTCGGTCGGAATACAAATGCGGGTTTGTATAAACCGTAGCGGGGTTTTTCTGTAATTTATTACGGGATCAGTTTTCTGAAGTTGCCAATTTGCTTTCCGGTTTCGGCCATTTTCCTTTGTATCTTTCATTGCCTGAAAATTGGTGGAAGAGGGCTTATTTGCAATTGTGCAAATAAGCATTGTGGAGGGTGGTCTTTGCATATTGTTGTGTCATGATAGTTCCACCATCACATTGACTTCTTAGTTCATGATGGTTCATGATGGCTTGACCTTTTGGAGTTATGATTGGTTGGTTGAGTGTTGGACTTTCCTAGTGATGATTTCTTCTCATAATCTCATATCATTCCCTCTTGCATTATTGGTGCTCTCTCTCTCACTCTCACTCACTCTCTTCCTCATGCATGGCCGGCCAAGACAAGGAGAGGGGCTGCCCAATATTGGAGTCGGGATTTTTTGTTCTATTGTGCTTGCAAAAATCCCCAATTTCATCTCAAAAATGTTATCATATCAATCTTCCACAAAAGGCAACTTCTTGTAACCCCAAATGAGACATAGAGCACTACACGTATTCTACAGCAATCCTTGGGCACGTCGGCTCGCCAACTTCGTGCCCGAGTTGCCTCGGTCCAGAGGTGGGAACCCGTAAAAGAACCCGGCGAAGTGGTGCCCTTCCGACGAGGAGTTCAAGACCGGAGATTCCGCGGAGAGATCGGGACGACAACGAGAAGACCGAAGGACACGGATCGCTCGGTATATCTCTCTACCCCTTCTCTAGTTAGCTAGGACTATGTTAATGGCCCGATACGAGTTTAAAGTGCGCGGTGGTGCCGGTTCAAAAAGTTAAAGTAAATTATCGTTTCCACATTTTTGGCCTCGGATTGACAGCCGGGGCGCCGCCGTGCACTTACAGATTTGGACTTTAGCGCATGTTGGGCGCGTGATATGATTTTTTTTTTGTGCACACCTGATGCACTCGAATGGGGTTTTCGTTCATGCATATTAGTTGCACTGGTTTGAGATTTTCGGGCACTTTTGATGCACTAGTTGTTATTGTCGTGCATGCTAGTTGCATTGGACAGATGCTTTCGTGCACACCCATTGCACTTAGTCTTACTTTTGTGCTTATTGTGGCACCTGTACTTGGATTTGATTTCCGTGCGCACCAAACGCACGTGGTTGTTGGATTCGCCTTTTAAGGCTGATATTGCTTTTGAGCACTTTGTTTTCATCATGAGGCCCTATACTTTGTTTTACCCTAGCATGACTGATCCGAGGATAGTACCTGAGTACTTTACATGCATAAAAAGTTACCAAGAGGTTTTTCAAAAAGGAGCTATAGTCTCTCTAATTCTTACGTGTCTGCGGGTGACACGAACGTTTACAAAAGAAAACCTTTTAGGATATTTTAAAAAGGGCGGAACGTATATTTTAAGCAAAACTTATATGAGAGTATATTATTACTTTACAAATGATCGTCCGTCATTTGTGCCGTGATCTACACATGACACGGCGATTCAGAAAAAGGTTCTGCATATGTTATTTCAGTTTTTGGAGTTTTTTTTTCAAAAAAGATGTGTACTATATACATATTATAGCATTTGCTTAGTGTATATTGGATTTCAGTAGTGGATTTTAAGATCTGTATCTCCATTGTAACTCCAATGATATGCGTGTGAGTCCGATGATCAGCGTGACGCTTGACGGAGTTCAGTTTTGAGTTTCATTCACGGCTTCAGGCGCATACGACGCGCTATGTTATTTCTGTTGCTTCCGTGATTTCGGATCCCTGATGATTGAGTTGGATTTTGAAATGTTTTAACATTTGGGGGTTTAAATTTAAATTTGGGGACCGAATTTCGTTAAGGGGGGAAGATTGTAACGTTTCTGAAATCGTTATATGAATTTTTCCGTTTTAGGGTAAAATAGTCGGTATTTTCCGTTTTAACGCGATTGTGATCAAACTTCTGTATACACTTGTTTGTAACTAGTTTTACTAGAATGAAGCTAGTTTGCGGGTTTTGTAACTTACCCGGAAGTTTTGGTTCACTTTGATATTTTTCCCTAATTAAAGTATTATTTTAAGTTGTTAATTATGCACTTAATTAGTGGTAATTACAATTTTGGCTTAGGTTAATTACTTCTAATAGGAATCTATGCCAATCTAATTATTTGATTTAGCTTAATCTATCCATGCCAAAATATCTTGATATTTGTGATTAAAATTGAAATTTTAAAGAAAAGAAACAATGCCATGTCTATACTAACACCAGAGAACAATCTCAATATTATATCGATCTAGTTGCTAGTTGATTCTATCAATAAAAGATAATATGATCTAAAGTGTACGTGATATAGCAGTTACCGATGATGATGTGTGTGAGCCGGCAAATAAGTGTGTGTGGAATATGCGCATCATCGGTAATGGTGCTAGTGTCCTAACAGGCAGAGTTTGATTCTGAATATAGAAACATATGTATGAACATGCAACATTATGATTACAGTATGAAAGTAAAGACAGATGTGTAATAACCACTCATTTGATATACAAGTATAACTACAACTATATGTCTCGAGCCTAACTAGTGTCCATCTAACCTCCTAAAGAACTAAACCTAAGAACTAGTCGATAAGAAATAAGGGTACACCTAAAGTCTGAGTCCATGTCTCTAATAGTCGGCGATCCAGCCTCAATAGTGTCACGTAAGTAGTACGATTTCCTCGAAACAAGAGTGCGGATCAATCATCCCATCTATTCCTCGTACGGTAAAATCCATCATACGACATCCCAATATCGGGGTACGGGTCAAGTATCACCTACGTGTCTCATCATTCGTATAATATCATCATCAACACATGTCATGATCAAGGTGATATACTGTAATCGCATATATCAATCATATATCATTGTCAGCATAAATATACATCGTTAATTTATCCTCAGAAATGTCATGTCACATATATCATATCTTGATCAAGTCACACCTATATGATGTTGGTCTCAAGTGATACATATATCATATCGTGTTCAGTCACAAGTTGCAGTCCGGGGGTTATTTTAGAGTCCCATGTACCTCAATATCATCACCACCTATTATAATTTATGATACCTATTCATTATTTCATTCTCTAATGATCCTCAAACACTTTAATACGACTGTATAGCCAAGAATCACGCCATCAAGCCCAGTTATACTGTTTCATCCCCGTGAATCATATCACATCATTGTATCCGATATACGTGTTGTATATATATATATACTTACACCTAGTCCTATATATATATATATATACACACACACACACTTACACGTATACACCGCGTCGAGTTTCAGTGTGCGTGTGTGTGTGCATCTACCTGAAACCTATGAATCTCTTCCAAGGTATTCATCCTCTGGTATGGTCTTCCTAAATCAGTCTAGTCCAGCCTAGGGTCATTACTAGGGTCCCACTTATTAAGAATCCATGGTCACATCTGGCTTCCTAATGTCAATAAGTACCGTTCCTATTCTACGTGCGGGGGTGCTAAACACCATCCACCCGACTTCCCTCCATAGATATACATCTACTCACCTGGTCCATGTCTGCCGAAGACGGTGTCGCCATCCTCTTCTTCATCGCCCGCAGTCCATGTGAGGGGTACCTATACGCAAACATATATAGTATCGTAAACTAAATCACGGACAAAAGTCAAAACGACACACGGAACGCGCATAGGTTAAAACCTATGTCCCGTTCACGCAAAAGAACCAAATATCGCTCGATAGCGGCGTACAAACTCCGATCAATCGAGATAAACATCAACAAACAACTCATAGTTTTAAAACTCATTACTTATAATATAAAACATGATTTAATTCGTCGAAACCCTAAAATCCATCAAATCGCCCAATTTCGTAAAACCCGAAAATGCCAATTTACCGTTTTTCTTCAAAACATGACATTTAAATGAAACTAATGGTTATAATATTCATTAAACAACATAACTAAGTCATAAAAACCATTTCTATAATTTAATCCCATCAATTTGTATCAAACCAAAATTTCTAGATTGCAATTTTATCAAATTTTAATATTTTTACAACAAAATTCACAATTCCATAACTAAACTTGCTTTTGCACGAACTAAATTATTAAACTACAATTTAAAATGTTCATAATGTCATAAAAACCCTAATTGGTATTTAATCTCAATTACTTAGTCAATTTCCCCAAAACCTAGTTTGCAAAAATAGCATTTTTCTCACAATTTCTTAATTATCAATAAAAACTAGTAATTAAATTAAGTTTTTCATTGCACTAACATGTTAATATTCTCATCAAAACCACAATCTAGTGATAAAAACATTAATTAGAATTTATCTCACCCATATGTATAATATATAAAAATCTAGTGTGCAAAATTGCTTAATTAAACCCATTTTGAATGAACAAATTATAACATATCAACCATGCTAGATTTTCCAATTCTAAAAATACTAAACTACATAATATAACCTTACTCAAATAATAGAAACCCAAATTTCATTTTGAAACCCTCTCTTGAATTATTCATCTAGCAAAAGAACCAAATTAAAAACTAATTAAAAACTTAATTAAGTTAAATTAAGTAATTTACAAACATTCAAACCAAAGGGCTTAGGATTATACCTTACATATGAGATCCAAACATGATAATTTGCCTCCCAAAAGTATGGTTTCCAACTCTAAGATCCATGTAAAAATGAGGAAAGAATATTGGATGAAGGTTAAAGGATGATTTTGTGATAATTTGTATTGATTTTTGATGATTTTTTGAAGAGTTTTGAGTGGAAATTGAGTGGAGAAAATTTTGGGGCAGCAATTAGGTAGTCTCGGCCATGGCATGGAGGAAAGAAAGAGAGAGAGAAAAATGTGTGGTATTGTGTAGAAAGTTCACTAATAAATGCATTTTTTCCACTTAAACCCTTAACTATTTAATTTTTCCATTTAAACCATTTCCTAGAAATCTCTAGAACCATGGAGATTTGAGAAAGAATTTTATATGAAACACACTTGTTTTAAATTGTCATGGTTCACTTTTGTAAAATTAACCCACTCCAATTTATAATTTTCATTAATTTAATGTATAATTAAAAGCTTATATTAATATTAGAAATAATTAATTAAGGAAAAATATTTAATTAAACTAAAAATTTATAAGTAACTAAATAAACAACATTTACTAGTAATTACATAATTAAAATAGGTCTTTTTAAATTTATGAAGAAAATTATTTATAGTTAAGTTTTACGGAAAATACAGTTTATTTTTCCGAAAATCATAAAATTCACTTAAAGAATTTTATTTATTTAATTATTTTTAAAACGTTACAATCATCCCCCCTTTAAGAAATTCGGTCCCCGAATTTAAATTAAAACTCGCCCCCCCCCAATTACTAAAACATTCAGCCAAAACACTCAAATCGTCGGGACTCCGAAATCATCAATACATAACTAAAATTAACTCCGTCAAGCATAACGCAATCATCGGAGTTATGGTAAGGCTAAAATATCAAAACCCAATATGAAAACCAACATAATATATATCAAAACTATAACTTATATATATATAGTGCGCATCGTAGTAAAATCGCCTAAACATCTTAATAAAAAAGCATACAAAACCCCCTCTTGAAAATCGCCGTGCGATGCACGTGCCACGGCATAAGTAGCGGACGTTTATTTATTTATTTATTTTTTAAAAAAATAGCTATATATATATATATATATATATCTTTTATTTAACATACACGTCCCGCCTGGTTACCAAATCAATAGTAATGATTATAAAAATATACTGATCAAACTGAAATCAATCCCAATCACATCATTAAAATATCATGTGCGTCCGGTGCGCGCTGAAATCGAAACCAAATACAGATACTTCGAATACACACAAAAACAAAACTAAGTGCAACAAGTGTGCACCAAAAACTTCTGTCAAGTGCAACGGGCGTCCACGACTTTAATATCAGGTGCATCTAATCTGCACAAAACCCCGATTTAGTGCATCTGGTGTGCACAAAATCGCATCAAGTGCACCGAATGTGCGCAAGAATCTCAATCAGGTGCACATGGTGTACGAAAACATACACCGAATATCAAAATCGAAATCACAATATGAAAATGCATGAAAACTAGGTCGAAGCATATGTCAAAATCATGTGTAACAATATGCACGAAATCAAATCAAAATCTCAAAATGTATAAAACCAAATCAAGTGCACTGGGTATGTACTAAACAACATCAATACAACTGATATATAAAACACAAATAAAATGTAATGAAGGTATACATAAGAAATACCAATCGTAGAACAAAGTCCTCAAAATACCAAAATCCAATCAACGAAAATAAGAAATTCAAATCACCAAGTCGCAATCGTAAACACAATCATTAATGTGCACCACTTTCCTCTGATGTCGACTGCTTCAAACTCGTCTCTTCATAGGTGTGCTGACTGCGCTACCAACGGCAATACTCATGTCTAGAGTCTCCCACATAGTCGATCCCTTCACCTGATATCCGGTCTACATTAAACTTTTCGATCGATCAATCAAAATCCCATAATTCCCCGAGAGCTCAACACTCAAGTACAGTTTAAAAATATCCGGTACATACCCCAGCATCGATGGTCCAGCCGTAGGAGGGCAAACCCAAGCCTCACTAATGGCACCGCGGAACTGCCGTAAACCCTAAGGTTCATGGGCGTTCTTGTGGTCATTATGTCGAGTTAGGGTTTCATTCTTCTAGAGGGTCCATCGAAATACCTGCATGTTCTTCCGAATACCTTAAACTTGGGAAAATGGTTTTCTGATAATCGTTCGAACCCTTTAGCTTCGTCTGGACGGCATGTGAATACCCTTCGTCCGCACGCTAAGCAATTCTTCAATCCTCAAGAATAACCAATACCCTAATGGTTATCACATTCGAGTAGCAGCTCCCTCTGCCCGTGCACCCGTGGTAACAGAAACCACCCTCCGACATCGACGAAGATAGATCAAAGGAACGAATGAAATACGGTGCAAACAAATATACATCCTAAGGCTCCTTAAGCAGAGTAGCGTATCGTAAGTATGCCGCGGACCATACCCACGGTACGTTACTCTACCTAAATCGCCTACTCCATCAACCAAGGGTCACCTAGACTTATACAAGGTTAAACCTAGCGCTCTGATACCAACTTTGTCACAACCCGAAAGTACGGAACGTGACCGGCACTTAGATTACGAAACGTCTAGAGGCGCGACATAACCTAAGTAAGCCGAAGCCCAGAAATCTAAACCATATAAAAGAAAAAGAAGTAAAAGAAAACATGAAGAAAACAAGTTTAAAAGCATCAGCAAATTTTCCCAAAAATTTCCGCAGAGTCTCCTCTGTAAAAACTGGCCCCAAACGGGTACAACAAGTATAATATACATAAACAATAAAAAGCATCCCCAAACGTGAGCTAGCTCAACGCCAACAGGCGGAAACAACCACAACAAGCACAGTAATATAAAATGCCAAAGGGCGAGGTTCAAAACTTAAAAGAAAACAAAACCACCAGATAGCATAATAATACAAGCGCAACTCTAAGGTCGAAACAAATAAATGGTCCAGTAATCTAGCAAGTAATACAAGTTTGGTTGATGGAGCTTTCTAGATACAAATGAAATAATAAAAATACAACGGCGGTCCAGATACAAATGAACCAACCTACCGTGCAAATCACCCAGAATGAAATGATGTGCCAGCAAACAGCCAAGGAACCCTGTACATCGAACCTGTAATAAAATTTGGCACAACGGGGGTGAGTTGCCAACTCGTGAGTAGAAGACATCTACGAAAAGAAATCGAATGCACGACGCTATCCTAGGTCATAATAATACACTACTAAATCCCAATCATCTAGTAATGGCAGGTAATACTACGTGTAAATGCAAATACTCCGTGCTCGTGTCAGTGCCTCATATAGTACTATATCATAAGATTGAGTATGCATGCACCATGAATGTAACATAACCAATCCTGAAATCTAGATATATCTGTATAAGAAATATTTAACTTTTATCATAGTAAAATGTGTATAGAAATCTGAAATATCAACAATGAAATCCATGGAAATCCGTGTCAAGCATCGACACAAAGCATGTAAATCTCAAGTCTCAATACCTCGTAATCTCAATGTCTCATAGTCTCAATATCTGGGGCTCCGTCAGTCCGGATCGGCCCATATCATCAAATCTCACGACAACGGTCGGTATCCTCCGCGCCAGACATCACCGGTAGGTAGTCCTCCCCTGCCAGGCTCATCGTCTACAACTCGATCTTCTTGCCCCGGGATACCATACCGGGCCCACCATGTACCCGAGACGGTTCATCCACTCCTCGAATCGGGTCTCGAAATCCAACAGAAAACATGAAATCTCATGGTGGACGACACATACATCACGAGAAAACCGCATCTTATGTTTTATAAAGAGAGGAAGAGAGAGAGAGAAGTTTTTATATATCCTTGCTGTTTTCCCCAAAATCCAGAAATCTCATAGAAAACCAAAATCCCAAAATCATGAGAAAGTATATGATAAGTGTCGGCATATGCCCATAATACTGCATGATAACATGGAAATATGAATGCATGAAATGTTTAAGTAATCAATGCCATGTCTTTACTAACACCAGAGAACAATCTCAATATTATATCGATCTAGTTGCTAACTGATTCTATCAATAAAAGATAATATGATCTAAAGTGTACGTGTTATAGCAGTTACCGATGATGATGTGTGTGGGCCGGCAAATAAGTGTGTGTGGAATATGCGCATCATCGGTAATGGTGCTAGTGTCCTAACAGGCAGAGTTTGATTCTGAATATAGAAACATATGTATGAACATGCAACATTATGATTACAGTATGAATGTAAAGACAGATGTGCAATAACCACTCATTTGATATACAAGTATAACTACAACTATATGTCTCGAGCCTAACTAGTGTCCATCTAACCTCCTAAAGAACTAAACCTAAGAACTAGTCGATAAGAAATAAGGGTACACCTAAAGTCTGAGTCCTGTCTCTAATAGTCGGCGATCCAGCCTCAATAGCGTCACGTACGTAGTACGATTTCCTCGAAACAAGAGTGCGGATCAATCATCACATCTATGCCTCGTACGGTAAAATCCATCGTTCGACATTCTAATATCGGGGTACGGGTCAAGTATCACCTACGTGTCTCATCATTCGTATAATATCATCATCAACACATGTCATGATCAAGGTGCTATACTGTAATCGCATATATCAATCATATATCAATGTCGGCATAAATATACATCGTTAATTTATCCTCAGAAATGTCATGTCACATATATCATATCTTGATCAAGTCACACCTATATGATGTTGGTCTCAAGTCATACATATATCATATCGTGTTCAGTCACAAGTTGTAGTCCGGGTGCTATTTTAGAGTCCCATGTACCTCAATATCATCACCACCTATTATAATTTATGTATACCTGTTCATTATTTCATTCTCTAATGATCCTCTAACACTTTAATACGACTGTATAGCCAAGAATCACGCCATCAAGCCCAGTTATACTGTTTCATCCCCGTGAATCATATCACATCATTGTATCCCATATACGTGTTGTATATATATATATACCTACACCTAGTCCTATATATATATATACACTTACACGTATACACCGCGTCGAGTTTCAGAGTGTGCGTGGGTGTGTATCTACCTGAAACCTACGAATCTCTTCCAAGGTATTCATCCTCTGGTATGATCTTCCTAAATCAGTCTAGTCCAGCCTAGGGTCATTACTAGGGTCCCACTAATTAAGAATCCAGGGTCACATCTGGCTTCCTAATGTAAATAAGTACCGTTCCTATTCTACGTGCGGGGGTGCTAAACGCCATCCACCCGACTTCCCCCCGTAGATATACATCTACTCACTTGGTCCATGTCTGCCGAAGACGGTGTTGCCATCCTCTTCTTCATCGCCCGCAGTCCACGTGAAGGGTATCTATATGCAAACATATATAGTATCATAAACTAAATCACGGACAAAAGTCAAAACGACACACGGAACGCGCATAGGTTAAAACCTATGTCCCGTTCACGCAAAAGAACCAAATATCGCTCGATAGCGGCGTACAAACTCCGATTAATCGAGATAAACATCAACAAACAACTCATAGTTTTAAAACTCATTACTTATAATATAAAACATGATTTAATTCGTCGAAACCCTAAATTCCATCAAATCGCCCGATTTCGTAAAACCCGAAAATGCCAATTTACCGTTTTTCTTCAAAACATGACATTTAAATGAAACTAATGGTTATAATATTCATTAAACAACATAACTAAGTCATAAAAACCATTTCTATAATTTAATCCCATCAATTTGTATCAAACCAAAATTTCTAGTTTGCAATTTTATCAAATTTTAACATTTTTACCACAAAATTCACAATTCCACAACTAAACTTGGTTTTGCACGAACTAAATTATTAAACTACAATTTAAAATGTTCATAATGTCATAAAAACCCTAATTGGTATTTAATCTCAATTACTTATTCAATTTCCCCAAAACCTAGTTTGCAAAAATAGTATTTTTCTCACAATTTCTTAATTATCAATAAAAACTAGTAACTAAATTAAGTTTTTCAATGCACTAACATGTTAATATTCTCATCAAAACCACAATCTAGTGATAAAGACATTAATTAGAATTTATCTCACCCATATGTATAATATATAAAAATCTAGTGTGCAAAATTGCTTAATTAAACCCATTTTGAATGAACAAATTATAACATATCAACCATGCTAGATTTTCAAATTCTAAAAATGCTAAACTACATAATATAACCTTACTAAAATAATAGAAACCCAAATTTCATTTTGAAACCCTCTCTTGAATTATTCATCTAGCAAAAGAACCAAATTAAAAACTAATTAAACACTTAATTAAGTTAAATTAAGTAATTTACAAACACTCAAATCGAAGGGCTTAGGATTATACATTACATATGAGATCCAAACATGATAATTTGCCTTCCAAAAGTATGGTTTCCAACTCTAAGATCCATGTAAAAATGAGCAAAGAATATTGGATGAAGGTTATAGGATGATTTTGTGATAATTTGTATTGATTTTTGATGATTTTTTGAAGAGTTTTGAGTGGAAATTGAGTGGAGAAAATTTTGGGGCAGTAATTAAGTAGTCTCGGCCATGGCATGGAGGAAAGAAAGAGAGAGAGAAAAATGTGTGGTATTGTGTAGAAAGTTCACTAATAAATGCATTTTTTTTCCACTTAAACCCTTAACTATTTAATTTTTCCATTTAAACCATTTCCTAGAAATCTCTAGAACCATGGAGATTTGAGAAAGAATTTTGCATGAAACACACTTGTTTTAAATTGTCACGGTTCACTTTTGTAAAATTAACCCACTCCAATTTATAATTTTCACTAATTTAATGTATAATTAAAAGCTTATATTAATATTAGAAATAATTAATTAAGGAAAAATATTTAATTAAACTAAAAATTTATAAGTGACTAAATAAACACCATTTACTAGTAATTACATAATTAAAATAGGTCTTTTTAAATTTATGAAGAAAATTATTTATAGTTAAGTTTTATGGAAAATACAGTTTATTTTTCCGAAAATCATAAAATTTACTTAAAGAATTTTATTTATTTAATTATTTTTTAAACGTTACAAAAACCCCTTCATTTTTCTTCCTTGGCCGAAACCCTAGCCCTTGCTGCCCTTCTCTCTCCTTGCCTCATTTTCACTCCAAGAGCTTCAAAAAAATTCGTCAAAAATCAAGAATTAATCCCACAAACTCCAAATTAAATTCATACCCAATATTCCTTAAGCCTAAAGTAGCTTTGATCTTCATGAAAGACTTCATTTTGGGATGATAAAGTTTGGGTTTTGTTGCTAAAGATTGTGACCTAGTTTGTGAGGTATAATCCTAACCCTAATCCTTAATTGTTGTTTAATCCTTAAAGCTTGTTTATTTAGATGTTTAATATAGCTTCAAGTTCATGTTTTGTTGATTCATGATAATTATTATGAAAATCAAGTTAGGGTTTTGAATTGTTAAAGTGGTTAATCTTGAAGTGTAGACTTGGATAATCTAATCATTTTGTGAGAAAGATATTTGTTATTTTTCCTAATTGTATTTTAAGCATAATCACAAACTAAGTTTTTACTAAAGCATGTTCAGGTGAGATTAAAATGATAGTAAAGGTTTGGATGACTTAATTAAGCCGCTTTGTGATGATTGTGATCACTAGATTATTAAAACATCTAGCCTTGTGTTAAAATGAGCTAAAATGATATAAACTGCTTACTAGGTTTTTGGTAAAAATTAGACGTGGGTTTTAATGGACGTGGTGGTGATGTATATATTATTATCTACGATAATTATATGTGTTGTGAATGAGTATTGGTGCGATTGGATTTTTGGTGTGGCAGTTTTCATGTATAGCGACCCTAGTGAGGGTTTTGGCTATGTTTTCCGTTATTTGGATTTTCTTTGTTTTGCGACTAGATATTGTATATGGGCGTTGGACGTTTTTACATCAACGACGAGGTTTTTTTGGTTTCATTGCATGCGTAGGCTATAGGTTCTAACCTATGAGCGCACCACCTGCCGTTTTTGGATTTCGGAATTTGATGTTAACAGCTTTGCTAATTCCTATTGATTGTAAGTACCTTCGCATGGATTCCGTGACGACGAAGAGCATCGACTACGGCTAAGCTAGGAGTTTAGCAGGTAAGTAGATTTATATCTACGGGGGAAGTCGGGTGGATGGCGTATAGCCCCCCCGCAAACTTTGAAATGGAAGATCGTTTGATTATTATATCTTGATAAATGGTATGCGACGGACATGATTGTAGGATTTGCAAAACGATAATATGATAGAAGTTGATGCTAATGGACATATTGACATATGAGAATATAAAGGATAAGTGAATCATGATAGGTACGAATTGAAGGTGAATAAATGTGACGTTTATATAATGTGATGCGATATATTAATGTGATGAACGAGTATATGATGTGATATGATGACTTAATGTGATATGTCATTTTATGGATTCGAGTCAATATGAGATTGTTGATACCTTTGTAGGTCCCCTGATACGGGTTTAACATGGAAGTGACCTGAGAGATATGTATATATATATGGATAATATTTTGCATTTTTAGTGATATGTCGTACGAGATTTAGATCCATACCCCGTTGTTGTATAGGTTGATAGAATCCCTAGATTTGTTTTAATGCCGTCGTATGATGGATTTACCGTACACGATGGGTTTTATCTGTTATTTTATCCATACCCTTGTTTAGAGGAGGCCGTACGATGGATTGTACCATACGTGATATTGTGAGGCTCGATGCCGATTGATGGATTCACCGACTCGGATATATATTGTAGACACGTATACCTTATAGGTTTTAGCTGATGATGTACTTTATGCTACGATCATATTATTCTCATTGCATTAAATATACCTGTGCTAGTACACCTACACTATTATCGATGATGCGTATGTTACACTTACACAGATTTGCCAGTTCACACACCTTCATCATCGATAATTGCCATGTCACTACACAGTAGAATTGCTACATCATGCCTTGATATATTTGTTATGTTCATATCGCTGTTCCACGTTGCATGAGATATACGGACACGCTTGCATCCTGTTAAATGTTGCATACATACTGACATGTACACCCACATATCTTACTATAGCTGCATATACCCCTAAGTGGTATTGTATTAACATGTGATTTTGAGACGTTGATTATTGTGCTATTGCGCTTATGAAATGCATCATACATACTTGCTTACATGTAGATACTTATACCTTGCTACAGTTACATGTACACATCATTTGATGCTGGACTTGATTTCGGAGGATTTGGGATCCGCGTGACATATTTTAAAGCTGGATTTATTTAAAAGAGTGGTTTTCCCTTAATATGCTCATATTGTTGTTTTTTGTTGCATATATCAGTTTTCATATATTTCATGTGATTTATGGGTTTGAGAACCGTGGGGGCGTTTCAAGAAACAATATATTGTTTGAAAACCCGGTTTCTCTTGATACGATATTTTAGTGCGTTCACCATGAGTTTTCCCGGTTCTAAGACTTGTGTTATATTACCCGATGCGAGGAGTGTGTGGGCCGTGTGCGGGTACATGGTGGGGCCCGGTACGGTTCCCCTCGGCAAGAAGTTCGCAGATGATGGCGATGAGCCTGGAAGGTGGGCAAGTACCTACCGGTGATAGTATTTGGACTCGGAGGTTATCTTGGGGATACCGACCAAAGTGATGTACAGACATGACATCAGGGACAGTCGTTGGGACGGCGCCTGAGGCATGAGGATTTACGTGTCGATGCTAAACACGGGTTTCATGATGTTTTGAGTCTCGAGGTTAGACACTCAGGTTTCCATGATTTTGTTGTGTCGCGAGGGACACACGTTGTTTTATATCCTCATATTTACCTGCATATGCTTTTATGATATTTACATGCAGGAGTTGTTATGTCAGTGTGTGACACGTGGACGAGATCCAATGAATACATGCATTGATTATATTGTTGGACGAGATCCACTGCATTCATGCATTGATTATATTGTTGGACGAGATCCACCTGCATACATGCATTTATTATATTGTTGGATGATATCCACTTGCTGTTAGGCTTTTATTAGGTGTTGGCACATATGCAGATACGGTCACCCTAGATATCATAGTATTACCTTTATGATATAGTTGACCTAGGAATCGTTGTTTATTTCGATTTCTACCTGGTGATGTTTTTCTATTCACGAGTTGGCAACTCACCCCCGTTGTGCCACAGTTCTTGCTGGTTGACCGCATGGATCAGTTGCGGCATCGCTGGTACACAGCTGTTTTCGGGTGACTTTCTTGTGGTGGGTCGTACATGTTGGATCGTTCCCCTCTTGTATTCATTATTCATATTGTATCTAGTCACTCCTTCAATTCAGAAACTAGTTATTGTATATGTTACAGACTTAGAAGACTTGTAGTTGCGAAACTTGAGCGATGGGTTTTATGTTCGCTTTTGGGATTGATATCTTGCTTTACTTTTCCTTGTATGGATATTCTCGGTTGGGCATCGTATACTTGTTTTTATACTTGTTGTGGTTGTTTCCGCCGTTTGGCGTAATTTGCTCCCGTTTGGGCATGCTTTATTATATTCTTTGTTGTACCCGTTTTCGGGGTTAGTTTTTACAAAAGAGGTGCTGCCCAATTTTTTCAAAAGACAAAACGTGATTTATTGTATCTTTATTTCTTTAAAAGGTTTAGATTTCTGGGTTTCATCTTGCTTGAATTACGTTACGCCTGTAAACGTCGCGTGATTTAAGTGCAGGTCGCGAGCTAATATTTTGGGTCGTAACACATTCCATGCCCTAATCAAGATAATAAAATATATCAGTTGAGCGATCTGAATTCTTATTCTGGGCTGGGGAACGTCTGTTCGGCTCTAAACTATATATCAGTATGAGCAAGGGAAAGAGGATTGCATGAATTCCTTGATGACCCCAGCGAAGAAGAAACTTATTGTTGCATCTCCTTCAGGTGTTCTTGTCATTGAAAACTGTTTTTCGGTCAGTCCTACCACCTGGGTACTAGATACCGGACAAAACAATCCATCATAACTCTCTATATCCTCTAGGCTACTTAGATTAGCATACTAAGTAACCTAGTTACCTTGGTTTAAAGGTAGGAGCTCAAAGTAGACACTCTCTGGTGGATCATCTTTGACGTGAGCAAGCCATCGATCAAGCTCGATCATGGAGGCCTCTAGAAGCTTGCTAAAGGAGAGGAGTGAAGACCTGAAGGACTTGAGCCTCTTGGTATATACTCTTTTCATAGTAGATAGTTTCTTTAGTTGCTACTTAGGTTTATGGTAGATCCGGTTTAGGATTATTCTAACACCAAGTTTACATCGTTAGAAAAAAAATTGTTCCGCAATCGGCCTCAGTTGATGGCCAGGGCGTTAGCATAACCTTTCAAATTGTTAGTGGTATATGCTCTAGAGGCCATTTTTGTATACTACTGGATTGTATGGTACATTTTGGAAGCTTGAGATATACACAAATATAATAACAGTATTGTTCAATATAACAGTATCCTATCTGATTTGATTCTATCTTAATATGTGTATATGTTTCTTTTAAAATGCCGCTATTACATATTGATAGATCCCTTAAGATCTTTACTTGACTACCAGCGTTGCGATGGTAGTCACACTAGTGGTGGCTGGATAGTCTATAAGCACATCCTTATGCTTGTCCCTACTTGTTGGATTATCGAGACAGGGCATTGATACTCCAATGTAGACTAGTGTTAGTTATATGTATGCCCTAGAGGCCATTACTGTACATGCGATGTATATTGTAGTGGATGCTTGGACATATATAAGGAGGACTTTCTTGCTCGATATGATAGTATGCTATCTGGTTG
The DNA here is from genome assembly GCA_030015575.1 of Agapanthus africanus. Lineage (NCBI taxonomy): Eukaryota > Viridiplantae > Streptophyta > Magnoliopsida > Asparagales > Amaryllidaceae > Agapanthus > Agapanthus africanus. The sequence goes on along the minus strand of JASDDO010000014.1, from coordinate 454,271,910 downwards.
CATTTTATCTTAACATGTACACTTATTGCCTCTCTATTACATGTTGATAAAGCCCTTAGGAGGAGTACTTGACTACCAGGATTATGATGCAGATCACACTAGTGGAGAGAAGATAGTCGCCAAGTACATCCTTCAAATGTTCCTAGTCATGGGAGTATCGAGACAGGGCATCGATACACCAGAGTAGACTAGCATATACGCTTCTCGACCCATGTGATGGGAGATGGATGATCCCACATCCATTGGTGTTTGACATCAGAGAAGGTATACGGGTGCTCAGTGGAGACTGGGTACACTGAACGGACTCGCCGAGAACTCCTGGATGGTATTATACCTATCGTCGGATAGTTGTTCTTTGGTGACACTGGTACAGGTTAGTCTGTAGACCCGAGATCGTCATAGAGTCTTGTGTGATTCCCACTGTGCTTTGATTTCCACCATACAAAGGTCAAGAGATCGTGCAAAAAGGTAGTTTTTGGGTACTGTCCCGAGTCATATGGAGGCAATGAGCGATAGGAGGGGTTTTGTCTCTCCCGGTATTGGGAGTTGATGTTGCGCTATGCTCGATTGGCCATAACAGGAAATCCCTGGCCAGGGTTGCTGAGATTTACTGGTAAGTGTTACCAGTAGTTTCTCGAACCGTTATGGACCTTGCATCGGCATGACTTATCAGGCTATTAGGGTCTGACGTTATACCACCCCCAGGCTGTGATATGCGACATATCAGACGAAAAGACCGGACTGTACGGTAGTGTTACTAAGTGGATTCGCAATAGTACGAGCAAGCTTGCTTGTTGATCTTCTGATCGCTCAATACCCGGGTGGCCGTTACGTTTAGCAGACCGCTTGCTGCTTGTGGGTGTTTGATATGATCATCACCTACTGCCGGCATATTGACTAGTCTTTAGAGTCCTACACAGAGCTTTCCTGGCTCAAGCGAAACGGAGTAGGAGCACATATGTGATATGTGCAGGACCAAGATTAATGCGTGTATGTGATACCGAATTCTATTCTCACGATGTGTGACATGATTGGTTATATGTGTTATAGCCGGGTTATCAGATCAAGTGTTGATTCGATAAGATGTTACATTTGATATTAGTCTGTTATATGTGATATAGCTGGATTATTAAATCAAGTGTTGATTTGATAATTTAATGTATAATTATATATTTGATATATTACATTACATTAACTAGTATTATCTCACTTAAGATTTCTTTTCTCACATTTGATACACTTTACATATATGTGATATATGTATTGTTTTCAATTTGTACACAAAATATATATGTGATATATATTGTTGTGGCTTGCTAGGTTACACTTGCAACATGAATGTATGAGACTTTTACCATGCTAGGGTTAAAGATAGGGTTTGATATTTATTCCTTAAGTTATCACAAAATAGTGAAGACTTAGTCAATGTTTCAAGCTTGGATGAAACTTGTAGAACATTGACCAAGTCCACTCTTTTGTCATTCCTTAAGATATTTGTTAACCCAACCTTAACCCTTAACCTTGGTTTATTCTCTACATGAGTTAGGCATGATACTTACTCACCCATGGTTGCAATTCTAACATGATTTTCATTTCTTCTTCTTCTTCAACAAAAGGAAAAGCTTGCTAGGGTTTTTTCTAACTGAAGATTTAGTGTGAGAAAAATAAATCTAAAGTGAGCCCTCTTCCTACTTCATCATCCTATACTACTTTCCTTTTAGTTTAGGGTGTTTGCTTCACTAATCTCACCATTAGTGAAGAGATAGCTTGGGTTAGTGTCTCCTCGACGTAGATCATCTTCGACCTCGAAGACTTCGATGCAAGCTTGTTCGTTTCTTCATGGGAGCCTCTCTAGAGTCCGGGAGTTCATGATCGCAGCGAAGGGACTACTACACGGAGCTATTGAAGTGAAGGACCGGTCTACAAAGGTTGTATTCCTTGTTCACTTTAGATGTAAAGTGTTTATATAATATTTCGTCGGATTTTCTAGTAGCGATTCTAGGGTTAAAGTTTACTAGAACGGAAAATTTTTAAAATTGGCATGGACGATACTTCCCGAAAACTTGTTGCCCTTCTTGGCAAACCAACAATGGTATCAGAGCCATGCTAGAAAATTAGATGATGTTTGCTAGGATTACAAAACCGAAACTACTCCGAAACACCCGATACAAAATGTAGTTTCTGTCGATTTTTTGGGGTGTCAAAAACTTTTTTAAAAAACTGCAGAATGTTGTATGTGATATAACATGAACACTAACAAATTTGAGTCATTTTTGTGCAATTTTGGCTGGCCACAACCCCTCCAAAACCGGCCAAAATCTGAGCAAACCCCATCAAATTTTGTCTGTGTTCCAGTCTCTGGGTTTTGGTGTTTCAGGTGTTGTTTGTTTTTGCTAAATTTTCATGTGATGTTAACTTAAAGCAAATGCAATTCAGAGTGTTTAGTAATCGTAATTCTAACATGTATTCGGGTTATTTAGAAAATATTAAAAAGTTCGAACGGATATCAATAACCCAATTTGTCCCCCGCTGGAAATTTTTCAAGAGGATTTTTCCGAGTTTAAAATTTTCAGAAAATATTGCAAGCGATTCTGTGGACCCTCTAGAAGAACGAAACCCTAACTCGATTATGTGACCATCAGAACCGCCATCAAACCCTAGGGTTTATGGTAGTTCAGCGGTGCCACATGTGAGGCATTGGTTGACCCTTCTAAGGCTGGTTCATAGGAGCTGTGGCAGTTTCTGGGTACTTTTTGAACTCCGCTCAAGTGTTGAGCTTATTGGGAAATTTTGGGTTCTTGATTATTCGATCTAAAAGTTTAACTTCGTCTAGCTATCTGTGATTGTGATACAATATTTGGAATCCACAAATTGTTATGAGATAACCAGTTTGAATTTTATAAATCTAGCAGTTTAGTGTCATTTGATAGGTTGCCACGGGATTTTGATGTTGATCAAAAGTCCATCGCAATTACATAGTGTACACGGATACTCGCCGGGTAAACTTAATAGATAGCCATGCCCCATAGCCTCGACCAAGTGACTGTAGGAGAACCCCATCGCCAAAAGCATCCGTTCGGGTGCTTGCGGCTGCGGTGTTCCGCCTTAGTGCACTTCGTCGACGGCATCGGGGGGCGCGGCCGTCTACTAAAGTTCCCGACGAGCATTTGATTAGGTTATCGGGAATCTTGTTGAATTACCCGACATGTTATTGGAAAGTGTTTTCAATATCGAGACTAAAATGTAGGGTTTATAATTGTTAGGCATGTGATGTCTAAGGAATTCATTTGGTTGGGCATGAAATCCAAAGTATGTGATACATTGGGTTTATGATGTCTAAGGTGGTTGCAGATTCCAACTGTTGTAGTTTTTCACTTTCTTCTCTGCGACCGTAAGTGTAATATGTGGTGTATCGCTGGTTTCGGAGCTATATGTCAATGACAATTAGGATACGCATATGTACTTACGTTGATGACATGTGATGTTATGTGTTGCTGTAATATGTTATAATGGATCGTTGTGTTTTGAATATCCAGGAGTTTTATGTGAGATGAGGGTTTTTATTTTCATTCATGTAAAATTCATTGTATGTAATATTCTTTTATTATGGCACTTCCGGGTTGAGGATGATGTCACCATTGTATATTATTTACTTTTCTGCATTAGGATAGACCCAAGGTGGGGAGCACAAGCAACCGGGTTCTAGGGTACAGTAGGAGACCATCTCGAGGAGTCGAGATCGGGTCTCCTAACTCTAGAAATGGTAGGGTTTCTTGCTGCTCTCGTAGGGGTCAAGGGATGTAGGTTTGGCCATTCATCACGACCGTGGAATCCGCGTATTTACTGGGTTAAATAAAACACGGAATTCCTAGTATATCCAATTTTTCATATGTGATTCTTCTGCTGCTGATATTCTGTGATGTGATCATTTGATATGTTCTGAGACGAATGCCTATATTATATATATGATATATAATAAATATTGTTGCTTTCGTTTCTTATGTGTTGCTTAGGAAGCATAACAGATAGGACTTCATTAATGAGATTAATGAAATAAAAGAAACCTAAAGATGTTTTAGAAACTTGTTTTAAAAACTGGTAGCTCTACTTCTGGCTTTGCATAGTGGTATTCCCTGTAGAATATCCAGCACCTTATTCGATAAGGAAATAGCCGAGATCCCTTCACCGGGAGTGACCTCTTTAGAGAAACTAGCAGATGCTACAAACTCGGTTTGTCTTTTGATTGCTTTTATAGTTTTTTCTTTGCATAGGGGTATTTGTGAAATATCCTGCACCTTATTCGATAAGGAAAGAGCCTAGATCCCTTCACCGGGAGTGACCTCTTTAGCAAAACTAGTAAAAGCCTTAAAAACACTCCTTTTTCAAAATCACTCGATTCTACGACGATATCAAGTTCATTACGCAAAAGGTTTTCTTAAAAAAACCTGTCGTAGCTCTCCGTCATTTCAGATAAGTAATTCATAGTATTCGTGCTGCGTTTGTTGACCTTAGCAATGGCGTAGTGTGCGGTAGATAATTAGTGCTTATCTGCAAGCATATGATGCGATTGAGTTAGGGTAGTCGTACGGCTTTGTTGACCTTAGCCAAGGGTTGTACGGCTGGGTTTAATTCAATCAAGAAATGACGGGTTGAACTTGGCTACCACTTATGATTTGTTGACCTTAGCCAAGGACATAAGTTGCTAGGGGCAAACCATTATCGGGAATTTCAAGTGTTGAAATTTGCAATAAGATTGCATACCTTCTATTAGATTGTTGGATCCCGATACCCACTGCGTTTAAGAGTTACTCCTAAGAGAGTTTTACACATTACAATTAGCCGATCAAGTAGGTGTCTAGAAAGGTGTTAACGGGGTTACGCCCTTGGGAAACCGAGGTTTATTTTAATTAGGTCCGTGCGAAAGCACGGGGAAGCTCTCTCAAAGTACCGACACCGGCCTGGCCAAATGATTGGCGAACTTGTAGGGTGTAATTAATCCTGGCTAGTCTTACATTTTAGGGGTTGAAGGTAGATTTGACTAAAACAGTGGGAGCCATCCTGATTAGATAAACTAATAATCAATCCAATCCTGCAAGAGCGCACACAGAGTGTTTTATTCTCTCTCTCTCCTAGTAGCAACTATGCCACGCCTTAATCAAGATAATAATATGGATGCATTGACCGAACCTACTTATTATACTGAGATAGGGAACGTTGGTTCTGCTCTATCTTATAACTGTTATAAGTCCGAGCAGGAAATAGGGGAATATCCGGATTCCCATGCGACCCAATCGAGGAATTAGTATGCTAATGCATATTCTTCGGGTGTGTTAAATACCAAGAAATGTTTCTCAGTATTCTTTACATCCTAAGTATGAGATACCAGATCAGGATCCCACATATGTAAGAGTTACATGGGCTACAGAAAGGTAGAGAACTGAGAAAGGGTGATATGTCTTTAAGTGTTAGAGAATAGTGCAATTGTTGCAGCCAAGTATAGTTTGTAGATATCATATTGTATTACCAAATGTTGAATACAATGATTCTGAACAAGTGTTATTACATACCGAACCTGATATACAACATTACATCATATTCTTTATTAAGTTAAAGAAGGATATAATTCTATATTGGAGGATAATGTTGAGAACAGTTTCCTGAATCAAGAGTTGATTTGATCAGGCATGCTATATAATAGCATATACGTTCTAAATCGAACCACAGTTCAAAGTATCTAGAACACACACAAGAGGAATAGTTCAGAAATGAACGAATCCTTTTTGTGGCATTGTAGACTAGGTCATATCAATACGACACGACCAGCTAAGTTACATAAGGATGAATATGAGAATCTGTTCGAATTTTCATCTTATGATACTTTCCAGTCATGTCTCAAAGGTAAAATGACCAATACTCCATTTACTAGAAACAGAAAGGGAGTTAGTGAACTCTTGGGACAGATACATGATGATGTATACGGTCCAATTTCTACAAATGCTAGGCCTGGTTCATCGTACTTCGTTATATTCATCGACTATCTCTCAGGATTCGGACATATGTTCCTGTTGACACACAAGTCTGAAACTTTTAAGAAATTCAAAGGAATATAAGCTTGAAGTTGAGAACCAGACGGGTGGAAGTATTAAAGTCCTTCGATGTGATCGAGGAGGAGAATACTTGGGCATGGAGTTCCTGGATTATTTATAGGAGAATGTGATTCTCTTTCAGCTTACTCCTTCGACTACACCACAGCACAACGGTGTATCGGGGCGGAGGTATCGCACCCTATGAGATATGGCGCGCTCTATGATGAGTGCTGTTGAGTTACCTGTTTTCTTTTGGTGTTATTCACTTGAGAAGCTGCATACCTATTGAATGGGGTTCCGTCCAAATCAGGGCATACCACTACATATGAGATATGGTATGGGAAGAGACCATGTCTTAAACGAGTTAAGATATTAGGTTGTCCGGCCTATGTTTAAAGGAAGAATCCGAACAAGCTCGAGGCAAGGTCGGTCCTGTATAAGTTTGTTAGGATATTCCAAACATTTGCGAGGGAATATCTTCTACCATACATAGGAGCAAAAGGTGTTTTGTTTCTCAGCATGCCACCTTTTTAGAAAAGGAATTTCTTGTGGAGAAATTTATGGTCATGAAGTAGAACTGGAAGCTGTTCCAGCTAGAAAAACTAACAGCTGATGATTTGGTAGAATCAAAGGATTCAATAATCTCCAACGAACCTCAGCCTCTGCGCGAATCTGGTAGGGTTCCTCATCCACTTGAGAGATACTACGGTATTCTTGGTGACAGTGGGAGCGAGGATTGCGTCATGAGATGATGGCCCAACTAGGTTCAGGCAGGCCATCACGAGTGGTGACTCAGTAAAGTGGCTGGATGCTATGCAATCAAAGATGGAATCCATATACACCAACAAAGTATGACTTTGAATGTTGCACCTGAAGAGATAAAATCCATTGGGAGTAAAAGGATCTTGAGAAGATTCTTGATGTAAATGGAAAAGTTGAGACTTTCAAAGCTATGCTTAAGTCCATCAGGATCAATGCAAGGATCGCGGAGTTGGAACATTTGTTTTGATGTGGTAGTCAAAGAGTTTGACTTCATCAAAAAGGTGGATGAACCTTGTATATACAAGAAGGCTGTAAAGAGTAAGGTTGTCTTCCACGTATTGTACGTAGATGACATACTCTTGATAGGAAATGGTTTCCTACGTTACATTCGGTCAAGCTCCTCTTATCACAAGGATTCTCAATAGAAGATCTGGATGATACCTACTACATCTTGTGGATTATGATCTTTGGTGATAGATTTAAAGTGGATGTTGAGAGTGTCCCAAATCCAGGTACATAAACACCATACTAAAGGGGTTTAGTATGGAAGATTCTAAGCGGGGTGGTTCGCCCACTAACTCATGGATCACTCTCTCTAAAAAGATGTCTCCTAAGACTGATTTGGAGAGAGCTCGCATGCAATAGATACCCTATGCTTCGGCAGTAGGCTCTGTCAGAGTATGCGATGTTATGTACCAGACCAGATGTAGATGACTCACTAGGTATAATGATCAGGAATCAATCGGATCTTGGGAGAATCACTGGAAAGCTGTGGAGGACATTGTTAAGTACTTGAGAAGCACTAAAAAATGTTCTTGGTTCGAGCTTCCAGAGTGATAAGGTCGACTGAGAGTCAGTCACAGGCATTGTCTTTACCCTCAATATAGGGACGGTATGTTGGAAGAGTTCCAAGCTAGATACCGTGACATACTAGACGATAAAGCTGAATAAATTGCTACCAAAGATACTACCAAAATGGCAGTCTGGACATTTCTTGTTCATGAGATGAACAAGGTTCCTACCATTGAGCATTTAATAACTATTATTATGACTACAATGGAGTTGTGGCTTTAGCCTAGGAACACCGGTCCCATCAGCGATCCAGACAAATTCTGAGGAAAGTATCAACTGATCAGGGAGATGGTTGATCTCCAAGGGATCGAGGTCAGGAGAGTAGACATGAAGGATAACACATCGGATTCACTCACAAAGGCCTTACCCCTGGAAAGACTTCTATGGAATGGTTGAGTATGGGATTCTACAACTACTGCTATATTGTTTGGTATTGGATACTATAACAGATGGACTTAGTGCAAGTGGGAGATTTTTTGTTATATGTATGCCCTAGAGCCCATTACTGTACATGCGATGTATATTGTAGTGGATGATTGGACATATATAATAAGAACTTTCTTGCTCGATATGATAGTATACTATCTGGTTGCACTTTATCTTAACATGTACACTTATTGTCTCGCTATTACATGTTGATAAAGCCCTTAGGATGAGTACTTGACTACCAGGATTATGATGCAGATCATACTAGTGGGGACAGGGTAGTCGCCAAGTACATCCTTCAAATGTTCCTAGTCGTGGGAGTATCGAGACAGGGCATCAATACTCCAGAGTAGACTAGCATATACGCTTCTCGACCTATGTGATGGGCGATGGATGATCCCACATCCATTGGTGTTTGACATCAGAGAAGGTATACGGGTGCTCAGTGGAGACTGGGTACACTGAACTAACTTGCCAAGAACTCCTAGATGGTATTATACCTATTGTCGGATAGTAGTTCTCTGGTGACACTGGTACAGGTTAGTCTGTAGACCCGAGATCGTCATAGAGTCTTGTGTGATTCCCACTGTGCTTTGATTTCCACCATACCACGGTCAAGATATCGTGCAAAAAGGCGGTTTTTGGGTATGTCCCGAGTCATATAGGGGCAATGAGCGATAGGAGGGGTTTCGTCTCTCCTGGTATTGGGAGTTGATATTGAGCTATGCACGATTGGCCATAACAGGAAATCCCTGGCCAGGGTTGCTGAGATTTACTGGTAAGTGTTACCACTAGTTTATCGAACCGTTATGGACCTTGCATCGGCATGACTTATCAGGCTATTGGGGTCTGGCGTTATACCACCCCCAGGCTGTGCTATGCGACATATCAGACGAAGAGACCGGACTGTACGGTAGTGTTACTGAGTGGATTCGCAGGCGTACGAGCACGCTTGCTTATTGATCTTCTGATCGCTCAATACCCGGGTGACCGTTATGTTTAGCAGACCGCTTGCGGCTTGTGGGTGTTTGATATGATCATCACCTACTGCCGGCGTATTGACGAGTCTTTAGAGACATACACAGAGGTTTCCTGGCTCAAGCGAAACGGAGTAGGAGCACATATGTGATATGTGCAGGACCAAGATTAATGCGTGTATGTGATACCGCATTCTATTCTCGCGATGTGTGACATGATTTGTTATATGTGATATAGTCGGGTTATCGGATCAAGTGTTGATTCGATAAGATGTTACATTTGATATTAGTCGGTTATATGTGATATAGTCGGATTATTAAATCAAGTGTTGATTTGATAATTTAATGTATAATTATATATTTGAGATATTACATTACATTAACTAGTATTAGCTCACTTAAGATTTCTTTTCTCATATTTGATACACTTTACATATATGTATTTTTTTCTATTTGTACACAAAATATATATATGTGATATATATTGTTCTGTCATGCTAGGTTACACTTGCAACCTGAATGTATGAGACTTTAACCATGCTAGGGTTAAAGCTAGGGTCTGATATTTATCACTTAAGTTATCACAAAATAGTGAAAACTTAGTCATTGATTCAAGCTTGGATGAAACTTGTAGAACATTGACCAAGTCCACTCTTTTGTCATTCCTTAAGATATTTGTTAACCCAACCATAACCCATGACCTTGGTTTATTCTCTACACGAGTTAGGCATGATACTTACTCACACATGGTTGCAATTCTAACCTCACTCTTTCATGAGTTTCATTTCTTCTTCTTCTTCAACAAAAGAAAAAGCTTGCTAGGGTTTTTTCTAAGTGAAGATTTAGTGTGAGAAAAATAAATCTAAAGTGAGCCCACATCTTACTTCATCATCCTCTACTACTTGTCAATTAGTTTAGGGTGTTTGCTTTACTAATCTCACCATTAGTGAAGAGATATCTTGGGTTAGTGTCTCCTCGACGTAGTTTATCTTCGGCCTCGAAGACTTCGATGCAAGCTTGTTCGTTTCTTCATGGGAGCCTCTCTAGAGTCCGGGAGTTCATGATCGCAGCAAAGGGACTACTACACGGAGCTATTGAAGTGAAGGACCGGTCTACTATAACGTTTTAGAAATCGTTTTGCGAATTTTCCGTTTTTAAGGTAAAATAGTCGGTATTTTCCGTTTTAACCCGATTGTGATCAAACTTCAATATAGACTTGTAGGCACCTAGTTTTGCTAGAATAAAGCTAGTGCACGAACTTTGGGGGTCAATGGGAAGTTTTGGTTCACATAGATTTTTTCCCCTAATAAAATATTATTTTAATGCTTTATTTGTGCACTTTATTAGTGGTAATTACTTTTTTTGTGGGTTAATTACTACTAATGTGGTTTTATGCTAAACTAATAACTAGAATTATGTTTAGAACCTCCTCACCAAAATATCTAGATTTTTAGGATTTAATTGAATTTTTTTTAAGAAAAGAAAGAAAAGGCGTCATTTTTGCATTTAATGAAGCATTTAATGTATTTTGCTAGAATTTTCTTCTTCTTTTTTGCACAAAATACCCCCCACTCCCTCATTGCCGGCCTCCCTCATTCCTTGCTGCCCTCTTCTTCTTCTTACCTCATTTCATCATTTTCTAGCACAAATAAATCATCAAAAATACAAATAAATTCATACAAACTCAGATATAATCCAAAACCTTCATTCTTCTACACAAAACATGCTTTGATCTTCATTCTAGTGAGGATTTTGGAGGCAAAAGTTTGGTTTTTCTTGTTTCAAGTGGTATTCTTTGAAGGTATAAAATCTTAACCCCAATCTCTTTTTGTAGTTTAATACTTTAATTAGCTTATTTAGATATTTAATTTAAGCTTTTAAATTCAAATTTAGAAATTCAAGATATCATTTTGATAATCAAATTAGGCTTTTGATTAGTGAAATGGTTAAGTGAGGTTAAGACAAATGAAAACTTAATCAAGTTGCTAATTTGTTAAATGCTAATTTCCTAATCGGATAATTAAGCTAATTAACAAACTAAACTTTTGCTAATCCTAATTAGTGAAATCTAAAATTTTAGTAAAGATTTAAATGGTTTAACCTTGCTATATTATGATGTTTGTAAATTCTAGTTTTGATAAAACTTGTAGTTTTGTGCTAAAATAAAATATGCTACTTACTAGATTTCGGTAACTTTTAGGCGTGGGTTTCTTTTGACGTTGCGACGTTAATTATATTGATTCCACATTGATTATTGTGTTTTGAATGCGTGATCTGTTAATGCATGTTGCATGCTCCCAGAACTCTTGTGAGGCGGCGGAAGCGATAAACAAAAAAAATTCTTCGCATACAATACGCACTTTTCATAAGATCTTATCTAAACCATAACTAGAAAAACCTAACTAGAGATCTTATCTACTATGTTAGAGATTATACCTCAATGATACGGTACTTCGGGTCTTCTCTTTGGTGCAACTCCTTTGCTCCTTGCCACTCCTTAGCTCCTTTGGATGTTGCCGATGTTCTCGATCTCCGGCCACCCCAAGACCTAGATGATCCACGCGAGAGTTGTCGTGCAAGCTAGAAACTCTTTATAAATGCTTAACCTAGAGACCAAATTTGCTAGAAGAGGTCACTAGGATCTTGTAGAGATTAGGATATTTGATTATCTTTAATCCTAAACTTTTGTTTCACAACACATGTGAAAGGTAAAGCTTAGGATGAAGGAGGAGAAGAGAAGAAGGAGAGAGAAAGTGTTTGTGATAATGAGAGAGTTCAAGCATGAGAAAATGATATATTTCAAATGAAATAATTGAAGCATATAATATAAAATTAGCACCATGCTTCAATAGTAATTCCAAAACAATATAAAATTAAATAACCCATTCTTGCAACCATACTTGGACTTTCTTATTTCCACCTCATTTATTTATTTTCATAAAATAAATAATGTCATTATGAGGTGGCACCTTCTAGAAGGTATTCTTGTAACAATTAAAAGAATACCCCTCCTCCGTATACCGTATACCCGTATCCGAATTTTGAAGAATACGAATACCATTAATCCAATAATATAATACTGGTTTCCGGCTTAAACCAAAGCCTACCAGTATTATTGTTCTGATTATTATTCCTGTAAAAATTACACAAACATAATCGAAACCCTGTCGTAACACCTTACGGCTGTCGTAACAACTTACGGCCTCTACATCTTTCGCGTGAACGAGGGAACCCTCTGTGTGGGACTCTAAAAACTCGACAGTACGTTGGCAGTGGGTTTAACCACAAGCGCGTCAGCAGTACTAGCTGTGCGTAATGGCTACCCAGGTACATGACGAAAAAGTAACCGACGAGCGAACTCATCACAACCCCAACGAGCCTGCAAGCAACACTTACCGTACAATCCGGTCTCTTCGTCTGATACGTCGCATATGAAGTCTATGGTTGGTAAATGTCAGACCCCAGTAACTTTATAAGTCATGCTGATTTACGTCCCATAACGGTTCGAGAAACTACTGATAACACTTATCAGTAAATCTCGAGAACCCTTGCCAGGGATTTGATGTTATGGCCGATCAAGCATAATGCGACACCAACTCCCTATACCGGGAGAGACGAAACCCTTCCTATCGTTCATTGTCTCCATGCGATTCGGGACTGTACCTAAAATCCACCTATTTGCACGACTCGGCAGAGCCGCGGTAGGAAGGATATCAAAGCACAGTGGGAATCACACAAGACACTATGACGATCTCGGGTCTACAGACTAACATGTACAAGTGTCGCCAGAGAACTGCTATCTGACAATTGGTATATATATACCATCTAGGAGTTCTCGGCAAGTCCTGTTGGGTGTACCCATTCTCTAATGAGCACCTGTGTACAATTTTTGATTTCAAACACCAATAGTTGTGGAATCAACCATCGCCCCCCCAGGGTCAGGAAACGTAAACACTAGTCTAATTTGGTAATACCGATGCCCTGTCTCGATATACCCTCGACTAGGAACTATTAAAGGATATGCTTATACACTATCCAGGCCCCACTAGTATGATCTCATCATAATCCTGGTAGTCAAGCATGATCCTAAGGGCTTCATCAATATGCATATAAAGATATGAAATATAACACAAGTTAAGATGAAGATAAACCAGATAGCATACTATCATTTCGAGCAAAGATTGTTTCTGCATATATACATGCCTAGCATCCTATACAATACAGGCCTCTAGGGCATACATATCTAACAATCTCCCACTTGCACTAAGGCCTGTAGTTGATGCAATAAGTACCAACTGTCTGTACTAGTACCAGTTGCCTGCGTACCGCATGCCTAACAGCTCGAACAGTTTCTCAAACTGGACTTGAGGGATGGCCTTGGTGAATGGATCTGCTATGTTGTCCTTCGTGTCTACTCTCCGTACCTCGATGTCATGGCGATCCACTATCTCCCTGATGAGGTGATACCGCCTCAAGATATGTCCGTATTTCTGATGGGACCTCGGTTCCTTTGCCAAAGCCATGGATCCATTGTTATCGCAATACAGAGGTATTGGATTAGCAATGGATGGAACCACTTGAAGTTCAGAAATGAACTTCCTCATCCAGACTGCCTCTTTTGCGGCATCATTAGCAACAATATACTCAGCTTCCATCGTGGAGTCAGCGACGGTATCTTGTTTGGAACTCTTCCAACATACCGCCCCTCCGTTTAGGGTAAATACAAACCCTGAGATGGACTTACTATCATACTTGTCGCTCTGGAAGCTGGAGTCGGTAAATCTCTCCATTTGGAGATCTCCGTTACCATACGCCAAGAACATTTCTTTAGTTCATCTCAAGTACTTCAGAATGTTCTTCACAGCAGTCCAGTGTTTCTCCCCTAGGTTGGATTGATACCTTCTTACTGCACTCAGTGCATAAGCTACATCTGGGAGAGTATACAATAATGCATACATTATAGATCCTACTGCTGAAGCGTAGAGAATAATGCTCATGCGATCCCTCTCTTCATCAGTCTTTGGAGACATCTCTTTGGAGAGGGTGATCCCATGACAAGCGGGTAAATTCCCCCTCTTGGAATCTTCAATACTAAAACTCTTTAGTATAGTGTCAATATATCTCGATTGGGACAATCCCAATAATTTCTTAGATTTATCTCTATAGATCTTAATCCCCAGAATGTATGAGGCATCGCCCAGGTCTTTCATGGAGAACCTTTTGTTGCGCCACGGCAGCGCCCCGGCCGTCTATCCGAGGCCAAAATGCGGAATCAAAATTTTTCTTATCTTTTAAACTGGCGCTACCGGGGACAATAAACCCGGATCGTAACCATTAACATAATGCTAGCAATCAAGAGAAGGTAGAGAAGTATACCGAGCGATCCATGTCCTTCGGTCTTCTCGTCGTCGTCTCGATCTCCCGCGGAATCACCATTCATCGTCTCCTCGTCGGAAAGGGCACCACGTAGCCGAATTCTTTTACGGGCTCCCACCTCTAGACCGAGGCAACTCGGGCGCGAAGTTGGCTAGCCGACGCGTCCAAGAAGTGCTGTAGGCTAGTGTAGAATGGTAGTCTCATTTGGGGTAGTGAAGTTGCTATTGGTGATGGAGGAATGAGGTTAAGGAAAAATGGTGCTTTCATTTTCCCTAAAACAAGAAGAAGAAGGAGATATGCCACACCTCTCCAAATGAACCTCTCATTCTCTCTTGAACAAAATGGTGGAGGAGAGAAAAGAAAAAGCACAAGGGAGGTGAGTGTAGGAGAAGAATAATGGTGACAACACCCAAAACCATGATAACAATATCAAATCAACTTTCATCTCATTTCTAATCTCCATTAAAGCAAATGAGGTGATGGAAAAAGAATATAATCATGAAGGAACTATCATGAAGCCATCATATGCAAGAAACCCCTCCACAATATGTTATTTGCAAACTTGCAAATAACACCCTCCATCGGAAAAGTCCGGCCGGGAAAGAACAAAGGAAAACCGGCCGGAACGGAATGCAAACTGGCAACTCCAGAAAACTGGTCCCGTAATAAATTACAGGAAAACCCCGATACTGTGCATACACACCCGCATCTGTATTCCGACCGGATACAAATGCAATGAGACAAAATCTACACTGTAATATACTAGGATCCGGCTTAAACCAAAGCCGGCTAGGAATATCCGTCCGATCCTGATCCGTGCAATACCGCACGTATCTGAACGAACCCTACCATATAACCATATGTTCTCTAGTACAAACCGTCCGATCCTGATCCGTGCAATACCGCACGTATCTGATCGGACCCTGCCATATCTCCATACGGCCTCTACAGCGTTTCGCCCGAAACATGAGTAACTGAGAGTGTGGTGGACTCTAAAGACTCGTCAATACTATGTCTATGGATTTAACAACTAGCACGTCAGAGGTATAAGCCAATACATGACGGGCCACCAGTTATTGACCAAAAGGGACGTCGATGAGTGAACTCATCCTGACACCCTACTGAGCCTGTCAGTGACAATATCTGTACAGTCCGGTCCGTTCGTCTATGAGCATCGCATGGCGGGCATAGGGGGTTGGTAAAAGTCAGACCCCCAAAAGCGGTACAAGTCGTGTCAGAGCGTAGCCCAGAACACCCTGAGATACTACTGGAATACCTACCAGTAAATCTCCTGCCTCGGCCGAGGGCTTTGTGTAATGGCTCTCCTAGACACAGCGTGACCTCACCCCCAATACCGGGAGAGACGAACCCCTGCAGATCCGCTCACTGCCTCCATGTGGCTCGGGACTGTACCCAACTAAAACCTGTTTGCTCGACTCTTTTGAGCCGTGGTAGGGTAGTAATCAAAGCACAGTGGGAACTCACACGAGACAAATGACGATCTCAGGTCGATGAACTAACCTGTACACATGTCACCAGGGAACTGCTATCTGACATCTGGTATAAGACCAACTAGCATGTTCCCGGCGAGTCCTGTCCGGTGCACTCATAACCCAATGAGCACCTGTATACATCTTAGGTGAACCAACTGACACCAGTGGCTTGTGAGACCGGCCACCGCCCCTCGTCGGGGTCTCGACTGTATACACTAGTCTACTAATGGAGTATCGATGCCCAGTCTCGAAACTCCCACGACTAGGGACCTTTTAAGGATGTGCTTTATAGACCCCAGCTCCCACGTATATGATCGCCATCATACTGCTGGCGGTCAAGCAAGAATCCTAAGGGCTCTATCAACGTGTAATAGCGACCTGTCAAGTCACCTAAAGCAGTACACGATGATAAAGGTAAACCAGATAGCATACTATCATCTCGAGTAAGACTGTCCTATCGGGATAGGTCCTCCCTCAATCATTGCAATCACGTGCCTGTGATCCAATAATTGACTCTGAGGGCACTATCTCCAACAATCTCCCACTTGCACTCAAGGCTAATTATTGCGATGTCGCATACTCACAGCCCGTATGATACCGAACACCCAACTCCTCTACAAGTCAGTCTCACAAAACCCGTTTGCGAAACTATTGTGTTCGAGGAATAACCTCAGTGAGTGGATCCGCCTAGATGTTTCTTTCTATGTCTCTCTATATCTCAAGTTCGCAGAGAAAGCCATCTCCCGAAATGAGCAATTCCTGTCTTAGAATGTCTGGATGTCTGATGGGACCTAGTTCATAAATGAACTCCAAATCCAAACTTCTTAGACTGTATCATCAACTGAACTTAATCAGTATCCTGCGCCATGCCTTTCCCTCAGTATCCACCTGGACCACCTGTCCAAAATACTGCCCCTCATCAGAGGGAAAATCATGACTCTGACGACCACCCTGTCGTCCATGTCACTTTGGAAGCCTGGAATGATAACCGTCTCCTAAAGGAGGCCGCCGTTATCAAATCCCTAGAACACGCACTTATGTCCTAAAACTGCTTCCGATTGTTTCTCCAGGATTGGATCAATATCAACTTATTGCATCTACTGCTAGAACAACATCTGGTGTGGTACTTGACATCTTATGATTGACTCAATTGCCTAAGCAAGTGATCTGCCAATCATGCACATCCCTCTCCACATTAGTCTGTAAGACACCTTTAGAGAGAGTGACTCCATTACCTGCAGGTATACTACCGTGCCAGGAGTCGTCCATTCTAAATACTCATAGAATGCCGTCAAAGTACCCAGATTGGGAAACCACCCAAATCTAGATCTAAAACCATAGATCTAGTGGCCAGAATGTCTGATATAATATCCAAGTCCTATGTGGAGAAACCACTGAGTGACGACCAAAGTATAACCGATCGTAGTATAGGAATATCACTTCCTACTCTGTGTATGTCATCCAAATACCATGACATCACACCCTACTACCTTCTTAACAGATCCATCCCTTATTCTGATGAAGTCAAACCTATGACTGTCACATCAGAAATTGATGATCTATCTCCGCTATATGTGCTTTAGTCTATAAATAGGCATAAGCCACATGTCCACCAATGCTTCCGTAGCTCCCACTGACTAAGATAACCCTCTGGTAGAGTCATATACACGTACACTTCTAAAGCTAGTTTAGAACGACACTATACTCATCCTCCTGCCGGGTCTCACAGTCTGGAACAACAGCAATGGCAAGTCTGGGTAAACAAGAACCTCCCTGCCACCGTCCTTGAGCATACCGAAGTACCTCTCGAGTGCCTGAGGTTACCCACCATATCTGCGGAGTGGCTAATGGAATGTCAAATCAGATTGAATCTTTAGGTTCCTATCAAATCTTCAGTAATCGTTTGCGGTTCTGGAATCACTTCCAGTTCTACCATACTCCCACTACTGTTTTCTGAAAAAATCCATTTTAATAAAACCGTGGCGAGTCTAGAACAATATCACTATTGATCTTCCAGATGGTAGAAAGTCAACCCTCGTCATAGCCTGGGTCAACCCACAAACAACCATTACAGAAACGTGCCTTGAGTTGTCCAGTGTCTGGTTTTAATCGTAAGCCAGACAACTCCCCGTACCTTAACAATGTCAAGATATGAACTGTTCTATATCCAATACAGAAACAGAGGCACTGATTTAATTGAACCAGATTCAAATCATGCAGCTGTCTCCAGTGCATGTCAACTAAATGGAAGGAGGCCGATCAGCGTTACTCAACTTAGGAATGCTTCCAATTATGAGTAAACTGAAAGAGAAGCAAGTTCTCTTAACCATTACTATCAACTGAATACCATACACAAGTATCTACATCTTCGATCACTTTGAAGAATCCCGATACTTGCAATACCTGTTTCTCTACTTTATTCAAATACCTATAACTTCTCAAAATTCAGACCCTGTGTTTCAACGAAACACCTGTCTAAAAACTAGAGAAGTCATAAGTAAACTGAATATAGTACGAGGACCAACCCCTCTGTCCTGTTGGACGCTGGACAACATACAATACTCTGTATAATTCCCTTGAGTCTGATAACTCATTCACTGTGTGTCATAGGTTGAAAACTGTACTTATGGTTAAGAAGAATTACACCGCTGTTTAACGCTCCTTACCTAACCATCCACTGATATAGGTAAATGTCGTAGACATAATTTCAAAAAAGGTATATCTCACTCTATGAAAATAGACGTACAGATATATCGATTTGAAATTGGTGCATAACAACGGATATTCAAAACCAAATATTTGCCGACCAGCAAACAACCCAGGTGGCTTCATCAAATATCACCAATTACAACAAATCCCGATATAATGAGGATGGTCACCTAATTCCCAAAAACTTACTCCCACTCATCATCTGTAAAACTATACAGATGTGAGAATCCAACCTGGTAAATACATACCCTGGAGCAAGTGTCTAATTGGGAAATCAGTTTTCTTTTAACAGTACACAGTGAAATTGAAACATTGAAATGTTTCGATGGGGTATCCTGGTATTCCTAGTAATGCCTCTTCCATTATCCAGATTCACAACTGTAACCGTATAATTCTTTGCCATCTCTCCAAATCCCTTTATATGTCTTTAGTCATTACCTTCTGCACCCCCCTTTAGGCCAAATGGTTTTCTTCCTTCCCTACCGTTCGGCACCATCCTATGGTTTGGCAGAAGACTATCCAAAAAGAATAAAGGGTGTACTGTCCTAATCCTAGGAGCACTCGCAACGCGAGAGAAGGTGAAGATAAAAGACACCTTAATGTACTTTATTCCTATTTCTCCTGAACCAGGGTCCATCCCCGAACTGGAAAAAGTTCCTTTCGAGTTCGTATATAACCATACGATGGATTATCCAATAAACTGGGATCTTCGTAGTAATACGGAGTGTCCTGGAGAAATACAAAGGTGATTTAGGATTGGCGAAGAAATACTTGGTTTGTTCGTGAATGGTAGTCGCACTTTACTTTGCCCACTTACTAATCCCTTGCTTTGTCTTAACTTAATACCTTTTGTACACCGTTTAGGCTAACTGGTTTTCTTCATTCCCTACCGGTCGGCACCAGCCTATGGTTTGGAAGAAGACTATCCAATTTGCGTAATAGGTGCACTACTCCTAAACCAAGGAGTACTCGCAATGTGAGAGAAGGTGAAAAGAAAAGACAACTGAATAGTCCTATCCGTTTTCTCCAGAGCCAGAAACCATCCTCGAAGTCCTTCGAGTTCGTATATAACCATACGATGGTTTTGTCCAATGGAAGTGGACGTTCGTAATAATACGGGGTGTCCCGGAGAAAAGGGTAAAAGCAGGAGTGGCAAAGAGGTTTTCAACTCTGACAATCCAAAAGCCAGTGTTAAGAAGGTTCGGTCAACTTGGTCACTGAGTCATAGTCTAGGGTCGGGTCAATGGTCGCTGCCAAAGAGAGAGAGAAAAGAAACACTCAGCGTGCACTCTAACCTAGATCAGAATGGTTATCACTTTATCTAATCTGGAAACCTCCCAATGTAACCTCAAATTCTTCTCCAAACCTGAAAGAAGAATTAGTCGGGATCACCCAAGGAGTAAACTAACTCATCAGTGGGAATCGGGATCCAACTATCATCGCATGATAACGTGACGGAATCCACTCAAGTCACCACACTCCAGAAGGTATGCGCATGTCTGGCAAGTTTCAGTTCTTTTGAAACTCCCGATGTGATTTTTACCCCTAGGACCCAAGTGACCTTGACTGAGCCAACATATCAAAGGATCCTAGTCAAGTTCAACCCGTCATTATCTTGATTGCATTAGACCCACCCGCACGAGTCCTTGACTGAGCCAAAATGACTGTACGACTGTCCTAACCAATCACATATCCATAAGGCAGAAAAGTATTTCAGAGCTACCGCACACTACGCCTCGGCTGAGCACGACATACGTAGCACGAATACTAAGCAATACTAATCTGAAATGACGGAGGGCTGCGGCTGGTTTTTGGCGAAAAACCTTTAACGTAATGAACTTGATATCGTTGAAGGAACTGGATAACTTTTTATAAAAATATAGTAACGAAAACCTTTGCTAAAGAGGTCACTCCCGGTGAAGGGATCTCGGCTCTTTCCCCGTAGAATGAGGTGCAGGATATTCCAACTGAATACCACGATGCAAAGCAAAAAGTAATCGGCTATAATGAAGTTATTGCCCTGACGCAAACTTCTGTCCAAGGGATCACTCCCGGTAAAGGGATCTCGGCCCTTGCCTCGTCGACTGAGGAGCAGGATATTCCAATTGAATACCACTGTGCAAAACAAACGTGAACGTCCTTGCAATAACAGCTTTTTGAAAAATTGTTCCAACAACATCAGAATAGGTTTGTTTATAACTTGCATTGATCCGAATCAACGCAGTCCCATCAATTAATCACACCATAAAGAACGAAAATAATATGACGTACGTATATGCCATCCGCATTCGCCACTGGGTCCCGTCATTACTCGTTAGGTTAGCTAACTAACGACAGAGCGGGGACTGGACTAGCGCGGATGCAAAACATATACAACATCTACTAATATATATACAATATATAATTTTCGCTCAAGGCGTGACAAAATGCAACATCACAGAACAATACAGATATCTGGAAGCCTCGGGTTTCACAGAGCCGCTGCTGAAACCCGACGTTCCCCTGGTCGTGTGGATAGCCTGTGCAATGAAATCCTAGACCCCTACGGGCGCGGCAAGTCACCCGCCAAAACCTGAAGCGAGGCAGCCCCCTTCAGTACCGTGAATGGACCACCCAGCACTTCACGGAATCCGGTAACTTGGGCACCCCTCCTGGGTCAACCTGTACCCCCTACGAGTGCGGCGAATAGCCCGCCAATTTTAGAGTGAAGCCCCCTCCGTCTCAATGCCATGAGATGCGGGCCCGTTGCCCTCTAGAACCCGTCTATCCGTGCACCCCTCCGCGGGGTAATCCTAGTACAGAAAGTAAAATATACATACAAAGGGTACATCGACCGCAACCAGGTCATGCCCCAAAAGAATAATACAAACAGGCAGTGACGGCAGTCCACATGTCGGACGCTCGCCCCGCAATATCAAATGTACATAATACAACAGAACTGTACTAGCATTGCATCCAGGCTATCCCCCACGACCGATCCGCAACATCACAGCATAACACAGAATATCAACGTGAAAGTCACGTTCGCAAATCCTTCTAACCGGGCTATAGCAGTTAGACAGGATTTACCGATCAAGTGACATTCACGGTCGCAGATATAATGTAAATACTGTGAACTAATGTGTTTAAACTTTTCGATCGATCAAATTTATCGAAGTGGGCCCCAAGCATTACTGTAGCACTTAAAGAGAGTCTAGGCCCAAAAAGAATATTCCAAAAACCCCATTTTCAACCCAGGAGCTCACTGCAAATATTTGGTCCAATGAATAGTAAAAATGGCCGCGGAACCGCCGCAAATAGGTGGTTTTGGCCGCGGTTCCGCGGTGGAATAGTGAGATCACGCTACCAAATTTTCACAGAATGCTTAGAATTCCCTGCACATGTCACTGCAATATACTGAAAAAATTTTGGAGCCAAAAAAATTTCGACAGAAAACTGTGCAAATGAAAATGGGTTTTCGGAAAATCCGTTCGATCGAACTTGTAAACACGTTAGAGCAAGCTAGACTAGGTTAATGGCGTGGCTCTGATACCATGTTTCGCCACGGCAGCGCCTCGACCGTCTATCCGAGGCCAAAATGCGGAATCAAAATTTTTCTTATCTTTTAAACCGGCGCTACCGCGGACAATAAACCCGGATCGTAACCATTAACATAATGCTAGCAATCAAGAGAAGGGTAGAGAAGTATGCCGAGCGATCAATGTCCTTCGGTCTTCTCGTCGTCGTCCCGATCTCCCGCGGAATCACCATTCGTCGTCTCCTCGTCGGAAAGGGCACCACGTAGACGAATTCTTTTACTGGCTCCCACCTCTGGACCGAGGCAACTCGGGCGCGAAGTTGGCTAGCCGACGCGTCCAAGAAGTGCTGTAGGCTAGTGCAGAATGGTAGTCTCATTTGGGGTAGTGAAGTTGCCATTGGTGATGGAGGAATGAGGTTAAGGAAAAATGGTGCTTTCATTTTCCCTAAAACAAGAAGAAGAAGGAGATATGCCACACCTCTCCAAATGAACCTCTCATTCTCTCTTGAACAAAATGGTGGAGGAGAGAAAAGAAAAAGCATAAGGGAGGTGAGTGTAGGAGAAGAATAATGGTGACAACACCCAAAACCATGATAACAATATCCAATCAACTTTCATCTCATTTCTAATCTCCATTAAAGCAAATGAGGTGATGGAAAAAGAATATAATCATGAAGGAACTATCATGAAGCCATCATATGCAAGAAACCCCTCCACAATATGTTATTTGCAATCTTGCAAATAACACCCTCCATCGGAAAAGTCCGGCCGGGAAAGAACAAAGGAAAACCGGCCGGAACGGAATGCAAACTGGAAACTCCAGAATACTGGTCCCGTAATAAATTACAGGAAAACCCCGATACTGTGCATACACACCCGCATCTGTATTCCGACCGGATACAAATGCAATGAGACAAAATCTACACTGTACTATACTAGGATCCGGCTTAAACCAAAGATGGCTAGTAATATCCGTCCGATCCTGATCCGTGCAATACCGCACGTATCTGATCGAACCCTGCCATATAACCATACGGCCTCTGGTACAAACCGTCCGATCCTGATCCGTGCAATACCGCACGTATCTGATCGGACCCTGCCGTATCTCCATACGGCCTCTACAGCGTTTCGCCTGAAACTTGAGTAACTGAGAGTGTGGTGGACTCTAAAGACTCGTCAATACTATGGCTGTGGATTTAACCACTAGCACGTCAGAGGTATAAGCCAATACATGACGGGCTACCAGTTATTGACCAAAAGGGACGTCGATGAGTGAACTCATCCTAACACCCTACTATGCCTGTCAGTGACAATATCCGTACAGTCCGGTCCGTTCGTCTATGAGCATCGCATGGCGGGCCTAAGGGGTTGGTAAAAGTCAGACCCCCAAAAGCGGTACAAGTCGTGTCGGAGCGTAGCCCAGAACACCCTGAGATACTACAGGAATACCTACCAGTAAATCTCCTGCCTCGGCCGAGGGCTTTGTGTAATGGCTCTCCTAGACACAGCGCGACCTCACCCCCAATACCGGGAGAGACGAACCCCTGCAGATCCGCTCACTGCCTCCATGTGGCTCGGGACTGTACCCAACTAAAACCTGTTTGCTCGACTCCTTTGAGCCGTGGTAGGGTAGTAATCAAAGCACAGTGGGAACTCACACGAAACAAATGACGATCTCAGGTCGATGAACTAACCTGTACACATGTCACCAGGGAACTGCTATCTGACATCTGGTATAAGACCAACTAGCATGTTCCCGGCGAGTCCTGTCCGGTGCACTCATAACCCAATGAGCACCTGTATACATCTTAGGTGAACCAAATGACACCAGTGGCTTGTGAGACCGGCCACCACCCCTCGTCGGGGTCTCGACTGTATACACTAGTCTACTAATGGAGTATCGATGCCCAGTCTCGAAACTCCCACGACTAGGGACCTTTTAAGGATGTGCTTTATAGACCCCAGCTCCCACGTATATGATCGCTATCATACTGCTGGCGGTCAGGCAAGAATCCTAAGGGCTCTATCAACGTGTAATAGCGACCTGTCAGGTCTCCTAACGCAGTACACGATGATAAAGGTAAACCAGATAGCATACTATCATCTCGAGTAAGACTGTCCTATCGGGATAGGTCCTCCCTCAATCATTGCAATCACGTGCCTGTGATCCAATAATTGACTTTGAGGGCACTATCTCCAACACCATTGCGATAAGAATAGTTTGACCGATTGTAGCATAGGAATATCATTTCTTATTAAGAGAATGTCGTCCACGTACAATACGTGGAATGTAACAGTACTCTCTACATTCCTTTTATAAATGCATGGTTCATCCATATTTTTGATAAAACCAAACTTTTTGATTGTATCATCAAAGCAGATGTTCCAACTCCGTGATGCCTACTTTAATCCATAGATGGATTTAAGCAGCCTGCATGCTTTTCCGCTGCTCCCACTATCAATGAAGCCTTCTAGCTGATCCATAAAAACGCATTCTTCTAAATCACCATTTAGGAATGCCGTTTTAACATCTATCTGCCAGATATCATAATCATAGTGAGCAGCTATAGCAAGAAGGATCCGAATGGATTTGAGCATCGCGACTGGTGAAAAGGTTTCATCATAGTCCAGTCCTGGTCTTTGACGAAATCCTTTTGCTACCAGCCTAGCTTTATAGGTCTCCACCTGACCATCCACACCGATCATTCTTTTAAA
Source organism: Agapanthus africanus (assembly GCA_030015575.1). Taxonomy (NCBI): domain Eukaryota; kingdom Viridiplantae; phylum Streptophyta; class Magnoliopsida; order Asparagales; family Amaryllidaceae; genus Agapanthus; species Agapanthus africanus. Next base: position 454,246,997 of record JASDDO010000014.1, on the reverse strand, counting down.
GATCCATTTGCACCCAATGGGTTTTACTCCAGAAGGTGCAACTTCCAAAGTCCATACTTTGTTGGTGTGCATGGATTCCATTTCGGATCTCATGGCATCCAGCCACTTCACTGAATCACCACTCATGATAGCTTGCTGAAAACTAGTAGGGTCATCATCATCCATGATGCAATCTTCTCTATCACCATCAATTAAAAACCGTAGTATCTATCAAGTGGGCGAGAAGTCCTACTAGATCTACGGAGTGGCTGAGGTTCGTCGGGTTCTATTGAAATCTCAGGTTCAACCAAATCATCGATAATTGTTTGTGTATCTAGAATTTCTTCCAGTTCTACCGCATTGCCAACAGTATCGTTTGCAAAAAATTCATTTTCTAAAATTGTGGCATACTGAGAAACAAACACTCTTTGTTCCTTCTTGTGGTAGAAGAGATATCCATACGAGTGTTTTGGATATCCCACAAATCTACACAAAACTGATCGTGTCTCGAGTTTGTCTAGATTCTGCTTTTTTACATAAGCCGGACAACCCCATATCCTAAATCTTTTAAGAGATGGTCTCTTCCCATACCATATCTCATAAGGAGTGGTAGACAAGGTTTTGGTCGGCACCCTGTTCAAAAGATGAATCGCAGTCTCTAATGCGTGCCCCCAGAATGATATTGGTAACTCAGCATCACTCATCATATATCGTACCATATCTAATAGGGTGTGATTCCTCCTTTCCGACACTCCATTGTGCTGTGGTGTGTACGGAGGAGTGAGCTGAGAGAGAATCCCATTCTCTTTTAAGAAATATAGAAACTCTGAGCTTAGATACTCACGTCCTCGATCTGATCGAAGTTTCTTGATACTTAGGCCTGTTTGTTTTTCTACTTCAGATTTATACTCCTTGAACTTTTCGAAGGCTTCAGACTTATGTTTCATCAAGAACACGTGTCCAAATCTTGAGAAGTCGTCAGTAAAGGTTATGAAGTATGAAAAACTACCTCTTGCATGTGTAGACATTGGTCCACATACATCACTATGTATGAGGCCTAAGAGTTCAGTAGCTCTCTCTCCGTGTCCAGTGAACGGAGTTTTGGTCATTTTACCTTTGATGCAAGACAGGCAAGTCGGATAAGATTTATATTCAAATGAGTTTAAATATCCATCTTTATGTAGCTTGGTCAGTCTTGTTTCGTTAATATGACCAAGTCTACAATGCCAAATGAAATCTTCATTTATGTCTGAAACCTTTTTTTGTTTGTATGTTGTACGTTAAAAACTGTATGTTGGTTTAGGACGCATATCCCGTTATTTAATGTACCAAACCAAATTAACTGTTGATTAAGGTTAATGTTCATAACATTAGATTGCAATATAAAATTATATCCTGCATTGTCCAACACCGATACAGATATAATATTACATAACATAGAGGGTACAAAATAACACGGGTTCAAAACCAATATACAACCCGACGGCAAACCAAGATGATACTCTCCCACTGCTGTAGCATGTACTGAGGAACCAATCATAACCCGGAAAGTGTGATTACCTTCAAAAACTTGCTATTTCTCAGCCCCTGCAGACAATTGCAGATGTGAGATCCTGACCCAGTATCAAATACCCAGGAAGCAAAGTTAATTGAAAAACAGTTTTCTATTACAAACACACCTGAAGTGGAAGCTTCACCCTGCTTCTTCTTCTTTAGGTCGGCCAAGTATCCAACGCAGTTTCTCTTCCAGTGCCCAATCTGATGGCAGTGGAAACATTCCCCTCGTCCTGTCGCAGCAGCCCCTTTCTTGTCCCTTCCCGGTGCCTTTTTCACTCCTCCTCTCTGCTTGATGGGATTCTTCTTCTTCTTTCCCTTTCCCTTGGATTTGGCTTTTGGGACGGTGGAAGAAGATGGCCCAGCAATAAGAGCGGGAGTTTTCGCTACCTTTAGTGTACTCTCTGCACTCCTCAACATATTGAGGAGTTCAGGAAAAGACTTCTCCATGTTGTGCATGTTGAAGTTTACAATGAATTGAGTAAAGGAAGGGGAAAGGGACTGTAGAACAATTTCAACATACTGCTCGTTCTCTATGGTCCAACCCAGGTCCTCAAGTTCTTCGATAAGTCCAATCATCTTCAATACATGGTCACTTACAGACGAGCCAGCAGCCATTCGCATCTGAAACAACTTTCGAGATGACTCGTATCGGAGAGTACGAGATTGCTCTCCATAGAACTCCTTTGTATGGAGAAAAATGTATTGAACATCCATCTTCTCGTGTTGCTTCTGATGTTCATTGTTCATAGAAGCAAGTGCGAGGCACTTGGCTGTGGCGCAGTCTATATCCCATGTCTTGCGGATTTCATTATCCGCAACTGAAGAATCAGGGCCTGGGATAGGAGGTGTAAGTTGTAAGTCCACGTTGCCCACCCCGGTGCTTACGGGGAGGCAGAAAACATAATAAAAATTGGATTTTTATCAACTATAGGCAACATGGACCAAGCTTTAAGGATCTTTGCTAAACAAAAACAAGCTAACCCTAACTAGTAACTAGCTAAGTGATGGAAAGGTTATACCTTGAGCTCAAAGTCCTTCTCTCCTTGCTCCTTGGAATGGTAGAAAGAGGTCGCCTTGCTTGCCTTCTCCCGTCAAAGAAGGATCCACCCGAAAGCCTCGACCTTTAGCTTCAACTCCAAGCTAGGAGTAACTAGAGTGCAAGAAATGCTAAGACTTGAACCCTAGAAGAGAGTAGAGAAGATCAAGTGAGGGTTTTTCTCAAGCTTTTTGTTTCTCAACACATGAGAGGGAGAGAGCTTGAGGGAGAGGATGAGCAAGAGAGAGAAATGATATGAGAGAATGAATTATTAGTGAGCCATTCACACTAATATGTGTGTAATATTTTAATTCAATAATTAGCTAGAAAATTGTCATGATTTAATCAAGATATGACCATTATCATTTCAATATTAATGCAAATTGCAAGGATCAAAGAGCATCTTCCAAATGAAATGATTATGGTCAAGTTGCCAACTAGGTCAACAAGTCAATGAAGTCAAATGGTCAACAACAACAACCATGCACAATTATTAAGCTAATTATCAATTAACTATAATACACACAAAAGCAATAGGGTTAATAAAATGACAATAGTCATTAACCCTAAACAAGGTCCTCTCCCTCAATCTCAAGCAACTGTGCATACGCACCCGCATTCGTGATCCGAGGAACACGAATACACTGAGAAAAACCAATCTCAAATCATATACTAGGATCCGGCTTAAACCAAAGCCCGCTAGTATAAACTGCCCGGACGGCAAACGTGCACAAGTGCGCGGATGCGAACGAACCCTGTCGTAAAACCATGCGACCTCTACTCATTTTGCCTAAAGGCGAATAGCTCTCTGTGTGGGACTCTAAAGACTCGATACTACGCTGGCAGTGGGTTTAACCACAGACCGCAAGCGGCACTAGCTGTACGTAACGGTCCCCAGGTAGATGTCGATAAGAAGACTAACGAGGTGAACCCCATCTGCACTCCTACTGAGCCTGTATGTGACAGTCTCCGTACAGTCCGGTCTGTTCGTCTGATACATCGCATGGCGGGCCTAGGGGGGCGGTGAACGTCAGTCCCCTAATAGCGGTACAAGTCATGTCGGAGTGTAGCCCAGAACACCCTGAGATAACACTGGAAACCTACCAGTATATCTCGCTTGCCCTGGCCAGGGACTACTCGTGTAATGGCTCTCCTGGACACAGTGCGATGTCAACCCCCAATACCGGGAGAGACGAATCCTGTCTAACCGTCACTTCCTTCAAGTGCTTCGGGACTGCACCCAAAAACTAGCTATTTGCACGACTCATTTGAGCCGTGGTAGGGTAGTAATCAAAGTGCAGTGGGAACACACTCGAGGCGAAGTGACATTGTCAAGTCAGCGGACTAAGCTGTACTCATGTCACCTGGGAACTGATAACTGACGATAGGTATATTACCAACCAACAGTTCCCGACGAGTCCTGTCCAGTGTACTCGTAACCTAACGAGCACCCACATACTATCCCAAGTACGACGTACTAACGGCTGTAGGACGGACCGTCTCCCACACTGGGATAAGAAGCGCATACGCTAGTCTACTCCGGAGTATCGATGCCCTGTCTCGATAGTCCAACGACCAGGGACCTGTATAAGGATGTGCTTATAGATTACCCAGCTCCCACGAGTGCGAGCGCCATCACAACGCTGGTAATCAAGCAAAGATCCTAAGGGCTCTACTAATATGTATACCAGCAATATGCTAAAAGAAACACATGCACATATTAAAGCAGAGACAAACCAAGTAGCATACTACCATTTCGAGCAAGATTGTATATACAACTGTGAATATCCCAAGCTTCCATTAAGTAATATACAAACTAGTATGATACAGTAATGGCCTCTAGGGCATATACACTAACAATCTCCCACTTGCACTAAGGCCATGTACTGGCGTATCGAAGACCTATCATCTCGATCAGCCGCTCGAACTGAGTCTGGGGCAAGGCCTTGGTGAATGGATCTGCTGTGTTATCCTCTGATGCAACTCTCCGGACCTCGATCTCCTGGCGATCCATGATCTCCCTGATCAGGTGATACCGCCTTAAGATGTGTCTGGAAATCTGATGGGATCTGGGTTCCTTCGCTAAAGCTATAGCCCCATTGTTGTCGCAATACAGAGGTATTGGGTCAACAATGGACGGAACCACCTGAAGTTCTTTCAAGAACTTTCTCATCCAGACAGCTTCTTTTGCGGCATCGCAAGCAGCTATGTACTCCGCTTCCATAGTTGAGTCAGCAACGGTCTCCTGCTTGGAACTCTTCCAGCAAACCGCCCCTCCATTAAGGGTAAAGACATGACCCGACATGGACTTGGAGTCATCCTTGTCACTCTAGACGCTGGAGTCAGCAAAGGCCTCAAGCTGGAGGTCTTTTCCTCCATACACCAAGAACATCTCCTTAGTCCTTCTCAGGTACTTGAGAATGTTCTTTACCGCTATCCAGTGTTTCTCCCCTGGGTTCGACTGATACCGGCTTACAACGCTCAATGCGTATGCTACATCTGGTCTGGTACACAACATCGCATACATTATAGAGCCTACCGCAGAAGCGTAGGGTATAATAGACATGCGATCCCTTTCCAAATCAGTCTTGGGAGACATCTCTTTGGAGAGGGTGATCCCGTGACAAGCCGGTAGATTACCGCGCTTGGAATCTTCCATACTGAACCTTTTTAGTATGGTGTCGATGTACCATGACTGTGAAAGTCCCAACATCCTCTTAGATCTATCACGATAGATCTAGATCCCCAGAATGTAGTTGGCATCGCCTAGGTCCTTCATGGAGAACCTCTGCGACAAGAATCCTTTGACTGACTGTAGCATAGGAATATCATTTCCTATTAGGAGAATGTCATCCATGTACAAGACGAGGAATACCACAGTTCTCCCTACAATCTTACTGTAAATGCATGGTTCATCTGGGTTTTTGATAAAGTCGAATTCTTTGACAGTATCATCAAAGCAGATGTTCCAACTCTGCGATGCCTGCTTAAGTCCATATATGGACTTTAGCAACTTGCACACTCTACCGCTGCTCCCACTCTGATTGAATCCCTCCGGCTGATCCATATAGACGCACTCTTCCAAATTTCCATTTAGGAAAGCCGTCTTTACGTCCATCTGCCAGATTTCATAATCGTGGAAGGCAGCAATGGCAAGAAGGATCCGAATGGATTTCAGCATAGCCACTGGAGAAAAGGTCTCGTCATAGTCCAAACCAGGTCTTTGACGAAAACCCTTTGCAAAAAGTCTAGCTTTATAGGTCTCAACCTGCCCATCTACACCAATCTTCTTTCTGAAGATCCATTTGCAGCCTACGGGTTTTACCCCTTCTGGAGCAAAGTCCAAAGTCCAAACTTTGTTGGTGTACATGGACTCCATCTCGGCCCGCATTGCATCCAGCCATTTTACCGAGTCGCCGCTCTGGATGGCTTGCTGGAAGCTAGTAGGCTCACCATAATCCATGGTGCAATCCTCTCTATCCCCGTCTATGAGAAAACCGTAGTATCTCTCGGGCGGATGAGACTGCCTACTACTCCTGCGGAGTGGCGCTGGGATGTCCGGTTCTCTAGAAACTTCTGGTTCTTCCAAGCTTTCAGTAATAGCTTGTGGTTCTGGAATTTCTTCCAGTGTTATTGCGCTCCCACTTATCTGATTTTCTAAAAATTCAGTTTCCAAGAAGTGGGCATGCTGAGAAACAAAAACCTTTTGTTCCTCTGCGGAATAGAAAAGATACCCCCTGGAGTTCTTTGGGTATCCCACAAACTTACACAGCACTGAGCGTGCCTTGAGCTTGTCCGCATGCTACTTTTTTACAAAAACTGGACATCCCCATGTCTTAAGGTACTTGAGACAGGGTTTCTTCCCACTCCACATTTGATATGGGGTGGTAGGCACAGTTTTGGTTGGAGCCTTGTTCAAGAGATATGCTGCTGTTTCTAGCGCATAACCCCAGAAGGATCGCGGTAACTCAGCCTTACTCATCATGGAACGATCCATATCCAATAGGGTTCGATTCCGCCGTTATGATACACCGTTGTGTTGTGGTGTGTATGGAGGAGTAAGCTGAGAGAGAATTACATTCTCTTTTAAGTAGCCCAGAAACTCCGCACTTAAGTATTCACCACCTCGATCAGATCTTAGTGTCTTGATACTTTTGCCTGTTTGTTTTTCAACTTCATTCTTGTATTCTTGAAATTTCTTAAAGGCCTCGGATTTGTGCTTCATCAAGAAGACATGCCCATACCTAGAGAAATCATCTGTGAAAGTAATGAAGTATGAATAACCACTTCGCGCATGTATAGACATTGGACCACACACATCACTGTGTATGACTCCCAAGAGCTCGCTTGCTCTTTCTCCGTGTCCAGTGAACGGAGTCTTTGTCATCTTTCCCATGAGACAAGATTCACAAGTGGCATAAGACTGATACTCAAACGGATTTAAGTATCCCTCTTTATGTAACTTTGTTAACCGTGTCTCATTAATGTGACCAAGTCTACAATGCCATAAGAAAGCCTGATTAGTTTCCGGAGACTTTCTTTTAAGTGTGTTCTGGACACTGAAGATCTGAGCTTGATTCAATACATATATACCGTTTTGTAATGTACCTGACCCAATCAGAACTTGATTTAGGTGGATGTTAACTACATCGCTTATAAAAGTAAAATCATATCCTTCCTTAGAAATTAAGGATACAGATATGAAATTACAAGTCGCACCTGGCACATAAAAACAGTTACGCAGAATCAATATCTGCCCAGTTGTCAGTCCTAAATGATATTCCCCTACGGATTCAGCATACATGCTCATTCCGTTAGCAACCCTGAGAGTCATATCACCTTTCCTGATAACCCTACGGTTTCTCAAAGCCTGTAATGAGTTACAGATATGAGATCCTGATCCGGTATCCAATACCCAGGAAGTAGGGTTAACTGACATACAGTTCTCTATCACAAACACACCCGAAGCCGAAGCCACAACATGCTTCGAATTCTGGCTACTGGCTTTACAAGCCCTGCAATCCTTCTGCCCATGTTCATTCCCGTAACAATAGGAACATCCCACTTTTACTGCATCCATTCCAGAAACTTCTGCCTTTCTCTTTCTTTCTACTTCCCAGGTTTCCTTCAGGGTAGTAGGCAGAGACTGTTGAACTAAGTCAGCATCTGACCCGTTCTTCAACGTGGTCTTCAGGTCCGAGAGCTCAAAAGAGCTGGTCTCTGTAAGGATGTTGCCCCCTACAGATGACCCGATAGCCAACCTCGCTGGAAGCAATTCGTTCGAGGTCTCATATCTTGCTATACGAGATTGCTCTCCATATAAAACTTTGTTATGGAGGAAGATAGAAACGAAGTCTATCTTCTCGTGCTGCCTCTGGTATATACCATCAACTGAGGCTAACACGAGGCACTTGGCTTTCGCACAGTCTTCTTCCGATGTCCTACGAATATCGATATCCGTGACAGGGGAAACTGGACCTGAGACGGCAGGGGTTGGATCAGTCAAGAGGTGTCCCAGCTTGTCCTGGGCAATGGACATCTGGACAGACCTTTGCCTGTCGTAACAGTCAGATTCAGTCATCTTATTATCTAGATGTAACCTAGGTGCGGTCATTGGGTCGCTGCAGTTAAGAGAGAGAGAAGAAAACACTTAGCATGATGCTCTTGCAAGTTTAGATTGGTTTTTAATTTATCTAAACAGGATGGCTCCCACTGTCTCTCGAATCCCTCCTCAAACCACAAAGGAAGAATTAGTCGGGATCTTTCTCACCGTACAATACTTGCTTAACCGTTCAGCCAGGCCAGTGTCGGTACTTCGAGGGAGGTTTTCCAACGCTTTCGTGAAGTTCCTTAATTAAGTAACCTCTTTTCCCTGTGGGCGTAGCCCCGCTAACACCTTTCTAGACACCTACTTGGTTTATTGCATTGATCGTTAAGTGAGAAAGTCCCCGAGGAGTAGCATATACTCACAGTAGGATCGGGATCCAAATATCATCGCGTGATAAAACCGAAGGAATCCTACCAGAATTATCACACTCTAAATGGTATGCAGCGCTAGCAAGTTTCAGTACTTATGAAACTCCCGATGTGGATTTTTGCCCTATGCACTTATGACCTTGACGAAGGTCAACAAATCATAAGTCACATGTCAAGTTCTACCCGTCGTTATCCAGGTTAATTTGAACCCACCCGCACATACCCTTGACGAAGGTCAACAAGGTAGTACGACTGTCCCAAACCAACGCATCTATCTATGCTACATATGAACACCCAACAGCTACCAATCACTATGCCTTGACGAAGGTCAACAAACATAGCTTGAATACTATTGAATATCCATACGAAACGACGGAGGGCTACGGATGGTTTTGGCGAAACCGTGAACGTAGTGAACTTGATATAATCGATGGAACGAGATAGCTTTTAAAAGGAGTGGTTCAAGCTCCGCGTTTAAAAGTTTAGTTTTGAAAAGAACCGAGTGGTTTTCAAAGTGTTCCAATCGACTTTTACTCGGTTTATTTCTTGCATTAGTTCTTTTAATGCGTCCCATCATTTAATCCTACCATTGCAGAAAACAACCAAAATATGGCGTACGCTTATGCCATTCGCATTCGCCACGGGGCCCCGTCATCACCCGTTAGGTTACTTAACTAACGACAGAGCGGGGGCTGGGCTAGCGCGGCTGTAAAACATAAGCAACGCCTAAATAGTTATTATATATAAATATATAGCAATGATAGACATTACAGATCACAGATGAATACATTGGATATACTAGGAATCCGCAATGCGTTCGAGCCTGCAACGTAAAGCGGATTACACGGTCGCGGTGAATAGCCAATACCCCACCCAAGACCCCTACGGGTGCGGCAAACTACCCGCCAAGCACCCGAAGCGAAGCAACCTCCCTCACCACCGTGAGTAGGCCACTCGGCACTTCGAGATACCCGGTAGTTTATGCACCCCATCCATGGGTCTATCCTAGGAGCAAAAACAGTAAAAGAATTATACAATGACGGCTACAACCCCGACTCGGTTGTGCGGCCATACAAATAAAATTATTACATCAATTTACATGTTACAAATGAATGAAAGAAAAATAACGCTCATCTCACATCCACCCCGGCTATTCACCCGCGACAATCCAATCCATTCATATCCACAAACCAATAACAATCACAGATCACACAGATGTAAAACCCCGACTAATCGACTTATAGCGATTAGCCGACGTTCAATACATACAAGCATCACAGATATAACCGATATAGTTAAAGTGTAGTGAAGTTCCGGAAAAATACGGATTTATAGGCCCCAAAAGTAAATTTTAGTTCTGGAAAATCTGGGCACATATAACACATCCTAAAAATCCCAAAACCAACACAGAAACACACTGCACCAAAATCGAAGCAGAGAGGGGACAAGACGGCGGCGGTTCCGCGACAAGAGCTTCCTATTGCCGCGGATCCGCGGCCCTTTGGTCGCCTCTCTGGTTCGTCTTTGGTGGTTTTCTACACAAAACCCTGAGATAATTTTTGGTGTATAACAAATTTTATTTTGACCAGAAAAAAAATTAATAGAAACTTAGGGTTTTGTGAGTTTGGTTTTTCGATTTTCCGGTTTCGAAACTTCGTTACACTTTACTACTTAGCTAGTTTATGTTTAGTTAGGCTCTGATACCACTGTAAGTCCACGTTGCCCACCCCGGTGCTTACGGGGAGGCGGAAAACATAATAAAAATTGGATTTTTATCAACTATAGGCAACATGGACCAAGCTTTAAGGATCTTTGCTAAACAAAAACAAGCTAACCCTAAATAGTAACTAGCTAAGTGATGGAAAGGTTATACCTTGAGCTCAAAGTCCTTCTCTCCTTGCTCCTTGGAATGGTAGAAAGAGGTCGCCTTGCTTGTCTTCTCCCGTCAAAGAAGGATCCACCCGAAAGCCTCGACCTTTAGCTTCAACTCCAAGCTAGGAGTAACTAGAGTGCAAGAAATGCTAAGACTTGAACCCTAGAAGAGAGTAGAGAAGATCAAGTGAGGGTTTTTCTCAAGCTTTTTGTTTCTCAACACATGAGAGGGAGAGAGCTTGAGGGAGAGGATGAGCAAGAGAGAGAAATGATATGAGAGAATGAATTATTAGTGAGCCATTCTCACTAATATGTGTGTAATATTTTAATTCAATAATTAGCTAGAAAATTGTCATGGTTTAATCAAGATATGACCATTATCATTTCAATATTAATGCAAATTGCAAGGATCAAAGAGCATCTTCCAAATGAAATGATTATGGTCAAGTTGTCAACTAGGTCAACAAGTCAATGAAATCAAATGGTCAACAACAACAACCATGCACAACTATTAAGCTAATTATCAATTAACTATAATACACACAAAAGCAATAGGGTTAATAAAATGAAAATAGTCATTAACCCTAAACAAGGTCCTCTCCCTCAATCTCAAGCAACTGTGCATACGCACCCACATTCGTGATCCGAGGAACACGAATACACTGAGAAAAACCAATCTCAAATCATATACTAGGATCTGGCTTAAACCATAACCCGCTAGTATAAACTGTCCGGACAGCAAACGTGCACAAGTGCGCGGATGCGAATGAACCCTGTCGTAAAACCATGCGACCTCTACTCATTTTGCCTAAAGGCGAATAGCTCTCTGTGTGGGACTCTAAAGACTCGACACTACGCTGGCAGTGGGTTTAACCACAGACCGCAAGCGGCACTAGCTGTACGTAACGGTCCCCAGGTAGATGTCGATAAGAAGACTGACGAGGTGAACCCCATCTGCACTCCTACTGAGCCTGTATGTGACAGTCTCCGTACAGTCCGGTCTGTTCGTCTGATACATCGCATGGCAGGCCTAGGGGGGCGGTGAACGTCAGTCCCCTAATAGCGGTACAAGTCGTGTCGGAGTGTAGCCCAGAACACCCTGAGATAACACTGGAAACCTACCAGTATATCTCGCTTGCCCTGGCCAAGGACTACTCGTGTAATGGCTCTCCTGGACACAGCGCGATGTCAACCCCCAATACCGGGAGAGACGAATCCTGTCTAACCGTCACTGCCTCCAAGTGCTTCGGGACTGCACCCAAAAACTACCTATTTGCATGACTCCTTTGAGCCGTGGTAGGGTAGTAATCAAAGTGCAGTGGGAACACACTCGAGGCGAAGTGACAGTGTCAAGTCAGCGGACTAAGCTGTACTCATGTCACCAGGGAACTGATAACTGACGATAGGTATATTACCAACCAACAGTTCCCGACGAGTCCGGTCCAGTGTACTCGTAACCTAACGAGCACCCGCATACTATCCCAAGTATGACGTACTAACGGCTGTGGGACGGACCGTCTCCCACACTGGGATGAGAAGCGCATACTCTAGTCTACTCCGGAGTATCGATGCCCTGTCTCGATAGTCCAACGACCAGGGACCTGTATAAGTGTCACGACCCGAAAGTACGGAACATGACCGGTACTTAAACTACGAAACGTCTCGAGGCGTACGTAATCTAAGTAAGCCGAAAACCCAGAAATCCAAACCAAGAAAAGTAGTAGAGTGAAGGAAAACCAATTTAAAATCAAGTAGTTTTAATAGCATAAGCCGAGTTATGCGGTTTTTTAAAAACATCAAAAGTTTCCTGAAAATTTCGGCAGAGTCTCCTTTGTAAATACTGGCTCCCAAACGGGATACAACATGAATAGTATACGAAATCCATAAAAAGGCATCCCCAAGTGGGAGCTAGCTCTTCGTCAATCGACGGTCACAACCACACAAGCAATATAATATACAACGCCAACGGCGAGGATCAAAATTCAAAAGGAAACTCAAAACCATAAGAAAACCACAGAAATATAACGCGCGACTCTAAGGTCGAAGGAATAACATTATTGGTCTCTATCTCAAAATAAATACATGTTTGGTTGATGGAACTTCTAGATACAACAGAATAATGATATACAAGATATATAATAGGGGTACGATACAAGTAAACCCACCTACTAGCAAATCACCCGAAGGAAACTATGCCCGCAAAGCCGTAATGAAACCTGTACGGCAAACCTACAAGAAACTGGGGCACAACGGGGGTGAGGTTCCAACTGGTGAATAGAAAAACATCTACGAAAAGAAATCGCATAAATAACGCAATCCTTGGTCAATGATCATAATGTAGGGTTCCTAGGCACTCTTGTGAAGGTTCTTAAGGCTTCAAACATGCCCGGATTAAATTTTAGACGTGCCGAACAACCCAAAGCCGGGATCTTTGCTAGATTATTAGGGTTTATCATGCAATAAGATAACTTTTATCTAAGTGTGAGGGATTACAACCTTTGTAGTCCGCTCCTTCACTTCACAAGCTCCGAGTAGAAGTCCCTTTGCCGCGATCCACGATCTCCCGGACTCATGAGAGGCTCCACGACTCGAACGATCCATTCTAGCTCGTCGTAATCCAAATCTCCGATGATCTACGTCGAGGTTTCGAAGAACTCAAGCTATCTCACTCTAAAGAGAAGAACACCCTAATCCCAAGGGCTAGATGAGATGAGGATGAGAGAGTAGTGATTTTGCTTTCTTTCTATATCATTTTCTCATATTTTATCATCACTTAAGAAAATCAAGAGAGCTTCTTCAAGAGAGAAGAAGAAGATGATCATGGAAAAAAAATAATGATAATTCATTTTCTTTTGTGATGAATAGAAATATAAACATATGATTTAATTATTAACCATGGTCAAGGATGAATGGATGAGAATGTGTAGGGAAACAACTAGGGTTAGGGTTTGGTTAAGTTAAAAATGTGTCATCCAAAATATCTTTACAAATGACAAAAGAAAATTGCTTCTAGAAAGAACTTGAAGCAACTAAACCCAATCAAACCCTAACCTCAATTAATCATCCTTAAACATGTTTAACAATTAATCATATCATGTCACAATAATATATATCACATATATATTATATATTTGCAACAAAAGAAAATAATACAATTAACATATATCGCATATATATCAATGTATCATCCACTGAGAAAATAAAATAATAAAGTAAGCCAATATTAGTTAATATAATAATATATCATATATATTATTATATATTAAATCATCGAATCAACACTTGATCCGACGATCCGGCTATATCGAATATAACCGACTAATATATCATGTACCGATTCATCGAATCAACACTTGATCCGATGACCCGGTTCATATCCATATATCGCGAGAATCTAATACGGTATCCCATATCGCATTATTCTCGCTCCTGCGCATATCACATATGTGCCACTACTCTGTTTCGCCTGAGCCAAGAAACCTCTGTATAGGACTCTAAAGAATCGTCAATACGCCGGTAGCAGGTGATGATCATATCAAACACCCACAAGCTGCAAGCGGTCTGCTAAACGTAACAGCCACCCAGGTATTGAGCGATCAGAAGATCAACAAGCTAGCCTGTGCGTTCTCCTGTGAATCCAACCAGTAACTCTCCCGTACAGTCCGGTCTGTTCGTCTGATATGTCGCATATCAAGTCTAGGGGTGGTATACGTCAGACCCCAGTAACCGATAAGTCGTGTCGATGTATGGCTCATAACGGGTCGAGAAACTACTAGTAACACTTACCAGTAAATCTCTATATCAGCCCTGGCCAGGGACTTCCAGTTATAGCCAATCGAATACAGCACAACATCAACTCCCTATACCGGGAGAGACGAATCCCCTCCTATCGCTCATTGCCTCCATATGATTCGGGACTGTACCCAAAAGCCACCGTTTTGCACGCCCTCTTGGACGTGGTAAGGTGGAAATCAAAGCACAGTGGGAATCACACAAGACTCTATGACGATCTCGGGTCTTCAGACTACCCTGTACCTGTGTCACCGGAGAACTGCCATCTGACGTGTGGTATATCACCATCTGGGAGTTCTCGGCGAGTCCGTCCAGTGTACCCATTCTCCACTGAGCACCCGTACACCATCTCTGATGTCTAACACCGATGGATATGGGATCATCCATCGCCCATCATATGGGTCAAGATGCGTATACGCTAGTCTACTCTGGTGTATCGATGCCCTGTCTCGATATACCCTCGACTAGGAACAGTTATAGGATGTACTCATCGACTACCGCGGTCCCACTAGTATGATCTCATCATAGTCCCAGTAGTCGAGTACAAGTCCTAAGGGCTTTATCAACATGTGAGAGTAAAACAGTAAACCAATACAAGTCAACATGTTAAGATAAAGTGAAACCAAATAGCATACTATCATGACGAGCAAGAAAGTCTTCTCTATATATAACCAAGCATCCATTATAATATACATCATGTGTACAACAATGGCCTCTAGGGCATATACATAACTAACAATCTCCCACTTGCACTAAGGCCAGCTGCTGTAGTATCTCATACCTAGCATCCCGAATAATCTCTCAAACTGTATCTGGGGAATAGCCTTTGTGAATGGATCCGCAGTGTTTTCCTTCGTATCTACTCTCCTGACCTCGATCTCCCGGCGATCAACTATCTCCCTGATCAGGTGATACCGCCTCAGAATATGTCTGGACTTCTGATGGGACCTGGGTTCCTTGGCCAAAGCCACAGCTCCATTGTTATCGCAATACAGAGGTATTGGATGCTCAATGGATGGAACCACACCAAGTTCACTAATGAACTTCTTGATCCAGACAGCTTCTTTGGCAGCATCGTTGGCAGCGATGTATTCAGCCTCCATCGTTGAGTCTGTAACGGTATCCTGTTTGGAACTCTTCCAACATACCGCCCCTCCATTGAGGGTAAAGACAAAACCCGAATGCGACATAGAGTCGTCCTTATCACTTTGGAAGCTGGAATCGGTAAAGGACTCCACCTGGAGTTCTCCATTACCATACACCAAGAACATCTCTTTAGTCCTTCGCAAGTACTTGAGAATGTTCTTCACTGCTGTCCAATGACTCTCTCCTGGATCTGCTTGATACCGACTCACTACACTTAGTGAGTATGCTACATCGGGTCTGGTACATAGCATCGCATACATGATAGAGCCTACTGCCGAAGCATAGGGTATCCCTTGCATGCGAGCTCTCTCTAAATCAGTCTTGGGAGACATCTCTTTGGAGAGAGTGAGTCCAGATATCGTGGGCTGATTCCCACGTTTGGATTGTTCCATACTAAACCTCTTTAGTATGGTGTCAATGTACCTGGATTGGGACAATCCCAGTATCCGTTTAGATCTATCTCTATAGATCATGATTCCCAATATGCAGGAGGCATCACCTAGATCTTTCATTGAGAATCTCTGTGATAAGAAGAGCTTGACTGATTGCAGCATAGGAATATCATTTCCTATCAAGAGTATGTCATCCACGTACATTACGAAGAAGACTACCTTACCTTCTGCCACCTTCTTATAGATACAAGGTTCATCTATATTTTTGATGAAGTCAAACTCTTTGACTACAACATCAAAACAGATGTTCCAACTCCGCGATGCTTGCTTCAACCCATAAATGGATTTAAGCAGTTTGCACACCTTTCCGCTGCTCCCACTATCTACGAAGCCCTCTGGCTGAGTCATGTACACGCACTCTTCTAAATCACCGTTTAGAAAGGCGGTCTTAACATCCATTTGCCAGATTTCGTAGTCATGATATGCAGCAATGGCAAGTAAGATCCAGATGGACTTAAGCATAGCTACTGGAGAAAAGGTTTCGTCATAGTCCACACCTGGTCGTTGACGAAATCCCTTTGCTACAAGTCTAGCTTTGAAAGTCTCAACTTTTCCATCTACACCAAATTTCTTTTTAAAAATCCACTTGCTCCCAATGGGTTTTACCCCTTCAGGAGCATTTTCTAAAATCCATACTTTATTGGTGTACATGGATTCCATCTCAGATCGCATTGCATCCAACCATTTCACAGAGTCAACACTCGTGATGGCCTGCTCGAAACTAGTCGGTTCATCATCATCCATGATGCAGTCCTCGCTTCCACCATCAATGAGAAAACCGTAGTATCTCTCAGGTGGACGAGAAACCCTACTAGATCGGCGGAGAGGCTGGGGTTCGTCGGGTACTATTGAATCTTCTGGTTCCATCAAATCATCAGTTGCAGTTTGTGGTGCTGGAACCTCTTCCAGTTCTACCTCTCTGCCTCTAATTTCTTTTGCAAGAAATTCCCTTTCCAAAAAGGTGGCATGTTGAGCAACAAACACTTTTTGTTCCTCAGCGTGGTAGAAAAAATATCCTTGAGAATTCTTAGGATATCCCACAAATTTGCAAAGAACTGATCGTGCCTCGAGTTTGTCCGGATTTTGTCTTTTGACATAGGCCGGACAACCCCATATCTTAACTCGTTTAAAATATGGTCTCTTCCCACTCCATATCTCATATGGTGTGGTAGGTACAGATTTAGATGGAACTAGATTCAATATGTATATGGCTGTCTCAAGCGCATACCCCCAGAAGGAAATAGGTAACTCAGCATCGCTCATCATAGATCGCACCATATCTAATAGGGTCCGATTCCTTCGTTCCGATACACCGTTGTGCTGTGGTGTATAAGGGGGAGTAAGATGAGAGAGAATCCCATTCTCTTTTAGATAATCTAGGAACTCACCGCTTAAGTATTCACCTCCTCGATCAGATCGAAGAATCTTAATACTTTTGCCCGTTTGGTTCTCTACTTCGTGCTTATATTCTCTGAATTTCTCAAAAGCTTCAGACTTGTGTTTCATCAGAAACACATGTCGTATCTAGAGAGATCGTCAGTGAATGTAATGAAGTAGGAAGAACCGTTCCTGGCATGCGTAGACATGGGACCGCATACATCACTATGTATCAGTCCTAAGAGTTCGGTAACTCTTTCTCCGTGTCCACTAAACGGAGCTTTGGTCATTTTTCCTTTGAGACATGAATGGCAAGTATCATAAGATGATAATTCGAACGGATTCAAATAACCATCCTTATGTAACTTAGCCAGTCGTGTCGCATTGATATGACCAAGTCTACAATGCCACAAGTAGGATTCGTTTATATCTAAACTTTTCCTCTTGTGTGTGTTTTGTACATTTAGGACTGTATTCTGATTTAGAATGAATATGCCATTATGTAACGAGCCTGATGCAATCAACTTTTGATCTAGGAATATGTTCATAACATTTTCCTGTACTACAAAATTATATCCCTCTTTACTCAATAAAGAAACTGATATAATGTTGCACATCATGTTCGGTATATAATAACACTCATTCAGAATCAGTGTATTACGACTTGGTAATACAAGGTGATATTCGCCAACTGCTTTGGCTGCAACATTTGCACCGTTCCCTACTAGAACGGAATGATCATCTTTTCCCAGTTCTCTACCTTTACGTAGCCCGTGTAACTGTTTACATATGTGGGATCCTGATCCGTTATCTAATACCCAGGACGTAGGGTGAACTGAGAAACAGTTCTCAATAACAAACACACCTGAAGAAGATGCATCAACATGCATGTTCTTTTGGGCGGCGTGAGAATCCAGATATTCTCCTGTTTCCTGTTCAGTCTTATAACTCTTATAAGAAAGAACAGGTCTGACGTTCCCTTGCACTGTACAATAATCAGGTTCAGTCAATACATCCATATTATTATCTTGATTATGGCCTGAAATGGTCGCTACCTGGAGAGAGAGAGAAGAAAACACTTTAGCGTATGCTCTTGCAAGATTAGATTGGTTATTATCTTATCTAATCAGGATGTCTCCCACTGTTTTTATCAAATCTACCTTAAAACCCAAAAAGGTAAGATTAGCCGGGATTAATTACACCCTACAATTTCGTCAATCTTTCAGCCAGATCAGTGTCGGTACTTTGAGGGAGGTTCCCCGTGCTTTCGCACGGACCTAATTAAAGTAAACCTCGTTTTCCCAGAGGCGTAACCTCGTTAACACTTTTCTAGACACCTACTTGAATGACTAATTGTCCTGTATAAAACTCTCCCAGGAGTAACTCTTACTCGTAGTGGGTATCAGGATCCAACTATCTCATAGGAGGTATGTAATCTCATTGCAAATTTCAACACTTGAAATTCCCGATAATATTTTGCCCCTAGCGATCTATGACCTTGACTAAGTCAACAAACCATAAATCGCAAGTCAAGTTCAACCCGTACATTTCTTGATTGAATTAAACCCACCCGTACGACCCTTGACTGAGTCAACAAGGCCGTGCGAATACCCTAATCCAATCACATCTCATGTTTTAACAGATAAGTACTACTTAGCTACCGTACACTACGCCTTGACTAAGTCAACAAACATAGCACGAATACTAAATAATATCTATCTGAAATGACGGAGGGCTACGCAGTTTTTTCTGAAAACCCTGAGCGTAATGAACTTGATATCGTCGTAGAATCGAGTGTTTTTGAAAAGGAGTGTTTTGAGGCCTTTCTTAGTTTCGCTAAAGGGGTCACTCCCGGTGAAGGGATCGTCGGCCCTTTCCTCATCGAATAAGGTGCAGGATATATCATATATACCGCTGTGCATAGCAAAACACTAAAAGCAATCAAAAGACAAACCGTGTTTTGTAGCATTTGCCAGTTTTGCTAAAGGAGTCACTCCCGGTGAAGGGATCTCGGTCCTTTCCTCATCGAATAAGGTGCAGGATATATCGTATATATCACTGTGCAAAGCAAAACTGTAGCTACCCTTTTTATAAAGTTTTTGATTCTACAACATCTTTAGGTTTCTTTTCTTTTATTAATCTCATTAATAAAAATCCCATCAGCTTATGCTTCCTAAGCATCACAGAAGAAACGAAAGCAGTAATATTTATATATCAGCATATATATATAGTATAAGCATTCGTCTCAGGCAGTAATATGATCTCATCACAGAACATTGCAGCAGAAGAACATATATGAAATATTGGATATACTAGGACGTCCGTGTTTTTTAATACGAGCCTGTATAAAACACGGATTCCACGGTCGCGACGAATAGCCAAACCCACATCCCAAGACCCCTACGAGAGCGGCAAGTAACACTGTCAATTCTAGGGTTAGGAGACCCGGTCTCGACTCCTCGAGATGGCCTCCCACTGGCCCTAGAACCCGGTTACTTATGCTCCCCTCCTTGGGTCTACCTAATGCGGAAAAGTAAATAATATACATTGGTGACAGCAACCGCAACCTGGAAGTGCCCCAAATAAAAGAATATTATATTACAAATGAATTTTACATGAATGAAAATAAAAACCCTCATCTCACATAAAACCCCCGGCTATTCTGATTGCGACGATCCAATATAACATATCACAGCAACACATAATATCTCATATCATCAACGTAAGCAAGTATGCGTATCCCGATTGTCGTTAATGTATAGCAACGAAGCCGGCGATACACCACATACTACGCTTACGGTCACAGAAAAGAAAGTGTAAAACTACAGTATTCGGAATCCACAATCACTTTAGACATCGTAAATCCGAAATATCACATACTTCGTATTTCATGCCTAACTCTATGAATTCCACATATTGTATCACATTCCAGATAAATATACGGTATTAAACTATTTGAACAGATAATCAAACACCCAAAATTTCCCGAAGTGCTCAACTCTTGAGCGGAGTTCAAATAATCCCAGAATATGTCAAAGTACCAGCGATCCAGCCGTAGAAGGGCCAAGCCAACGCCTCACATGTGGCACGCCGTACTGCCTCAAACCCGAAGGTTCAAAAGGCAGTTCAAGACGGTCACATAATCGAGTTAAGGTTTGTTGTCTTCTAGAGGGTCCACCGCTTAACTTGTACAATTTTCCGAAAGATTTAAACCCAATAAAAATTCAACGCTTGAAAGTTTGCCGTGCCGGAATAAAGTGGGTTAATGATATCCGTTCAACCAGTTTAACAGTTTCTAAATATCCGGAAAGAAATACGAATTTAAATATTCCGATCGAATCTACGATTCCAAAATAAACCCCAGATTTTATAAACACCTGAGACAGATTAAAAATATCCAGAATACTCAGCAAGTAACTACGAGCAATACCATGAAGCCACGTGTCCCAATTCAACAGTGCCGCCGCGCAAGCGCCGCGCGAACCCCCTTTCTGCCGCGGAACCACGCTCCTTTGGTCGAATTGTGGGCACGTGTTTCATGGTAATTCTTAGAATTACCTGCTGATTTTTTTACACATTTTTAATTCTGAAAAATCCCAAAATTTAAAAAATTTCCAGAGAGGTTCGATCGGAGTTTTAACTTCGTAAACACATCGCCTAATGCTCTAGCTAGGCTCTGATACCACTGTAGGGTTCCTAGGCACTCTTGTGAAGGTTCTTAAGGCATCAAACATGCCCGGATTAAATTTTAGACGTGCCGAACAACCCAAAGCCGGGATCTTTGCTAGATTATTAGGGTTTATCATGCAATAAGATAACTTTTATCTAAGTGTGAGGGATTACAACCTTTGTAGTCCGCTCCTTCACTTCACAAGCTCCGAGTAGAAGTCCCTTTGCCGCGATCCACGATCTCCCGGACTCATGAGAGGCTCCACGACTCGAACGATCCATTCTAGCTCGTCGTAATCCAAATCTCCGATGATCTACGTCGAGGTTTCGAAGAACTCAAGCTATCTCACTCTAAAGAGAAGAACACCCTAATCCCAAGGGCTAGATGAGATGAGGATGAGAGAGTAGTGATTTTGCTTTCTTTCTATATCATTTTCTCATATTTTATCATCACTTAAGAAAATCAAGAGAGCTTCTTCAAAAGAGAAGAAGAAGATGATCATGGAAAAAAAATAATGATAATTCATTTTCTTTTGTGATGAATAGAAATATAAACATATGATTTAATTATTAACCATGGTCAAGGATGAATGGATGAGAATGTGTAGAGAAACAACTAGGGTTAGGGTTTGGTTAAGTTAAAAATGTGTCATCCAAAATATCTTTACAAATGACAAAAGAAAATTGCTTCTAGAAAGAACTTGAAGCAACTAAACCCAATCAAACCCTAACCTCAATTAATCATCCTTAAACATGTTTAACAATTAATCATATCATGTCACAATAATATATATCACATATATATTATATATTTGCAACAAAAGAAAATAATACAATTAACATATATCGCATATATATCAATGTATCATCCACTGAGAAAATGAAATAATAAAGTAAGCCAATATTAGTTAATATAATAATATATCATATATATTATTATATATTAAATCATCGAATCAACACTTGATCCGACGATCCGGCTATATCGAATATAACCGACTAATATATCATGTACCGATTCATCGAATCAACACTTGATCCGATGACCCGGTTCATATCCATATATCGCGAGAATCTAATACGGTATCCCATATCGCATTATTCTCGCTCATGCGCATATCACATATGTGCCACTACTCTGTTTCGCCTGAGCCAAGAAACCTCTGTGTAGGACTCTAAAGAATCGTCAATACGCCGGTAGCAGGTGATGATCATATCAAACACCCACAAGCTGCAAGCGGTCTGCTAAACGTAACAGCCACCCAGGTATTGAGCGATCAGAAGATCAACAAGCTAGCCTGTGCGTTCTCCTGTGAATCCAACCAGTAACACTCCCGTACAGTCCGGTCTGTTCGTCTGATATGTCGCATATCAAGTCTAGGGGTGGTATACGTCAGACCCCAGTAACCGATAAGTCGTGTCGATGTATGGCTCATAACGGGTCGAGAAACTACTAGTAACACTTACCAGTAAATCTCTATATCAGCCCTGGCCAGGGACTTCCAGTTATAGCCAATCGAACACAGCACAACATCAACTCCCTATACCGGGAGAGACGAATCCCCTCCTATCGCTCATTGCCTCCATGTGATTCGGGACTGTACCCAAAAGCCACCGTTTTGCACGCCCTCTTGGACGTGGTAAGGTGGAAATCAAAGCACAGTGGGAATCACACAAGACTCTATGACGATCTCGGGTCTTCAGACTACCCTGTACCTGTGTCACCGGAGAACTGCCATCTGACGTGTGGTATATCACCATCTGGGAGTTCTCGGCGAGTCCGTCCAGTGTACCCAGTCTCCACTGAGCACCCGTACACCATCTCTGATGTCTAACACCGATGGATATGGGATCATCCATCGCCCATCATATGGGTCAAGAAGCGTATACGCTAGTCTACTCTGGTGTATCGATGCCCTGTCTCGATATACCCTCGACTAGGAACAGTTATAGGATGTACTCATCGACTACCGCGGCCCCACTAGTATGATCTCATCATAGTCCCAGTAGTCGAGTACAAGTCCTAAGGGCTTTATCAACATGTGAGAGTAAAACAGTAAACCAATACAAGTCAACATGTTAAGATAAAGTGAAACCAAATAGCATACTATCATGACGAGCAAGAAAGTCTTCTCTATATATAACCAAGCATCCATTATAATATACATCATATGTACAACAATGGCCTCTAGGGCATATACATAACTAACACATAATATATCCTCAAATATAAGAATAACATGCAACCTATAACAAGGCTAGGGTAAATATCTAACCCGAGTGTAATCTCATGTGCCCGTGTCAGTGCCTCAGGTAGCAATATATCATATGAATGAGGTATGAATGCATGAAAACAGAATACATGTAAATGAAGAACTGTTTTCATAATTTAGTGAGATTTCCTTTGTATTTTTAAAATGAGGTATCATAATGAAATCAGCATAAAACGGTGCCTAGCATCGGCACAAAACGTAATCCCAATATCTCGATATCTCTGTATCACAGTCTCTGCACCTCAATATCTCGAAATCTCAATATCACAGTCTCAATATCTAGGGCGCCGTCAGTCCAGACCGGCCCCTACCATCCATCTCAAGACCACGACGGTATCCTCCGGATATCCGACGCGTCGGGTAAAATCACCGGTAGGTAGTGCTCCCCTGCCAGGCTCACATCGTCATCATCACGCGCTTCTTGCCCCGGGGTACCTTACCGGGTCCACCATGTACCCGAAACGGTTCATCCGTCTCCTCGAATCGGGTCTCGAAATCCATCAGCAAACTCATGGTGGACGACTCATACATCATGGGAAAACCACACTTTTTATTTTAAAAGAGAGAAAAGGTTTATTTATGTTTTTGCGGTTTTCCTCCAAATCCAGAAAATCTCATGGAAATCCGAATCCAAAAACCTCAATAACACGTAAAATAGTGAATATATGCATGAGAATCTATGAATGCGGCATAACAATGAATAACAGTATGCATGAAGTAGCAGGTAATAACTACAATATCTAAACTAACATATAAGGCAAGTACACTAATATCATGTCTAACTATTAGCTAACAGGCTATGTCAAGCAAATATTATTTTCTAAGGTGTACGTGACATGGTAATTACCGATGAAGATGTATGTGAGCCGGCAAATAAGTGTACGTGGTACATACGCATCATCGGTAATGGTGCTGGTGTCCTAACAGCATGATATCAATAATGGAGTATGAAACATAAAATAAGCATGCGATGCGAAGCGAACCACAATAATGAGCGGGAACTGAATACTAGACGCAACTATAACTAATCTGCATTAATCTAATATAAGTCCTACAAATGATGCCTTTTGAAATAACACGAATCATGGGGTTTTGAAAATAGGGGCTACGGTGTTTTTATGAAAAGATACGACTTTTGAAATATCCGTAGGATCCCTTGACCTGTCTTTTAAAATACGCATGATTCGTAAGCTTTGAAATAGGTAAGAATCGAATCTAATCTAACAACTAAACTAAACTAAAGGGCTAAGCAAACAATCTGGACTACAGGTAAGGAAACCGCCTAACATCTGAGTCGATACATATACATACCTATATATATTAGTCGGTGATCCCTCCTCAATAATATCATATCCGATACCATTTCTATAATCAGACATCCCAAGTCAAGAGTGCGGATCAATCATCAAGATATAGCTCGTACGTAAATCCATCGTACGGCATCCCCAATTCTGGGTACGGGTCAATATCACATTCATCATACTATTCACCTGGTATCCTCTTTATCAAATATCATGATCGGGTGCTGACCTATGTCTAGTACAATACTGATATCACCTAAGTATGCATGCACGTGTGTAAAACACTACGTCAAGGACCCGCTACAACGTCATGTCGTATCTCAAATACGAACCCTGCTATATCACCGATCTCACGGCCTCAAATCAAATCTCATCGACTCATCATAAATCCAAAGTACTATCCTCAAATTCGTATGTGAGCACACATTCCCATACCTATGTGAACACATAACTATATATTCCCGAATAAGCACAAAAGAAAGAAGAAGGTATGCACGTATGGGTGGGTGTGTGCAAGTGTGGTGCGACCGCTACTCTAGGGTTTCGCGACACTCAATCATCCAAGAACACCAAATATCCATATTTATCATCAATAACTCAAACAATATATAAACAATATATATATAAGTGTGTATACGTGTCCGTATACATCACTACGAACTGCGGGGGTGCTATACGCCATCCACCCGACTTCTCCCCGTAGATATAAATCTACTCACCTGGTCCTCGCTCGCCGGTGCCGACGTCGCCACGCGCTTGCTGGTCGTCTCAAAGTCCACATGGGGTACCTACATATCATAACGCACCATATCGCATTAAAATCCGACTCATGACCAAAACGACGCACGAATCCCACATAGGTCAAAACCTATGGTTGCTTTCACAAATCGACCCAAAAACCCTCGACGTCGGCGTACAAACGCCAAACCATCGAGAAAGCTCCCAACACATTCATTTGTACAATTACAAGCACCAATTATAATATAAAATAGCTTAAAATTCACAAAAACCCCAACTTCACTTAAAAAGTAATTTTTTCGAAAATCTAGCAAGCACAAATCACCGTTTTAGTACAAAACTCGATGTATAAAAGAATCTAGCGGCCACAATATTCACTAAATATCTTAAATAAGTCATAAAAACAATTCCCATAATTTAATCTCATTAAATTCCAAAAACCCTAAAATTCTAGTTTACAAAATACCTAAATTTTAACAATTTTATCGCAAAAATGCACAAACTACAATCTAGCTTGGATTTTCCATGAACTAAAGTATTAAACTATACTTTAAAATGTTAATAATGCCATGAATACCCTAATTATATTTTTCTCATAATCAAATTCATGGTTTACAAAAATCTAGCTAGCAATAT
The DNA here is from genome assembly GCA_030015575.1 of Agapanthus africanus. Taxonomy (NCBI): domain Eukaryota; kingdom Viridiplantae; phylum Streptophyta; class Magnoliopsida; order Asparagales; family Amaryllidaceae; genus Agapanthus; species Agapanthus africanus. The sequence continues at coordinate 454,221,193 of JASDDO010000014.1, read as the reverse complement.
AGCTTAATTATTACAATTCCAAACTAACAATTTGCAAACTAGAAATTTGATTAGATTTTCATTTCACAATATGAAGAACTACAATTGCAACCACAATTATATAATAAAAACCCTAACTTGAATTTCATAAACCCTTACGAAATTTTACCAAACATACAATTAAACCCAAATTAAAAACTAATAATGCTTGATTTAAGGTATTCAAACAACAATTTAACAAAAGGTCTTGATTTATACCTCACAAGATTAAGGATCTAGCATGCAAATCCTGTAAGTCGATGTAGTACACCCCAGTACTTGTGGGGAGGCGGATTTTACAAAAACGATCAAGTTTAAGGAACGAACATCGACTAACCGCTTAAATCGAAGCTAAACTCTAAATAACCGTATCCTATGAGTTTCTTTTCACAAGTGATTAGGGATTATACCTAATGAAACCGGTCCTTCTTCTTTACGTCCTCCTTTGTTCTCCTCGACCTTCTCTAGGTAGTAGACGATCCACCCGAGAGCGAAACTCCAAGCTAAACCTCTAACTTGAGGTAACTAATCAACTTTGATTGCTAATCAAAGATGAAAGGATGATAAAGAGTGAAGGTTATGGATTGTTTAGTCTAACTAATCCTTTGATCTCAACACATGAGGATTAAGGATTAGGGTTTGAAGATGAGAGCTTGAGGAGAGAGAATGTGAGATAAGATAATGAGAGAAGAGAGAGAGTGTATCATAATATTATGAAGCATTCTTATTTTAGAATAATCAATAAAGGAAATGAATAAGCATGCTTCATAAAATATCTTGTGATGATTCATAAGCATGAGTCATTAAGCAATAAATGTGCATTAATGAAGTGAATGAATCACCACCATGACTCACTCTCTTATCCAAAAGAAACCTCCTTAGTCACATCTTCTAGAAGCTTCTCGAGTAATTACGAGAACGCCCCTCCGATCCGTAAAAATACGGAAAAACTTTAGACTGTATAAATCCAATAACCGGATACCAGTAACTGGCTTAAACCAAAGCCGACTGGTAAAAACTGTCCGAAAGTCGTACGCGCGTAAACGCACGTATGCGTCCGAACCCTTTGTCGCAAAACCATGCAACCTCTATATCGTTTCGCCTGGAGTAGGAAACTCTCTGTGTGGGACTCTAGAGACTCGACTACTACGCTGGCAGTGGGTTTAACCACAGACCGCAAGCGGCACTAGCTGTACGTAACGGTCCCCAGGTAGTTGTCGATAAGAAGGCCGATGAGTAAACCCATCCGAACTCCTACTGAGTCTGATGTGACAATCTCCATACAGTCCGGTCCGTTCGTCCAAGACTATCGCATATCGGGCCTAGGGGGGCGGCAAGCGTCAGTCCCCTAATAGCGGTATAAGTCGTGTCGGAGTGAAGCCCATTACACCATGAGAAACTGCTGGAACCTACCAGCAAATCTCGCTTGCCCTGGCCACGGACTTTGCGTAATGGCTCTCTGACACAGCACGATATCTACTCCCAATACCGGGAGGGACGAATCCTGTCTAACTGCCACTGCCTCCAAGTGCTCGGGACTGCACCCAACTGCTACCTGTTTGCACGACTCTTATGAGCCGTGGTAGGGTAGCAATCTAAGAACAGTGGGACACACTCGAGGCGAAGTAGCAGTGTCAAGTCTGCGGACTACGCTGTACTCATGTCACCTGGGAACTGTTTACTGACGACTGGTATCAAACCAACCAACAGTTCCCTGTGAGTCCTGTCCGGTGTACCCGTAACCTAACGAGCACCTGTATACTATCTCCAGTACGACGTACTGACGGCTGTGGGACAGACCATCTCCCCAACTGGGATGAGAAGCGTACACACTAGTCTACTCCGGAGTATCGATGCTCTGTCTCGATAATCCAACGACCAGGGACCTGAATAAGGATGTGCTTGTAGACTACCCAGCCCCCACTAGTGTGACTGCCATCACAACGCTGGTAGACAAGCAAGATCCTAAGAGCTCTATCAATACGTATACTCACATATTAAGATAGAAAAACCAAGTAGCATACTACCATGTTTAGCAAGACTGTTATATACATGTGAATATCCCAAGCTTCCATTAAGTAATATACAAGCTAGTATGATACAGTAATGGCCTTCTAGGGCATAAACACTAACAATCTCCCACTTGCACTAGGGCCATGTACTGGCATATCGTAGACCAATGATCTCGAGTAGCCTCTCGAACTGAATCTGAGGAAGGGCCTTCGTGAATGGATCAGCAATGTTCTCTTCTGAAGCAACTCTCCGAACCTCGATCTCCTGACGATCAATGATCTCCCTGATCAGGTGATACCGCCTCAAGATGTGTCTGGACTTCTGATGGGACCTTGGTTCCTTCGCTAAAGCTATAGCTCCGTTGTTGTCGCAATACAGAGGTATTGGATCAACTATGGTAGGAACCACCTGAAGTTCTGTTAGGAACTTCTTCATCCAGACTGCTTCTTTTGCGGCATCGCAAGCAGCTATATACTCCGCTTCCATCGTCGAGTCAGCAACGGTGTCCTGCTTGGAGCTCTTCCAGCACACCGCCCCTCCATTGAGGGTAAAGACATATCCCGACATGGACTTGGAATCGTCCTTATCACTCTGGAAGCCGGAATCAGCAAAGGCCTCCAACTTGAGGTCTTTTCCGCCGTAAACCAAGAACATCTCCTTAGTCCTCCTCAGGTACTTGAGAATGTTCTTTACTGCTATCCAGTGTTTCTCCCCTGGGTCTGACTGATACCGGCTTACCACGCTCAGTGCGTAAGCTACATCTGGTCTGGTACACAACATCGCATACATTATAGAGCCTACCGCAGAAGCGTAGGGTATAATAGACATGCGTTCCCTTTCCAAATCAGTTTTGGGAGACATTTCTTTGGAGAGGGTGATTCCGTGACAAGCCGGTAGATTACCGCGCTTTGAATCTTCGATACTGAATCTTTTCAGTACAGTGTCGATATACCTGGACTGCGAAAGTCCCAACATCCTCTTGGATCTATCACGATAGATCCGGATCCCCAGAATGTAAGAGGCATCACCCAGGTCTTTCATGGAGAACCTGTGTGACAAGAATCCTTTGACAGATTGTAGCATAGGAATGTCATTTCCTATCAATAGAATGTCATCCACGTACAAGACGAGGAATACAACACTTCTGGCCACGACTTTACTATATATGCACGGTTCATCTGGATTTTTGATAAAGTCATATTCTTTGACTGTCTCATCAAAACAGATGTTCCAACTCCGCGATGCGTGCTTTAGTCCATAAATAGACTTAAGCAGCTTGCATACTTTCCCGCTGCTCCCACTCTGATTGAAACCCTCTGGCTGATCCATATAGACGCTCTCTTCTAAATTTCCATTCAGAAAAGCCGTCTTTACGTCCATCTGCCAGATTTCATAATCATGGAAGGCAGCAATAGCAAGAAGGACCCGAATGGATTTGAGCATAGCCACTGGAGAAAAAGTTTCGTCATAGTCCAAACCAGGTCTTTGACGAAAACCCTTTGCAACAAGTCTAGCCTTATAGGTTTCCACCTGTCCATCTACACCAATCTTTTTCTTGAAGATCCATTTGCATCCTATGGGTTTTACCCCATCTGGAGCAAAGTCCAAAGTCCATACTTTGTTGGTGTACATGGACTCCATTTCGGTCCGCATTGCATCTAGCCATCGTACCGAGTCGCCGCTCTGGATGGCCTGCTGGAAGTCAGTAGGTTCATCATCATCTATGAGGCAATCCTCTCTATCCCCGTCTATGAGAAAACCGTAGTATCTCTCAGGCGGACGAGACGGCCTACTACTCCTGCGGAGGGGTGCGGGAATGTTCTGTTCTTCTTGAACCTCTGGTTCTACCAAACTTTCAGTAGCAGTTTGTGGTTCTGGAATTTCTTCCAGTTCTATTTCGCTCCCACTTGATTCCTTTTCTAAAAACTGATTTTCCAGAAAATGGGCATTACGAGAAACAAAAACCTTTTGTTCCTCTGCGTAATAGAAATAATATCCCTTGGAGTTCTTTGGATATCCCACAAACATACATTTTACTGATAGTGCCTCGAGCTTGTCCACATGCTGCTTTTTAACAAAAGCTGGACATCCCCAAATCTTCATATGCTGAAGATGGGGTTTCTTCCCAGTCCACATCTGATATGGAGTGGTAGGCACAGTCTTGGTAGGAGCTCTGTTCAGAAGATATGCCGCTGATTCTAGCGCATAACCCCAGAAAGATCGCGGTAACTCAGCATTACTCATCATGGATCGTACCATATCCAATAAGGTTCGATTCCGTCTCTCCGATACACCATTATGCTGTGGAGTGTACGGAGGAGTAAGCTGAGAGAGAATTCCTTTCTCTTTTAGGTAACCTAGGAACTCGGCACTCAAGTATTCTCCACCTCGATCAGATCTAAGTGTCTTTATACTTTTGCCGGTTTGGTTTTCTACTTCATTCTTATACTCTTGGAATTTCTCAAAAGCCTCGGATTTATGTTTCATCAGATAAATGAATCCGTATCTTGAGTAATCATCCGTGAAAGTAATGAAATAGGAAAAACCACCTCTCGCATTTGTAGACATTGGACCGCATACATCACTGTGTATGAGTCCTAAGAGCTCGCTCGCTCTTACTCCTTGTCCAGTGAATGGAGTCTTTGTCATCTTTCCTTTGAGACAAGATTGACAAGTGTCATAAGTTTGATATTCGAACGTGTCCAAATATCCTTCTCTATGCAACTTAGTCAACCTTCTCTCATTGATGTGACCCAGTCTACAATGCCATAAGAAAGCTTTATTTAAATCTGGAGACTTTCTTTTTAGTGTGTTCTGGACATTGAAAATTTGGAGTTGGTTTAACACATATATGCCGTTATTTAGAGTACCGGACCCAATCAAACCATGATTAAGGTGGATGTTTACAACATCTCTTACAAACGTGAAATCATAACCTTTATTTGATAACAAGGAAACTGATATGATATTACACGTTAAGCTGGGTACAAAATAACAGTTATGTAAAACCAAAATGTGTCCACTCGTCAATCCTAGGTGATAATCCCCGACGGACGCAGCTCCCACGCTAGCTCCGTTAGCAACCCTGAGGATCATATCACCTTCCTTCAGCACTCTACGGTTTCTCAGTGCCTGCAATGAATTGCAAATATGAGATCCTGATCCGGTATCCAATACCCAGGAAGTAGAGTTGATCGACAGACAATTCTCAATTACAAACACACCTGAAGTCGAAGCCACAGCTTGCTTCGGTTCCTGGTTCTTGGCGTTCCACGCCTTGCAATCCTTCTTCCAGTGCCCTTTCCTGTGACAATGGAAGCACTCATCCAGGCCAACTACCGGTGCTGTAAACTTTTTCTTTCCCTTCTTTCCTACCTTACTAACACCTCCTCTAGGTCTGGGTGCGGCCTTCTTCTTCCTTCCTTTGGCCCTAGCCTTGGACCCGGAAGAAGATGCACCGCCAACAAACATAGCGGGTGTTTCCCTTGCCTTCTGCAAGGTGCCTTCTGCACTCCTTAACATGTTCAGGAGTTCCGCAAGTTCAACTTCTTTTCCTTGAAGATTGAAGTTGAGGATAAACTGGGCGTAGGTGGGAGGAAGGGACTGGAGAACAAGGTCTGTATAGAGCTCATTATCCAAAGTCGTCCCAAGGTCTGCGAGCTCTTCTATATAGCCGATCATCTGTAGGACATGTTCACCTACCGATGACCCGACAGCCAACCTCGCTCGAAACAATTTCTTAGAGGTCTCGTATCTTGCTATACGAGATTGCTCTCCATAAAGTTCCTTAGTATGGAGAAATATGCCATCTAGGGACATATCCTCGTGCCTCCTCTGATGTTCATTGTTCATCGAGGCAAGCACGATGCACTTGGCTCTCGCGCAATCTAAATCCCAGGTTTTGCGGATTTCCTTATCCGCATTGCTGGATTTGGGACCAAGGACAGCAGGTGCTGTAGCGGTGAGGACGTACCCCAGTTTGTCATAGGTCAAAGCCATCTTGACATTCCGCAGCCAATCTTTATAGTTTGGCCCTGTCAGTATATTTTTCTCTAAAAGTAACTTAAGTCCAGTCATTTTCAGGGTCGCTGCAATTAGGAGAGAGAGAAGAAAACTCTTTAGCATGATGCTCTTGCAAGTTTAGAATGGTTTTTAGTTTATCTAAACTGGATGGCTCCCACTGTTTCTCGAATCCTTCCTAAAACCATAAAAGAAGAATTAGCCAAGACTATTCTCACCGTACAATACTTGCTTAACCGTTCAGCCAGGCCGGTGTCGATACTTCGAGGGAGGTTTTCCAACGCTTTCGCGAAGTTCCTTAATTAAATAACCTCTTTTCTCTGGGGGCGTAACCCCGCTGACACTTTTCTGGACACCTACTAGGTTTATAGCATTGATCGTTAAGTGACGAATATCCTGATAAGTAGCATATACTCACAGTAGGATCGGGATCCAAATATCATCGTATGATAATGTTGAAGGAATCCTACCAACATTCATCAAACTCCAAATGGTATGCATCCCTTTGCAAATTTCAGTTTCTTTAGAAATTCCCGATATAAGTTTTTGCCCCATGCTCTTATGACCTTGGCTTTGGTCAAAATGTCATAAGTCACATGTCAAGTTCTACCCGTCATTATCTTGTCAATTTGAACCCATCCGTATATACCCCTGACTTTGGTCAAATGGTAATACGACTGTCCCAAACCAACTCATCTATCTTATGCAACAAATGAAAACCCAGTAGCTACCAAACACTATTCCTTGACTTTGGCCAAAATGCATAGCTTGAATACTACTGAATACCCAAATGAAATGACGGAGGGCTACGACTGGTTTTGGCGAAACCGTAAACGTAGTGAACTTGATATAACCGAAGGAACCTGATAGCTTTTAAAAGGAGTGGTTAAATCTCCGCATTTTAAAAATATCTGTTTTAAAAAATAACCGAGTGGTTTCTTTTAAATTGTTCCAACGATTTAAACTTTGGTTTGTTTTACTTTGCATTATAGATAATGCGTCCCATCATTAACCTATCATTGCTGAAAACAACGAAAATATAACGTCCTCTTATGCCATCCGCATTTGCCACGGGGTCCCGTCATCACCCGTTAGGTTACTTAACTAACGACAGAGCGGGGGCTGGGCTAGCGCGGGTGTAAAACATAAGTGACGTCTAAATAGCTATAATAAATATAGATATTTTACATTCGTCTGACGCAATGATATTCATTCCAGAACACAGATAAACAATATTGGATTTGCAAGCAATCTGTATTTCTTTTGAGCCTGCAAGAAAAGACAGATTACACAGTTGTGATGAATAGCCGTTTACCCCACCCTCGACCCCTACGGGTACGGCAAACTACCCACCCGGCAGTCTGTGTACCCCACCTTGGGTCAGTCCTAGGAGCAAAAACAATAAAATGAAATAATACAACGGTGGCTACGACCGCAACCTGGAAGTGCCCCGCAAAAATAATATTACAACAAATTACATTTACAACAAATGAATTATTCAATAACCCATTGCTAACCCCGGCTATACACCACAACAGTCCAATACAGTTTATATGCACAAACAGATATAACCATTTCAGAAATGTGCAACCCCCTGCCAACCGACATACTAGCAGTTGGGGGAGGTTTACGAACACATTAAACAATCACAGATATAATCCAATACGCAAATACTGTACAATTCGATCGAATAAACAACATCAATATTGCTCCAAAATCTGCTCTGTTAAACAGTAACCTGAGCAATTATTAAATATTCCAGAAAACACTAAATATCACAGGGGACCCACACAAAAAATTTGGGATCATGACTCGGCAACTCGGCGGCGGAACCGCGGCGGATCGGTGGGATCTGCCGCGCTTCCGCGGCGCTTTAGCCGAGTCATGGGCCCAATTTTCTTGGGTGTTCTCCTGGACCCATGTCAAGCTTTCTGAACATCCCTGAAAAATTTTAGGACATCATTTTGGATTCGACAGAAACTGATTTTTATTAGGGTTTTCCGGCTTCGTTTTTCCGTTCGAAATTCGTACAAATTTGCAACTAGGTTATTTATTGTTTAGCGAGGCTCTGATACCACTGTAAGTCGATGTAGTACACCCCAGTACTTGTGGGGAGGCGGATTTTACAAAAACGATCAAGTTTAAGGAACGAACATCGACTAACCGCTTAAATCGAAGCTAAACTCTAAATAACCGTATCCTATGAGTTTCTTTTCACAAGTGATTAGGGATTATACCTAATGAAACCGGTCCTTCTTCTTTACGTCCTCCTTTGTTCTCCTCGACCTTCTCTAGGTAGTAGATGATCCACCCGAGAGCGAAACTCCAAGCTAAACCTCTAACTTGAGGTAACTAATCAACTTTGATTGCTAATCAAAGATGAAAGGATGATAAAGAGTGAAGGTTATGGATTGTTTAGTCTAACTAATCCTTTGATCTCAACACATGAGGATTAAGGATTAGGGTTTGAAGATGAGAGCTTGAGGAGAGAGAATGTGAGATAAGATAATGAGAGAAGAGAGAGAGTGTATCATAATATTATGAAGCATTCTTATTTTAGAATAATCAATAAAGGAAATGAATAAGCATGCTTCATAAAATATCTTGTGATGATTCATAAGCATGAGTCATTAAGCAATAAATGTGCATTAATGAAGTGAATGAATCACCACCATGACTCACTCTCTTATCCAAAAGAAACCTCCTTAGTCACATCTTCTAGAAGCTTCTCGAGTAATTACGAGAACGCCCCTCCGATCCGTAAAAATACGGAAAAACTTTAGACTGTATAAATCCAATAACCGGATACCAGTAACTGGCTTAAACCAAAGCCGACTGGTAAAAACTGTCCGAAAGTCGTACGCGCGTAAACGCACGTATGCGTCCGAACCCTTTGTCGCAAAACCATGCAACCTCTATATCGTTTCGCCTGGAGTAGGAAACTCTCTGTGTGGGACTCTAGAGACTCGACTACTACGCTGGCAGTGGGTTTAACCACAGACCGCAAGCGGCACTAGCTGTACGTAACGGTCCCCAGGTAGTTGTCGATAAGAAGGCCGATGAGTAAACCCATCCGAACTCCTACTGAGTCTGATGTGACAATCTCCATACAGTCCGGTCCGTTCGTCCAAGACTATCGCATATCGGGCCTAGGGGGGCGGCAAGCGTCAGTCCCCTAATAGCGGTATAAGTCGTGTCGGAGTGAAGCCCATTACACCATGAGAAACTGCTGGAACCTACCAGCAAATCTCGCTTGCCCTGGCCAGGGACTTTGCGTAATGGCTCTCTGACACAGCACGATATCTACTCCCAATACCGGGAGGGACGAATCCTGTCTAACTGCCACTGCCTCCAAGTGCTCGGGACTGCACCCAACTGCAACCTGTTTGCACGACTCTTATGAGCCGTGGTAGGGTAGCAATCTAAGAACAGTGGGACACACTCGAGGCGAAGTAGCAGTATCAAGTCTGCGGACTACGCTGTACTCATGTCACCTGGGAACTGTTTACTGATGACTGGTATCAAACCAACCAACAGTTCCCTGTGAGTCCTGTCCGGTGTACCCGTAACCTAACGAGCACCTGTATACTATCTCCAGTACGACGTACTGACGGCTGTGGGACAGACCATCTCCCCAACTGGGATGAGAAGCGTACACACTAGTCTACTCCGGAGTATCGATGCTCTGTCTCGATAATCCAACGACCAGGGACCTGAATAAGGATGTGCTTGTAGACTACCCAGCCCCCACTAGTGTGACTGCCATCACAACGCTGGTAGACAAGCAAGATCCTAAGAGCTCTATCAATACGTATACTCACATATTAAGATAGAAAAACCAAGTAGCATACTACCATGTTTAGCAAGACTGTTATATACATGTGAATATCCCAAGCTTCCATTAAGTAATATACAAGCTAGTATGATACAGTAATGGCCTTCTAGGGCATAAACACTAACAAATCCTAGCCTCCAAAAGTAGCTTCCATGCTCCTAGATCCATGCTAGATAGGCAAGAAATAATGGGTAGGAGTTGGATTTGGGATTAGTGATGTTTTTATATGGATTTTGAAGCAATTTTGGAGAAATTTTGATGTGAAGAAAGTGAGGATTCAAGTGAGGGGAGGGCTGTCCAGATTTGGCCAGGAAATATGAGGGATTTAGTGTGGTTGGTGTGTGTGAAGTCAAGGAGAGAGAAGGAACCCAAGTCAACACAAGACAATGCTTCAATTTTCTATTATTTTCTTTTCTTTCATTTTCTTTCTTTAATCAAAAGAAGTGGGGAAAGTTTGGGAGGGCTGCTGATTTCAGCAGAAAATAGGAGTAGAAATGAGGGTGTGTGAGTGTGGGTGAGGGATAAAAAAGATAAATACTATACCCCAATTTCCCTTTACACTAATTTCACCGAAAAAAGCCTTTTTCTTCGATAATTTCTAAACCGTTTTGGCAAACGTTTTCATTTCAAAAACCACATGATAAAATTTTATTTAAAGTTTTATGATGCACAAAATTTGTTTCAACTCATTCCAATTTATAATTTTCCCTAATTAAATGTATTAGTGACGGCTTAAAATAATAATAAAATAATATTTTTTCAGAAAATTTGAAATTTCACCAGTGGCTCAATAAACACCAAATACTAGCAATTACTTAGCTAGAATATATATATTTAATTTTTATAATAAGATATTTGTATTTTGACTTTTTACAGAAACACCCCTTATTTTACCGTTTTTTCGAAATTTCACCGAAACGATTTTCAAAACGTTACAATCTTCCCCACTTAAAGAAATTCGGTCCCCGAATTTAAATTAAAACTCCCCCCAAATACTAAAACATCTAAGCAAAACCATCAAGTCGTTGGGGCTCCGAAATCATAAATATATAAAAGAAATCGTAGCGCAGCGCATGCGCATGAAAAATAAGCATATACTCAAATCAAAACTCCATCCAGCATCCCGCAATTATCGGAGTCATGGTGAAGACACAATGTCCAAATCAAAAATGAAAATCAGTATGATATACATCTTTAAAACATCTGGAAGCAATGCATGCCAAATCTTCTTCAAATCGTTGTGCGATGCTCGCAGCACTGCACAGTGGCGGACGTTTATTGTAAAAAAAAATAACTACATATATATATATATATATCCTTTGTTTAATATGTACGTCCCGCCGTTTTGGAAGCAATTTCAGAAGGGTTTCCTTTATAAAATGTTTCGTGTCATCTCAGACACGTAGGTAAATACTGAAACTATAGCTCGCTTTTTGGAAATCCCTTCGATAACTATCAATGCATGTAAAATATATTCAGGTACTGTCCTCTGACTAGTCCTGCTCAGTACGAGAACACATAGCGAATATTATAAAAACGTACCGTTCCATAAGAAATCAATCACAAATATATATGAATACTACGTGCGTCAGGTGCGCACGGAAATCAAAATTTATAAATGTGCCATACATGTGCACAGAAACAACATCTAGGTGCAACGGGTGTGCACAAAACATCAGTCATAGGCAACGTGTGTGCCTGACAGCAAAATCAGGTGCATCTGACATGCACGAAAAATCCCGATTCAGTGTATCTGGTGTGCACCAAATCGCATCTCATAACAGGCGCCCAACATGCGCTAAAAATCCAAATCTGGTGCATCCATCATGCACAAAATCAACTAAACTGTATGAAACCCATAAAATCATAAACATGAGAAACCAAGGCACGAAAACGATGTCAAGTGCAACAACTGTGCAAAATCGTAAATACTCAGTAGGTGCAACCATGGTCCATGAAAACAAATATCATGAAGCTCAATCATCAAAATCAATCATGCGAATAGATCGCCCAAAATACCCAAAATCAAGAATGGCGGAATAGTCCCGCTCAAGCACATACTCAAGAATCTCTGGCCAACTGTCGTGGTCACTCATAGCATGTCTCGTCGACGATCCTGAACTCTGGCCTGCCGGTGTGCATAGCATGACCACTACTGGGTCCAAGTCTTCTCGTAATTTATTCCAGAAAGGTCCTATCGAGATCTCTCCCAAATCTCGTCTTTGCCGAACTGTCCGGAAGTCATCGTCCCTTACTAGATCTATTCTCGTTCCTGAACGGCTACATACTCATCGCGACTCCTTCTGGAAGGTATATCCAAGTACAATGCCTCGGCATGCGTACCGCATCTCTGATGTCGGCTGAGTGGAACGTCGTCTCATCAAGATCTCGTACGAACCCCTTACTCCACTTTTCTCTAATGTCGACTGCTCCAGACTCGTCTCGTCGTGGCTGCATGGACTGAGCTCCAACGGCTATCCTCGTATCTGGAGTCTCCCAAGAAATGCATCTCACCACCTAGCATCCGAATTAAGTCAAGCCATCCGATCAAGTCGTCAAAACCTCATAATCCCCTAAGAGCTCAACCTCTTGGGCACGGTTTAATAGTATCGAGTACATACCACAGCATCGGTGGTCCAGCCGTAGAAAGGCAAACCCAAGCCTCACTAATGGCGCCGCAGAACTGCCGCAAACCCGAAGGTTCAAAGGCTTTCACACGGTCACTAAGTCGAGTTAGGGTTTCATTCTTCTAGAGGGACCATAGAATTGCCTGCATGTATTTCCGACTACTTTAAACTTGGAATAATAGGTTTCTGACATTCGATCGTCTCTGTCGACTCCCAACGTCTCCGCGTGAAGTCGTCTCTAGCTGGAATCAATCTATCTGATGACCTCGCATCGGGGTAGGCGAACGATCCACATGTCCTAGTCATTCATCCTCGATGACTAGCGACCTTATATCATCTCTTAGTACAACTCGTTCTGCACTAACTCCAGCATCTGGGGCAATATCTCGTCGTTCGCCGCAATAACTGGCTCGCTCGTTTGCACGCTGAACAGTGCCTCGACCATCATGAATAAGCAACACACCAGCGGTTATCAAAATCTGGCTGGCCTCTATCATTGGCTCAATCCTCTAATGCTAATCTGCACGTCCGAGCAATCTCATACGGCGATCCATCCAACGCTCGTGGCGTAAAACACAATCAAAAGACACCTCTCTACAATCGGGTATCGCCGGAATCATGCCCTGGTTAGTCCTCGTTCGTGACGAGCTCGTGCTGACCGCAACTCTAGCCGTAGCTCTCCCTGCCCGTAATCGTGGCAGCAAAACCAAACTGGTACCGATGAGGCTAGATCAGGAAGGAATATAATACTGAACAAGTAATAGTACATCCTAAGGCTTCTTAAGTGGAGTGGCGTGTCGTAAATATGCCGCGGAACATACCAACGGTACGTCACTCTACTTTAGTCACCTATTCCATCAACCAAGGGTCATCCTACGCTCCGAAGGTAAAACCTAACGCTCTGATACCAACTTTGTCACGACCCGAAAGTACGGAACATGACCGGTACTTAAACTACGAAACGTCTCGAGGCGTACGTAATCTAAGTAAGCCGAAAACACAGAAATCCAAACCAAGAAAAGTAGTAGAGTGAAGGAAAACCAATTTAAAATCAAGTAGTTTTAATAGCATAAGCCGAGTTATGCGGTTTTTTAAAAACATCAAAAGTTTCCTGAAAATTTCGGCAGAGTCTCCTTTGTAAATACTGGCTCCCAAACGGGATACAACATGAATAGTATACGAAATCCATAAAAAGGCATCCCCAAGCGGGAGCTAGCTCTTCGTCAATCGACGGTCACAACCACACAAGCAACATAATATACAACGCCAACGGCGAGGATCAAAATTCAAAAGGAAACTCAAAACCATAAGAAAACCACAGAAATATAACGCGCGACTCTAAGGTCGAAGGAATAACATTACTGGTCTCTATCTCAAAATAAATACATGTTTGGTTGATGGAACTTCTAGATACAACAGAATAATGATAAACAAGATATATAATAGGGGTACGATACAAGTAAACCCACCTACTAGCAAATCACCCGAAGGAAACTATGCCCGCAAAGCCGTAATGAAACCTGTACGGCAAACCTACAAGAAACTGGAGCACAACGGAGGTGAGTTGCCAACTCGTGAATAGAAAAACATCTACGAAAAGAAATCGCATAAATAACGCAATCCTAGGTCAATGATCATAATATATCCTCAAATATAAGAATAACATGCAACCTATAACAAGGCTAGGGTAAATATCTAACCCGAGTGTAATCTCATGTGCCCGTGTCAGTGCCTCAGGTAGCAATATATCATATGAATGAGGTATGAATGCATGAAAACAGAATACATGTAAATGAAGAACTGTTTTCATAATTTAGTGAGATTTCCTTTGTATTTTTAAAATGAGGTATCATAATGAAATCAGCATAAAACAGTTCCTAGCATCGGCACAAAACGTAATCCCAATATCTCGATATCTCTGTATCACAGTCTCTGTACCTCAATATCTCGAAATCTCAATATCACAGTCTCAATATCTAGGGCGCCGTCAGTCCAGACCGGCCCCTACCATCCATCTCAAGACCACGACGGTATCCTCCGGATATCCGACGCGTCGGGTAAAATCACCGGTAGGTAGTGCTCCCCTGCCAGGCTCACATCGTCATCATCACGCGCTTCTTGCCCCGGGGTACCTTACCGGGTCCACCATGTACCCGAAACGGTTCATCCGTCTCCTCGAATCGGGTCTCGAAATCCATCAGCAAACTCATGGTGGACGACTCATACATCGTGGGAAAACCGCACTTTTTATTTTAAAAGAGAGAAAAGGTTTATTTATGTTTTTGCGGTTTTCCTCCAAATCCAGAAAATCTCATGGAAATCCGAATCCAAAAACCTCAATAACACGTAAAATAGTGAATATATGCATGACAATCTATGAATGCGGCATAACAATGAATAACAGTATACATGAAGTAGCAGGTAATAACTACAATGTCTAAACTAACATATAAGGCAAGTACACTAATATCATGTCTAACTATTAGCTAACAGGCTATGTCAAGCAAATATTATTTTCTAAGGTGTACGTGACATGGCAATTACCGATGAAGATGTGTGTGGGCCGGCAAATAAGTGTACGTGGTACATACGCATCATCGGTAATGGTGCTGGTGTCCTAACAGCATGATATCAATAATGGAGTATGAAACATAAAATAAGCATGTGATGCGAAGCGAACCACAATAATGAGCGGGAGCTGAATACTAGACGCAACTATAACTAATCTGCATTAATCTAATATAAGTCCTACAAATGATGCCTTTTGAAATAACACGAATCATGGGGTTTTGAAAATAGGGGCTACGGTGTTTTTATGAAAAGATACGTCTTTTGAAATATCCGTAGGATCCCTTGACCTGTCTTTTAAAATACGCATGATTCGTAAGCTTTGAAATAGGTAAGAATCGAATCTAATCTAACAACTAAACTAAACTAAAGGGCTAAGCTGACAATCTGGACTACAGGTAAAGAAACCGCCTAACATCTGAGTCGATACATATACATACCTATATATATATATGTCGGTGATCCCGCCTCTATAATATCATATCCGATACCATATCTATAATCAGATATCCCAAGTCAAAAGTGCGGATCAATCATCAAGATATAGCTCGTACGTAAATCCATCGTACGGCATCCCCAATTCTGGGTACGGGTCAATATCACATTCATCATACTATTCACCTGGTATCCTCTTTATCAAATATCATGATCGGGTGCTGATCTACGTCTAGTACAATACTGATATCACCTAAGTATGCATGCACGTGTGTAAAACACTACGTCAAGGTCCCGCTACAACGTCATGTCGTATCTCAAATACGAACCCTGCTATATCACCAATCTCACGGCCTCAAATCAAATCTCATCGACTCATCATAAATCCCAAGTACTATCCTCAAATCCGTATGTGAACACACAGTCCCATACCTATGTGAACACATAACTATATATTCCCGAATAAGCACAAAAGAAAGAAGAAGGTATGCACGTATGGGTGGGTGTGTGCAAGTGTGGTGCGACCGCTACTCTAGGGTTTCGCGACACTCAATCCTCCAAGAACACCAAATATCCATATTTATCATCAATAACTCAAACAATATATAAACAATATATATATATATATATGTGTGTGTGTATACGTGTCCGTATACATCACCACGAACTGCGGGGGTGCTATACGCCATCCACCCGACTTCTCCCCGTAGATATAAATCTACTCACCTAGTCCTCGCTCGCCGGTGCCGACGTCGCCATGCGCTTGCTGGTCGTCTCGAAGTCCACATGGGGTACCTACATATCATAACGCACCGTATCGCATTAAAATCCGACTCATGACCAAAACGACGCACGAATCCCACATAGGTCAAAACCTATGGTTGCTTTCACAAATCGACCCAAAAACCCTCGACGTCGGCGTACAAACGCCAAACCATCGAGAAAGCTCCCAACACATTCATTTGTACAATTACAAGCACCAATTATAATATAAAATAGCTTAAAATTCACAAAAACCCCAACTTCACTTAAAAAGTCATTTTTTCGAAAATCTAGCAAGCACAAATCACCGTTTTAGTACAAAACTCGATGTATAAAAGAATCTAGTGGCCACAATATTCACTAAATATCTTAAATAAGTCATAAAAACAATTCCCATAATTTAATCTCATTAAATTCCAAAAACCCTAAAATTCTAGTTTACAAAATACCTAAATTTTAACAATTTTATCGCAAAAATGCACAAACTACAATCTAGCTTGGATTTTCATGAACTAAAGTATTAAACTATACTTTAAAATGTTAATAATGCCATGAATACCCTAATTATATTTTTCTCATAATCAAATTCATGGTTTACAAAAATCTAGCTAGCAATATAGCTTAATTATTACAATTCCAAACTAACAATTTGCAAACTAGAAATTTGATTAGATTTTCATTTCACAATATGAAGAACTACAATTGCAACCACAATTACATAATAAAAACCCTAACTTGAATTTCATAAACCCTTACTAAATTTTACCAAACATACAATTAAACCCAAATTAAAAACTAATAATGCTTTATTTAAGGTATTCAAACAACAATTTAATAAAAGGTCTTGATTTATACCTCACAAGATTAAGGATCTAGCATGCAAATTCTAGCCTCCAAAAGTAGCTTCCATGCTCCTAGATCCATGCTAGATAGGCAAGAAATAATGGGTAGGAGTTGGATTTGGGATTAGTGATGTTTTTATGTGGATTTTGAAGCAATTTTGGAGGAATTTTGATGTGAAGAAAGTGAGGATTCAAGAGAGGGGAGGGCTGTCCAGATTTGGCCAGGAAATATAAGGGATTTAGTGTGGTTGGTGTGTGTGAAGTCAAGGAGAGAGAAGGAACCCAAGTCAACACAAGACCATGCTTCAATTTTCTATTATTTTCTTTTCTTTCATTTTCTTTCTTTAATCAAAAGAAGTGTGGAAAGTTTGGGAGGGCTGCTGATTTCAGCAGAAAATAGGAGTAGAAATGAGGGTGTGTGAGTGTGGGTGAGGGATAAAAAAGATAAATACTATACCCCAATTTCCCTTTACACTAATTTCACCGAAAAAAGCCTTTTTCTTCGATAATTTCTAAACCGTTTTGGCAAACGTTTTCATTTCAAAAACCACATGATAAAATTTTATTTAAAGTTTTATGATGCAAAAAATTTGTTTCAACTCATTCCAATTTATAATTTTCCCTAATTAAATGTATTAGGGACGGCTTAAAATAATAATAAAATAATTTTTTTCAGAAAATTTGAAATTTCACCAGTGGCTCAATAAACACCAAATACTAGCAATTAGTTATCTAGAATATATATATTTAATTTTTATAATAAGATATTTGTATTTTGACTTTTTACAGAAAACCCACTTTATTTTACCGTTTTTTCGAAATTTCACCGAAACGATTTTCAAAACGTTACAATAAGGATGTGCTTATAGATTACCCAGATCCCACGAGTGCGAGCGCCATCACAACGCTGGTAATCAAGCAAAGATCCTAAGGGCTCTACTAATATGTATACCAGCAATATGCTAAAAGAAACACATGCACATATTAAAGCAGAGACAAACCAAGTAGCATACTACCATTTCGAGCAAGATTGTATATACAACTGTGAATATCCCAAGCTTCCATTAAGTAATATACAAACTAGTATGATACAGTAATGGCCTCTAGGGCATATACACTAACATAAGTCGATGTACAACACCCCACGACTTGCGGGGAGGCGGAAATATGAAAAACGATCTTGTTCTTTGCTTAAACATCGACTAACCGCATGAATCGAAGCTAAACGATAACTAACATCAAACATAGAAGTTAACAACTACTATGCAAAGGGATTATACCTAAAGAACCGTGTCCTTCGTCTTTACGAACTCCACCTCCTCCTCGGCCTTCTCCAAGTAGTAGACGATCCACCACGAGAGCTAAACTCCAAGCTTCGCCTCTAAACTTGAGGCAACTATGTATCTTTAAGTGCTAATCAAAGTACCTAGATGAAATAGAGTATGGTTATGGATTAAGTAGTCTAACTAATCCTTGTACTCAACACATGAGAGGGGAGGATTAGGGTTTGAAGAGAGAGAGCTTGAGGAGAGAGAAGATGAACATAATAATAAGAAGAGAAAATGAGTTATCATTATATATATCAAGCATTTTCATTTATCAAGAAAAGAAAAGAAAATGATTTACAACCATGCTTGATAAATATCTTATGGTGATTCATCTCCATGAGTCATTAAGCAATTATGAAGCATTAATAACATGGATGAATCATCCATATGACTCACTAATCTCATTCAATGTATATGCCACCTAAACCTCCTTAGTCACCATCTTCTAGAAGCTTCTCGCGCAATTACGAGAACGCCCCTCCTATCCGGGAAAACACGGAAAAACTTTAGACTGTATAAATCCAATAACCGGATACTAGTAACTGGCTTAAACCAAAGCCGATTAGTAAAAACTGTCCGAAAGTCGTACGTGCGTAAACACACGTATGCGTCCGAACCCTTGTCGTAAAACCATACGACCTCTATATCGTTTCGCCTGGAGTAGGGAAACTCTCTGCGTGGGACTCTAGAGACTCGACTACTACGCTGGCAGTGGGTTTAACCACAGACCGCAAGCGGCACTAGCTGTACGTAACGGTCCCCAGGTAGATGTCGATAAGAAGGCCGATGAGGAAACCCATCCGAACTCCTACTGAGTCTGATGTGACAATCTCCGTACAGTCCGGTCCGTTCGTCTAAGACTATCGCATATCGGGCCTAGGGGGGCAGCAAGCGTCAGTCCCCTAATAGCGGTATAAGTCGTGTCGGAGCGAAGCCCATTACACCCTGAGAAACTACTGGAACCTACCAGCAAATCTAGCTTGCCCTGGCCAGGGACTTTGCGTAATGGCTCTCTGACACAGCGCGATATCAACCCCCAATACCGGGAGAGACGAATCTTATCTAACCACCACTGCCTCCAAGTGCTGGGGGCTGCACCCAACTGCTACCTGTTTGCATGAATCCTTTGAGCCGTGGTAGGGTAGCAATCTAAGAACAGTGGGACACACTCGAGACAAAGTAGCAGTGTCAAGTCTGCGGACTATGCTATACTCATGTCACCTGGGAACTGTTCACTGACGACTGGTATAAAACCAACCAACAGTTCCCTGTGAGTCCTGTCCGGTGTACCCGTAACCTAACGAGCACCTGCATACTATCTCCAGTACGACGTACTGACGGCTGTGGGACAGACCATCTCCCCAACTGGGATGAGAAGCGTACACACTAGTCTACTCCGGAGTATCGATGCCATGTCTCGATAATCCAACGACTAGGGACCTGATTAAGGATGTGCTTGTAGACTACCCAGCCCCCACTAGTGTGACTGCCATCACAACGCTGGTAGTCAAGCAAGATCCTAAGAGCTCTATCAATACGTATACTCATATATTAAGATAGAAAAACCAAGTAGCATACTACCATGTTTAGCAAGACTGTTATATACATGTGAATATCCCAAGCTTCCATTAAGTAATATACAAACTAGTATGATACAATAATGGCCCCTAGGGCATATACACTAACAGGAGGGGCTGGAGTAGTCAGGACGTATCCGACCTTGTCATAGGTTAGGGCAATATTCACGTTCCTTAGCCAATCTTTGTAATTCGGTCCCGTGAGTTTATTTTTGTCTAATAAAAGCTTAAGTCCCGTCATAGGTATCTGCCATTAGGAGAGAGAAAAGAAGACGCTCAGCGATTGCTCTTGCATAATTAGATAGTTTATTAATCTTATCTAACTGATATCTCCCACTGCTTTTTATCAAATTTTCCTTCAGACCTTTCAAACAGAAAATTAGCCAGGATTAATTGCAATCTGCAAGTTCGCTAACCGGTCAGCCAGGCCAGTGTCGTCACTTCGAGCGAGGTTCCCCGTGCTTTCGCTCGAACCTAATTAAAGTAAACCTCGTTTTCCTAAAGGCGTAACCCCATTGACACCTTTCTAGACACCTACTAGATTAGCTAATTGTAAAGTGCAAAACTCACCCGAGAGTGACTTTTACTCACAGTGGGATCGGGATCCAACAATCAAATAGAAGGCATGCAATCTCATTGCAAATTTCAACTCTTGAAATTCCCGATTAGATTTTTACCCCTAGTGTCTTATTACCTTAACTATGGTCAACAAATCATAAGCACCAGTCAAGTTCTACCCGCCATTTCGGGATTGTTTTAGGCCCATCCGCAAGACCCTTAACTATGGTCAACAAAGCCATGCGAATGTCCTAATCGATCGCATCAAATTCTTTGTAGGAATACATCACATAGCTACCGTTCACCACGCCTTAACTATAGTCAACAAACGTGGCCCGAATACTAAGTACTCTGCTTCCTACAATGGCGGAGGGCAACAGATGGTTTTTGTGAAAACCTTTGACGTTTTGAACTTGATATCGTTGTAGAATCGAGTGAAAAGAGTGGTTTAAACTCCAGTTTTAAAAATCGAATGGTTTTGTAGTGTCTTTCTAATTTTGCTAAAGAGGCACTCCCGGTGATGGGATCTCGGCTCTTTCCTTATAGAATGAGGTGCAGGATATTGATGAAAACCACAATGGAAAACAAAAGTTAGATCAACTATAAAAACAATCGAGTTCTTTGTAACATTTTCTAGTTTCGCTAAAGGGGTCACTCCCGGTGAAGGGATCTCGGCCCTTTCCTTATCGAATGAGGTGCAGGATATTCAAGAATACCACTATGCAAAGCAAAAACTAGAGTTACCCATTTAAAAAATTTGATTCTACAACATTTTCAGGTTTCTTTTTCTTCACATTAATGTTGTCCCATCATTTACATTTCCTAAACATCACAGAAAAGAAACGAAAATAGAGCGTACGCTTATCATCCGCATTCGCCACTGGGCCACGTCATGCACCATTAGGTTACTTAACTAACGGCAGAGCGGGGGCTGGACTAGTGCGGGTGCAAAATATAAGCAACGTTTATTATATATCTCATATATAAATATAGCCATTACAGATCAAAGATGAATATATTGGATATACTAAGAATTCCGCCTTTCATTCAAGCCTTAATGAAAGACGGGTTCCACGGTCGTGATGAATAGCCAAAACCCCACCCTAGATCCCTACGGGTGCGGCAAACTACCTGCCAAATTCCCAAAGTGGAGCAAACTCCCTCAACAAAGTGAGTAGGACACTTGGCACTTCAAAAACCCGGTAGTTTGTGCACCCTACCTTGGGTCTATCCTAAGAGCAAAAACAGTAAAAAGAAATTATACAACGGTGGCTACAACATCAACCCGGATGTGCCCTGCAAAATAATATTTCATTGCATTTTACAAATTATATTGAATGAAAGAAAAGAAAAACGCTCTTCTCACATCCCTCGGCCATTCATCACGACGATTCAACATATTCATATACACAAACCATCTCATGATATCATTACAGAAGCGTGCAACCCCGACTAATCGACTTATAGCAATTAGTCGACGTTTCAAACACACATATCATTAACCAAGAAGACCCAATTAGCCAAGCACTTTAGAATTTCGATCGATAATTTTAAACCATACCAACACTTGTCATAATCCAGAGCACAAACAACTTTGTGTAAATTCCAGATATCCCAGAAACACAATTTTCTTAATCTAAACAAACTGCTGAAAAACGAGTCAACTCGGCCATGACCCGGCCGCGGATCGGCGGCCAAACACTGAGTTTGGCCGCGGAACCGCGGCGTTCCTGGCGATTTAGAGTCTCGTTTTTCTACAGTGTGCTTAGAAAACCCTGCATGTATTTTTAAGGCCACTGAATTGATTTTTTGAACAATTTAAAAATCGACAGAAAACGGGGACAGAAAATGTGTTTTTCCTGGAAAAATTCGTCGTTCGAACTTCTAACTTTTGGCTAATAATCTAATTATGGTTTAGTTAGGCTCTGATACCATGTTAGTGCATGTTGCATGCTCCCACAACTCTTGTAAGGCGGCGGAAGCGATAAAAAAAAATTCTTTGCATACAACACGCACTTTTCATAAGATCTTGTCAAAACCATAACTAGAAAAACCTTACTAGAGATTTTATCTACTATATTAAGGATTATACCTCAATGATACGATCCTTCGGGTCTTCTCTTTGGTGCAACTCCTTTGCTCCTTACCACTCCTTAGCTCCTTTAGATGTTGCCGATGTTCACGGTCTCCGGCCTCCCCAAGACCTAGATGATCCACGCGAGAGTTGTCGTGCAAGCTAGAAACTCTTCATAAGAGCTTAACCTAGAGACCAAATTTTCTAGAAGAGGTCACTAGGATCATGTAGAGATTAGGGTATTGGATTATCTTTAATCCTAAACTTTTGTTTCACAACACATGTGAAGGGTAAAGCTTAGGATGAAGGAGGAGAAGAGAAGAAGGAGAGAGAAAGTGTTTGTGATAGTGAGAGAGTTCAAGCATGAGAAAATGATATATTTCAAATGAAATAATTGAAGCATATAATATAAAATTAGCACCATGCTTCAATAGTAATTCCAAAACAATATAAAATTAAATAACCCATTCTTGCAACCATGCTTGGACTTTGTTATTTCCACCTCATTTATTTCTTTTCATAAAATAAATAATGTCATTATGAGGTGGCGCCTTCTAGAAGGTATTCTTGTAACAATTACAAGAATACCGCTCCTCCGTATACCGTATACCGTATACCATATACCCGTATCCGAATTCTGAAAAATACGAATACCATTAATCCAATAATATAATACCGGTATCCGGCTTAAACCAAAGTCTACCAGTATTATTGTTCCGATTATTATTCCTGTAACAATTACACGAACATAATCGAAACCCTGTCGTAACACCTTACGGCTGCCGTAACAACTTACGGCCTCTACATCTTTCGCCTGAACGAGGGAACCCTCTGTGTGGGACTCTAAAAACTCGACAGTACGCTGGAAGTGGCTTTAACCACAAGCGCGTCACGACACTAGCTGTGTGTAACGGCTACCCAGGTACATGACGAAAAAGTGGCCGACGTGCGAACTCATCACAACCCCAACGAGCCTGCAAGCAACACTTACCGTACAGTCCGGTCTCTTCGTCTGATACGTCGCATATGAAGTATAAGGGTGGTAAATGTCGGATCCCGGTAACTTTATAAGTCATGCTGATTTACGGCCCATAACGGTTCGAGAAACTACTGATAACACTTATCAGTAAATCTCGAGAACCCTAGCCAGGGATTTGATGTTATGGCCGATCAAGCATAGTGCGACACTAACTCCCTATACCGGGAGAGACAAAACCCCTCCTATCGCTCACTGTCTCCATGCGATTCGGGACTGTACCCAAAATCCACCTGTTTGCACGACTCGACAGAGCCGCGGTAGGGAGGAAATCAAAGCACAGTGGGAATCACACAAGACACTATGACGATCTCGGGTGTACAGACTAACCTGTACAAGTGTCGCCAGAGAACTGCTATCTGACAATTGGTATATATACACCATCTAGGAGTTATCGGTGAGTCCTGTTCGGTGTACCCATTCTCCAATGAGCACCTGTGTACAATCTTTGATGTCAAACACCAATGGCTTTGGAATCGACCATCGCCCCCCCAGGGTCAGGAAACGTACACACTAGTCTAATTTGGTAATACCGATGCCCTGTCTCGATATACACTCGACTAGGAACTATTAAAGGATATGCTTATAGACTATCCAGGTCCTACTAGTATGATCTCATCATAATCCTGGTAGTCAAGCATGATCTTAAGGGCTTCATCAATATGCATATAAAGATATGAAATATAACACAAGTTAAGATGAAGATAAACCATATAGCATACTATCATTTCGAGCAAAGATTGTTTCTGAACATATACATGCCTAGCATCCTATACAATACAGGCCTCTAGGGCATACATATCTAACACGATCGGTACGATCAGGGTCTAGGCTTGGTAGTTATGTCGCTTTGTGTTCCTAGTTAGGGTCATGCCGATGTCGTTCGTGACTTTGTATAGCTTTTGCTCTTGAGTTCGTTTCGTAGTGTCGCTACGCACGTTAGCCGCTAAACAGACACTCGAGAGTATGTTTGGAGTTGGTGCGTCGGTTAAACGTAGTTGTACGTATTTTTGGTCGATTGCTTATATACGCTTGCTTATATACACTTTCTTTATTGTTATATGTGTTCAGGATAGCAGGCGGGGACTTCGGGCGCTACGAACAGGGGAAAGTGAGTTGTTGGCTTTACATAGCTAGGATGGTGGGTGAGTAGATTTAACATCTACAGGGGAATCTCCTGCATGGCGTTATGCGTCTGGGCTAGAGATGACTTGACTTGTCGCATATTCTATTTCATATATAGAGTTGCCTATATACCTTATTGCTTATTTAATTGTTTTGCTTGGACTAGTACCCTTAGGACACTGCACCATTATTGACGGCTCATGTTGCACGAGCACTGATTGTATGCCACACACACCATCAATAATTTCCATGTCATGCACAACACATTTATAGATATGATATTGTTTGGTTAGGGACATTGTGACATTGATTCATATTCCTTATTGCATATGACATATAGCATACCTGTATACTTACATGCTTACACATATGCCTTGACATGCTTACATGCTAGTT
The DNA here is from genome assembly GCA_030015575.1 of Agapanthus africanus. Taxonomy (NCBI): domain Eukaryota; kingdom Viridiplantae; phylum Streptophyta; class Magnoliopsida; order Asparagales; family Amaryllidaceae; genus Agapanthus; species Agapanthus africanus. Next base: position 454,195,979 of record JASDDO010000014.1, on the reverse strand, counting down.
ACATGTATACCTATAGGGTATTGTACCATTAGCTATAGGTACATACACACATAATGACATAGCTATATGTATACTTTGCATACATAGTTCACTTATACCTGGAGGGTATATTACATCATTATTGATAGGTAGATATATATACCTTGCTATACCTTCATGTTTACACACATATCTGGTTGTAGCTACATGTCTACCTTTATTTGATGTTATATAGACTTGGAGAAATTAGGAACCGCATATATATATTTTAACTTGTTGCAGTTAAATAGTGGATTTTCTTTTATATGCTTACATTGAAGTTTTATGTTGCATATATTATATTCATGGATTTTCACATTGAGATATAGATTTTTCATGATATTTTATGGATTTGAGGACCATGGTAGTTTCATAAAATTATGCATTATTTGAAAAACCCGGTTTCTCTTGATATGATATTTCAGCAGCCACCATGTGTTTTATCGGTTCTGATATATATACCCCATGCGAGGAGCGTCGTGGGTATTGTGTGAAGGTACATGGTGGGGCCCGGTACGGTTCACCTTGGAAAGATGATCGACGGTCCATGCCGATTGAGTTTGGAAGGTCGGCAAGTACCTACTGGTGACAGTACCAATGACTCGGCGGTTATCTTGGGGATACCGACGTGAGTCATGTACGTATGAGATTTACTTGATGTTGCACATTCAGGATATATGAGTCTTACTTGATGTTGTACATTCAGGATATATGATATTTACTTGATATTGTACATTCAGGATATATGAGACTTACATGATATGAGAGCCAATTTGAGGGTTGATTTGATGAATTGGGATTTGGATGATCTTGATGGACTTTGGTCCTACCACGATTTCAGGATTCCGTGGAAATGACATGTTTCATCTCATGCCTCGCATTTATTGTTTATGCACTGCTTCATGTATTAGTAGTACCTGATAGAGTACCTTTCATGACTGTTGCATATATACATTGTCATATCATTTCTTCATGTATTAGTAGTACCTGATAGAGTATCTTACATGATTGTTGCATGCAGATTGTCATATTAGTATTGCTTCATGTATTAGTTGTACCTGCTAGTGTACCTTTCATGAATATTAAGTTGGATATAGTGCCCTCAAAGTCAATTATTGGATCGTAGGCACGTGATTGCAATGATCGAGGGAGTGTAAGTCCATGCTACCTCTCCCGGTACTTTCGGGCGTGCGGAATTTGGTGAAAAACAATTTTGTAGAGGCGGTAACATGGACTCAAAACCGGATCTTTGTTAAACTATCTACCTAACAACCTAACTAGGAGTTGTTAACTACTCGGTTAGGGGGTTATACCTTTCTTTCTTGAACTCCTTCGTCTTTGACTCTCGATGGTGTACGGATTGGCTTCACTACGTCGTCTCCTTGCGCCGAAAATCGATCCACCCGAAAGCTTCTACCTTTGGCTTCTTCTTCGAGCTTTGAAGAAACTAGTTCACTCGGTTTGCTAAACCTTGTGAACTAGAGTGAGTAGAGGAGAGTGTGTTGGGATTTTTCACTATGGTTCTTGGTTCTCAACACATGAGACAAGTGAACCATAGACTAAAGAGAGGGAGAGCAAGAGGAAGAAGATGAGAGCTCAAGCCAAGAAAGAGAAAGGAAATGAATGAAAATGAGCAAGACTTTTCTCTTTTGGCTCTCATAATCCAAAACCATCATAACCAATAATAGCAATCAAGTATTAGTGATGGTTTAAGCTACAATAGCCATATCATTTCATGCACTCATTTTGCACAAGAGAACAAGCAAGCAAAAGTCTTTGCCATGAAATGATAGCCACTGTCATCATGATGGTCAACTAGTCCAACCTGGTCAACCGGTCAACAAAGTCAACAAGTCAACAAAGTCAACCCCTCAACAACCATGTCACTATAATACTTAATCAATATTATTGTTAATCACATATCATATTCTCATTAGGGTTGAGCAAAAAGTCAATAGTCAACGGTCAACGGTCAATAACCCTAATGAGAGTCCTCTGCCTCTGTCTCTCCGTCAACTGTGCATACACACCCGCATTCGCGTTCCGAGGAACACGAATACATACTGGATAAAACCAATCCCAAAACGTGCACTAGGATCTGGCTTAAACCAAAGCCCGCTAGTGTAAACTGTCCGGACACTGTACGTGCATAAGAGCACGGATGTGACCGAACCCTGTCGCAAAACCATGCGACCTGTCGCAAAACCATGCGACCTCTACTCTTTTGCCTAAAGGCGAATAGCTTTCTGTGTGGGACTCTAAAGTCTCGACACTACGCTGGCAGTAGGTTTAACCACAGACCGCAAGCGGCACTAACTGTGCGTAACGGTCCCCAGGTAGATGCCGACAAGAAGACTGACGAGGTGAAACCCATCTGAACTCCTACTGAGCCTGAATGTGACAGTCTCCGTACAGTCCGGTCTGTTCGTCTGATACATCGCATGGAGGGCCTAGGGGGGCGGTAAACGTCAGTCCCCTAATAGAGGTACATGTCGGGTCGGTGAAGCCCAAAACACCCTGAGATAACACTGGAAGCCTACCAGTATATCTTGATTGCCCTGGCCAGGGACTACTCGTGTAATGGCTCTCCTAGACACAGCGCGATGTCAACCCCCAATACCGGGAGAAACGAATCCTGTCTAACCGTCACTGCCTCCAAGTGCTTCGGGACTGCACCCAACTACTACCTGTTTGCACGACTCCTTTGAGCTGTGGTAGGGTAGTAATCAAAGAACAGTGGGAACACACTCGAGGCGAAGTGACAGTGTTAAGTCAGTGGACTAAACTGTACTCATGTCACCTGGGAACTGATAACTGACAATAGGTATAATACCAACCGGTCAGTTCCCGACGAGTCCTGTCCAGTGTACTCGTAACGTAACAAGCACCCGCATACTATCTCCAGTATGACGTACTGATGGCTGTGGGATAGACCATCTCCCATTCTGGGATGAGAAGCGCATGCGCTAGTCTACTCCGGAGTATCGATGCCCTGTCTCGATAGTCCCGCGACTAGGGACCTGCATAAGGATGTGCTTATAGATTACCCAGCCCCCACTAGTGTGACTGCCATCACAACGCTGGTAATCAAGCAAAGATCTTAAGGGCTCCACTAATGTGTATAGGTGATATACTAAAATAAACACATGTACACATTGAAGTAGAAACAAACCAAGTAGCATACTACTATTTTGAGCAAGATTGTATATACAACTGTGAATATCCCAAGCTTCCATTAAGTAATATACAAACTAGTATGATACAGTAATGGCCTCTAGGGCATATACACAAACTATCTCCCACTTGCACTAAGGCCATGTACTGGCGTATCGAAGACCTATCATCTCGATCAGCTGCTCGAACTGAGTCTGGGGCAAGGCCTTGGTGAATGGATCTGCAGTGTTATCTTCTGAAGCGACCCTCCGAACCTTGATCTCCTGGCGATCCACGATCTCCTTGATCAGGTGATACCGCCTCAAGATGTGTCTGGATCTCTGATGGGACCTGGGTTCCTTCGCTAAAGCTATAGCCCCGTTGTTGTCGCAATACAGAGGTATTGGATCAACAATGGACGGAACCACATGAAGTTCTTTCAAGAACTTCCTCATCCAGACAGCTTCTTTTGTGGCATCAGATGCAACGATGTATTCCGCTTCCATCGTCGAGTCTGCAACGGTTTCCTGTTTGGAACTCTTCCAACACACTCCCCTCCATTGAGGGTAAAGACAAAACCCGACATGGACTTGGAATCATCCTTGTCACTCTGGAAGCTGGAGTCAGCAAAGGCCTCGATCTGGAGGTCTTTTCCGCCATACACTAAGAACATCTCCTTAGTCCTTCTCAGGTACTTGAGAATGTTCTTTACCGCTATCCAGTGTTTCTCCCCAGGGTTTGACTGATACCGGCTTACTACACTCAGTGCATAAGCTACATCCGGTCTGGTACACAACATCGCATACATTATAGAGCCTACCGTAGAAGCGTAGGGTATAATAGACATGCGATCCCTTTCCAAATAAGTCTTGGGAGACATCTCTTTGGAGAGGGTGATCCCGTGACAAGCCGGTAGATTACCGTGCTTGGAATCTTCCATACTGAATATTTTCAGTATGGTGTCGATGTACCTGGACTGTGAAAGTCCTAATATCCTCTTGGATCTATCATGATGGATCCGGATCCCCACGATGTATGAGGCATCACCCAGGTCTTTCATGCAGAACCTGTGTGACAAGAACCCCTTGACAGATTGTAGCATAGGAATGTCATTTCCTATTAAGAGAATGTCATCCACGTATAAAACGAGGAATACTACAGTTCTCGCTATAAATCTACTATAGATGCATGGTTCATCTGGATTTTTGATAAAGCCAAATTCCTTGACCGTCTCATCAAAACAGATGTTCCAACTCTGCGATGTCTGCTTTAGTCCGTAGATGGACTTAAGCATCTTGCACACCTTTCCGCTGCTCCCACTCTGAATGAAACCCTCTGGCTGGTCCATATAGACACACTCCTCTAAATTTCCATTTAGAAAAGCGGTATTTACGTTCATCTGCCAAATCTCATAATCGTGGAAGGCAGCAATGGCAGGAAAGATCCGAATGGATTTCAGCATAGATACTGGAGAAAAGGTCTCGTCATAGTCCAAACCAGGTCTTTGACGAAAACCCTTTGCAACCAGTCTAGCTTTATAGGTCTCATCCTGTCCATCTACACCAATCTTCCTTTTGAAGATCCACTTGCATCCTACGGGTTTTACCCCGTCCGGAGCAATGTCCAACGTCCATACTTTGTTGGTGTACATGGACTCCATTTCGTTCCGCATTGCATCCAGCCATTTTACCGAGTCGACGCTCTGAACGGCCTGCTAGAAGCTAGTAGGCTCATCATAATCTATGATGCAATCCTCTCTATCCCCGTCTATGAGAAAACCGTAGTATCTCTCGGGCGGATGAGACTGCCTACTACTCCTGCGGAGCAGCGTAGGAATGTCATTTTCTTTTGAACCTTCTGGTTCTACTAAGCTTTCAGTAATAGTCTGTGGTTCTGGAATTTCTTCCAGTTCTATTTCGCTCCCACTTGTTTCCTTTTCTAAGAACTGGTGTTCCAGAAAATGGGCATTACGAGAAACAATGATCTTTTGTTCCTCTGCGTAATAGAAGAGATACCCCCTGGAGTTCTTTGGGTATCCCACAAATTTGCACAGTACTGAGCGTGCCTCGAGTTTGTCTGCATGCTGCATTTTGACAAAAGCCGGACATCCCCAGATCTTCAGATATTGAAGATAGGGTTTCTTCCCACTCCATATCTCATATGGTGTGGTAGGAACAGTCTTAGTTGGAACTCGGTTCAAAAGGTATGCAGCTGATTCTAGTGCATACCCTCAGAATGATCGCGGTAACTCAGTGTTAATCATCATGGACCGTACCAAATCCAATAGGGTTCGGTTCCGTCTCTCCGATACACCGTTATGTTGCGGAGTGTATGGAGGAGTAAGCTGAGAGAGAATTCCCTTCTCTTTTAAATAGTCCAGGAACTCGGCACTCAAGTATTCACCACCTCGATCCGATCTTAGAATCTTGATACTTTTGCCGGTTTGTTTTTCTACTTCATTCTTATATTCCTGGAATTTTCCAAAGGCTTCGGATTTATGTTTCATTAAGAAGACATAACCGTACCTTGAAAAGTCATCCATAAAAGTAATGAAGTAAGAATAACTGCTTCGCGCATGTGTAGACATTGGACCGTACACGTCGCTGTGTACGAGTCCCAAGAGCTCGCTCGCTCTTACTCCGTGTCCAGTGAACGGAGTCTTTGTCATCTTTCCTTTGAGACAGGATTGACAAGTGGCATACGATTGATATTCGAACGGATTCAAATATCCTTCTGTATGTAACTTCGTCAACCTTCTCTCATTGATGTGACCCAGTCTACAATGCCAAAAGAAAGTCTGATTTATTTCCGGAGACTTTCTTTTGTGTGTATTCTGGACATTGAAAATCTGTGGTTGGTTTAATACGTATATACCATTGCTTAATGTACCTGACCCAATCAGAACTTGATTAAGGTGAATGTTCACAACATTACTTACAAATGCAAATTCATAACCTTCTTTAGATAATAAAGATATAGAAATGATATTACAAGTTGCATTGGGTACAAAATAGCAATTACGCAAAACCAAAACATGTCCATCTGACAAGCCCAGGTGATAGTCCCCCACGGACTCAGCATCCATGCCAGCTCCGTTTGCAACTATGAGGGTCATATCACCTGCCTTCAAAACCCTACGCTTTCTCAGTTCCTGCAAAGAATTACAGATATGAGATCCTGATCCGGTATCCAATACCCAGGAAGTAAAGTTTATTGAAAGACAGTTTTCAATAACATACACACCTGAAGCTGAAGCCGCAACTTGCTTCAGTTCCTGCGTTCTGGCTTTCCAAGCCCTACAATCATTCTTCCAGTGTCTCTTCTTATGACAATAGAAGCATTCTTCTTTATCCACAAGCTGCCCCGCTTTCTTTGTTGCCTTTGCCTTTCCCTTCGTATCCACTTTACTAACACCGCCCCTTGGTTTGGCGGGGGCTTTCTTCTTCTTTCCCTTGGCTTTCGCCTTGGACCTAGAAGAGGAAGATCCTACTACAAACAAAGTGGATGTTTCCCTACCTTTCTGTAGGGTGCCCTCTGCGCTCCTCAGCATGTTGAGGAGTTCTGAAAGTTCAACTTCCTTTTCTTGTAAGTTGAAGTTCAGGATAAACAGGGCGTAAGTGAAAGGAAGGGACTGGAGAATCAAGTCAGTATAGAGCTCATTCTCCAACATGGTCCCAAGGTCCGTGAGCTCTTCTATGTAGCCAATCATCTTAAGCACGTGTTCCGCTACCGATGATCCGACGGCCAATCTTGCCGAAAATAACTTCTTCAACACTTCGTATCTTGCGATACGAGATTGCTCTCCATACAGTTCTTTTGTATGGAGAAATATGGATTCGAGGTCCATATTCTCGTGCCTCCTCTGATGTTCGTTGTCCATAGAGGCAAGCACGAGGCACCTGGCCTTCGCGCAATCAATCTCCCAAGTCTTACGGATTTCCTTATCCGCGACGCTGGAGGTGGGACCTGGGACGAGGGGAGCTTTGGTGGTAAGAAGATACCCCAACTTGTCGTAAGTGATTGCCATTTTGACATTCCTGAGCCAATCTTTGTAGTTTGGCCCTGTCGGTATGTTTTTATCTAGAAGTAACTTATGTCCAGTCATGTCGATTGGTCGCAGCAATTAGGAGAGAGAAGAAACACTCAGCATGACGCTCTTGCAAGTTTAGAGTGGTTTTTAGTTTGTCTAAACAGGATGGCTCCAACTGTTTCTCGAATCGCTCCTCAAACCAAAAAGGAAGAATTAGTCAGGATCAATCTCACCGTACAATACTTGCTTAACCGTTCGGCTAGGCTGGTGTCTGTACTTCGAGGGAGGTTTTCCAACGCTTTCGCGAAGTTCCTTAATTTAAGAACCTCTTTTCCCTGGGGGCGTAGCCCCGCTAACACCTTTCTAGACACCTACTTGGTTTATAGCATTGATCGTTAAGTGAGAAATTTCCCAAGGAGTAGCATATACTCACAGTAGGATCGGGATCCAAATATCATCGCATGACAAAACTGAAGGAATCCTACCAGAATCATCATACTCCAAATGGTATGCAGTGCTAGCAAGTTTCAGTTCTTTTGAAACTCCCGATGTAGATTGTTTGCCCCATGCTCTTATGACCTTGGCGTGAGGTCAAAATGTCATAAGTCACATGTCAAGTTCTTCCCATCATTATCCAGGTTAATTTGAACCCACCCGTACCTACCCTTGACGTAGGCCAAAATGGCAGTACGACTGTCTCAAACCAACGCATTCTATCTATGCAACAGATAAATATCCGGCAGCTACCAATCACTATGCCTTGGCGTGAGGTCAAAATATATAGCTTGAATACTACCGAATATTTAACTGAAATGATGGAGGGCTACGGATGGTTTTGGCAAAACCGTGAACGTAGTGAACTTGATATGATCGATGGAACGAGATAGCTTTTAAAAAGAGTGGCTCAAGCTCCGCATTTAAAAGTTGGTTTTGAAAAGAACCGAGTGGTTTTTCGAAAGTGTTCCAACGACTTTTACTTGGTTTATTTTTCATGCATTAGTTCTTTTAATGCGTGTTATTCTTGCATTAGTTCTTTTAATGCGTCCCATGATTTAATCCTACCATTGCAGAAAACAACCAAAATATGACGTACGCTTATGCCATTCGCATTCGCCACGGGCCCCGTCATTACCCGTTAGGTTACTTAACTAACGACAGAGCGGGGGCTGGGCTAGCGCGGCTATAAAACATAAGCAACGCCAAAATAATATCATATATAGATATATTGCAGTGATAGCCATTTCAGATCACAGATGAATACATTGAATATACTAGGAATCCGCAATTCGTACGAGCCTGTAACGAAAAGCAGATTACACGGTCACGGTGAATAGCCAATACCCTACCCAAGACCCCTACGGGTGCGGCAAACTACCCGCCAAGTACCCGAAGCGAAGCAACCTCCCTCAACTCCGTGAGTAGGCCACTCGGCACTTCGGGATACCCGGTAGTTTGTGCACCCCCTCCATGGGTCTATCCTAGGAGCAAAAATAGTAAAAAGAAATTATACAATGACGGCTACAACCCCGACCCGGTTGTGCGGCCATACAAATAATTATTACATCAATTTACAAATTTACATGAATTGAAAGAAAAGAAATCTCTCGTCTCACAACCCCCGGCTATTCACCCGCGACAATCCAATGAATTCATATACACAAACCAATAACATTACAGATCACATATTTGTATAACCCCCACTAATCGACATATAGCGATTAGCAGACGTTCAATACAAATATCACATCACAGATAAATACCCGTCAGCTTAAGTCTTTAGAAGTTCGATCAAAAATACGGATTTTTAGGCCCCAAACACAAAATTTTCGTTCTGGAAAATCTGGGCTGAAAAGACATATTCCAAAAATCCCAAAACAACCCCAGAAATACACTGCACTAAATTTGGACCTCGGCCGAGTCAACTCGGCCGCAGAACCGCGGCGGGAGTGTGCTCCCGCCGCGTTTCCGCGGCGCTTTGATCGGTTCGTGGGACCAAATTTTGTGGTTATTTAATAAAAAGCCTGAGCCGATTTTCAAGATGAAATTTATCAATTTTTGAACAGAAAAAAAATCGGCAGAAACTTGACATATCGGGTTCGTTTCGTGACTTTTTCTTTGATCGATCTTCTAGTTACTTTGCTAACATGTTAGATAGAGTTTAACTAGGCTCTGATACCACTGTATGTCCATGCTACCTCTCCCGGTACTTTCGGGCGTGCGGAATTTGGTGAAAAACAATTTTGTAGAGGCGGTAACATGGACTTAAAACCGGATCGTTGTAAAACTATCTACCTAACAACCTAACTAGGAGTTGTTAACTACTCGGTTAGGGGGTTATACCTTTCTTTCTTGAACTCTTTCGTCTTTGACTCTCGATGGTGTATGGATTGGCTTCACTCCGTCGTCTCCTTGCGCCGAAGATCGATCCACCCGAAAGCTTCTACCTTTGGCTTCTTCTTCGAGCTTTGAAGAAACTAGTTCACTCGGTTTGCTAAACCTTGTGAACTAGAGTGAGTAGAGGAGAGTGTGTTGGGATTTTTCACTATGGTTCTTGGTTCTCAACACATGAGACAAGTGAACCATAGACTAAAGAGAGGGAGAGCAAGAGGAAGAAGATGAGAGCTCAAGCCAAGAGAGAGAAAGGAAATGAAAGAAAATGAGCAAGACTTTTCTCTCTTGGCTCTCATAATCCAAAACCATCATAACCAATAAGAGCAATCAAGTATTAGTGATGGTTTAAGCTACAATAGCCATATCATTTCATGCACTCATTTTGCACAAGAGAACAAGCAAGCAAAAGTCTTTGCCATGAAATGATAGCCATTGTCATCATGATGGTCAACTAGTCCAACCTAGTCAACAAAGTCAACAAGTCAACAAAGTCAACCCCTCAACAACCATGTCACTATAATACTTAATCAATATTATTGTTAATCACATATCATATTCTCATTAGGGTTGAGCAAAAAGTCAATAGTCAACAGTCAACGGTCAACAACCCTAATGAGAATCCTCTGCCTCTGTCTCTCCGTCAACTGTGCATACACACCCGCATCTGCATTCCCAGGAACACGAATACATACTGGGTAAAACCAATCCCAAAACGTACACTAGGATCTGGCTTAAACCAAAGCCCTCTAGTGTTAACTGTCCGGACACTGTACGTACATAAGTGCACGGATGTGACCGAACCCTGTGGCAAAACCATGTGACCTGTCGCAAAACCATGCGACCTCTACTCTTTTGCCTAAAGGCGAATAGCTTTCTGTGTGGGACTCTAAAGACTCGACACTACGCTGGCAGTGGTTTTAACCACAGACCGCAAGCGGCACTAGCTGTGCGTAATGGTCCCCAGGTAGATGCCGACAAGAAGACTGACGAGGTGAAACCCATCTGAACTCCTACCGAGCCTGAATGTGACAGTCTCCGTACAGTCCGGTCTGTTCGTCTGATACATCGCATGGCGGGCCTAGGGGGGCGGTAAACGTCAGTCCCCTAATAGTGGTATAAGTCGTGTCGGAGTGAAGCCCAAAACACCCTGAGATAACACTGGAAGCCTACCAGTATATCTCGATTGCCCTGGCCAGGGACTACTCGTGTAATGGCTCTCCTAGACACAGCGCGATGTCAACCCCTAATACCGGGAGAGACGAATCCTGTCTAACCGTCACTTCCTCCAAGTGCTTCGGGACTGCACCCAACTACTACCTGTTTGCACGACTCCTTTGAGCCGTGGTAGGGTAGTAATCAAAGTACAGTGGGAACACACTCGAGGCGAAGTTACAATGTCAAGTCAGCGGACTAAGCTGTACTCATGTCACCTGGGAACTGATAACTGACGATAGGTATAATACCAACCGGTCAGTTCCCGACGAGTCCTGTCCAGTGTACTCGTAACCTAACGAGCACCCGCATACTATCTCCAGTACGACGTACTGATGGCTGTGGGACAGACCATCTCCCACTCTGGGATGAGAAGCCCATGCGCTAGTCTACTCCGGAGTATCGATGCCCTGTCTCGATAGTCCTGCGACTAGGGACCTGCATAAGGATGTGCTTATAGATTACCCAGCCCCCACTAGTGTGACTGCCATCACAACGCTGGTAATCAAGCAAAGATCCTATGGGCTCCACTAATGATGTATAGGTGATATACTAAAATAAACACATGTACACATTGAAGTAGAAACAAACCAAGTAGCATACTACTATTTTGAGCAAGATTGTATATACAACTGTGAATATCCCAAGCTTCCATTAAGTAATATACAAACTAGTATGATACAGTAATGGCCTATAGGGCATATACACTAACAGGGACCTATACCGGTAGGACAGTCATACTCGAGAGGATTGTATACTATCTGGTTTGTCTTTATCATCGTGTACATGCTTTAGGTGACATTGCAGTTCATAATTATACGTTGATAGAGAATAGTATGTTGCCGGGTTTATCTTTATCATCGTGTATAGCTTTAGGTGGCATTACAGATCACTATTACACGTTGATAGTGCTCATAGGATTCTTGCTTGACTTCCAGCAGTATGATGGCAATCATATACGTGGGAGTTGGGATCTATAAGCACATCCTTAAAAGATCCCTAATCGTAGGAGTTTCGAGACTGGGCATCGATATTCCATGAGTAGACTAGTGTATAAGATCGAGACCCCGACGAGGGGCGGTGGCTGGTCTCACAAGCCATTGGTGTCAGTTGGTTCACCTAAGACGTATACAGGTGCTCATTGGGTTATAAGTACACCGGACAGGACTCGCCAGGAACATGCTAGTTTGTATTATACCTAGCGTCAGATAGCAGTTCCTTGGTGACATGTGTACAAGTTAGTTCATCGACCTGAGATCAGCATTTGTCTCGTGTGAGTTCCAACTGTGCTTTGATTACTACCCTACCACGGCTCAAAGGAGTCATGCAAACAGGTTTTAGTTGGGTACAGTCCCGAGCCACATAGAGGCAGTGAGCGGATCGGCAGGGGTTACGTCTTTCCCGGTATTGGGGGTGAGATCGCGCTTTGTCTAGGAGAGCCACTACACGAATTCCTTGGCCAAGACAGGAGATTTACTGGTAGGTATTCCAGTAGTATCTTAGGGTGTTTTGGGCTACACTCCGACACGACTTGTACCGCTATTGGGGGTCTGACGTTACCAGCCTCTAGGCCCGACATGCAATACTCATAAACGAATGGACCAGACTGTACGGATATTGTCACTGCCAGACTCAGTAGGTGTCAGTATGAGTTCGCTCATCAGCCTCCCTTTTGGTCAATACCTCGACAGACGTTACGCACAGCTAGTGCCACTGACGTACTAGTAGTTAAATCCACAGCCAGTGTATTGATGAGTCTTTAGAGTCCCCCACAAACAGTTTCTCAAGTTTCGGGCAACACGTTGTAGAGGCCGTATGGTATTATGGCAGGGTTCGATCATATACATGCAATCGTGCACGGATCATGATCGGACAGATCATACTAGTGGGCTTTGGTTTAAGCCGGATCCTAGTATTAGATTTGTTGGATTGCTTTCGTCTCATCGCATTCGCATTCAGTCGGAATGCGTATGCAGGTATGTATATACAGGTGAGGGGTATTCTTGTGATCCGTCACGAGTTTACTTTAGATGATGCCGTTCTTTTCATTGTCATAAACATTTGGGATAATGTTTTGGTGGAAATTGTGAGTGGATTTCATCATGAGGAGCATTTATTGTGTCATGTACGTAAGTAGTGACTCATGGTCTCTTTTTTTGTTCATATGTCACATTTTATTTTGATTAATGTGTTGAAATGATAAGTGGAGAGAGAAGGGGCAGCCATGAGGCAAGGGGTTAGCTCTTGGATTGTATTACAACTCTCACATTATTATTCCAACACATAATAGAAAGAAAAATCTCGTCATCTTCTTCTTCTTCTCTAGTTCACTACTTCCACCATAGCATCATCCTGAACCTCCATCCATACACTATCATGTGTTGAGAATCAATGGATGATTGAGAAAAAGTTATCACACACATTCTCTACATCACCTTGGACATGTCGGCTAGCAAACATCATGTTCAAGTTGCTTCGGATGAAGCGGGAGCCCGTAAAAAGACTCATTGATGTGGTGCCCTTCCGACGAGGAGACCGGAGCTCAAAGATGCCGCGAGGAGCTTGGGATGGTGGCCAAAGACCGAAGGACACGGATCGATCGGTATAGCCACTCTCACTTCTTAGTAGTTTGCTAGTTTAGCGTTAATGGTTCGATCCGGGTGAAAGACTACGATAGCGCCGGTTTCCTAAAAAGTTTTTGTTTCCGCATTTGGCCTCGGATTGACGGCCGGGGCGCTACCGTAGAATTCAATGGTATCAGAGCCTTGCCATTAACCTTTACTAGCTTGTTCTAACGTGTTTAAATTATCGATCGAACGAAATTTCCAAAACCGCATTTTCAATGTTAAAGTTTCTGTCGAATTTTTTGTCATCTAAATTTTTTTTTGGGTATGTCAGAAAATCATGCAGGATTTTTTAAGACTCTGAAAGAAATTTGGTCGACTGAACCCACAAGACCGCCGCGGAACCGCTGCATAAACCTTGTGTTAGCCGCGGTTCCGCCGCAGTTTTAGAGCAACTGTGTACCATTTTTCTTCTGTGTGTCTTTCATGTGGAATTGTGGTTTCAGGAATATTTTGTTTGGGCCCAGATTTTGTTTGATTACTGGATTTGTACTTGGGGCCCACTTCGGGAAATTTTGTCGATCGGGTTTAATTACGTTAGTTCACAGTGCTTACTTTATATCTGCGACCGTGAATATCATTTGATCGGTAAATCTTGTCTAATTGCTATAGCTCTTTTAGACGGGTTTGCGAACGTGACATTCACGTTGATGTAATGTGTTGTGCTGTGATGTTGCGGATTTGTCGTGGTCGATAGCTTGGTGCAATGTTAGTACAGTTTAGTTTTATTTGTACATTTGATATTGCGGGGAGAGCGTCCGACATGTGGACTGCCGTCACTGCTTGTTTGTATATTATTCTTTTGGGGCACGACCGGGTTGAGATCGATGTACCCGTTGTACATATTTTATTTTCTGTACTAGGATCACCCAGCGATGGAGTGCACGGATAGTCGGATTCTAGAGGGCAGCGGGCCAGCATCTCATGGATTTGAGACGGAGGGGGCTTCATGTTGGATATAGTGCCCTCAGAGTCAATTATTAGATCACAGGCGCGTGATTGCAATGATTGAGGGAGGACCTATGCCGGTAGGACAGTCTTATTCAAGATGATAGTATGCTGTCTGGTTTATCTTTATCATCGTGTACTGCATTAGGTGACATTACAGATCACTATTGCACGTTGGTAGAGCCCTTAGGATTCTTGCTTGACAGCCAGCAGTATGATGGCGTTCATATACGTGGGAGCTGGGGTCTATAAGCACATCCTTAAAAGGTCCCTAGTCGTGGGAGTTTTCGAGACATGGCAACGATACTCCAGAGTAGACTAGTGTATACAGTCGAGACCCCGACGAAGGGCGGTGGCCGTTCTCACAAGCCACTGGTGTCAGTTGGTTTACCTAAGATGTATACAGGTGCTCATTCGGTTATGAGTACACTGGACAGGACTCGCCGGGAATATGGTAGTTGGTATTATACCTAACATCAGATGGCAGTTCCCTGGTGACATGTGTACAGGTTAGTTCATCGATCTGAGATCGTCATTTGTCTCGTGTGAGTTCCCACTGTGCTTTGATTACTACCCTACCACGGCTCAAAGGAGTCGTGCAAACAGGTTTTAGTTGGGTACAGTCCCGAGCTAGATGGAGGCAGTGAGCGGTTCTACAGGGGTTCGTCTCTCCCGATATTGGTGGTGAGTTCGTCCTGTGTCTAGGAGAGCCATTACACGAAGTCTTTGGCCAAGGCAGGAGATTTGCTGGTAGGTATTCCAGTAGTATCTCAGGGTGTTCTGGGCTACACTCCGACACGAATTGTACCGCTTTTGGGGGTCTGACTTTTACCAACCCCCTAGGCCCGCCATGCGATGCTCATAGACGAATGGACCGGACTGTACGGATATTGTCACTGACAGACTCGGTAGGGTGTCAGGATGAGTTCGCTCATCGACATCCCTTTTGGTCAAAACCTGGTATCCCGTTACGTATGGCTAATACCTTTGACGTGCTAGTGGTTAAATCCACAGCCAAAGTATTGACGAGTCTTTAGAGTCCCCCACAGACAGTTTCTCAAGTTTCGGGCGAAACGCTGTAGAGGCCGTATGGATATATGACAGGGTCCGATCATATACGTGCGGTATTGCACGGATCATGATCGGACGGGTAATACTAGCGGGCTTTGGTTTAAGTTGGATCCTAGTATTATACAGTATAGATTTTGTCTCATTGCATTTGTATTCAGTCGCAATACAAATGCGGGTATGTATATACAGTCGCGGGGTTTTCCTGTAATTTATTACGGGATCGCTTTTTTGAATTTGCCAGTTTGCATTCCGTTTCGGCCATTTTCCTTTCTATCTTTCTTTGGCTGAAAATTGGTGTGGAGGGGGTTATTTGCAATTGTGCAATTTATAATGGAGAAGACTTTTTATGGTTCATGATGGTTCCACCATCCTTTGACTTCCTTTTTTGTTCATCATTGCTTACTTTGTATGATGGGTTTTGGATGAGACTTGGTTGTGATGATGATTCCTCATCATCACCCTTTTTCTCTCTCTTGGATGATTGCTCACTCTCTCTCTCACTATTCAAGCATGGCCGGCCACTCATTTTGGGATAGGATTCATTTTGGTGTGGGGAAAATTGATCTCATTTTTCATTCACACAAAAATCCTTAGCCCCATTTTAAAAGTTCATTCCTCCACCTTCACACAAATGGCAACTTCAACAACCCCTAGAGGTAAACCATTCTACACTTAGCCTACAGCATTCTTGGACACGTCGGCTCGCCAACTTCGTGCCCGAGTTTCCTCGGTCCAGAGGTGGGAGCCCGTAAAAGAACCCGGCGATGTGGTGCCCTTTCCGACGAGGAGATGAAGACGGGAGATTCCGCGAGGAGATTGGGATGGAGGCCGAAGACCGAAGGACACGGATCGATCGGTATAGCTCTCTTCCCTTTCTCTAGTTAGCTAGTAGTAGGTTAATGGTCCGATCCGGGTTTATAGTCCGCGGTAGCGCCGGTTTCAAGTTAAAGAAAAGTTTTTGTTTCCGCATTTTGGCCTCGGACAAACGGCCGTGGCGCTGCCGTGGTCCTACATGGTATTAGAGCCACGCCATTAACTTATACTAGCTTGCTCTAACGTGTTTACAAGTTCGATCGATCGAAGGTTCCGAAAACCCGATTTCAAATTTGACAGTTTCTGTCGATTTTATTTTGTGCTCTAAAAATTTTTCTTGGCATGTCAAAAAATCGTGCGGGGTTTTTTAAGCACTGTTCCACCGCGGAACCGCGGCCAAACCCATGCATTGGCCGCGGTTCCGCCGCCATTTTAACTCCTTACTGCCCCAAATTTTACAGCAGGTCTCTGACTTGTAAATGCGGTTTTTAGTATATTCTGTTTGGGCCCAGATTTATTTTGAGTGCTGCAGTTGTGCTTGGGGCCGACTTCGGGAAATTTAGTCGATCGAAAATTTTAAACTTGTTAGTTCACAGTATTTACATTATATCTGCGACCGTGAATGTCACTTGATCGGTAACTGTCTAACTGCTATAGCCCTTTTAAACGGATTTGCGAATGTGACATTCACGTTGATGTTCCGTGTTGTGCTGTGATGTTGCGGATCTATCGTGGTGGATAGCCTGGATGCAATGGTAGTAAAGTTTGGTTGTACATGTACATTTGATATTGCGGGGCGAGCATCCGACAGGTGGACTGCCGTCACTGCCTGTTTGTATATTATAATTTGGGGCACGACCGGGCTGAGGTCGATGTACCCATTGTATGTATATTTTAACTTTCTGTACTAGGATTACCCCGCGATGGGGTGCACGGATAGCCGGGTTCTAGAGGGAAACGGGCCCGCATCTCATGGCTTTGAGACGGAGGGGTCTTTACTCTAGAATTGGCGGGCTATTCACCACACTCGTAGGGGGTACAAGTTGACCCAAGGAGGGGTGCTCAAGTTACCGGATTCCGTGAAGTACCGGGTGGTCCATTCACGTTGTTGAAGGAGGCTGCCTCGCTTCAGGTTTTGGCGAGTAACTTGCCGCGCCTGTAGGGGTCTAGGATTTCATTGCACAGGTTATCCACACGACCAGGGGAACGTCGGGTTTCAGTAGCGGCTCTATAAAACCCGGGGATCCCAGATATCTGTATTGTTCTGTGATGCTTACTTGCATTTTATCACGCCTTGAGCGAATATTATATATTGATATATATACTATTAGATGTTGTATATGTTTTGCATCCGCGCTAGTCCAGTCCCCGCTCTATCGTTAGTTAAGTAACCTAACGGGTGATGACGGGACCCAGTGGCGAATGCGGGTGACATATACGTACATCGTATTTTCGTTCTTTATTGGTGTGATCAATTGATGGGACTGCATTGATTCGGATCAATGCAAGCTAAACAAACCTATTCTGATGTTGTTGGAACATTTTTCAAAAAGCTGTTATTGCAAGGACGTTCTCTTTTGTTTTTCACTGTGGTATTCGGTTATAAATATCCAGCACCTCAGTCGACGAGGCAAGGGCCGAGATCCCTTCACCGGGAGTGACCCCTTGGACAGAAGTTTCCGTCAGGGTAATAAATTCACTATAGCCGATTGGCTTTTGCTTTGCATCGTGGTATTCAGTTGGAATATCCTGCACCCCATTCTATGGGGAAATGCCGAGATCCCTTCACCGGGAGTGACCTCTTTAGCAAAGCGTTTCGTCACTATACTTTTATAAAAAGTTATCTGGTTCCTTCACCGATATCAAGTTCATTACGTTAAAAAGGTTTTTCGCCAAAAACCTGCCGTAGCCCTCCGTCGTTTCAGATTAGTATTGCTTAGTAATCATGCTACGTATGTCGTGCTCAGCCGAGGCGTAGTGTGCGGTAGCTCTGTAATTCTTTTCTGTCTTATGGATATGTGATTGGTTAGGACAGTCGTACGGTCATTTTGGCTCAGTCAAGGACTCGTGCCGGTGGGTCTAATGCGATCAAGATAATGACGGGTTGAACTTGGCTAGGATCCGTTGATATGTTGGCTCCGTCAAGGTCACTTGGGTCCTAGGGGTAAAAACATACATCGGGAGTTTCTAAAGAAACTGAAACTTTCCAGGCATGCGCATACCTTATGGAGTGTGATAACGTGAGTGGATTCCGTCACGTTATCATGCGATGATAGTTGGATCCCGATTCCCACTGATGAGTTAGTTTACTCCTCGGGTGATCCCGACTAATTCTTCTTTCAGGTTTGGAGGAGAATTTGAGGTTACAGTGGGAGGTTTCCTGATTAGATAAATTGGTAACCATTCTGATCTAGGTTAGAGTGCACACTGAGTGTTTCTTTTCTCTCTCTCTCTTTGGCAGCGACCATGGCCCGACCCTTGACTATGACTTAGTGACCAAGTTGACCGGACTTTTTTTTAAAACACTGGCTTTTGGATTGTCAGAGTTGCATACCTCATTGGCACTCCTACTTTTACCCTTTTCTCGAGGACACCACGTATTATTACGAACGTCCACATCCATATGATAAAACCATCGTATGGTTATATACGAACTCGAAGGAACTTGTTCCAGATTCGAGGATGGTTTCTGGTTCTGGAGAAAACGAATAGGACTATTCAGTTGTCTTTTCCTTTTACCTTCTCTCAGGTTGCGAGTGCTCCTTGGATTAGGGGATAGTACACCTGTTACGCTTATTGGATAGTCTTCATCCAAACCATAGGATGGTGCCGAACGGTAGGGAATGAAGAAAACCATTTAGCCTAAACGGTGTACAGAAGGTATTAAGTAAAGACAAATAAAGGGATTAGTAAGAGGGCAAAGTAAACCGCGACTACTATTCACGACAAAACCAAATATTTCTTCGCCAATCCTACATCACCTTTGTTTTTCTCCAGAACACTCCGTATCACTACGAAGATCCACAGTTTATTGGATATTCCATCGTATGGTTATATACGAACTCGAAGGGATTTGTTCCAGTTCGGGGATGGATTCTAGTTCAGGAGAAATAGGAATAAGATTTATTCAGTTGTCTTTTATCTTCACCTTCTCTCGTATTGTGAGTGCCCCTAGGATTACGACAGTACACCCATTATGCATGTTGGATAGTCTTCTTCCTAACCATAGGCTGTTGCCGAACGATAGGGAAGGAAGAAAACCATTTAGCCTAAGAGGGTGTACAGATGGTAATGACTAAAGACATATGAAGGGATTTGGAGAGATGGAAAAAAATATACGGTTACAGTTGTGAATCATGATAATGGTAGAGGCATTACAAGGAACACCTGGATACCCCTACGAATCATTTCAATGTTTCAGTTTCACTGTGTATAGTTAAAAGAAAACTGATTTCCCAATTAGTAGTTGCTCCAGGGTATGTATTTACCTGGTATGATTCTCACATCTATATGGTTTTACAGATGATGAGTGGGAGTAAGTTATTTAGAATTAGGTGATCATCCTTATTATATCGGAATTCGTTGTAACTGGTGATATTTGAGGAAATCGCCTGGGCTGTTTGCCGGATGTTCATACCAGAATATTGCATTTTATACCACCCATTCTTACGCTCGTTTGTTTATAGGCAGGTGCTTTTGATCAGTGTTTGCTACATATTTGCAGAATACTGGTTCTTATCTCTAAACAGTGAAATTCATGGAAAAGTACGACAAATTCCGGATTACTGCCAACAACAGATAAAACACGGGTCTTCGCTCTCTATCCGTGTGTTGCCACATACCAGTTTAAGGGACAAAATGGCAAATGGATTGTCATTATCATGCACAAAGCTCAATGTCAACACAAGATCCAAGAAATCTACGCGGAGCTCGAGGAAATCAAGGCAAAAGATCCACATCACATCACATTTTGTTCTACTGAAATTCTGGAAGTATTGTGAAGAGATTCTGAGAAAAGTACTATACCACACTGAAGAGGATCACAAAATAGGGGATACGACAAAATATGAAGGCACAAGCCTTCTAAAGGGCCGCGGAACCGCGGCATAAGCGCGCTTAGGCCGCGGAACCGCGGCCATATGGGCTCATCTCTGTGTCGTTTTCTGGGGGCATATTGGTACATTCAATTTGAGTCAGAATGATGCCCTAGGTTTTCAACTCTCCTCCTATAAATACCCCAGTTCTGAGCCAAGCCAAGGAGTTCTTTTTCATGCCTCTTTTTGTTAGGATTTAGCTAAGTTTCTTCTTCTTGTTCATTCTTTCCTCCATGAAAATTGTAGTGAGAGCATTTTGAGTGGAAGATCAATGAAGATGAGGGTTGTTATCTTTTCTCTTTTATTTATTGTCTTTTAATTTTATTATCTTGTATTTTAATTTTATTATTTGTTGTTAACTAGTTGTTGTTATTTCTTTTCTTGTTCTTATTTCTTTTCTTCTTCTATCCGTATTTTCAAGCGATGATACTTGACGGAGTTCCTTGCTAAGGTGAGGACCCAAGAGTTAGCTTGCTTCACTTGTAAAACCGTATTTTCCTCTTTTCTTCCTTCTTGTTTTGTTTTCTTTTCTTTTATGATGTGTGAATAATTTTCCTCCTGTTAAGGCTAAGGAAGGTGGTATGAGGGACGGAGAAATCCCTTGTGCTTCTCTTCGCCAAACATCTTGAAACGAACCCCGACCAAACAACCGCAACCCCCTCGCTTAGGCACGATATACGTGACATATAGCCGCGACCTAAGTCGAGAAGTCTTTTAAGCGCACTACAACGTGACATGTAGTTGTGACTTAATTGGATACATGGTTGCGGGTGTTTGGCCGAGGGTTGGAAATAAGCGTATTTAGCGGACGGACAAGGGGCACTAGGAATGGATTTAGCGTTGGAAAACTTGCTTAAACTTGCAAATCCCATTCCTATGTCCTCCTAATCCCCGCTACTTTCGATTATCCTGACACCGTTTTAAGGATGGCAAAAGACAAGCACAAGACTAATCCTAACTCTACTAACCAACCTTAACCTTAACAAGCTTACTTGAACATAAACACTTTGGATAGAACTGAACAAACATATACACATTCTTTATTGACTCGTCTAAAACACGAACGGACATACAACCATCTCCCTGTGGATCGACCCGTGCTCAACCGGCTAGATGCGAAGCGACACCGTCCTGATCGCGGTTATAACTTTAGAACTTTGAACATCCGACACGCCAAAAGCGTGCGATCACCGGACGACAAATATTTGGTTTTGAATATCCGTTGTTATGCACCAATTTCAAATTGATATATCTGTACGTCTATTTTTATAGAGTGAGATATACCTTTTTGAAATTATGTCCATGACATTTACCTATATCAGTGGATGGTTAGGTAAGGAGTATTAAACAGCGGTGTAATTCTTCTTAACTATAAGTACAGTTTTCAACCTACGACAAACTGGGAATGAGTTATTAGACTCAGGGGACTTATACAGAGTATTGTATGTTTTCCAGTGTCCATGAGGACAGAGGGGTTGGTACTCGTACTACATTCTGTTTACTTGTGACTTCTCTGGTTCTTAGACATGTGTTTCGTAGAAATGCAAGGTCTAAGTTTTGAGAAGTTATAGGTATAAGAATAAAGTAGAGAACCAGGCGTTGCAAGTATCAGGATTCTTCAAGGTGATCGAAAATGTAGATACTTGTGTATGGTATTCAGTTAATAGTAATGATTAAGAGAACTTGCTTCTCTTTCAGGTTACTCATAATTGGAAGCATTCCTAAGTTGAGTAATGCTGATTGGCCTCTCTCCATTTAGTTGACATGCACTGGAGACAGCTGCATGATTTGAATCTAGTTCCAATTAAATCAGCGCCTCTGTATCTATATTGGATATAGAACAGTTCATATCTTAACATTGTTACGGTACGGGGAGTTGTCCGGCTTATGCTTAAAACCGGACTCTGGATAACTCAAGGCAAGTTTCTGTAATGGCTGTTTGTGGGTTGACCCGGGCTATGACGAGGGTTGACTTTCTACCATCTGGAAGATTAATAGAGATATTGTTCTAGACTCACCACAGTTTTAAGTAAAATGGATTTTTCAGAAAACAGAAGTAGGTGAATGGTAGAACTGGAAGTGATTCCCGAACCGCAAATGATTACTGAAAATTTGATATGAACCTAAAGATTCAATCTGGTTATACATTCCATTAGCCACTCCGCATATATGGTGGGTAACCTCAGGCGCTCGAGAGGTACTTCGGTATGCTCAAGGACGGTGGCAGGGAGGTTCTTGTTTACCCATACTTGCCATTGATGTTGTTCCAGATTGTGAGACCCGGCAGGAGGATGAGTATAGCGTCGTTCTAAACTAGCTTTAGAACTGCACGTGTATATGACTCTGCCAGAGGGTTGTCGTAGTCAGTGGGAGCAGCGGAAGCATAGTGGACAAGTAGCTTATGTCTATTTATGGACTAAAGCAGATATAGCGGAAATAGATCATCTATTTCTGATGTGAGAGTCATAGCTTTGACTTCATCAGAATAGGGGATGAATCTGTTAAGAAGGTAGTAGGTGTGATGTCCTGGTATTTGATGACATACACAGAGTAGGAAGAGAAATTCCTATACTACAATCGGTTATACTTTGGTTGTCACACAGTGGTTTCTCCACAAAGGGCTTGGATATAATATTACACATTCTGGTTACTAGATCTATGGTTTTAGATCTAGATTTGGGTAGTGTCCCAATCTGGGTACTTAGACAGTATTCTAAAGGTGTTTTAGATTGGATGGCTCCTGGCATGGTAGTGTACCTGCAGGTGATGGAGTCACCCTCTTTAAAGGTATCTTACAGACTAAAGGGGAGAGGGATGTGCATGATTGGCAGGTCACTTGCTTTGGCAATTGAGTTGATCATGAGATGTCAAGTACCACACCAGATATTGTTTTTGCACTAGATGCAATAAGTTGATATTGATCCAATCCTGGAGAAAAGATCGGAAGCAGTTTTAGAACATAAGTGGATGTTCTAGGGATCTGATAACGGCAGCCTCTTTCAGGAGACGGTTATCATTCCAGGCTTCCAAGGTGACCTGGATGACAGAGTGACTGTCAGAGTTATAGTTTTCCCTCCGACGAGGCGCAGTAGTTTGGACAGGTGATCCAAGCCGATACTGAGGGAGGCATAGAATAGGATACTGATTAAGTTCAGTTGACGATACAGTCTAAGAAGTTTGGATTTAGAGTTCATTTATGAGCTAGGTCCCATCAGATATCCAAACATATTCTGAGACAGGTATTACTCATTTCGAGAGATGGCTTTCTCCGCGAACTTGAGATAAAGAGAGACATAGAAAGAAACATCAGAGGGGATTCACTCACTGAGGCTATTCCTCGAACGCAATAGTTTCGTAAACAGGCTTTGTAAGACTTATTAGTAGAGGAGTTGGGTGTTCGGTATCACACGGGCTGTGAGTATGTGACATCGTAATAATAAGCCTTGAGTGCAAGTGGGAGATTGTTGGATATAGTGCCCTCAGAGTCAATTATTGGATCACATGCACGTGATTGCAATGATTGAGGGATGACCTATGCCGGTAGGACAGTCTTACTCAAGATGATAGTATGTTGTCTGGTTTATCTTTATCATCATGTACTGCTTTAGATGACATTACATATCACTATTGCACATTGGTAGAGCTCTTAGGATTCTTGCTTGATGGCCAGCAGTATGATGGCGATCATATACGTGGGAGCTGGGGTCTATAGGCACATGCTTAAAATGTCCCTAGTCGTGGGAGTTTTCGAGACAGGGCATCGATACTCCAGAGTAGACTAGTGTATACAGTCGAGACCCCGACGAGGGGCGGTGTCCGGTCTCACAAGCCACTGGTGTTAGTTGGTTCACCTAAGATGTATACAGATGCTTATTTGGTTATGAGTACACCGGATAGGACTCGCCAGGAACATGCTAGTTGGTATTATACCTGACGTCAGATGGCAGTTCCCTGGTGACATGTGTACATGTTAGTTCATCGACCTGAGATCGTCATTTGTCTCGTGTGAGTTCCGACTGTGCTTTGATTACTACCCTATCACGGCTCAAAGGATTCGTGCAAACAGGTTTTAGTTGGGTACAGTCCCGAGCCACATGGAGGCAGAGAGCGGATCTGTAGGGGTTTTTCTCTCCCGGTATTTGGGGTGTGGTCGCGCTGTGTCTATGAGAGCCATTACACGAAGTCCTTGGCCAAGGCAGGAGATTTGCTGGTAGGTATTCCAGTAGTATCTCAGGGTGTTCTGGGCTACACTCCGACATGACTTGTACCGCTTTTGGGGGTCTGACTTTTACCAACTCCCTAAGCCCGCCATGCGATGCTCATAGACGAACGGACCGGACTATACGGATATTGTCACTGACAGGCTCAGTAGGGTGTCAGGATGAGTTCGCTCATCGACGCCACTTTTGGTCAATACCTGGTAGCCCGTTACGTATGGCTAATTCCTCTGACGTGCTAGTAGTTAAATCCACAGCCAAAGTATTGACGAGTCTTTAGAATCCCCCACAGACAGTTTCTTAAGTTTCGGGTGAAACGATGTATAGGCCGTATGGATATATGGCAGGATCCGATCATATACGTGCGGTATTACACGGATCATGATCGGACGGGTAATACTAGCGGACTTTGGTTTAAGCCGGATCCTAGTATTATACAGTGTAGATTTTGTCTCATTGCATTTGTATTCGGTCGCAATACAAATGCGGGTATGTATATACAGTCGCGGGGTTTTCTTGTAATTAATTACGGGATCGCTTTTTGAAATTTCCAGTTTGCATTCCGTTTCGGCCATTTTCCTTTCTAACTTTCTTTGGCTGAAAATTGGTGTGGAGGGGGTTATTTGCAATTGTGCAATTTATAATGGAGAAGACTTTTTATGGTTCATGATGGTTCCACCATCCTTTGACTTCCTTTTTTGTTCATCATTGCTTACTTTGTATGATGGGTTTTGGATGAGACTTGGTTGTGATGATGATTCCTCATCATCACCCTTTTTCTCTCTCTTAGATGATTGCTCACTCTCTCTCTCATTCTTCAAGCATGGCCGGCCACTCATTTTGGGAGAGGATACATTTTGGTGTGGGGAAAATTGATCTCATTTTTCATTCACACAAAATTCCTTAGCCCCATTTTAAAAGTTCATTCCTCCACCTTCACACAAATGGCAACTTCAACAACCCCTCGAGATAAACCACTCTACACTTAGCCTACAGCATTCATGGACATGTCGGCTCGCCAACTTCGTGCCCGAGTTGCCTCGGTCCAGAGGTGGGAGCCCGTAAAATAACCCTGCGATATGGTGCCCTTTCCGATGAGGAGATGAAGACCAAAGATTCCGCGAGGAGATTGGGATGGAGGCCGAAGACCGAAGGACACGGATCGCTCGGTATAACTCTCTTCCCTTTCTCTAGTTAGCTAGTAGTAGGTTAATGGTCCGATCCGGGTTTATAGTCCGCGGTAGCGCCGGTTTCAAGTTAAAGAAAAGTTTTTGTTTCCACATTTTGGCCTCGGACAGACGGCCGGGGCGCTGCCGTGGTCCTACACTTCACTCTAGAATTGGCGGGCTATTCGCCACACTCGTAGGGGGTACAGGTTGACCCAAGGTGGGGTGCTCAAGTTACCGGATTCCGTGAATCGTTGGGTGGTCTATTCAGTTTGATGAAGGGGGCTACCTCTCTTCTGGTTTTGGCGGGTAACTTGCCGCACCTGTAGGGGTCTAGGTTTTCATTGCACAGGATATCCACACGACCAGGGGAACGTCGGGTTTCACTTGCGGCTCATTAAAACCCGGGGCTCCCAGATATTTGTATTGTTCTGTGATGCTTATTACTTTTTTGTGATGTTGCATTTATCACGCCTGGAGCGATTATTGTATATTGATATATATACTAGTAGATGTTGTATATGTTTTACACCCGCGCTAGTCCAGTCCCCGCTATGTCGTTAGTTAAGTAACCTAATGGGTGATGATGGGACCCAGTGGCGAATGCGAATGGCATATACGTACATTTTATTTTCGTTCATTTCCGGTGTGATTAATTGATGGGACTGCGTTGATTCGGATCAATGCAAGGAAAACAAACATATTCGATGTTGTTGGAACATTTTTTAAAAAGAGCTGTTATTACAAGGACGTTTTCATTTGCTTTGCACAGCGGTATTCGGTTATGAATATCCAGCACCTCAGTCGACGAGGCAAGGGCCGAGATCCCTTCACCGGGAGTGACCCCTTGGGCAGAAGTTTGCGTCAGGGTAATAACTTCACTATAGTCGATTACTTTTTGCTCTGCATCGTGGTATTCAGTTTGGAATATCCTGCACCTCATTCTACGGGGAAAGAGCCGAGATCCCCTCACCGGCAGTGACCTCTTTAGCGAAGGTTTTCGCCACTATATATTTGTAAAAAGCTATCTGGTTCCTTCAACGATATCAAGTTCATTACGTTAAAGGTTTTTCGCCAAAAACCAATCGTAGCCCTCCGTCATTTCAGACAGGTAGCACTTAGTATTCATGCTATATGTATGTTGGCCTTCGTCAAGGCATAATAGTGTATGGTAGCTATTTGTTACTTTTCTGTTGCATAGATAGATGCGTTGGTTTGGGACAGTCGTACTACTATTTTGGCCTTTGTCAAGGGTATGTACTGGTGGGTTCAAATTATCTTGTATAAAGACGGGTAGAAATTGACATGTGACTTATGATATGTTGGCCTTCGTCAAGGTCATAAGTGCATGGGGTAAAAATCACATCGGGAGTTTCTAAAGAAATTGAAACTTGCCAGGCATGCGCATACCATCTGGAGTGTGATAACGTGAGTGGATTCCATCACGTTATCATGCGATGATAGTTGGATCCCGATTCCCACTGATGAGTTATTTTACTCCACGGGTGATCCCGACTAATTCTTCTTTCAGGTTTGGAGGAGAATTTGAGGATACAGTGGGAGACATCCTGATTAGATAAAGTGATTACCATTCTGATCTAGGTTAGAGTGCACGCTGAGTGTTTCTTTTCTCTCTCTCTTTGAAAGCGACCATGGCCCGACCCTAGACTATAACTCAGTGACCAAGTTAACCGAACTTTCTTAAAACACTGGCTTTTGGATTGTCAGAGTTGCACACCTCGTTGCCACTCCTACTTTTACCCTTCTCTCCAGAACACCTCGTATTACTACGAACATCCACTTCCATTGGATAAATCCATCGTATGGTTATATACGAACTCAAAGGAACTTTTTTGGAGGATGGATTCTGAATATGGAGAGAATGAATATGACTATTCAGTTGTCTTTTCCTTTTTCCATCTCTCAGGTTATGAGGGCCCCTAGGATTAGGAGACAGTACACCTATTACGCTTATTGGATAGTCTTCTTCCAAACCATAGGCAGGAGCCGAAAGGTAGGGAATGAAGAAAACCGATTAGCCTTAGTGTAGTGTACAGAAGCTAATAAGTAAAGACAAATAAAGGGATTAGTAAGAGGGCAAAGTAAATTGCGACTGCTATCATTCACGACCAAACCAAGTATTTCATCGCCACTCCTACTTCACCTTTGTATTTCTCCAGAACACCTCGTATCACTACGAAGATCCACAGTTATTTAGATACTCCATCGTATGGTTATATACGAACTCGAAGGAACATGTTCCAGTTCGGGGATGGATTCTGGTTCGGGAGAAATAAGAATAAGGTTTATTCAGTTGTCTTTTATCTTAACCTTCTCTCAGGTTGCGAGTACTCCGAAGATTAGGACAGTACACCTATTACGCTTATTGTATAGTCTTCTTCCAAACCATAGGCTGGTGCTGAACGGTAGGGAAGGAAGAAAACCATTTAGCCTAACGGTGGTGTACAGAAGGTAACGACTAAAGACAAATAAAGGGATTTGGAGAGATGGCAAAGAAATATATGATTATTGTCATGAATATGATAATTGAAGAGGCATTGCTAGGAATACCCGGATACCCCTTCGAAACATTTTCATGTTTCAGTTTCACTGTGTAGAAAACTGATTTCCCAATTAGTAGTTACTCCAGGGTATGTATTTACCAGGTATGATTCTCACATTTGTATGGTTTTACAGTGTAGTGTTGCTAGGCACGCTCACAAGGTTCTACGAGGCATCAACCATGCCCGATTAAAAAATTAGCCGTGCCGAACAACCCAAAGCCGGATCTTTAAACAAGAGTTTAGGAGAAAACAAGCATGTTAAACATTTTAACACTAAGTGAGAGGGATTACAACCTTTGTAGATCTGGTCCTTCACTTCTAAAGCTCCGTGTTGAAGTCCTTTCGCAGCGATCATCGTGTTCCGGACTTTCGAAAGGTTCCACGAAGAGAAAGATACATTTTTGCTTCTGATCTTGGATACAAAGATGATCTACCTTGAAGTTTCGTTAACACAAGCTAATACTCATAATATGAAGTGAACACCATCATCTAAATGGCAAGGATAGATGAGGATGATGAAGTGGGATTATTGCTCTCATTTTTTTTCTTATTCTCACTCATATTCATCACTTTGGAAAAACCTAGAAAGCTTTTCCATGAAAAGAAGAATGAAGAAGAAGAACAATATCATTAAACCTTTTGTTATGAATAATGAAAGGATTAATATGATGAATAATGCAACCATGGTCAACTAAACTCATGTAGAGAATTAACTAGGGTTAGGGTTTGTGTTGGGTTAAAGCATGAGTCATAACAAAATATCTTTATCATGACAAAAAGAAACCTTCTAGAATCAACTAGAAGTCTTAACCCTAATCCAAACCCTAATCATGTTTAAACGCCACTAAACATGTTGCATTAGTTATCATATCATGTTACAATATTATATTTCACATATATAATATTTATCGTAACAAAATAAAATAATACAATTAACATATATCACATATATATCAATGTATTACCCGAGTAAGAAAAAGAATCTTTTAGTGAGCTAATATTAGTTAATGTAATTTAATATATCATATATATTATTATACATTAAATTATCGAATCAACACTTGATCTGACAATCCGGCTATATCGCATATAACCGACTAATATTTATCCGTACCGATTCATCGAATCAACACTAGATCCGATGACCCGGCCGATATCATATATCGCGAGAATAGAATACGGTATCTCATATCGCACTATCCTCAGTCCCGCACATATCACATATGTGCCCCTACTCCGTTTTCCCTGAGCCAAGAAACCTCTGTGTAGGACTCTAAAGAATCGTCAATACGCCGGCAGTAGATGATGATCGTTTCAAACACCTACAAGCTGCAAGCGGTGAGCTAAACGTAACAGCCACCCAGGTATTTAGCGCTCAGAAGATCAACAAGCAAGCCTGTACATTCTCCTGTAAATCCAATCAGTAACACTCCCGTACAGTCCGGTCTTGTCGTCTAATATGTCGCATATCTCGCCTAGGGGTGGTAAACGTCAGACCCAAGTAGCTTTATAAGTCATATCGATATGAGGTCTATAACAGTTCGAGAAACTACTGATAACACTTACCAGTAAATCTCAGCAACCCTGGCCAGGGATTTCCGGTTATAGCCAATCAAACACAGCACAACATCAACTCCCTATACCGGGAGAGACGAATCCCCTCCTACCGCTCATTGACTCCATGTGATTCGAGACTGTACCCAAAAGCCACCTTTTTGCACGCCCTCTTGGACGTGGTATGATGGAAATTAAAGCACAGCGGGAATCACACAAGACTCTATGACGATCTCGGGTCAACAGACTACTCTGTACCAGTGTCACTGGAGAACTGCCATCTGACGTGAGGTATAATACCATCTGGGAGTTCTCGGCGAGTCCGTCCAGTGTACCCAGTCTCCACTGAGCACCCGTACACTATCCTTGATGTCAAACACCGATGGATATGGGATTATCCATCGCCCATCATATGGGTCAAGATGCATATACGCTAGTCTACTCTGGTGTATCGATGCCCTGTCTCGATACACCCTCGACTAGGAACTGTTATAGGATGTACTCATCGACTACCGTGGCCCCACTAGTATGATCTCATCATAGTCCCAGTAGTCGAGAACATATCCTAAGGGCTTTATCAACATGTAACATAGAGACAATCAGAGTACATGTTAAGATAAAGTACAACCAGATAGCGTACTATCATGTCGAGCAAGAAAGTCCTCCCTATATATGTCCAAGCATCCATTACAATATACATCGTATGTACAGTAATGGCCTTTAGGGCATACATATAACTAACAATCTCCCACTTGCACTAGGGCCATCTGTTGTGGTATCACATACCCAACAATTAGCTGTGGTTGAAGTATCTCATACTCGACCATCCCATAAATGTCTCTACTGGGAAAAAGGCCATTGTGAGTGGATCCGCGCTGTCGTCCTCTGTGTCTACTCTCCTAACCTCGATCTCCCTGGAGATCAACCATCTCTATGATCAGGTGATACTGTCTAAGAATTATATCTGGATTTCTGATGGGACGGTAGTTCCTTGGCTAAAGCCACAACTCCATTGTCACACAATGGTAGGAACGAAGTTCATCTCATGAACTTATATATATCCAGACTGCCTCTTCGGTAGTATCCATGGTAACGATGTATCTTGCCTTTAATCTCTAGTAAGTCACGGTATCTAGATTGGAACTCTTCCAATATACCGTCCCTCCACTGAGGGTAAAGACAATGCCTGCGACTGATATTCAGTCGTCCTTATCACCCTGGAACCTTTCCAGTGATTCTCCCTAGGATCGATTGATACCATCTCACTACAACTAGTGAGAATCCTAACATCCAATTAGATCTATCTCATAGATCCAAAACCCAGGATTTAGGAGGTATCACTTTGATCCTATATGGAGAATCCTTGTGATAAGCGGAGATTGACCGAGCGTAGCATAGGAAACTCCTTCCCTATCAAGAGTATGTCATCCACGTACTCTACGAGGATCACCACCATACTCTCTACTACCTTTTTGTATATACAAGGTTCATTTACCATTTTGATGAAGTCAAACTCTTTGACTACCATATCAAAACAGATGTTCCAACTCCGCGATGCCTGATTTATCACATAAAACATCTTGCTCACGTTTCCGCTGCTCCCACTGACTGCGAAGCCCTCTGGCTGTGTACTTATAGACGCTCTCTTCCAAATCATCATTTAGAAAAGCAATCATGACACCCAACCACCAGATATCATAGTCATGGTATGTAGCAGTGGCAAGTAGGATCTGGATAGACTTAAGCATAGCTTTGAAAGCCTCAACTTTTCCATGTACACCAAGTAATCTTCTCAAGATATACTCGCTCCTGATGGGGATTTAACCCTTCAGATAAAGAAACCAAAGTCCATACTTTGTTGGTGTATAAAGATTCCATCTCAGATCGATAAGCATCCAGCTATTCTTACAGAGTCCCACTCCTGATGGCCAGCTCGAAACTAGTTGGGTCATCATCTCATGATGCAATCCTCGCTTCCACTGTCATAGAGAAACCGAAGTATCTCTCAGGTGGGTAAGGAACCCTACTAGATCGGCTGAGAGGCTGAGGTTCGTTGGAAACTATTGAATCCTTTGGTTCTACCAAATCATCAGCTGCAGTTTGTATAGCTGGAACCCTTCCAGTTCTACATAATAGAACTTGCCTCGAGCTTGTCCGGATTTTGCTTTTAGACATAGGCTGGACAACCCCAAATCTTAACCAACTTAAGATATGGGCTCCTCCCTTTCCATATCACATATGAAGTGGTAGGCAACTGATTTTATTTGAACCCTATTCAATAGGTATGCAACTTCTCAAGTGCATAACTCCCAAAAGGAAATATGAAACTCAGTAGTACTCATCATAGAGCACACCATATCACATAGGGTGCTATTGCTCCGCCCTGATACACCGACGTGCTATGGTGTATATGGAGGAGTAATGCTGAGAGAGAATCTCATTCTCCTTTAGAATAGTCCAGGAATTCCGTGCTCAAGTATTCTCCTCCTTGATCTCATCAAAGGACATAATACTTATACCTGTATTTTGGTTCTCTACTTCTTACTTATATTCTGTGAATATCTCAAAAGCTTCAGTCTTGTGTTTCAACAGGAACATATGTCTGAATCTTGAGAGATCATTAGAGAATGTAATGAAGTACAAAGAACCGGTTTTTGCATGTGTAGACAGGGGACCTTCATACATCAGCATGTATCAATCCCAAGAGTTTACTAACTCTTTCTCTGTTTCCAATAAACAGAGCTATGGTCATCTTATCTTTGTGACATGACCAGCAAGTTTCACAAGATGTAAATTCAAACAGATTTAAATATGCATCTAAATGTAACTTAGCTAGTCGGGTCGCATTGATATGACCTAGTCTACAATGCCTCAAGAAGGATTCGTTCATTTCTGAACTTTTCCTCTCGTGTGTGTTCTGTATACTAAGAACTGTAGTTTGATTTAGAACGTCAATGCTTTTAGATAACGTGCCTGAACCGATCAACTCTTGATATAGGAAATGTTCAAAACATTATTCAACAATACAAAATTATATCTTTTCTTTACTAATAAAGAGACTGATATGATGTTGTATATCAGGTTCGGTATCTAATAACATTCGTTCAGAATCAATGTATTCTGGTAATACAGGGTGATAGTGACCAACAGACTTTGCTGCAACGTTTGCACCGTTTTCTGTCTCATGAAACTTATCACCCGTTCTCAGTTCTCTACCTTTCTGTAGCCCATGTAACAGATTACATATGCGGGATCCTGATCCGGTATCTCATACCCAGGACGTAAAGGATACCGAGAAACAGTTCTCTGTAATGAACACACCCGAAGAAGATGCATCAGCATGCACTTTCTTTGTTTGGGCGGCACGGGAAACCTGGTATTCCCCAATTTCCTGCTCTGTCATATAACAATTATAATTTGGAGCGGGACCAACGTTCCCCAGCTCAGTATAACAAGCGGGTTCGGTCAATACATCCGTATTATTATCTTGATTAAGGCATGATATGGTCGCTACCTGGAGAGAGAGAGAAGAAAACACTCAGCGTATGCTCTTGCAAGATTAGATTGGTTATCTAATATATCTAATCAGGATGTCTCCCACTGTTTTAATCAAATCTTCCTTCAAACCCTAAAAGGAAAGTGTCACGACCCAAAATTGGCCCGTGACGGTCCTAATTTTACGCAACGCCTAAAGACGTAGCGCAATAAAAGAAAGCCAAAACCCAGAAATCTAAACCATAAAAATACGGAAAAGATAATATAAGTTTTTGAAACATTTGAAATCGCAACCCAAATTCTTTAAAAGTCCTACTTTATTTCTTTAAAATTTTGGCAACACCCCTTTTTGTAAAAACTAACCCAAGATGAATACAACACAAAAATATGAAGCTATAGCGAAGCAGTAAAGACAATAGAGAGAAAGTTGTATATAAAAGACAACAAATCCACAAATAATATACAGTAACGTCCTCACCAAGTCTCTAAGTCAACAACATAATAGTAGATGGAGAGTACAAGATACAACGAATGTACAATACAAAATACAGATGACCACCAAAACCCACCTAAGCAAAAATAGTACTGTGAGCTGATGCGGTATCTGTAGCAAAAGATGATAGCTGAAAAGCTGAATAGCCTGCCTCGACTATTCTGGGGAACAACCTGAAACACCTGTGGCACAACGGGGGTGAGTTGCCAACTCGTGAATAGTAGATAACATATGCAGGTAATCGCAGGAATGTACGTACAGCATGAATCTAAGGTATGCGATTGCAGTGATAACATGTCATTCAAATACTGAAAAAAAGTAAGTACACTAGCAGGTACAATCAATATGTAAAACAACAGTAACATGACAATAATATGCAATAACCATGCAATAGGGATATGAGAAAGTAGATATGCAACTATCATAAGGGTACACTAACAGGTACTACCAATATATGAACTGTGCATAAAATAGGTAAGTGTGAGGTATGGGGTGGAATATGTCATTTCCACGGAAACCTGACATCGTGGTAGGATCACAATCCATCAAGACGATCAATCCCAAATCCTCAAATCAGCCCCCAAACTGGGGTCTCACATCATATAAGTCTCACATCACCTCAATGTACAATATCGAGTAATCCCCTATATCTCAAATGTACAAATCAACAATCTCCTTCATATCCATTATACAATCTCAATGAATCACATATATCCCAAGTCGAATCTCAAGTAAGTTTCTAACATCCTAAGGTATATATATATATTTACAGAAAAAAATATGATGGGGGCAATACACATATATTAGCGTCCCATTACACTAATATTGGTGTAAGGGTATATATAACAACGGCTAATCCCCTGTTATATATACAAAGGTATTACAAGAAATATCATGAAAACAATGTGCCAAGTATCGACACAGAAATCCTGATAGGTACGTATGATACGCTGTCCCGAAAGCACGAGTGCCTAGCTCTGACCCTCGCCTTTCGACGTATGCATACGTGCATGACTCCCAACGGTGTCTCCATGACCCCTGCCGAGTCATCAGTACTGTCACCGGTAGGTACTAGCCTGCCTCCAGGCTCAATCGGCAAAATCCATCGATCTTCTTGCTGAGGGGAACCATACCGGGCCCAACCATGTACCCTCTACGGCCTCGACGCCTCCTCGTAGGGGTATATACATATCAGCACTGATAAAGCTCATGGTGGATGCGCAAATATCATATCAAGGATACCGGGTTTTTCAATGTATGCATAATTTCATGAACTCCCGCGGTTCCCAAATCCAGAAAACATCATCTAAAATCCCAATAACAATGCGCAAATCCAGGAATAAATATATGCGATATATCTGAAATGCGAGCATATAAATGAGAATATGTAGCTGAAACCAGATGTATGCGAAACCAATAAGGTACAGCTAAGTAACACCAGTAAAGGTAAATATGTAACTGCAACTGAATATGTGTTTAACATACAGGTGTAGCAATGTATATGTATCTACCTATAAGAACTGATGTCGTATACCCCCCTGGGTATAAGTAAAATATGTAGGATACCCCCCCCGGTATAAATAAAATATGTGCAAGGTATACCTGTAGCTGTATCGCAAGGTGTATGTGTACCTATCACTAAAGGTATGATACACTATAGGTATACCGATAAGCTAGATGTCATGTGTGGTAAGCAATAGTATCTATAATGGTTAGTGTGTGACATGGCAATTATTGACGGTGTGTGTGTAGCATACAATCCGTGCTCGTGCAACATAAACCGTCAATATATTGTGCAGTGTCCTACGGCTGCTAGTCACAGTATAACTATATCAAGGAAATAAAGTAAAGGCGCAATTCTACAATGACGTAGAATGTGCGACAGGTATTTGAATCCTAGCCCAGACGCATAACGCCATGCGGGCGATTCCCCTATAGATGTTAATTCTACTC
The DNA here is from genome assembly GCA_030015575.1 of Agapanthus africanus. Classification (NCBI taxonomy): domain Eukaryota; kingdom Viridiplantae; phylum Streptophyta; class Magnoliopsida; order Asparagales; family Amaryllidaceae; genus Agapanthus; species Agapanthus africanus. Next base: position 454,160,183 of record JASDDO010000014.1, on the reverse strand, counting down.
ACCTACGCTCCACGCTAGGTGGATCCTACCATCTGCTCCCCCTGTGGCAGTGTCCGTAGTCCCTGCCTGCAAACCTGCAAATAAGACATGGAAATCACATATAAGCCAAATATTCCGCAAAACGCGATATCGAACCAAAACGAGAAACTCGCGTCGCGAACTAAACGCGCATTTGCACGATACGCTGAATCGTGTGTGTACGCGTCTAAAACTATTGCGACACGCCGCGATACGCTGGATCACAGAACTCACTCACGTATCGCGCAAACACAACGGACACCAAATACGATATATAGTCCCAGATTTTCCCACAGGTCAAAACTCACAAAACTAGACATGCCAAAACACTACACTGCACAGCAGACTACCATACCCAAAACCCCAAGTCCCAACACCCCTTCCTGGCCGCAAATTGCGGCCAGATTGTATTAATTTGCGGCCTGGCTTGGGAGAGGGAGGCTCGTGTTCTGGTGGTGGTATCTAGATTTAGTGAGCATGCCCCAGTTTTCTCAATTTTGTTCTGTAGGGTCCGGGTCAAAAGCAGATCACAGATATCCAATATATCGTATAAAATCGACAATTTAGCACAAAAGCAAACCCTATGGTATTTTAGTGTAATCTGGGGTATTTCTCAGTTGAAGTGACCCTATTAACACTAAAATAGGTAGGGTTATCTAACAAAATCATCAATTTGCCACAACTTCTCACAAAACACCATAATCTAGCACTAAACTCATAATTAACAACACCCGACACCAACTATCACACAACTAAGCGAACTAGGAATTGGTGTTCAGAAACTATACCTTAAAGGGACCCTAAGAAGCAAAAGAAGAAGTGCATGGAGGAGATGAGGGCTGCTGCAGTTGCTGGAGCTCCAAAAGTTGTTGCTGCTGCTGATGCTGCTCTGCTGCTGCTTCTGTTGCTGTTGTTTTTTTTTTGTTGTTGCTTGGTGCTGCTGGGGCAGCTTGCTGCTGAAGCTGATGAGTGTGTGTGTGTGTGTTTGTGAGAGAGAATGAGGGAAAGAGAAAATGAGAGGAGAAATGAGAGAACAAGGCCAAGACCCCCCTCTCTCTCTCTTCCCTCATAATGAGGCATGGCTCACACCATGCTTCACATGCCCCCTCTCTCCCACAAAGTCAACATCTCAACCTAAACAAAGAAAATCAATTAAAACCCTTATTAAAATTAATTTTCATTTCCTAATAACAACCATAACTATTAAACCCAAAACACTTAAACAAAACATAAAACTAACTTAAGACAAATGGTTAGCTAACCATGATTGCTAATCATGTTTAACCCCAAAAACAACCCTAGTTATCATGCACAAGTGTGTGTGTGCCTAACAAAATTCTAATAAAATACTCATTAAATAGGATAAAATATTTAAAACTTAATTTGGTAAACATTTTATTAAAAACCATACATTAAAATATAATTAGCTACAAAACACATTCTAAGGTGTTACAATCTCCCCCCTTAAAAGAAATTCGTCCCCGAATTTAAAAATTATACTGCTACGTGTACCTTCAAAGAGAAGATTAAAATCCTCAATCTTGCTCGCAGCCTCCCAAGTGACTATCTCACTATACGGCTACGTCCAAGGAAACCTTCCACAGATAGCAAGACCCTTGACCAATGTCCCACCACCTGCCGAGCCACTAATACCATTGGCTGCTGGTGAACGAAGGATCGCGTCCAAGCTACATGGTCTGGTGCTAAATCATGTGAAAAAGGTCAAGAAGGTAATTGTAAAGCATCATCACAAGGAATACGGGGTGAAAACTCAATAATCTGGGCGGAAGTGCCAATTTAAAGGCAACGAAACTAACTCGCTTATAGGATCTCAGAAAGACCTAAATCCTGGGACAAGCTTCCCAAAATCCAACACGTCATTCATCGGAAAGTCCATAGAAATACATGATCTGTCCTTGCGAGCTCGAGTCTATGACCAACACAGTCGGCATAAGACCTCAGTTCGCAATGGACAATTCCCATCCTGACCTAACACAACAGGACTATCTCCGAAGTCTCAAGACTAGCCGGGGTCCAAAGTCCTACTTACGCAGAGTCAGAAAAACAACAGACCGGTGATCGACACGACCTAACCCCTAAACCTAAAGGTGGCCAATTGAAGTGTCTCCTGATAACAGCTATCGAAGGAGAACCCTAACGATGGCGAGTGACGATCCCAAACTGCTGACAACAATCCAAACAAACACTCAACTTAACAAAAACAACTGAGCACATTGAGTATAACCGGACGACAAGAATCCGAATGGAGTCACACCCTGATTAAACTTGGGTAGAAACCATAACGAAATTTGTGGAGATCTGCTCCCACTCCTACTTCGGAACGGTTAAAGATTGCAACTCTCCAGCCGGCCTCAGATGCTCGATCCAAGCACACAACAAGACAGACACCTTGAAACGAAACCTGAAACTTTTCCTTACATCCCTGTCCACCCGTAACTATCTCACAAGTCACGTTAAATGTTGGTGGAACTTGAATGCATAAAGAGAGTTGACAGATGTGCATGTTCTAGGATTGCACGTCTCCACCCTACGGTGTCAGGTACACAAACGTGTCCCTAACTTTGTACGTCATTGTCACAAATCAAGGTCTCCGAATCATTACCCAGCCGAGTATGCTCAAGTATCTCTGACGACGAGCATCGGTGGGTAGTGCCTCGTGAAAACGATTTAAGGAAGGTGGTCGGGCGCGGACATGAGCAAGCTGTCCCCTCCGTAGAGACGAACTTAAGCTATACTCGACGATCACACAAGAACTGTAAATCTGCAGAAGACTAACACAACAATCCAAATCCGCTGCAGGAAGAGGTACATTAAGCTCTGGTGGTCCGTAAAAATCTGACACGACTCTCAAACAAGTAGTGTCCCCATATCTCCAACGCAAAACCACCGCGGCCATCTCCAGATCATGAGTGGAATATCCTTCTCGTACTTCCTCCAAATGTAGGGAAGCAAAAGCGATGACTCTGTAGTGTCACATCAGTACACCCTCGAGCCCACTCAAGAAACATTACAGTTAAACAACAAAGTCGCCCGAGCCAAAGGCAAAGAAAGAACCGATGCAGTTGTTAACCGAATCTCCAACTGCCGAAAACTCCGTACACATGCCTCAGTCCAAAGAAAAGAAACCTCCTTACTGGTCAATTCAGTCGACGGTGCAGCACTACTCTAGCAATCCTGCATGAAACGGCGGTAAAAACCTGTAAAGCCCAACAATCTGCGGATCTCCGTCCTGCACACAAGTCTGGGCCTAAGCTGTACGACCACGATATTCCTCGGAACCATACAAAACCGTCTCCCGTGACTACAAGACCTGGGAGTCAACACAAACAAGCCTGAAGAAACACTCCGAGAATTAAGCAACTGCTGGTGCTCTCCCAGTATCTGCATAACAAATCCTCAAGTGCTACTACTGTCCCTCAAGACATATTAGATAGACCAGAATGTCGTAAATAACACAACAGAAACTGGTCGAGGAACGGCCTGAAGAAATCTGGTTCATCACATCTACGAATGCTGCTAGGGCATCAGTGAATCCAAGGACTCACAAAAACACCCAAAGCCCATAGCACGCATAAGGCAGTCCTCGGAATGCCATCACCCCGAATCCGCAATAATGATGACCTGATCCCGAACAAACTTAGAAAATGTCTCGCACTCTGGAGCTGATCGAAGAAATCGCCACGGCGAGGTGAAGGATACCTATCCGCACCATAAGCCGGTTCAATTAACGATCCGTCGATACACAACCTCAAACTGTCGTCTTCCTCCTCGACGAACAGAAATAGGAGCCTCCAAAAGCGAAACACTCCGACGCACAAGACTCCCCAAACCACAACTCTGCAGCTGATCCTTTCGCTCCCAAGCTTCGCCGGCTCATCCGGAACAACGTCGGAAAAACTCTCGCACGAAAGGAACCCGGTCAAACGATCCCACTGTGGCTCCGGTATCACGAATGAACGCCAAGAATCCACGACATCTCCTCAGAAGCCGACTAGCGAAAAAGGCTGAATTCAAGCTGTGAGAGGCGGCACAACTATCCACCTGCACAACAAGAACTGACTTGCCGGGGAAAACAAAACCTAACTTGTTTCCTCACGGTAGTCCACAGACGCCTAGCACGTAATTAACCAATCCGTGCCCAGGAGAACGTCAAATCCAACATCTCTAGAAGGACCAAAACGACGGACGAATCTCTATCTCTTATCCGATTGGCACACAACTGAAATACGTGTCGCGCAACAAAAGAATCGCTGACAGAAGTTAGCACAACTACGACTAATCTACCCATCCACGTTACAAGCATGAAAAACAACGAATACACCAAAAGAACAAGCGAATTAAGGATACCTGAGAACTCCACATTGGACGTCTGCACGTCCCGATGAGTAGAAGCAAACTCCTGTGTCTGCCCCCTACCCGCAGCTGGCTGAACTCCTCTGGTAGACTGAGCCCTCTGAGCAAATCTTCCACATCCACGGCCTCTCTGAAAACGATCATGACGAGGTGCTAAGGAACAATCCCTGACGAAGTGCTGAAGGCTTCCGCATCGAAAACATCCACGCGCTGACTGCTGACCATCCTGGGACTGAGAGCTGAACGACTGTCCTCGTGCTAAGCCTCTGCTACTCACGCGACGGCCAAGAAATCTGTCTCGAGGACCAAACCTCTGTCTCTGGGCTGGTACACTGGTACGAGTCCTCCACTGTCCTGGAATTCTCTGAGCCTCTGGAATATGCGCCTCATCAACTGGAGCTGCAACCACTGGTGCTATGTAGGTGACGGACTGCTGCATGCTGATCACAAGTGACAACTGAGTAACAGGGGTAACAACCTCCTGAACGACATCAACCAATGAGCTCATAGTCTGGCGGAAGTCCTGCATCTCTGCCAAAAGTCTATCCATAGTATAGGTCGTTGGCTGATCCGTCTGCACCTGTGCAACTATAGTGCCATCCTGGTCAGTACTCGTCTCACCCGAGCCAATTCTGACCTCGGCCCTCGCTGCATCACTCTGAGTCCCCATAGTCATCGGCGGCAAGGCTATAAATAGATATAAGATTCGATGAGAATAAGGAATCGAATCTCAAGGATATGAATCATCAAGGAAGGAATTTCAAGCAATTTGTACTTAGGTCACTTAATGCAAGGTACCGCATCGTGGGTATGCTGCAGACATACACACACTATGTTCCTCTGCTTAAGCTACCTACTCCATCATACTAAGGTCATCCTACACTCCGAAAGGTAAAACCTAGCGCTCTGATACCAACTTTGTCACGACCCAAAATTGGCCCGTGACGGCCCTAATACTACGCAACGCCTAAAGACGTAGCACAGTAAAAGAAAGCCAAAACCCAGAAATCTAAACCATAAAAATACGGAAAAGATAATATAAGTTTTTGAAACATTTGAAATCGCAACCCAAATTCTTTAAAAGTCCTACTTTATTTCTTTAAAATTTTGGCAACACCCCTTTTTGTAAATACTAACCCAAGATGAATACAACACAAAAACATGAAGCTATAGCGAAGCAGTAAAGACAATAGAGAGAAAGCTGTATATAAAAGACAACAAATCCACAAATAATATACAGTAACGTCCTCACCAAGTCTCTAAGTCAACAACATAATAGTAGATGGAGAGTACAAGATACAACGAATGTATAATACAAAATACAGATGACCACCAAAACCCAACTAAGCAAAAATAGTACTGTGAGCTGATGCGGTATCTGTAGCAAAAGATGATAGCTGAAAAGCTGAATAGCCAGCCTCGACTATTCTGTGGAACAACCTGAAACACCTGTGGCACAACGGGGGTGAGTTGCCAACTCGTGAATAGTAGATAACATATGCAGGTAATCGCAGGAATGTACGTACAGCATGAATCTAAGGTATGCGATTGCAGTGATAACATGTCATGCAAATACTAAAAAAAAGTAAGTACACTAGCAGGTACAATCAATATTTGAAACAACAGTAACATGGCAATATTATGCAATAACCATGCAATAGAGATATGAGAAAGTAGATATCCAACTATCATAAGGGTACACTAACAGGTACTACCAATATATGAACTGTGCATAAAATAGGTAAGTGTGAGGTATGGGGTGGAATATGTCATTTCCACGGAAACCTGACATCGTGGTAGGATCACAATCCATCAAGACGCTCAAATCCCAAATCCTCAAATCAGCCCCCAAACTGGGGTCTCACATCATATAAGTCTCACATCACCTCAATGTACAATATCGAGTAATCCCCTATATCTCGAATGTACAAATCAACAATCTCCTTCATATCCATTATCCAATCTCAATGAATCACATATATCCCAAGTCGAATCTCAAGTAAGTTTCTAACATCCTAAGGTATATATATATATTTACAGAAATAAATATGATGGGGGCAATACACATATATTAGCGTCCCATTCCACTAATATTGGTGTAAGGGTATATATAACAATGGCTAATCCCCTGTTATATATACAAAGGTATTACAAGAAATATCATGAAAACAATGTGCCAAGTATCGACACAGAAATCCTGATAGGTACGTATCATACGCTGTCCCGAAAGCACGAGTGCCTAGCTCTGACCCTCGCCTTTCGACGTATGCATACGTGCATGACTCCCAACGGTGTCTCCATGACCCCCGCCGAGTCATCAGTACTGTCACCGGTAGGTACTAGCCCACCTCCAGGCTCAATCGGCAAAATCCATCGATCTTCTTGCCGAGGGGAACCATACGGAGCCCCACCATGTACCCTCTACGGCCTCGACGCCTCCTCGTCGGGGTATATACATATCAGCACCGATAAAGCTCATGGTGGATGCGCAAATATCATATCAAGGAAACCGGGTTTTTCAATGTATGCATAATTTCATGAACTCCCGCGGTTCCCAAACCCAGAAAACATCATCTAAAATCCCAATAACAATGCGCAAATCCAGGAATAAATATATGTGATATATCTGAAATGCGAGCATATAAATGAGAATATGTAGCTGAAACCAGATGTATGCGAAACCAATAAGGTACAACTAAGTAACACCAGTAAAGGTAAATATGTAACTGCAACTGAATATGTGTGTAACATATAGGTGTAGCAATGTATACGTATCTACCTATAAGAACTGATGTCGTATACCCCCCCTGGGTATAAGTAAAATATGTAGGATACCCTCCCGGTATAACTAAAATATGTGCAAGGTATACCTGTAGCTGTATCGCAAGGTGTATGTGTACCTATCACTAAAGGTATGATACACTATAGGTATACCGATAAGCTAGATGTCATGTGTGGTAAGCAATAGTATCTATAATGGTTAGTGTGTGACATGGCAATTATTGACGGTGTGTGTGTAGCATACAATCCGTGCTCGTGCAACATAAACCGTCAATAATATGTGCAGTGTCCTACGGCTGCTAGTCACAGTATAACTATATCAAGGAAATAAAGTAAAGGCGCAATTCTACAATGACGTAGAATGTGCGACAGATATTTGAATCCTAGCCCAGACGCATAACGCCATGCGGGCGATTCCCCTGTAGATGTTAAATCTACTCACCTACGCTCCACGCTAGGTGGATCCTACCATCTTCTCCCCCTGTGGCAGTGTCCGTAGTCCCTGCCTGCAAACCTGCAAATAAGATATGGAAATCACATATAAGCCAAATATTCCGCAAAACGCGATATCGAACCAAAACGAGAAACTCGCGTCGCGAACTAAACGCGCGTGTGCACGATACGCTGAATCTTGTGTGTACGCGTCTAAAACTATCGCGATACGCTGGATCACAGAACTCACTCACGTATCGCGCGTATCGCTCAAACACAACGGACACCAAATACGATATATTGTCCCAGATTTTCCCACAGGTCAAAACTTACAAAACTAGACATGCCAAAACACTACACTGCACAGCAGACTACCATACCCAAAACCCCAAGTCCCAACACCCCTTCCTGGCCGCAAATTGCGGCCAGATTGTATTAATTTGCGGCCTGGCTTGGGAGAGGGAGGCTCGTGTTCTGGTGGTGGTATCTAAACTTAGTGAGCATGCCCCAGTTTTCTCAATTTTGTTCTGTAGGGTCCGGGTCAAAAGCAGATCACAGATATCCAATATATCGTATAAAAACGACAATTTAGCACAAAAGCAAACCCTATGGTATTTTAGTGTAATCTGGGGTATTTCTCAGTTGAAGTGACCCTATTAACACTAAAATAGGTAGGGTTATCTAACAAAATCATCAATTTGCCACAACTTCTCACAAAACACCATAATCTAGCACTAAACTCATAATTAACACAACCCGACACCAACTATCACGCAACTAAGCGAACTAGGAATTGGTGTTCAGAAATTATACCTTAAAGGGACCCTAAGAAGCAAAAGAAGAAGTGCATGGAGGAGATGAGGGCTGCCGCAGTTGCTGGAGCTCCAAAAGTTGTTGCTGCTGCTGATGCTGCTCTGCTGCTGCTTCTGTTGCTGTTGTTTTTTTTGTTCTTGCTTGGTGCTGCTGGGGCAGCTTGCTGCTGAAGCTGATGAGTGTGTGTGTGTGTTTGTGAGAGAGAATGAGAGAAAGAGAAAATGAGAGGAGAAATGAGAGAACAAGGCCAAGACCCCCCCTCTCTCTTCCCTCATAATGAGGCATGGCTCACACCATGCTTCCCATGCCCCCTCTCTCCCACAAAGTCAACATCTCAACCTAAACAAAGAAAATCAATTAAAACCCTTATTAAAATTCATTTTCATTTCCTAATAACAACCATAACTATTAAACCCAAAACTGTCACGCCCCGCTTCCCAGAGTACGCAAGATTGAGCACGTGACATAGCCAACCATGCTACCTGTGGGTAGGAAGTATCCATCCACAGTCACATTACGGCTGTAGAGATATCAAGAACAAGATAAATAAACTATCTAACACATGTCCAAATCCATAATAACCAGAGTCAATGATAAATAAGTGCGGAAGCAAATGATCCGATGCAATAATAGAAAGTACGTCCCGTAATGCGGGATCATACCTGGAAATAAAATGCAATAAATGAACTAACCACTACAGAACTCACAAATCAGCCTGTTGGCTGAATTACTCCTGCTCAGTCGTCGACAGTAGTAAAGAATCTGGGCCATGCAAAACCCAGACGTCAGCGCGTCATGTCAACCAATAATATAATATGAACATGGTAATAAGCAATGCAGGTATGAACATGAATAAAGCAGTACTAAGAAATAACAGTGCAGGGTAATGTGCAGTGGTAACTAAACTGTCCTATCAGGTTTCTACTCTATGGTCTTTGAAATCAAATTGATGAATCGTCGATGTAACCCAATAGTATCCCGTACATACCCGGGACCACGGCCACAATATTCTCGGCTGCAGCCGAGACATGCCGTTAGGCACAGAATAGGAAAGTGTACACTCGGTATTACCCCGTACATACCCGGGATCACGGCCATAATATTCTCGGCCGAAACCGAGATATGCCGCTGGGCACAGAATAGGAAAGTGTACACTCGGTATTACCCCGTACATACCCGGGATCACGGCCACAATATTCTCGGCCGAAACCGAGACATGCCGCTGGGCACAGAATAGGAAAGTGTACACTCGGTATTACCCCGTACATACCCGGGATCACGGCCACAATATTCTCGGCCGAAACCGAGACATGCCGCTGGGCACAGAATAGGAATTTGTACACTCGAACGGTAGTGAACTGTCGAGTTACAAGTCAGGTTCATCTTTGATTTCCCCATACCCCCAAGCTATGTATGTCAGGTCAGGTATTCAAGAGTCAAGGACTAATGCCAACACAAAATCAGGTAAAGTAGGTCTGTCTGGATAGACAGCAGGAATGGTCAGGTTGGTCGGCATTAGGCATGAGATCAGGTAACAGGTCAGGTAATGTATAAAGGTGTCATGTCATGTCAAGAGTGCACGGTACCATGTGATGTCAAGTAGGAAGTGTAACAGGTCATGTCAGGAAGCACAAGATGTCATGTGGGTGCTCATAATCAAACTAACATAAGCATGTGTATAAATAAACAAGCATAAGTACTATCAGAACAATAAACTGGAACATATAATATGATATGCAAATAGATATAATTTCAAGGATATGGATGCACAGTTATCGATTAGGGTTACATTTATAGTTCCAATATTAATTAGGATGCAATTTATTAAACATGGAGTGTTAATATCACACTATTATGTAGTAATGTGATCTATGGATGCAATTATATGTATCTTAAATGCGATGGATGCAAACGGGTATCCGAAAAGTTATAAAACTATAAAATGGTAATGTGGGATGTACAACTAAACAATATGTGATATAAATATTGATATAATAATATTAATATGGATAGCATATTCAAAGCGATTAGTAACTATAAAAGATGTATTGATTAACCATGCACAAGAATGTTCCGTTCAGAAATTCAGCGTCACCCTAATTTGTAAAATAGCTTAAAAATAACAAATGTTCTCCAAAAGAGACGTATCTTATACCAAAACAAAGATAATTCAATAAGGTTTTCATTTTTATAAGTATAAGCATCTCAGGTTATCCCTACAAAAAGTTATGAATATTCAAAGTTGAAAGTTTGCTGCTGGAATTTCCCTGGACAGCAGTTTAGAGACGTGTTCATTTGCATTTTACGTTAATTAAAAAATTTATTTTGCAAGTAAATATTTCATAGAGTTATAGTATTCTGAATTAGCTTCGTAACGAACAAAAGAACGTATACTAATGATTTTTCTATGATTTATAATGAATTTTATAAGATAAGGTGTACAGTAAATTTCAGATTTGTCATATCCGATTTTTCAACGACATTTCATATGTAAACTATAAGATTTTCAAATGTATAACATTATAAAATGAAGATTATAAAAGTATATAGCATGTAGCAAGATTAACTTTTCTCGATGGGTCGCGAATCGGGAAAACGGAACGTTAACCGTCGGCGGGGAAAACTCGCGACGGCGCACGGTTCACGGAATGAACCCAAACGACGAACAAAGGAACCACACGGGTCGGGGTATCTCGCTGGAACGTCGAGAAACGTCATCGGCACGACGGAATTCCGGCAACAAAAGAACAGTTAAAAGAAATGAGAAACTAGACATGAAGCAAGAAGAGAAAAATGATAAAGAGAAGTACGAGAGAATATATAAGGGGTAGAGAGAGAGAGAAATTGGAAAGAGAGAGAAGAAGGAGAGAGAGAAAGTGGGGGTCCACGGGGTTAAAGGGGAGGTTGTGATTGGCTGAGAGAATAAATTGAGAAGGATATAAAAGATTGTAAAAATATTATATGGTTAACTTAAAGATTTAAAAGATAGGTAATGAACAGTAAGATATCAGGTTAGTTAGAAAAATATATGTGATGGTTTTAATAATATTAAAATTTGGGATTTTGGCGCCAAATGAAACATTTCCAAATTGCGCCCGGGTTGGGTCCAAAAATTCGAAATTCAAATAATAGGATTTTAAGCGGGTTCCAAATTTTAAAATGAAATGTTTTATGATTAAAAAGCATACTCTCAAAACGGACACACGCACGTGCACGTAGCCATCCAAACTCGCCCGTTTCACTGAACGGGACGAGAGCACAATGCACGGACGCTACCACGAGGCTAAGGATGTCAAGTAGGCCAAGATGAATATTTTTTTAATTTTATTTTAGATGCTAAAATTTGTTATATGCAGAATGACTTAGCCAGATAAAATTTTACAGTAAGACCCAAATAAGCAAGATAAATGAAATGAGTAATATCTAATGCTCAACCAATAACAGAAAATAGTAGCATTGGGCTCGGGTGTTACAAAAACACTTAAACAAAACATAAAACTAACTTAAGACAAATGGTTAGCTAACCATGATTGCTAATCATGTTTAACCCCAAAAACAACCCTAGTTATCATGCACAAGTGTGTGTGTGCCTAACAAAATTCTAATAAAATACTCATTAAATAGGATAAAATATTTAAAACTTAATTTGGTAAACTTTATATTAAAAACCATACATTAAAATATAATTAGCTACAAAACACATTCTAAGGTGTTACAATCTCCCCCCTTAAAAGAAATTCGTCCCCGAATTTAAAAATTATACTGCTACGCGTACCTTCAAAGAGAAGATTAAAATCCTCAATCTCGCTCACAGCCTCCCAAGTGACTATCTCACTATACGGCTACGTCCAAGGAAACCTTCCACAGATAGCAAGACCCTTGACCGATGTCCCACCACCTGCCAAGCCACTAATACCATTGGCTGCTGGTGAACGAAGGATCGCGTCAAAGCTACATGGTCTGGTGCTAAATCATGTGAGAAAGGTCAAGAAGGTAATTGTAAAGCATCATCACAAGGAATACGGGGTGAAAACTCAATAATCTGGGCGGAAGTGCCAATTTAGAGGCAACGAAACTAACTCGCTTATAGGATCTCAGAAAGACCTAAATCCTGGGACAAGCTTCCTAAAATCCAACACGTCATTAATCGGAAAGTCCATAGGAATACATGATCTGTCCCTGCGAGCTCGAGTCTATGACTAACACAGTCGGCATAAGGCCTCAGTTCGCAATAGACAATTCCCATCCTGACCTAACACGACTGGACTATCTCCGAAGTCTCAAGACTAGCCGGGGTCCAAAGTCCTACTTACGCAGAGTCAGAAAAACAACAGACCGGTGATCGACACGACCTAACCCCTAAACCTAAAGGTGGCCAATTGGAGTGTCTCCTGATAACAACTATCGAAGGAGAACCCTAACGATGGCGAGTGACGATCCCAAACTGCTGACAACAATCCAAACAAACACTCAACTTAACAAAAACAACTGAGCACATTGAGTATAACCGGACGACAAGAATCCGAATGGAGTCACACCCTGATTAAACTTGGGTAGAAACCATAACGAAATTTGTGGAGATCTGCTCCCACTCCTACTTCGGAACGGTTAAAGATTGCAACTCTCCAGCCGGCCTCAGATGCTCGACCCAAGCACACAACAAGACAGACACCTTGAAATGAAACCTGAAAATTCTCCTTACATCCCTGTCCACCCGTAACTATCTCACAAGTCACGTTAAATGTTGGTGGAACTTGAATGCATAAAGAGAGTTGACAGATGTGCATGTTCTATGATTGCACGTCTCCACCCTACGGTGTCAGGTACACAAACGTGTCCCTAACTTACCACGTCATTGTCACAAATCAAGGTCTCCGAATCATTACCCAGCCGAGTATGCTCAAGTATCTCTGACGACGAGCATCGGCGGGAAGTGCCTCGCGAAAACGATTTAAGGAAGGTGGTCGGGGGCGGACATGAGCAAGCTGTCCCCTCCGTAGAGACGAACTTAAGCTATACTCGACGATCACACAAGAACTGTAAATCTGCAGAAGACTAACACAACAATCCAAAACCGCTGCAGGAAGAGGTACATTAAGCTCTGGTGGTCCGTAAAAATCTGACACGACTCTCAAACAAGTAGTGTCCCCATATCTCCAACGCAAAACCACCGCGGCCATCTCCAGATCATGAGTGGAATATCCTTCTCGTACTTCCTCCAAATGTAGGGAAGCAAAAGAGATGACTCTGTAGTGTCACATCAGTACACCATCGAGCCCACTCAAGAAACATTACAGTTAAACAACAAAGTCGCCCGAGCCAAAGGCAAAGAAAGAACTGATGCAGTTGTTAACCGAATCTCCAACTGCCGAAAACTCCGTACACATGCCTCAGTCCAAAGAAAAGAAACCTCCTTACTGGTCAATTCAGTCGACGGTGCAGCACTACTCTAGCAATCCTACATGAAACGGCGGTAAAAACCTGCTAAGCCCAACAATTTGCGGATCTCCGTCCTGCACACAAGTCTGGGCCTATGCTGTATGGCCACGATCTTCCTCCGAACCATACAAAACCGTCTCCCATAACTACAAGACCTGGGAGTCAACACAAACAAGCCTGAAGAAACACTCCGAGAATTAAGCAACTGCTGGTGCTCCCAGTATCTGCATAACAAATCCTCAAGTGCTACTACTATCCCTCAAGACACATTAGATAGACCAGAATGTCGTAAATAACACAACAGAAACTGGTTGAGGAACGGCCTAAAGAAATCTGGTTCATCACATCTACGAATGCTGCTAGGGCATCAGTGAATCCAACGACTCACAAAAACACCCAAAGCCCATAACACGCATAAGGCAGCCCTCGGATTGCCATCACCCCGAATCCGTAATAATGATGACCTGATCCCGAACAATCTTAGAAAATGTCTCGCACTCTGGAGCTGATCGAAGAAATCGTCACGGCGAGGTGAAGGATACCTATCCGCACCGTAAGCCGGTTCAATTAACGATCCGTCGATACACAACCTCAAACTGCCGTCTTCCTCCTCGATGAACAGAAATAGGTGCCTCCAAAAGTGAAACACTCCGACACACAAGACTCCCCAAACCACAACTCTGCAGCTGATCCTTTCGCTCCAAAGCTTCGCCGGCTCATCCGGAACAACGTCGGAAAAACTCTCGCATGAAAGGAACCCGGTCCAACGATCCCACTGTGGCTCCGGTATCACGAATGAACGCCAAGAATCCACGACATCTCCTCAGAAGCCGACTAGCGAAAAAGGATGAATTCAAGTTGTGAGAGGCGGCACAACTATCCACCTGCACAACAAGAACTGACTTGCCGGGGAAAACAAAACCTAACTTGTTTCCTCACGGTAGTCCACAGACGCCTAGCACGTAATTAACCAATCCGTGCCCAGGAGAACGTCAAATCCAACATCTCTAGAAGGACCAAAACGACGGGGTTCTCCTACAGTCACTTGGTCGGGGCTATGGGGCGTGGCTGTCTATTAAGTTTATCCGGCGAGTATCCACGTACGCTACGTGATTGCGACGGACTTTTGATCACATCAAAATTCCGTGGCAACCGATCATCTGAGACTGAACCGCTAGATTTATAACATTCAAATTAGTTATCTCATAACTACATGTGGATTCCAATTTTTGTATCACATTCCAGATAAATAGACAATGTTAAACTTTCCGATCGAATAATCAAGCATCCAATATTTCCCCAATATATATCAACACTTGAAATCAGTTTAAAAACATCCATCATATGTCACAATACCAATGGTCCAGCCGTAGAAGGGTCAAGCCAACGCCTCACATGTGGCACGCCGTACTGCCGCAAACCCTAAGGTTTAGAGGCAGTTCAAGACGGTCACATAATCGAGTTAAGGTTTGTTGTCTTCTAGAAGGTCCACCGCGTTACTTGCATGACTTAGAACATTCTTAAACACGAGAAAAAATCCAACTTTTGAAAAAATTTCCGACTGGGGAAAAAGTGAGTTATTGATATCCGTTCGAACTTTTTAACAGTTTCAAAAATTATCCGGACAAAACTAAACAAAGTTAAATTATCTGATCGAATCAACGAGTCCCTAATACAACCCTAGAAAACTCAACAATTGAGTGGAATTAAAAAATTCCCAGAAAAAATTGCCAAGAAAGGACCTAAGAATAAATATGTGAAATTCTAGGGACTAAGTCTAAATTTTGGCCGCGGAATCGCGGCGCCGCTAAACCCATGGTTTGGCCGCGGTTCCGCGGTCAAAATATTGACTTAGTGGACCGTACTTCACAGTAATTCTTAATTTTTCCTGCTTATTTTTCTGAGCATTTTTAATTCAGAAAAAAACACATTTTTGAAAAATGTACAGAGAAGGGTTCGTGTCGGGGTATTCGGGTTCGATCGGACTTTAAACTTCGTCTAGACTTCTCCTCAAGCTCAAGCTTGGCTCTGATACCACTGTAGGGTTGCTAGGCACGCTCACAAGGTTCTACGAGGCGTCAACCATGCCCGATTAAAAAATTAGCCGTGCCGAACAACCCAAAGCCGGATCTTTAAACTAGAGTTTAGGCGAAAACAAGCATGTTAAACATTTTAACACTAAGTGAGAGTGATTACAACCTTTGTAGGTCCGGTCCTTTACATCTAAAGCTCCGTGTTGAAGTCCCTTCGCTGCGATCATCGTGTTCCGTACTCTCGAGAGGTTCCACGAAGAGAAAGATACAGTTTTGCTTCCGATCTTCGATACAAAGATGATCTACCTTGAACTTTCGTTAACACAAGCTAATACTCATAATATGAAGTGAACACCATCATCTAAATGGCAAGGATAGATGAGGATGATGAAGTGGGATTATTGCTCTCATTTGTTTTTTTATTCTCACTCATATTCATCACTTTGGAAAAACCTAGAAAGCTTTTCCATGAAAAGAAGAAGGAAGAAGAAGAACAATATCATTAAACCTTTTGTGATGAATAATGAAAGGATTAATATGATGAATAATGCAACCATGGTCAACTAAACTCATGTAGAGAATTAACTAGGGTTAGGGTTTGTGTTGGGTTAAAGCATGAGTCATAACAAAATATCTTTATCATGACAAAAAGAAACCTTCTAGAATCAACTAGAAGTCTTAACCCTAATCCAAACCCTAATCATGTTTAAACTCCACTAAACATGTTGCATTAGTTATCATATCATGTTACAATATTATATATCACATATATAATATTTATCGTAACAAAATAAAATAAAACAATTAACATATATCGCATATATATCAATGTATTACCCGAGTGAGAAAAAGAATCTTTTAGTGAGCTAATATTAGTTAATGTAATTTAATATATCATATATATTATTATACATTAAATTATCGAATCAACACTTGATCCGACAATCCGGCTATATCGCATATAACCGACTAATATTTATTCGTACCGATTCATCGAATCAACACTTGATCCGATGACCCGGCTGATATCATATATCGCGAGAATAGAATACGGTATCTCATATCGCATTATCCTCGGTCCTGCACATATCACAAATGTGCCCCTACTCCGTTTTGCCTGAGCCAAGAAATCTCTGTGTAGGACTCTAAAGAATCGTCAATACGCAGGCAGTAGATGATGATCATATCAAACACCTACAAGCTGCAAGCGGTCAGCTAAACGTAACAGCCACCCAGGTATTGAGCGCTCAGAAGATCAACAAGCAAGCCTGTACATTCTCCTGTGAATCCAATCAGTAACACTCCCGTACAGTCCGGTTTCGTCGTCTAATATGTCGCATATCTCTCCTAGGGGTGGTAAACGTTAGACCCCAGTAGCTTGATAAGTCGTGTCGATATGAGGTCTATAACAGTTCGAGAAACTACTCATAACACTTACCAGTAAATCTCAGCAACCCTGACCAGGGATTTCCGGTTATAGCCAATCGAACACAGCACAACATCAACTCCCTATACCGGGAGAGACGAATCCCCTGCTATCGCTCATTGCCTCCATGTGATTCGGGACTGTACCCAAAAGACACCTTTTTGCACGCCCTCTTGGACGTGGTATGATGGAAATCAAAGCACAGTGGGAATCACACAAGACTCTATGACGATCTCGGGTCAACAGACTACTCTGTACCAGTGTCAGCGGAGAACTGCCATCTGACGTGAGGTATAATAGCATCTGGGAGTTCTCGGCGAGTCCGTCCAGTGTACCCAGTCTACACTGAGCACCCGTACACCATCCTTGATGTCAAACACCGATGGATATGGGATCATCCATCGCCCATCATATGGGTCAAGATGCGTATACGCTAGTCTACTCTGGTGTATCGATGCCCTGTCTCGATACACCCTCGACTAGGAACTGTTATAGGATGTACTCGTCGACTACCGTGGCCCCACTAGTATGATCTCATCATAGTCCCAGTAGTTGAGTACATATCCTAAGGGCTTTATCAACATGTAACATAGAGACAATAAGAGTACATGTTAAGATAAAGTACAACCAGATAGCGTACTATCATGTCGAGCAAGAAAGTCCTCCCTATATATGTCCAAGCATCCATTATAATATACATCGTATGTACAGTAATGGCCTCTAGGGCATACATATAACTAACATACAGATGATGAGTGGGAGCAAGTTATGGGGAATTGGGTGATCGTCCTCATTATATCGGGATTCGTTGTAATTGGTGATATTTGAGGAAATCGCCTGGGTTGTTTGCCGGACGGCAAATATTTGGTTTTGAATATCCTTTGTTATGCACCAATTTAAAATTGATATATCTGTACGTTTATTTTATAAAGTGAGATATAACTTTTTGAAATTATGTCCATGATATTTACCTATATCAGTTGATGGTTAGGTAAGGAGCATTCAACAGCGGTGTAATTCTTCATAACCATAGTACAATTTTCAACCTATGACGCATAGGGTTTGAGTTATTCAACTCAGGGAACTTATAAAAAGTATTGTATATTGTCCAGTGTCCATTAGGACAGAGGGGTTGGTCCTCGTACTATATTCTGTTTACTTGTGACTTCTCTAGTTTTTAGACAAGTGTTTCGTAGAAATACAAGGTCCAAGTTTTAAGAAGTTATAGGTACAAGAATAAAGTAGAGAACCATGTGTTGCAAGTATCGGGATTCTTCAAGGTTATCGAAGATGTAGATACTTGTTTTGGGTATTTAGTTGATAGTAATGGTTTTGAGAACTAGCTTCTCTTTCAGGTTACTCATAATTGGATGCACTCCTAAGTTGAGTAATGTTGAACGGACTCTCTCCATTTAGTTGACATGCACTGGAGACAACTGCATGATTTGAATCTGGTTCCAATTAAATCAGTGCCTTTGTTTCTATATTGGATATAGAATGGATCATATCTTAACGATGTTAAGGTATATGGAGTTGTCCGGCTTATGCTTAAAACCAGACTCTGGATAACCTAAGGAACGTTTCTGTAATGGCAGTTTGTGGGTTATCCTAGGCTATGACGAGGGTTGACTTTCTACCATCTGAAAGATCAATAGTGATATTGTTCTTGACTCGCCACAGTTTTAATAAAATGGACTTTTTCAGAAAACAGTAGTAGGAGTATGGTAGAACTGGAAGTGATTCCAGAACCGCAAACGATTACTGAAAATTTAATAGGACCTAAAGATTCAATCTGGATTGACATTCCATTAGCCACTCCGCAGAAATGGTGGGTAACCTCACGCACCCGAGAGGTACTCTGGTAGCCTTAAGGACGGTGACAGGGAGGTTCTTGTTTACCCAGACTTGACACTATGTTGTTCTACGCTATGAGACCCAGCTGGAGGATGAGTATAGCGTCGTTCTAAACTAGCTTTAGAAGTACACGTGTATATGACTCTGCCAGGGGGTTGTTGTAGTCAGTGGGAGCAGTTGAAGCATAGAAGATAAGTTGATTGTGTCTATTTATAGACTAAAGCAGATATAGTGGAGAAAGATCATCTGTTTCTGATGTGATAGTCATGGGCTTTGACTTCATCAGAATAAGGGATGGATCTGTTAAGAAAGAAGTAGGGTGTGATGTCCTGGTATTTGGATGACATACACAGAGTAGGAAGTGAAATTCCTATACTACGTTCGGTTATACTGTGGTTGTCACACAGTAGTTTCTCCACATAGGATATGGATGAAATATCAGACATTCTGGTTACTAGATCTATGGTTTTTAGATCTAGATTTGTGTGGTTTCCCAATCTGGGTACTTAGACAGTATTCTAAACGTGTTTTATAATAGACGACTCCTGGCATGGTAGTATACCTGCATGTGATAGAGTCACCCTCTTTGAAGGTGTCTTACAGACAAAAGGGGAGAGGGATGTGCATGATTGACATATCACTTGCTTAGGCAATTGAGTCAATCATGAGATGTCAAGTACCGCACCAGATTTTGTTTTTGCACCAGATGCAATCAGTTGATATATTAATCCAATCCTGGAGAAATGTTCGGAAGCAGTTTTAGAACATAGGTGGATGTTCTAGGGATTTGATAACGACAGCCTCTTTTGGGAGACAGTTATCATTCCAGGCTTCCAAGGTGACCTGGTTGACAGAGTGACTGTCAGAGTTATAGTTATCCCTCTGACGAGGGGCAGTAGTTTGGACAGGTGATCCAAGCGGATACTGAAAGAGGCATGACGCAGGATACTGATTAAATTCAGTTGACGATACAGTCTAAGATGTAAACTGGATTTGGAGTTCATTTGTGAACTAGGTCCCAACAAATATCCAGACATATTCTAAGACAGGTATTACTCATTTCGGGAGTTGGCTTTCTCCGCGAACTTGAGATTAAGAGAGATATAGAAAGGAACATCAGAGCGGATCCACTAGCTAAGGCTATTTCTCGAACGTAATAGTTTCACAAACAAACTTTATGAAACTGATCAGTAGAGAAGTTAGGTGTTCGGTATCACACGGGCTGTGAGTATGCGACATCGCAATAATTAGCCTTGAGTCCAAGTGGGAGATTGTTGGATATAGTGCCCTCAAAGTCAATTATTGGATCGTAGGCACGTGATTTCAATGAATGAGGGAGGACCTATAACGGTAGGACAGTCTTACTCGAGAGGATTGTATACTATCTGGTTTGTCTTTATCATCGTGTACATGCTTTAGGTGACATTGCAGTTCACTATTACACGTTGATAGAGAATAGTATACTGCCGGGTTTATTTTTATCATCGTGCACAACTTTAGGTGATATTACAGATCACTATTACACGTTGATAGAGCTCATAGGATTCTTGCTTGACTGCCAGCAATATGATGGCGATCATATACGTGGGAGTTGGGGTCTATAAGCACATCTTTAAAAGGCCCCTAGTCGTGGGAGTTTCGAGACTGGGCATCGATACTCCATGAGTAGACTAGTGTATACGATCGAGACCCCGACGAGGGGCGGTGGCTGGTCTCACAAGCCATTGGTGTAAGTTGGTTCACCTAAGACGTATACAGGTGCTCATTGGGTTATGAGTACTGATCAGTCGAAAATACTGCATCTTTTAACCGGAAATTTCCCTATCATTTGCACTCATCTAGAAGTGTTCGGCATTCATATCGCACATATTAACAAATTAGTCGTTAAATATCAGATTGCATGTGTTAGACTCTAAAACCGGCACTATAAAGGAAATTGACTGCATTTCATAGCATGGCATCATTCCTATATATCGCAACTTGTGTTCCGAAGTTTGTGCAGGAAAATCCAGAAGAATGGTCAATTTACAAAAAAAAAGACTGCTAAAGAATACGCCAACTCAAGGATTTAGAATCTGGCAATGATCTAAGAAGTATTCAGAGATTCAACATATCATAAAAATACCAAAAAGTCATCAAGAGTCCACAGCAGAAGCATGAAGCTCCAAAGCTGCCAAGTGGCCGCGGAACCGCAGCCGGAGCCGCCTTGCGCCACGGTTCCGCGGCGGCCTTGCCACGTCACCACCCCAAATTTTCCTCAAAACTCCAATGTCAGCTTCCACACTTCAGAAAAACACTACATTCTCCAGAAGACTCTAGAAGACTCTGCCAGTTCAGCAAACTTAGGGTTTCTAAGCTAAACATTCCTAGCTTAAAGTCTAAGCTAAGTTCCTAACTAACTTACAACAAACTTTTGGAGGGAATTGCAAATTCAAAATCCTAGACCTAGGGTTTGGAAAACCTATAAATAGACCCCTAAGGACTCATGGAAAGATATATCATAGATCTTAGAAACGCATATATTGTAAATCAATCATTAGTGGTTGAATCCTTAGTTGATCAATCCCTAATCTCTCCCATTCTTCATCTTCCCCAATTTCCACCCACAAGTCTAGTGACAAGGCTTGTGTCAAAACCCTAACCCTAATCCAATCCAAAATCAAGAAACCTCAAGATTCTTTGAGTGCAAGCCAAGCAAGTCTTTAAGATCACACTTCAGAAAAACACTACATTCTCCAAATGACTCTAGAAGACTCTGCCAGTTCAGCAAACTTAGGGTTTCTAAGCTAAACATTCCTAGCTTAAAGTCTAAGCTAAGCTCCTAACTAACTTACAATAAACTTTTGGAGGGAATTGCAAATTCAAAATCCTAGACCTAGGGTTTGGAAAACCTATAAATAGACCCCTAAGGACTCATGGAAAGATATATCATAGATCTTAGAAACTCATATATTGTAAATCAATCATTAGTGGTTGAATCCTTAGTTGATCAATCCCTAATCTCTCCCATTCTTCATCTTCCCCAATTTCCACCCACAAGTCTAGTGACAAGGCTTGTGTCAAAACCCTAACCCTAATCCAATCCAAAATCAAGAAACCTCAAGATTCTTTGAGTGCAAGCCAAGCAAGTCTTCAAGATCCTTTAGAAGCGGAACCGGATTTCAACGGAGCACGAGATCGAAGCGATCCAAGACTCAAGAAGCCGAGCGATGCAAGATTCAACGAGCGAAATTCCTACCTCTTGTAAATCTCGAGAGTTGTAACTACTTGTTAATGTAATAAAGGTGAAGATTCTTTAAACTTGTTTACATTTCAATTCGAGCATTATGCTTATATTTCGATTCTTGAATATGTACTTTGTGATGATGCTTGAATAAAACTCCGTTCGTGGAGGAATCGAAACAATTGTAAAATGATGATGTTGATGAATTGTTAAACGTTTTCTTAAGTCTTAAAACAATTGTAAATTCTTGAAAATCGATTGATCAATGATCTAGATCGATGCGAATGTGTTCTTGATTCCTTTCGCACGATCTAGAGATCGACAATTGATCATTCGACTTTCAAGAAGCTATCTAGTGAATGTTATTCATCGAAAGGACAAAGGATAGGATGAGGAACCCTAATTCTTCACAAGATCCTTGATCCTCGATGAATTCGACATCGATTTAGCATTAATTTTGTTACTAGATAAGAAATCGTAATCTTGAATCTTCATCACATCTACAATTTACTCGATTCCTACGAGCTTTATGTAGGGTTCCTAGGCACTCTAGTGAGGTCTCACAAGGCATCAACCATGCCAATTTCAAAAATTATAGGTGCCGAGAAACCCGACTACGGATCGTTGGCTAGATTTCTAGGCGATAAAATGAAACTAGTTTACAACTAAACTACAAGAACGGAAATACAACCTTTGTAGATCCGGTTCTCCACCTCCATAGCTCCATGATGAAGTGTCCTCGCTGTCCAAAATGATATCCGGGCTCTAGCGTCGGCTTCATCGGAGAAATGGCAAGCTAGGTCGTCGATGTCCATACCGAAGATGATCTACGTCGAGGCATCGCAAGATCAAGGTCCCACTTCACCATGTCATGAAACTTGTGAAGAGAACACACTCTACTACTTTGCAAGAGGTAGAGGATGAAGAAATAGGAAGTGGGTAGACTTTAGAATTGGATTTCTCACTTTATTTCTTCACTTGCCATTGATGAAGCAAGCTTTCTTCTTTGAAGATGAAGAAGAAGAAGATGAATAAGTTATGATAAGTTAATTCCAAAAAGAAAATTAAAAGAATACTTATCATGACCAAACCATGGTCAAGTGTAGAGAATAAATCATGGTTAGGGGGATGGTTAGGGTTAAGCATGAGACAAAATGGTCACTTGGTCAAAGTCTTCATGAAGCTTCATGAACAAAATAAAACAAGCCACCATTTTCTCATTTCCTTTTCTCTTTCCAAAAGAATAAATAAATGTATAAATGAATAAGGAAATAGTAAACCCTAACCATTTCATTAACCAAGGTTTAATTCTTTACACTTAACCAAAAAGGCATGTATCATCAAACATGATACAAGCAAGTGCACAAAATCATATCGCATATGCAATGCGCACTACCGAGTGAGAAAATCCATTTAAAGTAAACCAATACTAGTTAATGCAAAGTAATATATCAAATATATAATTATACATTAAATCATTAAATCAACACTTGATTTAACGATCCGGTCATATCGCATATAACCGACTAGTATCATATGTATCGGCTTACCGAACCAACCCTTGATTCGATAACTAGGTTATATCACATACAACCTTTCGATACATCCATCACGAGAATAGAATACGGTATCACATACACGCATTATTCTCGGTCCCGCACATATCTCATATGCGCTCCTATTTCGTTTCGCTTGAGCCAGGAAACCTCTGTGTAGGACTCTAAAGACTCGTCAATACGCCGGCAGCAGGTGATGATCATATCAAACACCCACAAACCCAAGCTGTCTGCTAAACGTAACGGCCACCCGGGTATTGAGCGATCAGAAGATCGACGAGCAAGCCCGCTCACACTCCAGTGAATCCAACCAGTAACACTACCGTACAGTCCGGTCTCGTCGTCTGATATGTCGCATATCTTGCCTAGGGGTGGTAAACGTCAGACCCCAATAGCTCGATAAGTCGTGTCGATATGAGGTCTATAACAATTCGAGAAACTACTGGTAACACTTACCCGTATATCTCAGCAACCCTGGCCAGGGATTTCCTGTTATAGCCAATCGAACACAGCGCAACATCTACTCCCTATACCGGGAGAGACGAATCCCCTCCTATCGCTCATTGCCTCCATGTGACTCGGGACTGTACCCAAAAACCACCGTTTTGCACGCCCTCTTGGACGTGGTAAGATGGAAATCAAAGCACAGTGGGAACCACACAAGACACTATGATGATCTCGGGTCAACAGACTACTCTGTACCAGTGTCACCAGAGAACTGCCATCTGACGTGAGGTATAATACCATCTGGGAGTTCTCGGCGAGTCCGTCCAGTGTACCCAGTCTCTACTGAGCACCCGTATATCATCTCCGATGACAAACACCAATGGATATGGGATCATCCATCGCCCATCTGTATGGGTCGAGAAGGTATACGCTAGTCTACTCTGGGATATCGATGCCCCGTCTCGATACACCCACGACTAGGGACCTTGAAGGATGTACTTATGGACTACCATGTCCCCGCTAGTATGATCCGCATCATAGTCCAGGTAGTCATGTACACATCCTAAGGGCTTTACCAACATGTAATAGAGAGGCAATCAGTATACACGTTAAGGTAAAGTGTAACCAGATAGCATACTATCATGTCGAGCAAGAAAGTCCTCCCTATATATGTCCCAGCATCCACTACAATATACATCCTATGTACAGTAATGGCCTCTAGGGCATACATATAACTAACACTTTACTTCAAATCTTGAAACCCTAAAGTGATTGGAATTCTATCGAAGCTTGATTCTCGATGTTTATCATTTTCTTGATTCTTGATTAGAATAGTGATACTTGAAACTCATCGATAAAATTCTTGAATCATGTTTTCTTTTCTTTTCTATTAACTTTTCGATTCAAACAAATCAAGATACGAACGAATCACGCCCGCACTCGCTAACGATCTACATCCGATACCGTAGTTGATTGCGGTCAAATAATTCTTTGATTGTGAATTCTATTCATTTTCTAAATACCGACACAAAGAAACTTATTCGAGTTACACACACAACAAGAATTTGAATCAATCAAATGGCGCCGTTGGCGGGGATCATTTGATAAACATAATCGAGAAACTCAAACAATCAAGTACACCGGACAGGACTCGCCGGGAACATGCTCGTTGGTATTATACCTAGCGTCAGATAGCAGTTCCCTGGTGACATGTGTACAGATTAGTTTATCGACCTGAGATCTTCATTTGTCTCGTGTGAGTGTAAGTCGATGTACAACACTCCACGACTTGCGGGGAGGCGGAATAATGAAAAACGATCTTGTTTTAAGCGTAAACATCGACTAACCGAGAATCTTTGCTAAACGATAACTAACAATAATCATAAAAGTTAACAACTACTATGAAAAGTGATTATACCTGATGAATCGTGTCCTTCGTCTTTTCGTTCTCCACGTCCTCTCCGGCCTTCTCTATGTAGTAGATGATCCACCTGAGAGCTTTACTACAAGCTTCAGCTCTAACTTGAGGTAACTAGGTTTCTTAAATCGCTAATCTAAGTAACCAAGGTGATATAGAGAAAGGTTATGGATTAAATAGTCTAATCTAATCCTTGGTCTCAACACATGAGAGGGGAGGATTAGGGTTTGAAGAGAGAGAGCTTGAGGAGAGAGAATGTGAGCAAGAGAATGGAATGACATAATGATCTATCATAATATATATGAAGCATTATTATTTATCCATAAAAGAAAATAATGGATTTAACAACCATGCTTCATAAATACAAATGGGTGATTCATCTCCATGAGTCATTAAGCATTTATGATGCATTAATGACATGGATGAATCACACAAATGAGTCACTAATCTCATTTAATGCATATGCCACCTTAACCCTCAAGTCACCATCTTGTACAAGCTTCTCGGGAAATTACGAGAACGCCCCTCTTATCCGTGAAAACACGGAAAATCTTTAGACTGTATAAATCCTATAACCGGATACTAGAAACTGGCTTAAACCAAAGCCGGCTAGTAAAAACTGTCCGGATGTTGGACGTGCGTAAACACACGTATGCGTCCAAACCCTTGTCGTAAATCCATACGACCTCTATATCGTTTCTCCTGGAGTAGGGAAACTCTCTGTGTGGGACTCTAGAGACTCGACTACAACGCTGGCAGTAGGTTTAACCACAGACCGCAAGCGGCACTAGCTGTACGTAACGGACCCCATGTAGATGTCGATAAGAAGGCCGATGAGGAAACCCATCCGAACTCCTACAGAGTCTGATGTGACAATCTCCGTACAGTCCGGTCTGTTCGTCTAAGACTATCGCATATCGGGTCTAGGGGGCAGCAAGCGTCAGTCCCCTAATAGCGGTATAAGTCGTGACGGAGTGATGCCCATTACACCCTGTGAAACTACTGGAACCTACCAGCAAATCTCGCTTGCCCTGGCCAGGGATTTTGCGTAATGGCTCTTTGACACAGCGCGATATCAACTCCCAATACCGGGAGAGACGAATCCTGTCTAACCACCATTGCCTCCAAATGCTCGGGACTGCACCTAACTGCTACATGTTTGCATGACTCCTTTGAGCCGTGGTAGGGTAGCAATATAAGAACAATGGGACACACTCGAGGCGAAGTAGCAGTGTCAAGTCTGCGGACTATGCTGTACTCATGTCACCTGGGAACTGTTCACTGACGACTGATATAAAACCAACCAACAGTTCCCTGTGAGTCCTGTCCGGTGTACCCATAACCTAACGAGCACCTGCATACTATCTCCAGTACGACGTACTGACGGCTGTGGGACAAACCATCTCCCCAACTGGGATGAGAAGCGAACACACTACTCTACTCCGGAGTATCGATGCCCTGTATCGATAATCCAACGACTAGGGACCTGAATAAGGATGTGCTTGTAGACTACCCTGCCCCCACTAGTGTGACTGCCATCACAACGCTGGTAGTCAAGCAAGATCCTAAGAGCTCTATCAATACGTATACTCACATATTAAGATAGAAAAACCAAGTAGCATACTAACATGTTTAGCAAGACTGTTATATACATGTGAATATCCCAAGCTTCCATTAAGTAATATACAAACTAGTATGATACAATAATGGCCCCTAGGGCATATACACTAATAATCTCCCACTTGCACTAGGGCCATGTACTGGCATATCGAAGACCGATGATCTCGAGTAGCCTCTCGAACTGAATCTGAGGTAGGGCCTTCGTGAATGGATCGACAATGTTCTCTTCAGTAGCAACTCTCCGAACCTCGATCTCCCGACGATCAATGATCTCCCTGATCAGGTGATACCGCCTTAAGAACTGTCTGGACTTCTGATGGGACCTTAGTTCCTTCGCTAAAGCTATAGCTCCGTTGTTGTCGCAATACATAGGTATTGGATCAACAATGGTAGGAACCACCTGAAGTTCTATTAGGAACTTCTTCATCCAGACTGCTTCTTTTGCGGCATCGCAAGCAGCTATATACTCTGCTTCCATCGTCGAGTCAGCAACGGTGTCCTGCTTGGAGCTCTTCCAGCACACCGCCCCTCCATTGAGGGTAAATACATAACCTGACATGGACTTGGAATTGTCCTTATCACTCTGGAAGCTGGAATCAGCATAGGCCTCCATCTTGAGGTCTTTCCGCCGTAAACCAAGAACATCTCCTTAGTCCTTCTCAGGTACTTGAGAATGTTCTTTACTGCTATCCAGTGCTTCTCCCCTGGGTCTGACTGATACCGGCTTACCACGCTCAGTGCGTAAGCTACATCTGGTCTGGTGCACAACATCGCATACATTATATAGCCCACCGCAGAAGCGTATGGTATAATAGACATGCGTTCCCTTTCCAAATCAGTCTTGGGAGACATCTCTTTGGATAGGGTGATTCCGTGACAAGCCGGTAGATTACCGCGCTTAGAATCTTCCATACTGAATCTTTTCAGTACAGTGTCGATATACCTGGACTGCGAAAGTCCCAACATCCTCTTGGATTTATCACGATAGATCCGGATCCCCAGAATGTAAGAGGCATCACCCAGGCCTTTCATGGAGAACCTGTGTGACAGGAATCCTTTGACTGATTGTAGCATAGGAATGTCATTTCCTATCAATAGAATGGCATCCATGTACAAGACGAGGAATACGACAGTTCGTGCTACAACTTTAATATATATGCATGGTTCACCTGGATTTTTGATAAAGTCATATTGTTTGACTGTTTCATCAAAACAGATGTTCCAACTCCGCGATGCCTGCTTTAGTCTATAAATGGACTTAAGCAACTTGCATACTTTCCCGCTGCTCCCACTCTGATTAAAACCCTCTGGCTGATCCATATAGACGCACTCTTCTAAATTTCCATTCAGAAAAGCCGTCTTTACGTCCATCTGCCAGATTTCATAATCATGGAAGGCAGCAATAGCAAGAAGGACCCGAATCGATTTGAGCATAGCTATTGGAGAAAAAGTTTCGTCATAGTCCAAACCAGGTCTTTGACTAAAACCCTTTGCAATAAGTCTAGCCTTATTGGTTTCCACCTGTCCATCTACACAAATCTTTTTCTTGAAGATCCATTTGCATCCTATGGGTTTTACCCCATCTGGAGCAAAGTCCAAAGTCCATACTTTGTTAGTGTACTTGGACTCCATTTCGGTCCGCATTGCATCTAGCCATCGTACCGAGTCGCCGCTCTGGATGGCCTGCTGGAAGCTAGTAGGTTCATCATCATCTATGATGCAATCCTCACTATCCCCATCTATGAGAAAACTGTAGTATCTCTCAGGCGGATGAGACGGCCTACTACTCCTACGGAGGGGTGCGGGAATGTCCTGTTCTTCTTGAACTACCGGTTCTACCAAACTTTCAGTAGTAGTTTGCGGTTCTGGAATTTCTTCCAGTTCTATTTCGCTCCCATTTATTTCCTTTTCTAAAAACTGATATTCTAGAAAATGGGCATTACGACAAACAAACACCATTTGTTCCTCTGCGTAATAGAATAGATACCCCTTGGATTTCTTTGGATATCCAACAAACTTACAGTTTACTGATCGTGCCTCGAGCTTGTCCACACGCTGCTTTTTAACAAAAGCTGGACATCCCGATATTTTCAGATACTGAAGATAGGGTTTCTTCCCACTCCACATCTGATATGGCGTGGTAGGCACAGTCTTGGTAGGAACCATGTTCAAAAGATATGCCGCTGATTCTAGCGCATAACCCCAAAAAGATCACAGTAACTCAGCATTAATCATCATGGAACGTACCATATCCAATAGGGTTCGATTCCGTCTCTCCGATACACCGTTATGCTGTGGAGTGTATGGAGGAGTAAGCTGAGAGAGAATTCCTTTCTCTTTTAGGTAACCTATGAACTCGGCACTCAAGTATTCACCACCTCGATCAGATCATAGTGTCTTGATACTTTTTTCGGTTTGGTTTTCTACTTCATTCTAGTACTCTTGGAATTTCTCAAAAGCCTCGGATTTATGTTTCATCAGATAAATGAATCCGTACCTTGAGTAATCATCCGTAAAAGTAATGAAATAGGAAAAACCACCTCTTGCATGTGTAGACATTGGACCACATACATCGCTGTGTATGAGTCCTAAGAGCTCGCTCGCTCTTACTCCATGTCCAGTAAATGGATTCTTTGTCATCTTTCCTTTGAGACAAGATTGACAAGTGGCATAAGTTTGATATTCGAACGAGTCCAAATAACCTTCTCTATGTAACTTAGTCAACCTTCTCTCATTGATGTGACCCAGTCTACAATGACATAAGAAAGCTTTATTTAAATTTGGAGACTTTCTTTTTAGTGTGTTCTGGACATTGAAAATTTGGAGATGGTTTAAGACATATATACCGTTATCCAGTGTACCGGACCCAATCAAACTATGATTAAGGTGGATGTTAACAACATCACTTACAAACGTGAAATCATAACCTTTATTTGATAACAAGGAAACAGATATGATATTACACGTTAAGATGGGTACACAAAAACAGTTATGTAAAACCAAAATGTGTCCACTCGTCAATCCCAGGTGATAATCCCCTACGGACATAGCTCCCACGCTAGCTCCGTTAGCAACCATCAGGGTCATATCACCATCCTTCCGCACTCTACGGTTTCTCAGTGCCTGCAATGAATTGAAAATATGAGATCCTGATCCGGTATCCAATACCCAGGAAGTAGAGTTGATTGACATACAATTCTCAATTACAAACACACCCGAAGTCGATGCCACAGCATGCTTCGGTTCCTGGTTCTTGGCGTTCCACGCCTTGCAATCTTTCTTCCAGTGCCCTTTCCTATGACAATGGAAGCACTCATCTTGGGCCACTACCGGTACCGCAAACTTTTTCTTTCCCTTCCCTCCCACCTTACTTACACCTCCTCTAGGTTTGGTGGCGGCCTTCTTTTTCCTTCCTGCGGCCCTAGCCTTGGACCCGGAAGAAGAAGCACCGCTAACAAACATAGCGGGTGTTTCCCTTGCCTTCTGCAAGGTGCCCTCTGCACTCCTTAACATGTTAAGGAGTTCCGGAAGTTCAACTTCTTTTCTTTGAATGTTAAAGTTCAGAATAAACTGGACGTAGGTGGAAGGAAGGGACTGGAGAATAAGGTCTGTATAGAGCTCATTATCCAAAGTCGTCCCATGGTCTGCGAGCTCTTCTATATAGCCGATCATCTTTAGGACATGTTCTCCTACCGATGATCCGACGGCCAACCTCACTCGAAACAAGTTCTTAGAGGTCTCGTATCTTGCTATACGAGATTGCTCTCCATAAAGTTCCTTTGTATGGAGAAATATGGCATCTAGTTCCATATCCTCGTGCCTCCTCTGATGTTCATTGTTCATCGAGGCAAGCACGATGCACTTGGCCTTCGCGCAATCATACTCCTAGGTTTTGCAGATTTCCTTATCCGCATTACTGGATTTGGGACCTGGGACTGCAGGTGCCTTAGCGGTGAGGACGTACCCCAATTTGTCATAGGTCAAAGCCATTTTGACATTCCGCAGCCAATCTTTATAGTTTGGCCTTGTCAGTATATTTTCTCTAAAAGTAACTTAAGACCAGTCATTTTCAGGGTCGCTGCAATTAGGAGAGAGAGAAAAAAAACTCTTTAGCATGATGCTCTTGCAAGTTTAGAGTGGTTTTTAAATTATCTAAACTGGATGGCTCCCACTGTTTCTCGAATCCTTCCTCAAACCATAAAAGAAGAATTAGCCAGGACTATTCTCACTGTACAATACTTTCTTAACCGTTCAGCCAGGCCGGTGTCGGTACTTCGAGGGAGGTTTTCCAACGCTTTCGCGAAGTTCCTTAATTAAATAACATCTTTTCTCTGGGGGTGTAACCCCGCTGACACCTATCTTGACACATACTTGGTTTATAGCATTGATCGTTAAGTGACGAATATCCTGATGAGTAGCATATACTCACAGTAGGATCGGGATCTAAATATCATCGTATGATAATGTTGAAGGAATCCTACCAATTTTCATCAAACTCCAAATGGTATGCTTCTCTTTGCAAATTTCAGTTTCTTTAGAAATTCCCGATATAATTTTTTGCCCCATGCTCTTATGACCTTGGCGTTGGTCAAAATATCATAAGTCGCATGTCAAGTTCTACCCATCATTATCTTGTTAATTTGAACCCATCTGTACATATCCTTGACGTTGGCGAAAATGATAATACGACTGTCCCAAACTAACTCATCTATCTATGCAACAAATAAATACCCAGCAGCTACCAAACACTATGCCTTGGCGTTGGTCAGAATACATAGCTTGAATACTACTGAATACCCAAATGAAATGACGGAGGGCTACGAATGGTTTTGGCGAAACCGTGAACGTAGTGAACTTGATATGACTGAAGGAACCTGATAGCTTTTTAAAAGGAGTGGTTAAAGCTCCGCAATTAAAAATATCATCTGTTTTAAAATAACCGAGTGGTTTTTTTTAAATTGTTCCAACGATTCATCTTTTGGTTTATTTTCTTTGCATTATAAATAATGCGTCCCATCATTAACCTATCATTGCAGAAAACAACGAAAATACAACGTCCTCCTATGCCATCCGCATTCGCCAGTTGGTCTCGTCATCACCCGTTAGGTTACTTAACTAACGGCAGAGCGGGAGCTGGGCTAGCGCGGGTGTAAAACATAAGTGACGTCTAAATAGCTATCATATATAGATATTGTACATTCGTCAGACGCAATAATAGGCATTCCAGATCTCATATGAACATTATTGGATTTGCAAGCAATCCTCGTTTGTTTAGAGCCTGCAACAAAAGACGGATTACACAGTTGTGATGAATAGCCATTACCCCACCCTAGACCCCTAAGTGAAGCGGTCTCCCTCAGCAACGTGAGTAGGTCACTAAACACTTCGGAGTACCCGGTAGTTTGTGCACCCCACTTTGGGTCTATCCTAGGAGCAAAAACAGTAAAATGAAATAATACAACGGTGGCTACAACCGCAACCTGGATGCGACCCGCAAAATAATATTACAACATATTACAATTACATCGAATGAATGAATATAACAACCCATCTCAAACCCCGGCTAATCATCACAACAACAAACAGTAAAAGAGCCATTACAGAAATGTGCAACCCCCTGCCAACCGACATACTAGCAGTTAGGGGAGGTTTACGAACACATTAAACAATCATAGATATAATCAAATTAGAAAACATCGTTTAATTTCGATCGAGCAAACAAATCAGTTTCTACTCCCAAAACTTCTCTGTGCACCTGAGACTTGAGCAGAAAATAAACATTCCATAAAATACACAAATATCACAGAAGAGTTACTGGAGGAAACTGGGTTGAATCGGCCCCAACTCGGCCGCTGATCCGCGGCGGATCGGTGGGATCGGCCGCGGTTCCGTGGCTGTATGGCCGATTTTGGAACCCATTTTTCACCAGTGTTCTTACAATTCTCTGTAGGTTATTCTGCAGCTTCCTGAAAAAATTTTAGAGCCTGTTTTAAATTCGACAGAAACTTGTGATATCGATGTCTTTTTCGGTTCGTTTAGCGTTCGAAATTCATACGACTTTGCTAATGTGTTAATTATTGTTTAGCGAGGCTCTGATACCACTGTAAGTCGATGTACAACACCTCACGACATGCGGGGAGGCGGAATAATGAAAAAAGATCTTGTTTTAGGCGTAAACATCGACTAACTGAGAATCTTTGCTAAACGATAACTAACAAGAATCATAGAAGTTAACAACTACTACGAAAAGTGATTATACCTGATGAACCGTGTCCTTCGTCTTTTCGTTCTCCATGTCCTCTCCGGCCTTCTCTATGTAATAGAGGATCCACCCGAGAGCTTTACTACAAGCTTCACCTCTAACTTGAGGTAACTAGGTTTCTTAAATCGCTAATCTAAGTAACCTAGGTGATATAGAGAAAGGTTATGGATTAAGTAGTCTAATCTAATCCTTGGTCTCAATATATGAGAGGGGGGGATTAGGGTTTGAAGAGAGAGAGCTTGAGGAGAGAGAATGTGAGCAAGAGAATGGAATGAGATAATGATCTATCATAATATATATGAAGCATTATTATTTATCCATAGAAGAAAATAATGGATTTAACAACCATGATTCATAAATACAAATGGGTGATTCATCTCTATGAGTCATTAAGCATTTATGATGCAATAATGACATGGATGAATCACACAAATGAGTCACTAATCTCATTTAATGCATATGCCACCTTAACCCTCAAGTCACCATCTTCTAGAAGCTTCTCGCGAAATTACGAGAACGCCCCTCCTATCCGTGAAAACACGGAAAAAATTTAGACTCTATAAATCCAATAACCGGTTACTAGAAACAGGCTTAAACCAAAGCCGGCTAGTAAAAACTGTCCGGATGTCGTACGTGCGTAAATACACGTATGCGTCCGAACCCTTGTCGTAAAACCATACGACCTCTATATCGGTTCGCCTGGAGTAGGGAAACTCTCTGTGTGGGACTCTAGAGACTCGACTACTACGCTGGCAGTGGGTTTAACCACAGACCGCAAGCGGCACTAGCTGTACGTAACGGTCTCCAGGTAGATGTCGATAAGAAGGCCGATGAGGAAACACATTCGAACTCCTACTGAGTCTGATGTGACAATCTCCGTACAGTCCGGTCTGTTCGTCTAAGACTATCGCATATCGGTATAAGTCATGTCGGAGTAAAGCCCATTACACCCTGAGAAACTACTGGAACCTACCAGCAAATCTCGCTTGCCCTGGCCAGGGACTTTGCGTAATGGCTCTTTGACACAGCGCGATATCAACTCCCAATACCGGGAGAGACGAATCCTGTCTAACCGCCACTGCCTCCAAGTGCTCGGGACTGCACCCAACTGCTACATGTTTGCACGACTCCTTTAAGCCGTGGTAGGGTAGCAATCTAAGAACAGTGGGACACACTCGAGGCGAAGTAGCAGTTTCAAGTCTGCGGACTATGCTGTACTCATGTCACCTGGGAACTGTTAACTGACGATTGGTATAAAACCAACCAACAGTTCCCAATGAGTCCTGTCCGGTGTACCCGTAACCTAAAGAGCACCGGCATACTATCTCCAGTACGACGTACTGACGGCTGTGGGACAGACCATCTCCCCAACTGGGATGAGAAGCGTACACACTAGTCTACTCCGAAGTATCGATGCCCTGTCTCGATAATCCTACGACTAGGGACCTGAATAAGGATGTGCTTGTAGACTACCCAGCCCCCACTAGTGTGACTGCCATCACAACACTGGTAGTCAAGCAAGATCCTAAGAGCTCTATTAATACGTATACTCACATATTAAGAAAGAAAAACCAAGTAGCATACTACCATGTTTAGCAAGATTGTTATATACATGTGAATATCCCAAGCTTCCATTAAGTAATATACAAACTAGTATGATACAATAATGGCCCCTAGGGCATATACACTAACAGTGAGTTCCCACTGTGCTTTGGTTACTACCCTACCACTGCTCAAAGGAGTCGTGCAAATAGGTTTTAGTTGGGTACAGTCCCGAGCCACATAGAGGCAGTGAGCGGATCGGCAGGGGTTACGTCTCTCCCGGTATTGGGGGTGAGATCGCGTTGTGTCTATGAGAGCCACTACACGAAGTCCTTGGCCAAGACAGGAGATTTACTGGTAGGTATTCCAGTATTATCTCAGGGTGTTCTGGGCTACACTCCGACACGACTTGTACCGCTATTGAGGGTCTGACGTTACCA
The DNA here is from genome assembly GCA_030015575.1 of Agapanthus africanus. Classification (NCBI taxonomy): domain Eukaryota; kingdom Viridiplantae; phylum Streptophyta; class Magnoliopsida; order Asparagales; family Amaryllidaceae; genus Agapanthus; species Agapanthus africanus. Next base: position 454,124,506 of record JASDDO010000014.1, on the reverse strand, counting down.
GCCCCCTAGGCCCGACATGCAATACTCATAGACGAACAGACCGGACTGTATGGATATTGTCACTGACAGACTCAGTAGGGTGTCAGGATGAGTTCGCTCATCAGCGTCCCTTTTGGTCAATACCTCGGCAGACGTTACGCATAGCTAGTGCCACTGACGTACTAGTGGTTAAATCCACAGCCAGTGTATTGATGAGTCTTTAGAGTCCCCCACAGACAGTTTCTCAAGTTTCGGGAAAAACGTTGTAGAGGTCGTATGGCATTATGGCAGGGTTCGATCATATACGTGCAGTCGTGCATGGATCATGATCGGACGGATCATACTACTGGGCTTTGGTTTAAGTCGGATCCTAGTATTAGATTTGTTGGATTGCTTTCGTCTCATCTCATTCGCATTCAGTCGGAATGCGTATGCAGGTATGTATATACAGGTGAGGGGTATTCTTGTGATCTGTCACGGGTTTACTTTAGATGATGATGTTCTTTTCATTTTCATAAACATTTGGGATAATGTTTTGGTGGAAATTGTGAGTGGATTTCATCATGAGGAGCATTTATTGTGACATGTACATAAATGGTGACTCATGGTCTCTTTATTTGTGCATATGTCACATTTTATTTTGATTAATGTGTTGAAATGATAAGTGGAGAAAGAAGGGGCAGCCATGAGTTAAGGGGTTAGCTCTTGGATTGTATTACAACTCTCACAATATTTTTCCAACACATAATAGAAAGAAAAAGCTCTTCATCATCTTCTTCTTCTCTAGCTCACTACTTCCACAATGGCATCATCCTTAACCTCCATCCATACACTCTCATATGTTGAGAATCAATGGATGATTGAGACAAAGTTATCACACACATTCTCTACATCACCTTGGATATGTCGGCTAGGAAACTTCATGTTTGAGTTGCTTCGGATGAAGCGGGAGCCCGTAAAAAGACTCATTGATGTGGTTCCCTTCCGACGAGGAGATCAAAGCTCGAAGATACCGCGAGTAGCTTGGGATGGTGGCCAAATACCGAAGGACACGGATTGATCGATATAGACACTTTCACTTTGTAGTTTACTAGTTTAGCGTTAATGGTTCGATCCGGGTGAAAGACTACAATAGCGCCGGTTTCCTAAAAAGTTTTTGTTTCCGTATTTGGCCTCGGATTGATGGCCGGGGTGCTACCGTAGACTTACATATTGCATACATATGACCATTGATTGTTATTAGCTTGCATATGTTAGATTCGCGCTGTACGTGCATACTTGCGATTACCTGCATATGTTATTTACTATTCACGAGTTGGCAACTCACCCCCGTTGTGCCACAGGGTTTTGCAGGTTGTTTCCCCAGAGTAGTCGAGGCAGGCTATTCATCTATCACATCATCTATTGCAGCGGATACCGCTTCAGCTCACAGTGTGCAGTTTTGCTTAGGTGGGTTTTGCGGTTATCCAAAGTTTTTTATTGTATATTCGTTGTATCCATGTACTCTCCATCTACAATTATCTTGTATGACTTAAAGACTTGATGTGAGGACGTTATTATATTATTTTGTGACTTGGAGGTCTTTTATGCAGTTTTACTTCTATCGTCTTTTATTTCTTCGCTACGGCGTCGTATATCTGTTGTGGTGGTTGTTTTTCGCCGTTGGGCATGGATTTGCTCCCGTTGGGGATGCTTTACTTATATTTATGTTGTACCCATTTTTGGTGTTAGTTTTTACAAAGGAGGTGCTGCCAAAATTTTCAAGAAACTAAAGTTGGACTTTAAAAAATTTGGGTTGAGATTTCAATGGTTTTAAAATTTCTATTATTTCTTACTACTTTTGATGGTTTAGATTGCTGGATTTTCGGCTTACTTAAACTTCGTTACGCCTGTAGATGTTGCGTAGTTAAAGGGCCGTCACGTGCCAATTTCGGGTCGTGACATCTACAATGGTTGTATTTCTTTTTCACTTTAGATGTAAAGTGTTTACATAATATTTTATCAGACTTTCTAGTAGCGATTCTAGGGTTAGGGTTTACTAGAATGGCAAATTTTTAAAATTGGCATGGACGATGCCTCCCATAAATTTGCTGTGGTGCTAGGAAACCCAACAACTAGTGTATACGCTTCTCATCCCAGTTAGTGGAGATGGCCTTTCCCGCAGCCATTGGTATGATGTACCAGAGATAGTATACAGGTGCTCATTGGGTTATGAGTTACACTGGACGGACATGATGGGAACTGCTAGTTGGTATTATACCTATCGTCGGTGAGCAGTTCCCGGGTGACATGAGTACAAGTTAGTTCGATGACTTGACATCACTATTCGTCTCGAGTGTATTCCTACTGTACTTAGATTACTACCCTACCATGGCTCTAATGAGTCGTGCAACAGGTAGTGGTGGGGTGCAGTCCCGAAGCACTTGGTGGCAGTAGTGGATAGAAAGGATTCGTCTCTCCCAGTTGGGAGTTGATATCGCGCTGTGATCGGATAGCCAATACACAAAGTCCCTGGCCAGGGCAAGTGAGATTTACTGGTAGGTACATCAGTAGTTTCTCCGGGTGTATTGGGCTCTACACCGACACGACTTATTGCACTATTAGGGGTCTGACATTTACCACACCCATTAAGCCCGATATGCGATACTCTTAGACGAACAGACCAGACTGTACGGAGATTGTCACTGATAGGCTCTGTAAGGGTTCGGATGAGTTTGCTCGTCGGCCTTCTTTTCGACAGATACCTGGGTAGCTGTTACGTTAAGCTAGTGCCGCTGACGGACTTGTTGTTAAACCCACTACCAGCGTACTGTTGAGCCTTTAGAGTCCTACACTGTCACGACCCGAAAGAGCACGTGACTAGCCCTTGAACCATATGAAGTCTATAGGACCCCATCTGATCCAAGTAAGCCAAAAGCCCAGAAATCTAAAACCATTTTAAGGAATAAATAAGGAAAACTGGTTTTAAGAAGTAAAGAAATCATGTTTTGAAAATCAAAGTTTCTAAATAACTAAGCCGAAATGCATTTTAAAAATGTGTAGTCTTTTCTGAAAATTTCGGCAGAGTTTCCTTTGTAAAAACTGGCCCCAAACGGGGTACAACAAGAATAATATATATGGAATGATAAAAGGCATCCCCAAGCGGAAGCTAGCTCTTCGTCAATCGACGGTCACAACCATGCAAGCAATAATAATATACAATGCCAAGGGCGAGGATCAAAACCCAAAAAGAAACTCAAAACAGCCAGAAAACCATAATACGACAAGCGCGACTCTAAGGTCGAAATAATATACAAGTTTTGGTTGATGGAATTTCTAGATAAAATAAATAATACAGGAACGAGGGCGGTTCTGACACAAAAGAACCCACATACCCAAGCAAGTCACCCATATGGAAGCAGTGTGCCAGAAATGCCGCTATGGAATCTGAACGGCAAAAACCTGCAAGGACTGTGGCACAACGGGGGTGAGTTGCCAACTCGTGAATAGAAAATATCTACAAGCAGAGATCGAATGTATGACCAATCCTAGGTCAATATGATCAGATATGAATAAACCTCAATATGAACAAGTCTAAAGCATGCTAAACTGGCAATGTAATCTGTATACATGAGTGTAGTGCCAAGTGCTCGTGCCAGTGCCTCAGGTAATAGCATATCATAAATGTGAGGTATAATCAATGAAATCAATCTGCATGTACGTGGATCCCGTCCACTCGTCACCCAATGACAATAACCATCATGCATGTAAATATTATCAGCATATGCATGGAAATATGAGGATATAAACCACCTGTGTCCCTCGCGACACGTAAAAATCATGGAACCGGAGTGCCCAGCATCGACACTCGAAAACATCATGAAAACTGTGCCCAGCATCGGCACGTAAATCCTCATATATATTGGGCTCCGTCAGTCCGGACCAGCCCAAGGGCTCCGTCTGCGGAATCGGCCCACGGCCCCAGCAGTACGCCCATATCCATCTATCGACTCTGGTCGGTATCCTCCGGATAACCGACAGGTCCAACCAATCACTGGTAGGTACTCGCCCGCCTCCAGGCTCAATAGGCAAAATCCTTCGATCATCTTGCCGAGGGGAACCATACCGGGTCCACCATGTACCCGCAATCGGCTCGTCCACTCCTCGAATCGGGTTTCACATGTCTCTCTCAGCACCGAGAAAACACATGGTGGACGCACTGAAATATCATTTCAAGGGTAACCGGGTTTTTAAAGCAATTACATATTCTCTTTGAAATACCCACGGTTCCCGAAATCCAGAAATATCATGGAAACATCAACTCTCAATGCGTATAATCAGAAAGCATGATGTATGTGGTATGTAAAAGAAATGTAAGCACATCAGTCTGTCATGCAAGAATCATATCCTGAATGCAACAGTACTACAGTGTAGTGACATGGCAATTATCGATGATGAAGTGTGTTAGCCGGCAAACAGTGTACGTGGAACATACGCATCATCCATAATGGTGCTGGTGTCCTAGCAGCATGACTGTAATATATCAATAAACACAAGCAATGCAATGCAAATAGTATGAATATGCGGAAATCGAATAATCAGCGCAATAGTAAAGAACCTGCCTCAATAAATATATCATGCAGCCCTGCCTTTTGAAAAAAGACGAATCAGGGTTTTTGGTAAAATAAGGGCTACGGTGTTTTAAGAAAAGATGCGTCGTTTAAAAATATTCGTAGAGTCCCTTTTGTTAGTTATGTATATGTCCTAGAGGCCATTGTTGTACATATGATGTATATTATGATGGATGCTTGGATATATACAGAAAGGACTTTCTTGCTCGTCATGATAGTATGCTATTTGGTTTCACTTTATCTTAACATGTTGACTTTTACTGGTTTACTATCTTTCTCTCATATGTTGATAAAGCCCTTAGGATCTGTACTCGACTACTGGGACTATGATGAGATCATACTAGTGGGGCCACAGTAGTCGATGAGTACATCCTATAACTGTTCCTAGTCGAGGGTGTATCGAGATAGGGCATCGATACACCAGAGTAGACTAGCGTATACGCATCTTGACCCATATGATGGGCGATGGATGATCGCATATCCATCGGTGTTTGACATCAAGGATGGTGTATGGGTGCTCAGTGGAGACTGGGTACACTGGACGGACTCGCCGAGAACTTCCAGATGGTGATATACCACACGTCAGATGGCAGTTCTCCGGTGACACTGGTACATGGTAGTCTGTAGACCCGAGATCGTCATAGTGTCTTGTGTGATTCCCACTGTGCTTTGATTTCCACCTTACCACGTCCAAGAGGGCGTGCAAAATGGTGTCTTTTGTGTACAGTACCGAATCACATGGAGGTAATGAGCGATAGGAGGGGATTCGTCTCTCCCGGTATAGGGAGTTGATGATGTGCTGTGTTCGATTGGCTATAACTGGAAGTCCCTGGCCAGGGCTGATATAGAGATATACCGGTAAGTGTTACCAGTAGTTTCTCGACCTGTTATGAGCCTCACATCGACACGACTTATCGGTTACTGGGGTCTGACGTATACCACCCCTAGACTTGATATGCGACATATCAGACGAACAGACCGGACTGTACGGGAGTGTTACTGATTGGATTCACAGGAGAACGGACATGCTAGCTTCTTGATCTTCTGATCGCTCAATACCTGGGTGGCTGTTACGTTTAGCTGACCGCTTGCAGCTTGTGGGTGTTTGATATGATCATCACCTGCTACCGGCGTATTGACGATTCTTTAGAGTCCTACACAGAGGTTTCTTGGCTCGGGCAAAACGGAGTAGAGGCACATATGTGATATGTGCAGGACCGAGGATAATGCAATATGTGATACCGTATTATATTCTCGCGATATTTAGATATGAACCAGGTCATCGAATCAAGTGTTGATTCGATGAATCGGTACATGATATATTAATCGGTTATATTCGATATAGCCGGATCGTCGGATCAAGGGTTGATTCGATGATTTATTGTATAATGATATATATGATATATTGTATTACATTATCTAATATTGGCTCGCTTTATTATTTCATTTTCTCACCGGATTAATACATTGATATATATGCGATATATGTTAATTGTATTATTTTCTTTTGTTGCAAATATATAATATATATATATGTGATATATATTATTGTGACATGATATGATTTATTATGAAACATGTTTAGGGATGATAAAAAGAGATTAGGGTTTGATTAGGGTTAGCTCCTTCTTGTTCATTCTAGAAGGATTTCCTTTTGTCTTGGTTAAGATATTATGGTTGATACTTATCCATGACTCATTCTTAACCTAACCAAACCCTAGCTCTAGTTTATTCTCTACAAAAGTCAAGCCTCTCATCCTTGACCATGGTTCCATAATAAATCATATATTCTTATCTACTATTCATCAGAAAAGGATTACTCTCATTATTCTTCATCTTCTTCTCTCTTGAATTTTGAAAAGAGCTCACTAGTTATTTCTTTTGTGAGAAAATGATATAAAAAGAAAGCATAAATACTACTCCATCATCTTTATCTAATCTAGCCCATTAGATTAGGGTGTTCACCTCACAAGAGTGAGAGAGCTTGAGCTATTGCAACTTCGACGTAGATCATCGGAGAAGCGGAACACTACAAGCTAGCATGGATCGTTCGAGTCGTGGAGCCTCTCTTGAGTCCGGGAGATCGTGGATCGCGGCGAAGGGACTTCTACTCGGAGCTTGTGAAGAGAAGGAGCGGACTACAAATGTTGTAATCCCTCACACTTAGTAGTAAAGATATTTAGTTGCATGTTTAACCCTAATAATCTAGCAAAGATCCCGGCTTTGGGTTGTTCGGCACATCTAAAATTTTATTCGGGCATGTTTGATGCCTTATGAACCTTCACAAGAGTGCGTTGGAACCCTACACCTTTTGCCTATCTTTAAAATATCCACGATTCGTTACTTTTGAAATAGGTATGACTCGGGTCTAGTCTAACGCCTACTATGCGAACTACGGACCCAACAATCAAGTCAATCGAGAGGGGTATGAAAACCACCTAAATCTGAGTCAATATCACATTATCTCATCACATAACAGGTATCACTACCATCATATCACATCTCAAATACGAACTCTGTCATATCGCCGAATCTCACGGCCTCAATCATATCTCATCGACCCATCTCAATCCCGCGTATCATCCTCAAATCCCGTATATAAACACATAGTCCCATACCCATGTGTAGATATACACACCTCTATATACGCACAGATAAATGAAAGAATGTATGCAAGTATATGTGTACGTGTATGTGTGAGTGCAACCAGTACTCTAGGGTTCGCACTATACTAAACCAATACATCCTTATCATCAATAATTCCATTATTCCCATCAATAATCCTAACAACACATAATAAATATATGTGTGTATACGTATTCGTATACATCACCATGGACTGCGGGGGTGCTATACGCCATCCACCCGACTTCTCCCCGTAGATATAAATCTACTCACCTTGCGTCGTTATCCGTCGACGTCACCACGCTTTTGCTTGTCGTCCCGAAGTCTTCATGGGGTACCTACACATTAACGTATCGCAAATGCGTATGAAAACAAATTCAAGGCTAAAACGGCATAAGAAACCCAAAACGATACGCTATGATCTATAGTTTAGAACCTATGGACAACGCTTGCAAAACCATCAACAACCCTCGATATCGTCGTATAAACGCCAAGTAGTCGAGGTAAAACACCATACGCAAACTCAGAATTCACAATACGGAAATACGGAAGCACGAATCCAAAATAGCAACTTAGGAAATAGGCTCCAGATTTCAACCTAGGTCAAATTAGACCAATCTATACATGCCAGGGGTCTAGTCTACACATGTAGGAGCTACAGAACCAAAATGATCCAATTTGGTGCAGGTCTGGCCGCAATATGCGGCCAGAGGGAATAAATTTGCGGCCGGGAATTGGAGTTGGGGGCTAGGGTTTGGTGTGGTGGTTCCATGGTGCCTGCACATCTCACTGTCAACTCAGTTTTATTTTTGGGGTCTCGGGGTGATAGCACATTCCTAAATACGATCACAGATTCAAAGTTTTTCTCCGACATCGTCTCATAAATCCGTATTCTGTGTTCTAGTTGTTAGTTGCATGTATGCCCTAGAGGCCAGTATTGTACAGATGATGTATATTATATTGGATGCTTGGACATATATAGAGAGGACTTTCTTGCTCGATATGATAGTATGCTATCTGTTTGCTCTTTATCTTAACATGTATACTTGTCTCTTTATACTGTCTTATAGTTACATGTTGGTAAAGCCCTAAGGATGAGTACTTGACTACCTGGACTATGATACAGATCATACTAGTGGGGACATGGTAGTCCATAAGTACATCCTTCAAGGTCCTTAGTCGTGGGTGTATCGAGACGGGGCATCGATATACCAGAGTAGACTAGCGGATACGCTTCTCGACCCATGAGATGGGCGATGGATGATCCCATATCCATTGGTGTTTGACATTAGAGATGGTATACGGGTGCTCAGTGGAGACTGGGTACACTGGACGGACTCGCCGATAACTCCCAGATGGTATTATACCTCACGTCAGATGGCAGTTCTCTGGTGACACTTGTGCAGGTTAGTCCGTAGACCCGAGATCGTCATAGAGTCTTCTGTGATTCCCTCTGTGCTTTGATTTCCACCTTACCACGTCCATGAGGGCGTGCAAAATGGTGGTTTTTGGGTACAGTCCCGAGTCACATGGAGGCAATGAGCGATAGGAGGGGTTTCGTCTCTCCCAGTATTGGGGGTTGATGTTGCGCTGTGCTCGATTGGCCGTAACAAGGAAGTCCCTGGCCAGGGCTGATTTAGAGATTTACTGGTAAATGTTACCAGTAGTTTCTAGTCCCAATATGAGCCTCACATCGGCACGACTTATCGGTTATTGGGGTCTGACGTTTACCACCCCCAGACCTGATATGCGACATATCAGACGAGGAGACCGGAATGTACGGGAAGTGTTACCGGCAGGCTTTTACAGGAGTTGGAGCGGGCTTGCTTGCTGATCTTCTGATTGCTCAATACCCGGGTAGCCATTACGTCTAGCTAGTACCGCTGACGGCTTGTGGGTGCTTGATGTGATCATCACCTACTGCCGGCGTATCGACGAGTCTTTAGAGTCCTACATAGAGGTTTTACTGGCTCAGGCAAAACGAAATAGGAGCGCATATGTGATATGTGCGGGACCGAGAATAATGCGTGTATGTGATACCGTATTCTATTCTCGTGACTTTTTGTATCGATCGGTTATATGTGATATAGCCGGGTTATCAAATCAAGTGTTGATTCGATAAGTCGATACATTGGATGTTAGTCGGTTATATGTGATATGACCGGAATATTAAGTCAAGTATTGATTTAATAATTTATTGTATAATTGCATAGTTGATATACTAGTTTACATTAACTAAAACTTGTTCACTTTAGGTATTTTCTCATATGCACACTTGAATATATATGTGTGATATATATATTAAAAGTGTTTTCTTTTGTATCATGGTTGATGATACACTAAACATGGGTGTGTAAGACATACACCATACTATATAAGATGGTGGTTAATATTTATTTAAGGTAATTACAAATTAGTGGTGCTTAGGTCATAAGCATGAAGCTTGTAGAAGCTTGTGGATGCTTTAACAAAGTCCACTAAATTTGTTTTACTTTAGATTTTCATTAACCTAACCATTTTCATTTAGCTATGGTTATGGCTCTACAAGGGTTAGTATATGATACTCACTCACCATGGTTAGCTTTCTCACTTGATCATTATCCTCATCTCTTTCTTTTGTTCTTCTTCTTCATTGTGAAAAAGAAAAAGCTTGCTAAGGTTTGATCCAAAGTGAGAAAGATTGTGAGAAATAAAATTCTAAAGAGAACCCACTTCCTATTTCTCCATCCTCTACTAGACTAGCACTTTAGTTTAGGGTGTTTGCTTCACTAATTCTCAAGTTAGTGAAGTAGAAGCTTGAGTTGGCATCCCCTCGACGTAGATCATCTTCGGCCTCGAAGACTTCAAGCAAGGACGTGTCTTTCGCCTCGTGAAGCCATGCAAGGGTCTGGGAGAACCATGATCGCAGCGAAGGGACTTCAACAAGGTGCAATAGAAGTGAAGGACCGATCTACAAAGGTTGTATTTCGTATTCACTTAATCTTAAACATAGTTTACTTGCATATGAAACCCTAATTTTCTAGCAATGATCTTGTTTAGGGTTATTCGGCACGGCTAAAATTTTAAACGGACATGTTTGATGCTTCCTTAAACCTTATTAGAGTGCCTAGTAACCCTACAGTGGTATCAGAGCCTAGCTAGAGCATTAGGCGATGTGTTAACGAAGTTAAAACTCCGAACGAATCCGAATACGTCAATTTAACCCCCTCTCTGGACATTTTTTCAAATTTGTGAGTTTTCTAAATTAAAAATACCTAAAAAAATCAGCAGGGAATTTTAAGAATTACCACAAAATACGAGCCCCTAATTCCGTACAGGCGCCGCGAAACCGCGGTCCCACCCCACTTCTGGCGGCGGTTCTGCGGCCGTACAGATGAAGTTTGAGCAGTGTTTTGTGTAGTAACCTCCGTAGCTATTCCTATATTCTTCTGGGTATTTTTAAATCTGACTCAAGTGTTGAGTATTTTGGGGTTTATTTTGTAATCGTTGATTCGATCGGAGAATTTAATTTTGTTATGTTATTCCGGATAATTTAGAAAGTGTTAAAATGTTCAAACGGATATCATTAACTCAATTTTTCCCGGCACGAAAAACATTCAAGTGTTGATTTTTTCTCGGGTTTAAATCTTTCGGAAATACGTGCATGTGACGCGATGGACCCTCTAGAAGACAACAAACCTTAACTCGATTATGTGACCGTCTTGAACTGCCTTTTGAACCTTAGGGTTTGGGGCAGTACGGCGTGCCACATGTGAGGCGTTGGCTTGACCCTTCTACGGCTTGACCTTGCTACTGTGACGTATTCTGGAATTTTTTTTTGAACTCCGCTCAAGTGTAGAGCTATTTAGGAAATCTTGGGTATTTGATTATTTGATCGGAAAGTTTAATACTGTCTATTTATCTGGAATGTGATACAATATGTGGAATTCACACAGTTAGGCATGAAATGCGAAATATGTGATATTTCGGATTTACGATGTCTAAAGAGATTGTGGATTCCAAATGTTGGAGTTTTACACTTTCTTTTATGTGACCGTAAGTGTAATATGTGATATCGCCGGTTTCGTTGCTATATGTCAACGACAATTGGGATGCGCATATTTACTTACGTTGATGACATGTGATGTTATGTGTTGCTGGATATGCTATATTGGATCGTCGCGTTCTGAATAGCCGGGGTTTTTTTTTATGTGAGATGAGAGTTTTTATTGTCATTCATGTAAAATAAAATGTATGTAATATTCTTTTATTAGGGCACTTCCGGGATGAGGTTGATGTCACCATTTGTATATTATTTACTTTTCCGCACTAGGATAGACCTAAGGAGGAGAGCACAAGTAATCGGGTTCTAGAGTCCAGTGGGAGACCAACTCGAGAAGTCGAGTCCGGGTCTCCTAACTCTAGAATTGGTAGGATTGCTTGCCGCTCTCGTGGGGGTCTAGGGGTGTGGGTTTGGCTATTCATCGCGACCGTGGAATCCGTGTTTTATAGAGGCTCAAAATAAAACACGGACGTCCTAGTATATCCAATATTTCATATGTTTCTTCTGCTGCGATATCTGTGATGTGATGTGATAAATACTATATATAGTATATATGATATATTATATCGGCGTTACTTATGTTTTACACCCGCGCTAGCCCTGCTCCGCTCTGCCATTAGTTACCTAACCTAACGGTGCACGAGGGGACATCTAGGCGAATGCGGATGGCATAAGTGTACGTCGTATTTATCTGTGATGTTTAGGTGACTTAAATGATGGGACTTCATTAATGTGATTAATGAAAGAAAAGAAACCTAAAAGATGTTGTAGAATCAATTTTTTCAAAAAGGGTAGCTACAGTTTTGCTTTGCATAGCGGTATATATGATATACCCTGCCTGCACCTTATTCGTTGAGGAAAGAGTCGAGATCCCTTCAACAGGAGTGACCTCTTTAGCAAAACTGGCAGATGCTACAACACTCGGATTGTTTTTGATTGCTTTTGGAGTTTTCCTTTGCACAGCGATGTATATGATATATTCTGCACCTTATTCCATAAAAAAAGAGCCGAGATCCCTTCACCGGGAGTGACCTCTTTAGAAAAACTAATGAAAGCCTCAAAATCACTCCATTTAAAAATTCACTAGATTCTACAACGATATCAAGTTCATTACGCAATAGGTTTTCAGAAAAACTTATCGTAGCCCTCCGTCATTTCAGATAAGTCCAATTTAGTATTCGTGCTACGTTTGTTGGCTTGCGTCAAGGCGTAGTGTGCGGTAGCTAACTAGTATTTATCTGCTTATGCATATGATGCAGATTGGATTAGGGTAGTCGTGCGACTTTGTTGGCCTGCATCAAGGGTCGTACGGGTGGGTTTAATTCAATCAAGAAATGACGGGTTGGACTTGACTAGCGCACTATGGTTTGTTGGCCTGCGTCAAGGTCATGGGACGTTAGGGGCAAAATATTATCGGGAATTTCAAGTGTTGAAATTTGCAATGAGATTGCATACCTTCTATGAGATAGTTGGATCCCGATACCCACTGCGAGTAATTGTTACTCCTGGGAGAGTTTTACACAGGACAATTAGTCGATCAAGTAGGTGTCTAGAAAGGTGTCAACGGGGTTACGCCTCTGGGAAAACGAGGTTTACTTTAATTAGGTCTGTGCGATAGCACGGGGAACCTCCCTCAAAGTACCGACACTGGGCTGGCTGAAAGATTGGCGAAGTTGTAGGGTGTAATTAATCCCGGCTAGTCTTTCCTTTTAGGGTTTGAAGGAAGATTTGATAAAAACAGTGGGAGCCATCCTAATAAGATAAAATAATAACCAATCTGATCTTGCAAGAGCATACGCTAAAGAGTTTTCTTCTCTCTCTCTCCAGGTAGCGACCATATCATGCCTTAATCAATATAATAATATGGATGTATTGACCGAACCCACATGTTATACTGTGCTGGGGAACGTTGGTTCTGTTCTTTCTTATAAGAGTTATAGGACTGAACAGGATATAGGGTAATACCAGGATTCCCATGCCACCCGAATGAAGAAAGTACATGTTGATGCATTTTCTTCGGGTGTGTTCGTTACAGAGAACTGTTTCTCCATTTCCTTTACGTCCTGGGTATTAGATACCGGGTCAGGATCCCATATATGTAATCAGTTACATGGGCTTAGGAAAGGTAGAGAACTTGGAGAAGGTGACAAAGACATAAGGGTTGGAAATGGTGCAATTGTTGCAGCTAAAACCGTCGGGGAATATCACCTTGTATTGCCAACTGGTAATACATTGATTCTGAACGAATGCTATTACATGCCGAACCTAATATGCAACATTATATCGGTTTCTTTGTTGAGTAAAGAGGGATATAATTTTGTATTACAGGATAATGTTATGAACATTTTCAATAACCAAAAGTTGGTTGGATCAGGCACGTTGTGCAATGGCATTTATGTTCTAAATCAACCAACGGTTCTGAGCATAACAAACACACACAAGAGGAAGAGTTTAGAAATGAACGAATCCTTCTTGTGGCATTATAGATTGGGTCACATCAATGCGACACGACTAGCTAAGTTGCATAAGGATGGATATTTAAATCCGTTTGAATTTTCATCTTATGACACTTGCCAGTCATGTCTCAAAGGCTAGATGACCAAAACTCCGTTTACGGGACACGGAGAGAGAGTTACGGAACTCTTGGGACTGGTACATAGTAATGTATGCGGCCCCATGTCTACACATGCCAGGAATGGTTCTGCGTACTTCATTACATTCACTGACGATCTCTCTAGATTCGAATATGTGCTCCTGATGAAACACAAATCAGAAGCTTTTGAGAAATTTAGAGAATATAAACAAGAAGTCGAGAACCAAACCGGGAAAAGTATTAAAATCCTTCGATCTGATCGAGGAGGTGAATACTTGAGCAATGAATTCCTGGACTTCCTAAAAGAGAATGGGATTCTCTCTCAGCTAACTCCTCCATATACACCACAGTACAATGTTGTATCGGAACGGAGGAACCGCGCCCTATTAGATATGGTGCGCTCTATGATGAGCACAGCTGAGTTACCTATTTCCTTCTGGGGGCATGCACTGGAAACAGCTGCAGACCTATTGAATATTGTTCCCACCAAATCTGTGCCAACCACTCCATATGAGATATGGAAAGGAAAGAGACCATGTCTTAATTATGTTAAGATATGGGGTTGTCCGGCCTATGTAAAAACGCAAAATCCGGAAAAACTCGCGGCAAGGTCCATTCTGTGTAAGTTCATTGGATATCCTAAACATTCGCGCGGGTATATCTTCTACCAAACCGAGGAACAAAAAGTGTTTGTTTCTAGATATGACACCTTTTTAGAAAAGGAATTTCTTGAAAAAGAGATTATTGGCATGGAGGTAGGACTGGAAGAGGTTCCAGTAATACAGACTACGACAGAAGATTTGGTTGAACCAGAGGATTCGGTAGATCCCAACGAACCTCAACCTCTCCACCGATCTAGTAGGGTTCCTCACCCACCTGAGAGATACTACGGTTTTCTCATGGATGGTGGAAGCGAGGATTGCATCATGGTTGATGATGACCCAACTAGCTTCGAGCAGGACATCACGAGTGGGGACTCAGTGAAATGGATGGATGCAATGCGGTCCGAGATGGAATCCATGTACACCAAAAAAGTATGGACTTTGGAAGATGCTCCTGAAGGGGTAAAACCCATTGGGAGAAAGTGTATCTTCTAGAAAAAACTTGGTGTAGATAGGAAAGTGGAGACTTTCAAAGCTAGACTTGTTGCAAAGGGTTTTCGTCAAAGACCAGGTGTGGACTATGACGAAACCTTTTCTCCAGTGGCTATGCTTAAATCCATCCGGATCATGCTTGCCATCGCTGCATATCATGACTACGAAATCTGGCAAATGGATGTTAAGACCGCCTTTCTAAACGGTGATTTAGAATAGTGCGTGTACATGACTCAGCCAGAGGGCTTCGTAGATAGTGGGAGCAGCGGGAAAGTGTGCAAGCTGCTTAAATCCATTTATGGATTAAAGCAAGCATCGCGGAGTTGGAACATCTGCTTTGACGTCGTTATCAAAGAGTTTGATTTCGTCAAAAACGTAGATCAACCTTGTATCTACAAGAAGGTGGCAGAGAGTAAGGTTGTCTTCCTCGTATTGTACGTAGACGGCATACTCTTGATAGGAAATGACATTCCTATGTTGCAATCGGTCAAGCTCTTCTTATCACAAAGATTCTCAATGAAAGATCTTGGTGATGCCTCCTGCATATTGGGAATTATGATCTATAGAGATAGATCTAAACGGATACTGGGATTGTCCCAATCCAGGTACATTGACACCATACTAAAGAGGTTTAGTATGGAAGAGTCCAAACGTGGGTTTTTACCCACGATCTCAGGGCTCACTCTCTCCAAAGAGATATTTCCCAAGACTGATTTGGAGAGAGCTCGCATGCAAGAGATACCCTATGCTTCGGCTGTAGGCTCTATCATGTACGTGATGCTATGTACCAGACCCGATGTAGCATACTCACTAAGTGTAATGAGTAGGTATCAAGCTGATCCTAGAGAGAGTCACTGGACAGCTGTGAAGAGCATTTTCAAGTACGTACGAAGGACTAAAGAGATGCTCTTGGTATATGGTAACGGAGAACTCCAAGTGGAGTCCTTTACCGATTCGAGCTTCCAGAGTGATAAGGACGACTTTAAGTCGCAGTCGGGATTTGTCTTTACCCTTTACGGAGGGGCAGTTAGCTGGAAGAGTTCCAAGCAGGAAACCGTGGCAGACTCGACGATGGAGGCTGAATACATCGCTGCCAACGATGCTGCCAAAGAAGCTGTCTGGATCAAGAAGTTCATTACTGACCTTGGAGTGGTTCCATCCATTGAGCATCCAATACCTTTGTATTGTGATAACAATGGAGCGGTGGCTTTGGCCAAGGAACCAAGGTTCCATCAGCGATCCAGGCATATTCTGAGGCGGTATCACCTGATCCGGGAGATAGTTAATCGCCGGGAGATCGAGGTCAGGAGGGTTGACACGAAGAACAACACAGTGGATCCACTCACGAAGGCCATTCCCCAGATACAGTTTGAGAGACTCTTGGGGATGCTTTGTATGCGATACTACAGCAGTTGGCCCTAGTGCAAGTGGGAGATTGTTAGTTGTGTGTATGCCCTAGAGGCCAGTATTGTACAGATGATGTATATTATATTGGATGCTTGGACATATATAGAGAGGAATTTCTTGCTCGATATGATAGTATGCTATCTGTTTGCTCTTTATCTTAACATGTATACTTGTCTTTTTATACTGTCTTATAGTTACATGTTGGTAAAGCCCTTAGGATGAGTACTTGACTACCTGAACTATGATGCGGATCATACTAGTGGGGACATGGTAGTCCATAAGTAGACTAGCGTATACCAGAGTAGACTAGCGTATACGCTTCTCGACCCATGAGATGGGCAATGGATGATCCCATATCCATTGGTGTTTGACATCAGAGATGGTATACGGGTGCTCAGTGGAGACTGGGTACGCTGGACGCACTCGTCGAGAACTCCCAGATGGTATTATACCTCACGTCAGATGGCAGTTCTCTGGTGACACTTGTGCAGGTTAGTCTGTAGACCCGAGATCGTCATAGAGTCTTGAGTGATTCCCACTGTGTTTTGATTTCCACCTTACCAAGTCCATGAGGGCGTGCAAAACGGTGGTTTTTGGGTACAGTCCCGAGTCACATGGAGGCAATGAGCGATAGGAGGGGTTTCGTCTCTCCCGGTATTGGGGGTTGATGTTGCGATGTGCTCGATTGGCCGTAACAGGGAAGTCCCTGGCCAGGGCTGATTTAGAGATTTACTGGTAAGTGTTACCAGCAGTTTCTAGACCCGTTATGAGCCTCACATCGGCACAACTTATCGGTTATTGGGGTCTGACGTTTACCACCCCTAGACTTGATATGCGACATATCAGACGAGAAGACCGGACTGTACGGGAAGTGTTACCGGCAGGCTTTTACAGGAGTTAGAGCGGGCTTGCTTGCTGATCTTCTGATCGCTCAATACTCGGGTAGCCGTTACGTCCAGCTAGTACCGCTGACGGCTTGTGGGTGCTTGATGTGATCATCACCTACTGCCGGCGTATTGACGAGTCTTTAGAGTCCTACATAACGGTTTTAATGGCTCAGGCAAAACGAAATAGGAGCGCATATGTGATATGTGCGGGACCGAAAATAATGCGTGTATATGATACCGTATTCTATTCCGTGAATTTTTGTATCGATCGGTTATATGTGATATAGCCGGGTTATCAAATCAAGTGTTGATTCGATAAGTCGATACATTGGATGTTAGTCGGTTATATGTAGTATGACCGGATTATTAAGTCAAGTATTGAATTAATAATTTATTGTATAATTGTATAATTGATATACTAGTTTACATTAACTAACACTTGTTTACTTTAGGTATTTTCTCATATGCACACTTGAATATATATGTGTGATATATATATTAAAAGTGTTTTCTTTTTATCATGGTTGATGATACACTAAACATGGGTGTGTAAGACATACACCATACTAAATAAGATGGTGGTTAATATTTATTTAAGGTTATTACAAATTAGTGGTGCTTAGGTCATAAGCATGAAGCTTGTAGAAGCTTGTGGATGCTTTGACAAAGTCCACTAAATTTGTTTTACTTTAGATTTTCATTAACATAACCATTTTCATTTAGCTATGGTTATGGCTCTACAAGGGTTAGTATATGATACTCAATCAACATGGTTAGCTTTGTCACTTGATCATTATCCTCATCTCTTTCTTTTGTTCTTCTTCTTCATTGTGAAAAAGAAAAAGCTTGCTAGGGTTTGATCCAAAGTGAGAAAGATTGTGAGAAATAAAATTCTAAAGAAAACCCACTTCCTATTTCTCCATCCTCTACTAGACTAGCACTTTAGTTTAGGGTGTTTGCTTCACTAATTCTCAAGTTAGTGAAGTAGAAGCTTGAGTTGGCATCCTCTCGACGTAGATCATCTTCGGCCTCGAAGACTTCAAGCAAGGACGTGTCTTTCGCCTCGTTTAGCCATGCAAGGGTCTGGGAGAACCACGTGTTAGTGTTTATGCCCTAGAAGGCCATTACTGTATCATACTAGCTTGTATATTACTTAATGGAAGCTTGGGATATTCACATGTATATAACAGTCTTGCTAAACATGGTAGTATGCTACTTGGTTTTTCTATCTTAATATGTGAGTATACGTATTGATAGAGCTCTTAGGATCTTGCTTGTCTACCAGCGTTGTGATGGCAGTCACACTAGTGGGGGCTGGGTAGTCTACAAGCACATCCTTATTCAGGTCCCTGGTCGTTGGATTATCGAGACAGAGCATCGATACTCCGGAGTAGACTAGTGTGTACGCTTCTCATCCCAGTTGGGGAGATGGTCTGTCCCACAGCCGTCAGTACGTCGTACTGGAGATAGTATACAGGTGCTCGTTAGGTTACGGGTACACCGGACAGGACTCACAGGGGACTGTTGGTTGGTTTGATACCAGTCGTCAGTGAACAGTTCCCAGGTGACATGAGTACAGCGTAGTCCGCAGACTTGACACTGCTACTTCGCCTCGAGTGTGTCCCACTGTTCTTAGATTGCTACCCTACCACGGCTCTAAGGAGTCGTGCAAACAGGTAGCAGTTGGGTGCAGTCCCGAGCACTTGGAGGCAGTGGCGGTTAGACAGGATTCGTCCCTCCCGGTATTGGGAGTAGATATCGTGCTGTGTCAGAGAGCCATTACGCAAAGTCCCTGGCCAGGGCAAGCGAGATTTGCTGGTGGGTTCCAGTAGTTTCTCAGGGTGTAATGGGCTTCCCTGCGACACGACTTATACCGCTATTAGGGGACTGACGCTTGCCGCCCCCCTAGGCCCGATATGCGATAGTCTTCGACGAACGGACCGGACTGTATGGAGATTGTCACATCAGACTCAGTAGGAGTTCGGATGGGTTTTCTCATCGGCCTTCTTATCGACAACTACCTGGGGACCGTTACGTACAGCTAGTGCCGCTTGCGGTCTGTGGTTAAACCCACTGCCAGCGTAGTAGTCGAGTCTCTAGAGTCCCACACAGAGAGTTTCCTACTCCAGGCGAAACGATATAGAGGTTGCATGGTTTTGCGACAAAGGGTTCGGACGCATACGTGCGTTTACGTGCGTACGACTTTCGGACAGTTTTTACCAGTCGGCTTTGGTTTAAGCCAGTTACTGGTATCCGGTTATTGGATTTATACAGTCTAAAGTTTTTCCGTATTTTTGCGGATTGGAGGGGCGTTCTCGTAATTGTACGAGAAGCTTCTAGAAGATGTGACTAAGGAGGTTTCTTTTGGATAAGAAAGTGAGTCATGGTGGTGATTCATTCATTTCATTAATGCACATTTATTGCTTAATGACTCATGCTAATGAATCACCACTAGATATTTTATGAAGCATGCTTATTCATTTCCTTTATTCATTATTGTTAAAAAAGAATGCTTCATAATATATTATGATACACTCTCTCTCCTCTCATTATCTTATCACACATTCTCTCTCCTCAAGCTCTCATCTTCAAGTGACTAATCCTTAATCCTCATGTGTTGAGATCAAAGGTTTAGTTAGACTTAAGCATCCATAACCATCACTCTATCTCATCCTTTCATCTTTGATTAGCAATCAAAGGTGATTAGTTACCTCAAGTGAGAGGTGTAGCTTGGTGTTTTGCTCTCGGGTGGATCGTCTACTACCTAGAGAAGGTCGAGGAGAACAAAGGAGGACACAAAGACGAAGGACTAGTTTCGATCGGTATAATCCCTTAACACTATAGTTTAGTATAGCTATGTGTTTGGTTATTATTTGTTTAGCTTCGATTTAAGCGGTTAGTCGATGTTCGTTCCTTAAACTTGATCGTTTTAGTAAAATCCGCCTCCCCACAACTACTGGGGTGTACTACATCGACTTACAGTGGTATCAGAGCCTCGCTAAACAATAAATAACCTAATCGCAAATTTGTACGAATTTCGAACGGAAAAACGAAGCCGGAAAACCCTAAAAAATGTAAGTTTCTGTCGAATTTAAAACGATGTCAGAAAATTTTTCAGGTGAGTTCAGAGAGCTTGACATGACACCAGTAGAACACCCAAGAAAAACAGTCGACTGAATCGACCAACGCGCCGCGGAACCGCGGCCTAAACCACTGAGTTGCCGCGCTTCCGCCGCCGAGTTGGCGAGTCAGCGGTCGATTTTTCTTCTGTTGCTTCTCTGTGATATTTGGGGTTTTCTGGAATATTTAATTATTGCTCAGGTTACTGTTTAACAGAGCAGATTTTGGAGCAATATTGATGTTGTTTATTCGATCGAATTGTACAGTATTTGCGTATTGGATTATATCTGTGATTGTTTAATGTGTTCGTAAACCTCCCCCAACTGCTAGTATGTCGGTTGGCAGGGGGTTGCACATTTCTGAAATGGTTATATCTGTTTGTGCTTATAAACTGTATTGGGCTGTTGTGGT
This sequence comes from Agapanthus africanus, assembly GCA_030015575.1. Taxonomy (NCBI): domain Eukaryota; kingdom Viridiplantae; phylum Streptophyta; class Magnoliopsida; order Asparagales; family Amaryllidaceae; genus Agapanthus; species Agapanthus africanus. The sequence goes on along the minus strand of JASDDO010000014.1, from coordinate 454,103,738 downwards.
GTATAGCCGGGGTTAGCAATGGGTTATTGATTAATTCATTTGTTGTAAATGTAATTTGTTGTAATATTATTTTCGCGGGGCACTTCCAGGTTGCGGTTGTAGCCACCGTTGTATTATTTCATTTTACTGTTTTTGCTCCTAGGACTGACCCAAGGTGGGGTACACAGACTGTCGGGTGGGTAGTTTGCCGTACCCGTAGGGGTCGAGGGTGGGGTAACGGCTATTCATCACAACTGTGTAATCTGTCTTTTCTTGTAGGCTCAAAAAGAAATACAGATTGCTTGCAAATCCAATATTGTTTATCTGTGTTCTGGAATGAATATCATTGCGTCAGACGAATGTAAAATATCTATATTTATTATAGCTATTTAGACGCCACTTATGTTTTACACCCGCGCTAGCCCAGCCCCCGCTCTGTCGTTAGTTAAGTAACCTAACGGGTGATGACGAGACCCCGTGGCAAATGCGGATGGCATAAGAGGACGTTGTATTTTCGTTGTTTTCTGCAATGATAGGTTAATGATGGGACGCATTATCTATAATGCAAAGTAAAACAAACCAAAGTTTAAATCGTTGGAACAATTTAAAAGAAACCACTCGGTTATTTTTAAAACAGATATTTTTAAATGCGGAGTCTTAACCACTCCTTTTAAAAGCTATCAGGTTCCTTCGGTTATATCAAGTTCACTACGTTCACGGTTTCGCCAAAACCATTCGTAGCCCTCCGTCATTTCATCTGGGTATTCAGTAGTATTCAAGCTATGTATTTTGACCTAACGCCAAGGCATAGTGTTTGGTAGCTGCTGGATATTCATTTGTTGCATAGATAGATGAGTTAGTTTGGGACAGTCGTATTATCATTTTGGCCGAACGTCAAGGATATATACGGATGGGTTCAAATTGACAAGATAATGATGGGTAGAACTTGACATGTGACTTATGACATTTTGACCTAACGCCAAGGTCATAAGAGCATGGGGCAAAAACTTATATCGGGAATTTCTAAAGAAACTGAAATTTGCAAAGAGATGCATACCATTTTGAGTTTGATGAATGTTGGTAGCATTCCTACAACATTATCAGACGATGATATTTGGATCCCGATCCTACTGTGAGTATATGATACTTATCAGGATATTCATCACTTAACGATCAATGCTATAAACCTAGTAGGTGTCCAGAAAAGTGTCAGCGGGGTTACGCCCCCAGAGAAAAGAGGTTATTTAATTAAGGAACTTCGCGAAAGCGTTGGAAAACCTCCCTCGAAGTATCGACACCAGCCTGGCTGAACGGTTAAGCAAGTATTGTACGGTGAGAATAGTCTTGGCTAATTCTTCTTTTATGGTTTGAGGAAGGATTCGAGAAACAGTGGGAGCCATCCAGTTTAGATAAACTAAAAACCACTCTAAACTTGCAAGAGCATCATGCTAAAGAGTTTTCTTCTCTCTCTCCTAATTGCAGCGACCCTAAAAATGACTGGACTTAAGTTACTTTTAGAGAAAAATATACTGACGGGGCCAAACTATAAAGATTGGCTGCGGAATGTCAAGATGGCTTTGACCTATGACAAACTGGGGTACGTCCTCACCGCTACGGCACCTGCTGTCCCTGGTCCCAAATCCAGCAATGCGGATAAGGAAATCCGCAAAACCTGGGATTTAGATTGCGCGAGAGCCAAGTGCATCGTGCTTGCCTCGATGAACAATGAACATCAGAGGAGGCACGAGGATATGTCCCTAGATGGCATATTTCTCCATACAAAGGAACTTTATGGAGAGCAATCTCGTATAGCAAGATACGAGACCTCTAAGAAATTGTTTCGAGCGAGGTTGGCTGTCGGGTCATCGGTAGGTGAACATGTCCTACAGATGATTGGCTACATAGAAGAGCTCGCAGACCTTGGGACGACTTTGGATAATGAGCTCTATACAGACCTTGTTCTCCAGTCCCTTCCTCCCACCTACGCCCAGTTTATCCTCAACTTCAATCTTCAAGGAAAAGAAGTTGAACTTGCGGAACTCCTGAACATGTTAAGGAGTGCAGAGGGCACCTTGCAGAAGGCAAGGGAAACACCCGCTATGTTTGTTGGCGGTTCATCTTCTTCCGGGTCCAAGGCTAGGGCCAAAGGAAGGAAGAAGAAGGCCGCACCCAGACCTAGAGGAGGTGTTAGTAAGGTGGGAAAGAAGGGAAAGAAAAAGTTTACAGCACCGGTAGTTGGCCTGGATGAGTGCTTCCATTGTCACAGGAAAGGGCACTGGAAGAAGGATTGCAAGGCGTGGAACGCCAAGAACCAGGAACCGAAGCAAGCTGTGGCTTCGACTTCAGGTGTGTTTGTAATTGAGAATTGTCTGTCAATCAACTCTACTTCCTGGGTATTGGATACCGGATCAGGATCTCATATTTGCAATTCATTGCAGGCACTGAGAAACCGTAGAGTGCTGAAGGAAGGTGATATGATCCTCAGGGTTGCTAACGGAGTTAGCGTGGGAGCTGCGTCCGTCGGGGATTATCACCTAGGATTGACGAGTGGACACATTTTGGTTTTACATAACTGTTATTTTGTACCCAGTTTAACGTGTAATATCATATCAGTTTCCTTGTTATCAAATAAAGGTTATGATTTCACGTTTGTAAGAGATGTTGTCAACATCCACCTTAATCATGGTTTGATTGGGTCCGGTACTCTAAATAACGGCATATATGTGTTAAACCAACTCCAAATTTTCAATGTCCAGAACATACTAAAAAGAAAGTCTCCAGATTTAAATAAAGCTTTCTTATGGCATTGTAGACTGGGTCACATCAATGAGAGAAGGTTGACTAAGTTGCATAGAGAAGGATATTTGGACACGTTCGAATATCAAACTTATGACACTTGTCAATCTTGTCTCAAAGGAAAGATGACAAAGACTCCATTCACTGGACAAGGAGTAAGAGCGAGCGAGCTCTTAGGACTCATACACAGCGATGTATGCGGTCCAATGTCTACACATGCAAGAGGTGGTTTTTCCTATTTCATTACTTTCACGGATGATTACTCAAGATACGGATTCATTTATCTGATGAAACATAAATCCGAGGCTTTTGAGAAATTCCAAGAGTATAAGAATGAAGTAGAAAACCAAACCGGCAAAAGTATAAAGACACTTAGATCTGATCGAGGTGGATAATACTTGAGTGCCGAGTTCCTAGGTTACCTAAAAGAGAAAGGAATTCTCTCTCAGCTTACTCCTCCGTACACTCCACAGCATAATGGTGTATCGGAGAGACGGAATCGAACCCTATTGGATATGGTACGATCCATGATGAGTAATGCTGAGTTACCGCGATCTTTCTGGGGACATGCGCTAGAATCAGCGGCATATCTTTTGAACATGGTACCTACCAAGACTGTGCCTACCACTCCATATCAGATGTGGAGTGGGAAGAAACCCTATCTACAGTATATAAAGATTTGGGGATGTCCAGCTTTTGTTAAAAAGCAGCATGTGGACAAGCTCGAGGCACGATCAGTAAAGTGTTTGTTTGTGGGATATCCAAAGCACTCCAGGGGATATCTATTCTATTACGCAGAGGAACAGAAGGTATTTGTTTCTCGAAATGCCCATTTTCTAGAACATCAGTTTTTAGAAAAGGAATCAAGTGGGAGCGAAATAGAACTGGAAGAAATTCCAGAACCACAAACTGCTACTGAAAGTTTGGTAGAACCAGAGTTTCAAGAAGAACAGAACATTCCCGCACCCCTCCGCAGGAGTAGTAGGCCGTCTCGTCCGCCTGAGAGATACTACGGTTTTCTCTTTGACGGGGATAGAGAGGATTGCATCATAGATGATGATGAACCTACTGACTTCCAGCAGGCCATCCAGAGCGGCGACTCGGTACGATGGCTAGATGCAATGCGGACCGAAATGGAGTCCATGTACACCAACAAAGTATGGACTTTGGACTTTGCTCCAGATGGGGTAAAACCCATAGGATGCAAATGGATCTTCAAGAAAAAGATTGGTGTAGATGGACAGGTGGAAACCTATAAGGCTAGACTTGTTGCAAAGGGTTTTCGTCAAAGACCTGGTTTGGACTATGACGAAACTTTTTCTCCAGTGGCTATGCTCAAATCCATTCGGGTCCTTCTTGCTATTGCTGCCTTCCATGATTATGAAATCTGGCAGATGGACGTAAAGACGGCTTTTCTGAATGGAAATTTAGAAGAGAGAGTCTATATGGATCAGCCAGAGGGTTTCAATCAGAGTGGGAGCAGCGGGAAAGTATGCAAGCTGCTTAAGTCCATTTACGGACTAAAGCAGGCATCGCGGAGTTGGAACATCTGTTTTGATGAGACAGTCAAAGAATATGACTTTATCAAAAATCCAGATGAACCGTGCATATATAGTAAAGTTGTGGCTAGAAGTGTCGTATTCCTCGTCTTGTACGTGGATGACATTCTATTGATAGGAAATGACATTCCTATGCTACAATCTGTCAAAGGATTCTTGTCACACAGGTTCTCCATGAAAGACCTGGGTGATGCCTCTTACATTCTGGGGATCCGGATCTATCGTGATAGATCCAAGAGGATGTTGGGACTTTCGCAGTCCAGGTATATCGACACTGTACTGAAAAGATTCAGTATGGAAGATTCTAAGCGCGGTAATCTACCGGCTTGTCACGGAATCACCCTCTCCAAAGAGATGTCTCTCAAGACTGATTTGGAAAGGGAACGCATGTCTATTATACCCTACGCTTCTGCGGTAGGCTCTATAATGTATGCGATGTTGTGTACCAGACCAGATGTAGCTTACGCACTAAGCGTGGTAAGCCGGTATCAGTCAGACCCAGGGGAGAAACACTGGATAGCAGTAAAGAACATTCTCAAGTACCTGAGGAGGACTAAGGAGATGTTCTTGGTTTACGGCGGAAAAGACCTCAGGTTGGAGGCCTTTGCTGATTCCGGCTTCCAGAGTGATAAGGACGATTCCAAGTCCATGTCGGGTTATGTCTTTACCCTCAATGGAGGGGCGGTGTGCTGGAAGAGCTCCAAGCAGGACACCGTTGCTGACTCGACGATGGAAGCGGAGTATATAGCTGCTTGCGATGCCGCAAAAGAAGCAGTCTGGATGAAGAAGTTCCTAACAGAACTTCAGGTGGTTCCTACCATAGTTGATCCAATACCTCTGTATTGCGACAACAACGGAGCTATAGCTTTAGCAAAGGAACCAAGGTCCCATCAGAAGTCCAGACACATCTTGAGGCGGTATCACCTGATCAGGGAGATCATTGATCGTCAGGAGATCGAGGTTCGGAGAGTTGCTTCAGAAGAGAACATTGCTGATCCATTCACGAAGGCCCTTCCTCAGATTCAGTTCGAGAGGCTGCTCGAGATCATTGGTCTACGATATGCCAGTACATGGCCCTAGTGCAAGTGGGAGATTGTTAGTGTTTATGCCCTAGAAGGCCATTACTGTATCATACTAGCTTGTATATTACTTAATGGAAGCTTGGGATATTCACATGTATATAACAGTCTTGCTAAACATGGTAGTATGCTACTTGGTTTTTCTATCTTAATATGTGAGTATACGTATTGATAGAGCTCTTAGGATCTTGCTTGTCTACCAGCGTTGTGATGGCAGTCACACTAGTGGGGGCTGGGTAGTCTACAAGCACATCCTTATTCAGGTCCCTGGTCGTTGGATTATCGAGACAGAGCATCGATACTCCGGAGTAGACTAGTGTGTACGCTTCTCATCCCAGTTGGGGAGATGGTCTGTCCCACAGCCGTCAGTACGTCGTACTGGAGATAGTATACAGGTGCTCGTTAGGTTACGGGTACACCGGACAGGACTCACAGGGGACTGTTGGTTGGTTTGATACCAGTCGTCAGTGAACAGTTCCCAGGTGACATGAGTACAGCGTAGTCCGCAGACTTGACACTGCTACTTCGCCTCGAGTGTGTCCCACTGTTCTTAGATTGCTACCCTACCACGGCTCTAAGGAGTCGTGCAAACAGGTAGCAGTTGGGTGCAGTCCCGAGCACTTGGAGGCAGTGGCGGTTAGACAGGATTCGTCCCTCCCGGTATTGGGAGTAGATATCGTGCTGTGTCAGAGAGCCATTACGCAAAGTCCCTGGCCAGGGCAAGCGAGATTTGCTGGTGGGTTCCAGTAGTTTCTCAGGGTGTAATGGGCTTCCCTCCGACACGACTTATACTGCTATTAGGGGACTGACGCTTGCCGCCCCCTAGGCCCGATATGCGATAGTCTTGGACGAACGGACCGGACTGTATGGAGATTGTCACATCAGACTCAGTAGGAGTTCGGATGGGTTTTCTCATCGGCCTTCTTATCGACAACTACCTGGGGACCGTTACGTACAGCTAGTGCCGCTTGCGGTCTGTGGTTAAACCCACTGCCAGCGTAGTAGTCGAGTCTCTAGAGTCCCACACAGAGAGCTTCCTACTCCAGGCGAAACGATATAGAGGTTGCATGGTTTTGCGACAAAGGGTTCGGACGCATACGTGCGTTTACGTGCGTACGACTTTCGGACAGTTTTTACCAGTCGGCTTTGGTTTAAGCCAGTTACTGGTATCCGGTTATTGGATTTATACAGTCTAAAGTTTTTCCGTATTTTTGCGGATTGGAGGGGCGTTCTCGTAATTGTACGAGAAGCTTCTAGAAGATGTGACTAAGGAGGTTTCTTTTGGATAAGAAAGTGAGTCATGGTGGTGATTCATTCATTTCATTAATGCACATTTATTGCTTAATGACTCATGCTAATGAATCACCACTAGATATTTTATGAAGCATGCTTATTCATTTCCTTTATTCATTATTGTTAAAAAAGAATGCTTCATAATATATTATGATACACTCTCTCTCCTCTCATTATCTTATCACACATTCTCTCTCCTCAAGCTCTCATCTTCAAGTGACTAATCCTTAATCCTCATGTGTTGAGATCAAAGGTTTAGTTAGACTTAAGCATCCATAACCATCACTCTATCTCATCCTTTCATCTTTGATTAGCAATCAAAGTTGATTAGTTACCTCAAGTGAGAGGTGTAGCTTGGTGTTTTGCTCTCGGGTGGATCGTCTACTACCTAGAGAAGGTCGAGGAGAACAAAGGAGGACACAAAGACGAAGGACTAGTTTCGATCGGTATAATCCCTTAACACTATAGTTTAGTATAGCTATGTGTTTGGTTATTATTTGTTTAGCTTCGATTTAAGCGGTTAGTCGATGTTCGTTCCTTAAACTTGATCGTTTTAGTAAAATCCGCCTCCCCACAAGTACTGGGGTGTACTACATCGACTTACACCACGATCACAGTGAAAGGACTTCAACAAGGAGCAATAGAAGTGAAGGACCGATCTACAAAGGTTGTATTTCGTATTCACTTAATCGTAAACATAGTTTACTTGCATATGAAACCCTAATTTTCTAGCAACGATCTTGTTTAGGGTTATTCGGCACGGCTAAAATTTTAAACGGACATGTTTGATGCTTCCTTAAACCTTATTAGAGTGCCTAGTAACCCTACACTAGTCTCTAGTTTGATCCAAAGTAACATCACACCAGGGGTTCTAAGGTCACAACAAGCCTCAATTTCACTTTGATTTCAGATCAAACCCTATACCCTAACTTGTTGTTTCACAAATCCACCAAACAACACCATATCGATATGAAAATAGTATTGATGCACAAGAAATGAGATACTACTCTAATAGGTGCAGAAATTACCTCCTTTGGCAACTCAAGAAAATTCTTGAGTTGCTCAAAGTCCTCCAAATCTAATCTTGGTAGGTTCAAAGTGTAGCTAGTGAGCTCAGGAACATTTTTTGTGAAATGGATATAGGGTTTTGGGGTGGATTTCATTGTGGATCTAGGGTTTTTGTGAAGAGGGAGTGTGAGGGAGAAGGAGCAGCAGCAGCTCAAGGAGAGGGAGAGGAGAAAGAATGAGAAGGGGAAAATGATGGGAGTATGGTTCATAAAGTGAGGGTTGACTTGGTCTTTCTCTCTCATAATCATTCCAACCTTTTTCTTTCTTCTCACTCCAATAGGGAACCCAAATGAACAACCATCTGTAGGGTGTTTTTCGTCACCCCAGTGAGATGGGAATACGTGAGCGCTTGTCAGGCGTACTACAGATTCCCCCTGCCTAGGGTAGGTGTCACGACCCGCAATTCGGTCCGTAACCGGCACTTAAACTACGTAACGTCTCCAGGCGTACGTAACTTAAGTAAGCCGAAAACCCAGAAATCTAAACCACCCAAGAATGGATCAACGGAGAAAACATAATTTAAAAGTATTAGTGTTTCCATTTAAAATCTCTAACTCTAGTTTTCTTTCATAAAAATTTCGGCAGCACCTCCTTTGTAAAACTAGCCCCGTAAACGGGTACAACACAGATAATATATATAAAACATCCCAAGTGGGAGAAAAATCACGCCCACCGGCGGAGACAATCACCACAACAAGTATACGACGCCAAAGCGAAGAAATATCAAGAGAACGACTATATCAAGAAGTAAACATCTCCAAAATAACCTGCTTCTACGAGCACGGTTCCCAAAACCAATATACAACACTGATATCTCACAAGTCGTCTCTAAGTCATATACAACAAGGGTAGATGGAGAATACTAGATCCAACAAAAGATATACAATATACAACGGATAACCGCAAACCCACCTATAATGCAACGGCCTCACTGCCAAAGGTAGCGGTATCCACAAAAGTAGTGATGATAAGCTGCCCCGCCGCGACTACTCAGAGGGTAAGTCCTGCAAAAACTGTGGCACAACGGGGGTGAGTTGCCAACTCGTGAATAGTAATCAACATCATACAGTAATCGCAAGTATGCACTAACAACAATGATCAATAACATGTAACAGATAGCATGAGTATGACAATATGAATATGCAACTATCATGATATCCATATCAATATAATACTGAGTGCGGGATAGTAAATAATCTCATGCACAAATCATAAGCATGAAAAACACGGTGTATCTCAACAACACCCAAATCCCAAAATACTCAGATCGGCCCTCAAATCGGCCCTCAAATCCTGTACATCTCAATGAAACCTGAGTGTCAAACATCGACACTCAAAAACATCATAAAAACCAGTGTCTATCATCGACACATAAATACTGATATCCATACGTTCCTCGAAAACCAAGTATCTCACCTCGATACTTGCGTTCCACGTATCGGTCTGTCAAATATCCATACGTTCCTCGAAAACCAAGTATCCACCTCGATACTTGCTTTTCCACGTATCGGTCTGTCAAATATCCCATATATCTCTCGGAAATTAAGTGCCCAACATCGACACCTTAATTTCCCATATCGCATCTCAAATGCATAAGTCCATATAATGTATCTCACAAATCCCAAGAATCCAAATCCAGAATACATATATATACAGCGTCCCATACCACCGATATATATGCAATACAAATAATGTAAATCCAAATCCAAATACATATATATACGGCGTCCCATACCACCGATATATATGCTATAAAAACTGTAATATCTAAATCCAGAATACATATATACACAGCGTCCCATACCACTGATATATATGCAATAACAATTGATCATATAACAATAGCAAGGTATATGTGCTAACAAATAATATAGCATGGTATATGTGCGAACAAGTAATATAGCATGGTATACATATGAGCATGTAGGTATACAGGTATGTTCTATGTAATATGCATTGTCGCACAAGTATAACTGTTTAATGTCGCTAACCGATAGCAAGGCATATGAATGAGCAATTGTGTTGTGCCTATCATGTCAATTATCAACAGTGTGTGTGTAGCATATCATTGGTGCTCGTGCAACATGGACTGTCGATAATAGTGCAGTGTACATCAGATATAATATCATGCACTACAAGTAACTATATGCAATGTGAATCATGCAATATCTCTATATAAGCAAATAAGCATACGGCTAATATTATATCATATCTAGCCCCGACGCGTAGCGCCATACGGGCGATTCCCCGTAGATGTTAAATCTACTCACCCTGTGGTCTCCAGCTATGAGGATCCGACCACCTGCTTCCCTTTGTTCGCAGTGTCTGAAGTCCCTGCTTGCGACGCTATAATATCACAAACACAAGAAATAATGCGAATATCTTAGAAGCAATCACAATACGCAAAACTACGTAATATAAAACGCATCAACGCACTAAACCACAACACGAATACTCGTCTAGCGCAAACACACGAAACGATACCTAAACCCAAACTAAGTACGTCGCAGCACGACACACGACTCGTGTCGCAACACGTGTCACGCGAACTCAAAACACACGATTATAGGTAATCGATCCCAGATTTTGCATACTGCATTTACTAACAAAATCAACAGTACCAAAAGACCCAAAACAACAGCAGACAACTACCCACAGGAACCCCACCCCAAAACTCTCTAAGCCGGCCGGCGTCGCCGGCCCCCTCCTTAAGGCTCGCCGGCCCAGACCGGCGGGGTGGTCCCCGTCTCCTGGGTGGTGTCTCAGGTCAACCTGCACATCTCTCTAAAGTTGTTTCCTCAATCACTAAACTCCCCAGATCATAGCAGATTCTAATATCTCTAAAAATACACTAAAAACCCGATATCGCCTCAAACGATATAAACTACGTTCTACGCAGAATTTAACGATCGAAACCACACAAAAACTATAAATTAGCAGTAAAGGGAATATACCTAACAATATTGCTCTCAAGTTCCAAGCTTTCCCCTCTCCAAGTGATCAAGATCAAGAGAAACCCAAGTTTTAGCTATTTTGTGTATAGGTTTCAGAATTTTGATGATTTTGTGATGGAAATGAATAAAAATGATAAGGGAATTGTGCAAGGGCAGTAGGAAATGAAGGGATTTCGGCCAAGGGTGAGGAGGTGGAGTATTGTGAGGGTTTCCTAGCAATTACCTACACTTATTGCCCATCAATGCACTTGCACACATACACACATGCATGCATCTCTCATTTCCCTTTTCTTTTCTTTTTTTTTTCTTTTAATTCCTATCTTTAAACCTAGTCCACACATTAATCCTAAGGTGAGGTGAGAAGGATTCCTAACTTAGAGGTTTTAAAGAAAAAGATCGCAAACGGAAATTTTCCCAAAATTTAAATACCGCATTAAAATAATATTAAAAATTGGGAAAAAACCAAATTGAACCAAAACGTCCCATATACTCCCAAAGTTCGCGCACTAGCTTTATTTTAGCTAATCTAGGTGCTGGCAAGTCTATATGGTCGTTTGTTCACAGTCGGGTAAAAACGGAAAATACCGACAAACTTACCCTAAAACGGACGAAATCACATAACGATTTCCAAAACGTTACAATCTCCCCCCTTATAGAAATTCGGTCCCCGAATTACAATTCATACTAAAACGTACCTTCAAAAAGATAAGGGAATTTCTTCCGCATCTCACTCTCGATCTCCCAAGTGATCTCCTCACCAGTCGGACTACGCCACAGAACCTTTACAGAAGGCAAGTCCCTAGACCGAAGCTTCTTCACCTGCCGATCCAAAATAACTATCGGCTGCTCGGTGAACGAAAGATCACGCTCAAGCTGAACGGTCTCGTGCTGAATCATATGGGAAGGATCATGAAGGTATCTACGAAGCATCGACACATGAAAAACGGGGTGAACATCCGGAAAACTAGGCGGGAGCGCTAAACGATAAGCAACCGAACCCACTCGCTCGAGGATCTCGAAAGGACCTACAAATCTGGGACTGAGCTTCCCTCTCTTCCCAAATCGCATAACGCCCTTCATCGGAGAAAACTTCAGGAATACATGATCTCCCACTGCGAACTCAAGTCTGCGACGACGACGGTCGGCATAAGACTTCTGCCTGCACTGGGCTGCTCTCATCCTGTCCTGAATCAGCTGGATCTTCTCCGTAGTCTCCTGAACAAGCTGGGGTCCCAACACCAAACTCTCACTAAGCTCGGTCCAACAGACTGGCGATCGACACTTCCTACCATATAAAGCCTCAAAAGGTGCCATCTGAATAGTCTCCTGAAAGCTATTATTATAGGAGAACTCAATCAACGGCAAGTGACGATCCCAACTACCCCCAAAATCAAGCACACATGCACGGAGCATATCCTCCAGAGTCTGAATAGTCCGCTCCGTCTGACCATCTGTCTGCGGATGAAAAGCGGTGCTAAAACTCAATCTGGTACCCAAAGCTTCCTGAAGCTTCTGCCATAGACGGCTAGTAAACTGGGTACCTCTGTCGGATACTATGCATGTGGGAACACCGTGCAAACGCACAATCTCATCTATATAAAGCTGAGCGTACTGAGCATAGCCGAAAGTGGTCTTCACTGGAAGGAAGTGAGCCGCTTTCGTCAACCGGTCTACAACAACCCAAATGGAGTCGTACCCTCTACTGGTCCTGGGTAGACCCACAATGAAATCCATGGAAATCTGCTCCCATTTCCACTCCGGAATGGGTAAAGGTTGCAACTCTCCAGCCGGTCTCTGATGCTCAGCCTTGACTTGTTGACAAGTCAGGCACCTCGAAACGAAGTCCGAAATATCGCGCTTCATCCCTTCCCACCAGTAGTAGTCTCTCAAGTCTCGGTACATCTTGGTGGAACCTGGATGAACGCTAAAAGTCGACTGATGTGCCTGCTCTAGGATCTCGCGTCTCAACCCATCAACATCCGGTACACACAAGCGAGTCCCGCATCATAGCACACCCTGGTCATCAATCATGAACTCCGAAACTGTACCCCGTCGAACAAGCTCAAGAATCTCAGACAAACGAGCATCACTGGGTTGCGCCTCACGAATACGATCAACAAGTAGGGGACGGGCGCGGACATGAGCAAACTGTCCCCCAGTGGAGGTGAACTCGAACTACACTCTACTATCACACAAGAGTTGCCAATCTGCAGAAGACTGACACCGAACGGCGCTCAGCTGGGACAAGCTACCCACGGGCCTACGACTCAAAGCATCGGCTACCACATTCGCCCTGCCCGGGTGATAAAGGATCTCACAATCATAATCCTTCACTAGCTCCATCCATCGGCGCTGTCTCAGGTTCAGATCTCTCTGCTGGAAGATGTACTTCAGACTCTTGTGATCCGTGAAGATCTGACACGACTCCCCATACAAGTAGTGCCTCCAGATCTTCAACGCAAATACTACCGCAGCCATCTCCAGATCGTGAGTGGGGTAATTCTGCTCGTGCTTCTTCAACTGCCTGGAAGCATATGCAATCACCCTATCATGTTGCATCAAAACACAGCCGAGTCCCACTCGAGAAGCATCACAATACACAACGTAGCCTCCCGATCCAGAAGGTAAAGAAAGAACTGGTGCTGTCGTCAACCGAGTCTTCAACTGCTGAAAACTCTGCTCGCACGCATCAGTCCAGAGAAAAGGAACCCCCTTCCGGGTCAAACCATTCAGCGGTGCAGCGATACTCGAAAAATCCTGCACAAAACGGCGATAATAACCAGCTAAGCCCAAAAAGCTGCGGACCTCAGTCACCGATCCAGGTCTGGGCCAAAGCTGTACAGCCTCGATCTTCCTCGGGTCCACAAGAATACCATCACCAGTCACCACATGACCCAGGAAGTCCACTCGATCAAGCCAAAACGCGCACTTTGAGAATTTAGCATACAACTGATGCTCTCTCAATATCTGCAAAGTAATCCCCAAGTGCTGCTCATGCTCCTCTCGACTCCTAGAGTAAACCAGTATGTCATCAATAAACACGATAATGAACTGGTCGAGGAACGGCCTGAAAATCCGGTTCATCAGATCCATGAACGCTGCTGGTGCATTGGTGAGTCCGAACGACATCACCAAAAACTCATAATGCCCATAGCGTGTACGAAAAGCAGTCTTCGGAATGTCATCATCCCGAACCCGCGACTGATGATAACCCGAACGCAAATCAATCTTCGAAAAATGTTTCGCACCCTGGAGCTGATCGAATAAATCGTCAATGCGGGGTAAAGGATACCTGTTCCGCACCGTAACACGGTTCAACTGACGATAATCCACACATAACCTCAAACTGCCGTCCTTCTTCTTGACGAACAGAACAGGAGCTCCCCACGGCGAAACACTCGGACGCACAAGTCCCAAATCAAGCAACCCTTGCAATTGATCTTTAAGCTCTCTAAGCTCTGCCGGAGCCATCCGATAAGGCGGTATAGAAATAGGCTCCGTGCCAGGAATCAGATCAATGCAAAACTCAATATCGCGCTCTGGCGGCAACCCAGGTAACACATCAGGAAAAACATCGGGAAACTCTCGCACGGTAGAAACCTGGTCCAACAACTCCACTGTGGCTCCAGTATCATGTATGAACGCCAAGAATCCCCGACATCCCCTCTTTAAAAGCCGACTAGCGCACAAAACAGAAATCAAGCTGTGAGGGGCGGCACTACAGTCCCCCTGCACAACCAACACTGACTCGCCGGGAAAACAAAATCTAACTGTCTTCTCGCGGCAGTCCACGGACGCATAGCAAGTAGCTAGCCAATCCATGCCCAACAAAACGTCGAAGTCCAACATCTCCAGAAGGATCAAGTCGACGGGCAGATCTCTGTCACCAATATGGACGACACAAGATCGAAACACATAACGCGCAACAAACGACTCTCCCACAGGAGTAGTCACGATCAGCGGCTGATCCAGCAAACACGACTCTCGGCCTAACCTCGGCACGAAGTGCGTAGAAACATACGAATGCGTGGATCCCGGATCAAAAAGAACATGCGCATCAAAAGAACATACGGAAAGAGTACCTGAAACCACTGCATTGGACGCCTGAGCGTCCTGGTGAGTCAAGGCAAAAACCCTAGCCTGACCTCTACCGGCTACTGGCTGTCCTCTGCCTCTGCCACCTCGACCTCTCGGTACAAAACCTCCGCGACCACGACCTCGCTGAACAGGAGTCTGACGCGGCGCAACTACCGGAACAAGAGGCAACGCTCTTTGAGGTGGAGAAGGTGGTAAGGTAACCTGCGGTACAGCTGGCTCGTTCACACGCGGCTCAATACAATCTCGAATCCGATGACCAAAACTACCGCACCGGTAACATCCCGAAGCAAACTGCCGATCATCCTGAGGGTAAGAACCATAAAGTCGACCTCGTCCCGAACCGCCACTATCCGAACGGAAACTGTCTCGACGTCTAAACGCCTGCCTCGCTGCCGGATCACCTATACGAACTCTCTTCGGTCCCGGAGCCACTGATGACTCAGCTAGACGCTCCTCTACCGAAAGAGCTGCATCCACTGCTGCCGCATACATGTCACAATGCTGAACACTGATGGCTAAGAATATCTGGGTAAGTAGGCCTCGAACAAACCTCTTCACCCTCATCTCCTCAGTCGCCACCAGGTATGGAGCATATATCGACAGCTCAGTAAACAAAACATCATAATCCGACACCGTCATCCCCGGCGTCTGACGTAAAGACTCAAATCTGCGCGCTCGCGCATCTCTGACGCTCGGTGGAAGAAAACGAACGAGAAAAGACGTCACAAACTCAGCCCAGGTCATAGGAGAAAGACCAGCGGCTCTGCCTCTCTCCAACGACTCACACCACTTCTGGGCCATGCCCTCCAGACGAAAACTGGCAAACTCTACCCATCTCTCGTCGGAACATCGGAGTGAGCGACAAATCCTGGCCATCCGGTCGATAAACGACTGCGGATCCTCGGTAACATCTGTACCCGTAAACACCGGAGGTCTCAACCTCATGAAATCCATCAACGACACAGCAATAACCCCCGGAGCTGCAACTGCGACTATCGGAACCGTAGGTACCATCGTAGCCTCCGCAGCGGGTGGAACAACCGCCTGCCCCTGCGCTCGGATGGTCTCTACCAAAGTCCCCACAATCTGGCGCAGATCCTGCATACCAGCTCCAATCATAGCAATATACTCCGGTACAACAGGCGTACCATCCTGGTCAGTCCTCGCCTCAGGCGAGTCAACTCTGACCTCGGCCCTCGCGGCCGCTCTCTGAGCCCTCGTAGTCTTCGGCGGCATATGGGCTATAAATTGAAACAAGATTCGATAAGGAAACGGAAATCGAATCACAAGATGTATATCAATCACGGAAGGAATATCAATCAACAAGTCCTAAGGTCACTTAGGCGGAGTACCGTGTCGTAAGTATGCCGCGGAACATACACACGCTACGTCACTCTGCTTAAGCTACCTACTCCATCATACCAAGGTCATCCAAGACTCCGAAAGATAAAACCTAACGCTCTGATACCAACTTTGTCACGACCCGCAATTCGGTCCCTAACCGGCACTTAAACTACGTAACGTCTCCAGGCGTACGTAACTTAAGTAAGCCGAAAACCCAGAAATCTAAACCACCCAAGAATGGATCAACGGAGAAAACATAATTTAAAAGTATTAGTGTTGCCATTTAAAATCTCTAACTCTAGTTTTCTTTCATAAAAATTTCGGCAGCACCTCCTTTGTAAAACTAGCCCCGTAAACGGGTACAACACAGATAATATATATAAAACATCCCAAGTGGGAGAAAAATCACGCCCACCGGCGGAGACAATCACCACAACAAGTATACGACGCCAAAGCGAAGAAATATCAAGAGAACGACTATATCAAGAAGTAAACATCTCCAAAATAACCTGCTTCTACGAGCACGGTTCCGAAAACCAATATAAAACACTGATATCTCACAAGTCGTCTCTAAGTCATATACAACAAGGGTAGATGGAGAATACTAGATCCAACAAAAGATATACAATATACAACGGATAACCGCAAACCCACCTATAATGCAACGGCCTCACTGCCAAAGGTAGCGGTATCCACAAAAGTAGTGATGATAAGCTGCCCCGCCGCGACTACTCAGAGGGTAAGTCCTGCAAAAACTGTGGCACAACGGGGGTGAGTTGCCAACTCGTGAAGAGTAATCAACATCATACAGTAATCGCAAGTATGCACTAACAGCAATGATCAATAACATGTAACAGATAGCATGAGTATGACAATATGAATATGCAACTATCATGATATCCATATCAATATAATACTGAGTGCGGGATAGTAAATAATCTCATGCACAAATCATAAGCATGAAAAACACGGTGTATCTCAACAACACCCAAATCCCAAAATACTCAGATCGGCCCTCAAATCGGCCCTCAAATCCTGTACATCTCAATGAAACCTGAGTGTCAAACATCGACACTCAAAAACATCATAAAAACCAGTGTCTATCATCGACACATAAATACTGATATCCATACGTTCCTCGAAATCCAAGTATCTCACCTCGATACTTGCGTTTCCACGTATCGGTCTGTCAAATATCCATACGTTCCTCGAAAACCAAGTATCCACCTCGATACTTGCGTTTCCACGTATCGGTCTGTCAAATATCCCATATATCTCTCGGAAATTAAGTGCCCAACATCGACACCTTAATTTTCCATATCGCATCTCAAATGCATAAGTCCATATAATGTATCTCACAAATCCCAAGAATCCAAATCCAGAATACATATATATACAGCGTCCCATACCACCTATATATATGCAATACAAATAATGTAAATCCAAATCCAAATACATATATATACGGCGTCCCATACCACCGATATATATGCTATAAAAACTGTAATATCTAAATCCAGAATACATATATACACAGCGTCCCATACCACTGATATATATGCAATAACAACTGATCATATAACAATAGCAAGGTATATGTGCTAACAAATAATATAGCATGGTATATGTGCGAACAAGTAATATAGCATGGTATACATATGAGCATGTAGGTATACAGGTATGTTCTATGTAATATGCATTGTCGCACAAGTATAACTGTTTAATGTCGCTAACCGATAGCAAGGTATATGAATGAGCAATTGTGTTGTGCCTATCATGTCAATTATCAACAGTGTGTGTGTAGCATATCATTGGTGCTCGTGCAACATGGACTGTCGATAATAGTGCAGTGTACATCAGATATAATATCATGCACTACAAGTAACTATATGCAATGTGAATCATGCAATATCTCTATATAAGCAAATAAGCATACGGCTAATATTATATCATATCTAGCCCCGACGCGTAGCGCCATACGGGCGATTCCCCGTAGATGTTAAATCTACTCACCCTGTGGTCTCCAGCTATGAGGATCCGACCACCTGCTTCCCTTTGTTCGCAGCGTCTGAAGTCCCTGCTTGCGACGCTATAATATCACAAACACAAGAAATAATGCGAATATCTTAGAAGCAATCACAATACGCAAAACTACGTAATATAAAACGCATCAACACACTAAACCACAACACGAATACTCGTCTAGCGCAAACACACGAAACGATACCTAAACCCAAACTGAGTACGTCGCAGCACGACACACGACTCGTGTCGCAACACGTGTCACGCGAACTCAAAACACACGATTATAGGTAATCGATCCCAGATTTTGCATACTGCATTTACTAACAAAATCAACAGTACCAAAAGACCCAAAACAACAGCAGACAACTACCCACAGGAACCCCACCCCAAAACTCTCTAAGCCGGACGGCGTCGCCGGCCCCCTCCTTAAGGCTCGCCGGCCCAGACCGTCGGGGTGGTCCCCGTCTCCTGGGTGGTGTCTCAGGTCAACCTGCACATCTCTCTAAAGTTGTTTCCTCAATCACTAAACTCCCCAGATCATAGCAGATTCTAATATCTCTAAAAATACACTAAAAACCCGATATTGCCTCAAACGATATAAACTACGTTCTACGCAGAATTTAACGATCGAAACCACACAAAAACTATAAATTAGCAGTAAAGGGAATATACCTAACAATATTGCTCTCAAGTTCCAAGCTTTCCCCTCTCCAAGTGATCAAGATCAAGAGAAACCCAAGTTTTAGCTATTTTGTTTATAGGTTTCAAAATTTTGATGATTTTGTGATGGAAATGAATAAAAATGATAAGGGAATTGTGCAAGGGCAGTAGGAAATGAAGGGATTTCGGCCAAGGGTGAGGAGGTGGAGTATTGTGAGGGTTTCCTAGCAATTACCTACACTTATTGCCCATCAATGCACTTGCACACATACACACACATGCATGCATCTCTCATTTCCCTTTTCTTTTCTTTTCTTTTTCTTTTAATTCCTATCTTTAAACCTAGTCCACACATTAATCCTAAGGTGAGGTGAGAAGGATTCCTAACTTAGAGGTTTTAAAGAAAAAGATCGCAAACGGAAATTTTCCCAAAATTTAAATACCGCATTAAAATAATATTAAAAATTGGGAAAAAACCAAATTGAACCAAAACGTCCCATATACTCCCAAAGTTCGCGCACTAGCTTTATTTTAGCTAATCTAGGTGCTGGCAAGTCTATATGGTCGTTTGTTCACAGTCGGGTAAAAACGGAAAATACCGACAAACTTGCCCTGAAACGGACGAAATCACATAACGATTTCCAAAATGTTACAATCTCCCCCCTTATAGAAATTCGGTCCCCGAATTACAATTCATACTAAAACGTACCTTCAAAAAGATAAGGGAATTTCTTCCGCATCTCACTCTCGATCTCCCAAGTGATCTCCTCACCAGTCGGACTACGCCACAGAACCTTTACGGAAGGCAAGTCCCTAGACCGAAGCTTCTTCACCTGCCGATCCAAAATAACTATCGGCTGCTCGGTGAACGAAAGATCACGCTCAAGCTGAACGGTCTCGTGCTGAATCATATGGGAAGGATCATGAAGGTATCTACGAAGCATCGACACATGAAAAACGGGGTGAACATCCGGAAAACTAGGCGGGAGCGCTAAATGATAAGCAACCGAACCCACTCGCTCGAGGATCTCGAAAGGACCTACAAATCTGGGACTGAGCTTCCCTCTCTTCCCAAATCGTATAACGCCCTTCATCGGAGAAATCTTCACGAATACATGATCTCCCACTGCGAACTCAAGTCTGCGACGACGACGGTCGGCATAAGACTTCTGCCTGCACTGGGCTGCTCTCATCCTGTCCTGAATCAGCTGGATCTTCTCCGTAGTCTCCTGAACAAGCTGGGGTCCCAACACCAAACTCTCACTAAGCTCGGTCCAACAGACTGGCGATCGACACTTCCTACCATATAAAGCCTCAAAAGGTGCCATCTGAATAGTCTCCTGAAAGCTGTTATTATAGGAGAACTCAATCAACGGCAAGTGACGATCCCAACTGCCCCCAAAATCAAGCACACATGCACGGAGCATATTCTCCAGAGTCTGAATAGTCCGCTCCGTCTGACCATCTGACTGCGGATGAAAAGCAGTGCTAAAACTCAATCTGGTACCCAAAGCTTCCTGAAGCTTCTGCCATAGACGGCTAGTAAACTGGGTACCTCTGTCGGATACTATGCATGTGGGAACACCGTGCAAACGCACAATCTCATCTATATAAAGCTGAGCGTACTGAGCATAGCCGAAAGTGGTCTTCACTGGAAGGAAGTGAGCCGCTTTCGTCAACCGGTCTACAACAACCCAAATGGAGTCGTACCCTCTACTGGTCCTGGGTAGACCCACAATGAAATCCATGGAAATCTGCTCCCATTTCCACTCCGGAATGGGTAAAGGTTGCAACTCTCCAGCCGGTCTCTGATGCATCACAATACACTCCGGAATTTGGGGATGACATAGCCGCTAGGAAATTCTACCAGATCATACTGAGCAGGATATGGTCTCCCACTACTGCTGATATCTTTTTGCGCTTCGGCTTCGGCCGCCAATGTTTTGACTTTGCTGGCAACCAAATCCATGATTTGATCTTGAGTTAGCGGGCTACTGTCATCGGTAGCCAAGACATTTGCTAGGATAGGATGCGACTGATTTTCATGCGGTCCGCCCACTTTTGGATTTGAGGGAACGGGCGTCGTCTGTCTCGGGACACCGTTTCCCGGTTCATGAGCTGAACCCTGTGCTTGATTGGGCGGCTGAGAGGCAAGTTGGGCCGTAAGCCGTAAGACGACATTTGTCAAGTCGTCGATCTTTGAGTAGAGCTTGGCCATCTCCTTGTCTTTGCTTCTGAGCTGCTTTCGGAGCTCTTGGAGAAGTTGTTGCTCTGCGGTCTTAGGACGGAAAGTTGGTTCATCTTCGCTTTCCGAGCCTGACTCCTCATGAATTGAGGGCTCTTTCCGCCTATCATCCTCATCAAGAGGGTTTTCATCACCCAGCAGAGATGGATGTTCTTGGGAAGCGGCCACCACATTCAAGCCAGATTGGATTTGAGATGTGGTGGCCCCGTCCTTGCTCTTGCTGCGCGTGCCCACCGTGTAGACAGTGTGGACCACATACCCAGCCATTTCCTCATCTTCGGCGGGGTAACCCTGTTCTTCGAACCTCATGAGGTTCAGCGTGGCAGGAGCCCTAGCCCTTTTGTTGGCTCTATATCTGAGCCTTTTCTCCCTCAGCTTCTCGATTTTGAAGGCTTGGCGGGCATCTGCTACCCGGGAAGCCATTGTGAGTTGATCATAGGGGAGCTCAGAGAAGACATCCGATCGAGCAGTGGTCAAGGGCACCGCTGGAGCTTGCTCAGGACGCGTTGTAGCTTTATTGGTGTTGATTGCCTTGCCCCCAGCTGGGGCCAAGGAAATTCGTTCAGACACCGACTTGCGTTTGGGTTGGGGCGCCCTTGAGATCACCACATTTGGTCTTCTGCCTTTCGAGACCGGTTTGTCTGCCACCGAGGCTTGAGGAGCTGGGATGGCGCCAACTGGCATGAACATAATAGAGCCGAATGGTAGCAGCGGCTCCTCCCATTGTCGCCCGAGACTGGCCGGAAGGACCGTCCTAGAGTCTATCCTCATCGTGTAGAAGACGGGAGCTGAGTTCATCATCGAAGACATCGTCGGAAGGTGATTGCTTGAAAATCTGCACGTAAAAGCATTATTTTTAGTATAAATACAGGTATGTATATTGATTGAGTTCGCATGAACGCTTAACCCGAAATATGGGAGGAGAGATTGGTCCCACCGGGCGTGCCAGAGTCTATAGGGTGTTTTTCGTCACCCCAGTGAGATGGGAATACGCGAGCGCTTGTCAGGCGTACTACAGATTCCCCCTGCCTAGGGTAGGCCGGGGTTTAATGATTGTGGGGATCCGAATCTCCGGCAGCCGCGGACTAAGCTGCCGTTAATTACCCATCGCCTTTGGGGCGAGGGAACCTTCGATTAACGGGTTAAACTGGTCATGCGAACTCAATGGGCAGTGTGTGTGTGTTTTGAAAGAGGGTTTTGGATATATCGGGAGCCACGCAGAGTTTTTTACGGGGGTCCCGCTACCCGGATAGCGGGCTGGGGGTCAAGGGGGCTAGCAGCCCCCTTGCGGGGTTCGGGGCAGCGCCCCGGCCCGAAAATTTTTTGGAGGGGGAGAATGTGGCGGGGTATGTATATGTGTGAATTTGTATACATATGTATGTGTATATGTATGTACATAAAAAGAGAGGGAAAAGGCATCCAAGGGATGCGTGGGGGCCACGTATCGGCACGCGGGCGCCTTGCGCACTTGCGCAGGTTCGCAAGCGCGCGCGCCACGTGTCGGCGAGCGGGCCCCTTGTGCACTTGCGCAGGTGCGCAAGCGCGCGCGCCACGTGTCGGCGCGCGGGCGCCTTGCGCACTTGCGCAGGTGCGCAAGCGCGCGCGCCACGTGTCGGCACGCGGGCGCCTTGCGCACTTGCGCAAGCGCGCAGGTGCGCAAGCGCGCACGCCACGTGTCGGCACGCTGGCGCCTTGCGCACTTGCGCTGCGCGCCGGAGAGGCACAAGAGGCTTTTAGCCTGAAAAAATTTCTCAGCAGAGAAATCAGAGAGGAGTTGGACTCCTGAATGTGTTTTTCTTCTTTTTTTGAGGGTTTGGTGAAAGATGTTCTTCTTCTTCCTCCTCTGTTAGCTGGATCTTGAAGATCAAGAGATGTGGGATTTTAAAATCTTTTCTTTTTGAGATCTGATGGAAGATCTGAGTTCCCCTTGATGGGTTTTGTGGTGAAAACTAATTTGTTTTATAAAAATGAGAGTAGAACTCTTGATTTAATTCAAAAGAAAGAAGAAGGTTTTGGAACCTTGAAGAAGGAAGAAAGAGCTCAGCTCTGAAACTTTTTTTTTTTGGAGAGAGAAAAAAAGGTATCTTTTTTTTTATTCATCATGTTGCCTTATATAGGCTTACATATTTGCATATAGCCCCTTGGGCTTCACAAAAATGGCATTTTAGCCATCCCATGGCTCATGTGCCATTTCATTTTTTGCACATAAGCCATGGGCTTACAAAATATTGGCTTTATGCCCATTTTGCATACATTCATGTATAAAAAATTACATAAAAATTATTTATTACATGATCTATATTTTAGCATGGAGGAGGCTGGCCGCGGGCTCGACTTGGGCATGGGCCCGCTTGACCTGGGCTTGGGCCCACCTGGCTTGGGGTTGACCTTAACTTTGACTCGGTCAACGGGGGTGTAAATTTTTACCCCAACACCATCGCAATAAAAATGTAACACAAGTGTAATAAGTGTGGAAAATGATATGTGCACATTTTTGCACAAAAATGCCAAAAATCCGATTAGCGATTTTTAATCGCGATTAGCACTAAATTAGCATATAACTAATCATAAAAACTTAAAAATGGAATAATTCCATAAAATACCCTATTTTAGAATTTTCCATAATTTTTCCCTATTTGTTGTATTTAATTATACCGGAATATTAAAATATTCATTAAAATAATATTAAATTATAAAAATTCCCAAAAATGATATTTTATTATTTTGAAACGTTGCAATCTACCCCCCTTAAAGAAATTCGGTCCCCGAATTTAAATTTAAACTCCCAAATACTAAAACATTTCAATACCAATTCCAAGTTATTGGGGCTCGGAATCATCAATACATAAAACATCATAGCGCAATGCATGCGCATGAGTACTGAGCAGATAACTCAAAAGCAAAACTCCGTCAAGCATCCTGCAATCATCGGATTCATGGTAAAGACACAATTGTCAAATCCAATACAAAACCAATATGATATAGATCAAAACTATACATGTAGACATCCAGTCTATACATGTGAATAGCTGATGTAAATGCATGCCAAATCTTTTTAAATCGCCGTGCGATGCACGTAACACTGCACGGTGCGGACGATTTTCATAAGAAAATAACTATAAACGTATATATCCTTTGTTTAATAGGTATGTTCTGCCGTTTTGTAAACAATTTAGAAGGGTTTCCTTGTTTTTAAAACGTTTCGTGTCATATCGGACACGTAGGTATATATATACCGAGACCATTGCTCGCTCTTTGGAAATCCTTTCGATAACTATCAATGCATGCAAAATATATCCAGGTACTGTCCTCTGACTAGTCCTGCTCAGTATGAAAACAAATATCCAATATCATAAAAATGTACTGCTCCAAAAGGAATAAATCCCAAAAATGCACATAACACCACCCTGTGCGTCTGGTGTGCATGGAAATCAAAATCCATATATGTGCCATACAGGTGCACAAAACAACATCTAGGTGCAACGGGTGTGCACGAAGTATCCGTCATAGGCAACGCGTGTGCCTGACAGCCAAAACAGGTGCATCTGACATGCACGAAGAATCTCGATTTAGTGCATCTGGTGTGCACCCAAATCATATCTCAAAACATGCGCCCAACATGCGCGAAAATCCAAATCGGTGCATCCATCGTGCACGAATGAAAATCTAGACCCTGCGCACTCAACATGCACGGAATCACAAAATCCAATAGCAACGGCGAACATGCGTAAGTCCAATCAAAGCACGGAGTGTAAGAATCAGTCATCAATATCAGGGTCAAAATCGACATATCGAATGACATCAAATCGAAGTCAGGTGCAACCGTAGTGCACAAAAATATAAATCCGGTGCAATAAAGGCACGTAATATAAACCCGATGCGATAACGCAAGAAATATAAAACTGGTGCGACAAACGCACGAAGTATAGAACTGGTGCATCCCATGCACAAATACCAAGCAATAACTCAAATGAGCAAGCAGCAACACCAAGTGTACCCAAGTATAAAGGGAATCATAAACGTGTGCAACTGCGTGCACAAAACACATATCAATGCACTACAAGCACATATAAGCTATACCGAGTGCAAAAATCAAATCGTGTGCGTAACATATGCACAACATCAAATCAACCGTATGAAATCCATGAAGTCATAAGCAGGTGCAGCCAAGGCACGAAATGATATGCAATGCGGCTTAATCACAATCAGGTGTACCGCGATGGAAAATCTCACAACCGCGTGCATCAGCGTGCACAAATCAAATTAAAACACTAAAAGTACATGAAATTTTTTCTGGAAGCGTAAATCAAATCACCGGCATAAAAATAGGCTTGAAATCACAATCAATACCTCAAGAGTAATAACTATGCGCCAGGTATAAATACCCAGTAGGTGCAACCAAGGTGCAAGAAAACAAATACCATGAAACTCAGTCATCAAGACTAAATCATGCGAATAGATCGCCCAAAATACCGAAATCCAAAGTGACTGATACGTGATAATCAAATCACAAAATCACAAATCATAAATACCGCCATCGGTATATCCTTCTTCAAAGTCGAAAAGGTGCCGGTACATCCAATGCTAGCGGCGCAAGATATCTACTTCCCTCTTGCTCGCGGCTGGCATCCTCTGCCTCTGGTTTCTTACCATCCCTGTGGATTACCAATCTTGCAATCCATCGGCTCATCAGTCAGGTCAGGTGTGCTAACAGGAACGATTCCATTCTGGCACTTTTCTGGTCATCTCTCGGTCAATCCTCATGACCGCTCGTAAAGCAGTACATCTCTGGCGCCGACCTCTGGTCCTCTGAAGGCACATCACACATCGGCTCCTGGTGCAAATCTTATTGCAGCAGTGTACTGGAAGGAATCCTGGTCAAGGTCTCTTCTGATCTAGCCTAAGCCAAACTGTATGGAGGCTGGTACTCTGGTATAATCTTCTCTCGCTCTCTGGACATCTGCGTCCTCAGTACAACATCTACTCGGAAGCTTGTCGCATCCTAGCGCCTCTGTATGCACATTCGACCTTTAATCTTGACGGGGAGTTGTAACAGCTCGTCTGCATCTCGCACGAACTTCTTGTCCCACTTGTTTGTATCATCGTCCATTTCGACGTCGCGTCTCTATCTGTGCACTGCAATATCCTCGGCTACGGTCCATCTGAAGTCTCTCACACGAACTCGGTATCTTCATCACTCAGTAGAAGATGTCTAGCCGAACATGTCCTCAGCGTGCATATCGCATCTCTGATGTCAGCAGAGTGGAACGTTATCACATCAAAATCTCATGCGAACTCTTTACTCCAATCTGCTTCAATATCGACTGATCCGGACTCATCTCATCGTGGCTACACAGACTGCGCTCCAACGACTATGCTCGTATCTGGAGTCTCCCAAGCAGTTTCCCATCACATGATATCCGAATGATGTCGAATCGTCCGATCGACTCGTTAGAACCTCACAATCCCCCAAGAGCACAACATCTTGGGTACAGTTTAATAGTATCGAGTACATACCACAGCATCGGTGGTCCAGCCGTAGAAAGGAAAACCCAAGCCTTACTAATGGCGCCGCGGAACTGCCGCAAACTCTAAGGTTCAAAGGCTTTCATACGGTCATTATGTCGAGTCAGGGTTTCATTCTTCTAGAGGGTCCACAGAATCGCTTGCATGTCATTCTGAATACTTTAAACTTGGAAAATGGGTTCCTGACATTCGATCGTCTCAATCGACTCTCAACGAACCTGCGTGAAGTCGTCTCTAGCTGGAATCAATCTATCTGGTGACCTCGTATCGGGGTATGCGAACGAACCACATGTCCTAGTCATTCATCCTCGGTGACTAGCGACTCACCAACATATCTCTAAGTATATGCTCATGTTGCAGTAGCTCCAATCATCTGGGCGATATCTCATCATTCGCAGCAACAACTGGCTCATTCTTCTATATGCTAAACAGTGCCTCAATCGTCCTGGATAAGCGATATATCAACGGTCATCACATCCTGGCTGGCCTCTATCAGTGGCTCAATCCTCTGGTACCGATCGGTACGTCCGAGATATTTCGTAAAAGAGATTAGTCCAACGCTCATGGCGCGAAAACACAATAAGACGACGCCTCTAAATGCAATCGTACGTCTCTGGAATCACGCCCTGGTCAGTCCTCGTCCACGACGAGCTAATGCTGACGCAACTCGACCCGTAGCTCACTCTACCCGTGCAATCATGGCAGCAAAACCATAACCAGTATCGATAAGGATAGATCATAGGAAGGAATATAATACTATGCAAGGAAATGTACATCCTAAGGTTTCTTAAGCGGAGTGGCGTGTCTTAAGTATGTCGCGGAACATATGTACGGTACGTCCCTCTACTCAAGCTACCTACTCCATCAACCAAGGGTCATCCTATGCGATGAAAGTTCGGGTATAATACCCCCTCGACTAAGTCTAAGTTCCGTAAGGTCAAGCCTAAGTTCCGTATATAGATAATGCCCTAGGCTCCACATAGTCAAACTTAGACTCGAACCAAGGTCAACCTAGCGCTCCAATACCAACTTTGTCCCGACCGAAAAGAGCATGTGACTGGCCATTGAACCATATGAAGTCTATAGGACCCCATCTGATCCAAGTAACCCAAAAGCCCAGAAATCTAAAACCATTTTAAGAAGTAAGTAAGGAAAACTGGTTTTAAGAATTAAAGAAATCATGTTTTGAAAATCAAAGTTTCTAAATAACTAAGCCGAAATGCATTTTAAAAATGTGTAGTTTTTTCTGAAAATTTCGGCAGAGTTTCCTTTGTAAAAACTGGCCCCAAACGGGGTACAACAAGAATAATATATATGGAATGATAAAAGGCATCCCCAAGCGGGAGCTAGCTCTTCGTCAATCGACGGTCACAACCACGCAATCAATAATAATATACAACGCCAAGGGCGAGGATCAAAACCGAAAAAGAAACTCAAAACAGCCAGAAAACCATAATACTACAAGCGCGACTTTAAGGTCGAAATAATATACAAGTTTTGGTTGATGGAATTTCTAGATACAATGAATAATACAGGAACGAGGGCGGTTCTGATACAAAAGAACCCACCTGCCCAAGCAAGTCACCGATATGGAAGCAGTGTGCCAGAAATGCCGCTATGGAATCTGTACGGCAAAAACCTGCAAGGACTGTGGCACAAGGGGGGTGAGTTGCCAACTTGTGAATAGAAAATATCTACAAGCAGAGATCGAATGTATGACCCATCCTAGGTCAATACGATCAGATATAAATAAACCTCAATATGAACAAGTCTGAAGCATGCTAAACTGGCAATGTAATCTCTATACATGAGTGTAGTGCCAAGTGCTCGTGCCAGTGCCTCAGGTAATAGCATATCATAAATGTGAGGTATAATCAATGAAATCAATCTGCATGTACGTGGATCCCGTCCACTCGTCACCCAATGACAATAACCATCATGCATGTAAATATCATCAGCATATACATGGAAATATAAGGATATAAACCACCTGTGTCCCTCGCGACACGTCAAAATCATGGAACCGGAGTGCCCAGCATCGACACTCGAAAACATCATGAAAACTATGCCCAGCATCGGCACGTAAATCCTCATATATATCGGGCTCCGTCAGTCCGGACCAGCCCACGGGCTCCGTCTGCGGAATCGGCCCTCGGCCCCAGCAGTACGCCCATATCCATCTATCGACTCTGGTCGGTATCCTCCGGATAACCGCCAGGTCCAACCAATCACCGGTAGGTACTCGCCCGCCTCCAGGCTCATTCGGCAAAATCCTTCGATCATCTTGCCGAGGGGAACCATACCGGGTCCACCATGTACCCGCAATCAGCTCGTCCACTCCTAGAATCGGGTTTCACATGTCGCTCTCAGCACCGAGAAAACACATGGTAGGCGCACTGAAATATCATATCAAGGGTAACCGGGTTTTTAAAGCAATGACATATTCTCTTTGAAATACCCACGGTTCCCGAAATCCAGAAATATCATGGAAACAGCAACTCTCAATGCGTATAATCAGAAAGCATGATGTATGTGGTACGTAAAAGAAATGTAAGCACATCAGTTTGTCATGCAAGAATCATATCCTGAATGTAACAGTACTACAGTGTAGTGACATGGCAATTATCGATGATGAAGTGTGTGAGCCGGCAAACAGTGTACATGGAACATACGCATCATCGATAATGGTGCTGGTGTCCTAGCAGCATGACTGTAATATATCAATAAACCCAAGGAATGCAATACAAATAGCATGAATATGCGGAAATCAAAAAATCAGCGCAACAGTAAAGAACCTGTCTCAATAAATATATCATGCAGCCTTGCCTTTTGACAAAGGACGAATCAGGGTTTTTGGTAAAATAAGGGCTACGGTGTTTTAAGAAAAGATGTGTTGTTTGAAAATATCCGTAGAGTCCCTTTTGCCTATCTTTAAAATATCCCCGATTCGTTAGCTTTGAAACAGGTATGACTCGGGTCTAGTCTAACGCCTACTATGCGAACTACGGACCCAACAATCAAGTCAATCGGGAGGGGTATGAAAACCACCTAAATCTGAGTCAATATCACATTATCTCATCACATAACAGGTATCACTACCATCATATCACATCTCAAATACGAACTCTTTCATATCGCCGAATCTCACGGCCCCAATCAAATCTCATCGACTCATCTCAATCCCACGTATCATCCTCAAATCCCGTATATGAACACATAGTCCCATACCTATGTGTAGATATACACACCTCCATATGCGCACAGATAAATGAACGAATGTATGCAAGTATATGTGTACGTGTTTGTGTGAGTGCAACCACTACTCTAGGGTTCGCACTATACTAAACCAATACATCATTATCATCAATAATTCCATTATTCCCATCAATAATCCTAACAACACATAATAAATATAGGTGTGTATACGTATTCGTATACATCACCACGGACTATGGGGGTGCTATACGCCATCCACCTGACTTCTCTCCGTAGATATAAATCTACTCACCTTGCGTCTTTATCCGTCGACGTCACCACGCTTTTGCTTGTCGTCCCGAAGTCTTCATGGGGTACTTACACATTAACATATCGCAAATGCGTATCAAAACCAATTCAAGACTAAAACGGCATACAAAACCCAAAACAATACGCTATGATCAATAGGTTAGAACCTATGGACAACGCTTCCAAAACCATCAACAACCCTCGATATCGTCGTATAAACGCCAAGTAGTCGAGGTAAAACACCATACGCAAACTCAGAATTCACAATACGGAAATACGGAAGCACGAATCCAAAACAACAACTTAGGAAATAGGCTCCAGATTTCACCCTAGGTCAAATTAGACAAATCTATACATGCCAGGGGTCTAGTCTACACATGTAGGAGCTACAGAACCAAAATGATCCAATTTGGTGCAGGTCTGGCCGCAATTTGCGTCCAGAGGGAATAAATTTGCGGCCGGGAATTGGAGTTGGGGGCTAGGGTTTGGTGTGGTGGTTCCATGGTGCATGCACATCTCACTGTCAACTCAGTTTTATTTTTGGGGTCTTGGGGTGATAGCAGATTCCCAAATACGATCACAGATTCACAGTTTTTCTTCGACATCGTCTCATAAATCTGTATTCTGTGTTCTAGTCTCTAGTTTGATCCAAAATAACATCACACCAGGGGTTCTAAGGTCACAACAAGCCTCAATTTCACTTTGATTTCAGATCAAACCCTAAACCCTAACTTGATGTTTCACAAATCCACCAAACAACACCATATCGATATGAAACTAGTATTGATGCACAAAAAATGAGATACTACTCTAATAGGTGCAGAAATTACCTCCTTTGGCAACTCAAGAAAATTCTTGAGTTGCTCAAAGTCCTTCAAATCCAATCTTGGTAGGTTCAAAGTGTAGCTAGTGAGCTCGGGAACATTTTTTGTGAAATAGGAATAGGGTTTTGGGGTGGATTTCATTGTGGATCTAGGGTTTTTATGAAGAGGGAGAGTGAGGGAGAAGGAGCAGCAGCAGCTCAAGGAGAGGGAGAAGAGAGAGAATGAGAAGGGGAAAATGATGGGAGTATGGTTCATAAAGTGAGGGTTGACTTGGTCTCTCTCTCTCATAATCATGCCAACCTTTTTCTTTCTTTTCTTTTCCTTTCTTCTCACTCCAATAGTGAACCCAAATAAACATCCATGGCAATAGAAATGTAACACAAGTGCAACAAGTGTGGAAAATGATATGTCCACATTTTTGCACAAAAATGTCAAAAATCCGATTAGCGATTTTTAATCGCGATTAGCACTAAATTAGCATATAACTAATCATAAAAACTTTAAAATGGCATAATTCCATAAAATACCCTATTTTAGAATTTTCTATAATTTTTCCTCATTTATTGTATTTAATTATACTGGAATATTAAAATATTCATTAAAATAATATTAAATTATAAAAATTCCCAATAATGATATTTTATTATTTTGAAACGTTACATACATAGAAGGTTTCCCTGATTCAGGCGAAAAGATGTAGAGGCCGTATGGTTTTACATCCAGGGTTTCAATCATATACGTGTACTGGCTACAAGGATGTTGTTCGGACGGATAATATTAGTGGGTTTTGGTTTAAGCCAGATTCTAGTATTATATTATTGGATTATTATCTCATCGTATTTGTATTTTTGCAGTACGAATACAGGTATATATATATATATATATATATATATATATATATACAGTGAGGGCATTCTTGTAATTTTACAAGAGATGCTTCTAGAAGGGAACACATCATTATTGGATTTATCTATTTTTGAAAATAGATTAATGATGTGGAAATGGAGATATTTGTGGCATTGTGAAGTATGGCTTATTGATTTGTTTATTGATTTGGACTTACTATTGAAGCATGGTTGATATTTTCTATTAGAAATAATCCATGCTTCATGTGAGAAAAACAATGAGCCATTCTTCACAGGATACAAGACTTATGGGAGCTGGGTAGTCTATAAGCACGTCCTTAAATGTCCCATGTCGCAGGAGTATCGAGATCGGGCATCGATACTCCAGAGTAGACTTACGTGTATGTTTCTAAACCCCGATGAGGGGCGGTGGTTGGTCCCACAACTATTGCGGTGATCACCTAAGATTATACACGGGTGCTCACTGGGGGTGAGTACACTGGACGGACTCGCTGAGAACCTCTAGATGGTATTATATCTATCGTCAGATAGCGGTTCTCTTGTGACATGTGTACAGGTTAGTCTTTGGACCTGAGATCGTCATTTGTCTCGTGTGAGTTCCCACTGTGCTTTGATCACTACCCTACCACGGCTCTACTGAGTCGTGCAAACAGGTTTTGGTTAGTTACAGTCCCGAGCCACATGGAGGCAGTGAGTGATTGTTAGGTATTCGTCTCTCCAGGTATTGGGAGATGATATCGTACTGTGTTCGATTGGTCAGGACTATAAGACCTTCGCCAAGGTAGTTGGGATTTACTGATAGGTTGATCAGTAGTTTCCCGGATTGGTCCTGAGCCGAATCAGCACGAATTATCGGGTTATTAGGGTCTGACGCTTACAACCCCCAAGATCTGGTATGTGATACTCTGAGACGAAGAGACCAGAATATACGGATATTGTCACGGATAGGCTCAGTAGGGATCCAGATGAGTTTGCTCGTCAGCTTTCCTTTTCGATAGGTACCCGGGTAGCCGGTAAGTACAGCTAGTGCCGCTGACGTGCTTGTAGCTATGGATTAATCCAGTAACACACTACTGGCATACAATCGAGTCTTTAGAGTCCCACACAGAGGGTTTCTCTTCTTTGGGAGAAACGATGTAGAGGCCGAATGGTTTTATGGCAGGGTTCGATCACATACGTGTACTTGTGCATGTATGATGTTCGGGCGGATAATACTAGCGGGCTTTGGTGTAAGTCAGATCCTAGTATTATATTGTTGGATTATTTTCGTCTCTTTTGTATTCATATTTTTCGGAATACAGATACAGGTATGTATATACGGTGAAGGGTATTCTTGTAATTTGTTACAAAAATGGTTCTAGAAGAAGAAACCTCATTATTTGTTTTAACCAATTAATTAAATGGTTAATGAGGTGGAGGTATGTGGTGTTGACTATTATTAAGTGAAGCATGGCTACATGTTGACTCACTTAGTGAGTCATGGGTTACTATTGAGGCAAGGTGGCATCTAGATATTTTGTAGAAAATATCTAGATATTTTGAGGTGGAGATAATTTTTTATTATTATCTTGGCATGCTTGATTTATTATTCACAAGAAGTAGCCATTCTTCACTCAATTCTTATGTTGCTCTCTACAACACTCTCATCTCCTCCAAGCTTCTCTTTTTCTACCTCAAACCCTAATAGTCTCATGTGTTGAGAAACCTAGGGTTCTTGAGACAAAACAATCCATCATCACTCTCCACATCCTCTAGGCTACTTAGATTAGCATACTAAGTAACCTAGTTACCTTAGTTTAAAGGTAGGAGCTCAAAGTAGACACTCTCGAGTGAATCATCTTTGACGTGAGGAAGCCATCGATCAAGCTCGATCATGGAGGCCACTTGGAGCGTGCTAAAGGAGAGGAGTGAAGACCCGAAGGACTTAAGCCTCTTAGTATAAACTCTTTTCATGGTAGATAGCTTCTTTTGTTGCTAGTTAGGTTTATGGTAGATCCGGTTTATTCTACCGCCAAGTCAACATCGTTAGAAAAAAAATTGTTCCGCAATCGGCCACGGATGATGGCCAGGGCGTTAGCATAACCTTTCATGGTATCAGAGCCAGCCCATAAACCCTACACTAGCAAGTTTAAACAATATTAAAGTAACAAAACCGAAATAACTCTGAAACACGAAACGAAAATCCAAGTTTCTGTCGAAATTTTCAGATGCTCTAAAATTTTTTTAAACAATTGCATAGTGCTCCATTAGTTTTGATATGAACACAAACCAAAAACGAGACGATTTCACCTTACATTGGCCCGCCAAAGTGCCCAATTGGCCGACCCTACCGATTTTTTCATGGTGAAACTGAGTTGGGTTTTGGTCTATGTTCTTATCTCTTGGATTTTGGGTTTCAGGTATTGTTTGTTTTTGCCCAGGTAGGATATTCTGTTATCTTGTGTTTTGGGGCAATTCGGGGTATTTCGAAGTCGTTATTTTTAACACTGTTTACTAGTTTCAGTACATACATTACTATCTTCGACCATGAATGTCATTAGAGCGGTATAGCTCATCTAACTGCTATATGTTCTTTTAGACGGGTTTGCGAACATGACATTCACGTTGATGTTCTGTGTTTGTGATTGTAACATTTCAGAAAATATAAAATATTATTTTTGGAATTTAATATTAAAATAATATATTTCGCGAAAACTACCCGATTTGCGAAATTGGGGTTTTCGTAAAAAGGTATAAATATATACCAAAAATTATGAATTTTATTAGAGATTAAAATGATTTATTCATTTAAAAATATATTTATCGGATTTGGCATTTTTATAATTAATTATATGCAGTTTAAATAAAAACCTGATTAGTGCACTGCTAATCGCAATTAAGCCAAATCTGTGTTTCTACATTTTTCCATGGTTAGTGCACCATGGCATGTTGCAATTGGTTGCATGTTGTTCATTATGTTTGTTGATATTTGGTTTAGGAAAAAAGAAAAGAAAAGAGAAAAGGATATAATTGAGAGGTAAGAATAAGAGAGAGAGTGAGGGTAAGAGAGTGAGAATAAAAGAGAGAGAGAGAGAGGGCAACCCCATTTCCTCACCCCATTATTTTCTTCACCTCCTTCATCCTCAAGCTTCCCTCCATCTCTATCCCATGAAATCATCTCAAAATCCTTATCAAAACCCTAAACCCCTTTCATTAAAAATGATCCCCACTTCATCCTCTACACATTGGACCTTGCAAGTTTGGATTTTGGAGACTTTGAAGAGCTAGGGTTTTTCTTGAGTTGCCCAATTGCGGTAATATCCCATGCCTTAGTTCAGTTTTAGTTTTTCTAGCAATTTAGTGTAGTTTAGAATTTGTTTAAGTGTCGTTTTGTGACCTTTGAAAACTTCAAGTTGAGGTTAGGGTTTGATTTTAATTGAGATGGTGAAATTGAGGTTTAGTAGTGACTTTAAACACCTGTAGTGATAGACTGACCAAACAAAAGACCAAACCACAAATTGCGAACTTTGAAATCTGCCGATATCGAAAATTGTAGAATTTGTGATGACAATTAGTGATCTGCTGTGACTCGAGAGACCTATAAAGTAAGTTGCCATTACAGAGAGAGGAGCAGGTGACCTAGAAGCAAACCCCAAGACCCGAGACCCCAGTTCAACTTCTTGGTCGCAAATATATTCCTTGTGGCCACAAATTGCGGCCACACCAGAGTGGAATCTGGGGATATTTGGTGGGTATCTGATAAGTCGAAAATATTGCATTCTTAACACATCAATTTCCCTACTCTTTCTAATTATCTAAAGGTGTTTGGTATAAATATAGCACATATTAGCAATTCGTCTGCAAAATATCAAATAACATGTGTTATACATTATAACCGGCATTAGGAGGGAAATTGAGTGTTTATTACTAAAAGCATAATTTTGTATATCTCAACGCTTTCATCAAGATTGTGTGCAGGAAATTCTTCAGGTCAAAGAACTGGAATCGCAAAATTGCAGATAAAATACATCAAGTCAAAGACTTAAAATCTGGCAGAGATTCAAAAGGGAGAACAATATTCCAGATATCAAGAGAACACCCAAAGACCAACATCAAACTACCCCAGAAACATGAAGCAGCGAACTCATCAAATGGCCGCAGAACCGCGGCAGAGTTGGCCGAGTTGTCGCGGATCCACGGCCGAGTCAGGGCATCAGAGAACGAGAATTCTCCAGAAGCTTCTTCTCAATAACCTTGCTTCCTTAAGATGCTTAATTACCACGTGGCTTCTTCTGGAAGGCTCTGCATAACAACCTTCTTCTAGAAGACTCCTTGTAACAACCTTCTTCTAGAAGGCTCCTTGTAACAATCTTATTCTAGATGGCTCCTTGTAACAACCTAGCTTATGAGGGAAGCTTGATTTGAGATCTATAAAAGGGGATCTAGGGATAAGGTAAAAGGTTGTTGGTGGCTGGTGGTAAAAGTTGAGTGACACAACTTGATATTCAATTCAAGATCCAAATCCAAATCAAGAGTCAATTGAGAGCATTATCAAGCGAAGGAATCCAAAGATCCTTTATCGCAATACCGATCGTCATCGAAGCAAGAGATCCGCAACCGATCCATGTCTCACGGCGATCGAGCGACGTAAAGATCGACGACAAATTCACTTCTTCAAAGGAGCGATCGAGAGCTTATTCTTATACCTCGAATTGAGGAATTGTGTAAATTTGAAGAAGATTTAATAAAGGTGATTATTACTCTTAGTCTTGCTTTCTTTAGATTCTTGCATTATGAAATATCTCATTCTTGATTATTCTATTTTCATGATGTGTGAGTGAAATCTTCGCTTGTAAAGGATTCGAGAGAATTGGTAGATCAAGTGATGATAAAATCCTAATACTAATCTTAAGTCTTATGAGATTTGTGAACTCTATGAAAAAGAATCATCAATGACCTAATTTGGAGCGAGATCACATTCTTGATTATTTCGTTGCAAACTAGGGATTAAATGATTGATAATTCTCTTTTCTAAAGGTTAGATCTGAATGATGATCAATGAAAAGACAAGGGATAAAGAAGGAGAAACCCTAGTTTCTTCAATAGATCCCTAATCTTCATTCTTCACCATCGATCTAGCTACAATTTATCAATAGATAAGATTAGTCATTATTAGATTCATCATTGCTACTAAGTTGATCGAATCCTACAAGCTTTTCTACATTCTCTTGATAACCGATATTGATCTTGGATATATTCTTAATCTTTCTTAAATTCTTGAATGTTTTCTTGATTTTCTAGAAATGACAACTCAATTAAATCATGAATCTCTTTCTTGAATTTTTCTTTACTATTTTCTTTCAATTCATCTAAAACAAGATCGATCAAATACACGAATCTCAGTGGACGACCCATGCTCACTAACGATCGCTTCAAACGACACCCTTATTGATTGTGGTTTACAAAATTCTTTGATTATGAACACTTTACATTTTAATAAACAACATCGAGAATTTGGATCAATCAGTATCCATGTTTTGTGATATCTAGACTAACCATGTATGCATAATTCCCTAGTTTGGCCTAAGGTGAAATCTGGGGGTGGTTTTCCTAGATTGTTGTTTTCGTGTTATGCGATTCTGAAACTTGGGTTTTGGTATTTGATATTGGATTTGGTCGTTGAGTGTTTGTACGTCAACGACGAGAGATAATTGGTTGATTTTGCATGCGAAGGCTATAGGTTCTAACCTATGAGCGCACCGTGTGCCGTATCGGTTTTCCGGATTCGATTTTAATAGAGATTGCGATTTTGTATTATTGTAGGTACCTTCAGGTGGATTACGAGGAGACGGAGCATGCCATCGTCGACTTCGGCCAGCAAGGATCAAGGTGAGTAGATCTATATCTATGGGGGAAGTCGGGTGGATGGCGTATAGCACCCCCACAAGTTTTGATGGAAACCGATATATAGAATACTGTTAAGGAAACCTAGATTCGAAAACTATATGGTATGGATAGAGAAACCATGTTAGACACTTAGGGATAGGGTTAAAGAATTAGTAAAAGATAAGATATACCATGACTTAAAGTTATAGCTTAGGGTTTAGGTGACATGATATGATAGGAAAGATGTCACAAATTGATGTTCAAGAATGTGAATTACTATAGATATAGATAAGTAGTTGTAAAGAGAACCAATAGGAGATTATAGTGGCATAATATGAGGTTGATAATATACGGATTTAGACTGATAAGATGACTTGATGTGAGAAACTTATGTGATGAAAAGATTATGCAATGTGATATGATGACTTGATTGATATGTCGGTATACGGATGCGAGTCGATTGAGATGATGGATACCTTTGTCGGTCCCCTGATATGAGATTGTTATGGATGTGACCTGGAATATAGATATATAGATATATATAATATTGTGAATCTTGAATGATAGGCCGTACGTGACGTTAGATCCGTACCCTCATTGTCACATAGGTTGATAGGATCACTAATTGTTTAATGCCGTCGTACGATGGATACCGTACGTGATGAGTTGTACTTGATGATGGACCTATACCCTTGACTCGAGGTGTAACACCTGAGTTTGTGTTTAGTGGTAAGTGTGTCTTAATGTGGGGGTTTTGGTAAAAAGTTTACCAAAATGGCTTTTAAATATTTTATCTGGTTTTATGGATATTTTATCGGAATTTTATCTGGACTGCACACATTTGTTCATGTTAACTTGGATTAAGTCTAGGGTTGTCATGTTTAGCCAACCACGATGGGTTAACCTTTTGGTTAAGTTAAGTGGGATAATTAAGGGTTTAGCTTTTTTTAAAAAATTGGATTAGGTGGGGGTTGACTTGTGGCTTGAGAGAGAGAGAGGGAGGTGACTCCTAGGTAATGTCACAATCACCTTTCACTTCAAAACTTTTGCCTCTCACATCTCTCCCTCTCACTCACTCACACTCACATCTATCACACAACACCAACCCCCAATACTCCTACTGCAGCACACAGCCACAAGAAAAAGAGAGAGAGGGTTGCAAGCAACAGCAACAACAATAAACTACATGCAAAAACAGCTTCAGCCCCAATTTCATCACATCAGCCACCACAACACTATAACTCCTGCAGCAGCCACATAAGCAACCCAACACCATAATCACACCAACACAACACAACAGCTTCAACAACCAAAACAATACCACAACACCCAAAACAACAGCAACACACATTCAAGTGAAAACAGCAGCATCAGCTGCAGTGGAAACAACAGCAGCAGCAGCAGCAACCATACACTTAAGGCTGCTACAGGGTACTTCAGTAGCAACACCCCACCTCCTTCTTCCCTTCTGCTTCATCCTAGGACCCCCTTGAGGTATAATCTCGCAACCCAACTCCTATCTTGCTATGTTATAGTTGTTTAGCTGAAAATTTAGTGTTATTAAGTAGATTAGTGCTAGTTTTGGAGAATTTGAGTGAGATTTGGCCAAGAGATGGTTTTGAATGTTAGAGTAGCCTTATTAGGGGTATTTGAGACCAGTTAACCCAAGATTGTTCCAGATTTCACCCAAATACCAGAGTTATTCGACTTGGCGTAAATTAGCAATTTTGTCGATTTTGTGACCTTTCTGGAATGTGCTACAACCCGAGGTACCCTAAAATAATTTTGACTTGGCAGTGAGATATGCAGGTAGATAGAAGCCAACACCCAAAGCCCCAGCCCCTGGACCCACTTCTTGGCCGCAGATAAATCCCATCTTGCCACAAATTGCGGCGAGAGCATGGGTTCTGGTGCTCGTTTTGGTTCTGTAGCCTTATACCCTATAGACTTGACCTTGGATATGTCTAGTTTTGTCTGGTTCCAACCAGGGTAGAATCTGGGTTGATTTTCTTGAGTTGGCGCATGATTTACGACTTGTTTTCGTATGGATTTTGGTATCCGAGGATTCGTTTCTGTCGGGTGGCGTTTGAACGCCAACGGAGAGGGTTATTGGCTGTGTTTGCACGCGAGGCTACAGGTTTTTACCTATCGGCGTAGCGTGCACCATTTTGGTTTCCGACATTGTTTTCATGTGTTTTAGCGTGTGATATCCATGTAGGTACCCCACGTGGCGTCGAAGCATTGGAGATGCAAATGGCGACATCGGCACCGGCACACATAAGAAAAGTGAGTAGATTTATATCTACGGGGAGAAGTCGGGTGGATGGCGTATAGCACCCCCTTAGTCCGATGTCTAGTATACCATATATACTATACTTATATATGATAGTTTATGTGAGACTTGGTTGTTCAGGATGTGTTAGGTGTACTATGCATAGATTAGGGTTAGAAGTAACTAGTGTAGTTCCTAGTCGCGAACCCTTGAATAGGTTTACACTCACATGCACACACGTGCATATTTGCTATGTTTATACGGTGACGATGAGGATATTGGAGGACATTGGATATGAGTCGATGAGATTGGGCATAGTGCCATGATATCGGTGATGTGACGTGATTCGTATTTGCGATACGATATATGATTTTTTTTAGCGGGCATTAGGACGTGTGTTTCACACACGCATTCTTACTTATATAGATGGTATCGATTCGTACTAGACTTAGATCAGTACCCCAGATTATGTGATATGATGATAAGGATACCAGATAATTGATGTGATGATTGTGATATTGACTCGCACCCAGCTATTGGGATGCCGTACGACGATTTACCGTACGAGCTTTATATTGATGATTGATCCGCACTCATGACTTGAGGATGTCAGATGATATACGGTATCGTATGCGATACTATTGAGGCGGGATCACCGACTACTATCTTTATATTTATATATATCGACTCAGATTTAGGTGGTTTCCATACCCTTCCATATTGACTTGATAGTTAGATCAGTAGTTAGTATAGTAGATGTTAGACTAGACCCGAGTAATACCTATTTCAAAACTAACGAATCGGGAGTATTTTAAAGACAGGAAAAAAGGGATTCTACGGATAATTTCAAAAGGGGCATCTTTTCATAAAAACACTTTAACCCTTATTTTACTAAAAACCCCGATTCGTCTTATTTCAAAAAGGCAAAACTGCATGACACTTACATATTGATGTAGATTCTGCACTATTGCGTTGATTATTTGATTCCGCATATTCATATTATTTGTATCGCATTACCTGTGTTTATTGAGATATTACCATCATGTTGTTAGGACACCAACACCATTATCGATGATGCGTATGTCCCACGTACACTATTTGCTGGCTCACACATTTCATCATCGATAATTGCCATGCCACTACACTGTAGTACTGTTGCATTCATGATGTGATTCTTGCATGGCATATTGTACACTTCTACCTGTACACATACATAGATGATTCTGGCTAGATTAGAGGTTTGGGAACCGCAAGATATTCCTTAAAACTGATTCATTTTAAAAAAAGCGGTTTCCCTCGACATGTGCACATTACTATTCCATGTTGCATGACTTACTGATATGCTTACCTTTCTTTACATGTCGCATACATCACGTTTTGATTATACGCATTGAGATATGTTGTTTCCATGATATTTCTGGATTTGGGGACCGTGGATATTTCAAAAGAAAATATGTAATTGTTTTAAAAACCCAGTTACCCTTGATATGATATTTCAGTGCGTCCACCATGAGTTTTCTCGGTTCCAGAGAGCTTATGTGGGTATACCCGATTCGAGGAGCGGTAGGCGCCGATTGTGGGTACATGGTGGACCCGGTGAGGTACCCTGGGGCAAGAAGACACGTATATGCTAGACGGTGAGCCCGGCAGGGGAGTACTACCTATCGGTGATAGTATTTGGGACCCGTCGGTTATCCGGAGGATACCGACTGGAGTCATGAGATGGATATGAGGGCCGACCAGGGTGTGCGGCGCTTGAGATACATGAGGATTTACGTGTCGATGCTAGGCACAGGTGTTCATGATGTTTTCGAGTGTCGATGCTAGGTACTCAGGTTCCATGATTTGATTATATCCTCATATTTCCATGCATATGCTTTACGATATTTACATGCATGATGCTTATTGTCATTAGGTGACACGTGGACGGGATCCACCTATTTACAGACATTGATTACATAGTTGGAAGATATCCACATACTACTAGACTTCATGTTATAGCTGACATTGATTCACATTGATTACATCGATCACACCTCATTTGTATATATAACAGTGGGTGAGGACGCTGTTATATATACCCTTACACCAATATTAGTGGAATGGGACGCTAATATATGTGTATTGATATCAATTTAGATACTTCATCATATTACTTCATGCAGACATACCTCATATTTATGACATGTTATTACCTGAGGCACTGGCACAAGTACTTGGCACTACATACATGTATAGATTTTACATCGCCACCTTAGCATGCTTCAGACATATTCATTTGAGGTTTATATAT
The DNA here is from genome assembly GCA_030015575.1 of Agapanthus africanus. Taxonomy (NCBI): domain Eukaryota; kingdom Viridiplantae; phylum Streptophyta; class Magnoliopsida; order Asparagales; family Amaryllidaceae; genus Agapanthus; species Agapanthus africanus. The sequence continues at coordinate 454,061,488 of JASDDO010000014.1, read as the reverse complement.
GTTGATCGTATGACCTGGGATTGCGTCATACATGCGATTTTCTGTTCGTAGATGTTTTTCTATTCACGAGTTGGCAACTCACCCCCGTTGTGCCCCAGTTCTTGCAGGTTTTGCCGTACAGGTTTTATTACGACTTACGGCACTGCTTCTTTCGGGTGACTTGCTAGTAGTTGGGCTATTTGTATCGTACCCATCATTATTCATTGTATATTATATTTCAGTTGTATCTAGAAGTTCCATCAACCAAACATGTAGTTATTTGAGATAGAGACCAGTGATCTTTATTATTTCGACCTTAGAGTCGCGTGTTACGTTTCTATGGACTTCATGCTGTTGAGTTTCCTTTTCTGTTGTGATCCTCGCCTTTAGGCGTTGTATTTTATATTGCTAGTTGGTCGACCTATAGTAGTTTTCCTACACTCTACTACTTTTCTTGGTTTTGATTTCTGGGCTCGGCTTACATAGAGCACGAGCCTTGAGACATTCGTAGCCTAAATGCCGGTCATGTTCCGTACTTTCGGGTCGTGACAGAGTTGGTATCAAAGCGTTAGGTTTTACCTTCGGATCGTAGGATGACCCTTGGTTGATGGGATAGGTGACTAAAGTAGAGTGACGTACCATTGGTATGTTCCGCGGCATATTTACGACACGCCACTCCACTTAAGAAGCCTTAGAATGTACATTCCTTTGTTCAGTATCATATTCATTCCTGATCTAGCCTCATCGGTACCCGTTATGTTTTACTGCCACGATTAAGGGCAGGGAGAGCTACGGCTAGAGTTGCGGTCAGCATGAGCTCGTTACGAACGATGACTGACCGGGGCGTAATTCCGACGACACACGATTGTAGAGATGTGTCTTTTGATTATGTTTTCTGGTGACATGGGAATGTCTCGAGTTTGTATTGATGATTGTGACCTCTTGTGGAGGAGAGTTCTTGGTTTTACACCGGATTATCGGGCCATTGTTAGAGCTGCCAGTTGAGAGAGGACTGTCGATGTACAACATACCTCAGAGATTATGATGTCGTCTACCGTGCAGGAAGATGAACCAGCTGTTGTTGAGATTGATAGGATGTCGCTTCCGGAGCTTACGAGCTGAGATCGCCGGAGCTTCCAGGCAAATACGAGACAGATGATAGCTAGTCTACCCGAATTGAGAGACGAAGGTGGTTCGTCCGATTTATGCGCCGGAGCAGGCCCAGTTGAGTTGAAGATTTCTAGTGTGGGGAGCCTTACTCAGATCTAGAGCAGTCCGATTTAGAGATGACCGCCAATGTATCGCCTTTCCTGGAGGATTGAGGCGCTGATCAGCGTACAGACGAAGGTGCTAGTTGTTGCTGTGAACGACGAGATGTCGCCCCAGATATTGGAGCTATTGTAGTACGAGTTATACTAAGAGATGATAGAAGGCCGCTAGTTACCAAGGATGAATGACTAGGACATGTGGATCGTTCGCTATCCCGATGCGAGGCCATCAGATAGATTGATTCCAGCTGAGACGACTTCACGTGGAGACGTTGACAGTCGACAGAGACGATCGAATGTCAGAAACCTACTATTCCAGGTTTAAAGTGTTCGGAAAGACATGCAGGCAATTATATGGTCCCTATAAAAGAATGAAACCCTAACTCGACTTAATGACCGTGTGAAAGCCCTTGAACCTTAGAGTTGCGGAAGTTCTGCGGCGCGATTAGTGAGGCTTGGGTTTGCCCTTCTACAGCTGGACCACCGTGTAGGGTTGCTGGGCACGCGCACAAGGGTCTACGAGGCATCAACCATGCCCGATTAAAAAATTAGCCGTGCCGAACAACCCGAATACGGAACTTTAAACTAGAGATTAGGCGAAAACAAGCATGCTAAACACTTTAACACTAAGTGAGAGGGATTACAACCTTTGTAGATCCGGTCCTTCACTTCATATGCTCCGTGTTGTGGTCCCTTCGCTGCGATCATCGGGATCCGGACTCTCGAGAGGTTCCACGAAGAGAAAGATGCAACCTTTGCTTCCGATCTTCGATACTAAGATGATCTACCTTGAAGTTTCTTTAACACAAGCTAACACCCATGAAATGATGTGAACACCCTCATCTAAAAGGCAAGGGAAGATGAGGATGATGAAGTAGGATTTTTTCTCTCTTTATTTATCTTTTTCTCATATTTATTCATCACCTTTTGAAAAACAAGTAAGCTTTTTCATGGAAGAATGAAGGAAGAAGAAGATGAATAAATATTTGTGATGAATAGAAAGAATGTTATCATAATCATTTATGCAACCATGGTTGTAGTAACCATTGTAGAGAGTTTACTAGGGTTAGGGTTTGGGTTAGGTCAAAGGGTGAGTCACTTGTAAATATCTATCATAATATCTTAACAAAGACAAAGTAAAGCTTCTAGAATCAACTAGAAGGTTTAACCCTAATCCAAACCCTAATCATGTTTAAACTCCTCTAAATATGTTGCATTAATAATTATAATATGTTATAATATTATATATCACATATACAATATTTATTGTAACAAAATAAAATAATACATTTAACATATATCGCATATATATCAATGTATTACCCGAGTGAGAAAAAGAATCTTTTAGTGAGCAAATATTAGTTAATGCAATTTAATATATCAAATATATTATTATACATTAAATTATCGAATCAACACTTGATCCGACAATCCGGCTATATCGCATATAACCGACTAATATTTATCTGTACCGATTCATCGAATCAACACTTGATCCGATGACCCGGCTGATATCAAATGTCGGAGAATATAATACGGTATCACATATCGCATTATCCTCGGTCCTGCACATATCACATATGTGCCCCTACTCCGTTTTGCCTGAGTCAAGAAACCTCTGTGTAGGACTCTAAAGAATCGTCAATACGCCGGCAGTAGGTGATGATCATATCAAACACCCACAAGCTGCAAGCGGTCAGCTAAACGTAACAGCTACCCAGGTATTGAGCGCTCAGAAGATCAACAAGCAAGCCTGTAACTTCTCCTGTGAATCCAAACAGTAACACTACCGTACAGTCCGGTCTCATCGTCTGATATGTCGCATATCTCGCCTAGGGGTGGTAAACGTCAGACCCCAGTAGCTCGATAAGTCGTGTCGATATGAGGTCTATAACAGTTCGAGAAACTACTGATAACACTTACCAGTAAATCTCAGCAACCCTGGCCAGGGATTTCCGGTTATAGCCAATCGAACACAGCACAACATCAACTCCCTATACCGGGAGAGACGAATCCCCTCCTATCGCTCATTGCCTCCATGTGATTCGGGACTGTACCCAAAAGCCATCTTTTTGCATGCCCTCTTGGACGTGGTATGATGGAAATCAAAGCACAGTGGGAATCACACAAGACTCTATGACGATCTCGGGTCAACAGACTACTCTGTACCAGTGTCACCGGAGAACTGCCATCTGACGTATGGTATAATACCATCTGGGAGTTCTCGGCGAGTCCGTCCAGTGTACCCAGTCTCCCCTGAGCACCCGTACACATCCTTGATGTCAAACACCGATGGATATGGGATCATCCATCGCCTATCATATGGGTCAAGATGCGTATACGCTAGTCTACTCTGGTGTATCGATGCCCTGTCTCGATACACCCTCGACTAGGAACAATTATAGGATGTACTCGTCGACTACCGTGGCCCCACTAGTATGATCTCATCATAGTCCCAGTAGTCGAGTACAGATCCTAAGGGCTTTATCAACATGTAATATAGAGACAATCATAGTACATGTTAAGATAAAGTACAACCAGATAGCATACTATCATGTCGAGCAAGAAAGTCCTCCCTATATATGTCCAAGCATCCATTACAATATACATCGTATGTACAGTAATGGCCTCTAGGGCATACATATAACTAACAATCTCCCACTTGCACTAGGGCCATTTGTTATGGTATCGCATACCCAACAATTAGCTGCGGTTGAAGTATCTCATACTCAACCATCCTATAAAAGTCTCTATTGGGAAAAAAGGCCTTTGTGAGTGGATCCGCGATGTTGTCCTCTGCGTCTACTCTCCTGACCTCGATCTCCCTGGAGATCAACCATCTCCATGATCAGGTGATACTGCCTAAGAATTATATCTGGATTTCTGATGGGACGGGGGTTCCTTGGCTAAAGCCACAACTCCATTGTCACACAATGGTAGGAACGAAGTTCATCTTATGAACTTATATATATATCCAGACTGCTTCTTTGGTAGTATCCTTGGTAACGATGTATCTTGCCTTTAATCGTCTAGTATGTCACGGTATCTAGCTTGGAACTCTTCCAACATACCGTCCCTCCACTGAGGGTAAAGACAATGCCTGCGACTGACATTCAGTCGTTCTTATCACCCTGGAACCTTTCCAGTGATTCTTCTCAGGATCGATTGATACCATCTCACTACAACTAGTGAGTATCCTAACATCCATTTAGATCTATCTCATAGATCCAAAACCCAGGATTTAGGAGGTATCACCTTGATCCTTATATGGAGAATCCTTGTGATAAGCGGAGATTGACCGAGCGTAGCATAGGAAACTCCTTTCCTATCAAGAGTATGTCATTCACGTACTCTACGAGGATCACCACCATACTCTTTACTACTTTTTCGTATATACAAGGTTCATCTACCATTTTGATGAAGTCAAACTCTTTGACTACCACATCAAAACAGATGTTCCAACTCCGCGATGCCTGTTTTATCATATAAAACATCTTGCACACGTTTCCGCTGCTCCCACTGTCTACGAAGCCCTCTGGCTGTGTACTTATAGCCGCTCTCTTCTAAAACATCATTTAGAAAAGCAGTCATGACACCCACCCACCAGATATCGTAGTCATGGTATGTAGCCGTGGCAAGTAGGATCTGGATGGACTTAAGCATAGATCCTTAGAAAAGGTTTCAACATAATCCATACCTGGTCTATGATGCAAACCTTTAACAAGTCTAGCTTTGAAAGTCTCAACTTTTCCATGTACACCAAGTAATCTTCTCAAGATATACTTGCTCCTGATGGGGATTTAACCCTTCAGATAAAGCATCCAAAGTCCATACTTTGTTGGTGTATAAGGATTCCATCTCAGATCGATAAGCATCCAGCCATTCTTACAGAGTCCCACTCCTGATGGCCAGCTCGAAAATAGTTGGGTCATCATCTCATGATGCAATCCTCGCTCCCACTGTCATAAAGAAACCGAAGTATCTCTCAGGTGGGTGAGGAACCCTACTAGATCGGCGGAGAGGCTGAGGTTCGTTGGAAACTATTGAATCCATTGGTTCTATCAAATCATCTGCTGTAGTTTGTATAGCTGGAACATTTATAGTTCTACATAATAGACCTTGCCTAGAGCTTGTCCGGATTTTGCTTTTAGACATAGGCCGAACAACCCCAAATCTTAACAAGCTCAAGATACGGGCTCTTCCCTTTCCATATCATATATGAAGTGGTAGGCAACTGATTTGATTTGAACCCTATTCAATAGGTATGCAGCTTCACAAGTGCATAACTCCCTAAAGGAAATAGGAAACTCAGTAGTACTCATCATAGAGCACACTATATCACTTAGGGTGCTATTGCTCCGCCCCGATACACCGACGTGCTGTGGTGTATACGGAGGAGTAATGCTGAGAGAGAATCTCATTCTCCTTTAGAATAGTCCAGGAATTCCGTGCTCAAGTATTCTCCTCCTTGATCTTATCAAAGGACATAATACTTATACCCGTATTTTGGTTCTCTACTTCTAACTTATATTATGTGAATATCTCAAAAGCTTCAGACTTGTGTTTCAACAGAAACATATGTCTGAATCTTGAGAGATTATCAGAGAATGTAATGAAGTACAAAGAACCGGTCTTGGCATGTGTAGACAGGAGACCTTTCATACATCAACATGTATCAATCCCAAGAGTTCACTAACTCTTTCTCTGTTTCCAATAAACAGAGCTATGGTCATCTTATCTTTGTGACATGACCGGCAAGTTTCACAAGATGTAAATTCAAACTAATTTAAATATGCATCTATATGTAACTTAGCTAGTCGGGTCACATTGATATGACCTAGTCTACAATACCTCAAGAAGGATTCGTTCATTTCTGAACTCTTCCTCTTGTGTGTGTTTCGTATACTAAGAACTGTAGTTTGATTTAGAACGTCAATGCTTTTAGATAACGTGCCTGAACCGATCAACTCTTGATATAGGAAATGTTCAAAACATTATCCAACAATACAAAATTATATCCTTTCTTTACTAATAAAGAGACTGATATGATTTTGTATATCAGGTTCGGTATCTAATAACATTCGTTCAGAATCAATGTATTCTGGTAATACAGGGTGATAGTGACCAACAGACTTGGCTGCAACACTTGCACCGTTTTATGTCTCATGAAACTTATCACCCGTTCTCAGTTCTCTACCTTTCTGTAGCCCATGTAACAGATTACATATGCGGGATCCTGATCCGGTATCACATACCCAGGACGTAAAGGATACTGAGAAACTGTTCTTTGTAATGAACACACCCGAAGATGATGCATCAGCATGCACTTTCTTCGTTTGGGAGGCACGGGAAATCTGGTATTCCCCAATTTCCTGCTCTGTCTTATAACAATTATAAGTTAGAGCGGGACCAACGTTCCCCAGCTCAGTATAACAAGCGGGTTCGGTCAATATATCCGTTTTATTATCTTGATTAAGGCGTGATATAGTCGCTATCTGGAGAGAGAGAGAAGAAAACACTCAGCGTATGCTCTTGCAAGATTAGATTGGTTATCTAATATATCTAATCAGGATGTCTCCCACTGTTTTAGTCAAATCTTCCTTCAAACCCCAAAAGGAAAGACTAGTCGGGATTAATTACACGCTACAAGTTCGCCAATCTTTCAGTCAGGCCAGTATCGGTACTTTGAGGGAGGTCCCCCGTGCTTTCGCACGAACCTAATTAAAGTAAACCTCGTTTTCCCAGAGGCGTAACCCCGTTAACACCTTTCTAGACACCTACTTGATCGGCTAATTGTAATGTGTAAAACTCTCCCAGGAGTAACTCTTACTCGCAGCGGGTATCGGGATCCAACTATCTCATAGAAGGTATGCAATCTCATTGCAAATTTCAACACTTGAAATTCCCGATAATATTTTGCCCCAAGCCTCCTATGACCTTGACAAAGGCCAACAAACCATAGGCTGCTAGTCAAGTTCAACCCGTAATTTCTTGATTGAAGTAAACCCACCCGCACGACCCTTGACAAAGGCCAACAAGGTCGCACGACTACCTTAATCCAATCTGCATCATATGCATAAGCAGATAAGTACTATTCAGCTACCGCACACTACGCCTTGACAAAGGCCAACAAACGCAGCACGAATACTAAACAGTCCTTATCTGAAATGACGGAGGGCTACGACAGGTTTTTAAGAGAACCCTTTGCGTAATGAACTTGATATCGTTGTAGAATCGAGTGATTTTAAATGGAGTGTTTTTGAGGCTTTTCTAGTTTTGCTAAAGGGGTCACTCCCGGTGAAGGGATCGTCGGCCCTTTCCTCATCGAAGAAGGTGCGGGATATATCATATATATCACTGTGCAAAGCAATAACTATAGAAGCAATCAAAAACAAACCGAGGGGTGTAGCATCTGCCAGTTATCGCTAAAGGAGTCACTCCCGGTGAAGGGATCTCAGTCCTTTCCTTATCGAATAAGGTGCAGGATGTTCTACAAGGAACACCGCGATGCAAAGCAAGAACTGTAGCTACCATTTTTTTTATAAACAAGTTTCTACAACATATTAGGTTTCTTTTAGTTTCATTAATCTCATTAATGAAGTCCCATTTTAATTGTGCTTCACAAGCATCACATTTGAAACGAAATCTGCAATATAACATATATCTCATATATATAATATAAACATTCGTCACAGGCAGTAATATGATCTCATCACAGAACATTGCAGCAGAAGAACATATATGAAATATTGGATATACTAGGACGTCCGTGTTTTCAATACGAGCCTGTATAAAACACGGATTCCACGGTCGCGATGAATAGCCAAACCCACATCCCTAGACCCCTACGAGAGTGGCAAGCAACACAGCCAATTCTAGGGTTAGGAGACCCACTCTCGACTCCTCGAGATGGTCTCCCACTGGACCCTAGAACCCGGTTACTTGTGCTCCCCGCCTTGGGTCTATCTAATGCGGAAAAGTAAATAATATACAACGGTGACATCTTCCGCTACCTGGAAGTGCCCCAATAAAAGAATATTACATACAAATGAATTTTACATGAATGAAAAAGAAAAAACTCTCATCTCACATAAAACCCCCAGCTATTCAAACGCGACGATCCAATATAACATATCACAGCAACACATAATATCTCATATCATCAACGTAAGCAAGTATGTGTATCCCGATTGTCGTTGATGTATAGGAACGAAGCCGGCGATACACCACATACTACGCTTACGGTCACAGAAAAGAAAGTGTAAAACTACAACAGTTAGAATCCGCAACCTCCTTAGACATCGCATGCCTAACCAGATGAATTCCTTAGACATCTCATGCCTAACAATTATAAACCCCGCATTTTAGTCTCATTATTAAAAACTCTTTTCAATATCAAGTCGGGCAATTCAACAAGATTCCCGACGTCCTGATCGAATGCTCGTCGCAAACTTTAGTAGACGGCCGCACCCCCGATACCGTCGACGAAGTGCACCAAGGCGGAACACCCCTACCGGGAGCACCCGAACGGATGCTTTCGGCGACGGGGTTCTCCTACAGTCACTTGGTCGGGGCTATGGAATGAGGCTGTCTATTAAGTTTACCCGGCGAGTATCCGCGTACACTACGTGATTGCGACGGACTTTTGATCACATCAAAATTCCGTGGCAACCGATCATTTGAGACTGAACTGCTAGATTTATAATATTCAAATTAGTTATCTCATAACTATTTGTGGATTCCAAATATTGTATCACATTCCAGATAAATAGAAAAAGTTAAACTTTCCGATCGAATCATCAAGCACCCAAGATTTCCCCAATATATCTCAACACTTGAAATCAGTTTAAAAACATCCATCACATGCCACAGTACCAATGGTCCAGCCGTAGAAGGGTCAAGCCAACGCCTCACATGTGGCACGCCGTACTGCCCCAAACCCTAAGGTTCAAAGGGCAGTTCAAGACGGTCACATAATCGAGTCAAGGTTTGTTGTCTTCTAGAGGGTCCACCGAGTTACTTGCATGACTTAGAACATTCTTAAACATGAGAAAAAATCCAACTTTTGAAAAATTTTCCGACAGGGGAAAAAGTGAGTTATTGATATCCGTTCGAACTTTTTAACAGTTTCTAAAATTTATCCGGAAAGCCACATAGACAAAATCTAATACTTCGATCGAAACATCGAATCCCCAAAACAACCCCAGAAAACTCAACTGTAGAATAAAAATTAAAAATTCCCAGAGAACTCAGCACTGTGTAGTAGGAATTACTGTGCAAAACAGGAGGGGTGACGTCATCAAATGGCCGCGGAACCGCCGTAGAAGCCAGGCTTCTGCCGCGGTTCCGCCGCACTTTTGACGAATTAGACCCTCGAATTTCACAGTAATTCTAATAAAACCCTGCTGAATTATTTAGAAATTTTTAATTGACAAAAATCCAAATTTTCAGAAAATTTCCAGTGAGCAATTTGGAGTCGGGGTTTCGGGTTCGATAGGACTTTAAACTTCGTCTAGACTTCGCCTAAAGCTCTAGCTTGGCTCTGATACCACTGTAGGGTTGCTGGGCACGCGCACAAGGGTCTATGAGGCATCAACCATGCCCGATTAAAAAATTAGCCGTGCCGAACAACCCGAATACGGAACTTTAAACTAGAGATTAGGCGAAAACAAGCATGCTAAACACTTTAACACTAAGTGAGAGGGATTACAACCTTTGTAGATCCGGTCCTTCACTTCATATGCTCCGTGTTGTGGTCCCTTCACTGCGATCATCGGGATCCGGACTCTCGAGAGGTTCCACGAAGAGAAAGACGCAACCTTTGCTTCCGATCTTCGATACTAAGATGATCTACCTTGAAGTTTCTTTAACACAAGCTAACACCCATGAAATGATGTGAACACCCTCATCTAAATGGCAAGGGAAGATGAGGATGATGAAGTAGGATTTTTGCTCTCTTTATTTATCTTTTTCACATATTTATTCATCACCTTTTGAAAAACAAGTAAGCTTTTTCATGGAAGAATGAAGGAGGAAGAAGATGAATAAATATTTGTGATGAATAGAAAGAATGTTATCATAATCATTTATGCAACCATGGTTGTAGTAACCATTGTAGAGAGTTTATTAGGGTTAGGGTTTGGGTTAGGTCAAAGGGTGAGTCACTTGTAAATATCTATCATAATATCTTAACAAAGACAAAGTAAAGCTTCTAGAATCAACTAGAAGGTTTAACCCGAATCCAAACCCTAATCATGTTTAAACTCCTCTAAACATGTTGCATTAATAATTATAATATGTTACAATATTATATATCACATATACAATATTTATTGTAACAAAATAAAATAATACATTTAACATATATCGCATATATATCAATGTATTACCCGAGTGAGAAAAGAATCTTTTAGTGAGCAAATATTAGTTAATGCAATTTAATATATCAAATATATTATTATACATTAAATTATCGAATCAACACTTGATCCAACAATCCGGTTATATCGCATATAACCGACTAATATTTATCCGTACCGATTCATCGAATCAACACTTGATCCGATGACCCGGCTGATATCAAATGTCGTGAGAATATAATACGGTATCACATATCGCATTATCCTCGGTCCCGCACATATAGCATATGTGCCCCTACTCCGTTTTGCCTGAGTCAAGAAACCACTGTCTAGGACTCTAAAGAATCGTCAATACACCGGCAGTAGGTGATGATCATATCAAACACCCACAAGCTGCAAGCGATCAGCTAAACGTAACAGCTACCCAGGTATTGAGCGCTCAGAAGATCAACAAGCAAGCCTGTAACTTCTCCTGTGAATCCAAACAGTAACACTACCGTACAGTCCGGTCTCGTCGTCTGATATGTCGCATATCTCGCCTAGGGGTGGTAAACGTCAGACCCCAGTAGCTCGATAAGTCGTGTCGATATGAAGTCTATAACAGTTCGAGAAACTACTGATAACACTTACCACTAAATCTCAGCAACCCTGGCCAGGGATTTCCGGTTATAGCCAATCGAACACAGCACAACATCAACTCCCTATACCGGGATAGACGAATCCCCTCCTATCGCTCATTACCTCCATGTGATTCGGGACTGTACCCAAAAGCCACCTTTTTGCACGCCCTCTTGGACGTGGTATGATGGAAATCAAAGCACAGTGGGAATCACACAAGACTCTATGATGATCTCGGGTCAACAGACTACTCTGTACCAGTGTCACCGGAAAACTGCCATCTGACGTATGGTATAATACCATCTGGGAGTTCTCGGCGAGTCCGTCCAGTGTACCCAGTCTCCACTGAGCACCCGTACACCATCCTTGATGTCAAACACCGATGGATATGGGATCATCCATCGCCCATCATATGGGTCAAGATGCGTATACGCTAGTCTACTCTGGTGTATCGATGCCCTGTCTCGATACACCCTCGACTAGGAACAGTTATAGGATGTACTCGTCGACTACCGTGGCCCCACTAGTATGATCTCATCATAGTCCCAGTAGTCGAGTACAGATCCTAAGGGCTTTATCAACATGTAATATAGAGACAATCATAGTACATGTTAAGATAAAGTACAACCAGATAGCATACTATCATGTCGAGCAAGAAAGTCCTCCCTATATATGTCCAAGCATCCATTACAATATACATCGTATGTACAGTAATGGCCTCTAGGGCATACATATAACTAACACACCGATGCTGTGGTACGTACTCGATACTATAATACTGTACCCAAGATGTTGAGCTCTTGGGGATTATGAGGTTTTGACAAATCGATCGGATGGCTCGACTTAAATCGGATGCTAGATGGTGAGATGCATTTATTTGGAGACTCCGGATACGAGGATGGCCGTTGGAGCTCAATCCATGCAGCCACGACGAGACGAGTCCGAAGCAGTCGACATTAGAGAAAAGTGGAGTAAGAGGTTCATGCAAGATCTGGACAAGATGACGTTCCACTCCACCGACATTAGAGATGCGATACGCATGCCGAGGCATTGTACTTGGATATACCTTCCAGAAAGAGCCGCGATGAGTATGCAGTCGCACCGGAACAAGAAGCAGATATAGTAAAGGATGATGACTTCCGGACGGTTGGCAGAGATGAGACTTGGAAGCGACCTTGAGCAGGATTCCTTCCAGGACACTGCTGCAATGATATTTTCACCCAGGATCAGATGTGCCACGTGCATTCAGAGAGCCAGAGGCTGACGCCAGTGACCTGCTGCCTTACGAGTGGCCGTGAGGATTGACCGAGAAAAGACTACAGGAGTGCCAGAACGGAATCGTCCCCATTAGCACACCTGACAGGGCCGATGAGCCGATGGATCGTGAGATTGGTAATCCACAGAGAAGACTTGGACCCAGGAGTGGTCACGTTATGCACACCAGCAGGCCAGAGTTCAGGATCGTCGACGAGGCATGCTATGAGTGATCACGGCAGTTGGCCAGAGATTCTTAGAGGACGTGCTTGAGCGGGACTATTCCGCCATACTCGATTTCGATGTTTGGGCGATCTATTCGCATGACTGATTTGATGATCAGGGGATACGGTGATTTTGGACTAGACTGTGCGTACCAGATGCCGAGGGACTGCGGCGTGAGATTCTTGAGGAGGCACATCGATCGGTGTACAGTGTTCATCAGGGTTCCACCAAGATGTACCATGATAGGAGAGATGTTTGCTGGTGAGATAGGATGAAGAGGGACATCACAGATTTCATGTCGAGATGCCTGACTTGTCAGCAAGTTAAGGCCGAGCACCAGAGACCAGCAGGTGAACTACAGCCGTTACCCATTCCGGAGTGGAAATAGGGACAGATTTCAATGGATTTCGTTGTGGGTCTACCCAGGACTAAGCAAGGGTATGACTCCATTTGGGTGATCGTGGATCGTTTGACGAAAGCGGCTCAATTCCTGCCAGTGAAGACGACTTTCGGATTTGCTCAGTATGCCCAGATTTACATCGACGAGATTGTACGACTGCATGGAGTCCCGACGTGTATCGTGTCCGACAGAGGCACCCAGTTTACCGGCCGACTATTGCAGAGGATTCAGGAGGCGTTGGGCACACGCTTGAGTTTTAGCACAGCATTGCATCCGCAGACCGACAGCCAGTCAGAGCAGACTATTCAGACTCTCGAGGACATGCTTAGAGCGTGCGTTTTGGACTTTGGTGGTAGCTGGGATCATCATTTGCCGCTAGTGGGGTTCTCCTACAATAACAGCTACCAGGATACAATTCAGATGACACCTTTTGAGGCTTTGTATGGGAGGAGATGTAGATCGCACGTCTGTTGGACAAAGCTCAGCAAGAGCAGTATTTTGGGGCCACAGATCGTACAAGAGACGACCAAGAAAATACAGCTGATTCGAGACAGGATGAGGATAACTCAGAGCAAGCAAAGATGGTATGCTGACGGGCGCCGCCGCAGATTAGAGTTCGCAGTTGGTGATGACGTTTTTTCTGAGGGTCTCTCTGATGAAGGGAGTGATGAGGTGTGGACGGAAGGGGAAGCTTAGCCCCTGATTCATAGGTCCCTTCGAGATCCTCGAGCGTGTCAGCACAGTTGCATACCGTTTGGCTCTTCCACCCAGCTTTTCAGATGTTCACCCCATCTTCCACGTGTAGATGCTTCGCAGATACCCACATGACCCTTTGCACATGATTCAGCATCAGACCATTCAGCCTGGGCGCAATCTTACATTCACCGAACAGCCAGTCATGATATTGGACCGACAAGTGAAGAAACATAGACCGAAGGTCTTGCCATCAGTAAGTTAGCTTTGGCATAGCTCGAATGGTGAAGAGGTCACTTGGGAGGCCAAGGGCGAGATGCGAGAAAAGTTCCCTCATCTTTTTGAAGGTATGAGTTGCTTTATATTTTAAATTCGGCGATGAATTTTCTTAAGGAGGGAAGACTGTAACACCTAAGTTTGTGTTTAGTGGTAAGTGTGTCTTAATGTGGGGGTTTTGGTAAAAAGTTTACCAAGATGTCTTTTAAATATTTTATCTGGTTTTATGGATATTTTATCGGCATTTTATCTGGACTGCACACACTTGTGCATGTTAACTTGGTTTAAGTCTAGGGTTTCCATGTTTAGCCAACCATGATGGGTTAACCTTTTGGTTAAGTTAAGTAGGTTAATTAACGGTTTAGATTTGTAAAAAAAATTGGATTATGTGGGGGTTGACTTGTGGCTTGAGAGAGAGAGAGAGGGAGGTGACTCCCAGGTAATGTCACAATCACCTTTCACTTCAAAACTTTTGCCTCTCACGTCTCTCCTTCTCACTCACTCACACTCACATCTCTCACACAACACCAACCCCCAACACTCCTACAGCTGCACACAGCCACAAGAAAAAGAGAGAGAGAGGGTTGCAAGCAACAGCAACAACAACAAACGACAAGTAAAAACAGCTTCAGCCCCAATTTCATCACATCAGCAGCTACATCAGCCACCACAACACCATAACTCCTGCAGCAGCCACAAAAGCAACCCAACACCATAAACACACCAACACAACACAGCAGCTTCAACAACCCAAACAATACCACAACACCCAAAACAACAACAACACACATTCCAGTGAAAACAGCAGCATCAGCAGCAGCAACCATACACTTGAGGCTGCTACAGGGCACTTCAGCAGCAACACCTCACCTCCTTCTTCCCTTCTGCTTCATCCTAGGACCCCCTTGAGGCATAATCTCGCAACCCAACTCCTATCTTGCTAAGTTATAGTTGTTTAGCTGAAAATTTAGTGTTATTAAGTAGATTAGTGCTAGTTTAGGAGAATTTGAGTGAGATTTGGCCAAGAGATGGTTTTGAATGTTAGAGTAGCCTTATTAGAGGTATTTGAGACCAATTAACCCAAGATTGTTCCAGATTTCACCCAAATACCAGAGTTATTCGACTTGGCGTAAATTAGCAATTTTGTCGATTTTGTGACCTTTCTGGAATCTGCTACAACCCGAGGTACCCTAAAATAATTTTGACTTGGCAGTGAGATATGCAGGTAGATAGAAGCCAACACCCAAAGCCCCAGCGCCTGGACCCACTTCCTGGCCGCAGATAAATCCCATCTGGCCTCAAATTGCGGCCAGAGCATGGGTTCTGGTGCTCGTTTTGGTTCTGTAGCCTTATACCCTATAGACTTGACCCTGGGTATGTCTAGTTTTGTCTGGTTCTAAGTAGGGTAGAATCTGGGTTGATTTTCTTAAGTTGGCACATGAGTTACGACTTGTTTTCGTATGGATTTTGATATCCGAGGATTCGTTTCTGTCGGGTGGCATTTGAACGCCAACGGCAGAGGGTTATTGGCTGTGTTTACACGCGAGGCTACAGGTTTTTACCTATCGGCGTAGCGTGCAACATTTTGGTTTCCGACATGGTTTTCATGTGTTTTAGCGTGTGATATCCATGTAGGTACCCCATGTGGCGTTGAAGAATTGGAGATGCAAATGGCGACATCGGCACCGGCACACATAAAAAAGGTGAGTAGATTTATATCTACGGGGAGAAGTCGGGTGGATGGCGTATAACACCCCCGCAGTCCGATGTCTAGTATACCATATATACTATACTTATATATGATAGCTTATGTGAGACTTGGTTGTTCAGGATGTGTTAGGTGTGCTATGCATAGATTAGGGTTAGAAGTAACTAGTGTAGTTCCTAGTCGCGAACCCTAGAATAGGTTTACACTCACATGCACACACGTACATATTTGCTATGTTTATACTGTGACGATGAGGATATTGGAGGACATTGGATATGAGTCGATGAGATTGGGCATAGTGCCATGATATCGGTGATGTGACGTGATTCGTATTTGCGATACGATATATGATTTTTTTTAGCGGGCATTGGGACGTGTGTTTCACACACGCATTCTTACTTATATAGATGGTATCGATTCGTACTAGACTTAGATCAGTACCCCAGATTATGTGATATGATGATAAGGATACCAGATAATTGATGTGATGATTGTGATATTGACTCGCACCCAGCTATTGGGATGCCGTACGACGATTTACCGTACGAGCTTTATATTGATGATTGATCCGTACTCATAACTTGAGGATGTCAGATGATATACGGTATCGTATGCGATACTATTGAGGCGGGATCACCGACTACTATCTTTATATTTATATATATCGACTCAGATTTAGGTGGTTTCCATACCCTTCCATATTGACTTGATAGTTAGATCAGTAGTTAATATAGTAGATGTTAGACTAGACCCGAATCATACCTATTTCAAAACTAACAAATCGGGAGTATTTTAAAGACATGCAAAAAGGGATTCTACGGATAATTTCAAAAGGGGCATCTTTTCTTAAAAACACAGTAGCCCTTATTTTACTAAAAACCCCGATTCGTCTTATTTCAAAAAGGCAAAACTGCATGACACTTACATATTAATGTAGATTCTGCACTATTGCGTTGATTATTTGATTCCGCATATTCATATTATTTGCATCGCATTACTTGTGTTTATTGAGATATTACCATCATGCTGTTAGGACACCAGCACCATTATCGATGATGCGTATGTCCCACGTACACTATTTGCCGGCTCACACACTTTATCATCAATAATTTCCATGCCACTACACTGTAGTACTGTTGCATTCATGATGTGATTCTTGCATGGCATATTGTACACTTCTACCTGTACACATACATAGATGATTCTGGCTTGATTAGAGGTTTGGGAACCGCAAGATATTACTTAAAACTGATTCATTTTAAAAAGAGCGGTTTCTCTCGACATGTGCACATTACTATTCCATGTTGCATGACTTACTGATATGCTTACCTTTCTTTACATGCTGCATACATCACGTTTTGATTATACGCATTGAGATATGTTGTTTCCATGATATTTCTGGATTTGGGGACCGTGGATATTTCAAAAGAAAATATGTAATTGTTTTAAAAACCCTGTTACCCTTGATATGATATTTCAGTGTGTCCACCATGAGTTTTCTCGGTTCCAGAGAGCTTGTGTGGGTATACCCGATTCGAGGAGCGGTAGGCACAGATTGTGGGTATATGGTGGACCCGGTGAGGTACCCCGGGGCAAGAAGACTCGTATATGCTAGACGGTGTGCCCGGGAGGGGAGTACTACCTACCGATGATAGTATTTGGGACCCGTCGGTTATCCGGAGGATACCGAAAGGAGTCATGAGATGGATATGAGGGCCGACCAAGGTGTGCGGCGCCTGAGATACATGAGGATTTACGTGTCGATGCTAGGCACAGGTGTTCATGATATTTTCGAGTGTCGATGCTAGGCACTCAGGTTCCATGATTTGATTATATCCTCATATATCCATGCATATGCTTTACAATATTTACATGCAAGATGCTTATTGTCATTGGGTGACACGTGGACGGGATCCACCTATTTACAGACAATGATTACATAGTTGGAAGATATCCACATACTACTAGACTTCATGTTATAACTGACATTGATTCACATTGATTACATCGATCACACCTCATTTGTATATATAATAGTGGGTGAGGACGCTGTTATATATACCCTTACCCCAATATTTGTTGAATGGGATGCTAATATATGTGTATTGATATCAATTTAGATACTTCATCATATTACTTCATGCAGACATACCTCATATTTATGACATGTTATTACCTGAGGCACTGGCACGAGTACTTAGCACTACATACATGTATAGATGTTACATCGCCACCTTAGCATGCTTCAGACTTATTCATTTGAGGTTTATATATGTTGATAGTATGACCTAGGATTGTGTCATACATGCGATTTTCTGTTCGTAGATGTTTTTCTATTCACGAGTTGGCAACTATCCCCCGTTGTGCCCCAGTTCTTGCAGGTTTTGCCGTACAGGTTTCATTACGGCTTGCGGCACTGCTTCTTTCGGGTGACTTGCTAGTAGGTGGGTGTTCATATCAGAATATTGCATTTTATACCGCCCATTCTTACGCTCGTGTGTTTATAGGTAGGTGCTTTTAATCCGTGTTTGTTACATGTTTACAGAATACAGGTTTTCAGTACAAATATTGCAAATCAGGATAAATTCTCCACAGTTACGCCGAAAGCAGAACATCTGTCGACAGCAGATAAAAGCCGGGTTCCGGTCATCCATATCCGTCCAGTGCCGAGTACCGGTTCCCGATACAAGACATGTGACAGTAGTCATTCATGTCTGGGACAAGCACAGAGCACGAGGGGGCTGCACAAGAATCAATGGGTGCACGGAGCTCGAGGGAGATAAAAGTCAAAAGTAAAGAAATGAATGCAATCTTGGACTAAGAAAACTACAGATATTCTGAAGACTTTTGCGCAGTTTAAAGTCGGCAAACACGAGGAAAAAGCAGAACAGAGATAAAGACAAAAGACCAACCCCTAATTCCACAGTACGGCCGCGCATGCGCGGCCAAAAGGGGGTATTGGCCGCGCATGCGTGGGAAGGTGGGGCCCTCTCACTGTCAGATTTTGGGGTTATTTTGGGGATTTCACATGTAGTCTGCTGGTTGCCCTAAAACCCCATTTCCCTGCCTATAAATACAGCAGACCTGAGCTTAACCAATGGAGCTTTCTTTGTTCTTCTTTTTTTTGTAGTTTTGTTCTTCTTTCTTCTTCTTCTTCATTCTTCCTCCATGAAATTGTAGTGAGAGCTTTTCAGTGGATGTTAATGAAGATGAGGGTTTTTTATCTTTCTTGTTAGTTTGCTCCCCCTTGAGATTCTTGCTTTCTCTTGCTCATTCAACCTCTTTATTGAGCTTGAATGGTTAAGGGTTAGTTATTGATCTCAAGGGTCGTATTTTCTCACGGGACTAGTTCTTCACTTCACATGCGTTCTCTACCCTTCCCTTGATCTTGCAACCTCTTCATTGAGCTTGCAAGTTTAAGGGTTGGCTATTGATCACATGCTTGGCTTGAGTTCTACTTCCGTGTTCTTTTTATTTGCTTATTTATTACTTGCATTCTTCATTCTTGCTTTACTTACTTGCAATTTTATTCCATGTACTTTAATTACTTGTATCTTTTCTTTTCTTTGTTCTTTTCTTTTTGTTCTCTCTTTTTGGTTCTCTTTTGTGAATGAATGTAATTATTATTGTTAAGAAGAAATACGATATTATAAGTTAAAGATTTTCTTTTCTCTTTTCCTTTTCCCGTTATTTTCCATTGAACTCCGCCCAAACCATACGCAAGCGCTCCGTTAGGCATCGTACCCTGACAAGGTAACGGTGATTCCTAACCGCGACCGGTTGCGTTCGGTTTGGCCGGAGGCGAAAGCAAAAGACAAGAACGGAAGGACAAGGGTAAATAAGCCGGATTCCACGAATACCGCGCTTAAATCCCCTAATCCACGTTGTTGCCGATTGCTCTAGCTTCAATTGGTCAAGACTCGGCTCAAAGGTTTCGAGTACGGATTTCTTTAGCTTATAATCTCGTATCTTTTCCTAACAACTTTATACTTGCAAATAAACACATAGGTTAGAATCAAACTCATACAGATTCTTTATTAACTCGTCTAAGACAAGAAGGTAAGATACCACCATCTCCCTGTGGACCGACCCGTGCTCAACCGGCTAGCTGCAAAGCGACACCGTCCTGATCGCGGTTACACTTAAATTCTTTGAACATCCGACACGCCAAAAGCGTGCGATCAGTGGGCTATTTGTATCGTACCCATCATTATTCATTGTATATTATATTTCAGTTGTATCTAGAAGTTCCATCAACCAAACATGTACTTATTTGAGATTGAGACCAGTGATGTTTATTCTTTCGACCTTAGAGTCGCGTGTTACGTTTCTATGGACTTCATGCTGTTGAGTTCCCTTTTCTGTTGTGATCCTCGCCTTTAGGCGTTGTATTTTATATTGCTAGTTAGTTGGCCTATAGTGGTTTTCCTACACTCTACTACTTTTCTTGGTTTGGATTTCTGGGCTCGACTTACTTAGAGCACGTACGCTTTGAGCTGTTCGTAGCCTAAGTGCCGGTCATGTTCCGTACTTTCGGGTAATGACACGAGGATGCCGATTGATAAATTCACCAACTCGGTCATGTTAGATACGTATACCTTATAACATTTAGCTGCCGATTTACTTTATGCTACGTTCATGTCATTCACATTGCATTTCATATGCCTTTGCTAGTACACCTACACCATTATCGATGATGCGTATGTCACACTTACATAGATTGGCCGGCTCACACACTTCATCTTCGATAATTGCCATGTCACTACACAGTAGAGTTGTTGCATCATTATATGACTATTTGCATAATTTACTTGCTAGTTACATATACACCTTTATACGATGTTGCATTCGACTTTGGAGAAATGGGGAACCGCAGGATATATTTTAAAACTGGATTCGTTTAAAAGAGCAGTTTTCCCTTAATATGTGCATATTACTGTTCCATATTGCATTATATACGGATATGCTTACATTTCTGTTATATGTCGCATACATCATGCTTTACGATTATACGCATTGAGATATGTTGTTTCCGTGAGATTTCTGGATTTAGAGAAACCACAAGGATTTTATAAACTTACTATCATTTTAAAGATGGAAAAATGCAGTTTTCTCGTGATATGATTTGAGAGGATGAGGAAGAGGAACCATCTGTGGGCACAAGGTGGACCCGGTGCGGTACCCCTTGGAAAGATGGTCGCAGATGATGGCGTTGAGCCTGACAGGCGAGCACTACCTACAGTGATAGTATTTGGACTCGGCGGTTATCCGGAGGATACTGACCAGAGTAGTGAGATGTACATGAGGGCCGATCTGAGGATGTGGCGCCTGAGATATAAGGATTTACGTGTCGATGTTTGACACGGGTTTCATGATATTTTCGAGTGTCGGTGTTGGACATTCAAGTTCCATGATTTGATGTGTCATTGATGGAGACACATTCTTTTATATCCTCATATATTTACACGCATATGTTTTTATGACGTTTCAAGTGGACGAGATCCACATGCATACAGGCATTTATTATATTGTTGGATGTTATCCACATGCATACAGGTGATTGTTGTGGAAGAGTGTGTTTGTAGTTTAACCGCAATCAGAATGGTGTCGCGTGTAGCTAGACCGAGGTGAGTACGGGTCGTCCTCAGGGAAACGTGGAACCTTTTAATCTTACTTTAGATGTGTTAACAAAGAGAGGAGGAATAAAGAATTTTTGTGAAAAGTTTCTAGATCTACTTTAAGCAAGAGTGCAAAATTATAGATCTAGATTATTTTAGGAATATAGTTAATATAATAAGAGGGCATGTAGGGTTCGTTAGGATTTAGTAGTCATGGACGATTAATTAAAAGTTACCCTTTTTATCCATTAATAGATTTAAAACTAGAATGACGGTGATGCGTGTAGATTAGGGTTTCTAGAGGGAAAAGGAATCCCACTCTTAACCCTTATCTTGACACGGAACTCCGTTCAAATCTAGCATTTACCAAAACAATCATTGATCTAATCTCTAATCGCGGTCGGAACTAGCAAAGAATTGCTAGCACGCCCGATTAGGATATTAATGCTTCTTTTGATAAAGTTCATAAACTTTATAGGACTTAAAAAGGGTTTAGGGATGTTCATCATCCATTAGCCTACCCTAATCCTACGAACCCTAACAAGCGGAGAATTACTCGCGCATGTTGGGAGAAGAAGATGAAAAGACAGAGAAGGGAAACATAATGTAAAATGAAAAAGAATTAAATAAAATAACTACCTCTATTAATCAACTTGAACAATCTGCACTTTATTCCGTAGAAAATGATTACAAAACTAGTTGCTTCTCGATCTTTCCTAAGGAGGTAGACGAACAGTTGATGATCAGCCTGGATGTGTGAGCGTCAGGGACTTTGTGATCTCTTCGGCTTGATGATTTTTCCAACAGGCTCTCGGTCCTTATTTATAGTCCCAGAGCCAGAACCCTAGCTTCCTAATTTGGAAATTAGTTGTTACGATTCTAACCAAAAAAATCCAGAATCCCAACTCCCTTATAGTGCGGTGGAACCGCGGCCGTTGGATGGGTTGGACCGCGGATCCGCGGTCTTATGGTGTGATCTTGGCCTTAAATTTCTTGTGGCTTCTTCTGGTGACACGTGGTGATCTTTTGTATCTCTGGAAACTGAAAATCTTTTCTACGCCACTGCCAGAATTGATTTCTTTAGTTTACTTTCTTAATTAGGTAGGTTTGTTTTGCCAACTTTGATTTCCTTGATTTCAGCCCTGCAAATTCTGCACAATATCTCAACAAATAATATTTAGTAGGGTTTGTTATATTGAGATATTAACTTAACCATTAAGAATTGGTCAAAGGTATTTAATAAGGTAAGCATATTTAATTGGGCCAAATGTTACATGGATAATATATGCTTACTTTTTCCTACCAAATGTTAATTATAATATATAAACACATGAAAATGGTATTTTTACAGATAAACCCTCATATGTATCATATATTATAATAAACACCTTTGATTATATAGAAATAGTAGAAAAAAGATCATATTAAATGTGCAGTTTTATCAACTGAAAAAATACCCCCAAACGTATCTTTGATCGTCCCGAGCAAACTAGTTTATTCAAGAGAAAGGGAAAAAGAAAGGAGAAAACTAAGCACACTTTCATAGACAGACACGATTGCACTGAGCACGTGCTGTTAGTGTTTATGCCCTAGAAGGCCATTACTGTATCATACTAGCTTGTATATTACTTAATGGAAGCCTGGGATATTCACATGTATATAACAGTCTTGCTAAACATGGTAGTATGCTACTTGGTTTTTCTATCTTGATATGTGAGTGTATGTATTGATAGAGCTCTTAGGATCTTGCTTGTCTACCAGCGTTGTGATGGCAGTCACACTAGTGGGGGCTGGGTAGTCTACAAGCACATCCTTATTCAGGTCCCTGGTCGTTGGATTATCGAGACAGAGCATCGATACTCCGGAGTAGACTGGTGTGTACGCTTCTCATCCCAGTTGAGGAGATGGTCTGTCCCACAGCCGTCAGTACGTAGTACTGGAGATAGTATGCAGGTGCTCGTTAGGTTGCGGGTACACCGGACAGGACTCACAGGGAACTGTTGGTTGGTTTGATACCAGTCGTCAGTGAACAGTTCCCAGGTGACATGAGTACAGCGTAGTCCGCAGACTTGACACGGCTACTTCGCCTCGAGTGTGTCCCACTGTTCTTAGATTGCTACCCTACCACGGCTCAAAGGAGTCGTGCAAACAGGTAGCAGTTGGGTGCAGTCCCGAGCACTTGGAGGCAGTGGCGGTTAGATAGGATTCGTCCCTCCCGGTATTGGGAGTAGATATCGTGCTGTGTCATAGAGCCATTACGCAAAGTCCCTGGCCAGGGCAAGCGAGATTTGCTGGTAGGTTCCAGTAGTTTCTCAGGGTGTAATGGGCTTCCCTCCGACACGACTTATACCGCTATTAGGGGACTGACGCTTGCCGCCCCCTTAGGCCCGATATGCGATAGTCTTGGACGAACGGGCCGGACTGTATGGAGATTGTCACATCAGACTCAGTAGGAGTTCGGATGGGTTTTCTCATCGGCCTTCTTATCGACAACTACCTGGGGACCGTTACGTACAGCTAGTGCCGCTTGCGGTCTGTGGTTAAACCCACTGCCAGCGTAGTAGTCGAGTCTCTAGAGTCCTACACAGAGAGTTTCCTACTCCAGGCGAAACGATATAGAGGTCGCATGGTTTTGCGACAAAGGGTTCGGACGCATACGTGCGTTTACGCACGTACGACTTTCGGACAGTTTTTACCAGTCGGCTTTGGTTTAAGCCAGTTACTGGTATCCGGTTATTGGATTTTTTCAGTCTAAAGTTTTTCCGTATTTTTGCGGATTGGAGGGGCGTTCTCGTAATTGTACGAGAAGCTTCTAGAAGATGTGACTAAGGAGGTTACTTTGGATAAGATTGTGAGTCATGAGAGTGATTCATCATTATCATTATTGCACCATAAATGATAATGACACATGCTTAATGAATCACCATTAGATATTTGTGAAGCATGCTTATTCATCACTCATTTTCTTTTATTGATAAATGAGAATGCTTCATAATATATTATGATACACTCTCTCTCATCTCATTATCTTATCTCACATTCTCTCTCCTCAAGCTCTCATCTTCAAGAGACTAATCCTTAATCCTCATGTGTTGAGATCAAAGGTTTAGTTAGACTTAAGCATCCATTACCTTTACTCTATATCATCCTTTCTTCTTTGATTGGCAATCAAAGTAGATTAGTTACCACAAGTTAGAGGTGTAGCTTGGTGTTTTGCTCTCGGGTGGATCGTCTACTACCTAGAGAAGGTCGAGGAGAACAAAGGAGGACACAAAGACGAAGGACCGGTTTCATTAGGTATAATCCCTAAACACAATTGAAAAGAAACTCTTTGTGTACGGTTATTTAAAGTTTAGCTTCGATTCAAGCGGTCAGTCGATGTTCGTTCTTTAAACTTGATCGTTTTTGAAAATTCCGCCTCCCCACAAGTACTGGGGTGTACTACATCGACTTACACGTGCAACAAGCCGTTAAACCTCTAGGTGTCCCTAATAGGAGGAGTGTTGTCTCCAGAGGGTTTTCAGCGGATTACACCCATAAAATCCTATAATAAAAGAGAGATGGTGAAATTTACATATAAAGATAAGAACCATTAAAGAAAGACTTTGAAAAATAAGAGTTTCCAACTACACTAGCTTTTCAGTTGTCATGAGCACTATCTTAATAGTCATGAAAAAATGTTAGAAGTCACATTATCCCTCAATAAAACATCGTCTTTATTCTTCATTCCTATCTTTCTTCCAAACATTGATCATATACCCCTACGTGTGTGTATAGAACATCCCTACACTCGGAGAATTCAATTCAAGCTATCATACTCTTGTCCATCTACCTCAGTACTTTTTAATTTGATGAATATTTATATGGATTCGCTCACACATTTTCATGCGACCGTTAATACTTCTTGAGGTACTAACTGACCGATTACTTATGTGCTTGCTGATTAGGTGATAGTATTTTCCTCATCTTGCACCACCTAAGGCTTAGCAGTGACTCCCAGACCAATTGGTCTAAGGCACTAGGTGATGAAGCACACTCGCTATATTTTTTTATTGCTGCCTTGGCGATAACAAAACCAGTGTTCATTTTTTTCTTCACCATTTTATATTTTATTCATTTTTTTATTTCCTTCATACTTTGGCTTTTAGACAAGAGCATTTCAAGGTATCCTCTACTATCCCGAGTTTCAAGACATGTGTAAGTGCATATAGTAGGGTATCAACATTCAAATGTTTGGTTTCCAGAATAGAAACTATTTTTCAGACTTATTTTTATCCTCAGATTAGTGACTTCCTTCATCTTACTAACCCTTAGGACAACAGCTCATAACTACTTATTACCAGATCGTTTAAGAAAACTTCTAATTTTCTTGGTTTTCTTAAACTATTCCTATCTTTTGGATGTAATTTTTCAGTTTCTACTCTTTTGTTATAAATTTTTTTTAAAATTTTTTGAAAATGTTGTGCTTATGCAAAGTATGATGCAAATTGATGTGTAAATAAGCACAAACCTCCCCAAAACCTGTTTACAGCAGTGTCCTCACTGATGTCATCCGTTAAGCTCAAAAACCTATAGACTTGGGAGGAAATTATTAATGGGGGCAAGAATATATGAAAGTGAAAATCCTCCCCCAAACTTATATTTGGCTCACAATTTTGTAAAAATCATTTTCTTTCAAGAGCCAAAATATCCCCTCCCTTAAACTTGAGTTAAACAATTTTAATCTTTTAAAATCACATGAAGGGGTCAAGGTTATTGGTCAATGCCAAGCTTTGAAAAGACCGAAGGTCAACACCAACCATTCAAAAAATTTATCGATGAAGCACCAAGGTTGGTGGAAGAACATGTCACCTTTCGACGTGAAGAAGTGGGGATGTGATAAGAGGTGTAATGAAAAAGGATTGCGTCTCAATTTGGAAAGACGACACAGTGATAGTGATGATGGATTACTCGCATTATCATGATTGTCCAAAAGAAGGGGTGGAGGTTCAATTTCTTTATCTTGGAGTTGATTCATCTCAACACCCGTGTCCTTTAAAAATGCGAGTTCATCAGCGAAAATTTCCTCAAAGCTTTCATCGATACCCCTAAGAATAATGTCATCAGAAAAAATGGGGTGATCGTCAGACTCTATAAAAAGTTCCTCATCAGCGTTAGATGTTGACTCGGACAACACGGTGGAAGAGTCCATGTCAAGCAACAACATATGAAAAGAGTCAGTATCATGAGGTTGATCAAATTCTCTGCTGTCGACATCCAGTAATTCGACAGAACACACATGAGCATAGGGTTCGGAGGGTTCACTTCCCAACTTGTAAATGTTAAGCTCAATTGACTTCTTTCCAAAGGATAGGGTCATAGAGCCGTTTCTACAATTGATTACAGCGTTGGAAGTGGCCAAAAAGGGTCGACCGAGTATCACCGGGATTTGATTGCGTGGGTTTGCCACAGGTTGTGTATCAATAACGATAAAGTCCACAGGAAATATAAATTCCCCGATTTTGACTAACACATCCTCTAGCTCACCCCTAGGTTTGGTGATAGATCGATCAGCCATCTGAAGAGTGCAATGCGTAGGTTTTAACTCTCTGATCCCTAATTGCTCATAAACAGAATACGGAAGCAAGTTAACACTAGCACCTAAATCGAGTAGAGCACGATTGATATTTTTACCCCCAATGGAAATAGAAATTGTAGGACTTCCGGGGTCCTTTCGTTTCTTGGGTAGTTGTTGTGTAAAAGCAGTGCTCACATTACTCGCAAGGAAAACTTTTTTAGGCACTTGAACTTTTCTCTTCCTAGTGCACAAGTCTTTTAGGATTTTCGCAAATGACGGAACTTGTTGAATAGCATCTAGGAGAGGAATGTTTATGTTAACTTGCTTAAAAATTTCCACAATCTTCTCCATTTGTGGACTTGGTCTGTTTCCCCTTAACCTGTTTGGATAAGGTGCTTTATCAATAAGGGTTTGGTCCAACATTAGAGAGAATTGTGGGGATGGAGTGGATCCCAGAATTGGAGTGGGGATCGTTTTAGGTAGATTCGAGGAAATGGGCGAAGGGTTCGAGCCTTGGGGAAAACGGAGAATATTCTCGGAAGTAAGTGGGAGACTAGACGAATAAGGGGAAGAAGAAGAAGAAGCTGGGGTATCATTGGTGTCACTAACATCAAATTGCTCACCCACTCGGTTATTCAGCACTCTCCCCGATCTCAACGTAGTAATGGCATTCACATTATGATTTTGTGAATGGCCAGGATTCGGTAGGGGTTGAGATGGGAGTTTCCCTTTCTCTCCCGCACTCATTGCGGCGTTTAACTGTGTGATTTGGTTTTCTAATGATTTAATACTCTCACCAAGGGAGGCGGAGTTTTTCGTTATGGTATCAATAGAAGACTTCATCTCAGCCGACAATTGCATGGATTGTTTCATGAACATATCCAAAGTTTGTGCAAGTGAGTTGTCAGTACCGGCCACTTGTAGTGTAGAAGTGTTGGCCGGATTTTGGAAATTCTGTGACTGAAAGGGGGGCTGATTCTGTGGTTGTGGTTGCTGTGGAGGAGGTCTTTGAAAATTTCTTTGTTGGTTTTGATTCCAAGCAAAGTTAGGATGATTCCTCCATCCTTGATTGTACGTGGAAGAATAAGGGTCGTTTCTAGGACGCTGCTGAAAAGCAGCATTAGCTTGAAACGATGCATTCATAGGATATTCTTCCGTTAAGTGTGAAGGATCCGAACAGCAACCACAGACGGTCTTAGGAAGCGTAACCTGATTTAGGGAGACTGATGAGAATCTGTTCTCAATAGCATCGAGTTTCTTCTGCATCGCTGCCATTTCGGCTTTCACTGCGATGGAAACATCGAGCTGGTGAACACCTCCCCGAGATGAAGGTGGTCTTACGCTTTCCCACTGCAAAGTGTGTTCAGCCAGGTCTTCCAAATACTTCCAAGCTTCACCGTCATCTTTAGACATGAAATTGCATTGACACATTGTTTCAAGCATCTGCTTTGTCGCTGGATTAATGCCCTCATAAATCCCATCTATTGATTCCATGATGAGGACATTGGACAAGCAAATCCTTGAAACATTCAAAGCATTTCTAAAATGGTTCGTTGGGAAGCTGGGTGAACTGGTTGATCTCGCTTCTAACACGGGCAGTCTTATGGTTTGGGTAAAACTTCTTAAGAAATGCTATTATGAATTCATCCCAATTAGTGATAGAGTGTGCGGCAGTATTGTAAAGCCATTTTTCTGCCAAGTCGCACAGTGTGAATGGGAGAAGACGTAAGCGCATAGCATCTAAAGTCAATTGTGAAGTACCCATCATTGCGCATACGTTTTCGAATTTGGTGATGAAAACGTACGCGTCTTCCGACTCAAGCCCGGGAAATTTGGGCAGCAGATTGAGGTAGTGAGGTTTAATTTCGAAATTATCCCCGTTAGCTGGTGGAAGAGATAGACAAGTAGGAAGGGGACCACGGATAGGATAGCATCTCTCTTGGAGAGAGATGCGCGGTGGATTCTGCGCACCTACGGGCGGTTGCAGCGTGGTGTTATAATCTGATGGAGTGTCGTCCATCTCGGTCGTGGTGTGTGGTGGGGGAAAAGAAGATGAAGAAGTACCGACTTCGGCGTCGAAAGCAGGAACACGGACAAGACGGGCACTAGGATCCCGTGTCCAGCCGAGCATGCGCTAAGAAGGTTTAGTGCAAGTGGCAGCGTGTGTGTGATTTAAAATTGGCTTGTTTTGAAAAAGTGGGACTCAAGACAAATCTTCCTAAGATGCACAAGCAACCCTAGAACTAAGGTCACCTAGGTCCAGTCTCTAGACCGCTCCTAGACTTCCAAAGGACAAGCCGCAGGATCAATCCTTTACCGCCTCCGTACTACCCTTGTAGCCAGATAAGTGCCAGGTAAGTGGCAAGGAACCACAGTAGTGGGCCTAATTAAAAACCACTAGCCTTTGACACACTTGCCTAGGCACTACAAAAGAAATGCGGATAAACGATAGATTACCCACGACCTTCCTTTGTCCTTAATGAGCGCGACAGTCCTTAGACTCTGGTCTAGATATTTTTTAAATTATTGTAGGGTTGATGCAGATGGTTGGTTTGTGATTTGTGGGGCTTAGGAAGGGTGATGAAATCCCCACCTAATCTTGATTTGGTCTTTACAACTTAAAAATCCGTATTCAAATATGCAAAACAAAACCAATCACAAAACTTTTGCAAAAAGATTTTTGAGCGGCGCTATTTGGAAAGAATCTTGCAGAAGATAGATTTTATTGGATTCTAGGGGAGAGAGAAGGAGTTGAGAAAGATACCAGAAAATACTGAAACCCTAACTCCTCTGTTGTGTCGCATTTCCGCCGCCTTAGTCCCTTCTTGCCGCGGTTCCGCCGCGGGGTGGAAGGATCAGGTGAGGAAAAATTTTCTTTGGCCTCCTGTACTCCTCTGGATCTCGATGAATATCTCTGTCTCCTGTTTCCTCAAGTCTGTGACTCCAGATTCCCTGGCAAAATTCACACAATAATCGTTAAATATACAATTTGCAGTTTTGTTTTAATAATGATATGAATCATCTAAGAATTCAACACAAATAGTAAGAATAAAAAAATTACGCACGTATCCCCGGCAACGGCGCCATTTGATTGTTGTAGAAGGGTGTGTTTGTAGTTTAACCGCAATCAGAACGGTGTCGCGTGTAGCTAGACCGAGGTGAGTACGGGTCGTCCTCAGGGAAACGTGGAACCTTTTAATCTTACTTTAGATGTGTTGACAAAGAGAGGAGGAATAAAGAATTTTTGTGAAAAGTTTCTAGATCTGCTTTAAGCAAGAGTGCAAAATTATAGATCTAGATTATTTTAGGAATATAGTTAATATAATAAGAGGGCTTGTAGGGTTCGTTAGGATATAGTAGTCATGGACAATTAATTAAAAGTTACCCTTTTTATCCATTAATAGATTTAAAACTAGAACGACAGTGATGCGTGTAGATTAGGGTTTCTAGAGGGAAAAGGAATCCCACTCTTAAC
This sequence comes from Agapanthus africanus, assembly GCA_030015575.1. Taxonomy (NCBI): domain Eukaryota; kingdom Viridiplantae; phylum Streptophyta; class Magnoliopsida; order Asparagales; family Amaryllidaceae; genus Agapanthus; species Agapanthus africanus. The sequence goes on along the minus strand of JASDDO010000014.1, from coordinate 454,031,058 downwards.
CCCTATCTCGACACGGAACTCCGTTCAAATCTAGCATTTACCAAAACAATCATTGATCTAATCTCTAATCACGGTCGGAACTAGCAAAGAATTGCTAGAGCACCCGATTAGGATGTTAATGATTTTTTTGATAAAGTTCATAAACTTTATAGGACTTAAAAAGGGTTTAGGGATGTTCATCATCCATTAGCCTACCCTAATCCTACGAACCCTAACAAGCGAAGAATTACTCGCGCATGTTGGGAGAAGAAGATGAAAAGACAGAGAGGGGAAACATAATGTAAAATGCAAAAGAATTAAATAAAATAACTACCTTTATTAATCAACTTGAATAATCTACACTTTATTCCGTAGAAAATGATTACAAAACTAGTTGCTTCTCGATCTTTCCTAAGGAGGTAGACGAACAGTTGATGATCAGCCTGGATGCGTGAGCGTCAGGGACTTCGTGATCTCTTCGGCTTGATGATTTTTCCAAGAGGCTCTCGGTCCTTATTTATTGTCCCAGAGCCAGAACCCTAGCTTCCTAATTTGGAAACTAGTTGTTACGATTCTAGCCAAAAAAATCCAGAATCCCAACTCCCTTATAGTGCGGCAGAACCGCGGCCGTTGGATGGGTTTGACCACGGATCAGCGGTCTTATGGTGGGATCTTGGCCTTAAATTTCTTGTGGCTTCTTCTGGTGACACGTGGTGATCTTTAGAATGTCTGGAAACTGAAAATCTTTTCTACGTCACTGCCAGAATTGATTTCTTTATTTTACTTTCTTAATTAGGTAGGTTTGATTTGCCAACTTTGATTTCCTTGATTTCAGCCCTGCAAATTCTGCACAATATCTCAACAAATAATATTTAGTAGGGTTTGTTATATTGAGATATTAACTTAACCGTTAAGAATTGGTCAAAGGTATTTAATAAGGTAAGCATATTTAATTGGGCCAAATGTTACATGGATAATATATGCTTACTTTTTCCTACCAAATGTTAATTATAATATATAAACACATGAAAATAGTATTTTTACAGATAAACCCTCATATGTATCATATATTATAATAAACACCTTTCATTATATAGAAATAGTAGGAAAAATGTCATATTAAATGTGCAGTTTTATCAACTGAACAACAGGCATTGATTATTATTGTTGGCACATATACAGATACGGTCACCCTAGATATTATAATATTACCTTTATGATATAGTTGACCTAGGAAAATCGTTATTTTACTCGATTTCTACCTGTTGATGTTTTCTACTCATGAGTTGGCAACTCACCCCCGTTGTGCCACAGTTCTTGCAGGTTGACCGCATGGATCAGTAGAGGCATCGCTGGCACACAGTTGCTTACGGGTGTTTTTCTTTGGTAGGTGGTACATGTTCGATAGTACCCCTCTTGTATTTGTTATTCATATTGTATCTAGTCAACTCCATCAATCAAAACTAGTATTTGTATAAATAGTGAGACTTAGTGAGACTTGTAGTTGCGAGATTTGACCGATGGGTTTTGTGTTCGCTTATTTGGGTTGATGTCTTGCTTTATTCATTAACTTTTGTGTTGGTCTTCGTCGTTGGGCGTCGTATACTTGTTTTATTACTTGCGTGGTTGTGAATCCGCCGTTTGGCGAAGAGCTTGCTCCTTCTTGGGGATTCCTTTTATATTATCATGTATTCGTTGTTTGGATCAAAATATACAAAGGAGGTTCTGCCCAAATTTTTAAAAGACGAAACATGTTTTTCTAGTAGTAAAATAAACTTGCATTTTTCATGTTCCCTTTTCTATGCATTTAATAAAACATTTGTTTTCATTATACCCTATTTCAAACTTCACCTCTTTTATTTCTTTAAAAAGGTTTAGATTTCTGGGTTTCGGCTTACTTGAATTAGATGGGGTCCTATAGACTTTATATGATTCAAGTGCTAGTCATGAACAATATTTTCGGGTCGTGGCAAAGTTGGTATCAGAGTTCTAGGTTTAACCTTGGTTCGAGTTTAGGTTTGACTATGTGGAGTCTGGGGCGTAATTTATTTCGGAAACTCGGCTTGACCTCATGGAACTTAGACTTGAACGGGGGGGGTATTACACCCGAACTTTCGTTACATAGGTTGACCCTGATTGATGGAGTAGGTAGCTTGAGTAGAGTAGCGTACCGTACGTATGTTCCGCGGCATATTTACGATACGATACTCCACTTAAGAAATCTTAGGATGTACATATATTGAGATCTTTGATTCTATTTGTTTCCATGATCATACACTTATTGATTCCTTTCCTCCTTATGATCATGTATCCATTTTGGGATCTGTTGATTCCTTTCATTCCTTCGATCTACTTTCATCGATACATGCTTGAGGTTCCTGTCACCATTGTTTGAGCGCTGATTGAGCTATTGTTATTATTGCGGTCAGGGCTAGCTCGTCATGGGCAAGGACTGACCATCGTGTTTTTTGGTGACACGAGAACGTCTCGATTTTGTATTGGTGTTGTGACTTCTCGTCTGAGGCGAGTGTTCGGTTTTGCACAGGATGATCGGGCCATTAATAGAGGCTTCCAGTTGAGAGAGGACTGTTGATATAGCATACCTCAGAGATTATGATGTCGTCTACCGTGCAGACAGATGACCCAGCGGTTGCTGAGATTGATAGGATGTCGCCTCCATACTTTACGAGCTGAGATTGCTAGAGCTTTCAGGTAGAGCTTCAACAGATAATAGATAATCTACCTTGAGTTGAGAGACGAAGGGTATTCACATGTTGTCTAGGCGAAGTTAAAAAGTTCGAACGAATGTCAGAAACCTATATTTCCAAGTTTAAGGTATTCGGAGGAACATGCAAGTAATTATGTGGACCCTCTAGAAGAATGAAACCCTAACTCGACATGATGACCATGGAACCGCTTTTGAACCTTAGGGTTTGCGGCAGTTCCGCGGTGCCATCAGTGAGGCTTGGGTTTGCCCTTCTACGGCTGGTCCATAGGTACTGTGGCATGTCCTAGATATTATTAAACTATGCTTAAGTGTTGAGCTCTCGGGGAATTATAGGAATTTGTTGAATCGATCGAAAAGTTTAACGTCGTCCTGATATCATGTGATAGGAGACCAGTATGTTGACCAGCTTCAGATGGAGGCCCTTACCCAGATGCGTTGTGAGCTGATCGAGAACGGACGAGTATTGAGTATTCCTCCAATGGTATGGACGAGTTCCCAAGGACGTGTTTGGCTAGAGATCTTCTACAGAGTGATGAAGATACCGAGTTCGCAATTTCGAGTCCGTGTGAGATATTCCGGATTGACTGTAGCCGAGACAATTGCAGTACGCAGATAGCATGACGTGACGTCGAAGCAAACGATAATAAAGACGAGTGGAACAAGAGGTTCATGCGAGATGTCAACGAGCTGTCGTTACTCCCCGTTAAGATTAGAGATCTGATATGTATACAGAGGCGAGAGATACAAACAGTTCCCAAGGAAAAGCTGTGCTGAGAACGCAGATGTCCAGAAAGCGAGAAAAGATTTTGTAAGAGTACCAGCCTCCGTATAGTTCGGCATAGGCAAGATCGGAAGAGACCCTGAGCAGGTTCCTTCCAGGACACTGCTGCGATAAGATTTGCACCCAGGATCAGATGTGTGACGTGTATTCAGAGGACCAGAGGCCAGCGCCAGTGACGTGCTGCTTTATGAGTGGTCATACTAATTGGCCAAGAAATGACCAGAGAAGTGCTAGAGCGGAATCGTTTCCGTTAGCACATCAGACCAAACCGATGAGCCGATGGATTGCGAGATTGGTAATCCACAAAGAAATGGACCCAGAGACAGAGGATGCCAGACCGTGAGCAGGGGAAAAGCGGATGTTCTTGCTCTGCCAGTTTTGGGCGCACCGACATTTTTCGACATTGTAGGAGGTGTACCTCAATGTCATTTGTTGTGATTTGCGTTTGTGATCCGAGTATCATGCTTATATCGCTTGGATATATATTTTGTGCATGATGATTGAGTTTCATGATATTGATTTCGTGTACCATGGCTGCACCTACTGGGTATTTACATTTTGCGCATAATTATTGCACCTGATATTGAGTTTGTGCCTTGGCTGCACATGTTTATGATTTCATGGATTCATACAGTTGCTTTGATTTTGGTGCATGTGGTACATACTCGATTTGATTTTTGCACTCGGTATAGCTTACATGTGCATGCAGTGCATTGATACGGATTTTGGTGCACATAGTTTCACCCGTCTTTGGATTTTATACACCTTGGTACACTCGTTGTTGCTTCTTTTTTTACGCATTTGAGTTATTGATTGGTATTTCGTGCATTGGCTACACCCAGATTTGTATTTTTTGCATTTGATGCACCAGATTTGTATTTTGTGCAATTGTTTCACCAGACTTGTATTTTGTGCATTTGTTGCACCAGATGTTGTTGTCGTGCACACCCGTTGCACTGGACAGATGCTTTCATGCACACATGTTGCACTTAGTTTTGCTTTTGTGCATATTTTGGCACCTGTATTTAGATTCGATTTCCGTGCGTACCAGACGCACGCGATTGTTGGATACGCCTTTCGAGGTTGATTTTGATTTTGAGCACTTTGTTTTCATGTTAGGCCCTATATTGTGTAGTAGCCAAACAGGACTGACCTGAGGACAGTACCTGAGTATTTTGCATGCATTAAAAAAATTTTAACCAGAGGTTGTCAAAAAAGGAGCTATAGTCTCGCTATTTCTTACGTGTCCGCGAGCGACACGAACAATTACAAAACAAAACCTTTTGGGATGTGTTAAAAATGGCGGAACGTATAATTTGAGCAAAAACGTATATAGGTATATTTACTACTTTACAGATGAGCGTCTGCCCCTTGTGCCGTGAGTTACGCATCACATGGAAATTCAGAAAAGATTTTGCATGTGTTTTATTCAGTTTTAAGATTATTTTTCCAAGGATGCGTACCATATATGTATTATATTATTTGACTAGCGTATATTGGACTTCAGTAGTAGATTTTGAGATCTGTATCTCCTTTGTAACTCCGATGATATGTATGCAAATCCGATGATTGCGTGATGCTTGATGGAGTTCGATTTTGAGTTTTATATTCGTTTTCAGGCGCACGCGATGCGCCGTGGCTTTTCTATATCTTTCATGATTTCGGAGCCACGTCGATTTGAGTTGATTATTGAATTGTTTTAGTATATTGGGGTTTAAATTTAAATTCGGAGACCGAATTTCTTAAAGGGGGGAAGATTGTAACATTTCAGCAATATAAAATATTATTTTTGGAATTTAATATTAAAATAACATATTTCGCGAAAACTACCCGATTTGCGAAATTGGGGTTTTCGTAAAAAGGTATAAATATATACCAATAATTGTGAATTAATTGGAGATTAAAATTATTTATTCGTTTAAAAATATATTTATCGGATTTGGCATTTTTATAATTAATTATATGCAGTTTAAATAAAAACCCGATTAGTGCACTGCTAATCGCGATTAAGCCAAATCCGTGTTTTTACATATTTCCATGGTTAGTGCACTATGGCATGTTGCATTTGGTTACATGTTGTTCATTGTGTTTGTTGATATTTGTTTTAGGGAAAAAGAAAAGAAAAGAGAAAAGGATATAATTGAGAGGTGAGCATAAGAGAGAGTGTGAGGGTAAGAGAGTGAGAATAAAAGAGAGAGAGAGAGCGAGAGAGAGAGAGAGAGAGAGGGCAGCCCCATTTCCTCACCCAATTATTTTCTTCACCTCCTTCATCCTCAAGCTTCCCTCTACCTCCACCCCATGAAATCATCTCAAAATCCTTATCAAAACCCTAAACCCCTTTCATTAAAAATGATCCCCACTTCATCCTCTACACATTGGACCTTGCAAGTTTGGATTTTGGAGAATTTGAAGAGCTAGGGATTTTCTTGAGTTGCCCAATTAAGGTAAAATCCCATTCCTTAGTTCAGTTTTAGTTTTTCTAGCAATTTAGTGTAGTTTAGAATTTGTTTAGTGTCGTTTTATGACCTTTGAAAACTTCAAGTTGAGGTTAGGGTTTGATTTTAATTGAGATGGTGAAATTGAGGTTTAGTAGTGACTTTAAACCCCTGTAGTGATAGAATCCCTGACCAAACCAGAGACCAAACCCCAAAATGCGAACTTTGAAATCTGCCGATATCGGAAATTGTAGAATTTGTGATGACAATTAGTGATCTGCTGTGACCCGAGAGACCTATAAAGTAAGTTGCCATTACAGAGAGAGGAGCAGGTGACCTAGAAGCAAACCCTAAGACCTGAGACCCCAGTTCAACTTCTTGGCCGCAAATATATTCCTTGTGGCCGCAAATTGCGGCCACACCAGAGCGGAATCTGTGGATTTTTTGTGGGTATCCTTGTTTTGTGATATCTAGACTAACCCTGTATGCATAATTCCCTAGTTTGGCCTAGGGTGAAATCCGGGAGTGGTTTTCCTAGGTTGTTGTTTTCGTGTTATGCGATTCTGAAACTTGGGTTTTGGTATTTGATATTGGATTTGGTCGTTGGATGTTTGTACGTCAACGACGAGGGATAATTGGTTGATTTTGCATGCGAAGGCTATAGGTTCTAACCTATGAGCGCACCGTGTGCCGTATCGGTTTTCCGGATTCGATTTTAATAGCGATTGCAATTTTGTATTATTGTAGGTACCTTCGCGTGGATTCCGAGGCGACGGAGCATGGCGTCATCGACTTCGGCCAGCAAGGATCAAGGTGAGTAGATCTATATCTACGGGGGAAGTCGGGTGGATGGCGTATAGCACCCCGCAAGTTTTGAGGAAAACTGATATATATAATACGGTTAAGGAAACCTAGATTAGAAAACTATAGGGTATAGATAGAGAAACCATGTTAGAAACTTAGGGATAGGGTTAGAGAATTAGTAGGATATAAGATATATCATGACTTAAAGTTATAGCTTAGGGTTTAGGTGACATGATATGATAGGAAAGATGTCTCAAATTGATGTTCAAGAATGTGAATTACTATAGATACAGATAAGTAGTTGTAAAGAGAACCAATAGGAGATTATAGTGGCATAATATGAGGTTGATAATATACGACTTTAGACTGATAAAATGACTTTATGTGAGATACTTATGTGATGAAAAGATTATACAATGTGATATGATGACTTGATTGATATGTCAGTATACGGATGCGAGTCGATTGAGATGATGGGTACCTTTGCCGGTCCCCTGATATGAGATTGTTATGGATGTGACCTTGGATATAGATATATAGATATATATAATATTGTGAATCTTGAATGATAGGCTGTACGTGACGTTAGGTCCGTACCCTCATTGTCATATAGGTTGATAGGATCACTAATTGTTTAATGCCGTCGTACGATGGATACCGTACTTGATGAGTTGTACTTGATGATGGACCTATACCCTTGACTAGAGAAAGCCGATTGATAGATTCACCGACTCGGTCATGTTAGATACGTATACCTTATAGCATTTAGCTGCCGATTTACTTTATGCTACGTTCATGTCATTCCCATTGCATTTCATATACCTGTGCTCGTACACCTACACCATTATCGATGATGCGTATGTCACACTTACACTGATTGGACGGCTCACACACTTCATCACCAATAATTGCCATGTCGCTACACAGTAGAATTGCTGCATCATGATATGACCCTTTGCATAATTTAATTGCTAGTTACATATACACCTTTATACGATGTTGCATTCGACTTTGGAGAAATGGGGAACCGCAGGATATATTTTAAAACTGAATTCATTTAAAAGAGCGGTTTTCCCTTATTATGTGCATATTACTGTTCCATGTTGCATTATATACGGATATGCTTACATTTCTGTTTTATGTCGCATATATCATGTTTTACGATTATACGCATTGAGATATGTTGTTTCCATGAGATTTCTGGATATGGAGAATCCGCAAGGATTTTATAAACTTATTATCATATTGAAGATGGAAAATTATGGTTTTCTCGTGATTTGATTTGAGAGGTGTCTACCATGAGTTTTCTCGGCTTTTGAGCGATATCATACACCCGATTCGAGGAGGAGGAGTAACCGTCTGCGGGTGCATGGTGGACTCGGTGCGTTACCCCAGTGCAAGATGGTCGCAGATGATGGCGTTGAGCCTGGCAGGGGAGCACTACCTACCGGTGATAGTATTTGGACTCGACGGTTATCCGGAGGATACCGACCGGAGTAGTGAGATGGACATGAGGGCCGATCTGAGGATGCGGCACCTGAAATATGAGGATTTACGTGTCGATGCTGGACACGTGTTTCATGATGTTTTCGAGTGTCGGTGTTGGACACTCAGGTTCCATGATTTGATGTGTCATTGATGGACACACATTCTATGATATCCTCATATATTTACTTGCATATGTTTTTATGATGTTTTGAGTGGACGAGATCCACATGCATACAGGCATTTATTATATTGTTGGATGTTATCCATATGCATACAGGCATTGATTATTATTGTTGGCACATATACAGATACGGTCACCCAAGATATCATAGTATTACCTTTATGATATAATTGACCTAGGAAAATCGTTATTTTACTCGATTTCTACCTTTTGATGTTTTCTACTCACGAGTTGGCAACCCACCCCCGTTGTGCCACAGTTCTTGCAGGTTGACTGCATGGATCAGTAGCGGCATCGCTGGCACACAGTTGCTTATGGGTGTTTTGCTTTGGTAGGTGGTACATATTTGATCTTACCCCTCTTGTATTTATTATTCGTATTGTATCTAGTCAACTCCATCAATAAAAACTAGTATTTGTATAAGTAGTAAGACTTAGTGAGACTTGTAGTTGCGAGATTTGAGCGATGGGTTTTATGTTCGCTTATTGGGTTGATGTCTTGCTTTATTCATTACCATTTGTGTTGTTCTTCGCCATTGGGCATCATATACTTGTTTTATTACTTGCGTGGTTATGAATCCACCATTTGGCGAAGAGCTAGCTCTCGCTTAGGTATGCCTTTTATATTATCATGTATTCGTGGTTTGGATCAAAATATACAAAGGAGGTGCTGCCCAAATTTTTAAAAGACGAAACATGTTTTTCTACTAGTAAAATAAACTTGCATTTTTCATGTTCCCTTTTCTTTGCATTTAATAAAACGTTTGTTTTCATTATACCTTATTTCAAACTTCACCTCTTTTATTTCTTTAAAAAGGTTTAGATTTCTTGGTTTCGGCTTACTTGAATTAGATAAGGTCTTATAGACTTCATATGATTAAAGTGCAAGTCATGAGAAATATTTTCGGGTCATGACAGTGATGTGGTTGCGGTTGGATAGTCATGGTGGATAGCTTGTGGTGCAATGTTAGTGGTACAGTTGAGATTCATTTGTACATTTGTTATTGTGGGGCGAGCGTCCGACATATGGACTGCCGTCACTGCCATGTTGTATATTATTTGTTTGGGGAACGACCAGGTTGAGGTCGATGTCACCATTGTACATATTATTTTCATTTTATGTACTAGGATTAACCAGCGGTGGAGTGCACGAATAGCCGGGTTCTAGAAGGCAACAAGCCCGCATCTCATGGCGTTGAGACGGAGGGGGCTTCACTCTGGAATTGGCGGGCTATTCGCCGCACTCGTAGGGGGTATATTATGACCCACGGAGGGGCGCTCAAGTTACCGGATCCCATGGAGTGCTGGGTGGCCCATTCACTTTGTTGATTGGGTTGCCTTACTTCTGGGATTGGCGGGTAACTTGCCGCGCTCGTAGGGGTCCAGGTTTTCATTGCACAGGCTTTCAACATGACCGGGAACGTCGAGTTTTATTTGCGGCTCAAATGAAACCTGAGGCTCTGAGATTATCCACCATTCTGTGTTGCGTGCTGAGATTCTGTGATATTGCTAATTATCATGCCTGGGACGAATGTTTTATATATTTATATATATACTAGTAGATGTTGTATATGTTTTGCACCCGCGCTAGTCTAGCCACCGCTTTGTCGTTAGTTAAGTAACCTAACAGGTGATGACGTGACCCAGTGGCGAATGCGGATAGCATATACGTATATTTTTTTTTCATTCTTTTCTGGTGTGATAGGTTAATTGATGGGACCGCATTAATTTTGATTAATGCAAGAAAAGAAACCTAAAAAGATGTTGTTGGAACAAATTTCGAAAAACTATAATTATATTTTTTCGCTTTGAATAGTGGTATTCGGTTGTGAATATCCAGCACCTCATTACAGGAGGCAAGAGCCGAGATCCCTTTGCGGGGAGTGATCTCTTGAGCAAAAGTCTATACTGTAGATTACTCGGTTTTCTTCAAAACAGGAAATTTTCAAAAGCGGAGACTAAACCACTCCTTTTCAAAACTGCTCAGGTTTCTTCAACGATATCAAGCTCATTACGTTAATGGTTTTTCGCCAAAAACCCAATCGTAGCCTTCCGTCATTTCGGATGAGTAACACCTAGTATTCGTGCTGCGTTTGTTGACCTTTGTCAAGGCGTAGTGTATGGTAGCTAGATATTGCTTGTGTGTTGCATTTAGATGTGATTATCTAGACCAGTTGTATAACCATGTTGGCCTTTGTCAAGGGTTTATACGGGTGGGTCTAGCTTAATCCAGGATATTGACGGGTTGAACTTGACTAGTGGTTTATGATTTGTTGGCCTTTGTCAAGGACATGAACCGCTAGGGGTAAAAACCACATCGGGAGTTTCAAATATACAGGAAACTTGCAGTTTTTGGCATACCTTGTGGAGTGTGGTGACTAGAGTGGATTCCATCTAGGTCATCACACAATGATAATTGGATCCCAATCCCACTGATGAGTAAGATTACTCTCGGGAGATTATTTCACTTAACAATCAACGCTATAAACCAAGTAGGTGTCTAGAACGGTGTTAGCCGGGCTACGCCTCCAGGGAAAAGAGGTTATATAATTAAGGAACTTCGCGAAAGCGTTGGAAAACATCCCTCGAAGTACCAACACTAGCCTGGCCGAAAGTTTAAGCAAGTATTGCGACGTGCGATTAATCTTGACTAGTTCTTCTTTTAAGGCTTGAAGAAGAATTTGAGGAAACAGTAGGAACCATCCTGATTAGATAAATTAATAACTAATCTAATCTTGCAAGAGAGAACGCTAAGTGTTTCTTTTCTCTCTCTTCAGGTAGCAACCATTTCACGCCCTAATCAAGATAATAAAATGTACCGCTTGACCGATCCGAATTCTTATTCGGGGCTGGGGAACGTCGGTTCAGCTCTAAATTATGACAACTGTCATGAGTATGAACAAGGGAAAGAGGATTGCATGAATTCCTTCATGACCCTGTAACATTTCAAAAAATAAAATATTATTTTTGGGAATTTATATAATTAAATAATAAATATTAGGAATATTTTAATGTTGTGGTATAATTAAATACCGATAATTTGGGAAATATTGGGAAGATAAATTGAATGGTGATTTTTGGAAGAATTTATGTGATTTAAGCAAATTATAAATTCTTTATGATTAATTATATTCTATCTTAATGCTAATCTCGATTAAATATCACTAATCGTGCATTAAGCATTGCTTTGTTTTGTGCACATGACATGCACCATGTCATGTTACACACTTGTCACATTTTATTTTTACCATGGCTTCTTTCTTTATTTCAAGAATTGTTTTTGATTTTTAAAATGGATATGGGAAATGAAAGAAAAGAAAAAGGAAAATATTAAGGAATGGAGGTATGGACAAGAGAGAAAGGGGGGGGGGGGTGAGGGGTCAACCTTGGGTATGGCTCATCTTCATTCATTCCCTCTTCATCTTTTTCCCTCCTCTCTCCTCACCATGACTGCCCTCTTCTTCTCCCTCCTCTACCTCCTCACAACACACCCTAAAACACATCAAAACATCATCTTCCTTTCATTAAAAATATGCACAAGCTCACTATAAGCATTTTGAGCCAAGAAAGTTAGGATTTTGAGCACTTGGGGCAACTCAAGAATTTTCTTGAGTTGCCAAATCAGGTAATTCTTTAACCATTAGTATAGTATTTCATTCACTTTAGCATCCATACATGTTTAGAAGTGTTTTAGTGAGGATTAGTGAACTTAGAAAATTCCAAGTTGAGGTTAGGGTTTGTTTTGAATTGTGATGGTGCAATTGAGGTATTCTAAGTGACTACAACTCCTTTATTGATAAAACCTGGACCTAACCTGAGAATAAAACCCCAAACCCCAAAATTAGAAACCCCGATATTGGATTTTGTTGACTTTTGTGATGTGTTTTGGAGATCTGCTATGACCCGGGGCACCTAAAAATTTTATAGCGATCACAGTGAGTCGCGCAGGAAACCTAGAAGCTAACCCTAAGACACGAGACCCTAACCATGCATTATGGCCACAAATTTATTATTTCTGGCAGCAAATTGCGTCCAGGGTGGGGGTGATTGCGTCCGTGTTTGGTCCATAGATTTATCTTCAGAAAATTAGACCCTCCACATATGCAAAATTGGCTAATTTCACCTGGGGTAAAATCTGGAAGTGTTTTTCTTAGTTTCTGAATTCGGTTTGTGAATTCTGTGAACTTGAACAGTGCTATTTGTGTTTTTTCTCGGACACTTGATGTTTGTACGTCGGTATCGGGAGTTGTTGGGTTATTTCTGCATGAGTAGGTCAAAGGTTTTTACCTATGTGAGATACGTGTGCCGTTTTAGTTTTCGTGCGCGATTTCGATTTACAATACCATGTGTTATATATGTTAGTACCTCCGCGCAAACTTCAGGACGACAAGTGGAAGCGTGGCGACTTCGACTTCGGCAAGCAAGGATCTAGGTGAGTAGATATATATCTACGGGGGAAGTCAGGTGGATGGCGTATAGCACCACCGCAGTTTCGTAGTGTAGTATATAAATACGTTATAATTGTTAGTGTAATTTTTCCTAGAGGCCATTATTGTATAGTACTAGTTTGTATATTACATTTTGGAAGATTGGGATATATACACGGATTTATAACAGTATTGCTCAATATGGTAGTATGCTACTTGGTTTGTATCTATCGTAATATGTGTATATGTTTCTTTTGACGTATCGCTAATACATATTGATAGAGCCCTTAAGATCTTTACTTGACTACCAGCGTTGTGATGGCATTCACACTTGTGGGGGTTGGGTAGCCCACAAGCACATTCTTATACAGGTCCCTAGTCGTAGGATTATCGAGACAGGGCATCGATACTCCAGAGTAGACTAGTGTGTACGCTTCTCATTCCAGCAGGGGAGATGGTTTGTCCCACAGCCATTAGTACATCGTACTTAAGATTGTATGCAGGTGCTCATTAGCTTATGAGTACACTGGACAAGACTCATCGGGAACTATTGGTTGGTATTATACCTATCGTCAGTTAGCAGTTCCCAGGTGACATGAGTACAGCTTAGTCCGTTGACTTGACCCTGCCGCTTCGCCTCAAGTATGTTCCCACTGTTCTTAGATTACTACCTTACCACGGCTCTATTGAGTCATGCAAACATGTAGTAGTTGGGTTCCATCCTGAAACACTTGGAGGCAGTGGCGGTTAGATAGGATTCGTCTCTCCCGGTATCGGGGATTGATATCGCGCTATGTTTGGAGAGCCATTACACAAAGTCCCTGGCCAGGGCAAGCGAGATTTACTGGTTGGTACTCCAGTAGTTTCTCAGGGTGTTTGGGAATACACTCCGACACGACTTATACCGCTATTAGGGGTCTGACGTTTACCGCCCTTTGAGCCCAATATGCGATACACTTAGACGAACAGACCGGACTGTACGGAGATTGTCACATTCAGGTTCAATAGGAGTTCGGATGGGTTTTCCTCATCGGCCTTCTTATCGACATCTACATAGGGACCATTACGTACATCTAGTAACGCTTGTGGCCTATGGTTAAACGCACTGCCAGCGTAGTGTCGAGTCTTCAGAGTCCCACACGGATGGTTTTCCGCTTTTGGGCGTAACGATATAGAGGTCGTATGGTTTTACGACAGGGTTCATTCACATACGCGTACTTGTGCGTGTTTGGTGTTCGGGCGGTTGATACTAGAGGCTTTGGTTTAAGCCGGATCCTTGTATTAGATTTTGGATTGATTTAGTCTCACTGTATTCGTGTTTCTCGGAATACGGATGCGAGTATGTATATAAGGATGATAAGGGCAGAGAAGGAGACACCTCATTAGGGTTTTGACCATTGACTTGATTAAAACCATAATGAGATGGAGGAAATTGTCTACCAATTTTTATTAAAGATAATTTGTCATAGCTAATTGGTTTGACCATTTGACTATGTTGACGATTGTTGACTTAGATATTTTTGTTGAGCACAAGATATTTTGCTTAGCATTAATTGTGACATGATAATGGTCAAATCAAAGGAGTCATCAAAATTATCCTAATAAAACTTATTTTTCTCCTTCCTCAAAAGAGAGCTCTCTTCATTATTTTCTCATACACACTCTCTTAAGGTTCTCTCCTTCTTCCTCTCTCAAACCCTAGTGTCTCATGAGTTGAGAATCAAGGGTCTTTGAGACTTGGCCACCAAAATCCTTCTCTACTCACTCTAGGATTAGTTTAGCATATAAAGTACCATATTTACTTCATTATAGAGGTTGGAGCTCAAGGTAGAGACCTTTGGGTAGATTATCTTTGACGTGGAGAAGCCGGTGAGGAGGAACCATCCACTACCACTCCAAGGAGCTCACAACAAGGTGAAGCACAACAAGGAGAAGACGGACTTGAACCTTGAGGTATTAATCATCTAACATAGTAGTTATAACTCCTAGTTAGTTTGTTAGTTAATGTTTAGCAAAGATCCTCAAGGGTAGTCTATGTTACCATGTAAAGAAAAATTCGATTTTTACCTATTCTGCCTGCTCATTAACTACCGGGGTGAGTAACATAGACTTACAGTGGTATCAGAGCCTCGCTAAACCATAACTAACATGTTAGAAAAGTATTTAAAACTTCAATCACGAAAAAATTCCGAAAACATGACCAAAACTTGCACTTTCTGTCGAATTTTAAATCAGGTCTAACAATATTTTCAGAGACCTGAAAAATCCGTGCAGGCTTTATCTAAAACACTGAAGAAATTTGGGCGACTAACTCGGTCAGACCGCTGCGGATCCGCGGCCGAACTAAGCGTTCCGCCATGGAGCCGCGGCCGAGTCGACTCCGAGTTGGTCCAAATTTTTTCTAGTGGTCTCTGTTGTTGTTTTGTGTTTTCTGGGATATTTTGTTTCTGCTCAGGAATTTTTGTGTACAGTGTTGTACTTGGAGTAGATTCAAATATGGTTATTGATCGAAATTCTATGAACCTTAGCTAATCGGATTATATCTGTGATGTGTTATGTGTGCTGAACGTCTTCTAATCGCTATGCGTCGATTAGTTGGTGTTGCACATATCGGTGATCTGTGATATTGGTTTGTGTATATGATCTTGTTGGATTGTCGTGGATGAATAGCCGGGGTTGTAAGATGAGTGTTTATTATCTTTCATTTGATGTAAATTGTAAATTGATGTAATATTATTTTGTGGTCGCACATCCGGGTTGAGGTTGCAGCCACCACTGTATTATTATTTCTTTTACTGTTTTCTGCTCCTAGGATAAACCTAAGGTGGGGTGAACAAACTACCGGATACTTTGAAGTGCCGAGTGGCCTACTCACTTTGTTGAGAGAGGTTGTTTCACTTCGGGTATTTGGCGGGTAGTTTGCCGCACCTGTAGGGGTCTAGGGTGGGGTTATGGCTATTTATCACGACCGTGTAATCCGTCTTTCGTTACAGGCTCGAACGAAGCGCGTATTCCTAGTATATCCAATGTGTTCATCTGTGATCTGGAATGACTATAATTGCGTCTGACGAATGTATATATCTATATATGATATCTAGTAGACGTTGCTTATGTTTTACATCCGCGCTAGTCCAGCCCCCGCTCTGTCGTTAGTTAAGTAACCTAACGGGTGATGACGGGGCCCCGTGGCGAATGCGGATGGCATAAGCGTACGTTATATTTTCGTTGTTTTCTAAAATGGTAGGATTAATTGATGGGACTGCATTAAATTAATGCAAAGAAAACAAACCAAAGTTGAATCGTTGGAACAATTTCAAAACCACTCGGTTTTTTCAAAACAGCAAAACTTTAAAATGCGGAGCTTAAACCACTCCTTTTAAAAGCTATCAGGTTCCTTCAATAATATCAAGTTCACTGCTTTCACGGTTTTGCCAAAACCATTCATATCCCTCCGTCATTTCAGTTAAATATTCAGTAGTATTCAAGCTATGTATTTTGACCTTCGCCAAGGCATAGTGATTGGTAGCTGCTGAATATTTATCTATAGCATAGATAGATGCGTTGGTTTGGGAAAGTCGTACTGCTATTTTGGCCTTCATCAAGGGTATGTACGGGTGGGTTCAAATTAACCTGGATAATGACGGGTAGAACTTGACATGTGACTTATGATATGTTGGCCTTCGTCAAGGTCATAAGAGCATGGGGAAAAAATCCATATCGGGAGTTTCGAAAGAAACAAAATCTTGCTAGTGTTGCATACCATTTGGAGTGTGATAATTTTGGTATGATTCCTTCAACTTTATCACATGATGATATTTGGATCCCGATCCTACTGTGAGTATATGCTACTCCTCGGGAGATTTTTTCACTTAACGATCAATGCTATAAACCAAGTAGGTGTCTAGAAAGGTGTTAGCGGGGATACGCCTCAAGGGAAAAGAGGTTATTTAATTAAGGAACATCGCGAAAGCGTCGTAAAACCTCCTTCAAAGTACCGACACTGGCCTGGCAGAACGGTTAAGCAAGTATTGTACGGTAAGATTAATCCTGACTAATTCTTCTTTTATGGTTTGAGGAAGGATTCGAGAGACAGTGGGAGCCATCCTGTTTAGATAAACTAAAAACCATTATAAACTTGCAAGAGCATCATGCTAAAGTGTTTCTTCTCTCTCTCCTAATTGCAGTGACCAAACATGACGGGCCTTAAGTTACTATTAGATAAAAATATATTGACAGGGCCAAACTATAAAGATTGGTTCAGGAATGTCAAAATGGAGATCACATATGACAAATTAGGGTATCTGCTTACTATTAAAGACCCCGTCTTCCCAGGTCTAGAATCCAGTGTCGCGGATAAGGAAATCCGTAAGACCTGGGAGATTGATAGCGCGAAATCCAAGTGCCTCGTGCTGGCCTCCATGGACAATGAACACCAGAGGCAGCACGAGAATATGGATCTTGAATCCATATTCCTCCATACCAAGGAATTATATGGAGAGAAATATCGTATAGCAAGATACGAGACCTCGAAGAAGCTATTTAAGGCGAGGTTGGCTGTCGGGTCATCTGTAGGGGAACACGTTCTTAGATGATCGGCTACAATGAGGAGCTCGCGGACCTTGGGACAACGTTAGAGAACGAGTTGTATACAGACTTGATTCACTAGTCCCTTCCTTCCACCTACGCCCAGTTTATCTTGAATTTTAATATTCAAGGTAAAGAAGTTGAACTTCCGGAACTCCTCATCATGTTGAGAGTGCAGAGGGCACCCTGCAGAAAGCTAGGGAAACACCCGCTCTGTTTGTTGGTGGTGCTTCCTCTTCTAGGTCCAAGGCGAAAGCCAAAGGAAATAAGAAAAGGCCCCTACCAAACCGAGAAGCAGTGTTAGTAAGGTGGAAGCCAAGGGAAAAGCAAAAGTTTCAGGGCCGACAGTAGGAAAGGAAGAATGCTTCTACTATCACAAGAAGGGCCATTGGAAGAAAGATTGCAAGGCTTGGAAGGCCAAGAACCAGGACCCGAGGCAAGCTATGGCTTCGGCTTCATGTGTGTTTATAATTGAAAACTGTCTGTCAATCAACTCTACTTCCTGGGTATTGGATACCGCATCAGGATCTCATATATGCAATTCTTTGCAGGCACTGAGAAGCCGTAGAGTTCTGAAGACCGGTGATATGACCCTCAGGGTTGCTAACGGAGCGAGCGTGGATGTTGTGTCCGTAGGGGAATATCACCTTGGATTGACGAGTGGACATGTTTTTGTTTTGCGCAACTGTTTTTGTGTACCTAGTTTGACTTGTAATATCATTTCAGTATCTTTGTTATCAAAAGAAGGTTATGATTTTATATTTGTAAGCGATGTCGTAAACATCCACCTTAGTCATGGTCTGATTGGGTCAGGTACTCTAAACAACGGTATATACCTATTAAACCAAGTACATGTTTTCAATGTCCAGAACACACATAAAAGAAAGACTACAAAATTAAATCAAGTTTTCTTATGGCATTGTAGACTAGGTCACATCAATGAGACAAGGTTGACCAAGTTACATAAAGAAGGATATTTGGATCCGTTCGAATATCAATCTTATGCAACTTGTCAATCATGTCTCAAAAGAAATATGACAAAGACTCCGTTCACTGGACACAGAGTAAGAGCGAGTGAGCTCTTGGGACTCATACACAGCAATGTGTGTGGTCCAATGTCTATATATGCAAGAAGTGGTTATTCCTATTTCATTACTTTTATGGATGATTTCTCTAGGTATGGACATATTTTCTTGATGAAACATAAATCCGAGGCCTTTGAGAAATTCCGGGAATATAAGAATGAAGGGGAAAAACAAACCGGCAAAAGTATGAAGACACTGAAATCTGATCGAAGTGGTGAATACTTGAGTGCCAAGTTCCTGGATTACCTAAAAGATAATGGAATTCTCTCTCATCTTACTCCTCCATACACACAACAACACAACGGTGTATCGGAGAGACGGAACCGAACCCTATTGGATATGGTTCGTTCCACGATGAGTAACGCTGAGTTACTGCGATCATTTTGGGGCTATGCACTAGAATCACCTGCATATGTTTTAAACAAGGTTCCTACCAAGACTGTGCCTACCACACCATATCAGATGTGGAGTTAGAAGAAACCCTATCTTCAATATCTGAAGATATGGGGATATCCAGCTTTTATCAAAAAGCAGCATGCGGACAAGCTCGAGGCACGATCGGTACTGTGTAAGTTTGTGGGATACCCAAAGAACTCCAGGGGGTATCTTTTCTATTGCGCAGAGGAACAAAAGTTTTCTGTTTCTCATCATGCCCACTTTCTGGAACATCGGTTTTTAGAAAAGGAAACACGTGGGAGCGCTAATCAGTCGAAAATATTGTATTCTTAACACATCAATTTCCCTACTCTTTCTAATCTTCTAAAGGTGTTTGGTATAAATATAGCACATATTAGCAATTCGTCTGCAAAATATAAAATAACATGTGTTATACATTATAACCGGTATTATGAAGGAAATTGTGTGTTTATTACTACATGCATGATTTTTGTATATCTCAACATATTTTATCGAGATTGTGTGCAGAAAATTCTTCAGGTAAAAGAACTGGAATCGCAAAAGTGCCGATAAAGCGCAGCAAGTCAAAGACTTGAAATCTGGCAGCAACCAAGAAAGAATAATGAGATTCCAGACATAAAATAAAGCCCTAAAGATCAACACCAAACAAACCAGAGAAATTGATGCAATGAGTCCATCAAACGGCCGCGGATCTACGGCCGAGTCAGGCCGATCCGCCGCGGATCCGCAGCCGATCTGACTCGTCAGCGGTTGGAACTTTTTGCAGAGGCCTCCTTTCAACTACCAAACTTCCTCAAGACGCTTCAAAAAACCTAGATTTCTCTAGAAGCTTCTCTACAATAGCCAAGCTTCTTGTGTAAGCTTGGTACCTACCTAGCTTCATAACAACCTAGCTTCTAGGGGAAGATGGAGGAAAACTATAAAAGGATACCTAGAGCTTCATTCAAAAGGTTGTTGAACATTGAACCAATTCACTCCATAAGTTGAGTGACACAACTTGTGATCCAAAACCCTAACCCTAAATCCAAATCCAAAGCCAAATCAAGATCCATCGAGAAGAAATCAAGAGAGCAATCAACGATCCTTTATCGCAACGCTGGTCGTCATCAATAGCAAGAGATCCGCATCCGATCCACGACTCAAGGCGATCGAGCTACGCAAAGATCGACGACAAATTCCCTTTCAAGGAGCGATTCGAGAGCTAGTCTTGTAAACTCAATTGAGAGGTGTAATTTAAATGAGATTTAATAAAGATGATAATTGTAATTCTTGCTTTCTTTATATTCTTGCATTATGAAATTTCTCGTTCTTGACTCATCAATTTTCATAATGTGTGAGTAATCTCCGCTTGTGGAGGATTCGAGAGAATTGATAGATCTAATGATGATCAAATCTTAATACTAATCTTAAGTCTTATGAGATTTGTGAACCTTAGCAAAAAGAATCATTGATGACCTAATTTGGAGCGAGATCACTTCTTGATTATTTCTTTGCAAATTAGGGATCAACGATCGATGATTTTCTTTGCTAGAGGCTGGATCCGAATGATTATGATTGAAAAGACAAGGGATAGTGAAGGAGAAACCCTAGTTTCTTCAATTGATCCCTAATCTTCATTCATCATCATCAATCTAGCTACAAATTATCAAAAGATAAGATTAGGAATTATTAGATTCATCATTAGCTATTAACTCAATCGAATCCTACAAGCTATTCTTCATAATCTTGATAATCAAATTGATTGGGGATAACTTCTTGATTCTTGATTCTAGATCTATTTTCTCTATGTTTCTTGAAATTAAATCTTCTTGAATCATCTTCTTTTATATTTTCTTTTCGACTCAACTAAAACAAATTGGAACAAGTACACACATCTCAGTGGACGATTCGCTCTCGCTAACGAAACTACAATTGACACCGTTAATTGATTGCGGTTTATAAATTTCTTTGATTGTGATTACTTTTCAAAACAAAATTCGAACGATCAATCAAATGGCGCCGTTTCCGGGGATCGTGTGCTAATTTGTTCGTTTTTGTTATTTGAGTTGAAAATTTTATTATTCTATCAGAATTTCTTAGATCAAAATCGCACCAAGTGCTTAATGATTTGTTCTGATTTTTTCAAGGGAATCTGGAATCATTGGAGTAAGAGGAAAAATATTCAGATCATCTCAGGAATTCCAGTGAGGTAACAGGAGCATTTGCACAAAATTTCGTGCAGAGATCACATCATCAGACCGCGGAACCGCGACACTTGGTAGCATTTCACGGCGGAACCGTGGCAGTCTTGATGTTTCAGTGCTTCATTTTTCTCAGGTATATTTCTGACTTTCTTATCTCCTCCCTGCTCTTATCCAGTAACCAATTTCTGCAGGATTCTTTGCAAAATTCCCAGCGCCGCTAAAGAAAAATTGTTGCGTGTTTAATCTTAGTTGTTTGCATATTTTAACACGAAAATTAAGGGGCAAAGACCAAATTCAGATTAGGTGGGGAGTTCATTACCCTTCCTAAGCCCCGGAAATCATAAAACTTGCATCCGCATCACCCTCATTAACTAAAAAATAACTAGACATGACACTAAGGACCGTCGCGCTCACTAAGGACAGAAGGAGGTCATGGGTAATCTATTGCTTATCTGCTTTTCTTTTGTGATGTCTAAGGAAAGTGTGTCTAAGGCAAGTGGTTACTTAATTAGGCCCGCTACTCACGTAGCGGAGAACCTCCCACTTACCTGGCACTTACCTGGCCACAGAAGGGATAAAGAGGCAGTAGAGGATCTATCCTGCAATTTGTCTTCTGGAAGTCTAGGAGCGGTCCAGAGACTTGACCTAGGTGACCATTAGATTTAGGGTTGCTTGTGCATATTTTGTGATTTGATTTTTCAAAAATCGGTATATATTTTTTTTCAAAACAAACACCAATCCAAACTTTTCTCTAATTATCACAACGCTGCCACTTGTGCTAAACCATTTAGTGCATGCTCGGCTGGACACGAGATTCTAGTGCCCGTCTTTTCCGCGTTGCTTCTATCGACTCCGAAGTCGGTATTTTTACATCTTCTTTTACCTCACCACACGCCACATCCACTTCGATGGACGGATCTCCATCGAACTTCTTTAACACCACTCTGCAACCGTCCGCAGGTGCGCAGAATCTGCCCCGCATCTCTCTCCAAGAGAGATGCTACCCCATTTGAGGTCCTCTTTCTACATGTCTTTCCTTTCCACCGGCCAATGGGGAAAATTTTGAAATCAAACCTCAATACATCAATCTTTGACACAAGTTTCACGGTCTCGAGTCTGAAGATGCATACGTTTTTATTACCAAATTTGAAAACGTTTGTGCTATGATGGATACTTCACAGCTTTATGTGGATGATATGCGTCTACGTCTTCTCCCGTTCACTTTGTGCGATTTAGCCGAGAAGTGGCTTTATAACACAGTCGCACATTCTACTTCAAATTGAGATGAATTCGTCATAGCTTTCCTAAAGAAATTTTATCCCAATCATTAGACAGCTCGAGTCCGTAGCGAAATAAATTAATTTACCCAGCTTCCTAATGAACCATTTTCGAAGTGTTTTTAACACTTCAAGGATCTGTTGGTTCAATGTCCTCATCACGGAATCCACCGATGGGATCTGTGCAGAATCATATATGAGGGAATTAATCCTACAACAAAACAGAATCTTGAATCCATGTGTCAAGGCAACTTCATTTCTAAAGACGATGGTGAAGCTTGGAAACTTTTAGAAAATTTCGCTGAAAAATCTTCACAGTGGAAGAGTGTAAGTCAACCATCATCTAGGGGTGGTATCCATCAACTGGATGTTTCCATAGGAGTTAGAGCAGAAATGGCAGCAATGCAAAAGAAACTCGAAGTTATGGAACACAAATTTTTATTAGCATCCCTAAATCAGTTGACACACGCTAAAACTGTCCGTGGATGCTGTTCTGATCCATCACATCTTACGGAAGAATGTCCATTAAATTCTCCGTTTCAAGGTCAAGAGCATACTAATGCTGCTTTCCAGCAAAGACCTAGAAACGATCCATATTCTTCCACTTATAATCAGGGTTGGAAGAATCAACCTAACTTTGCTTGGAACCAATACTAAACTCAAAACACGGTTCCAAACCAAAACAACATTCAAAGGGTCCCTCCACAATAACAGCAACCACTACAACTGACTCAGCACCCCTATCAATCACAAAACTTTAAAAATCTGGTCAACACTTCTGCACCGTATAATTCTTTGCAATTGACCGGTACTGATAATTCCTCTTCACTCGAACAAACCATGAATTTGATTCTGAAAAATTTCATGCAAGTTTCGGCTGAGATAAAGCCTTCTGTCGATGACATAGAGAAGAACTCCGCCTCACACGGCGAGAGTATTTAATCGATGGAAGCACAAATTGCACGATTGAATGCCGAAATGAGTGCTAGAGAGAAAGGGAAACTTCCGTCTCAACCCCTACCGAATCCTGGACATTCACAACCCTATAATGTGAATGCAATTACAACGTTGAGATCCGAAAGAGTGCTGAATAATCAAGTCGGTGAGGAGATTGATAATCATGATGAATTAATCAATAACACCCCGGCTTTCACTTCTACTTTTCCTTCCGCTTCCACATCCACTTCTACTTCTGACCTTTGTTCGTCTACCCCACCACCTTCTTGCGAGCCTATTCTTCGTTTTCCTCAAGACTCGAACCCTCAGCATACCTCTTCTAGTCCACCAAAGACGATCCCCACTCCTATTCTGGGATCAGTTCCACACACACCACCTTCTCCAATGTTGGACCCAGCTATTATTGCTAAAGATCCTTATCCGAATCGGTTAAGGGGAAACAAATCGAGTCCACATATGGAGAAGATTATGGAAATGTTCAAAAAGGTTAACATCAACATCCCTCTCCTAGATGCTATCCAACAAGTTCCGTCTTATGCGAAAATTTTAAAGTACTTATGCACTAGGAAGAGGAAGACTCAAGTGCCCAAAAAGGTCTTCTTGACAAATAATGTTAGCACTGCTTTTACCCCACAGTTACCAAAGAAACGTAAGGTCCCTAGATGTCCTACAATATCGATTTCTATTGGGGGTAAAAACATTAACCGTGCTCTACTTGACCTTGGCACAAGTGTTAACCTACTTCCATACTCTGTCTACGAGCAGTTAGGGATTGGAGAGTTGAAACTAGTTTATTGCACTCTCCAAATGGCAGACCGATCAATCACCAAACCTAGGGATGAACTAGAGGAAGTGTTGATAAAAGTCGTGGAATTTATATTCCCTGTGGACTTCATTGTTCATGATACACAACCTGTAGCAAACCTACGGAACCAAATTCCGGTGATTCTGGGTCGACCATTCCTTGCCACTTCCAATGCTGTCGTTAACTGTCGAAACGATTCTATGAACCTATCTTTTTGAAAAATGACAATTGAACTGAACATTTACAAAATTGGAAGTCAGCCGTCTGAACCCTCTGCTCACATTCTTGATGTCTGTTTTGTCCACGAGATAGCTCCCGAAAGCTGCGAAGTTGATTAACTTTGCTTTGAAGATCTCGACGGCATTACCACATCATTGTTTGATCTGGAACATCTTAATGAGGACACTTTTGATGAGTCCACTCCTGAGTCTGATACTTTGGACTCATCACTTTCCGAGTTTGTATCCTTTGCAGGCTATGGGCTTCTTCGTGAATCTGAATGTCATTCTTTTACCCCACCTTCTATTGTTTCTCCGCCGACATTAGATCTCAAATTATTACCTTCTCATCTTAAATATGCATATTTAGGTGAGAATGAGTTTTTACCCGTGATCATATCCGCTTCTCTAGCCTCAGAGCAAGAGAATGCGCTTTTGACGGTATTGAGATCTAATAGGCAGGCTTTTGGTTGGACAATGGCTGACATCAAAGGGATTAGACCCTTGATTGTTGAACATCATATAGATCTGATGGATGAAGCCAAGCCAACCCAAGAAACACATAGACGGTTAAACCCCGTCATGAAGGAGGCGGTAAAGAAAGAAATCGTCAAATGCCTTGACAGTGGTATCATTTACCCAATCTCTGATAGCCAATGAGTAAGTCCAATTCATATAGTTCCTAAGAAATCTAGCATCACGGTCATAACAAATGAGGCAAATGAGTTAATCCAGACACGCACTCAAACTGGGTGGAGTGTATGTATTGATTATAGAAACTCAATGCCGCAACGAGGAAAGACCACTTTCCTCTACCTTGTATTGACCAGATGTTAGAACGCTTAGCTAGACTGGAATATTATTGCTTCATGGACGGATACTCTGGCTATAACCAGGTCCCTATTGCCGAAAAAATCAAGACAAAACCATATTTACTTGTCCTTTTAGTACTTTTGCTTATAGACGCATGCCCTTTGGGTTATGCAATGCTCCCGCTACATTTCAACGGTGTATGATGGGGATATTCTCGGACATGTTCGAGAATTTTCTGGAGATTTTTATGGACGATTTCTCGATATTCGGAGATTTTTTTGATGACTGCCTATCACATCTTGACGCAGTTCTTACTCGTTGTAAAGAGAAGAACTTAACCTTGAATTGGGGAAATGCCATTTCATGGTCCAAAAGAGAATTGTGCTTGGACATGTCATTTCACGGAAAGGCATTGAGGTTGACAGAGCTAAAATAGATGTCATTCATAACCTTCCACATCCTAAATGCGTCAAAGATATACGATCTTTTCTTGGCCATGCAGGCTTTTATCGGAGATTCATTAAGGATTTTAGCAAAATTGCTAGACCCTTAACTCTTCTCTTGGCCAAGGACACAACCTTTCACTTTGACTCGGATTGTGAGGCTGCATTTGACTCACTTAAAAACTCTCTCACTACAGCTCCCGTTTTATCATCACCAGATTGGAACCACCCGTTTGAGCTTATGTGTGATTCATCAGATTTTGCCGTTGGTGCTGTCTTAGGACAACACATTAAAAAGATGCCATACGTGATTTATTATGCAAGAAAGACCATGAATGATACTCAAATTAATTATACAACTACCGAAAAGGAACTTTTGGCAGTTGTATTTGCATTAGAAAAATTTAGGCCTTACTTGATTGGCTCACCAATTGTTGTGTACACTAACCACTCCGTCTTGAAACATCTTTTGGCGAAGAAGGATGCTAAAGGTAGGCTAATACGTTGGATCCTTCTATTAAAAGAATTTGATCTTGTTATTCGAGATAAGAAAGGATGTGAAAACGTAGTAGCCGACCATCTTTCGCGCATCTCTTCTTCACCTATGACCTTGCCAATTAATGACTCTTTTCTGGACGAACAACTCTTGAACGTATCCGACGAACCTTGGTTCGTGGATATTGTGAATTATCTTGCTACGAGACTTATTCCCCACGAATGGTCGAAACAGGACAAACATCGATTTCTTTCCCAAGAAAAACACTTTTACTGGGATGAACCCTATTTGTTTAAGTATTGTCCTGACCGGATCATTCATAGATGTGCCCCCAATGATGAGTTCAGGAGTGTTCTATCTTTCTGTCATAATCAGGCATGTGGAGGTCACTTTGGTCCTCGAAAGACGGCGGAGAAGGTTTTGCAATGCGGTTTTTATTGGCCGACTTTATTCCAAGATGCATTTGATCATTGCAAAACCTGTCCACAGTGTCAACATATGGGTAGGATTTCTCGGAGAAATGAGATGCCACTTCAACCGATCCTGGTGGTTGAAATTTTCGACGTTTGGGGAATTGATTTTATGGGTCCTTTTCCCAACTCCTTTGGGAATTTGTACATATTGCTTGCGGTTGATTATGTCTCGAAATGGGTTGAAGCTATTCCTTGTCGCACTAATGACAAAAAGGTTGTCATTAAGTTCTTAAAAGAAAATATCTTTTCGCGATTTGGACACCCACGCGCTATCATTAGCAATAACGGGACGCATTTCTGTAATCGGTCTTTCGAGACTTTGATACGGAAATATGCAATCAACCACAAACTTTCCACACCCTATCATCCCCAAACGAGCGGGCAAGCTGAGGTTTCAAAAAGACAAATCAAACAAATTTTGGAGAAAACGGTTTCTAAAAATCGAAAAGATTGGTCAACCAAATTGACGGATGCTCTTTGGGCATTTCGTACCGCATATAAAACCGATCTAGGTATGTCTCCTTATCGTCTAATGTTTGTTAAGGCTTGCCACCTTCCGGTCAAGATTGAACACAAAACAATATGGGCCATTAAAGAACTTAACTTTGACTTAAATCAAGCCTGCAACTTTCGGAAGATGGAATTAAACGAGCTAAGCGAACTCCGCGATGAAGCTTACGATAATGCTGTAATTGTAAAGAACCGGACTAAGGTATTTCACGACAAAAACATTTTGAGAAAAACTTTTACACCTGGTCAACAAGTCCTTCTTTCTGATTCACATCTCCATCTTCATGCGGATAAGCTAAAATCTCGGTGGAAAGGGCCATTTTTTTGGTACGTATACCCGCACGGGGCAGTTGAGGTTGAAAATGTTGAAAATGGTACAATTTTCAAAGTAAATGGACATAGATTAAAACCGTATTTTTCCACTGACCCCACGGAGGAGCTCCTGTTTTTATAGGAGCCACTTTATCTTGACTAAAATTCCTCCGTCTCACCTCCTTGTCTTGAAAAATACTGTATCATCTTTAGAATGGAGGTGAGTGAAAAGAATAAGTTTGGGGGAGATTTTCATGTTCATATATTATTACCACGTTAATAAATTTCCTCCCAAGTCTACAGGTTTCTGAGATTTAACAGATGGCAACAGTGAAGACACTGTTGTAAACAGGTTTGGGGGAGGTTTGTGCTTATTTGCGCATCACTTTGCATATTACTTTTCATTAGCACAAAACATATATAAAAAAATATTTAATATTTAAAAAAAATTATAATAAAAGATTAGATAGTGAAAAATTACATCCAAAAGATTGGAAAAGTTTAAGAAAACCTAAAGGTTAGAAGTTTTCTTAAACGAACTAGTAATAAGTAGTTATGAGTCGTTGTCCCAAGGGTTAGTAAGATGAAAGAAGTCACTAATCTGAAGATAAAAAATAAGTCTGAAAAATAGTTCCTATTCTGGAAGCTAAACATTTGAATGTTGATACCCTACTATACGCACTTACACACGTCTTGAAACTCGGGATAGTAGAAGATACCTTGAAATGCTATTGTCTAAAAGCCAAAGTATGAAGAAAATAATAAATAAGGCATAAAAGATAAAATGGTGAATAAAAATGAACACTGGTTTTGTACTCACCAATGGCAGCATAAAAAATATAGCGAGGGTGCTTCATCACGTAGTGCCTTAGACCAACTGGTTTGGGAGTCACTGCTAAGCCTTAAGTGTTGCAAAACGTATATAGGTATATTTACTACTTTACAGATGAGAGTATGCCCCTTGTGCCGTGAGTTACGCATCACACGGAAATTTAGAAAAGATTTTGCATGTGTTTTATTCAGTTTTAAGATTATTTTTCCAAGGATGCGTACCATATATGTATTATATTATTGGACTAGCGTATATTGGACTTCAGTAGTAGATTTTGAGATCTGTATCTCCTTTGTAACTCCGATGATATGCATGCAAATCCGATGATTGCGTGATGCTTGACGGAGTTCGATTTTGAGTTTTATATTCGTTTTCAGGCGCACGCTATGCGCCATGGCTTTTCTATATCTTTCATGATTTCGGAGCCACGTCGATTTGAGTTGATTTTTGAAATGTTTTAGTATATTGGGGTTTAAATTTAAATTCGGGGACCGAATTTCTTAAAGGGGGAAGATTGTAACATTTCAGCAATATAAAATATTATTTTTGGAATTTAATATTAAAATAATATATTTCGCGAAAACTACCCGATTTGCGAAATTGGGGTTTTCGTTAAAAGGTATAAATATATACCAATAATTGTGAATTAATTGGAGATTAAAATGATTTATTCGTTTAAAAATATATTTAACGGATTTGGCATTTTTATAATTAATTATATGCAGATTAAATAAAAATCCGATTAGTGCACTGCTAATCGCGATTAAGCCAAATCCGTGTTTTTACATATTTCCATGGTTAGTGCACCATGGCATGTTGCATTTGGTTGCATGTTGTTCATTGTGTTTGTTGATATTTGTTTTAAGGAAAAAGAAAAGAAAAGAGAAAAGGATATAATTGAGAGGTGAGCATAAGAGAGAGTGTGAGGGTAAGAGAGTGAGAATAAAAGAGAGAGAGAGAGAGAGGGCAGCCCCATTTCCTCACCCCATTATTTTCTTCACCTCCTTCATCCTCAAGCTTCCCTCTACCTCTACCCTATGAAATCATCTCAAAATCCTTATCAAAACCCTAAACCCCTTTCATTAAAAATGATCCCCACTTCATCCTCTACACATTGGACCTTGCAAGTTTTGATTTTGGAGAATTTGAAGAGCTAGGGTTTTTCTTGAGTTGCCCAATTGAGGTAAAATCCCATTCCTTAGTTCAGTTTTAGTTTTTCTAGCAATTTAGTGTAGTTTAGAATTTGTTTAGTGTCGTTTTATGACCTTTGAAAACTTCAAGTTGAGGTTAGGGTTTGATTTTAATTGAAATGGTGAAATTGAGGTTTAGTAGTGACTATAAACCCTGTAGTGATAGAATCCCTGACCAAACCAGAGACCAAACCCCAAAATGCGAACTTTGAAATCTGCCGATATCGGAAATTGTAGAATTTGTGATGACAATTAGTGATCTGCTGTGACCCGAGAGACCTATAAAGTAAGTTGCCATTACAGATAGAGGAGCAGGTGACCTAGAAGCAAACCCTAAGACCCGAGACCCCAGTTCAACTTCTTGGCCGCAAATATATTCCTTGTGTCCGCAAATTACGGCCACACCAGAGCGGAATCTGTGGATTTTTTGTGGGTATCCTTGTTTTGTGATATCTAGACTAACCCTGTATGCATAATTCCCTAGTTTGGCCTAGGGTGAAATCTGGGAGTGGTTTTCCTAGGTTGTTGGTTTCGTGTTATGCGATTCTGAAACATGGGTTTTGGTATTTGATATTGGATTTGGTCGTTGGATGTTTGTACGTCAACGACGAGGGATAATAGGTTGATTTTGCATGCGAAGGCTATAGGTTCTAACCTATGAGCGCACCGTGTGCCGTATCGGTTTTCCGGATTCGATTTTAATAGCGATTGCAATTTTGTATTATTGTAGGTACCTTCGCGTGGATTCCGAGGCGACGGAGCATGGCGTCATCGACTTCGGCCAGCAAGGATCAAGGTGAGTAGATCTATATCTACGGGGGAAGTCGGGTGGATGGCGTATAGCACCCCGCAAGTTTTGAGGGAAACCGATATATATAATACGGTTAAGGAAACCTAGATTAGAAAACTATAGGGTATAGATAGAGAAACCATGTTAGAAACTTAGGGATAGGGTTAGAGAAATAGTAGGATATAAGATATATCATGACTTAAAGTTATAGCTTAGGGTTTAGGTGACATGATATGATAGGAAAGATGTCTCAAATTGATGTTCAAGAATGTGAATTACTATAGATACAGATAAGTAGTTGTAAAGAGAACCAATAGGAGATTATAGTGGCATAATATGAGGTTGATAATATACGACTTTAGACTGATAAAATGACTTTATGTGAGATACTTATGTGATGAAAAGATTATACAATGTGATATGATGACTTGATTGATATGTCGGTATACAGATGCGAGTCGATTGAGATGATGGATACCTTTTGCCGGTCCCCTGATATGTGATTGTTATGGATGTGACCTTGGATATAGATATATAGATATATATAATATTGTGAATCTTGAATGATAGGCTGTACGTGACGTTAGGTCCGTACCCTCATTGTCATATAGGTTGATAGGATCACTAATTGTTTAATGTCGTCGTACGATGGGTACCGTACTTGATGAGTTGTACTTGATGATGGACCTATACCCTTGACTAGAGAAAGCCGATTGATAGATTCACCGACTCGTTCATGTTAGATACGTATACCTTATAGCATTTAGCTGCCGATTTACTTTATGCTACGTTCACGTCATTCCCATTGCATTTCATATACCTGTGCTCGTACACCTACACCATTATCGATGATGCGTATGTCACACTTACACTGATTGGACGGCTCACACACTTCATCACCGATAATTGCCATGTCACTACACAGTAGAATTGCTGCATCATGATATGACTCTTTGCATAATTTAATTGCTAGTTACATATACACCTTTATACAATGTTGCATTCGACTTTGGAGAAATGGGGAACCGCAGGATATATTTTAAAACTGAATTCATTTAAAGGAGCGGTTTTCCCTTATTATGTGCATATTACTGTTCCATGTTGCATTATATACGGATATGCTTACATTTCTGTTTTATGTCGCATATATCATGTTTTACGATTAAACGCATTGAGATATGTTGTTTCCATGAGATTTCTGGATTTGGAGAATCCGCAAGGATTTTATAAACTTATTATCATTTCGAAGATGGAAAATTATGGTTTTCTCGTGATATGATTTGAGAGGTGTCCACCATGAGTTTTCTCGGCTTTTGAGCGATATCATACACCCGATTCGAGGAGGAAGAGTAACCGTCTGCGGGTGCATGGTGGACTCGGTGCGTTTCCCCAGGGCAAGATGGTCGCAGATGATGGCGTTGAGCCTGGCAGGGGAGCACTACCTACCGGTGATAGTATTTGGACTCGACGGTTATCCGGAGGATACCGACCGGAGTAGTGAGATGGACATGAGGGCCGATCTGAGGATGCGGCGCCTGAGATATGAGGATTTACATGTCGATGCTGGACACGGGTTTCATGTTG
Organism: Agapanthus africanus; assembly: GCA_030015575.1. Lineage (NCBI taxonomy): Eukaryota > Viridiplantae > Streptophyta > Magnoliopsida > Asparagales > Amaryllidaceae > Agapanthus > Agapanthus africanus. The sequence continues at coordinate 453,999,267 of JASDDO010000014.1, read as the reverse complement.
TTTTCGAGTGTCGGTGTTGGACACTCAGGTTCCATGATTTGATGTGTCATTGATGGACACACATTCTTTGATATCCTCATATATTTACATGCATATTTTTTTATGATGTTTTGAGTGGACGAGATCCACATGCATACAGGCATTTATTATATTGTTGGATGTTATCCACATGCATACATGCATTGATTATTATTGTTGGCACATATACAGATACGGTCACCCAAGATATCATAGTATTACCTTTATGATATAATTGACCTAGGAAAATCGTTATTTTACTCGATTTCTACCTGTTGATGTTTTCTTCTCACGAGTTGGCAACTCACCCCCGTTGTGCCACAGTTCTTGTAGGTTGACTGCATGGATCAGTAGCGGCATCACTGGCACACAGTTGCTTATGGGTGTTTTGCTTTGGTAGGTGGTACATATTCGATCTTACCCCTCTTGTATTTATTATTCGTATTGTATCTAGTCAACTCCATCAATCAAAACTAGTATTTGTATAAGTAGTAAGACTTAGTGAGACTTGTAGTTGCGAGATTTGAGCGATGGGTTTTATGTTCGCTTATTGGGTTGATGTCTTGCTTTATTCATTACCTTTTGTGTTGTTCTTCGCTGTTGGGCATCATATACTTGTTTTATTACTTGCGTGGTTATGAATCCGCCATTTGGCGAAGAGCTAGCTCTCGCTTAGGTATGCCTTTTATATTATCATGTATTCGTGGTTTGGATCAAAATATACAAAGGAGGTGCTGCCCAAATTTTTAAAAGACGAAACATGTTTTTCTACTAGTAAAATAAACTCGCATTTTTCATGTTCCCTTTTCTATGCATTTAATAAAACGTTTGTTTTCATTATACCTTATTTCAAACTTCACCTCTTTTATTTCTTTAAAAAGGTTTAGATTTCTGGGTTTCGGCTTACTTGAATTAGATAAGGTCTTATAGACTTCATATGATTAAAGTGCAAGTCATGAGCAATATTTTCGGGTCATGACAGTGATGTGGTTGCGGTTGGATAGTCATGGTGGATAGCTTGTGGTGCAATGTTAGTGGTACAGTTGAGATTCATTTGTACATTTGTTATTGTGGGGTGAGCGTCCGACATGTGGACTGCCGTCACTGCCATGTTGTATATTATTTGTTTGGGGAACGACCAGGTTGAGGTCGATGTCACCATTGTACATATTATTTTCATTTTATGTACTAGGATTAACCTGCGGTGGAGTGCACGAATAGCCGGGTTCTAGAAGGCAACAAGCCCGCATCTCATGGCGTTGAGACGGAGGGGGCTTCACTCTGGAATTGGCGGGCTATTCGCCGCACTTGTAGAGGGTATATTATGACCCACGGAGGGGCGCTCATGTTACCAGATCCCATGGAGTGCTGGGTGGCCCATTCACTTTGTTGATTGGGGTTGCCTTACTTCTGGGATTGGCGGGTAACTTGCCGCGCTCGTAGGGGTCCAGGTTTTCATTGCACAGGTTATCAACATGACCGGGAACGTCGAGTTTTATTTGCGGCTCAAATGAAACCTGAGGCTCTAAGATTATCCACCATTCTGTGTTGCGTGCTGAGATTCTGTGATATTGCTAATTATCATGCCTGGGATGAATGTTTTATATATTTATATATATATTAGTAGATGTTGTCTATGTTTTGGACCCGCGCTAGTCTAGCCCCCGCTTTGTCGTTACTTAAGTAACCTAACAGGTGATGACGTGGCCCAGTGGCGAATGCGGATAGCATATACGTATATTTTATTTTCATTCTTTTCTGGTGTGATAGGTTAATTGATGGGACCGCATTAATTTTGATTAATGCAAGAAAAGAAACCTAAAAAGATGTTGTTGGAACAAATTTCGAAAAACTATAATTATATTCTTTCGTTTTGAATAGTGGTATTCGGTTGTGAATATCCAGCACCTCATTACAGGAGGCAAGAGCTGAGATCCCTTTGCGGGGAGTGACCTCTTGAGCAAAAATCTATACTGTAGATTACTCGGTTTTCTTCAAAACTGGAAATTTTCAAAAGCGGAGACTAAACCACTCCTTTTCAAAACTGCTCAGGTTTCTTCAACGATATCAAGCTCATTACGTTAATGGTTTTTCGCCAAAAACCCAATCGTAGCCCTCCGTCATTTCGGATGAGTAACACCTAGTATGTTAGTGTATATGCCCTAGAGGCCATTACTGAATCATACTAGTTTGTATATTACTTAATGGATGCTTGGGATATTCACCTTGTATATACAATCTTGCTCAATATAGTAGTATGCTACTTGGTTTGTTTCTACTTCAATGTGTACTTGTGTTTATTTCAGTATATCACTTATACGCATTAGTGGAGCCCTTAGGATCTTTGCTTGATTACCAGCGTTGTGATGGCAGTCACACTAGTGGGGGCTGGGTAATCTATAAGCACATCCTTATACAGGTCCCTAGTCGCAGGACTATCGAGACAGGGCATCGATACTCCGGAGTAGACTAGCGTATGCGCTTCTCATCCCAGTGTGGGAGATGGTCTGTCCCACAGCCATCAGTACGTCGTACTGGACATAGTATACGGGTGCTCGTTGGGTTACGAGTACACTGGACAGGACTCGTCGGGAACTGACAGGTTGGTATTATACCTATCGTCAGTCATCAGTTCCCAGGTGACATGAGTACAGCTTATTCCGCTGACTTGACACTGGCACTTCGCCTCGAGTGTGTTCCCACTGCACTTTGATCACTACCCTACCACGGCTCAAAGGAGTCGTGCAAACAGGTGGTGGTTGGGTGCAGTCCCGAAGCACTTGGAGGCAGTGACGGTTAGACAGGATTCGTCTCTCCCGGTATTGGGGGTTGACATCGCGCTGTGTCTAGGAGAGCCATTACACGAGTAGTCCCTGGCCAGGGCAAACGAGATATACTGGTAGGTTTCCAGTGTTATCTCAGGGTGTTTTGGGCTTCGCTCCGGCACGACTTGTACCGCTATTGGGGGACTGACGTTTACCGCCCCCTAGGCCCGCCATGCGATGTATCAGACGAACAGACCGGACTGTACGGAGACTGTCACATTCAGACTCAGTAGGAGTACCGATGGGGTTTCACCTCGTCAGCCTTCTTGTCGACATCTACCTGGGGACCGTTACGCACAGCTAGTGCCGCTTGCGGTCTGTGGTTAAACCCACTGCCAGCGTAGTGTCGAGTCTTTAGAGTCCCACACAGAGGGTATTCGCCTATGGGCAAAACAGAGTAGAGGTCGCATGGTTTTGCGACAGGGTTCGTTCTCATCCGCGCACTTGTGCACGTTTTGGAGTCCGGACAGATATTACCAGCGGGCTCTGGTTTGAGCCGGATACTGGTATAGTATTTGGGGTTGCTTTTATCTCTCAGTATTCATGTTCCTCGGAACAAGGATGCAGGTGTGTATGCACAGTTATTTGAGGAAGAGGAAGAGGACTTTCATTAGGGTTTCGGAACGGGTTCGTATGCACAGTTGACAGTCGTCTTTTTCCAAACCCTAATGGATTTGTATTATATCATTTAATAATATATAATAAAATGAAATTGTGTCATGGTTAGTTTTTGTTGACTTGTTGACCATGGTTGACTTGTGGACCATGGTTGAACTTTTGACCATTATCATTACAAAAGAAAGATGCTCTTGATTCTTGCATTTTCATTTAGTGTTTGTAATGATATTGGTCATTCTAAAACTTTCCATCAACCTTTTCATTTTGATTATTATTATTTGATAATTCATTTTCTTTTGGCATTATGGTTGCAAGAAAGGAAATGAGAGCTCATTATCTCATTTAGCTTCTCTATCTTCATCTTCATCTTCTTCTTCCTCTAGCAAAGAGAAACCTTCTCATGTGTTGAGAATCCTTCTCTTTAAAAAACAAAAGCAACCCTTAGACACTCTCTACTCACTCTAGGATCAAGGGTTTAGCAAGCCGGCGATTCTAGTTCACTCCAAGTTCGAGAAAGAGCCCAAAGGTCGAGCCTTCGAGGTGGATCCATCTTCGACGGAAGAAGGCGACAAAGGAGAACCATCAACCTCTACAACAAAGTTTGAAGAAGAAGGAGTTGAAGTTTAGGTATAATCATCTTCATCCGAGTAGCTAAATCTCTTTAGCTAGTTTGCTAGTTTTAGTTTAGACAACGATCCCGACTTCGTTTAGTCCATGTTGCCTCTTGCGATAAAAATTTGTTTTTTTTATACCGTTTCCGCCTCCCCGTAAGAACCGGGGGTCGCAATATGGACTTACAGTGGTATCAGAGCCTAACTAAACTTAAACTAGCTTGGTAGTGAAGTGTAACGAAGTTCGGAAACGAAAAAACCCAAAAACCATACTTTTTCAAAATCTGAGTTTCTGTTGAAATTTTTTTGGCTCAAAATGAAAAACTTTATACTTGTAAATTCGGCTCAGGGTTTTGTGTGAACACCCAAGAAAAACGATACAGTGATTCGTCCAAACCGCCGCCCTTCCGCCGCATGAGCTAGGCATCCGCCGCGGAAGCGCCGCGCTTTGTGGTCTTCTGTGCATCGTTTTTCGTGCAGTGTGTTTGTGTGTTGGTTTTGGGATTTTTAAAATATATTATATGTGCCCAGATTTTCCAGAACTGAAATTTACTTTTGGGGTCCTATAATTCCGTATTTTTTCCGAACTTCACTGCACTTTGACTATGATGGTTATATCTGTGATGTTTGCATGTATTGAACGTCGGCTAATCGCTATAAGTCGATTAGTCGGGGTTATACATGATCTGTGTTTGATATTGGAATGTGTATATGAATGTGTTGGACTGTCGCGGGTGAATAGCCAGGGTGGATGTGAGATGAGCTTTTGTTTTTCTTTCATTCATTGTAAATGTAAATTGATGTAATAATATTATTTGTTTGGCCGCACAACCGGGTCGGGGTTGTAGCCGTCATTGTATAATTCTTTTTACTGTTTTTGCTCCTAGGATAGACCCATGGAGGGGTGCACAAACTACCGAGTACTTGGCGGGTAGTTTGCCGCACCCGTAGGGGTCTTGGGTGGGGTATTGCTATTCACCGCGACCGTGTTATCCGTTTTTCGTTCCAGGCTCGAAAGGATTGCGGATGCTAGTATATCCAATGTATTCATCTGTGATCTGTAATGTCTACTATTGCTATATCTATAACTATTTAGGCGTTGCTTATGTTTTACAGCCGCGCTAGCCCAGCCCCCGCTCTGTCGTTAGTTAAGTAACCTAACGGGTGATGACGGGGCCCCGTGGCGAATGCATATGGCATAAGCGTACGTCATATTTTGGTTGTTTTCTGCAATGGTAGGATTAAATGATGGGACGCATTAAAAGTACTAATGCAAGAATATCACGCATTAAAAGAACTAATGCAAGATAATAAACCAAGTTAAAGTCGTTGGAACAATTTCGAAAAACCACTCGGTTCTTTTCAAAACCAACTTTTAAAATGCGGAGTTTGAGCCACTCCTTTTAAAAGCTATCTCGTTCCATCGACCAAATCAAGTTCACTACGTTCACGGTTTCGCCAAAACCATTCGTAGCCCTCCGTCGTTTCACATGAATAGTCAATAGTATTCAAGCTGTGTTTGTTGGCCAAAGTCAAGGCATAGTGATTGGTAGCTATTGGGTATTCATGTGCAGCATAGATAGATGCGTTGGTTTGGAACAGTCGTACTGCCTTGTTGGCCAAAGTCAAGGGTAGGTACGGGTGGATTCAAATTAACCTGGAGAACGACGGGTAGAACTTGACATGTGACTTATGATTTGTTGGCCAAAGTCAAGGTCCATGGGGCAAAAATCCACATCGGGAGTTTCATAAGTACTGAAACTTGCTAGGTTTGCATACCATTTGGAGTGTGGTGATTCTGGTAGGATTCCTTCAGTTTCGTCACGCGATGATATTTGGATCCCGATCCTACTGTGAGTATATACTACTCCTCGGGAAATTTTTTCACTAAACGATCAATGCTATAAACCTAGTAGGTGCCTAGAAAGGTGTTAGCGGGGCTACGCCCCCAGGGAAAAGAGGTTATATAATTAAGGAACTTCGCGAAAGCGTTGGAAAACCTCCCTCGAAGTACCGACACCGGCCTGGCTGAACGGTTAAGCAAGTATTGTACGGTGGGATTGATCCTGACTAATTCTTCCTTTATGGTTTGAGGAGGGATTCGAGAAACAGTGGGAGCCATCCTGTTTAGACAAACTAAAAACCACTCTAAACTTGCAAGAGCATCATGTTGAGTGTTTCTTCTTCTCTCTCCTAAATGCAGCGACCAATCAACATGACTGGACTTAAGTTACTCCTAGATAAAAACAAGCTGACAGGGCCAAACTACAAAGATTGGCTCAGGAATGTCAAGATTGCAATCACTTATGACAAGCTGGGGTATCTTCTTACCACCAAAGCTCCCCCTGTCCCTGGTCCAACTTCCAGCGTCGCGGATAAGGAAATCCGCAAGACTTGGGAGATTGATAGCGCGAAGGCCAAATGCCTCTTGCTTGCCTCGATGGACAACGAACATCAGAGGAGGCATGAGAATATGGACATGGAATCCATATTGCTCCATACAAAAGAACTGTATGGAGAGAAATCTCGTATCGCAAGATACGAAGCGTTGAAAAAGTTATTCTCGACAAAAATGGCCGTCGGATCATCAGTAGCCGAGCACGTGCTAAAGATGATCGGCTACATTGAGGAGCTCGCTGACCTAGGGATCACATTGGAGAGTGAGCTATATACGGATATAGTTCTCCAGTCCCTTCCTTCCACTTACGCCCAGTTTATAATGAACTTCAACCTACAAGAAAAGGAGGTTGAACTTTCAGAGCTCCTCAACCTGCTGAGGAGCGCAGAAGGCACCCTACAGAAAGGTAGGGAAACATCCACTTTGTTTGTAGGAGGATCATCTTCTTCTAGGTCCAAGGCGAAAGCCAAGGGAAAGAAGAAGAAGGCCCCCGCCAAACCAAGGGGCGGTGTTAGTAAGTGGATACGAAGGGAAAAGGTAAAGCAGCAAAGATAGCGGGGAAGCTTGTGGATAAGGAAGAGTGCTTCTATTGTCATAAGAAAGGACACTGGAAGAATGATTGCAGGGCCTGGAAGGCCAGAACACAGGAATTGAAGCAGGTTGCAGCTTCAGCTTCAGGTGTGTATGTTATTGAAAACTGTCTTTCAATAAACTCTACTTCCTGGGTATTGGATACCGGATCAGGATCTCATATCTGTAATTCTTTGCAGGCGTTGAGAAACCGTAGGGTTTTGAAGGAAGGTGACATGACCCTCAGAGTTGCGAACGGAGCTAGCATGGATGCTAAAGCCGTGGGGGACTATCACCTAGGAATGTCAGATGGACATCTTTTGGTTTTGCGTAATTGCTTTTTTGTACCCAACGCAACTTGTAATATCATTTCTGTATCTTTAGTTTCTAAAGAAGGTTATGAATTTGCGTTTGTAAGTAATGTTGTGAACATTCACCTTAATCAAGTTTTGATTGGGTCAGGTACTTTGAGTAATGGTATATACGTGTTAAACCAACCACAGATTTTTAATGTCCAGAATACACACAAAAGAAAGTCTCCGGAAATAAATCAGACTTTCTTATGGCATTGTAGATTGGGTCACATCAATGAGAGAAGGTTGACGAAGTTACATACAGAAGGGTATTTGAATGCGTTCGAATATCGGTCGTATGCCACTTGTCAATCCTGTCTCAAAGGAAAGATGACAAAGACTCCGTTTACTGGATATGGAGAAAGAGCGAGCGAGCTCTTGGGACTCGTACACAGTGATGTGTGCGGTCCAATGTCTACACATGCTCGAAGCGGACATTCTTACTTCATTACTTTTACGGATGACTTCTCGAGGTACGGTTATGTCTTCTTAATGAAACATAAGTCCGAGGCCTTTGGAAAATTCCAGGAGTATAAGAATGAAGTAGAGAAACAGACCGGCAAAAGTATTAAGATTCTAATATCGGATCGAGGTGGAGAATACTTAAGTGCCGAGTTCCTGGACTATTTAAAAGAGAACGGAATTCTCTCTCAACTTACTCCTCCTTACACCCCGCAACATAACGGTGTATCGGAGAGACGGAACCGCACCCTATTGGATATGGTGCGGTCCATGATGAGTAACGCTGAGTTGCCGCGATCATTCTGGGGATATGCGCTAGAATCAGCCGCATACCTTTTGAACCGAGTTCCGACTAAGACTGTGCCTTCCACACCATATGAAATGTGGTGTGGGAAGAGACCCTATCTTAAGCACATTAAGACATGGGGATGTCCGGCTTTTGTCAAAAAGCAGCATGCGGACAAGCTCGAGGCACGCTCAGTACAGTGCAAGTTTGTGGGGTATCCAAAGAACTCAAAAGGATATTTCTTGTACTGTGAAGAGGAACAAAAAGTTCTTGTTTCTCGTCATGCCTACTTCTTGGAAACTGAGTTTTTGGAAAACCAGATAAGTGGGAGCACAGTAGAACTGGAAGAAGTTCCAGAACCACAGACTGTTACTGAATGTTTGGTGGAACCAGAGGGTTCAACAGAACAGGACATTCCTACGCCGCTCCGCAGAAGTAGTAGGCAGTCTCATCCGCCAGAGAGATACTACGGTTTTCTCATAGACGGGGATAGAGAGGATTGCATCATAGATTATGATGAGCCTACTAGCTTCCAGCAGGCCGTTCAGAGCGTTGACTCAGTGAAATGGCTGGATGCAATGCGGACCGAAATGGAGTCCATGTACACCAACAAGGTATGGACGTTGGACATTGCTCCAGACGGGGTAAAACCCGTAGGATGCAAGTGGATCTTCAAAAGAAAGATTGGTGTAGATGGACAGGTTGAGACCTATAAAGCTAGGCTGGTAGCAAAGGGTTTTCGTCAAAGACCTGGCTTGGACTATGACGAAACCTTTTCTCCAGTAGCCATGCTGAAATCCATTCGGATCCTTCTTGCCATTGCTGCCTTCCACGATTATGAGATTTGGCATATGGACGTAAAGACAGCTTTTCTAAATGGAAATTTAGAGGAGTGTGTCTATATGGACCAGCCAGAGGGTTTCATTCAGAGTGGGAGCAGCGGAAAGGTGTGCAAGTTGCTTAAGTCCATCTATGGACTAAAGCAGGCATCGCGGAGTTGGAACATCTGCTTTGATGAGACAGTCAAAGAATTTGGCTTTATCAAAAATCCAGATGAACCATGCATCTATAGTAGATTTGTAGCGAGAACTGCAGTATTCCTCGTTTTATACGTGGATGACATTCTCTTAATAGGAAATGACATTCCTATGCTACAATCTGTCAAGGGGTTCTTGTCACACAGGTTCTCCATGAAAGACCTGGGTGATGCCTCATACATCCTGGGGATCCGGATCAATCGTGATAGATCCAAGAGGATATTGGGACTTTCTCAGTCCAGGTACATCGACACCATAGTGAAGAGATTCAGTATGGAAGATTCCAAGCGCGGTAACCTACCGGCTTGTCACGGGATCACCCTCTCTAAAGAGATGTCTCCCAAGACTGATTTGGAGAGGGATCGCATGTCTATTATACCCTACGCTTCTGCGGTAGGCTCTATAATGTATGCGATGTTGTGTACCAGACCGGATGTAGCTTATGCACTGAGTATGGTAAGCCGGTATCAGTCTAACCCTGGGGAGAAACACTGGATAGCAGTAAAGAACATTCTCAAGTACCTGAGAAGGACTAAGGAGATGTTCTTGGTATATGGCGGAAAAGACCTCCAGATCGAGGCCTTTGCTGACTCCAGCTTCCAGAGTGACAAGGATGATTCCAAGTCCATGTCGGGTTTTGTCTTCACCCTCAATGGAGGGGCGGTGTGTTGGAAGAGTTCCAAACAGGAAACCGTTGCAGACTCGACGATGGAAGCGGAATACATCGCTGCATCTGATGCCGCAAAAGAAGCTGTCTGGATGAGGAAGTTCTTGAAAGAACTTCAGGTGGTTCCGTCCATTGTTGATCCAATACCTCTGTATTGCGACAACAATGGGGCTATAGCTTTAGCGAAGGAACCCAGGTCCCATCAGAGATCCAGGCACATCTTGAGGCGGTATCACCTGATCAGGGAGATCGTGGATCGCAAGGTGATCGAGGTTCGGAGAGTTGCTTCAGAAGACAACACTGCAGATCCATTCACCAAGGCCCTGCCCCAGACTCAGTTCGAGCGGCTGATCGAGATGATAGGTCTTCGATACGCCAGTACATGGCCTTAGTGCAAGTGGGAGATTGTTAGTGTATATGCCCTAGAGGCCATTACTGTATCATACTAGTTTGTATATTACTTAATGGATGCTTGGGATATTCACCTTGTATATACAATCTTGCTCAATATAGTAGTATGCTACTTGGTTTGTTTCTACTTCAATGTGTACTTGTGTTTATTTCAGTATATCACTTATACGCATTAGTGGAGCCCTTAAGATCTTTGCTTGATTACCAGCGTTGTGATGGCAGTCACACTAGTGGGGGCTGGGTAATCTATAAGCACATCCTTATACAGGTCCCTAGTCGCAGGACTATCGAGATAGGGCATCGATACTCCGGAGTAGACTAGCGTATGCGCTTCTCATCCCAGTGTGGGAGATGGTCTGTCCCACAGCCATCAGTACGTCGTACTGGAGATAGTATACGGGTGCTCGTTGGGTTACGAGTACACTGGACAGGACTCGTCGGGAACTGACAGGTTGGTATTATACCTATCGTCAGTCATCAGTTCCCAGGTGACATGAGTACAGCTTAGTCCGCTGACTTGACACTGGCACTTCGCCTCGAGTGTGTTCCCACTGCACTTTGATCACTACCCTACCACGGCTCAAAGGAGTCGTGCAAACAGGTGGTGGTTGGGTGCAGTCCCGAAGCACTTGGAGGCAGTGACGGTTAGACAGGATTCGTCTCTCCCGGTATTGGGGGTTGACATCGCGCTGTGTCTAGGAGAGCCATTACATGAGTAGTCCCTGGCCAGGGCAAACGAGATATACTGGTAGGTTTCCAGTGTTATCTCAGGGTGTTTTGGGCTTCGCTCCGGCACGACTTGTACCGCTATTGGGGGACTGACGTTTACCGCCCCCTAAGCCCGCCATGCGATGTATCAGACGAACAGAGCGGACTGTACGGAGACTGTCACATTCAGACTCAGTAGGAGTACCGATGGGGTTTCACCTCGTCAGCCTTCTTGTCGACATCTACCTGGGGACCGTTACGCACAGCTAGTGCCGCTTGCGGTCTGTGGTTAAACCCACTGCCAGCGTAGTGTCGAGTCTTTAGAGTCCCACACAGAGGTTATTCGCCTATGGGCAAAACAGAGTAGAGGTCGCATGGTTTTGCGACAGGGTTCGTTCTCATCCGCGCACTTGTGCACGTTTTGGAGTCCGGACAGATATTACCAGCGGGCTCTGGTTTGAGCCGGATACTGGTATAGTATTTGGGGTTGCTTTTATCTCTCAGTATTCATGTTCCTCGGAACAAGGATGCAGGTGTGTATGCACAGTTATTTGAGGAAGAGGAAGAGGACTTTCATTAGGGTTTCGGAACGGGTGCGTATGCACAGTTGACAGTCGTCTTTTTCCAAACCCTAATGGATTTGTATTATATCATTTAATAATATATAATAAAATGAAATTGTGTCATGGTTAGTTTTTGTTGACTTGTTGACCATGGTTGACTTGTTGACCATGGTTGAACTTTTGACCATTATCATTACAAAAGAAAGATGCTCTTGATTCTTGCATTTTCATTTAATGTTTGTAATGATATTGGTCATTCTAAAACTTTCCATCAACCTTTTCATTTTGATTATTATTATTTGATAATTCATTTTCTTTTGGCATTATGGTTGCAAGAAAGGAAATGAGAGCTCATTATCTCATTTAGCTTCTCTCTCTTCATCTTCATCTTCTTCTTCCTCTAGCAAAGAGAAACCTTCTCATGTGTTGAGAATCCTTCTCTTTAAAAAACAAAAGCAACCCTTAGACACTCTCTACTCACTCTAGGATCAAGGGTTTAGCAAGCCGGCGATTCTAGTTCACTCGAAGTTCGAGAAAGAGCCCAAAGGTCGAGCCTTCGAGGTGGATCCATCTTCGACGGAAGAAGGCGACAAAGGAGAACCATCAACCTCTACAACAAAGTTTGAAGAAGAAGGAGTTCAAGTTTAGGTATAATCATCTTCATCCGAGTAGCTAAATCTCTTTAGCTAGTTTGCTAGTTTTAGTTTAGACAACGATCCCGACCTCGTTTAGTCCATGTTGCCTCTTGCGATAAAAATTTGTTTTTTTTATACCGTTTCCGCCTCCCCGTAAGAACCGGGGGTCGCAATATGGACTTACATAGTATTCGTGCTGCGTTTGTTGACCTTTGTAAAGGCATAGTGTATGGTAGCTAGATATTGCTTGTCTGTTGCATTTGGATGTGATTATTTAGACCAGTTGTATAACCATGTTGGCCATTGTCAAGGGTTTATACGGGTGGGTCTAGCTTAATCCAGGATATTGACGGGTTGAACTTGACTAGTGGTTTATGATTTGTTGGCCTTTGTCAAGAACATGAACCGCTAGGGGTAAAAACCACACCGGGAGTTTCAAATATACAGGAAACTTGCAGTTTTTGGCATACCTTGTGGAGTGTGGTGACTAGAGTGGATTCCATCTAGGTCATCACACAATGATAATTGGATCCCAATCCCACTGATGAGTAAGATTACTCTCGGGAGATTATTTCAGTTAACAATCAACGCTATAAACCAAGTAGGTGTCTAGAACGGTGTTAGCCGGGCTACGCCTCTAGGGAAAAGAGGTTATATAATTAAGGAACTTCGCGAAAGCGTTGGAAAACCTCCCTCGAAGTACCAACACTAGCCTGGCCGAAAGTTTAAGCAAGTATTGCGACGTGCGATTAATCTTGACTAGTTCTTCTTTTAAGGCTTGAAGAAGAATTTGAGGAAACAGTGGGAACCATCCTGATTAGATAAATTAATAACTAATCTAATCTTGCAAGAGAGCACGCTAAGTGTATCTTTTCTCTCTCTTCAGGTAGCAACCATTTCACGCCCTAATCAAGATAATAAAATGTACCGCTTGACCGATCCGAATTCTTATTCGGGGCTGGGGAACGTCGGTTCAGCTCTAAATTATGACAACTGTCATGAGTATGAACAAGGGAAAGAGGATTGCATGAATTCCTTCATGACCCTGTAACATTTCAAAAAATAAAATATTATTTTTGGGAATTTATATAATTAAATAATAAATATTAGGAATATTTTAATGTTGTGGTATAATTAAATACCGATAATTTGGGAAATATTGGGAAGATAAAATGAATGGTGATTTTTGGAAGAATTTATGTGATTTAAGCAAATTATAAATTCTTTATGATTAATTATATTCTATCTTAATGCTAATCTCGATTAAATATTACTAATCTTGCATTAAGCATTGCTTTGTTTTGTGCACATGACATGCACCATGTCATGTTACACACTTGTCACATTTTATTTTTACCATGGCTTCTTTCTTTATTTCAAGAATTGTTTTTGATTTTTAAAATGGATATGGTAAATGAAAGAAAAGAAAAAGGAAAATATTAAGGAATGGAGGTATGGGCAAGAGAGAGAGAGGGGGGGGGTGAGGGGTCAACCTTGGGTATGGCTCATCTTCATTCATTCCCTCTTCATCTTTTTCCCTCCTCTCTCCTCACCATGGCTGCCCTCTTCTTCTCCCTCCTCTACCTCCTCACAACACACCCTAAAACACATCAAAACATCATCTTCCTTTCATTAAAAATATGCACAAGCTCACTACAAGCATTTTGAGCCAAGAAAGTTAGGATTTTGAGCACTTGGGGAAACTCAAGAATTTTCTTGAGTTGCCAAATGAGGTAATTCTTTAACCATTAATATAGTATTTCATTCACTTTAGCATCCATACATGTTTAGAAGTGTTTTAGTGAGGATTAGTGAACTTGGAAAATTCCAAGTTGAGGTTAGGGTTTGTTTTGAATTGTGATGGTGCAATTGAGGTATTCTAAGTGACTACAACTCCTTTATTGATAAAACCTGGACCTAACCTGAGAATAAAACCCCAAACCCCAAAATTAGAAACCCCGATATCGGATTTTGTTAACTTTTGTGATGTGTTTTGGAGATCTGCTATGACCCGGGGCACCTAAAAATTTTATAGCGATCACAGTGAGTCGTAAAGGAAACCTAGAAGCTAACCCCAAGACACGAGACCCTAACCATGCATTATGGCCACAAATTTATTATTTCTGGCCGCAAATTGCGTCCAGGGTGGGGGTGATTGCGTCCGTGTTTGGTCCATAAATTTATCTTCAGAAAATTAGACCCTCCACATATGCAAAATTGGCTAATTTCACCTAGGGTAAAATCTGGAAGTGTTTTTCTTAGATTCTGAATTCGGTTTGTGAATTCTGTGAACTTGAACAGTGGTATTTGTGTTTTTTTCTCGGACACTTGATGTTTGTACGTCGGTATCGGGAGTTGTTGGGTTATTTCTGCATGAGTAGGTCAAAGGTTTTTACCTATATAAGATACGTGTGCCGTTTTAGTTTTCGTGCGCGATTTCGATTTACAATACCATGTGTTATATATGTTAGTACCTCCGCGCAAACTTCAGGACGACAAGTGGAAGCGTGGCGACTTCGACTTCGGCAAGCAAGGATCTAGGTAAGTAGATATATATCTATGGGGGAAGTCGAGTGGATGGCGTATAGCACCACCGCAGTTTCGTAGTGTAGTATATAAATACGTTATAATTGTTAGTGTAATTTTCCCTAGAGAACATTATTGTATAGTACTAGTTTGTATAATACATTTTGGAAGATTGGGATATATACACGGATTTATAACAGTATTGCTCAATATGGTAGTATGCTACTTGGTTTGTATCTATCGTAATATGTGTATATGTTTCTTTTGACGTATCGCTGATACATATTGATAGAGCCCTTAAGATCTTTACTTTACTACCAGCGTTGTGATGGCATTCACACTTGTGGGGGTTGGGTAGCCCACAAGCACATCCTTATACAGGTCCCTAGTCGTAGGATTATCGAGACAGGGCATCGATACTCCAGAGTAGACTAGTGTGTACGCTTCTCATCCCAACAGGGGAGATGGTCTGTCCCACAGCCATTAGTACATCGTACTTTAGATTGTATGCAGGTGCTCATTAGCTTATGAGTACACTGGACAAGACTCGTCGGGAACTATTGGTTGGTATTATACCTATCGTCAGTTAGCAGTTCCCAGGTGACATGAGTACAGCTTAGTCCGTTGACTTAACCCTGCCGCTTCGCCTCAAGTGTGTTCCCACTGTTCTTAGATTACTACCTTACCACGGCTCTATTGAGTCATGCAAACAGGTAGTAGTTGGGTTCCATCCTGAAACACTTGGAGGCAGTGGCGGTTAGATAGGATTCGTCTCTCCCGGTATTGGGGATTGATATCGCGCTATGTTTGGAGAGCCATTACACAAAGTCCCTGGCCAGGGCAAGCGAGATTTACTGGTAGGTACTCCAGTAGTTTCTCAGGGTGTTTGGGAATACACTCCGACACGACTTATACCGCTATTAGGGGTCTGACGTTTACCGTCCCCTGGGCCCAATATGCGATACTCTTAGATGAACAGACCGGACTGTACGGAGATTGTCACATTCAGGTTCAGTAGGAGTTCGGATGGGTTTTCCTCATCGGCCTTCTTATCGACATCTACCTAGGGACCATTACGTACAGCTAGTAACGCTTGTGGCCTATGGTTAAACCCACTGCCAGCGTAGTGTCGAGTCTTCAGAGTCCCACACGGAAGGTTTTCCGCTTTTGGGCGTAACGATGTAGAGGTCGTATGGTTTTACGATAGGGTTCATTCACATACGCGTACTTGTGCGTGTTTGGTGTTCGGGCGGTTGATACTAGAGAGCTTTGGTTTAAGCCGGATCCTAGTATTAGATTTTGGATTGGTTTAGTCTCACTGTATTCGTGTTTCTCGGAATACGGATGCGAGTATGTATATAAGGATGATAAGGGCAGAGAAGGAGACACCTCATTAGGGTTTTGACCATTGACTTGATTAAAACCATAATGAGATGGAGGAAATTGTCTACCAATTTTTATTAAAGATAATTGTGTCATGGTTAATTGGTTTGATCATTTGACTATGTTGACTATTGTTGACCTAGATATTTTTGTTGAGCACAAGATATTTTGCTTAGCATTAATTGTGACATGATAATAGTCAAATCAAAGGAGTCATCAAAATTATCCTAATAAAACTTATTTTTCTCCTTCCTCAAAAGAGATCTCTCTTCATTATTTTCTCATACACACTCTCTCAAGGTTCTCTCCTTCTTCCTCTCTCAAACCCTAGTGTCTCATGAGTTGAGAATCAAGGGTCTTTGAGACTTAGCCACCAAAATCCTTCTCTACTCACTCTAGGATTAGTTTAGCATATAAAGTACCATATTTACTTCATTATAGAGGTTGGAGCTCAAGGTAGAGACCTTCGGGTGGATTATCTTTGACGTGGAGAAGCCGGTGAGGAGGAACCATCCACTACCACTCCAAGGAGCTCACAACAAGGAGAAGCACAACAAGGAGAAGACGGACTTGAACCTTGAGGTATTAATCATCTAACATAGTAGTTATAACTCCTAGTTAGTTTGTTAGTGAATGTTTAGCAAAGATCCTCAAGGGTAGTCTATGTTACCATGTAAAGAAAAATTCGATTTTTACCTATTCTGCCTGCTCATTAACTACCGGGGTGAGTAACATAGACTTACAGTGGTATCAGAGCCTCGCTAAACCATAACTAACATGTTAGAAAAGTATTTAAAACTTCAATCACGAAAAAATCCCGAAAACACGACCAAAACTTGCACTTTCTGTCGAATTTTAAATCAGGTCTAAAAATATTTTCAGAGACCTGAAAAATCCGTGCAGGCTTTATCTAAAACACTGAAGAAATTTGGGCGACTAACTCGGTCAGACCGCCGCGGATCCGTGGCCGAACTAAGCGTTCCACCATGGAGCCGCGGCCGAGTCGACTCCGAGTTGGTCCAAATTTTTTCTAGTGGTCTCTGTTGTTGTTTTGTGTTTTCTGGGATATTTTGTTTCTGCTCAGGAATTTTTGTGTACAGTGTTGTACTTGGAGTAGATTCAAATATGGTTATTGATCGAAATTCTATGAACCTTAGCTAATCGGATTATATCTGTGATGTGTTATGTGTGCTGAACGTCTTCTAATCGCTATGCGTCGATTAGTTGGTGTTGCACATATCGGTGATCTGTGATATTGGTTTGTGTATATGAACTTGTTGGATTGTCGTGGATGAATAGCCGGGGTTGTAAGATGAGTGTTTATTATCTTTCATTTGATGTAAATTGTAAATTGATGTAATATTATTTTGTGGTCGCACATCCGGGTTGAGGTTGCAGCCACCACTGTATATTATTTCTTTTACTGTTTTCTGCTGCTAGGATAAACCTAAGGTGGGGTGAACAAACTACCGGATACTTTGAAGTGCCGAGTGGCCTACTCACTTTGTTGAGGGAGCTTGCTTCACTTCGGGTGTTTGGCGGGTAGTTTGCCGCACCTGTAGGGGTCTATGGTGGGGTTATGGCTATTTATCACGACCGTGTAATCCGTCTTTCATTACAGGCTCGAACGAAGCGCGTATTCCTAGTATATCCAATGTGTTCATCTGTGATCTGGAATGACTATAATTGCGTCTGACGAATGTATATATCTATATATGATATCTAGTAGACGTTTCTTATGTTTTACATCCGCGCTAGTCCAGCCCCCGCTCTGTCGTTAGTTAAGTAACCTAACGGGTGATGACGGGGCCCCATGGCGAATGCGGATGGCATAAGCGTACGTTATATTTTCGTTGTTTTCTAAAATGGTAGGATTAATTGATGGGACTGCAATAAATTAATGCAAAGAAAACAAACCAAAGTTGAATCGTTGGAACAATTTCAAAACCACTCGTTTTTTTCAAAACAGCAAAACTTTAAAATGCGGAGCTTAAACCACTCCTTTTAAAAGCTATCAGGTTCCTTCAATAATATCAAGTTCACTGCGTTCACGGTTTCGCCAAAACCATTCATATCCCTCCGTCATTTCAATTAAATATTCAGTAGTATTCAAGCTATGTATTTTGACCTTCGCCAAGGCATAGTGATTGGTAGCTGCTGAATAATTATCTATAGCATAGATAGATGCGTTGGTTTGGGAAAGTCGTACTGCTATTTTGGCCTTCATCAAGGGTATGTACGGGTGGGTTCAAATTAACCTGGATAATGGCGAGTAGAACTTGACATGTGACTTATGATATGTTGGCCTTCGTCAAGGTCATAAGAGCATGGGGAAAAAATCCATATCGGAAGTTTCTAAAGAAACAGAATCTTGCTAGTGTTGCATACCATTTGGAGTGTGATAATTTTGGTAGGATTCCTTCAACTTTATCACATGATGATATTTGGATCCCGATCCTACTGTGAGTATATGCTACTCCTCGGGAGATTTTTTCACTTAACGATCAATGCTATAAACCAAGTAGGTGTCTAGAAAGGTGTTAGCGGGGATACGCCTCAAGGGAAAAGAGGTTATTTAATTAAGGAACATCGCGAAAGCGTCGTAAAACCTCTTTCGAAGTACCGACACTGGCCTGGCTGAACGGTTAAACAAGTATTGTACGGTAAGATTAATCCTGACTAATTCTTCTTTTATGGTTTGAGGAAGGATTCGAGAGACAGTAGGAGCCATCCTGTTTAGATAAACTAAAAACCATTATAAACTTGCAAGAGCATCATGCTAAAGTGTTTCTTCTCTCTCTCCTAATTGCATTGACCAAACATGACGGGCCTTAAGTTACTATTAGATAAAAATATATTGACAGGGCCAAACTATAAATATTAGTTCAGGAATGTCAAAATGGTGATCACTTATGACAAATTAGGGTATCTGCTTACTATTAAAGACCCCGTCTTCCCAGGTCTAGAATCCAGTGTCGCGGATAAGGAAATCCGTAAGACCTGGGAGATTGATAGTGCGAAATCCAAGTGCCTCGTGCTGGCCTCCATGGACAATGAACACCAGAGGCAGCACGAGAATATGGATCTTGAATCCATATTCCTCCATTCCAAGGAATTATATGGAGAGAAATATCATATAGCAAGATACGAGACCTCGAAGAAGCTATTTAAGGCGAGGTTGGCTGTCGGGTCATCTGTAGGGGAACACGTTCTTAGATGATCGGCTACAATGAGGAGCTCGCGGACCTTAGGACAACGTTAGAGAACGAGTTGTATACAGACTTTATTCTCTAGTCCCTTCCTTCCACCTACGCCCAGTTTATCTTGAATTTTAATATTCAAGGTAAAGAAGTTGAACTTCCGGAACTCCTCATCATGTTGAGAGTGCAGAGGGCACCCTACAGAAAGCTAGGGAAACACCCGCTCTGTTTGTTGGTGGTGCTTCCTCTTCTAGGTCCAAGGCGAAAGCCAAAGGAAATAAGAAAAGGCCCCTACCAAACCGAGAGGCAGTGTTAGTAAGGTGGAAGCCAAGGGAAAAGCAAAAGTGTCAGGGCCGACAGTAGGAAAGGAAGAATGCTTCTACTATCACAAGAAGGGCCATTGGAAGAAATATTGCAAGGCTTGGAAGGCCAAGAACCAGGACCCGAGGCAAGCTATGGCTTCGGCTTCATGTGTGTTTATAATTGAAAACTGTCTGTCAATCAACTCTACTTCCTGGGTATTGGATACCGCATCAGGATCTCATATATGCAATTCTTTGCAGGCACTGAGAAGCCGTAGTGTTCTGAAGACCGGTAATATGACCCTCAGGGTTGCTAACGGAGCGAGCGTGGATGCTGTGTCCGTAGGGGAATATCACCTTGGATTGACGAGTGGACATATTTTTGTTTTGCGCAACTGTTTTTGTGTATCTAGTTTGACTTGTAATATCATTTCAGTATCTTTGTTATCAAAAGAAGGTTATGATTTTATATTTGTAAGCGATGTCGTAAACATCCACCTTAATCATGGTCTGATTGGGTCAGGTACTCTAAACAACGGTATATACCTATTAAACCAAGTACATGTTTTCAATGTCCAGAACACACATAAAAGAAAGACTACAAAATTAAATCAAGTTTTCTTATGGCATTGTAGACTAGGTCACATCAATGAGACAAGGTTGACCAAGTTATATAAAGAAGGATATTTGGATCCGTTCGAATATCAATCTTATGCAACTTGTCAATCATGTCTCAAAGGAAAGATGACAAAGACTCCGTTCACTGGACACGGAGTAAGAGCGAGTGAGCTCTTGGGACTCATACACAACAATGTTTGTGGTCCAATGTCTATATATGCAAGAAGTGGTTATTCCTATTTCATTACTTTTACGGATGATTTCTCTAGGTATGGACATATTTTCTTGATGAAACATAAATCCGAGGCCTTTCAGAAATTCCGGGAATATAAGAATGAAGGAGAAAAACAAACCGGCAAAAGTATGAAGACACTGAAATCTGATCGAAGTGGTGAATACTTGAGTGCCAAGTTCCTGGATTACCTAAAAGATAATGGAATTCTCTCTCATCTTACTCCTCCATACACACAACAGCACAACGGTGTATCGGAGAGACGGAACCGAACCCTATTGGATATGGTTCGTTCCACGATGAGTATCGCTGAGTTACCGCGATCATTTTGGGGCTATGTACTAGAATCAGCAGCATATGTTTTAAACAAGGTTCCTACCAAGACTGTGCCTACCACACCATATCAGATGTGGAGTGGGAAGAAACCCTATCTTCAATATCTGAAGATATGGGGATGTCCAGCTTTTATCAAAAAGCAGCATGCGGACAAGCTCGAGGCACGATCGGTACTGTGTAAGTTTGTGGGATACCCAAAGAACTCCAGGGGGTATCTTTTCTATTGCGCAGAGGAACAAAAGTTTTTTGTTTCTCATCATGCCCACTTTCTGGAACATCTGTTTTTAGAAAAGGAAACAAGTGGGAGCGCTAATCAGTCGAAAATATTGTATTCTTAACACATCAATTTACCTACTCTTTCTAATCTTCTAAAGATGTTTGGTATAAATATAGCACATATTAGCAATTCGTCTGCAAAATATCAAATAACATGTGTTATACATTATAACCGGTATTATGAAGGAAATTGTGTGTTTATTACTACATGCATGATTTTTGTATATCTCAACATATTTTATCGAGATTGTGTGCAGAAAATTCTTCAGGTAAAAGAACTGGAATCGCAAAAGTGCCGATAAAGCGCAGCAAGTCAAAGACTTGAAATCTGGCAGCAACCAAGAAAGAATAATGAGATTCCAGACATAAAATAAAGCCCTAAAGATCAACACCAAACAAACCAGAGAAATTGATGCAATGAGTCCATCAAACGGCCACGGATCCGCGACCGAGTCAGGCCGATTCGCCGCGGATCCGCAGCCGATCTGACTCATCAGCGGTTGGAACTTTTTGCAGAGGCCTCCTTTCAACTACCAAACTTCCTCAAGACGATTCAAAAAACCTAGATTTCTCCAGAAGCTTCTCTACAACAGCCAAGCTTCTTGTGTAAGCTTGGTACCTACCTAGCTTCATAACAACCTAGCTTCTAGGGGAAGATGGAGGAAAACTATAAAAGAATACCTAGAGCTTCATTCAAAAGGTTGTTGAACATTGAACCAATTCACTCCACAAGTTGAGTGACACAACTTGTGATCCAGAACCCTAACCCAAATCCAAATCCAAAGCCAAAGCCATATCAAGATCCATCGAGAACAAATCAAGAGAGCAATCAACGATCCTTTATCGCAACGCTGGTCGTCATCAATAGCAAGAGATCCGCATCCGATCCACGACTCAAGGCGATCGAGCTACGCAAAGATCGACGACAAATTCCCTTTCAAGGAGCGATTCGAGAGCTAGTCTTGTAAACTCAATTGAGAGGTGTAATTTGAATGAGATTTAATAAAGATGATAATTGTAATTCTTGCTTTCTTTAAATTCTTGCATTATGAAATTTCTCGTTCTTGACTCATCAATTTTCATAATGTGTGAGTAATCTCCGCTTGTGGAGGATTCGAGAGAATTGATAGATCTAATGATGATCAAATCTTAATACTAATCTTAAGTCTTATGAGATTTGTGAACCTTAGCAAAAAGAATCATTGATAACCTAATTTGGAGCGAGATCACTTCTTGATTATTTCTTTGCAAATTAGGGATCAACGATCGATGATTTTCTTTGCTAGAGGCTGGATCCGAATGATTTTGATTGAAAAGACAAGGGATAGTGAAGGAGAAACCCTAGTTTCTTCAATTGATCCCTAATCTTCATTCATCATCATCAATCTAGCTACAAATTATCAATAGATAAAATTAGGAATTATTAGATTCATCATTAGCTATTAACTCAATCGAATCCTACAAGCTATTCTTCATAATCTTGATAATCAAATTGATTGGGGATAACTTCTTGATTCTTGATTCTAGATCTATTTTCTCTATGTTTCTTGAAATTAAATCTTCTTGAATCAACTTCTTTTATATTTTCTTTTCGACTCAACTAAAACAAATTGGAACAAGTACACACATCTCAGTGGACGATTCGCTCTCGCCAACGAAACTACAATTGACACCGTTAATTGATTGCGGTTTATAAATTTCTTTGATTGTGATTACTTTTCAAAACAAAATTCGAACGATCAATCAAATGGCGCCGTTTCCGGGGATCGTGTGCTAATTTGTTTGTTTTTGTTATTTGAGTTGAAAATTTTATTATTCTATCAGAATTTCTTAGATCAAAATCGCACCAAGTGCTTAATGATTTGTTCTGATTTTTTCAAGGGAATCTGGAATCATTGGAGCAAGAGGAAAAATATTCAGATCATCTCAGGAATTCCAGTGAGGTAATAGGAGCATTTGCACAAAATTTCGTGCAGAGATCACATCATCAGACCGTGGAACCGCGGCACTTGGTAGCATTTCACGGCGGAACCGTGGTAGTCTTGATGTTTCAGTGCTTCATTTTTCTCAGGTATATTTCTGACTTTCTTATCTCCTCCCTGCTCTTATCCAGTAAGCAATTTCTGCAGGATTCTTTGCAAAATTCCCAGCGCCGCTAAAGAAAAATTGTTGCGTGTTTAATCTTAGTTGTTTGCATATTTTAACACGGAAATTAAGGGGCAAAGACCAAATTCAGATTAGGTGGGGAGTTCATTACCCTTCCTAAGCCCCGGAAATCATAAAACTTGCATCCGCATCACCCTCATTAACTAAAAATTAACTAGACATGACACTAAGGACCGTCGCGCTCACTAAGGACAGAAGGAGGTCATGGGTAATCTATTGCTTATCCGCTTTTCTTTTGTGATGTCTAAGGAAAGTGTGTCTAAGGCAAGTGGTTACTTAATTAGGCCCGCTACTCACGTAGCGGAGAACCTCCCACTTACCTGGCACTTACCTGGCCACAGAAGGGATAAAGAGGCAGTAGAGGATCTATCCTGCAATTTGTCTTCTGGAAGTCTAGGAGCGGTCCAAAGACTTGACCTAGGTGACCATTAGATTTAGGGTTGCTTGTGCATATTTTGTGGTTTGATTTTTCAAAAATCGGTATATATTTTTTTTCAAAACAAACACCAATCCAAACTTTTCTCTAATTATCACAACGCTGCCACTTGTGCTAAACCATTTAGTGCATGCTCGGCTGGACACGAGATTCTAGTGCCCGTCTTTTCCGCGTTCCTTCTATCGACTCCGAAGTCGGTATTTTTACATCTTCTTTTATCTCACCACACACCACATCCACTTCGATGGACGGATCTCCATCGAACTTCTTTAACACCACTCTGCAACCGTCCGCAGGTGCGCAGAATCCGCCCCGCATCTCTCTCCAAGAGAGATGCTACCCCTTTTGAGGTCCTCTTTCTACATGTCATTCCTTTCCATCAGCCAATGGGGAAAATTTTGAAATCAAACCTCAATACATCAATCTTTGACACAAGTTTCACGGTCTCGAGTCTGAAGACGCATACATTTTTATTACCAAATTTGAAAACGTTTGTGCTATGATGGGTACTTCACAGCTTTATGTGGATGATATGCGTCTATGTCTTCTCCCGTTCACTTTGTGCGATTTAGCCGAGAAGTGGCTTTATAACACAGTCGCACATTCTACTTCAAATTGGGATGAATTCGTCATAGCTTTCCTAAAGAAATTTTATCCCAATCATTAGACAGCTCGAGTCCGTAGCGAAATAAATTAATTTACCCAGCTTCCTAATGAACCATTTTCGAAGTGTTTTTAACACTTCAAGGATCTGTTGGTTCAATGTCCTCATCACGGAATCCACCGATGGGATCTGTGCAGAATCATATATGAGGGAATTAATCCTACAACAAAACAGAATCTTGAATCCATGTATCAAGGCAACTTCATTTCTAAAGACGATGGTGAAGCTTTGAAACTTTTAGAAGATTTCGCTGAAAAATCTTCACAGTGGAAGAGTGTAAGTCAACCATCATCTAGGGGTGGTATCCATCAACCGGATGTTTCCATAGGAGTTAGAGCAGAAATGGCAGCAATGCAAAAGAAACTCGAAGTTATGGAACACAAATTTTTTTAGCATCCCTAAATCAGATGACACTCGCTAAAACTGTCCGTGGATGCTGTTCTGATCCATCACATCTTACGGAAGAATGTCCATTAAATTCTCCGTTTCAAGGTCAAGAGTATACTAATGCTGCTTTCCAGCAAAGACCTAGAAACGATCCATATTCTTCCACTTATAATCAGGGTTGGAAGAATCATCCTAACTTTGCTTGGAACCAACACCAAACTCAAAACACGGTTCCAAACCAAAACAACATTCAAAGGGTCCCTCCACAACAACAGCAACCACTACAACTGACTCAGCACCCCTATCAATCACAAAACTTTCAAAATCTGGTCAACACTTCTGCACCGTATAATTCTTTGCAATTGACCGGTACTGATAATTCCTCTTCACACGAACAAACCATGAATTTGATTCTGAAAAATTTCATGCAAGTTTCGGCTGAGATAAAGCCTTCTGTCGATGACATAGAGAAGAACTCCGCCTCACACGGCGAGAGTATTTAATCGATGGAAGCACAAATTGCACGATTGAATGCCGAAATGAGTGCTAGAGAGAAAGGGAAACTTCCGTCTCAACCCCTACCGAATCCTGGACATTCACAACCCTACAATGTGAATGCAATTACAACGTTGAGATCCGAAAGAGTGCTGAATAATCAAGTCGGTGAGGATATTGATAATCATGATGAATTAATCAATAACACCCCGGCTTTCACTTCTACTTTTCCTTCCACTTCCACAACCACTTCTACTTCTGACCCTTGTTCGTCTACCCCACCACCTTCTTGTGAGCCTATTCTTCGTTTTCCTCAAGACTCGAACCCTCAGCATACCTCTTCTAGTCCACCAAAGACGATCCCCACTCCTATTCTGGGATCAGTTCCACACACACCACCTTCTCCAATGTTGGACCCAGCTATTATTGCTAAAGATCCTTATCCGAATCGGTTAAGGGGAAACAAATCGAGTCCACATATGGAGAAGATTTTGGAAATGTTCAAAAAGGTTAACATCAACATCCCTCTCCTAGATGCTATCCAACAAGTTCCGTCTTATGCGAAAATTTTAAAGTACTTATGCACTAGGAAGAGGAAGACTCAAGTGCCCAAAAAGGTCTTCATGACAAATAATGTTAGCACTGCTTTTACCCCACAGTTACCAAAGAAACGTAAGGTCCCTGGATGTCCTACAATATCGATTTCTATTGGGGGTAAAAACATTAACCGTGCTCTACTTGACCTTGGCACAAGTGTTAACCTACTTCCATACTCTGTCTACGAGCAGTTAGGGATTGGAGAGTTGAAACTAGTTTATTTCACTCTCCAAATGGCAGACCCATCAATCACCAAACCTAGGGGTGAACTAGAGGAAGTGTTGATAAAAGTCGGGGAATTTATATTCCCTGTGGACTTCATTGTTCTTGATACACAACCTGTAGCAAACCCACGAAACCAAATTCCGGTGATTCTGGGTCGACCATTCCTTGCCACTTCCAATGCTGTCATTAACTGTCGAAACGATTCTATGAACCTATCTTTTTGAAAAATGACAATTGAACTGAACATTTACAAAATTGGAAGTCAGCCGTCTGAACCCTCTGCTCACATTCTTGATGTCTGTTTTGTCCACGAGATAGCTCCCGAAAGCTGCGAAGTTGATTAACTTTGCTTTGAAGATCTCGACGGCATTAGCACATCATTGTTTGATTTGGAACATCTTAATGAGGACACTTTTGATGAGTCCACTCCTGAGTCTGATACTTTGGACTCATCACTTTCCGAGTTTGTATCCTTTGCAGGCTATGGGCTTCTTCGTGAATCTGAATGTCATTCTTTTACCCGACCTTCTATTGTTTCTCCGCCGACATTAGATCTCAAATTATTACCTTCTCATCTTAAATATGCATATTTAGGTGAGAATGAGTCTTTACCCGTGATCATATCCGCTTCTCTAGCCTCAGAGCAAGAGAATGCGCTTTTGACGGTATTGAGATCTAATAGGCAGGCTTTTGGTTGGACTATGGCTGACATCAAAGGGATTAGACCCTTGATTGTTGAACATCATATACATCTGATGGATGAAGCCAAGCCAACCCAAGAAACACAGAGACGGTTAAACCCCGTCATGAAGGAGGCGGTAAAGAAAGAAATCGTCAAATGCCTTGACAGTGGTATCATTTACCCAATCTCTGATAGCCAATTAGTAAGTCCAATTCATGTAGTTCCTAAGAAATCTAGCATCGCGGTCATAACAAATGAGGCAAATGATTTAATCCAGACACGCACTCAAACTGGGTGGAGTGTATGTATTGATTATAGAAACTCAATGCCGCAACGAGGAAAGACCACTTTCCTCTACCTTGTATTGACCAGATGTTAGAACGCTTAGCTAGACGGGAATATTATTGCTTCATGGACGGATACTCTGGCTATAACCAGGTCCCTATTGCCGAAAAAATCAAGACAAAACCACATTTACTTGTCCTTTTAGTACTTTTGCTTATAGACACATGCCCTTTGGGTTATGCAATGCTCCCGCTACATTTCAGCGGTGTATGATGGGGATATTCTCGGACATGTTCGAGAATTTTCTGGAGAATTTTATGGAGGATTTCTCGATATTCGGAGATTCTTTTGATG
This sequence comes from Agapanthus africanus, assembly GCA_030015575.1. Taxonomy (NCBI): domain Eukaryota; kingdom Viridiplantae; phylum Streptophyta; class Magnoliopsida; order Asparagales; family Amaryllidaceae; genus Agapanthus; species Agapanthus africanus. The sequence continues at coordinate 453,971,941 of JASDDO010000014.1, read as the reverse complement.
ACTGCCTATCACATCTTGACGCAGTTCTTACTCGTTGTAAAGAGAAGAACTTAACCTTGAATTGGGGAAATGCCATTTCATGGTCCAAAAAGGAATTGTGCTTGGACATGTCATTTCACGGAAAGGCATTGAGGTTGACAGAGCTAAAATAGATGTCATTCATAACCTTCCACATCCTAAATGCGTTAAAGATATACGATCTTTTCTTGGCCATGCAGGCTTTTATCGGAGATTCATTAAGGATTTTAGCAAAATTGCTAGACCCTTAACTCTTCTCTTGGCCAAGGACACAACCTTTCACTTTGACTCGGATTGTGAGGCTGCATTTGACTCACTTAAAAACTCTCTCACTACAGCCCCCGTTTTATCATCTCCAGATTGGAACCACCCGTCTGAGCTTATGTGTGATTCATCAGATTTTTCCGTTGGTGCTGTCTTAGGACAACACATTAAAAAGATGCCACACGTGATTTATTATGCAAGAAAGACCCTGAATGATACTCAAATTAATTATACAACTACCGAAAAGGAACTTTTGGCAGTTGTATTTGCATTAGAAAAATTCAGGCCTTACTTGATTGGCTCACCAATTGTTGTGTACACTAACCACTCCGCCTTGAAACATCTTTTGGCGAAGAAGGATGCTAAAGGTAGGCTAATACGTTGGATCCTTCTATTACAAGAATTTGATCTTGTTATTCGAGATAAGAAAGGATGTGAAAACGTAGTAGCCGACCATCTTTCGCGCATCTCTTCTTCACCTGTGACCTTGCCAATTAATGACTCTTTTCTGGACGAACAACTCTTGAACGTATCCGACGAACCTTGGTTCGTGGATATTGTGAATTATCTTGCTACGGGACTTATTCCCCACGAATGGTCGAAACAGGACAAACATCGATTTCTTTCCTAAGAAAAACACTTTTACTGGGATGAACCCTATCTGTTTAAGTATTGTCCTGACCGGATCATTCATAGATGTGCCCCCAATGATGAGTTCAAGAGTGTTCTATCTTTCTGTCATAATCAGGCATGTGGAGGTCACTTTGGTCCTCGAAAGACGGCGGAGAAGGTTTTGCAATGCGGTTTTTATTGGCCGACTTTATTCCAAGATGCATTTGATCATTGCAAAACCTATCCACAGTGTCAACATATGGGAAGGATTTCTCGGAGAAATGAGATGCCACTTCAACCGATCCTGGTGGTTGAAATTTTCGACGTTTGGGGAATTGATTTTATGGGTCCTTTTCCCAACTCCTTTGGGAATTTATACATATTGCTTGCGGTTGATTACGTCTCGAAATGGGTTGAAGCTATTCCTTGTCGCACTAATGACAAAAAGGTTGTCATTAAGTTCTTAAAAGAAAATATCTTTTCGCGATTTGGACACCCATGCGCTATCATTAGCAATAACGGGACGCATTTCTGTAATCGGTCTTTCGAGACTTTGATATGGAAATATGCAATCAACCACAAACTTTCCACACCCTATCATCCCCAAACGAGCGGGCAAGCTGAGGTTTCAAAAAGACAAATCAAACAAATTTTGGAGAAAACGGTTTCTAAAAATCGAAAAGATTGGTCAACCAAATTGACGGATGCTCTTTGGGCATTTCGTACCGCATATAAAACCGATCTAGGTATGTCTCCTTATCGTCTAATGTTTGTTAAGGCTTGCCACCTTCCGGTCAAGATTGAACACAAAACAATATGGGCCATTAAAGAACTTAACTTTGACTTAAATCAAGCCTGCAACTTTCGGAAGATGGAATTAAACGAGCTAAGCGAACTCCGCGATGAAGCTTACGATAATGCTGTAATTGTAAAGAACCGGACTAAGGTATTTCACGACAAAAACATTTTGAGAAAAACTTTTACACCTGGTCAACAAGTCCTTCTTTATGATTCACATCTCCATCTTCATGCGGATAAGCTAAAATCTCGGTAGAAAGGACCATTTTTTTGGTACGTATACCCGCACGGGGCAGTTGAGGTTGAAAATGTTGAAAATGGTACAATTTTCAAAGTAAATGGACATAGATTAAAACCGTATTTTTCCACTGACCCCACGGAGGAGCTCCTGTTTTTATAGGAGCCACTTTATCTTGACTAAAATTCCTCCATCTCACCTCCTTGTCTTGAAAAATACTGTATCATATTTAGAATGCAGGTGAGTGAAAAGAATAAGTTTGGGGGAGATTTTCATGTTCATATATTATTACCCACGTTAATAAATTTCTTCCCAAGTCTACAGGTTTCTGAGATTTAATAGATGGCAACAGTGAAGACACTATTGTAAACAGGTTTGGGGGAGGTTTGTGCTTATTTGCGCATCACTTTGCATATTACTTTTCATTAGCACAAAACATATATAAAAAAATATTTAATATTTAAAAAAAAATGTAATAAAAGATTAGATAGTGAAAAATTACATCCAAAAGATTGGAAAAGTTTAATAAAACCTAAAGGTTAGAAGTTTTCTTAAACGAACTAGTAATAAGTAGTTATGAGTCGTTGTCCCAAGGGTTAGTAAGATGAAAGAAGTCACTAATCTAAAGATAAAAATAAGTCTGAAAAATAGTTCCTATTCTGGAAGCCAAACATTTGAATGTTGATACCCTACTATACGTACTTACACACGTCTTGAAACTCGGGATAGTAGAAGATACCTTGAAATGCTATTGTCTAAAAGCCAAAGTATGAAGAAAATAATAAATAAGGCATAAAAGATAAAATGGTGAATAAAAATGAACACTGGTTTTGTAGTCACCAATGGCAGCAAAAAAAATATAGCGAGGGTGCTTCATCACCTAGTGCCTTAGACCAACTGGTTTGGGAGTCACTGCTAAGTCTTAAGTGTTGCAAGACGAGGAAAATATTAAATACGCCAACTCTGCAAGCACATGAGTAATCGGTCTTTTAGTCCCTCAAGAAGTATTAACGGTCGCATGAAAAATGTGTGAGCAATTCCATCTAATATTCATCAATTAAAAAGTACTGAGGTAGATGGACAAGAGTATGATAGCTTGAATTGAATTCTCCGAGTGTATGGATGCTCTTTACACACACGTAGGGGTATATGATCAGTGTTTGGAAGAAATGTAAGAATGAAAAATAAAGACGATGTTTTATTGAGGGATGATGTGATTTCTAACATCTTTTCATGAATATTAAGATAGGGCTTATAACAACTAAAAAGCTGGTGTAGTTGAAAACTCTAATTTTCAAAGTCTTTCTTTTACAATTCTTATCTTTATATGTAACTTTCATAGTCTTCCTTTTATTATTGGATTTTGTGGATGCAATCCGCTGAAAATCCTCAGGACACAACACTCCTCCTATTAGGGACACCTAGAGATTTAAAGGCTTGTTGCACATGCTCAGCGCAATCGTGTTGCCTACGAAAGTGTGCTAGTTAGTTTTATATTTTCTCCTTCACTTGAATAAAAGTTGTTTGCTCGAGACGATCAAAATTAAGTTTGGGGGAATTTGATCAGTCGAAAATATTGCATTCTTAACACATCAATTTTCCTACTCTTTCTAATCATCTAAAGCTGTTCTGTATAAATATAACACATATTAGCAATTCGTCTGCAAAATATCAAATAACATGTGTTATACATTATAACCGGCATTATGAGGGAAATTGTGTGTTTATTACTGCATGCATGATTTTTGTATATCTCAACATATTTTATAAAGATTGTGTGCAGAAAATTTTTCAGGTAAAAGAACTGGAATCGCAAAAGTGCCGATAAAGCGCAGCAAGTCAAAGACTTGAAATCTGGCAGCAACCAAGAAAGAATGATGAGATTCCAGACATAAAATAAAGCCCTAAAGATCAACACCAAACAAACCAGAGAAATTGATGCAATGGGTCCATCAAACGTCCGTGGATCCGCGGCCGAGTCAGGCCGATCCGCCGTGGATCCACGGCCGATCTGACTCGTCAGCGGTTGGAAATTTTTGCAGAGGCCTCCTTTCAACTACCAAACTTCCTCAAGACGCTTCAAAAAACCTAGATTTCTCCAGAAGCTTCTCTACAACAGGCAAGCTTCTTGTGTAAGCTTGGTACCTACCTAGTTTCCTTTGCAAGCTTCATAACAACCTAGCTTCTAGGGGAAGATGGAGGAAAAACTATAAAAGGATACCTAGGGCTTCATTCAAAAGGTTGTTGAACATTGAACTAATTCATTACACAAATTGAGTGACACAACTTGTGATCCAAAACCCTAACCCAAATCCAAATCGAAATCAAGATCCATCGAGAACAAATCAAGCGAGCAATCAACGATCCTTTATCGCAACGCTGGTCGTCATCAAGAGCAAGAGATCCGCATCCGATCCATGACTCAACGCGATCGAGCTACGCAAAGATCGACGACAAATTCCCTTTCAAGGAGCGATTCGAGAGCTAGTCTTGTAAACTCAATTGAGAGGTGTAATTTGAAGGAGATTTAATAAAGGTGATAATTGTAATTCTTGATTTCTTTACATTCTTTCATTATGAAATTTCTCGTTCTTGACTCATCAATTTTCATAATGTGTGAGTAATCTCCGCTTGTGGAGGATTCGAGAGAATTGATAGATCTAATGATGATCAAATCTTAATACTAATCTTAAGCCTTATGAGATTTGTGAACCTTAGAAAAAAGACTCATTGATGACCTAATTTGGAGCGAGATCACTTCTTGATTATTTCTTTGCAAATTAGGGATCAACGATCGATGATTTTCTTTGCTAGAGGCTGGATCCGAATGATTATGATTGAAAAGACAAGGGATAGTGAAGGAGAAACCCTAGTTTCTTCAATTGATCCCTAATCTTCATTCATCATCATCAATCTAGCTACAAATTATCAATGGATAAGATTAGGAATTATTAGATTCATCATTAGCTATTAACTCAATCGAATCCTATAAGCTATTCTTCATAATCTTGATAATCAAATTGATTGGGGATAACTTCTTGATTCTTGATTCTAGATCTATTTTCTCTATGTTTCTTGAAATTAAATCTCACAAATCTTGAATCATCTTCTTTTATATTTTCTTTTCGACTCAACTAAAACAAATTCGAACAAGTACACACATCTCAGTGGACGATCCGCTCTCGCTAACGAAACTACAATTGACACCGTTAATTGATTGCGGTTTATAAATTTCTTTGATTGTGATTACTTTTCAAAACAAAATTCGAAGGATCAATCAAGCGCAGTAGAACTGGAAGAAATTCCAGAACTACAAGCTATTACTGAAAGCTTGGTGGAAAAAGAAGTTTCAAATGAACAGGACATTCCCACACCACTCCACAGGAGTAGTAGGCTGTCTCATCCGCCTGAGAGATACTACGGTTTTCTTGCAGATGGGGATAGAGAGGATTGCATCATTGATAATGATGAGCCCACTAACTTCCAACAATCTATTCAGAGCACTGACTCGGAAAAATGGCTGGATGCATTGCGGACCGGGATGGAGTCCATGTACACCAACAAAGTATGGACTTTGGACATTGCTCCAGAAGGGGTAAAACCCGTAGGCTGCAAATGGATCTTCAGAAAGAAGATTGGTGTAAATGGACAGGTTGAAACCTATAAGGCTAGACTTGTTGCAAAAGGATTTCATCAAAGACTTGGTTTGGACTATTATGAAACCTTTTCTCCAGTGGCTATACTCAAATCCATTCGGATCCTTCTTGCCATTGCTGCCTTCCATGATTATATGATTTGGCATATGGACGTAAAGACCGCTTTTTTAAATGGACATTTAGAAGAGTGCGTCTATATGGACTAACCAGAAGGTTTCATTCAGAGTGGGAGCAGCGGGAAAGTGTGCAAGTTGCTTTAGTACATTTATGGACTAAAGCAGGCATCACGGAGTTGGAACATCTGTTTTGATGAGACGGTCACAAAATTTGACTTTATCAAATCCAGATGAGCCATGCATTTATAGTAAGATTGTAGCACGAACTGTTGTATTCTTCGTCTTGTACGTGGATGAAATTTTCTTGATAGGAAATGGCAGTCCTATGATACAATCTGTCAAAGGATTCTTGTCACACAGGTTCTCCATGAATGACCTGGGTGATTCATCTTACATTCTGGGGATCCAGATATATCGTGATAGATCTAAGAGGATATTGGGACTTTCGCAGTCCAGGTACATCGACACCATACTGAAAAGATTCAGTAAGGAAGATTCTAAGCGCGGTAATTTACCGACTTGTCACGGAATCACCCTCTCCAAAGAGTTGTCTCCCAAGACTGATTTGGAAAAGGATCGCATGTCTATTATACCCTACGCTTCTGCGGTAGGCTCTATAATGTTTGCGATATTGTGTACCAAACCAGATGTAGCTTATGCGCTGAGCGTGGTAAGACGGTATCAGTCAAACCCTGGGGAGAAGCATTGGATAGCAGTAAAGAACATTCTCAAGTACCTGAGAAGGACTAAGGAAATGTTCTTGGTTTACGACGGAAAAGACCTCCATATTGAGGCCTTTGTTGACTCCAGCTTCCAGAGTGACAAGGATGACTCCAAATCCATGCCGGGTTATGTATTTTCCCTCAATAGAGGGGCGGTATGTTGGAAGAGTTCCAAACAGGAAACCGTTGTTGACTCAACGATGGATGCGGAGTATATCGCAGCTTCTGATGCCGTAAAAGAAGTAGTCTGGATGAGGAAGTTCTAAACAGATCTTCTGGTGGTTCCGTCCATTGTTGATCCAATACCTCTGTATTGTGACAACAACGGGGCTATAGCTTTAGCAAAGGAACCCAGGTCCCATCAGAAGTCCAGACACATCTTGAGGCGGTATCACCTGATCAGGGACATCGTGGATCGCCGGGAGATCGAGGTTTAGAGAGTTGCTACTGAGGACAACACTGCAGATCCATTCACAAAGGCCATCCCTCAGACGCAGTTCGAGAGGCTATTCGAGATGATAGGTCTGCGATATGCCGGCACATGGCCTTAGTTCAAGTGGGAGATTGTTAGTGTAATATGCCCTAGAGGCCATTATTGTATAGTACTAGTTTGTATATTACATTTTGGAAGCTTGGGATATATACACGGATATATAACAGTCTTGCTCAATATAGTAGTATGCTACTTGGTTTGTATCTATCTTAATATGTGTATATGTTTCTTTTAACGTATCGCTAATACATATTGATAGAGCCCTTACGATCTTTGCCTGACTACCAGCGTTGTGATGGCAGTCATACTTGTGGGGGTTGGGTAGCCCATAAGAATATCCTTATACAGGTCCCTAGTCGAAGGATTATCGAGACAATGCATCGATACTCCAGAGTAGACTAGTGTGTACGCTTCTCATCCCAGCAGAGGAGATTGTCTGTCCTACAGCCATTAGTATGTGGTACTTGAGATAGTATGCAGGTGCTCATTAGCTTATGAGTGCACTGGACAGGACTCGTCGGGAACTGTTGGTTGGTATTATACCTATCGTCGGTTAGCAGTTCCCAGGTGACATGAGTACAGCTTAGTCCGTTGACTTCACATTGCTGCTTCGCCTCAAGTGTGTTCCAACTGTTCTTAGATTACTACCCTACCACGGCTCTATTGAGTTGTGCAAACAGGTAGTAGTTAGGTGCAGTCCCGAAGCACTTGGAGGCAGTGGCGGTTTGATAGGATTCGTCTCTCCCGGTATTGGGGGTTGATATCGCGCTGTGTTTGGAGAGCCATTACAAAAAGTCCCTGGCCAGGGCAGGCGAGATTTACTGGTAGGTGCTCGAGTAGTTTCTCAGGGTGTTTTGGACTACACTCTGACACGACTTATACCGCTATTAGGGGTCTAACGTTTACCGCCCCCTAGGCCTGATATGCGATACTCTTAGACTAACAGACTGGACTGTACGGAGATTGTCACATTCAGCCTCAGTAGGAGTTCAGATGGGTTTTCTGTTAGTGTGTATGCCCTAGAGGCCATTACTGTATCATACTGGTTTGTATATTACTTAATGGAAACTTGGGATATTCACAGTTGTATAGACAATCTTGCTCAATATAGTAGTATGCTACTTGGTTTGTTTCTATTTTAATGTGTGCATGCGTTTCTTATAGCATATCGCAATTACACAATAGTGGGGCCCTTAGGATCTTTGCTTGATTACCAGCGTTGTGATGGCAGTCACACTCGTGGGGGCTGGGTAATCCACAAGCGTATCCTTATGCAGGTCCCTAGTCGTAGGACTATCGACACATGGCATCGATACTCTGGAGTAGACTAGCGTATGTGCTTCTCATCCCAGCTTGGGAGAAGGTCTGTCCCACAGCCGTAAGTACGCCGTACTTGAGATAGTATGCGGGTGCTCGTTAGGTTATGAGTACACTGGACATGACTCGTCGGGAACTGTTGGTTGGTATTATACCTATCGTCAGTTATCAGTTCACAGGTGACATGAGTACAACTTAGTCCGCTGACATGACACTGTCACTTCACCTCGAGTGTGTTCCCACTGTACTTAGATTACTACCCTACCACGGCTCAAAGGAGTCGTCCAAACAGGTATTAGTTGGGTGCAGTCCCGAAGCACTTGGAGGCAGTGACGGTTAGACAGGATTCGTCTCTCCCGCTATTGGAGGTTGATATCGCGCTGTGTCTAGGAGAGCCATTACACAAAGTCCCTGGCCAGGGCAAGCGAGATATACTGGTAGGTTTCCAGTGTTATCTCAGGGTGTTCTGGGCTACACTCCGACACGACTTGTACCGCTATTAGAGGACTGATGTTTACCGCCCCCTAGGCCCGCCATGCGATATTCTCAGACGAACAGACCGGACTGTACAGAGATTGTCACGTTCAGGCTCAGTAGGAGTTCGGATGGGTTCACCTTATCAGTCTTCTTATCGCCATCTACCTGGGGACCGTTACGTACAGATAGTGCCGCTTGCGGTCTGTGGTTAAACCCACTGCCAGCGTAGTGTCGGGTCTTTAGAGTCCCACACAGAGGGTTATTCGCCTTTGGGCAAAACAGAGTAGAGGTCGCATGGTTTTGCGACAGTGTTCGTTCACATCCGCGCACTTGTGCACGTTTGGTGTCCGGACAGTTGTTACTAGCGGGCTCTGGTTGAGCCAGATCCTAGTGTATGCTTTGGGGTTAGTTTTATCTCATAGTATTCGTGCTCCTCGGAACACGAATGCGGGTGTGTATGCACAGTTGACTGAGGCAGAGGAAGAGGATTCTCATTTGGGTTTTGGTACGGGTGTGTATGCACAGTTGATGGTTGTCGTTTACCAAACCCTAATGAATATGTGAAATATGAATTGATAATGTTATTTAAATGAAATTGGGTTATGGTTAGGGTTTGTTGACTTGTTGACCAAGGTTGAAACATTGACCATCATCATTTCTTTCCAAAGATGCTCTTTGATCTTTGCAAAAACATTTAATGTGAAATGATAATGGTCTTATCAAACCAACCATCACCTTTTTCATTTTGATTAATATTATTAATTAGATTAATTCACATATATTTGATATGGTTGTAAAACTATTCTCATTCTATGATATTGATTCTCTCTCATCCTTTCTTCTTCCTCTTCCTCTAGCTCAAGGAAAATTCATCTTATGTGTTAAGAAACATTTCCTTGGAGATAAAACACCAAAGCCACTCTCTACTCATCCTAAGGTTGAAGGTCTAGAAAGCCGGACACTTTAGTTTTCTCAAGTTCGAGAAAGAAGCTCAAGGTAGAGACCCTCAGGTGGATCCATCTTCGGCAAGCGAAGGCGACGAGGAACGAACCATCCGACCACTACAAAGAGTCCAAGAGAAGGAGTTCAAGTTGAGGTATAACCCCTAACCGAGTAGGAATAGCTCTAGTTAGTTGCTAGTGTGCAGTTTAGCAAAGATCCGTGTTTGATAGTCCATGTTACCATGACCCGAAAAATCGTTTTGCATCATTTCCGCAAGCCCGAAAGAACCGGGAGAGGTAACGTAGACATACAGTGGTATCAGAGCCTAGCTAAACACACCCTAGCATGTTAGCAAAGCATCTAGAATTTCGATCGGACGAAAATCACAAAACACGTTAACAATATCAAGTTTCTGCCGATTTTTATTTCTGCTAAAAAAATAATAAATCATGTATTAAAAATCGGCTCAGGATTTTTACAGAACAGGCAAGAAAAATGATCCAGTGAGTCGACCAACTCACCGCGGATCGGCGGCAGGAGCTTGCTCCCGCCGCGGATCGGCGGCAGGAGCTTGCTCCCGCCGCGGATCTGCGGCCGAGTTGACTCGGCCGTGGATCGTTTCTCCTGCAGTTTTCTCCTGTTGGTGTTTTGTGATTTTTGAGATGGTTTGTTTCTGCCCAGAATTTCCAGAGAACAAGTTTGTTTTTGGGGTGGTTACAAATCCGTATTTTGGTCGATTTTCTGTAGACTTTGGCTAATGGGTTGTATCTGTAATGTTATATATGTATTGAACGTCTGCTAATCGCTATACGTCGATTTGTGGGGGTTATACATATCTGTGATCTGTAATGTTGATGGTTTGTGTATTTGAATTCGTTGGATTGTCGCGGATGAATAGCCGGGGGTTATGAGATGAGAGTTTTCTTTATCTTTCAATTCATGTAATATGTAAATTGATGTAATATTATTTATATGGCCGCACAACCGGGATGGGGTTGTAGCCGTCATTGTATAATTTCTTTTTACTGTTTTTGCTTCTAGGATAGACCCAAGGTGGGGTGCACAAACTACCGGGTATCTCGAAGTGCCGAGTGGCCTATTCACGTCGTTGAGGGAGGTTGCTTCACTTCGGGTACTTGGAGGGTAGTTTGCCGCACCCGTAGGGGTCTAGGGTGGGGTATTGGCTATTCATCGCGACCGTGTGATCCGCTTTTCATTACAGGCTCGAACGGAATGCGGATTCCTAGTATATCCAATGTATTCATCTGTGATCTGGAATGGCTATCATTGCATCTGACGAATGTATATATCTATATGTAGATATCTATTTAGGCGTTGCTTATGTTTTGCATCCGCACTAGTCCAGCCCCCGCTCTGTCGTTAGTTAAGTAACCTAACGGGTGATGACGGGACCCCGTGGCGAATGCGGATGGCATAAGCGTACGTCATATTTTCGTTGTTTTCTGCAATGGTAGGATTAATTGATGGGACGCATTAAAATTAATGCAAGAAAAATAAACCAAAGTAAAAGTCGTTGGAACACTTTCAAAACCACTCGGTTTCTTTTCAAAATAACTTTTAAACGCGGAGCTTAAACCACTCTTTTTAAAAGCTATCTCGTTCCATCGATTATATCAAGTTCACTACGTTCACGGTTTCGCCAAAACCATTCGTAGCCCTGCGTCGTTTCACATGGATGGTCAATAGTATTCAAGCTATGTTTGTTGGCCAAAGTCAAGGCATAGTGATTGGTAGCTATAGGGTATTCATGTGCAGCATAGATAGATGTGTTGGTTTGGGACAGTCGTACTGCCTTGTTGGCCAAAGTCAAGGGTAGGTACGGGTGGGTTCAAATTAACCTGGAGAATGACGGGTAGAACTTGACATGCGACTTATGATTTGTTGGCCAAAGTCAAGGTCATAAGAGCATGGGGCAAAAATCCATATCGGGAGTTTCAAAAGAACTGAAACTTGCTAGCGCTGCATACCATTTGGAGTGTGATGATTCTGGTAGGATTCCTTCAGTTTTGTCACGCAATGATATTTGGATCCCGATCGTACTGTGAGTATATGCTACTCCTCGGGAAATTTCTCACTTAACGATCAATGCTATAAACCTAGTAGGTGTCTAGAAAGGTGTTAGCGGGGCTGCGCCCCCAGGAAAAAGAGGTTATTTAATTAAGGAACTTCGCAAAAGCGTTGGAAAACCTCCCTCAAAGTACTGACACTAGCCTAGCTGAACGGTTAAGCAAGTATTGTATGGTGAGATTGATCCTGACTAATTCTTCCTTTTTGGTTTGAGGAGGGATTCGAGAGATAGTGGGAGCCATCATGTTTAGGCAAATTAAAAACCACTCTAAACTTGCAAGAGAATCATGCTAAAGTGTTTCTTCTCTCTCTCCTAATTGCAGCGACCTAACATCATGACTGGACTTAAGTTACTACTAGATAAAAACATACTGACAGGGCCAAACTATAAAGATTGGCTCAGGAATGTCAAAATGGCAATCACTTATGACAAGTTGGGGTATCTCCTCACCACCAAAGGTCCCCCTGTCCCAGGTCCCAAAACCAGCGTCGCGGATAAGGAAATCCGTAAGACCTGGGAAATCGACTGCGCGAAGGCCAAGTTCCTCGTGCTTGCCTCTATGGACAATGAACACCAGAGGAGGCACGAGAATATGGACCTTGAATCCATATTTCTCCATACAAAAGAACTGTATGGAGAGCAATCGCGTATCGCCAGATACGAAGTCTCAAAAATGCTGTTTTCGGCGAGATTGGCCGTAGATCATTGGTAGTGGAACACGTGCTTAAGATGATTGGCTTCATTGTGGAGCTCGCGGACCTTGGGACCACGTTAGAGAACGAGCTCTACACGGACTTGATTCTCCAGTCCCTTCCTTCCACTTATGCCCAGTTTATCCTGAACTTCAACTTGCAAGAAAAAGAAGTTGAACTTTCAGAACTCCTCAACATGCTGAGGAGTGCAGAGGGCACCCTACAGAAAGGAAGGGAAACATCCACTTTGTTTGTAGGAGAATCTTCCTCTTCTAGGTCCAAGGCGAAAGCCAAGGGAAAGAAGAAGAAAACCCCCATCAAACCAAGGGGAGGTGTTAGTAAAGTGGATACGAAGGGAAAGGAAAAGGCAACAAAGGAAGCGGGAAAGCTTGTGGGAAAGGAAGAATGCTTTTACTGTCACAAGAGTGGACACTGGAAAAAGGATTGCAGGGCTTGGAAGGCCAAAACACAGGATCTGAAGCAAGTTGCGGCTTCAGCTTCAGGTGTGTATGTTATTGAAAATTGTCTATCAATAAACTCTACTTCCTGGGTATTGATACCGGATCAGGATCTCATATATGTAATTCTTTGCAGGCTTTGAGAAACCGTAGGGTTTTGAAGGCAGGTGATATGACCCTCAGAGTTGCAAACGGAGCTGGCATGGATGCTGAGTCCGTGGGGGACTATCACCTGGGGTTGTCAGATGGACACGTTTTGGTTTTGCGTAATTGTTATTTTGTACCCAATGCAACTTGTAATATCATTTCTGTATCTTTAATATCTAAAAAAGGTTATGAATTTGCATTTGTAAGCAATGTTGTAAACATTCACCTTAATCAAGTTCTGATTGGGTTAGGTACATTAAACAATGGAATATACGTATTAAACTAACCGCAGATTTTCAATGTCCATAATACACACAAAAGAAAGTCTCCGGAAACAAATCAGGCTTTCTTATGGCATTGTAGACTGGGTCACATCAATGAGAGAAGGTTGACGAAGTTACATATAGAAGGATATTTGGATCCGTTCGAATATCAATCATATGCAACTTGTCAATCCTGTCTCAAAGGAAAGATGACAAAGACTCCGTTCACTGGACACGGAGTAAGAGCGAGCGAGCTCTGGGGACTCGTACACAGCGACGTGTGCGGTCCAATGTCTACACATGCGCGAAGCGGTTATTCTTACTTCATTACTTTTACGGATGACTTTTCAAGGTATGGATATGTCTTCTTAATGAAACATAAATCCGAAGCCTTTGGAAAATTCCAGGAATATAAGAATGAAGTAGAAAAACAAACAGGCAAAAGTATCAAGACACTGAGATCTGATCGAGGTGGTGAATACTTAAGTGCCGAGTTCCTGGATTACTTAAAAGAGAATGGAATTCTCTCTCAGCTTACTCCTCCATACACTCCGCAACATAACGGTGTATCGGAGAGACGGAACCAGACCCTATTGGATATGGTACGTTCCATGATGAGTAACGCTGAGTTACCGCGATAATTCTGGGGATATGCACTAGAATCAGCTGCATACCTTTTGAACCAAGTTCCAACTAAGACTGTGCCTACCACACCATATCAGATGTGGTATGGGAAGAAACCCTATCTTAAGCACATTAAGACATGGGGATGTCCATCTTTTGTCAAAAAGCAGCATGCGGACAATCTCGAGGCACGCTCAGTACAGTGCAAGTTTGTGGGATATCCAAAGAACTCCAAGGAATATTTCTTCTATTGCGAAGAGGAACAAAAGGTTTTTGTTTCTCGTCATTCCCACTTCTTGGAAACTGAGTTTTTAGAAAATCAGATAAGTTGGTGCGCAATAGAACTGGAAGAAATTCCAGAACCACGAGCTATTACTGAAAGCTTAGTAGAACCAGAGGGTTCGAAAGATCAGGACATTCCTGCGCCGCTCCGCAGGAGTAGTAGGCAGTCTCATCCGCCCGCGAGATACTACGGTTTTCTCATAGACGGGGATAGAGAGGATTGCATCATTGATAGTGATGAGCCGACTAGCTTCCAGTAGGCCATTCAGAGCGTTGACTCGGTAAAATGGCTGGATGCAATGCGGACCGAAATGGATTCCATGTACACCAACAAAGTATGGACGTTGGACGTTGCTCCAGATGGGGTAAAACCCGTAGAATGCAAGTGGATCTTCAAAAGGAAGATTGGTTGATATGGACAGGTTGAGACCTATAAAGCTAGACTTATTGCAAAGGGTTTTCATCAAAGACCTGGTTTGGACTATGACAAAACCTTTTCTCCAGTGGCTATGCTGAAATCCATTCGGATCCTTCTTTCCATTGCTGCCATCCACGATTATGAGATTTGGCAGATGGACGTAAAGACAGCTTTTCTGAATGGAAATTTAGAGGAGTGTGTCTATATGGACCAGCCAGAGGGTTTCATTCAGAGTGGGAACAGCGGAAAGGTGTGCAAGTTGCTTAAGTCCATCTATGGACTAAAGCAGGCATCGTGGAGTTGGAACATCTGTTTTGATGAGACGGTCAAAGATTTTGGCTTTATCAAAAATCCAGATGAACCATGCATCTATAGTAGATTTTTAGAACGAACTGTCGTATTCCTCGTTTTATACGTGGATGACATTCTCTTGATAGGAAATGACATTCCTATGCTACAATCTGTCAAAGGGTTCTTGTCACACAGGTTCTCCATGAAAGACCTGGGTGATGCCTCTTACATTCTAGGGATCCGGATCTATCGTGACAGATCCAAGAGGATATTAGGACTTTCACAGTCCAGGTACATCGACACCATACTGAGAAGATTCAGTATGGAAGATTCCAAGCGCGGTAATCTACCGGCTTGTCACGGGATCACCCTCTCCAAAGAGATGTCTCCCAAGACTGATTTAGAAAGGGATCGCATGTCTATTACACCCAACTCTTCTGCGGTGGGCTCTATAATGTATGCGATGCTGTGTACCAGACCAGATGTAGCTAATGCACTGAGTGTGGTAATCCGGTATCAGTCAAACCCTGGGAAGAAGCACTGGATCGTGGTAAAGAATATTCTCAAGTACCTGAGATGGATTAAGGAGATGTTCTTGGTGTATGGCGGAAAAGACCTCCAGATCGAGGCCTTTGCTGACTCCAGCTTCCAGAGTGACAAGGATGATTCCAAGTCCATGTCGGGTTATGTCTTTACCCTCAATGGAGGGGCGGTATGTTGGAAGAGTTCCAAACAGGAAACCGTTGCTGACTCGACGATGGAAGCGGAATATATCGCTGCATCTGATGCCGCAAAAGAAGACGTCTGGATGAGGAAGTTCTTGATAGAACTTCATGTGCTTCCGTCCATTGTAGATCCAATACCTCTGTATTGCGACAACAATGGGGCTATAGCTTTAGCGAAGGAACCCAGGTCCCATCACAAGTCCAGGCACATCTTGAGTCGGTATCACCTGATGAGGGAGATCGTGGGTCGCCAGGAGATCGAGGTTCGGAGAGTTGCTACGGAAGATAACACTGTTGATCCACTCACAAAGGCCTTACCCTAGACTCAGTTCGAGCGGCTGATCGAGATGATAGGTCTTCGATACGCCAGTACATGGCCTTAGTGCAAGTAGGAGATTGTTAGTGTATATGCCCTAGAGGCCATTACTGTATCATACTAGTTTGTATATTACTTAATGGAAGCTTGGGATATTCACAGTTGTATAGACAATCTTGCTCAATACAGTAGTATGCTACTTGGTTTGTTTCTACTTTAATGTGTGCATGTGTTTCTTATAGCATATCGCCTTTACACATTAGTGGAGCCCTTAGGATCTTTGCTTGGTTACCAGCTTTGTGATAGCAGTCACACTCGTGGGGGCTGGGTAATCCACAAGCACATCCTTATGCAGGTCCCTAGTCGTAGGACTATCGAGACAGGGCATCGATACTCCGGAGTAGACTAGTGTATGCGCTTCTCATCCCAGCATGGGAAACGGTCTGTCCCACAGCCGTCAGTACGCCGTACTTGAGATAGTATGCGGGTGCTCGTTAGGTTACGAGTACACTGGACACGACTCGTCGGGAACTGTTGGTTGGTACTATACCTATCGTCAGTTATCAGTTCCCAGGTGACATGAGTACAGCATAGTCCGCTGACTTGACACCGTCACTTCGCCTCGAGTGTGTTCCCACTGTACTTAGATTACTACCCTACCACGGCTCAAAGGAGTCGTGCAAACAGGTATTAGTTGGGTGCAGTCCGGAACCACTTGGAGGCATTGACGGTTAGACAGGATTCGTCTCTCCCGGTATTGGGGGTTGATATCGCGATGTGTCTAGGAGAGCCATTACACAAAGTCCCTGGCCAGGGCAAGCGAGATATACTGGTAGGTTTCCAGTATTATCTCAGGGTGTTCTGGTCTACACTCCGACACGAATTGTACCGCTATTAGGGGACTGACGTTTACCGCCCCCTAGGCCCGCCATGCGATATTCTCAGACGAACAGACCGGACTGTACGGAGATTGTCAAATTCAGGCTCAGTAGGAGTTCAGATGGGTTTCACCTTGTCCGTCTTCTTATCGGCATCTACCTGGGGACCGTTACGTACAGCTAGTGCCGCTTGCGGTCTATGGTTAAACCCACTGCCAGCGTAGTGTCGGGTCTTTAGAGTCCCACATAGAGGGTTATTCGTCTTTGGGCAAAACAGAGTAGAGGTCCCATGGTTTTGCGACAGGGTTCGTTCATATCCGCACACTTGTGCACGTTTGGTGTCCGGACAGTTGTTACTAGGGGGCTCTGGTTTGAGCCAGATCCTAGTATATGCTTTGGGGTTAGTTTTATCTCATAGTATTCGTGCTCCTCGGAACACGAATGCGGGTGTGTATGCACAGTTGACTGAGGCAGAGGAAGAGGATTCTCATTAGGGTTTTGGTATGGGTGTGTATGCACAGTTGACGGTTGTCGTTTACCAAACCCTAATGAATATGTGAAATATGAATTGATAATGTTATTTAATTGAAATTGGGTTATGGTTAGGGTTTTTTGACTTGTTGACCAAGGTTGAAACATTGACCATCATCATTTCTTTCCAAAGATGCTCTTTGATCTTTGCAAAAACATTTAATGTGAAATGATAATAGTCTTATCAAACCAACCATCACCTTTTTCATTTTGATTAATATTATTAATTAGATTAATTCACATATATTTGATATGGTTCTAAAACTATTCTCATTCTATCATATTGATTCTCTCTCATCCTTTCTTCTTCCTCTTCCTCTAGCTTAAGGAAAATTCATCTCATGTGTTGAGAAACATTTCCTTGGAGATAAAACACCAAAGCCACTCTCTACTCATCCTAAGGTTGAAGGTCTAGCAAGCCGGACACTTTAGTTTTCTCAAGTTCGAGAAAGAAGCTCAAGGTAGAGACCCTCAGGTGGATCCATCTTCGGCAAGAGAAGGCGACGAGGAACGAACCATCCGACCACCACAAAGAGTCCAAGAGAAGGAGTTCAAGTTGAGGTATAACCCCTAACCGAGTAGGAATAGCTCTAGTTAGTTGCTAGTGTGCATTTTAGCAAAGATCCGTGTTTGATAGTCCATGTTACCATGACCCGAAAAATAGTTTTTCATCATTTCCGCAAGCCCGAAAGAACCGGGAGAGGTAACGTGGACTTTCATTTTCCACATCATTATTCTTATCGACATCTACTTGGGGACCGTTATGTACAGCTAGTACCGCTTGCGACCTGTGGTTAAACCCACTGCTAGCGTAGTGTCGAGTCTTTAGGGTCCCACACAGAGGGTTTTCCGCTTTTGGGAGAAACGATGTAGAGGTCGTATGGTTTTACGACAGGGTTCATTCACATACGCGTACTTGTGCGTGTTTGGTGTTCGGGCGGTTGATACTAGTGGGCTTTGGTTTAAGCCGGATTCTAGTATTAGATTTTAGATTGGTTTAGTCTCATTGTATTCGTGTTTCTCGGAACACGGATGAGGGTATGTATATACGGATGATAGGGGCAGAGAAGGAGACACCTCATTAGGGTTTTGACCATTGACTTGATTAAAACCATAATGAGATGGAGGAAATTGTTTACTAATTTTTATTAGTGATAATTGTGTCATGGCTAATTGGTTTGACCATTTGACTATATTGACTATTATTGACTTAGATATTTTTGTTGAGCACAAGATATTTTGCTTAGCATTAATTATGACATGATAATGGTCAAATCAAAGGAGCCATCACAATTATCCTAATAAAACTTATTTTTCTCTTTCCTCAAAAGAGAGCTCTCTTCATTATTTTCTCATACACTCTCTCTCAAGGTTCTCTCCTTCTTCCTCTCTCAAACCCTAGTGTCTCATGAGTTGAGAATCATGGGTCATTGAGACTTAGCCACTAAAATCCTTCTCTACTCACTCTAGGATACTTAGTTTTGCACCCAAAGTACCCTAGTTACTTCATTATAGAGGTTGGAGCTCAAGGTAAAGACCTTCGGGTGGATCATCTTTGACGTGGAGAAGCCGGTGAGGAGGAACCATCCACCACCACTCCAAGGAGCTCACAACAAGGAGAAGCACAACAAAGAGAAGAAGGACTTGAAGCTTGAGGTATAATCATCTAACATAGTAGTTAGAACTCCTAGTTAGTTTGCTAGTTAATGTTTAGCAAAGATCCTCAAGGGTACTCTATGTTTCCTTGTAAAGAAAAATTCGATTTTTACCTATTCCGCCTCCCCGTTAACTACCGCGGTAAGTAACATAGACTTACAATAATTATATAAATACGTATATTGTGATACGATATGATTATCAAGAAAGGTTTTAGGAGATCATGGGTTAAATTTTAGTGTAATTGGATGATAATGCTTTTAGCTTAGTTTCTTACCCGTGAAACCCTAGAGTAATTATTTTGCACACTCTCACACACAGACACTTACATTCGATGTTCTTGTTCGTATATGGGGATGTATACACACACACACACACATATGTATGTGAGTATGTGTATATATATATATATATATATATGTACGTATGTATGTATACGTATATAGGTATGATGAGGATAGTATGTGATACTTGGAGATGAGTCGATGTGATTGGGCATGATGCCGTGAGATCGGTGATGTGATTGGGTCGTGTTATGAGATACGACCTATTATATTAGCAGATTGATGGGCGATGTGTTTTCATACACACGCGGATATATGTTGATGGTATCAGTATGTACTAGACTTAGATCAGTACCATGTTCATGATATTATGATAATGATACCATATGGATATTGAGGTATATGTGATAGGCGACCCGTACCCCGATTGTGGGATGCCGTACGATGGATTTACCGTACGAGATATAATTATGATAATAGATCCGCACTCATGATTTGAGGATGTCGTATTATATTGTATCGTATGTGATGCTATTGAGGGGGGATCACCGACTAATATATATATATATATATATATATATATATATATCGACTCAGACTTAGGTGGTTTTCCTAACCCTTTGGTTAGTCTCTTAGCTTTGTCCTGTAGTTACTTAGTAGATGTTAGACTGGGCTCGAGTCATACATATATCCAAAACCAACGAATCGTGAGTATTTTATGTTGTATATAGTGCCCTCAAAGTCAATTATTGGATCACAGGTACGTGATTGCAATGATTGAGGAGGACCTATAACGGTAGGACAGTCTTACTCGAGATGATAGTATTCTATCTGGTTTACCTTTATCAGTCGTGTACAGGTTCAGGTAACTGATCACTGTTACATGTTGATAGAGCCCTTAGGATCTTGCTTGACTACCAACAGTATGATGGCGATCATATACGTGAGAGTTGGGTAGTCTATAAGCACATCCTTAAAAGTGGTCCCTAGTCGTGGGAATTTCGAGACAGGCCATCGATACTCCGGAGTATACTAGTGTATACAGTCGAGACCCCGACGAGGGGCGGTGGCAAGTCTCACAAACCACTGGTGTCAATTGGATCACCTAAGATGTATATAGGTGCTCATTGGGTTATGAGTACACCAGACAGGACTCGCCGGGAACCTTCTAGTTGGTATTTATACCTAGCGTCAGATAGCAGTTCTCTGGTGACATGTGTACAGGTTAGTTCATCGACCTGAGGTCGTCATTTGTCTCGTGTGAGTTCCCACTGTGCTTTGATTTCTACCCTACCACGGCTCAAAGGAGTCGTGCAAACAGGTCTTTTTGGGTACAGTCTCGAGCCACATGGAGGCTAGTGAGCAGATCGGCAGGGGATTCGTCTCTCCCGGTATTGGGGGTGAGATCACGCTGTGTCTAAGAGAGCCATTACACAAAGCCCTCGGCCGAGGCAGGAGATTTACTGGTAGGTACTCCAGTAGTATCTCAGGGTGTTCTGGGCTACACTCTGACATAACTTATACCGCTATTGGGGTCTGACGTTACCAGCCCCCTAGGCCCGATATGCGATACTCATAGACGAACGGACCAGACTGTATGTATATTGTCACTGTTAGGCTCAATAGGGTTTCAGGATGAGTTCGCTCATCGGCTACCCTTGAGGTCAGTACTTGGGCAGCCGTTACGCACTGCTAGTGTCGCTGACGTGCTTATGGTTAAACCCACTGCCAGGGTACTGACGAGTCAATAGAGTTCCCCACAGATAGTTTCCCAAGTTCGGGCGAAACGTTGTAGAGGCCGTATGGTTTTATGGCAGGGTTCGGAAAATGCATGTGCGTTTACGCACGTGTCATATTTTGGACGGATAATACTGGTGGGCTTCGGTTTAAGCCGGATCCATGTATTATATTGAGTAGATATAATATTTTTGTCTCAGTTGCATTTGTATTCGGTCGTAATACAAATGCGGGCATGTTTATACAGTTACGGGGTTATCCTGAAATTCGTTTCAGGATCGCTTTTCGAAGTTGCCAGTTTTCTATCACCCGTCTTAAACATTCGGTTTAATGCGGATTTATCTTTTTCATTTGGGTGAGTCATGAGGGTGAGTCATGAGTGGAAGCTTCATGACTGATGACTAGGTTTGTGACTCATTAGTTTGCATTAATTGTTTTGATGAGGTGTTTAGATGAGTCACCCATTTCCATTAATTCCTTTTGTTCTTGCTAAGATATTTGCTTAAGATCTTTTCCATTATGGTCACCCCCCTTGCTCCTACACTCACCCATCTCCTCTCATATAGTGGCCGACCACCCCCCCTTGAGATAGTTGATTGATTTGCAAAGGAAAAATATAGATGATAGATTTTGGTTAATGGAAATTTGATATACTCATTTCTCATTTCATTCCATTCAAAAGGCAACTGTTAGTGTATATGCCCTAGAGGCCATTATTGTATCATACTAGTATGTATATTACTTGATGGAAGCTTGGGATATTCACAGTTGTATATACAATCTTGCTCGAAATGGTAGTATGCTACTTGGTTTGTCTTTGCTTTAATATGTGCATGTGTTTCTTTTAGCATATCGCTTATATACATATTAGTAGAGCCCTTAGGATCTTTGCTTGATTACCAGCGTTGTGATGGTGTTCACACCCGTGGGGGCTGGGTAATCCATAAGCACATCCTTATACAGGTCCCTAGTCGTTGGACTATCGAGACAGGGCATCGATACTCCGGAGTAGACTAGCGCATGCGCTTCTCATCCCAGCGTGGGAGACGGTCTGTCCCACAGCCGTCAGTACGTCGTACTTGAGATAGTATGCGGGTGCTCGTTAGGTTACGAGTACACTGGACAGGACTCATCGGGAACTGTTGGTTGGTATTATACCTATCGTCAGTTATCAGTTCCCAGGTGACATGAGTACAGCTTAGTCCGCTGACTTGACACTGTCATTTCGCCTCGAGTGTGTTCCCACTGTACTTTGATTACTACCCTACCACGACTCACAGGAGTCGTGCAAACAGGTAGTAGTTGGGTACAGTCCCGAAGCACTTGGAGGCAGTGACGGTTAGACAGGATTCGTCTCTCCCGGTATTAGGGGTTGACATCGCGCTGTGTCCAGGAGAGCCATTACACAAATAGTCCCTGGCCAGGGCAAGCGAGATATACTGGTAGGTTTCCAGTGTTATCTCAGGGTGTTCTGGGCAACACTCCGACACGACTTGTACCGCTATTAGGGGACTGACGTTCACCGTCCCCTAGGCCCGCCATGCGATGTATCAGACGAACAGACCGGACTGTACGGAGACTGTCACATTCATTCTCAGTAGGAGTTCAGATGGGGTCACCTCGTCAGTCTTCTTATCAGCATCTACCTGGGGACCGTTACGTATAGCTAGTGCCGCTTACGGTCTGTGGTTAAACCCACTGCCGGCGTAGTGTCGAGTCTTTAGAGTCCCACACAGAGAGTTGTTCGCCTTTAGGCAAAATGAGTAGAGATCGCATGGTTTTGTGACAGGGTTCGTTCACATCCGCGCACTTGTGCACGTTTGCTGTGCGGACAGCTTATACTAGCGGGCTTTGGTTTAAGCCAGATCCTAGTATATGATTTGGGATTGGTTTTATCTCATTGTATTCGTATTTCTCGGATCACGAATACGGGTGCGTATGCACAGTTGACTGAGACAGAGGCAGAGGACTTTGATTAGGGTTAATGACCATTGTTATTTTCTTAACCCTAATGCTTATGTGTGTATTATGAATAATTGATATTAGTTATATATAATTGTGCATGGTTAGGGCTGTTGACATTTTGACCATACTTGACTTGTTGACCTAGGTTAACACTTTGACCATCATCATTCCATATAAAATATGCTCTTTGATCCTTGCAATTTGCATTAAATATGAAATGATAATGGTCAAATCTTGATTAACCATGACAATAATCTAGCTAATTATCTAATTTCATAATTCACCCATATTAGAGAGAATGGTTATTATTTTCTCTCATTCTATCATATAGATTCTCTCTCCTCCACTTCCTCTCTCTCAAGCTCTCCCCTCTCATGTGTTGAGAAACACTTGAGCTTGAGATAAACCTCTCTAAAGTAATCTCTACTCTCATCTAAGGTTCTAGGATTAGCACTTCTAGCAAATTAGTTAACTTCTAGCTTGAAGTTGAAGCCAAAGGTTGAGGCTCTCGGGTGAATCCTTCTTCGACTAGAGAAGGCGACAAGGTGATCTCTTTCTTCCACTCCAAGGAGCAAGGAGAGAAGGACATAAAGTGCAAGGTATAACCTTTCTTCCATGTAGCTAAATCTAGTTAGCTTGTATTTAGTTTTTGTTTAGCAAAGATCCTCCTTAAGTTAGTCCATGTTGCCTAGTTCGATAAAAATCCGATTTTTATTCCGTTTTCCGCCTCCCCGCAAGCACCGGGGTGGGCAACGTGGACTTACAGTGGTATCAGAGCCTAACTAAACATAAACTAGCTAGTTAGTAAAGTGTATGGAAGTTCGTCGGAAAAATCGCAAAACTAAGATTTGAAAACCCTAACTTTCTGTTGTTTTTTTTCTGCTATAAAAATAATAAATCATACTTCAAAAATCAGCTCAGGGTTTTGTTAAGAAACTCACCAAAGACGATCCAGTGAACTGTTCAATGCGCCGCGTTTCCGCGGCAAGAACATGCTTCTTGCCGTGGAACCGCGGCCGAGTTGACTCGGTTCTGGACCCTGTTTGGTGCAGTGTTTTTCTGTAATGGTTTTAGGATTTTTAAGATATTTTATTTCTGCCCAGATTTTCCAGAATAGAAATTTGTATTTGGGTGGCTATAAATCCGTATTTTTGATCGAACTTCACTATACTTTGACTATTGGGTTATATCTGTGATGTTTATATGTATTTAACGTCTGCTAATCGCTATACGTCGATTAGTGGGGGTTATACATATCTGTGATCTGTAATGCATATTGGTTTGTGTATATGAACTCGGTGGATTGTCGCGGATGAATAGCCGGGGTGGATGTGAGATGAGAGCTTCTTTTTCTTTCATTCATTGTAATATGTAAATTGATATAATATTATTTATTTGGCCGCACAACCGGGTCGGGGTTGTAGCCGTCATTGTATAATTTCTTTTTACTGTTTTGGCTCCTAGGATAGACCCATGGTGGGGTGCACAAACTACCGGGTATCTCGAAGTGCCGAGTGGCCTACTCACGTCGTTGAGGGGGGTTGCTTCGCTTCGGATACTTGGCGGGTAGTTTGCCGCACTCATAGGGGTCTTGGGTGGGGTATTGGCTATTCATCGCGACCGTATAATCCGTTTTTCGTTGCAGGCTCGAACGAATCGCGGATTCCTAGTATATCCAAAGTGTTCATCTGTGATCTGTAATGGCTATCATTGCTATATATTTATATATGATAACTATTTAGGTGTTGCTTATATTTTGCATCCGCGCTAGTCCAGCCCCCGCTCTGTCGTTAGTTAAGTAACCTAACGGGTGATGACGGGGCCCCGTGGCGAATGCGGATGGCATAAGCGTATATCATATTTTGGTTGTTTTCTGCAATGGTAGGATTAAAAGATGGGACGCATTAAGTTTAATGCAAGAAAAATAAACCAAGTAAAAGTCGATTGGAACACTTTGAAAACCACTCGGTTCTTTTCAAAAATAAACTTTTAAATGCGGAGCTTGAACCACTCCTTTTAAAAGCTATCTCGTTCCATCGATTATATCAAGTTCACTACGTTCACGGTTTTGCCAAAACCATTCGTAGCCCTCCGTCATTCGACATGAATGGTCAAAAAGTATTCAAGCTATGTATTTTGGCCAAAGTCAAGGCATAGTGATTGGTAGCTATTGGGTATTCATGTGCAGCATAGGTAGATGCGTTGGTTTGGGACATTCGTGCTGCCATTTTGGCCAAAGTCAAGGGTAGGTACGGGTCGGTCCAAATTAACCAGGAGAATGACGGGTAGAGCTTGACATGTGACTTATGATATTTTGGCCAAAGTCAAGGTCATAAGAGAATGGGGCAAAAATCCACATCGGGAGTTTCATAAGTACTAAAACTTGCTAGCGCTGCATACCATTTGGAGTGTGATGATTCTGGTAGGAATCCTTCGGTTTTATCACGGAATGATATTTCGATCCCGATCCTACTGTGAGTATATGCTACTCCTCGGGAAAGTTCACTTAACGATCAATGCTATAAACCTAGTAGGTGTCTAGAAAGGTGTTAGCGGGGCTACGCCCACAGGGAAAAGAGGTTACTTAATTAAGGAACTTCGCGAAAGAGTTGGAAAACCTCCCTCGAAGTACCGACACTGGCCTGGCTGAACGGTTAAGCAAGTATTGTACGGTGAGATTGATCCCGACTAATTCTTCCTTTATGGTTTGAGGAGGGATATGAGAGACAGTGGGAGCCATCCTGTTTAGACAAACTAAAAACCACTCTAAACTTGCAAGAGCATCATGCTAAAGTGTTTCTTTTCTCTCTCCTAATTGCAGCGACCATTCAACATGACCGGACATAAGTTACTACTAGATAAAAACATGCTGACAGGGCTAAACTACAAAGATTGGCTTAGTAATGTCAAGATGGCAATCAGTTACGACAAGTTGGGGTATATCCTTACCACCAAAGCTCCCCCTGTCCCAGGTCCCACCTCCAGCGTCGCGGATATAGAAATCCGTAAGACATGGGAGATTGATTGCGCGAAGGCCAAATGCCTCGTACTTGCCTCGATGGACAACGAACATCAGAAGAGGCACGAGAATATGGACCTAGAGTCCATATTTCTCCATACAAAAGAACTGTATGGAGAGCAGTCTCGTATCGCAAGATACGAAGTGTTGAAGAAGCTATTTTCGGCAAGATTGGCCATCGGATCATCAGTAGCGGAACACGTGCTTAAGATGATTGGCTACATAGAGGAGCTCGCGGACCTCGGGACCACGTTGGAGAATGAACTCTACACTGATTTGATTCTCCACTCCCTTCCTTCCACTTACGCCCAGTTTATCCTAAACTTCAACATGCAAGGAAAGGAGGTTGAACTTTCGAACTTCTGAACATGTTGAGGAGTGCTGAGGGCACCCTACAGAAAGGTAGGGAGACATCCACTTTGTTTGTAGGAGGATCTTCCTCTTCTAGGTCCAGGGAGAAAGCCAAGGGAAAGAAGAAGAAAGCCCCCGCCAAACCAAGGGGCGTGTCAGTAAAATGGATACAAAGGAAAAGGCAACAAAGGTAGCGGGAAAGCTGGTGGGGAAGGAAGAATGCTTCTACTGTCACAAAAGTGGACACTGGAAACAGGATTGCAAGGCTTGGAAGGCCAGAACCCAGGATCTGAAGCGAGTTGCGGCTTCAGCTTCAGGTGTGTATGTTATTGAAAATTGTCTATCAATAAACTCTACATCCTGGGTATTGGATACCGGATCAGGATCTCATATCTGTAATTCTTTGCAGGCGTTGAGAAAGCGTAGAGTTTTGAAGGCAGGTGATATGACCCTCAGAGTTGCAAACGGAGCTAGCATGGATGCTGAGGCCGTGGGGGACTATCACCTGGGAATGTCAGATGGACACTTTTTGGTTTTGCGTAGTTGTTATTTTGTTTAAATGCAACCTGTAATATCATTTATGTATCTTTATTATCTAAAGAAGGTTATGAATTTGCATTTGTAAGTAATGTAGTGAACATTCACCTTAATCAAGTTTTGATTGGGTCAGGTACATTAAACAACGGCATATACGTATTAAACCAACCACAGATTTTCAATGTCCAGAATACACACAAAAGAAAGTCTCCAGAAATCAATAAAACTTTCTTATGGCATTGTAGACTGGGTCACATCAATGAGAGAAGGTTGACTAAGTTACATACAGAAGGATATTTGGATCCGTTCGAATATCAGTCATATGCAACTTGTCAATCCTGTCTCAAAGGAAAGATGACAAAGACTCCGTTCACTGGACACGGAGTAAGAGCGAGCGAGCTCTTGGGACTCGTACACAGCGACGTGTGCGGTCCAATGTCTACGCATGCACGAAGCGGTTATTCTTACTTCATTACTTTTACGGATGACTTTTCAAGGTACGGATATGTCTTCTTAATGAAACATAAATCCGAGGCTTTTGAAAAATTCCAGGAATACAAGAATGAAGTAGAAAAACAAACAGGCAAAAGTATCAAGGCACTGAGATCTGATCGAGGTGGTGAATACTTGAGTGCCGAGTTCCTGGGTTACTTAAAAGAGAATGGAATTCTCTCTAAGCTTACTCCTCCATACACTCTGCAACATAACGGTGTATCGGAGAGACGGAACCGAACCCTATTGGATATGGTACGGTCCATGATGAGTAACGCTGAGTTGCCACGATCGTTCTGGGGATATGCGCTAGAATCAGCTGCATACCTTTTGAACCGAGTTCCAACTAAGACTGTGCCTACTACACCATATCAGATGTGGTGTGGGAAGAGACCCTATCTTAATCACATTAAGACATGGGGATGTCCAGCTTTTGTCAAAAAGCAGCATGCGGACAAGCTCGAGGCACGCTCAGTACAGTGCAAGTTTGTGGGATATCCAAAGAACTCCAAGGGATATTTCTTCTATTGTGAAGAGGAACAAAAGGTTTTTGTTTCTCGCCATGCCCACTTTCTAGAACATCAGTTCATAGAAAAAGAAATAAGTGGGAGCGCAATAGAACTGGAAGAAATTCCAGAACCACGAGCTATTACTAAAAGCTTAGTAGAACCAGAGGGTTCGAAAGATCAGGACATTCCCACGCCACTCCGCAGGAGTAGTAGGCAGTCTCATCCGCCCGAGAGATACTACGGTTTTCTCATAGACGGGGATAGAGAGAATTGCATCATAGATTGTGATAAGCCTACTAGCTTTCAGCAAGCCATTCAGAGCATTGACTCGGTAAAATGGCTGGATGCAATGCGGACCGAAATGGAGTCCATGTACACTAACAAAGTATGGACGTTAGACATTGCTCCAAATGGGGTAAAACCCGTAGGATGCAAGTGGATCTTCAAAAGGAAGATTGGTGTAGATGGACAGGTTGAGACCTATAAAGCTAGACTGGTTGCAAAGGGTTTTCGTCAGCGACCTAGTTTGGACTATGACGAAACCTTTTCTCCAGTAGCTATGCTAAAATCCATTCGGATCCCTCATGCCCTTGCTGCCTTCCACAATTATGAGATTTGGCAGATGGACGTAAAGACCGCTTTTCTAAATGGACATTTAGAGGAGTGTGTCTATATGGACCAGCCAGAGGGTTTCATTCAGAGTGGGAGAAGCGGAAAGGTGTGCAAGTTGCTTAAGTCCATTTATGGACTAAAGCAGGCATCGCGGAGTTGGAACATCTGTTTTGATGAGACGGTCAAGGAATTTGGCTTTATCAAAAATCCAGATGAACCATGCATCTATTATAGATTTTTAGCGAGAACTGTAGTATTCCTCGTTTTATACGTGGATGACATTCTCTTAATAGGAAATGACATTTCTATGCTACAATCTGTCAAAGGATTCTTGTCACACAGGTTCTCCATGAAAGACCTGGTTGATGCCTCATACATTCTGGGGATCCGGATCTACCGTGACAGATCCAAGAGGATTTTAGGACTCTCACAGTCTAGGTACATCGACACCATACTGAAAAGATTCAGTATGGAAGATTCCAAGCGCGGTAATCTACCGGCTTGTCACGGGATCACCCTCTCCAAAGAGATGTCTCCCAAGACTGATTTGGAGAGGGATCGCATGTCTATTATACCCTACGCTTCTGCGATAGGCTCTATAATGTATGCGATGTTGTGTACCAGACCAGATGTGGCTTATGCACTGAGTGTAGTAAGCAGGTATCAGTCAAACCCTGGGAAGAAACATTGGATAGCGGTAAAGAACATTCTCAAGTACCTGAGAAGGGCTAAGGAGATGTTCTTGGTGTATGGCGGAAAAGACCTCCAGATTGAGGCCTTTGCTGACTCCAGCTTCCAGAGTGACAAGCATGATTCCAAGTCCATGTCGGGTTTTGTCTTTACCCTTAATAGAGGGGCGGTGTGTTGGAAGAGCTCCAAACAGGAAACCGTTGCTGACTCGACTATGGAAGCGGAATATATCGCTGCATCTGATGCCGCAAAAGAAGCTGTCTGGATAAGGATGTTCTTGAAAGAACTTCAGGTGGTTCCGTCTATTGTTGATCCAATACCTCTGTATTGCGACAACAATGGGGCTATAGCTTTAGGGAAAGAACCCAGGTCCCATCAGAAATCCAGACACATCTTGAGGCGGTATCACCTGATCTGGGAGATCGTGGATCGCCAGGAGATCGAGGTTCGGAGAGTTGCTTCAGAAGATAACACTGCAGATCCATTCACGAAGGCCTTACCCTAGACTCAGTTCGAGCGGCTGATCGAGATGATATGTCTTCGATACGCCAATACATGGCCTTAGTGCAAGTGGGAGATTGTTAGTGTATATGCCCTAGAGGCCATTACTGTATCATACTAGTATGTATATTACTTGATGGAAGCTTGGGATATTCACAGTTGTATATACAATCTTGCTCGAAGTGGTAGTATGCTACTTGGTTTGTCTCTGCTTTAATATGTGCATGTGTTTCTTTTAGCATATCGCTTATATACATATTAGTAGAGCCCTTTGGATCTTTGCTTGATTACCAGCGTTGTGATGGCGCTCACACCCGTGGGGGCTGGGTAATCCATAAGCACATCCTTATACAGGTCCCTAGTCGTTGGACTATCGAGACAGGGCATCGATACTCCGGAGTAGACTAGCGTATGCGCTTCTCATCCCAGCGTGGGAGACGGTCTGTCCCACAGCCGACAGTACGTCGTACTTGAGATAGTATGCGGGTGCTCGTTAGGTTACGAGTACACTGGACAGGACTCGTCGGGAACTGTTGGTTGGTATTATACCTATCGTCGGTTATCAGTTCCCAGGTGACATGAGTACAACTTAGTCCGCTGACTTGACACTGTCACTTCGCCTCGAGTGTGTTCCCGCTGTACTTTGATTACTACCCTTCCACAGCTCAAAGGAGTCGTGCAAACAGGTAGTAGTTGGGTGCAGTCCCGAAGCACTTGGAGGCAGTGACGGTTAGACAGGATTCATCTCTCCCGGTATTAGGGGTGGACATCGCGCTGTGTCCAGGAGAGCCATTACACAAGTAGTCCCTGGACAGGGCAAGCGAGATATACTGGTAGGTTTCCAGTGTTATTTCAGGGTGTTCTGGGCTACACTCCGACACGACTTGTACCTCTATTAGGGGACTGACGTTCACCGCCCCCCTAGGCCCGCTATGCGATGTATCAGATGAACAGACCGGACTGTACGGAGACTGTCACATTCAGGCTCAGTAGGAGTTCAGATGGGGTCACCTCGTCAGTCTTCTTATCGGCATCTACCTGGGGACCGTTACGTACAGCTAGTGCCGCTTGCGATCTGTGGTTAAACCCACTGCCAGCGTAGTGTCGAGTCTATAGAGTCCCATACAGAGAGTTATTCGCCTTTAGGCAAAATGAGTAGATCTCGCATGGTTTTGCAACAGGGTTCGTTCACATCCGCGCACTTATGCATGTTTGCTGTCCGGACAGCTTATACTAGCGGGCTTTGGTTTAAGCCAGATCCTAGTATATGATTTGGGATAGGTTTTATCTCATTGTATTCGTATTCCTCGGATCACGAATACGGGTGCGTATGCACAGTTGACTGAGACAGAGGCAGAGGACTTTGATTAGGGTTAATGACCATTGTTATTTTCTTAACCCTAATGCTTATGTGTGTATTATGAATAATTGATATTAGTTATATATAATTGTGCATGGTTAGGGCTGTTGACATTTTGACCATACTTGACTTGTTGACCTAGGTTGACACTTTGACCATCATCATTCCATATAAAAGATGCTCTTTGATCCTTTGAATTTGTATTAAATATGAAATGATAATGGTCAAGTCTTGATTAACCATGACAATTATCTAGCTAATTATCTAATTTCATAATTCACCCATATTAGAGAGAATGGTTATTATTTTCTCTCATTCTATCATATAGATTCTCTCTCCTCCTCTTCCTCTCTCTCAAGCTCTCCCCTCTCATGTGTTGAGAAACACTTGAGCTTGAGATAAACCTCTCTAAAGTAATCTCTACTCTCATCTAAGGTTCTAGGATTAGCACTTCTAGCACCTTAGTTAACTTCTAGCTTGAAGTTGAAGCCAAAGGTTGAGGCTCTCGGGTGGATCCTTCTTCGACTAGAGAAGGCGACAAGGTGATCTCTTTCTTCCACTCCAAGGAGCAAGGAGAGAAGGACATAAAGCCCAAGATATAACCTTTCTTCCATGTAGCTAAATCTAGTTAGCTTCTAGTTAGTTTTTGTTTAGCAAAGATCCTCCTTAAGTTAGTCCATGTTGCCTAGTTCGATAAAAATCCGATTTTTATTCCGTTTTCCGCCTCCCCGCAAGCACCGGGGTGGGCAACGTGGACTTACAGCAACTTCAGTAAACGTTCATCCATGGCTTTAGATGAAGCGAGACAAAGTGTTCTACTCGTTCTCTTCTTCATCTTGGTCATCTCTTTTAGCAGACTTGATGACCGAGTTGCCTCGGTATAGAGGCGGGAGCCCGTTTAAAGATCCGTAGATGTGGTGCCACCTCGACGAGGAGCCTGGAGATCGGAGCAGCCGCAACGGAGCGTGGGATGATGGTTAAAGACCGAAGGACTCGGATCGTTCGGTATAACCTTTCTACCCACTTTGTAGTTTGTTAGTTTAGCGTTAATGGCAAGCTCCGGGTTATAGTACGCGATAACGCCAGTTATAAAAGTTTTTGTTCCGCGTTTGGCGTCAGAATGACGGCCGGGGCGCTACCGTAGACTTACATGGTATCAGAGCCACGACATTAAGCTTTACTAACTTATTCTAACACGTTTAAAATATCGATCGAACGAAGTTTCCGGAACAGTGATTTTCATGTTAAAGTTTCTGTCGAATTTTTAAACAGGTCTAAAAATCATTTTGAGCATCTAAGAAAATCGTGCAGGCTTTTTTAAGAATTCTGGTGAAATTTGGTTCAGTGACTCCACAGTACTGCCGCGGAACCGCTGCACAAACCAGGGTTTGGCCGCGGTTCCGCCTGAGGTTTGGAGGATCAGAGTGTCATTTTTCTACAGTAACCTCCTGCATTGAAAATTGTGGTTTCTGGAATATTTCTTTTGGGCCCAGATTTTATTACTGTACTGCAGATGTACGTGGGGCCCACTTCGGGAAGTTTTGTCGATCGAAATTTTAAACTTGCTAGTGTAAAGTACTTACATTATATCTCCGACCGTGAATGTCATTCGAGCGGTAAATTGCGTATAATTGCTATTGTCCTTTTAGACGGATTTGCGAACGTGATATTCGCGTTGATGTTCTGTGTTGTGCTGTGATGTTGGGGTTTTGTCGTGGTGATAGCAGTGTGCAATGGTAGTGCAGTTTGGATTTATTTGTACATTTGATATTGCGGGGCGAGCGTCCAATATGTGGACTGCCGTCACTACCTGTTTGTATAATATTCTTTTGGGCCACGACCGGGCTGAGGTCGATGTACCCGTTGTACATATTTTTCATTTTTGTACTAGGTTTACCCCGCGACGGAGTGCACGGATAGACGGGTTCTTGAAGGCAACAGGTCTGCATTTTATGGCTTTGAGTGGCAGAGGGCATCACTCTAGAATTGGCAGACTATTCGCCGCACTCGTAGGGGTACAGGTTGACCCAAGATGGGGTTCTCAAGTTACCGGATTCCGTGAAGTGCAGGGTGGTCCATTCACTTTGCTGTAGGGGGCTGCCTCGCTTCTGGTTTTGGCGGGTAACTTTCCGCACCCGAAGGGGTCTAGGTTTCATTGCACAGGCTATATCGACATGACCAGGGGAATGTCGGGTTTCAGCAGCGGCTCTGTAAAACACGGGGATCCCAGATTATCTGTATTGTTCTGTGATGCTTATTACTTTTCTGTAATGTTGCATATTATCGTGCCTGGAGCGATTATTGTATATTGGTATATAAACTAGTAGATATTGTATATGTTTTGCACCCGTGCTAGTCCAGTCCCCGCTCTGTTGTTAGTTAAGTAACCTAACGGGTAAAGACGGGACCCAGTGACTAATGCGGATGGCATATACGTACATTTTATTTTCGTTCTTTTCTGGTGTGATTAATTGATGGGACTGCGTTGATTCTGATCAATGCAAAGGAAAAAAAACCTGTTTGGATGTTCTTGGAAAAGTTTTAAAAAGTGTTATTACAAAGACGTTTTCTTTTGTTTTGCATAGTGGTATTCAGTTGGAATATCCTGCACCTCATTCGACGAGGCAAGGGCCGAGATCCCTTCACAAGGAGTGACACCTAGGGAAGAATTTTACATCAGGGTAATAACTTCACTATAGTCGATTACATGTTGCTTTGCATCGCGGTATTCAGTTGGAATATCCTGCACCTTATTCCATGAGGAAAGAGCCGAGATCCCTTCACCGGGAGTGACCTCTTTAGCGAAGGTTTTCGCCGCTATATTTTATAAAAAGCTATCTGGTTCCTTCAACGAGATCAAATTCATTACGTTAAAGGTTTTTCGCCAAAAACTAGTCGTAGCCCTCCGTCATTTCATATGAATGGTCAGTAGTATTCAAGCTATGTTGGTTTGGCCCTTAGTCAAGACATAGTGATTGGTAGCTGCTGAGGTGTTCACATGTTGCATAGATAGATGCGTTGGTTTGGGACAGTCATATTACTTTGTTGGCCCTTAGTCAAGAGTATGTACGGGTGGGATCAAATTAACAAATAATGACGGGAAGAACTTGACATGCGACTTATGATGGGTTGGCCCTTAGTCACGATCATAAGAGCATAGGGCAAAAATCATATCGGGGGTTTCTAAAGAAACTGAAACTTGCCAGGCATGCGCATACCTTCTGGAGTGTGATAACGTGAGTGGATTTCGTCACGTTATCATGCAATGAGAGTTGGATCCCGATTCCCACTGATGAGTTATTTTACTCTTCGGGTGTTCCCGATTGATTCTTGTTTCAGGTTTGGAGGAGAATTTGACAGTACAGTGGGAGGTTTCCTGATTAGATAAAGTGATAACCATTCTGATCTAGGTTAGAGTGCACGCAGAGTGTTTTTTTTCTCTCTCTCTTTGGCAGCGACCTTTGACCGACCCTAGACTATGACTCAGTGACCAAGTTGACCGAACATTCTTAAAATACTGGCTTTTGGATTGTCCGAGTTGCATAAGTCATTGCAGCTCCTTCTTTAACCCTTTGCATTTCTCAGAACACCCCGTATTACTACGGACATCCACTTCCATTGGATAGATCCATCGTATGGTTATATACGAACTCGAAGGGACTTCTTCGAGGATGGATCCAGGTTCAGGAGAAATTGAATTGGTTTATTCGGTTGTCTTTTATTATCACCTTCTCTCAGGTTGAGAGGGCTCCTTAGTTTAGAAGAGTACACCTATTACGCTTATTGGATAGCCTTCTTCCAAACCATAGGCAGGTGCCGAAAGGTAGGGAATGAAGAAAACCAATTAGCCTAAGTAGGGTGTACAGAAGGTAATAACTAAAGAAAAAATAAAGGGATTAGAAAGAGGGCAAAGTAAATTGCGACTGTTATCATTCACGACCAAACCGCTTACTTCATCGCCGCTCCTATTTCACCTTAGCTTTTTTTCCCCAGTTCGGGAGAAATAGAATAAGGTATTATTCAGTTGTCTTTTATCATCACCTTCTCTCAAGTTGCGAGTACTCTTTGGTTTAGGAGAGTACACCTATTATGCTTAGTGGATAGTCTTCTTCTAAACCATAGGCTGGTATCGAATGGTAGGGAAGGAAGAAAACCACTTAACCTAAAGGAGTGAACAGAAGGTAATGAATAAAGACAAATAAAGGGATTTGGAGAGAAGGCAAAGAAATATACGGTTATAGTCATGAATTGGATTATGGAAGAGGCATTACTAGAAATACCACGATACCCCTACGAAACATTTTCATGTTTCAGTGCATTGCTAAAAGAAAACTGATTTCCCGATTAGATACTTACTCCAGGGTATGTATTTACCAGGTATAATTCTCACATCTGTATGGTTTTACAGATGATGAGTAGGAGTAGGTTAGTGGGAATAAGGTGATCATCCTCATTATATTAGAATTCGTTGTAATTGGTGATATTTGAGGAAGTCGCCTGAGTTTTTGCCGGACGGCATGTATTTGGTTTTGAGTATCCGTTGTTGTGCACCAATTTCAAAATGATATATCTGTACGTTTATTTTTATAAAGTGAGATATAACTTATTGAAATTATGGCCGTGACATTTACCTATATCAGTTGACGATTGGGTAAGGAGCATTAAACAACGGAGTAGTTCTTAACCATAAGTACTATTTTCAACCTACGATGCACAGGTTTTGAGTAATTCAACTCAGCAGACTTATACAGAGTGTTGTATGTTGTCCGGTGTCCATCAGGACAAAGGGGTTGGTCCTCGTACTATGTTCTGTTTACTTGTGACTTCTCTAGTTTTTAGACAAGTGTTTCGTAGAAATACAAGGTCTAAGTTTTGAGAAGTTGTGGGTATAAGAATAAAGTAGAGAACCAGGTGTCGCAAGTATCAGGATTCTTCAAAGAGATCGAAGATGTAGATTCTTGTGATTGGTATTCAGATGAAGTAATGGTTTTGAGAAACTTATTTCTCTTTCAGGTTACTCATAATTGGATGGATTCTTAAGTTGAGTAATGCTGATTAGGCTCTCTCCATTAAGTTGATATGCACTAGAGACAGCTGCATGATTAGAATCTGGTTCCAATTAAATAAGTGCCAAATTTTCTATATTGGATATAGAATGGTTCATATCTTAACAATGTTAAGGTACGAGGAGTTGTCCGGCTTATGCTTAAAACCAGACTCTGGATAACTCAAGGCATGTTTCTGTTATGGCAGTTTGTGGGTTGACCCGGGCTATGCTGAGGGTTGATTTTCTACCATCTGGAAGATCAATAGCGATATTGTTCTTGACTCGCCACAGTTTTAGTAAAATGGATTTTTTTAGAAAACAGTAGTGGGAGTATGGTAGAACTGGAAGTGGTTCCATAACCGTAAACGATTACGGAAAATTTAATGGGACCTAAAGATTCAATCAGGTTTGACATTCCATTAGCCACTCCGTAGATATGGTGGGTAACCTCAGACACCCGAGAGGTACTCCGGTAGCCTTAAGGACGGTGACAGGGAGGTTCTTGTTTACCCAGACTTGACACTACTGTTGTTCCAGGCTATGAGACCCGGCAGGAGGTTAAGTATAGCGTCATTCTAAACTAGCTTTAGAAGTGCACGTATATATTATTCTGCCAGAGGGTTGTTGTGGTCAGTAAGAGCAGCGGAAGCATAGTGGGCAAGTAGGTTATGTCTATTTATAGACTAGATAGAAGAGATAGATCATCTATTTTTGATGTGACAGTCATGGGTTTGACTTCATCAGAATAGGGGATGGATCTGTTAAGAAGGTAGTAGGGTGTGATGTCCTGGTATTTGGATAACATACACAGAGTAGGAAGTAAAATTCTTATACTACGATCGGTTATACTGTGGTCGTCACACAGTTGTTTCTCCACAAAGGGTATGGATATAATATCAGACATTCTGGTTACTAGATCTATGGTTTTAGATATAGATTTGGGTAGTTTCCCAATCTGGGTACTTTGATAGTATTCTAATAGTATTTTAGAATAGATGACTCCTAGCATGGTGGTGTACCTGCAGATGATGGAGTCACCCTCTCTAAAGGTGTCTTACAGACTAAAGGGGAGAGGGATGTGCATGATTGGCAGATCACTTGCTTAGGCAATTGAGTCAATCATGAGATGTCAAGTACCACACCAGATGTTGTTTTTGCACTAGATGCGATAAGTTTATATTAATCCAATCCTGAAGAAACATAAGGAAGCAGTTTTAGAACATAAGTGCATGTTCTACGGATTTGATGACGGCAGCCTCCTTCGGGAGACGGTTATCATTTCAGGCTTCAAAGGTGATATGGATGACAGAGTGATGTCAGAGTTATAGTTTTCCCTCTAACGAGGGGCAGTATTATGGACAGGTGGTCTAAGAGGATACTGTGGGAGGCATGGTGCTGGACACTGATTAGGTTCAGCTTTCGATACAGTCTAAGAAGTTTGGATTTGGAGTTCATTTATGAACTAGCTCCCATTAGATATCCAGACATATTCTAAGACAGGTATTACTCAATTCGGGAGATGGCTTTCTCCGCGAATTTGAGATTAAGAGAGACATAGAAAGAAACATCGGGGCGGATCCACTCATTGAGGCTATTTCTCGAACACAAGAGTTTTACAAATGGACTTTGTGAAACTGATTAGTAGAGGAGTTGGGTGCTCGGTATCACACGGGCTATGAGTATGCGACATTGCAATAATTAGCTTTAAGTGTAAGTGGGAGATTGTTGGATATAGTGCCCTCAAAGTCAATTATTGGATCGAAGGTACGTGATTGCAATGATTGAGGAGGACCTATACCGGTAGGACAGTCTTACTCGAGATGATAGTATGCTATCTGGTTTGCCTTTATCAGTCGTGTACAGGTTCAGGTGACTGATCACTGTTACACGTTGATAGAGCCCTTAGGATCTTGCTTGACTACCAACAGTATGATGGTGATCATATACGTGAGAGTTGGGTAGTCTATAAGCACATCCATAAAAGTGGTCCCTAGTCGTGGGAGTTTCGAGACAGGGCATCAATACTCCGGAGTAGACTAGTGTATACAGGCGAGACCCCGACGAGGGGCGGTGGCCGGTCTCACAAGCCACTGGTGTCAGTTGGATCACCTAAGATGTATACAGGTGCTCATTGGGTTATGAGTACAACGGACAAGATTCGCCAGGAACCTGCTAGTTGGTATTTATACCTAGCGTCAGATAGCTGTTCCCTGGTGACATGTATACAGGTTAGTTCATCGACCTGAGGTCGTCATTTGTCTCGTGTAAGTTCCCACTGTGCTTTGATTTCTACCCTACCACGGCTCAAAGGAGTCATGCAAACATGTCTTTTTTGGGTACAGTCCCGAGCCACATGGAGGCTAGTGAGCGGATCGGCAGGGATTCTGTTAGGTCCACGTTACCTCTCCCGGTACTTTCGGGGTTGCGGAAACGGTAAAACAAAATTTTTTCTAAACTTTGTAACATGGACTGTAAAAGCCGGATCTTTGCTAAACAATACACTAGCATCCTAACATGAGATGTATCTACTCGGTTAGGGGTTATATCTCAACTTGAACTCCTTCTCTTCTTGTTGTTCTTCTCTTCTTGTTGTTCTTCTCTTTGCTTGCTCAATGGTTGATCCAGACTTCGGTCACCTCCACGGCCTCCTTGAGTCGAAGACGATCCACCCGAGAGATGTACACCGAGCTCCACCTCAAGCCGAGGTAACTAGGGCAAGGAGATTGCTAATCTAGAAGCCCTAGGATGTGTAGAGGAGATGTATGGATGTGTTTGTCAAGTAGAATCCTTTTTCTCTCAACACATGAGATCAAAGGAGAAATCAAGAGGAGGAAGAAGAAGGAGTTTTCTAGCAACCATGGAGCTTCTCATTTCAAGAGAGAGAATGAGAATAAAATTATGATCCAAAAGAAAAACAACCATGGTTGCAAATAATGCAAAACAACATCATTACTAATCCCATCAAGATAAAGTTGATGGCTACTTTGAAATGACCATTATCATAATCCAAAAGAAAAAGGAAAAGAAAAGAAGAGTGTGGAACCCTCTTGAAAGTCAATGGTCAACCCGGTCAACTGGTCAACAAAGTCAAGAGAGGTCAACGGGGTCAAATGGTCAATGCAATTAGCCATCATAAGATTATCACTAATAGGATTAGTAAATGATGTTCGCAGCTCATAATGGTTTTGACCAAACGAACTGTCAAAACCCTAATGAGCCTGCCACATAATGGTTTTGGCCGAACCAACTGCCAAAAACATCATGAGGCACCTCCTCCTTCATCACTCCGAAAAACTGTGCATACACACCTGCATCCGTATTCCGTAGAACGCGGATGCACAGAAGACAAAACAAATCCATCCGTGCAATACTAGGATCCGGCTTAAACCAAAGCCTACTAGTACTGCCTGCCCGAACACCATACGCACACAAGTGTACGTAAGTGATCGCAGCCCTGCCGTAAAACCATACGGCCTCTACACGTTTCGCTCAGTGCAGGGAAACTCTCTGTGTGGGACTCTAAAGACTCGACACTACGCTGGCAGTGGGTTTAACCACAGACCGCAAGGGGCACTAGCTGTACGTAACGGTCCCCAGGTAGATATCGATAAGAAGGCCGATGAGGTAAACCCATCCGAACTCCTACTGAGTCTGTATGTGACAATCTCCGTACAGTCCGGTCTGTTCGTCTGATACATCGCATGGCGGGCCGGGGGCGGTAAACGTCAGTCCCCTAATAGCGGTACAAGTCGTGTCGGAGTGAAGCCCAATACACCCTGAGATAACACTGGAAACCTACCAGTATATCTCGCTTGCCCTGGCCAGGGACTACTCGTGTAATGGCTCTCCTAGACACAGCGCGATGTCAACCCCCAATACCGGGAGAGACGAATCCTGTCTAACCGTCACTGCCTCCAAGTGCTTCGGGACTGCTCCCAACTACTACCTGTTTGCACGACTCAGTAGAGCCGTGGTAGGGTAGTAATCAAAGACCAGTGGGAACACACTCGAGGCGAAGTGACAGAGTCAAGTCAGCGGACTAAGCTGTACTCATGTCACCTGGGAACTGATAACTGACGATAGGTATAATACCAACCATCAGTTCCCGACGAGTCATGTCCAGTGTACTCGTAACCTAACGAGCACCCGCATACTATCTCAAGTACGACGTACCGACGGCTGTAGGACAGACCGTCTCCCGTGCTGGGATGAGAAGCGCATACGCTAGTCTACTCCGGAGTATCGATGCCCTATCTCGATACTCCCACGACTAGGGACGTGTATAAGGATATGCTTGTAGATTACCCAGCCCCCACGAGTGTGATCGCCATCACAACGCCGATAATCAAGCAAAGATCCTAAGGGCTCTACTAATGCGTATAGGTGATATAATAAATAAACACACATGTACACATTAAAGCAGAGACAAACCAAGTAGCATACTACTATATTGAGCAAGATTGTATGTACAACTGTGAATATCCCAAGCTTCCATCAAGTAATATACATACTAGTATGATACAGTAATGGCCTCTAGGGCATATACACTAACAGATTCGTCTCACCCGGTATTAGGGGTGAGATCGCGCTGTGTCTAGGAGAGCCATTACACAAAGACCTCGGCCAAGGCTGGAGATTTACTGGTAGGTACTCCAGTAGTATCTCAGGGTGTTCTGGGCTACACTCCGACACGACTTATACCGCTATTGGGGGTCTGACGTTACCATCCCCCTAGGCTCGATATGCGATACTCATAGACGAACGGACCAGACTGTATGTATATTGTCACTGTTAGGCTCAGTAGGGTTTCAGGATGAGTTCGCTCATCGGCTACCCTTGAGATCAGTACATGGGCAGCCGTTACGCACTGCTAGTGCCGCTGACGTGCTTGTGGTTAAACCCACTGCCAGGGTATTGACGAGTCATTAGAGTCCCCCACAGATAGTTTCCCAAGTTCGTGCGAAACGTTGTAGAGGCCGTATGGTTTTATGGCAGGGTTCGGAAAATGCACGTGCGTTTTCGCACGTGTCATATTTCGGACGGATAATACTGGCGGGCTTTGGTTTAAGCCGGATCCATGTATTATATTGAGTAGAAATAATATCTTTGTCTCAGTTGCATTTGTATTCGGTCGTAATACAAATGCGGGTATGTTTA
Source organism: Agapanthus africanus (assembly GCA_030015575.1). Taxonomy (NCBI): domain Eukaryota; kingdom Viridiplantae; phylum Streptophyta; class Magnoliopsida; order Asparagales; family Amaryllidaceae; genus Agapanthus; species Agapanthus africanus. The sequence continues at coordinate 453,930,657 of JASDDO010000014.1, read as the reverse complement.
TACAGTTGCGGGGTTATCCTGAAATTCGTTTCAGGATCGCTTTTCGAAGTTACCAGTTTTCTATCACCCGTCTTAAACATTCGGTTTAATGCGGATTTATCTTTTTCATTTGGGTGAGTCATGAGGGTGAGTCATGAGTGGAAGCTTCATGATTGATGACTAGGTTTGTGACTCATTAGTTTGCATTAATTGTTTTGATGAGGTGTTTAGATGAGTCACCATTTTCCATTAATTCCTTTTGTTCTTGCTAATATATTTGCTTAAGATCTTTTCCATTATAGTCACCCTCTTGCTCCTACACTCACCCCTCTCCTCTCATATAGTGGCCGGCCACCCCCCTCTTGAGATAGTTGATTGATTTGCAAAGGAAAAATATAGATGATAGATTTTGGTTAATGGAAATTTGATATGCTCATTTCTCATTTCATTCCATTCAAAAGGCAACTTCATTAACCATTCATCCAAGGTTTTGGATGAAGCGAGACAAAGTGTTCTACTCGTTCTCTACTTCATCTTGGTCATCTCTTTTAGCAGACTTGATGACCGAGTTGCCTCGGTATAGAGGCGGGAGCCCGTTTAAAGATCCGTAGATGTGGTGCCATCTCGACGAGGAGCCAGGAGATCGGAGCAGCCGCAACGTAGCGTGGGATGATGGTTAAAGACTGAAGGACTCGGATCGTTCGGTATAACCTTTCTACCCACTTTGTAGTTTGTTGGTTTAGCGATAATGGCAGGATCCGGGTTATAGTATGCGACAGCGCCAGTTATAAAAGTTTTTGTTCCGCGTTTGGCGTCAGAATGACGGCCGGGGCGCTGCCGTAGACTTACATTTTAAAGACAGGCCGAGGGATATTACGGTTATTTCAAAGGACGTACCTTTTCTTAAAAGCACCGTAGCCCCTATTTTCCAAAACCACGATTCGTGCGATTTCTGACACCAAAAACTGTTTGACTCGTATATAGGAATGTATATTTCCTTATTGTTGCATTTACTATTCATTTTTCGTTTATTCTTGTTGTTCGCATCGCATTGCATGCTTAAATGTACTTTTGTTGTTATTGTGAAACCATGCTGTCAGGACACCAGCACCATTACCGATGATGTGTATGCTATACGTAAACCTGCTTGCCGGCTCACACACATCATCTTCGGTAATTGTTATGTCACGTACACATTAGAAAATACTACTTCGTTGGTTCAAATTGCTAGCTGATAGTTCCAATATATCATTACTGTGCATGTTAAGATATTGCATTCTTTACTTAGATACCCATGCATGTTTATATATTCATTTGTCATGCAATATTATAAGGCCAGTCCGGATTGCCGGAGCCCGGTATTCACTGTTTTTGACCCTTCATTTTGGGATTTCGGATTTTCCATGAGATTTCTGGATTTGGAGAAACCGCATGGATTTTATAAACTGATTATCATTTCTAAAAATAGAAACTGCGGTTTTCTCGTGATATGATATGAGATATGTACACCATGAGTTTTCTCGGCTCTTGAGCTGTATCATACACCCAATTCGAGGAGGAGGAGGAATCGTCTGTGGGTGTATAGTGGACCCGGTGCGGTATCCCGGGGCAAGATGGTCGCAGATGATGACGTTGAGCCTGGCAGGGGTGCACTACCGACCGGTTTTTGTGACGCGGCGGATATCCGAAGGATACCGACGTTGTAGTGAGATTTGATATTTGGGCCAGTCCGGATTGCCGGAGCCCGGGGCCAGTCCGGATTGCCGGAGCCTGAATTATTGAGACACAGAGATATTGATACTTTATTATATGAGCCAGTCCGGATTGCCGGAGCCCGAGATATTGGATATTGGGATTTATGTTTTGTGTCAATGCTTGACACGGAATCTATGTTGATTTCATTGATGATGTCTCGATTTTTATATACAGAAATCTCACTAAAATAAGAAAACTGTTTTCTCATTCATGATGTATTCTGTTTTCATTTGTAATGCATTCATACATCATATATATGATATGTTGCTACCTGAAGCACTGATACGAGCACTTGGTATTACACTTATGCATAGAGGTTTACCCTTACCATTATTATATGCTTCAGGCTATATTATTTTGAGGATATTATTACCATATGACCTAGGATTGAGTCATACATGCGATTTCTGCTCGGTGATGTTTTCTACTGAAGAGTTGGCAACTCACCCCCGTTGTGCCACAGTTTCTTACAGGTTTTGCCGTACAGGTTTCCTTGGCGGCTTTGCTGGCACACTACTTCATTCCGGGTGATTGCTTTGGTAGGTTGGTTCACTCGTATCGTGACCACGATTGTACTTTTATTATTTCAGTTCTATCTAGTAACTCCATCAACCAGACTTGTATATTGATAGACTTAGAAGACCAGTTGTATATTCTTTCGACTTTAGAATCGCGCTTGTATTATTATGGTTTTCTCGTGGATTTTGGTTTTTTCTGAGTTTTGATCCTTTCCCTTCGGCGTTGTATATTACATTGTCTTGCGTGATTGTGACCGCTGTAAGTCCACATTACCTCTCTTGATTCTTTCAGGCTTGCGGAAATGGTGAAAAACGATTTTTAGGGTTTAGGTAACATGGACTACGAAAACGGATCTTGGCTAAACTACACACTAGAAACTAAGAAGAGAGTTATCTACTCAGTTAGGGGTTATACCTCAACTTGAACTCCTTCTTCTTGGACTCTTTGTAGTGGTCGGATGGTGCTTTCCTCGTTGCCTTCTCTCGTCGAAAATGGATCCACCTGAGGGTTTCTTCCTTGAGCTCCTTTCTAGAACTTTGAGAAAACTAAAGTCTCCGGCTTGCTAGACCTTCAACCTTAGGAAGAGTAGAGAGTGGCTTAGGGTGTTTTATCTCCTAGGAGAGGTTTCTCAACTCATGAGAATGATTCTCCTTGAACTAGAGGAGGAGGAAGATGAAGAGAGGAGAGAGAATGGTTATGATAGAATGAGAATAGTTTTTACAACCATAACAATATATGTGAATTATCAAATTAATAATATTAATCCAAAATGAAAAAGGTGATGGTTGGTTTGATAAGACCATTATCATTTCACATTAAATGATTTTGCAAATATCAAAGAGCATCTTGAAAAGAAATGATGATGGTCAAAGTTTCAACCATGGTCAACTAGTCAACCTTGGTCAACAAGTCAACAAACCCAACCATGACACAATTTTATTTAAATAAAATTATCAATTGATATTACACATAATCATTAGGGTTTGGTAAACGACAACCGTCAACTGTGCATACACACCCGTACCAAAACCCTAATGAGAATCCTCTTCCTCTGCCTCAGTCAACTGTGCATAAACACCCGCATTCGTGTTCCGAGGAGCACGAATACTATGAGATAAAACTAACCCCAAAGAATATACTAGGATCTGGCCCAAACCAGAGCCCGCTAGTAATGTATGTCCGGACGCCAAACGTGAACAAGTGCGCGGATGTGAACGAACCCTGTCGCAAAACCATGCGACCTCTACTCTGTTTTGCCCAAAAGCGAATAACCCTCTGTGTGGGACTCTAAAGACTCGACACTATGCTGGCAGTGGGTTTAACCACAGACCGCAAGCGGCACTAGCTGTACATAACGATCCCCAGGTAGATGCCGATAAGAGGACGGATGAGGTGAAACCCATCTGAACTCCTACTGAGCATGAATGTGACAATCTCCGTACAGTCCGGTATGTTCGTCTAAGAACATCGCATGGCGGGCCTAGGGGGCGGTAAACGTCAGTCCCCTACTAGCGGTACAAGTCGTGGCGGAGTGTAGCCCAGAACACCTGAGATAACACTGGAAACCTACCAGTCTATCTTGCTTGCCCTGGCCAGGGACTTTGTATAATGGCTCTCCTAGACACAGCGCGTTATCAACCCCCAATACCGGGAGAGACGAATCATGTCTAACCGTCACTGCCTCCAAGTGCTTCGGGACTGCACCCAAAAACTACCTGTTTGCACGACTCCTTTGAGCCGTGGTAGGGTAGTAATCAAAGTACAGTGGGAACACACTCGAGGCGAAGTGACAGAGTCAAGTCAACGGACTAAGCTGTATTCATGTAACCTGGGAACTGATAACTGAGGATAGGAAAAGTACCAACCAATAGTTCCCAACGAGTCCTGTCCAGTGTACTCGTAACCTAACGAGCACCCGCATACTATCTCAAGTACGACGTACTGACGGCTGTAGGACAGACCGTCTCCCAAGATGGGATAAGAAGCATATGCACTAGGATAGCCCTATGACTAGGGACCTGCATAAGGATGTGCTTGTAGACTACCCAGCCCCCACGAGTGTGACTGCCATCACAACGCTGGTAATCAAGCAAAGATCCTGAGGGCTCCACTAATGTGTAAAAGCGATATGCTAAAAGAAACACATGCACACATTAAAGCAGAAACAAACCAAGTAGCATACTACCATTTTGAGCAAGAATGTAAATATAAGGTGAATATCCCAAGCTTCCATCAAGTAATATACAATCCGGTATGATACAGTAATGGCCTCTAGGGCATATACACTAACAACCGCCAGTTGGCGAAGAGCTAGCTCCCACTTAGGGATGCCTTTATTAATTATGTTGTTATCATGTTTGTACCAGTTTGGGGCCAATATTTACAAAGGAAACTCTGCCGAAATTTTTGGAAAAGACTTGATGTTTTAAAAATGCATACTACGGCTTATTTTATTAAAACCACTCCCTTTAAAACAAGTTTTCCTTCACTTCTTCTTTAAAATGGTTTAGATTTCTGGGCTTTCGGCTTACTTGAATTAGGTGTGGTCCTATAGATTTCACATGATTCAAGTGCCAGTCCCGTGCTATTTCGGGTCGTGACAAACCCCAACAAAGAAGAAGCATACTATTATGTCTCCTTCAGGTGTTTTTGTTTTTGAGAACTGTTTTTCGGTCAGTCCTACCTCCTGGGTAGTAGATACCGGATCAGGATCATATATCTGTAATTTATTGCAGGGACTGAGAAAAAGTAGAATAGTTGGACCTGGTGATATGTCCCTCAGAGTAGGGAACGGAGCACAAATTGATATTGCTGTCGTCGGTGAATATCACCTATGTAAGTCCACGTTGCGACCCCCGGTTCTTACGGGGAGGCGGAAACGGTATAAAATCAAAATTTTAACACAAGAGGCAACATGGACTATGCTAGGTCGGGATCTTTACCTAAACTAAAACTAGCATACTAAGCTAAAGAGATTTAGCTACTCGGTTGAAGATGGTTATACCTAGCTTTTCTTGAACTCCTTCTCTTCAAGCTCCGGTGGTGGTCCGATGGCTCCTTCTCGTCGTCTCCGTACGCCGAAGATAGATCCACTTGAAAGCTCCAACCTTTAGCTCCTTCTTCGTTCTTTGAAGAAACTAGTTCACTTGGTTTGCTAAACCTAGTGAACTAGAATGAGTAGAGATGATTTAGAATGGGATTTTATCTATGGTTCTTGATTCTCAACTCATGAGACAAGAGAACCATAGATCAAGAGAGGGAGCAAGAGGTTGAGGGTGAGAGCAAGAGGAGAGCTCAAGAACAAGAGAGAGAATGAGCAAGAAAGAATGAGGCTCTCTTTTGTCTTTCACCCTCTCATAATCCAAAGTGATCATAACTCATCATATCAAAAAAGTCTTATGTGATGGTAAGAAGCAACCATAACCTTATCATGTCATGCACTCATTTTACTCAAATGAATAAGCAAGAAAAAGTCTTTGGCATGAAATGATAACCATGGTTATCATGATGGTCAACTAGTCAAGCCTAGTCAACCGGTCAACAAGTCAACAAAAGTCAACAAGTCAACAAAGTCAACAAGTCAACAAAAGTCAACAAGTCAACAACCATATCACCATAATACTTAATTAATATAATAGTTAATCACATATGATATTCTCATTAGGGTTGAGCAAAAAGTCAAAAAGTCAACGGTCAAATGTCAACAACCCTAATGAGAATCCGCTGTCTGTGCCTCCCTGTCAACTGTGCATACACACCCGCATCCGCGTTCCGAGGAACACGAATGCAAACTGGATAAATCCAATCCCATAAGGTACACTAGGATCTGGCTTAAACCAAAGCCCGCTAGTGTAAACTGTCCGGACACTGTACATGCACAAGTGCACGTATGTGACCGAACCCTGTCGCAAAACCATGCGACCTGCCGCAATACCATGCGACCTCTACTCTTTTGCCTAAAGGCGAAAAGCTTTCTGTGTGGGACTCTAAAGACTCGACACTACGCTGGCAGTGGGTTTAACCACAGACCGCAAGCGGCACTAGCTGTGCGTAACGGTCCCCAGGTAATGCCGACAAGAAGACCGACGAGGCGAAACCCATCTGAACTCCTACTGAGCCTGAGTGTGACATTCTCCGTACAGTCCGGTCTGTTCGTCTGATACATCGCATGGCGGGCCTAGGGGGCGGTAAACGTCAGTCCCCCAATAGCGGTACAAGTCGTGCCGGAGCGAAGCCCAAAACACCCTGAGATAACACTGGAAACCTACCAGTATATCTCGTTTGCCCTGGCCAGGGACTACTCGTGTAATGGCTCTCCTAGACACAGCGCGATGTCAACCCCCAATACCGGGAGAGACGAATCCTGTCTAACCGTCACTGCCTCCAAGTGCTTCGGGACTGCACCCAACCATCACCTGTTTGCACGACTCCTTTGAGCCGTGGTAGGGTAGTGATCAAAGTACAGTGGGAACACACCCGAGGCGAAGTGACAGTGTCAAGTCAGCGGACTAAGCTGTACTCATGTCACCTGGGAACTGATAACTGACGATAGGTATAATACCAACTGGTCAGTTCCCGACGAGTCCTGTCCAGTGTACCCGTAACCTAACGGGCACCCGCATACTATCTCAAGTACGACGTACTGACGGCTGTGGGACAGACCGTCTCCCACACTGGGATGAGAAGCGCATGCGCTGGTCTACTCCGGAGTATTGATGCCCTGTCTCGATAGTCCTGCGACCAGGGACCTGCAAAAGGATGTGCTTCTAGATTACCCAGCCCCACTAGTGTGACGGCCATCACATCGCTGGTAATCAAGCAAAGATCCTAAGGGCTCCACTAATGTGTATAAGCAATATACAAAGATAAACACATGTACACATTGAAGTAGAAATAAACCAAGTAGCATACTACCATTTTGAGCAAGATTGTATATACAAGGTGAATATCCCAAGCTTCCATTAAGTAATATACATACTAGTATGATACAGTAATGGCCTCTAGGGCATATACACTAACAATCTCCCACTTGCACTAAGGCCATGTACTGGCGTATCGAAGACCTATCATCTCGATCAGCCGCTCGAACTGAGTCTGGGGTAGGGCCTTGGTGAATGGATCTGCAGTGTTGTCTTCCGAAGCGACTCTCCGAACCTCGATCTCCTGGCGATCCACGATCTCCCTGATCAGGTGATACCGCCTCAAGATGTGCCTGGATCTCTGATGGGACCTGGGTTCCTTCGCTAAAGCTATAGCCCCATTGTTGTCGCAATACAGAGGTATTGGATCAACAATGGACGGAACCACCTGAAGTTCTTTCAAGAACTTCCTCATCCAGACAGCTTCTTTTGCGGCATCAGATGCAGCGATGTATTCCGCTTCCATCGTCGAGTCTGCAACGGTTTCCTGTTTGGAACTCTTCCAACACACCGCCCCTCCATTGAGGGTGAAGACAAAACCCGACATGGACTTGGAATCATCCTTGTCACTCTGGAAGCTGGAGTCAGCAAAGGCCTCGATCTGGAGGTCTTTTCCGCCATACACCAAGAACATCTCCTTAGTCCTTCTCAGGTACTTGAGAATGTTCTTTACCGCTATCCAGTGTTTCTCCCCAGGGTTTGACTGATACCGGCTTACCACACTCAGTGCATAAGCTACATCCGGTCTGGTACACAACATCGCATACATTATAGAGCCTACCGCAGAAGCGTAGGGTATAATAGACATGCGATCCCTCTCCAAATCAGTCTTGGGAGACATCTCTTTAGAGAGGGTGATCCCGTGACAAGCCGGTAGGTTACCGCGCTTGGAATCTTCCATACTGAATCTCTTCAGTATGGTGTCGATGTACCTGGACTGTGAAAGTCCTAATATCCTCTTGGATCTGTCATGGTAGATCCGGATACCCAGAATGTATGAGGCATCACCCAGGTCTTTCATGGAGAACCTGTGTGACAAGAACCCCTTGACAGATTGTAGCATAGGAATGTCATTTCCTATTAAGAGAATGTCATCCACGTATAAAACGAGGAATACTACAGTTCTCGCTACAAATCTACTATAGATGCATGGTTCATCTGGATTTTTGATAATGCCAAATTCTTTGACCGTCTCATCAAAGCAGATGTTCCAACTCCGCGATGCCTGCTTTAGTCCATAGATGGACTTAAGCAACTTGCACACCTTTCCGCTGCTCCCACTCTGAATGAAACCCTCTGGCTGGTCCATATAGACACACTCCTCTAAATTTCCATTTAGAAAAGCTGTCTTTACGTCCATTTGCCAAATCTCATAATCGTGGAAGGCAGCAATGGCAAGAAGGATCCGAATGGATTTCAGCATGGCTACTGGAGAAAAGGTTTCGTCATAGTCCAAGCCAGGTCTTTGACGGAAACCCTTTGCTACCAGCCTAGCTTTATAGGTCTCAACCTGTCCATCTACACCAATCTTCCTTTTGAAGATCCACTTGCATCCTACGGGTTTTACCCCGTCTGGAGCAATGTCCAACGTCCATACCTTGTTGGTGTACATGGACTCCATTTCGGTCCGCATTGCATCCAGCCATTTCACTGAGTCAACGCTCTGAACGGCCTGCTGGAAGCTAGTAGGCTCATCATAATCTATGATGCAATCCTCTCTATCCCCGTCTATGAGAAAACCGCAGTATCTCTCGGGCGGATGAGACTGCCTACTACTCCTGCGGAGCGGCGTAGGAATGTCCTGTTCTTTCGAACCCTCTGGTTCCCCTAAGCTTTCAGTAATGTTTTGTGGTTCTGGAATTTCTTCCAGTTCTACTACGCTCCCACTTATCTGGTTTTCCAAAAACTCAGTTTCCAAGAAGTAGGCATGACGAGAAACAAGGACTTTTTGTTCCTCTTCGTAGTAGAAAAGATACCCCTTGGAGTTCTTTGGGTATCCCACAAACTTGCACTGTACTGAGCGTGCCTCGAGCTTGTCCGCATGCTGCTTTTTCACAAAAGCCGGACATCCCCATGTCTTGAAGGATTTAAGACAGGGTTTCTTCCCACTCCACATCTGATATGGTGTGGTAGGCACTGTCTTAGTAGGAACTTGGTTCAAGAGATGTGCAGCTGTTTCCAGTGCATAACCCCAGAAAGATCGCGGTAACTCAGCTTTACTCATCATGGAACGAACCATATCCAATAGGGTTCGATTCCTCCTTTCCGATACACCGTTATGTTGCGGAGTGTATGGAGGAGTACGCTGAGAGAGAATTCCATTCTCTTTTAAAAAGTCCAGGAACTCGGCACTCAAGTATTCTCCACCTCGATCCGATCTTAGAATCTTAATACTTTTGCCTGTTTGTTTTTCAACTTCATTCTTGTAATCCTGAAATTTCTCAAAGGCCTCGGATTTGTGCTTCATTAAGAAGACATGCCCATACCTAGAGAAATCGTCTGTGAAAGTAATGAAGTATGAATAACCGCTTCGCGCATGTGTAGACATTGGACCACACACGTCACTGTGTATGAGTCCCAAGAGCTCGCTCGCTCTTTCTCCGTGTCCAGTGAACGGAGTCTTTGTCATCTTTCCCATGAGACAAGATTCACAAGTGGCATAAGACTGATACTCGAACGGATCCAAGTATCCTTCTTTATGTAACTTAGTCAACCGTGTCTCATTGATGTGACCCAGTCTACAATGCCATAAGAAAGCCTGATTAATATCTGGAGACTTTCTTTTGTGTGTATTCTGGACATTAAAAATCTGTGGTTGGTTTAACACGTATATACCATTACTCAATGTACCTGACCCAATCAGAACTTGATTAAGGTGAATGTTTACAACATTACTTACAAACGCAAATTCATAACCTTCTTTAGAAACTAAAGATACAGAAATGATATTACAAGTTGCGTTGGGTACAAAAAAGCAATTACGCAAAACCAAAACATGTCCATCTGACATTCCCAGGTGATAGTCCCCCACGGCTTTAGCATCCATGCTAGCTCCGTTCGCAACTCTGAGGGTCATGTCACCTGCCTTCAAAACCCTACGGTTTCTCAACGCCTGCAAAGAATTACAGATATGAGATCCTGATCCGGTATCCAATACCCAGGAAGTAGAGTTTATTGAAAGACAGTTTTCAATAACATACACACCTGAAGCTGAAGCTGCAACCTGCTTCAATTCCTGTGTTCTGGCCTTCCAGGCCCTGCAATCATTCTTCCAGTGTCCTTTCTTATGACAATAGAAGCATTCTTCCTTATCCACAAGCTTCCCTGCTATCTTTGTTGCTTTACCCTTTCCCTTCGTATCCACTTTACTTACACCGCCCCTTGGTTTGGCGGGGGCCTTCTTCTTCTTTCCCTTGGCTTTCGCCTTGGACCTAGAAGAAGATGATCCTCCTACAAACAAAGTGGATGTATCCCTACCTTTCTGTAGGGTGCCCTCTGCGCTCCTCAGCATGTTGAGGAGCTCTGATAGTTCAACCTCTTTTTCTTGTAGGTTGAAGTTCAGTATAAACTGGGCGTAAGTGGAAGGAAGGGACTGGAGAACTATATCTGTATATAGCTCACTCTCCAATGTGATCCCTAGGTCAGCGAGCTCCTCAATGTAGCCGATCATCTTTAGCACGTGCTCGGCTACTGATGATCCGACGGCCATTCTTGTCGAAAATAACTTTCTCGACGCTTCGTATCTTGCGATACGAGATTGCTCTCCATACAGTTCTTTTGTATGGAGCAATATGGATTCCATGTCCATATTCTCATGCCTCCTCTGATGTTCGTTGTCCATCGAGGCAAGCAAGAGGCACTTGGCCTTCGCGCTATCAATCTCCCAAGTCTTGCGGATTTCCTTATCCGCGACGCTGGAAGTTGGACCAGGGACAGGGGGAGCTTTGGTGGTAAGAAGATACCCCAGCTTGTCATAAGTGATTGCTATCTTGACATTCCTGAGCCAATCTTTGTAGTTTGGCCCTGTCAGTTTGTTTTTATCTAGGAGTAACTTAAGTCCAGTCATGTTGATTGGTCGCTGCAATTTGGAGAGAAGAAGAAACACTCAGCATGATGCTCTTGCAAGTTTAGAGTGGTTTTTAGTTTGTCTAAACAGGATGGCTCCCACTGTTTCTCGAATCCCTCCTCAACCCATAAAGGAAGAATTAGTCAGGATCAATCCCACCGTACAATACTTGCTTAACCGTTCGGCCAGGCTGGTGTCGGTACTTCGAGGGAGGTTTTCCAACGCTTTCGCGAAGTTCCTTAATTAAAGAACCTCTTTTCCCTGGGGGCGTAGCCCCGCTAACACCTTTCTAGGCACCTACTAGGTTTATAGCATTGATCGTTAAGTGAGAAATTTCCCGAGGAGTAGCATATACTCACAGTAGGATCGGGATCCAAATATCATCGCGTGACGAAACTGAAGGAATCCTACCAGAATCACCACACTCCAAATGGTATGCAAAACTAGCAAGTTTCAGTTCTTATGAAACTCCCGATGTGGATTTTTGCCCCATGCTCTTATGATCTTGACTAAGGCCAACAAATCATAAGTCACATGTCAAGTTCTACCCGTCGTTATCCAGGTTAATTTGAATCCATCCGTATCTACCCTTGACTATGGCCAACAAGGCAATACGACTGTCCCAAACCAACGCATTCTATCTATGCAACATATGAATACCCACCAGCTACCAAACACTGTGCCTTGACTAAGGCCAACAAACACAGCTTGAATACCGTTGAATATTCATATGAAACGACGGAGGGCTACGAATGGTTTTGGCAAAACCGTGAACGTAGTGAACTTGATTTGGTCGATGGAACGAGATAGCTTTTAAATGGAGTGGCTCAAACTCCGTATTTTAAAAGTTGGTTTTGAAAAGAACCGAGTGGTTTTTCGAAAGTGTTCCAACGACTTTAACTTGGTTTATTATCTTGCATTAGTTCCTTTAATGCGTGATATTCTTGCATTAGTACTTTTAATGCGTCCCATCATTTAAATCCTACCATTGCAGAAAACAACCAAAATATGACGTACGCTTATGCCATTCGCATTCGCCACTGGGCCCCGTCATTACCCGTTAGGTTACTTAACTAACGACAGAGCGGGGGCTGGGCTAGCGCGTCTGTAAAACATAAGCAACGCCTAAATAGAAAGCAATGATAAACATTTCAGATCACAGATAAATACATTGGATATGCTAGTAATCTGTAATTTGTACGAGCCTGTAACAAAAACAGATAACACGGTCGCGGTGAATAGCCAATACCCCACCCAAGACCCCTACGGGTGCGGCAAACTACCCGCCAAGTACCCGAAGCGTAGCAACCTCCCTCATCTCCATGAGTAGGCCACTCGACACTTCGGCATACCCGGTAGTTTGTGCACCCCTCCATGGGTCTATCCTAGGAGCAAAAACAGTAAAAGAATTATACAATGACGGCTACAACCCCGACCCGGTTGTGCGGCCAAACAAACAATAATTATTACATCAATTTACATTTACAATGAATTGCAAGAAAAGAAAACTCTCGTCTCACAACCCCGGCTATTCACCCGCGACAATCCAACATATTTATATACACATTCCAGCACATTACAGATCATGTATAACCCCGACTAATCGACTTATAGCGATTAGCCGACGTTCAATACATGCAAACAACACAGATATAACCATCATAGTCAAAGTGTAGTGAAGTTCGGAAAAAAAATACGAAATTATAGGACCCCAAAAGGAAATTTCTTTTCTGGAAAATCTGGGCACATATAATATATCTCAAAAATCCCAAAACCAACACAGACACACACTGCACGAAAAATGACGCACAGAAGACGACAAACGGCGGCGGTTCCGCGGCACATGCCTACCTCGTGCCGCGGAACCGCGGCGGTTTGAACGAAACAGTGGACCGTTTTTCATGGGTGTTCTAACAAAACCCTGAGCCGAATTTAGGTATGTAAAGTTTTTCATTTTGACCAGAAAAAATTTCAACAGAAACTCAGTTTTTGTAAAAGTTTGGTTTTTGGGTTTTTCCGGTTCCGAACTTCGTTACACTTTACTACCAAGCTAGTTTAAGTTTAGTTAGGCTCTGATACCACTGTAAGTCCACGTTGCGACCCCCGGTTCTTACGGGGAGGCGGAAACGGTATAAAATCAAAATTTTAACACAAGAGGCAACATGGACTATGCTAGGTCGGGATCTTTACCTAAACTAAAACTAGCATACTAAGCTAAAGAGATTTAGCTACTCGGTTGAAGATGGTTATACCTAGCTTTTCTTGAACTCCTTCTCTTCAAGCTCCGGTGGTGGTCCGATGGCTCCTTCTCGTCGTCTCCGTACGCCGAAGATAGATCCACTTGAAAGCTCCAACCTTTAGCTCCTTCTTCGTTCTTTGAAGAAACTAGTTCACTTGGTTTGCTAAACCTAGTGAACTAGAATGAGTAGAGATGATTTAGAATGGGATTTTATCTATGGTTCTTGATTCTCAACTCATGAGACAAGAGAACCATAGATCAAGAGAGGGAGCAAGAGGTTGAGGGTGAGAGCAAGAGGAGAGCTCAAGAACAAGAGAGAGAATGAGCAAGAAAGAATGAGGCTCTCTTTTGTCTTTCACCCTCTCATAATCCAAAGTGATCATAACTCATCATATCAAAAAATTCTTATGTGATGGTAAGAAGCAACCATAACCTTATCATGTCATGCACTCATTTTACTCAAATGAATAAGCAAGAAAAAGTCTTTGGCATGAAATGATAACCATGGTTATCATGATGGTCAACTAGTCAAGCCTAGTCAACCGGTCAACAAGTCAACAAAAGTCAACAAGTCAACAAAAGTCAACAAGTCAACAACCATATCACCATAATACTTAATTAATATAATAGTTAATCACATATGATATTCTCATTAGGGTTGAGCAAAAAGTCAAAAAGTCAACGGTCAAATGTCAACAACCCTAATGAGAATCCGCTGTCTGTGCCTCCCTGTCAACTGTGCATACACACCCGCATCCGCGTTCCGAGGAACACGAATGCAAACTGGATAAATCCAATCCCATAAGGTACACTAGGATCTGGCTTAAACCAAAGCCCGCTAGTGTAAACTGTCCGGACACTGTACATGCACAAGTGCACGTATGTGACCGAACCCTGTCGCAAAACCATGCGACCTGCCGCAATACCATGCGACCTCTACTCTTTTGCCTAAAGGCGAAAAGCTTTCTGTGTGGGACTCTAAAGACTCGACACTACGCTGGCAGTGGGTTTAACCACAGACCGCAAGCGGCACTAGCTGTGCGTAACGGTCCCCAGGTAATGCCGACAAGAAGACCGACGAGGCGAAACCCATCTGAACTCCTACTGAGCCTGAGTGTGACATTCTCCGTACAGTCCGGTCTGTTCGTCTGATACATCGCATGGCGGGCCTAGGGGGCGGTAAACGTCAGTCCCCCAATAGCGGTACAAGTCGTGCCGGAGCGAAGCCCAAAACACCCTGAGATAACACTGGAAACCTACCAGTATATCTCGTTTGCCCTGGCCAGGGACTACTCGTGTAATGGCTCTCCTAGACACAGCGCGATGTCAACCCCCAATACCGGGAGAGACGAATCCTGTCTAACCGTCACTGCCTCCAAGTGCTTCGGGACTGCACCCAACCATCACCTGTTTGCACGACTCCTTTGAGCCGTGGTAGGGTAGTGATCAAAGTACAGTGGGAACACACCCGAGGCGAAGTGACAGTGTCAAGTCAGCGGACTAAGCTGTACTCATGTCACCTGGGAACTGATAACTGACGATAGGTATAATACCAACTGGTCAGTTCCCGACGAGTCCTGTCCAGTGTACCCGTAACCTAACGGGCACCCGCATACTATCTCAAGTACGACGTACTGACGGCTGTGGGACAGACCGTCTCCCACACTGGGATGAGAAGCGCATGCGCTGGTCTACTCCGGAGTATCGATGCCCTGTCTCGATAGTCCTGCGACCAGGGACCTGCAAAAGGATGTGCTTCTAGATTACCCAGCCCCACTAGTGTGACGGCCATCACATCGCTGGTAATCAAGCAAAGATCCTAAGGGCTCCACTAATGTGTATAAGCAATATACAAAGATAAACACATGTACACATTGAAGTAGAAATAAACCAAGTAGCATACTACCATTTTGAGCAAGATTGTATATACAAGGTGAATATCCCAAGCTTCCATTAAGTAATATACATACTAGTATGATACAGTAATGGCCTCTAGGGCATATACACTAACAACCTAGTGTTGCCAAAAGGAAATACTATGATTTTGAACAATTGCTACTATGTACCTTCCATGGTTTGCAACATCATATCAGTTTCTTTACTTGATAAAGATGGATATAAGTTCGTTCTTGAAAGAAATATCATGAACATTTACCTTAATCAGGTATTGGTTGCAGAAGATACACTGTGTAATGGTATCTATGTTCTAAATCAAAACACAGTTTTCAATGTACAAAACACACGCAAGAGAAAGAGTTCAGATACGAACGAATCCTACTTGTGGCATTGTAGGCTTGGTCATATCGGAGAGAAAAGACTAAATAAGTTGTATAAGGATGGAAATTTGAATATGTTCGAATTTTCATCTTATGAAACTTGTCAGTCTTGTCTCAATGGAATGATGAACAAATCTCCATTCACAGGACACAGAGGAAGAGCAGTAGAGCTCTTGGGACTCATACACAGTGATGTATATGGTTCGATGTCTATACATACAAAGGGTGGGTTCTCGTACTTCATCACATTCACTGAAGATCTCTCTAGGTTCGGGCATGTGTATCTTATGAAACACAAATCTGAAGCTTTTGAGAAATTCAAAGAATTCAGAAAGGAAGTAGAGAACCAGACATGCAAAAGTATTAAGATCCTCAGATCTGATAGAGGAGGGGAGTACTTGAGCATAGAATTTCCAGATTACCTCAAAGAGAATGGAATTCTCTCTCAGCTTACTCCTCCGTATACACCACAGCACAATAGTGTATCGGAATGAAGGAACAATACCCTATTGGACATGGTTCACTCCATGATGAGTAGTGCTGAGTTGCCTCTTTCATTTTGGGGACAGGCGCTGCAAACAGCGGCATACCTTTTGAATCAGGTTCCTTCTAAATCTGTGCCTAAGACTCCGTATGAAATATGGAGTGGAAAGGGACCATGTCTTAAGCGTATTAAGATATGGTTGTCCGACCTATGTGAAAACACAGAAACTGGACAAACTAGAAGCACGGCCAGTTCTATGTAAGTTTGTGGGGTATCCAAAGCATTCATATGAATATCTGTTCTACCACACTAAGGAACAGAAGGTGTTTGTATCTCGCCATGACACCTTTTTGGAAAGGGAATTTCTTGAAAAAAAAATTAGTGGGAGTATGGTAGAACTGGAAGAAACTTCAGAACCACAAACTGAAACTGAAGATTTGATGGAACCTCGGGATTCAATAACCCCAGACGAACCTCAGCCACTCCGCAGATCTGGTAGAATTTCTCATCCACCCGAGAGATACTACGGTTTTCTCATAGACGGGGATCGAGAGGATTGCATCTTTGAAGAAGATGATAAGATTATCTTACTAGTTTCAGGCATGCCATTATCAGTAGGGACTCTGATAAGTGGCTGGATGCTATGCGATCCGAAATGGAGTCCATGTACGCCAATAAAGTATGGACCTTGGAAGTTGCTCCACCTGGGATAAAACCCGTTGGATGCAAATGGATATACAAAAGGAAGATTGGTGTAGATGGGCAGGTGGAAACCTATAAGGCTAGACTTGTTGCAAAAGGTTTACGTCAAAGACCAGGATTGGACTATGACGAAACTTTTTCTCCGGTGGCTATGCTCAAATCCATTCGGATCCTACTTGCCATTGCTGCCTTCCATGACTATGAAATCTGGAAGATGGACATAAAAACGGCTTTTCTAAACAAAAGTTAGGAAGAGTGTGTTTATATGGATCAAGGTTTTGTAGACAGTGGGAGCAACGGGAAGGAGTGCAAGTTGCTTAAATCCATTTATGGATTAAAGGAGGCATCACGGAGCTGGAACATCTGTTTTGATGAAACGGTCAAGGAATTTGACTTCATCAAGAACGAGGATGAGCCATGTATTTATAAGAAGATTGTAGGACGAACTGTCGTATTCCTAGTCTGGTACATGGACGAAATTCTTTTGATAGGAAATGATATTCCTATGCTACAATCTGTCAAGCTGTTCTTATCAAAAAGGTTCTCAATGAAGGACCTGGGTGATGCCTCGTACATTCTGGGGATCCAGATCTACAGAGATAGATCCAAGAGATTACTGGGACTTTCGCAGTCTAGGTACATAGAGACCGTACTAAAGAGATTTAGTATGGAAGATTCCAAGCACGGAAACATACCCGTATTCCATGGAATCACGCTCTCTAAGGAGATGTCTCCCAAGACTGTTGAGGATAGGGTTTGCATGAGCACTATACCCTACGCTTCGGCGGTAGGATCTATAATGTATGCGATGCTATGTACAAGACCAGATGTAGCTTATGCGCAAAGCATGGTGAGCCGGTATCAATCGAACCCAGGTGAGAACCACTGGACAGCAATGAAGAACATTCACAAGTACCTGAGAAGGACTAAGGAGTTGTTCTTGGTTTTCGGTAATGGAGACCTCAAGGTCTAGTCCATTACCGATTCAATCTTCCAGAGTGACAAGGATGATAGCAAGTCTGTCTCAGGTTTTTTGTTTACCCTCAACGGAGGGGCGGTATGTTGGAGGAGTTCTAAACAGGATACCATCGTAGACTCGACGATGGTGGCTGAATACATTACTGCGAGTGATGCCACGAAAGAAGCGGTCTGGATGAAGAAGTTCATTGCTGAACATCAGGTAGTTCCGTCCATTGTTGATCCGATACCTTTGTATTGCGATAACAATGGGGCTATAGCTTTAGCGAAGGAACCACGGTTCCAACAAAAATCCAGACACATCTTAACTCGGTATCACCTGATCAGGGAGATCATAGATCGCCAGGAGATCGAGGTCCGGAGAGTGGATACAAAAGAAAACACGGCGGATCCATTTACAAAGGCCCTCCCTGAAGCGCAGTTCGATCGACTTTTTGAGATGTTGGGTATGCGGTACGCCAGCAGCTTGCCATAAAGCATACGTTGGGTATTCGGTACGCCAATAACTGGCCTTTAGTGCAAGTGGGAGATTATTGGATATGTATGCCCTTGAGGCCATTATTGTATATGTATACATATGGATGCTAGGGATATGTATGTACAGGACAATCTTGCTCAGTTATATAGTATATTATTTCGGTTGTCTTTATCAGGATATGTGTATTTGTTTTTATTGATGCTTTATCCAGCTTGCACATATTGATAAAGACTTGATATAGTAGTATACTATTATGGTCCGAATTTATCTTAACATGGCATATGTTATACACGTTATTACATATTGCGGTTGCATGTTGATAAAGCCCATAGGATCTTGCTTGACTGCCTGCGTTGTGATGGCGATCATACTTGTGGGAGATGGGTAGTCTATAAGCACGTCCTTAAATGTCCCAAGTCGCAGGAGTATCGAGATCGGGCATCGATACTCCAGAATAGACTTGAGTGTATGTTTCTAGACCCCGACAAGGGGCAGTGATTGGTCCCACAACCATTGGTGTGATCACCTAAGATTATATACGGGTGCTCACTGAGGGTGAGTACACTGAACGGACTTGCTGAGAACCTCTAGATGGTATTATACCTATCGTCAGATAGCAGTTCTCTTATGACATGTGTACATGTTAGTCTTTGGACCTGAGAATGTCATTTATCTTATATGAGTTCCCACTGTGCTTTGATCACTACCCTACCACGGCTCTACTGAGTCGTGCAAACAGGTTTTGGTTGGGTACAGTCCCGAGCCATATGGAGGCAGTGAGTGATTGTCAGGGATTCATCTCTCTAGGTATTGGGAGCTGATATCGCACTGTGTTCGATTGGTCAGGACTATAAGACCTTGGCCAAGGCAATTGGGATTTACTGATAGGTTGATCAGTAGTTTCCCAGATTGGTCCTGAGCCGTATCAGTATGAATTATCGGGTTATTAGGGTCTGACGCTTACCACCCCCTAAATCCGGTATGCGATACTCTTAGACGAAGTGATCGAACTATACGGATTTTGTCATGGATAGGCACAGTAGGGATCCGCATGAGTTTGCTCATCAGATTTCCTTTTCGACAGGTACCCGGGTAGCCGTTACGTACAGCTAGCGCCGCTGACGTGCTTGTGGTTATGGATTTATCCAGTAACGCACTGCTGGCATGCTGTCGAGTCTTTAGAGTCCCACACAGAGGGTTTCTCTACTTCGGGCGAAACGATGTAGAGGGCGTATGGTTTTACGGCAGGGTTCGATCACATACGTGTACTTGTGCACATATGATGTTCAGGCGGATAATACTAGCGGGCTTTGGTTTAAGCCGGATCCTAGTATTATATATTTTAGTCTCTTTTGTATTCGTGTTTTTCGGAATACGGATACGGGTATATATATACGGTGAGGGGTATTCTTGTAATTTGTTACAAGAGTGCTTCTAGAAGAAGAAACCCCATTATTTGTTTTAACCATTTAGTTAAATGGTTAATGAGGTAGAGGTATGAGGTGTTGACTTTTATTAAGTGAAGTATGGCTACTTGTCGACTCACTTAGTGAGTCATGGGTTACTATTGAGGCAAGGTGGCATCTAGATATTTTGTAGAAAATATCTAGATATTTTGTTGTGGAGATAATTTTTTATTATTATCTTGGCATGCTTGCTTTATTAGTCATATGACTTAGCTATTCTTCACTCAATTCTTATGTTTCTCTCTACAACACACTTATCTCCTCCGAGCTTCTCTTCCTTTACCTAAAACCCTAATAGTCTCATGTGTTGAGAAACCTACGGTTCTTAAGACAAAAAAATCCATCATCTCTCTCTACATCCTCTAGGCTACTTAGATTAGCATACTAAGTAACCTAGTTACCTTAGTTTAAAGGTTAGAGCTCAAAGTAGACACTTTCGGGTGGATCATCTTTGACGTGAGGAAGCCGTCGATCAAGCTCGATCATGGAGGCCACTAGGAGCATGCTAAAGGAGAGGAGTGAAGACCCGAAGGACTTGAGCCTCTTGGTATAAACTCTTTTCATAGTAGATTGCTTCTTTTGTTGCTAGTTAGGTTTATGGTAGATCCGGTTTAGTGTTATTCTTGCGCCAAGTTTACATCGTTAGAAAAAAATTTGTTCCGCAATCGGCCATGGATGATGGCCAGGGCGTTAGCGTAACCTTTCACCACCATGCTAAGAGTCGTCCATTCTAAAACACTTTAGAATAGTTTCAAAGTATCCAAATTAGGACACTTCCTAAATCTAGATCTAAAACTATAGATCTAGTCATCAGAATATCTGATATTTTATCCAGTTTATATGTGAAGAAATATCTATGGCAACCACAGTTTAACCGATCGTAGTATATGAATATCACTTCCTATTAGGAGTATGTCATCCAAAAATCATGACAGTACTCCTCACTCAACCTTCTTACTAGGTCTATCTATCATTCTTAATGAAGTCAAACACTATGACTGTCACATCAAGAATAGATGATCCATCTTACTATACTTGTTTTAGTCTATAAATAGACATAAGATACTAGCCCACCACGCTTCCACTGCTCCCACTGACTACATCAACCCTCTGGCAAAGTCATATACACGTGCACTTCTAAATTTAATTTAGAATGATGTTATACTCATCCACCTGCCAGTTCTCATAGTCTAGGACAGTAGTAATGATAACCTTGGGTCATCAATACCTTCCTGTCACCTTCTTTGAGGGGACCGAAGTACCACGCGGGTGCCTGAGTTACCCACTAAATCTGCGGAGTGGCTAATGGATTGTCGAATCCAATTGAATTCTTAGATTCTACTGAATGTTCAGTAATTGTCTGTGGTTCTGGAATCACTTACAGTTCTACCATGCTCCCTCTAATGTTTTTTGAAAATAATTCATCTTACTAAAAAGGTGGCGAGTCAAAAACAATATAACTATTGATCCTACAAATGGTAGAATGTTAACCTTCGTCTAAGCCCGGGATAACCCACAAACTGTCATTACTGAAACATGCCTTGAGTTTATCCGGATTTTGGTTTTAAACATAAGCCGGAAAACTCCATATATCTTAACATCGTTAAGATATAAATATATTCTATATCCAATATAGAAAAAAAGGCACTAATTTAATTGGAACCAGATTCAAAAATTATGCAACTATTTCCAATGTATTTCGACTAAATGAAAGAAGGTCGTGCAACATTACTTATCAAGGAGCGCACTCGCGGATGAGTAACCTGAAAGGGAAATAATTTCTCAAAAATATTACTTACGATGGAATACCTAGCATAAGTATCTAAATTTTCAATCACCTCAAAGAATCCTGATACTTCCAACATATGGTTCTCTACTTTATTCTTATACCTATAACTTCTAAAAATTTGGACCTTGTATTTCAACGAAATACATGTCTAAAATCAGAGATGCCGTAAGTAAATGGAATATAGTAGGAGTACCAACCCCTTGTCCTAATAGACATTGGACAACATGCAGTACTTTGTATAAGTCTCCTGAGTTTAATAACTCAAACCATGTGTGTCGTAGGTTAAAAACTGTATTATGGTTAAGAAAAATTACACGATTATTGAATGCTTGTTACCTAATCATCAACTGATAAGGGTAAATGTTATAAACATAATTTTAAAAAGTTATATCTCACTTTATAAAATAAATGTACAGATATATTAGTTTGAAATTAATGTATAATAACGGATATTCAAAACCAAATATTTTCCATTTAAGCAAAATCCAGGTGATTTCCTCAAATATCACCAACTATAAAGACTTCTAATATTGAGGATCTAGCCACCCAATTCCCAATATTCTACTCCTACTCAGCATCTGCAACGCTATACAGATATGAGAATCAAGTCCAGTATATACATACCCTGGAGTCAGAATCTAATTGGAAAATCAGTTTTCAATTAACACCGCACAGTAAAACTGAAAATGTTTCGAGGGGATGGCCAGGTATTCCTAGTAATTCCTCTTCTAATACTAAACTCATGGCATTAGTTATAATTTCCATTGTCCTTACTCAAATTCCTTTTTATTTCTTTACTTCTTACCTTCTGTATACCATACTTAGGCTAATAGATGTACTCTCCTAATACTAGGAGTCCTTGCAACTTGAGAGAAGGTAAATATAAAAGACACCCGAATAATCATATTTAATTTCCACATAACCGAAATCCATCCTCGAACTGAAATAAATTTCTACGAGTTCGTATGTAACTATACGAGATGGTTTTATCCATTCTATATGGATCTTCATAGTGATACGGAATGTTCTGGATAAAGCAAAGGGTAAAGAAGGAGTGGAATGGATATATGTGATTTTGTCATGAATCGTGAGAAAACAAAATCAGGTTTGTAAAAAGGTTCGATCAACATGGTTTACAAGTTTTAGTTTAAGGCGGGTCATGATCGCTGCCAAAGAAAGAGAGAGAAAATAAACACTCAGCATGCACTCTAGCATAAATTAGATTGGTTAATCACTTTACATAATCAGAATGGTACCTACTGTTTTCTCAAAATCTCCTTCAAACCCTAAAAGGAGAGCTGGTCGGGATCATTTACACCTTACAAGTTCGCTAACCGTTCAGTCGGGACAGTGTTGGTACTCCGAGTGAGGCTCCATGTGCTTTCGTTAGGAGCTAATTAAATAACCTCGTTTCCATAGAGGCGTAATCCTATTAACACTTTCTAGACACCTAATAGGTTAGCTAATTGTAAAGTGAAAATTCTCCCGAAAAGTAATAACTACGCACAGTGAGAATCAGGACCCAACTATCATTGTGTGATGACTTTGAAGGAAGTCGATCAAAATTACAACACTCCAGGAGGTATGCGTATACTAGTCAAGTTTCCTTTATGTTTGAAACTCCCGATATGGTTTTTGCTCCAAGCGCTTATGACCTTGACTTTGGCTAACAAATCATAACACGCAAGCCAAGTTCTACCCGTCATTATCCAGATTAATTTAGACACATCCGTACACACCATTGATTTTGGCCAACAAGGAGGTACGACCGTCCTAAATCAATGTATCTATCTATGCTATGGATAAGCAACATATAGCTACCATTCACAATACCTTGACTGTCATGCCCCGCTTCCCGTTGTACGGGCAGAGGACGTGACGAGGCCGCTACGTATTTACTCAGAAGTAAACACGCTAAACGTATCTAAGCAATATAAAGTAAAATACACAAGAGACAAGATGTAAATGAACAACAACTTTATTTATTAACATTCTTTTTACAATACAATGAAAAGTAAATACATGGAATGAAAGCAATGCCTAAACAATGGCATAACAGAAATGAAAATGGAATAAGTACAAGTGGCTAAGCGTATTTACTCAGAAATGAAAATGGCATAATATTCTTTTTACAATACAATGAAAAGTAAATACATGGAATGAATGCAATGCCTAAACAATGGCATAACAGGAATGAAAGCTCTGGGTCTTCGTTGTACTGCTCAGAGGCCTGCTCCAAATGCTCCTGACTGGTATCGTACTCCTCAGCGTCGGGTCCTCCTGACAACATTCCAAAGAAGAAAAGAAATAGAAATGTCGTTAGCGAACAATCGCTCGGTAAGTCCCAAAGATGAGGGGGAAGTAGAATAGACAGAGAGAGAGAGTATAGTTTTATAATGTTTTATTATAATGTTAGCGCAGTTGTTTGTGGCTTGGTACAGAAAATGCCAGTGTATACGAGAGGAGTCCCACTTACACCGGAGACTTTGGTAACCCGTAGTACAAGGCTCCGTCGATAATACCACGGAACAATGGCATGGATATAGTTACGTCTTAAGTGAACACCTCGTGCCACCTTTAACAAGTTCCGTACCAGTCTACCCCTTTATAACTCCGTAGTGTTTATGTATTGATTATATTAATTGTATGGATTGTATTGTCTAGTCTTGTATTATAAATTGTATAGATGGATGACTTGCCGAAACCATGATATCAGTAAATGGAACGGATATAATGGATGAACATGTAGATGGAGTATATCCATGGTTCGGTTCAGTCAATATAGATTGATATAGATTGAATAGATGGATTCATGGATTCATGTTGCATTTGTAGTTTTATACTTGAATCACATTCAAGTCAGATTGATTAGATTGAGACTCAGTCTGAGTCAGACACTTTTGAAAAGAACTTGAAATCCTGAATTAGTTTTGATGTTATCGTAACTGCTGCACATGGACGGCAGGATTTGAGTCTTTTTCCAAGACAATTACCGTATTGATAACACCGTTTGTTAGATTGTCTACCTTCAATAGGCAAGCACCCATATCTCCGGCTTCCTGAGGCTCAAGAGACTAGTCCCACTTAAACCTATGTTTACTAGGGTCCTTATTGTAATTTAATATAACTTGAGGGGGTTTTATGTAAAAATAGTTTTGGTATAGTTTCAAAATACACCTCATGTATTTAATTATCAGTTTTAGAGTTTTCATAGATGTGTATTTTACATTCGTGCAATTTCTAGTAAACAGAACCTAGTTTCCATAGTATATGGTATTTTCTTGAATTGTTGTACTTGTGTTGTATTTAGATGGAATTTTCAGGTAGTAGTGATTCCTTTGGTTTTGAAAATTTGGAATATTTATATAATTAAAATATAAATTTTGATAATAAATTTATAAATATTTAATGAAAATAATTTATTTATTTTCTTGTAGAAATCTCATTTTCTAAAGAAAAATGTATAAAAATTCCATCGAGATCGAATGCACTTTGCGGAGGTCTGCATCTCGCTCTACTAAGCCCGAGGATGTGTGATAATTCTCACCATCCCGAACGAGGTCTCCAAAATGGGTTGTAGAGGCGCAATTGAATGGAAATCGTTAATACATCTTTTTATAGAAAACGGATTTATAAGTTTAGGGTATTTTTTTGTAAGATCGTATTTTCCGTATTCTATTGATCCAAAATCAATCGTTCTATGATAGAGATGTATGTTGTAATGAGGTAGGTCATTACCTCGTGAAATATCTAAAGGTATAGCAAGGTATAAAGGTTATAATGTCGAAATGAATAGTTTGTGGTATTTTTATGTAAAAATGCGATAAATGTCACAAAAAAGATTATTTTGATGTGAACCTTTTTTTGTTGGGTTTTTTAATGTTTGTTAAGCAATATGTGAGAATATGAAGTTATCTTGATTAATAAAAATATAGCTTTTAAAGAAAACCGAATCGGAAGTCGGACTAACTCCGCTTCCGTCGGGTTTTAGAAATGAAACTTTTTAAAGAAAAAGATGAGAAGGGAGATGGGACTTACTGGTTTTTTGGACTAAAAGAGAGGGAGGGGATCCTAAAGAAAGCTTTGGGGCGTCGATTCGTCGCCGGAATCTCCTTGGAAGTGCCTCGGAGCTTCGCCCTTCACTAACTCTACTTGTACACTAAAAGACTTGGGAATTTGGTATAAATTTTGCAAGACAATTCTGAGTGAGAGGGGTGTAAAATGGGGTGGGTATTTATAGGGCAATCTAAGGTTTAGGGGAAATGAATAATGCATTAAAATTTTGCATTAAAAATAGAATTTGAAAGGTTTACTATTCTCTGTAAATGTGCAGAGTAAATAAGTAATACAGGAGTTAAGGGGGAAGTCCAACGGTCTAGGTTTTTCAAAAAAAATGGGGTTTGGTCCAACAAGAACCGGCGACGCTGGCTGAACAGTAAATCTCGCCGGTCGGATTCATGGGGTGGGGGCTCGGATTGGTGCCGCGTGTCCCCGACGCTTCAACTAGCCTAATTAACATGTTTGATTATTCTGTAACTTACCCTATTACGTGTGTTGCACGTGTAGACTCTTGGGCCTCTAAAAGGTTATAAGAAAATAAAACAAAAAGATAATGTGGCTGATGGGATTCGAACTCAGGTTCTATGTCTCAGCAGTGCAAGGCTTTACCAGTGAGCTATAAGCTCTTTCTTGCTGTTCTAAAACAAAACAAACTTATAACTCGTGCTCAGGCTTAGGTGTCCCTTTCTGTATTTTGAAAAAAATTCGTACAGAAAATTAGGGTTGTTATATTGACTTTGACCAACAAACACTGCATGAATACTATGTGCTTGTAATCCAAAATGACGGAGGGCTATAGATAGTTTTTTGAGAAAAACCGTGAACATAATGAACTTGATATCGTTGAAGGAACCGAATAGTTTTGAAAGGGAGTGGTTTAGACTCCGCCTTTAAAACAAGTGGTTTTAATGAAAACCGAGTAGTTTTAAAAATTGTTCCGACAATATCAATTAAGTTTGTTTTCCTTGCATTAAACTTATAATGTGATCCCATCAATTTAGTTCCTATGCATCATAGAAACAACCAAAATAAAATGTATGTATATGCTACCCGCATTCGCCACAGGGTCCGGGGACTTCACCGTACGATTATTTAACTTACGGCAGTGCATGGGCAGGGCTAGCGCGGGTGCAAAACATATACAATATGTTGGGATCCGGTGGCCGCGGCCGAGGTGGAAGTGAAAACGAAAAATTCTTGCGAGCACCGGAGTCCCGTCAAACCCAGGATTCGAATCATAGACCTAAACTAGCTAAACTACAAGTGCAAGGGTTGAAGAAATACAACTTTTGTCGCATATCCACCCAATTTTGGAAGACCCCTCCAAGCTCATAGCCGCCGGGATCGCACTTGAGAATTGACCACCCTTATCGAAGACGATCCACCCGAGCGAACGCAGAGGAAGCTCAAACTGACGACCCAAATTCGTTAGATTTGGATGGCCGGTGATATAGGAATACTCCACTAAATTTTTCTCTGTAGAATCTTGCTCAAATATGGGAGCAATAAGAAGAAGGAGAAGGAGAAAAGGAAGCATGAACTAACCATGGAGCAAGTGAGGAAAAATCAAAATCTCATCAAGTGTAGAAGTGGGCATGGCTTGCTCTTTATCAACCATCCATCAATAGTGCACCCAAAAGAAAATAATCATTTTAAAACAAAGCCATGCCTTTCTACAATGTTGCACCATGTTTCCACTTTCTACCTCATTTCCCATTTAATTTTCTAATTAGAAAATTAAAATATGAGGTGTCCATTTTCTAGAAGCATTGCCGTATAAATACGGAATACATCAGCTGGTATATATATCGCTACATATACGCATATCCGTATAAAAATACGGATAGCACCAAACAGAGAAAATAAATAGTGAACAATAATACTAAACTACATGTATCAAAATACATTTATAAATTATTAAATCAAAACCTGATTTAATAATCCGGCTTAATCCTAAGCCGGCTAGTATTATCAACCGTCCGATTAAAGTTCGTGTATCGCGTACACGTATTTAATCGGACCCCTGCAAATACAACCGTACGGCTCCTATATCTGTCTCCTGAACCGGGAAAACCCTCTTTGTGGGACTCTAAAGACTCGACAATACGCTGGCAGTGGGTTTAACCACAAGCACGTCAGCGGCACTAGCTGTACGTAACGGCTACCCAGGTAGTTGTTGAAAGGGGGGTCGACAATCAAGTGCGTCCTTACCCTACTGAGCTTGAATGTGACAATCTCCGTACAGTCCGATCTCTTCATCAATGAGTATCGCATATTGGGTCTAGGGGGTGGATAACATCAGACCCTACTAACCCGATAAGTCGTTTCTAAGTCAAGCTTATCACCAACTGAGATACTACTGATCAACTATCAGTAAATCTCCCCTACCATGGCCATGAATTTCTGGTGATAGCCAACCGAACACTGCGCGACATCAACTCCTAATACCAGGAGAGACGAATCCCTGACATTCAACCACTGCCTCCATGTGGCTCGGGACTGTACCCAACTAAAACCTGTTTGCACGAATCCTTTGAGCCGTGGTAGGCTAGTAATCAAAGTACAGTGGGAACTCACACGAGACAAATGACGACTTTATGTAAAAGGACTAACCTGTACCCATGCCATTTGAGAACTTCTATCTGACGATAGGTATAATACCATCTAGAAGTTCTCGGCGAGTCCATCCTGTGTACTCACCTCCAGTGAGCACCTATATACTATCTTAGGTGTCACAACACCAATGACTTGTGAGACCGGCCACCGCCCCTCGTCGGGGTCTCGAAACGTATGCACTAGTCTACTCCGGAATATCGATTCCCAGTCTCGATACTCCCACGACTAGAGACATTTAAGGATGTGCTTATAGGATACCCAGCTTTCATGTATATGATCGCCATCATAATGCTGGTAGTCAAGCATGAATCCTACAGGCTTCATCATTATGTATTAGCGACTCGCAATAACAAGTAAAACGTGTACACATCAATGATAAAGACAAACCAGATACCATACTGTCATTTTGAGTAAGATTTTTCTACCTGTATAGGTCCTCCCTCAATTATCATAATCGCGTGCCTGCAATTACTATAATTGCCTTGAGGGTAATATATCCAACAATTTCCTACTTGCACTTAACGCTAATTATTGCGGCATCGCATACCCACATCCCATCTTCTATCGAATACCCAACTTCTCTACTAATGAGTTTCTCAAATCTCGTTTGAGGAACATTCGTGTTCGAGAAATAGCCTTAGTGAGTGGATTCGCTATAATGTTTCAACTTCATCTCTCTATATCTCAACTTTGCAGAGATGAACAATCTCCCAATCTGAGCGATACCCCGCTACAAGAATTTGTCTGGATACCTGATGGGACCAAGTTCATCAATGAACAACTCCTATCCAACAAACTTCTTGAGATGTATCCTCTATTGAGTTATAACCGGCATCTTGCACCATGATTACCTCAGTAGCCTTATTGGAACACTATCCAATACACTGATACTCAGAAGTGGTCAAACTCATAACTCTGACAGCATCTCTATCATCCAGGTCACCTTGGAAGCCTTAACTGATAACCGCCTCCCCAAAGGAGGCTGTCGTTATCCTTTACCAAGAACATGCTCTTATGTTTTTTACTGCTTCCCTTTGTTTCTCGAGGATTGGATTAATATCTACTTATTGCATCTAGTGCAAAAGCAATATCTGGTGTTGTACAAGATTTTACATGATTGACACAATTGTCTAAACAAATGATGTGTCATTCATGCCTGCCCCTCTCTTCATCAGTCTTGAAGACATCCTTTTTAGAGAGGGTGACTCCATCACCTGCAGGTACACCACCACGCTAGGAGTCGTCCATTCTAAAATACTTTTAGAATGGGGTCTAAGTACTTGATTGGGGAACTTCCCAAATCTAGATCTAAAACCATAGATCTAGTCACCAGAACTCCTGATATACTATCTATATCCAACGTGGAGAAAACACTGTGTGACAACCAAAATCTGATCGATTGTTGTATAGGAACATCACTTCCTGTCTAGAGTATGTCATCTAAATCATGGACAGTACTCCCTACATCTTTCTTACTAGGTTCATCTTTTGTTTTGATGAAGTCAACTACTTTGACTGTGATACCAAAATAGATAATCTGTCTCCGCTATCGATGCTTCAGTCTACGAATAGACATAAGCATCTTGCACACCTTCCGCTGCTCCGACTGACTATGATAACTGTTAGTTATATGTATGCCCTAGAGGCCATTGTTGTACATGTGATGTATATTATAATAGATGCTTAGATATATAGAGAGAGGACTTTCTTGCTCGATATGATATTATGCTATCTGGTTTCACTTTATCTTAACATGTTAACGAATACTGTTTTGTGATCACGTGTTGATAAAGCCCTTAGGATATGTACTCAACTACTAGGACTATGATGAGATCATACTAGTAGGGCCAGGGTAGTCAATGAGTACATCCTATAACTGTTCCTAGTCGAGGGTGTATCGAGACAGGGCATCGATGCTCCAGAGTAGACTAGTGTACACGCATCTTGACCCATATGATAGGCGATGAATGATCCCATATCCATTGGTGTTGGACATCAAAGATGATGTAAGGATTCTCAGTGAAGACTGGGTAATCTGAACGGACTCGCCGAGAACTCCTGGATGGTATTATACCTATCGTCAGATAGCAGTTCTCCGGTAACACTGGTACAGGTTAGTCTGTAGACCCAAGTTCGTCATAGAGTCTTGTGTGATTCCCACTGTGCTTTGATTTACACCTTACCACGTCCAAGAGGGCATGCAAAACGGTGGCTTTTGGGTACAATCCCGAATCACATGGAGGCAATGAGCGATAGGTGGGGTTTCGTCTCTCCCGGTATAGGGAGTTGATGTTGTGTTGTGTTCGAATGGCTATAACTGGAAGTCCCTGGCCAGGGATGATAAGGAGATTTACTGGTAAGTGTTATCAGTAGTTTCTCGACCTGTTATGAGCCTTACATCGATACGACTTATCGGTTACTGGGGTCTGACGTTTACCACCCCTAGACTAGATATGCAACATATCAGACGAAGAGACCGGACTGTACGGTAGTGTTTACTGATTGGATTTGCAGGAGAATGTACATGCTTGCTTGTTGATCTTCTGATTGCTTAATACACGGGTGGCTGTTACGTTTAGCAGACCGCTTGCAGCTTGTGGGTGTTTGATATGATCATCACCCACTGCCGGCATATTGACGGTTCTTTAGAGTCCTACACAGAGGTTTCCTGTCTCAGGCAAAACGGAGTAGGAGCACATATGTGATATGTGCGGGACCGAGAATAATACGATATGAGATACCGTATTCTATTCTCGCGATAAATGATATCGGCCAGGTATATGTGATATAGCCGGGTCATCGGATCAAGTGTTGATTCGATGAATCGGTACATGTTATATTAGTCGGTTATTTGCGATATAGCCGGATTGTCGGATGTGTTGATTCGATAATTTAATACATAATTATATATGTGATATATAACATTACATTAACTAATATAAACTCTCTTTATTGATTCATTTTCTCACCGGATAATACATTGATATATATGCAATATATGTTAATTGAATTATTTTCTTTTGTTACAAAAATATATTATATATGTGATATATAATATTGTAACAAGTTATGATTACAAATACAACATGATTTTTAGAAATTAAACTAGTTAGGGTTTGATTTGGGTTAGCATTTGGGTTAGCTTTTTCATGAAGCGAAGCTTCATTTTGTTTTAAGCTTAGATATTTTGCTATGATATTTTTGTGTAGATATTTTTTTAACCCAACCCAAACCCTTAACTCTAGTTCATTCTCTACATGAGTTAAGCCCTTCATTATTAACTCATGGTTTTCATTTGTAACCATAACAATAGATTCATTAATCATCACAAAATCTTTCTTCTTCTTCTTCCTTGAAAAAGCTTTCTAGCTTTTTGTGATTTGATGATTTAAAGTGAGAAATTGAAAAGAAAAGAGAGCAAAATTCCTACTTCATCATCCTCATCTATTCTAGTGTAACGTTTTGAAAATCTTTTCGGTAAAATTTCGAAAAATCGGTAAAATAAGGGGGTTTTCTGTAAAAAGTCAAAATATATATATCTTTATTATAAAATTAAAATACATATTCTAGCTATGAAATTTCTAGTGTTTATTGAGCCACTGGTAAAATTTCTGGTTTTCTGAAAAAATTTCCGAATTTAATTATTTTTAATATTATTTTAAGCCGTTAAGAAAATACATTAAATTAGCGATAAATACAAATTTAAATGGGCTAATTTTAATCTTTAAAATTATGTTAATTAAAATCTAGTTTTAATATAATTTTTTAGTATTTTATTTCAAGTTTTAATTGGTTTTTATTATGGAAAACAAAAATATAATTATTTTGAACTAAAACTTGCAAATATGGTATTGTGGGGGGTCTTTTTGCATAGAATTTTTTTGTAAAGTCTCTCACACTCACCCTCACTCCCCTTGGCCCTCCCCACACTGTTGTAGCAGCCCAAGAATTTTCTTTCCCTCTTTTTGACCTTAAATCATGTGAAGAAATGGGTTAAAATAAGGGTTTTATATATATAGTAAAGTAGGTGGGGGGTATTATGGTAATTTGGGAGGGCTTTGACTTGGAAATTTTTCACCAATTCCCTCACCCTTTCCCCATTCCTCCCTTGGCCGAAATCTGAGCTCCAGCAGCCCCATTTCCCCCCATGTTCCCATCTCTTTTGGCCTCAAATTTCATCTCAAAACACATTAAAAAAAATCCACAAATTCAAAGCAAATCCTAATTCTATCCCTCCTCACACCCAAATTGGTTTAAAGCATGGAGAAAGGAGGTGTCTTCGGTGGCTAGAGCAACCTAGGGTTTCAAACTTGGAGGTATAATTTCTATATAATGGTTAAATTGTAGCTTGTATATGCTAAATTAGTTATTTAAAGTGTGAAATTGTTGTTGTTGCTTGTTTATAAAAAAATCAAGAGAAGGGGTTGATTTTGGAAATGGGAATTGAATCATTGCTTGTGGATTATTTGAGTGTGGTAGATTTCTTGTAGTGTGGATTTGTTGTTCATGCTAGATTGTAGTCTTTTTGTCGCAAATCCGCGATGGTTACGTCAATTTTCTAGTATTCATGCTTACTATTTTTTTTTAAAATTGAATTGGAATGTGAGATTAAAAATACGGTTATGGTTTTTATCACATTATAAATATTATAAATTGTATTTTAATATTTTAGATCATGCAAATCCAAGCTAAATTGTTGTTTATGCATTTTTGCTAAACTGGTTGAAATTTGGGTATAATTGCAAACTAGAATTTTGGGGTTAATGAAATTTATTGGGATTAAATTATGGAAATTATTTTTATGAATTATTTAAGATATTTAATAAGTATTATGGCCGCTAGATTTGTTTAAACATCGAGTTTTTTACTAAAACGGGTAATTTTTGCTTGCTAGATTTTCGGAAAAATGGCTTTTAAGGTGAATTTGGGGTTTTTGTGAATTTTAACCTATTTTATATTATAATTAGTGTTCGAGAATGCGAAAATGAGAGTGTTTGGGTTTTTCTCGATGGTTTGACGTTTGTACATCGATATCGAGGGTTGGGTTGGTTATTCTTGCATGAGTAGGCGATAGGTTTTGACCTATGCGTGATACGCATGCCGATTTGATTTTCGTATTCCGTTTCGATTTTGAATTTGGTTTTAATGCGATACGATGCGTTATGATATATAGGTACCCCATGTGGACTTCGAGACGACAAGCAAGCACGTGGCGACATCGGCACCGGCGAGCAAGGACCAGGTGAGTAGATTTATATCTACGGGGAGAAGTCGGGTGGATGACGTATAGCACCCCCGCAGTTCGTGGTGATGTATACGAATACGTATACACACCTATATTTTGATTATATATATTATGTTGATATGAGACTTGATGATAAAGGTAGATTCGAGGTGTTCATGGATTAGTTTAGTGTTAGTTGCGAAACCCTAGAGCAATTGTTACACCCACGCACGTACACACACACATGCATACATCTATGTTATTACCTGTGCGTATATGGGGAGATTTGCTTATGTGTTCACCTGGGTATGGGACTAAGTGTTCACATACTGGATTTGCGGATGATACTTGGGATTGAGATGAGTCGATGAGATTTGAGTTGAGGCCGGGAGATCGGTGATATGGCAGGATTCGTACTTGAGATACGTCCTGATATTATAGCGGATCTTTGGATGACAATGCCATGTGAATAGTGATATTAGTAGTGTACTAGATGTAGGTCGGTACCCCAGATGATGATTTCGATAAAGAGGATACCAGATGAACAGTGTGATGAGTATGATATTGACCCGTACCCAGATTTGGGGATGCCGTACGACGGATTTACGTACGAGCTATATATTGATGATTGATCCGCACACTTGACTTGGGATGTCTGATTATAGATATGGTATCGGATATGATATTATTGAGGCGGGATCACCGACTAATATATATACAGGTATGTATACGTATCGACTCAGATGTTAGGCGGTTTCCTTACCTGTAGTTCAGCTTGTTAGTTCAGCCGTATAGTTTAGTGTAGTTGTTAGACTAGATTAGACTACTACCTATTTCAAAACTAACGAATCGTGGGTATTTTAAAAGACAGGTCAAGGGATTCTACGGATATTTCAAAAGACGTATCTTTTCTTAAAAACACCGTAGCCCTTATTTTCAAAACACCGCGATTCGTGTTATTTCAAAAGGCACTATTATAGGACTTATATTAGGGTAATGCAGTTTAGTTATCGTTGTGTCTAGTATTCAGCTCCCGCTAATTATTGTTGTTCGCTCCGCATCGCATACTTATATTATAATTTCTTATTGTATTGTTGATATCATACTGTTAGGACACCAGAACCATTACCGATGATGCGTATGTACCACATACACATACTTGCCGGCTCACACACATCTTCATCGGTAATTGCCATGTCACGTAAACCTTAGAAAATATTATTGCTTGACTTAGCTTATTAGTAAGTAATTTGACATGATATTAGTGTACGTGCCTTATATGCCAGCTTAACATTGTAGTTATTACTTGTCACTTCATGCATACTGTTATTCATTGTTATGCCGCATTTATGGATTCTTATGCCTATATTCATGGTTTTACATGCTATTGATGATTTGGATTCGGATTTCCATTAGATTTTCTGGATTTGGGGGGGGGGGGGAACCGCAAAACTTATATAAACTGCTTTCTCTCTTTTCAAATAAAAAGTGCGGTTTTTCCCATGTTGTATGAGTCGTCCACCATGAGATTGATGATGGATTTCGAAATCCGATTCGAGGAGTGGAGGAACCATTTCGGGTACATGGTGGGCCCGGTGCGGTACCCCGGGGCAAGAGGATCGTGTTGTTGACGTTGATCCTGGCAGGGGAGCACTACCGACCAGTGATTTTACCCGACGCGTCGGATATCCGGAGGATACCGTCGTAGTCTTGAGATGGATGGTAGGGGTCGGTCTGGACTGATGGCGCCCTAGATATTATGATCGAGGCATTGAGATTTTGAGATATTGAGGTACAGAGATTGTGACACAGAGATATCGGGATATTTGGTCACTTGTTTTGTGTCGATGCTGGGCACTGTTTTATGCTGATTTCATTTATGGTACCTAATTTTTAAAATACAGAAATCTCACTGATTTATAAAAGCAGTTTTTTGTTAGTTATGTATATGCCCTATAGGCCATTGTTGTACATATGATGTATATTATGATGGATGCTTGGATATATACAGAGAGGACTTTCTTGCTCGTCATGATAGTATGTTATTTGGTTTCACTTTATCTTAACATGTTGACTTGTATTGGTTTACTGTTTTTCTCTCACATGTTGATAAAGCCCTTAGGATCTGTACTCGACTACTGGGATTATGATGAGATCATACTAGTGGGGCCATGGTAGTCGATGAGTACATCCTATAACTGTTCCTAGTCGAGGGTATATCGAGACAGGGCATCGATACACCAGAGTAGACTAGCGTATACGCAACTTGACCCATATGATGGGCGATGGATGATCCCATATCCATCGGGGTTTGACATCAAGGATGGTGTACGGGTGCTCAGTGGAGACTGGGTACACTGGACGGACTCGCCGAGAACTCCCAGATGGTGATATACCACACGTCAGATGGAAGTTCTCCGCTGACACTGGTACAGGGTAGTCTGTAGACCCGAGATCGTCATAGAGTCTTGTGTGATCCCCACTGTACTTTGATTTCCACCTTACCACGTCCAAGAGGGCATGCAAAACGGTGGCTTTTGGGTACAGTCCCGAATCACATGGAGGCAATGAGCGATAGGAGGGGATTCGTCTCTCCCGGTATAGGGAGTTGATGTTGTGCTGTGTTCGATTGGCTATAACTGGAAGTCCCTGGCCAGGGCTGATATAGCGATATACTGGTAAGTGTTACGAGTAGTTTCTCGACCTGTTATGAGCCTCACATCGACACGACTTATCGGTTACTGGGATCTGACGTATACCACCCCTAGACTTGATATGCGGCATATCAGACAAACAGAACGGACTGTACAGGAGTGTTACTTATTGGATTCACAGGAGAACGGACATGCTAGCTTGTTGATCTTCTGATCGCTCAATACCTGGGTGGCTGTTACGTTTAACTTACCGCTTGCAGCTTGTGGGTGTTTGATATGATCATCACCTGCTACCAGCGTATTGACGATTCTTTAGAGTCCTACACAGAGGTTTCTTGGCTCAAGAAAAACGGAGTAGAGGCACATATGTGATATGTGCAGGACCGAGGATAATGCGATATGAGATACCGTATTATATTCTCGAGATATTTAGATATGAACCGGGACATCGGATCAAGTGTTGATTCGATGAATCGGTACATGATATATTAGTTGGTTATATTCGATATAGCCGGATCGTCGGATCAAGTGTTGATTCGATGATTTAATCTATAATGATATATATGATATATTGTATTACATTATCTAATATTGGCTCGCTTTATTATTTCATTTTCTCACCGGATTAATACATTGATATATATGCGATATATGTTAATTGTATTATTTTCTTTTGTTGCAAATATATAATATATATATGTGATATATATTATTGTGACATGATATGATTTATTATGAAACATATTTAGGGATGATAAAAAGAGATTAGGGTTTGATTAGGGTTAGCTCCTTCTTGATTATTCTAGAAGGATTTCTTTTTGTCTTGGTTAAGATATTATGGTTGATACTTATCCTTGACTCATTCTTAACCTAACCAAACCCTAGCTCTAGTTTATTCTCTACAAAGGTTAAGCCTATCATCCTTGACCATGGTTCTATATCAATCATATATTCTAATCTACTATTCATCACAAAAGGAATTATCTCATTATTATTCATCTTCTTCTCTCTTGAGTTTTTGAGAGAGCTCACTTGTGATTTCTTTTGTGATGATTTCTTGTGAGAAAATGATATAAAAAGAATGCATAAATACTACTCCATCATCCTCATCTAATTTAGCCCATTTGATTAGGGTGTTCACCTTATTAGAGTGAGAGAGCTTGAGTTATAGCAACTTCGACGTAGATCAGCATGGATCGTTCGAGTCGTGGAGCCTCTCTTGAGTCCGGGAGATCGTGGATCGTGGTGAAGAGACTTCTATTCAAAGCTTGTGAAGCGAAGGAGCGGACTACAAAGGTTGTAATCCCTCACACTTAGTATTAAAGATGTTATCTTACATGTTAAACCCTAATAATCTAGCAAAGATCCTGGCTTTGGGTTGTTCGGCACATCAAAAAATTTATTCGGGCATGTTTGATGCCTTATGAACCTTCACCAAAGTGCCTAGGAACCCTACAGTGGTATCAGAGCCTAGCTAGAGCATTAGGCGACGTGTTTACGAACTTAAAACTCCGATCGAACCCGAACCGACAAAATAAAACCCCTCTCTGGATATTTTTCAAAAACTGTGATTTTTCAGAATTAAAAATTCCTAAAAAATTCAGCTGGGAATTATAAGAGTAACAGTGAAAAACGACAGGCTGAACCGTTGGTACCGCCGCGGAACCGCGGCCTATCCTTGCTTGGGCCGCAGAACCGCGGCCGTACTGTAGTGTTTGACTTTTTGTTTTTTACAGTTATGACCGTCTCTGTTATTTATAATTTTTGGGTATTTTTAATCTGACTCAAGTGTTGAGCTTTCTGGGGTTTATTTTGTTATCGTAGATTCGATCGGAATATTTAAATTCGTTGTTTTTCCGGATATTTAGAAACTGTTAAAAAGTTCGAACGGATATCAGTAACTCACTTTTTCCCGACACGAAAATTTTTCAAGTGTTGAATCTTTTCTCGAGTTTAAATCTTTCGGAAATACGTGCAAGTTTTGTGGTGGACCCTCTAGAAGACAACAAACCTTAACTCGATTATGTGACCGTCTTGAACTGCCTTTTGAACCTTCGGGTTTGGGGCAGTACGGTGTGCCACATGTGAGGCGTTGGCTTGACCCTTCTACGGCTGGACCGCTACTACTGTGACACATTCCAGATTATTTGAACTCCGCTCAAGTGTTGAGCAATTTAGGAAATTTTGGGTATTTGATTATCTGTTCGGAAAGTTTAATACTGTCTATTTATCTGGAATGTGATACAATATGTGGAATTCATTGTGCTAGGCATGAAATGCGAAGTATGTGATATTTTGGATATACGATGTCTAAAGTGATTCTGGATTCCAAATATTGTAGTTTTACAATTTCTTTTCTGTGACCGTAAGTGTAGTATGTAGTTGTATTGCCGGTCTTCGTTGCTATACATCTACGACGATCGGTGTATGCATACTTACTTACGTTGATGATATGTGATATTATGTGTTGCTGTGATATGTTATATTGGATCGTCATGTTCTGAATAGCCGGGGGTTTTATGTGAGATGAGGGTTTTTATTTTCATTCATGTAAAATTCATTTGTATGTAATATTCTTTTATTGGGGCACTTCCAGGATGAGGTTGATGTCACCATTGTATATTATTTACTTTTCCGCATTAGGTAGAACCAAGGAGGGGAGCATAAGTAACCGGGTTCTAGGGTCCAGTGGGAGGCCATCTCGAGGAGTCGAGACCGGGTCTCCTAACCCTAGAATTGGCAGTGTTACTTGCCGCTATCATAGGGGTCTTGGGATATGGGTTTGGCTATTCATCGCGACCGTGGAATCCGTGTTTTATACCGGCTCGTATTGAAAACACGGACGTCCTAGTATATCCAATATTTCAAATATGTTCTTCTGGTGCAATGTTCTGTGATGAGATCATATTACTGCGTGATACGAATGCTTATACTATATATATATATGCTGATATATAAATATTACTGCTTTCGTTTCTTCTGTGATGCTTAGGAAGCATAAGCTTATGGGATTTTTATTAATGAGATTAATAAAAAGAAAAGAAACCTAAAAGATGTTGTAGAATCAAAACTTTATAAAAAGGGTAGCTACAGTTTTGCTTTGCATAGCGGTATATATGATATACCCTGCACCTTATTCGATAAGGAAAGAGCCGAGATCCCTTCACCGGGAGTGACCTCTTTAGCGAAACTGACAGATGCTACAAAACTCGGTTTGTCTTTTGATTGCTTTTAGAGTTTTTGCTTTGCACAGTGATATATATGATATGTCGTGCACCTTATTCGATGAGGAAAGAGCCGAGATCCCTTCACCGGGAGTGACCTCTTTAGCAAAACTAATGAAAGCCTCAAAAACACTCCATTTCAAAATTTCACATGATTCTACGATGATATCAAGTTCATTACGCTCATGGTTTTCTGAAAAACCTGCGTAGCCTTCCGTCATTTCAGATAGATATTATTTAGTATTCGTGCTATGTTTGTTGACTTAGTCAAGGCGTAGTGTACGGTAGCTAAGTAGTGTTTATCTGCTAAAACATGATATGTGATTGGATTAGGGTATTCGCACGGCCTTGTTGACTCAATCAAGGGTCGTACGGGTGGGTTTAATTCAATCGGGAAATGTACGGGTTGAACTTGACTTGCGATTTATGGTTTGTTGACTTAGTCAAGGTCATAGATCGCTAGGGGCAAAATATTATCGGGAATTTCAAGTGTTGAAATTTGCAATGAGATTGCATACCTCCTATGAGATAGTTGGATCCCGATACCCACTGCGAGTAAAAGTTACTCCTGGGAGAGTTTTACACAGGACAATTAGCCGATCAAGTAGGTGTCTAGAAAAGTGTTAACGGGGTTACGCCTCTGGGAAAATGAGGTTTACTTTAATTAGGTCCGTGCGAAAGCACGGGGAACCTCCCTCAAGTACCGACACTGATCTGGCTGAAAGATTGACGAAATTGTAGGGTGTAATTAATCCCGGCTAATCTTACCTTTTAGGGTTTGAAGGTAGATTTGATAAAAACAGTGGGAGACATCCTGATTAGATAAGATAATAACCAATCTAATCTTGCAAGAGCATACGCTAAAGTGTTTTCTTCTCTCTCTCTCCAGGTAGCGACCAAGTCAGGCCATAATCAAGATAATAATATTTATGTATTGACTGAACCCGCTTATTATACTGAGCAGGGGAACGTTGGACCCGTTCTTTCTTATAAGAGTTATAAGAATGAACAGGGAATAGGAGAATATCTGGATTCTCAAGCCGCCCAAAAGAACATGCATGCTGATGCATCTTCTTCAGGTGTGTTAGTTATTGAGAACTGTTTCTCAGTTCACCCTACGTTCTGGGTATTAGATACCGGATCAGGATCCCACATATGTAAATTGTTACATGGGCTACGAAAAGGTAGAGAACTGGGAAAGGGTGATCATTCCGTTTAAGTAGGAAACGGTGCAAGTATTGCAGCCAAAGCAGTTGGCGAATATCACCTTGTATTGTCAAGTCGTAATACATTGATTCTAAATGAGTGCTATTATATACCGAACATGATGTGCAACATTATATCAGTTTCTTTATTAAGTAAAGAAGGATATAATTTTGTAGTAAAGGATAATGTTATGAACATATTCCTAGATCAAAAGTTGATTGCATCAGGCTTGTTACATAATGGCATATTCATTCTAAATCAGAATACAGTCCTCAATATACAAGACACACACAAGAGGAAAAGTTCATAAATGAATGAATCCTTCTTGTGGAATTGTAGACTTGGCCATATCAATGAGACACGGCTAGCTAAGTTACATAAAAATGGATATTTGAATTCATTCGAATTTTCATCTTATGATACTTGCCATTCATGTCTCAAAGGAAAAATGACCAAAGCTCCGTTTAGTGGACACAGAGAAAGAGTTACGGAACTCTTAGGACTGGTACATAGTGATGTATGCGGTCCCATGTCTACACACGCCAGGAACGGTTCTTCCTACTTAATTACATTCACTGACGATCTCTCTAGATACGGGCATGTGTTCCTGTTGAAACAAAAGTATGAAGCTTTTGAGAAATTCAGAGAATATAAGCACGAAGTAGAGAATCAAACGGGCAAAAGTATTAAGATTCTTCGATCTGATCGAGGAGGTGAATACTTAAGTAATGAGTTCCTAGATTATCTAAAAGAGAATGGGATTCTCTCTCAGCTTACTCCTCCTTATACACCATAGCACAACGGTGTATCGGAACGAAGAAATCGCACTCTATTAGATATGGTGCGATCTATGATGAGCGAAGCTGAGTTACCTATTTCCTTCTGGGGGTATGTGCTTGAGACAGTCATATACATATTGAATCTAGTTCCGTTTAAATCTGTACATACCACACCATATGAGATATGGAGTGGGAAGAGACTATATTTTAAACGAGTTAAGATATGGGGTTGTCCGGCCTATGTCAAAAGGCAAAATCCGGACAAACTCGAGGCACGATCAGTTCTTTGCAAATTTATGGGATATCCAAAGAATTCTCAAGGATATTTTTTCTACCACGCTGAGGAACAAAAAGTGTTTGTTGCTCAACATGCCACCTTTTTGGAAAAGGAATTTCTTGCAAAAGAAATTAGTGGCAAAGAGGTAGAGCTGGAAGAGGTTCCAGCACCACAAACTACAATTGATGATTTGTTGGAACCGGAAGATTCAGTAGTACCCGACGAACCCCAGCCTCTCCGCCGATCTAGTAGGGTTTCTCGTCCACCTGAGAGATACTACGGTTTTCTCATTGATGGTGGAAGCGAGGATCGCATCATGGAAGATGATGACCCGACTAGTTTCGAGCAGGCCATCACGAGTGGTGACACTGTGAAATGGCTGGATGCAATGCGATCTGAGATGGAATCCATGTACACCAATAAAGTATGGACTTTGGAAAATGCTCCTGAAGGGGTAAAACCCATTGGGAGCAAGTGGATTTTTAAAAAGAAATTTGGTGTAGATGGAAAAGTTGAGACTTTCAAAGCTAGACTTGTAGCAAAGGGTTTTCGTCAACGACCAGGTGTGGATTATGACGAAACCTTTTCTCCAGTAGCTATGCTTAAGTCCATCCGGATCTTACTTGCCATTGCTGCACACCATGACTATGAAATCTGGCAAATGGATGTTAAGACCGCCTTTCTAAATGGTGATTTAGAAGAGTGTGTGTACATGACTCAGCCAGAGGGCTTCGTAGATAGTGGGAGCAGCGGAAAGGTGTGCAAACTGCTTAAATCCATTTATGGGTTAAAGCAGGCATCGCGGAGTTGGAACATCTGTTTTGATGTTGTAGTCAAAGAGTTTGACTTCATCAAAAACATAGATGAACCTTGTATCTATAAGAAGGTGGCAGAGAGTAAGGTTGTCTTCCTCGTATTGTACGTCGATGACATACTCTTGATAGGAAATGATATTCCTATGCTGCAATCAGTCAAGCTCTTCTTATCACAAAGATTCTCAATGAAAGATCTAGGTGATGCCTCCTACATATTGGGAATCATAATCTATAGAGATAGATCTAACCGGATATTGGGATTGTCCCAATCCAGGTACATTGACACCATACTAAAGAGGTTTAGTATGGAAGAATCGAAGCGTGGGAACCAACCCACGATCTCTGGACTCACTCTCTCCAAAGAGATGTCACCCAAGACTGATTTGGAGAGAGCTCGCATGCAAGGGATACCCTATGCTTCGGCAGTAGGCTCTATCATGTATGCGATGCTATGTACCAGACCCGATGTAGCATACTCACTAAGTGTAGTGAGTCGGTATCAAGCAGATCCTGGAGAGAGTCACTGGACAGCTGTGAAGAACATTCTCAAGTACTTGCGAAGGACTAGAGACATGTTCTTGGTGTATGGTAACGGAGATCTCCGGGTGGAGTCCTTTACCGATTCCAGCTTCCAAAGTGATAAGGACGACTCTAAGTCGCACTCGGGATTTGTCTTTACCCTCAATGGAGGGGCGGTATGTTGGAAGAGTTCCAAACAGGATACCGTTGCAGACTCGACGATGGAGGCTGAATACTTCGCTGCCAATGATGCTGCCAAAGAGGCTGTCTGGGTTAAAAAGTTCATTAGTGAACTTGGTGTGGTTCCATCCATTGAGCATCCAATACCTTTGTATTGCGATAACAATGGAGCTGTGGCTTCTGTAGGGTTCCTAGGCACACTAATGAGGTCTCACAAGGCATCAACCATGCCAATTTCAATTTTTACAAGTGCCGAGAAACCCTAACAAGATCGTTGGCTAGAATTTTAGGCGAAACAAGAACTAGTAATCTACTTTACTAAGAGAACGGAAATACAAACTTTGTAGATCCGGTCCTCCACCTCCATAGCTCCGTAATGAAGTCATCTCCGCTGTCCAAATCGAATCCATGACTCTAGCATCGGCTTCATCGAAGAAATTGGCGGGCTAGGTCGTCGACGTCGATGCCGAAGATGATCTACGTCGAGGCATCACTAGATCAAGCTCCAACTTCACCAAGTCATGAAACTTGTGAAGAAAACACCCTATACTAATTGGCAAGAGGTAGAGGATGAAGAAATAGGAAGTGGGTTCACTTTAGAATTGGATTTCTCACTCTTTTTCATCAAATCACCATTGATGAAAGCTAGGTTTTCTTCTTGAAGAAGAACAAGAAGAAGAAGATGAATATTATGATAAGTTA
Source organism: Agapanthus africanus (assembly GCA_030015575.1). Classification (NCBI taxonomy): domain Eukaryota; kingdom Viridiplantae; phylum Streptophyta; class Magnoliopsida; order Asparagales; family Amaryllidaceae; genus Agapanthus; species Agapanthus africanus. Next base: position 453,886,752 of record JASDDO010000014.1, on the reverse strand, counting down.
TTTTTGATAAATGAAAATAATATGAATACTTATCATAATCCAACCATGGTCAAGTGTAGAGAGTAAACTAAGGTTAGGTGAATGGTTATGGTTAAGCATGAAGACAAAAATGGTGACTTAGTCAAAGCTTCATGAAGCTTCAACATGCATCCAAAGAAAGCCACCATTTTTCTTTATGCTTATTATTTTCCAAAAAGAATAAATAAATAAGATAAATGAAAAAGAAAACAAAACCCTAACCATTCATATAACCATTGTTTAATCTTTACACAAACCCAAGTTAGCATGCATCATCAAACATGATACAAACTTGTGCACAAAAATATATCACATATACAATGTGCACAAACAAGTGAGAAAAACCATTTAAAGTGAACCAATACTAGTTAACACAAAGTAATATATCAAATATATATTTATGCATTAAATCATCAAATCAATACTTGATTTAACGATCCGGTCATATCGTATATGGCCGACTAATATCCAATGTATCGATTTATCGAATCAATCCTTGATTCAATAACTAGGTTATATCGCATACAACCAATCAATACATTCATCGCGAGAATGAAATACGGTATCACATACACGCATTATTCTCGGTCCCGCACATATTTCATATGCGCTCCTATTTCGTTTCGCTTGAGCCAGGAAACATCTGTGCGGGACTCTAAAGACTCGTCAATACGCCGGCAGCAGGTGATGATCATATCAAACACCCACAAGCCGCAAGCGGTCTGCTAAACGTAACGGCCACCCGGGTATTGAGCGATCAGAAGATCGACAAGCAAGACCGCTCACACTCCTGTGAATCCAACCAGTAACACTTACCGTACAGTCCGGTCTCGTCGTCTAATATGTCGCATATCTCTCCTAGGGGTGGTAAACGTCAGACCCCAATAGCTCGATAAGTCGTGTCGATATGAGGTCTATAACAGTTCGAGAAACTACAGGTAACACTTACCAGTAAATCTCAGCAACCCTGGCCAGGGATTTCCGGTTATAGCCAATCGGACACAGCGCAACATCAACCCCCTATACCGGGAGAGACGAATCCCCTCCTATCACTCATTGCCTCCATGTGATTCGGGACTGTACCCAAAAGCCACCGTTTTGCACGCCCTCTTGGACGTGGTAAGGTGGAAATCAAAGAATTGTGGGAACCACACAAGACTCTATGACGATCTCGGGTCAACAGACTACTTTGTACCAGTGTCACCAGAGAACTGCCATCTGACGTAAGGTATAATACCATCTGGGAGTTCTCGGCGAGTCCGTCCAGTGTACCCCGTCTCTACTGAGCACCCGTATATCATCTCTGATGTCAAACACCAATGGATATGGGATAATCCATCGCCCATCTGAATGGGTCGAGAAGGTATACGCTAGTCTACTCTGGTATATCGATGCCCCGTCTCGATACACACACGACTAGGGACCTTGAAGGATGTACTTGTGGACTACCACGTCCCCACTAGTATGATCCGCATCATAGTCCAGGTAGTCAAGTACACATCCTAAGGGCTTTACCAACATGTAACAGAGAGACAATCAGTGTACACGTTAAGGTAAAGATCAACCAGATAGCATACTATCATGTCGAGCAAGAAAGTCCTCCCTATATATGTCCAAGCATCCATTACAATATACATCCTGTGTATAGTAATGGCCTCTAAGGCATACATATAACTAACAATCTCCCACTTGCACTAGGGCCATCTGTAGTAGTGGTTGTAGTATCTCATACTCAACCATCCCATAAAAGTCTCTCTTTGGGAATAGGCCTTCGCGAGTGGATCCGCCGTGTTGTCCTCTGAGTCTACTCTCCTAACCTCGATCCCTAAGAGATCAACCATCTCCATGATCAGGTGATACTGCCTTAGAATATGTCTGGATCACTGATGGGACCTGCGTTCCTTGGCATAAGCCACAACTCGATTGTCACACAATGGGAGGAACATAGTTCATCTCATGAACCAATATACACCCAAACAGCCTCTTTGGTAGCATCTTTAGTAGCGATGTATCGTGCCTTTATCGTCTAGTATGTCACGATATCTAACTTGGAACTCTTCCAACATACCGTCCCTCTACTGGGGGTAAAGACAATGCCTGCGACTGACATTCAGTCGTCCTTATCACCCTGGAACACTTCCAGTGATTCTCCCCAGGACCAATTGATACCATCTCACTACAACTAGTGAGTATCCTAACACCCAAATAACATATATCTCATAGATGAAGACTCAGGATTTAGAAGGTATCACTTTGATCCTAATTGGAGAATCCATGTGATAAGCAGAGATTGACCGAGCGTAGCATAGGAAACTTCTTTCTTATCAAGAATATGTCATCCACGTACTCTACGAGGCTCACCACCATACTCCCTACTACCCTTTTGTATATACAAGGTTCATCTACCATTTTGATGAAGTCAAACTCTTTGACTACTACATCAAAACAAACGTTCCAACTCCGCGATGCCTGCTTTATCACATAAAACATCTTGCACGCGTTTCCGCTGCTCCCACTGTCCACGAAGCCCTCTGACTGTGTACTTATAGACGTTCTCTTCTAAATCATTATTTAGAAAAGCAGTCATGGCACCCAACCGCCAGATATCGTAGCATGGTATGTAGCCGTGGCAAATAGGATCTGGATGGACTTAAGCATAGCTACTTAGAAAAGGTTTCATTATAATCCATACCTAGTCAATGATGCAAACCTTTAACAAGTCTAGCTTTGAAAGTCTTAACTTTTCCATATACACTAAGTAATCTTCTCAAGATATACTTGCTCCTGATGGGGATTTAACCCTTCAGATATAGCAACTAAAGTCCATACTTTGTTGGTGCATAAGGATTCCATCTCAGATCGCTAAGCATCCAGCCATTCTTACAAAGTCTTACTCCTGATGGCCAGCTCGAAGCTAGTTGGGTCATCATCTCATGATGCAATCCTCGCTCTCACTGTCATAGAGGAACCGAAGTATCTCTCAGGTGGGTGAGGAACCCTACTAGATCGGCGGAGAGGCTGAGGTTCGTTGGTATCTACTGAATCCTTTGGTTCTACCAAATCATTTGCTGTAGTTTGCATAGCTGGAACCTTTCCAGTTCTACATAACAGACCTTGCCTCGAGCTTGTCCGGATTTTGTTTTTAGACATAGACCGGACAACCCCAAATCTTAACTAACTTAAGATATGGGCTCTTCCCTTTCTATATCACATATGAAGTGGTAGGCATAGATCTGATTCGAACCTAATTCAATAGGTATGCAGCTTCTCAAGTGCATAACCCCCAAAAGGAAAAAGGTAACTCAGTAGTACTCATCATAGAGCACACCATATCAAATAGGGTGTATCTGCCCGCCCCGATATACCATCGTGCTATGGTGTATACGGAGGAGTAATGCAGAGAGAGAATCTCATTCTCCATTAGAATAGTCCAGGAATTCCATGCACAAGTATTCTCCTCCTCGATCACATCAAAGAACATAATACTTATACCCGTATTTTGGTTCTCTACTTCTATCTTATATTCTGTGAATATCTCAAAAGGTTCGGACTTGTGTTTCAACAGGAACATATGTCTGAATCTTGAGAGATTATCAGAGAATGTAATGAAGTATAAAGAACCAGTCTTGGCATGTGTAGACAGGAGACCTAACATACATCAACATGTATCATCCCAAGAGTTCACAAACTCTTTCTCTGTTTCTAATAAACAGAGCTATGGTCATCTTATCTTTGTGACATGACTGGCGAGTTTCATAAGATGTAAATTCAAACTAATTTAAATATGCATCTTCATGTAACTCAAGCTAGTCGGGTCGCATTGATATGACCTAGTCTACAATACCTCAAGAAGGATCCGTTCATTTCTGAACTCTTCTTCTTGTGTGTGTTCTGCATACTAAGAACTGTAGTTTGATTTAGAACTTCAATGCTTTTAGATAACGTGCCTGAACCGATCAACTTTTGATATAGGAAATGTTCAAAACATTATCCAACAATACAAAATTTTATCATTTCTGTACTAATAAAGAGACAGATATGATTTTGTATATCAGGTTCGGTATCTAATAACATTCGTTCAGAATCAATGTATTGGTAATACAGGGTGACAGTGACCGACAGACTTGGCTGCAACTCTTGCCCCGTTTTCTGCCTCATGAAACTTATCACCCGTTCTCAGTTCTTTACCTATCTGTAGCCCATGTAACAGATTACATATCTGGGATCCTGATCCGGTATCATATACCCAGGACGTAAGGGACATTGAGAAACAGTTCTGTATAATGAACACACCCAAAGATGATGCATCAGCATGCACTCTCTTCGTTTGGGCGGCACAGGAAATCTGGTATTCCCCAATTTCCTGCTCTGTCTTATAACAATTATATGTTGGAGCGGGACCAACGTTCCCCAGCTCAGTATAACAAGCGGGTTCGGTCAATAATCCGTTTTATTATCTTGATTAAGGCGTGATATGGTCGCTACCAGGAGAGAGAGAGAAGAAAACACTCAGCGTGCGCTCTTGCAAGAATAGATTGGTTATTATTTTATCTAATCAGGATGGCTCCCACTGTTTTTATCAAATCTTCCTTCAAACCCTAAAAGGAAAGACTAGCCGGGATTAATTACACACTACAAGTTCGCCAATCTTTCAGCCAGGCCAGTGTCGGTACTTTGAGGGAGGCCGCCCGTGCTTTCGCATGAACCTAATTAATGTAAACCTCGTTTTCCCAGAGGCGTAACCCCGTTGACACCTTTCTAGACACCTACTTGATCGGCTAATTGTAATGTGTAAAACTCTCCCAGGAGTAACTCTTACTCGCAGCGGGTATCGGGATCCAACTATCTCATAGAAGATATGCAATCTCATTGCAAATTTCAACACTTGAAATTCCCGATAATATTTTGTCCCTAACCTCCTATGGCCTTGACAAAGGCCAACAAACCATAGGATGCTAGTCAAGTTCAACCCGTCATTTCCTGATTGAATTAAACCCACCCGCACGACCCTTGACAAAGGCCAACAAGGTCGCACGACTACCCTAACCCAATCTGCATCATATGCATAAGCAGATAAGCACCAGTTAGCTACCGCACACTACGCCTTGACAAAGGCCAACAAACGCAGCACGAATACTAACTACAACTTATCTGAAATGACGGAGGGCTACGACAGGTTTTTCTGAAAACCTATTGCGTAATGAACTTGATATCGTTGTAGGATCTAATGAATTTTGGAAATGGAGTGTTTTTTAGGCTTTTCTAGTTTTGCTAAAGGAGTCACTCCCGGTGAAGGGATCGTCGGTCCTTTCCTCGTCGAATGAGGTGCGGGATATATCATATATATCACTGTGCAAAGCAAAAACTCTTAAAAGCAATCAAAAGACAAACCGAGTATGTAGCATCTGCCAGTTATTGCTAAAGGAGTCACTCCCGGTGAAGGGATCTCGGTCCTTTCCTCATCGAATAAGGTTCAGGATATATCGTATATACCGCTGTGCAAAGCAAGAACTGTAGCTACCTGTTTTATTTTGAAATTCGATTCTACAACATCTTTAGGTTTCTTTTCTTTCATTAATCACATTAATGAAGTCCCATCATTTAAATTACCTAAACATCACAGATAAATATGACGTACACTTATGCCATCCGCATTCGCCTCGATGTCCCCTCGTGCACCGTTAGGTTAGGTAACTAACGACAGAGCGGGATAGGGCTAGCGCGGGTGTAAAACATAAGTAACGTCTATATAATATATCATATATACTATATACAGTATCTATCACAGAACATCACATGATCACATCACAGATATCGCAGCAGAAGAATCATATGAAATATTGGATATACTAGGACGTCCGTGTTTTCAATACGAGCCAGTATAAAACACGGATTCCACGGTCGCGATGAATAGCCAAACCCACACCCCTAGACCCCTACGAGAGCGGCAAGCAACCCTACCAATTCTAGAGTTAGGAGACCCGGACTCGACTCCTCGAGTTGGTCTCCCACTGGACTCCAGAACCCGGTTACTTATGCCCTCCTCCTTGGGTCTATCCTAGTGCGGAAAAGTAAATAATATACAAAAAGTGACATCTTCCGCAACCTGGAAGTGCCCCAATAAAAGAATATTACATACAAGTTTTTACATGAATGAAAATGAAAAACACTCATCTCACATAAAAACCCCCCGGCTATTTAAACACGACGATCCAATATAACATATCCAGCAACACATAACATCACATGTCATCAACGTAAGTAAACATGCGTATCCCAATTGTCGTTGACATATAGCAACGAAACCGACGATATCACATATTACACTTACGGTCACAGAAAAGAAAGTGTAAAACTACAACAGTTGGAATCCGCAAACTCTTTAGACATCGCATGCCTAATCAATGAATTCCTTAGACATCGCATGCCTAACAATTATAAACCCTGCATTTTAGTCTCATTATCGAAAACACTTTTCAATATCAAGTCGGGCAATTCAACAAGATTCCCGAAAATCTGATCGAATGCTCGTCGCAAACTTTAGTAGGCGGCCGCACCCCCGATACCGTCGACGAAGTGCACCAAGGCGGAACACCGCTACCGCGAGCACCCGAACGGATGCTTTCGGCGACGGGGTTCTCCTACAGCCACTTGGTCGGGGCTATGGGGTGTAGCTGTCTATTAAGTTTACCCGGCGAGTATCCGCGTACGCTACGTGATTACGACGGACTTTTGATCACATCAAAATTCCGTGGCAACCGATCAAGTGAGACTAAAGTGCTGTGTTTATAACATTCATATCAGTTATCTCATAACTATTTGTGAATTCCAAGTATTGTATTTCATTCCGGATAAGATAGAAAATGTTAAACTTTCCGATCGAACAATCGAACACCCAAGTTTTCCCGATACAGCTCAACACATGAAATAAGTCTAACAACATTCAGTTCGTGCCTCAGTACCAACGGTCCAGCCGTAGAAGGGTCAAGCCAACGCCTCACATGTGGCACGCCGTACTGCCTCAAACCCTAAGGTTCAAAGGGCAGTTCAAGACGGTCACATAATCGAGTTAAGGTTTGTTGTCTTCTAGAGGGACCATCGCGTTACTTGCACTACTTAGAACGTCGTTAAACTATGGAAAAGTCCAACACTTGGAAATTTCCCGACGGGGGAAAAAGTGGGTATTTATATCCGGTCGAACTTTTTAACATATTCAAAAAATACCCGGAAAGCCACATAGACAAAATTGGACAATCCGATCGAAACACCGAGTCCCCAATACAACCCAGAAAACTCAACTCTTGAGTCAGATTTGAAAATTCCCAGGAAAACCAGCACTGCAAAATAGGAATTACTGTGCAATTTTTAAAACGTGATGTGACTACTTGGCCGCGGAAACGCCGCAGAAGCCAGGCTTCTGCCGCGGTTCCGCCGCGACTTAGTCGAATTGGCAACTCGAATTTTACAGTAACTCTTAGATATTCCTGCTGATTTTTCTGCATATTTTTAATTCTCAAAAATCCACAAATTCAAAAATTGTCCAGAGAGCATGGAAAAATTGGGGTTTCGGTTCGATCGGACTTCAAACTCCGTCTAGATTTCGCCTAAGGCTCTAGCTTGGCTCTGATACCACTGTAGGGTTCCTAGGCACAGTAATGAGGTCTCACAAGGCATCAACCATGCCAATTTCAATTTTTACAAGTGCCGAGAAACCCTAACAAGATCGTTGGCTAGAATTTTAGGCGAAACAAGAACTAGTAAACTACTTTACTAAGAGAACGGAAATACAACCTTTGTAGATCCGGTCCTCCACCTCCATAACTCCGTGATGAAGTCCTCTCCGCTGTCCAAATCGAATCCATGACTCTAGCATCGGCTTCATCGGAGAAATGGGCGGGCTAGGTCGTCGACGTCGATGCCGAAGATGATCTACGTCGAGGCATCACTAGATCAAGCTCCAACTTCACCAAGTCATGAAACTTGTGAAGAAAACACCCTATACTACTTGGCAAGAGGTAGAGGATGAAGAAATAGGAAGTGGGTTCACTTTAGAATTGGATTTCTCACTCTTTTTCATCAAATCACCATTGATGAAAGCTAGGTTTTCTTCTTGAAGAAGAACAAGAAGAAGAAGATGAATATTATGATAAGTTATTTTTGATAAATGAAAATAATATGAATACTTATCATAATCCAACCATGGTCAAGTGTAGAGAGTAAACTAGGGTTAGGTGAATGGTTAGGGTTAAGCATGAAGACAAAAATGGTGACATAGTCAAAGCTTCATGAAGCTTCAACATGCATCCAAAGAAAGCCACCATTTTTCTTTATGCTTATTATTTTCCAAAAAGAATAAATAAATAAGATAAATGAAAAAGAAAACAAAACCCTAACCATTCATATAACCATGGTTTAATCTTTACACAAACCCAAGTTAGCATGCATCATCAAACATGATACAAACTTATGCACAAAAATATATCACATATACAATGTGCACAAACAAGTGAGAAAAACCATTTAAAATGAACCAATACTAGTTAACACAAAGTAATATATCAAATATATATTTATGCATTAAATCATCAAATCAACACTTGATTTAACGATCCGGTCATATCGTATATGGCCGACTAATATCCAATGTATCGATTTATCGAATCAATCCTTGATTCGATAACTAGGTTATATCGCATACAACCAATCGATATATTCATCGTGAGAATGAAATAGGTATCACATACACGCATTATTCTCGGTCCCGCGCATATCTCAAATGTGCTCCTATTTCGTTTCGCTTGAGCCAGGAAACCTCTGTGTAGGACTCTAAAGACTCGTCAATACGCCGGCAGCAGGTGATGATCATATCAAACACCCACAAGCCGCAAGCGGTCTGCTAAACGTAACGGCCACCCGGGTATTGAGCGATCAGAAGATCGACGAGCAAGCCCGCTCACACTCCTGTGAATCCAACCAGTAACACTTACCGTACAGTCCGGTCTCGTCGTCTGATATGTCGCATATCTCGCCTAGGGGTGGTAAACGTCAGACCCCAATAGCTCGATAAGTCGTGTCGATATGAGGTCTATAACAGTTCGAGAAACTACAGGTAACACTTACCAGTAAATCTCAGCAACCCTGGCCAGGGATTTCCGGTTATAGCCAATCGAACACAGCGCAACATCAACCCCCTATACCGGGAGAGACGAATCCCCTCTTATCGCTCATTGCCTCCATGTGATTCGGGACTGTACCCAAAAGCCACCATTTTGCACGCCCTCTTGGACGTGGTAAAGTGGAAATCAAAGCACAGTGGGAACCACACAAGACTCTATGACGATCTCGGGTCAACAGACTACTATGTACCAGTGTCACCAGAGAACTGCCATCTGACGTAAGGTATAATACCATCTGGGAGTTCTCGGCGAGTCCGTCCAGTGTACCCAGTCTCTACTGAGCACCCGTATATCATCTCTGATGTCAAACACCAATGGATATGGGATCATCCATCGCCCATCTGAATAGGTCGAGAAGGTATACGCTAGTCTACTCTGGTATATCGATGCCCCGTCTCGATACACCCACGACTAGGGACCTTGAAGGATGTACTTGTGGACTACCATGTCCCCACTAGTATGATCCGCATCATAGTCCAGGTAGTCAAGTACACATCCTAAGGGCTTTACCAACATGTAACAGAGAGACAATCAGTGTACACGTTAAGGTAAAGATCAACCAGATAGCATACTATCATGTCGAGCAAGAAAGTCCTCCCTATATATGTCCAAGCATCCACTACAATATACATCCTGTGTATAGTAATGGCCTCTAGGGCATACATATAACTAACAGCTTTGGCCAAGAAACCCAGATCCCATCAGACGTCCAGACATATTCTGAGGCGGTATCACCTGATCAGGAAGATAGTTGATCGCCGGGAGGTCGAGGTCAGGAGAGTAGATACGAAGGACAACACTGCGGATCCACTCACGAAGGCCATTCCCCAGATATAGTTGAGAGATTATTCGGGATGCTAGGTATGAGATACTACAGCAGCTGGCTTTAGTGCAAGTGGGAGATTGTTAGTTATGTATATGCCCTAGAGGCCATTGTTGTACATATGATGTATATTATGATGGATGCTTGGATATATACAGAGAGGACATTCTTGCTCATCATGATAGTATGCTATTTGGTTTCACTTTATCTTAACATGTTGACATGTATTGGTTTACTGTTTTTCTCTCACATGTTGATAAAGCCCTTAGGATCTGTACTCGACTACTGGGATTATGATGAGATCATACTAGTGGGGCCACGGTAGTCGATGAGTACATCATATAACTTTTCCTAGTCGATGGTATATCGAGACAGGGCATCGATACACCAGAGTAGACTAGCGTATACGTATCTTGACCCATATGATGGGCGATGGATGATCCCATATCCATCGGTGTTTGACATCAAGGATGGTGTACGGGTGCTCAGTGGAGACTGGGTACACTGGAAGGACTCTCCGAGAACTCCCAGATGGTGATATACCACACGTCAGATGGCAGTTCTCCGGTGACACTGGTACAGGGTAGTCTGTAGACCCGAGATCGTCATAGAGTCTTGTGTGATCCCCACTGTGCTTTGATTTCCACCTTACCACGTCCAAGAGGGCGTGGAAAACGGTGGCTTTTGGGTACAGTCCCGAATCACATGGAGGCAATGAGCGATAGGAGGGGATTCGTCTCTCCCGTTATAGAGAGTTGATGTTGTGCTGTGTTCGATTGGCTATAACTGGAAGTCCCTGGCCAGGGATGATATAGAGATATACTGGTAAGTGTTACCAGTAGTTTCTCGAACTGTTATGAGCCTCACATCGACACGACTTATCGGTTACTGGGATCTGACGTATACCACCCCTAGACTTGATATGTGACATATCAGACGAACAGAACGGACTGTACGGGAGTGTTACCGATTGGATTCATAGGAGAATGGACAGGCTAGCTTGTTGATACTCTGATCGCTCAATACCTGGTTGGCCGTTATGTTTAGCTGACCGCTTGCATCTTGTGGGTGTTTGATATGATCATCACCTGCTACCGGCGTATTGACGATTCTTTAGAGTCCTACACAGAGGTTTCTTGGCTCAGGCAAAACGGAGTAGAGGCACATATGTGATATGTGCAGGACCGAGGATAATGCGATATGAGATACCGTATTATATTCTCGAGATATTTAGATATGAACCGGGACATCGGATCAAGTGTTGATTCGATGAATCAGTACATGATATATTAGTCGGTTATATTCGATATAGCCGGATCTTCGGATCAAGTGTTGATTCGATGATTTAATGTATAATAATATATATGATATATTGTATTAAATTATCTAATATTGGCTCGCTTTATTATTTCATTTTCTCACCGGATTAATACATTGATATATATACGATATATGTTAATTGTATTAGTTTCTTTTGTTGCAAATATATAATATATATATGTGATATATATTATTGTGACATGATATGATTTATTATGAAACATGTTTAGGGATGATAAAAAGAGATTAGGGTTTGATTAGGGTTAGCTCCTTCTTGATTATTCTAGAAGGATTTCCTTTTGTCTTGGTTAAGATATTATGGTTGATACTTTCATTCTTAAACTAACCAAACCCTAGCTCTAGTTTATTCTCTACAAAGGTTAAGCCTATCATCCTTGACCATGGTTCCATATCAATCATATATTCTAATCTACTATTCATCACAAAAGGAATTATCTCATTATTCTTCATCTTCTTCTCTCTTGAGTTTTTGAGAGAGCTCACTTGTGATTTCTTTTATGATGATTTCTTGTGAGAAAATGATATAAAGAGAAAGCATAAATACTACTCCATCATCCTCATCTAATCTAGCCATTAGATTAGGGTGTTCACCTCATTAGAGTGAGAGAGCTTGAGTTATAGCAACTTCGACGTAGATCATCGGAGAAGCGGAACACTACAAGCTAGCATGGATCGTTCGAGTCGTGGAGCCTCTCTTAAGTCCAGGAGATCGTAGATCGCGGCGAAGGGACTTCTACTCGGAGCTTGTGAAGTGAAGGAGCGGACTACAAAGGTTGTAATCCCTCACACTTAGTATTAAAGATGTTATCTTGCATGTTAAACCCTAATAATCTAGCAAAGATCCCGGCTTTGGGTTGTTCGGCACATCTAAAATTTTATTCGGGCATGTTTGATGCCTTATGAACCTTCACCAGAGTGCCAAGGAACCCTACATTTTATTTAGTACATGCATTCTGTTTCATGCATTCATACATCATCCATATGATATATTGCTACCTGAGGCACTGACACGGGCACATGGGATTACACTCGGGTTAGATATTTACCCTAGTCGTTGTTATAGGCTGCATGTTATATATATTTGAGGATATATTATGATCGTTGACCTAGGTTTGCGTTGTTCATGCGGTTTCTATTCGTAGATGTTTTTCTACTCACGAGTTGGCAACTCACCCCCGTTGTGCCACAGTTCATTGCAGGTTTTGCCGTACAGGTTTCATTACGGCTTTGCTGGCACTACTTCTTTCGGTTGACTTGATAGTAGGTGGGTTTATTTGTATCGACCCATCATTATACATTGTATATTATTATTCAGTTGTATCTAGAAGTTACATCAACCAAACATGTATTTATTTTGAGATAGAGACCAGTGATGTTATTCTTTCGACCTTTGAGTCGCGCGTTATATTTCTGTGGATTTCTTGTGGTTTTGAGTTCCCTTTTGAGTTTTTGATCTTCGCCCTTGGCGTTGTATATTATATTGCTTGTGTGGTTGTGACCGTCGATTGACGAAGAGCTAGCTCCCGCTTGGGGATGCCTTTTATTGATTTCGTATACTATTCATGTTGTATCCCGTTTGGGGGCCAGTATTTACAAAGGAGACTCTGCCGAAATTTTTCAGGAAATATTTGATTTTTTTTAACGCATAATTCCTTATGCTATTAAAACTACTTGGTTTAAATTGGTTTTCCTTCACTCTACTACTTTTCATTGTTTGGATTTCTGGGTTTTCGGCTTACTTAGATTACGTACGCCTCGAGACGTTTCGTAGTTTAAGTGCCGGTCATGTTCCGTACTTTCGGGTCATGACAAAGTTGGTATCGGAGCGTTAGGTTTTACCTTCGGAGCATAGGATGACCCTTGGTTGATGGAATATGTGACTAAAGTAGAGTGACGTACCGTGGGTATGTTCCGCGGCATACTTACGATACGCTACTCCACTTAAGAAGCCTTAGGATGTACATTTCTTTGTTCAGTATTATATTCATTCCTGATCTAGCCTCATCGGTACCAGTTATGGTTTTTCTGCCACGATTACGGGAAGGGAGAGCTACGGCTAGAGTTGCGGTCAGCACGAGCTCGTTACGAACGAGGACTGACCAGGGCGTGATTCCGGTGACATATGATTGCATTGAGAGGCGTCGTCTGAGTGTGTTTCCGCGCTACGAGCATTTGGATGGATCGCTGTATGAGATTACTCGGACGTGCAGATCAGCGTCAGAGGATTGAGCCAATGATAGAGGACAGCCAGATTTTGATGACCGTTGGCGTATTGCTTACTCATTATGAATGAGACACTGTTCAGCATGCAGACGAGTGAGCCAGTCATTGCTGCGAACGACGAGATATCGCCTCAGATGTTGGAGCTATTGCAGTATGAGTTGTACTAAGAGATGATAGAAGGTCGCTAGTCACCGAGGATGAATGACTAGGACATGTGGTTCGTTCGCTACCCCGATGTGAGGTCATTAGATAGATTGATTCCAGCTAGAGACGACTTCACGCGGAGACGTTGAGAGTCGACAGAGACGATCGAATGTCAGCAACCTATTATTCCAAGTTTAAAGTATTCGGAAAGACAAGCAGGCAATTCTATGGACCCTCTAGAAGAATGAAACCCTAACTCGACTTAATGACCGTGTGAAAGCCTTTGAACCTTAGGGTTTGCGGCAGTTCCACGGCGCCATTAGTGAGTCTTGGGTTTTCCCTTCTACGGCTGGACCATCGATGCTGTGGTACGTACTCGATACTGTTAAACTGTACCCAAGATGTTGAGCTCTTGGGGGATTATGAGGTTTTGACAAATCGATCGGATGGTTCGACTTCATTCAGATGCTAGGTGGTGAGACGCATTCTTGGGAGACTCCAGATACGAGGATAGCCGTTGGAGCTCAGTCCATGCAGCCACGACGAGACGAGCCCGAAGCAATCGACATTAGAGAAAAGTGGAGTAAGAGGTTCGTACGAGATCTTGATGAGACGACGTTCCACTCCGCCGACATCAGAGATGCGATACGCATGCCGAGACATTGTACTTGGATATACCTTCCAGAAGGAGTCGCGATGAGTATGCAGCCGTTCCAGAACGAGAACAGATCTAGTAAGGGACGATGACTTCCGGACAGTTCGGCAGAGACGAGATTTAGGAGAGATCTCGACAGGACCTTTCTGGAATGAATTACGAGAAGACTTGGACCCAGGAGTAGTCATGTTACGCACACCGACAGGCCAGAGTTCAGGATCGTCGACGAGACATGCTATGAGTGACCACGACGGTAGGCCAGGGATTCTTGGAGGATGTGCTTAAGCGGGACTATTCCACCATACTTGATTTTGGGTATTTTGGGGATCTATTCGCATGATTGATTTTGATGATTGAGTTTCATGATATTTGTTCATGGACCATGGTTGCATCTGCTGAGTATTTGCGAGTTGTTGCACTTGATATCGTTTTCGTGCCTTGGTTTCTCACGTTTATGATTTTATGGGTTTCATACAGTTGAGTTGATTTTGTGCGTATATACGCACACGATCTGGTTTTTGCACTCGGTATGATTCACATATGCTTGCAGTGCAGTGATACGCATTTTGTGCACTTAGATGCACTGGACTTCGATTTCGATTGTGATACTTGATGTTTGTTTTGTGCAACTTGTGCACCTGATTTGATTTTGCGCATGTTCGGCGCTTGATATTGGATTTCATGATTTCGTACATAATGGATGCATCTGATTTGGATTTTCGTGCATGTTTTGAGATACGATTTTGGTACACACCAGATGCACTAAATCAAGATTCTTCGTGAATGTCAGATGCATCCGTTTTGCTGTCAGGCACACCTGTTGCCCTTGACAGATGTTTCGTGCACACCCGATGCACTTAATTATTGTTTCTGTGCGCATGTATGGCACATTCATGGATTTTGATTTCCATGCGCACCAGACGCACGTAGTATTCATGTGCATATTTTGGGATTGATTTCTTATGGAGTAGTACGTTTTTATGATGTTATTATTGTTTTCGTACTGAACAGGACTAGTCAGAGGACAGTACCTGAATATATTTTGCATGCTTTGATAGTTATCGATGGGATTTCCAAAAAGCGAGCTATAGTCTCAGAATTTACCTGCGTGTCTGATATGACACGAAACGTTTTAAAATAAGGAAACCCTTCTAAATTGATTTCAAAACGGCGGGACGTGTATGTCAAAGAAAGGATATATATATATATATAGTTATTTTCTCACAATGGACGTCCGCCATTGTGCAGTAATACACACATCGCACAGTGATTTGAAAAAAAAGGGTTGGCATGCATTGCTTCCAGATGTTTTAATGATGTATATCATATTGGTTTCATATTGGATGTTGGCATTGATGTCTTCCCCAGGACTCCGATGATTGCGGGATGCTGGATGGAGTTTGATTTTGAGTTATAGGCTCATTTTTCATGCGCATGCGTTGCGCTATGATTTGTTTTACGTACTTATGGTTTCGGAGCCCCGACAACTTGATGGTTTCGCTGAAATGTTATAGTATTTGGGGGGAGTTCTAATTTAAATTCGGGGACCGAATTTCTTTAAGGGGGGAAGATTGTAACGTTTTGAAAATCGTTTCGGTGAAATTTCGAAAAATCGGTAAAATAAAGGGAGTTTCTGTAAAAAGTCAAAATATAAATATCTTCATTATAAAATTAAAAATACATATTCTAGCTATGAAATTGCTAGTGTTTAGTGTTTATTGAGCCACTGGTAAAATTTCTGGTTTTCTGAAAAAATTTACGAATTTAATTATTTTTAATATTATTTTAAGCCGGTAAGAAAATACATTAAATTAGCGATAAATACAAATTTAAATGGGCTAATTTTAATCTTTTAAATCATGTTAATTAAAATCTAGTTGTAATATGATTTTTTAGTATTTTATTTCAAGTTTTAATTGGTTTTTATTATGGAAAACAAAAATATAATTATTTTGAACTAAAACTTGTAAATATGGTATTGTGGGGGGTCTTTTTGCATAGAATTTTTTTGTAAAGTCTCTCACACTCACCCTCACTCCCCTTGGCCGGCCCCACACTGTTGTAGCAGCCCAAGAATTTTCTTTCCCTCTTTTTGACCTTAAATGATGTGAAGAAATGGGTTAAAATAAGGGGTTTTATATATAGTAAAGTAGGTGGGGGTATTATGGTAATTTGGGAGGGCTTTGACTTGGAAATTTTTCACCAATTCCCTCACCCTTTCCCCATTCCTCCCTTGGCCGAAATCTGAGCTCCAGCAGCCCCATTTTCCCCCATGTTCCCATCTCTTTTGGCCTCAAATTTCATCTTAAAACACATAAAAAAAATCCACAATTTCTTCACAAATTCAAAGCAAATCCTAATTCTATCCCTCCTCACACCCAAATTGGTTTAAAGCATGGAGAAAGGAGGTGTCTTTGGTGGATAGAGCAACCTAGGGTTTCAAACTTGGAGGTATAATTTCTATATAATGGTTAAATTGTAGCTTGTATATGCTAAATTAGTTATTTAAAGTGTGAAATTGTTGTTGTTGCTAGTTTATAAAAAAATCAAGAGAAGGGGTTGATTTTGGAAATGGGAACTGAAGCATTGCTTGTGGATTATTTGAGTGTGGTAGATTTCTTGTAGTGTGGATTGGTTGTTCTTGCTAGATTGTAGTCTTTTTGTCGCAAATCCGCGATGGTTGCGTCAATTTTCTAGTATTCATGCTTACTAGTTTTTTTTAAAATTGAATTAGAATGGGAGATTAAAAATACGGTTAGGGTTTTTATCACATTATTAACATTATAAATTGTATTTTAATATTTTAGATCATGCAAATCCAAGCTAAATTGTTGTTTATGCATTTTTGCTAAACTGGTTGAAATTTGGGTATAATTGCAAACTAGAATTTTGGGGTTAATGAAATTTATTGGGATTAAATCATGGAAATTGTTTTTATGACTTATTTAAGATATTTAATAAGTATTATGTCCGCTAGATTTTTTTAAACGTCGAGTTTTACTAAAACGGGTAATTTTTGCTTGCTAGATTTTCGGAAAAATGGCTTTTAAGGTGAATTTGGGGTTTTTGTGAATTTTAACCTACTTTATATTATAATTAGTGTTCATGAATGCGCAAATGATAGTGTTTGGGTTCTCGATGGTTTGACGTTTGTACATCGACATCGAGGGATGGGTTGGCTATTCTTGCATGCGTAGGCGATAGGTTTTGACTTATGCGTGATACGCGTGCCGATTTGATTTTCGTATGCCGTTACGATTTTGAATTTGGTTTTAATGCGATACGGTGCATTTTGATATGTAGGTACCCCATGTGGACTTCGAGACGACAAGCAAGCGCGTGGCGACATCGGCACCGGCGAGCAAGGACCTGGTGAGTAGATTTATATCTATGGGGAGAACTCGGGTGGATGGCGTATAGCACCCCCGCAGTTTGTGGTGATGTATATGAATACGTATACACACCTATATTTTTATTATATATATTATGTTGATATGAGACTTGATGATAAATGTAGATTCTAGGTGTTCATGGATTAGTTTAGTGTTAGTTGCGAAACCATAGACTAATTATTACACCCACACGCGCGCGCACACACATGCATACATCTATGTTATTACCTGTGCGTATATGGGGAGATGTGTTTATGTGTTCACCTGGGTATGGAACTAGGTGTTCACATACTGGATTTGCGGATGATACATAGGATTGAGATGAGTCAATGAGATTTGAGTTGAGGCCGTGAGATCGGTGATATGGCAGGATTCGTATATGAGATACGTCCTGATGTTATAGCGGATCTTTGGATGACAATGCCATGTGAATAGTGATATTAGTAGTGTACTAGACGTAGGTCAGTACTCCAGATGATGATCTTGATAAAGAGGATACCAGATGAACAGTGTGATGAGTATGATATTGACCCGTACCTAGATTTGGGAATGCCGCACGACGGATTTACGTACGATCTATATATTGATGATTGATCCGCACTCTTGACTTGGGATGTCTGATTATAGATATGGTATTGGATATGATATTATTGAGGCGGGATCACCGACTAATATATATACAGTTATGTATACGTATCGACTCAGATGTTAGGCGGTTTCCTTACATGTAGTTCAGCTTGTTAGTTCAGCCGTATAGTTTAGTGTAGTTGTTAGACTAGATTAGACTCCTACCTATTTCAAAACTAACGAATCGTGGGTATTTTAAAAGACAGGTCAAGGGATTCTACGGATATTTCAAAAGACGTATCTTTTCTTAAGAACACCGTAGCCCTTATTTTCAAAACACCGCGATTCGTGTTATTTCAAAAGGCACTATTGTAGGACTTATATTAGGGTAATGCAGTTTAGTTATCGTTGTGTCAAGTATTCAGCTCCCACTCATTATTGATGTTCGTTCCGCATCGCATACTTATATTATAATTTCTTATTGCATTGTTGATATCATACTGTTAGGACACCAGCACCATTACCGAAGATGCGTATGTACCACGTACACTTACTTGCCGGCTCACACACATCTTCATCGGTAATTGCCATGTTACGTACACCTTAGAAAATATTATTGCTTGACTTAGCTTGTTAGTTAGTAATTTGACAAGATATTAGTGTATGCCAGCTTATCATTGTAGTTATTACTTGTCACTTCATGCATACTGTTATTCATTGTTATGCCACATTCATAGATTCTTATGCCTATATTCATGGTTTTACATGCTATTGATGATTTGGATTCGGATTTCCATTTTATGGATTTGGGGGGGAAAACCGCAAAACTTATATAAACTGCTTTCTCTCTTTTTAAATAAAAAGTACGGTTTTTCCCATGATGTATGAGTCGTCCACCATGAGTTTGCTGATGGATTTCGAGACCCGACTCGAGGAGTGGAGAAACCGTTTCGGGTACATGGTGAGCCTGGTGCGGTACCCCGGGGCAAGAGGATCGTGTTGTTGACGTTAAGCCTGGCAGGGGAGCACTACCGACCGGTGATTTTACCCGACGCGTCGGATATCCGGAGGATACCGTCGTGGTCTTGAGATGGATGGTAGGGGCCGGACTGGACTGACGGCGCCCTAGATATTGTGATTGAGACATTGAGATTTTGAGATATTGAGGTACAGAGATTGTGACACAGAGATATCGAGATATTTGGACACTTGTTTTATGTCGATGCTGGGCACTGTTTTATGCTGATTTCATTTATGGTACCTCATTTTTAAAATACAGAAATCTCACTTATTTATGAAAGCAGTTTTATTCAGTACATGCATTCTGTTTCATGCATTCATACATCATCTATATGATATATTGCTACCTGAGGCACTGACACGGGCACATGGGATTACACTCGGGTTAGATATTTACCCTAGTCGTTGTTATAGGCTGCATGTTATATATATTTGAGGATATATTATGATCGTTGACCTAGGTTTACGTTGTTCATATGATTTCTGTTCGTAGATGTTTTTCTACTCACGAGTTGGAAACTCACCCTCGTTGTGCCACAGTTCCGTGCAGGTTTTTCCGTACAGGTTTCATTACGGCTTTGCTGGCACTGCTTCTTTCGGTGACTTGCTAGTAGGTGGGTTTATTTGTATCGTACCCATCATTATACATTGTATATTATTATGCAGTTGTATCTAGAAGTTCCATCAACCAAACAAATATTTATTTTGAGATAGAGACCAGTGATGTTATTCTTTCTACCTTAGAGTCGCGCGTTATATTTCTGTGGATTTCTTGTGGTTTTGAGTTCCCTTTTGAGTTTTTGATCCTCGCCCTTGGCGTTGTATATTATATTGCTTGTGTGGTTGTGACCGTCGATTGACGAAGAGCTAGCTCCCGCTTGGGAATGCCTTTTATTGATTTCGTATACTATTCATGTTGTATCCCGTTTTGGGGCCAGTATTTACAATGGAGACTCTACCGAAATTTTTCAGGAAATATTTGTTGTTTTTTTTAACGCATAATTCGGCTTATGCTATTAAAACTACTTGATTTAAATTGGTTTTCCTTCACTCTACTACATTTCTTGGTTTGGATTTCTGGGTTTTCAGCTTACTTAGATTACGTACGCCTCTAGACGTTTCGTAGTCTAATTGCCGGTCACGTTCCGTACTTTCGGGTCGTGACAAAGTTGGTATCGGAGCGTTAGGTTTTACCTTCGGCGCGTAGGATGACCCTTGGTTGATGGAATAGGTTACTAAAGTAGAGTGACGTACCGTGGGTATGTTCCGCGGCATACGTACGATACGCTACTCCACTTAAGAAGCCTTAGGATGTATATTTCTTTGTTCAGTATTATATGCATTCTTGGTCTAACCTCATCATACCAGTTATGGTTTTGCTGCCATGATTACGGACAAGGAGTGCTACGGCTAGAGTTGCGGTCAGCACGAGCTCGTTACGAACGAGGAATGACCAGGGCGTGATTCCGGCGACATACGATTGCATTGAGAGGAGTCGTCTGGGTGTGTTTTCACGCCATGAGCGTTTGGATGGATCGATGTATGAGATTACTCAGACGTGCAGATCAGCGCCAGAGGATTGAGCCAATGATAGAGGCCAGCCAGATTTTGATGACCGTTGGCGTATTGCTTACTCCTGATGATTGAGGTACTGTTCAGCGTGCAGACGAGTGAGCCAGTCATTGCTGCGAACGACGAGATATCGCCTCAGATGTTGGAGCTATTGCAGTACGAGTTGTACTAAGAGATGATAGAAGGTCGCTAGTCACCAAGGATGAATGACTAGGACATGTGGTTCGTTCGCTACCCCGATGCGAGGTCATAAGATAGATTAATTCCAGCTAGAGACGACTTCACGCGGAGACGTTGAGAGTCGATAGAGACGATCGAATGTCAGCAACCTATTATTCCACTTAGATTAGGGTGTTCACTTCACTAATACTTGATTAGAGAAGTGAGATCTTGAGTTTGAGATTCTTCAAGGTAGATCATTTTCGAAAAGGAAGACTTCAATCAAGAATGGATCATTCGACTTGTGGAGCCTCTCTTGAGTCCGGGAGATCATGGATCGCGGTAAAGGGACTACTACTCAGAGCTTATGAAGCGAAAGAATGGACTACAAAGGTTGTAATCCCTCTCTCAGATGTAAAATTGTTTACATGCATAGTTAACCCTAACTCTCTAGCAAAGATCCTCGCTTTAGGTTGTTCGGCACTTGAAAATTTTAAAATTAGGCATGGTTGATGGCATATAGACCCTTGTGATAGTGCCTAGTAACCTTACAGTAGCATCAGAGCCAAGCTAGAGCATTAGGCGAAATCTAGACGAAGTTAGAAGTCCGATCGAACCGTGAAACACCGAGAATTGACCCCTTGCTGGAAATTTTTTCAAAAGTTAAATTTTTTCATATTAAAAATACTCAAAAAATCATGCAAGGAATTTTATGGACCCACCTGATGTTAGTTATATGTATGCCCTAGAGGCCATTACTGTACATACGATGTATATTATAGTGGATGCTTGGACATATATAGGGAGGACTTTCTTGCTCGACATGATAATACGCTATCTGGTTACTCTTTATCTTAACGTGTACTCTGATTGTCTCTATGTTACATGTTGATAAAGACCTTAGAATATGTACTTGACTACTGGGACTATGATGAGATTATACTAGTGGGGCCACGGTAGTCGACGAGTACATCCTATAACAGTTCCTAGTCGAGGGTGTATCGAGACAGGGCATCGATACACCAGAGTAAACTAGTGTATACGCATCTTGACCCATATGATGGGCGATGGATGATCCCATATCCATCGGTGTTTGACATCAAGGATGGTGTACGGGTGCTCAGTAGAGACTGGGTACACTGGACGGACTCGCCGAGAACTCCCAGATGGTATTATACCTCACGTCAGATGGCAGTCCTCCGGTGACACTGGTACAAAGTAGTCTGTTGACCCGAGATCGTCATAGAGTCTTGTGTGATTCCCACTGTGCTTTGAATTCCATCATACCACATCCAAGAGGGCATGCTAAAAGGTGTCTTTTGGGAACAGTCCCGAATCACATGGAGGCAATGAGCGATAGGAGGGGATTCGTCTCTCCCGGTATAGGGAGTTGATGTCGCTGTGTTCGATTGGCTATAACAGGAAATCCCTGGCCAGGGTTGCTGAGATTTACTGGTAAGTGT
The DNA here is from genome assembly GCA_030015575.1 of Agapanthus africanus. NCBI lineage: Eukaryota > Viridiplantae > Streptophyta > Magnoliopsida > Asparagales > Amaryllidaceae > Agapanthus > Agapanthus africanus. Next base: position 453,864,199 of record JASDDO010000014.1, on the reverse strand, counting down.
TATCAGTAGTTTCTCGAACTGTTATAGACCTCATATCGACATGACTTATTAAGCTACTGGGGTCTGACGTTTACCACCCCTAGGCGAGATATGCGACATATCAGACGACGAGACCGCACTGTACGGGAGTGTTACTGATTGGATTCAGAGGAGAATGTACAGGCTTGCTTTTTGATCTTCTGAGCGCTCAATTCCTGGGTGGCTGTTACGTTTAGCTGACCGCTTGCAGCTTGTGGGTGTTTGATATGATCATCACCTACTGCCGGCGTATTGACGATTCTTTAGAGTCCTACACAGAGTTTTCTTGTCTCAGGCGAAACGGAGTAGGAGCACATATGTGATATGTGCGGGACCGAGGATAATGCGGTTTGTGATACCGTATTGGATTCTCGCAATATGAGATATCGGCCGGGTATATGTGATATACCCGGGTCATCGTATTAGTCGATTATTTGTGAAATAGCCGGATTATCGGATCAAGTGTTGATTCGATAATTTAATGTATAATAATATATATGATATATTAAATTACATTAACTAATATTAGCTCGCTAAAAGATTCTTTTTCTCACTCGGGTAATACATTGATATATATGCAATATATGTTAAGTGTATTATTTTATTTTGTTACAATAAATATTATAAATGTGATATATAATATTGTAACATGATATGATTACTAATGCAATATGTTTAGTGGAGATTAAACAAGATTAGGGTTTGATTTGGGTTAGTGCATTCATGAACCTTCTAGAAGGTTTCTTTTTGTTTTGTGTTAAGATATTTTCAAGTGACTCATGCTTTAACCCAACCCAAACCCTAGCCCTAGCTAAATCTCTACAAAGGTTTAGTTAACCATGGTTGCATTATTCATCATTATTATCTTTTCATTATTCATCACAAAAGGATTAATTATTCATTGATCTTCTTCTTGCTTGAGTTCTTCATGAAAAGCTTTATTGCTTTGATTTTGTGATGAAAAATGAGTGAGAATAAGAAAACAAATGAGAGAAAAAATCCTACTTCATCATCCTCATCTACCCTTGCCCTTTAGATGAGAGTGTTCACTTCATTTAGTGAGTGAGAGCTTGTGTTAATGAAACTTCAAGGTAGATCATCTTTGTTATAGAAGATCGGAAGCAAGCGTGCATCTTTCTCTTCGTGGAGCCTCTCGAGAGTCCGGAACACGATGATCGCAGCGAAGGGACCTCAACACGGAGATTTAAAAGTGAAGGACCGCATCTACAAAGGTTGTAATCCCACTCACTTAGTGTTAAAGTGTTTAACATACTTGTTTTCGCCTAAACTCTAGTATAAAGATCCGGCTTTGGGTTGTTCGGCACGGCTTAATTTTAAATCGGGCATGGTTGATGCCTCGTAGACCCTTGTGCGTGTGCCTAGCAACCCTAAAGTGGTATCAAAGCTAAGCTAGAGCTTTAGGCGAAGTCTAGGAGAAATTTAAAGTCCGATCGAACTCCGAATACACGATATAACCTAGTTTCTGGAAAAAATTTCAAAACTGTGATTTTTTGTGAATTAAAAATACTCAAAAAAATCAGCAGGTAAATATAAGAATTACTGTAAAATACGATCACCTAATTCCACTGTAGCACCGCGGAACCACGGCATACCCTGCTTTTGGCAGCGGTTTCAAGGCCGTATGTGAAGATTAGGTACTCAATTTTATAAAGTAATATCCGTAGGTGTCTCTGCATGTTTCTGAGAATTTTTAATTCTACTCAAGTGTTGAGTTTTCTGTGTTGTATTGGGGACTCGTTGATTCGATCGGATAATTTAACTTCGTTTAAGTTTTTTTCGGATAATTTTAGAACCGTTAAAAAGTTCGAACGGATATCAATAACTCACTTTTTCCCATGTCGGAAAATTTTTCAAAAGTTGGATTTTTTTTCTCAAGTTTGAAACTTCCGGAAAATCATGCAAGTAACGCGGTTGACCCTCTAGAAGAACACAAAGCTTAACTCGATTATGTAACCGTCTTGAACTGTCTCTAAACCTTAGGGTTTGGGGCAGTACGGCGTGCCACATGTGAGGCGTTGGCTTGACCCTTCTACGGCTGGACCATTGGTACTGTGGCATGAGATGGATGCTTTTAAACTAATTTCAAGTGTTGAGAACTATTTGGGAAATCTTGGGTGTTTGTTTATTCGATCGGAAAGTTTAACACTGTCTATTTATCTGGAATGTGATACAATATTTGGAATCCACAAGTAGTTATGAGATAACTAATTTGAATGTTATAAATCTAGCAGTTCAGTCTCAGCTGATCGGTTGCCACGAAATTTTGATGTAATCAAAAGTCCGTCGCAATCACGTAGCGTACGCGGATACTCGCCAGGTAAACTTAATAGAAAGCCACGCCTCAATGCCCCGAAAAAGTGACTGTAGGAGAACCCCGTCGCCAAAAGCATCCGTTCGGGTGCTCGTGGCAGCGGTGTTCTTCCTTAGTGCACTTCGTCGACGGCATCTGGGGGTGCGGCCGTCTACTAAAGTTTGCGACGAGTATTCGATCAGAATGTCGGGAATCTTGTTGAATTGCCCGACTAGATATTGAAAAGTGTTTTCGATAATGAGACTAAAATGTGGGGTTTATAATTGTTAGGCATGCGATATCTAAGGAATTCATTTGGTTAGGCATGCGATGTCTAAATAGGTTGCGGATTCCAACTGTTGTAGTTTTACACTTTCTTTTCTGTGACTGTAAGCGTACTATGTGGTGTATCGCCGGCTTCGTTGCTATACATCAACGATAATCGGGATACGCATACTTGCTTACGTTGATGATATGAGATATTATGTGTTGCTGTGATATGTTATATTGGATCGTCGCGTTCTGAAGAGCCGGGGGTTTTATGTGAGATGAGAGTTTTTCTTTTTCATTCATGTAAAATTCATTTGTATGTAATATTCTTTTATTGGGGCACTTCCGGGCTGAGGATGATGTCACCGTTGTATATTATTTACTTTTCCGCATTAGGTAGACCCAAGGCGGGGAGCACAAGTAACCGGGTTCTAGGTTCCAGTGGGAGACCATCTCGAGGAGTAGAGACCGAGTCTCCTAACCCTAGAATTGGCAGTGTTGCTTGCCGCTCTCGTAGGGGTCTAGGGATGTGGGTTTGGCTATTCATCACGACCGTGGAATCCGTGTTTTATACAGGCTCGTACTAAAACACGGACGTCCTAGTATATCCAATATTTCATATATGTTCTTCAGCTGCAATGTTCTGTGATGAGATCGTATTACTGCCTGAGACGAATGTTTATCTTATATATATGAGATATATGTTATATTGCAGATTTCGTTTCAAATGTGATACTTGTGAAGCATAATATAATGGGACTTCATTAATGAGATTAATGAAACTAAAAGAAACCTAAAGATGTCGTAGAAACTTGTTTAAAAACTTGTATCTCTAGTTCTTGCTTTGCATAGCGGTGTTCCTTGTAGAACATCCAGCACCTTATTCGATAAGGAAAGAGCCGAGATCCCTTCACCGGGAGTGACCTCTTTAGTGAAACTAGCAGATGCTATAAAATCGGTTTGTATTTTTGATTGCTTCTATAGTTCTTCCTTTGCATGGTGATATTTGTGAAATATTCTGCACCTTATTCGATGAGGAAAGAGCCGACGATCCCTTCACCTGGAGTGACCTCTTTAGCAAAACTAGAAAAGGCTTCAAAAAAATTCCATTAAAAATCACTCGATTCTACAACGATATCAAGTTCATTACGCAAAGAGTTTTCTTAGAAACCTGTCGTAGCCCTCCGTCATTTCAGATAAGTCCTACTTAGTATTCGTACTGCGTTTGTTGACCTCTGTCAAGGCGTAGTGTGCGGTAGCTGATTAGTGCTTATCTGTATAAACATATGATGTAATTGATTTAGGGTAGTCGTACGACCTTGTTGACCTCTGTCAAGGGTCGTGCGGATGGGTTTACTTCAATCAGGAAATGACGGGTTGAACTTGACTAGCTGTCTATGGTTTGTTGACCTCTGTCAAGGTCATAGGATGCTAGGGGTAAAATATTATTGGGAATTTCAAGTGTAGAAATTTGCAATGAGATTGCATACCTTCTATGATATAGTTGGATCCCGATACCCGCTGCGAGTAAGAGTTACTCCTGGGAGAGTTTTACACATTACAATTAGCCGATCAAGTAGGTGTCTTGAAAGGTGTCAATGGGGTTAGGCCCCTGGGAAAATGAGGTTTACTTTAATTAGGTTCGTGCGAAAGTACGGGGAACCTCCCTCAAAGTACCGGCACTGGCCTGGCTGAAAGATTGGCGAACTTGTAGGGTGTAATTAATCCCGGCTAGTCTTTCCTTTTAGGGTTTGAAGGAAGATTTGACTAAAACGGTGGGAGACATCCTGATTAGATAAATTGATAACCAATCTAATCTTGTAAAAGCGCACGCTGAGTGTTTTCTTCTCTCTCTCTCCAGGTAGCGACCATGTCACGCCTTAATCAAGATAATAATACGGATGTATTGACCGAACCCGCTTGTTATACTGCGCTAGGGAACGTTGGTCCCGCTCCAACTTATAATTGTTATAAGACAGAGCAGGAAATTAGGGAATACCAGATTTCCCGTGCCGCCCAAACGAAGAAAGTGCATGCTGATGCATCATCTTCGGGTGTTTTCATTACATAGAACTGTTTCTCAGTATCCTTTACGTCCTGGGTATGAGATACCGGATCAGGATCCCGCATATGTAATATGTTACATGGGCTACAGATAGGTAGAGAACTGATAACGGGTGAAAAGTTTTATGAGATAGGAACGGTGCAAGTGTTGCAGCCAAGTCTGTTGGTCACTATCACCCTGTATTACCAGAATACATTGATTCTGAACGAATGTTATTAGATACCGAACCTGATATACAACATCATATCAATCTCTTTATTAGTAAAGAAGGATATAATTTTGTATTGTTGGATAATGTTTTGAACATTTCCTATATCAAGTGTTGATCGGTTCAGGCACGTTATCTAAAAACATAGACGTTCTAAATCAAACCACAGTTCTTAACGTACAGAACACACATAAGAGGAATAGTTCAGAAATGAACGAATCCTTCTTGAGGCATTGTAGACTAGGTCATATCAATGCGACCCGAATAGCTGATGTTATATAAAGATGCATATTTAAATTAGTTTGAATTTATATCTTGTGAAACTTGTCAGTCATGTCACAAAGATAAGATGACCACAGCTCTGTTTATTGGAAACAGAGAAAGAGTTAGTGAACTCTTGGGATTGATACATAATGATGTATGTAAGGTCCCCTGTCTACACATGCCAAGATCGTTCCTTTATACTTCATTACATTCACTGTTTATCTCTCAAGATTCGGACATATGTTCATGTTGAAACACAAGTCTGTACTTTTTGAGAAATTCAATGAATATGAGTTAGAAGTAGAGAACCAAAAACGGGTATAAGTATTTTGTCCTATGATGAGATCAAGGAGAAGAATACTTGAGCACGGAATTCCTGGAATATTCTAAAGGAGAATGACATTCTCTCTCGGCGTTACTCTTCCGTATACACCATAGCACAATGGTATATCAGGGCGGAGCAATAGCACCCTATGTGATATGGTGTGATCTATGATGAGTACTACTGAGTTTCCTATTAGGAGTTATGCACTTGAGAAGGTGCATACCTGTTGAATGTGGATTCAATAGTTTCCAACGAACCTCAGCCTCTCCGCCGATCTAGTAGGGTTCCTCACCCACCTGAGAGATACTTTGGTTTCTTTATGACAGTGGGAGCAAGGATTGCATCATGAGATGTTGACCCAACTAATTTCGAGCTGGCCATCAGGAGTGGGACTCTGTAAGAATGGCTGGATGCTTAGCGATCTGAGATGTAATCCTTATACACCAACAAAGTATGGACTTTGGTTGCTTTATCTGAAGGGTTAAATCCCCATCAGGAGCAAGTATATCTTGAGAAGATTACTTGGTGTACATGGAAAAGTTGAGATTTTCAAAGCTATGCTTAAAGTCCATCCAGATCCTACTTGCCACGGCTACATACCATGACTACGATATCTGGTGGTTGGGTGTCATGACTGCTTTTCTAAATGATGATTTGGAAGAGAGCATCTATTGTAGGGTTCCTAGGCACACCCATGAGGTTCTACAACTGATCAACCATCCCAAAATCAAGATTTTCTATGTGCCGAGAAACCCTAAACAAGATCGATACTAGAGGTAAGGCGAAAGAACATGCAAGTTAACAACTTAACTACAAGTTAAAGTGACTACAACCTTTGTAGATCCAGTCCTCCACATCTTCAGCTCCGTGTTGACGTCCCTCCGCTGCGATCATCGGAATCCCGGACTCTATTGTCGGTTTCATCGGAGAAATGGTCGGGCTAGGTCGTTGACATCGATGCCGAAGATGATCTACGTCGAGGCAACTCTAACTCAAGCTCCATCTTCACTTGGTCATGAAACTTGTGAAGATAACACACTCTACTACATGGCAAGTGGTAGAGGATGAAGAAATAGGAAGTGGGTTCACTTTGGAATTGGATTTCTCACTTGGATTCATCACTTGGATATTTCTAGCAATGGCTTTTTTCTTCATGAAGAAGATGAAGAAGAAGAAAGAAAATAATGAATGAATAATTATGTCAAAATAGAAAATCAAGTGATTCTTATCATTTAGCAACCATGGGTGAGTGTAACTAATGTAGAGAATAAACTAGGGTTTAGGTAAATGGTTAGGTTAAGCATAAAACAAAATGGTAGACTTTTTCAAAGATGCATTAAGTATCATGAAGCTTCTTGCATAAAACAAAGATAACCACCATTCTATTTTTGCCAAAAGTAAATAACTAAAATAAATAAATAAGGAAATTGAAACCCTAACCATTAACTAAACATGGTGTATAGCATACACACACCCAAGTTTGCATGTATCATCAAACATGATACAATCAAGTGCACAAAAATATATCACATTTACTACTTGTGCACATCAAGTGAGAAAATCAATCTTAAGTGAACAAATACTAGTTAATGTAAAGTAATATATCAAATATATAATTATACATTAAATCATTAAATCAACACTTGATTTAATGATCCGGTCATAACGCATATAACCGACTAATATCAAGTGTATCAATATATCGAATCAACATTTGATTCGGTAACCCGGCTATATCTTATATAACCGTCCGATGATACAAATCGTGAGAATAGAATCCAGTATCACATACTGGTATTATTCTCGGTCCCGCACATATCTCATATGCGCTCCTATTTCGTTTCGCTTGAGCTAGGAAACCTCTGTGTAGAACTCTAAAGACTCGTCAATACGCCGGTAGCAGGTGATGATCATATCAAACACCTACAAGCCGCAAGCGGTCTGCTAAACGTAACGGTCACCCGGGTATTGAGCGATCAGAAGATCAACGAGCAAGCCCGCTCACACTCCTGTGAATCTAACCAGTAACACTTACCGTATAGTCCGGTCTGTTTCGTCTGATATGTCGCATATCTCGCCTAGGGGTGGTAAACGTCAGATCCCAGTAGCTTGATAAGTCATGCCGATGTAAGGTCCATAACACGCATGAAACTACTGATAACACTTAACAGTAAATCAGTGCAACCCTGGCCAGGGATTTCCAGTTATGGCCAGTCGAGCATAGCGCAACATCAACCCCCAATACCGGGAGAGACGAATCCCCTCCTATCGCTCATTGCCTCCATGTGAATCGGGACTGTACCCAAAAACCACCTGTTTGCACGACTCAATAGAGCCGTAGTAGGGTGGAAATCAAAGCACAGTGGGAGACACACAAGACTCTATGACGATCTCGGGTCAACAGACTAAGCTGTACCAGTGTCACCAGAGAACTGCTATCTGACGTGAGGTATAATACCATCTGGGAGTTCTCGGCGAGTCCGTTCAGTGTACCCAGTCACCACTGAGCACCTGCATACCATCTCTGATGTCAAACACCAATGGATATAGGATCATCCATCGCCCATCACATGGATCGAGAAGATATACGCTAATCTATTTTGGAATATCGATGCCCCGTCTCGATATTCCCACGACTAGGAACATTGAAGGATGTACTCATTGACTACCCAGGCCCTACTAGTATGATTTGCATCATAGTCCAGGAAGTCGAGTACACATCCTAAGGGCTTTATCAACATGTAATAGAGAGACTGCAAGTATACATGTTAAGATAAAGAGCAACCAGATAGCGTACTATCATGTCGAGCAAGAAAGTCCTACATATATATGTCCTAGCGTCCACTACAATATACATCTCATGTACAGTAATGGCCTCTAAGGCATACATATAACTAACAATCTCCCACTTGCACTAGGGCCATCTGTAGCAGTGGTTACAGTATCTCATACTCAACCATCCTATAAATGTCTCTCTCTGGGAAAAGGCCTTTGTGAGTGGATCCGCCGTGTTGTCCTCTGAGTCTACTCTCTTAACCTCGATCACCCTGAAGATCAACTATCTCCATGATCAGGTGATGCTGCCTCAGAATATGTCTGGGTCACTGATGGTATCGGGGTTCCTGGGCCAAAGCCACACTTCCATTGTCACACAATAGTAGAAACCTAGTTCATCTCATGAACTAATATACACCCAAACTTCCTCTTTGGTAGTATCTTCGATAGCGATGTCACCAGCCTTTATCGTCTAGTCTGCCACGGTATCTAGCTTGGAACTCTTCCAACATACCTTCCCTCCACTGAGGGTAAAGACAATGCCTGCAACTGACATTCAGTCGACCTTATCATCCTGGAACTTTTCCAGTGATTCTCCCCAGGATCCATTGATATCATCTTACTACAACTAGTGAGAATCCTTACATCCATTTAGATCTATCTCATAGATCTAAAACCCAGGATTTAGGAGGTATCACTTTGATCCTATATGGAGAATCCATGTGATAAGAGGAGATTGACCGAGCGTAGCATAGAAAACTCCTTCTCTATCAAGAGTATGTTATCCACGTACTCTACGAGGATCACCACCTTACTCTCTACTACCTTTTTGTATATACAAGGTTCATCTACCATTTTGATGAAGTCAAACTCTTTGACTACCACATCAAAATAGATGTTCCAACTCCGCGATGCCTACTTTATTACGTAAAGCAACTTGCACACGTTTCCGTTGCTCCCACTGTTTACGAAGCCCTCTGGCTATGTACTTATATACGTTCTCTTCTAAATCATTATTTAGAAAAGTGGTCATGGCACCCAACCGCCAGATATCGTAGTCACGGTATGTAGCCGTGGCAAGTAGGATCCAGATGGACTTAAGCATAGCCATTGGGAAAAGGTTTCATCATTATCCACGCCTGGTCGATGACGAAAATCTTCAACAAGTCTAGCTTTGAAAGTCTCAACTTTTCCATCTACACCAAGTAATCTTCTCAAGATATACTTGCTCCTGATAGGGATTTAACCCTTCAGATACAGCATCCACAGTCCATACTTTGTTGGTGTACATGGATTCCATCTCAGATCGCCAAGCATCCAGCCATTCTTACAGAGTCCCTACTCTTGATGGCCTGCTCGAAACTAGTTGGGTCATCATCTCATGATGCAATCCTTGCTCCCACTGTCATCGAGACAGACCGGTAATTAACACGACCTAACCTCTAAACCTAAAGGTTACCAATTGGAGTGTCTCCTGATAACTGCTATCAAAGGAGAACCCTATCGATGGAAAACGACGATCCCCAACTGTCGACAACAATTTCTACATACACACAACTTAACAAGAACAACTGAGCAACTGAGTATTACCGGATGATAAGCATCCGAATGGAGTCACATCCTGACTAAACCTGGGGGGACACCATAACAATTTCAGGGCGATCTGCTCTCGTTCCCTCTTCGGACGGTTAAAGGTTGCAACTCTCCAACCGGTCTCAGTTGCTCAACCCTAGCACACAACAAGACAGACACCTTGAAACGAATCCCGAGACTTCTTTTTCTGTCCCAGCCCACCCGTAACTACCTCACAAGTCACGTTAACAGTTGGTGGGGCTTGAATGAGTACAGAGAGTTGACCGATGTGCCTGCCCTAGGATTCCACGTCTCTACCCCAAAATATCAGGTACACAAGCGTCTCTCTATCCTAGCACACCCTTGCCACAAGTCAAGGATTCCGAAACATTATCCAGCCGAGTAGGCTCAAGTATTACTGACGAACGAGTGTCGGCGGGCAGTGTCTCGCGAAAGCGATTTAGGAAAAGCGGTCGGGCGCGGACATGAGCAAGCTGTCTCCTTAGTAGAGACGAACTTAAGCTGTACTCAACGATCTCACAAGAACTGTAAATCTGCGGAGGACTATCACAACAATCAAAATTCGCCGAAGGAAAATGTACGTTTAACTCTGGTGGTCCGTGAAAATCTGACACGACTCTCAAACAAGTAGTGTCTCCAATCTCTAACGCAAAACCACCTCGGCGATCTCCAGATCATGAGTGGGATATCCTTCTCGTACTTCCTCCAAATGTAGGGAAGCAAAAGTGATAACTCCATTGTGTCACCTCAGTACACATTCGAGCCCTACTCACGAAACATCACAGTTAAACCACAAAGTCGCCCGAACCATAAAGCAAGGAAAGAGCTGATGCAGTTGTTAACCGAGTCTTCAACTGCCGAAACTCCGTACACAAGCCTCATTCTAAAGAAAAGAAACCTCCATTCCGGTCAATTTAGTCAATGGTGCGGCATTACACTAGCAATCCTGGAAGAAACGGTGGTAAAAACCTGCTAAGCTCAAAAATCTGCGGACCTCCGTCCTGCTCACAAGTTTGGGCCTAAGCTGTACGGCCACGATCTTCCTCGGAACCATACAAAATCGTCTCCGTAACTATAAGACCTAGGAGTCAACACAACCAAGCTTGAAGGGACACTCCGAGAATCTAGCAAACCGCTGGGGCTTTCCCAGTATCCATAAAACAGATCCTAGAGTGCTATTCCTATCCCTCAAGACACACAATAACTGGTCGAGGAACGGCCCGAAGAAAATTAGTTCATCACACCTACGAATGCTGCTAGAGCATTGGTGAGTCCAGTGACACACCCAAAACACACAAAGCCCGTAGCACGCACAAGACAGTCTTCGGAATGTCATCACTCCGAACCCGCAACAATGATGACCTGATTCCTAACCAACTTAGACAAGTCTCGCACTCTGGTGCTGATCGAAGAAATCGTCAATGAGAGGTACAGGATACCTATCCGCACCGTAAGCCGGTTCAATTGACGATCAATTAATACACAACCTCAATATGTCGTCTTTCTCCTTGACGAACAGAAATAGGAGCTTCCTAAATGCGAAACACTCAGACGCACAACTCCCTCAACAACCACTCTGCAGCAGATCCTTAGCTCCTTAAGCTTCGCCGGCTCATCTGGAACGACGTCGGAAAACTCTCGCACAAAAGAAAACCGGTCCAACAACCTAAATGTGGCTACGGAATCATGAATGAACGCCAAGAATCCACGACATCTCCTCAAAGGCCGACTAGCGAAAATGCTAAATTCAAGATGGGAGAGGCGACACAACTATCCGCCAGCACCACAAGACTGACTCGCCCGGGAACACAAAACCTAACTGTTTCCTCATGGTAGTCCACAACGCCTAGCACGTAGCTAACCAGTCATGCTCAGAAGATCGCCAAGTCCAACATCTCTAGGAGGATCAAAATGACAGACGAATCTCTATCTCCTATCCGATGGGCACACGACCGAATTACGTGTCGCGCAACAAAAGGATTGCTGAAAGAAGTTAATACAACAAATGGCTGATCTACCTAGCACGACTCTCGTCCTAAACTCGGCACGAAGTGCGTGGAAACGTACTAGTGCAACAAAAGTACATACTGAAGGAGTACCTGAAGGCTCCGCATTGGACGCCTTCGCGTCCCGATGAGTCGAAGAGAAAACTTGTGCATGTCCTTCATCTGCGACTGATCGAACTCCTCCTCTACTAGCCTGACCCCTCCGCGCAAACCCTCCGTGTCCACGACGTCTCAGAATACGACCCTGACATAGCATGAAAGAATACTTCTTGATGATGTGTTGAAGGCTTCCGCATCGTAAACATCTACGCGTTGACTGTTGTCCTCCCTGGGGATGAGAGCCAAACGACTGTCCTCGTCCTAAGCCTCTGCTCTGGGCTGGTACACCAGTATGATTCCTCAACGGTTCCGAAACTCTCACGGTCTCTGGAAGACGTGTCTCGTAAACTGGGGTGCCTCCACCGGTGCTATGTAGGGGACGGAATACTGCATGATGATCGCAAGAAACAACTGGGTAACAGGGGTGACAACCACCTGTCGCTGCGCTCGAACGACCTCCACCAATGAGCTCATTATCTGGCGCAAGCCCTGCATCTCTGCCACTAGTCTAGCGATCTGATCTGTCATAGGGGGAACAATCTGTCCTGGTACAATAGGGGTACTACTCGGATTAGTCCTCGTCTCAGATGAATCAACTCGAACCTCGGCTCTCATGGCCGCTCTCTGCACCCTCGTAGTCCTTGGCGGCATAATGGCTGAAAAGAAAGTAGGATTCGATGAGGATATGAAACTCGAATCACAAGGATGTATATGATCATGAGGGAATTCAATCAATAAGCCCTAAGGTCGCTTAGGCAGAGTACCGTGTCGTGAGTATGCCGCGGAACATACGCACGCTACGCCACTCTGCTGCAGCTGTAAGTGCACGGCGGCGCACCGGCCGTCAATCCGACGCCGGAATGCAGAAACTAAACTTTTTTTACGGACTTGTAAACCGGCACCACCGCGCACAAAAATCCCGGATCGGGCCATCAACATAGTCCTAGCTAACAAGAGAACGGGTAGAGAGATATACCGAGCGATCCGTGTCCTTCGGTCTTCTCGTTGTCGTCCCGATCTCCCCGCGGAATCTCCGGTCTTCACCTCCTCGCCGGAAGGGCACCACATCGCCGGCTTCTTTTACGGGCTCCCACCTCTAGACCGAGGCAACTCGGGCACGAAGTTGGCGAGCCGACGTGCCCAAGGATGTTGTAGGTTATCTGTAGAATGCTTTGTCTCATTTGGGGTTGTGGAAGTTGCCATATGGTGGAGGAAATGAACGAAGCTTTTGGAGATGGAGCAATGGGAATTTTTCAAGCCAAAAGAAATCAAAATTCCCCACTCTCAAAATTGGGACAGCCCCTCCAAGCTTGGCCGGCCCCTCTCTTGGAAAAAGAATGAGAATGGGAGTGAGAGAAAAGTCATGGAGGGGGGAAGCTATCATCCATCCAAGAGAGAGAAAAGAGATGATGAGAAGAAATCATCACCAATCAAAAACAACACTCCACCAACCTCATCATAACCCATCACCATCACAAAAGTCAAGCAATGATGAGAAGAAGAAGTCAAATGGTGGTAGAATTATCATGATACAATAATATGCAAAGACCACCCTCCAAAATTCTTATTTGCACAAATGCAAATAAGCCCTCCTCCACCAATCTTCAGCCAATGAAAGATACAAAAAAATATGGCCGAAACGGAAAACAAACTGGCAACTCCAAAAAACTGATCCCGTAATAAATTACAGGAAAACCCCGCTACTGTATATACATACCCGCATTTGTATTCCGACTGAATACAAATGCAAAGAGACAAAATCTAAACTGTACAATACTAGGATCCGGCTTAAACCAAAGCCCGCTAGTATTTTCCGTCCGATCATGATCCGTGCAATACCGCACGTATCTGATCGAACCCTGCCATATCTCCAGACGGCCTCTACAGCGTTTTTCCCGAAACTTGACTAACTGTCTGTGGGGGACTCTAAAGACTCGTCAATACTATGGCTGTGGATTTAACCACTAGCACGTCAGAGGTATTAACCATATGTAACGGGCTACCAGCTATTGACCAAAAGGGACATCGATGAGCGAACTCATCCTGACACCCTACTGAGCCTGTCAGTGACAATACCCGTACAGTCTGATCCGTTCGTCTATGAGCATCGCATGGCGGGTCTATGGGGGTGGTAAAAGTCAGACCCCCAAAACCGGTACAAGTCGTGTCGGAGTGTAGCCCAGAACACCCTGAGATACTACTGGAATACCTACCAGTAAATCTCCTGCCTTGGCCAAGGACTTCGTGTAAGGGCTCTCCTAGACACAGCGCGACCTCACCCCCAATACCGGGAGAGACGAACCCCTGAAGATCCGCTCACTGCCTCCATGTGGCTCGGGACTGTACCGAACTAAAACCTGTTTGCACGTCTCCTTTGAGCGTGGTAGGGTAGTAATCAAAGTACAGTGGGAACTCACAAGAGACAAATGACGATCTCAGGTCGATGAACTAACCTGTACACATGTCACCTGAGAACTGCTAACTGACGTCAGGTATAAGACCTACTAGCATGTTCCCGGCGAGTCCTGTCCGGTGTACTCATAACCCAATGAGCACCTGTATACATCTTAGGTGAACCAACTGACACCGGTGGCTTGTGAGACCGGCCACCGCCCCTCGTCGGGGTCTCTACTGTATACACGAGTCTACTCTGGAGTATCGATGCCCTGTCTCGAAACTCCCACGACTAGGGACCTTTTAAGGATGTTCTTATAGACTACCAGCTCCCACGTATATGATCGCCCTCATACTGCTGGCAGTCAAGCAAGAATCCTAGGGGCTCTATCAACGTGCAATAGTGACCTGTAAGGTCACCTAAAGCAGTACACGATGATAAAGGTAAACCAGATAGCATACTATCATCTTGAGTAAGATTGTCCTACCGGAATAGGTCCACCCTCAATCATTGCAATCACGTGCCTGTGATCCAATAATTGACTCTGAGGGCACTATCTCCAACAATCTCCCACTTTCACTCAAGGCTAATTATTGCGATGTCGCATACTCACAGCCCGTGTGATACCGAACACCCAACTCCTCTACTAATCAGTCTCACAAAACTCGTTTGCGAAATTATTGCGTTCGAGGAATAGCCTCAGCGAGTGGATCCGCCTTGATGTTTCTTTCTATGTCTCTCTATATCTCAAGTTCGCAGAGAAAACCTTCTCCCGAAATGAGCAATACTTGTCTTAGAATGTGTCTGGATGTCTGACGGGACCTAGCTCATAAATAACTCTAAATCCAAACTTCTTTGACTGTATCGTCAACTGAACTTAATCAGTATCCTGCGCCATGCCTCCCTCAGTATCCTCCTGGACCACCTGTCCAAAATACCGCCCCTCGCCAGAGGGAAAACTATAACTCTGACAACCTCTCTGTCATCCAGGTCACCTTGGAAGCCTGGAATGATAACTGTCTCCTTAAAAGAGGTTGTTGTTATCATATCCCTAGAACATCCACTTATGTTCTAAAACTGCTTCCGACCGTCTCTCCATGATTGGATCAATATCAACTTATTGCATCTACTGCAAAAACAACATCTGGTGTGGTACTCATGATCGACTCAATTGCCTAACCAAGTGATCTGCCAATCATGCACATCCCTCTCCCCTTTAGTCTGTAAGACACCTTTAGAGAGGGTGACTCCATCACCTGTAGGTACACCACCATGCCAGGAGTCGTCCATTCTAAATACCTTTAGAATGTTTTCTAAGTAACCGGATTGGGAAACTACCCAAATCTAGATCTAAAACCATAGATCCAGTAACCAGAATGTCTGATATAATATCCAAGTCATTTTTGGAGAAACCACTGTGTGACAAACAAAGTATAACCAATCGTAGTATAGGAATATCACTTCCTACTCTGTGTATGTCATCCAAATACCAGGACATCACACCCTACTACCTTCTCAACAGATCCATCCTCTATTCTGATGAAGTCAAACCTATGACTGTCACATCAGAAATAAATGATCTATCTCCGCTATATCTGCTTTAGTCCATAAAAAGACGAAAGCTACCTGTCCACCAATGCTTCCGCTGCTCCCACTGACTATGACAACCCTCTGGCAGAGTCATATAGACGTACACTTCTAAAGCTAGTTTAGAACGACGCTATACTCATCCTCTTGCCGGGTCTCGTAGCCTGGAACAACAACAATGGAAAGTCTGGGTAAACAAGAACCACCCTGTCACCGTCCTTGAGGCTACCGGAGTACCCCTCGGGTGCCTGAGGTTACCCACCGTATCTGCGGAGTGGCCAATGAAATGTCAAGCCAGATTGAATCTTTAGGTTTTTATCAAACTTTCAGTAATCGTTTGTGGTTATGGAATCACTTCCAGTTCTACCATACTCCCACTACTGTTTTCTGAAAAAATCCATTTTTGTTAAAACAGTGGCGAGTCTAGAACAATATCACTATTGATCTTCCAGATGGTAGAAAGTCAACCCTCGTCATAGCCTGGGTCAACCCACAAACAGCCATTACAGAAACGTGCCTTGAGTTATCAAGCGTCTGGTTTTAAGCATAAGCCGGACAACTCCCCGTACCTTAACATCGTTAAGATATGAACTGTTCTATATCCAATATGTAAGTGCACGGCGGCGCCCCGGCCGTCAATCCGACGCCGGAATGCGGAAGCGGTGAAAAACTTTAATTTTGCGGACTTAGCAAACCGGCACCACCGCGCACTAAACATCCGGATCGTAACCATTAACAAGTCTAAGCTACTAACAAGAAAGGGAAGAGAAGTATACCGACAGATCCGAGTCCTCCGGTCTTCTCGTCATCGTCCCGACCTCCTGCGGAATGTCCCGTCTCCTCCTCGTCGCCGGATGTGCACCACATCGCCTACATCGTTTACGGGCTCCCACCTCAATGCCGAGGCAACTCGGGGACGAAGCCGGCTACTCGACGTGCCCAAGATTTGCTGTAGAATATAATGTGGATTGCAAGTCTCATTTTGGGATTATGGAGTTGCCTTTTTGTGGAGGAAGAAGAACTTGGAGAGAGGTGGTGGAAAAAATGTAATAGAACAAGAGAATAAGAGTATCATCTTTTTCCACACATCAAAAATGAATCCCCATTCCATTCACCTTGAATGGCCGGCCCCCCCTTACCCCATATGTGATTGGAGAGAGAAAAACCAAGTCAAGGGGGTGGTTGGAACAATGATACAAAAAGGGATCATGAAAGAACATGATAACAAATACCAAAACCACACTCAACACACTAATCATCAACAACCATGATGCTTACAAAGTCAAGCCATCATGAAGTGATCAAGTCAAAAAGGTCAAGGTATGGTGCTCATCATGAAAGCCATCATGATGCAACAAGATGCAAAGAACCCCCTCCACTAATGCCTATTTGCAACAATGCAAATAAACCCTCCTCCACCAATCTTTGGCCAATGAACGGAACAAAGGAAATTGGCCGAAACGGAAAGCAAACTGGCAACTCCAAAAAAACTGGTCCCGCAATAAATTACAGGAAAACCCCGATACTGTGCATACACACCCGCATCTGTATTTCGACCGAAATACAAATGCAATGAGACAAAATCTCCACTGTACTATACTAGAATCCGGCTTATACCAAAACCGGCTAGTAATATCTGTTCGATCCTGATCCGTGCAATACCGCACGTATCTGATCGAACCCTGCCATATAACCATACGTCCTATAGTACAAACTGTCTAATCCTGATCCGTGCAATATCGCACGTATCTGATCTGACCTTGCCATATCTCCATACGGCCTCTACAACCTTTCGCCCGAAAGCTGAGTAACTGAATGTAGGGGACTCTAAAGACTCGTCAACACCTTTGTTGTGGATTTAACCACTAGCACGTCAGAGGTATAAGCCAATACGTGACGGGCCACCAGCTATTGACCAAAAGGGACGTCGATGAGCGAACTCATCCTGACACCCTACTGAGCCTGTCAGTGACAATATCCGTGCAGTCCGGTCCGTTCGTCTATGAGCATCGCATGGCGGGCCTAGGGGGTTGGTAAAAGTCAGACCCCCAAAAGCGGTACAAGTCGTGTCGGAGTGTAGCCCAGAACACCCTGAGATACTACTGGAATACCTACCAGTAAATCTCCTTGCCTTGGCCAAGGACTTCGTGTAATGGCTCTCCTAGACACAGCACGACCTCACCCCCAATACCGGGAGAGACGAACCCCTGAAGATACGCTCACTGCCTCCATGTGGCTCGGGACTGTACCCAACTAAACCTGTTTGCACGACTCCTTTGAGCCGTGGTAGGGTAGTAATCAAAGTACAGTGGGAACTCACACGAGACAAATGACGATCCCCAGGTCGATGAACTAACCTGCACACATGTCACCAGGGAACTGCCATCTGACGTCTGGTATATGACCAACTGGCATGTTCCCGGCGAGTCCTGTCCGGTGTACTCATAACCCAATGAGCACCTGTATACATCTTAGGTGATCCAACTGACACCAGTGGCTTGTGAGACCGGCCACCGCCCCTCGTCGGGGTCTCGACTGTATACACTAGTCTACTATGGAGTATCGATGCCCTGTCTCGAAACTCACACGACTAGGGACTATTTCAGGATATGCTTGTAGACCCCAGCTCCCACTTATATGATCGCCCTCATACTGCCGGTGGTCAAGCAAGAATCCTAGGGGCTCTATCAACATGTAATAGCGACGTGTCAGGTCACCTAAAACAGTACACGATGATAAAGGTAAACCAGATAGCATACTATCATCTCGGGTGAGACTGTCCTACCGGGATAGGTCCTCCCTCAATCATTGCAATCACGTGCCTGTGATCCAATAATTGACTCTGAGGGCACTATCTCCAACAATCTCCCACTTGCACTCAAGGCTAATTATTGCGATGTCGCATACTCACAGCCTGTGTGATATCGAACATCCAACTCCTCTACTAGTCAGTCTCACAAATCCCGTTTGTGAAACTATTGTGGTCGAGGAATAGCCTCAGTGAGTGGATCCGCCTGGATGTCTCTTTCTATGTCTCTCTATATCTCAAGTTCACGGAGAAACCCATCTCCCGAAATGAGCAATACCTGTCTTAGAATGTGTCTGGATGTCTGATGGGACATAGCTCATAAATGAACTCCAAATCCAAACTTCTTAGACTGTATCGTCAACTGAACTTAATCAGTATCCTGCGCCATGCCTCCCTCAGTATTGCCTTGGACCACCTGTCCAAAATACTGCCCTTCATCAGAAGGAAAACTATAACTCTGACAACCTCCTTGTCGTCCATGTCACCTTGGAAGCCTGGAATGATAACTGTCTCCCGAATGAGGCTGTCGTTATCATATCCCTAGAACATCCACTTATGTTCTAAAACTGCTTCCGACTGTTTCTCCAGGATTGGATCATTATCAACTTATTGCATCTACTGCAAGAACAACATCTGGTGTGGTACTTGACATCTCATGATTGACTCAATTGCCTGAGCAAGTGATCTGCCAATCATGCACGTCCCTCTCCCCTTTAGTCTGTAAGACACCTTTAGAGAGGGTGACTCCATTACCTGCAGGTACACTACCGTGCCAGGAGTCGTCCATTCTAAATACTCTTAGAATGCTGTCTAAGTACCCTGATTGGGAAACCACCCAAATCTAGATCTAAAACCATAGATCTAGTAACCAGTATGTCTGACATAAAATCCATTTCTTTTGTGGAGAAACCACCGTGTGACGACCAAAGTATAACCGATTGTAGTATAGGAGTTTCCTTTCCTACTCTGTGTATGTCATCCAAATACCAGGATATCACACCCTACTACCTTCTCAACAGATCCATCCCCTATTCTGATGAAGTCAAACCTATGACTGTCACGTCAGAAATAGATGATCTATCTCCGCTACATCTGCTTTAGTCTATAAATAGACATAAGCTACCTGTCCACCAATGCTTCCGCTGCTCCCACTGACTACGACAACCCTCTGGCAGAGTCATATAGACGTACACTTCTAAAACTAGTTTAGAACGACGCTATACTCATCCTCCCACCGGGTCTCGCAGCCTGGAACAGCAGCAATGGTAATTGTGGGTAAACAAGAACTTCCCTGTCACCGTCCTTGAGGCCACCGTAGTACCTCTCGGGTGCCTAAAGTTACCCACCTTATCTGCGGAGTGGCCAATGGAATGTCAATCCAGATTGAATCTTTAGGTTCCTTATCAAATCTTAAGTAATCGTTTGTGGTTGTGGAATCACTTCCAGTTCTACCATACTCCCACTATTGTTTTCTGAAAAAATCCATTTTTAATTAAAACTGTGGCGAGTCTAGAACAATATTGCTATTGTCCATCCAGATGGTAGAAAGTCAACCCTCGTCATAGCCTGGGTCAACCCACAAACAGCCATTACAGAAACGTGCCTTGAGTCATCCAGAGTCTGGTTTTAATCATAAGCCGGACAACTCCCCGTACCTTAACATCGTTAAGATATGAACTGTTCTATATCCAATATAGAACCAGAGGCACTGATTTAATGGAACCAGATTCAAATCATGCAGCTGTCTCCAGTGCATGTCAACTAAATGGAAGGAGGCCGATCAGCGTTACACAACTTAGGAGCATTTCCAATTATGAGTAACCTGAAAGAGAAGCAAGTTCTCTTAACCATTACTATCAACTGAATACCATACACAAGTATCTACATCTTCGATCACTTTGAAGAATCCCGATACTTGCTACACATGGTTCTCTACTGTATTCAAATACCTATAACTTCTCAAAATTCGGACACTGTGCTTCCACGAAACACCTGTCTAAAAACTAGAGAAGTCATAAGTAAAACGAATATAGTACGAGGACCAACCCCTCTGTCCGGATGGACACTGGACAACATACAATACTCTGTATAAGTCCCTTGAGTCTGATAACTCATTCACTGTGTGTCGTAGGTTGAAAACTGTACTTATGGTTAAGAAGAATTACACCGCTGTTTAATGCTCCTTACCTAACCATCCACTGATATAGGTAAACGTCATAGACATAATTTCAGAAAGATATATCTCACTCTATGAAAATAGACGTACAGATATATCAATTTGAGATTGGTGCATAAAAGCGGATATTCAAAACCAAATATTTGCCGTCCTGCAAACAACCCTGGTGACTTCCTCAAATATCACCGATTACAACGAATCCCGATATAATGAGGATGATCACCCAATTCCCAATAACTTACTCCCACTCATCATCTGTAAAACCATACAGATGTGAGAATCATACCTGGTAAATACATACCCTGGAGTAAGTATCTAATCGGGAAATCAGTTTTCTTTTAACATTACACAGTGAAACTGAAACATTGAAATGTCTCGATGGGGTATCCTGGTATTCCTAGTAATGCCTCTTCCATATTCACGACTGTAACCGTATAATTCTTTGCCACCTCTCCAAATCCCTTCATATGTCTTTAGTCTTTACCTTCTGTACACCCCTTAAGCCAAATGGTTTTCTTCCTTCCCTACCGTTCGGCACCAGCCTATGGTTTGGAAGAATACTATCCAATAAGCATAATGGGTGTACTGTCCTAATCCTAGGAACACTCGCAATGAGAGAAGGTGAAGATAAAAGACAACCGAATAAACCTTATTCCTATTTCTCCTGAACCAGAATCCATCCCCGAACTGGAACAAGTTCCTTTCGAGTTCGTATATAACCATACGATGGAGTATCCAATAAACTGTGGATCTTCGTAGTGATACGGTGTGTCCTGGAGAAATACAAAGGTGATTTTAGGATTGGCGAAGGAATACTTGGTTTAGTCGTGAATATCTGTTGCAATTTACTTTGCCCTCTTACTAATCCCTTGCTTTGTCTTAACTTAATACCTTCTGCACACCATCGTTATGCTAATTGGTTTTCTTCATTCCCTACCGGTCGGCACCAGCCTAAGGTTTGGAAGAAGACAATCCAATTTGCGTAATAGGTGTGCTACCCCTAAACCAAGGAGTACTCGTAACCTGAGAGAGGGTGAAAAGAAAAGACAACTGAATAATCCTATCCGTTTTCTCCAGAACCTGAAACCATCCTCGAATAAATCCCTTCGAGTTCGTATCTAACCATACGATGGTTTTGTCCAATGGAAGTGGACGTTCGTAGTAACACGGGGTGTCCTGGAGAAAAGGGTAAAAGTAGGAGTGGCAATGAGGTTTGCAACTCTGACAATCCAAAAGCCAGTGTTTAAGAAGGTTCGGTCAACTCGGTCACTAAGTCATAGTCTTAGGGTCGGGTCAATGGTCGCTGCCAAAGAGAGAGAGAGAAAAGAAATACTCAGCGTGCACTCTAACCTAGATCAGAATGGTTACCAATTTATCTAATCTGGAATCCTCCCACTGTACCTCAAATTCTCCTCCAAACCTGAAAGAAGAATTAGTCGGGGTTACCCGAGGAGTAAACTAACTCATCAGTGGGAATCGGGATCCAACTATCATCGCATGATAACGTGACGGAATCCGCTCACGGTATCACACTCCAGAAGGTATGCACATATCTGGCAAGTTTCAGTTCTTTTGAAACTCCCGATGTGATTTCTGCCCCATGCTCTTATGACCTTGACTTTGGCCAACATATCATAAGTCACATGTCAAGTTCTACCCGTCATTCTCCAGGTTAATTTGAATCCACCCTTACATACCCTTGACTTTGGCCAAAATGGCAGTACGACTGTCCCAAACCAACGCATCTATCTATGCTGCATATGAATACCCCAATAGCTACCAATCACTGTGCCTTGACTTTGGCCAACATACACAGCTTGAATACTATTGACAACCCATATGAAACGACGGAGGGCTACGAATGGTTTCTGGCGAAAACCTTTAACGTAAAGAACTTGATATCGTCGAAGGAACGGATAGCTTTTTAAAATATAGTGACGAAAAACCGTTGCTAAAGAGGTCACTCCCGGTGAAGGGATCTCGGATCTTTCCCCGTAGAATGGGGAGCAGGATATTCCAAATGAATACCACGGTGCAAAGCAAAAGTAATCGGCTATAGTGAAGTTAATGCCCTGACGCAAACTTTTGTCCAAGGGGTCACTCCCGGTGAAGGGATCTCGGCCCTTGCCTCGTCGACTGAGGAGCAGGATATTCCAACTGAATACCACGATGCAAAACAAAAGTGAACGTCCTTGCAATAACAGCTTTTTGAAAAGTGTTCCAACAACATCAGATTAGGTTTGTTTTTAACTTGCATTGATCCGAATCAACGCAGTCCCATCAATTGATCAAACCAAAAAGAACGAAAATATACTGATTTACGTATATGCCATCCGCATTCGCCACTGGGTCCCGTCATTACCCGTTAGGTTAGCTAACTAACGACAGAGCGGGGAATGGACTAGCGCGGATGTAAAACATATACAACATCTACTAATATATATACCAATATATTATATTTCGCTCAAGGCGTGAAAAGAAATGCAACATCACAGAGAATGAACAGCATCACAGAAACAATACAGATATCTGGGATCCCCGGGTTTCACAGAGCCATTACTGAAACCCGACGTTCCCCTGGTCGTGTGGATAGCCTGTGCAATGAAAACCTAGACCCCTACGGGCGCGGCAAGTTACCCGCCAAAACCTGAAGCGAGGCAGCTCCCTTCAGCGCCGTGAATGGACCACCCAGCACTTCACAGAATCCGGTAACTTGGGCACCCCTCATGGGTCAACCTGTACCCCCTACGAGTGCGGCGAATAGCCCGCCAATCCTAGAGTGAAGCCCCCTCCGTCTCAATGCCATGAGATGCGGGCTTGTTGCCCTCCAGAACCCGGCTATCCGTGCACCCCTCCGCGGGGTAATCCTAGTACAGAAAGTAAAATATACATACACCGGGTACATCGACCGCAACCAGGTCATGCCCCAAAAGAATAATACAATCAGGCAGTGACGGCAGTCCACATGTCGGACGCTCGCCCCGCAATAACAAATGTACATAATACAACAGCACTGTACTAGCATTGCATCCAGGCTATCCCCACGACCGAACCGCAACATGACAGCAAAATCACAAAACATCAACGTGAAAGTCACGTTCGCAAATCCGTCTAACCGGGCTATAGCAGTTAGACCGGATTTACCGATCGAGTGACATTCACGGTCGCAGATATAATGTAAATACTGTGAAAAATGTGTTTAAAATTTTCCGATTGACCAAAAATTAACAAATGGGCCCCTAATCAAAACTGTAGCACTCACAGAAAACCTGGGCCCAAAATTAATATTCCAAAACCCCTAAATACTATCCTGAAGCCCACTGGGAAAAATTGGCCCACTGAACTCTCTATACGGCGGCGGAAGAGCGGCCCAATAGAAGGGTCGCGCCGCGGCTCCGCGCTCGGTGTAAGAGAACAGTGCGTCGAATTTTCCCATAGTTCTTAGAATCTCCTGCACATCATTCTGAGACTACCTGAAAAATTTTTAGAGACCAAAATATTTCAACAGAAAACTGTTGTGAGGTAAAAATGAGTTTTTGGAATTTTGGTCAATCGGAACCGCAAAACACATTACACAAAGCTAGACTAAGTTAATGGGGAGGCTCTGATACCAATGTAAGTGCACGGCGGCGCCCCGGCCGTCAATCCGATGCCGGAATGCGGAAGCGGTGAAAAACTTTAATTTTGCGTACTTAGCAAACCGGCACCACCGCGCACTAAACATCCGGATTGTAACCATTAACAAGTCTAAGCTACTAACAAGAAAGGGAAGAGAAGTATACCGACAGATCCGAGTCCTCCGGTCTTCTCGTCATCGTCCCGACTGTAAGTCGATGTAGTACACCCCGGTACTTATGGGGAGGCGGAATTTTCAAAAACGATCAAGTTTAAACAACGAACATCGACTAACCGCTTGAATCGAAGCTAAACAAATAATAACCAAACACATAGCTATACTAAACTATAGTGTTAAGGGATTATACCTATCGAAACTAGTCCTTCGTCTTTCTGTCCTCCTTTGTTCTCCTCGACCTTCTCTAGGTAGTAGACGATCCACCCGAGAGCAAAACACCAAGCTATACCTCTAACTTGAGGTAACTAATCAACTTTGATTGCTAATCAAAGATGAAAGGATGATATAGAGTAAAGGTAATGGATTGTTTAGTCTAACTAATCCTTTGATCTCAACACATGAGGATTAAGGATTAGGGTTTGAAGATGAGAGCTTGAGGAGAGAGAATGTGAGATAAGATAATGAGAGAAGAGAGAGAGTGTATCATAATATATTATGAAGCATTCTTATTTAAGAATAATGAATAAAAGAAATGAATAAGCATGCTTCATAAAATATCTAGTGGTGATTCATTAGCATGAGTCATTAAGCAATAAATGTGCATTAATGAAATGAATGAATCACCACAATGACTCACAACCTCATCCAAAGTAACCTCCTTAGTCACATCTTCTAGAAGCTTCTCGTACAATTACGAGAACGCCCCTCCGATCCGCAAAAATACGGAAAAACTTTAGACTGTAAAAATCCAATAACCGGATACCAGTAACTGGCTTAAACCAAAGCCGACTAGTAAAAACTGCCCGAAAGTCGTACGCGCGTAAACGCACGTATGCGTCCGAACCCTTTGTCGCAAAACCATGCAACCTCTATATCGTTTCGCCTGGAGTAGGAAACTCTCTGTGTGGGACTCTAGAGACTCGACTACTACGCTGGCAGTGGGTTTAACCACAGACCGCAAGCGGCACTAGCTGTACGTAACGGTCCCCAGGTAGTTGTCGATAAGAAGGCCGATGAGAAAACCCATCCGAACTCCTACTGAGTCTGATGTGACAATCTCTATACAGTCTGGTCCGTTCGTCCAAGACTATCGCATATCGGGCCTAGGGGGCGGCAAGCGTCAGTCCTCTAATAGCGGTATAAGTCGTGTCGGAGTGAAGCCCATTACACCCTGAGAAACTACTGGAACCTACCAGTAAATCTCGCTTGCCCTGGCCAGGGACTTTGCGTAATGGCTCTCTGACACAGCACGATATCTACTCCCAATACCGGGAGGGACGAATCCTGTCTAACCGCCACTGCCTCCAAGTGCTCGGGACTGCACCCAACTGCTACCTGTTTGCACGACTCCTTTGAGCCGTGGTAGGGTAGCAATCTAAGAACAGTGGGACACACTCGAGGCGAAGTAGCAGTGTCAAGTCTGCGGACTACGCTGTACTCATGTCACCTGGGAACTGTTCACTGACGACTGGTATCAAACCAACCAACAGTTCCCTGTGAGTCCTGTCCGGTGTACCCGTAACCTAACGAGCACCTGTATACTATCTCCAGTACGACGTACTGACGGCTGTGGGACAGACCATCTCCCCAACTGGGATGAGAAGCGTACACACTAGTCTACTCCGGAGTATCGATGCTCTGTCTCGATAATCCAACGACCAGGGACCTGAATAAGGATGTGCTTGTAGACTACCCAGCCCCCACTAGTGTGACTGCCATCACAACGCTGGTAGACAAGCAAGATCCTAAGAGCTCTATCAATACGTACACTCACATATTAAGATAGAAAAACCAAGTAGCATACTACCATGTTTAGCAAGACTGTTATATACATGTGAATATCCCAAGCTTCCATTAAGTAATATACAAGCTAGTATGATACAGTAATGGCCTTCTAGGGCATAAACACTAACAATCTCCCACTTGCACTAGGGCCATGTACTGGCATATCGTAGACCAATGATCTCGAGCAGCCTCTCGAACTGAATCTGAGGAAGGGCCTTCGTGAATGGATCAGCAATGTTCTCTTCTGAAGCAACTCTCCGAACCTCGATCTCCTGACGATCAATGATCTCCCTGATCAGGTGATACCGCCTCAAGATGTGTCTGGACTTCTGATGGGACCTTGGTTCCTTCGCTAAAGCTATAGCTCCGTTGTTGTCGCAATACAGAGGTATTGGATCAACTATGGTAGGAACCACCTGAAGTTCTGTTAGGAACTTCTTCATCCAGACTGCTTCTTTTGCGGCATCGCAAGCAGCTATATACTCCGCTTCCATCGTCGAGTCAGCAACGGTGTCCTGCTTGGAGCTCTTCCAGCACACCGCCCCTCCATTGAGGGTAAAGACATAACCCGACATGGACTTGGAATCGTCCTTATCACTCTGGAAGCCGGAATCAGCAAAGGCCTCCATCCTGAGGTCTTTTCCGCCGTAAACCAAGAACATCTCCTTAGTCCTCCTTAGGTACTTGAGAATGTTCTTTACTGCTATCCAGTGTTTCTCCCCTGGGTCTGACTGATACCGGCTTACCACGCTCAGTGCGTAAGCTACATCTGGTCTGGTACACAACATCGCATACATTATAGAGCCTACCGCAGAAGCGTAGGGTATAATAGACATGCGTTCCCTTTCCAAATCAGTCTTGGGAGACATCTCTTTGGAGAGGGTGATTCCGTGACAAGCCGGTAGATTACCGCGCTTAGAATCTTCCATACTGAATCTTTTCAGTACAGTGTCGATATACCTGGACTGCGAAAGTCCCAACATCCTCTTGGATCTATCACGATAGATCCGGATCCCCAGAATGTAAGAGGCATCACCCAGGTCTTTCATGGAGAACCTGTGTGACAAGAATCCTTTGACAGATTGTAGCATAGGAATGTCATTTCCTATCAATAGAATGTCATCCACGTACAAGACGAGGAATACGACACTTCTGGCCACGACTTTACTATATATGCACGGTTCATCTGGATTTTTGATAAAGTCATATTCTTTGACTGTCTCATCAAAACAGATGTTCCAACTCCGCGATGCCTGCTTTAGTCCATAAATAGACTTAAGCAGCTTGCATACTTTCCCGCTGCTCCCACTCTGATTGAAACCCTCTGGCTGATCCATATAGACGCTCTCTTCTAAATTTCCATTCAGAAAAGCCGTCTTTACGTCCATCTGCCAGATTTCATAATCATGGAAGGCAGCAATAGCAAGAAGGACCCGAATGGATTTGAGCATAGCCACTGGAGAAAAAGTTTCGTCATAGTCCAAACCAGGTCTTTGACGAAAACCCTTTGCAACAAGTCTAGCTTTATAGGTTTCCACCTGTCCATCTACACCAATCTTTTTCTTGAAGATCCATTTGCATCCTATGGGTTTTACCCCATCTGGAGCAAAGTCCAAAGTCCATACTTTGTTGGTGTACATGGACTCCATTTCGGTCCGCATTGCATCTAGCCATCGTACCGAGTCGCCGCTCTGGATGGCCTGCTGGAAGTCAGTAGGTTCATCATCATCTATGATGCAATCCTCTCTATCCCCGTCTATGAGAAAACCGTAGTATCTCTCAGGCGGATGAGACGGCCTACTACTCCTGCGGAGGGGTGCGGGAATGTTCTGTTCTTCTTGAACCTCTGGTTCTACCAAACTTTTAGTAGCAGTTTGTGGTTCTGGAATTTCTTCCAGTTCTATTTCGCTCCCACTTATTTCCTTTTCTAAAAACTGATATTCTAGAAAATGGGCATTACGAGAAACAAACACCTTTTGTTCCTCTGCGTAATAGAATAGATATCCCTTGGAGTTCTTTGGATATCCCACAAACTGACATTTTACTGATCGTGCCTCGAGCTTGTCCACATGCTGCTTCTTAACAAAAGCTGGACATCCCCAAATCTTTAGATACTGAAGATAGGGTTTCTTCCCACTCCACATCTGATATGGTGTGGTAGGCACAGTCTTGGTAGGAACCATGTTCAAAAGATATGCCGCTGATTCTAGCGCATAACCCCAGAAAGATCGCGGTAACTCAGCATTACTCATCATGGATCGTACCATATCCAATAGGGTTCGATTCCGTCTCTCCGATACACCGTTATGCTGTGGAGTGTATGGAGGAGTAAGCTGAGAGAGAATTTCCTTCTCTTTTAGGTAACCAAGGAACTCGGCACTCAAGTATTCACCACCTCGATCAGATCTTAGTGTCTTAATACTTTTGCCGGTTTGGTTTTCTACTTCATTCTTATACTCTTGGAATTTCTCAAAAGCCTCGGATTTATGTTTCATCAGATAAATGAATCCGTATCTTGAGTAATCATCCGTGAAAGTAATGAAATAGGAAAAACCACCTCTCGCATGTGTAGACATTGGACCGCATACATCACTGTGTATGAGTCCTAAGAGCTCGCTCGCTCTTACTCCTTGTCCAGTGAATGGAGTCTTTGTCATCTTTCCTTTGAGACAAGATTGACAAGTGTCATAAGTTTGATATTCGAACGTGTCCAAATATCCTTCTCTATGCAACTTAGTCAACCTTCTCTCATTGATGTGACCCAGTCTATAATGCCATAAGAAAGCTTTATTTAAATCTGGAGACTTTCTTTTTAGTGTGTTCTGGACATTGAAAATTTGGAGTTGGTTTAACACATATATGCCGTTATTTAGAGTACCGGACCCAATCAAACCATGATTAAGGTGGATGTTGACAACATCTCTTACAAACGTGAAATCATAACCTTTATTTGATAACAAGGAAACTGATATGATATTACACGTTAAGCTGGGTATAAAATAACAGTTATGTAAAACCAAAATGTGTCCACTCGTCAATCCTAGGTGATAATCCCCGACGGACGCAGCTCCCACACTAGCTCCGTTGGCAACCCTGAGGATCATATCACCTTCCTTCAGCACTCTACGGTTTCTCAGTGCCTGCAATGAATTGCAAATATGAGATCCTGACCCGGTATCCAATACCCAGGAAGTAGAGTTGATCGACAGACAATTCTCAATTACAAACACACCTGAAGTCGAAGCCACAGCTTGCTTTGGTTCCTGGTTCTTGGCGTTCCACGCCTTGCAATCCTTCTTCCAGTGCCCTTTCCTGTGACAATGGAAGCACACATCCTGGCCTACTATCGGTACTGCTTTCTTTTTCTTTCCCTTCCCTCCCACCTTACTAACACCTCCTCTAGGTCTGGGTGCGGCCTTCTTCTTCCTTCCTTTGGCCCTAGCCTTGGACCCGGAAGAAGATGAACCGCCAACAAACATAGCGGGTGTTTCCCTTGCCTTCTGCAAGGTGCCCTCCGCACTCCTTAACATGTTCAGGAGTTCCGCAAGTTCAACTTCTTTTCCTTGAAGATTGAAGTTGAGGATAAACTGGGCGTAGGTGGGAGGAAGGGACTGGAGAACAAGGTCTGTATAGAGCTCATTATCCAAAGTCGTCCCAAGGTCTGCGAGCTCTTCTATGTAGCCAATCATCTGTAGGACATGTTCACCTACCGATGACCCGACAGCCAACCTCGCTCGAAACAATTTCTTAGAGGTCTCGTATCTTGCTATACGAGATTGCTCTCCATAAAGTTCCTTTGTATGGAGAAATATGCCATCGAGGGACATATCCTCGTGCCTCCTCTGATGTTCATTGTTCATCGAGGCAAGCACGATGCACTTGGCTCTCGCGCAATCTAAATCCCAGGTTTTGCGGATTTCCTCATCCGCATTGCTGGATTTGGGACCAGGGACAGCAGGTGCCGTAGCGGTGAGGACGTACCCCAGTTTGTCATAGGTCAAAGCCATTTTGACATTCCGCAGCCAATCTTTATAGTTTGGCCCCGTCAGTATATTTTTCTCTAAAAGTAACTTAAGTCCAGTCATTTTCAGGGTCGCAGCATTTAGGAGAGAGAGAAGAAAACTCTTTAGCATGATGCTCTTGCAAGTTTAGAGTGGTTTTTAGTTTATCTAAACTGGATGGCTCCCACTGTTTCTCGAATCCTTCCTCAAACCATAAAAGAAGAATTAGCCAAGACTATTCTCACCATACAATTCTTGCTTAACCGTTCAGCCAGGCCGGTGTCGATACTTCGAGGGAGGTTTTCCAACGCTTTCGCGAAGTTCCTTAATTAAATAACCTCTTTTCTCTGGGGGTGTAACCCCGCTGACACTTTTCTGGACACCTACTAGGTTTATAGCATTGATCGTTAAGTGACGAATATCCTGATAAGTATCAAATACTCACAGTAGGATCGGGATCCAAATATCATCGTCTGATAATGTTGTAGGAATGCTACCAACATTCATCAAACTCAAAATGGTATGCATCTCTTTGCAAATTTCAGTTTCTTTAGAAATTCCCGATATAAGTTTTTGCCCCATGCTCTTATGACCTTGGCGTTGGTCAAAATATCATAAGTCACATGTCAAGTTCTACCCATCATTATCTTGTTAATTTGAACCCATCCGTACATATCCTTGACGTTGGCCAAAATGATCATACGACTGTCCCAAACTAACTCATCTATCTATGCAACAAATGAATATCCAGCAGCTACCAAACACTATGCCTTGGCGTTGGTCAAAATACATAGCTTGAATACTACTGAATACCCAGATGAAATGACGGAGGGCTACGAATGGTTTTGGCGAAACCGTGAACGTAGTGAACTTGATATAACCGAAAGAACCTGATAGCTTTTAAAAGGAGTGGTTAAAGCTCCGCATTTAAAAATATCTGTTTTTAAAAATAACCGAGTGGTTTCTTTTAAATTGTTCCAACGATTTAAACTTTGGTTTGTTTTACTTTGCATTATAGATAATGCGTCCCATCATTAACCTATCATTGCAGAAAACAACGAAAATACAACGTCCTCTTATGCCATCCGCATTCGCCACGGGGTCCCGTCATCACCCGTTAGGTTACTTAACTAACGACAGAGCGGGGGCTGGGCTAGCGCGGGTGTAAAACATAAGTGACGTCTAAATAGCTACAATATATATAGATATTTTACATTCGTCTGACGCAATGATATACATTCCAGAACACAGATAAACAATATTGGATTTGCAAGCAATCTGTATTTCTTTTGAGCCTGCAAGAAAAGACAGATTACAAAGTTGTGATGAATAGCCGTTACCCCACCCTCGACCCCTACGGGTACGGCAAACTACCCACCCGGCAGTCTGTGTACCCCACCTTGGGTCAGTCCTAGGAGCAAAAACAGTAAAATGAAATAATACAACGGTGGCTACAACCGCAACCTGGAAGTGCCCCGCGAAAATAATATTACAACAAATTACATTTACAACAAATGAATTAAACAATAACCCATTGCTAAACCCCGGCTATACACCACAACAGTCCAATACAGTTTATATGCACAAACAGATATAACCATTTCAGAAATGTGCAACCCCCTACCAACCGACATACTAGCAGTTGGGGGAGGTTTACGAACACATTAAACAATCACAGATATAATCCAATATGCAAATACTGTACAATTTCGATCGAATAAACAACATCAATATTGCTCCAAAATCTGCTCTGTTAAACAGTAACCTGAGCAATAATTAAACATTCCAGAAAACCCAAAACACCACAGGGGACCCACCCAAAAAAAACAAGTTCCTGACTCGTCAACTCGGCCGCGGTTGCGCGGCGGATCGGTGGGATCCGCCGCCCTTCCGCGGCACTGTAGACGAATCAGAAGCCCAAATTTTTTGGGTGTTCTACTGTGGTCATGTCAAGCTCTCTGAACACACCTGAAAAATTTTCTGACTTCATTTTAACTTCGACAGAAACTTGACAGAATTAGGGTTTTGCGGCTTTGTTTTTCCGTTCGAAATTCGTACAAATTTGCAATTAAGTTATTTATTGTTTAGCGAGGCTCTGATACCACTGTAAGTCGATGTAGTACACCCCAGTACTTATGGGGAGGCGGAATTTTCAAAAACGATCAAGTTTAAACAACGAACATCGACTAACCGCTTGAATCGAAGCTAAACAAATAATAACCAAACACATAGCTATACTAAACTATAGTGTTAAGGGATTATACCTATCGAAACTAGTCCTTCGTCTTTGTGTCCTCCTTTGTTCTCCTCGACTTTCTCTAGGTAGTAGACGATCTACCCGAGAGCAAAACACCAAGCTATACCTCTAACTTGAGGTAACTAATCAACTTTGATTGCTAATCAAAGATGAAAGGATGATATAGAGTAAAGGTAATGGATTGTTTAGTCTAACTAATCCTTTGATCTCAACATATGAGGATTAAGGATTAGGGTTTGAAGATGAGAGCTTTAGGAGAGAGAATGTGAGATAAGATAATGAGAGAAGAGAGAGAGTGTATCACATATATTATGAAGCATTCTTATTTAAGAATAATGAATAAAAGAAATGAATAAGCATGCTTCATAAAATATCTAGTGGTGATTCATTAGCATGAGTCATTAAGCAATAAATGTGCATTAATGAAATGAATGAATCACCACAATGACTCACAACCTCATCCAAAGTAACCTCCTTAGTCACATCTTCTAGAAGCTTCTCGTACAATTACGAGAACGCCCCTCCGATCCGCAAAAATACGGAAAAACTTTAGACTATAAAAATCCAATAACCGGATACCAGTAACTGGCTTAAACCAAAGCCGACTGGTAAAAACTGTCCGAAAGTCGTACGCGCGTAAACGCACGTATGCGTCCGAACCCTTTGTCGCAAAACCATGCAACCTCTATATCGTTTCGCCTGGAGTAGGAAACTCTCTGTGTGGGACTCTAGAGACTCGACTACTACGCTGGCAGTGGGTTTAACCACAGACCGCAAGCGGCACTAGCTGTACGTAACGGTCCCCAGGTAGTTGTCGATAAGAAGGCCGATGAGAAAACCCATCCGAACTCCTACTGAGTCTGATGTGACAATCTCTATACAGTCCGGTCCGTTCGTCCAAGACTATCGCATATCGGGCCTAGGGGGGCGGCAAGCGTCAGTCCCCTAATAGCGGTATAAGTCGTGTCGGAGTGAAGCCCATTACACCCTGAGAAACTACTGGAACCTACCAGTAAATCTCGCTTGCCCTGGCCAGGGACTTTGCGTAATGGCTCTCTGACACAGCACGATATCTACTCCCAATACCGGGAGGGACGAATCCTGTCTAACCGCCACTGCCTCCAAGTGCTCGGGACTGCACCCAACTGCTACCTGTTTGCACGACTCCTTTGAGCCGTGGTAGGGTAGCAATCTAAGAACAGTGGGACACACTCGAGGCGAAGTAGCAGTGTCAAGTCTGCGGACTACGCTGTACTCATGTCACCTGGGAACTGTTCACTGACGACTGGTATCAAACCAACCAACAGTTCCCTGTGAGTCCTGTCCGGTGTACCCGTAACCTAACGAGCACCTGTATACTATCTCCAGTACGACGTACTGACGGCTGTGGGACAGACCATCTCCCCAACTGGGATGAGAAGCGTACAAACTAGTCTACTCCGGAGTATCGATGCTCTGTCTCGATAATCCAACGACCAGGGACCTGAATAAGGATGTGCTTGTAGACTACCCAGCCCCCACTAGTGTGACTGCCATCACAATGCTGGTAGACAAGCAAGATCCTAAGAGCTCTATCAATACGTACACTCACATATTAAGATAGAAAAACCAAGTAGCATACTACCATGTTTAGCAAGACTGTTATATACATGTGAATATCCCAAGCTTCCATTAAGTAATATACAAGCTAGTATGATACAGTAATGGCCTTCTAGGGCATAAACACTAACACCGACCTCCTGCGGAATGTCCCGTCTCCTCCTCGTCGCCGGATGTGCACCACATCGCCTACATCGTTTACGGGCTCCCACCTCAATGCCGAGGCAACTCGGGGACGAAGCCGGCTACTCGACGTGCCCAAGATTTGCTGTAGAATATAATGTGGATTGCAAGTCTCATTTTGGGATTATGGAGTTTCCTTTTTGTGGAGGAAGAAGAACTTGGAGAGAGGTGGTGGAAAAAATGTAATAGAACAAGAGAATAAGAGTATCATCTTTTTCCACATATCAAAAATGAATCCCCATTCCATTCACCTTGAATGGCCGGCCCCCTTACCCCATATGTGATTGGAGAGAGAAAAACCAAGTCAAGGGGGTGGTTGGAACAATGATACAAAAAGGGATCATGAAAGAACATGATAACAAATACCAAAACCACACTCAACACACTAATCATCAACAACCATGATGCTTACAAAGTCAAGCCATCATGAAGTGATCAAGTCAAAAAGGTCAAGGTATGGTGCTCATCATGAAAGCCATCATGATGCAACAAGATGCAAAGAACCCCCTCCACTAATGCCTATTTGCAACAATGCAAATAAACCCTCCTCCACCAATCTTCGGCCAATGAACGGAACAAAGGAAATTGGCCGAAACGGAAAGCAAACTGGCAACTCCAAAAAAACTGGTCCCGCAATAAATTACAGGAAAACCCCGATACTGTGCATACACACCCGCATCTGTATTTCGACCGAAATACAAATGCAATGAGACAAAATCTCCACTGTACTATACTAGAATCCGGCTTATACCAAAACCGGCTAGTAATATCTGTTCGATCCTGATCCGTGCAATACCGCACGTATCTAATCGAACCCTGCCATATAACCATACGGCCTATAGTACAAACTGTCTAATCCTGATCCGTACAATACCGCACGTATCTGATCTGACCTTGCCATATCTCCATACGGCCTCTACAACCTTTCGCCCGAAAGCTGAGTAACTGAATGTGGGGGACTCTAAAGACTCGTCAACACCTTGGTTGTGGATTTAACCACTAGCACGTCAGAGGTATAAGCCAATACGTGACGGGCCACCAGCTATTGACCAAAAGGGACGTCGATGAGCGAACTCATCCTGACACCCTACTGAGCCTGTCAGTGACCATATCCGTGCAGTCCGGTCCGTTCGTCTATGAGCATCGCATGGCGGGCCTAGGGGGTTGGTAAAAGTCAGACCCCCAAAAGCGGTACAAGTCGTGTCGGAGTGTAGCCCAGAACACCCTGAGATACTACTGGAATACCTACCAGTAAATCTCCTTGCCTTGGCCACGGACTTCGTGTAATGGCTCTCCTAGACACAGCACGACCTCACCCCCAATACCGGGAGAGACGAACCCCTGAAGATACGCTCACTGCCTCCATGTGGCTCGGGACTGTACCCAACTAAAACCTGTTTGCACGACTCCTTTGAGCCGTGGTAGGGTAGTAATCAAAGTACAGTGGGAACTCACACGAGACAAATGACGATCCCCAGGTCGATGAACTAACCTGCACACATGTCACCAGGGAACTGCCATCTGACGTCTGGTATATGACCAACTGGCATGTTCCCAGCGAGTCCTGTCCAGTGTACTCATAACCCAATGAGCACCTGTATACATCTTAGGTGATCCAACTGACACCAGTGGCTTGTGAGACCGGCCACCGCCCCTCGTCGGGGTCTCGACTGTATACACTAGTCTACTATGGAGTATCGATGCCCTGTCTCGAAACTCACACGACTAGGGACCATTTCAGGATATGCTTGTAGACCCCAGCTCCCACTTATATGATCGCCCTCATACTGCCGGTGGTCAAGCAAGAATCCTAGGGGCTCTATCAACATGTAATAGCGACGTGTCAGGTCACCTAAAACAGTACACGATGATAAAGGTAAACCAGATAGCATACTATCATCTCGGGTGAGACTGTCCTACCGGGATAGGTCCTCCCTCAATCATTGCAATCACGTGCCTGTGATCCAATAATTGACTCTGAGGGCACTATCTCCAACACAATATAGAACCAGAGGCACTGATTTAATTGAACCAGATTCAAATCATGCAGCTTTCTCCAGTGCATGTCAACTAAATGGAAGGAGGCCTATCAGCGTTACTCAACTTAGGAATGCTTCCAATTGCGAGTAATCTGAAAAAGAAGCAAGTTCTCTTAATCATTACTATCAACTGAATACCATACTCAAGTATCTACATCTTCAATCACTTTGAAGAATCCCGATACTTGTAATACCTGGTTCTCTACTTTATTCATATACCTATAACTTCTCAAAATTCGGACCCTGTGTTTCCTCGAAACACCTGTCTAAAAACTTGAGAAGTCATAAGTAAACCGAATATAGTACAAGGACCAACCCCTCTGTCCTAATGGACACTGGACAACATACAATACTCTGTATAAGTCCTTTGAGTCTAATAACTCAAACCTTGTGTGTCGTAGGTTGAAAACTGTACTTATGGTTAATAAGAATTACACCGCTGTTTAATGCTCCTTACCTAACCATCCACTGATATAGGTAAATGTTATTGACATAATTTCAAAAAGGTATATCTCACTCTATAAAAATAGACGTACAGATATATCAATTTGAAATTGGTGCATGACAACGGATATTCAAAACCAAATATTTGTCGTCCGGCAAACAACCCAGGTGACTTCCTCAAATATCACAGATTACAACGAATCCCGATATAATGAGGATGATCACCTAATTTCCAATAACTTGCTCCCACTCATCATCCGTAAAACCATACAGATATGAGAATCATACCTGGTAAATACATACCCTGGAGCAAGATCTGATTGGTAAATCAGTTTTCCTTTAACAGTACATAGGGAAACTGGAACATTAAAATGTTTTGATGGGGTATCCCGGTATTCCTAGTAATGCCTCTTCTATTATCCAAATTCACAACTGTAACCGTATAATTCTTTGCCATCTCTCCAAATCCCTTTATATGTCTTTAGTCATTACCTTCTGTACACCCTCTTAGGCTAAGTGGTTTTCTTCCTTCCCTACCGTTCGGCACCAGCCTATTGTTTGGAAGAAGACTATCCAATAAGCATAATGGGTTTACTGTCCTAATCCTAGGAGCACTCGCAATGCGAGAGAAGGTGAAGATAAAAGACAACCGAATAAACCTTATTCCTATTTCTCCTGAACCAGAATCCATCCCCGAACTGGAACAAGTTCCTTTCGAGTTCGTATATAACCATACGATGGAGTATCCAATAAACTGTGGATCTTCGTAGTGATATGGAGTGTTCTGGAGAAATACAAAGGTGATTTAGGATTGGCGAAGAAATACTTGGTTTGGTCGTGAATAGCAGTCGCAATTTACTTTGCCCTCTTACTAATCCCTTGATATGTCTTTACTTAATACCTTATGTACACCATCGTTATGCTAATTGGTTTTCTTCATTCCCCACCGTTCGGCACCTGCCTATGGTTTGGAAGAAGATTATCCAATTTGCGTAATAGGTATACTATCTCCTAAACCAATGAGTATTCGTAACCTGAGAGAAGGTAAGAGGAAAAGACAACTGAATAGTCATATTCGTTTTCTCCAGAACCGGAAACCATCCCCGAATAAATTCCTTCGAGTTCGCATATAACCATACGATGGTTTTTTCCAATGGAAGTGGACGTTCGTAGTAATACGGGGTGTCCTGGAGAAAAGGGTAAAAGTAGGAGTGGCAATGAGGTTTGCAACTCTGACAATCCGAAAGCCAGTGTTTAAGAAGGTTCGGTTAATTTTGGTCACTGAGTCATAGTCTTGGGTCGGGTCATGGTCGCTGCCAAAGAGAGAGAGAAAAGAAACACTCAGCGTGCACTCTAACCTAGATCAGAATGGCTACCAATTTATCTAATCTGGAAACCTCCCACTGTACCGTCAAATTCTCCTACAAACCCGAAAGAAGAATTAGTCGGGATCACCCGAGGAGTAAACCAACTCATCAGTGGGAATCGGGATCCAACTATCATCGCATGATAACGTGACGGAATCCGCTCACGTTATCACACTCCAGAAGATATGCGCATATTTGGCAAGTTTCAGTTTCTTTAGAAACTCCCGATGTGATTTTTACCCCATGCTCTTGTGACCTTGACTTTGGCCAACATATCATAAGTCACATGTCAAGTTCTACCCGTCATTCTCCAGGTTAATTTGAGCCCACCCGTACATACCCTTGACTTTGGCCAAAATAGTAGTACGACTGCCCCAAACCAACGCATCTATCTATGCTGCATATGAATACCCAATAGCTACCAATCACTGTGCCTTGACTTTGGCCAACATACACAGCTTGAATACTTATTGACTATCCATATGTAACGACGGAGGGCTACGAATGGTTTCTGGTGAAAACCTTTAACGTAATGAACTTGATATCGTTGAAGGAACCGGATAGCTTTTAAAAATATAGTGGCAAAAACCTTTGCTAAAGAGGTCACTTCCGGTGAAGGGATCTCGGCTCTTTCCCCGTAGAATGAGGTGCAGGATATTCCAACTGAATACCACTATGCAAAGCAAAAGTAAACGACTATAGTGAAGTTATTGCCCTGACGCAAACTTCTGTCCAAGGGGTCACTCCCGGTGAAGGGATCTCGGCCCTTGCCTCGTCGACTAAGGAGCAGGATATTCCAACTGAATACCACGATGCAAAACAAAAGAGAACGTCCTTGCAATAACGGCTTTTTGGAAAAAAGTTCCAACAACATCATAATAGGTTTTTTTAGCTTGCATTGATACGAATCAACGCAGTCCCATCAATTGATCACACCAATAAAGAACGAAAATAATGATGTACGTATATGCCATCCGCATTCGCCACTAGGTCCCGTCATTACCCGTTAGGTTACTTAACTAACGACAGAGCGGGGACTGGACTAGCGCGGATGCAAAACATATACAACATCTACTAGTATATATATCAATATATAATATTTCGCTCAAGGCGTGATAAAATGCAACATCACAGAAATGTAATAAGCATCACAGAATAATACAGATATCTGGGATCCCCGGGTTTCAGAGAGCCGCTACTGAAACCCGACGTTCCCCTGGTCGTGTGGATAGCCTGTGCAATGAAATCCTAGACCCCTACGGGCGCGGCAAGTTACCCGCCAAAACCTGAAGCGAGGCAGCCCCCTTCAGCAACGTGAATGGACCACCCAGCACTTCACGGAATCCGGTAACTTAGGCACCCCTCCTGGGTCAACCTGTACCCCCTACGAGTGCGACGAATAGCCCGCCAATTCTAGAGTGAGGCCCCCTCCATCTCAATGCCATGAGATGCGGGCCCGTTTCCCTCTAGAACCCGGCTATCCGTGCACCCCACCTTGGGGTAATCCTAGTACAAAAAGTAAAATATACATACAACGGGTACATCGACCTCACCCCGGTCATGCCCCAAAAGAATAATATACAAACAGGCAGTGACGGCAGTCCACATGTCGGACTCTCGCCCCGCAATATCAAATGTACATAATACAACAAACTGTACTAGCATTGCATCCAGGCTATCCCCCACGACCAATCTGCAACATCACAGCACAACACAGAACATCAACGTGAATGTCACGTTCGCAAATCCGTCTAACCGGGCTATAGCAGTTAGACAGGATTTACCGATCAAGTGACATTCATGGTCACAGATATAATGTAAATACTGTGAACTAACATGTTTAAAATTTTGATCGATCAAATTTACCCAAGTGGGCCCCAAGTACTACTGTAGCACTCACAGAAAATCTGAGCCCAAAAAGAACATTCCAAAACCCCAATTTCCCTGTAAAAAGATCACTGTGCAAAAATGGTGCAGTGAAGGCACTGTGCTGCGGTGCAACCGCGGCCGAAACAGGGGTTGGGCCGCGGTTCCGCGGTTACTCTACAGTGTCACGCCACCATTTTTTCACAGATGTCTTAGAATTTCCTGCTCAGTATTCTGCAACAACCTGAAAAATTTTTGGAGCCAAAAAAATTTCGACAGAGAACTTATGAATTGAAATCGCGAGTTTTGGAATTTTGTTCGATCGAAGATGTAAACACATTAGACCAAGCTAGACTAGGTTAATGGCGTGGCTCTATTACCATGTAAGCGCACGACGGCGCCCCGGACGTCAATCCGACGCCGGAATGCGGAAACTAAACTTTTTTTTACGGACTTGTAAACCGGCACCACCGCGCACAAAAATCCCGGATCGGGCCATTAACATAGTCCTAGCTAACAATAGAACGGGTAGAGAGATATACCGAGCGATCCGTGTCCTTCGGTCTTCTCGTCGTCGTCCCGATCTCCCCGCGGAATCTCCGGTCTTCACCTCCTCGCCGGAAGGGCACCACGTCGCCGGCTTCTTTTATGGGCTCCCACCTCTGGACCGAGGCAACTCGGGCACGAAGTTGGCGAGCCGACGTGCCAAAGGATGCTGTAGGTTATCTATAGAATGCTTTGTCTCATTTAGGGTTGTAGAAGTTGCCATATGGTGGAGGAAATGAACTAAGCTTTTGGAGATGGAGCAATGAGAATTTTGCAAGCCAAAAGAGATCAAAATTCCCAACTCTCAAAATTGGGACAGCCCCTCCAAGCTTGGCCGGCCCCTCTCTTGGAAAAAGAATGAGAATGGGAGTGAGAGAAAAGTCAAGGAGGGGGGAAGCTATCATCCATCCAAGATAGAGAAAAGTGATGATGAGAAGAAATCATCACCAATCAAAAACAACACTCCACCAACCTCATCATAACCCATCACCATCACAAAAGTCAAGCAATGATGAGAAGAAGAAGTCAAATGGTGGTAGAATTATCATGATACAATAATATGCAAAGACCACCCTCCAAAATGCTTATTTGCACAAATGCAATTAAGCCATGCTCCACCAATCTTCAGCCAATGAAAGATACAAAGAAATATGGCCGAAACGGAAAACAAACTGGCAACTCCAAAAAACTGATCCCGTAATAAATTACAGGAAAACCCCGCTACTGTATATACATACCCGCATTTGTAAGTCTACGTTAGTGCCCCGGCAGTCTACAGACGCCAAATTGCCGAACAAAACTTTTTAACTGGCGCTATCGTATACTTTAACCCGGATCTGCCATTATTGCTAAACTAACATACTGTAATGAGTGTAGGAAGATTGTACCGAACGATCCGAGTCCTTCGTTCTTCAACCATCATCCCACGCTCCGTTGCGGCTGCTCCGATCTCGTCGATCTCCGATCTCCTCGTCGAGGTGACACCACATCACTGATTCTTTAAACGGGCTCCCGCCTCTGACTCGAGGCAACTCGATCGTCAAGTTTGCTAAAAGAGACGACCAAGATTGATGTAGAGAATGAGTAGATGACTTTGTCTCACTTCGTCCAAGTCCGTGGACGATCGGTAAATGAAGTTGCCGTGGAAATCGGGTGATGGAATGAAATGAACTGTAAATTCCATACACCCCAAAACTATCATATCTTTTCTAACCGAATGAAACATCATGTAAATCGAGATCGATCAAGAGAGAGAGAGAGGGGCCGGCCACCTTATAAGGAAGAGGGGGGTGACCGTAGGAGGAGGGAGGTGACCATAAACCAAAAGCTTCTCACTAAAATATCTTAAGCTAGAACAAAATGCATTAATGAAAAAGGATGAGTCATTTAGAAACATTGAACTAAAAACCCTAGTCACCAAAAGCTT
Organism: Agapanthus africanus; assembly: GCA_030015575.1. NCBI lineage: Eukaryota > Viridiplantae > Streptophyta > Magnoliopsida > Asparagales > Amaryllidaceae > Agapanthus > Agapanthus africanus. The sequence continues at coordinate 453,821,992 of JASDDO010000014.1, read as the reverse complement.
TAATGACACCATTAATGCCTAATGAGTCATGAAGCCAAGTCATCACCCTAGTCACCATATCTAGAAACTTCTAGAAGCACGACTCATCATATCTGAAGAAAAGATAAATCCGTCTTTAACAGAATGTTAAAAGACGGCTGATAGAAAACTGGAAACTGGCAACTTCCAAAAGTGATCCTGAAACGAATTTCAGGACAACCCCGAATCTGTATAAATATACCCGCATTTGTATTACGACCGAATATAAATGCAACAGAGACAAAGATATTATACCTACTCAATATAATACTCGGATCCGGCTTAAACCAAAGCCGACCAGTATCATCTGTCCGAAAATCGACACGTGCGTAAACGCACGTGCATTTTCCGAACCCTGCCATAAAACCATACGTCCTCTACAACGTTTCGCCCGAACTTGGGAAACTGTCTGTGGGGGACTCTAATGACTCGTCAGTACCCTGGCAGTGGGTTTAACCACAAACCGTCAGCGGCACTAGCAATGCGTAACGGCTGCCCACGGACTGACCTCAAGGGTGGCCGATGAGCGCACTCATCCGGAAAACCCTACTGAGCCTAACAGTGACAATGTATATACAGTCCGGTCCGTTCGTCAATGAGTATCGCATATCCGCCTAGGGGGCTAGTAACGTCAGACCCCCAATAGTAGTATAAGTCATGTCGGAGTGAAGCCCAATACACCTTGAGATACTACTGGAGTACCTACCAGTAAATCTCCTACCATGGCCATGGATTTGTGTAATGGCTCTCCTAGACACAGCACGGCCTCGCCCCCAATACCGGGAGAGACGAATCCCCTGCCGATCCGCTCACGTGCCTCCATATGGCTCGGGACTGTACCCAAAAGCTACCTGTTTACACGACTCCTTTGAGCCGTGGTAGGGTAGAAATCAAAGCACAGTGGGAACTCACACGAGACAAATGACGACCTCAGGTCGATGAACTAACCTGTACACATGTCACCAGGGAACTGCTATCTGACGATAGGTATAGTACTAACTAGCAGATTCCCGGCGAGTCCTGTCCGGTGTACTCATAACCCAATGAGCACCTGTATACATCTTAGGTGATCCAACTGACACCAGTGGCTTGTGAGACCGGCCACCGCCCCTCGTCGGGGTCTCGACTGTACACACTAGTCTACTCCGGAGTATCGATGCCCTGTCTCGAAACTCCCACGACTAGGGACCACAATTAAGGATATGCATATAAACTACCCAACTCTCACGTATATGATCGCCATCATACTGTTGGTAGTAAAGCAAGATCCTAAGGGCTCTATCAAAGTGTAACATGCAATCAGTCACCTGAACATGTACACGACTTATAAATGCAAACCAGATAGCATACTATCATCTCGAGTAAGACTGTGCTACCGGGATAGGTCCTCCGCAATCATTGCAATCACGTACCTGCGATCCAATAATTGACTATGAGGGCACTATCTCCAACAGCATTTGTATTCCGACCGAATACAAATGCAAATAGAAAAAATCTACACTGTACAATACTAGGATCCGGCATAAACCAAATCCCGCTAGTATTTTCCGTCCGATCATGATCCGTGCAATACCGCACGTATCTGATCGAACCCTGCCATATCTCCATACGGCCTCTACAGCGTTTCGCCCGAAACTTGAGTAACTGTCTGTGGGGGACTCTAAAGACTCGTCAATACTATGGCTGTGGATTTAACCACAAGCACGTCAGAGGTATTAGCCATACGTAGCGGGCTACCAGCTATTGACCAAAAGGGACATCGATGAGCGAACTCATCCTGACACCCTACTGGCCTGTCAGTGACAATATCCGTACAGTCCGGTCCGTTCGTCTATGAGCATCGCATGGCGGGCCTAGGGGGTTGGTAAAAGTCAGACCCCCAAAAGCGGTACAAGTCGTGTCGGAGTGTAGCCCAGAACACCCTGAGATACTACTGGAATACCTACCAGTAAATCTCCTGCCTTGGCCAAGGACTTCGTGTAAGGGCTATCCTAGATACAGCGCGACCTCACCCCCAATACCGGGAGAGACGAACCCCTGAAGATCCGCTCACTGCCTCCATGTGGCTCGGGACTGTACCCAACTAAAACCTGTTTGCACGTCTCTTTTGAGCGTGGTAGGGTAGTAATCAAAGTACAGTGGGAACTCACACGAGACAAATGACGATCTTAGGTCGATGAACTAACCTGTACACATGTCACCTGGGAACTGCTATCTGACGTCAGGTATAAGACCAACTAGCATGTTCCCGGCGAATCCTGTCGGGTGTACTCATAACCCAATAAGCACCTGTATACATCTTAGGTGAACCAACTGACACCGGTGGCTTGTGAGACCGGCCACCACCCCTTGTCGGGGTCTCGACTTTATACACTAGTCTACTCTGGAGTATCGATGCCCTGTCTCGAAACTCCCACGACTAGGGACCTTTTAAGGATGTGCTTATAGACTACCAGCTCCCACGTATACGATCGCCCTCATACTGCTGGCAGTCAAGAAAGAATCCTAGGGGCTCTATCAACGTGCAATAGTGACCTGTAAGGTCACCTAAAGCAGTACACGATGATAAAGGTAAACTAGATAGCATACTATCATCTTGAGTAAGACTGTCCTACCGGAATAGGTCCTCCCTCAATCATTGCAATCACATGCCTGTGATCCAATAATTGACTCTGAGGGCACTATCTCCAACAGAAGCTACCTACTCCATCATACCAGGGTCATCCTACACTCCGAAGGTAAAACCTACGCTCTGATACCAACTTTGTCACGACCCAAGGTTTGGCCCATGACCGGCACTTAACCACGTAACATCTACAAGCGTAACGCGGCTACGTAAGCCGAAACCCAGAAATCAAACCAATAAAAGGATAGAGTGTTTTAAGCTTTAAATGGAAGCATTAACTAAAAAGTTAAGAATTCTTAAGTGAACAATCACCAAGATAACAATATACGATGCCGTAGCGAAGAAAATGAGCAACAAGTGGGAAACATCACAGATAGAATAAACTGCATAAGTAAAGTCGGCTCACAACGAGCTCGACACCAGAATACAAAATAATATACATCGTCCTCACAACTGGTCTCTAAGTCAATACATAAGTGGTAGATGGAGAGTACTAGATACAACAATGTACATAACTGAAAGATAAACAGATACCGCACAAAACCCACCTATCAGTAAAAGAGCTAGTACACCAACTGTATGGGTATCTGTGTCAAAAGATGCAAGAACGCAGCCTGCCGCGACTACTCCGAAGGGCAACCTGCAAACACTGTAGCACAATGGGGGTGAGTTGCCAACTCGTGAATACAAAGTAACATATAAAGGTAATCGCGAGTATGCACGTGCTGCGATACTCTAACCTATGCCAACAGATAACATCTATATGATGAACTGGATGCTCAAATCATGCAACAAGTGCGATCTAATAACATCTCCATGTGATGAGCAAGACATGTGATAATCAGGTATAACAATGCAATCTAACAACCCTATATAGAATGAACAGGGTATGCAATGATCGTGCAAGCATGTGTACTATATCAGGTACAATAGATACAGGATGAGATATTAATTACTACATACTGAGCATGGGTAATATAACATCTACACGGAATGTCATCGTGGAAAGTATAATCGGTACCCATCAATGCACCCAAATCCCAATACTACTCAGGCGTCGTCATCCTCCTCGGTCCTCAAATCCTGTAAATCTCATAACATCGTGAGTGCCCAACATCGGCACCCAAAATATCAACAAATACTCGTGTCTAGCATCGACGCGCAAATCCTCACATATCGGGCATCTGTCAGTCCGGGTCAGCCCACGGGCTCTGTCTGCGGTATCGGCCCTCGGCCCCGGCAGTACGAGTCGTCCCGTATCCATCAATCGACTCGGGTCAGTATCCTCCGGATAACCGCCAGGTCCAACCAATCACCGGTAGGTAGTAGTCCCTCTGCCAGGCTCACCGTCTACTACACAGCGAAACCGTTCTCGCCCCGGGGTACCATACCGGGCCCACCATGTACCCATAATCATCCTCATCCAACTCCTCGATTCGGGTTCACATATACCACTCTAGCCTCGAGAAAACACATGGTGGATGCACCGAAATATCATATCAAGGGAAACCGGATTTTTAAATAATTAACTATTCTCTTTTGAAATATCCACGGTTCCCCAAATCCAGAATTAACATGGAAACAACATATCTCAATGCGTAATCTAAGCAAGTATGAAGATATCAATGTATGTGTGCACTGGTATGAGTATACAGTGTGCATGTGCGCAGGTATGAAGATATCAATATATGTGTGCACTGGTATGAGTATACAGTGTGCATGTGCGCAGGTATGAAGATATCAATATATATGTGCACTGGTATGAGTATACGGTGTGCATGTGCGTAGGTATGAAGATATTAATATATGTGTGCACTGGTATGAGTATACAGTGTGCATGTGTATATGTGTGCACTGGTATGAGTATACAGTGTGCATGTGCGCAGGTATGAAGATATCAATATATGTGTGCACTGGTATGAGTATACAGTGTGCATGTGCGCAGGTATGAAGATATCAATATATGTGTGCATGTGCGCAGGTATGAATATATGATGTATATAGCAAATCATGACAACTTCAATAAAGCAGAATCAGTATGATATATGATTTATAGCAATCCTATAATTTGAGTGTCATGGCAATCACTAACGGTGTGAGTGTAGCATATCAATCGTACTCGTGCAACTTGAACCGTTAGTGACAGTGCAGTGTCCTATGCTATCAATTCTATATGCAACAAAAAGTTATGCTACTACAGTCCATATGAACATCTATACTAAATATCCTAACACGCCATGACGCTTAACGCCATACGGGCGATTTCCCCGTAGATGTTAAATCTACTCACCTGGTTGTGCGCTACTCGTAGCCGACCACCTGCTTCCCTTTCTCAGCTTCGTCCGACGTACCCGCCTGCGAACCTGAAATTACACAAGAATCCATATAAGCAACCACCTCGCAAGATGCGATATCTAAGCCAAACGATACGCTCGCGTCGCGAACTAAACGCGCGTGTGTACGATACGCTAAAACGTATATACGCGTCTAAAACTCATCACGACACGCCGCGATACGCTGAATCACAGAACCCTCTCGCGTATCGCGCGAAACAAACGTACTAGATATATGATATAACATCCCAGATTCTACCCAGGCTAACAACTTACAAAATTATACATACCAATGGCCCTAGAAATGTACCAGACTCCTACCCACACAAACTACACCCAAAAATTCCCTCATCTGGCCGCAAATTGCGGCCAGAAAGAATAAACCGGAGGCCTCGCTATGGGGTGGGGGTCTTGGGCTCTGGTGGTGTGGTCAGGGTATATCTAGTGTGCTCCAGTTTCCTCAATTTTGACCTGAAGTGCTGGGGCCTATAGCAGATCACAGAGAGCTAAAATTCACTTTAAACGCTAAATTTTGCACAATTTGAAACCCTATGGTATCTTGGTGTAATCTGGGGTCTAACTAGGTTTACATGGCCTTAATAACACCTAATTAGGCTAGGTTAACCAATATTAACATCACTTAACCATAAGTCTACACAAATCACCATTTCAAGCCTAAAATCTCACTTTTTACACAAACCGAAGCTAAACTACACATACGTTAAGCAAACAAGAAGTTGGGCTCAGATTCTATACCTTACAAGACCCTAGGTGTTCGTAGAAAGGAGGAGAAGAAGAAGAGGTGAGCTGTTGTTGCTACTGCCGCCTGTTATGCTGTTGCTGATGCTGCAGCTGCTGCTGATGCTGTGGCTGTGGCTGTTGCTGATGCTTCTGCTGCTGCTGCTTCTGATGTTGCTGGGGCTGCTGCTGTGTGTGTGAGGGTGTGTGTGTGTGTATAAGAGTGAGAAGTGGAGTGAGAATGAGAGACCCCAAGTCAAACACCCCCCTCTCTCTCTCTCCCTCTCTCTCCATTTAATGAGCATGGCCCATGCCATGCCCATACTCCCTCTCTCTTACACCAAGTCAACAAAAGAAAAGGAGAAATTCAAATAACAAAACAATACACAAATAAATAAAACCCAATTTAAAGTCCAAATACACCTAATAAGAATCAATTAACATAAAGAGAATGGGTTAATCCTTCATGCTTGCTAATCATGGTTTAACCCCATCTCTAAACCCTAGTTTACATGCACAAGTGTGTGTGTGCGCCTAGAAAATTTTAATAAAATACTCATTAATTAGGATAAAATATTTGAAACTTAATTTGGTAAACTTTTTATTAAAACTATATATTAAAATATAATTAACCCCTCAACACAACCTAAGGTGTTACACAAATGAAGAATAAACATGTTGATGCATCTTTTTCGGATGTGTTAGTTACCGAGAACTGTTTCTCAGTTCACTCTACGTCCTGGACATTAGATACCGGATCAGGATCCCATATATGCAATATATTGCATGGGCTAAAGAAAGGTAGAGAATTGGGAATGGGTGATCATTCCGTAAGAGTAGGGAATGGTGAAAATGTTGCAGCCAAAGGAGTTGGCGAATATCACCTTGTATTACCAAGTGGTAATACATTGATTCTGAACGAATGCTATTATATACCGAACATGATATGCAACATTATATCAGTTTCTTTATTAAGTAAAGAAGGATATAATTTTTTAATAAAGGATAATGTTATGAACATCTTCCTAAATCAAAAGTTGATTGGATCAGGCTCTTTAAATAATGGTATATACGTTCTAAATCAAAACACATTTCTTAATATACAGAACACAAACAAAAGGAAAGGTTCAGAAATGAACGGATCCTTCTTGTGGCATTATAGACTTTCTCATATCAATGTGACACGACTAGCTAAGTTATATAAGGATGGATATTTGAATCCGTTCGAATTATGATCTTATGAAACTTGCCATTCATGTCTCAAAGGCAAAATGACCAAATATCCGTTTAGTGGACACGGAGAAAGAGTTACGGAACTCTTAGGACTGATACATAGTGATGTATGCGGTCCCATGTCTACACATGCCAGGAATGGTTTCTCGTACTTCATTACGTTCACTGACGATCTCTCAAGATACGGACATGTGTTCCTGTTGAAACACAAGTCTGAAGCTTTTGAGAAATTCAGAGAATATAAGAACGAAGTAGAGAACCAAACGTGCAAAAATATTAAGATCCTTCGATCTGATCGAGGAGGAGAATACTTGAGCAATGAGTTCCTGGATTATCTAAAAGAGAATGAGATTCTCTCTCAGCTTACTCCTCCCCATACACCACAGCACAACGGTGTATCGGAGCGGAGGAATCGCACCCTATTAGATATGGTGCGCTCTATGATGAGCACTGCTGAGTTGCCTATTTCCTTTTGGGGTTATGCGCTTGAAGCAGCAGCATACCTATTGAATCAGGTTCCATCAAAATCTATACCTACCACACCATATGAGATATGGAGTGGGAAGAGACCATGTCTTAAACGAGTTAAGATATGGGGTTGTCCGGCCTTTGTCAAAAGGAAAAATCCAGACAAACTCGAGGTACGATCAGTTCTTTGTAAGTTTGTAGGATATCCTAAACATTCAAATGGATATTTATTCTACCACGGTGAACAACAAAAGGTGTTTGTTGCTCAGCATGCCACCTTTTTAGAATAGGAATTTCTTGTAAAAGAAATTAGTGGCGAAGCGTAAAGCTGGAAGAAGTTCCAGCACCACAAACTACAACTGAAGATTTAATGGAACCAGATGATTCAGTAGTTCCCGACGAACCCCCGCCTCTCCGCCGATCTAGTAGGGTTCCTCATCCACCTGAGAGATACTACGGTTTTCTCATCGATGGTGGGAGCGAGGATTGCATCATGGAAGATGATGACCCGACTAGTTTCGAGCAGGCCATCATGAGTGGTGACTCTGTGAAATGGCTGGATGCAATGCGATCTGAGATGGAATCCATGTACACCAACAAAGTATGGACTTTGGAAATTGCTCCTGAAGGGGTAAAACCCATTAGGAGCAAATGGATCTTTAAGAAGAAGCTTGGTGTAGATGGAAAAGTTGAGACTTTCAAAGCTAGACTTGTTGCAAAGGGTTTTCGTCAACGACCAGGTGTGGATTATGACGAAACCTTTTCTCCAGTGGCTTTGCTTAAGTCCATCCGTATCTTACTTGCCATTGCTGCATACCATGACTACGAAATCTGGCAAATGGATGTTAAGACCGCCTTTTCTAAATGGTGATTTGGAAGAGTGCGTGTACATGACTCAGCCAGAGAGCTTCGTAGACAGTGGGAGCGGCGGAAAGGTGTGTAAGCTGCTTAAATCCATCTACGGGTTAAAGCAAGCATCGTGGAGTTGGAACATCTGTTTTGATGTGGTAGTCAAAGAGTTTGACTTCATCAAAAACATAGATGAACCTTGTATATACAAGAAGGTTGCAGAGAGTAAGGTTGTCTTCCTCATATTGTACATGGATGACATACTCTTGATAGGAAATGATATTCCTATGCTGCACTAGGTCAAGCTCTTCTTATCACATAGATTCTCAATGAAAGATCTAGGTGATGCCTCCTGCATTTTGGGAATTAAGATCTATAGAGATAGATCTAGACGAATACTGGGATTTTCCCAATCCAGGTACATTGACACCATACTAAAGAGGTTTAGTATGGAAGAATCCAAGCGTGGGAATTTACCCACGATCTCTAGACTCACTCTCTCCAAAGAGATGTCTCCCAAGACTGATTTGGAAAGAGCTCGCATGCAAGGGATACCCTATACTTCGGCAGTAGGCTCTATCATGTACGTGATGCTATGTACCAGACCCGATGTAGCATACTCACTAAGTGTAGTGAGTAGGTATCAAGCAGATCCCGGAGAGAATCACTAGATAGCTGTGAAGAACATTCTCAAGTACTTGAAAAGGACTAAAGAGATGTTCTTAGTGTATGGTAACGGAGAACTCCAGGTGGAGTCCTTTACCGATTCAAGCTTCCAGAGTGATAAGGACGACTCTAAGTCGCACTCGGGATTTGTCTTTACCCTAGATGGAGGGGCTGTTTGTTGGAAGAGTTCCAAACAGGAAACCGTGGCAGACTCGACGATGGAGGCTGAATACATCGCTGCCAATGACGCTGCCAATGATGCTGCCAAAGAGGCTGTCTGGATAAAGAAGTTCATCACTGAACTTGGTGTGGTTGCGTCCATTGAGTATCCAATACCTCTGTATTGTGATAACAATGGAGTTGTGGCTTTGGCCAAGGAACCCAGGTCACATCAGAAGTCCAGACATATTCTGAGGCGGTATCACCTAATCCGGGAGATAGTTGATCGCCGGGAGATTGAGGTTAGGAGAGTTGATATGAAGGACAACACTGCGGATCCACTCACAAAGGCCATTCCTCAGATACAATTTGAGAGACTCTTCGGGATGTTGGGTATGAGATACTACAACAGCTGGCCTTAGTGCAAGTGGGAGATTGTTAGTTATATGTATGCCCTAGAGGCCATTGTTGTACATGTGATATATATTATAATGGATGCTTGGATATATAGAGAGAGGACTTTCTGTAGGGTTGCTAGGCACGCGCACAAGGGTCTACGAGGCATCAACCATGCCCGATTTAAAATTTAGCCGTGCCGAACAACCCGAATACGGAACTTTAAACTAGAGATTAGGCGAAAACAAGCATGCTAAACACTTTAACACTAAGTGAGAGGGATTACAACCTTTGTAGATCCGGTCCTTCACTTCATATGCTCCGTGTTGTGGTCCCTTCGCTGCGATCATCGAGATCCGGACTCTCGAGAGGTTCCACGAAGAGAAAGACGCAACCTTTGCTTCCGATCTTCGATACTTTGATGATCTACCTTGAAGTTTCTTTAACACAAGCTAGCACTCATGAAATGATGTGAACACCCTCATCTAAATGGCAAGGGAAGATGAGGATGATGAAGTAGGATTTTTGCTCTCTTTATTTATCTTTTTCTCATATTTATTCATCACCTTTTGAAAAACAAGTAAGCTTTTTCATGGAAGAATGAAGGAGGAAGAAGATGAATAATCATTTGTGTTGAATAATAAAAAGGTTATCATAATTATTTATGCAACCATGGTTGTAGTAACCAATGTAGAGAGTTTACTAGGGTTAGGGTTTGGGTTGGGTTAAGTGTGAGTCATGGATAAAGATCAACACAAATATCTTTATCATGACAAAGTAAAACCATCTAGAAACATCTAGAATGCATTAACCCAAATCAAACCCTAATCTCGTTTAAACTCCTCTAATCATGTTGCATTAATAATTATAACATGTTACAATATTATATATCACATATACAATATTTATTGCAACAAAATAAAATAATACAATTAACATATATCGCATATATATCAATGTATTACCCGAGTGAGAAAAAGAATCTTTTAGTGAGCAAATATTAGTTAATGTCATTTAATATATCATATATATTATTATATATTAAATTATCGAATCAACACTTGATCCGACAATCCGGCTATATCGCATATAACCGACTAATATTAATTCGTACCGATTCATCGAATCAACACTTGATCCGATGACCCGACTTATATCAAATAACGGGAGAATAGAATACGGTATCTCATATCGTATTATCCTCGGTCCCGCACATATCACATATGTGATCCTACTTCGTTTTGCCTGAGTCAAGAAACCTCTGTGTAGGACTCTAAAGAATCGTCAATACGCCGGCAGTAGGTGATGATCATATCAAACACCCACAAGCTGCAAGCGGACAGCTAAACGTAACAGCTACCCAGGTATTGAGCGCTCAGAAGATCAACAAGCAAGCCTGTAACTTCTCCTGTGAATCCAAACAGTAACACTCCCGTACAGTCCGGTCTCGTCGTCTAATATGTCGCATATCTCGCCTAGGGGTGGTAAACGTCAGACCCCAGTAGCTCGATAAGTCGTGTCGATATGAGGTCTATAACAGTTCGAGAAACTACTGATAACACTTACCAGTAAATCTCAGCAACCCTGGCCAGGGATTTCCGGTTATAGCCAATCAAACACAGCACAACATCAACTCCCTATACCGGGAGAGACGAATCTCCTCCTATCGCTCATTGCCTCCATGTGATTCGGGACTGTACCCAAAAGCCACCTTTTTGCACGCCCTCTTGGACGTGGTATGATGGAAATCAAAGCACAGTGGGAACCACACAAGACTCTATGACGATCTCGGGTCGACAGACTACTCTGTACCAGTGTCACCGGAGAACTGCCATCTGACGTATCGTATAATACCATCTGGGAGTTCTCGGCCAGTCCGTCCAGTATACCCAGTCTCCACTGAGCACCCGTACACCATCCTTGATGTCAAACACCGATGGATATGGGATCATCCATCGCCCATCATATGGGTCAAGATGCATATACGCTAGTCTACTCTGGTGTATCGATGCCCTGTCTCGATACACCCTCGACTAAGAACAGTTATAGGATGTACTCGTCGACTACCATGGCCCCACTAGTATGATCTCATCATAGACCCAGTAGTCGAGTACATATCCTAAGGGCTTTATCAACATGTAATATAGAGACAATCAGAGTACATGTTAAGATAAAGTACAACAAGATAGCATACTATCATGTCGAGCAAGAAAGTCCTCCCTATATATGTCCTAGCATCCGCTACAATATACATCATATGTACAGTAATGGCCTCTAGGGCATACATATAACTAACAATCTCCCACTTGCACTAGGGCCATCTGTTATGGTATCGCATACCCAACAATTAGCTGCGGTTGAAGTATCCCATACTCAACCATCCCATAAAAGTCTCTACTGGGAAAAAGGCCTTTGTGAGTGGATCCGCGCTGTTGTCCTCTGTGTCTACTCTCCTAACCTCGATCTCCCTGGTGATCAACCATCTCCATGATCAGGTGATACTGCCTAAGAATTATATCTGGATTTCTGATGGGATGGTAGTTCCTTGGCTAAAGCCACAACTCCATTGTCACACAATGGTAGGAACGAAGTTCATCTTATGAACTTATATATATCCAGACTGCCTCTTTGGTAGTATCCTTGGTAACAATGTATCTTGCCTTTAATCGTCTAGTATGTCACGGTATATAGCTTGGAACTCTTCCAACATACCGTCCCTCCACTGAGGGTATGGACAAGCCTGCGACTGACATTCAGTCGTCCTTATCACCTGGAACCTTTCCAGTGATTCTCCCCAGGATCGATTGATACCATCTCACTACAAATAGTGAGTATCCTAACATCCAATTAAATCTATCTCATAGATCCAAAACCCAGGATTTAGGAGGTATCACTTTGATCCTATATGGAGAATCATTGTGATAAGCGGAGATTGACCAAGCGTAGCATAGGAAACTCCTTCCCTATCAAGAGTATGTCATCCACGTACTCTACGAGGATCACCACCATACTCTCTACTACCTTTTTGTATATACAAGGTTCATCTACCATTTGATGAAGTCAAACTCTTTGACTACCACATCAAAACAGATGTTCCAACTCCGCGATGCCTGTTTTATCATATAAAACATCTTGCACACATTTCCGCTGCTCCCACCGTCTACGAAGCCCTCTGGCTGTGTACTTATAGACGCGCTTTTCTAAAACATCATTTAGAAAAGTAGTCATGACACCCAACCACCAGATATCGTAGTCATGGTATGTAGCCGTGGCAAGTAGGATCTGGATGGACTTAAGCATAGATCCTTAGAAAAGGTTTCAACATAATCCATACCTGGTCTATGATGCAAACCTTTAACAAGTCTAGCTTTGAAAGTCTCAACTTTTCCATGTACACCAAGTAATCTTCTCAAGATATACTTGCTCCTGATGGGGATTTAACCCTTCAGATAAAGCAACCAAAGTCCATACTTTGTTGGTGTATAAGGATTCCATCTCAGATCGATAAGCATCCAGCCATTCTTACAGAGTCCCACTCCTGATGGCCAGCTCGAAACTAGTTGGGTCATCATCTCATGATGCAATCCTCGCTCCCACTGTCATAGAGAAACCAAAGTATCTCTCAGGTGGGTGAGGAACCCTACTAGATCGGCGGAGAGGCTGAGGTTCGTTGGTAACTATTGAATCCTTTGGTTCTATCAAATCATCTGCTGTAGTTTGTATAGCTGGAACATTTCCAGTTCTACATAACAGACCTTGCCTAGAGCTTGTCCGGATTTTGCTTTTAGACATAGGCCGGACAACCCCAAATCTTAACAAGCTTAAGATACGGGCTCTTCCCTTTCCATATCATATATGAAGTGGTAGGCAACTGATTTGATTTGAACCCTATTCAATAGGTATGCAACTTCACAAGTGCATAACTCCCTAAAGGAAATAGGAAACACAGTAGTACTCATCATAGAGCACACCATATCACATAGGGTTCAATTGCTCCGCCCCGATATACCATCGTGCTATGGTGTATACGAAGGAGTAATGCTAAGAGAGAAACTCATTCTCCTTTAGAATAGTCCAGGAATTCCGTGCTCAAGTATTCTCCTCCTTGATCTCATCAAAGGACATAATACTTATACCCGTATTTTGGTTCTCTACTTCTAACTTACGTTCTGTGAATATCTCAAAAGGTTCGGACTTGTGTTTCAACTGGAACATATGTCTGAATCTTGAGAGATCATCAGTGAATATAATGAAGTACAAAGAACCGGTCCTGGCATGTGTAGACCGGGGACCTTCATACATCAACATGTATCAATCCCAAGAGTTCACCAACTCTTTCTCTGTTTCCAACAAACAGAGCTGTGGTCATCTTATCTTTGTGACATGACCGGCAAGTTTCACAAGATGTAAATTCAAACTAATTTAAATATGCATCTAAATGTAACTTCAGCCAGTCGGGTCGCATTGATATGACCTAGTCTACAATGCCTCAAGAAGGATTCATTCATTTCTAAACTCTTCCTCTTGTGTGTGTTCCGTATACTAAGAACTGTAGTTTGATTTAGAACGTCAATGCTTTTAGATAACGTGTCTGAACCGATCAACTCTTGATATAGGAAATGTTCAAAACATTATCCAACAACACAAAATTATATCCTTTCTTTACTAATAAAGAGACTGATATGATTTTGTATATCAGGTTCGGTATCTAATAACATTTGTTCAGAATCAATGTATTCTGGTAATACAGGGTGATAGTGACCAACAGACTTGGCTGCAACACTTGTACCGTTTTCTGTCTCATGAAACTTATCACCCGTTCTCAGTTCTCTACCTATCTGTAGCCCATGTAACAAATTACATATGCGGGATCATGATCCGGTATCACATACCCAGGACGTAAAGGATACTGAGAAACAGTTCTGTGTAATGAACACACCCGAAGATGATGCATCAATATGCACTTTCTTCGTTTGGGCGGCACGGGAATTCTGGTATTCCCCAATTTCCTGCTCTGTCATATAACAATTATAAGTTGGAGTGGGACCAACGTTCCCCAGCTCAGTATAATAAATGGGTTCGGTCAATATATCCGTATTATTATCTTGATTAAGGCGTGATATGGTCGCTACCTGGAGAGAGAGAGAAGAAAACACTCAGCGTATGCTCTTGCAAGATTAGATTGGTTATCTAATATATCTAATCAGGATGTCTCCTACTGTTTTAGTCAAATCTTCCTTCAAACCCTAAAAGGAAAGACTAGCCGGGATTAATTACATGCTATAAGTTCGCCAATCTTTCAGCCAGGCCAGTGTCGGTACTTTGAGGGAGGTCCCCCGTGCGTTCGCACGAACCTAATTAAAAGTAAACCTCGTTTTCCCAGAGGCGTAACCCCGTTAACACCTTTCTAGACACCTACTTGATCGGCTAATTGTAATGTGTAAAACTCTCCCAGGAGTAACTCTTACTCGCAGCGGGTATCGGGATCCAACTATCTTATAGAAGGTATGCAATCTCATTGCAAATTTCAACACTTGAAATTCCCAATAATATTTTGCCCCAAGCGATCTATGACCTTGACTGAGTCAACAAACCATAGACCGCAATTAAAGTTCAACCCGTCATTTCCCGATTGAATTAAACCCACCCGCACGACCCTTGACTGAGTCAACAAGGCCACACGACTACCCTAATCCAATCGCATCATATGCTTTGCAGATAAGCACTAATCAGCTACCGCACACTACGCCTTGACTGAGTCAACAAACGCAGCACGAATACTAACTATTACTTATCTGAAATGACGGAGGGCTACGACAGGTTTTTAAGAAAACCCTTTGCGTAATGAACTTTTATATCGTTGTAGAATCGAGTGATTTTTAAATGGAGTGTTTTTGAGGCTTTTCTAGTTTTGCTAAAGGGGTCACTCCCGGTGAAGGGATCGTCGGCCCTTTCCTCATCGAATAAGGTGCAGGATATTTCACAAATACCGCTGTGCAAAGCAAGAACTATAGAAGGAATCAAAAGACAAACCGAGTTTGTAGCATCTGCCAGTTATTGCTAAAGGAGTCACTCCCGGTGAAGGGATCTCGGTCCTTTCCTTATCGAATAAGGTGCTGGATGTTCTACATGGAACACCGCTATGCAAAGCAAGAATGTCACGACCCGAAAGAGCATGTGACTGGCCCTTGAACCATATGAAGCCTATAGGACTCCATCTGATCCAAGTAAGCCAAAAGCCCAGAAATCTAAAACCATTTTTAAGAATAAGTAGAGAAAACTGGTTTAAAGAAGTGAGGAAATACAGGTTTGAAATCAAGGTTTTTAAATAACTAAGCCGAAGGTACGTTTTGAAAACAATAAAGTCTTTTCTAAAAATTTCGGCAGAGTTTCTTTTGAAAAACTGGCCCCGAATGGGGTACAACAAGTATAACAATATGTATGCAATGATAATGGCATCCCCAAGCGGGAGCTAGCTCTTCGTCAATCGACGGTCACAACCACATATGCAACAATAATATACAACGCCAAGTGGCGAGGATCAAATCCAAAGAGAACTCAAAAGCAATAAGAAAACCGCAATACTACTAAGCGCGACTCTAAGGTCGAATAATACATCACTAAGTCTAGGTCTGAAACAATATACAAGTTTTGGTTGATGGAAATTCTAGATACAATGAATGAAATAAATACAACGGTGGTTCTTGATGCGAAAGAATCCACCTACCAAACGCAAATCACCCGCAAGAAGGTAGTGTGCCAGAAATGCCGCAATAAAACCTGTACGGCAGAACCTGCAAGAACTGTGGCACAACGGGGGTGAGTTGCCAACTCGTGAATAGAAACATCTACAAGCAGAAACCGAATGCAAGACATAAACCTAAGTCAACAATCAGTAATATAATCCACAAGAGTACATCTGAGTGTGATAAGGTGGCAAGGTAACATCTAATCATGTATGTAGTGCCAGGTACTCAGGTAATAACATGTCATCCATATAAGGTATGTCTGCATGAAGTAACTATGATGAAATATCAATGATATCAATACACATATATTAGCGTCCCATACCACTAATATTGGTGTAAGGGTATATATAACAGCGCCCTCATACCCTGTTATATATACAAATAAAGTATGATCAATGTAAAACCAGTCCGTATATGATCCATGTCTGTATGTATGTGGAACCCATCCACTCGTCACCCACTGACGATAAGCATCATGTATGCAAGTATGAGGATATAAACAATATCATGGAAAAACATCATGAAAACCCGTGCCTAGCATCGACACGTAAATCCTCATCCATATGGGGCTCCGTCTGCGGTATCGGCCCTCGGCCCCCGGCAGTACGAGTCAACCCATGTCCATCTCTGGGCTCCGTCAGCGGTATCGGCCCTCGGCCCCCGACAGTACGGGTCAGCCCATCTCTCGACTGCGGCCGGTATCCTCCAGATATCCGCCGAGCTCAAATACAATCACCGGTATGTACTCGCCCGCCTCCAGGCTCAATCGGCAAACCCATCGATAATCTCGCCGAGGGGAACCATACCGGGCCCACCACGAACCCGCAAACGGATCATCACCTCCTCGAATCGGGTTTCAAGCACACGTCTCAGCACCGAGAAAATGCGTGGTGGACGCACCGAAATATCATATCACGAGGTACCGGGTTTTCATAAAAGTGCCTCTTTTCTTAAATAACCCCACGGTCCTCAAAAACCAGAAATCACATGAAAATCCAACATCAGGAAGTAAATCCAATGCGATGTGCTATGCAGTCAATCCACGACGTATGCGACATGTAAAGAACATTAATCATATCGGAAATCATGCAACATGGAATAGTAATGTGCATATGTCGAAGGAAGAATCATCTCATGAATGCAATAGTACTACAGTGTAGTGGCATGGCAATTATCGATGATGAAGTGTATGAGCCGGAAAATAGTATACGTGGAACATACGCATCATCGATAATGGTGCTGGTGTCCTAACAGCATGATAATAATATAGCAATGAACATATACCAGCAATGCAAATAGCATGAAGATGCAGAAATCTAGTAGTCAACACCACAGAGAAGTATCTACTATGCAACTACATCTAAGTATCAGGTCAATCAGGAGGGGTAGGTGTGGAAACCACCTAAATCTGAGTCGGTATATATATAAAGATATATAGTCGGTGATCTCACCTCAATGTCATATCATAAGATATCCTCGAGTTATGAGTGCGGATCTATCATCAATATCGGCACGTACGGTAAATCATCGTACGGCATCCCCATAGCTGGGTAGGGGTCAACATCTCACTGTCTCATCACATAACAGATATCACCATCATCAGATCATATAGTCTGGAGGGTACTCTATGTCTAGTACAAAACGGTAACATCAGTAAGTATGCATGCGGGGGTAAACACATATCCCAAGCCCGCAAGAATCACAAGTCATATCCCACATATGAATCGTATCAAATCACCGATCCCAGGGCACCAAGCCCACATCATCGACTCATCTCCAAAGTCATCACATATCATCAATCACAGTGCAAGTACAAGTGATAAGCAAGGGTGTGTGTATATGTGTAATTCTATCCTAGGGTTCGCGACTATGAACTGCACTAGTCACTTCTAACCCTATACTATCCATAATACACCTAATATCACAATAACTACATAATAATCTATCTACGGACTGCGGGGGTGCTATACGCCATCCACCCGACTTCCCCCTGTAGATATAATCTACTCACCTTGCATCATCATTTGCGGACGTCACCACGCAATTGCTTGTCGTCCCGAAGTCTTCATGGGTACCTACACATCAAATATCGTATATGCGCATTAAAACCAAATCCAAACTAAAACGGCGCATGTAATCCAAAACGATACGATAAGGGGGCCTATAGGTGAGAACCTATGGCACGCTTTCAAAACCATCAATAAATCCTCTATATCGTCGTATAAACGACAAATAGTCGAGGCAAAACACATTCCACCATTTTAGAATCAAAAATACGGAATACGGAAACACGAATCCAAAATAGCAACTTAGGATATATGTCCCAGATTTCACCCTAAAAAGAATCTGTCAAAACTAGAAGTACCCAGGGCCAAGAATTGAGGAATTGGGGCTATGCACAGAAAACGAGGCGATTCCTCACTGGTCTGGCCGCAAATTGCGGCCAGAAAGGAGATTTCGGCGGCCTCAAGGTGGAGTGGGGAGCTAGGGTTTTGGGTGTTGCCTCTCTGGTGCCTGCACATCTTACTGTCCACTCAATATTATTTTAGAGGTCTCGGGGTGTTAGCAGATTCTAAATAACAGTGACAGATTCCAGTTTTTCCCCGATATTGGTTTCTAAAATCCGTATTCTGGTTTTAGCTTCAGGTTATGGGTTCCAATTCAAACACTAGGGTGTTGGTAAAACCTCTACTGAGCTCAATTTCATAATACAACACCAATTTCCTTCAAACCCTAACTAGGTTTTCACCAAGTCCATAATATCACACAATATCGATTAAACCTTAACATGGGGTTATAGGAAAGGCTATAATTAAGCTAATGGTTCAGAAATTACCTCCATTAGCAACTCAAGAAAATTCTTGAGTTGACCCTAGTGGCCAAAATCCTTGCTTCTTTAGCTCCATGTGTAGATCTAGGGATTTTGCACAATTTTAATGAAAGGAGTTTGGGGTTTTGGAGTGATTTTTGAGATGAAATGAGGAGTTGAAGAGGGGAGGGAAAGGGGATAGGCAGCAGCAGCAGCAACTATGGGAGAGAGGGGATGAAATGAGAGTGAAGGAATGATGGAAGCATGGTTCAAAAAGGTGGGGTTGACCTTGTCCCTCTCTCTCATCATTACCTACTCTTTCCTTTTCTTTTCTTTTCATTTTCTTTAATTCCAAACCTTCTCATACCAATAGTAAACCCAAATGAAAACCATGGCTAGAAAAATACACAAGTGTAGAAAAAGTGATATGTGCAAGTTTTGCACAAAATTGCCAAAAAACCCGATTAGCGATTTTAATCGCGATTAGCACTAAATTAGTGTCAAACTAAACACAAAAACTTAAAAATGTCATAATTCACTAATTTACTCTATTTTAGAATTTTCCATAATTTTTCATAATTTTTCCTATTTATTTGCATTTAATATTAAAATAATCAATAAAATAATATTAAATTATAAAAATTCCCAAAATTAATATTTTATATTTTTGAAAATGTTACAATCTACCCCCCTTAAAGAAATTCGGTCCCCGAATTTAAATTTAAACCCCCAATACTTAAAACAATTTCTGTGCTAATCCATTTTGTCGGGGCTCCGAAAATATCAATACATAAAACGTCACAGCGCAATGCATGCGCATGGGTAATGAGCAGATAGCTCAAAAGCAAAACTCCGTCAAGCATCCCGCAATCATCGGAGTCAAGGTAAAAACACAATGTCGAATCCAAAACAAAACCGATATGATATGGACCAAAACTACACATGTAGACATCCAATCTATACATGTAAAAAAAAAGCTGATGTAAAAGCATGCAAAAGTATATCCAGGTACCGTCCACTGACTAGTCCTGCTCAGCATGAAAGCAAAAATCCAACATCATAAAAGGTACTGCTCCAAAAGGAATAAATCCCAAAAATGCACATAACACAATCCTGTGCGTCTGGTGCGCACGGAAATCAAGATCCATAAATGTGTCAAACAGGTATACAAAACAACATCTAGGTGCAATTGGTGTGCACGCAACATCTGTCGTAGGCAACGTGTGTGCCTGACAGAAAAATAAATCAGGTGCATGTGACATGCACGAAGAATCCCGATTTAGTGCATCTGGCGTGCACCAAAATCGTATAACAAAACACTAAAGGTGCATGAAAACCAAGCTGGAAGTGCAAATCAAATCACTGCATACGGTAGGCATGAAATCTCAATCAATACCCCAAATATAATAACTCCGCGCAAAACATATAAATATCCAGTGGGTGCATGAAACCAATATCATGAAACTCAGTCATCAAAACTAAATCATGCAAACAGAATGCCCAAAATACCGAAATCCAAAATGACGGATACATGATAATCGAATCACAAAATCACAAATCATAAATACCGTCGTCGGTAGTCCCTCCTTCGAGGTCGAGAAGGAGTCGGTGCATCCACTGCTAGCTGCGCAGGATATCCACGTGCCTCTTGCTCACGGTCTGGCGTCCTCTGACTCTCTGGGTCCTTATCTTTCTGCGGATTACCAATCTCACAGTCAATCGGCTCATCGGCCATGTCAGGTGTGCTAACGGGGACGATTCCGTTCTGGCACTTCTCTGGTCACCTCTCGGTCAAACCTCACGACCACTCGTAAGACAGCATATCACTGGCGTCGGCCTCTGGCTCTCTGAAAGCACGTCACACATCTGATCCTGGGTGCAATCATCATGGCAGCAATATCCTGGAAGGAATCCTGCTCAAGGTCTCTTCCAAGCATGCCTATGCCGATCTTGTAAGTCCATATTGCGACCCCCGGTTCTTACGGGGAGGCGGAAACGGTATAAAAAACAAATTTTTATCGCAAGAGGCAACATGGACTAAACAAGGTCGGGATCGTGTCTAAACTAAACTAGCATACAAGCTAAAGAGTCTTAGCTACTCGGATGAAAGTTATACCTAAACTTGAACTCCTTCTTCTTCAAACCTTGTAGAGGTTGATGGTTCTTGCCTTGTAGCCTTCTTCCGTCGAAGATGGATCCACCTCGAAGGTTCAACCTTTGGGCTCTTTCTCGAACTTGGAGTGAACTAGGATTTCCGGCTTGCTAAACCTTGAACCCTAGGGAGAGTAGAGAGTGTCTAGGGGTTGTTTTCTTTTCAAGGTGAATGATTCTCAACACATGAGAAGGAATCACCTTGAGCTTGAGGAAGAAGAAGATGAAGTGAGGAGAGAGAATGATTATGAAAGAATGAGCTCTTTTCTTTTTACAACCATGACTAAAAGAAAAGGAATTATCTAATTAATAATAATAATTCAAAAATGAAATAGTTGATGGTTGTATTTAGAATGACCACTATCATACTTTCATTAAATGAGTGTAAGCATGAATCAAGGAGAATCCTTTCAAAGCATGATGGTGGTCAACATTCAACCATGGTCAACAAGTCAACCATGGTCAACAAGTCAACAAAATCAACCATAACAATATTTCATTTAATTACTATTATTAATTGATATTTCATAAATCTATTAGGGTTTGGAAAACGACGACTGTCAACTGTGCATACGCACCCGTTCCGAAACCCTAATGAAAATCATCTTCCTCGTCCTCAAATAACTGTGCATACACACCTGCATTCTTGTTCCGAGGAACATGAATACTGAGAGATAAAAGCAACCCCAAAACATATACCGGTATCTGACTCATATCAGAGCCAGCCAGTAATATCCGTCCGGACTCCAAACGTGCACAAGTGCGCGAATGAGAACGAACCCTGTCGCAAAACCATGCGACCTCTACTCTGTTTTGCCCAGAGGCGAATACCCTCTGTGTGGGACTCTAAAGACTCGACACTACGCTGGCAGTGGGTTTAACCACAGACCGCAAGCGGCACTAGCTGTGCGTAACGGTCCCCAGGTAGATGCCGACAAGAAGGCTGACGAGGTGAAACCCCATCTGAACTCCTACTGAGTCTGAATGTGACAGTCTCCGTACAGTCCGGTCTGTTCGTCTGATACATCGCATGTCGGGCCTAGGGGGCGGTAAAACGTCAGTCCCCCAATAGCGGTACAAGTCGTGTCGGAGTGAAGCCCAAAACACCCTGAGATAACACTGGAACCTACCAGTATGTCTCGCTTGCCCTGGCCAGGGACTACTCGTGTAATGGCTCTCCTAGACACAGCGCGATGTCAACCCCCAATACCGGGAGAGACGAATCCTGTCTAACCGTCACTGCCTCCAAGTGCTTCGGGACTGCACCCAACCACCACCTGTTTGCACGACTCCTTTGAGCCATGGTAGGGTAGTGATCAAAGTGCAGTGGGAACACACTCGAGGCGAAGTGTCAGTGTCAAGTCAGCGGACTAAGCTGTACTTATGTCACCTGGGAACTGATGACTGACGATAGGTATAATACCAACATGTCAGTTCCCGACGAGTCCTGTCCAGTGTACTCGTAACCTAACGAGCACCCGTATACTATCTCCAGTACGACGTACTGATGGCTGTGGGACAGACCATCTCCCATACTGGGATGAGAAGCGCACACGCTAGTCTACTCCGGAGTATCGATGCCCTGTCTCGATAGTCCTGCGACTAGGGACCTGTATAAGGATGTTCTTATAGATTACCCAGCCCCCACTAGTGTGACTGCCATCACAACGCTGGTAATCAAGCAAAAGATCCTAAGGGCTCCACTAATGCGTATAAGTGATATAGTAAAATAAACACAAGTACACATTAAAGTAGAAACAAACCAAGTAGCATACTACTATATTGAGCAAGATTGTTTATACAAGGTGAATATCCCAAGCTTCCATTAAGTAATATACAAACTAGTATGATACAGTAATGGCCTCTAGGGCATATACACTAACAATCTCCCACTTGCACTAAGGCCATGTACTGGCGTATCGAAGACCTATCATCTCGATCAGCCGCTCGAACTGAGTCTGGGGTAGGGCCTTGGTGAATGGATCTGCAGTGTTCTCTTCTGAAGCAACCCTCCGAACCTCGATCTCCTTGCGATCCACGATCTCCCTGATCAGGTGATACCGCCTCAAGATGTGCCTGGATCTCTGATGGGACCTGGGTTCCTTTGCTAAAGCTATAGCCCCGTTGTTGTCGCAATACAGAGGTATTGGGTCAACAATGGACGGAACCACCTGAAGTTCTTTTAAGAACTTCCTCATCCAGACAGCTTCTTTTGCGGCATCAGATGCAGCGATGTATTCTGCTTCCATAGTCGAGTCTGCAACGGTTTCCTGTTTGGAGCTCTTCCAACACACCGCCCCTCCATTGAGGGTAAAGACAAAACCCGACATGGACTTGGAATCATCCTTGTCACTCTGGAAGCTGGAGTCAGCAAAGGCCTCGATCTGGAGGTCTTTTCCGCCATACACCAAGAACATCTCCTTAGTCCTTCTCAGGTACTTGAGAATGTTCTTTACCGCTATCCAGTGTTTCTCCCCAGGGTTTGACTGATACCGGCTTACCACACTCAGTGCATAAGCTACATCCGGTCTGGTACACAACATCGCATACATTATAGAGCCTACCGCAGAAGCGTAGGGTATAATAGACATGCGATCCCTCTCCAAATCAGTCTTGGGAGACATCTCTTTAGAGAGGGTGATCCTGTGACAAGCCGGTAGGTTACCGCGCTTGGAATCTTCCATACTGAATCTCTTCACTACGGTGTCGATGTACCTGGACTGAGAAAGTCCTAATATCCTCTTGGATCTATCACGATGGATCCGGATCCCCAAGATGTATGAGGCATCACCCAGGTCTTTCATGGAGAACCTGTGTGACAAGAACCCCTTGACAGATTATAGCATAGGAATGTCATTTCCTACTAAGAGAATGTCATCCACGTATAAAACGAGGAATACTACAGTTCTCGCTACAAATCTACTATAGATGCATGGTTCATCTGGATTTTTGATAAAGCCAAATTCCTTGACCGTCTCATCAAAACAGATGTTCCAACTCCGCGATGCCTGCTTTAGTCCATAGATGGACTTAAGCAACTTGCACACCTTTCCGCTGCTCCCACTCTGAATGAAACCCTCTGGCTGATCCATATAAACACACTCCTCTAAATTTCCATTTAGAAAAGCGGTCTTTACGTCCATCTGCCAAATCTCATAATCGTGGAAGGCAGCAATGGCAAGAAGGATCCGAATGGATTTCAGCATAGCTACTGGAGAAAAGGTTTCGTCATAGTCCATGCCAGGTCTTTGACGGAAACCCTTTGCTACAAGTCTAGCTTTATAGGTCTCAACCTGTCCATCTACACCAATCTTCCTTTTGAAGATCCACTTGCATCCTACGGGTTTTACCCCGTCTGGAGCAATGTCCAACGTCCATACTTTGTTGGTGTACATGGACTCCATTTCGGTCCGCATTGCATCCAGCCATTTTACCGAGTCAACGCTCTGAACGGCCTGCTGGAAGCTAGTAGGCTCATCATAATCTATGATGCAATCCTCTCTATCCCCGTCTATGAGAAAACCGTAGTATCTCTCGGGCGGATGAGACTGCCTACTACTCCTACGGAGCGGCGTAGGAATGTCCTGTTCTTTCGAACCCTCTGGTTCCTCTAAGATTTCAGTAATGGTTTGTGGTTCTGGAACTTCTTCCAGTTCTACTGCGCTCCCACTTATCTGATTTTCCAAAAACTCAGTTTCCAAGAAGTAGGCATGACGAGAAACAAGAACTTTTTGTTCCTCTTCGTAGTAGAAAAGATACCCCTTGGAGTTCTTTGGGTATCCCACAAACTTGCACTGTACTGAGCGTGCCTCGAGCTTGTCCGCATGCTGCTTTTTTACAAAAGCCGGACATCCCCATGTCTTAAAGAATTTAAGACAGGGTTTCTTCCCACTCCACATCTGATATGGTGTGGTAGGCACTGTCTTAGTAGGAACTTGGTTCAAGAGATGTGCAGCTGTTTCCAGTGCATAACCCAGAAAGATCGCGGTAACTCAGCCTTACTCATCATGGAACGAACCATATCCAATAGGGTTCGATTCCTCCTTTCCGATACACCGTTATGTTGCGGAGTGTATGGAGGAGTACGCTGAGAGAGAATTCCATTCTCTTTTAAATAGTCCAGGAACTCGGCACTCAAGTATTCTCCACCTCGATCCGATCATAGAATCTTAATACTTTTGCCTGTTTGTTTTTCAACTTCATTCTTGTAATCCCGAAATTTCTCAAAGGCCTCGGATTTGTGCTTCATTAAGAAGACATGTCCATACCTAGAGAAATCGTCTGTGAAAGTAATGAAGTATGAATAACCGCTTCGCGCATGTGTAGACATTGGACCACACACGTCACTGTGTATGAGTCCCAAGAGCTCGCTCGCTCTTTCTCCGTGTCCAGTGAACGGAGTCTTTGTCATCTTTCCCATGAGACAAGATTCACAAGTGGCATAAGACTGATACTCGAACGGATCCAAGTACCCTTCTTTATGTAACTTAGTCAACCGTGTCTCATTGATGTGACCCAGTCTACAATGCCATAAGAAAGCCTGATTGATATCTGGAGACTTTCTTTTGTGTGTATTCTGGACATTGAAAATCTGTGGTTGGTTCAATACGTATATACCATTGCTCAGTGTACCTGACCCAATCAGAACTTGATTAAGGTGAATGTTTACAACATTACTTACAAACGCAAATTCATAACCTTCTTTTGAAACCAAAGATACAGAAATGATATTACAAGTTGCGTTGGGTACAAAAAAACAATTACGCAAAACCAAAACATGCCCATCTGACATTCCCAGGTGATAGTCCCCCACGGCTTTAGCATCCATGCTAGCTCCGTTCGCAACTCTGAGGGTCATGTCACCTGCCTTCAAAAACCTACGGTTTCTCAACGCCTGCAAAGAATTACAGATATGAGATCCTGATCCGGTATCCAATACCCAGGAAGTAGAGTTTATAGAAAGACAGTTTTCAATAACATACACACCTGAAGCTGAAGCCGCAACCTGCTTCAGTTCCTGTGTCTTGGCCTTCCAAGCCCTGCAATCTTTCTTCCAGTGTCCACTCTTATGACAATAGAAGCATTCTTCCTTTCCAACAAGCTTCCCCGCAATCTTTGTTGCCTTTTCCTTTCCCTTCGTACCCACTTTACTAACACCGCCTCTTGGTTTGGCGGGGGCTCTCTTCCTCTTTCCCTTGGCTTTCGCCTTGGACCTGGAGGAAGAAGATCCTCCTACAAACAAAGCGGGTGTTTCCCTACCCTTCTGTAGGGTGCCCTCTGCGCTCCTCAGCATGTTGAGGAGTTCTGAAAGTTCAACTTCCTTTTCTTGCAAGTTGAAATTCAGTATGAACTGGGTGTAAGTGGATGGAAGGGACTGGAGAATTATATCCGTGTAGAGTTCACTGTCCAACGTGGTCCCAAGTTCTGCGAGCTCCTCAGTGTAGCCAATCATCTTAAGCACGTGGTCTGCTACCGATGATCCGACGGCCAACTTTGTCGAAAACAACTTCTTCGACACTTCGTATCTTGCGATACGAGACTGCTCTCCATACAGTTCTTTTGTATGAAGAAATATGGATTCCAAATCCATATTCTCATGCCTCCTCTGATGTTCGTTGTCCATCGAGGCAAGTACGATGCACCTGGCCTTCGCGCTGTCAATCTCCCAAGTCTTACGGATTTCCTTATCCGCGACGCTGGAGGTGGGACCTGGGACGGGGGGAGCTTTGGTGGTAAGAAGATACCCCAGCTTGTCGTAAGTGATTGCCAACTTGACATTCCTGAGCCAATCTTTGTAGTTTGGCCCTGTCAATATGTTTTTATCTAGAATCAACTTAAGTCCAGTCATTTCGATTTGGTTGCTGCAGGGGGGAGAGAAGGAACACTTTAGCACGATGCTCTTGCAAGTTTAGAATGGTTTTTAATTTGTCTAAACAGGATGGCTCCCACTGTCTCTCGAATCCCTCCTCAAACCACAAAGGAAGAATTAGCCGGGATCAATCCCACCGTGCAATACTTGCTTAACCGTTCAGCCAGGCCAGTGTTGGTACTTCGAGGGAGGTTTTCCAACGCTTTCGCGAAGTTCCTTAATTAAATAACCTCTTTTCCCTGGGGGCGTAGCCCCGCTAACACCTTTCTAGGCACCTACTAGGTTTATAGCATTGATCGTCTAGTGAGAAATTTCCCGAGGAGTAGCATATACTCACAGTAGGATCGGGATCCAAATATCATTGCATGACGAAACTGAAGGAATCCTACCAGAATCACCACACTCCAAATGGTATGCAAATCTAGCAAGTTTCAGTACTTATGAAACTCCCGATGTGGATTTTTGCCCCATGCTCTTATGACCTTGACTAAGGCCAACAAATCATAAGTCACATGTCAAGTTCTACCCGTCGTTATCCAGGTTAATTTGAATCCACCCGTATCTACCCTTGACTATGGCCAACAAGGCAATACGACTGTCCCAAACCAACGCATTCTATCTATGCAACATATGAATACCCACCAGCTACCAAACACTGTGCCTTGACTAAGGCCAACAAACACAGCTTGAATACCGTTGAATATTCATATGAAACGACGGAGGGCTACGAATGGTTTTGGCGAAACCGTGAACGTAGTGAACTTGATATAATCGATGGAACGAGATAGCTTTTAGAAGGAGTGGCTCAAACTCCGCATTTAAAAGTTAGTTTTGAAAAGAACCGAGTGGTTTTTCGAAAGTGTTCCAACGATTTTAACTTGGTTTATTATCTTGCATTAGTTCTTTTAATGCGTGATATTCTTGCATTAGTACTTTTAATGCGTCCCATCATTTAAATCCTACCATTGCAGAAAACAACCAAAATATGACGTACGCTTATGCCATTCGCATTCGCCACGGGGTCCCGTCATCACTCGTTAGGTTACTTAACTAACGACAGAGCGGGGGCTGGGCTAGCACGGCTGTAAAACATAAGCAACGCCTAAATAGAAAGCAATGACAGACATTACAGATCACAGATGAATACATTGGATATACTAGCAATCCGCAATCCTTTCGAGCCTGAAACGAAAAGCGGATAACACGGTCGCGGTGAATAGCCAAAACCCCACCCAAGACCCCTACGGGTGCGGCAAACTACCCGCCAAGTACTCGGCAGTTTGTGCACCCCTCCATGGGTCTATCCTAGGAGCAAAAACAGTAAAAAGAATTATACAATGACGGCTACACCCCCGACCCGGTTGTGCGGCCAAACAAATAATAATTATTACATCAATTTACATTTACAATGAATGAAAGAAAAAACAAAAGCTCATCTCACATCCACCCCGGCTATTCACCCGCGACAGTCCAACACATTCATATACACATTCCAATATCAAACACAGATCATGTATAACCCCGACTAATCGTCATATAGCGATTAGCCGACGTTCAATACATGCAAGCATCACAGATATAACCATCATAGTCAAAGTGAAGTGAAGTTCGGAAAAATACGGAATTATAGGACCCCAAAAGCAAATTTCTGTTCTGGAAAATCTGGGCACATATAATATATTTTAAAAATCCCAAAACCAACACACAAACACACTGCACGAAAAACGATGCACAGAAGACGACAAACCGCGGCGCTTCCGCGGCAGATGCCTAGCTCGTGCGGCGGAAGGGCGGCGGTTTGAACGAATCACTGTGTCGTTTTTCTTGGGTGTTCATACAAAACCCTGAGCCCAATTTACAAGTATAAAGTTTTTCATTTAGAGCAGAAAAAAATTTAACAGAAACTTAGGGTTTTTGTTTTTCCGGTTTTGTGACTTTTTCGGTTCCGAACTTCGTTACACTTCACTACCAAGCTAGTTTAAGTTTAGTTAGGCTTTGATACCACTGTAAGTCCATATTGCGACCCCCGGTTCTTACGGGGAGGCGGATACGGTATAAAAAACAAATTTTTATCGCAAGAGGCAACATGGACTAAACAAGGTCGGGATCGTGTCTAAACTAAACTAGCATACAAGCTAAAGAGTCTTAGCTACTCGGATGAAAGTTATACCTAAACTTGAACTCCTTCTTCTTCAAACCTTGTAGAGGTTGATGGTTCTTGCCTTGTAGCCTTCTTCCGTCGAAGATGGATCCACCTCGAAGGTTCAACCTTTAGGCTCTTTCTCGAACTTGGAGTGAACTAGGATTTCCGGCTTGCTAAACCTTGAACCCTAGGGAGAGTAGAGAGTGTCTAGGGGTTGTTTTCTTTTCAAGGTGAATGATTCTCAACACATGAGAAGGAATCACCTTGAGCTTGAGGAAGAAGAAGATGAAGTGAGGAGAGAGAATGATTATGAAAGAATGAGCTCTTTTCTTTTTACAACCATGACTAAAAGAAAAGGAATTATCTAATTAATAATAATAATTCAAAAATGAAATAGTTGATGGTTGTATTTAGAATGACCACTATCATACTTTCATTAAATGAGTGTAAGCATGAATCAAGGAGAATCCTTTCAAAGCATGATGGTGGTCAACATTCAACCATGGTCAACAAGTCAACCATGGTCAACAAGTCAACAAAATCAACCATAACAATATTTCATTTAATTACTATTATTAATTGATATTTCATAAATCTATTAGGGTTTGGAAAACGACGACTGTCAACTGTGCATACGCACCCGTTCCGAAACCCTAATGAAAATCATCTTCCTCGTCCTCAAATAACTGTGCATACACACCTGCATTCTTGTTCCGAGGAACATGAATACTGAGAGATAAAAGCAACCCCAAAACATATACCGGTATCTGACTCATATCAGAGCCAGCCAGTAATATCCGTCCGGACTCCAAACGTGCACAAGTGCGCGGATGAGAACGAACCCTGTCGCAAAACCATGCGACCTCTACTTTGTTTTGCCCAGAGGCGAATACCCTCTGTGTGGGACTCTAAAGACTCGACACTACGCTGGCAGTGGGTTTAACCACAGACCGCAAGCGGCACTAGCTGTGCGTAACGGTCCCCAGGTAGATACCGACAAGAAGGCTGACGAGGTGAAACCCCATCTGAACTCCTACTGAGTCTGAATGTGACAGTCTCCGTACAGTCCGGTCTGTTCGTCTGATACATCGCATGTCGGGCCTAGGGGGCGGTAAAACGTCAGTCCCCCAATAGCGGTACAAGTCGTGTCGGAGTGAAGCCCAAAACACCCTGAGATAACACTGGAACCTACCAGTATGTCTCGCTTGCCCTGGCCAGGGACTACTCGTGTAATGGCTCTCCTAGACACAGCGCGATGTCAACCTCCAATACCGGGAGAGACGAATCCTGTCTAACCGTCACTGCCTCCAAGTGCTTCGGGACTGCACCCAACCACCACCTGTTTGCACGACTCCTTTGAGCCATGGTAGGGTAGTGATCAAAGTGCAGTGGGAACACACTCGAGGCGAAGTGTCAGTGTCAAGTCAGCGGACTAAGCTGTACTTATGTCACCTGGGAACTGATGACTGACGATAGGTATAATACCAACCTGTCAGTTCCCGACGAGTCCTGTCCAGTGTACTCGTAACCTAACGAGCACCCGTATACTATCTCCAGTACGACATACTGATGGCTGTGGGACAGACCATCTCCCACACTGGGATGAGAAGCGCACACGCTAGTCTACTCCGGAGTATCGATGCCCTATCTCGATAGTCCTGCGACTAGGGACCTGTATAAGGATGTGCTTATAGATTACCCAGCCCCCACTAGTGTGACTGCCATCACAACGCTGGTAATCAAGCAAAAGATCCTAAGGGCTCCACTAATGCGTATAAGTGATATAGTAAAATAAACACAAGTACACATTAAAGTAGAAACAAACCAAGTAGCATACTACTATATTGAGCAAGATTGTTTATACAAGGTGAATATCCCAAGCTTCCATTAAGTAATATACAAACTAGTATGATACAGTAATGGCCTCTAGGACATATACACTAACAGATCTGTACAGAGGCTGGCCTTCCTGCACAACCTCTTCTCGCTCAAAAGACACCTGTGTCCTCTGCACAATATTTTCTCAGAAACTGGTCACATCCCAACGTCTCTATAAGCAAATCAGGTCTCTAGTCTCGACGGGAAGCAATGACAGCTCGTCAGTGTCTCACACGAACCTCCTGTTCTATCAGTCTCTATCGTCATCCACTATGACGTCATGCCAAGCTGCTATACACTGCTCTGTTCCCGGCCACGGCCAATCTGAAGTCTCTCGCACGGACTCGAAATCGTGTACTCTGTAGCTTCATCATTCTGTAGAAGATGTCAGGCCGAACGGGTCCTCGGGAACACGTCCCAACCATCGGAGGAATACTCATCACTCGTCCGTCCTTGATCAATCTGCAACGCATCTGGGTAAGTTCCTTTATCCGAACCTGGTCAACTACCCCGTCGACCATGCCGAACTCTGTCTTGCTGGGTGCGCGCAATACGACCACTCCTGGTCTAGGTCTTCTCATATCGTACTCCAGAAAGGTCCTTTCGAGGTTCCTTCCTCAAATCTCATCCTGCCGAAATGCCCGGAAGTTGTCATCCAATGCTGAAGCTAAAGCTCATTCCGGAACGGCTGCATACTTATTGCGCTTCTTTCTGGAAGATCTATCCATATACCACGCCTCGGGGTGCGTATCACATCTCTGATGTCAGCGGAGTGGGACGTCATCTTGTCGAAATCTCGAGCGAACTCTTTTCTTCACTCTGCGTCAATGTCGACTGATTCGGACTCGTCTCATCATGGCTGCACGAACTGCGCTCCGACGGCTATGCTCGCATCTGGAGTCTCCCAAGCAGTGTCCCATCACGATATCCGAAAGATGTCGAACCATCCGATCGACTCGTCAGATCCTCATAATCCCCCAAGAGCTCACATCTCGGGTACAGTTTAATAGTATCGAGTACATGCCACAGCGTCGGTGGTCCAGCCGTAGAAGGGCAAACCCAAGCCTCACTAATGGCGCTGAGGAACCGCCACAAACCCGAAGGTTCAAAGGCTTTCACACGGTCATTAAGTCGAGTTAGGGTTTCATTCTTCTAGAGGGTCCATAGAATCACCTGCATGTCTTTCCGTATACTTTAAACTTGGAAAATAGGCTCCTGACATTCGATCGTCTCTATCGACTCTCAACGAACCTGCGTGAAGTCGTCTCTATCTGGAATCAATCCACCTGATGACTCGCATCGGGTAAGCAAACTCACCGCACGTCCTAGCCATTCATCCTCGGTGACTAGCGACTCGCTATCATATCTCCAAGAACATGTTCATGCTGCAGTAGCTCCAACCATCTGGGCGATATCTCGTCATTTGCAGCAGCAACTGGCTCATACGCCCGTACGCCAAACAACGCCTCAATCCTCCAGGAAAGGCAATACATAAGCGGTCATCTCTGAGTCGGTCTGCTCTAGATCTGAGTAAGACTCTCCACACTGGAAATCTTCAACTCATCTGGGCCCGCTCTGGCGAAAAATCGGACGAATCACCTTCGTCTCTCAAATCGGGTAGACTAGCTATCATCAGTCGCATGACTGCCCGAAAGCTCCGGCAGTCTCAGCTCGTAAGCTCCGAAAGCAACCTCCTGTCAATCTCAGCCACAGCTGGTCCATCTGTCTGCACGGTAGGCGACATCACAAACTCTGAGGTATGTTGTACATCAACAGTCCTCTCTCAACTGGCAGCTCTAACAATGGCCCAATCATCCGGTGCAAGACCAAGCACTCGCCTCCATTAGAGGTCACAATCACCAACACTAACTCGAGACATTCCCATGTCACCAGAAAACACAATGGTCGGCCCTCGTACCAAACGAGCTCACACCGGCCGTAACCCTAGCAGCAGCCCAAACTGCGCTCAAACATGGTGACATGAACCTCAATCGAGTATCAAAGAGAGCACATCAATAGCAAGAAATAAAACAACAGATCCAAAGTGGGTACATGATCATAGGAAGGAACAGCATCAATGAATGTATGATCATGAAACTAATAGAATCGGGGATCTCAAATGGATGTATAATCCAGGATATGAAGAGAATCACTGATCTCGAGAGAAATGTACATCCTATGGTTCCTTAAGCGGAGTGGCGTGTCGTAAGTATGCCGCGGAACATACCAACGGTACGTCACTCTACTTTAGTCACCTAATCCATCAACCAAGGGTCATCCTAATACGACGAAAGTTGGGGTCTAATACCCCCTCGACCAAGTCTAAGTTCCATAAGGTCAAGCCTAAGTTCCGTATATAAACAACGCCCTAGGCTCCACATAGTCAAACTCAGACTCGAACCAAGGTCAACCTAGCGCTCTGATACCAACTTTGTCACGACCCGAAAGAGCACGTGACTGGCCCTTGAACCATATGAAGCCTATAGGACTCCATCTGATCCAAGTAAGCCAAAAGCCCAGAAATCTAAAACCATTTTTAAGAATAAGTAGAGAAAACTGGTTTAAAGAAGTGAGGAAATACATGTTTGAAATCAAGGTTTTTAAATAACTAAGCCGAAGGTACGTTTTGAAAACAATAAAGTCTTTTCTAAAAATTTCGGCAGAGTTTCTTTTGAAAAACTGGCCCCGAATGGGGTACAACAAGTATAACAATATGTATGCAATGATAATGGCATCCCCAAGCGGGAGCTAGCTCTTCGTCAATCGACGGTCACAACCACATATGCAACAACAATATACAACGCCAAGTGGCGAGGATCAAATCCAAAGAGAACTCAAAAGCAATAAGAAAACCGCAATACTACTAAGCGCGACTCTAAGGTCGAATAATACATCACTAAGTCTAGGTCTGAAACAATATACAAGTTTTGGTTGATGGAAATTCTAGATACAATGAATGAAATAAATACAATGGTGGTTCTTGATGCGAAAGAATCCACCTACCAAACGCAAATCACCCGCAAGAAGGTAGTGTGCCAGAAATGCCGCAATAAAACCTGTACGGCAGAACCTGCAAGAACTGTGGCACAACGGGGGTGAGTTGCCAACTCGTGAATAGAAAAATCTACAAGCAGAAACCGAATGCAAGACATAAACCTAAGTCAACAATCAGTAATATAATCCACAAGAGTACATCTGAGTGTGATAAGGTGGCAAGGTAACATCTAATCATGTATGTAGTGCCAGGTACTCAGGTAATAACATGTCATCAATATAAGGTATGTCTGCATGAAGTAACTATGATGAAATATCAATGATATCAATACACATATATTAGCGTCCCATACCACTAATATTGGTGTAAGGGTATATATAACAGCGCCCTCATACCCTGTTATATATACAAATAAAGTATGATCAATGTAAAACCAGTCCGTATATGATCCATGTCTGTATGTATGTGGAACCCATCCACTCGTCACCCACTGACGATAAGCATCATGTATGCAAGTATGAGGATATAAATAATATCATGGAAAAACATCATGAAAACCCGTGCCTAGCATCGACACGTAAATCCTCATCCATATGGGGCTCCGTCTGCGGTATCGGCCCTCGGCCCCCGGCAGTACAAGTCAACCCATGTCCATCTCTGGGCTCCGTCTGCGGTATCGGCCCTCGGCCCTCGACAGTATGGGTCAGCCCATCTCTCGACTGCGGCCTGTATCCTCCAGATATCCGCCGAGCTCAAATACAATCACCGGTAGGTACTCGCCCGCCTCCAGGCTCAATCGGCAAACCCATCGATAATCTCGCCGAGGGGAACCATACCGGGCCCACCACGAACCCGCAAACGGATCATCACCTCCTCGAATCGGGTTTCAAGCACACGTCTCAGCACCGAGAAAACGCGTGGTGGACGCACCGAAATATCATATCACGAGGTACCGGGTTTTCATAAAAGTGCCTCTTTTCTTAAATAACCCCACGGTCCTCAAAAACCAGAAATCACATGAAAATCCAACATCAGGAAGTAAATCCAAGGCGATGTGCTATGCAGTCAATCCACGACGTATGCGACATGTAAAGAACAGTAATCATATCGGAAATCATGCAACATGGAATAGTAATGTGCATATGTCGAAGGAAGAATCATCTCATGAATGCAATAGTACTACAGTGTAGTGGCATGGCAATTATCGATGATGAAGTGTGTGAGCCGGCAAATAGTGTACGTGGAACATACGCATCATCGATAATGGTGCTGGTGTCCTAACAGCATGATAATAATATAGCAATGAACATATACCAGCAATGCAAATAGCATGAAGATGCAGAAATCTAGTAGTCAACACCACAGAGAAGTAGCTACTATGCAACTACATCTAAGTATCAGGTCAATCAGGAGGGGTAGGTGTGGAAACCACCTAAATCTGAGTCGGTATATATATAAAGATATATAGTCGGTGATCTCGCCTCAATGTCATATCATAAGATATCCTCGAGTTATGAGTGCGGATCTATCATCAATATCGGCACGTACGGTAAATCATCGTACGGCATCCCCATAGCTGGGTAGGGGTCAACATCTCACTGTCTCATCACATAACAGATATCACCATCATCAGATCATATAGTCTGGAGGGTACTCTATGTCTAGTACAAAACGGTAACATCAGTAAGTATGCATGCGGGGGTAAACACATATCCCAAGCCCGCAAGAATCACAAGTCATATCCCACATATGAATCGTATCAAATCACCGATCCCAGGGCACCAAGCCCACATCATCGACTCATCTCCAAAGTCATCACATATCATCAATCACAGTGCAAGTACAAGTGATAAGCAAGGGTGTGTGTATAGGTGTAATTCTATCCTAGGGTTCGCGACTATGAACTGCACTAGTCACTTCTAACCCTATACTATCCATAATACACCTAATATCACAATAACTACATAATAATCTATCTACGGACTGCGGGGGTGCTATACGCCATCCACCCGTCTTCCCCCTGTAGATATAATCTACTCACCTTGCATCATCATTTGCGGACGTCACCACGCAATTGCTTGTCGTCCCGAAGTCTTCATGGGTACCTACACATCAAATATCGTATATGCGCATTAAAACCAAATCCAAACTAAAACGGCGCATGTAATCCAAAACGACACGATAAGGGGGCCTATAGGTGAGAACCTATGGCACGCTTTCAAAACCATCAATAAATCCTCTATATCGTCGTATAAACGACAAATAGTCGAGGCAAAACACATTCCACCATTTTAGAATCAAAAATACGGAATACGGAAACACGAATCCAAAATAGCAACTTAGGATATATGTCCCAGATTTCACCCTAAAAAGAATCTGTCAAAACTAGAAGTACCCAGGGCCAAGAATTGAGGAATTGGGGCTATGCACAGAAAACGAGGCGATTCCTCACTGGTCTGGCCGCAAATTGCGGCCAGAAAGGAGATTTCGGCGGCCTCAAGGTGGAGTGGGGAGCTAGGGTTTTGGGTGTTGCCTCTCTGGTTCCTGCACATCTTACTGTCCACTCAATATTATTTTAGAGGTCTCGGGGTGTTAGCAGATTCTAAATAACAGTGACAGATTCCAGTTTTTCCCCGATATTGGTTTCTAAAATCCGTATTCTGGTTTTAGCTTCAGGTTTTGGGTTCCAATTCAAACACTTGGGTGTTGGTAAAACCTCTACTGAGCTCAATTTCATAATACAACACCAATTTCCCTCAAACCCTAACTAGGTTTTCACCAAGTCCATAATATCACACAATATCGATTAAACCTTAACATGGGGTTATAGGAAAGGCTATAATTAAGCTAATGGTTCAGAAATTACCTCCATTAGCAACTCAAGAAAATTCTTGAGTTGCCCCTAGTGGCCAAAATCCTTGCTTCTTTAGCTCCATGTGTAGATCTAGGGATTTTGCACAATTTTAATGAAAGGAGTTTGGGGTTTTGGAGTGATTTTTGAGATGAAATGAGGAGTTGAAGAGGGGAGGGAAAGGGGCTAGGCAGCAGCAGCAGCAACTATGGGAGAGAGGGGAAGAAATGAGAGTGAAGGAATGATGGAAGCATGGTTCAAAAAGGTGGGGTTGACCTTGTCCCTTTCTCTCATCATTACCTACTCTTTCCTTTTCTTTTCTTTTCATTTTCTTTAATTCCAAACCTTCTCATACCAATAGTAAACCCAAATGAAAACCATGGCTAGAAAAATACACAAGTGTAGAAAAAGTGATATGTGCAAGTTTTGCACAAAATTGCCAAAAAACCCGATTAGCGATTTTAATCGCGATAAGCACTAAATTAGTGTCAAACTAAACACAAAAACTTAAAAATGTCATAATTCACTAATTTACTCTATTTTAGAATTTTCCATAATTTTTCATAATTTTTCTAACATTTTTCCTATTTATTTGCATTTAATATTAAAATAATCAATAAAATAATATTAAATTATAAAAATTCCCAAAATTAATATTTTATATTTTTGAAAATGTTACAAAGAACTAGAGCTACCAGTTTTTATAAACAAGTTTCTACAACATCTTAGGTTTCTTTTATTTCATTAATCTCATTAATGAAGTCCCATTTTATTATGCTTCACAAGCATCACATTTGAAACGAAATCTGCAATATAACATATATCTCATATATATATATAGTATAATCATTCGTCTCAGGCAGTAATATGATCTCATCACAGAACATTGCAGCAGAAGAACATATATGAAATATTGGATATACTAGGACGTCCGTGTTTTCAATACGAGCCTGTATAAAGCACGGATTCCACGGTCGCGATGAATAGCCAAACCCACATCCCTAGACCCCTACGAGAGCTACAAGTAACACTGTCAATTCTAGGGTTAGGAGACCCGGTCTCGACTCCTCGAGATGGTCTCCCACTGGACCCTAGAACCCGGTTACTTGTGCTCCCCGCCTTGGGTCTACCTAATGCGGAAAAGTAAATAATATACAACGGTGACATCTTCCGCAACCTGGAAGTGCCCCAATAAAAGAATATTACATACAAATGAATTTTACATGAATGAAAAAGAAAAAACTCTCATCTCACATAAAACCCCCGGCTATTCAAAAGCGACGATCCAATACAACATATCACAGCAACACATAATATCTCATATCATCAACGTAAGCAAGTATGCGTATCCCGATTGTCGTTGATTTATAGCAACGAAGCCGGCGATACACCACATACTACGCTTACGGTCACAGAAAAGAAAGTGTAAAACTACAACAGTTGGAATCCGCAACCTCCTTAGACATCGCATGCCTAACCAGATGAATTCCTTAGACATCTCATGCCTAACAATTATAAACACCGCATTTTAGTCTCATTATCGAAAACTCTTTTCAATATCAAGTCGGGCAATTCAACAAGATTCCCGACGTCCTGATCGAATGCTCGTCACAAACTTTAGTAGACGGCCGCACCCCCGATACCGTCGACGAAGTGCACCAAGGCGGAACACCGCTGCCGCGAGCACCCGAACGGATGCTTTCGGCGACGGGGTTCTCCTACAGTCACTTGGTCGGGGCTTTGGGGTGTAGCTGTCTATTAAGTTTACCCGGCAAGTATCCGCGTACACTACGTGATTGCGACGGACTTTTGATCGCATCAAAATTCCGTGGCAACCGATCATCTGAGACTAAACTGCTATGTTTATAATATTCAAATTAGTTATCTCATAACTACCTGTGGATTCCAATTATTGTATCACATTCCAGATAAATAGACAAAGTTAAAGTTTCCGATCGAATAATCAAACACCCAAGATTTCCCAATATATCTCAACACTTGAAATCAGTTTAAAAACGTCCATCACATGCCACAGTACCAATGGTCCAGCCGTAGAAGGGTCAAGCCAACGCCTCACATGTGGCACGCCGTACTGCCCTAAACCCTAAGGTTCAAAAGGCAGTTCAAGACGGTCACATAATCGAGTTAAGGTTTGTGGTCTTCTACAGGGTCTAACGAGTTACTTGCACGACTTAGAACACTCTTAAACACGAGTAAAAATCCAACTTTTGAAAAATTTTCCGACAGGGGAAAAAGTGAGTTATTGATATCCGTTCGAACTTTTTAACAGTTTCTAAATATTATCCGGAAAACCACATAGACAAAATCTGATACTCCGATCGAAACATCGAATCCCCAAAACAACCCCAGAAAACTCAACTGTAGAATAAACATTAAAAATTCCCAGAGAACTCAGCACTGAATAAAAGAAGTTACTGTGCAAAATTGGGTTGGTGACGTCATCATTGCGCCGCGGAACCGCCGCAGAAGGCATGCTTCTGCCGCGGTTCCGCCGCGATTTGCACTGTTCATTGAAAACTTTTTGCATCGTAATTCTTAAAATTCCCTGCTGAATTTTTTAAGCATTTTTAATATTGAAAAATCCACAATTTTCAAAAAAGGACAGAGAGCAATTTGGAGTCGGGGTTTCGGGTTCGATCGGACTTTAAACTTCGTCTAGACTTCGCCTAAAGCTCTAGCTTGGCTCTGATACCACTGTAGGGTTGCTAGGCACGCGCAAAAGGGTCTACGAGGCATCAACCATGCCCGATTTAAAATTTAGCCGTGCCGAACAACCCGAATACGGAACTTTAAACTAGAGATTAGGCGAAAACAAGCATGCTAAACACTTTAACAGTAAGTGAGAGGGATTACAACCTTTGTAGATCCGGTCCTTCACTTCATATGCTCCGTGTTGTGGTCCCTTCGCTGCGATCATCGGGATCCGGACTCTCGAGAGTTTCCACGAAGAGAAAGACGCAACCTTTGCTTCCGATCTACGATACTTTGATGATCTACCTTGATGTTTCTTTAATACAAGCTAACACTCATGAAATGATGTGAACACCCTCATCTAAATGGCAAAGGAAGATGAGGATGATGAAGTAGGATTTTTTCTCTCTTTATTTATCTTTTTCTCATATTTATTCATCACCTTTTGAAAAACAAGTAAGCTTTTTCATGGAAGAATGAAGGAGGAAGAAGATGAATAATCATTTGTGTTGAATAATAAAAAGGTTATCATAATTATTTATGCAACCATGGTTGTAGTAACCAATGTAGAGAGTTTACTAGGGTTAGGGTTTGGGTTGGGTTAAGTGTGAGTCATGGATAAAGATCAACACAAATATCTTTATCATGACAAAGTAAAACCATCTAGAAACATCAAGAATGCATTAACCCAAATCAAACCCTAATCTCGTTTAAACTCCTCTAATCATGTTGCATTAATAATTATAACATGTTACAATATTATATATCACATATACAATATTTATTGCAACAAAATAAAATAATACAATTAACATATATCGCATATATATCAATGTATTACCCGAGTGAAAAAAGAATCTTTTAGTGGGCAAATATTAGTTAATGTCATTTAATATATCATATATATTATTATACATTAAATTATAGAATCAACACTTGATCCGACAATCCGGCTATATCGCATATAACCGACTAATATTAATCCGTACCGATTCATCGAATCAACACTTGATCCGATGACCCGGCTGATATCAAATATCGCGAGAATAGAATACGGTATCTCATATCGTATTATCCTCGGTCCTGCACATATCACATATGTGCTCCTACTTCGTTTTGCCTGAGTCAAGAAACCTCTGTGTAGGACTCTAAAGAATCGTCAATACGCCGGCAGTAGGTGATGATCATATCAAACACCCACAAGCTGCAAGCGGTCAGCTAAACGTAACAGCTACCCAGGTATTGAGCGATCAGAAGATCAACAAGCATGCCTATAACTTCTCCTGTGAATCCAAACAATAACACACCCGTACAGTCCGGTCTCGTCGTCTAATATGTCGCATATCTCGCCTAGGGGTGGTAAACGTCAGACCCCAGTAGCTCGATAAGTCGTGTCGATATGAGGTCTATAACAGTTTGAGAAACTACTGATAACACTTACCAGTAAATCTCAGCAACCCTGGCCTGGGATTTCCGGTTATAGCCAATCGAACACAGCACAACATCAACTCCCTATACCGGGAGAGACGAATCCCCTCCTATCGCTCATTGCCTCCATGTGATTCGGGACTGTACCCAAAAGCCACCTTTTTGCACGCCCTCTTGGACTTGGTATGATGGAAATCAAAGCACAGTGGGAACCACACAAGACTCTATGACGATCTCGGGTCGACAGACTACTCTGTACCAGTGTCACCGGAGAACTGCCATCTGACGTATGGTATAATACCATCTGGGAGTTCTCGGCGAGTCCGTCCATTGTACCCAGTCTCCACTGAGCACCCGTACACCATCCTTGATGTCAAACACCGATGGATATGGGATCATCCATCGCCCATCATATGGGTCAAGATGCGTATACGCTAGTCTACTCTGGTGTATCGATGCCCTGTCTCGATACACCCTCGACTAGGAACAGTTATAGGATGTACTCGTCGACTACCATGGCCCCACTAGTATGATCTCATCATAGTCCCAGTAGTCGAGTATATATCCTAAGGGCTTTATCAACATGTAATATAGAGACAATCAGAGTACATGTTAAGATAAAGTACAACCAGATAGCATACTATCATGTCGAGCAAGAAAGTCCTCCCTATATATGTCCTAGCATCCACTACAATATACATCATATGTACAGTAATGGCCTCTAGGGCATATATATAACTAACACTTTCTTTCTCGATATGATAGCATGCTATCTGGTTTCACTTTATCTTAACATGTTAACTAATACTGTTTTGTGATCACGTGTTGATAAAGCCCTTAGGATATGTACTCGACTACTAGGACTATGATGAGATCATACTAGTGGGGCCAGGGTAGTCAACGAGTACATCCTATAACTGTTCCTAGTCGAGGGTGTATCGAGACAGGGCATCGATACTCCAGAGTAGACTAGCGTACACGCATCTTGACCCATATGATGGGCGATGGATGATCCGATATCCATTGGTGTTGGACATCAAAGATGGTGTACGGGTGCTCAGTGAAGTCTGGGTACACTGAACGGACTCCCCGAGAACTTCTGGATGGTATTATACCTATCGTCAGATAGCAGTTCTCCAGTAACACTGGTACAGGTTAGTCTGTAGACCCAAGATCATCATAGAGTCTCGTATGATTCACACTGTGCTTTGATTTCCACCTTACCACGTCCAAGAGGGCATGAAAAACGGTGGCTTTTGGGTACAGTCCCGATTCATATGGAGGCAATGAGCGATAGGAGGGGTTTCGTCTCTCCCGATATATGGAGTTGATGTTGTGCTGTGTTCGATTGGCTATAACTGGAAGTCCCTGGCCAGGGCTGAAATGGAGATTTACTGGTAAGTGTTATCAGTAGTTTCTCGACCCGTTATAAGCTTTACATCGACACGACTTATCGGTTACTGGGGTCTGACGTTTACTACCCCTAGACTAGATATGCAACATATCAAAAGAAGAGACCGGACTGTACGGTAGTGTTTACTGATTGGATTTGCAGGAGAATGTACAGGCTTGCTTGTTGATCTTCTGATTGCTCAATACACAGGTGGTTGTTACGTTTAGCTGACCGCTTGCAGCTTGTGGGTGTTTGATATGATCATCACTCACTGCCGGCGTATTGACGATTCTTTAGAGTCCTACACAGAGGTTTCCTGGCTCAGGCAAAACTGAGTAGGAGCACATATGTGATATGTGCGGGACCGAGGATAATACGATATGAGATACCGTATTCTATTCTCGCGATAAATGATATCGGTCGGGTATATGTGATATAGCCGGGTCATCGGATCAAGTGTTGATTCGATGAATCGATACATGTTATATTAGTCGGTTATATGCGATATAGCCGGATTGTCGGATCAAGTTGATTCGATAATTTAATGCATAATTATATATGTGATATATTACATTATATTAACTAATATAAACTTGCTTTATTGATTCATTTTCTCACCGGATAATACATTGATATATATGCGATATATGTTAATTGTAATATTTTCTTTTGTTACAAAAATATATTATATATGTGATATATAATATTGTAACAAGTTATGATTACACATACAACATGATTTGTGGAGATTAAACTAGTTAGGGTTCGATTTAGGTTAGCATTTGGGTTAGCTTTTTCATGAAGCTTCTAGAAGCTTTATTTTGTTTTAAGCTTAGATATTTTGCTATGATATTTTTGTGTAGATATTTTTTTAACCCAACCCAAACCCTTAACTCTAGTTCATTCTCTACATGAGTTAAGCCCTTCATGATTAAATCATGGTTGTCATTTGTAACCATAACAATAGATTCATTATTCATCACAAAAGCTTTCTTCTTCTTCTTCTTCGTTGAAAAAGCTTTTTAGCTTTTTGTGATTTGATGATTTAAAGTGACAAATTTAAAAGAAAAGAGAGCAGAATTCCTACTTCATCATCCTCAGCTATTCTAGCCACTTAGATTAGGGTGTTCACTTCACTAATACTTGATTAGAGAAGTAAGAGCTTGAGTTTAAGATTCTTCAAGGTAGATCATCTTCGAAAAGGAAGACTTCAAGAAAGAATGGATCATTCGACTTGTGGAGCCTCTCTTGAGTCCGGGAGATCATGGATCGTGGCAAAGCGACTACTACTCAGAGCTTATGAAGCGAAGGAACGGACTACAAAGGTTGTAATCCCTCTCTCTTAGATGTAAAATTGTTTACATGCATAGTTAACCCTAATTCTCTAGCAAAAATCCTCGCTTTAGGTTGTTCGGCACTTGAAAATTTTAAAATTCGGCATGGTTGATCACTTATAGACCCTTGTGATAGTGCCTAGTAACCTTACAATAACCCTATGGTAGAGTCATATACACGTGCACTTCCAAAATCCCATTTGGAAAGACGTTATAGTCACCCATCTGCTGGATATCATAGCCATAAACTGCATCAGCGCCAAAACATATCCATATGGACTTCAGCATAGAGACTTAAGTAAAAGTCGCATCACAATCCACAACGGGTATTTGATGAAAACTTTTTACAACAAGTCTAGCCTTAAT
Organism: Agapanthus africanus; assembly: GCA_030015575.1. Classification (NCBI taxonomy): domain Eukaryota; kingdom Viridiplantae; phylum Streptophyta; class Magnoliopsida; order Asparagales; family Amaryllidaceae; genus Agapanthus; species Agapanthus africanus. The sequence goes on along the minus strand of JASDDO010000014.1, from coordinate 453,777,828 downwards.
AGGTTAAAACATTTCCACCAGCATAGATCTCGAAAGATCTACTTGCTCCTAATAGGTTTTACCCCTTTAGGGGCACCCAGCAAAGTATAAAATTTGTGATTTGCTGAAGTACGTGGAGTCCATCTTGGGTATGAAATACCTGGTTACCTGGAAGTTACCACTTCCTATGACGTGCTGATAACAAGTAGGGGAATAACAGTGTCAAGTCATATCTATATGGACTTCGGCATAGACACTGAAGTAAAAGTTACATCACAATCCACAATGGGTTGATGAAGACTCTTTACAACAAGCCTATCCATATTAGGTTAGTACCTTTTCACCTACACAGATCTCGAAAGATCTACCTGCTCCTAATAGGTTTAACCCTGTTCTGGAGCACCAGCAAAATCCAAAATCCATAATTTGATGAAGTGCGTGGAGTCCATCTTGGATATGAAGCATCTGGTCACCTGGAAGTTTCCACTTCTTATGACCTACTAATAACTAGTAGGACCATCATCTCCATGATGTTGACCTCCCTGTCACCGTCTACAAGAAAACTGAAGTGTCACTCGGGTGTCTGAGATCACATACTAAAATCTGCGGAGTGGCTAACGATTTGTCAAGTCCAATTGAATCCTTAGGTTCTACTAAATTTTCGGTAAACGTTTGTGGTTCTGAAATCACTTCCTATTCTACCATACTCCTACTAGTTTCTTTTGCAAAAATATCCTTTTATAAAAAAAATGGAGATGCACGAACAATATAACTATTGATCTTGAAAATGGTAGAAACAAAATCCTAGCGAATGCATGGGATAATCCACAAACTGCCATTACCGAAGTGTGCCTCGAGTTTGTCCGGATTCTTCATTTTAAACAGAAACCATATAACTCCATATCTTAACAACCACAAGATATATAACCATTCTATATCCATATAGAATCAATGCACAAATTTAGATGGAACCATATTCAAAAGTCATGCATCTATTTCCAGTGCAAATAATCTAATGGAAAAGGGCCAATACAACATTACTTATCATGGAGCACGTCCACTGATGTGTAACCTGTTAGAGAATCAATTTCTCAATATTACTATAATGGAATACCTAGCATAAGTATCTACATCTTCGATCACCTCGAAGAATCCCGATACTTCCAACGTATGGTTCTCTACTTTATTCTAATACCTATAAACTTCTTAAGATCTTTGGACCTTGCATTACTACGAATGCGTGTCTAAAACCAGAGAACTCATAGGTAAACCTGAATGAAGTAAGAGTACCAACCCCTTGTCCTGAAGGACACTGGACAATATACATCTCCACGTATAAGTCCCAGGAGTATACTAACTCTAATTCTGTGTTTTGTAAATTGAAAATTGTATCTTGGTTAAGAATGTCTTACACCGTTATTAAATGCACCTTACCCTATCCTCAACTGATAAAGGCAAATGTTTACAACACAATTTTCAAAATGTATATCTCACTTTATAAAAATAAAGGTACAGATATTTCATTTTAAAATTTGGTGCATAACAATGGTTATTCGATACCAAATATTTGCCGTCAGGCAAAAGCCAAGCGATTTAATCCAATATCACCAATTGCAACGAATTCCGATATTGAGGATTAAATCGCCCATTTCCTAATATTCTACTCCTACTCATCATCCGTAACACCATACAGATGTGAGATCCAAATCTGGTAAATACAAGCCCTGGAGTCAGAATTGATTGGCAAAACGGTTCTCTAGTACATGTACACGGAAAAACTGAAACATGAAAATGTTTCATAAGGGATGGTCAGGTATTCCTAGTAATGCTTTTTCCATTATCCAGATTCATGACAGTAGTCGCAATTTTCTTTTCCCTCGCTTCAGTCTCTTTATATGTCTTTACTTCTTACCTTCTGTACACCGTCCTTAGGCTAATTGGTTTTCTTCCTTCCCTGCCTTTCGGCACCAGCCTAAGATTTGGAAGAAGATTATCCAATAAGTATAACAGGTGTACTCTCCTAATCAAGAAGCTCTCGCAACCTGAGAGAAGGTAAAAGGAAGAGACAACCGAATAATTTTATTCAATTTCTTCAGAACCTGTGGCCATCCTCGACTGAAGTAACTTCTTAGAGTTCGTATGTAACTATACGATGGTCATTCCAAGCAATATGGATCATCGTAGTGATACAACGTGTTCTAAAGAAATGTAAAGGGTAAAGTAGGAGTGGCAGGGATATATGCGATTTTGTCGCGAATCAAGACAAGCCAAAGCCAAAGGGTGTAACAAGGTTCGATCAAATTGGTTCATGAGTTTTTAAGGTAAGTCATGGGTCGTTGTACCAGAGAGAGAAAAGAAACACTCAGCGTGCACTCTATCAAGATTAGATTGGTTATCATTTTATCTGATCAGGATGTCTCCCACTGTTTCCTCGAATTCTCCTTCAAACCCTAAAAGGAGAACTGGCCGGGATCATTTACACTTTAAATCTCTCAAGGAGTAATACATACTCATCGGTAGGTGTCACGACCCAGAATTTAGCTCGTGACTGGCACTTAAATCACGCAACGTCTAAAGGCGTAACGTAATTCAAGTAAGCCGAAGCCCAGAAATCTAAACCTTTTTTGCGGAAAATAGTGGAGGTGCGGTTTTGAAATAAAGATATAATGAAATCAAGTTTTTCTTTAAATGCATAAATAATGAAACATGAAACTACAAGTGGATTATACTATAGTTGAAAACATTTTTCGTCTTAAAAAAATTGGGCAGCACATCCCTTGTATATTTCGATCCAAAAACCACATACAAGCAATATATATAGGCATCCCCAAGCGGGAGCTAGCTCTTCGCCAATCGGCGGAAACAAAACCACACAAGTAAGCAAGAGATATATACGACTCATAACGGCGAAGATCAACACAGAAAGAATAATAAAGCAAGACATCAAAAAAAAAACAAAGAAGCGAACATACACCCATCGCTCTAAGTCTCACAACTCAAGTCTTCTAGTCTATTTTTATACAAATTCTAGTTTCTGATTGATAGAGTTTATCTAAATACAATAGAATAATAAGTACAAGAGTGAGTACAATCCAATGTGTCCCACCTACCATAGCAAAACACCCTGGATGAAGCTGTGTGTCCGCGATACCGCAACTGATCCCAAGCGGTCAAGCCTATAAGAACTGTGACACAACGGGGGTGAGTTGCCAACTCGTGAGTAGAAAACATCAGCAGGTAGAAATCGATTACACAACGATTTCCTAGGTCATACTATATCATGAACGTAATACTATGATATCTAGGGTGACCATGTATGCATATATGTCAACAATCGAGTCAATGCAAATGACATATATATAAATAACGTCTGAATCATATGCCTGCATGCATGTGGATATCATCCATGTGTCCATCAACGACAGAAATCAATATCATGGAACCTGAGTGTCCAACATCGGCACTCGAATCATCATAAAAACATGTGCCTGTATGTATGAGGATATCAACCACGTGTGTCCATCAACAACACATCAAAATCATGGAACCTGAGTGTCCAATATCGACACTCAAAACATCATGAAACCCGTGTCCAGCATCGACACGTAAATCCTCATATCTCGGGCTCCGTCAGTCCGGAATGGCCCACGGGCTCCGTCAGCCCGGATCGGCCCATAACTATCTCACGACTCCGGTCGGTATCCTCTGGATAACCGCCGAGCCCAAAACAATCACTGGTAGGTAGTGCTCCCCTTGATAGGCTCATCATCTACATCTTGAGCTTCTTGCCCCGGGGTACCTTACCGGTCCACCATGTACCCGCAGACGGATCATCCAACTCCTCGAATTGGGTCTCGAAAACAATCTCATAACCGAGAAAACTCATGGTGGACGCCTTGAAATCACATCATGAGAAACCGCATTTTTAAAACAATTCATAATTTCCTTTGAAATATAACATCGGTTCTCAAATCCAGAAATCTCATGAAAATAGCATCTCGATGCATATAACCATAAAGTATGATGTATGCAACATAGAACAGTAATATGAGCATGTCAAATATATCATGCAATCATGTCCTATAATAGTGTTGAACAATGAATGTACTTTACAGTTAAGAATAATATCATAATATGGCAGCTCTACTGTGTAAGTGGCATAGCAATTACCGATGATGAATGTGTGTGAGCCGGCAAATTGGTGTAAGTGTAACATGCGCATCATCGGTAATTGTTCAGGTGTACTAACAGCTGATATCATATAGCAATAAATTCCGGAACACGGTATGTACATCACGAGGGATAATATCCTATACAACATGAACAATCAATGGGTATATCTGTCTACACATGAACCATACGGTCAGTTTTAAAGGATACGAATCGTAGTTTTGAAAGTGTAGGCTACGGTGTTTTTAAGAAAAAGACACCATTTGAAAATCCGTAGCGTCCCTTGAGATTTCCATTTAAAAGATGCATACGATTCGTTAGTTTGGGAAATAAGTATGGTTCATGTGGCATTTTTACGTCGGCGATCCCACCTCATAACATCCGATATGGCAATATCCTTTATCATCATCCTCAAATCATGAGCGCGGATCAATCATCCGGTATAACACATCGCATACGGTAATCCATCGTACGGTGACATCAAACAGAATAGGGATTCTATTGTCCTATTCATCAACAGGGGGGTACGGATCTATGGTCTCGTACGCCATATCTTATAAATCTCACGACACATCTATCTAAATCTCATGTCGTATTAATCGATCTCATATAACATCGATATCGATCTCATATCACATCGATATCGATCTCATATCACGCTACTGTAAATCTCACACTTGTCCTCTTTCAATCACATATATCATGATTCACATCCATATATATACATATTACATCAATCTCATGTCGTAGCTATATTAGTCTCACTATATATCTTGGCACATGTCTTTGTGCATCTATACCGCCTCACATCCTCATATCGATCGTATCCGCTCGTATCATCTTATCTCAGCATATTGATATCTCAATTCTCGTCATCTCGTATTAATCATATCATCTTCTACTAACTCTTTTGACCATATCCATAAGTTTCTAACATGGTTTCTCCGACCATATTCTATATATCGGTTTCCACTTATAATTGCGGGGGTATTATACGCCATCCACCCGAATTCCCCCGTAGATATAAATCTACTCACCTGCTAAACTCCTTGTTTATCCGAAGTCGATGTGCTTCGTCGTCTCGGAAGTCCACGCGAGGGTACCTACAAATCAACACATATCGCAACGTTATGAAAACCAAGTCCAAAAAACCGATACGGCATACGAATTGTTTATAGGTTAGAACCTATAACTTACGTATGCAAAAACCACCAAATAACCCTCGTCATTGACGTACAAACGTCCAACGACCAAATCCAAATTCAAATATCAAAACCAAGTTTCAAATATCGGAAAACATAATACGGCAACTGATGAAATCACTCCCAGATTCTTGCTCAGATAAATAGGGACAAAACTAACAATACAGTGGCTATGTTATAAGGTATGTAAGCTACAGGAAAAACCCCAACACCAATGCCCAAAATTTGGCCGGTCCAACTTCTACAGTAACCATCCCCGCTGCCACCACCTTGGAGTTTTGGTCTCGTTCTTGTGTGGTGGTCTTCTAGTGGTCTAACTAGGTCAATATAGTTGTTTGTTTTTATTATAAACATCCCAGGTTGCTCCAGATTCCATTTTGAGCATCAAAAATCAATGAAAACCAACACGGGGAAATTCTAAGTTCGTGTATTGGGTTCGATTCTTTGGCCCAGGTCAGGAAAATCAACTCTAAGGTCTTACAAACACTCACTACACATCAATAACCACATCATAAGTCCACACATCCACTATCAACTTGGAAAATTCCAAGATCACAAATCTAACTAATTCGAACTCTAAACTAAACAAGGATATACTAAACATAAACAACTTAACTAAAAGTCTAGAATTATACCTCATGGAAACTCAAGAAAATCCCTGGAAACTCCAAGTGCTCAAAATCCAAACTTGTTTCAACCAACGGGAGTAGGGTGAGGTTGTGTACATTTTTAATGAAGGGAGTGTAATTTTTTGGTGAAATTTTGGAGATGTTTTCATGTGGTAGAAGAGGGTGAAGGAGGAGATGAAGGAAGATGAAGATGGAGGAGTTGAGGAAAAGGTGAAGTGAAGAAAACAAATGAGAAATTGTCAAGTGTAGGAGCCTCACACACACTCTCTCTCTCTCTCTCTCTCATGGCATGCCATGCCATCATTGTGTCACCTCTCTCTCTCTTCGATAAATGTGTCTCTTTTCTTTTCTTTTCTCTCTTCCCTCTCAATATAAATCAAAATGAAACAAACACAATGAAACAACATGTAACAAAATGCAACATGACATTGTGCACTTGCCATGGAAAATATAAAAATACGGATTTGGCCTAATCGCGATTAATAGTGCAGTAATCAAGTTTAATTTAAACTTGCATATTATTAATTATAAAAAAATGCCAAAAACCGATAAATATCTTTTTAATAAATAAATCATTTTAATCTCCACTTATATTCCAAATATTGGTATATACTTATACCATTTTACGAAAAACCCATATTCACAAATCGAATAGTTTTTTGCGAAATATATTATTTTAATATTTAAATTCCAAAAATAATATTTTATATTTCTGAAATGTTACAGTAGGAATCGGGACCCAACTATCATCATGTGATAACCTGATGGAATCCACTCAAGTCACCACACTCCAGAAGGTATGCACATTCCTGGTAAGTTTCCAGTATGTTTGAAACTCCCGATATAGTTTTTTCCCCTACAACCCAAGGACCTTGACGCTTGCCAACAAATCAAGGGTCCTAGTCAAGTTCAACCTGTCATTATCTTGATTGCATCGAACCCACCCGCACTAGCCATGACGCTTGCCAAAAAAGCAGTGTAACTTTCCCGATCAATCATATATCCATGCAACAGATAAGTAGCATTCAGCTACCGTATACTATGCCTTGACGCTTCCCAACAAACATAGCACGAATAATAGGCACTACCTACCTTAAATGATCGAGGGTTATGACTGGTTTTTGGCGAAAAACCTTTAACGTAATGAACTTGATATCGTTGAAGGAACTCGAGTGGCTTTGAAATGGAGTGGTATAAGCTCCGCATTTTAAAACTAATAACATAAACTTTTGCTTAAGAGCGAACTCCCAATGAAGGGATCAAGGCTCTTCCCTCATAGAATGAGATGCGGAATATTCCTAACCGAATATCCTTATGCAAAGCAAAAAAATATGACTATGTGTTTTGAAGAAAACTCATAGTCGTTTTAAAATTGGTTCCGAAAATATCATTTAGGTTTCTTTTTCCTTGCATTATTCAGGTAATGCATTCCCATCATTTTATGTTTCCAAGCCACAAAAGAAACAACCAAAATAACATGCTTTTTATATTCCATCCGCATTCGCTATGTGGCCTCATCATGCACCGTTAGGTTACTTAACTACCGGCAGAGCGGGGGCTAGACTAGCATGGATGTAAAACATATAGAAGCATCTACTAAATATAATATATATATATATATATACATCAACATCACAGGCAGATAATAACCAGCACAAGCATGCGAACAACAATATGGAACAGCGGATAATCTAGGAGCCCCGCATTTCATTTGAGCCATAAATGAGACGCGACGTTCCTCGGTCATGTGGATAGCCAGTGCAATGAAGACCCTAGTCCCCTACGAGTGCGGTAAGTTACCTGCCAATCCCTGAAATGATGCAACCCCAATCAACAAAATGAATGGGCCACCCAGCACTTCACGGAATCCGGTAACTTGAGCACCCCTCCGTGGGTCAACCTATACTCCCTACGAGTGCGGTGAATAGCCCTCCAATTCTAGAGCAAGGCCCCCTCGGTCTCAATACCATGAGATGCGGGCCCGTTGCCCTTTAGAACTCGGTTATTCGAGCACTCCTCCACGGGGTAATCCTAGTACATAAAAGAAAAAATATATACAATGGTGACATCGACCTTAACCCGGTCATGCCCCAATAAAAGAATATACATAACAGGCGGTGACGGAAGTCCACATGTTGGACGCTCGCCTCGCAATAAATAATATACAAATGAATCTGAACTGTACATCTAACATTGCACACAAGGTTATCCATCATGACAATCCGTCTACTGTTAGTGTATATGCCCTAGAGGCCATTACTGTATCATACTAGTTTGTATATTACTTAATGGAAGCTTGGGATATTCACAGTTGTATAAACAATCTTGCTCAATATAGTAGTATGCTACTTGGTTTGTTTCTACTTCAATGTGTACATGTGTTTATTTTAGTATATCACCTATACACATTAGTGGAGCCCTTAGGATCTTTGCTTGATTACCAGCGTTGTGATGGCAGTCACACTAGTGGGGGCTGGGTAATCTATAAGCACATCCTTATACAGGTCCCTAGTCGCAGGACTATCGAGACAGGGCATCGATACTCCGGAGTAGACTAGCGTATGCGCTTCTCATCCCAGTGTGGGAGATGGTTTGTCCCACAACCATCAGTACGTCGTACTGGAGATAGTATACGGGTGCTCGTTAGGTTACGAGTACACTGGACAGGACTCGTCGGGAACTGACCGGTTGGTATTATACCTATCGTCAGTTATCAGTTCCCAGGTGACATGAGTACAGCTTAGTCCGCTGACTTGACACCGTCACTTCGCCTCGAGTGTGTTCCCACTGTACTTTGATTACTACCCTACCACGGCTCAAAGGAGTCGTGCAAACAGGTAGTAGTTGGGTAAAGTCCCGAAGCACTTGGAGGCAGTGACGGTTAGACAGGATTCGTCTCTCCCTGTATTGGGGGTTGACATCGCGCTGTGTCTAGGAGAGCCATTACACGAGTAGTCCCTGGCCAGGGCAAGCGAGATATACTGGTAGGCTTCCAGTGTTATCTCAAGGTGTTTTGGGCTTCACTCCGACACGACTTGTACCGCTATTAGGGGACTGACGTTTACCGCCCCCCTAGGCCCGCCATGCGATGTATCATACGAACAGACCGGACTGTACGGAGACTGTCACATTCAGGCTCAGTAGGAGTTCAGATGGGTTTCACCTCGTCAGTCTTCTTGTCGGCATCTACCTGGGGACCGTTACGCCCAGCTAGTGCCGCTTGCGGTCTGTGGTTAAACCCACTGCCAGCGTAGTGTCGAGTCTTTAGAGTCCCACACAGAAAGCTATTCGCCTTTAGGCAAAAGAGTAGAGGTCGCATGGTTTTGCGACAGGTCGCATGGTTTTGCGACAGGTCGCATGGTTTTGCGACAGGGTTCGGTCACATCCGTGCACTTGTGCACGTACAGTGTCCGGACAGTTAACACTAGCGGGCTTTGGTTTAAGCCAGATCCTAGTGTATGTTTTGGGATTGGTTTTATCCAGTATGTATTCGTGTTCCTCGGAACGCGGATGCGGGTGTGTATGCACAGTTGACGGAGAGACAGAGGCAGAGGATTCTCATTAGGGCTGTTGACTGTTGACTATTGACTTTTTGCTCAACCCTAATGAGAATATGATATATATTTAGCAATAATATTAATTAAGTATTATAATGACATGGTTGTTGAGGGGTTGACTTTGTTGACTTGTTGACATTGTTGACCGGTTGACTAGGTTGGACTAGTTGACCATCATCATCACAATGGTTGTCATTTTCATGCAAAGACTTTTGCTTGCTTGTTGTGGTTTGCATAATGAGTGCATGAAAATGATATTGCCTTTGACATGATATGAACCATCACATAATACTTGATTGACATTATGGCTAATGATGCTTTTGGATTATGAGAGGGAGAATGAGAAAAGAAAGGCTTATTTTCTTTCATTGTCTTTCTCTCTCTTGGTTTTGAGCTCTCTCATTCTCTTGCTCTCACCCTATTCCTCTTGCTCTCTCTCTCTTGTCTATGGTTCACTTGTCTCATGTGTTGAGAAGCAAGAACCATAGAGAAAATCCTATCACACTCTCCTCTACTCACTCTAGTTCACAAGGTTTAGCAAACCAAGTGAACTAGTTTCTTCAAAGTTCGAAGAAGAAGCCAAAGGTAGAAGATTTCAGGTGGATCGATCTTCGGCGCAAGAAGACGACGGGGTGAAGCCAATCCGTACACCATCAAGAGATGAAGACGAAGGAGTTCAAGAAAGAAAGGTATAACCCCCTAACCGAGTAGTTAACAACTCCTAGTTAGGTTGTTAGTTAGATGTTTAACAAAGATCCGGTTTTGAGTCCATGTTACCGCCTCTAGAAAATTGTTTTTCACCAAATTCCGCATGCCCGAAAGTACCGGGAGAGGTAGCATGGACTTACAGTGGTATCAGAGCCTAGTTAAACACTACCTAACATGTTAGCATAGTAACTAGAAATTCGATCGGAGAAAAAGTCGCGAAATACAGCCGGATTTCAAACTTGCTGTCGATTTTCAAAGTGCTGTAAAAGTAATAAATCATGCTTCAAAAATCGACTCAGGGTTTTTATATTGCACTGAAGAAAAACGATCAAGTGATCTCATCAAACCACCGCGGAAACGCGGCAATAGCTTGCTAGCGGAAACGCGGCAATAGCTTGCTATTGTCGCGGTTCCGCGGTCACTTTAACTCTTCTGTGGATTTTCTTCATTGCAGTTTGTTCAGTGGGGTATTTTGGGAATTTTGGTATATGTTTTTTAGCCCAGGTTTTCCAGAAAGAAAATTTTGTTTTTGGGGCTTTAAAAACCGTATTTTGATCGAGTTTCTAAAGACTTAAGCTGACGGGTTTTTTATCTGTGATGTGATATTTGTATTGAACGTCTGCTAATCGCTATATGTCGATTAGTGGGAGTTATACAAATCTGTGATCTGTAATGTTATTGGTTTGTGTATAAGAATTCATTGGATTGTCGAGGGTGAATAGCCGGGGGTTGTGAGACGAGAGTTTTCTTTTCTTTCAATTCATGTAAATTTGTAAATTGATGTAATAATTATTTGTATGGCCGCACAACCGGGTCGGGGTTGTAGCCGTCATTGTATAATTTCTTTTTACTGTTTTTGCTCCTAGGATAGACCAATGGAGGGGGTGCACAAACTACCGGGTATCCCGAAGTGCCGAGTGGCCTACTCACGGAGTTGAGGGAGGTTGCTTCGCTTCGGGTACTTGGCAGATAGTTTGCCGCACCTGTAGGGGTCTTGGATGGGGTGTTGGCTATTCACCGCGACCGTGTAATCTGCTTTTCGTTACAGGCTCGTACGAATTGCGGGTTCCCAGTATATCCAATGTGTTCATCTGTGATCTGAAATGGCTATCATTGCAATATATCTATATATGATATTATTTAGGCATTGCTTATGTTTTACAGCCGCGCTAGCCCAGCCCCCGCTCTGTCGTTAGTTAAATAACCTAACGGGTAATGACGGGGCCCCGTGGCGAATGCGAATGGCATAAGCGCACGTCATATTTTGGTTGTTTTCTGCAATGGTAGGATTAAATGATGGGACGCATTAAAAGAACTAATGCAAGAATAACACGCATTAAAAGAACTAATGCAAGAAAATAAACCAAGTAAAAGTCATTGGAACACTTTCGAAAAACCACTCGGTTCTTTTCAAAACTAACTTTTAAATCCGGAGCTTGAGCCACTCCTTTTAAAAGCTATTTCATTCCATCGATTATATCAAGTTCACTACGTTCAAGGTTTCGCCAAAACCATTCGTTGCCCTCCGTCGTTTCGTATGAATATTCAAAAGTATTCAAGCTATGTTTGTTGACCTTCGTCAAGGCATAGTGATTGGTAGCTGTTGGGTGTTCATATGTAGCATAGATAGATGCGTTGGTTTGGGACAGTCGTATTACGTTGTTGACCTTCGTCAAGGGTATATACGGGTGGGTTCAAATTAATCTGGATAATGACGGGTAGAACTTGACATGTGACTTATGATTTGTTGACCTTCGTCAAGGTCATAAGAGCATGTGGCAAAAATCCACATCGGGAGTTTCAAAAGAACTAAAACTTGCTAGCACTGCATACCATTTGGAGTATGATAATTCTGGTAGGATTCCTTCAGTTTTGTCACGCAATGATATTTGGATCCCGATCCTACTGTGAGTATATGCTACTCCTCGGGAAATTTCTCACTTAACGATCAATGCTATAAACCAAGTAGGTGTCTAGAAAGGTGTTAGCGGGGCTACGCCCCCAGGGAAAAGAGGTTCTTAAATTAAGGAACTTCGCGAAAGCGTTGGAAAACCTCCCTCGAAGTACCGACACCAGCCTGGCTGAACGGTTAAGCAAGAATTGTACGGTGAGATTGATCCTGACTAATTCTTCCTTTTTGGTTTGAGGAGGGATTCGAGAGACAGTGGGAGCCATCCTGTTTAGACAAATTAAAAACCAATCTAAACTTGAAAGAGCATCATGATGAGTGTTTTCTTCTCTCTCTCTTAATTGCAGCGACCCTATGACCACACCTAGGTTACATCTAGATAATAAAATAACTGAACCTGACTGTTATGACTGGCAAAGGTCTGTCCAGATGTCCATTGCCCATGACAAGCTGGGACACCTCTTAACTAATCAAACCCCTGCCGTCTCAGGTCCAGTTTCCCCTATCACGGATGCTTACATTCACAGGACATCGGAAAAGGATTGTGCGAAAGCCAAGTGCCTCGTGTTAGCCTCAGTTGATGGTGCAAACCAGATGCAGCACGAGAAGATGGACTCAGTTTCTATCTTCCTCCATAACAAAGTTTTATATGGAGAGCAATCTCGTATCGCAAGTGTCACGACACGCAGGGTACGGAACATGACTGGCACTTAAGTTTACGAAACGTCTCAAGACGTCCGTAAAATAAGTAAGCCAAAGCCCAGAAACCAAAACCAAATAAGCAAAAGAGTGAAGAGAACCCAATCAATTGAAAGCAAGTTTATCAAATAAATCATATAAAGCCTTTTGAAAAACAATATCAATTTTTCCGAAAATTTCGGCAGAGTCTCCTTTGTAAATACTGCCCCCCAAAATGGGTACAACAAGAATATATATGAATCCAACAAATAAGGCATCCCCAAGCGGGAGCTAGCTCTTCGCCACAAGGCGGTCACAAATCCCACGCAATATAAAACAACAACATGCAAAATAATCATAAAGAGAATGAGAAAACAGCATGTCGACTCAAGTGAGCTCGACCCCAAGATACAGCATAAAAGTCCACAAATCTCACAGTCTCATCTCTAGGTCAATATACAACAATACTGGTAGATACAGTAGATGGAGTACTCTAGATACAAAGAATATACAAGGTGATACAAAAATAATGATATAACCCACCTAAGAGCAAAACCTCGAGTCCAGGCAAAGGAGGCAAAAGAAGCGGTGCGCCCGCCGCTACTGTGCTGACGGAGCGGACCTGCAAAAGACTGTAGCACAACGGGGGTGAGTTGCCAACTCGTGAGTAATAAATAACATCTATAGAGGCTATCGCAAGTATGCACACAAGCATCCTAGCATCTATAATACTGGTATGGCAGGATATAATAACAGGTATGTATGCAATATGACTATACTAGCAAGTATGTATGCAATATAAATATACTCGTGATCCGCATATGTAAGTATAAGAAATCATCTTTTTACTTTAGGAATCTCCTTTGAAATATCAGCACAATACCAATAGAACCAAAAGAATCCGTGTCCAGCAACGACACCTCAAAACTGTCTCAAATCTCATATCAAAGTATCTCTGGCCTCAGCCGTCCGGCTGACCCATCTCAAATATCAATATCTCATCATCTCGAGGCCACGGTCGGTATCCTCTTGATATCCACCGTGCCAAAACATTCACCGGTAGGTAATCCATCCCCTGCCAGGCTCAACGTCAACACCACATTCATCTTGCCCCGGAGTACCATACCGGGCCCACCATGTACCCGAGACGGTTCATCCAACTCCTCGAAACGGGTCTCGAAAACCACAGCAAACTCATGGTGGACGACACTTACATCACTAGAAAACCGCAATTTACATATTTTAAAAATATAATAAGTTTATAAATTTTGCGGCTTTCCCCCGAAATCCAGAAATATCATAAAATCTCAAGAAATTCTCATAAGTGCATATGTCAATGATAATGAATGCATATGGTATCAATAATCAAGTTGCGATGTGTGATTAATAGACTAGGCATGAACAAATAATATGATGAGATACATGCACATGAATAGCATTCCTACGATTTAATTTTAAGGAATTAAAGGCAATAGCACAAGTTTAAGTATCAATTATAGTAAAAGGTTTCAATTTATAGGTTATCTAGTGTGGTGGCATGGCAATTACCAGGGCGTGGGTGTAAGCATGAATAGTGCTCGTGCTGCATATAAAAACCCTGGCAATGGTGCAGGTGTCCTATAAAATGGGTTCGCATATGTATGTCAATATAGGGCATGAATGCAGCAATAATCATATAAGTATTACACCCCTAATTACTAACATCACTAAGAATCTTTTAAGTTACTAAAACTATCGGGTGACTTGCGCCATCCAACGATAGTCCCCCGTAGATGTTACATCTACTCACAGGAATCCCAAGCTAGTCACGTCCAATCACCGCCTTCCCCTTTCGTGCCGCGTCTGACGTCTCCGCGACCGAACCTGGAATTTACATCAATACCAAATATAAGGTTATATATCAAGAACGACGCAAAACCCAAACGAAAATACTGACGTTCACAATCTAGGTACAACGTGCACAAAGTCCGCGGAACACACACGAAAATCTCAAAAATCCACAAAAATGTGGATTTGGTCGCCCGGAAAAACTAAAACCCGAACACTCAAAAATCCGCACTCACACATCCTAAAAGTCATAGGATACGCTAAAAATGTCATCAAGACATCGCAATTAATTCATCACAATATTTTACTAAAAACTAGTAAGCTAGAATTTGCGATTCGGTGCAAACATCGACAATTAGCGACAAAGTTAACACAATCCAACACAACAATCCAAACTAACCCCCTAGATAGCCACTACACTAATTTTAAACCATTAACTATGCTTCAAAACATATTTTCCACAAACAACCCTTCTCTTGATTTTGGTAAATAGCAATCACAATCAAAATTTCACACTAAATTAACTTAGATTAGCAAAATTTGAAGCCACTTAAGCAAAGTTACCTCAAGGATTGGTTTAGTAAACAACTAGATAGCTAATTAGCTTTAATTAACAAAATAATGGTTTCTAAAACCCTAATTAAAATTCAAGCCATGAACTAAAAAAACTAGGTTAGAAATTAGCACTAAAAATTAACACATTCAAGTTCTAATTAACACACTTTAAACTACAAATTAGCCATGGATTGAAATTATACCTCAACTAGAGATCTAGCAAGAACAATATGCCTCCAAAGATGCCATCTTTCCCCAAGATTTGAACCAATTAGGTTAGAGAAGAGAGGGAATAAGGTTTTGCTTTGAAATTGTGAAGGAAATTGTGGATTTTGATGGATTTTTGTGATAAAAATGAAGCAAAAAGGGAATGAGAATTGGGGAATTTTCTTGGGCTGTTGCTGCAGGATTTCTGAGCTGAGGAGGGAGTGGGGAGAGGTGTGGGGAAGTTGGGGAAAAGTGTAGAGAAGTTTCAAAGTCAAAAGACCAAGTCAAACAACAAAACCCATACCCAATTTAATATATTAAAGCCCTTATCATATCATTTTGTTCAAATGAGATGGGGGGAAATTTTGTGGGCTTGCTACTGAGGTAGGGCCGGCCTAGGGGTGAGGGGAGGGTGAATGGGGTTTTACAAAAGAAATTTTATGCAAAAAGACCCCCTACAAGTCCAAAATTGCAAGTTTTAGCTTAAATTCAATAAATTTCGTTTTCCATAATAAAAATTAGTTAAAACTTAAAATAAAATACTAAAAATTTATGTTACAACTAGATTTTAATTAACATGATTTTAAAGCTTAAATTTAGCCCATTTAAATTTTTATTTATCGCTAATTTAATGTATTTTCTTACCGGCTTAAAATATTATTAAAAATTGAAAAATTAGGGAAAATTTTTAAACCACCAGAATTTCATAATTAACTCATTTGCTACTAAAAACTAGCAATTACCTATCCAAATTAGGTATAATTAGTCCTAAACTGCAAAATAACAAAAAGGACGGTTTTCGGAAAAATACCGAATTTTCACCGATTTTCAGGAAAACACCAAAACGACATTTCAAGACGCTACAATCTCCCCCCCCCCCCTTAAAGAAATTCGGTCCCCGAATTTAAAAATATAACTACGTGTACCTTCAAAGAGATGGGGATATTTCTTCCTCATCTCGCTCTCGGTCTCCCAGGTAACCTCCTCGCTGCTCGGGCTACGCCAAAGGACCTTGACGGTTGGTATAATCTTCGATCTCAACTTCTTCATCTGCCGATCCAGGATGGCCACCGGCTGCTCTGCAAAAGAAAGGTCGCGCTCTAGCTGGACTGACGGGTGCTGAATCGCATGCGAAGGGTCGTGAAGGTACTTGCGGAGCATCGAAACATGGAAGACGGGGTGAACATCGGGAAAGCTGGGAGGAAGAGCCAAACGATATGCAACAGCGCCGACACGCTCGAGGATCTCGAAGGGACCTACGAATCTAGGGCTAAGCTTCCCCTTTCGCCCAAAACGCATCACGCCCTTCATCGGAGAGACCCTCAGAAAAACATGATCACCAACTGCGAACTTTAACCTGCGACGGCGCCTGTCTGCATACGATTTCTGTCCGCTCTGAGCTGCCCTCATCCGGTCTCGGATCAACTATATCTTCGCTGTCGTCTCCTCCACAAGCTGCGGCCCCAAAATGCTGCTCTCGCTGAGCTCTGTCCAACAGACGGACGATCTGCATCTCCTCCCATACAATGCCTCGAAAGGTGCCATCTGAATAGTATCCTGGAAGCTGTTGTTGTAGGAGAACTCCACTAGAGGTAAATAACGATCCCAGCTACCGCCGAAGTCTAAAACGCACGCTCTGAGCATGTCCTCGAGAGTCTGAATGGTCCGCTCTGACTGTCCGTCGGTCTGCGGATGAAACGCTGTGCTGAAGCTCAAACGAGTGCCCAAAGCCTCCTGAAGTCTCTGCCAAAGTCGGCTGGTGAACTGGGTGCCTCGATCTGACATGATACAAGTCGGCACGCCATGCAACCGCACGATCTCGTCGATGTAAAGCTGGGCATACTGAGCGAAGCTGAAAGTCGTCTTCACTGGAAAGAAGTGAGCCGCTTTCGTCAATCGATCTACGATCACCCAGATGGAGTCATACCCTCGACTGGTCCTGGGTAGACCCACAACGAAATCCATCGAAATCTGCTCCCATTTCCACTCCGGAATGGGTAACGGCTGTAGCTCTCCTGCGGGCCTCTGGTGCTCGGCCTTGACTTGCTGACAAGTCAGGCATCTCGATACAAACTCCGCAATGTCCCTCTTCATCCCGTCCCACCAGTAGGTCTCTCTCATATCATGGTACATCTTGGTGGAACCGGGGTGGACACTATACACTGATCGATGTGCCTCCTCAAGAATGTCGCGCCGTAATCCATCAGCATCTGGTACGCACAGTCTAGATCCATATCGTAAAATCCCCTGATCATCAATCACGAACTCGGAAAATCTGCCCTGTCCCATCTGTGCCATGATCTCTGAGCAACGGTCGTCGCTGCACTGTGCCTCATATATACGGTCAAGCAACTGTGGGCGTGCACGAACATGCGCGAGCTGTCCCCCTGTCTGAGTGAACTCGAACTCAACTCGGCTGTCGCATAACATCTGCCAATCTGCTGACGACTGCCTCTGCACTGCGCGCAAAAAGGATAGACTACCCCCGGGCCTCCTGCTCAAAGCATCTGCCACCACATTCGTCTTGCCTGGGTGATATAGGATCTCGCAGTCGTAGTCTTTCACCAACTCCATCCAACGACGCTGTCTAAAGTTCAGGTCTCGCTGCTGAAATATGTATTTTAAGCTCTTGTGGTCTGTGAATATTTGGCACGACTCGCCATATAGGTAATGTCGCCAAATCTTCAATGCAAAGACCACTGCAGCCATCTCCAAATCATGAGTGGGGTAGTTCTGTTCATGTTTCTTCAACTGCCGAGAAGCATATGTAATCACCCGGCCATGCTGCATCAATACGCATCCTAATGCCACTCGCGAAGCATCACAGTAGACCACAAATCCGCCGGATCCTGAAGGCAAAGATAATACCGGCGCCGTAGTCAAACAAGTCCGTAGCTGCTGAAAACTGCGCTCGCACTCCTCTGTCCAAACGAAAGGAACTCCCTTCCGGGTCAAACCGGTCAAAGGTGCAGCTATACGGGAGAAGTCCTGAACAAAATGCCTGTAGTAGCCCGCCAGGCCTAGAAAACTACGGATCTCAGCAACCGATGTAGGTCGGGGCCACTGCTGAACAGCCTCAATCTTCTTCGGGTCCACACATATGCCGTCTCTCGTAACCACGTGACCCAAGAATCTGACGCTGTCCAGCCAGAATGCACACTTGGAGAACTTTGCGAACAGCTGGTGCTCCCTCAGAGTCTGTAACGTAATCTGCAAGTGCTGCTCGTGCTCCTCTCAGCTCTGGGAGTACACCAAGATATTGTCGATAAACACGATGATGAACAAGTCAAGATACGGCCTGAAAGTACGGTTCATCAAATCCATGAATGCTGCAGGGGCGTTGGTGAGTCCGAACGACATCACCAAAAACTCGTAGTGGCCGTAGCGCGTGCGGAAAGCTATCCTCGGTATATCCTCCTGTCGAACTTGCAGCTGATGGTATCCTGATCGCAAGTCGATCCTCGAAAAATATCCCGCACCCTGAAGCTGGTCGAACAAATCATCAATGTGTGGCAACGGATATCTGTTCCGAACGGTAACTTTGTTCAGCTGGCGGTAGTCGATACATAAGCGCAAACTTCCGTCCTTCTTCTTGACAAACAGGACCGGAGCACCCCACGGAGAAACACTAAGTCGAATAAGCCCCTTCTCTAACAATTCCTGCAACTGATCCTTCAGCTCTCGAAGCTCTGCCGGGGCCATCCGATAAGGCGGTATAGAAATAGGCCCCGAGCCGGGAATCAAATCAATGCAGAACTCAACATCGCGCTCAGGTGGTAGCCCAGGTAGCTCATCAGGGAAAACATCAGGGAACTCACAAACAACGGGGACCCGGTCCAACGGAACCTCTGCAGCTCGAGTATCACAAACATAAGCTAAGAATCCCTGACATCCCTTCCGCAAGACCTGACCAGCGCGAAGAGACGAAATCAAGCTGGGAAGGGTGACGCTGCGGTCTCCCTGAATAACAAGGACTAGCTCTCCCGGAAAGCTAAATCTGACTGCCTTCTCACGGCAGTCCACCGAAGCATAACAAGTGGCCAGCCAGTCCATGCCCAGAAGCACATCAAAGTCCAACATATCGAGGAGAATCAAATCAACTGATGAATCCCTCTCCCCGATACGAACGGAACACAAACGAAATACAAAACGAGCGACAAACGACTCGCCCACCGGAGTAACAACAACAAGCGGGTGATCTAACGACGACGACTCACGGCCCAACATCGGTGCAAAGTGTGTAGAGACGTATGAATGTGTGGAACCTGGGTCAAATAATACCCGTGTGTCGAAAGAACAAACTGGCAAGGTACCTGTCACAACGGCATTGGATGCCTGCGCATCCCGCGGTGTCAAAGCAAATACTCGGGCCTGTCCTCCACCGATAGCGGGCTGACCTCGACCTCGGCCTCTGCCTCCTCGTCCTCTCTGAACAGGACCGCCGCGTCCACGGCCTCTGGGTGCACCTAACTGGTGTGGAGCATCGCCGGTGGTAGGAAGTAGGGCTCTCTGAGGAGGGGGTGGTAATGGTGGTAGGGTCACATGCGGAACTGTCGCTGCTCCCTGTCGTCTCGCCGGACAGTCTCTGACAAGATGATGCGGACTCCCGCACCCAAAACACCCTGGCGACGGCTGCTGTCCCTGGGGATAAGAACCATATAACTGTCCCCGTCCAAATCCTCTGCCAGGCCTATCTCTCGGAAAGAATCTAGCGCGCTGCCTCTGAGACGGTACATCGGTGCGAATCCTCTTCGGCCCAGAAACGGCCAAAGTCTGTGATATGCGTGCCTCCATCCGCAATGCCGTATCCATAGCAGCTGAATAAGTGTCGTAGTGCTGGGCGCCAATGGCAAGATATAGCTGGGCATCAAGTCCCTGTACGAACCTCTTCATCATCTTCTCTTCGGTATCCACCAAATACGGAGCATATCGGGATAACTGTGTAAACTGGATGTCATACTCAGACACCGTCATCCCAGGTGTCTTGACTAAGGCCTCGAAGCTACGAGCTCTGGCGTCACGAACGCTCTCTGGAAGGAAACGAGCTAGAAAGACCGCTGTAAACTCGACCCAAGTCATAGGCGGTAGACCTGCAGCTCGACCTCTCAAGACTGACTCCCACCATGTCTGCGCGAGACCCTCTAGTCGGAAACTCGCAAGCTCTACCCATCGATCATCCGAACATCTCAGCAAACGGCAGATCCTGGCTAAACTGTCAAGGAACGTCTGGGGGTCCTCCGCTGCCTCGGTGCCGATGAATACTGGAGGTCTCAGCCTCATGAAATCCTGTAGTGAAACCGGAATGGCCACGGTGGTAGTAGTAGGAGCAGGTATCATGGTCGTCTGTGATGTAGTAGGTGCGTCATCCGGCCTCAGTGTACGACTGGCTGCAACTAGGGATCCTACCATCTGACGTAGCTCCTGCATGCCCCCCATCATCTGTCGCAACTCCTCCATACCAGTCTCGAGCCTATCCATACGGCCTGGGGAAGGTGGATCGGTCTGTCCATGAGGCGTACGTATACCACCCTGCTCGGTCCTCGTCTCGGACGAGCCTGCTCGGATCTCATCTCGAGCGGTAGCTCTCTGCGCTCTCATAGCCTTCGGTGGCATAGTGACTGGTACAGGAACAGGACAATAAGAACAGTGCAATAGAATAATTGGATACCCGGAATTGAAGAAGGAATTTTCAAGCAAGTATATCCTAAAGTCACTTAGGCAGAGTACCGTATCGCAAGTATGTCGCGGACATACACACACTACGTTACCCTACTTAAGTCACTTACTCCATCTACCAAGGGCCATCCTACACTCAAAAAGGTAAAACCTATCGCTCTGATACCAACTTTGTCACGACCCGCAGGGTACGGAACGTGACTGGCACTTAAGTTTACGAAACGTCTCAAGACGTCCGTAAAATAAGTAAGCCAAAGCCCAGAAACCAAAACCAAATAAGCAAAAGAGTGAAGAGAACCCAATCAATTGAAAGCAAGTTTATCAAATAAGTCATATAAAGCCTTTTTAAAAACAATATCAATTTTTCCGAAAATTTCGGCAGAGTCTCCTTTGTAAATACTGGCCCCCAAAATGGGTGCAACAAGAATATATATGAATCCAACAAATAAGGCATCCCCAAGCGGGAGCTAGCTCTTCGCCACAAGGAGGTCACAAATCCCACGCAATATAAAACAACAACATGCAAAATAATCATAAAGAGCATGAGAAAACAGCATGTCGACTCAAGTGAGCTCGATCCCAAGATACAGCATAAAAGTCCACAAATCTCACAGTCTCATCTCTAGGTCAATATACAACAATACTGGTAGATACAGTAGATGGAGTACTCTAGATACAAAGAATATACAAGGTGGTACAAAAATAATGATATAACCCACCTAAGAGCAAAACCTCGAGTCCAGGCAAAGGAGGCAAAAGAAGCGGTGCGCCCGCCGCTACTGTGCTGACGGAGCGGACCTGCAAAAGACTGTGGCACAACGGGGGTGAGTTGCCAACTCGTGAGTAATAAATAACATCTATAGAGGCTATCGCAAGTATGCACACAAGCATCCTAGCATCTATAATACAGGTATGGCAGGATATAATAACAGCTATGTATGCAATATGACTATACTAGCAAGTATGTATGCAATATAAATATACTCGTGATCCGCATATGTAAGTATAAGAAATCATCTTTTTACTTTAGGAATCTCCTTTGAAATATCAGCACAATACCAATAGAACCAAAAGAATCCGTGTCCAGCAACGACACCTCAAAACTGTCTCAAATCTCATATCAAAGTATCTCTGGCATCAGCCGTCCGGCTGACCCATCTCAAATATCAATATCTCATCATCTCGCGGCCACGGTCGGTATCCTCTGGATATCCGCCGTGCCAAAACAGTCACCGGTAGGTAATCCATCCCCTGCCAGGCTCAACGTCAACACCACATTCATCTTGCCCCGGGGTACCATACCGGGCCCACCATGTACCCGAGACGGTTCATCCAACTCCTTGAAACGGGTCTCGAAAACCACAGCAAACTCATGGTGGACGACACTTACATCACTAGAAAACCGCAATTTACATATTTTAAAAATATAATAAGTTTAGAAATTTTGCGGCTTTCCCCCGAAATCCAGAAATATCATAAAATCTCAAGAAATTCTCATAAGTGCATATGTCAATGATAATGAATGCATATGGTATCAATAATCAAGTTGCGATGTGTGATTAATAGACTAGGCATGAACAAATAATATGATGAGGTACATGCACATGAATAGCAATCCTACGATTTCATTTTAAGGAATTAAAGGCAATAGCACAAGTTTAAGTATCAATTATAGTAAAAGGTTTCAATTTATAGGTTATCTAGTGTGGTGGCATGGCAATTACCAGGGCGTGGGTGTAAGCATGAATAGTGCTCGTGCTGCATATAAAAACCTGGCAATGGTGCAGGTGTCCTATAAAATGGGTTCGCATATGTATATCAATATAGGGCATGAATGTAGCAATAATCATATAAGTATTACACCCCTAATTACTAACATCACTAAGAATCTTTTAAGTTACTAAAACTATCGGGCGACTTGCGCCATCCAACGATAGTCCCCCATAGATGTTACATCTACTCACAGGAATCCCTAGCTAGTCACGTCCAATCACCGCCTTCCCCTTTCGTGCCGCGTCTGACGTCTCCGCGACCGAACCTGGAATTTACATCAATACCAAACATAAGGTTACATATCAAGAACGACGCAAAACCCAAACGAAAATACTAGCGTTCACAAGCTAGGTACAACGTGCACAAAGTCCGCGGAACACACGCGAAAATCGCAAAAATCCACAAAAATGTCGATTTGGTCGCCCGGAAAAACTAAAACCCGAACACTCAAAAATCCGCACTCACACATCCTAAAAGTTATAGGATACGCTAAAAATGTCATCAAGACATCGCAATTAATTCATCACAATATTTTAATAAAAACTAGTAAGCTAGAATTTGCGATTCGGTGCAAACATCGACAATTAGCGACAAAGTTAACACAATCCAACACAACAATCCAAACTAACCCACTAGATAGCCACTACACTAATTTTAAACCATTAACTATGCTTCAAAACATATTTTCCACAACCAACCCTTCTCTTGATTTTGGTAAATAGCAATCACAATCAAAATTTCACACTAAATTAACTTAGATTAGCAAAATTTGAAGCCACTTAAGCAAAGTTACCTCAAGGATTGGTTTAGTAAACAACTAGATAGCTAATTAGCTTTAATTAACAAAATAATGGTTTCTAAAACCCTAATTAAAATTCAAGCCATGAACTAAAAAAACTAGGTTAGAAATTAGCACTAAAAATTAACACATTCAAGTTCTAATTAACACACTTTAAACTACAAATTAGCCATGGATTGAAATTATACCTCAACTAGAGATCTAGCAAGAACAATATGCCTCCAAAGATGCCATCTTTCCCCAAGATTTGAACCAATTAGGTTAGAGAAGAGAGGGAATAAGGTTTTGCTTTGAAATTGTGAAGGAAATTGTGGATTTTGATGGATTTTTGTGATAAAAATGAAGCAAAAAGGGAATGAGAATTGGGGAATTTTCTTAGGCTGTTGCTGCAGGATTTCTGAGCTGAGGAGGGAGTGGGGAGAGGTGTGGGGGAGTTGGGGAAAAGTGTAGAGAAGTTTCAAAGTCAAAAGACCAAGTCAAACAACAAACCCATACCCAATTTAATATATTAAAGCCCTTATCATATCATTTTGTTCAAATGAGATGGGGAAAAATTTTGTGGGCTTGCTACTGAGGTAGGGCCGGCCTACGGGTGCGGGGAGGGTGAATGGGGTTTTACAAAAGAAATTTTATGTAAAAAGACCCCATACAAGTCCAAAATTGCAAGTTTTAGCTTAAATTCAATAAATTTCGTTTTCCATAATAAAAATTAGTTAAAACTTAAAATAAAATACTAAAAATTTATGTTACAACTAGATTTTAATTAAAATGTTTTTAAAGCTTAAATTTAGCCCATTTAAATTTGTATTTATCGCTAATTTAATGTATTTTCTTACCGGCTTAAAATAATATTAAAAATTGAAAAATTAGGGAAAATTTTTAAACCACCAGAATTTCATAATTAACTCATTTGCTACTAAAAACTAGCAATTACCTATCCAAATTAGGTATAATTAGTCCTAAACTGCAAAATAACAAAAAGGACGGTTTTCGGAAAAATACCGAATTTTCACCGATTTTCAGGAAAACACCAAAACGACTTTTCAATACACTACAGCAAGATATGAGACCTCGAACGAATTGCTTCAAGCGAGGTTGGCTGTCGGGTCATCTGTAGGGGGCAACGTCCTTACAGAGACCAGCTATTTTGAGCTCACGGACCTGGAGACCACGTTGGAGAATGGGTCAAGTACTGACTTAATTCTACAGTCCCTCCCCTCTGCTTATACCCTGAAGGAAATCGGGGAAGAAGAAGGAAAAGGAAGGGCAAAAGTTTCGGGACTGGATATGGTTAAAGAGGGACATTCCTATTGTAACGGGAATGAACTTTGGCAGAAGGATTGCAGGGCTTGCAAAGCCAGTAGCCAGAATTCGAAGCATGTTGTGGCTTCGGCTTCGAGTGTGTTTGTAATTGAGAACTGTATGTCAGTTAACCCTACTTCCTGGGTATTGGATACGGGATCAGGATATCATATCTGTAATTCGTTACAGGCTCTGAGAAACCATAGGGTTATCAGGAAAGGTGATATGACTCTCAGGGTTGCTAACGGAATGAGCATGGATGCTGAATCCGTAGGGGAATATCATCTTGGACTGACAACTGGGCAAATATTGATTTTGCGTAACTGTTTGTATGTACCAGGTGCGACTTGTAATATCACATCTGTATCCTTACTTTCTAAGGAAGGATATGAATTTACTTTTGTAAGCGATGTAGTACACATCCACCTAAATCAAGTTCTGATTGGGTCAGGTACATTACAAAATGGAATATACGTGTTAAATCAAGCTCAGATTTTCAGTGTCCAGAACACACTTAAAAGAAAATCTCCGGAAACAAATCAGGCTTTCTTATGGCATTGTAGACTGGGTCACATTAATGAGACACGATTAACTAAGTTACATAAAGAAGGGTACTTGAATCCGTTCGAGTATCAATCTTATGCCACTTGTGAATCTTGTCTCATGGGAAAGATAACAAAGACTCCGTTCACTGGACGCGGAGAAAGAGCGAGCGAGCTCTTGGGACTCATACACAGTGATGTGTGTGGTCCAATGTCTACACATGCGCGAAGTGGTTATTCATACTTCATTACTTTCACAGATGATTTCTCTAGGTATGGACATGTCTTCTTAATGAAGCACAAATCCGAGGCCTTTGGGAAATTTCGAGAATACAAGAATGAAGTTGAAAAACAAACCGGCAAAAGTATCAAGATTCTAAGATCGGATCGAGGTGGAGAATACTTGAGTGCCGAGTTTCTGGACTACTTAAAAGAGAATGGAATTCTCTCTCAACTTACTCCTCCATACACACCACAACACAACGGTGTATCGGAAAGGCGGAATCGGACCCTATTGGATATGGTTCGTTCCATGATGAGTAAGGCTGAGTTACCGCGATATTTCTGGGGTTATGCACTAGAAGCAGATGCATATCTCTTGAACAAGGCTCCAACCAAGACTGCCTACCACCCCATATCAGATGTAGAGTGGGAAGAAACCTTGTCTTAAGTATCTTAAGGTATGGGGATGTCCAGCTTTTGTAAAAAAGCAGCATGCAGACAAGCTCGAGGCACGCTCAGTACTGTGTAAGTTTGTGGGATACCCAAAGAACTCCAGAGGGTATCTTTTCTATTCCGCAGAAGAATAAAAAGTTTTTGTTTCTCCGCATGCCCACTTCTTGGAAACTGAATTTTTGGAAAATCAGATAAGTGGGGGCGCAATATAACTGGAAGAAATTCCAGAACCACAAGCAGTTACTGAAAGCTTGGATGAACCAGACATTTCAGGAGAACCGGACATTCCTGCGCCGCTCCGCAGAAGTAGTAGGCAGTCTCATCCGCCCGAGAGATACTTCGGTTTTCTCATAGACGGGGATAGAGAGGATTGCACAGTTAATTATGATGAGCCTACTAGCTTCCAGCAAGCCATTCAGAGCGGTGACTCGGTAAAATGGCTCGATGCAATGCGGACCGAGATGGAGTCCATGTACACCAACAAAGTTTGGACTTTGGACTTTGCTCCAGAAGGGGTAAAACCCGTAGGCTGCAAATGGATCTTCAGAAAGAAGATTGGTGTAGATGGGCAGGTTGAAACCTATAAAGCTAGGCTCGTTGCAAAGGGTTTTCGTCAAAGACCTGGTTTGGACTATGACGAGACCTTTTCTCTGGTAGCCATGCTTAAATCCATTCGGATCCTTCTTGCCATTGCCGCCTTCCACAATTATGAGATCTGGCAGATGGACGTAAAGACGGCTTTCCTATATGGAAATTTGGAAGAGTGCGTCTATATGGATCAGCCAGAGGGATTCATTCAGAGTGGGAGCAGCGGTAAAGTGTGCAAGTTGCTCAAGTCCATCTATGGACTTAAGCAGGCATCGCGGAGTTGGAACATCTGCTTTGATGATACTGTCAAAGAATTAGACTTTGTCAAAAACCCAGATAAGCCATGCATTTACAGTAAGATTGTAGGGAGAAATGTGGTATTCCTCGTCTTGTACGTCGATGACATTCTCCTAATAGGAAATGATATTCCTATGCTACAGTCAGTCAAAGGATTCTTGTCGCAGAGGTTCTCCATGAAGGACCTGGGCGATGCCAACTACATTCTGGGGATCCAGATCTATCGTGATAGATCTAAGAGGATGTTGGGACTTTCACAGTCAAGGTACATCGACACCATACTGAAACGATTCAGTATGGAAGATTCCAAGCGCGGTAATCTACCGGCTTGTCACGGAATCACCCTCTCCAAAGAGATGTCTCCCAAGACTGATTTGCAAAGGGCTCGCATGTCATTAATACCCTACGCATCTGCGGTAGGCTCTATTATGTATGCGATGTTATGTACCAGACCAGATGTTGCATACGCATTGAGCGTTGTAAGCCGGTATCAGTCGAACCCAGGGGAGAAACACTGGATAGCAGTAAAGAACATTCTCAAGTACCTGAGAAGGACTAAGGAGATGTTCTTGGTGTATGGCGGAAAAGACCTCCAGATTGAGGCCTTTGCTGACTCCAGCTTCCAGAGTGACAAGGATGACTCCAAATCCATGTCGGGTTGTGTCTTTACCCTCAATGGAGGGGCGGTTTGCTGGAAGAGTTCCAAGCAGGAAACCGTTGCTGACTCAACCATGGAAGCGGAGTACATAGCTGCTTGCGATGCAGCAAAGGAAGCTGCCTGGATGAAGAAGTTCCTCACGGAACTTCAGGTGGTTCCTACCAGTGTTGATCCAATACCGCTATATTGTGACAACAACGGCGCTATAGCTTTAGCGAAGGAACCCAGGTCCCATCAGAAGTCCAGGCACATTTTGAGGCGGTTCCACCTGATCAGGGAGATCATTGATCGCCGGGAGATCGAGGTAAAGAGAGTAAATTCAGAAGATAACACTGCAGATCCATTCACCAAGGCCTTGCCCCAGACTCAGTTCGAGCGGCTTGTCGAGATGATAGGTCTTCGATACGCCAGTACATGGCCTTAGTGCAAGTGGGAGATTGTTAGTGTATATGCCCTAGAGGCCATTACTGTATCATACTAGTTTGTATATTACTTAATGGAAGCTTGGGATATTCACAGTTGTATAAACAATCTTGCTCAATATAGTAGTATGCTACTTGGTTTGTTTCTACTTCAATGTGTACATGTTTTTATTTTAGTATATCACCTATACACATTAGTGGAGCCCTTAGGATCTTTGCTTGATTACCAGCGTTGTGATGGCAGTCACACTAGTGGGGCCTGGGTAATCTATAAGCACATCCTTATACAGGTCCCTAGTCGCAGGACTATCGAGACAGGGCATCGATACTCCGGAGTAGACTAGCGTATGCGCTTCTCATCCCAGTATGGGAGATGGTCTGTCCCACAGCCATCAGTACGTCGTACTGGAGATAGTATACGGGTGCTCGTTAGGTTACGAGTACACTGGACAGGACTCGTCGGGAACTGACCAGTTGGTATTATACCTATCGTCAGTTATCAGTTCCCAGGTGACATGAGTACAGCTTAGTCCGCTGACTTGACACTGTCACTTCGCCTCGAGTGTGTTCTCACTGTACTTTGATTACTACCCAACCACGGCTCAAAGGAGTCGTGCAAACAGGTAGTAGTTGGGTACAGTCCCGAAGCACTTGGAAGCAGTGACGGTTAGACAGGATTCGCCTCTCCCGGTATTGGGGGTTGACATCGCGCTGTGTCTAGGAGAGCCATTACACGAGTAGTCCCTGGCCAGGGCAAGCAAGATATACTGGTAGGCTTCCAGTGTTATCTCAGGGTGTTTTGGGCTTCACTCCGACACGACTTATACCGCTATTTGGGGACTGACGTTTACCGCCCCCTAGGCCCGCCATGCGATGTATCAGACGAACAGACCGGACTGTACGGAGACTGTAACATTCAGGCTCAGTAGGAGTTCAGATGGGTTTCACCTCGTCAGTCTTCTTGTCGGCATCTGCCTGGGGACCGTTACGCACAGCTAGTGTCGCTTGCGGTCTGTGGTTAAACCCACTGCCAGCGTAGTGTCGAGTCTTTAGAGTCCCACACAGAAAGCTATTCGCCTTTAGGCAAAATAGTAGAGGTCGCATGGTTTTGCGACAGGTCGCATGGTTTTGCGACAGGGTTCGGTCACATCCGTGCACTTGTGCACGTACAGTGTCCGGACAGTTAACACTAGCGGGCTTTGGTTTAAGCCAGATCCTAGTGTACGTTTTGGGATTGGTTTTATCCAGTATGTATTTGTGTTCCTCGGAACGCGGATGCGGGTGTGTATGCACAGTTGACGGAGAGACAGGGGCAGAGGATTCTCATTAGGGCTGCTGACTGTTAACTATTGACTTTTTGCTCAACCCTAATGAAAATATGATATATATTTAGCAATAATATTAATTAAGTATTATAGTGACATGGTTGTTGAGGGGTTGACTTTGTTGACTTGTTGACTTTGTTGACCGGTTGACTAGGTTGGACTAGTTGACCATCATCATCACAATGGTTGTCATTTTCATGCAAAGACTTTTGCTTGCTTGTTGTGGTTTGCATAATGAGTGCATGAAAATGATATTGCCTTTGACATGATATGAACCATCACATAATACTTGATTGACATTATGGCTAATGATGCTTTTGGATTATGAGAGGGAGAATGAGAAAAGAAAGGCTTATTTTCTTTCATTGTCTTTCTCTCTCTTGATTTTGAGCTCTCTCATTCTCTTACTCTCACCCTCTTCCTCTTGCTCTCTCTCTTGTCTATGGTTCACTTGTCTCATGTGTTGAGAAGCAAGAACCATAGAGAAAATCCCATCACACTCTCCTCTACTCACTCTAGTTCACAAGGTTTAGCAAACCAAGTGAACTAGTTTCTTCAAAGTTCGAAGAAGAAGCCAAAGGTAGAAGCTTTCGGGTGGATCGATCTTCGGCGCAAGAAGATGACGGGGTGAAGCCAATCCGTACACCATCAACAGATGAAGACGAAGGAGTTCAAGAAAGAAAGGTATAACCCCCTAACCGAGTAGTTAACAACTCCTAGTTAGGTTGTTAGTTAGATGTTTAACAAAGATCCGGTTTTGAGTCCGTGTTACCGCCTCTAGAAAATTGTTTTTCACCAAATTCCGCATGCCCGAAAGTACCGGGAGAGGTAGCATGGACTTACATCCACAACATCTGTGAAATACAGAATATCCACGTGAATATCATATTCGTAAACCCGTTTGATTTTACATATAGCAGCCAGTCGGATTGTTCCGCTCTATGATATTCACGGCCGCAGAAATTAACATATACATTGAGATACATGAATTCAAAATTTTGATCGACTAAAACTTTCAGCATTGGCCCCAAGTACAAACTAGTACTCAAACAATTCTGGGAAAAAACCATGCATCCCAAAAATCACATTTCCAAACCATAGAGCACCAGAAAAAATTTGGGGCCCAACGGCCAAACTAAGGCCGCGGAACCGCGGCAAAATGGAATGTTCCGCGGCGGTTCCGCGGCATAATTTTGGCATCATGGGGTCAAAAATTTTTCAGGCCATTAATTTTGACTGCACATATTTTTAAAACAATCTAAATGATTTTTTGAACATTCAAAATCGGACAGCATGGAGAAAACTGCAAATGCGATCCAGAAAAATCCGTCGATCGAGACCTCAGACTTGTGCAAACTAGCTAGTAAAGGTTTATGGAGGCTCTGATACCTTGTTGGGATCAACCACCCACGCCGCAAAGGCCGCGGCCGAGTCGGAAGCGAAAACGAAAAATTCTTGTGAGCACCGGAGTCCCGTCAAACCCAGGATTCAAATCATAGACCTAAACTAGCTAAACTACAAGTGCAAGGGTTGAAGAAATACAACCTTTGTCCCATGTCCACCCAATTGTCGAGGACCCCTCCAAGCTCGTAGCCGCCGGGATCGCGCTTGAGAATTGACCACCCTTGCCGAAGACGATCCACCCGAAGAAACGCATAGGAGGCTCAGACCGACAGCCCAAATTAGCTAGATTTGGATGGCCGGTGATGTAGGAATACTCCACTAAATTTTTCTCTCTAGAATCTTGCTCAAATATGGGAGCAAGAAGAAGAAGGAGAAGAAGAAGCATGAACTAACAATGGAGCAAGTGAGGAAAAATCAAAATCTCATCAAGTGTAGAAGTGGGCATGGCTTGCTCATTATCAACCATCCTTCAATAGTGCACCCAAAAGAAAATAATCATTTTAAAACAAAGCCATGCCTTTCTACAATGTCGCACCATGCTTCCACTTTCCACCTCATTTCCCATTTAGTTTTCTAAATAGAAAATTAAACATGAGGTGTCCATCTTCTAGAAACATTATCGTATAAATACGGAATACTTCACTTGGTATATGTATCGTTACATATACGCGTATCCGTATAAAAATACGGATAGCACCAAACATAGAAAATAAATAGTGAACAATAATACTAAAATACATGTATCAAAATACATATATAAATTATTAAATCAGAACATGATTTAATAATCCGGCTTAATCCTAAGCCGTCTAGTATTAACAACCGTCCGATTAAAGTCCGTGTATTGCGTACACGTATTTAATCGGACCCCTGCACCTACCACCGTACGGCTCCTATATCTGTCGCCTGAACCGGGAAAACCCTCTGTGTGGGACTCTAAAGACTCGACAATACACTGGCAGTGGGTTTAACCACAAGCACGTCAGCGGTACTAGCTGTACGTAACGGCTACCCAGGTAGTTATCGAAAAGGGGGGTCGACAATCAAGTGCGCCCTTACACTACTGAGCCTGAATGTGACAATCTCCATACAGTCCGGTCTCTTCGTCAAAGGGTATCGCATATTGGGTCTAGGGGTGGATAACGTCAGACCCCTACTAACCAGATAAGTCGTGTCTGAGTCAAGCTCATCACCAACTAAGATACTACTGATCAACTATCAGTAAATCTCCCCTACCGTGGCCATGGATTTCTGGTGATAACCAACCGAACACTACGCGACAACGACTCCTAATAGCAGGAGAGACAAATCCCTGACAGTCTGTAGGGTTCCTAGGCACACTAATGAGGTCTCACAAGGCATCAACCATGCCAATTTCAAATTTTACGGTGCCGAGAAACCCAAGACTAGATCGTTAACTAGAATTTTAGGCGAAACAAGCAACTAGTTAACTGCTTAACTAAAGGGTAAACGGAAATACAACCTTTGTAGATCCGGTTCTCCACCTCCATGGCTCCGCGATGAAGTCTCCTCACTACGATCATCGGATCCCGGGCTCTAGCGTCGGCTTCATCGGAGAAATGGGCGGGCTAGGTCGTCGACTTCGACGCCGAAGATGATCTACGTCGAGGCAACACAAGATCAAGCTCCTACTTCACCAAGTCATGAAACTTGTGAAGAAAACACCCTATACTACTTGGCAAGTGGTAGAGGATGAAGAAATAGGAAGTGGGTTCACTTTAGAATTGGATTTCTCACTCTTTTTCTCAAGATGCCATTGTTGGTTGCAAGCTTCTTCATCTTGAAGAAGAAGAAGAAGAAGAAAAGAATATGATAAGTTATTTTCATAATAGAAAATAAATGAATGCTTATCATATGGCAACCATAGTTAGGTGTAGAGAGTAAACTAAGGTTAGTTAAATGGTTAGGGTTAGGAGATGAAGACAAAATGGTTGTCTGTAGGGCCATCTGTAGCAGTGGTTGTAGTATCTCATACTCAACCATCCCATAAAAGTCTCTCTCTGGGATTAGGCCTTCGTGAGTGGATCCGCCGTGTTATCCTCTGAGTCTGCTCTCCTAACCTTGATCACCCTGGAGATCAACTATCTCCATGATCAGGTGATACTGCCTTAGAATATGTCTGGATCACTGACGGGACGGGCGTTCCTTGGCATAAGCCACAACTCCATTGTCTCACAATGGTAGGAACGAAGTTCATCTCATGAACCAATATACACCCAGACTTCCTCTTTGGTAGCAACTTAAGTAGCGATGTATCCAACCTTTATCGTCTAGTATGCCACGGTATCTAGCTTGGAACTCTTCCAACATACCGTCCCTTTACTGAGGGTAAAGACAATGCCTGTGACTGACATTCAGTCGTCTTTATCACCCTGGAACCCTTCCAGTGATTCTCCACAGGATCGATTGATACCATCTCACTACATCTAGTGAGAATCCTAGCATCCAATTACATCTATCTCATAGATGAAAACTCAGGATTTAGGAGGTATCACTCTGATCCTATATGGAGAATCCTTGTGATAAGCGGAGATTGACCGAGCGTAGCATAGGAAACTCCTTCCCTATCAAGAGTATGTCATCCATGTACTCTACAAGGATCACTACCATACTCCCTACTACCTTTTTGTGCATACAAGGTTCATCTACCATTTTGATGATGTCAAACTGTTTGACTAACTCATCAAAACAGATGTTCCCACTCCGCGATGCCTGCTTCATCACATGAAACATCTTGCACACGTTTCCGCTGCTCCCACTATTTACGAAGCCCTCTGGCTGTGTACTTATAGACGTTCTTTTCTAAAACATCATTTAGAAAAGCAGTCATGGCACCCAACCGCCAGATATCGTAGTCATGGTATGTAGCCGTGGCAAGTAGGATCTGGATGGACTTAAGCTTAGCTACTTGAAAAGGTTTCATCATTTTCCATACCTGGTCGATGACGAAAACCTTTAACAAGTCTAGCTTTGAAAGTCTCAACTTTTCCATCTACACCAAGTAATCTTCTCAAGATATACTTTCTCCTGATGGGGATTTAACCCTTCAGATATAGCAGCCAAAGTCCATACATTGCTGGTGTACATGGATTCCATCTCAGATCGCTAAGCATCCAGCTATTCTTACAGAGTCCCACTCCTGATGGCCAGCTCGAAACTAGTTGGGTCATCATCTCATGATGCATTCCTTGCTCCCACTGTCATAGAGAAACAGAAGTATCTCTCAGGTGGGTGAGGAACCCTACTAGATCGGCGGAGAGGCTGAGGTTCGTTGGTCACAATTGAATCCTTTGGTTCTACCAAATCATCAGCTGCAGTTTGTATAGCTGGAACATTTCCAGTTCTACATAACAGACCTTGCCTCGAGCTTGTCCGGATTTTGCTTTATAGACATAGGCCGGACAACCCCAAATCTTAACTAACTTAAGATATGGGCTCTTCCCTTTCCATATCACATATGAAGCGGTAGGCAACCTTTTTGATTTGAACCCTATTCAATAGGTATGCAGCTTCTCAAGCGCATAATTCCCAAAAGGAAATAGGAAACTCAGCAGTACTCATCATATAGCACACCATATCACATAGGGTGCTATTGCTCCGCCCCGATATACCATCGTGCTATGGTGTATACGGAGGAGTAATGCTGAGAGAGAATCTCATTCTTAGAATAGTCCAGGAATCCCGCGCTCAAGTATTCTCCTCCTTGATCACATCAAAGGACATAATACTTATACCAGTTTTTGGTTTTCTACTTCTAACTTATATTCTGTGAATATCTCAAAAGGTTCGGACTTGTGTTTCAACAGGAACATATGTCTGAATCTTGAGAGATTATCAGAGAATATAATGAAGTACAAAGAACCGGTCTCGGCATGTATAGACAGGGGACCTACATACATCAACATGTATCATCCCAAGAGTTCACTAACTCTTTCTCTGTTTCCTTTAAACGGAGCTATGGTCATCTTATCTCTATGACATGACTGGCAAGTTTTACAAGATGTAAATTCAAACTAAATTAAATATACATCTAAATGTAGCCTCAGCCAGTCGGGTCGCATTGATATGACCTAGTCTACAATGCCTTAAGAAGGATTCGTTCATTTCTGAATTCTTCCTTTTGTGTGTGTTCTGTATACTAAGAACTGTAGTTTGATTTAGAACGTCAATGCTTTTAGATAACGTGCCTGAACCGATCAACTCTTGATATAGGAAATGTTCAAAACATTATCCAACAATACAAAATTATATCCTTTCTTTACTAATAAAGAGACAGATATGATTTTGTATATCAGGTTCGGTATCTAATAGCATTTGTTCAGAATCAATGTACTGATAATACAGGGTGACAGTGACCAACAGACTTGGCTGCAACACTTGCCCTGTTTTCTGTCTCATGAAACTTATCACCCGTTCTCAGTTTTCTACCTATCTGTAGCCCTATGTAACAGATTACATATCTGGGATCCTGATCCGGTATCAAATAACCAGGACGTAGAGGATACAGAGAAACAGTTCTTTGTAATGAACACACCCGAAAATGATGCATCAACATGCACTTTCTTCGTTTGGGCGACACGGGAAATCTGGTATTCCCCAATTCCTGCTCTGTCTTATAACAATTATAAGTTGGAGCGGACCAACGTTCCCCAGCTCAGTATAACAAGCGGGTTCGGTCAATTATCCGTATTATTATCTTGATTAAGTCGTGACATGGTCGCTACCTGGAGAGAGAGAGAGAAGAAAACACTCTGCGTGCGCTCTTGCAAGATCGGATTGGTTATTATTTTATCTAATCAGGATGGCTCCTACTGCTTTTTATCAAATCTTCCTTCAAACCCTAAAAGGAAAGATTAGCCGGGATTAATTACACGCAACAAGTTCGCCAATCTTTCAGCCAGGCCAGTGTCGGTACTTTGAGGGAAGTGCCCCGTGCTTTCGCACGGACCTAATTAATGTAAACCTCGTTTTCCCAGAGGCGTAACCCCGTTGACACCTTTCTAGACACCTACTTGATTGGCTAATTGTAATGTGTAAAACTCTCCCAGGAGTAACTCTTACTCGCAGCGGGTATCGGGATCCAACTATCTCATAGAAGGTATGCAATCTCATTGCAAATTTCAACACTTAAAATTCCCGATAATTTTTTTTTTTGCCCCTAACCTCCTATGACCTTGACAAAGGCCAACAAACCATAGGATGCTAGTCAAGTTCAACCCGTCATTTCCTGATTGAATTAAACCTACCCGCATGATCCTTGACAAAGGCCAACAAGGTCGCACGACTACCCTAACCCAATCTGCATCATATGCATAAGCAGATAAGCACCAGTTAGCTACCGCACACTACGCCTTGACAAAGGCCAACAAACGCAGCACGAATACTAACTACTACTTATCTGAAATGACGGAGGGCTACGACAGGTTTTTCTGAAAACCTATTGCGTAATGAACTTGATATCGTTGTAGGATCGAATGAATTTTGAAATGGAGTGTTTTTTAGGCTTTTCTAGTTTTGCTAAAGGAGTCACTCCAAGTGAAGGGATCGTCGGTCCTTTCCTCATCGAATAAGGTGCGGGATATATCATATATATCACTGTGCAAAGAAAAAACTCTTAAAAGCAATCAAAAGACAAACCGAGTGTGTAGCATCTGCCAGTTATTGCTAAAGGAGTCACTCCCGGTGAAGGGATCTCGGTCATTTCCTCATCGAATAAGGTGCAGGATATATCACATATACCGCTGTGCAAAGCAAGAACTGTAGCTACCTGTTTTATTTTGAAATTCGATTCTACAACATCTTAGGTTTCTTTTCTTTTATTAATCACATTAATGAATTCCCATCATTTAATATACCTAAACATCACAGATAAATACGACGTACACTTATGCCATCCGCATTCGCCTCGATGTCCCCTCATGCACCGTTAGGTTAGGTAACTAACGGTAGAGCAGGGCAGGGCTAGCGCGGGTGTAAAACATAAGTAACATCTATATAATATATCATATATACCATATACAGTATTTATCACAGAACATCACATGATCACATCACAGATATCGCAGCAAAAAGTATCATATGAAATATTGGATATACTAGGACGTCCATGATTTTAATACGAGCCAGTATAAAACACGGATTCCACGGTCGTGATGAATAGCCAAACCCACACCCCTAGACCCCTACGAGAGCGGCAAGCAACCCTACCAATTCAAGAGTTAGGAGACCCGGACTCGACTCCTCAAGCTGGTCTCCCACTGGACTCCAGAACCCGGTTACTTATGCTCCCCTCCTTAGGTCTATCCTAGTGCGGAAAAGTAAATAATATACAAACGGTGACATCTTCCGCAACCTGGAAGTGTCCCAATAAAAGAATATTACATACAAGTTTCTACATGAATGAAAATGAAAAACACTCATCTCACATAAAAACCCTCCGGCTATTCAAACACGACGATCTAATATAACATACCCAGCAACACATAACATCACATGTCATCAACGTAAGTAAACATGCGTATCCCAATTGTCGTTGACATATAGCAACGAAACCGGCGATATCACATATTACACTTACGGTCACAGAAAAGAAAGTGTAAAACTACAACAGTTGGAATCCGCAACCACCTCAGACATCGCATGCCTGACCCAATGAATTCCTTAGACATCACATGCCTAACAATTATAAACCCCGCATTTTAGTCTCAAAATCGAAAACACTTTTCAATACAAAGTCGGGCAATTCAACAAGATTCCCGGCATCCAGATCGAATGCTCGTCGCAAACTTTAGTAGGCGGCCGCACCCCTGATACCGTCGACGAAGTGCACCAAGGCGGAACACCGCTGCCGCGAGCACCCGGACGGATGCTTTCGGTGACGGGGTTCTCCTACAATCACTTGGTCGGGGCTTTGGGGTGTAGCTGTCTATTAAGTTTACCCGGGGAGTATCCGCGTACGCTACGTGATTGCGACGGACTTTTGATCACATCAAAATTCCGTGGCAACCGATCAAGTGAGACTAAACTGCTATGTTTGTAACATTCATTCAGTTATCTCATAACTACGTGTGGATTCCAAGCATTGTATCCCATTCCAGATAAATAGAAGATGTTAAACTTTCCGATCGAACAGTCAAACACCCAAGTTTTCCCGATACAGCTCAACACATGAAATAGGTTTAAAAACATCCAGTTCATGCCTCGGTACCAACGGTCCAGCCGTAGAAGGGTCAAGCCAACGCCTCACATGTGGCACGCCGTACTACCCCAAACCCTAAGGTTCAAAGGGCAGTTCAAGACGGTCACATAATCGAGTTAAGGTTTGTTGTCTTCTAGAGGGTCCATCGCGTTACTTGCACTACTTAGAACGTCTTTAAACCACGAAAAAATCCAACACTTGGAAATTTTCCGGCAGGGGAAAAATTGGGTGTTTATATCCGGTCGAACCTTTTAACATATTCAAAAATTATCCGGAAAAAACATAGACAAAATTAGACAATCTGATCGAATTAACGAAGTCCCAATACAACCCCAGAAAACCCAACTCTTGAGTAAACATTAAAAATTCCCAGAAAACTCAGCACCTGAATAGACAAATTACTGTGCAAAAATGGAAGCGCAATCTCATAATTTGGCCGCGGAACCGCCGCAGAAGCCATGCTTCTGCCGCGGTTCCGCCGCGCTTAGGGGTATCGTTTGCTCGTTTTTGCACCGTAATTCTTAGAATCTCCTACTGAATTTTTTAAGCATTTTTAATCTGGAAAAAACCCAGTTTTTTAAAAAAGTCCAGAGAGCATTTTGGAGTTAGGGTTTCGGTTCGATCGGACTTCTAACTCCGTCTACGCATCGCCTAAGGCTCTAGCTAGGCTCTGATACCACTGTAGGGTTCCTAGGCACACTAATGAGGTCTCACAAGGCATCAACCATGCCAATTTCAAATTTTACGGTGCCGAGAAACCCTAGACTAGATCGTTAACTAGAATTTTAGGCGAAACAAGCAACTAGTTAACTGCTTAACTAAAGGGTAAATGGAAATACAACCTTTGTAGATCCGGTTCTCCACCTCCATGGCTCCGCGATGAAGTCTCCTCGCTACGATCATCGGATCCCGGGCTCTAGCGTCGGCTTCATCGGAGAAATGGGCGGGCTAGGTTGTCGACTTCGACGCCGAAGATGATCTACGTCGAGGCAACACAAGATCAAGCTCCAACTTCACCAAGCCATGAAACTTGTGAAGAAAACACCCTATACTACTTGGCAAGTGGTAGAGGATGAACAAATAGGAAGTGGGTTCACTTTAGAATTGGATTTCTCACTCTTTTTCTCAAGATGCCATTGTTGGTTGCAAGCTTCTTCATCTTGAAGAAGAAGAAGAAGAAAAGAATATGATAAGTTATTTTCATAATAGAAAATAAATGAATGCTTATCATATGGTAACCATAGTTAGGTGTAGAGAGTAAACTAAGGTTAGTTAAATGGTTAGGGTTAGGAGATGAAGACAAAATGGTTGCTTTAGTCAAAGATGCTTTGAAGCTTCAAGAAGCTTCAAGCAAAGAACAAAGAAAGCCACCATTTTCTCTTTATCATTTTCTTTTGCCAAAATAAACAAAATAAATAAATAAATGAATAAGTAAATAAACAAAACCCTAACCACTCATATAACCATGGTTTAATTCTTTACATACACCCAAACTATCATGTATCATCAAACATGATACAATCAAATGTACAAAAGTATATCACATATACAATGTGCACATCAAGTGAGAAAATCCATTTAAAGTGAACCAATACTAGTTAATGCAAAGTAATATATCAAATATATAATTACGCATTAAATCATTAAATCAACACTTGATTTAACGATCCGGTCATATCTCATATAACCGACTAATATCCAATGTATCGGCTTATCGAATCAATCCTTGAATCGATAACTAGGTTATATCACATACAACCAATCGATACATTCATCGCGAGAATGGAATACGGCATCACATACTCGCATTATTCTCGGTCCCGCACATATCTCATATGCGCTCCTATTTCGTTTCGCTTGAGCCAGGAAACCTCTGTGTAGGACTCTAAAGACTCGTCAATATGCCGGCAGCAGGTGATGACCATATCAAACACCCACAAGCCGCAAACGGTCTGCTAAACGTAACGGCCACCCGGGTATTGAGCGATCAGAAGATCGACGAGCAAGCCCGCTCATACTCCTGTGAATCCAACCAGTAACACTTACCGTACAGTCCGGTCTGTTCATCTTATATGTCGCATATCTCGCCTAGGGGTGGTAAACGTCAGACCCCAATAGCTCGATAAGTCGTGTCGATATGAGGTCTAAAACAGTTCGAGAAACTACTGGTAACACTTACCAGTAAATCTCAGCAACCCTGGCCAGGGATTTCCGGTTATAGCCAATCGAACACAGCGCAACATCAACTCCCTATACCGGGAGAGACGAATCCCCTCCTATCGCTCATTGCCTCCATGTGATTCGGGACTGTACCCAAAAGCCACCGTTTTGCACGCCCTCTTGGACGTGGTAAGGTGGAAATCAAAGCACAGTGGGAATCACACAAGACTCTATGACGATCTCCGGTCTACAGACTAACCTGTACCAGTGTCACCAGAGAACTGCCATCTGACGTGAGGTATAATACCATCTGGGAGTTCTCGGCGAGTCCGTCCAGTGTACCCAGTCTCCACTGAGCACCCGTATATCATCTCTGATGTCAAACACCAATGGATATGGGATCATCCATCGCCCATCTGTATGGGTCGAGAAGGTATACGCTAGTCTACTCTGGTGTATCGATGCCCCGTCTCGATACACCCACGACTAGGGACCTTGAAGGATGTACTTATGGACTACCATGTCCCCACTAGTACGATCCGCATCATAGTCCGGGTAGTCAAGTACACATCCTAAGGGCTTTACCAACATGTAACAGAGAGACAATCAATATACACGTTAAGGTAAAGAGTAACCAGATAGCATACTATCATGTCGA
This sequence comes from Agapanthus africanus, assembly GCA_030015575.1. Lineage (NCBI taxonomy): Eukaryota > Viridiplantae > Streptophyta > Magnoliopsida > Asparagales > Amaryllidaceae > Agapanthus > Agapanthus africanus. Next base: position 453,736,909 of record JASDDO010000014.1, on the reverse strand, counting down.
GCAAGAAAGTCCTCCCTATATATGTCCCAGCATCCACTACAATATACATCCTATGTACAGTAATGGCCTTTAGGGCATACATATAACTAACACAGTCAACCACTGCCTCCATGTGGCTCAGGACTGTACCCAACTAAAACCTGTTTGCACGACTCCTTTGAGCCATGGTAGGATAGTAATCAAAGTAAGTGGGAACTCACACGAGACAAATGACGACTTCAGGTCAAAGGACTAACCTATACTCATGCCACATTAGAACTTCTATCTGACGATAGGTATAATACCATCTAGAAGTTCTCGGCGAGTCGTCCAGTGTACTCACCTCCAGTGAGCACCTGTATACTATCTTACGTGTCACAACACCAATGGCTTGTGAAACCGGCCACCGCCCCTCGTCGGGGTCTCAAAACATATACACTAGTCTACTCCGGAATATCGATGCACAGTCTCAATACTCCCACTACCAGAGACATTTAAGGATGTGCTTATAGGCTCCCCAGCTCTCACGTATATGATCGTCATCATAATGATGGTAATCAAGCAATAATCCTACGGGCTTCATCATTATGTATTAGCGACACGCAATAACAAGTAAAACGTGTACACATCAATGATAAAGACAAACCAGATAGCATACTATCATTTCGAGTAAGATTGTTCTACATGTATAGGTCCTCCCTCAATTATCATAATCGCGTGCCTGCAATTACAATAATTATCTGGAGGGCACTATATCCAACACTATATATATATATATATATATATATCATAGGCAGGTAATAAACATCACAGGCATGTGATAAACAAGATGGAATAGCGGATAAACTAGCAGCCCCGTGTTTCTTTTGAGCCGCAAATGAAAACGAACGTTCCCCGGTCGTGTGGATAGCTCGAACGTCACCTTAACCAAAGACCCCTACAAGCGTGGCAAGCTACCCGTCAATTCTAGAAGTGAGGCAACCATCACTCAATCACATGAGTGGGCCACCCGCCACTTTAAGGAATCCGGTAACTTGTGCAATCCACCGTGGGTCTATCCTAAACCCCTACAAGTGCGGCGAATAGCCCGACAATTCTAGAGCGAGGCGGCTCGAACTCGCCACTGTGAGACAACCACCTAGCACACTCTATAACCCAGCTATTCGATCACGTCTCTGTGGGTTATCCTAATACAAGAATAAATGAAAATACAATGGTAACATCGACCTCAACCCGGTCGTGTTCCAATAAAAGAATATGCATCAAGCGGTAACGATGACCATAATCTGGCCAGCTTGCCCCGAATAACAAATATACATCAAAGGCTATCCATAATGACTATCTGATAAACCATCACAAGATATACATCATCACAGTGGAAGCTATTATTTGCAACCTCGTCTAATCGACCTATAGCAATTAGACGACGTACACAAACACAAAGATATAAACGATGCAAAAGTTTCTATTTAAAACTTTCCATGTTGCCCAAATGCAAAGATAACAGTAAATGAAATCTGAAGAAAACAAACATAACAAAAAACCAAGTTTTCATGAGTAGAAACACCTGGAAAATAACAGGGACCAAAGGCCACAACAAAACTGCACATTTCGGGGATTTAGGGAATTCTGGCAGTTTTTCTTGGGAATTAGGTCCTCGTGTTTCTTCCCTAGTTCTTATATCTCATGACAAGATCTCTGCACTTGTTTTAAAAAAATTTAGAGATCAAAAAAATATTGACAGAAACTTGATTTTTAAGTTATCGAAAAACGGAAATTTTTTAGTTTCGAAACATAAATATCGTATAATTCTAGTTATAGTGTTTGGGTGGCTATGATACCATATAGGTAGACTCTCATGCTCGTTCTGCAAACTAGCTGCCAATACGGAATACAAAATAAAATTTTTCTAAACAAGAGCACGAACTCTGTTGGATATGTATGCCCTAGAGGCCATTATTGTATAGTACCAGTTTGTATAATACATTTTGGAAGCTTGGGATATATACACGGGTTTGCGACAGTCTTTCTCAATATAGTAGTATGCTACTTGGTTTGTTTTTATCTTAATATGTGTATATGTTTCTTTTAACATATCGCTAATACATATTGATGGAGCCCTTAGGATCTCTGCTTGACTACCGGCGTTGTGATGGCGATCACACTAGTGGGAGCTGGGTAGTCTATAAGAACATCCTTATTTTGGTCCCTAGTCGTAGGATTATCGAGACATGGCATCGATACTCCAGAGTAGACTGGTGCATACGCTTCTCGTCCCAGCAGGGGAGATGGTCTGTCCTACAGCCATCAGTACATCGTACTGGAGATAGTATGCAGGTGTCGTTAGGTTACGAGTACACTGGACAGGACTCGTCGGGAACTGTTGGTTGGTATTATACCTATCATCGGTTAACAGTTCCCAGGTGACATGAGTACAGCTTAATCCGTTGACTTGACACTGCCACTTCGCCTCAAGTGTGTTCCCGCTGTTCTTTGATTGCTACCCTACCACGGCTCTATTGATTCGTGCAAACAGGTAGTAGTTGGGTGCAGTCCCGAAGCACTTGGAGGCAATGATGGTTAGACAGGATTCGTCTCTCCCGGTATTAGGGGTTGATATCGCGCTGTGTCTAGGAGAGCCATTACATATAGTCGTCCCTGGCCAGGGCAAGCGAGATTTACTGGTAGTGTTTCCAGTAGTTTCTCAAGGTGTTCTGGGCTACACTCCGACACGACTTATACCGCTATTAGGGGTCTGACGTTTACCACCCCCTAGGTCCGATATGCGATACTCTTAGACGAACAGACCGGACTGTACTAAGATTGTTACAGATAGGCTCAGTAGGAGTTTGGATGAGCTTGCTCGTCGACCTTCTTTTCGACAGATACCTGGTTACCCACAGCTAGTGCCGCTGACGTGCTTGTGGTTAAACCCACTGCCAGAGTACTGTCGAGTCTTTAGATTCCTACATAGAGGGTTTCCCAGCCTCGAGCGAAATGAGTAGAGGTCGTATGGTTTTACGACAGGGTTCGATCACATACGTGCACTTGTGCACGTATGGTGTTCGAGCGGACAATACTAGTGGGCTTTGGTTTAAGCCAGATCCTGGTATATGATTAATAGATTGGCTTCGTCTCAGGGTATTCGTGTTTTTCGGAACACGGATGCAGGTATGTATATACGGATGAGAGAAGGTACAGACGGAGACTTTCTCATTAGGGTTTTGACCATCGACTTGGTCAAAACACAAATGAGGAAAAGAAAAGATTATGTTATTTTTGAAAAATGATAACTGTTTTTGGAATGGATATTTTTTTGTTGACCATTTGACTTTGTTGACCATTTGACTTTCATTGACTTGTTGACCAAAGATAGTTTGGATGAGATATTTTTTATCTAGATATTTTCTTTAGATATTTTCTTCTCACCATGACAAATGGTCAATGATATATATATCCTTTTCCAAATACTTTTATTCATTCATCACAAAAGCATTCTCTCTCTTCATGCAAGCTCTCTCCTTCTTCTTCCTCTCTCAAACCCTAACCCTAATCTATCATGAGTTGATAATCAAGGGTTAGTTAGATTAAGCTATCCAAATCACTCTCCACTCTCTCTAGTTTACTTGGATTAGCAAATCAAGTATTCTAGTTACCTCAAACTAGAGGTTTAGTTCAATGTTGGAGCTCTCGGGTGGATCATCATAGACACAAGGAGGTCGTAGTTCAAGCACGATCCATACGACCATCGAAGAGCTTAAGGAGAGGATCGAAGACCCGAAGGACTTGGTTTCTATAGGTATAACATCTTTTCATAGTAGATAGAACTCTTTTATGTGCTAACTAGGTTTATGGTAAAGATCCGGTTAGGTTTTATGTTAGCGCCAAGTTCGTTATCGCTACGAAATTTTTGTTCCGCATTTGGCCACGGAAGTTGGCCGGAGCGCTAGTGTAACCCTTCATGGTATCAGAGCCAGTTTCTTAAACCCTAGGTTAGCAAGTTTAAACAATGTTAAAACAACGAAATCGAAACGATTCCAGAAAACCAAAACCAAGATCTACAGTTTCTATTGATTTAGAAAAAGTCTCTGAAATTTTTTTAAACATGTGCAGAGTGGTCCTTACCCTATGAGATGCACCCAAACCAAAAACGAGGCAATTCCAACAACCCTTGGCTGGCTACAAAGCCTTAAATTCCGGCCACCCTGGTTTTTTTTGGGGTGTGTGCATATTTTTTTGGTGCTGGGTGCTTATCTCTGGGAGTTTGGTTTCCTGGTGTTGTTTATTTTTTACCCAAATATGATTCTCTGTAGATTTGAGTTTGAGGCAACTAGAGGTGTTTCGAATTCGTTATATTTAACAGTGTTTAACACTTTACAATTCATTCACTTTTTTCTGCGACCGGGAATGTCACATGATCGATAAAACTCGTCTAATTGCTATATGTTCCTTTAGACGGGTTTTGCGAACATGACATTCGCGTTGATGTTGTATGCTTGTTCTGTGATTGTGATTGGATAGTCGTGATGGATAGCATGTGATGAAATGTTTGTGGTACAGTTTAAATTCAATTGTACATTTGTTATTGCGGGGCGAGCATCCGACATGTGGACTGCCGTCTTTGCCTGGTTGTATATTATTTTGGGGCACGACCGGGCTGAGCTCGATGTCACCATTTGTACATATTATTTTATTTTTCTGTACTAGGATTACCCTACGGTGGAGTGCACGAATAGCTGGGTTCTAGAAGGCAGCAAGCCCGCATCTCATGGCGTTGAGACGGAGCGGGCTTCATTCTCATGGTATTAAGACGGAGCGGGAATCATTCTCATGGTGTTGAGACGGAGGGGATTCATTCTAGAATTGCCGGGCTATTCGCCGCACTCATAGGGGTACATGTTTTCAATGCACAGGCTATCCACACGACAGGGAATGTCGGGTTTTATTTGTGGCTCAAATGAAACCCGGGGCTCCAAGATTATCCACCATTATGTATTATTGGCTGAGATTCTGTAATGTTGTTTATTATCATGCCTAGGACGAATGTTGTATATACTTTTATACACACACACACACACACACACACTAGTAGATGTTGTATATGTTTTGCACCCGCGCTAGTCCAGCCCCCGCTCTGTCGTTAGTTAAGTAACCTAATGGGTGATGACGGGGCCCAGTGGCGAATGCGGATAGCATATACGTACATTGTATTTTCGTTCTTTTCTGGTGTGGTAGGTTACATTGATGGGACAACATTAATTTTGATTAATGCAAGTAAAACAAACCAAAAAGATATTGTTGGTGTAAGTCTACGCTAGCGCCCCGGCCGTCTACAGACGCCAAATGCGGAACAAAAAACTTTTAACTGGCGCTATCGTATACTTTAACCCGGATCTGCCATTATTGCTAAACTAACAAACTATAAAGAGTGTAGAAAGGTTATACCGAACGATCGGAGTCCTTCGTTCTTCAACCATCATCCCACGCTCCGTTGCGGCTGCTCCGATCTCGTCGATCTCCGATATCTTCGTCGAGGTGGCACCACGTCGACGATTCTTTAAACGGGCTCCCGCCTCTGACTTGAGGCAACTCGGTCGTCAAGTTTGCTGAAAGAGACGACCAAGAATGATGTAGAGAATGAGTAGATGACTTTGTCTCACTTCGTCCAAGACCGTGGACGATCGGTAAATGAAGTTGCCGAGGGAATCGGGTGATGGAATGAAATGAGGCAATGAAATTTCCATGCACCCTTAACCATAGTCTTTTCTCACAAGAATGAAATTAATCTCTCTCTCTCTCACAAATAGTGGCCGGCCAATATATGTAGAATGAGGAGGGTGAGTGTAGGAGCAAAGGGGGTGAGTGTAAGCATAAAGATCTAAATCAAAATATCAAAGCAAAAACAAAAGGAATTAATGTAAAGGATGACTCATTAACCTTAGTCATCCTTTCATTAAAAGCACAATTAAAGCTCTAATGACTCACCATGTCAAGTCACCCTTTCTAGAACCTTCTAGAAGCTTGACTCACTCTCATCCAAGAAAAGATAAATCCGTCTTTAACCAAATGTTAAAAGACGGCTGATAGAAAACTGGAAACTGACAACTTCCAAAAGTGATCCTGAAACGACTTTCAGGATAACCCCGAAACTGTATAAATATACCCGCATTTGTATTACGACCGAATACAAATGCAACTGAGACAAAGATATTATACCTACTCAATATAATACTCGGATCCGGCTTAAACCAAAGCCGACCAGTATTATCTGCCCGAAAAATAACACGTGCGTAAACGCACGTGCATTTTCCGAACCCTGCCATAAAACCATACGGCCTCTACAACGTTTCGTCCGAACTTGGGAAACTGTCTGTGGGGGACTCTAATGACTCGTCAGTACCCTGGCAGTGGGTTTAAACACAAACCGTCAGCGGCACTAGCAATGCGTAACGGCTGCCCATGGACTGACCTCAAGGGATGCTGATGAGCGAACTCATCCAGAAAACCCTACTGAGCCTAACAGTGACAATGTATATACAGTCTGGTCCGTTCGTCTATGAGTATCGCATATCTGCCTAGGGGGCTAATAACGTCAGACCCCTAAGAGCAGTATAAGTCGTGTCGGAGTGAAGCCCAATAACACCCTGAGATACTACTGGAGTACCTACCAGTAAATCTCCTGCCACGGCCGTGGGCTTTGTGTAATGGCTCTCCTAGACACAGCACGATCTCGCCCCCAATACCGGGAGAGATGAATCCCCTGCCGATCCGCTCACGTGCCTCCATATGGCTTGGGACTGTACCCAAAAACTACCTGTTTGCACGACTCCTTTGAGCCGTGGTAGGGTAGAAATCAAAGCACAGTGGGAACTCACACGAGACAAATGACGACCTCAGGTCGATGAACTAACATGTACACATGTCACCAGGGAACTGCTATCTGACGATAGATATAATACTAAGTAGCAGATTCCCGGCGAGTCCTGTCCGGTGTACTCATAACCCAATGAGCACCTGTATACATCTTAGGTGATCCAACTGACACCAGTGGCTTGTGAGACCGGCCACCGCCCCTCGTCGGGGTCTCGACTGTATACACTAGTCTACTCCGGAGTATCGATGCCCTGTCTCGAAACTCCCACGACTAGGGACCACAATTAAGGATATGCGTATAAACCACCCAAGTCTCACGTATATGATCGCCATCATACTGTTGGTGGTAAAGCAAGATCCTAAGGGCTCTATCAAAGTGTAACATGTAATCAGTCACCTGATCATGTACACGACTGATAAAGGCAAACCAGATAGCATACTATCATCTTGAGTAAGACTGTCCTACCGGTATAGGTCCTCCGCAATCATTGCAATCATGTACCTGTGATCCAATAATTGACTATGAGGGCACTATCTCCAACAATCTCCCACTTGCACTCAAGGCTAATTATTGCGATGTTGCGTACTCACAGCCCGTGTGAAACCAACACCCAACTCCTCTACTAATCAGTATCACAAAGCCCGTTTGTAAAACTATTGTGTTCGAGAAATAGCCTTAGTGAGTGGATCCGCCTAGAAGTTTCTTTCTATATCTCTCTAAATCTCAAGTTCGCGGAGAAAACCATCTCCCGAATTGAGTAATACCTGTCTTAGAATATGTCTGGATATCTGATGGGACCTAGTTCATAAATGAACTCCAAATCCAAACTTCTTAGACTGTATCGATCACTGAACCTAATTAGTATCCGGCACCATGCTACCCACAGGATCCTCTTGGACCACCTGTCCATAATACTGTCCCTCTTCGTCAGAGGGAATAACTATAACTCTGACAATCACTCTGTCAACCAGGTCACCTTTGAAGCTTGGAATGATAACCGTCTCCCGAAAGAAGTTGCCGTCATCAAATCCGTAGAACATTTACTTATGTTCTAAAACCGCTTCCTTATGTTTCTCCAGGATTGGATTAATACAAACTTATTGCATTTAGTGCAAAACCAACATTTGGTGTGGTACTTTACATCTCATGATTGACTCAATTGCCTAAGCAAGTGATCTGCCAATCATGCACATCCCTCTCCCCTTTATTCTGTAAGACACCTTTAGAGAGGGTGACTCCATCACCTGCAGGTACACCACCATGCTAGGAGTCAACTATTCCAAAAACCATTAGAATATCTGTCAAAGTACCCACATTGGGAAACTACCCAAATCCAGATCTAAAACCATAGATCTAGAAACCAGAATGTCAAATATTATATCCATATCCTGTCTGGAGAAACAATTGTGTGACGACCACAGTACAACCGATCGTAGTATAGGAATTTTACTTCCTACTCTGTGTATGTCATCCAGATACCATGACATCACACCCTACTACCTTCTTAACTGATCCATCCCCTATTCTGATTGAAGTCAAACCCATGACTGTCACATCAAAATTAGATGATCTATCTCCGCTATAACTGCTCAAGTCTATAAATAGATATAAGCATCTTGCCCACTATGTTTCCGCTACTCCCACTGACTACGACAACCCTCCTTCCGGGTCTCATATCCTGGAACAACAGTAGTGTCAAGTCTGGGTAGATAAGAACCTCCCTGTTACCGTCCTTGAGGCTACCGGAGTACCTCTCGGGTGTCTGAGGTTACCCACCAAATCTGCGGAGTGGCTATTGGAATGTCAAACCTGATTGAATATATAGGTCCTATTAAATTTTCCGTAATCGTTTGTGGTTCTGGAATCACTTCCAGTTCTACCATACTCCCACTACTGTTTTCTGAAAAAGATCCATTTTACTAAAACTGTGGCGAGTCAAGAACAATATCACTATTGATCTTCCAAATGGTAGAATATCAACCCTCGTCATAGCCAGGGTCAACCCACAAACAGCCATTACAGAAACGTGCCCTGAGTTATCCAGAGTCTGGTTTTAAGCATAAGCTGGACAACTCCCCGTACCTTAATAACTTTTAAGGTACGAACCATTCTATATCCAATATAGAAACTTTGGCACTTATTTAATTGGAACCATATTCAAATCATGCAGCTGTCTCCAGTGCATATCAACTTAATGGAAAGAGGCTAATCAGCATTACTCAACTTAGGAATCCATCCAATTATGAGTAACCTGAAAGAGAAACACGTTTCTCAAAACCATCACTATCATCTGAATACCAATCACAAGAATTTACATCTTCGATCTCTTTGAAGAATCCCGATACTTGTGACACCTGGTTCTCTACTTTATTCTTATACCCACAACTTCTCAAAACTTAGACCTTGTATTTCTACGAAACACTTGTCTAAATACTAGAGAAGTTATAAGTAAACAGAACATAGTACGAGGACCTACCCCTTTGTCCTGATGGACACTTGGACAACATACAATACTCTGTATAAGTCCGCTGAGTTAAACAACTCAAAACCTGTGCGTCGTAGGTTGAAAACTGTACCCTGGCGATTTCCTCAAATATCTCCAATTACAACGAATTCCGATATAATGAGGACGATCACCTTATTCCCAATATCTTACTCCCACTCATCATCTGTAAAACCATACAGATATGAGAATGAAACCTGGTAAATACATACCCTTGGAGTAAGTGTCTAATCGGGAAAACAGTTTTCCTTTAATGATGCACTGAAACATGAAAATGTTTCGTAGGGGTATCCTGGTATTCATAGCAATGCCTCTTCCATAATCCAATTCATGACTTCAACCGTATATTTTATTGCCATCTCTCCAAATCCCTTTATTTGTCTTTAGTCGTTACCTTCTGTACACCATCGTTAGGCTAAATGGTTTTCTTCCTTCCCTACCGTTCGGCACCAGCCTATGGTTTGGAAGAAGACTATCCAGTAAGCATAATAGGTGTACCCTCCTAAACCAAGGAGTACTCGCATCTCGAGAGAAGGTGATGATAAAAGACAACTGAATAATACCTTATTCCTTTAAAGGTGAAATAGGAGCGGTGATGAAGTACGCGGTTTTGGTCGTGAATGATATCAGTCGCAATTTACTTTGCCCTCTTTCTAATCCCTTTATTTTGTCTTTACATATTACCTTCTGCACACCCTACTTAGGCTAATTGGTTTTCTTCATTCCCTACCTTTCGGCACCAGCCTATGGTTTGGAATAAGACTATCCAATAAGCGTAATAGGTGTACTCTCCTAAACCAAGGAGCTCTCGCAACCTGAGAGAAGGTGATAATAAAAGACAACTGAATAAACCAATTCTATTTCTCCTGAACCTGGATCCATCCTCGAAGAAGTCCCTTAGAGTTCGTATATAACCATACGATAGATATATCCAATGGAAGTGGATATCCGTAGTAATACGGGTGTTCTGAGAAATTCAAAGGGTAAAAGAAGGAGTGGCAATGACTTATGCAACTCAGACAATCCAAAAGCCAGTATTTTAAGAAGGTCCGGTCAACTTGGTCACTGAGTCATAATCTAGGGTCGGTCAAAGGTCGCTGCCAAAGAGAGAGAGAAAAGAAACACTCTTTGTGTACTCTATCCTAGATCAGAATGGTCATCACTTTATCTAATCCGGAAACCTCCCACTGTCCTGTCAAATTCTCCTCCAAACCTAAAGAAGAATCAATCGGAATCACCCGAAGAGTAAACCAACTCATCAGTGGGAATCGGGATCCAACTCTCATCGCATGATAACGTGACGGAATCCACTCGCGTTATCATACTCCAGAAGGTATGCGCATGCCTGGCAAGTTTCAGTTTCTTTAGAAACTCCCGATATGATTTTTGCCCCATGTTCTTATGACCTTGGCGAAAGTCAACAAATCATAAGTCACATGTCAAGTTCTGCCCGTCATTATCTTGTTACTTTGAACCCACCCGTACATACCCTTGACGAAAGCCAACAAGGTAATACGACTGTCCCAAACCAACACATCTATCTATGCAACAAATGAATACCCCAGCAACTACCAAACACTATGCCTTGACGAAAGCCAACAAACATAGCTTGAATATTACTGACCATCCATAAGAAACGACGGAGGGCTACGGCTGGTTTTTGGCGAAAAACCTTTAACGTAATGAACTTGATCTCGTTGAAGGAACCTGATAGCTTTTTTAAAATATAGTGGCGAAAACCTTTTGCTAAAGAGGTCACTCCCGGTAAAGAGATCTCGGCTCTTTCCTCGTGAAATGAGGTGCTGGATATTCCACTGAATACCGCTATGCAAAGCAACATGTAATCGACTATAGTGAAGTTATTACCCTGACGCAAACTTCTGCCAAAGGGGTCAGTCCCGGTGAAAGGATATCAACCCTTGCCCCGTCGAATGAGGTGCAGGATATTCCACTGAATACCGCTATGCATAACAAAAGAAAACGTCTTTGCAATAACACTTTTTAAATTTGTTCCAACAACATCCAAACAGGTTTGTTTTACTTTGCATTGATCAGAATCAACACAGTCCCATCATTTAATCACACCAGAAAAGAACGAAAATAAAATGTACGTATATGCCATCCGCATTCGTCACTGGGTCCCGTCATCACTCGTTAGGTTACTTAACTAACGACAGAGCGGGGACTGGACTAGCGCGGGTGTAAAACATATACAACATCTAATAGTATATAAACCAATATACAATAATGTCACGACCCGCAAATTCGGCCCGTAACCGGCACTTAAACTACGTAACGTCTAAAGGCTTACGTAACTTAAGTAAGCCGAAAACCCAGAAATCTAAACCACCCAAGACTGGATCAACGGAGAAACACAGTTTAAAATATTTTAGAAGTCGCCATTTAAAATCTCTAACTCTAGTTTTCTTTCATAAAAAATTTCGGCAGCACCTCCTTTATAAAACTGGCCCCGAAAACGGGTACAACACAGATAATATATAAAACATCCCAAGTGGGAGAAAAATCACGCCCACCGGCGGAGACAATCACCACAACAAGTATACGACGCCAAAGCGAAGAAATATCAAAGAGAACGACTATATCAAGAAGTAAACATCTCCAAAATAACCTGCTTCTACGAGCACGGTTCCCAAAACCAATATACAACACTGATATCTCACAAGTCGTCTCTAAGTCATATACAACAAGGGTAGATGGAGAATACTAGATCCAACCAAAAAGATATACAATGTACAACGGATAACCGCAAACCCACCTATAATGCAACGGCCTCACTGCCAAGGTAGCGGTATCCCCAAAAGTAGTGATGATAAGCTGCCCTGCCGCGACTACTCAGAGGGTAAGTCCTGCAAAACACTGTGGCACAACGGGGGTGAGTTGCCAACTCGTGAATAGTAAATAACATCATACAGTAATCGCAAGTATGCACTAACAACAATGATCAATAACATGTGAACTGAATACTGAGTGCGGGAAAGTAAATAATTTCATGCACATATCATAAGCATGAAAAACACGGTGTATCTCAACAACACCCAAATCCCAAAATACTCAGAACGGCCCTCAGATCGGCCCTCAAATCCTGTACATCTCATGAAACCTGAGTGTCAAACATCGACACTCAAAAACATAATAAAAACCAGTGCCTATCATCGACACATAAATACTAATGTCCATACGTTCCTCGAAAACCAAGTATCTCACCTCGATACTTGCGTTTCCACGTATCGGTCTGTCTGATATCCATACGTTCCTCGAAAACCAAGTATCCACCTCGATACTTGCGTTTCCACGTATCGGTCTGTCAAATCCCATATATCTCTCGGAAATTAAGTGCCCAACATCGACACCTTAATTTCCCATATCGCATCTCAAATGCATAAGTCCATATAATGTATCTCGCGGTCCCAAAAATCCAAATCCAGAATACATATATATACAGCGTCCCATACCACCGATATATATGCAATACAAATCATGTAAATCCAAATCCAAAATACATATATATACAGCGTCCCATACCACTGATATATATGCTATAGAAACTGTAATATCCAAATTCAGAATACATATATACACAGCGTCCCATACCACTGATATATATGCAATAAAAACTGATCATATAACAATAGCAAGGTATATGTGCGAACGAGTAATATAACATGGTATATGTGCGAACGAGTAATATAACATGGTATATGTGCGAACGAGTAATATAACATGGTATATGTGCGAACGAGTAATATAGCATGGTATATGTGCGAACGAGTAATATAGCATGGTATACATATGAGCATGTAGGTATACAGGTATGTTCTATGTAATATGCATTGTCGCACAAGTATAACTGTTTAATGTCGCTAACTAATAGCAAGGTATATAATAAGCATTTGTATTGTGCGTGTCATGGCAATTACCGACAGGGTGTGTGTAGCATATCATTGGTGCTCGTGCAACATGGACTGTCGATAATAGTGCAGTGTACAACAGGTACAGTATTAAGCACAAGTAACTATATGCAACATGAATCATGCAATGTTTCTATATAAACAAATAAGCATACGGCTAATATTATATCATGTCTAGCCCCGACGCGTAGCGCCATACGGGCGATTCCCCGTAGATGTTAAATCTACTCACACTGTGGTCTCCAGCTATGAAGATCCGACCACCTGCTTCCCTTTGTTCGCAGCGTCTGAAGTCCCCGCTTGCGACGCTATAATATCACAAACACAAGAAATAATGCGAATATCTTAGAAGCAATCACAATACGCAAAACTACGTAATATAAAACGCATCAACGCACTAAACCACATCACGAATACACGTCTAGTGCAAACACACGAAACGATACCTAAACCCAAACTGAGTATATCGCAGCACGACACACGACTCGTGTCGCAACACGTATCACGCGAACTCAAAACACACGATTATAGGTAATCGATCCCAGATTTTGTATACTGCATTTACTAACAAATTCAACAGTACCAAACAACCCAAAATAACAGCAGACAACTACCCACAGGAACCCCACCCCAACCCTCATCTATTCGGCCGGCGTCGCCGGCCCCCTCTTCGAATCTCGCCGGCCCAAACCGGCGGGGTGGCCCCCGTCTCCTGGGTGGTGTCTCAGGTCAACCTGCACATCTCTCTGAAGTTGTTTTCTCAATCACTAAAATTCCCAGGTCACAGCAGATACTAATATCTCTAAAAAGTCACTAAAAACCGATATCGCCTCAATCGATATAAACTACGTTCTACCCAGAAATTAACGATCAAACCCACACAAAAACTATAAATTATCAGTAGAGGGGATATACCTAACAACTTTGCTCTCAAGTTCCGAGCTTTTCCTATCTCCAAGTGATCAAGATCAAGAAAACCCAAGTTTTAGCTATTTTTGTGATAGGTTTCAGAAATTTGAGGATTTTGTGATGGAAATGAATTAAAATGATAATAGAATTGATCAAGTGCAGTAGGAAGGAGATATTTTCGGCCAAGGGAGTGAGGTGGAGGATTGAGAGGGTTTCCTAGCAATTACCCACACTTATTGCCCATTAAAGCACTTGCACACATACACACACATGCATGCATCTATTTCCTTCTCTTTTCTTTTCTTTTTCTTTTTATTTCCAAGTTAAATTCTAGGCCACACATAAAACCCTAGGGTGAAGTGAAAAGGAAATTCTAACTTAAAGTTTTAAAGAAAAGATCGCTTGAAGAAATTTTCCCAAAATTTGAATACCGCATTAAAATAATATTAAAAATTGGGAAAAAATCAAATTGAACCAAAACGTCCCATATACTCCCAAAGCTCGCGCACTAGCTTTATTTTAGCCAATCTAGGTGCTGGCAAGTCTATGTGTTAGTGTTTATGCACTAGAAGGCCATTACTGTATCATACTAGCTTGTATATTACTTAATGGAAGCTTGGGATATTCACATGTATATAACAGTCTTGCTAAACATGGTAGTATGCTACTTGGTTTTTCTATCTTAATATGTGAGTGTACGTATTGATAGAGCTCTTAGGATCTTGCTTGTCTACCAGCGTTGTGATGGCAGTCACACTAGTGGGGGCTGGGTAGTCTACAAGCACATCCTTATTCAGGTCCCTGGTCGTTGGATTATCGAGACAGAGCATCGATACTCCGGAGTAGACTAGTGTGTACGCTTCTCATCCCAGTTGGGGAGATGGTCTGTCCCACAGCCGTCAGTACGTCGTACTGGAGATAGTATACAGGTGCTCGTTAGGTTACGGGTACACCGGACAGGACTCACAGGGAACTGTTGGTTGGTTTGATACCAGTCGTCAGTGAACAGTTCCCAGGTGACATGAGTACAGCGTAGTCCGCAGACTTGACACTGCTACTTCGCCTCGAGTGTGTCCCACTGTTCTTAGATTGCTACCCTACCACGGCTCAAAGGAGTCGTGCAAACAGGTGGCAGTTGGGTGCAGTCCCGAGCACTTGGAGGCAGTGGCGGTTAGACAGGATTCGTCCCTCCCGGTATTGGGAGTAGATATCGTGCTGTGTCAGAGAGCCATTACGCAAAGTCCCTGGCCAGGGCAAGCGAGATTTGCTGGTAGGTTCCAGTAGTTTCTCAGGGTGTAATGGGTTTCACTCCGACACGACTTATACCGCTATTAGGGGACTGACGCTTGCCGCCCCCCTAGGCCCGATATGCGATAGTCTTGGAATAACGGACCGGACTGTATGGAGATTGTCACATCAGACTCAGTAGGAGTTCGGATGGGTTTTCTCATCGGCCTTCTTATCGACAACTACCTGGGGACCGTTACGTACAGCTAGTGCCGCTTACGGTCTGTGGTTAAACCCACTGCCAGCGTAGTAGTCGAGTCTCTAGAGTCCCACACAGAGAGTTTCCTACTCCAGGCGAAACGATATAGAGGTTGCATGGTTTTGCGACAAAGTGTTCGGACGCATACGTGCGTTTACGCACGTACGACTTTCGGACAGTTTTTACCGGTCGGCTTTGGTTTAAGCCAGTTACTGGTATCCGGTTATTGGATTTTTACAGTCTAAAGTTTTTCCGTATTTTTGCGGATTGGAGGGGCATTCTCGTAATTGTACGAGAAGCTTCTAGAAGATGTGACTAAGGAGGTTACTTTGGATGAGGTTGTGAGTCATGGTGGTGATTCATTCATTTCATTAATGCACATTTATTGCTTAATGACTCATGCTAATGAATCACAACTAGATATTTTATGAAGCATGATTTATCATCACTCTTTATTCTTTTCTCATTATTGAAAATGCTTCATAATATATTATGATACACTCTCTCTCTTCTCATTATCTTATCTCATATTCTCTCTCCTCAAGCTCTCATCTTCAACATACTAATCCTTAATCCTCATGTGTTGAGATCAAAGGTTTAGTTAGACTTAAGCATCCATTACCTTTACTCTATATCATCCTTTCATCTTTGATTAGCAATCAAAGTTGATTAGTTACCTCAAGTTAGAGGTGTAGCTTGGTGTTTTGCTCTCGGGTGGATCGTCTACTACCTAGAGAAGGTCGAGGAGAACAAAGGAGGACACAAAGACGAAGGACTAGTTTCGATAGGTATAATCCCTTAACACTATAGTTTAGTATAGCTATGTGTTCGGTTATTATTTGTTTAGCTTCGATTCAAGCGGTTAGTCGATGTTCGTTGTTTAAACTTGATCGTTTTTGAAAATTCCGCCTCCCCATAAGTACTGGGGTGTACTACATCGACTTACACTATGTGGGCGTTTGTTCACAGTCGGGTAAAAACGGAAAATACCGACAAACTTACCCTAAAACGGACGAAATCGCATAACGATTTCCAAAACGTTACAATCTCCCCCCCTTATAGAAATTCGGTCCCCGAATTACAATTTCATACTAAAACGTACCTTCAAAAAGATAAGGGAATCTCTCCCGCATCTCGCTCTCGATCTCCTAAGTGATCTCCTCGCCAGTCGGACTACGCCACAGAACCTTTACAGAAGGCAAGTCCCTAGACCGAAGTTTCTTCACCTGCCGATCCAAAATAACTATCGGCTGCTCGGTGAACGAAAGATCACGCTCAAGCTGAACGGTCTCGTGCTGAATCATATGAGAAGGATCATGAAGGTATCTACGAAGCATCGACACATGAAAAACGGGGTGAACATCTGGAAAACTATGCGGGAGCGCTAAACGATAAGCAACCGAACCCACTCGCTCGAGGATCTCGAAAGGACCTACAAATCTGGGACTGAGCTTCCCTCTCTTCCCAAATCGCATAACGCCCTTCATCGGAGAAATCTTCAGGAATACATGGTCTCCCACTGCGAACTCAAGTCTGCGACGACGACGGTCGGCATAAGACTTCTGCCTGCACTGGGCTGTTCTCATCCTGTCCCGAATCAGCTGGATCTTCTCCGTAGTCTTCTGAACAAGCTGGGGTCCCAACACCAAACTCTCACTAAGCTCGGTCCAACAGACTGGCGATCGACACTTCCTACCATATAAAGCCTCAAAAGGTGCCATCTGAATAGTCTCCTGAAAGCTATTGTTATAGGAGAACTCAATCAACGGCAAGTGACGATCCCAACTGCCCCCAAAATCAAGCACACATGCACGGAGCATATCCTCCAGAGTCTGAATAGTCCGCTCCGTCTGACCATCTGTCTGCGGATGAAAAGCGGTGCTAAAACTCAATCTGGTACCCAAAGCTTCCTGAAGCTTCTGCCATAGACGGCTAGTGAACTGGGTACCTCTGTCGGATACTATGCATGTGGGAATACCGTGCAAACGCACAACCTCATCTATATAAAGCTGAGCGTACTGAGCATAGCCGAAAGTGGTCTTCACTGGAAGGAAGTGAGCCGCTTTCGTCAACCGGTCTACAACAACCCAAATGGAGTCGTACCCTCTACTGGTCCTGGGTAGACCCACAATAAAGTCCATGGAAATCTGCTCCCATTTCCACTCCGGAATGGGTAAAGGCTGCAACTCTCCAGCCGGTCTCTGATGCTCAGCCTTGACTTGTTGACAAGTCAGGCACCTCGAAACGAAGTCCGAAATATCGCGTTTCATCCCTTCCCACCAGTAGTAGTCTCTCAAGTCTCGGTACATCTTGGTGGAACCTGGATGAACGCTAAATGCCGACTGATGTGCCTGCTCCAGGATCTCGCGTCTCAACCCATCAACATCTGGTACACACAAGCGAGTCCCGCATCGTAGCACACCCTGGTCATCAATCATGAACTCCGAAACTGTACCCCGTCGAACAAGCTCAAGAATCTCAGACAAACGAGCATCACTGGGTTGCGCCTCACGAATACAATCAACAAGTAGTTGACGGGCGCGGACATGAGCAAACTGTCCCCCAGTGGAGGTGAACTCGAACTGCACTCTACTATCACACAAGAGCTGCCAATCTGCAGAAGACTGATACCGAACGGCGCTCAGCTGGGACAAGCTACCCACGGGCCTACGACTCAAAGCATCGGCTACCACATTCGCCCTGCCCGGGTGATAAAGGATCTCACAATCATAATCCTTCACTAGCTCCATCCATCGGCGCTGTCTCAGGTTCAGATCTCGCTGCTGGAAGATGTACTTCAGACTCTTGTGATCCGTGAAGATCTGACACGACTCCCCATATAAGTAGTGTCTCCAGATCTTCAACGCAAAGACTACCGCTGCCATCTCAAGATCGTGAGTGGGGTAATTCTGCTCGTGCTTCTTCAGCAGCCTAGAAGCATATGCAATCACCCTATCATGCTGCATCAAAACACAGCCGAGCCCCACTCGAGAAGCATCACAATACACAACGTAGCCTCCCGATCCAGAAGGTAAAGAAAGAACTGGTGCTGTCGTCAACCGAGTCTTCAACTGCTGAAAACTCTGCTCGCACGCATCAGTCCAGAGAAAAGGAACCCCCTTCCGGGTCAGTCCAGTCAGCGGTGCAGCGATACTCGAAAAATCCTGTACAAAACGGCGATAATAACCAGCTAAGCCCAAAAAGCTGCGGACCTCAGTCACCGATACAGGTCTGGGCCAAAGCTGTACAGCCTCGATCTTCCTCGGGTCCACTAGAATACCATCACTTGCCACCACATGACCCAGGAAGTCAACTCTATCAAGCCAAAATACGCACTTTGAGAATTTAGCATACAGCTGGTGCTCTCTCAAAATCTGCAAAGTAATCCCCAAGTGCTGCTCATGCTCCTCTCGACTCCTAGAGTAAACCAGTATGTCATCAATAAACACAATAATGAACTGGTCGAGGAACGGCCTGAAAATCCGGTTCATCAGATCCATGAACGTTGCTGGCGCATTGGTGAGTCCGAACGACATCACCAAAAACTCATAATGCCCATAGCGTGTACGAAAAGCAGTCTTCGGAATGTCATCATCCCGAACCCGCAACTGATGATAACCCGAACGCAAATCAATCTTCGAAAAATGTTTCGCACCCTGGAGCTGATCGAATAGATCGTCAATGCGGGGTAAAGGATACCTGTTCCGCACCGTAACACGGTTTAACTGACGATAATCCAGACATAACCTCAAACTGCCGTCCTTCTTCTTGACGAACAAAACAGGAGCTCCCCACGGCGAAACACTCGGACGCACAAGTCCCAAGTCAAGCAACTCTTGCAATTGATCTTTAAGCTCTCTAAGCTCTGCCGGAGCCATCCGATAAGACGGTATAGAAATAGGCTCCGTGCCAGGAATCAGATCAATGCAAAACTCAATATCGCGCTCTGGCGGCAACCCAGGTAGCTCATCGGGAAAAACATCGGGAAACTCTCGCACGGTAGAAACCTGGTCCAACAACTCCACTGTGGCTCCAGTATCATGAATGAACGCCAAGAATCCCCGACATCCCCTCCTTAAAAGCCGACTAGCGCACAAAACAGAAATCAAGCTGTGAGGGGCGGCACCACGGTCCCCCTGCACAACAAACACCGACTCGCCGGGAAAACAAAATCTAACTGTCTTCTCGCGGCAGTCCACGGACGCATAGCAAGTAGCTAGCCAATCCATGCCCAACAGAACGTCGAAGTCCAACATCTCCAGAAGGATCAAGTCGACGGGCAGATCTCTGTCACCAATATGGACGACACAAGATCGAAACACATAACGCGCAACAAACGACTCTCCCACAGGAGTAGTCACGATCAGCGGTTGATCCAGCAAACACGACTCCCGGCCTAACCTCGGCACGAAGTGCGTAGAAACATACGAATGCGTGGATCCCGGATCAAAAAGAACATGCGCATCATAAGAACATACAGAAAGAGTACCTGAAACCACGGCATTGGACGCCTGAGCGTCCTGGTGAGTCAAGGCAAAAACCCTAGCCTGACCTCTACCGGCTACTGGCTGTCCTCTGCCTCTGCCACCTCGACCTCTCGGTACAAAACCTCCGCGACCACGACCTCGCTGAACAGGAATCTGACGCGGCGCAACTACAGGAACAAGAGGCAACGCTCTCTGAGGTGGAGAAGGTGGTAAGGTAACCTGCGGTACAGCTGGTTCGTTCACTCGCGGCTCCGTACAATCTCGAATCCGATGACCCAAACTACCGCACCGGTAACATCCCGAAGCAAACTGCCGATCATCCTGAGGGTAAGAACCATAAAGTCGACCTCGTCCCGAACCGCCACTATCCGAACGGAAACTGTCTCGACGTCTAAACGCCTGCCTCGCTGCCGGATCACCTATACGAACTCTTTTCGGTCCCGGAGCGACTGATGACTCAGCTAGACGCTCCTCTACCGAAAGAGCTGCATCCACCGCTGCCGCATACGTGTCACAATGCTGAATGCTGATGGCTAAAAATATCTGGGTAAGTAGGCCTCGAACAAACCTCTTCACCCTCATCTCCTCAGTCGCCACCAGGTATGGAGCATATATCGACAGCTCAGTAAACAATACATCATAATCCGACACCGTCATCCCCGGCGTCTGACGTAAAGACTCAAATCTGCGCGCTCGCGCATCCCTGACGCTCGGTGGAAGAAAACGAACGAGAAAAGACGTCACAAACTCAGCCCAGGTCATAGGAGCAAGACCAGCGGCTCTGCCTCTCTCCAACGACTCACACCACTTCTGGGCCATACCCTCCAGACGAAAACTGGCAAACTCTACCCATCTCTCGTCGGAACATCGGAGTGAGCGACAAATCCTGGCCATCCGGTCGATAAACGACTGCGGATCCTCGGTAACATCTGTACCCGTAAACACCGGAGGTCTCAACCTCATGAAATCCGTCAACGACACAGCAATAACCTCCGGAGCTGCAACTGCGACTATCGGAACCGTAGGTACCATCGTGGCCTCCGCAGCGGGTGGAACAACTGCCTGCCCCTGCGCTCGGATGGTCTCTACCAAAGTCCCCACAATCTGGCGCAGATCCTGCATACCAGCTCCAATCATAGCAATATACTCCGGTACAACAGGCGTACCACCCTGGTCAGTTCTCTCCTCAGGCGAGCCAACTCTGACCTCGGCCCTCGCGGCCGCTCTCTGAGCCCTCGTAGTCTTCGGCGGCATATGGGCTGGAAATCGAAACAAGATTCGATAAGGAAACGGAAATCGAATCATAGGATGTATATCAATCACGGAAGGAATATCAATAAACAAGTCCTAAGGTCACTTAGGCGGAGTACCGTGTCGTAAGTATGCCGCGGAACATACACACGCTACGTCACTCTGCTTAAGCTACCTACTCCATCATACCAAGGTCATCCTAGACTCCGAAAGGTAAAACCTAACGCTCTGATACCAACTTTGTCACGACCCGCAAATTCGGCCCGTAACCGGCACTTAAACTACGTAACGTCTAAAGGCGTACGTAACTTAAGTAAGCCGAAAACCCAGAAATCTAAACCACCCAAGACTGGATCAACGGAGAAACACAGTTTAAAATATTTTAGAAGTCGCCATTTAAAATCTCTAACTCTAGTTTTCTTTCATAAAAAATTTCGGCAGCACCTCCTTTATAAAACTGGCCCCGAAAACGGGTACAACACAGATAATATATAAAACATCCCAAGTGGGAGAAAAATCACGCCCACCGGCGGAGACAATCACCACAACAAGTATACGACGCCAAAGCGAAGAAATATCAAAGAGAACGACTATATCAAGAAGTAAACATCTCCAAAATAACCTGCTTCTACGAGCACGGTTCCCAAAACCAATATACAACACTGATATCTCACAAGTCGTCTCTAAGTCATATACAACAAGGGTAGATGGAGAATACTAGATCCAACCAAAAAGATATACAATGTACAACGGATAACCGCAAACCCACCTATAATGCAACGGCCTCACTGCCAAGGTAGCGGTATCCCCAAAAGTAGTGATGATAAGCTGCCCTGCCGCGACTAATCAGAGGGTAAGTCCTGCAAAACACTGTGGCACAACGGGGGTGAGTTGCCAACTCGTGAATAGTAAATAACATCATACAGTAATCGCAAGTATGCACTAACAACAATGATCAATAACATGTGAACTGATAGCATGAGTATGACAATATGAATATGCAACTATCATGATATCCATATCAATTGAATACTGAGTGCGGGAAAGTAAATAATTTCATGCACATATCATAAGCATGAAAAACACGGTGTATCTCAACAACACCCAAATCCCAAAATACTCAGATCGGCCCTCAGATCGGCCCTCAAATCCTGTACATCTCATGAAACCTGAGTGTCAAACATCGACACTCAAAATCATAATAAAAACCAGTGCCTATCATCGACACATAAATACTAATGTCCATACGTTCCTCGAAAACCAAGTATCTCACCTCGATACTTGCGTTTCCACGTATCGGTCTGTCTGATATCCATACGTTCCTCGAAAACCAAGTATCCACCTCGATACTTGCGTTTCCACGTATCGGTCTTTCAAATCCCATATATCTCTCGGAAATTAAGTGCCCAACATCGACACCATAATTTCCCATATCGCATCTCAAATGCATAAGTCCATATAATGTATCTCGTGGTCCCAAAAATCCAAATCCAGAATACATATATATACAGCGTCCCATACCACCGATATATATGCAATACAAATCATGTAAATCCAAATCCAAAATACATATATATACAGCGTCCCATACCACTGATATATATGCTATAGAAACTGTAATATCCAAATTCAGAATACATATATACACAGCGTCCCATACCACTGATATATATGCAATAAAAACTGATCATATAACAATAGCAAGGTATATGTGCGAACGAGTAATATAACATGGTATATGTGCGAACGAGTAATATAACATGGTATATGTGCGAACGAGTAATATAACATGGTATATGTGCGAACGAGTAATATAGCATGGTATATGTGCGAACGAGTAATATAGCATGGTATACATATGAGCATGTAGGTATACAGGTATGTTCTATGTAATATGCATTGTCGCACAAGTATAACTGTTTAATGTCGCTAACTAATAGCAAGGTATATAATAAGCATTTGTATTGTGCGTGTCATGGCAATTACCGACAGGGTGTGTGTAGCATATCATTGGTGCTCGTGCAACATGGACTGTCGATAATAGTGCAGTGTACAACAGGTACAGTATTAAGCACAAGTAACTATATGCAACATGAATCATGCAATGTTTCTATATAAACAAATAAGCATACGGCTAATATTATATCATGTCTAGCCCCGACGCGTAGCGCCATACGGGCGATTCCCCGTAGATGTTAAATCTACTCACACTGTGGTCTCCAGCTATGAAGATCCGACCACCTGCTTCCCTTTGTTCGCAGCGTCTGAAGTCCCCGCTTGCGACGCTATAATATCACAAACACAAGAAATAATGCGAATATCTTAGAAGCAATCACAATACGCAAAACTACGTAATATAAAACGCATCAACGCACTAAACCACATCACGAATACACGTCTAGTGCAAACACACGAAACGATACCTAAACCCAAACTGAGTATATCGCAGCACGACACACGACTCGTGTCGCAACACGTATCACGCGAACTCAAAACACACGATTATAGGTAATCGATCCCAAATTTTGTATACTGCATTTACTAACAAATTCAACAGTACCAAACAACCCAAAATAACAGCAGACAACTACCCACAGGAACCCCACCCCAACCCTCATCTATTCGGCCGGCGTCGCCGGCCCCCTCTTCGAATCTCGCCGGCCCAAACCGGCGGGGTGGCCCCCGTCTCCTGGGTGGTGTCTCAGGTCAACCTGCACATCTCTCTGAAGTTGTTTTCTCAATCACTAAAATTCCCAGGTCACAGCAGATACTAATATCTCTAAAAAGTCACTAAAAACCGATATCGCCTCAATCGATATAAACTACGTTCTACCCAGAAATTAACGATCAAACCCACACAAAAACTACAAATTATCAGTAGAGGGGATATACCTAACAACTTTGCTCTCAAATTCCGAGCTTTTCCTATCTCCAAGTGATCAAGATCAAGAAAACCCAAGTTTTAGCTATTTTTGTGATAGGTTTCAGAAATTTGAGGATTTTGTGATGGAAATGAATTAAAATGATAATAGAATTGATCAAGTGCAGTAGGAAGGAGATATTTTCGGCCAAGGGAGTGAGGTGGAGGATTGAGAGGGTTTCCTAGCAATTACCCACACTTATTGCCCATTAAAGCACTTGCACACATACACACACATGCATGCATCTATTTCCTTCTCTTTTCTTTTCTTTTTCTTTTTATTTCCAAGTTAAATTCTAGGCCACACATAAAACCCTAGGGTGAAGTGAAAAGGAAATTCTAACTTAAAGTTTTAAAGAAAAGATCGCTTGAAGAAATTTTCCCAAAATTTGAATACCGCATTAAAATAATATTAAAAATTGGGAAAAAATCAAATTGAACCAAAACGTCCCATATACTCCCAAAGCTCGCGCACTAGCTTTATTTTAGCCAATCTAGGTGCTGGCAAGTCTATGTGGGCGTTTGTTCACAGTCGGGTAAAAACGGAAAATACCGACAAACTTACCCTAAAACGGATGAAATCGCATAACGATTTCCAAAACGTTACAAATAATCGCTCCAGGTGTGATAATATGCAACATTACAGAAAAGTAATAAGCATCACAGAACAATACAGATAATCTGGGATCCCCGGGTTTCACAGAGCCGCTGCTGAAACCAAACGTTCCCCTGTCGTGTGGATAGCTTGTGCAATGAAACCTAGACCCCTACGGGTGCGGCAAGTTACCCGCCAAAACCTGAAGCGAGGCAGCCCCCTACAACATAGTGAATGGACCACCCAGCACTCCACGGAATCTGGTAATCTTGGGCACCCCTCCTTGGGTCAACCTGTACCCCCTACGAGTGCGGCGAATAGTCTGCCAATTCTAGAGTGGGACCCCTCTGCCACTCAAAGCCATGAGATGCGGACCCGTTGCCCTCCAGAACCCGGCTATCCGTGCACTCCGTCGCAGGGCAAAACCTAGTACAGTAATGAAAAATAGTACAATAGGTACATCGACCGCAACCTGGTCGTGCCCCAAAAGAATATTATACAACAGGCAGTGACGGCTGTCCACAAGTTGGACGTTCGCCCCGCAATATCAAATGTACAAATAAAGACAAACTGTACTATCATTGCACACTGCTATCCACCACGACAAATCCGCAACATCACAGCACAACACAGAACATCAACGCGAATATCACGTTCGCAAACCCATCTAAAAGAACTATAGCAATCAGACGCGGTTTACCGATCAAATGACATTCCCGGTCGGAGATATAATGTAAGCACTGTAAACTAACGTGTTTAAATTTCGATCGACCAAATATCAAAAAAATGGGCCCCACGACTTACTGGTGAACAGTAACAAAACCTGGGCCAAAACGATATTTACCAAAAACCCCAATTTCCAATATAGAATGCACTGTAGAAAATTGGCAAACTGATTTGACTTTCCTGTGGCGGATCCGCGGCCAAACCCATGCTTGGGCCGCGGATCCGCGGTGGAACAGTCGAATTAGTTCGTCGAATTTCTGCAATATTCCTAAAAAAGCCTGCTTGATTTTCTGGTATGGTCCAAATGTCATTTTGACCAGTTTAAAAATTTACAGAAACTGTCAAGTTGGAATTTTGCAATTTTTGTTTTTCGGTTCGATCGATGTTTTAAACGCGTTAGCACAAGTAGCATAGCAAAATGGTGAGGCTCTGATACCACTGTAAGTCTACGCTAGCGCCCCGGCCGTCTACAGACGCCAAATGCGGAACAAAAAACTTTTAACTGGCGCTATCGTATACTTTAACCCGGATCTGCCATTATTGCTAAACTAACAAATTGTAAAGAGTATAGAAAGGTTATACCGAACGATCCGAGTCCTTCGTTCTTCAACCATCATCCCACGCTCCGTTGCAGCTGCTCCGATCTCGTCGATCTCTGATATCTTCGTCGAGGTGGCACCACGTCGACGATTCTTTAAACGGGCTCCCGCCTCTGACTTGAGGCAACTCGGTCGTCAAGTTTGCTGAAAGAGACGACCAAGAATGATGTAGAGAATGAGTAGATGACTTTGTCTCACTTCGTCCAAGTCCGTGGACGATCGGTAAATGAAGTTGCCGAGGGAATCGGGTGATGGAATGAAATGAGGCAATGAAATTTCCATGCACCCTTAACCATAGTCTCTTCTCACAAGAATGAAATTAATCTCTCTCTCTCTCACAAATAGTGGCCGGCCAATATATGTAGAATGAGGAGGGTGAGTGTAGGAGCAAAGGGGGTGAGTGTAAGCATAAAGATCTAAATCAAAATATCAAAGCAAAAACAAAAGGAATTAATGTAAAGGATGACTCATTAACCTTAGTCATCCTTTCATTAAAAGCACAATTAAAGCTCTAATGACTCACCATGTCAAGTCACCCTTTCTAGAACCTTCTAGAAGCTTGACTCACTCTCATCCAAGAAAAGATAAATCCGTCTTTAACCAAATGTTAAAAGACGGCTGATAGAAAACTGGAAACTGGCAACTTTCAAAAGTGATCCTGAAACGACTTTCAGGATAACCCCGAAACTGTATAAATATACCCGCATTTGTATTACGACCGAATACAAATGCAACTGAGACAAAGATATTATACCTACTCAATATAATACTCGGATCCGGCTTAAACCAAAGCCGACCAGTATTATCTGCCCGAAAAATAACACGTGCGTAAACGCACGTGCATTTTCCGAACCCTGCCATAAAACCATACGGCCTCTACAACGTTTCGTCCGAACTTGGGAAACTGTCTGTGGGGGACTCTAATGACTCGTCAGTACCCTGGCAGTGGGTTTAACCACAAACCGTCAGCGGCACTAGCAATGCGTAACGGCTGCCCATGGACTGACCTCAAGGGATGCTGATGAGCGAACTCATCCAGAAAACCCTACTGAGCCTAACAGTGACAATGTATATACAGTCTGGTCCGTTCGTCTATGAGTATCGCATATCTGCCTAGGGGGCTAATAACGTCAGACCCCCAAGAGCAGTATAAGTCGTGTCGGAGTGAAGCCCAATAACACCCTGAGATACTACTGGAGTACCTACCAGTAAATCTCCTGCCACGGCCGTGGGCTTTGTGTAATGGCTCTCCTAGACACAGCACGATCTCGCCCCCAATACCGGGAGAGACGAATCCCCTGCCGATCCGCTCACGTGCCTCCATATGGCTTGGGACTGTACCCAAAAACTACCTGTTTGCACGACTCCTTTGAGCCGTGGTAGGGTAGAAATCAAAGCACAGTGGGAACTCACACGAGACAAATGACGACCTCAGGTCGATGAACTAACATGTACACATGTCACCAGGGAACTGCTATCTGACGATAGATATAATACTAACTAGCAGATTCCCGGCGAGTCCTGTCCGGTGTACTCATAACCCAATGAGCACCTGTATACATCTTAGGTGATCCAACTGACACCGGTGGCTTGTGAGACCGGCCACCACCCCTCGTCGGGGTCTCGACTGTATACACTAGTCTACTTCGGAGTATCGATGCCCTGTCTCGAAACTCCCACGACTAGGTACCACAATTAAGGATATGCGTATAAACCACCCAACTCTCACGTATATGATCGCCATCATACTGTTGGTGGTAAAGCAAGATCCTAAGGGCTCTATCAAAGTGTAACATGTAATCAGTCACCTGATCATGTACACGACTGATAAAGGCAAACCAGATAGCATACTATCATCTTGAGTAAGACTGTCCTACCGGTATAGGTCCTCCGCAATCATTGCAATCACGTACCTGTGATCCAATAATTGACTATGAGGGCACTATCTCCAACAGTTGGAACCAAGTTTTAAAAACAGACATTATAGACGTTCTCTTTTGCTTTGCACAGTGGTATTCAGTTTGGAATATCCAGCACCTCATTCAACGAGGCAAGGGCCGAGATCCCTTCATCGGGAGTGACCCCTTGAGTAAAAGTTTGCGTCAACGTAATAATTTCACTATAGTCGATTATTCTTGCTTTGCATCGTGGTATTTGTTAGTGTATATGCCCTAGAGGCCATTACTGTATCATACTAGTTTGTATATTACTTAATGGAAGCTTGGGATATTCACAGTTGTATATACAATCTTGCTCAAAATAGTAGTATGCTACTTGGTTTGTTTCTACTTAAATGTGTACATGTGTTTATTTTAGTATATCACCTATACACATTAGTGGAGCCCTTAGGATCTTTGCTTGATTACCAGCGTTGTGATGGCAGTTACACTAGTGGGGCTGGGTAATCTATAAGCACATCCTTATGCAGGTCCCTAGTCGCAGGACTATCGAGACAGGGCATCGATACTCCGGAGTAGACTAGCGTATGCGCTTCTCATCCCAGTATGGGAGATGGTCTGTCCCACAGCCATCAGTACATCGTACTGGAGATAGTATGCGGGTGCTCGTTGGGTTACGAGTACACTGGACAGGACTCGTCGGGAACTGTTGGTTGGTACTATACCTATCGTCAGTTATCAGTTCCCAGGTGACATGAGTACTGCTTAGTCCGCTGACTTGACACTGTCACTTCGCCTCGAGTGTGTTCCTACTGTATTTTGATTACTACCCTACCACGGCTCAAAGGAGTCGTGCAAACAGGTGGTAGTTGGGTGCAGTCCCGAAGCACTTGGAGGCAGTGACGGTTAGACAGGATTCGTTTCTCCCGATATTGGGGGTTGACATCGCGCTGTGTCTAGGAGAGCCATTACACGAGTAGTCCCTGGCCAGGGCAAGCGAGATATACTGGTAGGCTTCCAGTGTTATCTCAGGGTGTTTTGGGCTTCACTCCGACACGACTTATACCGCTATTAGGGAACTGACGTTTACCGCCCCCCTAGGCCCACCATGCGATGTATCAGACGAACAGACCGCACTGTACGTAGACTGTCACAGTCAGACTCGGTAGGAGTTCAGATGGGTTTCACCTCGTCAGTCTTCTTGTCGGCATCTACCTGGGGACCGTTACGCACAGCTAGTGCCGCTAGCGGTCTGTGGTTAAACCCACTGCCAGCGTAGTGTCGAGTCTTTAGAGTCCCACACAGAAAGCTATTCACCTTTAGGCAAAAGAGTATAGGTCGCATGGTTTTGCGACAAGTCGCATGGTTTTGCGACAGGGTTCGGTCACATCCGTGCACTTGTGCACGTACAGTGTCCGGACAGTTAACACTAGCGGGCTTTGGTTTAAGCCAGACCCTAGTGTACGTTTTGCGATTGGTTTTATCCAGTATGTATTCGTGTTCGTCGGAACGCGGATGCGGGTGTGTATGTACAGTTGACGGAGAGACAGAGGCAGAGGATTCTCATTAGGGTTGTTGACTGTTGACTATTGACTTTTTGCTCAAACCTAATGAGAATATGATATATGATTAACAATAATATTAATTAAGTATTATGGTGACATGGTTGTTGAGGGGTTGACTTTGTTGACTTGTTGACTTTGTTGACCGGTTGACTAGGTTTGACTAGTTGACCATCATGATGACAATGGCTATCATTTCATGGCAAAGACTTTTTGCTTGCTTGTTCTCTTGTGAAAAATGAGTGCATGAAATGATATGGCTATTGTAGCTTAAACCATCACATAATACTTGATTGCTATGTTTTGTTATGATGGTTTTGGATTATGAGAGCCAAGAGAGAAAAGTCTTGCTCATTCTATCATTTTCATTCTCTCTCTTGTTCTTGAGCTCTCATCCTCTTCCTCTTGCTCTCCCTCTCTTTAGTCTATGGTTCACTTGTCTCATGTGTTGAGAAGCAAGAACCATAGAGTATAATCCCAACACACTCTTCTCTACTCACTCTAGTTCACAAGGTTTAGCAAACCGAGTGAACTAGTTTCTTCAAAGCTCGAAGAAGAAGCCAAAGGTAGAAGCTTTCGGGTGGATCGATCTTCGGCGCATGGAGACGACGGAGTGCAGCCAATCCGTACACCATCGAGAGTCAAAGACGAAGGAGTTCAAGAAAGAAATGTATAACCCCCTAACCGAGTAGTTAACAACTCCTAGTTAGGTTGTTAGATAGATAGTTTAACAAAGATCCGGTTTTGAGTCCATGTTACCGCCTCTAGAAAATTGTTTTTCACCAAATTCCGCATGCCCGAAAGTACCGGGAGAGGTAGCATGGACTTACAGTGGTATCAGAGCCTAGTTAAACACTACCTAACATGTTAGCATAGTAACTAGAAATTCGATCGGAGAAAAAGTCCCGAAATAAACCCGGATATCATGCTTGCTGTCGAATTTTTCCTCTGTTCAAAAAATGATAAATCATACTTTAAAATTCGACTCAGGGTTTTTATAGCAAACTGCAAAAATTTCATCCACTGATCCGACCAAAGCGCCGCGGAAACGCGGCGGGAGCACGCTCCCGCCGTGGTTCCGCGGCCGAGTTGACTCGGCCGTGGGAAATTTTGGTTGCAGTTTGATCAGTGGGGTATTTTGGGAATTTTGGTATATGTTTTTTCAGCCCAGATTTTCCAGAAAGAAAATTTTGTATTTGGGGCTTTAAAAACCGTATTTTGATCGAGTTTCTAAAGACTTAAGCTGACGGGTATTTATCTGTGATGTGATATTTGTATTGAACGTCTGCTAATCGCTATATGTCGATTAGTGGGAGTTATACAAATCTGTGATCTGTAATGTTGCTGGAATGTGTATATGAATTCATTGGATTGTCGCGGGTGAATAGCCGGGGGTTGTGAGACGAGAGTTTTCTTTTCTTTCAATTCATGTAAATTTGTAAATTGATGTAATAATTATTTGTATGGCCGCACAACCGGGTTGGGGTTGTAGCCGTCATTGTATAATTTCTTTTTACTGTTTTGCTCCTAGGATAGACCCATGGAGGGGGTGCACAAACTACCGGGTATCGCGAAGTGCCGAGTGGCCTACTCACGGAGTTGAGGGAGGTTGCTTCGCTTCGGGTACTTGGCGGGTAGTTTGCCGCATCCGTAGGGGTCTTGGGTGGGGTATTGGCTATTCACCGCGACCGTGTAATCTGCTTTTCGTTACAGGCTCGTACGAATTATGGATTCCTAGTATATCCAATGTGTTCATCTGTGATCTGAAATGGCTATCATTGCAAGTATATCTATATATGATATTATTTAGGCGTTGCTTATGTTTTACAGCCGCGCTAGCCCAGCCCCCGCTCTGTCGTTAGTTAAGTAACCTAACGGGTAATGACAGGGCCCCGTGGCGAATGCGAATGGCATAAGCGTACGTCATATTTTGGTTGTTTTCTGCAATGGTAGGATTAAATAATGGGACGCATTAAAAGAACTAATGCAAGAATAACACGCATTAAAAGAACTAATGCAAGAAAATAAACCAAGTAAAAGTCGTTGGAACACTTTCGAAAAACCACTCGGTTCTTTTCAAAACTAACTTTTAAATGCGGAGCTTGAGCCACTCCTTTTAAACGCTATCTCGTTCCATCGATTATATCAAGTTCACTACGTTCACGGTTTTGCCAAAACCATTCGTAGCCCTCCATCATTTCAGTTAAATAGTCGGTAGTATTCAAGCTATGTATTTTGACCTCACGCCAAGGCATAGTGATTGGTAGCTGCCGGATATTTATCTGTTGCATAGATAGAATGCGTTGGTTTGAGACAGTCGTACTGCCATTTTGGCCTACGTCAAGGGTAGGTACGGGTGGGTTCAAATTAACCTGGATATTGATGGGAAGAACTTGACATGTGACTTATGACATTTTGACCTCACGCCAAGGTCATAAGAGCATGGGGCAAAAATCTACATCGGGAGTTTCAAAAGAACTGAAACTTGCTAGCACTGCATACCATTTGGAGTGTGATGATTCTGGTAGGATTCCTTCAGTTTTGTCACGCGATGATATTTGGATCCCGATCCTACTGTGAGTATATGCTACTCCTCGGGAAATTTCTCACTTAATGATCAATGCTATAAACCAAGTAGGTGTCTAGAAAGGTGTTAGAGGGGCTACGCCCTCAGGGAAAAAAGGTTCTTAAATTAAGGAACTTCGCGAAAGCGTTGGAAAATCTCCCTCGAAGTACCGACACCAGCCTGGCCGAACGGTTAAGCAAGTATTGTACGGTGAGATTGATCCTGACTAATTCTTCCTTTTTGGTTTGAGGAGGGATTCAAGAAATAGTGGGAGCCATCCTGTTTAGAAAAACTAAAAACCACTCTAAACTTGCAAGAGCGTCATGCTGAGTGTTTCTTCTCTCTCCTAATTGCAGCGACCAATCGACATGACTGGACTTAAGTTACTTCTAGATAAAAACATACTGACATGGCCAAACTACAAAGATTGGCTCAGGAATGTCAAAATGGCAATCACTTACGACAAGCTGGGGTATCTTCTTACCACCAAAGCTCCCCCCGTCCCAGGTCCCACCTCCAGCGTCGCGGATAAGGAAATCCGTAAGACTTGGGAGATTGATTGCACGAAGGCCAGATGCCTCGTGCTTGCCTCTATGGACAACGAACATCAGAGGAGGCACGAGAATATGGACCTCGAATCCATATTTCTCCATACAAAAGAACTGTATGGAGAGCAGTCTCGTATCGCAAGATACGAAGTGTCGAAGAAGTCATTTTCGGCAAGGTTGGCCGTCGGATCATCGGTAGCGGAACACGTGCTTAAGATGATTGGCTACATAGAAGAGTTCGCGGACCTTGGGACCACGTTGGAGAATGAGCTCTATACGGACTTAATTCTCTAGTCCCTTCCTTCCACTTACGCCAAGTTTATCCTGAACTTCAACTTACAAGAAAAGGAAGTTGAACTTTCAGAACTCCTCAACATGCTGAGGAGCACAAAGGGCACCCTACAGATAGGTAGGGAAACATCCACTTTGTTTGTAGGAGGATCTTCCTCTTCTAGGTCCAAGGCGAAAGCCAAGGGAAAGAAGAAGAAAGCCCCCGCCAAACCAAGGGGCGGTGTTAGTAAGGTGGATACGAAGGGAAAGGCGAAGGCAACAAAGAAAGCGGGGCAGCTTGTGGATAAAAAAGAATGCTTCTATGGTCATAAGAAGGGACACTGGAAGAATGATTGCAGGGCTTGGAAAGCCAGGACACAGGAACTGAAGCAAGTTGCGGCTTCAGCTTCAGGTGTGTATGTTATTGAAAACTGTCTTTCAATAAACTCTACTTCCTGGGTATTGGATACCGGATCAGGATCTCATATCTGTAATTCTTTGCAGACACTGAGAAAGCGTAGGGTTTTGAAGGCAGGTGATATGACCCTCAGAGTTGCAAACGGAGCTGGCATGGATGCTGAGTCCGTGGGGGACTATCACCTGGGCTTGTCAGATGGACATGTTTTGGTTTTGCGTAATTGCTATTTTGTACCCAATGCAACTTGTAATATCATTTCTGTATCTTTATTATCTAAAGAAGGTTATGAATTTTCATTTGTAAATAATGTTGTGAACATTCACCTTAATCAAGTTCTGATTGGGTCAGGTACATTAAGCAATGGTATATACGTATTAAACCAACCACAGATTTTCAATGTCCAGAATACACACAAAAGAAAGTCTCCGGAAATAAATCAAACTTTCTTATGGCATTGTAGACTGGGTCACATCAATGAGAGAAGGTTGACGAAGTTACATACAGAAGGATATTTGAATCCGTTCGAATATCAATCGTATGCCACTTGTCAATCCTGTCTCAAAGGAAAGATGACAAAGACTCCGTTCACTGAACACGGAGTAAGAGAGCGAGCGAGCTCTTAGGACTCGTACACAGCGACGTGTGCGGTCCAATGTCTACACATGCACGAAGCGGTTATTCTTACTTCATTACTTTTACGGATGACTTTTCAAGGTACGGTTATGTCTTCTTAATGAAACATAAATCCGAAGCCTTTGGAAAATTCCAGGAATATAAGAATGAAGTAGAAAAACAAACCGGCAAAAGTATCAAGATTCTAAGATCGGATCGAGGTGGTGAATACTTGAGTGCCGAGTTCCTGGACTATTTAAAAGAGAACGGGAATTCTCTCTCAGCTTACTCCTCCATACACTCCGCAACATAACGGTGTATCGGAGAGACGGAACCGAACCCTATTGGATATGGTACGGTCCATGATGAGTAACACTGAGTTACCGCGATCATTCTGGGGGTATGCGCTAGAATCAGCTGCATACCTTTTGAACGAGTTCCGACTAAGACTGTGCCTACCACTCCATATGAAATATGGAGTGGGAAGAAACCCTATCTTCAATATCTGAAGATCTGGGGATGTCCGGCTTTTGTCAAAAAGCAGCATGCGGACAAACTCGAGGCACGCTCAGTACTGTGCAAGTTTGTGGGATACCCAAAGAACTCCAGGGGGTATCTCTTCTATTACGCAGAGGAACAAAAGATCATTGTTTCTCGTAATGCCCACTTTCTGGAACACCAGTTCTTAGAAAAGGAAACAAGTGGGAGCGAAATAGAACTGGAAGAAATTCCAGAACCACGGACTATTACTGAAAGCTTAGTAGAACCAGAGGGTTCAAAAGAACAGGACATTCCTACGCCGCTCCGCAGGAGTAGTAGGCAGTCTCATCCGCCCGAGAGATACTGTGGTTTTCTCATAGACGGGGATAGAGAGGATTCCATCATAGATTATGATGAGCCTACTAGCTTCCAGCAGGCCGTTCAAAGCGTCGACTCGGTAAAATGCTGGATGCAATGCGGACCGAAATGGAGTCCATGTACACCAACAAAGTATGGACGTTGGACATTGCTCCAGACGGGGTAAAACCCGTAGGATGCAAGTGGATCTTCAAAAGGAAGATTGGTGTAGATGGACAGGTTGAGACCGATAAAGCTAGACTGGTTGCAAAGGGTTTTCATCAAAGACCTGGTTTGGACTATGACGAGACCTTTTCTCCAGTAGCTATGCTGAAATCCATTCGGATCCTTCTTGCCCTTGCTGCCTTCCACGATTATGAGATTTGGCAGATGGACGTAAAGACCGCTTTTCTAAATGGAAATTTAGAAGAGTGTGTCTATATGGACCAGCCAGAGGGTTTCATTCAGAGTGGGAGCAGCGGAAAGGTGTGCAAGTTGCTTAAGTCCATCTACGGACTAAAGCAGGTATCACGGAGTTGGAACATCTGTTTTGATGAGACGGTCAAGGAATTTTACTTTATCAAAAATCCAGATGAACCATGCATCTATAGTAGATTTGTAGCGAGAACTGTAGTATTCCTCATTTTATACGTGGATGACATTCTCTTAATAGGAAATGACATTCCTATGCTACAATCTGTCAAGGGGTTCTTGTCACACAGGTTCTCCATGAAAGACCTGGGTGATGCCTCGTACATCCTGGGGATCCGGATCCATCGTGATAGATCCAAGAGGATATTAGGACTTTCGCAGTCCAGGTACATCGACACCATACTGAAAAGATTCAGTATGGAAGTTTCCAAGCGCGGTAATCTACCGGCTTGTCACGGGATCACCCTCTCCAAAGAGATGTCTCCCAAGACTGATTTGGAGAGGGATCGCATGTCTATTATACCCTACGCTTCTGCGGTAGGCTCTATAATGTATGTGATGTTGTGTACCAGACCGGATGTAGCTTATGCACTGAGTGTGGTAAGCCGGTATCAGTCAAACCCTGGGGAGAAACACTGGATAGCGGTAAAGAACATTCTCAAGTACCTGAGAAGGACTAAGGAGATGTTCTTGGTGTATGGCGGAAAAGACCTCCAGATCGAGGCCTTTGCTGACTCCAGCTTCCAAAGTGACAAGGATGATTCCAAGTCCATGTCGGGTTTTGTCTTTACCCTCAATGGAGAGGAGGTGTGTTGGAAGAGTTCCAAACAGGAAACCGTTGCAGACCCGGCGATGGAAGCGGAATACATTGCTGCATCTGATGCCGCAAAAGTGGCTGTCTGGATGAGGAAGTTCTTGAAAGAACTTCATGTGGTTCCGTCCATTGTTGATCCAATACCTCTGTATTGCGACAACAACGGGGCTATAGCTTTAGCGAAGGAACCCAGGTCTAATCAGAGATCCAGACACATCTTGAGGAGGTATCACCTGATCAGGGAGATCGTGGATCGCCAGGAGATCGAGGTCCGAAGGGTTGCTTCAGAAGATAACACTGCAGATCCATTCACCAAGGCCTTGCCCCAGACTCAGTTCGAGCGGCTGATCGAGATGATAGGTCTTCGATACGCCAGTACATGGCCTTAGTGCAAGTGGGAGATTGTTAGTGTATATGCCCTAGAGGCCATTACTGCATCATACTAGTTTGTATATTACTTAATGGAAGCTTGGGATATTCACAGTTGTATATACAATCTTGCTCAAAATAGTAGTATGCTACTTGGTTTGTTTCTACTTCAATGTGTACATGTGTTTATTTTAGTATATCACCTATACACATTAGTGGAGCCCTTAGGATCTTTGCTTGATTACCAGCGTTATGATGGCTGTCACACTAGTGGGGGCTGGGTAATCTATAAGCACATCCTTATGCAGGTCCCTAGTCGCAGGACTATCGAGACAGGGCATCGATACTCCGGAGTAGACTAGCGTATGCGCTTCTCATCCCAGTGTGGGAGATGGTCTGTCCCACAGCCATCAGTACGTCGTACTGGAGATAATATGCGGGTGCTCGTTAGGTTACGAGTACACTGGACAGGACTCGTCGGGAACTTTTGGTTGGTACTATACCTATCGTCATTTATCAGTTCCCAGGTGACATGAGTACAGCTTAGTCCGCTGACTTGACACTGTCACTTCGCCTCGAGTGTGTTCCTACTGTACTTTGATTACTACCCTACCACGGATCAAAGGAGTCGTGCAAACAGGTAGTAGTTGGGTGCAGTCCCGAAGCACTTGGAAGCAGTGACGGTTAGACATGATTCGTCTCTCCCGGTATTGGGGGTTGACATCGCGCTGTGTCTAGGAGAGCCATTACATGAGTAGTCCCTGGCCAGGGCAAGCGAGATATACTGGTAGGCTTCCAGTGTTATCTCAGGGTGTTTTGGGCTTCACTCCGACACGACTTGTACCGCTATTAGGGGACTGACGTTTACCGGTCCCCAGGTAGATGCCGACAAGAAGACTGACGAGGTGAAACCCATCTGAACTCCTACTGAGTCTGACTGTGACAGTCTACGTACAGTCCGGTCTGTTCGTCTGATACATCGCATGGCGGGCCTAGGGGACCGTTACGCACAGCTAGTGCCGCTAGCGGTCTGTGGTTAAACCCACTGCCAGCGTAGTGTCGAGTCTTTAGAGTCCCACACAGAAAGCTATTCTCCTTTAGGCAAAAGAGTAGAGGTCGCATGGTTTTGCGACAGGTCGCATGGTTTTGCGACAGGGTTCGGTCACATCCGTACACTTGTGCACATACATTGTCCGGACAGTTAACACTAGCGGGCTTTGGATTAAGCCAGATCCTAGTGTACGTTTTGGGATTGGTTTTATCCAGTATGTATTCGTGTTCCTCGGAACGCGGATGCGGGTGTGTATGCACAGTTGACGGAGAGACAGAGGCAGAGGATTCTCATTAGGGTTGTTGACTGTTGACTGTTGACTATTGACTTTTTACTCAACCCTAATGAGAATATGATATATGATTTACAATAATATTAATTAAGTATTATGGTGACATGGTTGTTGAG
Source organism: Agapanthus africanus (assembly GCA_030015575.1). Classification (NCBI taxonomy): domain Eukaryota; kingdom Viridiplantae; phylum Streptophyta; class Magnoliopsida; order Asparagales; family Amaryllidaceae; genus Agapanthus; species Agapanthus africanus. Next base: position 453,698,866 of record JASDDO010000014.1, on the reverse strand, counting down.
GGGGTTGACTTTGTTGACTTGTTGACTTTGTTGACCGGTTGACTAGGTTTGACTAGTTGACCATCATGATGACAATGGCTATCATTTCATGGCAAAGACTTTTTGCTTGCTTGTTCTCTTGTGAAAAATGAGTGCATGAAATGATATGGCTATTGTAGCTTAAACCATCACATAATACTTGATTGCTATGTTTTGTTATGATGGTTTTGGATTATGAGAGCCAAGAGAGAAAAGTCTTGCTCATTCTATCATTTTCATTCTCTCTCTTGTTCTTGAGCTCTCATCCTCTTCCTCTTGCTCTCCCTCTCTTTAGTCTATGGTTCACTTGTCTCATGTGTTGAGAAGCAAGAACCATAGAGTATAATCCCAACACACTCTTCTCTACTCACTCTAGTTCACAAGGTTTAGCAAACCGAGTGAACTAGTTTCTTCAAAGCTCGAAGAAGAAGCCAAAGGTAGAAGCTTTCGGGTGGATCGATCTTCGGCGCAAGGAGACGACGGAGTGAAGCCAATCCGTACACCATCGAGAGTCAAAGACGAAGGAGTTCAAGAAAGAAAGGTATAACCCCCTAACCGAGTAGTTAACAACTCCTAGTTTGGTTGTTAGGTAGGTAGTTTAACAAAGATCCGGTTTTGAGTCCATGTTACCGCCTCTAGAAAATTGTTTTTCACCAAATTCTGCATGCCCAAAAGTACCGGGAGAGGTAGCATGGACTTACAGTATTCAGTTTGGAATATCCTGCACCTCATTCGACGAGGAAAGAGCCGAGATCCCTTCACAGGGAGTGACCTCTTTAGCAAAAGTTTTCGCCACTATATATTTTAAAAAGCAATCAGGTTCCTTCAACGATATCAAGTTCATTACGTTAACGGGTTTTTCGCCAAAAACCCAGCTGTATCCCTCCATCATTTCATAATAGTAATATTTAGTATCTGTGCTGCATTTGTTGACCTAGTCAAGGAGTAGTGAACGGTAGCTAAGTGATATTTTTCTGTGCATTGCAAATGCGATTGGTTAGGAAAGTCGTGCGGCCTTGTTGACCTAGTCAAGGGCACGTACGGGTGGGTTTAATGCAATCAAGATAATGATGGGTAGAACTTGACTGGAGGTTTATGGTTTGTTGACCTAGTCAAGGTCATAAACCGTTAGGGGTAAAAATCACATCGGGAGTTTCAAACATATAGGAAACTTGCAGATTTAGCATACCTTCTGGAGTGTGGTGACTAGAGTGGATTCCATCTAGGCCATCACACAATGATGTTAGATCCCGATCCCACTGATGAGTTGGATTACTGTCGGGAGATTATTTCACTTAACAATCAATGCTATAAACCAAGTAGGTGTCTAGAACGGTGTTAGCGGGGCTACGCCTCCAGGGAAAAGATGTTATGTAATTAAGGAACTTCGCGAAAGAGTTAGAAAACCTCCCTCGAAGTACCAACACTAGCCTGGCTGAAAGGTTAAGCAAGTATTGTGACGTGCGATCAATCCTGACTAGTTCTTCTTTTAAAGGTTTGAAGAAGAATTTGAGGAAACAGTGGGAGCCATCCTGATTAGATAAACTAATAAACCAATTTAATCTTGCAAGAGTGCACGCTGAGTTGTTTCTTTTCTCTCTTTCCAGGTAGCAACCATTTCACGCTCTAATCAAGATAATAAAATGTATCGCTTGACCGATCTGAATTCTTATTCGGGGCTGGGGAACGTCAGTTCGGCTCTAACTTACGACAACAGTCATAAGTATGAGCAAGGGAAAGAGGATTGTATGGATTCCAAGGAGACCCAGTTGAAGAAGAAGCATAGTATTGCATCTACTTCAGGTGTTCTTGTAATTGAGAACTGCTTTTCGGTCAGCCCTACCTCCTGGGTACTTGATACCGGATCAGGATCTCATATCTGTAATTTATTGCAGTGACTGAGAAAAAGTAGGAAAGTTGCACCTGGTGATATGTCCCTCAGGGTAGGGAACGGAGCACAAGTTAATGCTACAGCCGTCGGTGAATATCGCCTAGTGTTGCCAAATGGCAATACTATGATTTTGAACAATTGCTACTATGTACCTTCCATGGTTTGCAACATAATATCAGTGTCTTTACTTGATAAAGATGGATATAACTTTGTTCTTGTTAGAAATATTATGAACATTTACCTTGATAAGGTACTGGTTGCAGAAAGTACACTGTGTAATGGTATCTATGTTCTAAATCAGAATAAAGTTCTCAATATACAAAACACACGCAAGAGGAAGAGTTCAGATACGAACGAATCCTACTTGTGGCATTGTAGACATGGTCATATCGGAGAGAAAAGACTAAGTAAGTTGCAAAAATATGGACTCTTGAATACGTTCGAGTTTTCATCTTATGAAACTTGTCAGTCTTGTCTCAAAGGAAAGATGACCAAATCTTCGTTCACCGGACATAGAGAAAGGGCAGTAGAGCTCTTAGGACTCATACACAGTGATGTATGTGGTCCAATGTCTATACATGCAAGGGTGGGTTCTTGTACTTCATCACATTCACTGACGATCTCTCTAGGTTCGGATATGTGTATCTGATGAAACACAAATCTGAAGCTTTTGAGAAATTCAGAGAATTCAGAAACGAAATGGAGAACCATATAGGCAAAAGTATTCAGATCCTCCGGTCTGATAGAGGAGGGGAGTACTTAAGCACGGAATTCCTAGATTACTTAAAAGAGAATGGTATTCTCTCTCAGCTTACTCCTCCGTACACACTACAGCATAATGGTGTATCGGAGCGGAGGAACCGTACCCTGTTGGATATGGTTCGCTCCATGATGAGTAGTGCTGAGTTACCTCTTTCATTTTAGGGACATGCGCTTTTGACAGCAACATATCTATTGAATGATGTTCCGTCTAAATCAGTGCCTAAGACTCCATTCGAGATATGGAATGGAAAAAGACCATATCTTAAAAGATTTATGATATGGGGTTGTCCGGCTTATGTTAAAAAGCATAAACCAGATAAACTAGAGACGCGGTCGGTTTTATGTAAGTTTGTGGGATATCCAAAGAATGGTTATGGATATCTATTCTACCATACCGAGGAATAGAAGGTGTTTGTTGCTCAGCATGCCGTTTTCTTAGAAACGGAGTTTCTTGCAAAAAAAATTAGTGGGAGCATGGTAGAACTGAAAGAGATTCAGCGACCACAAACTGAAACTGATGATTTGACAAAACCTCAGGATTCAATAACCCCTGACGAACCTCAGCCACTCCGCAGATCTGGTAGGATTTCTCATCCGCCCGAGAGATACTACGGTTTTCTCATAGACGGGGATCGAGAGGATTGCATCTTGGAAGAAGATGGTCCTACCAATTTCAGTCAGGCCATTGTCAGTAGAGACTCTGATAAGTGGCTGGATGCTATGCGATCCGAAATAGAGTCCATGTACACCAATAAAGTGTGGACCTTGGATATTACTCCACCTGGGGTAAAACCCGTTGGATGCAAATAGATCTACAAAAGGAATCTTGGTATAGATGGGCAGGTGGAAACCTATAAGGCTAGACTCGTTGCAAAAGGTTTTCGTCAAAGACCTGGTTTGGACTATGACGAAACTTTTTCTCCAGTGTCTATGCTCAAATCCATCCGGATCCTAATTGCCATTGCTGCCTTCCATGACTATGAAATCTGGCAGATGGACGTAAAAACGGATTTTCTAAATGGCAGTTTGGAAGAGTGCGTTTACATGGATTAGCCAGAAGGTTTTGTAGACAGTGGGAGCAGCAGAAAGGTGTGCAAGTTGCTTAAATCCATTTATGGATTAAAGCAGGCATCGCGGAGCTGGAACATCTATTTTGATGAGGCAATCAAGGAATTTGATTTCATCAAGAACGAAGATGAACCTTGTATCTATAAGAAGATTGTAGGACGAACTGTCATGTTCCTAGTCTTGTACGTGGACGACATTCTTTTGATAGGAAATGATATTCCTATGCTACAATCGGTTAAGCTATTCTTTTCACAACGGTTCTCCATGAAGGACCTGGGTGATGCCACATGCATACTAGGGATCAGGATCTACAGAGATAGATCCCAGAGATTACTGGGACTTTCGCAGTCCAGGTACATAGAGACCGTACTAAAGAGATTTAGTATGGAAGATTCCAAACGCGGTAATATACCAGCATTGCACGGAATCACCCTCTCCAAGAAGATGTCTCCCAAGACTGACGAGGAGAGGGTTCGCATGAGCATTATACCCTACGCTTCGGCGGTAGGATCTATAATGTATGCGATGCTATGTACAAGACCAGATGTAGCTTACGCACTAAGCGTGGTGAGCCGGTATCAGTCAGACCCAGGTGAGAACCACTGGACGGCAGTGAAGAACATTCTCAAGTACCTGAGAAGGACTAAGAAGATGTTCCTGGTTTACGGTAATGGAGACCTCAGGGTCGAGTCCTATACCGATTCAAGCTTCCAGTGTGACAAGGACGACAGCAAGTCTGTCTCGGGTTTTGTGTTTACCCTCAACGGAAGGGCGGTATGTTGGAGGAGTTCCAAACAGGATACCGTCGCAGACTCGACGATGGAGGCTGAATACATTGTTGCAAGCGATGCCGCAAAAGAGGCGGTCTGGATGAGGAAGTTCATTAGTGAACTTCAGGTGGTTCCGTCCATTGTTTACCCTATACCTTTGTATTGCGATAACAATGGGGCTATAGCTATAGCGAATGAACCCAGGTCCCATCAGAAGTCTAGACACATCTTAAGGCGGTATCACCTGATTAGGGAGATCATTGATCGCCAGGAGATCGAGGTACGGAGAGTGGACACTAAAAACAACACGGCGGATCCATTCACAAAGGCCATTATTGTATAGTACTAGTTTGTATAATACATTTTGGAAGCTTGGGATATATACACGGATTTTACGACAGTCTTGCTCAATATAGTAGTATGCTACTTGGTTTGTTTCTATCTTAATATGTGTATATGTTTCTTTTAACATATCGCTAATACATATTGATGGAGCCCTTAGGATCTTTGCTTGACTACCGGCGTTGTGATGGCGATCACTTTAGTGGGGGCTAGGTAGTCTATAAGCACATCCTTATTCTGGTCCCTAGTCGTAGGATTATCGAGACAGGGCATCGATACTCCAGAGTAGACTGGTGCATACGCTTCTCGTCCCAGCAGGGGAGATGGTCTTTCCCACAGCCATCAGTACGTCGTACTGGAGATAGTATGCAGGTGCTCGTTAGGATGCGAGTACACTGGACAGGACTCGTCGAGAACTGTTGGTTGATATTATACCTATCGTCGGTTAACAGTTCCCAGGTGACATGAGTACAGCTTAGTCCGTTGACTTGATACTGCCACTTCACCTCAAGTGCGTTCCCACTGTTCTTTGATTGCTACCCTACCACGGATCTATTGAGTCGTGCAAATAGGTAGTAGTTAGGTGCAGTCCTGAAGCACTTGGAGGCAGTGACGGTTAGACAGGATTCGTCTCTCCCGGTATTGGGGGTTGATATCGTGTTGTGTTTAGGAGAACCATTACACATAGTCGTCCCTGGTCAGGGCAAGCGAGATTTACTAGTAGTGTTTCCAGTAGTTTCTCAGGGTGTTCTGGGCTACACTCCGACACGACTTATACCGCTATTAGGGGTCTGACGTTTACCACCCCGTAGGCCCGATATGCGATACTCTTAGACGAACAGACCGGACTATACGAAGATTGTCACATATAGGCTCAGTAGGAGTTTGGATGAGCTTGCTCGTCGACCTTCTTTTCGACAGATACCTACACAGCTAGTGCCGCTGACGTGCTTGTGGTTAAACCCACTGCTAGAGTACTGTCGAGTCTTTAGAGTCCCACACAGAGGGTTTCCCAGCCTCGAGCGGAATGAGTAGAGGTCGTATGGTTTTACGACAGGGTTCGATCACATACGTGCACTTGTGCACGTATGGTGTTCGAGCGGACAATACTAGTGGGCTTTGGTTTAAGCCAGATCCTGGTATATGATTAATAGATTGGCTTCGTCTCAGGGTATTCGTGTTTTTCGGAACACGGATGCAGGTATGTATATACGGATGAGAGAAGGTACAGACGGAGACTTTCTCATTAGGGTTTTGACCATTGACTTGGTCAAAACACAAATGAGGAAAAGAAAAGATTATGTTATTTTTGATAAATGATAATTGTTTTTGGAATGGATATTTTTTTGTTGATCATTTGACTTTGTTGACCATTTGACTTTGGTTGACTTGTTGACCAAAGATATTTTGGATGAGATATTTTTGATCTAGATATTTTCCTTAGATATTTTCTTCTCACCATGACAAATGGTCAATGATATATATATCCTTTTCCAAATACTTTTATTCATTCATCATAAAAGCATTCTCTCTCTTCATGCAACCTCTTTCCTTCTTCTTCCTCTCTCAAACCCTAACCCTAATCTATCATGAGTTGATAATCAAGGGTTAGTTAGATTAAGCTATCTAAATCACTCTCTACTCTCTCTAGTTTACTTAGATTAGCAAATCAAGTATTCTAGTTACCTTAAGCTAGAGGTTTAGTTCAAGGTTGGAGCTCTCGGGTGGATCATCATAGACACAAGGAGGTCAGAGTTCAAGCACGATCCATACGACCATCGAGGAGCTTAAGGAGAGGATCGAAGACCCGAAGGACTTGGATTCTTTAGGTATAACATCTTTTTATAGTAGATAGAACTCTTTTATGTGCTAACTAGGTTTATGGTAAAGATCTGGTTAGGTTTTATGTTAGCACCAAGTTCGTTATCGCTACAAAATTTTTGTTCCGCATTTGGCCACGGAAATTGGCCAGGGCGCTAGTGTAACCCTTCACTCTACTACCTAGAATCGAATCCAAACAGTAAACTAGAAATACTAGAAGAAGTTTTAACTACTGTGTTAGTAAATTACAACCTTTGTAGTCGTGTCCTTCGTTTTCTACGCCACTTCTTACGCTCCTAGGTTGTCAAGAATAAGCTTGGGAGTCGGTTTTCCTCGTCGAAGATGATCCACCTGAAGGAACCCTTACCTAGGCTCTAGCTTCACACTAACAATCAAAATGAAGCAACTAGTGATAAAGACTTGCTAAGAATTGACCACTAGGATGTAGTAGTGCCTAATCTCTAAGTATTCACTCTTTTTGTTTTTCCTTTCTCATACTTTCAAAAATCAAGAGAGGAGGAATAAGAACAAGGGTGAAGAGCAAGTGAGGAAGCAAGCATGAAAAAATATCCATCATCATTTTCTTTTCTTTTCGTCATCTCTTTAAAGAGAAAACATTAGTGGAATTGTGACTCACTAGGTGAGGCACAAGCCCACACTTTTCTTCAAAGATCTAGAAGAAATGAGAAAGAAAAATAGGCCACCTCACAAGTGTACACACACACACAGAGAGACATATACACATACATACAAAACAAGTATATGCTACAAATACATACACCCATATTCGTATCAAAATATGAATACCATATTCATATAAAATACGAATGGCTACCCGTATTTATATCAAGACACAAATACACATATTTATATAAATACCCGTATTCGTATAAAACTGTATTCTGTCAAAATACGAATACCGAAAAGATAGATACTAAAAAAAGATATATAATACTGGCTCACATTTAATCCAAAATGTGATAATCTTTCTATCTTTCAAACCGACTAGTATTAAAAAAATGTTTGATTAAAAGCACGTGTATAAAAACAGGTGTTTGAATCAAACCTGTGTATGTATCAAAATACGTATACTACATCTTTTCGCCTAAGCTGGAAAACCCTATGTGTGGGAATCTAAAGACTCGATAATATGCTGGTAGTAGGTTTAACCACAAGCACGTCAGCGGCACTAGCTATACGTAACGGCTACCCGGGTTTTAAATGAAAGGAAGGCCGACAAGCAAACTTGTCTGTATCCTTACTGAGCCTGAAAGTGACAGTCTTCATACAGTCCGGTCTGTTCGTCTAAGAGTATCGCATATCGGGTCTAGGAGTGGATAAAGTCAGACCCCTAATAACGTGATAAGTCGTGTTGGTGTGAAGCCCGTCACCCACTGAGAAACTACTGATTCAAATCAGTAAATCTCTTCCACCTTGGCCAAGAATTTCTGGTGATGGCTACCCATGCACAGTGCGACATTTATCCCCAATATCGGAAGAGACGAATCCCTGACGATCCTCTCACTACCTCCACGTGGCTCGAGACTGTACCCAACTAAAATGTCATGCCCCGCTTCCCAAAATACGGAAGACGAGGGATGACTTGGCCAGCCATGCTCCTACGGTCAGGGAATAATCCCGTCGTAGTCACACTTCGGCTTCTAGCATTACATGGTAATCAGTAAACAAAGCACAGAAGTAAAGGAAATACATCACTAAAATATTACATCAAAGTTCATTGTCCACAATTTACAAATAAACAAGAAAAGAACAACTAACCGAGTTCGAATACAAGATCTTTTTAGAGAAAGAAGAAAAGAAAAAAAAGGTACTCCAGACTAAATCTCCGCTAACTCGAAGGGTAAGTCCGACTCCTGCGCTGGTTCTTCCTCGCGGTCTGAGCATGCATACTTAGGTCGTCAGAGCGATGTAATAGCAATATTATAATAATGACATGAAACAGGCGAATAAGGTAATAACAGTGGAAGTAAAATGCAGATAATCACTATGTCACTAAATGATGCAAAGAATTATCTGTGTCCCTATCAGTCTCTAAGTCATGTTTGAAACCGAGTTGTGGAAAGGAGGATCATGTTTAACGAGGGTCTCGTACATACCCGAGACAACGGCCCACACGCCCGGGACATAACCCTGTCAGCCGGATCGCTAGATCCTACCTAATATATATAAGAGTCGTTGTTCGAATGATCATCCTATAAATCACGGTCCTCGCTAAATACGATGCTCTTTCCACTTCGATTTCCTCTTTTTCCCCAGGTTTACACTATTGACGAGTATGGTCTAGTCATGTACAAGTATACACCAACAACACTGTTTGTCACTGTTCACTGTATTATTCACTGTCACGAATCATTCACTTTTCCATTGGCGTACTTGACACTCCTAAACCAATATCATTCACGCACGACAATGCATTGTACACTGAATAATAACGCGCACTATCACTATGCGTATAACCGTTGGGTAAGTTATGTACATTTGTGCAGTTAACAAGTCATGTGTAATATGAACTATTATGCACCTTATAAGCTTACAAAAATTGTAGTAAATCATGCGTTCAAAATTCAGTAAAACGATACAAAGACGGTAACAAGTAAACTCTGTCGGAAGTTCATCAAAATTTATTTCAGTGGAATCGGATCTCGGGTTTGCAAGTTACAGCCGTTCCAATTTAAGTGTTCGCTGCAGGAAATTCAGTTTCTGAACTGAACGTCCGTTTCGCAACACAATTTTCACCCAGATGGGATCAGAATTTAGCGATGCTACAGTTGAATGAAATTTAGGGTTTTCAATAGGGTTTCCAACTCATAAGACGGATTCTCAATCGCATCTCTATATCAGAAGTTATATACTGTTCAACACTAGGGTATCTGTTCTGTTTCTGTTTGGGACTGCTATACGTCCTGTTCTTTTAAATTGCAGTTTAAATAGTAAACGACGATAAAAAGGGGTGAAATCACTTGCGTTATTTAGATAACAGTTTCATCTTCAATAAAATATAGGGTTACGCAATGTACAAGTTCAGGCAGCAAAGGGGTAAGCATTACGAGATAGAAATCAACAGCCATAGCTGCTCTGGACTGCAGTCCAGAGGCGCTCTCCGAACCAGTTCTCGTCATATTTTCAGTACAGAAACAATTCAAAACTTTCATAGGGTTCTAGTTTGTCGATTCGGATTCGATTTGAGCCCTCGAACGCATCATTTCAATGTGTACACAATTAATTATGATTTTAACAAGTTTCAGATGCGCGAAGTTTTCAGTTTTAACGGGTGTAATCGGGGGTGACCGTTCAAGCCAGTAACGATTAAATTTTCCAATAAAATTTCACCACAATGTTCATTACCACACGGGCCAGCATATATAATCAAGTTCCGTCAGTTTAATGGAAGGTTTTCATTCGGGTTTTGTATCAAACACTTGTGTCGTATAAGTTTTCACGAATCGTAAACATGGAATTAATAGTATTTTGAATTATAACAGTATAATCTAGCATGTAGCAAGTAGGGTACTTGCCTGGAGACACTTTGGCGACGCACGGCAGCGGCAACGGTACGAACGCGCAACGAACGGTACGGTTTGGGTTCACGGCCTTGGCTCGCGTTCGGGTTCGTCGTCGGAGTTGCCCGGGGATGGCTCGCGATCACTGGACGCGGAGTAGGGTGTTGTGGATCTCCTGGGAGTGTGCTGAGGTCGGCGATGGTCGGCGGTGGTCGCTCCGGTGATGGTGCAGTAGGGTTCGAGGCTCGTGGCGAGGAGTTTGGTGTGGGTTTTGGAGTGAGGGAGTGAGGTAGTTGGGGCTCGGGTTTTGGAGGTGATGGTGATGCAGAGGATGCAGAGGCGTCGACGATGTGGCCAGCGGCGCGATGGGAGCTCGTCGGCGTGAGGGTGCAGGGTTGAAGCTCGGTGTATCTTTTTGGAGAGAGAGGAAAGGAGTGAGAACGAGAGATCGAGAGTGAGGGGGGAGCCGGTTAGAGGGACGGGGAGAGGGTGAAGCATGCGCGCGGTCATGGCCTTGAGGAGCGGGGGCGTTAGCGTGGTGGGTAGCGTTGGGGCAGTAGGGGAATCGAGCGGGAAAATGAGCGGAGTGGGAAGGAAAAAGAGAGCTGGTCGGGTCGGGTTTGTGGGCGCGGGAAGGGCTTGGAAGCTTGGGCTGGGCCGGGGGGATTTATTATATATTTAGTTTTTGTTCTTAATTAATTCTGTTGGGCCGGGGATATATATGTATATGTATAGTTTTGGGCTGGGGTTTTAATTGGTTTTAGTTTAAAAAAATTTAGTTTGTTTTGGGCTTTGATTTTAATTTAATTTAAATTCTCGTTTGGGCTGGGTTGGTTTAAAGGTTTTGGGTTTTAGTATATATATTGTTTTGGAAAAATTAAATACTGAAACCTAAGCAACTAATCTTCACAAAAAATAATACGAGAAAAAATAGGATAACACTCGGGGAACTAGGTAATTATAGGAAGATTTTATTAAGGGAAATGGGGATTTACATAAAACCTATTTGCAAAACTTAGTAGAGCCGAGGTAGGGTAGTAATCAAAGCACGGTGGGAACTCATACGAGATAAATGACCCTCTCAGGTTGACAGACTAGCTGTACTCTTGTCACCAGAGAATTGCTATCTGACAATAGATATAATACCATCTAGCATGTTCCCGGTAAGTCCGTCCAGTGTAACTCATAACCCAATGAGCACCTATATACTATCTTTGGTGACTAACAGACACCAATGGTTATGATACCGGCGATCTCCCCTCGTCGGGGTCAAGAAACGTATACACTAGTCTACTCTGGAATATCGATGCTCAAACTCGATATTCCCATGATTAATGACATTTAAGGATTTTCTTATAGACTACCCAGTTCTCACAAGTGTGATCGCCACAATAACCCTGTCAAGCATGGATTTTATGGGCTCTATCAACATGTAATAGTGATCTGTAATACCCCATAATACATGTACATAATGATAAAGATGAACCATATAGCAAACTATCATCTCGAGCAAGACTGTTCTATCCGTATAGGTCGTCCTTCAATCATCATAATTTCCTGTCTGCGATTACAATAATTGCTTTGAGGGCACTATTGCGAACATGGGCTTCCAGAATCCTACTAGGGTTTTCCCTATAGATTTTATATATATCTCGGATCAGCTGCTCAAGAGAATAAGTTTTTCTAGGCTAAAATAGTTGTTAGATTGGGTAGGATATTTTTATTCTCCTTCTTCCTTGAGTGTTAGTCCCATGGCTTTCACACTTGATGAAGCTTGAAGCTTTTTTTCCTGTATTTTCATTTGCCAGTTGTAATTTACTTTTTCTGTAATTTATTTTTCTTAAAGATTAGTCTCCTTTTCACTTTGTTCATTACTTGTTGCTGATAGCATTAACTTAATCTTATAGGTTGCCATTAGCAAAGAGGGTTCACTCATTATTTGAGGGATGTAAGTCTACGGTAGCGCCCCGGCCATCAATCTGACGCCAAACGCGGAACAAAAACTTTTATAACTGGCGCTATCGCATACTATAACCCGGATCTACCATTAACGCTAAACTAACAAACTACAAAGTGGGTAGAACGGCTATACCGAACGATCTGAGTCCTTCGGTCTTTAGCCTTCATCCCACGCTCCTTTGCGGCATCTGCGATCTCGCTCGATCTCCGGTCTCCTCGTCCAGGTGGCACCACGTCATCGGATCTTTATACGGGCTCCCGCCTCTGACCGAGGCAACTCGGACATGAAGTTTTCTAAACGACAAGTCCAAGATTGATGTAGAGAATGAGTAGAACACTTTGTCTCGCTTCATCCAAAGCCATGGATGAACGGTTTGTTGGAGATAGTGCCCTCAGAGTCAATTATTGGATCACAGGCACGTGATTGCAATGATTGAGGGAGGACCTATCCCGGTAGGACAGTCTTACTCGAGATGATAGTATGCTATCTGGTTTACCTTTATCATCGTGTACTGCTTTAGGCGACCTGACATGTCGCTATTGCACGTTGATAGAGCCCCTAGGATTCTTGCTTGACTGTCGGCAGTATGAGGGCGATCATATAAGTGAGAGCTGGAGTCTATTAGCACATCCTTAAAAGGTCCCTAGTCATAGGAGTTTCGAGACAGGGCATCGATTCTCTAGAGTAGACTAGTGTATACAGTCGAGACCCCGACGAGGGGCGGTGGCCGGTCTCACAAGCCACTGGTGTCAGTTGGATCACCTTGTTGGAGATAATGCCCTCAGAGTCAATTATTGGATCACAGGCACGTGATTGCGATGATTGAGGGAGGACCTATCCCGGTAAGACAGTCTTACTCGAGATGATAGTATGCTATCTGGTTTACCTTTATCATCGTGTACTGCTTTAGGTGACCTGACATGTCGCTATTGCACGTTGATAGAGCCCCTAGGATTCTTGCTTGACTGCCGGCAGTATGAGGGCGATCATATAAGTGAGAGCTGGAGTCTATTAGCACATCCTTAAAAGGTCCCTAGTCGTGGGAGTTTCGAGACAGGGCATCGATTCTCCAGAGTAGACTAGTGTATACAGTCGAGACCCCGACGAGGGGCGGTGGCCGGTCTCACAAGCCACTGGTGTCAGTTGGTTCACCTAAGATGTATACAGGTGCTCATTGGGTTATGAGTACACCGGACAGGACTCGCCGGGAACATGCTAGTTGGTCTTATACCTGACGTCAGATAGCAGTTCCCTGGTGACATGTGTACAGGTTAGTTCATCGACCTGGGGATCGTCATTTGTCTCGTGTGAGTTCCCACTGTACTTTGATTACTACCCTACCACGGCTCAAAGGAGTCGTGCAAATAGGTTTTAGTTGGGTACAGTCCCGAGCCACATGGAGGCAGTGAGCGGATCTTCGGGGGTTTCGTCTCTCCCGGTATTGGGGGTGAGGTCGCGCTGTGTCTAGGAGAGCCATTACACAAAGACCTTGGCCAAGGCAGGAGATTTACTGGTAGGTATTCCAGTAGTATCTCAGGGTGTTCTGGGCTACACTCCGACACGACTTGTACCGCTTTTGGGGGTCTGATTTTTACCAACCCCCTAGGCCCGACATGCGATGCTCGTAAACGAACGGACCGGACTGTACGGATATTGTCACTGACAGGCTCAGTAGGGTGTCAGGATGAGTTCACTCATCGACGTCCCTTTTAGTCAATAGCTGGTGGCCCGTCATGTATTGGCTTATACCTCTGACGTGCTAGTGGTTAAATCCACAGCCATAGTATTGACGAGTCTTTAGAGTCCACCACACTTTCAGTTACTCAAGCTTTCGGGCGAAACGTTGTAGAGGCCGTATGGAGATATGGCAGGGTCCGATCAGATACGTGCGGTATTGCACGGATCAGGATCGGACAGTTTGTACTAGTGGCCGTATGGTTATATGGCAGGGTTCGATCAGATACGTGCGGTATTGCACGGATCAGGATCGAACGGACATTACTAGCCGGCTTTGGTTTAAGCCGGTCCTAGTATAGTACAGTGTAGATTTTGTCTCATTGCATTTGTATCCGGACGGAATACAGATGCGGGTGTGTATGCACAGTATGGGGTTTTCCTGTAATTTATTACGGGACCAGTTTTCTGGAGTTGCCAGTTTGCTTTCCGTTCCGGCCGGTTTTCCTTTGTTCTTTCCCGGCCGGACTTTTCCGATGGAAGGGGTTATTTGCAATTGTGCAAATAACTTTAGTGGAGGGGTTTTATTGCATAAAGATTGATTATGATAGCTTTCAATATCTTTGCACCATTACTTGGATTAATGATGACATGAAAGGGTATGGTTTGAAAAAGGTGAAGCATGGTTGTATGTTTCTTTGTCCCTAGGATGTGGTCACCTCTTTCATCTCCTACACTCACCTCCCTTAAGGTTTGCTCTTTACCTCCTCCACCATTCTCTTTTGTATGAGATGATTCATTTTTTTCAAGAGAGAAAAAGAAAGAGAAGAAAATGAGAGCTTCATCTTTGAGAGGAGAAAAATGAGAGTGATTCATTTTGTGTATATCATTCTTCATCTCATTCCATTGCTAGAAAATTGAAAGCACCAATTTTCTATATACCATTCCTCCATCTTCAAAAGGCAACACCAAAACCCCAATGAGACATAAGCACTACACTTCCTACAGCACATCTTGAGCATGTCGAGTTGCCGGCTTCATGCCCGAGTTGCCTCGGTATAGAGGCGGGAGCCCGTAAAAGATGCAGGCGACGTGGTGCCCTTTCCGATGAGGAGTTGACTGACGGAGATCCTGCGAGGAGATCGGAGTGGAGATGAAGACCGGAGGACTCGGATCAGTCGGTATATCTCTAACCCGTACTCTTGTTAGCTTAGACTTGTTAATGGTTACGATCCGGGGTTTAGTGCGCGGTGGTGCCGGTTTGCAAAGTCCGCAAAATTTATGTTTATCACCGTTTCCGCATTCCGGCGTCGGATTGACGGCCGGGGCGCCGCCGTGCACTTACAGTGGTATCAGAGCCTCCCCATTAACTTAGTCTAGCTTTGTGTAATGTGTTTGCATTTCCGATCGATCAAAAAGTTCCAAAAACCGTATTTTGATCACATCAGTTTTCTGTTGGAAAATTTTAGTCTCAAAAAAATTTTTCAGGTTGTAAAATATTGATGTACTTGAAAATCTAAGAGTTCTGTGAAAATTCGATGAGGTAACTCCACAGTTGGAGCGCGGAACCGCCGCGAAACACCCCTTTCCGCCGCCTTTCCGCCGCGCACTATTCACATCACTTCACCAAATTTTTTCAGAGGCCTTATGGGCTTAAAATATGGGTTTTGGAACATTAATATTGGGCCCAGGTTTTCTGTGGTTGCTACAGTTTTGTTTGGGGGCCCACTTGTTATTGTTTGATCAATCGGAAAATTTTAAACACATTTTTCACAGTATTTACATTATATCTGTGACCGTGAATGTCACTCGATCGGTAAATCCCGTCTAACTGCTATAGCCCGGTTAGACGGATTTGCGAACGTGACTTTCGCGTTGATGTTCTATGTTTATGCTGTGATGTTGCGGATCGGTCGTGGGGGATAGCCTGGATGCAATGCTAGTACTGTTGTGGTTGTATTATGTACATTTGATATTGCGGGGCGAGCGTCCGACATGTGGACTGCCGTCACTGCCTGTATGTATTATTCTTTTGGGGCACGACCTGCTTGCGGTCGATGTACCCGGTGTATGTATATTTTACTTTCTGTACTAGGATTACCCCGCGGTGGGGTGCACGGATGGCCGGGTTCTAGAGGGCAACAAGCCCGCATCTCATGGCATTGAGAAGGAGGGGGCTTCACTCTGGGATAGGCGGGCTATTCGCCGCACTCGTAGGGGGTACAGGTTGACCCAGGAGGGGTGCCCAAGTTGCCGGATTCCGTGGAGTGCTGGGTGGTCCATTCACGGAGCTGAAGGGGGCTGCCTCGCTTCAGGTTTTGGCGGGTGACTTGCCGCGCCCGTAGGGGTCTAGTATTTCATTGCACAGGCTATCCACACGACCAGGGGAACGTCGGGTTTCAGTAGTGGCTCTGTGAAACCCGGGGATCCCAGATATCTGTATTGTTCTGTGATGCTGTACATTTCTGTGATGTTGCATTTCTATTCACGCCTTGAGCGAAATACTATATATTGGTATATATATTAGTAGATGTTGTATATGCTTTTCATCCGCGCTAGTCCAGTCCCCGCTCTGCCGTTAGTTAGCTAACCTAACGGGTGATGACGGGACCCAGTGGCGAATGCGGATGGCATATACGTACGTCAGTATATTTTCGTTCTTTGTGGTGTGATCAATTGATGGGACTGCATTGATTCGGATCAATGCAAGATAAACAAACCTAATCTGATGTTGTTGGAACATTTTTTCAAAAAGCTGTTATTGCAAGGACGTTCTCTTTTGTTTTGCATCGTGGTATTCAGTTGGAATATCCTGCTCCTCAGTCGACGAGGCAAGGGCCGAGATCCCTTCACCGGGAGTGACCCCTTGGACAGAAGTTTGCGTCAGGGCATTAACTTCACTATAGCCGATTACTTTTGCTTTGCGCCGTGGTATTCAGTTGGAATATCCTGCACCCCATTCTACGGGGAAAGAGCCGAGATCCCTTCACTGGGAGTGACCTCTTTAGTAAAGGTTTTCGTCACTATATTTTCTAAAAAGCTATCCGTTCCTTCAACGATATCAAGTTCACTACGTTAAAGGTTTTCGCCAGAAACCATTCGTAGCCCTCCGTCGTTTCGTATGGATAGTCAATAGTATTCAAGCTGTGTTTGTTGGCCTTAGTCAAGGCACAGTGTTTGGTAGCTATTGGATATTCATATGCTGCATAGATAGATGCGTTGGTTTGGGACAGTCGTATAGCCTTGTTGGCCTTAGTCAAGGGCTTGTACGGGTGGGTTCAAATTAACCTGGACAATGACGGGAAGAACTTGACATGTGACTTATGATTTGTTGGCCTTAGTCAAGGTCATAAGAGCATGGGGCAGAAATCACATCGGGAGTCTCAAAAGTACTAAAACTTGCCAGATATGCGCATACCTTCTGGAGTGTGACACCGTGAGCGGATTCCGTCACGTTATCATGCAATGATAGTTGGATCCCGATTCCCACTGATGAGTTGGTTTACTCCTCGGGTAACCCCGACTAATTCTTCTTTTAGGTTTGGAGGAGAATTTGAGGTACAGTGGGAGGTTTCCAGATTAGATAAATTGGTAACCATTCTGATCTAGGTTAGAGTGCACGCTGAGTGTTTCTTTTCTCTCTCTGGCAGCGACCATTGACCCGACCCTAAGACTATGACTCAGTGACCAAGTTGACCGAACCTTCTTAACACTGGCTTTTGGATTGTCAGAGTTGCAGACCTCTTTGCCACTCCTACTTTTACCCTTTTCTCCAGGACACCCCGTATTACTACGAACGTCCACTTCCATTGGACAAAACCATCGTATGGTTATATACGAACTCGAAGGACTTCGAGGATGGTTTCCGGTTCTGGAGAAAACGGATAGGATTATTCAGTTGTTTTTTCCTTTTACCCTCTCTCAGGTTACGAGTACTCCTTGGTTTAGGGGTAGTACACCTATTACGCAAATTGGATTGTCTTCTTCCAAACCATAGGCTGGTGCCGACCGGTAGGGAATGAAGAAAACCAGTTAGCCTAAACGGTGTACAGAAGGTATTAAGTTCAGACAAAGCAAGGGATCAGTAAGAGGGAAAAGTAAATTGCGACTGTTATTCACTACCAAACCAAGTATTTCTTCGCCAATCCTAAATCACCTTTGTATTTCTCCAGGACACTCCGTATCACTACGAAGATCCCATTTTATTGGATAATCCATCGTATGGTTATATACGAACTCGAAAGGAACTCGTTCCAGTTCGGGGATGGATCCTGGTTCAGGAGAAATAGGAATAAAGTACATTCAGGTGTCTTTTATCTTCACCCTCTCTCGCAATGCGAGTGCTCCTAGGATTAGGACAGTACACCCTTTATGCTTTTTGGATAGTCTTCTTCCAAACCATAGGCTGGTGCCGAACGGTAGGGAAGGAAGAAAACCATTTGGCCTAAAGGGGTGTACAGAAGGTAATGACTAAAGACATATGAAGGGATTTGGAGAGGTGGCAAAGAATTATACGGTTATAGTTGTGAATCTGGATAATGGTAGAGGCATTACTAGGAATACCAGGATACCCCATTGAAATATTTCAATGTTTCAGTTCAACTGTGTACTGTTAAAAGAAAACTGATTTCCCGATTAGACACTTGCTCCAGGGTATGCATTTACCAGGTATGATTCTCACATCTGTATGGTTTTACAGATGATGAGTGGGAGTACGTTATTGGGAATTGGGTGATTATCCTCATTATATCGGGATTCGTTATAATCGGTGATATTTGAGGAAATCACCTGGGCTGTTTGCCGGTCGGCAAATATTTGGTTTTGAATATCCGCTGTTATGCACCAATTTCAAATTGATATATCTGTACGTCTATTCTCATAGAGTGAGATATACCTTTCTGAAATTATGTCTACGACATTTACCTATATCAGTGGATGGTTAGGTAAGGAGCATTAAACAGCGGTGTAATTCTTCTTAACCATAAGTACAGTTTTCAACCTACGACACACAGTGAATGAGTTATTAGACTCAAGGGACTTATACAAAGGATTGTATGTTGTCCAGGGTCCATCAGGACAGAGGGGTTGGTCCTCATACTATATTCGGTTTACTTATGACTTCTCTAGTTCTTAGACATGTGTTTCGTAGAAACACAGGGTCTAAGTTTTGAGGAGTTATAGGTATTTGAATAGAGTAGAGAACCAGGTGTAGCAAGTATCGGGATTCTTCAAAGTGATCGAAGATGTAGATACTTGTGTATGGTATTCAGTTGATAGTAATGATAAAGAGAACTTGATTCTCTTTCGGGTTACTCATAATTGGAAGCACTCCTAAGTTGAGTAATGCTGATCGGCCTCCTTCCATTTAGTTGACATGCACTGGAGATAGCTACATGATTTGAATCTGGTTCAATTAAATCAGTGCCTCTGGTTCTATATTGGATGTAGAACAGTTCATATCTTAACGTTGTTAAGGTACGGGGAGTTGTCCGGCTTATGCTTAAAACCAGACACTGGACAACTCAAGGCACGTTTCTGTAATGGCTGTTTGTGGGTTGACCCAGGCTATGACGCGGGTTGACTTTCTACCATCTGGATGAACAATAGCAATATTGTTCTAGACTCGCCACAGTTTTATTAAAAATGGATTTTTTCAGAAAACAGTAGTGGGAGTATGGTAGAACTGGAAGTGATTCCAGAACCGCAAACGATTACTGAAGATTTGATAAGGAACCTGAAGATTCAATCTGATTTGACATTCCATTGGCCACTCCGCAGATAAGGTGGGTAACTTCAGGCACCCGAGAGGTACTCCGGTAGCCTCAAGGACGGTGACAGGGAAGTTCTTGTTTACCCACACTTGCCATTGCTGTTGTTCCAGGCTGCGAGACCCGGCAGGAGGATGAGTATAGCGTCGTTCTAAACTTGCTTTAGAAGTGCACGTCTATATGACTCTGCCAGAGGGTTGTCGTAGTCAGTGGGAGCAGCGGAAGCATTGGTGGACATCAGGCTTGTGTCTATTTATAGACTAAAGCAGATGTAGCGGAGATAGATCATCCATTTCTGATGTGACAGTCATAGGTTTGACGTCATCAGAATAGGGGATGGATCTGTTGAGAAGGTAGTAGGAAGTGATATTCCTATACTACGATCGGTTATACTTTGGTCGTCACACAGTGGTTTCTCCACAAAGGACTTGGACATTATATCAAACATACTGGTTACTAGATCTATGGTTTTAGATCTAGATTTGGGTGGTTTCCCAATCTGGGTACTTAGACAGCGTTCTAAGGGTATTTAGAATGGACGACTCCTGGCACGGTAGTATACCTGCAGGTAATGGAGTCACCCTCTCTAAAGGTGTCTTACAGACTAAAGTAGAGAGGGATGTGCATGATTGGCAGATCACTTGCTTAGGCAATTGAGTCAATCATGAGATGTCAAGTACCACACCAGATGTTGTTCTTGCACTAGATGCAATAAGTTGATATTGATTCAATTCTGGAGAAACAGTCGGAAGCAGTTTTGGAACATAAGTGGCTGTTCTAGGGATATGATAACGAAAGCCCCATTCGGGAAACAGTTATCATTCCAGGCTTCCAAGGTGACATGGACGACAAGTAGGTTGTCAGAGTTATAGTTTTCCTTCTGACGAGGGGCAGTATTTTGGACAGGTGATCCAAGGCAATACTGAGGGTGGCATGGCGCAGGATACTGATTAAGTTCAGTTGACGGTACAGTCTAAGAAGTTTGGATTTGGAGTTCATTTATGAGCTAAGTCCCATCAGACATCCAGACATTCTAAGACAGGTATTGCTCATTTCGGGAGATGGCTTTCTCCGCGAACTTGAGATATATAGAGACATAGAAAGAAACATCAGAGCGAATCCACTCACTGAGGCTATTCCTCGAACGCAATAGTTTCGCAAACGAGTTTTGTGAGACTGACAAGTAGAGGAGTTGGGTGTTCGGTATCACACAGGCTGTGAGTATGCGACATCGCAATAATTAGCCTTGAGTGCTAGTGGGAGATTGTTGGAGATAATGCCCTCAGAGTCAATTATTGGATCACAGGCACGTGATTGCGATGATTGAGGGAGGACCTATCCCGGTAAGACAGTCTTACTCGAGATGATAGTATGCTATCTGGTTTACCTTTATCATCGTGTACTGCTTTAGGTGACCTGACATGTCGCTATTGCACGTTGATAGAGCCCCTAGGATTCTTGCTTGACTGCCGGCAGTATGAGGGCGATCATATAAGTGAGAGCTGGAGTCTATTAGCACATCCTTAAAAGGTCCCTAGTCGTGGGAGTTTCGAGACAGGGCATCGATTCTCCAGAGTAGACTAGTGTATACAGTCGAGACCCCGACGAGGGGCGGTGGCCGGTCTCACAAGCCACTGGTGTCAGTTGGTTCACCTAAGATGTATACAGGTGCTCATTGGGTTATGAGTACACCGGACAGGACTCGCCGGGAACATGCTAGTTGGTCTTATACCTGACGTCAGATAGCAGTTCCCTGGTGACATGTGTACAGGTTAGTTCATCGACCTGGGGATCGTCATTTGTCTCGTGTGAGTTCCCACTGTACTTTGATTACTACCCTACCACGGCTCAAAGGAGTCGTGCAAATAGGTTTTAGTTGGGTACAGTCCCGAGCCACATGGAGGCAGTGAGCGGATCTTCGGGGGTTTCGTCTCTCCCGGTATTGGGGGTGAGGTCGCGCTGTGTCTAGGAGAGCCATTACACAAAGACCTTGGCCAAGGCAGGAGATTTACTGGTAGGTATTCCAGTAGTATCTCAGGGTGTTCTGGGCTACACTCCGACACGACTTGTACCGCTTTTGGGGGTCTGATTTTTACCAACCCCCTAGGCCCGACATGCGATGCTCGTAAACGAACGGACCGGACTGTACGGATATTGTCACTGACAGGCTCAGTAGGGTGTCAGGATGAGTTCACTCATCGACGTCCCTTTTAGTCAATAGCTGGTGGCCCGTCATGTATTGGCTTATACCTCTGACGTGCTAGTGGTTAAATCCACAGCCATAGTATTGACGAGTCTTTAGAGTCCACCACACTTTCAGTTACTCAAGCTTTCGGGCGAAACGTTGTAGAGGCCGTATGGAGATATGGCAGGGTCCGATCAGATACGTGCGGTATTGCACGGATCAGGATCGGACAGTTTGTACTAGTGGCCGTATGGTTATATGGCAGGGTTCGATCAGATACGTGCGGTATTGCACGGATCAGGATCGAACGGACATTACTAGCCGGCTTTGGTTTAAGCCGGTCCTAGTATAGTACAGTGTAGATTTTGTCTCATTGCATTTGTATCCGGACGGAATACAGATGCGGGTGTGTATGCACAGTATGGGGTTTTCCTGTAATTTATTACGGGACCAGTTTTCTGGAGTTGCCAGTTTGCTTTCCGTTCCGGCCGGTTTTCCTTTGTTCTTTCCCGGCCGGACTTTTCCGATGGAAGGGGTTATTTGCAATTGTGCAAATAACTTTAGTGGAGGGGTTTTATTGCATAAAGATTGATTATGATAGCTTTCAATATCTTTGCACCATTACTTGGATTAATGATGACATGAAAGGGTATGGTTTGAAAAAGGTGAAGCATGGTTGTATGTTTCTTTGTCCCTAGGATGTGGTCACCTCTTTCATCTCCTACACTCACCTCCCTTAAGGTTTGCTCTTTACCTCCTCCACCATTCTCTTTTGTATGAGATGATTCATTTTTTTCAAGAGAGAAAAAGAAAGAGAAGAAAATGAGAGCTTCATCTTTGAGAGGAGAAAAATGAGAGTGATTCATTTTGTGTATATCATTCTTCATCTCATTCCATTGCTAGAAAATTGAAAGCACCAATTTTCTATATACCATTCCTCCATCTTCAAAAGGCAACACCAAAACCCCAATGAGACATAAGCACTACACTTCCTACAGCACATCTTGAGCATGTCGAGTTGCCGGCTTCATGCCCGAGTTGCCTCGGTATAGAGGCGGGAGCCCGTAAAAGATGCAGGCGACGTGGTGCCCTTTCCGATGAGGAGTTGACTGACGGAGATCCTGCGAGGAGATCGGAGTGGAGATGAAGACCGGAGGACTCGGATCAGTCGGTATATCTCTAACCCGTACTCTTGTTAGCTTAGACTTGTTAATGGTTACGATCCGGGGTTTAGTGCGCGGTGGTGCCGGTTTGCAAAGTCCGCAAAATTTATGTTTATCACCGTTTCCGCATTCAGGCGTCGGATTGACGGCCGGGGCGCCGCCGTGCACTTACACACCTAAGATGTATACAGGTGCTCATTGGGTTATGAGTACACCGGACAGGACTCGCCGGGAACATGCTAGTTGGTCTTATACCTGACGTCAGATAGCAGTTCCCAGGTGACATATGTACAGGTTAGTTCATCGACCTGGGGATCGTCATTTGTCTCGTGTGAGTTCCCACTGTACTTTGATTACTACCCTACCACGGCTCAAAGGAGTCGTGCAAACAGGTTTTAGTTGGGTACAGTCCCGAGCCACATGGAGGCAGTGAGCGGATCTTCGGGGGTTCGTCTCTCCCGGTATTGGGGGTGAGGTCGCGCTGTGTCTAGGAGAGCCATTACACGAAGACCTTGGCCAAGGCAGGAGATTTACTGGTAGGTATTCCAGTAGTATCTCAGGGTGTTCTGAGCTACACTCCGACACGACTTGTACCGCTTTTGGGGGTCTGACTTTTACCAACCCCCTAGGCCCGCCATGCGATACTCATAGACGAATGGACCGGACTGTACGGATATTGTCACTGACAGGCTCAATTGGGTGTCGGGGTGAGCTTCCTCATCGACGTCCCTTTTGGTCAATAGCTGGTGGCCCGTCACGTATTGGCTTATACCTCTGACGTGCTAGTGGTTAAATCCACAGCCATAGTATTGACGAGTCTTTAGAGTCCACCACATTTTCAGTTACTCAAGCTTTCGGGCGAAACGCTGTAGAGGCCGTATGGAGATATGGCAGGGTCCGATCAGATACGTGCGGTATTGCACGGATCAGGATCGGACAGTTTTGTACTAGTGGCCGTATGGTTATATGGCAAGGTTCGATCAGATACGTGCGGTATTGCACGGATCAGGATCGAACGGTTTTTTCTCTAGCCGGCTTTGGTTTAAGCCGGTCCTAGTTTAGTACAGTGTAGATTTTGTCTCTTTGCATTTGTATCCGGACGGAATACAGATGCGGGTGTGTATGCACAGTATTGGGGTTTTTCCTGTAATTTATTACGGGACCAGTTTTCTGGAGTTGCCAGTTTGCATTCCGTTCCGGCCGGTTTTCCTTTGTTCATTCCCGGCCGGACTTTTCCGATGGAGGGGGTAATTTGCAGTTTTGCAAATTACATTTGTGGAGGGGTTTTCTTGCATATAGATTGATTATGATAGCTTCATATCTTTCATCCATGCTTTTGCATTAAATGAGATTGAAAGGGTATGGTTGGATTTAATGAAGCATGGTGTATGTTTGGTTATGGTCACCTCTTGATTGATCCTACACTCACCTCCCTTAGTTGTTTTCCTCCCACCATTTCATACAAAAATGTTGGCCGGCCACTTTAGATGAGGATGAGGGTTCATTTCATTTTTGGTGAGGGTGTGGGAAAATTATTGATTCATATCATTTTTCATTGCCTCAAAAATCCCCAAGTTCATATCATCTTGATTCCTCCATCATGGCAACACCACCCCAAAAAGAGACTACGATTCTACACTACACATCCTACAGCAATTCTTGGACGCGTCGATTCGCCAGCTTCGCGCCCGAGTTGCCTCGGTATTGAGGTGGGAGCCCGTAAAAGATGCAGGCGACGTGGTGCCCTTCCGGCGAGGAGGCGACGACCGGAGATCCCGCGAGGAGATCGGAGTGGAGATGAAGACCGGAGGACTCGGATCAGTCGGTATATCTCTAACCCACCTTCTCTTGTTTGCTAGAATTAGTTTAATGGCACGATCCGGGGTTTAGTGCGCGGTGGTGCCGGTTTGCTAAGTCCGCAAATTTTAAAGTTTATCACCGTTTCCGCGTTTGGCCGTCGGTTTGACGGCCGGGGCGCCGCCGTGCACTTACAGTGGTATCAGAGCCTCGCCATTAACATAGTCTAGCTTGGTGTAATGTGTTTTTCTATTTCGATCGATCGAATGTTCCAAAACTGCATCTTAGTACGCATCAGTTTCTGTTGAAAATTTTTGGTCTCGAAAATTTTTTCAGGTTGTAAAATATTGATGTACTGGAAAAACTAAGGGCTCTGTAAAAATTCGACGAAGTAACTCCACAGTGGGAGCGCGGAACCGCCGCGAAAACCCCCTTCCCGCGGCCCTTCCGCCGCACACTGTGGAGATCACTTCACCAATTTTTTTCATAGGCCTCCTGGACTTAAATTATGGGTTTTGGAATATTAACATTGGGCCCAGGATTTCTGTGAGTGCTACAGTTTTGTTTGGGGGCCCACTTGTTAAGGTTTGATCAATCGGAAAATTTTAAACACATTTTTCATAGTATTTACATTATATCTGCGACCGTGAATGTCACTCGATCGGTAAATCCGGTCTAACTGCTATAGCCCGGTTAGACGGATTTGCGAACGTGACTTTCACGTTGATGTTCTATGTTTATGCTGTGATGTTGCGGATCGGTCGTGGGGATAGCCTGGATGCAATGCTAGTACAGTGTTGTTGTATCATGTACATTTGATATTGCGGGGCGAGCGTCCGACATGTGGACTGCCGTCACCGCCTGATTGTATTATTCTTTTGGGGCACGACCTGGTTGCGGTCAATGTACCCGGTGTATGTATATTTTACTTTCTGTACTAGGATTACCCCGCGGTGGGGTGCACGGATAGCCGGGTTCTGGAGGGCAACGAGCCCGCATCTTAAGGCATTGAGACGGAGGGGGCTTCACTCTGGGATTGGCGGGCTATTCGCCGCACTCGTAAGGGGTACAGGTTGACCCAGGAGGGGTGCCCAAGTTACCGGATTCCGTGGAGTGCTGGATGGTCCATTCACGGAGCTGAAGGGGGCTGCCTCGCTTCAGGTTTTGGCGGGTGACTTGCCGCGCCCGTAGGGGTCTAGGTTTTCATTGCACAGGCTATCCACACGACCAGGGGAACGTCGGGTTTCAGTAGTGGCTCTGTGAAACCCGGGGATCCCAGATATCTGTATTGTTCTGTGATGCTGTACATTTCTGTGATGTTGCATTTCTTTTCACGCCTTGAGCGAAATATAATATATTGGTATATATATTAGTAGATGTTGTATATGTTTTTCATCCGCGCTAGTCCAGTCCCCGCTCTGTCGTTAGTAAACTAACCTAACGAGTGATGACGGGACCCAGTGGCGAATGCGGATGGCATATACGTACGTCAGTATATTTTCGTTCTTTGTGGTGTGATCAATTGATGGGACTGCGTTGATTCGGATCAATGCAAGTTAAAACAAACCTATTCTGATGTTGTTGGAACACTTTTCAAAAAGCTGTTATTGCAAGGACGTTCACTTTTGTTTTGCATCATGGTATTCATTTGGAATATCCTGCTCCTCAGTCGACGAGGCAAGGGCCGAGATCCCTTCACCGGGAGTGACCCCTTGGACAGAGGTTTGCGTCAGGGCATTAACTTCACTATAGCCGATTACTTTTGCTTTGCACCGTGGTATTCAGTTGGAATATCCTGCACCCCATTCTACGGGGAAAGAGCCGAGATCCCTTCACCGGGAGTGACCTCTTTCGTAAAGGTTTTTGTCACTATATTTTCTAAAAAGCTATCCGTTCCTTCAACGATATCAAGTTCATTACGTTAAAGGTTTTCGCCAGAAACCATTCGTAGCCCTCCGTCGTTTCATATGGGTAGTCAATAGTATACAAGCTGTGTTTGTTGGCCAAAGTCAAGGCACAGTGTTTGGTAGCTGTTGGTTATTCATATGCAGCATAGATAGATGCGTTGTTTTGGGGCAGTCGTATAGCCTTGTTGGCCAAAGTCAAGGGCTTGTACGGGTGGGCTCAAATTAACCTGGAGAATGACGGGCAGAACTTGACATGTGACTTATGATTTTTTGGCCAAAGTCAAGGTCATAAGAGCATGGGGCAGAAATCACATCGGGAGTTTCAAAAGTACTGAAACTTGCCAGATATGCGTATACCTTCTGGAGTGTGATACCGTGAGCAGATTCCGTCACGTTATCATGCGATGAGAGTTGGATCCCGATTCCCACTGATGAGTTGGTTTACTCCTCGGGTGACCCCGACTAATTCTTCTTTCAGGTTTGGAGGAGAATTTGAGGTACAGTGGGAGTTTTCCAGATTAGATAAATTGGTAACCATTCTGATCTAGGATAGAGTGCACGCTGAGTGTTTCTTTTCTCTCTCTCTCTGGCAGCGACCATTGACCCGACCCTAGACTATGACTCAGAGACCAAGTTAACCGAACCTTCTTAATACTGGCTTTTGGATTATCAGAGTTGCAGACCTCATTGCCACTCCTACTTTTATCCTTTTCTCCAGGACACCCCGTATTACTGCGAACGTCCACTTCCATTGGACAAAACCATCGTATGGTTAGATACGAACTCGAAGGAATTTATTCGAGGATGGTTTCCAGTTCTGGAGAAAACGGATAGGACTATTCAGTTGTCTTTCCTTTTCACCTTCTCTCAGGCTGCGAGTACTCCTTGGGTTAGGAGTAGTACACCTATTACGCAAATTGGATAGTCTTCTTCCAAACCATAGGCTGGTGCCGACCGGTAGGGAATGAAGAAAACCAGTTAGCCTAAACGGTGTACAGAAGGTATTAAGTTCAGACAAAGCAAGGGATTAGTAAGAGGGCAAAGTAAATTGCGACTGATATTCACGACCAAACCAAGTATTTCTTCGCCAATCCTAAATCACCTTTGTATTTCTCCAGGACACTCCATATCACTACGAAGATCCACAGTTTATTGGATACTCCATCGTATGGTTATATACGAACTCGAAAGGAACCTGTTCCAGTTCGGGGATGGATTATGGTCCAGGAGAAATAGGAATAAAGTACATTCATTTGTCTTTTATCTTCACCTTCTCTCACATTGCGAGTGCTCCTACGATTAGGACAGTACACCCTTTATGCTTTTTGGATAGTCTTCTTCCAAACCATAGGCTGGTGCCGAACGGTAGGGAAGGAAGAAAACCATTTGGCCTAAGGGGTGTGCAGAAGGTAATGACTAAAGACATATAAAGGGATTTGGAAAGGTGGCAAAGAATTATACGGTTATAGTTATGAATCTGGATAATGGTAGAGGCATTACTAGGAATACCAGGATACCCCATCGAAACATTTTAATGTTTCAGTTCAACTGTGTACTGTTAAAAGAGAACTGATTTCCCGATTGGACACTTGCTCCAGGGTATGTATTTACCAGGTTTGATTCTCACATCTGTATGGTTTTACAGATGATGAGTGGGAGTAAGTTATTGGGAATTAGGTGATCATCCTCATTATATCGGGATTCGTTGTAATCGGTGATATTTGAGGAAGTCACCTGGGTTGTTTGCCGGACGGCAAATATTTGGTTTTGAATATCCGCTTTTATGCACCAATTTCAAATTGATATATCTGTACGTCTATTTCCATAGAGTGAGATATACCTTTCTGAAATTATGTCTATCACATTTACCTATATCAGTGGATGGTTAGGTAAGGAGCATTAAACAGCGGTGTAATTCTTCTTAACCATGAGTACAGTTTTCAACCTACGACACACAGTGAAAGAGTTGTTAGACTCAGCGGACTTATACAGAGCATTGTATGTTGTCCAGTGTCCATTAGGACAGAGGGGTTGGTCCTCATACTATATTCTGTTTACTTTTAACTTCTCTAGTTCTTAGACATGTGTTTCGTAGAAACACAGAGTTTAAGTTTTGAGGAGTTATAGGTATTTGAATAGAGTAGAGAACCAGGTGTAGCAAGTATCGGGATTCTTCAAAGTGATTGAAGATGTAGATACTTGTGTATGGTATTCAGTTGATAGTAATGATAAAGAGAAATTGCTTCTCTTTCAGGTTACTCATAATTGGAAGCATTCCTAAGTTGAGTAACGTTGATCGGCCTCCTTCCATTTAGTTGACATGCACTGGAGATAGCTGCATGATTTGAATCTGGTTCAATTAAATCAGTGCCTCTGGTTCTATATTGGATATAGTACAGTTCATATCTTAACGTTGTTAAGGTACAGGGAGTTGTCCGGCTTATGATTAAAACCAGACTCTGGATAACTCAAGGCACGTTTCTGTAATGGCTGTTTGTGGGTTGACCCAGGCTATGACGAGGGTTGACTTTCTACCATCTGGGAGATCAATAGAAATATTGTTCAAGACTCGCCACAGTTTTATTAAAAATGGATTTTTTTCAAAAACAGTAGTGGGAGTATGGTAGAACTGGAAGTGATTCCAGAACCGCAAACGATTACTGAAGATTTGATAAGGAACCTAAAGATTCAATCTGATTTGACATTCCATTGGCCACTCCGCAGATAAGGTGGGTAACTTCAGGCACCCGAGAGGTACTCCGGTAGCCTCAAGGACGGTGACAGGGAAGTTCTTGTTTACCCACACTTGCCATTGCTGTTGTTCCAGGCTGCGAGACCCGGTGGGAGGATGAGTATAGCGTCGTTCTAAACTAGCTTTAGAAGTGCACGTCTATATGACTCTGCCAGAGGGTTGTCGTAGTCAGTGGGAGCAGCGGAAGCATTGGTGGACATCAGGCTTATGTCTATTTATAGACTAAAGCAGATATAGCGGAGATAGATCATCTATTTCTGATGTGACAGTCATAGGTTTGACGTCATCAGAATAGGGGATGGATCTGTTGAGAAGGTAGTAGGAAGTGATATTCCTATACTACGATCGGTTATACTTTGGTCGTCACACAGTGGTTTCTCCACATAGGACTTGGACATTATATCAGACATACTGGTTACTAGATCTATGATTTTAGATCTAGATTTAGGTGGTTTCCTAATCTGGGTACCTTGACAGCATTCTATGAGTATTTAGAATGGACGACTCCTGGCATGGTAGTGAACCTGCAGATGATGGAGTCACCCTCTCTAAAGGTGTCT
This sequence comes from Agapanthus africanus, assembly GCA_030015575.1. Classification (NCBI taxonomy): domain Eukaryota; kingdom Viridiplantae; phylum Streptophyta; class Magnoliopsida; order Asparagales; family Amaryllidaceae; genus Agapanthus; species Agapanthus africanus. The sequence continues at coordinate 453,668,907 of JASDDO010000014.1, read as the reverse complement.
TATAGACTAAAGTAGAGAGGGATGCGCATGATTGGCAGATCACTTGCTTAGGCAATTGAGTCAATCATGAGATGTCAAGTACCACACCAGATGTTGTTCTTGCAGTAGATGCAATAAGTTGATATTCATCCAATCCTGGAGAAACAGTCGGAGGCAGTTTTAGAACATAAGTGGATGTTCTAGGGATATGATAGCAGCATTCTCCTTCGGGAGACAGTTATCATTCCAGGCTTCTAAGGTGACATGGACGACAAGGAGGTTGTCAGAGTTATAGTTTTCCTTCTGACGAGGGGCAGTATTTTGGACAGGTGGTCCAAGGCAATACTGAGGGTGGCATGGCGCAGGATACTGATTAAGTTCAGTTGACGATACAGTCTAAGAAGTTTGGATTTGGAGTTCATTTATGAGCTCGGTCCCATCAGACATCCAGACACTCTAAGACAGGTATTGCTCATTTTTGGGAGATGGCTTTCTCCGCGAACTTGAGATATAGAGAGACATAGAAAGAAACATCTAAGCGGATCCACTCACTGAGGCTATTTCTTGAACGCAATAGTTTCACAAACGGTTTTTGTGAGACTGACTAGTAGAGGAGTTGGGTGTTCGGTATCACACAGGCTGTGAGTATGCGACATCGCAATAATTAGCCTTGAGTGCAAGTGGGAGATTGTTGGAGATAGTGCCCTCAGAGTCAATTATTGGATCACAGGCACGTGATTGCAATGATTGAGGGAGGACCTATCCCGGTAGGACAGTCTTACTCGAGATGATAGTATGCTATCTGGTTTACCTTTATCATCGTGTACTGCTTTAGGCGACCTGACATGTCGCTATTGCACGTTGATAGAGCCCCTAGGATTCTTGCTTGACTGCCGGCAGTATGAGGGCGATCATATAAGTGAGAGCTGGAGTCTATTAGCACATCCTTAAAAGGTCCCTAGTCGTAGGAGTTTCGAGACAGGGCATCGATTCTCCAGAGTAGACTAGTGTATACAGTCGAGACCCCGACGAGGGGCGGTGGCCGGTCTCACAAGCCACTGGTGTCAGTTGGATCACCTAAGATGTATACAGGTGCTCATTGGGTTATGAGTACACCGGACAGGACTCGCCGGGAACATGCTAGTTGGTCTTATACCTGACGTCAGATAGCAGTTCCCAGGTGACATGTGTACAGGTTAGTTCATCGACCTGGGGATCGTCATTTGTCTCGTGTGAGTTCCTACTGTACTTTGATTACTACCCTACCACGGCTCAAAGGAGTCGTGCAAACAGGTTTTAGTTGGGTACAGTCCCGAGCCACATGGAGGCAGTGAGCGGATCTTCGGGGGTTCGTCTCTCCCGGTATTGGGGGTGAGGTCGCGCTGTGTCTAGGAGAGCCATTACACGAAGACCTTGGCCAAGGCAGGAGATTTACTGGTAGGTATTCCAGTAGTATCTCAGGGTGTTCTGAGCTACACTCCTTTACGACTTGTACCGCTTTTGGGGGTCTGACTTTTACCAACCCCCTAGGCCCGCCATGCGATACTCATAGACGAACGGACCGGACTGTACGGATATTGTCACTGACAGGCTCAGTTGGGTGTCGGGGTGAGCTTCCTCATCGACGTCCCTTTTGGTCAATAGCTGGTGGCCCGTCACGTATTGGCTTATACCTCTGACGTGCTAGTGGTTAAATCCACAGCCATAGTATTGACGAGTCTTTAGAGTCCACCACATTTTCAGTTACTCAAGCTTTCGGGCGAAACGCTGTAGAGGCCGTATGGAGATATGGCAGGGTCCGATCAGATACGTGCGGTATTGCACGGATCAGGATCGGACAGTTTTGTACTAGTGGCCGTATGGTTATATGGCAAGGTTCGATCAGATACGTGCGGTATTGCACGGATCAGGATCGAACGGTTTTTTCTCTAGCCGGCTTTGGTTTAAGCCGGTCCTAGTTTAGTACAGTGTAGATTTTGTCTCTTTGCATTTGTATCCGGACGGAATACAGATGCGGGTGTGTATGCACAGTATTGGGGTTTTTCCTGTAATTTATTACGGGACCAGTTTTCTGGAGTTGCCAGTTTGCATTCCGTTCCGGCCGGTTTTCCTTTGTTCTTTCCCGGCCGGACTTTTCCGATGGAGGGGGTAATTTGCAGTTTTGAAAATTACATTTGTGGAGGGGTTTTCTTGCATATAGATTGATTATGATAGCTTCATATCTTTCATCCATGCTTTTGCATTAAATGAGATTGAAAGGGTATGGTTGGATTTAATGAAGCATGGTGTATGTTTGGTTATGGTCACCTCTTGATTGATCCTACACTCACCTCCCTTAGTTGTTTTCCTCCCACCATTTCATACAAAAATGTTGGCCGGCCACTTTAGATGAGGATGAGGGTTCATTTCATTTTTGGTGAGGGTGTGGGAAAATTATTGATTCATATCATTTTTCATTGCCTCAAAAATCCCCAAGTTCATATCATCTTGATTCCTCCATCATGGCAACACCACCCCAAAAAGAGACTACGATTCTACACTACACATCCTACAGCAATTCTTGGACGCGTCGATTCGCCAGCTTCGCGCCCGAGTTGCCTCGGTATTGAGGTGGGAGCCCGTAAAAGATGCAGGCGACGTGGTGCCCTTCCGGCGAGGAGGCGACGACCGGAGATCCCGCGAGGAGATCGGAGTGGAGATGAAGACCGGAGGACTCGGATCAGTCGGTATATCTCTAACCCACCTTCTCTTGTTTGCTAGAATTAGTTTAATGGCACGATCCGGGGTTTAGTGCGCGGTGGTGCCGGTTTGCTAAGTCCGCAAATTTTAAAGTTTATCACCGTTTCCGCGTTTGGCCGTCGGTTTGACGGCCGGGGCGCCGCCGTGCACTTACACGGTTAATGAAATTGCCTTTTGAATGGAATGAAATGAGAAATTGAGCATATCAAGTTTCCATGAACCAAATCAAATCCTTATAAATCATTTTTCTCTCTCTTTAAGGGGGGAGGGGCCGGTCAATATATGAAGAGGAGGGGGTGAGTGTAGGAGCAAAGGGGGTGACAATAAGTAATGCATATCATAACAAAAGATCTCACACAAATATCCTAAGCATGAACAAAAAGCATTAATGGAAAAGGTGACTCACTAATAACACCTCATCAACCATTAATGCAAATGAATGACTCACAAAACCTAGTCATCATCCAAGAAGATTCCTCTCATGACTCACCCTCAAGAAAAGATAAATCCGCATTAAAACGAATGTTTAAGACGGGTGATAGAAAACTGGCAACTTCGAAAAGAGATCCCGAAACGAATTTCAGGATAACCCCGTAACTGTATAAACATACCCGCATTTGTATTACGACCGAATAAAAATGCAACTGAGACAAAGATATTATATCTACACAATATAATACATGGATCCGGCTTAAACCAAAGCCCACCAGTATTATCTGCCCGAAATATGACACGTGCGTAAACGCACGTGCGTTTTCCGAACCCTGACATAAAACCATACGGCCTCTACAACGTTTCGCCCGAACTTGGGAAACTATCTGTGGGGGACTCTAATGACTCTTCAGTACCCTGGCCGTGGGTTTAACCACAAGCACGTCAACGGCACTAGCAGTGCGTAACGGCTGCCCATGTACTGACCTCAAGAGAAGCCGATGAGCGAACTCATCCTGGAACCCTACCGAGCGTAACAGTGAAAATATGCATACAGTCCGGTCCGTTCGTCTATGAGTATCGTATATCGGGCCTAGGGGGCTGGTAACATCAGACCCCAATAGCGGTATAAGTCGTGTCGGAGATAAGCCCTGAACACCTTGGGAAACTACTGGAATACTTACCAGTAATTCTCACCTGCCTTGGCCAAGGACTTAGTGTAATGGCTTTCCTAGACACAGCGCGATCTCACCCCCAATACCGGGAGAGACGAATCCCCTTCCGATCCTCTCACTTGCCTCTATTTGGCTCGGGACTGTACCCAAAAAAGACCTGTTTGCACGACTCCTTTGAGCCGTGGTAGGGTAGAAATCAAATCACAGTGGGAACTCACACGAGACAAATGACGACCTCAGGTCGATGAACTAACCTATACACATGTCACCAGGGAACTGCTATCTGACGCTAGGTATAAATACCAACTAGCAGGTTCCCGGCGAGTCCTGTCAGGTGTACTCATAACCCAATGAGCACATATATACATCTTAGGTGAACCAACTGACACCAGTGGCTTGTGAGACCGGCCACCGCCCCTCGTCGGGGTCTCGACTGTATACACTACTCTACTTCGGAGTATCGATGCCCTGTCTCGAAACTCCCACGACTAGGGACCACTATTAAGGATGTGCTTATAGACTACCCAACTCTCACGTATATAATCGCCATCATACTGTTGGTAGTCAAGCAAGATCCTAAGGGCTCTATCAACGTGTAATAGTGATCAGTCACCTGAACCTTTACACGACTGATAAAGGCAAACCAGATAGCATACTATCATCTCGAGTAGGACTGTGCTACCGGTATAGGTCCTCCTCAATCATTGTAATCACGTACCTGCGATCCAATAATTGACTTTGAGGGCACTATATCCAACAATCTCCCACTTGCACTTAAGGCTAATTATTGCGATGTCGCATACTTACAGCCCGTGTGATACCGAACACCCAACTCTTCTACTAATCAGTTTCACATAGTCCGTTTGTAAAACTCTTGTGTTCGAGAAATAGCCTCAATGAGTGGATCCGCCCCAATGTTTCTTTCTATGTCTCTCTTAATCTCAAATTCACGGAGAAAGCCATCTCCCGAATTGAGTAATACATGTCTTAGAATATGTCTGGATATCTGATGGGACCTAGTTCATAAATGAACTCCAAATCCAAACTTCTTAGACTGTATCGATAACTGAACCTAATCAGTATCCGGCACCATGCCTCACACAGTATCCTCTTGGATCACCTGTCCATAATACTGTCCCTCGTCAGAGTAAAACTATAACTCTGACAATCACTCTATCATCCATGTCACCTTTGAAGGCTGGAATGATAACCGTCTCCCGAAGGAGGCTGCCGTCATCAAATCCGTAGAACATCCACTTATGTTCTAAAACTGCTTCCTTATGTTTCTTCAGGATTGGATTAATATAAACTTATCGCATCCAGTGCAAAAACAACATCTGGTGTGGTACTTGATATCTCATGATCAACTCAATTGCCTAAGCAAGTGATTTTCCAATCATGCACATCTCTCTCCCCTTTAGTCTGTAAGACACCTTTAGAGAGGGTAACTCCATCACCTGCAGGTACACCACCATGCCAGAAGTCAGCTATTCTAAAATACTATTAGAATACTGTCAAAGTACCCATATTGGGAAACTACCCAAATCTAGATCTAAAACCATAGATCTAGTAACCACAATGTCAGATATTATATCCATATCCTTTGTGGAGAAACAACTGTGTGACGACCACAGTATAACCGATTGTAGTATAGGAATTTTACTTCCTACTCTGTGTATGTCATCCAAATACCAGGACATCACACCCTACTACCTACTTAACAGATCCATCCCCTATTCTGATGAAGTCAAACCTATGACTGTCACATCAAAAATAGATGATCTATGTCCGCTATATCTGCTCTAGTCTATAAATAGACATAAGCTACTTGCCCACTATGCTTCCGCTGCTCCTACTGACCACAACAACCCTCTAGCAGAATAATATATACGTGCACTTCTAAAGTTAGTTTAGAACGACGCTATACTTAACCTCCTGCCGAGTCTTATAGCCTGGAACAACAGTAGTGTCAAGTCTGGGTAAACTAGAATCTCCCTGTCACTGTCCTTGAGGCTACCGGAGTACCTCTCGGGTGTCTGAGGTTACCCACCATATCTACGGAGTGGCTAATGGAATGTCAAACCTGATTGAATCTTTAGGTCCCATTAAATTTTCCGTAATCGTTTACGGTTATGGAACCACTTCCAGTTCTACCATACTCCCACTACTGTTTTCTAAAAAAATCCATTTTACTAAAACTGTGGCGAGTCAAGAACAATATCGCTATTGATCTTCCAGATGGTAGAAAATCAACCCTCAGCATAGCCCGGGTCAACCCACAAACTGCCATAACAGAAACATGCCTTGAGTTATCCAGAGTCTGGTTTTAAGCATAAGCCGGACAACTCCTCGTACCTTAACATTGTTAAGATATGAACCATTCTATATCCAATATAGAAAATTTGGCACTTATTTAATTGGAACCAGATTCTAATCATGCAGCTGTCTCTAGTGCATATCAACTTAATGGAGATAGGCTAATTAGCATTACTCAACTTAGGAATCCATCCAATTATGAGTAACCTGAAAGAGAAACAAGTTTCTCAAAACCATTACTATCAACTGAATACCATTCACAAGAATCTACATCTTCTATCTCTTTGAAGAATCCCGATACTTGCGACATCTGGTTCTCTACTTTATTCCTATACCCACAACTTCTCAAAACTTAGACCTTGTATCTCTACGAAACACTTGTCTAAAAACTAGAGAAGTCACAAGTAAACAGAACATAGTACGAGGACCAACCCCTTTGTCCTGATGGACACTGGACAATATACAATACTCTGTATAAGTCTGCTGAGTTGAATAACTCAAAACCTGTGCATCGTAGGTTGAAAATTGTACTTATGGTTAAGAACTACTCCGTTGCTCAATGCTCCTTACCCAATCGTCAACTGATATAGGTAAATGTCACTGACATAATTTCAAAAAGTTATATCTCACTTTATAAAAATAAACGTACAGATATATCATTTTGAAATTGGTGCACAACAACGGATACTCAAAACCAAATACATGCCGTCCGGCAAAAACCCAGGCGACTTCCTCAAATATCACCAATTGCAACGAATTCCGATATAATGAGGATGATCACCTAGTTCCCAATAACTTACTCCCACTCATCATCTGTAAAACCATACAGATGTGAGAATCATACCTGGTAAATACATACCCTGGAGTAAGTATCTAATCGGGAAATCAGTTTTCCTTTTAACAATGCACAGTGAAACTGAAACATGAAAATGTTTCGTAGGGGTATCCTGGTATTCATAGTAATGCCTCTTCTATAATAAAATTCATGACTATAACCGTATATTTCTTTGCCATCTCTCCAAATCCCTTTATTTGTCTTTAGTCGTTACCTTCTGTACACAATCGTTAGGCTAAATGGTTTTCTTCCTTCCCTACCGTTCGGCATCAGCCTATGGTTTGGAAGAAGACTATCCAGTAAGCATAATAGGTGTACTCTCCTAAACCAAGGAGTACTCGCAACCTGAGAGAAGGTGATGATAAAAGACAACTGAATAAAACCTTATTCTATTTCTCCCGAACTGGGGAAAAAAGCAAAGGTGAAGTAGGAGTGGCGATGAAGTATGCGGTTTGTTCGTGAATGATAGCAGTCGCAATTTACTTTGCCCTCTTTTTAATCCCTTTATTTTGTCTTTGCTTATTACCTTCTGTACACCCTACTTAGGCTAATTGGTTTTCTTCATTCTCTACCTTTCGGCACCAGCCTATGGTTTGGAAGAAGACTATCCAATAAGCGTAATAGGTGTACTCTCCTAAACTAAGGAGCCCTTGCAACCTGAGAGAAGGTGATAATAAAAGACAACTGAATAAACCAATTCTATTTCTCCTGAATCTGGATCCATCCTCGAAGAAGTCCTTTCGAGTTCGTATATAACCATACGATGGATCTATCCAATGGAAGTGGATGTCCGTAGTAATACGGGGTGTTCTGAGAAATGCAAAGGGTAAAAGAAGGAGCAGCAATGACTTATGCAACTCGGACAATCCAAAAGCCAGTATTTTAAGAAGGTTCCGTCAACTTGGTCACTGAGTCATAGTCTAGGGTCGGTCAAAGAGAGAGAGAAAAGAAACACTCTGCGTTCACTCTAACCTAGATCAGAATGGTTATCACTTTATCTAATCAGGAAACCTCCCACTGTACTGTCAAATTCTCCTCCAAACCTGAAAGAAGAATCAATCGGGAGCACCCGAAAAGTAAACCAACTCATCAGTGGGAATCGGGATCCAACTCTCATCGCATGATAACGTGACGGAATCCACTCACGTTATCACACTCCAGAAGGTATGTGCATGCCTGGCAAGTTTCAGTTTCTTTAGAAACTCCCGATGTGATTTTTACCCTATGTTCTTATGACCTTGACGAAGGCCAACAAATCATAAGTCACATGTCAAGTTCTACCCGTCATTATCTTGTCAATTCGAACCCACCCGTACATACCCTTGACGAAGGCCAACAAGGTAATACGACTGTCCCAAACCAACTCATCTATCTATGCAACAGAACAGTAACAAGCAGCTACCATCCACTATGCCTTGACGAAGGCCAACAAACATAGCATGAATACTACGTGCTACCGTCTGAAACGACGGAGGGCTATGGCTGGTTTTTGGTGAAAAACCTTTAACGTAATAAACTTGATCTCGTTGAAGGAACCTGATAGCTTTTTATGAAAATATAGTGGCGAAAACCTTTGCTAAAGAGGTCACTCCCGGTGAAGGGATCTCGGCTCTTTCCTCGTGGAATGAGGTGTAGGATATTCCAACTGAATACCGCGATGCAAAGCAATATGTAATTGACTATAGTGAAGTTAGTACCCTGACGCAAACTTCTGCCTAAGGGGTCACTCCTGGTGAAGGGATCTCGGCCCTTGCCTCGTCGAATGAGGTGTAGGATATTCCAACTGAATACCACTGTGCAAAACAAAAGAAAACGTCTTTGTAATAACACTTTTTAAAACTGTTCCAACAACATCCAAATAGGTTTGTTTTCCTTTGCACTGATCAGAATCAACGCAGTCCCATCAATTAATCACACCAGAAAAGAACGAAAATAAAATGTACGTATATGCCATCCGCATTCGCCACTGGGTCCCGTCATTACCCGTTAGGTTACTTAACTAACGACAGAGCGGGGAATGGACTAGCGCGGGTGCAAAACATATACAACATCTACTAGTATATATACCAATATACAATAATCGCTCCAGGCGTGATAATATGCAACATTACAAAAAAGTAATAATCATCACAAAACAATATAGATAATCTGGGATCCCCGGGTTTCACAGAGCCGCTGCTGAAACCCGACGTTCCCCTGGTCGTGTAGATAGCCTGTGTAATGAAACCTAGACCCCCAACGGGTGCAGCAAGTTACCCGCCAAAACCTGAAGCGAGGCAGCCCCCTACAGCAAAGTGAATGGACCACCCTGCACTTTACGGAATCCGGTAACTTGAGCACCCCTCCTTGGGTCAACCTGTACTCCCTACGAGTGCGGCGAATAGTCTTCCAATACTAGAGTGAGGCCCCTCTGCCTCTCAAAGCCATGAGATGCGGACCCGTTGCCCTCCAGAACCCGGCTATCCGCACACTCCGTCGCGGGGTAAACCTAGTACAGAAATGAAAAATATGTACAACGGGTACATCGAACTCAGCCCGGTCGTGCCCCAAAAGAATATTATACAAACAGGTAGTGACGGCAGTCCACATGTTGGACGCTCGCCCCGCAATATCAAATGTACAAATAAATCCAAACTGCACTACCATTGCACACTTCTATCCACCATGACAAATCCGCAACATCACAGCACAACACAGAACATCAACGCGAATGTCACGTTCGCAAACCCGTCTAAAAGGACTATAGCAATTAGACGCAATTTACCGCTCGAATTGTAAGTCCACGTTTCCTCTCCCGGTTCTTTCGGGCTTGCGGAAACGGTGAAAAACGATTTTTTGGGTTATGGTAACATGGACTATAAAACACGGATCTTTGCTAAACTACACACTAGCAACTAACAAGAGCTTTACCTACTCGGCTAGGGGGTTATACCTCAACTTGAACTCCTTCTCTTGGACTCCTTGTGGTGGTCGGATGGTTCTCTCCTCGTCGCCTTCTCTTGCCGAAGATGGATCTACCTGAGAGTCTCTACCTTGAGCTCCTTCCTCGAACTTGAGGAAACTAAAGTGTTCGGCTTGCTAGACCTTCAACCTTAAGATGAGTAGAGAGTGGCTTTGGTGTTTTATCTCAAAAGAAATGGTTCTCAACTCATGAGAAGAATTTTCCTTGAGCTAGAGGAAGAGGAAAAGATGAGAGAGAATGAGAATGAGAGAATAAGAGAGTTTTTTGCAACCATATCAAATATATGTGGATTAATCAATTAACAAAATTAATCAAAATGAAAAAGGTGATTATATGTTGAAATGACTATTATCATTTCATATTAAATGAGTTTTGCAAAGATCAATGAGCATCTTTGCTTGAAATGATGATGGTCAACTTTTCAACCTTGGTCAACAACTCAACCTTGGTCAACAAATCAACAACCCTAACCATAACTCAATTTCCATTAATTTATATTATTAATTGATATTTCACATATTCATTAGGGTTTGGTAAACGACAACCGTCAACTGTGCATACGCACCCGTACCAAAACCCTAATGAGAATCCTCTTCCTCTGCCTCAGTCAACTGTGCATACACACCGGCATTCGTGTTCTGAGGAACACGAATACAATGAGATAAAACTAACCCCAAAGCATATACTAGGATCTGGCTCAAACCAGAGCCCGCTAGTAATGACTGTCCGGACACCAAACGTGCACAAGTGCGCGGATGTGAACGAACCCTGTCGCAAAACCATGCGGCCTCTACTCTGTTTTGCCCAAAGGAGAATAACCCTCTGTGTGGGACTCTAAAGACTCGACACTACGCTGGAAGTGGGTTTAACCACAGACCGCAAGCGGCACTAGCTGTACATAACGGCCTCCAGGTAGATGTCGATAAGAAGACCGATGAGGCGAACCCATCCGAACTCTTACTGAGCCTGTATGTGACAATCTCCGTACAGTCCGGTCTGTTCGTCTGAGAATATCGCATGGCGGGCCTAGGGGGTGGTAAACGTCAGTCCCCTAATAGCGGTACAAGTCGTGTCGGAGTGTAGCCCAGAACACCCTGAGATAACACTGGAAACCTTCCAGTATATCTCGCTTGCCCTGGCCAGGGACGACTATGTGTAATGGCTCTCCTTGACATAGCGCGATATCAACTCCCAATACCGGGAGAGACGAATCATATCTAACCGTCGCTGCCTCCAAGTGCTTCGGGTCTTCACCCAACTACTACCTGTTTACACGACTCCTTTGAGCCGTGGTAGGGTAGTAATCAAAGTACAGTGGGAATACACTCGAGGCGAAGTGACAGTGTCAAGTCAGCAGACTAAGCTGTACTCATGTCACCTGGGAACTGAAAACTGACGATAGGTATAGTACCAACCAACAGTTCTCGACGAGTCCTGTCCAGTGTACTCGTAACCTAACGAGCACCCGCATACTATCTCAAGTACGACGTACTGACGGATGTGGGACAGACCGTCTCCTGTGCTGGGATGAGAAGCGCATACGCTAGTCTACTCTGGAGTATCGATGCCCTGTCTCGATAGTCCTACGACTAGGGACCTGCATAAGGATGTGCTTGTAGATTACCCAGCCCCCACGAGTGTGACTGCCATCACAATACTGGTAATCAAGCAAAGATCCTAAGGGCTCTACTAATGTGTATAGGCGGTATGTTAAAACAAACACATGTACACACATTGAGGTAGAAACAAACCAAGTAGCATACTACTATTTTGAGCAAGATTGTGTATACAATGGTGAATATCCTAAGCTTCCATTAAGTAATATACAAACTAGTATGATACAGTAATGGCCTCTAGGGCATATACACTAACAATCTCCCACTTGCACTAAGGCCATGTACTGGCGTATCAAAGACCTATCATCTCGATCAGCCGCTCGAACTGAGTCTGGGGAAAGGCCTTCGTGAATGGATCTGCAGTGTTATCTTCTGATGCAACCCTCCGAACCTCGATCTCCTGGCGATCCACGATCTCCCTGATCAGGTGATACCGCCTTAAGATGTGTCTGGAATTTTGATGGGACCTGGGTTCCTTCGCTAAAGCTATAGCCCGGTTGTTGTCGCAATACAGAGGTATTGGATCAACAATGGACGGAACCACCTGAAGTTCTTTCAAGAACTTCCTCATCCAGACGGCTTCTTTTGCGGCATCAGATGCGGCGATATATTCCGCTTCCATTGTCGAGTCAGCAACGGTTTCCTGTTTGGAACTCTTCCAACACACCGCCCCTCCATTGAGGGTAAAGACAAAACCCGACATGGACTTGGAATCATCCTTGTCACTCTGGAAGCTGGAGTCAGCAAAGGCCTCAATCTGGAGGTCTTTTCCGCCATACACCAAGAACATCTCCTTAGTCCTTCTCAGGTACTTGAGAATGTTCTTTACCGCTATCCAGTGCTTCTCCCCAGGGTTTGACTGATACCGGCTTACCACACTCAGTGCATAAGCTACATCTGGTCTAGTACACAACATCTCATACATTATAGAGCCTACCGCAGAAGCGTAGGGTATAACAGACATGCGATCCCTTTCCAAATCAGTCTTGGGAGACATCTCTTTGGAGAGGGTGATCCCGTGACAAGCGGTAGATTACCGCGCTTGGAATCTTCCATACTGAATTTTTTCAGTATGGTGTCGATGTACCTGGACTGTGAAAGTCCTAATATCCTCTTGGATCTATCACGATGGATCCGGATCCCCAGAATGTAACAGGCATCACCCAGGTCTTTCATGGAGAACCTGTGTGACAAGAATCCTTTGACAGATTGTAGCATAGGAATGTTATTTCCTATCAAGAGAATATCATCCACATACAAAACGAGGAATACGACAGTTCGTGCTACAATTTTACTATAGATGCATGGTTCATCTGGATTTTTGATAAAGCCAAATTCTTTGACCGTCTCATCAAAACAGATGTTCCAACTCCGTGATACCTGCTTTAGTCCATAAATGGACTTAAGCAACTTGCACACCTTTCCGCTGCTCGCACTCTAAATGAAACCCTCTGGCAGGTCCATATAGACACACTCCTCTAAATTTCCATTTAGAAAAGCGGTCTTTACGTCCATCTGCCAAATTTCATAATCGTGGAAGGCAGCAATGACAAGAAGGATCCGAATGGATTTCAGCATAGCCACTGGAGAAAAGGTTTCGTCATAGTCCAAACCAGGTCTTTGACGAAAACCCTTTGCAACAAGTCTAGCTTTATAGGTCTCAACCTGTCCATCTACACCAATCTTCCTCTTGAAGATCCACTTGCATCCTACGGGTTTTACCCCATCTGGAGCAACGTCCAAAGTCCATACTTTGTTGGTGTACATGGACTCCATTTCGGTCCTCATTGCATCCATCCATTTTACCGAGTCAATGCTCTGAATGGCCTGCTGGAAGGTAGTCGGCTCATCATAATCAATGATGCAATCCTCTCTATCCCCGTCTATGAGAAAACGGTAGTATCTCTCGGGCGGATGAGACTGCCTACTACTCCTGCGGAGCGGTGCAGGAATGTCCTGTTCTTTCGAACCTTCTAGTTCTACTAAGCTTTCAGTAATAATCTGTGGTTATGGAATTTCTTCCAGTTCTATTGCGCTCCCACTAATTTCTTTTTCTAAGAACTGGTATTCTAAAAAGTGGGCATTACGAGAAACAAAGACCTTCTGTTCTTCTGCGTAATAGAAAAGATACCCCCTGGAGTTCTTTGGGTATCCCACAAACTTGCACGGTACTGAGCATGCCTCGAGTTTGTCCGCATGCTGCTTTTTGACAAAAGCTGGAAATCCCCAGATCTTCAGATATTGAAAATAGGATTTCTTCCCACTCCATAACTCATATGGTGTGGTAGGCACAGTCTTAGTTGGAACTCGGTTCAAAAGGTATGCAGCTGATTCTAGCGCATATCCCCAGAATGATCGCGGCAACTCACCGTTACTCATCATGGAACGTACCATATCCAATAGGGTTTGGTTCCGTCTCTCCGATACACCGTTATGTTGCGGAGTGTATGGAGGAGTAAGCTGAGAGAGAATTCCATTCTCTTTTAAGTAATCCAGGAACTCGGCACTTAAGTATTCACCACCTCGATCAGATCTTAGTGTCTTGATACTTTTGCCTCTTTGTTTTTCTACTTCATTCTTGTATTCCTGGATCTTTTCAAAGGCTTCAGATTTATGCTTCATTAAGAAGACATGTCCGAACCTTGAAAATCATCCGTAAAAGTAATGAAGTAAGAATAACCGCTTCGCGCATGTGTAGACATTGGACCGCACACATCACTGTGTATGAGCCCCAAGAGCTCGCTCGCTCTTACTCCGTGTCCAGTGAACGGAGTCTTTGTCATCTTTCCTTTGAGACAGGATTGACAAGTTGCATATGAATGATATTCGAATGGATCCAAATATCCTTCTGTATGTAACTTTGTCAACCTTCTCTCATTGATGTGACCCAGTCTACAATGCCATAAGAAAGCATGATTGATTTCTGGAGACTTTCTTTTGTGTGTATTCTGGACATTGAAAATCTGTAGTTGATTTAATACGTATATACCATTGTTTAATGTACCCGACCCAATCAAATCTTGATTAAGGTGAACGTTCACAACATTACTTACAAATGCAAATTCATAACCTTCTTTAGATAATAAAGATACAGATATGATATTACAGGTTGCATTGGGTACAAAATAACAATCACGCAAAATCAAAACATGTCCATCTGACATTCCCAGGTGATAGTCCCCCACGGACTCAGCATCCATGCCAGCTCCGTTTGCAACTCTAAGGGTCATATCACCTGCCTTCAAAACCCTACGCCTTCTCAGTGCCTGTAAATAATTACAGATATGAGATCCTGATCCGGTATCCAATACCCAGGAAGTAGAGTTTATTGAAAGACAGTTTTCAATAACATACACACCTGAAGCCGAAGCCGCAACTTGCTTCGGATCCTGGTTTCTGGCCTTCCAAGCCCTGCAATCCTTTTTCCAGTGTCCACTCTTGTGACAGTAAAAGCATTTTTCCTTTCCCACAAGCTTTCCCGCTACCTTTGTTGCCTTTGTTTTTCCCTTCGTATCCACTTTACTAACACCGCCCCTTGGTTTGGCGGGGGCTTTCTTCTTCTTTCCCTTGGCTTTCGCCTTGGACTTAGAAGAGGAAGATCCTCCTACAAACAAAGTGGATGTTTCCCTACCTTTCTGTAGGGTGCCCTCTGCACACCTCAACATGTTGAGGAGCTCCGGAAGTTCAACCTCTTTTCCTTGCAAGTTGAAGTTCAGGATAAACTGGGCGTAAGTGGAAGGAAGGGACTGGAGAATCAAGTCCGTATAGAGCTCGTTCTCTAACGTGGTCCCAAGGTCCGCGAGCTCTTCAATGAAGCCAATCATCTTAAGCATGTGTTCCGCTACCGATGATCCGACGGCCAATTTTGTCGAAAACAACTTTATCGAGACTTCGTATCTGGCGATACGGGATTGCTCTCCATACAATTCTTTTGTATGAAGAAATATGGATTCCAGGTCCATATTCTCGTGCCTCCTCTGATGTTCATTGTTCATAGAGGCAAGCACGAGGCACTTGGCCTTCGCGCAGTCGATCTCCCATGTCTTACGGATTTCTATATCCGAGACGCTGGAGGTGGGACCTGGGACAGGGGGAGCTTTGGTGGTAAGGAGATACCCCAACTTGTCGTAAGTGATTGCCATTTTGACATTCCTAAGCCAATCTTTGTAGTTTGGCCCTGTTAGTATATTTTTATCTAGTAATAACTTAAGTCCAGTCATGTTGATTGGTCACTGCAATTAGGAGAGAGAGAAGAAACACTTTAGCATGATGCGCTTGCAAGTTTAGAGTGGTTTTTAGTTTGTCTAAACAGGATGGCTCCCACTGTCTCTCGAATCCCTCCTCAAACCATAAAGGAAGAATTAGTCGGGATCAATCTCACCGTATAATGCTTGCTTAACCGTTCAGCCAGGCCAGTGTCGGTACTTCGAGGGAGGTTTTCCAACGCTTTCGCGAAGTTCCTTAATTAAATAACCTCTTTTCCCTGGGGGCGTAGCCCCGCTAACACCTTTCTAGACACCTACTAGGTTTATAGCATTGATCGTTAAGTGAGAAATTTCCTGAGGAGTAGCATATACTCACAGTATGATCGGGATCCAAATATCATCGCGTGACAAAACTGAAGAAATCCTACCAGAATCATCATACTCCAAATGGTATGTAGCGCTAGCAAGTTTCAGTTTCTTTTGAAACTCCCGATGTGGATTTTTGCCCCATGCTCTTATGACCTTGGCGTGAGGTCAAAATGTCATAAGTCACATGTCAAGTTCTACCCATCATTATCCAGGTTAATTTGAACCCACCCGTACCTACCCTTGACATAGGCCAAAATGGCAGTACGACTGTCTCAAACCAACGCATTCTATCTATGCAACAGATAAATATCCGGCAGCTACCAATCACTATGCGTTGGCGTGAGGTCAAAATACATAGCTTGAATACTACCGAATATTCAACTGAAATGATGGAGGGCTACGAATGGTTTTGGCGAACCCGTGAACGTAGTGAACTTGATATAATCGATGGAACGAGATAGCTTTTAAAAGGAGTGGTTCAAGCTCCGCATTTAAAAGTTGGTTTTTGAAAAGAACCAAGTGGTTTTGTAAGCGTTCCAACGACTTTTACTTGGTTTATTTTCTTGCATTAATTTTAATGTGTCCCATCATTTAATCCTACCATTGCAGAAAATAACGAAAATATGACGTACGCTTATGCCATCCGCATTCGCCACGGGGTCCCGTCATCACCCGTTAGGTTACTTAACTAACGACAGAGCGGGGGATGGACTAGCGCGGATGCAAAACATAAGCAACGCCTAAATATATATCATATATAGATATATACACATTCGTCAGATGCAATGATAGCCATTCCAGATCACAGATGAATACATTGGATATACTAGGAATCCGCATTCCGTTCGAGCCTGTAACGAAAAGCGGATTACACGGTCGCGATGAATAGCCAATACCCCACCCTAGACCCCTACGGGTGCGGCAAACTACCCGCCAAGTACCCGAAGCGAAGCAACCTCCCTCAACGACGTGAGTAGGCCACTCGGCACTTCGAGATACCCGGTAGTTTATGCACCGCACCTTAGGTCTATCCTAGGAGCAAAAACAGTAAAAAGAAATTATACAATGGCGACTACAACCTCATCCCGGATGTACGGCCATACTAATAATATTATATCAAATTTACATATTACATGAATTGAAAGATAAAGAAAAAACTCTCATCTCACAACCCCCCTGGCTATTCATCCGCGACAATCCAATGAATTCATATACACATACCATCAACATTACAGATCACAGATATGTATAACCCCCACTAATCGACGTATAGCGATTAGTAGACGTTCAATAAATATATAACATTACAGATACAACCCATTAGCCAAAGTCTACAGAAAATCGATCAAAATACAGATCTGTAACCACCCGAAAAACAAATTTGTTCTCTGGAAATTCTGGGCAGAAACAAACCATCCTAAAAATCACAAAACACCAACACAACAACACTGCAGGAGAAACGATCCACGACCGAGTCAACTCGGCCGCGGATCCGCGGCAGGAGCAAGCTCGTGCCGCGGATCCGCGGTGAGTTGGTCGACTCACTGGATCGTTTTTCTTGCCTGTTCTGTAAAAACCCTGAGCCGATTTTTAGTACATGATTTATTATTTTTTGAGCAGAAATAAAAATCGGCAGAAAGTTGAATTTTTCGGGGTGTTTTGCGGTTTTTCGTCCGATCGAAATTCTAGATACTTTGCTAACATGCTAGGGTGTGTTTAGCTAGTCTCTGATACCACTGTAAGTCCACGTTACCTCTCCCGGTTCTTTCGGGCTTGTGGAAACGGTGAAAAACGATTTTTTGGGTTATGGTAACATGGACTATAAAACACGGATATTTGCTAAACTACACACTAGCAACTAACAAGAGCTTTACCTACTCGGTTAGGGGGTTATACCTCAACTTGAACTTCTTCTCTTGGACTCCTTGTGGTGGTCGGATGGTTCTCTCCTCGTCGCCTTCTCTTGCCAAAGATGGATCCACCTGAGGGTCTCTACCTTGAGCTCCTTCCACGAACTTGAGGAAACTAAAGTGTTCGGCTTGCTAGACCTTCAACCTTAGGATGAGTAGAGAGTGGCTTTGGTGTTTTATCTCAAAAGAAATGGTTCTCAACTCATGAGAAGAATTTTCCTTGAGCTAGAGGAAGAGGAAGAGGAAGAGGAAAATATGAGAGAGAATGAGAATGAGAGAATAAGAGAGTTTTTTGCAACCATATCAAATATATGTGGATTAATCAATTAACAAAATTAATCAAAATGAAAAAGGTGATGGTATGTTGAATTGACCATTATCATTTCACATTAAATGAGTTTTGCAAAGATCAATGAGCATCTTTGCTTGAAATGATGATGGTCAACTTTTCAACCTTGGTCAACAACTCAACCTTGGTCAACAAGTCAACAACCCTAACCATAACTCAATTTCCTTTAATTAATATTATTAATTGATATTTCACATATTCATTAGGGTTTGGTAAACGACAACCGTCAACTGTGCATACACACCCGTACCAAAACCCTAATGAGAATCCTCTTCCTCTGCCTCAGTCAACTGTGCATACACACCGGCATTCGTGTTCTGAGGAACACGAACACAATGAGATAAAACTAACCCCAAAGCATATACTAGGATCTGGCTCAAACCAGAGCCCGCTAGTAATGACTGTCCGGACACCAAACGTGCACAAGTGCGCGGATGTGAACGAACCCTGTCGCAAAACCATGCGGCCTCTACTCTGTTTTGCCCAAAGGCGAATAACCCTCTGTGTGGGACTCTAAAGACTCGACACTACGCTGGCAGTGGGTTTAACCACAGACCGCAAGCGGCACTAGCTGTACGTAACGGCCTCCAGGTAAATACCGATAAGAAGACCGATGAGGCGAACCCATCCGAACTCCTACTGAGCCTGTATGTGACAATCTCCGTACAGTCCGGTCTGTTCGTCTGAGAATATCGCATGGCGGGCCTAGGAGGTGGTAAACGTCAGTCCCCTAATAGCGGTACAAGTCGTGTCGGGGTGTAGCCCAGAACACCCTGAGATAACACTGGAAACCTTCCAGTATATCTCGCTTGCCCTGGCCAGGGACGACTATGTGTAATGGCTCTCCTAGACACAGCATGATATCAACTCCCAATATCGGGAGAGACGAATCCTATCTAACCGTCACTGCCTCCAAGTGCTTCGGGACTGCACCCAACTACTACCTGTTTGCACGACTCCTTTGAGCCGTGGTAGGGTAGTAATCAAAGTACAGTGGGAACACACTCGAGGCGAAGTGACAGTGTCAGCGGACTAAGCTGTATTCATGTCACCTGGGAACTGATAACTGACGATAGGTATAGTACCAACCAACAGTTCCCGATGAGTCCTGTCCAGTGTACTCGTAACCTAACGAGCACCCGCATACTATCTCAAGTACGACGTACTGACGGCTGTGGGACAGACCTTCTCCCGTGCTGGGATGAGAAGCGCATACGCTAGTCTACTCCGGAGTATCGATGCCCTGTCTCGATAGTCCTACGACTAGGGACCTGTATAAGGATCTGCTTGTGGATTACCCAGCCACCACGAGTATGACTGCCATCACAACGCTGGTAATCAAGCAAAGATCCTAAGGGCTCCACTAATGTGTATAGGCGGTATGTTAAAAGAAACACATGTACACACATTGAAGTAGAAACAAACCAAGTAGCATACTACTATTTTGAGCAAGATTGTGTATACAATGGTGAATATCCCAAGCTTCCATTAAGTAATATAAAAACTAGTATGATACAGTAATGGCCTCTAGGGCATATACACTAACACGAATGACATTCACGGTCGGAGATATAATGTAAGTACTGTAAACTAACAAGTTTAAAATTTCGATCGACAAAACTTCCCGAATTAGGCCCCACGTACATCTGCAGTACAGTAACAAAATCTGGGCCAACAATATTCCAGAAACCACAATTTTACATGAAGACCCTACTGTAGAATTTTGGTGCACTGTAACCACTAACTGGCCGTGGAACCGAGGCCAAACCCTGGTTTGTGCGGCGGTTCCGCGGCCCTACTGTAGCTTCAGACGACCAAATTTCACCAGAATTCTTAAAAAAGCCTGCTCGATTTTCTGAGATGCTCAGAATGATTTTTAGACCAGTTTTTAAAATCGACAGAAACTTTACACAGAAAAATGCGGTCTTCGAAATTTTGTTCGATCGATGTTTTAAACGCGTTAGAACAAGTTAGTAAAGCTTAATGGCGTGGCTCTGATACCATGTAAGTCTACGGTAGCGCCCCGGCCTTCAATCTGACGCTAAACGCGGAACAAAAACTTTTATAACTGGCGCTATCGCATACTATAACCCGGATCTGCCATTAACGCTAAACTAACAAACTACAAAGTGGGTAGAAAGGCTATACCGACGATCCGAGTCCTTCGGTCTTTATCCATCATCCCACGCTCCTTTGCGGCATCTGCGATCTCGCTCGATCTCCGGTCTCCTCGTCCAGGTGGCACCACGTCATCGGATCTTTATACGGGCTCCCGCCTCTGAACCGAGGCAACTCGGACATGAAGTTTGCTAGCCGACATGTCCAAGATTGATGTAGAGAATGAGTAGAACACTTTGTCTCGCTTCATCCAAAGCCATGGATGAACGTTTAATGAAGTTGCCTTTTGAATGGAATGAAATGAGAAATTGAGCATATCAAATTTCCATGAACCAAATCAAATCCTTATCAATCATTTTTCTCTCTCTTTAGGGGGGGAGGGGCCGGCCAATATATGAAGAGGAGGGGGGTGAGTGTAGGAGCAAAGTGGGTGACAATAAGTAATGCTTATCATAACAAAAGATCTCATACAAATATCCTAAGCATAAACAAAAAGCATTAATGGAAAAGGTGACTCACTAATAACACCTCATCAACTATTAATGCAAATGAATGACTCACAAAACCTGGTCATCATCCAAGAAGCTTCCTCTCATGACTCACCCTCAAGAAAGATAAATCCGCATTAAACCGAATGTTTAAGACGGGTGATAGAAAACTGGCAATTTCGAAAAGCGATCCCGAAACGAATTTCAGGATAACCCCGTAACTGTATAAACATACCCGCATTTGTATTACGACCGAATACAAATACAACTGAGACAAAGATATTATATCTACACAATATAATACATGGATTCGGCTTAAACCAAAGCCCACCAGTATTATCTGCCCGAAATATGACACGTGCGTAAACGCACATGCATTTTCCGAGCCCTGCCATAAAACCATACGGCCTCTACAACGTTTCGTCCGAACTTGGGAGACTATCTGTGGGGGACTCTAATGACTCGTCAGTACCCTGACAGTGGGTTTAACCACAAGCACGTCAGCGGCACTAGCAGTGCGTAACGGCTGCCCATGTACTGACCTCAAGAGAAGCCGATGAGCGAACTCATCCTGGAACCCTACTAAGCCTAACAGTGACAATATACATACAGTCCGGTCCGTTCGTCTATGAGTATCGCATATCGGGCCTAGGGGGCTGGTAATGTCAGACACCAATAGCGGTATAAGTCGTGTCGGAGATAAGCCCTGAACACCCTGAGAAACTACTGGAATACTTACCAGTAATTCTCACATGTCTTGGCCAAGGACTTGGTGTAATGACTTTCCTAGACACAGCGCGATCTCACCCCCAATACCGGGAGAGACGAATCCCCTGCCGATCCGCTCACTTGCCTCCATGTGGCTCGGGACTGTACCCAAAAAATACCTGTTTGCACGACTCCTTTGAGTCGTGGTAGGGTAGAAATCGAAGCACAGTGGGAACTCACACGAGACAAATGACGACCTCAGGTCGATGAACTAACATGTACACATGTCACCAGAGAACTGCTATCTGACGCTAGGTATAAATACCAACTAGCAGGTTCCCGGCGAGTCCTATCCGGTGTACTCATAGCCCAATGAGCACATGTATACATCTTAGGTGAACCAACTAACACCAGTGGCTTATGAGACCGGCCACCGTCCCTCGTCGTGGTCTCAACTGTATACACTAGTTTACTCCGGAGTATCGATGCCCTGTCTCGAAACTCCCATGACTAGGGACCACTATTAAGGATGTGCTTATAGACTACCCAACTCTCACGTATATGATCGCCATCATACTGTTGGTAGTCAAGGAAAATCCTAAGGGCTCTATCAACGTGTAATAGTGATCAGTCACCTGAACCTATACACGACTGATAAAGGCAAACCAGATAGTATACTATCATTTCGAGTAAGACTGTGCTACCGGTATAGGTCCTCCTCAATCATTATATTCATGTATCTGCGATCCAATAATTGACTTTGAGAGCACTATATCCAACAAGGGAAGACCCCAAGTGTTAAGCAACCATTGTGCTTGGTTGTAATAATTAGTTGCTTTCATTTTCTTGAAGTTTTGATGATTGCTCCCCCCTTTTCCTTCATCCTATTTTCCAACATGTGTGAGTAAACCATCTTGCTTATTAGGGTTTAGGAGAGGGTAGTATAAGGAATGGTAACATTCCTTTACCTCTCTTTTGTTCGAACTCATTAAGTTGAACCCCGACCAAAACGGCACAAACCTCTCTATTTGGGCGCACTATACCTTCATAATAGCTGCGACCAAATGTTAATGACAAGTTGTGATTCGTTTTGGCCGAAAGCTAGTGATAAGGGTATGGAACAGATGTATAAGAGACAATAGAGGGGACATAGCACATAGAAGATCTAGCCTATACTCGCCAGTACCTCTTTAAATAACCCTTATTTGCATTCCTTACTACTACTCTAGTATCAACACAAATGAGGAGCTCAAAGGTGAGAATACGGAATTGTTACCTTACTTAAACTACCAAATCCGAAAATCCTAGCAAACCCCTTTACATACTTGTCAATTCACATAGTTAAAAACGAACCTAAAACTTAAACAGCTTGTCTTAATTCGTCTAAAACTAGAACAATAGCTAACCGTTTCTCCGTGGACGACCCGCAACTCATCTTCGGCAAGCTTCAAGCGACCCGTTCTTGATTGTGGTATTTAAACTTCACTTTTCACCTCTAATTAGGCGCGTCTTGATAAGTTGCGCGATTCTTATTGTCTCAATTTGATTTATTTTGATTCCGGGTGTATCTGTAATTTCATTTAGTAGACATTGTTGTATTGCGTCCAACAAAAACCACCTTGTACTTTGGCCGACTTGCTAACAACCATTAATGTAGATTTCTCCTGCATGAAAAACGTCCATATAGCTTCAAAGGTAAGCCGATAAATAAGTCTGTCCCTTTACGTGATTTGCGCACTTTTTCTTACCCAAATCTCTCATCTTCTTTCATACAACGGAACTCTCTATTCTGTCGCAAGCTTTCTTCTTTGCTATTGATTTAGGGGTAGACTTCTTAACTAGGATGTGTTTGATTTGAGAAAAGTTCAATGAATACAAGCATATAGAAGGAATTTCTGAAGGAAAATTTTAAAATTAGTGCGGTTAAGCTAATTTTGGGAATAAGCTTCAAGAGTGCTATTAAAATTTGGTCCACTACTTAGAAAAAAATTCAACTCAGACGAGTGTTGTGAAGAAGATTCTTGACACCAAGAGCTAAGATCATGGGGAGGATAAGTTGCATTTGGGATTAGAACAGGATTTCAATTGATTTGGAGAGTTTTTTTTGCCTTTGGGAAGTCTAGTTTCAAAATATGCAAGGAATAAATAAGCCAGAACAAAAGGTTTAATGTTCCGAGTTCTAAACTACGTGGAGTGTTCTCTTAAAACACTCAAATTTACTTTAATTAAACAACTATAAAATGGTTGTCTGATTTGCTTTTCAACCTCCTTTCCTTCTTTCTCTTCCTTTTTTGATAACACCACCACAAACCACACCGATAATTATTCAAACTTTTTAACTTGTTTGTGATATAGAATAGAATTTGAGTGCTTTATTACTTGGTTGTTGATGAATAGAATGGGTGTAATTGTGCTAATAATTAAAATCACTGCAGCGGGTATTATGCTATACAAAGTAAACTACATGCGGGGTGTTGTTAAAGTAACCCTTTATAAATTATCAAAACATTGGGTTTACCAAATAAAATTTTATCTAACAAGCTATAGATCTTACTGAGGATTTAAGTTAATCTAAATGGAAACCTTCCCAATAATATCTCAAAAACGCTATCTTTTTCCACTAATATCTGAAAAATACAGTCAAATTAATTCATCATAAACTCGAAGTTTTGTTGATAGCACCAACACACAGCATTTTTAGGATAAACCAATACAGAATGTGGAAATGTTGAAGTGTCATTCACTAACTTGTAACATAATATTTGTAGTAGTAATGATGGTAATGAGATTGTGGTTTCCTCGTTAATAACTTAATCGTAAGAAAATTATTAGTCCATGTTGAAAGTGTAAAAGTGTGAAATTTGCATCTGCATGGATTATTTACAAGATGAGATGAGATGCTGTGTCTCTCCACTATTATTTCTAGTGGAGACTTTCCAAACCAGTTCAGAAGCAAAATAGATTTCACAACAAACATTACTTGGAGATTTGTGTACAATGTCCTCTTAAGAGTAGCAATCACTTAAAAAGAGTGAATTAGATGTAACAAGACACTCATCATTATGCATATCTTAATGATCAATCCTTGACAGCTGGGCAGAAAAAAAAAAGAAAAAAAAATTCATGACCTGTCCTTGGTTTGGATTTTGTAACATCCATGATGAGAACTGTGAAGTATTTGATGGTCACTTTGCAGTTACTCATGTTGGCTCATCAAGACAATTGTTGGTTAAATTGAGGTGCCGTCACTTGATAACCTTTATACCATTCGTTGGTTTAAGCCTAATCTACACTTGAAACTCTCTCAAAATTCTGAAATTACAATGCTAACCAAAAGAAGTCTTTCCTATTTTAATATTTTTTTTGATAAATATAACTGCCTCTAAAACTAAACTTTCCCTTGACAACTTTTTCTAAAACCCTCTTTAAATGCAAGCATATTGAATCGCACAACTTATAAAATCTCTGTCAGCGTTTAAAATTATGAATGGTAGAGTTGAAAATGATGCTTTGAGATGAGAAGATAAAGACTTAATTAAAATAAAAACAAAAATTTCAAAGATGGCTTCAAACACCAACATTGTTCACAAATGCACAAATAACTTTATATATGATGTTAACAATTACAAATTGATTTTGCTGGCAAATATTGGTTCTCCTTGTGGCTCCATCCTTGCATGTTAAGTCACAAAATAAAGGATAAAAAGTAAGAGAATAATTTTAGGATATGGATCATACACTTACATGGTCCCCAACAGCATACAGTTGGTAAATCTCTTTCAATGATAGCCCATCAACAAGTCAAAAAACAAGTGGAGCATGCTGCATTCTACACATTTGAGTGATCTGAAACTTCATTGCACTTGATACAGCAAATAAAAAGAATAAATGGTAATAATGGTTCAATAATTCGACTTAAATCTTTGTCAACTAAGTATCAGGACCACCAACTACCTTCAGAAGTGGTCCAAAAAACCAACCCAAACTAGATCTTGGTCGGATATCGTCATTCATTGCAGAGATTAAGGACCCAGCCCAAGTTCCATTCAATCTTATCGCCTTTTCGCCACAACATAAAACTTTCGATATTAAACAGAAAAAATGTCATCGATTGGAATTAAGAAAGCATTACAGCATCCAACAACAACATTTTGTAAAAAGAAAAGTTCGGTTCGAGAACCATTTTATACATGGGCTTCCTCTCATAATAGTATAGTTTTTTCACCAAAAGAAATGATGCTTTTACATAATATACAACAAGAAATGCATTGTCACTCGTCGATCACCCATCGATCAAATAACTCATATATGAACTTTATACATATCACTGGGAACTTGCCCATCAAGCCAAAATTAGAAATTTTGCTAGTGTTTTGATAAACTTATAATGGGAAGCCTGCAACACGAGGTTTGCCGCTAAACTCTTGGGTGTCAGGGGAAGTATTAGTGTCAAAGTTCATCTGCATCATATTTTGGAGCTCAGTCTCCCATGGATTTGGCATCTGTAGATTAAGAAATATACAAGAGTGAAACAAATGCATGTGAACAAGTCATCTGAAATTAAGGATATTTAATAAGATAGGATCTTGGCCATATATTGCAGGCATGTTTGTTTGTCTCTGAAATATTGTATTTCCAAACTCCTAAAACTTTAGGAAGAATTTTATCTATAATGATACCAAGGAGTAAATTAATGAGACACAAACAGACAATAAACAAACTAATTTAAGGAAATTCTGGAAAAGGTAAAGTATCACCAGTAATTTGATGCTCAACTCATTTCTTTTTACCAAACATGTATGCAAGTTGGGAATATATGCACTTCAAGGCCAAAGAAGATGTCAACACACATACATTAACTAATGATATCTTCATGTATATAACAATGCCAAGTTTCCATCAAATATTTCACTAGGGCAAATTGAAGTTTAAAAAAAAGCAAGATTATGATATATTCACTATTATAATAGTCGATAATGATTCGCAGTCGGTGAAGTTCAAGGTATCCAAGTAACACAGGAGGAGGCAGGCGGCAGACCTTATTAGTTTAGAGGCGGGTAGCATATTGGTCTCACCTAATAACTTAAAGAATAAGTAGGGTAAACTACACTAAAGTATCTTTAACTATTGTCATTTTTTACTAATCTGACTCGAAGTTTACAATAATCTCTCTTAAAATCCTACATTTAAGGGTAATTTAGTGAAAATAATTCACTTAAAATTAAAACTTAGGGATTTTACTGTTACAAATCTGTAAGGTAGTTCAGTGAAAATCGATTTGATAGACAAGGATAGTTTAGTGTAATTTAGCAAAACATGTGTAATGACTTTTTCATCATAAAAGGTTAATGATTCTATTTTACGCAGATTCTACACATATATTCGTGTCAAACCCTATTGATGAGAAACCATCTCTATTTGATTAAAGCAATAGCACAAGTCCTCGTCTACTTTCATTTCAACTTATTTCCTCATATCAAGATATACGAATAATATTAGCATTCTTGTAGCTTAATCAGATTCATGTGGAGCAATATATAGAAGAAAATGATGAGCTTGGTCTTGTCTACTTTTTAAGATATCACCCAAAGAATTGTTAAAAGCATTAAAATCCGGGGGTGGGGGTGGGGGGGTGTTATAAAAGAGAACCTGAGTTGTGGGGTCTTTGAAACAATTTATCGCCGCGAATTGAGCATTTACGGCCCTTTTAAGTGCCTCTGCATAGTTTACCATCCCGGGAATCCCGGTTTGAACCAAACCGTGTTGAGAATGAAGCAATTGAGAGTGCATAAGATCCGGTAGGAAACCCACGGGAGATTGACCAACTCGAGGCTGTAAAATCTGTCATAAAGAATACAGAAACTAGGAATATTATCCAATTGTCATCAAGTTAAAGAATCATCTTTAATAGCTCATATAAGCATATAATAGAAAGCAACATGGATACAGTTTTCAAAACCATGGTTCACAAAACTTGAAGGCCAAACTCCAAAATATAAAACAATTTTGCACAAGGAAAGAAAAGTGGAAATTCACAAACCAGGGTTTGGGAGATCATAAGGTTATTGAAATTAAAAATATGTTTGGGAGACCATAAGATAATTGAAATTCGAAACATTGATTTTGATAATTTCCAGTAAAATTCAGTTTCTGCAAAGGTTTACTAACCGGGTTAATATTTTTAGGGTTGTATTTTAACTTAACGGGAAAAGGTGGTCTCAAAAACTGTGTAACCAAACATAGGCCTAAAAAGATAATAATGCTGCAAATAAATGTTTGTATGCTAACTGATATATATATATATATATATATATATATATATATATATATATATATATATATATATATTTGTGTGTGTGTGTGTGTGTGTGTGTGTGTGTGTGTCAAAAAGAAATAAAGCTGCCAACTTACATCTTTAGATAGAAGCCCTTCTATGTTTAAGTCGATACTTGGATTAACAATTGAAAGCTTCATAGAGAGAAACTGCAATAAGAGGGGCAAGAAGGTTTAAATAAAACACTATCTAAACATCATGACCACTTTACCTCGAATAGAAATAAGCATACATATCCACTGTGTCAAAATAGAATCATTGTATCACTCTTGTTACAAGAAGCATACCTCAACTTGCCGTTGCAACGACTGAACATAGTTAATTATCTCATCCAACATGACTGCCTTTCCTGTAACCTACATCATGGACATACCAAATGAATTTTAGGGAATTTTGATTAAATAACATATCACAGAATGCAAATCAACATACTTTACTACAACCAGGCACAAGGTCTTGAAGATACTTCATTCTTTCACTTATCCTTTCCCTTCTCACCTACAAGATCACATCACAATATACTTGGAATCATTTAAGCATCCATCATAATATATCCAAGCGTTTGAAGATAATTCAAGTGTTCGGCAATTATTTCTACTAGTAACACGAGCACTTATTTGGTTTTGCAAATTGAGATGTATCTAAAGCATCAATCTGTTTAAATGTCTCTGACCATCCTTTTGGTTATCATGTGAAACCTTCTAACAAGTTCTTCTATTAAGCCCTCCAAGCATAAATGTTAATAGTATTTTTGTATATACTTCATCTGTTAGACACGCCGGAAAAGATTTCTAAAAATTTTAGTATATATTTTCAAGGATTTGAGAAGACTTAAACAATTATAAATAAATAATTGTAAATGTTAATTTTTCTTCAAAATAATGAAAACATTTCTTGCAACATGCCATGCTGAGAATCAAATAGGGATTTCAATTTGAGACTCTTTCCCCTTTTGAGTTAAAATAGTGGAGATGAAATTTCATTAAACTTACTCGAGGTTTTGAAAATAAAATCATATGAAATTGAGGTCGACAAATTACTTCCATGATTAGATTTTGAGACTTACTCTCTCTGCAAGACTATGGCTATTTGTTGCTTGGCCACGCCGCGCTCTCACATGAATATAATCTTGCTTGGGTTCATCTGTGCTAACTTTGGCACTCTTTCCATTGGATTTTGCAGTTGTTGGAGTTGAGCTGCTGCATTCAACATTCGGCTTAGATTCAACATTTTCCTTCACCACATCACCAGAAAATTGCGAGCCTTCTTGAACTTGCTCCAATTCCATATCCTTCATAGAAAAACAAATTTTACAAAATATTCTGCAGCAATAACATAAAAGAAATTACAAGACAATCTACTACCTGACCGCTCTTTATCCTTTTCTTAACATTTAACCCCTTGGAAGAAGAATCCCCCGATGAATTGGCCACATTGGGATTCTCCTCTCGCGAGCTCACATTGTCTCTTCGGTTATTCATCGGGCTCTCGCATCTCGATCCATGGTCAATCGGCATCAAGGCACTAAAATTACCGGCGGTATAGCTTGAGAATTTCACGGCTCGTTCAATGAAAGAGGAATCAATAGGGAAATTGGATAGGCTCGGAGGTAGAATCCCCTGATTCGTCGGTAAAAACATCCCCATATCTAGCTTCGGAGGTAAGGATATAGTTTTCCCATTTGGTAAGCTATTGTAATTCTCAGAGAAACCGGAGTTCTTGTGAATTTGTGGAAATGGAGAGCCATTCATTTGAATTCCATGATAGATAGGATTTGAAGGATTGGGTAGGACCATTCTCATGGATTGGTTCCCAAATTGCCAATCTGAAGAACAAGGTAAATTTTGGTGATTTAATTGATTATCACTCATCTTGTGTAAGCCCAAAGTGTAAATCTCTCACTCAACTCCAACAAAGTTTGCTCCTCTATCCTAAAATCAATGAACAAAACACAATATACCCTGAAGAAGACTATATAGAAAAAGAATGGAAGCAACTTACTATATAGAACTAGGTACACACTCACTATAGATCATATAAATAAAGAATCAATTCAAAGTACCTGATAGAAACATCAGAGATTGGAAAGGAAGAGAGGGGAAAAAAAGAAAAGAAAAAGCCTTCAACTACTCCCAAAAACCCAATTGACCAAACAAAACCAAATCTCACAGGAGACTCCTCAAAAGGCACAAACCCACTTCATATCTGAGTCAATCAATCCCACAAAATGGACAAAACCCCAACACAGATCACTAAGCAAAACCCAACTCATTAAAACTACTAATTAGTATCAAAAAATAGAGCAAAAGGTTCTCAAAGGACAGAAAGAGGTGAGGAGGTGAAAAGACAAGGCATTGAGAGAATCAAATCCTTGTTCTTCATCAGCGCAGAGCAGACCAAAAAACCCAAAATCTATCTATGTATACTCATGGTTAGGATCCATCATTCTTCTTTTTTTTAGAAAAAAAGAAAAAAAAAATCCTCACTTCTCAAGCTCTCCATATCATCTCCCTCATCTCTTAACCCCTCCACATCATCTCTCTCTCCTCCCAAAAAATTATTAATTGTTTATGTAAGTCCATGTTGTCCACCCCGGTTCTTACGGGGAGACGGAAACAGTAAAAAACGATTTTTTGACACAAGGCAACATGAACTAGAAAAGAGAATCTTTGCTAAACAAAACCTAGCAAACTAACTACAAGTTTAATTACTATGTTAGAGGGTTATACCTAGGTCTTGAACTCCTTATCTTCTTGCTTCTTGGAGTGGCTTGAACGGCTCCACCTCGTAGTCTTCTCTTTGTCGAAGAAGGATCCACCCGAAAGCCTCTACCTTGAGCTCCTACCTCAACCGAGAGGCAACTAAAGTGCTTGGTTTGCTAAACCTAGAACTCTAGAGTGAGTGGAGTGGAGTTTTAGTGGTTTTATCTCAATAACTCATGGTTCTCAACACATGAGACATGAGAGCTTTGAGAGAGAGGAAGAGGATGAGCTTTTGGATGAGAGAGAGTGATCAAGTGAGAATGAGATAATAATTTACGACCATGCTCACAAAAGTAAGAATAATGATGATAATAATAATAATTAAGAATTGTGATGGTTAGTTTCAATGACCATTATCATTTCATGTATTTAATGCATTTTGCAAAGAACAAGAAGCATCATTGAAATGAAATGATGATGGTCAATAAATCCACAATGGTCAACCGGTCAACAAAGTCAACAAGTCAACAAAAGTCAAATGTTCAACTCAACCATGGCACAATTATACTTAATTAATATTATTAACCATATTCCTCATTCTCATTAGGGTTTGGAAAAAGTCAACAGTCAACAACCCTAATGAGAATCCCCTGTCTCTGCCTCTGTCAACTTTGCATACACACCCGCATCCGTGTTCCGAGGAACACGAATACAATGAGATAAAACCAATCCCAAAATATATACTAGGATCTGGCTTAAACCAAAGCCCGCTAGTAATAACTGTCCGGACACCAAACGTGCACAAGTGCGCGGATGTGAACGAACCCTATCGCAAAACCATGTGACCTCTACTCTGTTTTGCCCAAAGGCGAATAGCCCTCTGTGTGGAACTCTAAAGACTCGACACTACGCTGGCAGTGGGTTTAACCACAGGCCGCAAGCGGTACTAGCTGTACGTAACGGTCCCCAGGTAGATGCCGATAAGAAGACTGATAAGGTGGACCCATCCGAACTCTTACTGAGCCTGAATGTGACAATCTCTGTACAGTCCGGTCTGTTCGTCTGAGAATATCGCATGGCGAGCGGTAAACGTCAGTCCCCTAATAGCGGTACAAGTCGTGTCGGAGTGTAGCCCCGAACACCCTAAGACAACACTGGAAAACCTACCAGTATATCTCTCTTGCCCTGGCCAGGGATGACTATGTATAATGGCTCTCCTAGATACAGCACGATATCAACCCCCGATACCGAGAGAGACGAATCCTGTCTAACCGTCACTGCCTCCAATTGCTTCGGGACTGCACCTAACTGCTACCTGTTTGCACGACTCATTTGAGCCGTGGTAGGGTAGCAATCTAAGAACAGTGGGAACACACTCGAGGCGAAGTGACAGTGTCAAGTCAGCGGACTAAGCTGTACTCGTGTCACCTGAAAACTGATAACTGACGATAGGTATAGTACCAACCAACAGTTCCCGACGAGTCATGTCCAGTGTACTCGTAACCTAACGAGCACCCGCATACTATCTCAAGTACGACGTACTGACGGCTGTGAGACAGACCATCTCCCTTGCTGGGATGAGAAGCGCATACGCTAGTCTACTCCGGAGTATCGATGCCCCGTCTCGATAATCCTACGACTAGGGACCTGTATAAGGATTTGCTTGTAGATTACCCAGCCCCCACTAGTGTGACGGCCATCACAACGCTGGTAATCAAGCAAAGATCCTAAGGGCTCCACTAATGTGTATAGGCGATATGCTAAAAGAAACACATGTACACATTAAAGTAGAAACAAACCAAGTAGCATACTACTATTTTGAGCAAGATTGTCTATACAACTGTGAATATCCCAAGCTTCCATCAAGTAATATACAAACTAGTATGATACAGTAATGGCCTCTAGGGCATATACACTAACAATCTTCCACTTGCACTAAGGCCATGTACTGGCGTATCGAAGACCTATCATCTCGATTAGCCGCTCGAACTGAGTCTGGGGTAAGGCCTTCGTGAATGGATCTGCAATGTTATCTTCTGTAGCAACCCTCCGAACCTCGATCTCCCGGCAATCCACGATCTCCTTGATCAGGTGATACCGCCTCAAGATGTGTCGTGCCTTCTGATGGGACCTGGGTTCCTTCGCTAAAGCTATAGCCCCGTTGTTGTCACAATACAGAGGTATTAGATCAACAATGGACGGAACCACCTGAAGTTCTGTCAAGAACTTCCTCATCTAGACGGCTTCTTTTGTGGCATCAGATGCAGCGATATATTCCGCTTCCATCGTTGAGTCAGCAACGGTTTCCTATTTGGAGCTCTTCCAACACACCGCCCCTCAATTGAGGGTAAAGACATAACCCGACATGGATTTGGAGTCATCCTTGTCACTCTGGAAGCTGGAGTCAGTCTTTACCGCTATCCAGTCTTTCTCCCCAGGGTTTGACTGATACCGGCTTACCACACTCAGTTCATAAGCTACATCTGGTCTGGTATACAACATCGCATACATTATAGAGCCTACCGCAGAAGCGTAGGGTATAATAGACATGCGATCCCTTTCCAAATCAGTCTTGGGAGACATCTCTTTGGAGAGGGTGATCCCGTGACAAGCCGGTAAATTACCACGCTTGGAATCTTCCATACTGAATCTTTTCAGTATGGTGTCGATGTACCTGGACTGTGAAAGTCCTAATATCCTCTTGGACCTATCACGATGGATCCGGATCCCCAGAATGTAAGAGGCATCACTCAGGTCTTTCATGGAGAACCTGTGTGACAAGAACCCTTTGACAGATTGTAGCATAGGAATGTCATTTCCTATCAAGAGAATGTCATCCACGTATAAAACGAAGAATACGACAGTTCGTGCTACAATTTTACTATAGATGCATGGTTCATCTGGATTTTTGATAAAGCCAAATTTTTTGACCGTCTCATCAAAACAGATGTTCCAACTCCGCGATTGTCACAACCCGAAAGTACGGAACATGACCTCCACTTAGACTACGAACGTCTCGAGGCGTACGTAATCTAAGTAAACCGAAACCCCAGAAATCCAAACCAAGAAAAATAGTATAGTGAAGGAAAACCAATTTAAAACAAGTAGTTTTAATAGCATAAGCCGAATTATGCAGTTTAAAAAAACATCAAATTTTCCCCAAAAATTTCGGCAGAGTCTCCTTTGTAAATACTGGCTCCCAAACGGGATACAACATGAATAGTATACGAAATCAATAAAAAGGCATCCCCAAGCGGGAGCTAGCTCTTCGTCAATCGACGGTCACAACCATACAAGCAATATAATATACAACGCCAAGGGCGAGGATCAAAACTCAAAAGGAACTCAAAACAACAAGAAAACCATAGAAATACAACGCGCGACTCTAAGGTCGAAGAATAACATCACTGGTCTCTATCTCAAAAATAATACATGTTTGGTTGATGGAACTTCTAGATACAACAGAATATTGATATACAAGATATATAATGGGGGTACGATACAAGTAAACCCACCTACTAGCAAATCACCTGAAAGAAACTATGCCCGTAAAGCCGTAAAGAAACCTGTATGGCAAACCTGCAAGAAACTGGGGCACAACAGGGGTGAGTTGCTAACTCGTGAATAGAAAAACATCTACGAAAAGAAATCGCATAAACAACGCAATCCTAGGTCAATGATCATAATATATGCTCAAATATATGTATAACATGCAGCCTATAGCAATGGCTAGGGTGATATCTAACCCGAGTGTAATCTCATATGCCCGTGTCAGTGCCTCAGGTAGCAATATATCATATGAATGAGGTATGAATGCATGAAAACAGAATACATGTAAATGAAGAACTGTTTTCATAATTTAGTGAGATTCCTTTGTATTTTTAAAATGAGGTATCATAATGAAATCAGCATAAAACAGTGCCTAGCATCGGCACAAAACGTAATCCCAATATCTCGATATCTCTGTATCACAGTCTCTGTACCTCAATATCTCGAAATCTCAATGTCTCAATCACAATATCTAGGGCGCCGTCAGTCCAGACCGGCCCCTACCATCCATCTCAAGACCACGACGGTATCTTCCGGATATCCGACGCGCCGGGTAAAATCATCGGTAGGTAGTGCTCCCCTGCCAGGATCACATCGTCGTCATCACGCGCTTCCTGTCCCGGGGTACCTTACCGGGTCCACCATGTACCCGAAACGGTTCATCCGTCTCCTCGAATCGGGTCTCGAAATCCATCAGCAAACTCATGGTGGACGACTCATACATCATGGGAAAAACCGCACTTTTTATTTAAAAAGAGAGAAATCAGCTTATATAAGTTTTGCGGTTTTCCCCCCAAATCCAGAAAATCTCATGGAAATCCGAATCCAAATCATCAATAGCATGTAAAACCATGAATATAGGCATAACAATGAATAACAGTAGCATGAAGTGACAAGTAATAACTACAATGTTAAGCTGGCATATAAGGCAGGTATACTAATATCATGTCAAATTACTAACTAACAAGCTAAGTCAAGCAATAAAATTTTCTAAGGTGTACGTGATATGGCAATTACCGATGAAGATGTGTGTGGGCCGGCAAGTAAGTGTACGTGGTACATACGCATCATCGGTAATGGTGCTGGTGTCCTAACAATATGATATCAACACTGCAATAAGAAATTATAACATAAGTGTGCGATGCGAAGCGAACCACAATAATAAGCGGGAGCTGAATACAAGACGCAACTGTAACTAACCTGCATTAATCTAATATAAGTCCTATAAATAGTGCCTTTTGAAATAACACGAATCATGGGGTTTTGAAAATAGGGGCTACGGTGTTTTTATGAAAATATACGTCTTTTGAAATATCCGTAGGATCCCTTGGGCTGTCTTTTAAAATACCCACGATTCGTTAGTTTTTGAAATAGGTAAGAATCAAACCTAATCTAACAACTAAACTAAACTAAAGGGCTAAGCTAACAAGCTGGACTACAGGTAAGGAAACCGCCTAATATCTGAGTCGATCCATATACATACCTGTATATATATTAGTCGGTGATCCCGCCTCAATAATATCATATCCGATACCATATCTACAATCAGACATCCCAAGTCAAGAGTGCGGATCAATCATCAAGATATAGCTCGTACGTAAATCCGTCGTACGGCATCCCCAGATCTGGGTACGGGTCAATATCACATTCATCACATTGTTCATCTGGTATTCTCTTTATCAAAGATCATAATCCGGGGTACTGATCTACGTCTAGTACAATACTGATACTGCCTAAGTAAGCATGGATGTGTGTGAAACACTACGTCAAGGACCCGCTACAACGTCATGTCGTATCTCAAATACGAACCCTGCTATATCACCGAATTCAAAACCTCAATACAAATCTCATCTCAAACCCAAGTATCATCCTCAAATCCGTATGTGAACACATAGTCCGATACCCATGTGAACACATAACTATAAAGAATCCCATGAGCACATATAAATATGAATGTATGCAAGTATGTATGTGTGTATGTGTAGTGCAACACTACCCTAGGGTTCGCAACACTAAAATAATCCAACACATCAATATCCATCCTATCATCGTTATTAATCCCAAATAACATATAATAAATGTTGGTGTGTATACGCATCCGTATACACCACCACGGACAGCGGGGGTGCTATACGCCATCCACCCGACTTCTCCCCGTAGATATAAATCTACTCACCTGGTCCTCGCTCGCCGGTACCGACGTCGCCACGCGCTTGCTTGTCGTCTCGAAGTCCACATGGGGTACCTACATATCATAACGCACCGTATCGCATTAAAATCCGACTCATGACCAAAACGACGCACGAATCCCACATAGGTCAAAACCTATGGTTGCTTTCACAAATCAACCCAAAAACCCTCGACGTCGGCGTACAAACGTCAAACCATCGAGAAAAATCCAAATACACTCATTTGCACATTCACGAACACTAAGTTTAATATAAAATAGGTTAAAACTCACAAAAACCCCAATTTCACTTAAAAAGTCATTTTTCCGAAAATCTAGCAAGCACAATTCGCTGTTTTAATACAAAACTCGATGTAAAAACGAATTTAGCGGCCACAATATTCACTAAATATCTTAATTAAGTCATAAAAATAATTCCCATAATTTAATCTCTTAAATTTCCATAAACCTTAAAATTCTAGTTCACAAAATACCTAAATTTTAACAATTTTATAGCAAAAATGCACAAAGTACAATCTAGCTTGGATTTTAATGAACTAAAAGCATTAAACCACTCAATATAATCTTTATAATGACATGAAACCTAAATTTGAATTTTATCTCATAAGAATATAATTATTTAAAAAACCTAGTTTACTAATTATATAATTATCACTTTTAAATCAACAAATATGCAAACTAGCAACTTAAATTGATTTAGCAAAACATTGATATGTCAAATACATCCCACAACCATACTCTCACAACACAAAACCCTAACTAGATTTTTCACAAACCCTAATCTAAAGCTTCTCTTGCAAACCCACATCTTTCAATTAAACCGCAATTAAGCACCTAACTTGCTTCATTAAGGAATTTAAATCAAAAAATTGAATAATGGGTCAAAAGTTATACCTCACAAACCATGATCAAACTTGAATTCTAGACCTCCATTTTGAAATCCTTGCACCAAGATCCATGCTAAAGGAGATGAGGGAAAATGGGTAGGAGTCGGATTTTGATTTCGGTGAGGTTTTAATTGATTTTTTTGACAATTTTTTTTTGATGGAAAGAGAGGAGAAGAAGGAAGGGGGGGGGGGGCTACTGTTGGGCCTGCACAATTTCGTCCAGAAATTGTGGGGGGATGAGGAAGGAGAGAGAGTGAGGTGGAAAAAGTGAGAAGAAAAGTCAAAGTCCACCTTTTACTTCTATCATTCTCTTTTCTTTTCTTTTGCAAAACAAGTGGGGACAAGAGAGGGGGGCTGCTGAATTCAGCCAAGGGGGAGGGAAAATGGGGGTGTGTGAGTGTGGGTATGGGTGTGGGGTGATGGAAAATGATAAATACTATACCCCAAACATCCATTTACACTAAAAAAAAGTCTTTTTCTTCGATATTTTCTAAACCGTTTTGGCAAACGATTTCGTTTCAAAAACCACATGATAAAATTTTGTTTAATGTTTTATGATGCACAAAATTTGTTTCAACTCATTCCAATTTGTAATTTTCCCTAATTAAATGTATTAGTGACGGCTTAAAATAATAATAAAATAATTTTTTTTCAGAAAATTTGAAATTTCACCAGTGGCTCAATAAACATCAAATACTAGCAATTTCATAGCTAGAATATGTATATTTAATTTTTATAATAAGATATTTGCATTTTGACTTTTTTTTACAGAAAACCCCCTTATTTTACCGATTTTCCGAAATTTCACCGAAACGATTTTCAAAACGCTACAATCTTCCCCCCTTAAAAAAAATTCGGTCCCCGAATTTAAATTAAAACTCCCCCCAAATACTAAAATATTTCAGCCAAAACCATCAAATCGCTGGGGCTCCGAAATCATAAATACATAAAACGCATCATAGCGCAATGCATGCGCATGAGTAATGAGCAGATAACTCGAAATCAAAACTCCGTCAAGCATCCCGCAATCATCGGAGTAAAGGTGAAGACACAAATGCCAAATCCAAAGCAAAACCAATATGATATAACTCGAAACTATACATGTAAAATATATTCAGGTATTGTCCTCTGACTAGTCCTGCTCAGTATGAAAACACATAGCAATATCATAAAAACGTACTATTTTATAAGAAAAATCAATCCCAAAATACGCGTATGAATACTACGTGCGTCTGGTGCGCACGGAAATCAAAATCCAAATATGTGCCATACATATGCACAGAAACAACATCTAAGTACATCGGGTGTGCACGAAACATCTGTCGTAGGCAACATGTGTGCCTGACAGCAAAATCAGGTGCATCTGACATGCACGAAAAATCTCGATTTAGTGCATCTGGTGTGCACCAAAATCACACTTCAAAACATGCGCCCAACATGCACGAAAATCCAAATCAGGTGCATCCATCGTGCACGAAATCATGAAATCCAATATCAAGTGCCGAATATACGCAAAATCCAATCAGGTGCACAAGGTGCACAAAACAAATATCGAACATCACCATCGAAATCGAAGTCCAGGGCATCTAAATGCACAACATACGTAACACTGCACTGCAAGCATATATGAACTATACCGCGTGCAAAAACCAAATCGTGTGCGTATATACGCACAAAATCAACTCAAATGTCTAAAACCGTAAAATCACAAACATGTGAAACCAAGCACGAAAACGATATCAAGTGCAACACTGTGCAAAGATCGTAAATCCTCAATCATCAAAATCAAATCATGCGAATAAATCACCCAAAACATCGAAATCAATAATGGCGGAATAGTACCGCTTAAGCGCATCCTCTAAGAATCTCGGGCCAACTGTCGTGGTCACTCATAGCATGTCTCGTCAATGATCAAGAACTCTGGTCTACTGGTGTGCGTAACAATGACCACTCCTGGGTCAAGGTCTTCACTGTGAATTACCAATCTCTCGGTCCATCGGCTCATCGGCCCTGTCAGGTGTGCTAACGGGGATGATCCCGTTCTGGCAAGTCTCTTGTCATCTTCCGGTCAATCATCACGACCACTCGTAAGATAGCATATCACTGGCGTCGGCCTCTGGCTCTCTGAATGTACGTGACACATCTGATCCTGGGTGCAAGTATCATTGCAGCAGTGTCCTGGAAGGAATCCTGCTCATGGTCTCTTCCATGTCTCGTCTCTGCCAACTGTCCGAAAGTCATCGTCCTTTCTTATATCTGCATCTTGCTCCGGAACGGCTGCATACCCATCGCGACTCCTTCTGGAAGGTATATCCAGTACTCTGCCTCGGTATGCGCATCGCATCTCTGATGTCGGCAGAGGGGAACGTCATCATATCCAGATCTTATACGAACCTCTTACTCCATTTTTCTCTAATGTCGACCGTTTCGGACTCGTCTCGTCGTAGCTGTATGGACTGAGCTCCAACGGCTATCCTCGTATCGGGAGTCTCCCAAGAAATGCATCTCACCACCTAGCATCCGAATTAAGTCGAGCCATCCGATCGAGTCGTCAAAACCTCATAATCCCCCAAGAGCTCAACATCTTGGGCACAGTTTAATAGTATCGAATACATACCACAACATCGGTGGTCCAGCCGTAGAATGGCAAACCCAAGCCTCACTAATGGCGCCGTGGAACTGCCGCAAACCCTAAGGTTCAAAGGCTTTCACACGGTCATTATGTCGAGTTAGGGTTTCATTCTTCTAGAGGGACCATAGAATTGCCTGCATGTCCTTCCGACTACTTTAAACTTGGAATAATAGGTTTCTGACATTCGATCGCCTCTGTCGACTCCCAACGTCTCCGCGTGAAGTCGTCTCTAGCTGGAATCAATCTATCTGATGACCTCTCATCGGGTAGGCGAACGAACCACATGTCTCAGTCATTCATCCGTGGGTGACTAGCGACCTTCTATCATTGGCTCAATCCTCTGGTGCTGATCTGTCCGTCCGAGTAATCTCATACAGCGATCCATCAACGCTCGTGGTGCGAAAACACAATCAAAAGACACCTCTCTACAATCGGGTGTCGCCGGAATCACGCCCTGGTCAGTCCTTGTTCGTGACGAGCTCCTGCTGACCGCAACTCTAGCCGTAGCTCTCCCTTCCCGAAATCGTGGCAGCAAAACCAAACTGGTACCGATGAGGCTAAATCAGGAAGGAATATAATACTGAACAAGGAAATGTACATCCTAAGGCTTCTTAAGTGGAGTGGCGTGTCGTAAATATGCCGCGGAACATACCAACGGTACGTCACTCTACTTTAGTCACCTATTCCATCAACCAAGGGTCATCCTACGCTCCGAAGGTAAAACCTAACGCTCTGATACCAACTTTGGCACGACCCGAAAGTACGGAACATGACCGCCACATAGACTACGAACGTCTCGAGGCGTACGTAATCTAAGTAAACCGAAACCCCAGAAATCCAAACCAAGAAAAGTAGTAGAGTGAAGGAAAACCAATTTAAAACAAGTAGTTTTAATAGCATAAGCCGAATTATGCGGTTTAAAAAAACATCAAATTTTCCCCGAAAATTTCGGCAGAGTCTCCTTTGTAAATACTGGCTCCCAAACGGGATACAACATGAATAGTATACGAAATCAATAAAAAGGCATCCCCAAGCGGGAGCTAGCTCTTCGTCAATCGACGGTCACAACCACACAAGCAATATAATATACAACGCCAAGGGCGAGGATCAAAACTCAAAAGGAACTCAAAACAACAAGAAAACCATAGAAATACAACGCGCGACTCTAAGGTCGAAGAATAACATCACTGGTCTCTATCTCAAAAATAATACATGTTTGGTTGATGGAACTTCTAGATACAACAGAATATTGGTATACAAGATATATAATGGGGGTACGATACAAGTAAACCCACCTACTAGCAAATCACCTGAAGGAAACTATGCCCGCAAAGCCGTAAAGAAACCTGTACGGCAAACCTGCAAGAAACTGGGGCACAACAGGGGTGAGTTGCTAACTCGTGAATAGAAAAACATCTACGAAAAGAAATCGCATAAACAACGCAATCCTAGGTTAATGATCATAATATATCCTCAAATATATGTATAACATGCAGCCTATAACAATGGCTAGGGTGATATCTAACCCAAGTGTAATCTCATATGCCCGTGTCAGTGCCTCAGGTAGCAATATATCATATGAATGAGGTATGAATGCATGAAAACAGAATACATGTAAACGAAGAACTGTTTTCATAATTTAGTGAGATTCCTTTGTATTTTTAAAATTAGGTATCATAATGAAATCAGCATAAAACAGTGCGTAGCATCGGCACAAAACGTAATCCCAATATCTCGATATCTCTGTATCACAGTCTCTGTACCTCAATATCTCGAAATCTCAATGTCTCAATCACAATATCTAGGGTGCCGTCAGTCCAGACCGGCCCCTACCATCCATCTCAAGACCACGACGGTATCCTCCGGATATCCGACGCGCTGGGTAAAATCACCGGTAGGTAGTGCTCCCCTGCCAGGCTCACATCGTCATCATCATGCGCTTCTTGCCCCGGGGTACCTTACCGGGTCCACCATGTACCCGAAACGGTTCATCCGTCTCCTCGAATCGGGTCTCGAAATCCATCAGCAAACTCATGGTGGACGACTCATACATCATGGGAAAAACCGCACTTTTTATT
This sequence comes from Agapanthus africanus, assembly GCA_030015575.1. Lineage (NCBI taxonomy): Eukaryota > Viridiplantae > Streptophyta > Magnoliopsida > Asparagales > Amaryllidaceae > Agapanthus > Agapanthus africanus. The sequence goes on along the minus strand of JASDDO010000014.1, from coordinate 453,626,837 downwards.
TAAAAAGAGAGAAATCAGCTTATATAAGTTTTGCGGTTTTCCCCCCAAATCCAGAAAATCTCATGAAAATCCGAATCCAAATCATCAATAGCATGTAAAACCATGAATATAGGCATAACAATGAATCACAGTATGCATGAAGTGACAAGTAATAACTACAATGTTAAGCTGGCATATAAGGCAGGTATACTAATATCATGTCAAATTACTAACTAACAAGCTAAGTCAAGCAATAACATTTTCTAAGGTGTACGTGACATGGCAATTACCGATGAAGATGTGTGTGAGCTGGCAAGTAAGTGTACGTGGTACATACGCATCATCGGTAATGGTGCTGGTGTCCTAACAATATGATATCAACATTGCAATAAGAAATTATAACATAAGTATGCGATGCGAAGCGAACCACAATAATAAGCGGGAGCTGAATACAAGACGCAACTGTAACTAACCTGCATTAATCTAATATAAGTCCTACAAATAGTGGCTTTTGAAATAACACGAATCGTGGGGTTTTGAAAATAGGGGCTACGGTGTTTTTATGAAAAGATACGTCTTTTGAAATATTCGTAGGATCCCTTGGGCTGTCTTTTAAAATACCCACGATTCGTTAGTTTTTGAAATAGGTAAGAATCAAACCTAATCTAACAACTAAACTAAACTAATGGGCTAAGCTAACAAGCTGGACTACAGGTAAGGAAACCGCCTAATATCTGAGTCGATCCATATACATACCTGTATATATATTAGTCGGTGATCCCGCCTCAATAATATCATATCCGATACCATATCTACAATCAGACATCCCAAGTCAAGAGTGTGGATCAATCATCAAGATATAGCTCGTACGTAAATAGTCGTACGGCATCCCCAGATCTGGGTACGGGTCAATATCACATTCATCACATTGTTCATCTGGTATCCTCTTTATCAACGATCATAATCCGGGGTACTGATCTACGTCTAGTACAATACTGATACTGCCTAAGTAAGCATGGACGTGTGTGAAACACTACGTCAAGGACCCGCTACAACGTCATGTCGAATCTCAAATACGAACCCTGCTATATCACCGAATTCACAACCTCAATACAAATCTCATCGATTCATCTCAAACCCAAGTATCATCCTCAAATCCGTATGTGAACACATAGTCCCATACCCATGTGAACACATAACTATAAAGAATCCCATGAGCACATATAAATAGGAATGTATGCAAGTATGTATGTGTGTATGTGTAGTGCAACACTACCCTAGGGTTCGCAACACTAAAATAATCCAACACATCAATATCCATCCTATCATCGTTATTAATCTCAAATAACATATAATAAATGTTGGTGTGTATACGCATCCGTATACACCACCACGGACTGCGGGGGTGCTATACGCCATCCACCCGGCTTCTCCCCGTAGATATAAATCTACTCACCTGGTCCTCGCTCGCCGGTACCGACGTCGCCATGCGCTTGCTTGTCGTCTCGAAGTCTACATGGGGTACCTACATATCATAACGCACCGTATCGCATTAAAATCCGACTCATGACCAAAACGACGCACGAATCCCACATAGGTCAAAACCTATGGTTGCTTTCACAAATCAACCCAAAAACCCTCGACGTCGGCGTACAAACGTCAAACCATCGAGAAAAACCCAAATACACTCATTTGCACATTCACGAACACTAATTTTAATATAAAATAGGTTAAAACTCACAAAAACCCCAATTTCACTTAAAAAGTCATTTTTCCGAAAATCTAGCAAGCACAATTCGCCGTTTTAGTACAAAACTCGATTTAAAAACGAATCTAGTGGCCACAATATTCACTAAATATCTTAATTAAGTCATAAAAACAATTCCCATAATTTAATCTCATAAATTTCCATAAACCTTAAAATTCTAGTTCACAAAATACCTAAATTTTAACAATTTTATAGCAAAAATGCACAAACTACAATCTAGCTTGGATTTTAATGAACTAAAAGCATTAAACCACTCAATATAATCTTTATAATGACATGAAACCTAAATTTGAATTTTATCTCATAAGAATATAATTATTTAAAAAACCTAGTTTACTAATTATATAATTATCACTTTTAAATCAACAAATATGCAAACTAGCAACTTAAATTGATTTAGCAAAACATTGATATGTCAAATACATCCCACAACCTTACTCTCACAACACGAAACCCTAACTAGACTTTTCACAAACCCTAATCTAAAGCTTCTCTTGCAAACCCACATCTTTCAATTAAACCGCAATTAAGCACCTAACTTGCTTCATTAAGGAATTTAAATAAAAAAAATGAATAATGGGTCAAAAGTTATACCTCACAAACCATGATCAAACTTGAATTCTAGACCTCCATTTTGAAATCCTTGCACCAAGATCCATGCTAAAGGAGATGAGGGAAAATGGGTAGGAGTCGGATTTTGATTTCGGTGAGGTTTTAATTGATTTTTTTGACAATTTTTTTTTGATGGAAAGAGAGGAGAAGAAGGAAGGGGGGGGGGCTGCTATTGGGCCTGCACAATTTCGTCCAGAAATTATGGGGGGGTGAGGAAGGAGAGAGAGTGAGGTGGAAAAAGTGAGAAGAAAAGTCAAAGTCCACCTTTTACTTCTATCATTCTCTTTTCTTTTCTTTTCTTTTCTTTTGTAAAACAAGTGGGGACAAGAGAGGGGGGCTGCTGAATTCAGCCAAGGGGGAGGGAAAATGGGGGTGTGTGAGTGTGGGTATGGGTGTGGGGTGATGGAAAATGATAAATACTATACCCCAAACATCCATTTACACTAAAAAAAAAACCTTTTTCTTCGATATTTTCTAAACCGTTTTGGTAAACGATTTCGTTTCAAAAACCACATGATAAAATTTTGTTTAATGTTTTATGATGCACAAAATTTGTTTCAACTCATTCCAATTTGTAATTTTCCCTAATTAAATGTATTAGTGACGGCTTAAAATAATAATAAAATAATTTTTTTTCAGAAAATTTGAAATTTCACCAGTGGCTCAATAAACACCAAATACTAGCAATTTCATAGCTAGAATATGTATATTTAATTTTTATAATAAGATATTTGCATTTTGACTTTTTTTTTTACAGAAAACCCCCTTATTTTACCGATTTTCCGAAATTTCACCGAAACGATTTTCAAAACGCTACAGCGATGTCTGCTTCAGTCCATAAATATGTTGGATATATATGCCCTAGAGGCCTTCATTGTATAGAATGCTAGGGATATGTATGTACATGACAGTCTTGCTTAATATGATAGTACGCTATTTGGTTTGTCTTTATCTTAACATATGATATATTTTGCGTAGTATTCATATATATATACATGTTGATAAAGCCCATAGGGTGTTTGCCTGACTACCAGCGTTGTGATGGCAGTCATACTTGTGGGAGCTGGATAGTCAATAGGCACATCCCTAGATGTCCCTGGTCGCAGGAGTATCGAGACTGGGCATCGATACTCCGGAGTAGACTAGTGTATACATATCTAGACGCTGAGGAGGGGCGATGGATTGGTCCCGCAACCATTGGTGGAGTGCACCTAAGATTGTATACAGATGCTCACTGGGTGTGAGTACACCGGACAGGACTTGCCGAGAAGATGGTATTTATACCTAACGTCAGATAGTAGTTCTCAGGTGACTTGTGTGCAGATATTCCGTTGACTTAAGGTCATCATTTGTCTTGTGTGAGTTCCCACTGTGCTTTGATTACTACCCTACCACGGTTCAAAGGAGTCGTGCAAACAGGTTTTAGTTGGGCACAGTCCCGAGCCACGTGGAGGCAGTGAGTGACTGTTAGGGATTCGTCTCTCCCGGTATAGGGAGTTGATATCGCACGGTGATCGGTTGGTCATTACCATAAGTCCCTGGCCAGGGCTGATTGAGAATTACTGATAGACTGATCAGTAGATTCTTGGATGGTAATTGAGCCATGCCGACACGGCTTGTACGGTTATTAGGGGTCTGACGTTTACCACCTCCCTAGACCATACATGCGATACTCTTAGACGAACAGACCGGACTGCGCGGATATTGTCACGGACAGGCTTAGTAGGAGTTCGGATGGGTTTCCTCATCGGCCTTCTTATCGACATCTACCTGGGGACCGTTACATACAGCTAGTGCCGCTTGCAGTCTGTGGTTAAACCCACTGCCAGCGTAGTAGTCGAGTCTTTAGATTCCCACACAGAGATTTCCCAACTCCAGCCGAAACGATATAGAGGTCGTACGGTTTTACGACAAGGGTTCGGACGAATACGTGTTTAAACGCACGTACGACATTCAGACAGTTTTTTCTAGACGGCTTTGGTTTAAGCCAGATTCTAGTATCAGGTTATTGGATTTATACAGTCTAAAGTTTTTCCGTGTTTTCACGGATGGGAGGGGCGTTCTCGTAATTATACGGGAAGCTTCTAGAAGCATGGTGACTTGAGGGTTTAGGTGGCATTGTCATTAAATGATATTGTGACTCATAATGTGTGATTCATTATGTCATTAATGCATTATTAAATGCTTAATGACTCACATAGTGAATCACTCATAATGGATTAATGTAGCATGATGAATAATCTTATTTTATTCATTTATTCATTATGCTTCATATATCAAGTGAGAAACGATATCATTATGATAATTCTTGTTCACCTTCTCTCTCCTCAACCTTACTCTCTCTTCAAACTCTAATCCTACCACTCATGAGTTGAGAACAAGGATTAGAATAGACTAAACATTCCATAACCTAACTCTATATGATCTAAGTTCCTTTGATTAGCAACTAGAGAAACTTAGTTACCTCAAGTTTGGAAGTGAAGCTTGGATTAGGGTTCTCGGGTGGATCATCTATCACTTAGAGGAGGCTGAGGAGGACGTAGAGATCGTAAAGACGAAGGACACGATTCACTAGGTATAATCTCTTTACATAGTAGCTAAGAACTATTATGGTTGTTGTTAATTATCGTTTACCAAAGATCTTCGGTTAGTCGATGTATGCTTATAGAACAAGATCGTTTTTCATATTTCCGCCTCCGCGCAACTCGTGGGGTGTTGCACATCGACATACAGTGGTATCAGAGCCTCACTAAACAATAATTAACTCACTTGCAAAGTCGTATGAATTTCGAACGCAAAACGAACCGGAAAATATATCGTATTCACATAGTTTCTGTCGATTTTAAATTGAAGTCCAAAAATTTTTCAGGGACCTCCAGAATAACCTACAGAGAAACCTAAGAACACTGGAGAAATTTGGGTGCATGAATCGGCCAACACATCGCGGAACCGCGGCCGATTCCACCGATCTGCCGCGGATCCGCGGCCGAGTTGAGCCCGGTTCACCCCAAATCTCCCCAGTAACTCTTCTGTGAATATTTTGTCTTTTCTGGAATGTTTATGTTTTGCTCAGGTCTCAGGTTTACAGAGAAGTTTTGGAGGAGAATCTAATGGGTTTGATCGATCGAAATTATACGATGTTTGCTTGTTTGATTATATCTGTGAACTGTATTATGTGTTCGTAAACCTCCCCTAACTGCTAGTATGTCGGTTGGCAGGGGGTTGCACATATCTGTAATGTTTTAACTGTTTGTGATTATGAACTCTATTGGATTGTTGTGATGATTAGCCGGGGTTTTGTGATGTGTTATTGTATTAATTCATTCGATGTAATTGTAATAAGTTGTAATATTATTTTGCGGGGCACATCCAGGTTGCGGTTGTTACCACCGTTGTATTATTTCTTTTTACTGTTTTTGCTCCTAGGATAGACCCAAGGTGGGGTGCACAAACTACCGGGTATTTCGAAGTGCTTAGTGGCCTACTCACGTTGTAGTGGGAGACCGCTTCACTTCGGGTACTTGGCGGGTAGTTTGCCGTACCCGTAGGGGTCTCGGGTGGGGTAATGGCTATTCATCACAACTGTGTAATCAGTCTTTCGTTGCAGGCTCAAAAGAAACGCGGATTGCTTGTGTTAGTTATATGTATGCCCTAGAGGCCATTGCTATACATAGGATGTATATTGTAGTGGATGCTGGGACATATATAGGGAGGACTTTCTTGTTCGACATGATAGTATGCTATCTGGTTACTCTTTACCTTAATGTGTACATTGATTGTCTCTCTGTTACATGTTGGTAAAGCCCTTAGGATGTGTACTTGACTACCTGGACTATGATGCGGATCATACTAGTGGGGACATGGTAGTCCATAAGTACATCCTTCAAAGTCCCTAGTCGTGGGTATATCGAGACGGGGCATCGATATACCAGAGTAGACTAGCGTATACCTTCTCGACCCATACAGATGGGCGATGGATGATCCCATATCCATTGGTGTTTGACATCAGAGATGATATACGGGTGCTCAGTAGAGACTGGGCACACTGGACGGACTCGCCGAGAACTCCCAGATGGTATTATACCTTACGTCAGATGGCAGTTCTCTGGTGACACTGGTACAAAGTAGTCTGTTGACCCGAGATCGTCATAGAGTCTTGTGTGGTTCCCACTGTGCTTTGATTTCCATCTTACCACGTCCAAGAGGGCGTGCAAAACGGTGGTTTTTGGGTACAGTCCCGAATCACATGGAGGCAATGAGCGATAGGAGGGAATTCGTCTCTCCCGGTATAGGGGGTTGATGTTGCGCTGTGTTCGATTGGCTATAACAGGAAATCCCTGGCCAGGGTTGCTGAGATTTACTGGTAAGTGTTACCAGTAGTTTCTCGAATTGTTATAGACCTCATATCGACACGACTTATCAAGCTATTGGGGTCTGACGTTTACCACCCCCAGGCGAGATATGCGACATATCAGACGATCAGACTGGACTGTGCGGTAAGTGTTACTGGTTGTATTCACAGGAGTGTGAGCGGGCTTGCTCGTCGATCTTCTGATCGCTCAATACCCGGGTGGCCGTTACGTTTAGCAGACCGCTTGCGGCTTGTGGGTGTTTGATATGATCATCACCTGCTGCCGGCGTATTGATGAGTCTTTAGAGTCCTACACAGAGGTTTCCTGGCTCAAGCGAAACGAAATAGGAGCGCATATGAGATATGTGCGGGACCGAGAATAATGCGTGTATGTGATACCGTATTCCATTCTCACGATGTATGTATCGAATGGTTATATGCGATATAACCTAGTTATCGAATCGAGGGTTGATTCGATAAGCCGATACATTGGATACTAGTCGGTTATATGCGATATGACCGGATCATTGAATCAAGTGCTGATTTAATGATTTAATGTATAATTATATATTTGATATATCACTTTGCATTAACTAGTATCGGTTCATTTTAAATGGATATTCTCACTCGGATGTACACATTGTATATGTGATATACTTTTGTGCACTCGATTGTATCATGTTTGATGATGCATGCAAAATTGGTTTGTGAAAAGAATTAAACCTAGGTTAAGTAAATGGTTAAGGTTTCTATTTATTTGTCCATTCATTTATGTTTAGGGTTGGGGTTTCGGGTCGTTCGGACTTCAAACTCCGTCTGGACTTCGCCTAAGGCTCTAGCTAGGCTCTGTTAGGGTTTCTCGGCACCGTTAAAATTGTAAATTGGCATGGTTGATGCCTTGTGAGACCTCTATTGTGTGCCTAGGAACCCTACAGCTTGCATATCCAATAAAGTTTATCTGTGATCTGGAATGCCTATTATTGCGTCTGACGAATGTACAATATCTATATATGATAGCTATTTAGACGTCACTTATGTTTTACACCCGCGCTAGCCCAGCCCCCGCTCTGCCGTTAGTTAAGTAACCTAACGGGTGATGACGGGACCCCGTGGCGAATGCGGATGGCATAAGAGGACGTTGTATTTCCGTTGTTATCTGTAATGATAGGTTAAAGACGAGACACATTATTTTTAATGCAAAGAAAAAATAAAACCTAAACTGAATCGTTGGAACAATTTTAAAACCACTCGGTTTTCTTCAAAAAGCAAATTTTAAATGCGGAGCTTAAACCACTCCTTTTAATAAAGGCTATCATGGTTCATTCGATCATATCAAGTTCACTACGTTAACGGTTTTTTGTCAAAAACCAGCCGTAACCCTCCGTCGTTTCAAATAGACAACACATCGTATTCATGCTATGCTTGTTGGCCTACGTCAAGGCATAGTGGATGGTAGCAGTGTGTTAGCTTATTTGATGCATAGATAGTTGCATTAGTATAGGACAGACGTACAACCTTGTTGGCCTACGTCAAGGGCATGTACGATGTACCTAAATTAATCAGGACAACGACGGGTAGAACTTGACTTGCGTCTTATGATTTGTTGGCGTACGTCAAGGTCATAAGAGCTTGGGGTAAAAACTCATATCGGGAGTTTCAAACATAAAGGAAACTTGCAGATTTAGCATACCTTATGGAGTGTGGTGACTAGAGTGGCTTCCATCTAGTGCATCATGCAATGATAGTTGGATCCCGATCCCACTGATGAGTAGGATTACTCTCGGGAAACTTTCTCACTTAACAATCAATGCTATAAACCAAGTAGGTGTCCAGAAAAGTGTTAGAGGGGCTACGCCTCCAGGGAAAAGAGGTTATTTAATTAAGGAACTTTGCGAAAGCATTGGAAAACCTCCCTCGAAGTACCAACACCGGCCTGGCTGAAAGGTTAAGCAAGTATTGTGACGTGTGATTAAATCCTGACTAGTTCTTCTTTTAGGTTTTGAAGAAGGATTTGAGGGAACAGTGGGAGCCATCCTGTTTAGATAAACTAATAACCAATCTAAACTTGCAAGAAGCATATGCTGAGTGTTTTCTTTTCTCTCTCTCTAGCAGCTACCATGACAGGACTAAAATTATTACTTGAAAAAAATATACTGACCGGGCAGAACTATAAACATTGGCTAAGGAACGCCAACATTGCACTGACTTATGACAAAGTAGCATATGTTACCACCGCTGTTCCTCCCCTTATCCCAGGACCAGATTCCTCAGTTGTGGACAGGGAAGTTCGCAAAACCTGGGATCTAGACTGTGAGCGAGCTAAGTGTATCGTGCTGGCGTCTATGAACAATGAACTCCAGAAACAGCACGAGAGTATGGATATTATATCCATCTTTCTCCATGTCAAGGAATTGTATGGAGAGCACTCCCGTATCGCGAGGTACGAGACCTCAAGGAAATTCTTCCAGATGAGGTTAGCTCCAGGATCGCCTGTAGGAGAGCACGTCCTCAAAATGATCAGCCTCATTGAGGAACTCGCAAACCTGGGATGCGTGCTAGAGAATGATTTGTATATCGACTTGATTTTGCAGTCCCTTCCCAACACCTTCTCTCAGCTCGTGCTAAGCTTCGACATGCACGAAATGGAAGCTGATCTTCCAAAGCTCCTCAACATGTTGAGGGTAGCAGAGACCTCCTTGAAAAAGGAGAAGACCCCCGTTCTGTATGTTGGCCAATCATCCTCTTCTAAATCTAAAACGAAAGCTAAAGGGAAGAAGAAGATGAAAGCTACCAAACCGAAGGGTGGGATCAAGAAGGTGCAGGGAACGAACAAGGCAGGAAGGGTGAAAGCGGATATAAACGAATGCTTTTATTGTCACAAGCAAGGGCACTGGAAGAAGGACTGTATAGCCTTCAAAGCCAAGGACAAGAAGCAAGCTGTTGCTTCTGCTTCAGGTGTGTTCGTAATCGAAAATTGTCTTTCAGTAAACTCTACATCATGGGTACTTGATACCGGTTCTGGTTCTCACATCTGTAATTCATTGCAGGATCTGAGAAATAGTAGAGTACTGGGGACAGGTGATATGACTCTCCGGATGGGCAATGGAATGCATGTAGATGCTATTGCAATAGGGGAATATCACCTAGGGTTGACTAGTGGGCACATTTTGGTGTTGTACAGCTGTTTTTGTATTCCCAGTATGTTGTGTAATATTATATCAGTATCTTTATTATCTAAAGAAGGATATAATTTTGCGCTTGAAAGAAATGTCATGAACATTCTCCTAAATTAAGAACTGATTGGGTATGGTACACTGGAAAACGGCATATACATACTTAATCGACCTCGAATTTTCAATATTCAAAACACACTTAAAAGAAAGGCTCCAGATTCAAATCAAGCCTTTCTATGGCATTGTAGACTTGGAAATATAAACGAAACTGTAGGGTTCCTAGGCACACACATGAGGTTCCACAACAGATCAAACATGCCAAAATCAAATTTTTTTATGTGCCAAAGAACCCTAATGCAAGATCGTTAACTAGAGGTAAGGCGAAACATGCAAGCAAACTACTTTGCTATAAAGTGAAAGTAACTACAACCTTTATAGATCCGGTCCTCCACCTCTCTAGCTCCGTGATGATGTCCCTCCGCTGCGATCATAGGATCCCGGACTCTAGCGATGGTTTCGCCAGAGAAATGATCGGGCTAGGTCGTCGACTTCGATGCCGAAGATGATCTACGTCGAGGCAACTCAAGATCAAGCTCCATCTTCACTTAGTCATAAAACTTATGAAGATAACACACTCTACTACATGGCAAGTGGTAGAGGATGAAGAAATAGGAAGTGGGTTCACTTTAGAATTGGATTTCTCACTTGTTTTCATCACTTGGAATTTTCAAGAAAGCTTTTCTTTTCTTGAAGAAGAAGATGAAGAAGAAGAAAGAAAAATGAATAATGAATTAACTTCAAAAAGAAAATCAAGTGATGGTTATCATTTAGCAACCATGGGTGAATAAACTCATGTAGAGAGTAAACTAGGGTTTAGGCTAATGGTTGGATTAAGGATAAAACAAAATGGCTTAGACTTTGTCAAAGATGCTATGAAGCTTCATGAAGCTTCAAGCCAAAGTGAGAAAAGCCACCACCATTTTGTTTTTGTTTCTTGCCAAAAATAAATAAATGAAATAAATAAATAAGGCAAATGAAACCCTAACCATTAACTAAACATGGTGTATAGCACACACCCAAGTTTGCATGTATCATCAAACATGATACAAACTAGTGCACAAAACTATATCATATATACAATGTGCATATCAAGTGAGAAAATCCATCTTAAGTGAACTAATACTAGTTAATGTAAAGTAATATATCAAATATATAATTATACATTAAATCATTAAATCAACACTTGATTTAATGATCCGGTCATACTACATATAACCGACTAATATCAAGTGTATCATTGTATCGAATCAACACTTGATTCGATAACCCGGCTATATCCTATATAACCGTCCAATGATACATATCGCGAGAATAGAATACAGTATCATATACTGGTATTATTCTTGGTCCCGCACATATCTTATATGCGCTCCTATTTCGTTTCGCTTGAGCCAGGAAACCTCTGTGTAGGACTCTAAAGACTCGTCAATACGATGGCGGCAGGTGATGATCATATCAAACACCCACAAGCCGCAAGCGGTCTGCTAAACATAACGGCCACCCGGGTATTGAGCGATTAGAAGATCAACGAGCAAGCCCGCTCACACTCCTGTGAATCCAACCAGCAACACTTACCGTACAGTCCGGTCTGTTCGTCTGATATGTCGCATATCTCGCCTAGGGGTGGTAAACGTCAGACCCCAGTAGCTTGATAAGTCATGCCGACGTAAGGTCCATGACAAGCATGAAACTACTGATAACACTTACCAGTAAATCAGTGCAACCCTGGCCAGGGATTTCCAGTTATGGCCAGTCGAGCATAGCGCAACATCAACCCCCAATACCGGGAGAGACGAATCCCTTCCTATCGCTCATTGCCTTCATGTGAATCGGGACTGTGCCCAAAAACCACCTGTTTGCACGACTCAGTAGAGCCGTGGTAGGGTGGAAATCAAAGCACAGTGGGAGACACATAAGACTCTATGACGATCTCGGGTCAACAGACTAAGCTGTACCAGTGTCACCAGAGAACTGCCATCTGACGTGAGGTATAATACCATCTGGGAGTTCTCGGCGAGTCCGTTCAGTGTACCCAGTCTCCACTGAGCTCCCGCATACCATTTCTGATGTCAAACACCAATGGATATGGGATCATCCATCGCCCATCAAATGGGTCGAGAAGATATACGCTAGTCTACTCTGGAATATCGATGCCCCGTCTCGATATTCCCACGACTAGGAACATTGAAGGATGTACTCATGGACTACCCAGGCCCCACTAGTATGATCTACATCATAGTCCTGGAAGTCGAGTACACATCCTAAGGGCTTTATCAACATGTAACAGAGAGACAGAAAGTATACATGTTAAGATAAAGAGCAACCAGATAGCGTACTATCATGTCGAGCAAGAAAGTCCTACCTATATATGTCCCAGCATCCACTACAATATACATCCCATGTACAGTAATGGCCTCTAGGGCATATATATAACTAACAATCTCCCACTTGCACTAGGGCCATCTGTAGCAGTGGTTGCAGTATCACATACTCGACCATCCCATAAAAGTCTCTCTTTGGGAAAAGGCCTTTCTGAGTGGATCCGCCGTGTTGTCCTCTGAGTCTACTCTCCTAACCTCGATCACCCTGGAGATCAACTATCTTCACGATCAGGTGATACTGCCTCAGAATATGTCTGGGTCACTGATGGGACCAGTGTTCCTGGGCCAAAGCCACACTTCCATTGTCATACAATGGTAGGAACTTAGTTCATCTTATGAACCAATATACACCCAAACTGCCTCTTTGGTAGTATCTTTAATAGCGGTGTTACCAGCCTTTATCGTCTAGTCTGCCACGGTATTTAGCTTGGAACTCTTCCAACATACCGTCCCTTCACTAAGGGTAAAGACAATGCCTGCGACTGACATTCTGTCGTCCTTATCATTCTGGAACATTTCCAGTGATTCTCCCCAGGGTCGATTGATACCATCTCACTACAACTAGTGAGAATCCTAACATCCAATTACTTCTATCTCATAGATCAAAACTCAGGATTTAGGAGGTATCACTTTGATCATTTATGGAGAATCGTAGTGATAAGCGGAGATTGACCGAGCGTAGCATAGGAAACTCCTTCCCTATCAAGAGTATGTCATCCACGTACTCTACGAGGATCACCACCATACTCCCTACTACCTTTTTGTATATACAAGGTTTATCTACCATTTTGATGAAGTCAAACTCTTTGACTACCACATCAAAACAGATGTTCCAACTCCGCGATTCCTGCTTTATCCTATAAAGAATCTTGCTCATGTTTCCGCTGCTCCCACTGTCTACGAAGCCCTCTGGCTGTGTTCTTATAGACGTTCTCTTCTAAATCAGTATTTAGAAAAGCAGTCATGACATCCAACCACCAGATATCGTAATCATGGTATGTAGCCGTGGCAAGTAGGATCCGGATGGACTTAAGCATAGTCACTTGAAAAAGGTTTCATCATTATCCATGCCTGGTCGATGACGAAAACCTTCAACAAGTCTAGCTTTGAAAGTCTCAACTTTTCCATCTACACCAAGTATTCTTCTCAAGATATACTTGCTTCTGATGGGTATTTGACCCTTCAGATAAAGCAACCAAAGTCCATACTTTGTTGGTGTATAAGGATTCCATCTCAGATCGATAAGCATCCAGCCATTCTTACAGAGTCCCACTCCTGATAGCCAGCTCGAAACTAGTTGGGTCATCATCTCATGATGCAATCCTCGCTCCCACTGTCATAGAGAAACCAAAGTATCTCTCAGGTGGGTGAGGAACCCTACTAGATCGGCGGAGAGGCTAAGGTTCATTAGAATCTATTGAATCTTTTGGTTCTACCAATGCATCAGCTGCAGTTTGTATAGCTGGAATCTTTCCAGTTCTACATAACTGACCTTGCCTCGAGCTTGTCCGGATTTTGCTTTTGACATAGGCCGGACAATCCCAAATCTTAACTTACTTAAGAGATAGGTTCTTCCCATACCATATCTTATATGGAGTGGTAGGCACTGATTTGATTCGAACCCAATTCAATAGGTATGCAGCTTCTCAAGTGCATAACCCCTTAAAAGAAACAGGTATCTCAGTAATACTCATCATAGAGCACACCATATCTAATATGGTGTGATTGCTCCGCCCCGATACACCGTTGTGCTGTGGTATATTCAGAGGAGTAATACGGAGAGAGAATCTCATTCTCCTTTAGAATAATCTAGGAATTCTATACACAAGTATTCTCCTCCCTGATCTTATCATAGGACATAATACTTATACCCGGTTTTTGGTTCTCTACTTCTAACTTATATTCTGTGAATATCTCAAAAACTTCGGACTTATGTTTCAACAGGAACATATGTCTGAATCTTGAGAGATTATCAGAGAATGTAATGAAGTACAAAGAACTGGTCCTGGCATGTGTAGACAGGGGACCTAACATACATCATTATGTATCAGTCCCAAGAGTTCACTAACTCTTTCTCTGTTTCCAATAAACAGAGCTATGGTCATCTATTCTTTGTGACATGACTGGCAAGTTTCACAAGATGTAAATTCAAACTGATTTAAATATGCATCTAGAATGTAACTTAAGCTAGTCGGGTCGCATTGATATGACCTAGTCTACAATGCCTCAAGAAGGATTCGTTCATTTCTGAACTCTTCCTCTTGTGTGTGTTCTGTATATTTGGAACTGTAGTTTGATTTAGAACGTCAATGCTTTTAGATAACGCGCCTGAACCGATCAACTTTTGAAATGTAGGAAATGTTCTAAACATTATCCAACAATACAAAATTATATCCTTTCTTTACTAATAAAGAGACTGATATGATTTTGTATATCAGGTTCGGTATCTAACAGTATTTGTTCAGAATCAATGTATTTGTAATACAGGGTGACAGTGACCAACAGACTTGGCTGCAACACTTGCCCCATTTTCTGTCTCATGAAACTTTATCACCCGTACTCAGTTCTCTACCTTTCTGTAGCCCTATGTAACGGATTACATTTGCGGGATCCTAATCCGGTATCTAATACCTAGGACGTAGAGGATACTGAGAAACAGTTCTGTATAGTGAATACACCCGAAGGAGATGCATTATATGCACTTTCTTCATTTGGGCGGCATAGGAATTCTGGTATTCCCCTATTTCCCGCTCTGTCTTATAACAATTGTAAGTTGGAGCGGGACCAACGTTCCCTAGCTCAGTATAACAAGCGGGTTCGGTCAATACATCCATATTATTATCTTGATTAAGGCGTGATATGGTCGCTACCTGGAGAGAGAGAAAAGAAAACACTCTGCGTGCGCTCTAGCAAGATTAGATTGGTTATATATTTTATTTAATCAGGATGGTTCCCACTGTTTTTATCAAATCTTCCTTCAAACCCTAAAAGGAAAGACTAGCCGGGATTAATTACACTCTACAAGTTCGCCAATCTTTCAGCCAGGCCAGTGTCGGTACTTTGAGGGAGGTTCCCCGTGTTTTCGCACGGACCTAATTATAATAAACCTCGTTTTCCCAAAGGCGTAACCCCGTTGACACCTTTCTAGACACCTACTTGATTGGCTAATTGTAAAGTGCAAAACTCTCCCAGGAGTAACAATTACTCGCAGTGGGTATCGGGATCCAACTATCATATAGAAGGTATGCAATCTCATTACAAATTTCAACACTTGAAACTCCCGATAATGGTTTTTACCCCTAGCACCTATGACCTTGGCTAAGGTCAACAAATCATAAGCACTAGTCAAGTTCTACCCGTCATTTCGTGATTAATTAGACCCACCCACATGACCCTTGGCTAAGGTCAACAAAGCCACATGACTGTCCTAACTAATCCCATCATATGCAGTGTAGGAAGACATCACTTAGCTACCGTACACTGTGCCTTGACTATGGTCAACAAACACAACACGAATACTAAGTACTCTACTTCTTAAAATGACGGAGGGTTGCGTATGGTTTTTATGAAAACCTTTAACGCTTTGAACTTGATCTCGTTGCGGAATCAAATGGTTTTTAAATGGAGTGTTTTTGAGGCTTTTCTAGTTTTGCTAAAGGGGTCACTCCCGGTAAAGGGATCGTCGGCCCTTTTCTCATCGAATAAGGTGCAGGATATATCATATATACCGCTGTGCAAAGCAAAAACTATAGAAGCAATCAAAAGACAAACCGAGGGTTGTAGCTGTAAGTCCGCGGCGGCGCCCCGGCCGTCGATCCGACGCCGGAAACGCGGAAACAAAAATTTTGCAAACTAGCAAACCAACACCACCGCGCACTTTTATCCCGGATCGGGCCATTAACCTAGCAACTAGCAAACTAAAATACGGGTAGAGAAGTATACCAAGCGATCCGTGTCCTTCGGTCTTCGTCTCCACTCCGATCTCCCGCGGAAACTCCGTTCATCTCCTCCTCGTCGGAAAGGGCACCACGTAGCCGGAATCTTTTACGGGCTCCCACCTCTGGACCGAGGCAACTCGGGCGCAAAGTTGGCTAGCCGACGCGTCCAAGGGATGCTGTAGATGTAGTGTAGAAGCTTGTCTCTTAGGGGTTTGTGAAGTTGCCATGGATGTGGAGGTGAGAAGAACTTTGGAAGAATGATGGTGTATATATTTTTCAAGCATGAAAATGATATGAATTTCTTTCCCTCATCCAAAGTGAAACCTCTCTCTCTCCCTCAAGAATAGTGGCCGGCCTCTACTTGTGATGGGTGGGGGTTAAAGAATGGATTAATCAAGAGAAGAAAAAGAATAAGAATAACAAATAATAAGGTCAAACCCAATTCTCATCTCATCTTATCACAAAACCATCACATGAAAAGCAAAGGAATGGACACAAAAAGCATCTCATGATGAAAGAATAATCATGAAGCCACACTTATGCAAGATACCCCTCCACAAATAAGTTATTTGCAAACTTGCAAATAACCCCTCCACCACAAAAGTCCGGCTGAGAAGGAACAAAGGAAAACCGACCGGAACGGAATGCAAACTGGCAACCTCAGAAAACTGATCCCGTAATAAATTACAGGAAAACCCCACTACTGCATATACATGTCCGCATTTGTATTCCCACTGAACACAAATACAAAGAGACAAAATCTACACTATTTAATACTAGGATCCGGCTTAAGCCAAAGCCGGCTAGTAAAAACCGTCCGATCACGATCCGTGCAATACCGCACGTATCTGATTGAACCCTGCCATATCTCCATACGGCCTCTACAGCTTTTCGCCCGAAACCTGAGTAACTGTATGTGGTGGACTCTAAAGACTCGTCAATGCTATGGCTGTGGATTTAACCACTAGCACGTCAGAGGTATAAGCCATACGTGACGGGCCTCCAGCTATTGAGCAAAAGGGACGTCGATGAGCGAACTCATCTTGACACCCTACTGAGCCTGTCAGTGACAATATCCGTACAGTCCGGTCCGTTCGTCTATGAGCATCGCATGACGGGCCTAGGGGGTTGGTAAAAGTCAGACCCCCAATAGCGGTACAAGTCGTGTCGGAGTGTAGCCCAGAACACCCTGAGATACTACTGGAATACCTACCAGCAAATCTCCTGCCTTGGCCAAGGACTTTTCATGTTCTGGCTCTCCTAGACACAGCGCGACCTCACCCCCAATACCGGGAGAGACGGACCCCTGCAGATCCGCTCACTGCCTCCATGTGGCTCGGGACTGTACCCAACTAAAACCTGTTTGCACGACTCCTTTGAGCCATGGTAGGGTAGTAATCAAAGCACAGTGGGAACTCTCACGAGACAAATGACGATCTCAGGTCGATGAACTAACCTGTACACATGTCACCAGGGAACTGCTATCTGACGTCAGGTATAATACCAACTAGCAGGTTCCCGGCGAGTCCGGTCCGGTGTACTCATAACCCAATGAGCACCTGTATACATCTTAGGTGAACCAACTGACACCAGTGGCTTGTGAGACCGGCCACCGCCCCTCGTTGGGGTCTCGACTGTATACACTAGTCTACTCTGGAGAATCGATGCCCTGTCTCGAAACTCTCTCGACTAGGGACCTTTTAAGGATATGCTTATAGACTCCAGCTCCCACGTATATGATCGCCCTCATACTGCTGGTAGTCAAACAAGAATCCTAGGGGCTCTATCAACGTGCAATAGCGACTCGTAAGGTCACCTAAAGCAGTACAGGATGATAAAGATAAACCAGATAGCATACTATCATCTTGAGTAAGACTGTCCTACTGGGACAGGTCCTCCCCTCAATCATTGCAATCACGTGCCTGTGATCCAATAATTGACTCTGAGGGCACTATCTCCAACAATCTCCCACTTGCACTCAAGGCTAATTATTGCGATGTCGCATACTCACAGCCCGTGTGATACCGAACACCCAACTCCTCTACTAGTCAGTCTCACAAAGCTCGTTTGAAAGACTATTGCGTTCGAAGAATAGCCTCAGTGAGTGGATCCGCTCTGGTGTTTCTTTCTATGTCTCTCTCTATCTCAAGTTCGCGGAGAAATCCATCTCTCGAAATGAGCAATACCTGTCTTAGAATATGTTTGGATATCTGATGGGACCTAGCTCATAAGTGAACTCCAAATCCAAACTTCTTAGACTGTATCGTCAACTGAACTTAATCAGTATCCTGCACCATGCCTTCCCTCAGTATCCACCTGGACCACCTATCCAAAATACTGCCCCTCGTCAGAGGGAAAACTATAACTCTGACAGCCACTCTGCCATCCAGTTCACCTTGGAAGCCTGGAATGATAACTGTCTCCCGAAGGAGAATTCTGTTATTATTTCCCTAGAACATCAACTTATATTCTAAAACTGCTTCCGATTGTTTCTCCAGGATTGGATGAATATCAACTTATTGCACCTACTGCCATAACAACATCTGGTGTGGTACTTGACATCTCATGATTGACTCAATTGCCTAAGCAAGTGATCTGCCAATCATGCACATCCCTCTCCCCTTTAGTCTGTAAGACACCTTTAGAGAGGGTGACTCCATTACCTGCAGGTACACCACCATGCCAGGAGTCGTCCATTCTAAATACTCTTAGAATGCTGTCTAAGTACCCAGATTGGAAAACCACCCAAATCTAGATCTAAAACCATAGATCTAGTAACCAGAAT
Organism: Agapanthus africanus; assembly: GCA_030015575.1. Lineage (NCBI taxonomy): Eukaryota > Viridiplantae > Streptophyta > Magnoliopsida > Asparagales > Amaryllidaceae > Agapanthus > Agapanthus africanus. Next base: position 453,607,790 of record JASDDO010000014.1, on the reverse strand, counting down.
GTCTGATATAATATCCAAGTCCTTTGTGGAGAAACTACTGTGTGACGACCAAAGTATAACCGATCGTAGTATAGGAATATCTCTTCCTACTCTGTGTATGTCATCAAATACCAGGACATCACACCCTACTACCTTCTTAACAGATCCATCCCCTGTTCTGATGAAGTCAAACCTATGACTGTCACATCAGAAATAGATGATCTATCTCCGCTATATCTGCTTTAGTCTATAAATAGACATAAGCCATCTGCCCACCAATGCTTCCGCTGCTCCCACTGACTACGACAACCCTCTGGCAGAGTTATATAGATGTACACTTCTAAATCTAGTTCAGAACGACGCTATACTCATCCTCCTGCCGGGTCTCACAGTCTGGAACAACAGCAATGGAAAGTCTGGGTAAACAAGAACTTCCCTGCCACCGTCCTTGAGCATACCGAAGTACCTCTCGGGTGCCTGAGGTTACCCACTTTATCTGCGGAGTGGCCAATGGAATATCAAACCAGATTGAATCTTTAGGTTCTTATCAAATCTTCAGTAATCGTTTGCGGTTCTGGAATCACTTCCAGTTCTACCATACTCCCACTACTGTTTTCTGAAAAAATCCATTTTTATTAAAACTGTGGCGAGTCAAGAACAATATCACTATTGATCTTCCAGATGGTAGAAAGTCAACCCTCGTCATAGCCCAGGTCAACCCACAAACAGCCATTACAGAAACGTGCCTTGAGTCATCCAGTGTTTGGTTTTAAGCATAAGCCGGACAACTCCCCGTACCTTAACAATGTCAAGATATGAACTGTTCTATATCCAATATAGAAACAGAGGCACTGATTTAATTGAACCAGATTCAAATCATGCAGCTGTCTCCAGTGCATGTCAACTAAATGGAAGGAGGCCGATCAGCGTTACTCAACTTAGGAATACTTCCAATTATGAGTAACCTGAAAGAGAAGCAAGTTCTCTTAACCATTACTATCAACTGAATACCATATACAAGCATCTACATCTTCGATCACTTTGAAGAATCTCGATACTTGCAATATCTGGTTCTCTACTTTATTCTTATACCTATAACTTCTCAAAACTTCGACTCTGTGTTTCTACGAAACACCTGTCTAAGAACTAGAGAAGTTATAAGTAAACCGAATATAGTACGAGGACCAACCCCTCTGTCCTAATGGACACTGGACAATATACAATACTCCGTATAAGTCCCCTGAGTCTAGTGACTCATTCACTATGTGTCGAAGGTTGAAAACTGTACTATGGTTATGAAGAATTACACCGCTGTTCAATGCTCCTTACCTAACCATCCACTGATATAGGTAAATGTTATAGACATAATTTCAAAAAGTATATCTCACTCTATAAAAATAGACGTACAGATATATCAATTTGAAATTGGTGCATAACGACGGATATTCAAAACCAAATATTTGCCGTCCGGCAAACAACCCAGGTGACTTCCTCAAATATCACCAATTACAACGAATCCCGATATAATGAGGATGATCACCTAATTCCCAATAACTTACTCCCACTCATCATCTGTAAAACCATACAGATGTGAGAATCATACCTGGTAAATACATACCCTGGAGCAAGTGTCTAATTGGGAAATCAGTTTTCTTTTAACAGTACACAGTGAACCTGAAACATTGAAATGTTTCGATGGGGTATTCTGGTATTCATAGTAATGCCTCTTCCATTATCCAGATTCATAACTATAACCGTATAATTCTTTGCCATCTCTCCAAATCCCTTTATATGTCTTTAGTCATTACCTTCTGCACATCCCTTTAGGCCAAATGGTTTTCTTCCTTCCCTACCGTTCGGCACCAGCCTATGGTTTGGAAGAAGACTATCCAATAAGCATAAAGGGTGTACTGTCCTAATCCTAGGAGCACTCGCAACGCGAGAGAAGGTGAAGATAAAAGACACCTGAATGTACTTTATTCCTATTTCTCCTGAACTAGGATCCATCCCCGAACTGGAACAAGTTCCTTTCGAGTACGTATATAACCATACGGTGGATTATCCAATAAACTGGGATCTTCGTAGTGATACGGAGTGTCCTGGAGAAATACAAAGGTGATTTAGGATTGGCGAAGAAACACTTGGTTTGGTCGTGAATAGCAGTCGCAATTTACTTTGCCCTCTTACTAATCCCTTTCTTTGTCTTTACATAATACCTTCTGTACACCACCGTTAGGCTAATTGGTTTTCTTCATTCCCTACCGGTCGGCACCAGCCCAAGGTTTGGAAGAAGACTATCCAATTTGCATAATAGGTGTACTACTCCTAAACCAAGGAGTACTCGCAACCAGAGAGAAGGTAAAAGAAAAAGGCAACTGAATAGTCCTATTCGTTTTCTTCAGAACCGGAAACCATCCTCGAATTCCTTCGAGTTCGTATATAACCATACGATGGTTTTGTCCAATGGAAGTGGACGTTCGTAGTAATACGAGGTGTCCTGGAGAAAAAGGTAAAAGTAGGAGTGGCAATGAGGTTTGCAACTCTGACAATCCAAAAGCCAGTGTTAAGAAGGTTCGGTCAACTTGGTCACTGAGTCATAGTCTAGGGTCGGGTCAATGGTCGCTGCCAAAGAGAGAGAGAAAAGAAACACACGGCGTGCACTCTAGCCTAGATCAGAATGGCTATCACTTTATCTAATCTGGAAACCTCCCACTGTAACGTCAAATTCTTCCCCAAACCTGAAAGAAGAATTAGCCGGGATCACCCGAGGAGTAAACCAACTCATCAGTGGGAATCGGGATCCAATTCTCATCGCATGATAACGTGACGGAATCCGCTCACGTTATCACACTCCAGAAGGTATGCGCATATCTGGCAAGTTTCAGTTCTTTTGAAACTCCCGATGTGGATTTCTGCCCCATGCTCTTATGACCTTGACTAAGGCCAACAAATCATAAGTCACATGTCAAGTTCTACCCGTCATTGTCCAGGTTGATTTGAACCCACCCGTACAAGCCCTTGACTAGGGCCAACAAGGTTATACGACTGTCCCAAACCAACGCATCTATCTATGCAGCATATGAACACCCAATAGCTTCCAAACACTGTGCCTTGACTATGGCCAACAAACACAGCTTGAATACTATTGACTATCCATATGAAATGACGGAGGGCTACGAATGGTTTCTGGCGAAAACCTTTAACGTAATGAACTTGATATCGTTGAAGGAACTGATAGCTTTATAAAAATATAGTGACGAAAACCTTTGCTAAAGAGGTCACTCCCGGTGAAGGGATCTCGGCTCTTTCCCCGTAGAATGAGGTGCAGGATATTCCAACTGAATACCACGATGCAAAGCAAAAGCAATCGGCTATAGTGAAGTTATTGCCCTGACGCAAACTTCTGTCCAAGGGGTCACTCCCGGTGAAGGGATCTCGGCCCTTGCCTCGTCGACCGAGGAGCAGGATATTCCAACTGAATACCACGATGCAAAACAAAAGAGAACGTCCTTGCAATAACAGCTTTTTGAAAAAGTGTTCCAACAACATCAGAATAGGTTTGTTTAGCTTGCATTGATCCGAATCAACGCAGTCCCATCAATTGATCACACCACAAAAAGAACGAAAATAATGATGTACGTATATGCCATCCGCATTCGCCACTGGGTTCCGTCATCACCCGTTAGGTTACTTAACTAACGACAGAGCGGGGACTGGACTAGCGCGGATGCAAAACATATACAACATCTACTAGTATATATATAATATATAATTTTCGCTCAAGGCGTGATAAAATGCAACATCACAGGAATGTACAGCATCACAGAACAATACAAATATCTGGGATCCCCGGGTTTCATAGAGCCGCTACTGAAACCCGACGTTCGTCTGGTCGTGTGGATAGCCTGTGCAATGAAATCCTAGACCCCTACGGGCGCTGCAAGTTACCCGCCAAAACCTAAAGCGAGGCAGCCCCCTTCAGCAACGTGAATGGACCACCCAGCACTTCACGGAATCCGGTAACTTGGGCACCCCTCCTGGGTCAACCTATACCTACGAGTGCGGCGAATAGCCCGCCAATTCTAGAGTAAAGCCCCCTCCGTCTCAACGCAATGAGATGCGGGCTCGTTGCCCTCTAGAACCCGGCCATCCGTGCACCCCTCCGTGGGGTAATCCTAGTACAGAAAGTAAAATATGCATACAACGGGTACATCGACCGCAACCTGGTCGTGCCCCAAAAGAATAATACAAATAGGCAGTGACGGCAGTCCACATGTCGGACGCTCGCCCCGCAAAATCAAATGTACATATAAAACAGAACTGTACTACTATTGCAACCAGGCTATCCCCCACGACCAATCCGCAACATCACAGCACAACACAGAACATCAACGTGAATGTCACGTTCGCAAATCCGTCTAAAAGGGCTATAGCAGATAGACTGGATTTACCGATCGAGTGACATTCACGGTCGCAGATATAATGTAAATACTGTGAACTAGCATGTTTAAAATATCCGATCGAACAAATTTATCGAAGTAGGCCCCAAGCAAGACTGTAGCACTTACAGTAAATCTGGGCCCAAAAATAATATCCCAAAATCACTATTTCCAACCCAAAAGCCCACTGTTAAAATTTGGTGCGCTGAAAAGTCAAACTTGCGGCGGAACCGCGGCCAATGCGTGGGTTTGGCCGCTGTTCCACGGTGGAATAGTGCCATCACGCCACCAAATTTTCACAGAATGCTTATATTACCATGCACGTATCTCTGAAACAACCTGAAAAATTTTTGGAGCTAAAACAATTTCGACAGAAACATGATGCATTGGAAAATACAGTTTTTGGGGATTTTTGTTCGATCGAGTTCTAAACATACTAGAGCAAGCTAGGCATGGTTAATGGCGTGGCTCTGATACCAATGTAAGTCCGCGGCGGTGCCCCGGCCGTCGATCCGACGCCGGAAACGCGGAAACAAAAATTTTGCAAACTAGCAAACCGGCACCACCGCGCACTTTTATCCCGGATCGGGCCATTAACCTAGCTACTAGAAAACTAACATACGGGTAGAGAAGTATACCAAGCGATCCGTGTCCTTCGGTCTTCGTCTCCACTACGATCTCCCGCGGAAACTCCGTTCATCTCCTCCTCGTCGGAAAGGGCACCACGTAGCCGGAATCTTTTACGGGCTCCCACCTCTGGACCGAGGCAACTCGGGCGCGAAGTTGGCTAGCCGACACGTACAAGGGATGCTGTAGATGTAGTGTAGAGGCTTGTCTCTTAGGGGTTTGTGAAGTTGCCATGGATGTGGAGGTGAGAAGAACTTTGGAAGAATGATGGTGTATATATTTTTCAAGCATGAAAATGATATGAATTTCTTTCCCTCATCCAAAGTGAAACCTCTCTCTCTCCCTCAAGAATAGTGGCCGGCCTCTACTAGTGATGGGTGGGGGTTAAAGAATGGATTAATCAAGAGAAGAAAAAGAATAAGAATAACAAATAATAAGGTCACACCCACTTCTCATCTCATCTTATCACAAAACCATCACATGAAAAGCAAAGGAATGGACACAAAAAGCATCTCATGATGAAAGAATAATCATGAAGCCACACTTATGCAAGATACCCCTCCACAAATAAGTTATTTGCAAACTTGCAAATAACCCCTCCACCACAAAAGTCCGGCCGAGAAGGAACAAAGGAAAACCGGCCGGAACGGAATGCAAACTGGCAACCTCAGAAAACTGATCCCGTAATAAATTACAGGAAAACCCCACTACTGCATATACATGCCCGCATTTGTATTCCCACTGAACACAAATGCAAAGAGACAAAATCTACACTATCTAATACTAGGATCTGGCTTAAGCCAAAGCCGGCTAGTAAAAACCGTCCGATCACGATCCGTGCAATACCGCACGTATCTGATCGAACCCTGCCATATCTCCATACGGCCTCTACAGCGTTTCGCCCGAAACCTGAGTAACTGTGTGTGGTGGACTCTAAAGACTCGTCAATGCTATGGCTGTGGATTTAACCACTAGCACGTCAGAGGTATAAGCCATACGTGACGGGCCACCAGCTATTGACCAAAAGGGACGTCGATGAGCGAACTCATCTTGACACCCTACTGAGCCTGTCAGTGACAATATCCGTACAGTCCGGTCCGTTCGTCTATGAGCATCGCATGGCGGGCCTAGGGGGTTGGTAAAAGTCAGACCCCCAATAGCGGTACAAGTCGTGTCGGAGTGTAGCCCAGAACACCCTGAGATACTACTGGAATACCTACCAGCAAATCTCCTGCCTTGGCCAAGGACTTTTCATGTTCTGGCTCTCCTAGACACAGCGCAACCTCACCCCCAATACCGGGAGAGACGAACCCCTGCAGATCCGCTCACTGCCTCCATGTGGCTCGGGACTGTACCCAACTAAAACCTGTTTGCACGACTCCTTTGAGCCATGGTAGGGTAGTAATCAAAGCACAGTGGGAACTCACACGAGACAAATGACGATCTCAGGTCGATGAACTAACCTGTATACATGTCACCAGGGAACTGCTATCTGACGTCAGGTATAATACCAACTAGCAGGTTCCCGGCGAGTCCGGTCCGGTGTACTCATAACCCAATGAGCACCTGTATACATCTTAGGTGAACCAACTGACACCAGTCGAAACTCCCTCGACTAGGGACCTTTTAAGGATGTGCTTATAGACTCCAGCTCCCACGTATATGATCGCCCTCATACTGCTGGTAGTCAAGCAAGAATCCTAGGGGCTCTGTCAACGTGCAATAGCGACTCGTATGGTCACCTAAAGCAGTACACGATGATAAAGATAAACCAGATAGCATACTATCATCTTGAGTAAGACTGTCCTACTGGGACAGGTCCTCCCCTCAATCATTGCAATCACGTTCCTGTGATCCAATAATTGACTCTGAGGGCACTATCTACAATAGTAGCATCTGCCAGTTATTGCTAAAGGGGTCACTCCCAGTGAATGGATCTCGGCCCTTTCCTTATCGAATAAGGTGTAGGATGTTCTACAAGGAACACCGCAATGCAAAGCAAGAACTGTAGCTACCTGTTTTATTTTGAAATTCGAATCTACAACATCTTTTAGGTTTATTTTCTTTCATTAATCACATTAATGAATATCCCATCATTTAAGTCCACCTAAACATCACAGATAAATATAACGTACGCTTATGCCATCCGCATTCGCCTCGATATCCCGTCTGCACCGTTAGGTTAGGTAACTAACGGCAGAGCGGGGCAGGGCTAGCGCGGGTGTAAAACATAAGCAACGTCTATATAATATATCATATATACTATATACAATATCTATCTGAACATATCACATGATCACATCACATATAACGCAGCAGAAAATATCATATGAAATATTGGATATACTAGGACGTCCGTGTTTTTAATACGAGCCAGTATAAAACACGGATTCCACGGTCGTGATGAATAGCCAATCCCACACCCCTAGACCCCTACGAGAGCGGCAAGCAACCCTACCAATTCTAGGGTTAGGAGACCCGAACTCGACTCCTCGAGATGGTCTCCCACTGGACCCTAGCACCCGGTTACTTGTGCTCCCCTCCTTGGGTCTATCCTGATGCGGAAAAGTAAATAATATACATCAACGGTGACATCTTCCGCAACCTGGAAGTGTCCCTATAAAAGAATATTACATACAAGTTTTTACATGAATGAAAATGAAAAACACTCATCTCACATAAAAAACCCCCGGCTATTCAAACACGACGATCCAATATAACATATCCAGCAACACATAACATCACATGTCATCAACGTAAGTAAATATGCCCATCCCAATTGTCGTTGACATATAGCAACGAAACCGGCGATATCACATATTACACTTACGGTCACAGAAAAGAAAGTGTAAAACTACAACAGTTGGAATCCGCAACCTCTTTAGACATCGCATGCCTAATCAAATGAATTCCTTAGACATCGCATGCCTAATAATTATAAACCCCGCATTTTAGTCTCAATATCGAAAACACTTTTCAATATCAAGTCGGGCAATTCAACAAGATTCCCGACATCCTGAACGAATGCTCGTCGCAAACTTTAGTAGACGGCCGCACCCCGGATACCGTCGACGAAGTGCACTAAGGCGGAACACCGCTTCCGCGAGCACCCGAACGGATGCTTTCGGCGACGGGGTTCTCCTACAGTGACTTGGTCGGGGCTATGGGGTGTAGCTGTCTATTAAGTTTACCCGGCGAGTATCCGCGTACGCTATGTGATTGCGACGGAATTTTGATCGCATCAAAATTCCGTGGCAACCGATCAAGTGAGACTAAAGTGCTAGATTTATAACATCCAAATCAGTTATCTCATAACTACTTGTGGATTCCAAATATTGTATCACATTCCAGATAAATAGAAAATGTTAAACTTTCCGATCGAACAATCAAACACCCAAGTTTTCCCGAATGGTTTTCAACACTTGAAATAAGTTTAAAAACATTCACTTCATGTCTCAGTACTAACGGTCCAGCCGTAGAAGGGTCAAGCCAACGCCTCACATGCGGCACGCCGTACTACCCCAAACCCTAAGGTTCAAAGGGCTGTTCAAGACGGTCACATAATCGAGTTAAGGTTTGTTGTCTTCTAGAGGGTCCATCGCGTTACTTGCACTACTTAGAACATTCTTAAACTACGGAAAAATCCAACACTTGGAAATTTCCCGGCAGGGGAAAAAATGGGTATTTATATCCGGTCGAACTTTTTAACATATTCTAAAATTACCCAGAAAAACACATAGACAAAATTAGATAATCCGATCGAATCTGCGAACTCCCAATACAACCCAGAAAACTCAACTCTTGAGTAAACTTTAAAAATTCCCAGAAAACACAGGCATTGCAGAATGGTATTACTGTGCAAAGAAAATTCCAAGATGCTCCTATATGGTCGCGGAACCGCCGCACATGCCATACTCGTGCCGCGGTTCCGCGGCCACGTGGTCGAGTTATGCGCACGTGTTTCACAGTAATTCTTAAAATCGCCTGCTGAATTTTCTGGATATTTTTAATTCACAAAAATCCCCGATTTCAAAAAATGTACAGAGAATGGTTTTGGATTAGGGTTTCGGGTTCGATCGGACTTCTAACATCGTCTACTCTTCGCCTAAAGCTCTAGCTAGGCTCTGATACCATTGTAGGGTTCCTAGGCACACACATGAGGTTCCACAATAGATCAAACATGCCAAAATCAAATTTTTCTATGTGCCAAAGAACCCTAATGTTAGATCGTTAACTAGAGGTAAGGCGAAACATGCAAGCAAACTACTTTGCTATAAAGTGAAAGTAACTACAACCTTTGTAGATCCGGTCCTCCACCTCTCTAGCTCCGTGATAATGTCCCTCCACTGCGATCATAGGATCCCGGACTCTAGCGATGGTTTCGTCGGAGAAATGATCGGGCTAGGTCGTCGACTTCGATACCGAAGATGTTCTACGTCGAGGCAACTCAAGATCAAGCTCCATCTTCACTTGGTCATAAAACTTATGAAGATAACACACTCTACTACATGGCAAGTGGTAGAGGATGAAGAAATAGGAAGTGGGTTCACTTTAGAATTGGATTTCTCACTTGTTTTCATCACTTGGAATTTTCAAGAAAGCTTTTCTTTTCTTGAAGAAGAAGATGAAGAAGAAGAAAGAAAAATGAATAATGAATTAACTTCAAAAAGAAAATCAAGTGATGGTTATCATTTAGCAACCATGGGTAAGTAAACTCATGTAGAGAGTAAACTAGGGTTTAAGCTAATGGTTGGGTTAAGGATAAAACAAAATGGCTTAGACTTTGTCAAAGATGCTATGAAGCTTCATGAAGCTTCAAGCCAAAGTGAGAAAAGCCACCACCATTTTGTTTTTGTTTCTTGCCAAAAATAAATAAATGAAATAAATAAATAAGGCAAATGAAACCCTAACCATTAACTAAACATGGTGTATAGCACACACCCAAGTTTGCATGTATCATCAAACATGATACAAACTAGTGCACAAAACTATATCATATATACAATGTGCATATCAAGTGAGAAAATCCATCTTAAGTGAACTAATACTAGTTAATATAAAGTAATATATCAAATATATAATTATACATTAAATCATTAAATCAACACTTGATTTAATGATCCGGTCATACTACATATAACCGACTAATATCAAGTGTATCATTGTATTGAATCAACACTTGATTCGATAACCCGGCTATATCCTATATAACCGTCCAATGATACATATCGCGAGAATAGAATACAGTATCACATACTGGTATTATTCTCGGTCCCGCACATATCTCATATGCGCTCCTATTTCGTTTCGCTTGAGCCAGGAAACCTCTGTGTAGGACTCTAAAGACTCGTCACTACGCCGGCGGCAGGTGATGATCATATCAAACACCCACAAGCCGCAAGCGGTCTGCTAAACGTAACGGCCACCCGAGTATTTAGCGATTAGAAGATCAACGAGCAAGCCCGCTCACACTCCTGTGAATCCAACCAGCAACACTTACCGTACAGTCCGGTCTGTTCGTCTGATATGTCGCATATCTCGCCTAGGGGTGATAAACGTCAGACCCCAGTAGCTTGATAAGTCATGCCGACGTAAGGTCCATAACAAGCATGAAACTACTGATAACACTTACCAGTAAATCAGTGCAACCCTGACCAGGGATTTCCAGTTATGGCCAGTCGAGCATAGCGCAACATCAACCCCCAATACCGGGAGAGACGAATCCTCTCCTATCGCTCATTGCCTTCATGTGAATCGGGACTGTGCCCAAAAACCACCTGTTTGCATGACTCAGTAGAGCCGTGGTAGGGTGGAAATCAAAGCACAGTGGGAGACACATAAGACTCTATGACGATCTCGGGTCAACAGACTAAGCTGTACCAGTGTCACCAGAGAACTGCCATCTGACGTGAGGTATAATACCATCTGGGAGTTCTCGGCGAGTCCGTTCAGTTACCCAGTCTCCATTGAGCACCCCCGCATACCATCTCTGATGTCAAACACCAATGGATATGTGATCATCCATCGCCCATCACATGGGTCAAGATGATATACGCTAGTCTACTCTGGAATATCGATGCCCCATCTCGATATTCCTACGACTAGGAACATTGAAGGATGTACTCATGGACTACCCAGGCCCTACTAGTATGATCTACATCATAGTCCTGGAAGTCGAGTACACATCCTAAGGGCTTTATCAACATGTAACAGAGAGACAGAAAGTATACATGTTAAGATAAAGAGCAACCAGATAGCGTACTATCATGTCGAGCAAGAAAGTCCTACCTATATATGTCCCAGCATCCACTACAATATACATCCCATGTACAGTAATGGCCTCTAGGGCATACATATAACTAACAGAAACAAGGTTGACTAAGTTATATAAAGATGGATATCTAGATCCGTTTGAATATTCATCATATGCAACTTGTCAATCATGTATTAAAGGAAAATGACCAAATCTCCGTTCACCGGACACGGAGCAAGAGCTACAGAACTCTTGGGACTTGTACACAGTGATGTATGTGGTCCAATGTCTACACATGCGCGAAGCGGTCACTCCTACTTCATCACTTTTACTGATGACTTCTCTAGGTATGGACATGTGTTCTTAATGAAATATAAATCCGAGGCCTTTGAGAAGTTTAAGGAGAATAAAAATGAAGTAGAGAAACAAACTGGTAAAAGCATCAAGACACTTCGATCTGATCGAGGTGGAGAATACTTAAGTACCAGTTTCCTTGAATGCTTAAAAGAGAATGGAATTCTCTCTCAGCTTACTCCGCCTTATACACCTCAGCATAATGGTGTATCAGAAAGGAGGAATCACACGCTATTAGATATGGTGCGTTCAATGATGAGTAGTGCTGAGTTGCCACTTTCCTTCTGGGGATTTGCTCTAGAATCAGCAGCATACTTATTGAATAGAGTTCCAACTATGTCTGTGCCTACCACTCCATATGAAATGTGGAGCGGGATGAGACCATATCTCAAGTATATCAAGATATGGGGGTGTCCGGCATATGTTAAAAAGCATAATCCAGACAAGCTCGAGGCACGATCGGTTTTGTGCAGGTTTGTAGGATAACCCAAACATTCAAGGGGGTACATGGTATACCACACTGAAGAACAAAAAGTGTTTGTCGCTCACCACATTGTCTTCTTAGAAAGCGAATTTCTTGCAAAAGAAATTAGTGGGAGCGCGGTGGAGCTGCAAGAAATTCAAGAACCTCAAACTGCTACCGAGGACATAGTAGAACCTCAGATTTCAATAGAACATGACGAACCAACGCCACTCCGCAGATCTAATAGGCTTTTTCATCCTCCTGAGAGATACTATGGTTTTCTTCTAGATGGGGATCGAAAGGATTGCATCATCGATGATGATGAGCCTACTAGTTTTCAGCAGGCTATCACGAGTATTGACTCGGTGAAGTGGTTGGATGCTATGAGATCCGAAATGGAATCCATGTACACCAATAAAGTATGTACTTTAGAAGTTGCTCCTCCTGGGGTGAAACCAGTTGGATGCAAATGGATCTTCAAAAAGAAGATTGGTGCACTTGGACAAGTGGAAACTTACATAGCTAGACTCGTTGCAAAATGTTTTCGTCAAAGACTAGGATTGGACTATGATGAAACCTTTTCACCTATAGCTATGCTTAAATCCATTCGGATCCTGCTTGCCATTGCTGCCTTCCATGACTATGAAATCTGGCAGATGGACGTAAAAACAGCTTTTCTAAATAGACATTTAGATGGGAGTGTTTACATGGATCAACCAGAAGATTTCTTAGACAGTGGGAGCAGCAGAAGAGTGTGCAGGTTGCTTAAATCCATTTATGGATTAAAGCAAGCATGCGATGTTGGAACATCTGCTTGATGAGACAGTCAAAGAATTTGACTTTATAAAAAATGTAGATGAACCATGTATTTATAGGAAGATTGTAGAAGGAGCAGTAGTCTTCCTCGTTTTGTATATCGACGACATACTACTGATAGGGAATGATGTCCCTATGCTACAATCAGTAAAGCTCTTCTTGTCACAGAAATTCTCCATGAAAGACTTGGGTGATGCAACCTACATTTTGGGCATTAAGATCTATCGTGTAGATCTAATAGAATGTTGGGGCTTTCACAGTCCAGGTATATTTACACTATACTAAAGAGATTTAGTATGGAAGATTCCAAGCGTGGTAATATGCCCGCTTGTCACGGGATCACCCTCTCAAAAGAGATGTCTCCAAAGACTGATGAAGAGAGGGCTCGCATGGGCATTATACCCTACGCTTCGGCAGTAGAATCTATAATGTATGCAATGTTATGTACAAGACCAGATTTAGCTTACGCACTTGGTGTGGTAAGCAGGTATCAATCTGACCCAGGTGAGAAACATTGGATAGCGGTAAAGAACATTCTCAAGTACCTGAGAAGGACTAAGGAGATGTTCTAAATTTACGGTAATGAGGACCTTCAAGTAGAGGCTTTTACCGACTCCGGCTTCCAAAGTGACAAAGATGATTCTAAATCCATTTCGGGTTTTGTGTTTACCCTCAATGGAGGGGCGGTATGTTGGAGGAGTTCCAAACAGGATACCGTCGCAGACTCAATTATGGAGGCTGAGTATATAGCTGCTAGTGAAGCCGTAAAAGAGGCTGTCTAGATGAGGAAGTTCATCTTTGAACTTCAGGTAGTTCTGTCCATTGCCAATCCAATACCTTTGTATTGTGATAACAATGGGGCTGTAGCATTAGCGAAGGAACCAAGGTCCCATCAGAAATCCAGGCATATCTTAAGGCGGTTCACCTGATCAGGGAGATCGTGGATCGTCGGGAGATCGAGGTACGGAGAGTGGACACAAAAGACAACACAGCAGATCCATTCACCAAGGCCATCCCTCAAGTCCAGTTCGAGAGGCTGTTTGAGATGTTGGGCGTGCGGTACGCCAGCAACTGGATCTAGTGCAGACAGTGGATACTCATTGCGCCAATTATAGGCCTTAGTGCAAGTGGGAGATTGTTGGATATATATGCCCTAGAGGCCTTCATTGTATAGGATGCTAGGGATATGTATGTACATGACAGTCTTTCTTAATATGATAGTACGCTATTTGGTTTGTCTTTATCTTAACATATGATATATTTTGCGTAGTATTCATATATATATATATACATGTTGATAAAGCCCATAGGGTGTTTGCCTGACTACCAGCGTTGTGATGGCAGTCATACTTGTGGGAGCTGGATAGTCAATAGGAACATCCCTAGATGTCCCTGGTCGCAGAAGTATCGAGACTGGGCATCGATACTCCGGAGTAGACTAGTGTATATATATCTAGACCCTGAGGAGGGGCGATGGATTGGTCCCGCAACCATTGGTGGAGTGCACCTAAGATTGTATATAGATGCTCACTGGGTGTGAGTACACCGGACAAGACTCACCGAAAACTGACTGGATGGTATTTATACCTAACGTCAGATAGCAGTTCTCAGGTGACATGTGTGCAGATAGTCCATTGACTTAAGGTCATCATTTGCCTCGTGTGATTTCCCACTGTTCTTTGATTACTACCCTACCACGGTTCAAAGGAGTCGTGCAAACAGGTTTTAGTTGGGCACAGTCCCCAGCCACGTGGAGGCAGTGAGTGACTGTTAGGGATTCGTCTCTCCCGGTATAGGGAGTTGATATCGCACGGTGATCGGTTGGTTATTACCATAAGTCCCTGGCTAGGGCTGATTGAGAATTATTGATAGACTGATCAGTAGATTCTCGGATGGTAATTGAGCCATGCCGACACGACTTGTACGGTTATTAGGGGTCTAACGTTTACCACCTCCCTAGACCATACATGCGATACTCTTAGACGAACAGACCGGACTGCGCGGATATTGTCACGGACAGGCTCAGTAGGAGTTCGGATGGGTTTCCTCATCGGCCTTCTTATCGACATCTACCTGGGGACCGTTACGTACAGCTAGTGCCGCTTACGGTCTATCGTTAAACCCACTGCCAGCATAGTAGTCGAGTCTTTAGAGTCCCACACAGAGATTTCCCAACTCCAGGCGAAACGATATAGTGGTCGTACGGTTTTACGACAAGGGTTCAGACGAATACGTGTTTAAACGCACGTACGACATTCGGACAGTTTTTTCTAGACGGCTTTGGTTTAAGCCAGATTCTAGTATCAGGTTATTGGATTTATACAGTCTAAAGTTTTTCCGTGTTTTCACGGATGGGAGGGGCGTTCTCGTAATTATACGGGAAGCTTCTAGATGCATGGTGACTTGAGGGTTTAGGTGGCATTGTCATTAAATGATATTGTGACTCATAATGTGTGATTCATTATGTCATTAATGCATTATTAAATGCTTAATGACTCACATAGTGAATCACTCATAATGCATTAATGTAGCATGATGAATAATCTCATTTTATTCATTTATTCATTATGCTTCATATATCAAGTGAGAAACGATATCATTATGATAATTCTTGTTCACCTTCTCTCTTCTCAAGCTTACTCTCTCTTCAAACTCTAATCCTACCACTCATGAGTTGAGAACAAGGATTAGAATAGACTAAACATTCCATAACCTAACTCTATATGATCTAAGTTCCTTTGATTAGCAACTAGAGAAACTTAGGTACCTCAAGTTTGGAGGTGAAGCTTGGATTAGGGTTCTCGGGTGGATCATCTATCACTTAGAGGAGGCCGAGGAGGATGTAGAGATCGTAAATACGAAGGACACGATTCACTAGGTATAATCTCTTTACATAGTAGCTAAGAACTATTATGGTTGTTGTTAATTATCGTTTAGCAAAGATCTTCGGTTAGTCGATGTATGCTTATAGAACAAGATCGTTTTTCATATTTCTGCCTCCCCGCAACTCGTGGGGTGTTGCACATCGACTTACAAAATGGAATTAAGCAACTTGCACACTTTCCCGCTGCTCTCACTCTGAATGAAACCCTCTAGCTGGTCCATATAGACACACTCCTCCAAATTTCCATTCAGAAAAGCGGTCTTTACGTCCATCTGCCAAATCTCATAATCGTGGAAGGAAGCAATGGCAAGAAGGATCCAAATGGATTTGAGCATAGCCACTGGAGAAAAGGTTTCGTCATAGTCCAAACCAGGTCTTTAACGAAAACCCTTTGCAACAAGTCTAGCCTTATAGGTCTCAACCTGTCCATACACCAATCTTCCTTTTGAAGATCCATTTGCAGCCTACGGGTTTTACCCCTTCTGGAGCAACGTCCAAAGTCCATACTTTGTTGGTGTACATGGACTCCATTTCGGTCCGCATTGCATCCAGCCATTTTACCGAGTCAACGCTCTATCCCCGTCTATGAGAAAACCGTAGTATCTCTCGGGCGGATGAGACTGCCTACTACTCCTGCGGAGCGGCGCAGGAATGTCCTGTTCTTTCGAACCTTCTGGTTCTACTAAGCTTTCAGTAATAGCTCGTGGTTTTGGAATTTCTTCCAGTTCTATTGTGCTCCCACTTATCTGATTTTCCAAAAATTCAGTTTCCAAGAAGCAGGAATGACGAGAAACAAAAACTTTTTGCTCCTCTGCGCAATAGAAGAAATATCCCTTGGAGTTCTTTGGATATCCCACAAACTTGCACTGTACTGAGCGTGCCTCGAGTTTGTCCGCATGCTGCTTTTTGACAAAAGCTGGACATCCCCATATCTTAATGTGCTTAAGATAGGATTTCTTCCCACTCCACATCTGATATAGTGTGGTAGGCACTGTCTTAGTTGGAACTCGGTTCAAAAGGTATGCAGCTGATTCTAGTGTATATCCCCAGAATTATCGTGGCAACTCAGCGTTACTCATCATGGAACGTACCATATCCAATAGGGTTCGGTCCCGTCTCTCCGTTATACCATTATGTTATGGGGTGTATGGAGGAGTAAGTTGAGAGAGAATTCCATTCTCTTTTAGGTAACCCAGGAACTCGGCACTCAAGTATTCACCACCTCGATCAGATCTCAGTGTCTTGATACTTTTTTCTGTTTGTTTTTCTACTTCATTCTTGTATTCCTGAAATTTTTCAAAGGCTTCAGATTTATGTTTCATTAAGAAAACATATTCGTACCTTGAAAAGTCATCCGTAAAAGTAATGAAGTAAGAATAACTGCTTCGCGCACGTGTAGACATTGGACCGCACACATCGCCGTGTACGAGCCCTAATAGCTCGTTCGCTCTTACTCCATGTCCAGTAAACGGAGTCTTTATCATCTTTTCTTTGAGACAAGATTGACAAGTTGCATATGATTGATATTCGAACGGATCCAAATATCCTTCTTTTTGTAACTTCGTCAACCTTCTCTCATTGATGTGACCCAGTCTATAATGCCATAAGAAAGCGTGATTTATTTCTGGAGACTTTCTTTTGTGTGTATTCTGGACATTGAAAATCTGTGGTTGGTTTAATACGTATATACCGTTGCTTAATGTACCCGACCCAATCAGAACATGATTAAGGTGAATGTTTACAACATCGCTTACAAATGCAAAAATCATAACCTTCTTTGGACATTAAAGATACAAATATGATATTACAAGTCGCACTGGGTACAAAATAACAATCACGCAAAACCAAAACATGTCCATCTGACAATCCCAAGTGATAGTCCCCCTCGGACTCAGCATCCATGCTAGCTCCGTTTGCAACTCTGAGGGTCATATCACCTGCCTTCAAAACCCTACGCTTTCTCAGTGCCTGCAAAGAATTACAGATATGAGATCCTGATCCGGTATCCAATACCCAGGAAGTAGAATTTACTGATAAACAGTTTTCAATAACATACACACCTGAAGCCAAAGCCACAACTTGCTTCGGGTCCTGGTTCTTGGCCTTCCAAGCCCTACAATCTTTCTTCTAGTGTCCTTTCTTATGACAATAAAAGCACTCTTCCTTTCCCACAAGCTGTCCCGCTACCTTTGCTACCTTTGCCTTTCCCTTGGCTTCCACTTTACTAACACCGCCCCTTGGTTTGGTGGGGGTCTTCTTCTTCTTTCCCTTGGCTTACGCCTTGGACCTAGAAGAGGAAGGTCCTCCAACAGACAAAGTGGATGTTTCCTTTACTTTCTGTAAGGTGCCCTCTGCACTCCTCAACATGTTGAGGAGTTCCGGAAGTTCAACTTCTTTTCCTTGCATGTTGAAGTTCAGGATAAACTGGGCGTAAGTGGAAGGGAGGGACTGGAGAATCAAGTCGGTGTAGAGCTCGTTCTCTAACGTGGTCCCGAGGTCCCTGAGCTTTTCAATAAATCCAATCATCTTAAGCACGTGTTCCGCTACCGATGATCCGACGACCAATCTCGCCAAAAACAACTTTTTCGAGACTTCGTATCTGGCGATACGGGATTGCTCTCCATATAGTTCCTTAGTATGGAGAAATATGGATTCAAGGTCCATATTCTCATGCCTCCTCTGATGTTCATTGTCCATAGAGGCAAGCACGAGGCACTTGGCCTTCGCGCAGTCAATCTCCCAGGTCTTACGGATTTTCTTATCCGCGACGCTGGATTTGGGACCTGGGACAGGGGGAGATTTGGTGGTAAGGAGATAACCCAACTTGTCATAAGTGATTGCCATTTTGACATTCCTGAGCCAATCTTTGTAGTTTGGCCCTGTCAGTATGTTTTTATCTAGTAGTAACTTAAGTCCGGTCATGATGTTTGGTCGCTGCAATTAGGAGAGAGAGAAGAAACACTTTAGCATGATGCTCTTGCAAGTTTAGAGTGTTTTATAGTTTGTCTAAACAGGATGGCTCCCACTGTTTCTCGAATCCTTCCTCAAACCAAAAAAGAAGAATTAGTCGGGATCAATCTCACCGTACAATACTTGCTTAACCATTCAGCCAGGCCAGTGTTGGTACTTCGAGGGAGGTTTTCCAACGCTTTCGCGAAGTTCCTTAATTAAATAAGCTCTTTTCCCTGTGGGCGTAGCCCCGCTAACACCTTTCTAGACACCTACTTGGTTTATAGCATTGATCGTTAAGTGAGAAAGTTCCCGAGGAGTAGCATATACTCACAGTAGGATCGGGATCCAAATATCATCGTGTGATAAAACTGAAGGAATCCTACCAGAATCATCACACTCCAAATGGTATGCAGCACTAGCAAGTTTCAGTTTCTTTAGAAACTCCCGATGTGGATTTTTGCCCCATGCTCTTATGACCTTGACTTTGGCCAACAAATCATAAGTCACATGTCAAGTTCTACCCATCATTTTCCAGGTTAATTTGAACCCACCCATACCTACCTTTGACTTTGGCCAACAAGGCAGCACGACTGTCCCAAACCAACTCATCTATCTATGCTACATATGAATATCCAATAGCTACCAATCAGTATGCCTTGACTTTGGCCAACAAACATAGCTTGAATACTATTGGCTATCCATATGAAATGACGGAGGGCTACGAATGGTTTTGGAGAAACCGTGAACGTAGTGAACTTGATATAATCGAAGGAACGTGATAGCTTTTAAAAAAGAGTGGTTCAAGCTCCACGTTTTAAAAGTTTTCTGTTTTGAAAAGAAACCGAGTGGTTTTGAAATTGTTCCAACGACTTTACTTTGGTTTATTTTCTTGCATTAATTTAATGTGTCCCATCATTTAATCCTACCATTGCAGAAAACAACGAAAATATGACGTACGCTTATGCCATCCGCATTCGCCACGGGGCCCCGTCATTACCCGTTAGGTTACTTAACTAACGACAGAGCGGGGGCTGGACTAGCGCGGATGCAAAACATAAGCAACGTCTACTAGATATCATATATAGATATATACATTCGTCAGATGCAATGATAGCCATTCCAGATCACAGATGAACACATTGGATATACTAGAAATCCGCGTTTCGTTCGAGCCTGCAACGAAAGACGGATTACACGGTCGTGATGAATAGCCAAACCCCACCCTAGACCCTTACAGGTGCGGCAAACTACCCGCCAAGTACCCGAAGTGAAGCAACCTCCCTCAACAACGTGAGTAGGCCACTCGGCACTTCGAGGTACCCGGTAGTTTGTGCACCCCACCTTGGGTCTATCCTAGGAGCAAAAACAGTAAAATAAATAATATACAATGGCGGCTACAACCTCATCCTGGATGTGCGGCCATAAAATAATATTACATCAATTTACATATTACATCAAATGAAAGATAAAGAAAACTCTCCTCTCACAACCCCCGGCTATTCATCCGCGACAATCCAACGAGTTCATATACACAATCCAACAACATTAAAGATCACAGATATGCACAACCCCCACTAATCGATGTATAGCGATTAGTTGACGTTCAGTGCATATATCACATCACAGATATAACCCATTAGCTAAAGTCTACAGAACTTCGATCAAAAATACGGATTTGTAACTACCCCAAACACAACTTTGTTCTCTGGAAAATCTGGGCAGAAACAAAATACTTTAAAAATCCCAAAACAGAATACTGAACACACTGCAGCAAACCCGAGTCGCGGCCGAGTCAACTCTGTCGCGGATCCACGGTGAAACGCAAGGTTTCGCCGCGGTTCCGCGGTGAGTTGACAGAGTCAGAGGCTCGTTTTTGCTGTGTGTTCTTAGAAAACCCCAACCCGATTTTTAAGGTATGTGGAATTATTTTCGGAGCAGTTTTAAAATCGGCAGAAAGTTCAGTTTTCGGACGTGTTTTGCGATTTTTTCTCGGATCGAAATTCTAAATACTTTGCTAACATGATAGTTGTTGTTTATCTAGGCTCTGATACCACTGTAAGTCCACGTTGCCCACCCCGATTCTTACGGGGAGGCGGATAAGGTAAAAAACGATTTTTTGACACAAGGCAATATGGACTTGAAAAGAGGATCTTTGCTAAACAAAACCTAGCAAACTAACTACAAGTTTAACTACTATGTTAGAGGGTTATACCTAGGTCTTGAACTCCTTCTCTTCTTGCTCTTTGGAGTGGCTTGAATGGCTCCACCTCGTAGTCTCCTCTTTGTCGAAGAAGGATCCACCCGAAAGCCTCTACCTTGAGCTCCTACCTCAACCGAGAGGCAACTAAAGTGCTTGGCTTGCTAAACCTAGAACTCTAGAGTGAGTAGAGTGGAGTTATAGTGGTTTTATCTCAATAGCTCATGGTTCTCAACACATGAGACATGAGAGCTTTGAGAGAGAGGAAGAGGATGAGCTTTTGGATGAGAGAGAGTGATCAAGTGAATATGAGATAATAATTTACAACCATGCTCACAAAAGTAAGAATAATGATGATAATAATAATAATTAAGAATTGTGATGGTTAGTTTCAATGATCATTATCATTTCATGCATTTAATGCATATTGCAAAGAACAAGAAGCATCATTGAAATGAAATGATGATGGTCAACAAGTCCACAATGGTCAACCGGTCAACAAAGTCAACAAGTCAACAAAAGTCAAATGTTCAACTCAACCATGGCACAATTATCCTTAATTAATATTATTAACCATATTCCTCATTCTCATTAGGGTTTGGAAAAAGTCAACGGTCAACAACCCTAATGAGAATCCTCTGCCTCTGCCTCTGTCAACTGTGCATACACACCCGCATCCGTGTTCCGAGGAACACGAATACAATGAGATAAAACCAATCCCAAAACATATACTAGGATCTGGCTTAAACCAAAGCCCGCTAGTAATAACTGCCCGGACACCAAACGTGCATAAGTGCGCGGATGTGAACGAACCCTGTCGCAAAACCATGCGACCTCTACTCTGTTTTGCCCAAAGGCGAATAGCCCTCTGTGTGGGACTCTAAAGACTCGACACTACGCTGGCAGTGGGTTTAACCACAGGCCGCAAGCGGTACTAGCTGTACGTAACGGTCCCCAGGTAGATGCCGATAAGAAGACTGATGTGGTGAACCCATCCGAACTCCTACTGAGCCTGAATGTGACAATCTCTGTACAGTCCAGTCTGTTCGTCTGAGAATATCGCATGGCGGGCCTAGGGGGGCGGTAAACGTCAGTCCCCCAATAGCGGTACAAGTCGTGTCGGAGTGTAGCCCAGAACACTCTGAGACAATACTGGAAAACCTACCAGTATATCTCGCTTGCCTTGGCCAGGGACGACTATGTGTAATGGCTCTCCTAGACACAGCGCGATATCAACCCCCAATACCGGGAGAGACGAATCCTGTCTAACCGTCACTGCCTCCAAGTGCTTCGGGACTGCACCCAACTGCTACCTGTTTGCACGACTCATTTGAGCCGTGGTAGGGTAGCAATCTAAGAACAGTGGGAACACACTCGAGGCGAAGTGACAGTGTCAAGTCAGTGGACTAAGCTGTACTCATATCACCTGGGAACTGATAACTGACGATAGGTATAGTACCAACCAACAGTTCCCGACGAGTCCTGTCCAGTGTACTCGTAACCTAAGGAGCACCCGCATACTATCTCAAGTACGACGTATTGCCGGCTGTGGGACAGACCATCTCCCCTGCTGGGATGAGAAGCGCATACACTAGTCTTCTCCGGAGTATCGATGCCCCGTCTCGATAATCCTACGAATAGGGACATGTATAAGGATGTGCTTGTAGATTACCCATCCCCCACTAGTGTGACTGCCATCACAACGCTGGTAATCAAGCAAAGATCCTAAGGGCTCCACTAATGTGTATAGGCGATATGCTAAAAGAAACACATGTACACATTAAAGTAGAAGCAAACCAAGTAGCATACTACCATTTTGAGCAAGATTGTCTACAACTGGGAATATCCCAAGCTTCCATCAAGTAATATACAAACTAGTATGATATAGTAATGGCCTCTAGGGCATATACACTAACAGTTTATCTAGAACCCTCCACATCATCAATCCCCTTTTTTAAATAAATAAATAAATAAAACTCTAGAACCCTCCACATCTTTCTCCCCCTTCTCCTTCTCAAATTATTTTAAACTAACACATGCATAAATCTCTATATATAATGAAAATACCCATGGTTAGAGATCCATCATTCTCCTTTTTTCTAGAAAAAAAGAAAAAAAGGAGAAAAATCCTCACTTCTCAAGCTCTCCACATCATCTCCATCATCTCTTAACCCCTCCACATCATCTCTCTCTCCACCCAAAAAATTATTAATTGTTTATATAGAACCTTCCACATCATCAATCCCCTTTTTTAAAAAAATAAATAAATAAAATTCTAGAACCCTCCACATCTTTCTCCCTCTTCTCATTCTCAAATTATTTTAAACTAACACGTGCAACACACGTGCATAAATTCTAGTAATAATAATAAGAACAGTGAAAAGTCGTGATATAAGAGATACCCAAATGAGATTCCTTTGGAAACTGAGAAATATCAGCTTCTATCCAACCTGGGCTTTTCTCAAAATTGTCCGATTTTGCCTTATCCTTTCACCGTTTCTTGCTTACAGAGACAAAAGAGAAAGATTTACTGTGTAGAATTTATACACAGAGATGCTTGAGAGAGAGAGAGAGAGCGCCCATTGAATGATTAGCACCGACCTAAAACGGATCAAAGTGAAAATAACACACTCTAATGCCCTCTCCTAATTAATTTTAATGAAAAATAATTAACCTACTCACTTAAAAATTCTACAAAATTCTATCCAAAGACAAAACACAGTGGGTCCACCTATTTGGCACTAAAATCTAAATGTTGCGAGTCCCACAATTTTGTATCTTAGATAGATTTTGGTATGATTTCAAGTGGGAAGGCAAACTGTTGTTGTTAACCCTAAATTATATCTTTCTAGGATGTTGTTGGGCCTTACATTATATTGCAGTTAATTAGCTGGCATCCATAGATCCAACCGGATTAAGATGGGGGCGGACCGTCATGGGCTAAATTAGGAAAGACCCACCTCCTGTTATATCTCTCCTTTTGAGCATGGAATGAGCCTGCTACGTACTGCAGGGCTATTTATTCTATTCAGGAGGCGCTTAATACACGAAATGGAATGTTATCGAGAATCCATAGATTCACGGAAATGTGATCCTCTGGCACATTAATGTACTTATGTAACATTTAGGAAAATTATAAATATTAATTTATAATTTAAAATATGAATATAATGAGTTTACAAAAATGATATCGCATATGAATCTTGGTATCGGATTGATATCCGCAAAAATGTAATTATTTTGGTAAAAATGAAGAAAAAGATGTGATATCAGAAAAATGATATTTAAATTATTTTAATATGATATGAGATTTTATTAAAAGGTTATGGTATTTATGTATTATGATAAGTGTTTTATTTCTTTTTTAAAAAAAACATGAATTTTGATTTACCATAACATGAGGGTACTTATTTAAAAATGTTTGTTTTATTTTGTATGAGAGTGGGTATATGTTAGGGTTAGATTAAACCCTCACAACCTCCACACCACACACACTCTCACCTCCCTCCACCTCATGCTTCAATTCATACATCACCACCTTACAACCCTTCGCCTCATTCTTTTTCTACCTACCTCCTTCATCTAATTACACATATTCATTCTTTTTTTCCAAACTGAACCAATACTTCTTTCAAGCTCCAACATTAAAATTTTCAAGTATTCACCAAACCAAAAGAGAAAAACCATGAATCCCTTCATCAAATTTGTGCATATGTAACATTTCAAGAAAATAAAATATTATACTTGGGAATTTAAATAAACCAATATATAAATATTATGAATACTTTAAAGTTTGGAGACTAGTTTTAAATGATATGGTATAATTATATACCGATAGTTGGAAAACATTCAGAAAATTATAAGAACTATTGATTTTGAAAGGGATTATAAGAATGGAGCATTCATAGATTTTTATATAATTAATTATATTCTATGTAATGCTAAACTCGATTAATTTTCACTAATTGTGCATTAAGTATGATTTTTGCTTGTGACATGCACCATGTCATATTACACATTTGTTACATTTTTCTACCAAGGCTTCTTTATTTTTTCAAGCATGGCTTTGTTTTAAAAGAGATGAAAAAGATAAGAAAAGAAAAGAAATGAATAAAGATTAAAATATGGAGGTATGGGCAAGAGAGAGGGTGAGGGGTCTTCCTTTGACCATGACATTGTTGTCACGACCCGAGAGTTTCGACTCGTGACCGGTACTTAACCACGCAACGTCTACAGGCGTAACGCGGCTAAGTAAGCCGAACCCAGAAATCAAACCAATAAATATAGAGTGATTTAAAACATTTTGTAAAAAAACAGTCATGCGTGTCCGAAAAAAACATCTTATTAATTTAGTAGAAATCCTTTTAAGTCCAGGAGTTATAACTTTTATAATTTTGGTAACATTTCCTTTTTAAACATTTGCCCCGCAATTCGGGTAAAAGCAAGGTGTAACAGAAATGACAAGTGAAACGAATAAAGCATCACCAATATGATATACGACGCCGTAGCGAAGAATACACAGTAAAGCAAGGACATAATCACCAAAGGTAGGACTGCATCAAATAAAGTCGGCTCACATGCGAGCTCAACACCAGAATATAGAATCATACATATCGTCCTCACAACTGTCTCTAAGTCAATACAGAAAGGTAGATGGAGAATACTAGATACATCAATATACAACTGAAAGATAACAGATACCGTACAAAACCCACTTAACAGCAAAAAGGCTAACTCGCCTCAGAAAGGGTATCTGTGCCAAAAGATGCGGTAAACAGCCAGCCGCGACTACTCCCAAGGGCAACCTGCAAATACTGTGGCACAACGGGGGTGGGTTGCCAACTCGTGAATAGAGATAACATATAAAGGTAATCGCGAGCATGCACGTACAGCGCTACTCTAACAAATGCCAGCAGATGATATCAATGCGAGGTAAACACTATGCATAATAATCATGCAAGTCCTCTATCAGGTGATATAGCTACAGGATGAGATGCGATAATGAATGCTGAGCATGGGAATATAGTATCTACATGAAGTGTCGAGGTGGACTACATATGTATGTATGCACCGCGAATCCCAACATCCCAGACGCCGGTACTCCATCGGCCCTCATATCCTGTATATCCCTGAGAATCCCGAGTGTCCAACATCGGCACCCAAATAACATAAATACCCGTGTCTAGCATCAACACGCAAAACAACCTGTATCGGGCATCCGTCCATCCGGGTGAGCCCTCACTCAAAGTATATATCGGGAATCCGTTAGTCCGGGTCATCCCTCTCTCAATACATCGGGCATCCGTCAGTCCGGGTCAGCCCTCTATCAATACATCGGCATCCGTCAGTCCGGGTCAGCCCTCTATCAACACATCGGGCATCCGTCAGTCCGGGTCAGCCCTCTATCAATCCATCGGGCATCCGTCAGTCCGGGTCAGCCCTCTCTCAATACATGCCTCTAGCGCCGAGAAAACACGGGGTGACGCCCCAAAATATCATATCAAGGGAACCGGGTTTTTAAATGATTACATATTTGAAAAGATCCACGGTTCCCAAATCCAGAAATCACATGTAATCCCATCCCATATGCAAGTAAATGTGATGTGATATGTGCATCAAGTATGAATGTCATGTCAAGTCATATAAAAGATGAGCTACAGCATAATGATCCGATGTGATATATGCATCAAGTATGTATGTCATGTCAAGATAGTGCTTGTGCAACGTGAACTGTCAATAAGGGTGCGGTGTTCTATCAATTCTAAGCATACATACAGCAGGGAATGCAATATGCAATGACAGTACATGAGGTAAGTGCAACATATAGTAATAAGGTCCTATCAGCCCTGACTCATAACGCCATGCGGGCGATATCCCCGTAGATGTGAAATCTACTCACCGAAGTCCCGCGCTAAGTGTATCCAACAACTTGCTTGCCTTTCTTCGCAGCGTCCGTCTCACTGGCCTGCGAACCTAGAATCACATAACATATATCACACAAAAGCTCAATTCATAAAAACGCGACATTACGGTCCAACTAGACACTCGTGTCGCAAACCAATCGCGCGTGTGCGCGATACGTTAAAACGTGTGATCACGCGCCTGAAACTACCCCGACGCGCCGCGATACGCAGAAACCCAAACCTACTCACGTATCACGCGTGTCGCGAAGGTTTAGAAAAACGGCAAAATAGGTATTTGGTCCCAGATTTTTCTACAGAACTAAACTTACAAAAATATATATACCATAGAACCCCACACACTAGCAGACACCTACAGGACCAAACAACACCCAAAACCCTACCTGTCTGGCCGCAATTTGCGGCCAGAAAGAGGAAACCGGCGGCCTACTGTAGCACGTAGGGGGTAGGGTTAAAACTATGGTATCAGCACATCACCACTATACTACAGTCTCCTCAATTTCACTCAGATCTCTTCGGGTCAAAAGCAGATCCAAAAAACCCCAATTTTGCTTAAAAACGACAAATTGCATCAAATAGGAAAACTGGTGGTATTTTAGTGTATTAGGGGTTAAACTAAGTTAACATGGTCTCAACAAACCTCAATTATCCTACTGAAACCGATCTACACCTCATTAGCACAAAGTTCCCACCAAACACCCCATATCGCACTAAAACGCACTCAAATCCATTTATCGATGCAAAACTACACTAACCAAGCAAACTAGGGAAGCAAGTTGGGAAGTATACCTCATACTTAACCCTAGAGAGCTGCAGGAAGGTGAAGAAGTGCAGGGAAGGGGCTACAGTGGGTGATGGTGCTGCTGCTGCTCACTGGAATGCTTGCTGTTGCTGTTGCTGAATGCTTGCTGTTGCTGCTTCAGTTGCTGCTGCTGCTTCAGTTGCTTATGCTGGGGAGTTGAAAGGTAAGTGTGTGTGTGTGTGTATGTGAGAGAGAGTTAAGAGAGAAACAAAGAAATGAGGGAAAAAAACAACCACCACTCAATTATCACCCTCCTCTCTCTCTCTCTTCATTTAATGCAAGCATGGCTTGAGCCATGATGCACCCCTCTCCCTCTCTCTCACAAGTCAACCCCTAAACAAATTCAAATTAAAGTGACTCTAATTTAACTAATTAAATCCACTTAAAACCCAAAAGACTTTAACCCTCAAGATTAACCTATCATGGTTAATAATTATGGTAAATCTTATTTAAAAACCCTAGTTTACATGCACATGTGTGTGCAAGCCTAGGAAAATTTTGGAAAAATATTTATTAAATTAGGAAAAATATTTGAAACACAATTTGGTAAACTTTTCGTTAAAAACCATTATTTAAATATAATTATTCACTAAACAAATCCTAAGGTGTTACAATCTCTCCCCCTTACAGAAATTCGTCCCCGAATTTCAAAAATCTAACTACACGTACCTTCAAAAAGATGGGGATAAGTCTTCATCATCTCGCTTTCGGTCTCCCAAGTGACCTCCTCACGGTTCTGGACACGCCAAAGCACCTTAACTGATGGAATTTTCTTCGATCTCAGTTTCTTCACTTGTCGATCCAAGATCATCACCGGCTGTTCTGCATAGGAAAGGTCGTGCTCAAGCTGGATCGTCGGATGCTGAATCGCATGCGAAGGATCATGAAGATATCTGCGGAGCATCGAGACATGAAATACGGGATGCACATCTGGAAAGCTGGGCGGAAGGGCTAAACGGTAGGCTACTGCACCAACACGCTCGAGGATCTCGAAGGGGCCCAAATACCTGGGACTGAGCTTCCCCTTCTTCCCAAATCTCATCACACCTTTCATTGGGGAGACCCTCAAGAAAACATGATCACCAACAGAAAAATCAAGTCTGCGTCGTCGACGGTCTGCGTAAGATCTCTGCCTACTCTGCGCTGCTCTCATCCTATCGCGAATCAACTAGATCTTCGCTGTCATCTCCTCAACAATCTGTGGCCCTAAGATACTGCTCTCGCTGAGCTCTGTCCAACAAGTGGGCGACCTGCATCTCCTCCCATAAAGAGCCTCAAATGGTGCCATCTGAATGGTCTCCTGGTAGCTGTTATTGTAGGAGAACTCTACTAAGGGCAAATGATGATCCCAGCTACCTCCGAAATCTAATACAGAAGCTCTGAGCATGTCCTCGAGAGTCTGGATGGTCCGCTCTGACTGGCCGTCGGTTTGCGGGTGAAACGCCGTGCTGAAACTCAAGCGAGTGCCCAAAGCCTCCTGAAGCCTCTGCCATAGTCTACTAGTAAACTGGGTGCCTCTGTCGGACACAATGTACGTCGGGACTCCGTGTAGTCGCACTATCTCGTCAATGTAGATCTGGGCATAATGAGTAAATCCGAAAGTCGTCTTCACTGGTGAAAGTCGTCTTCACTGGTAGGAAGTGAGCCGCTTTCGTCAAACGAACCACGATCACCCAGATGGAGTCATATCCCCGACTAGTCCTGGGTAGACCCACCACGAAATCCATCGAAATCTGTTCCCATTTCCACTCCGGAATGGGTAACGGCTGTAGCTCTCCCGCGGGCCTCTGGTGCTCAGCCTTGACTTGCTGACAAGTTAGGCATCTCGATACAAAATCTGCAATGTCCCTCTTCATTCTGTCCCACCAATAAACATCTCTCATATCATGATACATCTTGGTGGAACCGGGATGGACGCTGTACACCGATCGATGTGCCTCCTCAAGAATCTCGCGCCTCAGTCCCTCAGCATCTGGTACGCACAGTCTGACTCCAAACCGTAGTATCCCCTGATCATCGATCACGAACTCGGAAAATCTGCCCTGTCCAATCTGTGCCATGATCTCTGAACATCGGTCATCACTGAGCTGTGCCTCACGTATACGATCGATCAACTGTGGGCGTGCACGGACATGCGCTATCTGTCCTCCAATCGGCGTGAACTCGAACTGTACTCGGCTGTCACATAATATCTGCCAATCTGCGGATGACTGCTCCTGTACTGCGCTCAAACAAGATAGGCTACTCCCGGGCTCCTGCTCAAAGCATCCGCCACCACATTTGCCTTACCCGGGTGATATAAGATCTCGCAGTCGTAATCCTTCACTAACTCCATCCATCGACGTTGTCGCAGGTTCAGGTCCCGCTGCTGGAATATGTATTTCAGACTCTTTTGATCCATGAATATCTGGCACGACTCGCCGTATAGGTAATGTCGCCAGATCTTAAATGCGAAGACCACTGCAGCCATCTCCAAGTCATGAGTGGGGTAGTTTTGTTCATGTCTCCTCAATTGTCGCGAAGCATAGGCGATCACCCTGTCGTGCTGCATCAAAACGCATCCCAGCCCCACTCGAGAAGCATCACAAAAGACCACAAATCCGCCCGGTCCGGAAGATAAAGATAACACCGGTGCCGTCGTCAGCTGAGTCCGTAACTGCTGGAAACTGTGCTCACACTCCTCCGTCCAATCGAAGGGAACTCCCTTCCGGGTCAACCCGGTCAACGGTGTAGCAATACGTGAGAAGTCCTGCACAAAACGCCTGTAGTAACCGGCCAACCCCAAAAAGCTGCGAATCTCCATCACCGACGTGGGTCTGGGCCAACGCTGAACGGCCTCGATCTTCCTCGGGTCTACACATATACCGTCTCGTGAAATCACGTGACCCAAGAAGTCTACGCTGTCCAGCCAAAAAGTACACTTGGAAAATTTCGCATAAAGCTGGTGCTCCCTCAAGGTCTGCAATGTAATCCGCAGGTGCTGCTCGTGCTCCTCACTACTCCGGGAATACACCAAGATATCGTCGATGAAGACTATAATGAACAGATCCAAGTAAGGCCGGAAAATATGGTTCATCAAGTCCATGAAGGCTGCTGGCGCATTGGTGAGTCCGAACGACATCACCAAAAACTCGTAATGGCCGTAGCGCGTACGGAAGGCTGTCCTGGGATGTCCTCCTGTCGAACCTGCAGCTGATGATAGCCCGATCGTAAATCGATCCTCGAAAAGTACCCTGCCCCCTGAAGCTGGTCGAACAAATCGTCGATACGCGGCAAAGGATACCTGTTCCGCACTGTCACCCTGTTCAGCTGCCGGTAGTCGATACACAGACGCAAACTGCCGTCCTTCTTTTTGACGAACAGGACTGGAGCACCCCAAGGAGAAACACTGGGTCGAATAAGTCCCTTGTCCAGCAAGTCTTGCAACTGACCCTTCAACTCTCAAAGTTTCGCCGGGGCCATCCGATAAGGCGGTATGGAAATAGGCCCCGAGCCAGGAACCAAATCAATACCGAAAGAAATGTCGCGCTCGGGAGGCAACCCTGGAAGCTCGGCAGGGAACACATCAGGAAACTCGCTAACAACCGGAACCTGGTCCAATGGAACCTGTGTAGCACTAGCATCGCAAACATAGGCGAGAAATCCTTGACATCCCTTCCTCAAAAGCTGTCCAGCGCGAAAAGAAGAAATCACATTGTGAGGGGCGGCGCCACGGTCCCCCAACACATCAAAAACCGACTCACCGGGAAAGCAGAATCTAACTGTCTTCTCACGGCAGTCCACAGAAGCATAGCACGTGGCTAACCAATCCATACCCAAAAGAACGTCGAAGTCCAACATCTCCAGAAGGATCAAGTCGACAGGAAATTCTCTCTCGCCAATACAGACGGTACAGGATCGGAACACGTGCCTAGCAACAAACGACTCTCCCACAGGAGTAGTCACCACAAGCGGCTGATCAAGCAAGCCGGACTCTCTACCCAGACTCGGCACAAAGTGCGTGGATACGTACGAGTGTGTGGATCCGGGATCGAACAGTACATGTGCATCAACTGAACATACAGGAAGGATACCTGAAACCACTGCATTGGACGCCTGCTCGTCCTGATGTGTCAAAGCAAAAACCCTCGCCTGTCCACCACCTGCGACTGGCTGCCCTCTGCCTCGGTCACCTCGCCCCCTCTGAGCAACTCCTCCACGCCCACGACCTCGCTGTGTATGAGTCTGGCGTGGAGCAACGGTAGGTACGATAGGCAACGCCCTCTGGGGTGGTGAAGGTGGTAATGTGACATGCGGTGCTGTCGCCTCCCTCCGGGGTAACTCAGGACAATCCCGTACACGATGGTAAGAACTCCCGCAGCGAAAACATCCCGAAGATGACCGCTGACCATCCTGGGAATAGGAACCGAATAACCGGCCCCGCCCTGAATCTTGCTGCCTGCAATACGTCTATCGCGGCGCCGAAAAGGCTGTCTCTGTGCTGATGTATCCGCACGAACTCTCTTCGGCTCTGGAACTACCGAAGTCTCAGCAAGGTGCTCCTCGACCCCTAGGGCTGCGTCTACAGCTGCTGCATAGGTCTCGTAGTGCTGTGCGCTGATCGCGAGGAACAGTGGTGTAAGCAAGCCTCGAACAAATCTCCTGACTCGCAACTCCTCGGTAGCCACTAAATATGGAGCATAGACTGCCAACTCTGTAAATAGCACGTCATACTCTGCCACTGTCATCCCTAGCGTCTGGCGCAAGGACTCAAATCTGCGCAAGACCTTCCAGGCGAAAGCTCGCAAACTCGACCCATCTCGCATTTGCGCATCTGAGGGAACGACATATCCTGGCCATCCTGTCTATGAAAGACTGTGGGTCCTCGGCTGTATCGGTGCCTGTGAATACTGGAGGCTTCAGCCTCATGAACTCTGATAGCGATACTGTAATCACCTCCGTGGCTGCAGGGGCAACTGGCTGTGCGGTAGGTACCATAGCGGTCTCTGGAACTAGTGGAGCTACCTCTGGTCGCTGCGCTCGAAGCGTCTCAACTAGCGATCCTATCATCTGGCGCATCTCCTGCATGCTAGATCCCACCGTCTGGCGCATCTCCTGCATACCAGCCCCTAGCGTGGCGATCTGCTCTGTCACGGCAGGAACAGCCTGCTCGGGTACAACCGGCGTACTGCCCGGATCAGTCCTCGTCTCGGACGAGTCAACTCGAATCTCGGCCCTCGCGGCCGCTCTCTGTGCCCTCGTAGTCTTAGGCGGCATAATGGCTGAAAGAGAATTAGGATTCGATAAGAATACAGGAGTCGAATCACAAGAATATAAGGAGGAATCAAATCAATAAGTCCTAAGGTCGCGTAGGCTGAGTACCGTGTCGTGAGTATGCCATAGAACATACGCACGCTACGCTACCCTGCTGCAGCTACCTACTCCATCATACCAGGGTCATCCTACACTCCGAAGGTAAAACTTACGCTCTGATACCAACTTTGTCACGACCCGAGAGTTTCGACTCGTGACCGGCACTTAACCACGCAACGTCTACAGGCGTAACGCGGCTAAGTAAGCCGAACCCAGAAATCAAACCAATAAATATAGAGTGATTTAAAACATTTTGTAAAAAAACAGTCATGCGTGTCCGAAAAAAACATCTTATTAATTTAGTAGAAATCCTTTTAAGTCCAGGAGTTATAACTTTTATAATTTTGGTAACATTTCCTTTTTAAACATTTGCCCCGCAATTCGGGTAAAAGCAATGTGTAACAGAAATGACAAGTGAAACGAATAAAGCATCACCAATATGATATACGACGCCGTAGCGAAGAATACACAGTAAAGCAAGGACATAATCACCAAAGGTAGGACTGCATCAAATAAAGTCGGCTCACATGCGAGCTCAACACCAGAATATAGAATCATACATATCGTCCTCACAACTGTCTCTAAGTCAATACAGAAAGGTAAATGGAGAATACTAGATACATCAATATACAACTGAAAGATAACAGATACCGTACAAAACCCACCTAACAGCAAAAAGGCTAACTCGCCTCAGAAAGGGTATCTGTGCCAAAAGATGCGGTAAACAGCCAGCCGCGACTACTCCCAAGGGCAACCTGCAAATACTGTGGCACAACGGGGGTGGGTTGCCAACTCGTGAATAGAGATAACATATAAAGGTAATCGCGAGCATGCACCAGCGCTACTCTAACAAATGCCAGCAGATGATATCAATGCGAGGTAAACACTATGCATAATAATCATGCAAGTCCTCTATCAGGTGATATAGCTACAGGATGAGATACGATAATGAATGCTGAGCATGGGAATATAGTATCTACATGAAGTGTCGAGGTGGACTACATATGTATGTATGCACCGCGAATCCCAACATCCCAGACGCCGGTACTCCATCGGCCCTCATATCCTGTATATCCCTGAGAATCCCGAGTGCCCAACATCGGCACCCAAATAACATAAATACCCGTGTCTAGCATCGACACGCAAAACAACCTGTATCGGGTATCCGTCCATCCGGGTCAGCCCTCTCTCAAAGTATATATCGGGAATCCGTCAGTCCGGGTCATCCCTCTCTCAATACATCGGGCATCCGTCAGTCCGGGTCAGCCCTATATCAACACATCGGCATCCGTCAGTCCGGGTCAGCCCTCTATCAACACATCGGGCATCCGTCAGTCCGGGTCAGCCCTCTATCAATCCATCGGGCATCCGTCAGTCCGGGTCAGCCCTCTATCAATCCATCGGGCATCCGTCAGTCCGGGTCAGCCCTCTCTCAATACATGCCTCTAGCGCCGAGAAAACACGGGGTGACGCCCCAAAATATCATATCAAGGGAACCGGGTTTTTAAATGATTACATATTTGAAAAGAGCCACGGTTCCCAAATCCAGAAATCACATGTAATCCCATCCCATATGCAAGTAAATGTGATGTGATATGTGCATCAAGTATGAATGTCATGTCAAGTCAAATAAAAGATGAGCTACAACATAATGATCCGATGTGATATATGCATCAAGTATGTATGTCATGTCAAGATAGTGCTTGTGCAACGTGAACTGTCAATAAGGGTGCGGTGTTCTATCAATTCTAAGCATACATACAGCAGGGAATGCAATATGCAATGACAGTACATGAGGTAAGTGCAACATATAGTAATAAGGTCCTATCAGCCCTGACGCATAACGCCATGCGGGCGATATCCCCGTAGATGTGAAATCTACTCACCGAAGTCCCGCGCTAAGTGTATCCAACAACTTGCTTGCCCTTCTTCGCAGCGTCCGTCTCACTGGCCTGCGAACCTAGAATCACATAACATATATCACACATAAGCTCAATTCACAAAAACGCGACATTACGGTCCAACTAGACACTCGTGTCGCAAACCAATCGCGCGTGTGCACGATACGCTAAAACGTGTGATCACGCGCCTGAAACTACCCCGACGCGCCGCGATACGCAGAAACCCAAACCTACTCACGTATCACGCGTGTCGCGAAGGTTTAGAAAAACGGCAAAATAGGTATTTGGTCCCAGATTTTTCTACAGAACTAAACTTACAAAAATATATATACCATAGAACCCCACACACTAGCAGACACCTACAGGACCAAACAACACCCAAAACCCTATTTGCACGATACGCTAAAATAGGTATATACCAAAAACGGCACACAACAACCCAAAATCCACCCCAAAACATCATGTTTCCTTCATTAAAAATATGCACAAGCTCCCCACATAGGCCATGGTGGGATCAAGACAAGATTTTGAGTACTTGGGGAAACTCAAAGAATTTTCTTGAGTTGCCAAATGAGGTAATTCTTACACCATTAGCCTAGTAACTATGTTTCTATAACCTCTAATTTAGTATAGAAGTGATTTGATGGGGTTTAGTGATGTATAAAAATTCCAAGATCAAGTTTAGGGATTCTTGTGTAGTGAAGAGGCAATTGAGGTGTGATTGGTGACTACAAACCCCCTCCCCATAGTGTTAAAATCTAGATTAAACAAGAGCCTAGACTTAAACTTGAGATTTGATATCGAAATATCGGTTTTGTGAGAAATTGAGGCCTACAGGGAATCTGGTGTGACCTGAGACTTTTACTAGATAAACTAGCAACCCCAGTGACATAGATGGACCACTACGAGACCACCCTGTGAAAACGAACCCAATCCAAGCATCCCAGGCCGGCGAGCTCAGATTTTAGGGTAGTGTGGCCGGCCAAGTGGTGGGCATTGGTGTCTAGGTTTGGTCTGTAGCTCACATACCCTATATACTGTAGGGCTTTTGGGCACGCGCACAAGGGTCTACGAGGCATCAACCATGCCCGATTAAAAAATTAGCCGTGCCGAACAACCCGAAGCCGGATCTTTAAACTTGAGTTTAGGCGAAAACAAACATGCTAAACACTTTAACACTAAGTGAGAGGTATTACAACCTTTGTAGATCCAGTCCTTCACTTCATATGCTCCGTGTTGAGGTCCCTTCACTGCGATCATCGTACTACGGACTCTCGAGAGGTTCCACGAAGAGAAAGATGCAGTCTTGCTTCCGATCTTCGATACAAAGATGATCTACCTTGAAGTTTCATTAACACAAGCTAACACTCACTAAAATTGAGTGAACACTCTCATCTAAAGGGCAAGGGAAGATGAGGATGATGAAGTAGGATTTTTGCTCTCTTTATTTATCTTTTTCTCACTTATTTTTTCATCACAAAAGCAAAGCAAGAAAACTTTGCAAAAGAGGAAGAATATTAAGAATAGTGAATCATTTTTTTTGTGATGAATAATGAAAATATTAATATGATGAATAATGCAACCATGGTTGACTAAATCATTATAGAGAATTAACCAAGGGCTAGGGTTTGGGTTGAGTTAAGTATGAGTCATAGATAAAAATCAACACAAAAATCTTTATCATGATAAAAGAAAAGCTTCTAGAATCAACTAGAAGTCTTAACCCTAATCCAAACCCTAATCATGTTTAAACTCCACTAAACATGTTGCATTATTTATCATATCATGTTACAATATTATATATCACATATATAATATTTATTGTAACCAAATAAAATAATACAATTAACATATATCGCATATATATCAATATATTACCCGAGTGAGAAAAAGAATCTTTTAGTGAGCTAATATTAGTTAATGTAATTTAATATATCATATATATTATTATACATTAAATTATCGAATCAACACTTGATTCGACAATCCGGCTATATCGCATATAACCGACTAATATTTATCCGTACCGATTCATCGAATCAACACTTGATCCGATGACCCGGCTGATATCAAATATCTCGAGAATAGAATACGGTATCTCATATCGCATTATCCTCGGTCCCGCACATATCACATATGTGCCCCTACTCCGTTTTGCCTGAGTCAAGAAACCTCTGTGTAGGATTCTAAAGAATCGTCAATATGCCGGCAGTAGGTGATGATCATATCAAACACCCACAAGCTGCAAGCGGTCAGCTAAACTTAATAGCTACCCAGGTATTGAGCGCTCAGAAGATCAACAAGCAAGCCTGTACATTCTCCTGTGAATCCAAACAGTAACACTCCCGTACAGTCCGGTCTTGTCGTCTGATATGTCTCATATCTGGCCTAGGGGTGGTAAACGTCAGACCCCAGTAGCTCGATCAGTCGTGTCGATATGAGGTCTATAACAGTTCGAGAAACTACTGATAACACTTACCAGTAAATCTCAGCAACCCTGGCCCGGGATTTCCGGTTATAGCCAATCGAACACAGCACAACATCAACTCCCTATACCGGGAGAGACGAATCCCCTCCTATCGCTTATTTCCTCCATGTGATTTGGGACTGTACCCAAAAGCCACCTTTTTGCACGTCCTCTTGGACGTGGTATGATAGAAATCAAATCACAGTAGGAATCACACAAGACTCTATGACGATCTCGGGTCAACAGACTATTCTGTACCAGTGTCACCGGAGAACTGCCATCTGACGTGAGGTATAATACCATCTGGGAGTTCTCGGCGAGTCCGTCCAGTGTACCCAGTCTCCACTGAGCACCCGTACACCATCCTTGATGTCAAACACCGATGGATATGGGATCATCCATCGACCATCATATGGGTCAAGATGCGTAAACGCTAGTCTACTCTGGTGTATCGATGCCCAGTCTCGATACACCCTCGACTAGGAACAGTTATAGGATGTACTCGTCGACTACCATAGCCCCACTAGTATGATCTCATCATAGTCCCAGTAGTCGAGTACACATCCTAAGGGCTTTATCAACATGTAACATAGAGACAATCAGAGTACATGTTAAGATAAAGTACAACCAGATAGCATACTATCATGTCGAGCAAGAAAGTCCTCCCTATATATGTCCTAGCATCCACTACAATATACATCGTATGTACAGTAATGGCCTCTAGGGCATACATATAACTAACAATCTCCCACTTGCACTAGGGCCATCTGTTATGGTATCGCATACCCAACAATTAGCTGCGGTTGAAGTATCTCATACTCAACCATCCTATAAAAGTCTCTACTGGGAAAAAGGCCTTTATGAGTGGATCATCGCTGTTGTCCTCTGTATCTACTCACCTAACCTCGATCACCTTGGAGATCAACCATCTCCATGATCAGGTGATACTGCCTAAGAATTATATCTGCATTTCTGATGGGACGGTAGTTCCTTGGCTAAAGCCACAACTCCATTGTCACATAATGGTAGGAACGAAGTTCATCCCATGAACTTATATATATCCAGACTGCCTCTTTGGTAGCATATTTGGTAACAATGTATCTTGCCTTTAATCGTCTAGTATGTCACGGTATCTAGCTTGGAACTCTTCCAACATACCATCCCTCCACTGACGGTAAAGACAATGCCTGCGACTGACATTCAGTCGTTCTTATCACCCAGGAACCTTTCCAGTGATTCTCCCCAGGATCAATTGATACCATCTCACTACAACTAGTGAGTATCCTAACATCCAATTAGATCTATCTCATAGATCCAAAAACCCAGGATTTAGGAGGTATCATTTTGATCCTATATGAAGAATCCTTGTGATAAGCGGAGATTGACCGAGCGTAGCATAGGAAACTCCTTCCCTATCAAGAGTATGTCATCCACGTACTCTATGAGGATCACCACCATACTCTCTACTACCTTTTTGTATATACAAGGTTCATCTACCATTTTGATGAAGTCAAACTCTTTGACTACCACATCAAAACAGATGTTCCAACTCCGCGATGCCTGCTTTATCATATAAAACATCTTGCACACGTTTTCGCTGCTCCCACTGTCTATGAAGCCCTCTGGCTGTGTTCTTATAGTCGCTCTCTTCTAAAACATCATTTAGAAAAGCAGTCATGACACCCAACCGCCAGATATCGCAGTCTTGGTATGTAGCCGTGGCAAGCAGGATCTGGATGTACTTTAAGTATAGCTTTGAAAGTCTCAACTTTTCCATGTACACCAAGTAATCTTCTCAAGATATACTCGCTCCTGATGGGGATTTAACCCTTCAGATAAAGCAACCAAAGTCCATACTTTGTTGGTGTATAAGGATTCCATCTCAGATCGCTAAGAATGCAGCCATTCTTACAGAGTCTCACTCCTGATGGCCTGCTCGAAACTAGTTGGGTCATCATCTCATGATGCAATCCTCGCTCCCACTGTCATAGAGAAACCGAAGTATCTCTCAGGTGGGTGAGGAACCCTACTAGATCGGCGGAGAGGCTGAGGTTCGTTGGAAACTATTGAATTCTTTGGTTCTACCAAATCATCAGCTGCAGTTTGTATAGCTGGAACCTTTCCAGTTCTACATAACATACCTTGCCTCGAGCTTGTCCGGATTTTGCTTTTAGACATAGGCCGGACAACCCCTAATCTTAACAAACTTAAGATATGGGCTCTTCCCATTCCATATCACATATGCAGTGGTAGGCAGCTGATTTGATTTGAACCCTATTCAATAGGTATGCAGCTTCTCAAGTGCATAACTCCCAAAAGGAAATAGGAAACTCAGTAATACTCATCATAGAGCACACCATATCACATAGGGTGCTATTGCTCCGCCCCGATATACCATCGTGCTATGGTAAATACGGAGGAGTAATGCTGAGAGAGAATCTCATTCTCCTTTAGAATAGTCCAGAAATTCCGTGCTCAAGTATTCTCCTCCCTGATCTCATCAAAGGACATAATACTTATACCCATTGTTGGTTCTCTACTTCTATCCTATATTCTGTGAATATCTCAAAAGCTTCTGACTTGTGTTTCAACAGGAACATATGTCTGAATCTTGAGAGATCATCAGAGAATGTAATGAAGTACAAAGAACCGGTCTTGGCATGTGTAGACAGGGGACTTTCATACATCAGCATGTATCAATCCCAAGAGTTCACTAACTCTTTCTCTGTTTCCAATAAACAGAGCTATGATCATCTTATCTTTGTGACATGACCGGCAAGTTTCACAAGATGTAAATTCAAACAGATTTAAATATGCATCTAAATGTAACTTAGCTAGTCGTGTCGCATTGATATGACCTAGTCTACAATGCCTCAAGAAGGATTTGTTCATTTCTGAACTTTTCCTCTCGTGTGTGTTCTGTATACTAAGAACTGCAGTTTGATTTAGAACGTTAATTCTTTTAGATAACGTGCTTGAACCGATCAACTCTTGATATAGGAAATGTTCAAAACATTATCCAACAATACAAAATTATATCCTTTCTTTACTAATAAAGAGAGTGAGATGATGTTATATATCAGGTTCGGTATGTAATAACATTCATTTAGAATCAATGTATTCTGGTAATACAGGGTGATAGTGACCAACAGACTTGGCTGCAACACTTGCACCGTTTCTATCTCATGAAACTTATCACCCGTTCTCAGTTCTCTACCTATCTGTAGCCCATGTAACAGATTACATATGCGGGATCCTGATCCGGTATCTCATACCCAGGACGTAAAGGATACTGAGAAACGGTTCTCTGTAATGAACACACCCGAAGATGATGCATCAGCATGCACTTTCTTCGTTTGGGCGGCGCGGGAATTCTGGTAATCCCCTATTTCCTGCTCTGTCTTATAACAATTATAAGTTGGAGTGGGACCAACGTTCCCCAGCTCAGTATAACAAGCGGGTTCGGTCAATTCATTCATTTTATTATCTTGATTAAGGCGTGATATGGTCGCTACCTGGAGAGAGAGAGAAGAAAACACTCAGCGTATGCTCTTGCAAGATTAGATTGGTTATCTAATATATCTAATCAGGATGTCTCCCACTGTTTTAGTCAAGTCTTCCTTCAAACCCTAAAAGGAAAGACTGGCCGGGATTAATTACACGCTGCAAGTTCGCCAATCTTTCAGCCAGGCCAGTGTCGGTACTTTGAGGGAGGTCCCCCGTGCTTTCGCACGAACCGAATTAAAGTAAACCTCATTTTCCCAGGGGCGTAACCCCGTTAACACCTTTCTAGACACCTACTTGATCGGCTAATTGTAATGTGTAAAACTCTCCCAGGAGTAACTCTTACTCGTAGTGGGTATCGGGATCCAACTATCTCATAGAAGGTATGCAATCTCATTGCAAATTTCAATACTTGAAATTCCCAATAATATTTTGCCCCTGGCATCTTATGACCTTGGCTAAGGTTAACAAATCATAAGTGCTAGCCAAAATCAACCCGTCATTTCCCGATTGAATTAAACCCACCCGCACGACCCTTGGCTAAGGTCAACAAAGTCGCACGACTACCCTAACTCAATCGCTTCATATGCTTATACAGATAAGTGCTAATCAGCTACCGCACACTACGCCTTGGCTAAGGTCAACAAACGCAGCACGAATACTAACCAGTACTTATCTGAAATGACGGAGGGCTATGACAGGTTTTTAAGAAAACCTTTTGCGTAATGAACTTGATATCGTCGTAGAATCGAGTGATTTTTAAATGGAGTGTTTTTGAGGCTTTTTCTAGTTTTGCTAAAGGGGTCACTCCCGGTGAAGGGATCTTCGGCCCTTTCCTCATCGAATAAGGTGCAGGATATTTCACAAATATCACTATGCAAAGCAAGAACTATAGAAGCAATCAAAAGACAAACCGAGTTTGTAGCATCTGCTAGTTTCACTAAAGAGGTCACTCCCGGTGAAGTGATCTTGGCTCTTTCCTTATCGAATAAGGTGCTGGATGTTCTACAAGGAACACCGCTATACAAAGCAAAAACTAGAGCTACCAATTTTTAAACAAGTTTCTACAACATCTTAGGTTTCTTTTATTTCATTAATCTCATTAATGAAGTCCCATTTTAATATGCTTCACAAGCATCTCATTTGAAACGAAATCTGCAATATAACATATATCTCATATATATAATATAAACATTCGTCACAGGAAGTAATATGATCTCATCACAGAACATTGCAGCAGAAGAACATATATGAAATATTGGATATACTAGGACGTCCGTGTTTTCAATACGAGCCTGCATAAAACACGGATTCCACGGTCACGATGAATAGCCAAACCTATATCCCTAGACCCCTATGAGAGCGGCAAGTAACACTGCCAATTCTAGGGTTAGGAGACCCGGTCTCGACTCCTCGAGATGGTCTCCCACTGGACCCTAGAACCCGGTTACTTGTGCTCCCCGCCTTGGGTCTACCAAATACGGAAAAGTAAATAATATACATCAACGGTGACATCTTCCGCAACCTGGAAGTGCCCCAATAAAAGAATATTACATACAAATGAATTTTACATGAATGAAAAAGAAAAACTCTCATCTCACATAAAACCCCCGGCTATTCAAAACGCGACGATCCAATATAACATATCACAGCAACACATAATATCTCATATCATCAACGTAAGCAAGTATGCGTATCCCGATTGTCGTTGATGTATAGCAACGAAGCCGGCGATACACCACATACTATGCTTACGGTCACAGAAAAGAAAGTGTAAAACTACAACAGTTGGAATCCGCAACCTCTTTAGACATCGCATGCCTAACCAAATGAATTCCTTAGACATCTCATGCCTAACAATTATAAAACCCGCATTTTAGTCTCATTATCGAAAACTCTTTTCAATATCAACTCGGGCAATTCAACAAGATTCCCGACATTATGATCGAATGCTCGTCGCAAACTTTAGTAGACGGCCGCACCCCCGGATGCCGTCGACAAAGTGCACTAAGGCAGAACACCGCTGCCGCAAGCACCCGAACGGATGCTTTTGGCGACGGGGTTCTCCTACAGTCACTTGGTCGGGGCTATGGGGCGTAGCTGTCTATTAAGTTTACCCGGCGAGTATCCACGTACGCTACGTGATTGCGACGGACTTTTGATCACATCAAAATTCCATGGCAACCGATCATCTGAGACTAAACTGCTATGTTTATAATATTCAAATTAGTTATCTCATAACTACCTGTGGATTCCAAATATTGTATCACATTCCAGATAAATAGATAATGTTAAACTTTCCGATCGAATAATCAAACACCCAAGATTTCCCCAATATATCTCAACACTTGAAATCAATTTAAAAACATCCATCACATGCCACAGTACCAATGGTCCAGCCGTAGAAGGGTCAAGCCAACGCCTCACATGTGGCACGCCGTACTGCCACAAACCCTGAGGTTCAGAGGCAGTTCAAGACGGTCACATAATCGAGTTAAGGTTTGTTGTCTTCTAGAGGGTCCACCGCGTTACTTGCACGACTTAGAACGTTCTTAAACACGAGAAAAAATCCAACTTTTGAAAAATTTTCTGACAGGGGAAAAAGTGAGTTATTGATATCCGTTCGAACTTTTTAACAGTTTCTAAAAATTATCCGGACAAAACTAAACGAAGTTAAATTATTCGATCGAAACATCGAGTCCCCAATACAACCCTTGAAAACTCAACACTTGAGTGGAATTAAAATATTCCCAGAAAAAATTGCCAAGAAAGGACCTAAGAATAAATACAAGAAATTCCAGGGACTAACTTGAAATTTTGGCCGCGGAACCGCCGCCAAACCCTTGGTTTCGCCGCCAAACCCTTGGTTTCGCCGCGGTTCCGTGGTCAAATTAGCGAATTAGAAGTCCGTACTTCACAGTAATTCTTAGTTTTTCCTGCTTATTTTTATGAGAATTTTTAATTCAGAAAAAACCACATTTTTGAAAAATGTACAGAGAAGGGTTCATGTCGGGGTTTTCGGGTTCGATCGGACTTTAAACTTCGTCTAGACTTCGCCTAAAGCTCTAGCTTGGCTCTGATACCACTGTAGGGTTACCGGGCACGCGCACAAGGGTCTACGAGGCATCAACCATGCCCGATTAAAAAATTAGCCGTGCCGAACAACCCGAAGCCGGATCTTTAAACTTGAGTTTAGGCGAAAACAAATATGCTAAACACTTTAACACTAAGTGAGAGGGATTACATCCTTTGTAGATCCGGTCCTTCACTTCATATGCTCCGTGTTGAGGTCCCTTCACTGCGATCATCGTACTCCGGACTCTCGAGAGGTTCCACGAAGAGAAAGATGCAGTCTTGCTTCCGATCTTTGATACAAAGATGATCTACCTTGAAGTTTCATTAACACAAGCTAACACTCACTAAAATTGAGTGAACACTCTCATCTATAGGGCAAGGGAAGATGAGGATGATGAAGTAGGATTTTCTCTCTCTTTATTTATCTTTTTCTCACTTATTTTTTCATCCCAAAAGCAAAGCAAGAAAGCTTTGCAAAAGAGGAAGAAGAAGAAGAATAGTGAATCATTTTTTTTGTGATGAATAATGAAAGGATTAATATGATGAATAATGCAACCATGGTTGACTAAACCATTGTAGAG
Organism: Agapanthus africanus; assembly: GCA_030015575.1. Lineage (NCBI taxonomy): Eukaryota > Viridiplantae > Streptophyta > Magnoliopsida > Asparagales > Amaryllidaceae > Agapanthus > Agapanthus africanus. Next base: position 453,563,223 of record JASDDO010000014.1, on the reverse strand, counting down.
AATTAACCAATGGCTAGGGTTTGGGTTGAGTTAAGTATGAGTCATAGATAAAAATCAACACAAAAATCTTTATCATGACAAAAGAAAAGCTTCTAGAATCAACTAGAAGTCTTAACCCTAATCCAAACCCTAATCATGTTTAAACTCCACTAAACATGTTTCATTATTTATCATATCATGTTACAATATTATATATCACATATAAAATATTTATTGTAACCAAATAAAATAATACAATTAACATATATCGCATATATATCAATGTATTACCCGAGTGAGAAAAAGAATCTTTTAGTGAGCTAATATTAGTTAATGTAATTTAATATATCATATATATTATTATACATTAAATTATCGAATCAACACTTGATCCGACAATCCGGCTATATCGCATATAACCGACTAATATTTATCCGTACCGATTCATCGAATCAACACTTGTTCCGATGACCCGGCTGATATCAAATATCTCGAGAATAGAATACGGTATCTCATATCGCATTATCCTCGGTCCCGCACATATCACATATGTGCCCCTACTCCGTTTTGCCTGAGGCAAGAAACCTCTGTGTAGGACTCTAAAGAATCGTCAATACGCCAGCAGTAGGTGATGATCATATCAAACACCTACAAGCTGCAAGCGGTCAGCTAAACGTAACAGCTACCTAGGTATTGAGCGCTCAGAAGATCAACAAGCAAGCCTGTACATTCTCCTGTGAATTCAAACAGTAACACTCCCGTACAGTCCGGTCTCGTCGTCTGATATGTCGCATATCTGGCCTAGGGGTGGTAAACGTCAGACCCCAATAGCTCGATAAGTCGTGTCGATATGAGGTCTATAACAGTTCGAGAAACTACTGATAACACTTACCAGTAAATCTCAGCAACCTTGGCCAAGGATTTCCGGTTATAGCCAATCGAACACAGCACAACATCAACTCACTATACCGGGAGAGACGAATCCCCTCCTATCGCTCATTGCCTCCATGTGATTCGGGACTGTACCCAAAAGCCACCTTTTTGCACGCCCTCTTGGACGTGGTATGATGGAAATCAAAGCACAGTGGGAATCACACAAGACTCTATGACGATCTCGGGTCAACAGACTACTCTGTACCAGTGTCACCGGAGAACTGCCATCTGACGTGAGGTATAATACCATCTGGGAGTTCTCGGCGAGTCCGTCCAGTGTACCCAGTCTCCACTGAGCACCCGTACACCATCCTTGATGTCAAACACCAATGGATATGGGATCATCCATCGCCCATCATATGGCTCAAGATGCGTATACGCTAGTCTACTCTGGTGTATCGATGTCCTGTCTCGATACACCCTCGACTAGGAACAGTTATAGGATGTACTCGTCGACTACCGTGGCCCCACTAGTATGATCTCATCATAGTCCCAGTAGTCGGGTACACATCCTAAAGGCTTTATCAACATGTAACATAGAGACAATCAGAGTACATGTTAAGATAAAGTACAACCAGATAGCATACTATCATGTCGAGCAAGAAAGTCCTCCCTATATATGTCCTAGCATCCACTACAATATACATCGTATGTACAGTAATGGCCTCTAGGTCATACATATAACTAACATATACAACACCCCAGTACTGCTTGTTTATCCCTATTTCACCTGAACCAAAATCTGGGGCTATTTTCTTGAGTTGCTGCTTTGAATTCCTTGATGTTAATGAATTGAAGTTTTGATATTTGTGTTTTGTATCGGTCACTTGACGTTTGTACGTCGATATCGGGTGTTGTTTGGCTCTTGTAACATTTCAGAACATATAAAATATTATTTTTGTTAGTGTATATGCCCTAGAGACCATTACTGTATCATACTAGTTTGTATATTACTTAATGGAAGCTTGGGATATTCACAGTTGTATAGACAGTCTTGCTCAAAATGGTAATATGCTACTTGGTTTGTTTCTACTTCAATATGTGCATGTGTTTCTTTTAGCATATCGCTTATACATATTAGTAGAGCCCTTAGGATCTTTGCTTGATTACCAGCATTGTGATGACAGTCACATTAGTGGAGGCTGGGTAATCCACAAGCGCATCCTTATACAGGTCCCTAGTCGTATGATTATCGAGACGGGGCATCGATACTCCGGAGTAGACTAGTGTATATGCTTCTCATCCCAGCAGGGGAGATAGTCTGTCCCACAGCCATCAGTACGTCGTACTGGAGATAGTATGCAGGTGCTCGTTAGGTTACGAGTACACCGGACAGGACTCGTTGGGAACTGCTGGTTGGTATTATACCTGTCGTCAGGTAGCAGTTCCTAGGTGACATGAGTACAGCTTAGTCCATCGAATTGATACTGTCACTTCGCCTCGAGTGTGTTCCCACTGTACTTTGATTACTACCCTACCACGGCTCAAAGGAGTCATGCAAATAGGTAGTAGTTGTGTACAGTCCCAAAACACTTGGAGGCAGTGATGGTTAGACATGGTTCGTCTCTCCCGGTATTGGGGTTGATATCGCGCTGTGTCTGGAGAGCCATTACACAAAGTCCCTGGCCAGGGAAAGCGATATTTACTGGTAGGTGTTCCAGTAGTTTCTTAGGGTGTTCTGGGCTACACTCCGACACGACTTATACCGCTATTAGGGGTCTGACGTTTACCGCCCCCTAGGCCCGATATGCCATACTCTTAAACGAACAGACCGGACTATATGGAGATTGTCACATTCAGGCTCAGTAGGAGTTCGGATGGGTTTTCTTCATCGTCCTTCTTATCAACATCTACCTGGGGACCGTTACGTACAGCTAGTACCGCCTGCGGCCTGTGGTTAAACCCACTGCCAGCATAGTGTCGAGTCTTTAGAGTCCCACACAGAGAGTTTCCCTGCACTGGGTAAAAGATGTAGAGGCCGTATGGTTTTCCAGCAGGGCTTCGATCACTTACGTTCACTTGTGCACGTATGTTGTTCGGGAAAATGATACTAGTGGGCTTTGGTTTAAGCCGGATCCTAGTATTGTATAGATGGATCAGTTTTGTCTCTTGGTATTCGTATTTCTCGGAATGCTGATGCGGGTGTGTATGCACAGTTGTGAGGAACGATGAAGGAGATGCCTCATTACGGTTTTGACCATTAACTTGTTTAGAACCATTATGAGGTGGTGGAAAATGTTTACTAATCTTTTTAGTGATAATTGTGTCATGGCTAATTAGAGTTTGACCATTTGACTTGTTGACTTATTTTGACCTAGATATTTTTGCTAAGCATAAGATATTTTCTTGCTTAGCATTAAATGTGACATGATAATGGTCAAATCAACTTAGCCATCATAATTATCATAATAAAAGATTGGTTTATTATTTTCTATGGATGATTATCTCATTTGCATTCTCTCTCTTCAAGTGAGCTCTCATATTGCTCTTCTTCTTCTTCTTCCTCGCTAAGAATCCCAAAAGGTCTCATGTGTTGAGCAAGTTGGGGGTTCAAATAGACAAACAAATCCACCATCATCAAGAGTAACAAACTAGTTGCCTTAGTTACCTCGGTTCTTGAGGTGGAGCTCGGACTATAAACTCTCGGGTGGATCATTTTTGACTCAAGGAGGCCGATGAAGAAGCCACGATCCGGACCGACCCATGGAGCCTACAGAGACGAGGAGGACAGCGGAGAAGACCCGAAGGACTTTTTGCATGAGGTATAATCTCCTAAGCATAGTAGATAGAACCTCTAATTGTTTGTTAGAAACGGTTTAGCAAAGATCCCCCAGAAAGTCTATGTTACCTTGTGATAAAAATATGTTTTTTTCCTATTCCGCCTCCCCGTAAGTACCGGGGTGGGTAACGTAGACTTACAGTGGTATCGGAGACTCGCTAAACCATTAGTAACATGTTAGCAAAGTGTTAGAAATTCGATCGCCGGAAAAATCGCAAAACACGAACGAAAACTTGCAGTTTCCGTCGTTTATAAAATCTGGTCCAAAACTTTTTCCAGGGACCTTAAAAATATGTGCAGGCTTTTTTATGGGCACACAAGAAAAACGAGGAAGTGTATCGGTCAGACCAGCGCGGAACCGCGGCAGAACCAAGCGTTCCGCCGCGGATCCACGGCCGAGTCGACTCCGAGTCAACTCGTTTTTCCTGCAGAGTGTCCAGCATGGTGTTTTGTGATTTCTCTGATATTTTGTTTCTGCCCAAATTTTTTGTGTACTGTGTTGTGCTTAGGGTAGATTCAAATCTGGTAATCGATCGAGATACTAAGTACTTTAGCTAATCGGATCTTCTGTGATGTTGGATTGTGTATATGAACTTGTTGGATTGTCGTGGATGAATAGCCGGGGATGTGAGATGAGTGTTTTACATTTTTCATTCGATGTAAATTGTAAATTGATATAATATTATTTTATGGTCGCACATCCGGGTTGAGGTTGTAGCCACCATTGTATATTATTTCCTTTACTATTTTTTGCTCCTAGGATATACCCAAGGTGAGGTGCACAAACTACCGGGTACTTTGAAGTGCCAAGTGGCCTACTCATGTTGTTGAGGGAGACTGCTTCACTTCGGGTATTTGGCGGGTAGTTTGCCACACCCTGGTCTAGGTGGGGTTTGGCTATTCATCGCAACTGTGTAATCCGTCTTTCGTTGCAGGCTCGAGCGAAACGCGGATTCCTAGCACATCCAATGTGTTCATCTGTGATCTGGAATGACTATCATTGCGTCTGACGAATGTATATATCTATATATGATATCTAGTAGGCGTTGCTTATGTTTTGCATCCGCGCTAGTCCAGCCCCCGCTCTGTCGTTAGTTAAGTAACCTAACGGGTGATGACGGGGCCCAGTGGCGAATGCGGATGGCATAAGCGTACGTCATATTTTCGTTGTTTTCTGTAATGGTACGATTAAATGATGGGACACATTAAATAAATGCAAAGAAAATAAACCAAAGCTGAATTGTTGGAACAATTTCAAAACCACTCGGTTTTTTCAAAACAGCAAAACTTTTAAACTGCGGAGCTTAAACCACTCCTTTTAAAAGCTATGAGGTTCCTTCGATTATATCAAGTTCACCACGTTCACGGTTTCGCCAAAATCATTCGTAGCCCTCCGTCATTTCATATGAATATTCAATAGTATTCAAGCTATGTTTGTTGACCTTCGTCAAGGCATAGTGATTGGTAGCTGCTAGGTGTTCATATGTAGCATAGATAGATGCGTTAGTTTGGGACAGTCGTATTACCTTGTTGACCTTCGTCAAGGGTATATACGGGTGGGTTCAAATTAACCTGGACAATGATGGGTAGAACTTGACATGTGACTTATGATTTGTTGACCTTCGTCAAGGTCATAAGAGCATGGGGCAAAAATCCACATCGGGGTTTCTAAAGAAACTGAAACTTGCTAGTGCTGTATACCATTTGGAGTTTGATAATGTTGGTAGGATTCCTTCAGCATTATCTCACAATGATATTTGGATCCCGATCCTACTGTGAGTATCCGCTACTCCTCGGGAAACTCTTCACTTAACGATCAATGTTATAAACCAAGTAGGTGTTTAGAACAGTGTTAGTGGGGCTATGCGTCCAGGGAAAAGAGGTTATTTAATTAAGGAACTTCACGAAAGCGTCGTAAAACCTCCCTCGAAGTACCGACACTAGCCTGGCTGAACGGTTAAGAAAGAATTGTATGGTGAGATCAATCCTGACTAATTCTTCTTTTATGGTTTGAGGAAGGATTCGAGAAACAGTGGGAGCTATCCTGTTTAGATAATTAAAAAACCGATCTAAACTTGCAAAGAGCATCATGCTAAGTGTTTTCTTCTCTCTCTCTTAATTGCAGCGACCCAGTGACCAAACATAGGTTACATCTAGATAATAAAATGATTGAATCTGACTATATTGATTGGCAAAGGTCTGTCCAGATGTCCATTACCCATGACAAACCGGGACACCTCTTCACTACTCAAACCCCCGCCATCTCAGGACCAGTTTCCACCGTCACGGATTTTGATATCCGTAAGACATCGGGAAAAGACTATGCGAATGCTAAGTGCCTCGTGTTGGCCTCAGTTGATGGTGCATACGAGAAGATAGACTTAGATTCTGTCTTCCTCCATAACAAAGATTTATATGGAGAGCAATCTCGTATTGCAAGATATAAGACCTCGAACGAATTGCTTCAAGCGAGATTGGCTGTCGGGTCATCTGTAGGGGACAACGTCCTTACAGTGACTAGTTGTATTGATCAGCTCACGGACCTGAAGACCACGTTAGGAAACATGTCATATGCTGACTTGTTTCTATAGTCCCTACCCTGTACATGCACCCTGAAGGAAACCAAGGAAGTAGAAGGAAAGGGAAGGACAAAAGTTTCGGGGCTAGATATAGGGAAGGAAAGACATCCCTATTGTTACGGGAAATGACATTAGAAGAAGGATTGCGGGGCTTGTAAAGCCTGTAGCCAGGATTCGAAGCATGTTGTGGCTTCGGCTTCGGGTGTGTTTGTAATAGAAAACTGTATGTCAATTAACTCTACATCCTGGGTACTAGATACCGGATCAGGATCTCATATCTGTAATTCATTACAGGCTTTGAGAAACTGTAGAGTTATCAGGGTAGGTGATATGACTCTCAGAGTTGCGAACGGAATGAGCATGAACACTGAATCCGTAGGGGAATATCACCTAGGATTGACAAGTGGGGAGATATTGATTCTACGTAACTGTTTCTATGTACCCAGTCTAGTTTGTAATATCATATCTGTATCCTTACTATCTAAGGAAGGATATGATTTTACATTTGTAAGCGATGTGGTCCACATCCACCTAAATCAAGTTCTGATTGTGTCAGGTACATTAGATAACAATATATACGTACTAAATCAAGCTCAGGTTTTCAGTGTCCAGAACACACTTAAAAGAAAGTCTCCGTAAACAAATCAGGCTTTCTTATGGCATTGTAGACTGGGTCACATCAATGAGACACGGTTGATGAAGTTGCATAAAGAAGGATATTTGAATCCGTTCGAATATCAGTCTTATGCCACTTGTGAATCTTTTCTCATCGGAAAGATAACAAAGACTCCATTCACTGGACACGGAGTAAGGGCAAGCGAGCTCTTGGGACTCATACACAGCGACGTGTGGTCCAATTTCTACACATGCAAGAAGTGGCTTTTACTATTTCATTATTTTTACGGACGATTTCTCCAGGTATGGACATGTCTTCTTAATGAAGAATAAATCCGAGGCCTTTGAGAAATTCCGGGATACAACAATGTAGTGGAAAAACAAACAGGCAAAAGTATCAAGACACTGAGATCTGATCGAGGCGGTGAATACTTGAGTGCCGAGTTCCTGGGCTACTTAAAAGAGAATGGAATTCTCTCTCAGCTTACTCCTCCATACACACCACAAAACAATGGTGTATCGGAAAGGCGGAATCGAACCCTATTGGATATGGTTCGTTCCATGATGAGTAAGGCTGAGTTACCGCGATCTTTCTGGGGTATGCACTAGAAACAGCTGCATATCATTTGAACAAGGTTTCAACCAAGACTGTGCCTACCACACCATATCAGATGTGGAGTGGGAAGAAACCCTGTCTTAAGTATCTTAAGACATGGGGATGTCCAGCTTTTGTAAAGAAGTAGCATGCGTACAAGCTCGAGGCACGCTCAGTACTGTGTAAGTTTGTGGGATACCCCAAGAACTCCAGGGGTTATCTTTTCTATTCCGCAGAAGAACAAAAGGTTTTTGTTTCTTAGCATCCCCAAATCTTGGAAACCGAGTTTTTAGAAAATCAGATAAGCGGGAGCGCAATAGAACTGGAAGAAATTCCAGAACCACAAGCTATTACTGAGAGCTTGGTAGAACCAGAGATTTCAGGAGAACTGGACATCCCAGCGCCACTCCGCAGGAGTAGTAGGAAGTCTCATCCGCCCGAGAGATACTACGGTTTTCTCGTAGACAGGGATCGAGAGGATTGCATCATTGAAAATGATGAGCCTACTAGCTTCCAGCAAGCAATTCAGAGCGGTAACTCAGTAAAATGGCTGGATGCAATGCGGACCGAAATGGAGTCCATGTACACCAACAAAGTTTGGACTTTGGACATTGCTCCAGAAGGGGTAAAACCCGTAGGATGCAAATTGATCTTCAAAAAGAAGATTGGTGTAGATGGGCAGGTTGAAACCTATAAAGCTAGACTTGTTGCAAAGGGTTTTCGTCAAAGACCTGGTTTGGACTATGACGAAACCTTTTCTCCAGTGGCTATGCTTAAATCCATTCGGATCCTTCTTGCCATTGCTGCCTTCCACGATTATGAGATCTGGCAGATGGACGTAAAGACGGCTTTTCTGAATGGAAATTTGGAAGAGTGCGTTTATATGGATCAGTCGGAGGGTTTCATTCAGAGTGGGAGCAGCGGTAAAGTGTGCAAGCTGCTTAAGTCCATTTATGGACTGAAGCAGGCATCGCGGAGTTGGACCATCTGCTTTGATGATACTGTCAAAGAATTCGACTTTATCAAAAATCCGGATGAACCATGCATATATAGTAAGATTGTAGGGAGAACTGTTGTATTCCTTGTCTTGTACGTGGATGACATTCTCTTGATAGGAAATGACATTCCTACCCTACAGTCAGTCAAAGGATTCTTGTCACAGAGGTTCTCCATGAAGGACCTGGGGGATGCCAACTACATTCTGAGGATCCAGATCTATCGTGATAGATCTAAGACGATGTTGGGACTTTCGCAGTCCAGGTACATCGACACCATACTGAAACGATTCAGAATGTAAGATTCCAAGCGCGGTAACCTACCGGCTTGTCACGAAATTACCCTCTCCAAAGAGATGTCTCCAAAGACTGATTTAGAAAGGGCTCACATGTCATCTATACCCTACGCATCTGCAGTAGGCTCTATAATGTATGCGATGTTGTGAACCAGACCAGATGTAGCATACGCATTGAGCGTTGTAAGCCGGTATCAGTCGGACCCAGGGGAGAAGCACTGGATAGAAGTAAAGAACATTCTCAAGTACCTGAGAAGGACTAAGGAGATGTTCTTGGTGTATGGCGGAAAAGACCTTCAGATCGAGGCCTTTGCTGACTCCAGCTTCCAGAGTGACAAGGATGACTCCAAGTCCATGTCGGGTTATGTCTTTACCCTCAATGGAGGGGCGGTTTGTTGGAAGAGCTCTAAGCAGGAAACCGTTGCTGACTCGACGATGGAAGCGGAGTACATATCTTCTTGCGATGCCGCAAAAGAAGCTGTCTGGATGAAGAAGTTCCTCACAGAACTTCAGGTGGGTCCAACCATTGTTGATCCAATACCGCTGTATTGTGACAACAACGGCGCTATAGCTTTAGCGAAGGAACCTAGTGTAAGTCCGTGTTGCCCACCCCGGTACTTGCGGGGAGGCGGAAAACATAATAAAAAACGAATTTTTAATGACTTAGGCAACATGGACCAAGCTTGTGAGGATCTTTGCTAAACTAAAACTTGCTAACCCTAACTACAAAGTAGCTAAGTGATGGAAAGGTTATACCTTTGGTCTTTAGTCCTTCTCTCCTTGCTCGTTGGAATGGTAGAAGGGCCTCACCTTGCTAGTCTTCTTCCGTCAAAGAAAGATCCACTTGAAAGCCACCACCTTTAGCTTCAACTCCAAGCTAGGAGTAACTAGAGTGCAAGAAATGCTAAGACTTGAACCCTAGAAGTGAGTAGAGAAGATCAAGTGAAGGTTTTTCTCAAGCTTTTTGTTTCTCAACACATGAGAGGGAGAGAGCTTGAGGGAGAGGATGAGCAAGAGAGAGAAAAGATATGATAGAATGATAAATTAGTGAGCCATTCTCACTAATATGTGTGAGTTATTTTAATTGTATAATTAGCTTGAAAATTGTCATGGTAAATCATGAGGTGACCATTATCATTTCATTATTAATGCTAATTGCAAGAATCAAAGAGCATCTTCCAAATGAAATGATCATGGTCAAATTGTCAACTTGGTCAACAAGTCAACAAAGTCAAAGTGCCAACAACAACAACCATGCACAATAATTAAGCTAATTATCAATTAACAATAATACACAAAAAAAACAATAGGGTTAATAAAATGACAAAAGTCATTAACCCTAAACAAGGTCCTCTCCCTCAATCTCAAGCAACTGTGCATACGCACCCGCATTCGTGATCCGAGGAACACGAACACAATGAGAAAAACCAATCTCAAATCATATACTAGGATCCGGCTTAAACCAAAGCCCGCTAGTATAAACTGTCCGGACAGCAACCGTGCACAAGTGCGCGGATGCGAGCGAACCCTGTCGCAAAACCATGCGACCTCTACTCGTTTTGCCTAAAGGCGAATAGCTCTCTGTGTGGGACTCTAAAGACTCGACACTACGCTGGCAGTGGGTTCAACCACAGACCGCAAGCGGCACTAGCTGTACGTAACGGTCCCCAGGTAGATGTCGATAAGAAGACTGACGAGGTGAACCCCATCTGCACTCCTACTGAGCCTGTATGTGACAATCTCCGTACAGTCCGGTCTGTTCGTCTGATACATCGCATGGCGGGCCTAGGGGGGCGGTGAACGTCAGTCCCCTAATAGCGGTACAAGTCGTGTCGGAGTGAAGCCCAGAACACCCTGAGATAACACTGGAAACCTACCAGTATATCTCGCTTGCCCTGGCCAGGGACTACTCGTGTAATGGCTCTCCTGGACACAGCGCGATGTCAACCCCCAATACCGGGAGAGACGAATCCTGTCTAACCGTCACTGCCTCCAAGTGCTTCGGGACTGCACCCAAAAACTACCTGTTTGCACGACTCCTCTGAGCCGTGGTAGGGTAGTAATCAAAGTGCAGTGGGAACACACTCGAGGCGAAGTGACAGTGTCAAGTCAGCGGACTAAGCTGTACTCATGTCACCTGGGAACTGATAACTGACGATAGGTATATTACCAACCAACAGTTCCCGACGAGTCCTGTCCAGTGTACTCGTAACCTAACGAGCACCCGCATACTATCCCAAGTACGACGTACTAACGGCTGTGGGACAGACCGTCTCCCACACTGGGATGAGAAGCGCATACGCTGGTCTACTCCGGAGTATCGATGCCCTGTCTCGATAGTCCAACGACCAGGGACCTGTATAAGGATGTGCTTATAGATTACCCAGCTCCCACGAGTGCGAGCGCCATCGCAACGCTGGTAATCAAGCAAAGATCCTAAGGGCTCTACTAATATGTATACCTGCAATATGCTAAAAGAAACACATGCACATATTAAAGCAGAGACAAACCAAGTAGCATACTACCATTTCGAGCAAGATTGTATATACAACTGTGAATATCCCAAGCTTCCATTAAGTAATATACAAACTAGTATGATACAGTAATGGCCTCTAGGGCATATACACTAACAATCTCCCACTTGCACTAAGGCCATGTACTGGCGTATCGAAGACCTATCATCTCGATCAGCCGCTCGAACTGAGTCTGGGGTAAGGCCTTGGTGAATGGATCTGCTGTGTTATCCTCTGATGCAACTCTCCGGACCTCGATCTCCTGGCGATCTACGATCTCCCTGATCAGGTGATACCGCCTTAAGATGTGTCTGGATTTCTGATGGGACCTGGGTTCCTTCGCTAAAGCTATAGCCCCGTTGTTGTCGCAATACAGAGGTATTGGGTCAACAATGGACGGAACCACCTGAAGTTCTTTCAAGAACTTCCTCATCCAGACAGCTTCTTTTGCGGCATCAGATGCAGCGATGTATTCCGCTTCCATAGTCGAGTCAGCAACGGTTTCCTGTTTGGAGCTCTTCCAACTCACCGCCCCTCCATTGAGGGTAAAGACAAAACCCGACATGGACTTGGAATCATCCTTGTCACTCTGGAAGCTGGAGTCAGCAAAGGCCTCAATCTGCAGGTCTTTTCCGCCATACACCAAGAACATCTCCTTAGTCCTTCTCAGGTACTTGAGAATGTTCTTTACTGCTATCCAATGTTTCTCCCCTGGGTTTGACTGATACCTGCTTACCACACTCAGTGCATAAGCCACATCCGGTCTGGTACACAACATCGCATACATTATAGAGCCTACCGCAGAAGCGTAGGGTATAATAGACATGCGATCCCTCTCCAAATCAGTCTTGGGAGACATCTCTTTGGAGAGAGTGATCCCGTGACAAGCCGGTAGATTACCGCGCTTGGAATCTTCCATACTGAATCTCTTCAGTATGGTGTCGATGTACCTGGACTGCGAGAGTCCTAATATCCTCTTGGATCTGTCACGGTAGATCCGGATACCCAGAATGTAAGAGGCATCACCCAGGTCTTTCATGGAGAACCTGTGTGACAAGAACCCCTTGACAGATTGTAGCATAGGAATGTCATTTCCTATTAAGAGAATGTCATCCACGTATAAAACGAGGAATACTACAGTTCTCGCTACAAATCTACAATAGATGCATGGTTCATCTGGATTTTTGATAAAGCCAAATTCTTTGACCGTCTCATCAAAGCAGATGTTCCAACTCCGCGATGCCTGCTTGAGTCCATAAATGGACTTGAGCAACTTGCACACCTTTCCGCTGCTCCCACCCTGAATGAAACCCTCTGGCTGGTCCATATAGACACACTCCTCTAAATGACCATTTAGAAAAGCTGTCTTTACGTCCATCTGCCAAATCTCATAATCGTGGAAAGCAGCGATGGCAAGAAGGATCCGAATGGATTTCAGCATAGCTACTGGAGAAAAGGTTTCGTCATAGTCCAAACCAGGTCGCTGACGAAAGCCCTTTGCTACCAGTCTAGCTTTATAGGTCTCAACCTGTCCATCTACACCAATCTTCCTTTTGAAGATCCACTTGCATCCTACGGGTTTTACCCCGTCTGGAGCAATGTCCAACGTCCATACTTTGTTGGTGTACATGGACTCTATTTCGGTCCGCATTGCATCCAGCCATTTTACCGAGTCGACGCTCTGAATGGCTTGCTGGAAGCTAGTAGGCTCATCACAATCTAGGATGCAGTCCTCTCTATCCCCGTCAATGAGAAAACCGTAGTACCTCTCGGGCGGATGAGACTGCCTACTACTTCTGCGGAGTGGCATAGGAATGTCCTGTTCTTTCGAACCTTCTGGTTCCTCTAAGCTTTCAGTAATGGTTTGTGGTTCTGGAATTTCTTCCAGTTCTACTGCGCTCCCGCTTATCTGATTTTCTAAAAACTCAGTTTCCAAGAAGCGGGCATGACGAGAAACAAGGATTTTTTGCTCCTCTGCGTAATAGAAGAGATACCCCTTGGAGTTCTTTGGGTATCCCACAAACTTGCACTGTACTGAGCGTGCCTCGAGCTTGTCCGCATGCTGCTTTTTTACAAAAGCTGGACATCCCCATGTCTTAAAGGATTTAAGACAGGGTTTCTTCCCACTCCACATCTGATATGGTGTGGTAGGCACTGTTTTAGTAGGAACTTGGTTCAAGAGATGTGCAGCTGTTTCCAGTGCATAACCCCAGAAAGATCGCGGTAACTCAGCCTTACTCATCATGGACCGTACCATATCCAATAGGGTTCGGTTCCTTCTCTCCGATACACCGTTATGTTGCGGAGTGTATGGAGGAGTAAGCTGAGAGAGAATTCCATTCTCTTTTAAATAATTCAGGAACTCGGCACTTAAGTATTCTCCACCTCGATCCGATCTTAGAATCTTGATACTTTTGCCGGTCTGTTTCTCCACTTCATTCTTATATTCCTGGAACTTTTCAAAGGCCTCGGACTTATGTTTCATTAAGAAGACATAACCGTACCTTGAAAAATCATCCGTAAAAGTAATGAAGTAAGAGTAACCGCTTCGCGCATGTGTAGACATTGGACCGCACACGTCGCTGTGTACGAGTCCCAAGAGCTCGCTCGCTCTTTCTCCGTGTCCAGTGAACGGAGCCTTTGTCATCTTTCCCATGAGACAAGATTCACAAGTGGCATAAGACTGATACTCGAACGGATCCAAGTATCCTTCTTTATGTAACTTAGTCAACCGTGTCTCATTGATGTGACCCAGTCTACAATGCCATAAGAAAGCCTGATTAATATCTGGAGACTTTCTTTTGTGTGTATTCTGGATATTGAAAACCTGTGGTTGGCTTAAAACGTAAATACCGTTGTTCAATGTACCTGACCCAATCAAAACTTGATTAAGGTGAATGTTCACTACATTACTTACAAATGCAAATTCATAACCTTCTTTAGATAATAAAGATACAGATATGATATTACAGGTTGCATTTGGTACATAATAACAACTACGCAAAACCAAAAAGTGTCCATCAGATAATCCCAGGTGATAGTCCCCCACGGCCTCTGCATCCATGCTAGCACCGTTCGCAACTCTGAGGGTCATGTCACCTGCCTTCAAAACTCTACGCTTTCTCAACGCCTGCAAGGAATTACAGATATGAGATCCTGATCCGGTATCCAATACCCAGGAAGTAGAGTTTATAGATAGACAGTTTTCAATGACATACACACCTGAAGCTGAAGCTGCAACCTGCTTCAATTCCTGTGTTCTGGCCTTCCAGGCCCTGCAATCATTCTTCCAGTGTCCTTTCTTATGACAAAAGAAGCATTCCTCCTTATCCACAAGCTTCCCCGCTACCTTTGTTGCTTTACCCTTTCCCTTCGTATCCACTTTACCGACACCGCCTCTTGGTTTGGCGGGGGCTTTCTTCTTCTTGCCCTTGGCTTTCGCCCTGGACCTAGAAGAGGAAGATCCTCCTACAAACAAAGTGGATGTCTCCCTACCTTTCTGTAGGGTGCCCTCTGCGCTCCTCAGCATGTTGAGGAGCTCTGAAAGTTCAACCTCTTTTTCTTGTAGGTTAAAGTTCAGTATGAACTGGGCGTAAGTGGAAGGAAGGGACTGGAGAACTATATCCGTATATAGCTCACTCTCCAATGTGATCCCTTGGTCAGCGAGCTCCTCAATGTAGCCGATCATCTTTAGCACATGCTCGGCTACTGATGATCCGACGGCCATTCTTGTCGAAAATAACTTTTTCGAAGCTTCGTATCTCGCGATACGTGATTGCTCTCCATACAGTTCTTTTGTATGGAGCAATATGGATTCCATGTCCATATTCTCATGCCTCCTCTGATGTTCGTTGTCCATCGAGGCAAGCAGGAGGCACTTGGCCTTCGCGCTATCAATCTCCCAAGTCTTGCGGATTTCCTTATCCGCGATACTGGAAGTTGGACCAGGGACAGGGGGAGCTTTGGTGGTAAGAAGATACCCCAGCTTGTCATAGGTGATTGCAATCTTGACATTCCTGAGCCAATCTTTGTAGTTTGGCCCTGTCAATTTATTTTTATCTAACAGTAACTTAAGTCCGGTCATGTTGAATGGTCGCTGCAATTAGGAGAGAGAAAAGAAACACTTTAGCATGATGCTCTTGCAAGTTTAGAGTGGTTTTTAGTTTGTCTAAACTGGATGGCTCCCACTGTCTCTCGAATCCCTTCTCAAACCGTAAAGAAAAGGATTAGCCGGGATCATTCTCACCGTACAATACTTGCTTAACCGTTCAGCCAGGCCAGTGTCGGTACTTCGAGGGAGGTTTTCCAACGCTTTCGCGAAGTTCCTTAATTAAGTAACCTCTTTTCCCTGTGGGCGTAGCCCCGCTAACACCTTTCTAGGCACCTACTAGGTTTATAGCATTGATCGTTGAGTGAGAGTTTTCTCGGGGAGTAGCATATACTCACAGTAGGATCGGGATCCAAATATCATCGCGTGATAAAACCGAAGGAATCCTACCAGAATCATCACACTCCAAATGGTATGCAACACTAGCAAGTTTCAGTACTTATGAAACTCCCGATGTGTATTTTTGCCCCATGCTCTTATGACCTTGACTAAGGCCAACAAATCATAAGTCACATGTCAAGTTCTACTCGTCGTTATCCAGGTTAATTTGAACCCACCCGTATCCACCCTTGACTATGGCCAACAAGGCAATACGACTGTCTCAAACCAACGCATTCTATCTATGCAACATATGAATACCCACCAGCTACCAAACACTGTGCCTTGACTAAGGCCAACAAACACAGCTTGAATACTGTTGAATATTCATATGAAACGACGGAGGGCTACGGATGGTTTTGGCGAAACCGTGAACGTAGTGAACTTGATATAATCGATGGAACGAGATAGCTTTTAAAAAGGAGTGGTTCAAGCTCCGCGTTTAAAAGTTTAGTTTTGAAAAGAACCGAGTGGTTTTCAAAGTGTTCCAATCGACTTTTACTTGGTTTATTTCTTGCATTAGTTCTTTTAATGCGTCCCATCATTTAATCCTACCATTGCAGAAAACAACCAAAATATGACGTACGCTTATGCCATTCGCATTCGCCACGGGGCCCCGTCATCACCCGTTAGGTTACTTAACTAACGACAGAGCGGGGGCTGGGCTAGCGCGGCTGTAAAACATAAGCAACGCCTAAATAGTTATTTATATATATATATATACAGCAATGATAGACATTACAGATCACAGATGAATACATTGGATATACTAGGAATCCGCAATGCGTTCGAGCCTGCAACGCAAAGAGGATTACACGGTCGCGGTGAATAGCCAATACCCCACCCAAGACCCCTACGGGTGCGGCAAACTACCCGCCAAGCACCCGAAGCGAAGCAACCTCCCTCACCACCGTGAGTAGGCCACTCGGCACTTCGAGTACCCGGTAGTTTGTGCACCCCCTCCATGGGTCTATCCTAGGAGCAAAAACAGTAAAAAGAATAATACAATGACGGCTACAACCCCGACCCGGTTGTGCGGCCATACAAAGAATATTATTACATCAATTTACATGTTACAAATGAATGAAAAAAAAACAACGCTCATCTCACATCCACCCCGGCCATTCACCTGCGACAATCCAATCCATTCATATCCACAAACCAATAGCAATCACAGATCATGTATAACCCCGACTAATCGTCTTATAGCGATTAGCCGACGTTCAATACATGCAAGCATTACAGATATAACCGATGTAGTTAAAGCGTAGTGAAGTTCCGAAAAAAATACGGATTTATAGGCCCACAAAAGCAAATTTTAGTTCTGGAAAATCTGGGCATATAATATATATCTTAAAAATCCCAATACCAACACAGAAACTTACTGCACCAAAAACGATGCAGAGAGGGGACAAGACGGCCGCGCTTCCGCGGCAGGAGCCTCCTCTTGCCGCGGATCCGCGCTCCTCTCATCTCCTCTCTGGTTCGCCTTTGGTGGTTTTTCACACAAAACCCTGAGATAATTTTTGGTATATAACAAATGTCATTTTGACCAGAGGAAAAATTAACAGAAACTTGGGTTTTGCATGGTTTGGTTTTCGGATTTTCCGGTTTCGAAACTTCGTTACACTTCACTACCTAGCTAGTTTGAGTTTAGTTAGGCTCTGATACCACTGTAAGTCCGTGTTGCCCACCCCGGTACTTGCGGGGAGGCGGAAAACATAATAAAAAACGAATTTTTAATGACTTAGGCAACATGGACCAAGCTTGTGAGGATCTTTGCTAAACTAAAACTTGCTAACCCTAACTACAAAGTAGCTAAGTGATGGAAAGGTTATACCTTTGGTCTTTAGTCCTTCTCTCCTTGCTCGTTGGAATGGTAGAAGGGCCTCACCTTGCTAGTCTTCTTCCGTCAAAGAAAGATCCACTTGAAAGCCACCACCTTTAGCTTCAACTCCAAGCTAGGAGTAACTAGAGTGCAAGAAATGCTAAGACTTGAACCCTAGAAGTGAGTAGAGAAGATCAAGTGAAGGTTTTTCTCAAGCTTTTTGTTTCTCAACACATGAGAGGGAGAGAGCTTGAGGGAGAGGATGAGCAAGAGAGAGAAAAGATATGATAGAATGATAAATTAGTGAGCCATTCTCACTAATATGTGTGAGTTATTTTAATTGTATAATTAGCTTGAAAATTGTCATGGTAAATCATGAGGTGACCATTATCATTTCATTATTAATGCTAATTGCAAGAATCAAAGAGCATCTTCCAAATGAAATGATCATGGTCAAATTGTCAACTTGGTCAACAAGTCAACAAAGTCAAAGTGCCAACAACAACAACCATGCACAATAATTAAGCTAATTATCAATTAACAATAATACACAAAAAAAACAATAGGGTTAATAAAATGACAAAAGTCATTAACCCTAAACAAGGTCCTCTCCCTCAATCTCAAGCAACTGTGCATACGCACCCGCATTCGTGATCCGAGGAACACGAACACAATGAGAAAAACCAATCTCAAATCATATACTAGGATCCGGCTTAAACCAAAGCCCGCTAGTATAAACTGTCCGGACAGCAACCGTGCACAAGTGCGCGGATGCGAGCGAACCCTGTCGCAAAACCATGCGACCTCTACTCGTTTTGCCTAAAGGCGAATAGCTCTCTGTGTGGGACTCTAAAGACTCGACACTACGCTGGCAGTGGGTTCAACCACAGACCGCAAGCGGCACTAGCTGTACGTAACGGTCCCCAGGTAGATGTCGATAAGAAGACTGACGAGGTGAACCCCATCTGCACTCCTACTGAGCCTGTATGTGACAATCTCCGTACAGTCCGGTCTGTTCGTCTGATACATCGCATGGCGGGCCTAGGGGGGCGGTGAACGTCAGTCCCCTAATAGCGGTACAAGTCGTGTCGGAGTGAAGCCCAGAACACCCTGAGATAACACTGGAAACCTACCAGTATATCTCGCTTGCCCTGGCCAGGGACTACTCGTGTAATGGCTCTCCTGGACACAGCGCGATGTCAACCCCCAATACCGGGAGAGACGAATCCTGTCTAACCGTCACTGCCTCCAAGTGCTTCGGGACTGCACCCAAAAACTACCTGTTTGCACGACTCCTCTGAGCCGTGGTAGGGTAGTAATCAAAGTGCAGTGGGAACACACTCGAGGCGAAGTGACAGTGTCAAGTCAGCGGACTAAGCTGTACTCATGTCACCTGGGAACTGATAACTGACGATAGGTATATTACCAACCAACAGTTCCCGACGAGTCCTGTCCAGTGTACTCGTAACCTAACGAGCACCCGCATACTATCCCAAGTACGACGTACTAACGGCTGTGGGACAGACCGTCTCCCACACTGGGATGAGAAGCGCATACGCTGGTCTACTCCGGAGTATCGATGCCCTGTCTCGATAGTCCAACGACCAGGGACCTGTATAAGGATGTGCTTATAGATTACCCAGCTCCCACGAGTGCGAGCGCCATCGCAACGCTGGTAATCAAGCAAAGATCCTAAGGGCTCTACTAATATGTATACCTGCAATATGCTAAAAGAAACACATGCACATATTAAAGCAGAGACAAACCAAGTAGCATACTACCATTTCGAGCAAGATTGTATATACAACTGTGAATATCCCAAGCTTCCATTAAGTAATATACAAACTAGTATGATACAGTAATGGCCTCTAGGGCATATACACTAACACCTAGGTCCTATCAGAAGTTCAGACACATTTTGAGGCGGTACCGCCTGATCAGGGAGATCGTTGATCACCGGGAGATCGAGGTGAGGAGAGTATATTCGGAGAATAACATTGCAGATCCATTCATGAAGGCCATTCCTCAGACACAGTTCGGGAGGCTGATCGAGATGATAGGTCTTCGATACGCCAGTACATGGCCCTAGTGCAGGTGGGAGATTGTTAGTGTATATGCCCTAGAGGCCATTACTGTATCATACTAGTTTGTATATTATTTAATGGAAGATTGGGATATTCACAGTTGTATAGACAGTCTTGCTCAAAATGGTAGTATGCTACTTGGTTTGTTTCTACTTCAATATATGCATGTGTTTCTTTTAGCATATCGCTTATATATATTAGTGGAGCCCTTAGGATCTTTTCTTGATTACCAGCATTGTGATGGCAGTCATACTAGTGGGGGCTGGGTAATCCACAAGCACATCCTTATATATGTCCCTTGTCGTAGGATTATCGAGACGGGGCATCGATACTCCGGAGTATACTAGTGTATACGCTTCTCATCCCAGCAGGGGAGATGGTCTATCCTACAGCCATCAGTACGTCGTACTGGAGATAGTATGCAGGTGCTCGTTAAGTTACGAGTACACCGGACATGACTCATTGGGAACTGCTGGTTGGTATTATACCTGTCGTCAGATAGCAGTTCCCACGTGACATGAGTACAGCTTAGTCCGTCGACTTGACACTGTCACTTTGCCTCGAGTGTGTACCTACTGTACTTTGATTACTACCCTACCACGGCTCAAAGGAGTCATGCAAAAAGGTAGTAGTTGGGTACAGTTCCGAAGCACTTGGAGGCAGTGACGGTTAGACAGGGTTCGTCTCTCCCGGTATTGGGGGTTGATATCGCGTTGTGTCTGGAGAGCCATTACACAAAGTCCCTGGCCAGGGCAAGCGAGATTTAATGGTAGGTGTTCCAGTAGTTTCTCAGGGTGTTCTGGGCTAAACTCCAACACGACTTATACCGCTATTAGGGGTCTGACGTTTACCGCCCCCTAGACCCGATATGTGATACTCTTAGACCAGCAGACCGGACCGTACAAAGATTGTCACATTCAGGCTCAGTAGGAGTTCGGATGGGTTTTCCTCATCGGCCTTCTTATCAACATCTACCTGAGGACCGTTATGTACAGCTAGTACCGCTTGCGGCCTGTGGTTAAACCCACTGCCAGCGTAGTGTCGAGTTTTTAGAGTCCCACACAGAGAGTTTCCCTTCACTGGGCAAAAGGTGTAGAGGTCGTATGGTTTTACGGCAGGGCTTCGATCACTTACGTGCACTTATGCGCGTATGTTGTTCGGGCAAATGATACTAGTGGGCTTTAGTTTAAGCCGGATCCTAGTAATGTATAGATGGATCAGTTTTGTCTCTTGGTATTCGTATTCCTTGGAATGCGGGTGTGTATGCACAGTTGTGAGGAACGATGAAGGAGATGCATCATTACGGTTTTGACCATTGACTTGATTAGAACCATTATAAGGTGGTGGAAAATGTTTACTAATCTTTTTAGTGATAATTGTGTCATGGCTAAATAGAGTTTGACCATTTGACTTGTTGACTTATGTTGACCTAGATATTTTTGCTAAGCATATGATATTTTCTTGCTTAGCATTAAATGTGACATGATAATGGTCAAATAAACTTAGCCATCATAATTATCATAATAAAAGGTTGGTTTTTTATTTTCTATGGATGATTATCTCATCTGCATTCTCTCTCTTCAAGTGAGCTCTCATATTGCTCTTCTTCTTCTTCCTCACTAAGAATCCCAAAAGGTCTCATGTGTTGAGCAAGTTGGGGTTCAAATAGACAAACAAATCCACCATCATATTCTACATCACCTAGGACATCAAGATTAGCAAACTTGTTTCCCTAGTTACCTCGGTTCTTGAGGTGGAACTCGGACTATAGACTCTCGGGTGGATCATCTTCGACTCAAGGAGGCCGTTGAAGAAGACGCGATCCGGACCGACCCATGGAGCCTACAGAGATGAGGAGGACATCGGAGAAGACCCGAAGGACTTGTTGCATGAGGTAAAATCTCCTAAGCATAGTAGATAGAACCTCTAGTTGTTTGTTAGAAACGGTTTAGCAAAGATCCTCCAGAAAGTCTATGTTACCTTGTGATAAAAAATAGTTTTTTTCCTATTCCGCCTTCCCGTAAGTACCGGGGTGGGTAACGTAGACTTATAATTTTTTGAATTTAATATTAAAATAATATATTTCCCGAAAACGGCCCGATTTGCAAAATTGGGGTTTTCGAAAAAGGGTATAAATATATACCAATAATTATAAAATGATTGAAAATTAAAATGATTTATTCATTTAATAAAATATTTAAAGGATTTAGCATTTTTTTAAAGATTTATTATATGCAGTTTCGATAAAACCCCGATTAGTGCACTGCTAATCGCAATTATGCCAAATCCGTGTTTCTACACTTTTCATGGTTAGTGCACCATGACATGTTACATGTTATTTCATTTATGTTGTATTATGTTATGGTTTTATTGTGGTGAGAAAAGAAAAGAATGGAAAAAGGTGTCATGATGACTTGAAGAGAGAGAGAGGGGACATCATGATGAGGGTATGCATGCTTGTAGAGAGAGAGAGAAGTGAGAATAATTGAGAGAGAGGGGGGGGATGCCTCCATTCTCATTTCCCCACCATTTTCACCTCCTTCTTCATCTTCCTCAAGCTCACCTCCCTCCACTTCAACCCCAATTATCATCTCAAAAACCTCGTCAAAACCTTATATTCCCTTCACAAATATTTATCCCCATTTCTTCCTCTACACATTGGACCAAGCAAAGTGGGATTTTGACAACTTTGGGACTTCTAGGGTTTGCTTAAGTGTAACCATGAGGTATATCTCTTTTCATGTAAGGTAGTTTTGTTTTCCTAGCATTTTGTTTAAGTTTAGAAGTCGTTTAGTGATGGATTTGTGAACTTTGAAATTCTAGAGAAGGGTTTAGGAAATTGATGATGTTTTGTGGCTGTCAATAAGACTTTTGAGGTCATTCTTGAGCTGGACCATAGCTTCGAACCCTAAAATATGGATTTAGGAATTGATCCATATAGGTTTTGTGAGTATATAGGGTGTGCAGTGAAATCTGGAGCAACCCGGGGAATTTATGAGACAAGCAAACAACTCCAAGGACCAAATTAGAGTACTAGGAGACCACCTTGACGAGACAAAGCCCAGAGGAGCCTAGGGGGCCGAGGAGGCTGGATTTTATGGGTAGGTGGCCGGCCACTTGGTGGCATGTGGTGTCGGGGTTGGTCCAGTAGCTCATATACATCATGTACAGCACCCTAGACTTGTTTGTGCAACTCCTTTTCACCTGAGTCAAAATTTAGGAGCACATTAGTGTGATTTTTGGATATGTTTTCCGTATTTTGAATGATGACTTTTGATATTTGTATTTGTATTTGGTGGTTAGATGTTTGTACTGTAAGTGCACGGCGGCGCCCCGGCCGTTAATCCGAGGCCGGAATGCGGAAACGATGATTTACTTTAAATTTTTAAACCGGCACCACCGCGCACAAAAATCCCGGATCGGGCAATTAATCTAGTCCTAGCTATCAAGAGAACGGGGTAGAGAGATATACCGAGCGATCCGTGTCCTTCGGTCTTTTCGTCGTCGTCCCGATCTCCCCGCGGAATCTCCGGTCTCCATCACGTCGCCGGAAGGGCACCACTTCGCCGGCTTCTTTTACGGGCTCCCACCTCTGGACCGAGGCAACTCGGGCATGAAGTTGGCGAGCCGACGTGCCCAAGATTTGCTGTACAATAGTGTAGTGCTATGTCTCATTTGGGGTTGTAGGAAGTTTCCTTTTAGTTGAGGGATGAACTATGGAGTTGAACTTGGGAATTTTGGTGAAGCAAAAATGATATGAGATGAACAAACTCTCCACACCAAAATGGGACAGCCCCTCTCTCATTTGGCCGGCCATGACTCATGAGGAAAACCAAAGGGAGTGGAGTCCAAAGAATAAGGGAGCCACACCATCATGCAAGAAGGAATGATGTGTGATCAAGAGAAGAAATCATCACATAACAAAGTCCAACACTCCACCAACCATCACCCTTCATCATCATCAACAATCATGACTCTAAAAGTCAAGCCATCATGGTCAAAAGAAGTCAAATGATGGTGCAACCATCATTAAGCAAGGATATGCAAATAACACCCTCCACAAATGCTTATTTGCACAAATGCAAATAAGCCCTCCTCCACCAATCTTCAGCCAATGAAAGATACAAAGAAATATGGCCGAAACGGAAAAACAAACTGGCAACTCCAAAAAACTGATCCCGTAACAAATTACAGGAAAACCCCGCTACTGTATATACATACCCGCATTTGTATTCCGACCGAAATACAAATGCAAAGAGACAAAGTCTACACTGTACAATACTAGGATCCGGCTTAAACCAAAGCCCGCTAGTATTAACCGTCCGATCCTGATTCGTGCAATGCCGCACGTATCTGATCGAACCCTGCCATATCTCCATATGGCCTCTACAGCGTTTCGCCCGAAACTTGAGCAACTGAACGTGGGGGACTCTAAAGACTCGTCAATACTATGGCTGTGGATTTAACCACTAGCACGTCAGAGGTATTAGCCATACGTAACGGGCTACCAGCTATTGACCAAAAGGGACGTCGATGAGCGAACTCATCCTGACACCCTACTGAGCCTGTCAGTGACAATATCCGTACAGTCCGGTCCGTTCGTCTATGAGCATCACATGGCGGGCCTAGGGGGTTGGTAAAAGTCAGACCCCCAAAAGCGGTACAAGTCGTGTCAGAGTGTAGCCCAGAACACCCTGAGATACTATTGGAATACCTACCAGTAAATCTCCTGCCTCGGCCGAGGGCTTTGTGTAATGGCTCTCCTAGACACAGCGCGACCTCACCCCCAATACCGGGAGAGACGAACCCCTGAAGATCCGCTCACTGCCTCCATGTGGCTCGGGACTGTACCCAACTAAAACCTGTTTGCACGTCTCCTTTGAGCGTGGTAGGGTAGTAATCAAAGTACAGTGGGAACTCACACGAGACAAATGACGGTCCTCAGGTCGATGAACTAACCTGTACACATGTCACCAGGGAACTACTATCTGACGTCACGTATAATACCAACTAGCATGTTCCAGGCGAGTCCTGTCCGGTGTACTCATAACCCAATGAGTACCTGTATACATCTTAGGTGAAACAAATGACACCAGTGGCTTGTGAGATCGGCCACCGCCCCTCGTCGGGGTCTCGACTGTATACACTAGTCTACTCTGGAGTATCGATGCCTTGTCTCGAAACTCCCACGACTAAGGACCTTTTAAGGATGTGCTTATAGACTACCAGCTCCCACGTATATGATCGCCCTCATACTGCTGGCAGTCAAGCAAGAATCCTAGGTGCTCTATCAACGTGCAATAGTGACCTGTCAGGTCACCTAAAGCAGTACACGATGATAAAGATAAACCAGATAGCATACAATCATCTTGAGTAAGACTTCCTACCGGAATAGGTCCTCCCTCAATCATTGCAATCACGTGCCTGTGATCCAATAATTGACACTGAGGGCACTATCTCCAACAATCTCCCACTTGCACTCAAGGCTAATTATTGCGATGGCGCATACTCACAGCCCGTGTGATACCGAACACCCAACTCCTCTACTAGTCAGTCTCACAAAGCTCATTTGCGAAACTATTGCGTTCGAGGAATAGCCTCAGTGAGTGGATCCGCTTTGATGTTTCTTTCTATGTCTCTCTATATCTCAAGTTCGCGAAGAAAGCCATCTCCCGAAATGAGCAATACCTGTCTTAGAATGTGTCTGGATGTCTGATGGGACCTAGCTCATAAATGAACTCCAAATCCAAACTTCTTAGACTGTATCGTCAACTGAACTTAATCAGTATCCTGCGCCATGCCTCCCTCAGTATCCTCCTGGACCACCTGTCCATAATACCGCCCCTCGTCAGAGGGAAAACTATAACTCTGACAACCTCTCTGTCATCCAGGTCACCTTGGAAGCCTGGAATGATAATTGTCTCCCGAACGAGGCTGTCGTTATCATATCCCTAGAGCATCCACTTATGTTCTAAAACTGCTTCCGATCGTTTCTCCAGGATTGGATTAATATCAATTTATTGCATCTACCGCAAAAGCAACATCTGGTGTGGTACTTGACATCTCGTGATTGACTCAATTTCCTAAGCAAGTGATCTGTCAATCATGCACATCCCTCTCCCCTTTAGTCTGTAATACACCTTTAGAGAGGATGACTCCATCACCTGCAGGTACACTACCGTGCCAGGAGTCGTCCATTCTAAAGTACCTGTAGAATGCTGTCTAAGTACCCTGATTGGGAAACCACCCAAATCTAGATCTAAAACCATAGATCTAGTAACCAGAATGTCTGATATAATATCCAAGTCCTAGGTGGAGAAACTACTGTGTGACAACCAAAGTATAACCGATTGTAGTATAGGAATATCACTTCCTACTCTGTGTATGTCATCCAAATACCAGGACATTACACCCTACTACCTTCTTAACAGATCCATCCCCTATTCTGATGAAGTCAAACCTATGACTGTCACATCAGAAATAGATGATCTATCTTCGCTATATCTGCTTTAGTCTATAAATAGACATAAGCCACCTGTCCACCAATGCTTCCGCTGCTCCCACTGACTACGACAACCCTCTGACAGAGTCATATACACGTACACTTCTAAAGCTAGTTTAGAACGACGTTATACTCATCCTCCTGCCGGGTCTCGCAGCCTGGAACAACAGCAATGGCAGGTCTGGGTGAACAAGAACCTCCCTGTCACCGTCCTTGAGGCTACCGGAGTACCTCTCGGGTGCCTGAGGTTACCCATCTTATCTGCGGAGTGGCCAATGGAATATCAAGCCAGATTGAATCTTTAGGTTCTTATCAAATCTTCATTAATCGTTTGCGGTTCTGGAATCACTTCCAGTTCTACCATACTCCCACTACTGTTTTCTGAAAAAAATCCATTTTTATTAAAACTGTGGCGAGTCTAGAACAATATCTCTATTGATCTTCCAGACGGTAGAATGTCAACCCTCGTCATAGCCTGGGTCAACCCACAAACGGCCATTACAGAAACGTGCCTTGAGTCATCCAGAGTCTGGTTTTAAGCATAAGCCGGACAACTCCCCGTACCTTAACATCGTTAAGATATGAACTGTTCTATATCCAATATAGAACCAGAGGCACTGATTTAATTGAACCAGATTCAAATCATGCAACTGTCTCCAGTGCCTGTCAACTAAATGGGAAAGAGGCCAATCAGCGTTACTCAACATAGAAATGCTTCCAATTATGAGTAACCTGAAAGAGAGGCAAGTTTCTCTTAATCATTACTATCAACTGAATACCATACACAAGTATCTACATCTTCGATCACCTTGAAGAATCCCGATACTTGCAATACCTGGTTCTCTACTTTATTCATATACCTATAACTTCTCAAAACTTGGACCCTGTGTTTTTACGAAACACCTATCTAAAAACTAGAGAAGTCATAAGTAAACCGAATATAGTACGAGAACCAACCCCTCTGTCCTGATGGACGCTGGACAACATACATTACTCTGTATAAGTCCCTTGAGTCTGATAACTCAATCCCTGTGTGTCGTAGGTTGAAAACTGTACTTATGGTTAAGAAGAATTACACCGCTGTTCAATGCTCCTTACTTAACCATCAACTGATATAGGTAAATGTCATAGACATAATTTCAAAAAGTTATATCTCACTCTATAAAAATAGACATACAGATATATCAATTTGAAATTGGTGCATAACAGCGGATATTCAAAACCAAATATTTGCCGTCCGGCAAACAACCCAGGCGATTTCCTCAAATATCACCGATTACAACGAATCCCGATATAATGAGGATGATCACCCAATTCCCAATAACTTACTCCCACTCATCATCTATAAAACCATACAGATGTGAGAATCATACCTGGTAAATACATACCCTGGAGTAAGCATCTAATCGGGAAATCAGTTTTCCTTTAACAGTACACAGTGAAACTGAAATATTGAAATGTTTCGTAGGGGTATCCTGGTATTCCTAGTAATGCCTCTTCCATTATCCAGATTCACAACTGTAACCGTATAATTCTTTGCCATCTTTCCAAATCCCTTTATATGTCTTTAGTCATTACCTTCTGTACACCCCTTTAGGCAAAATGGTTTTCTTTCTTCCCTACCGTTCAGCACCAGCCTATGGTTTGGAAGAAAACTATCCAATAAGCATAATGGGTGTACTGTCATAATCCTAGGAGCACTTGCAATGCGAGAGAAGGTGAAGATAAAAGACAACCGAATAAACCTTATTCCTATTTCTCCTGAACCAGAATCCATCCCCGAACTGGAACAAGTTCCTTTCGAGTTTGTATATAACCATACGATGGAGTATCCAATAAACTGTGGATCTTCGTAGTGATACGGAGTGTCCTGGAGAAATACAAATGTGATTTAGGATTGGTGAAGAAATACTTGGTCTGATCGTGAATAGCAGTCGCAATTTACTTTGCCCTCTTACTAATCCATTTCTTTGTCTTTACATAATACCTTCTGTACACCATCGTTAGGCTAATTGGTTTTCTCCATTCCTTACCGGTCGGCACCTGCCTATGGTTTGGAAGAAGACTATCCAATTTGCGTAATAGGTGTACTATCCCCTAATCTAAGGGGTACTCGCAATCTGAGAGAAGGTAAAAGGAAAAGACAAGTGAATAGTCCTATTCGTTTTCTCCAGAACCGGAAACCAACCTCGAATAAATTCCTTCGAATTCGTATATAACCATATGATGGTTTTGTCCAATGGAAGTGGACGTTCGCAGTAATACGGGGTGTCCTGGAGAAAAGGGTAAAAGTAGGAGTAGCAATGAGGTTTGCAACTCTGACAATCCAAAAGCCAGTGTTTTAGAAGGTTCGGTCAATTTTGGTCACTGAGTCATAGTCTTAGGGTCGGGTCAATGGTCGCTGCCAAAGAGAGAGAGAAAAGAAACACTCAGCGTGCACTCTAGCCTAGATCAGAATGGTTACCAATTTATCTAATCTGGAAACCTCCCACTGTACCGTCAAATTCTCCTCCAAACTTGAAAAAAGAATTAGTCGGGATCACCCGAGGAGTAAACCAACTCATCAGTGGGAATCGGGATCCAACTATCATCGCATGATAACGTGACGGAATCCGCTCACGTTATCACACTCCAGAAGGTATGCACATATCTGGCAAGTTTCAGTTTCTTTAGAAACTCCCGATGTGATTTTTGCCCCATGCTCTTATGACCTTGACGAAGGCCAAAAAATCATAAGTCACATGTCAAGTTCTGCCCGTCAATGTCCAGGTTAATTTGAACCCACCCGTACAAGCCCTTGACGAAGGCCAACAAGGCTATACGACTGTCCCAAAATAACGCATCTATCTATGCAGCAGAAAGGCAACAAGCAGCTACCATACACTAGGCCTTGACGAAGGCCAACAAACATAGCATGAATACTACGTGCTACCCGTCTGAAACGACGGAGGGCTACGAATGGTTTCTGGCGAAAAACCTTTAATGTAAAGAACTTGATATCGTTGAAGGAACTGGATAGCTTTTTTAAAAATATAGTGAAGAAAACCTTTGCTAAAGAGGTCACTCCCGGTGAAGGGATCTCGGCTCTTTCCCCGTAGAATGAGGTGCAGGATATTTCAACTGAATACCACGATGCAAAGCAAAGTAATCGGCTATAGTGAAGTTATTGCCCTGACGCAAACTTCTATCCAAGGGGTCACTCCCGGTGAAGGGATCTCGGCCCTTGCCTCGTCGACTGAGGTGCAGGATATTCCAACTGAATACCACTGTGCAAAACAAAAGTGAACGTCCTTGCAATAACAGCTTTTTGAAAAATGTTCCAACAACATCAGAATAGGTTTGTTTAACTTGCATTGATCCGAATCAACGCAGTCCCATCAATTGATCACACCAATAAAGAACGAAAATAATGATGTACGTATATGCCATCCGCATTCGCCACTGGGTCCCGTCATTACCCGTTAGGTTACTTAACTAACGACAGAGCGGGGACTGGACTAGCGCGGATGCAAAACATATACAACATCTACTAGTATATATATCAATATATAATATTTCGCTCAAGGCATGATAAAATGCAACATCACAGAAATGTAATAAGCATCACAGAACAATACAGATATCTGGGATCCCCGGGTTTCACAGAGCCGCTACTGAAACCCGACGTTCCCCTGGTCGTGTGGATAGCCTGTGCAATGAAATCCTAGACCCCTACGGGCACGACAAGTTACCCGCCAAAACCTGAAGCGAGGCAGCCCCCTTCAGCAACG
Source organism: Agapanthus africanus (assembly GCA_030015575.1). Classification (NCBI taxonomy): domain Eukaryota; kingdom Viridiplantae; phylum Streptophyta; class Magnoliopsida; order Asparagales; family Amaryllidaceae; genus Agapanthus; species Agapanthus africanus. Next base: position 453,533,269 of record JASDDO010000014.1, on the reverse strand, counting down.
TGAATGGACCACCCGGCACTTCACGGAATCCGGTAACTTAGGCACCCTTCCTGGGTCAACCTGTACCCCCTACGAGTGCGCTGAATAGCCCGCCAATTCTAGAGTGAATCCCCCTCCGTCTCAATGCCATGAGATGCGGTCCCGTTGCCCTCTAGAACCCGGCTATCCGTGCACCCCACCTTGGGGTAATCCTAGTACAGAAAGTAAAATATACATACAACGGGTACATCGACCTCAACCTGGTCGTGCCCCAAAAGAATAATATACAAACGGGCAGTGACGGCAGTCCACATGTCGGACGCTCGCCCCGCAATATCAAATGTACATAATACATCAAAAACTATACTAGCATTGCACCCAGGCTATCCCCACGACCAATCCGCAACATCACAGCACAACACAGAACATCAACGTGAATGCCACATTCGCAAATCCGTCTAACCGGGCTATAGCAGTTAGACAGGATTTACCGATCAAGTGACATTCACGGTCGCAAATATAATGTAAATACTGTGAACTAATGTGTTTGAAACATTCGATCGACTAAATTTTCCTAAGTGGGCCCCCAAGCACTACTGTAGCACTTAAAGAAATTCTGGGCCCAAAAAGAACATTCCAAAAACCCCATTTTCAACTCAGGAGCATTCTGTAAAATTTTGGTACACTGAATAGTGAAAGTCGCTGCGGAACCGCGGCCCAAGCATGGGTTTGGCCGCGGTTCCGCGGTGGGGTTGTGAGATCACGAGACCAAATTTTTACAGAAGGCTTAGAATTCCCTGCACATCATTCTGCAATAACCTGAAAAATTTTTGGAGCCAAAAAAAATTTGACAGAAACTGATGCACAGGAAAACGCGGTTTTTGGAATTTTGTTCGATCGGAAATATAAACACATTAGACAAAACTAGACTAGGTTAATGGCGTGGCTCTGATACCATGTAAGTGCACGGCGGCGCTCCGGCCGTCAATCCGAGGCCGGAATGCGGAAACGATGATTTACTTTAACTTTTTAAACCGGCACCACCGCGCACAAAAATCCCGGATCGGGCCATTAATCTAGTCCTAGCTATCAAGAGAACGGGGTAGAGAGATATACCGAGCGATCCATGTCCTTCGGTCTTCTCGTCGTCGTCCCGATCTCCCCGCGGAATCTCCGGTCTCCATCACGTCGCCGGAAGGGCACCACTTCGCCGGTTTCTTTTACGGGCTCCCACCTCTGGACCGAGGCAACTCGGGCACGAAGTTGGCGAGCCGACGTGCCCAAGATTTGCTGTACAATAGTGTAGTGCTATGTCTCATTTGGGGTTGTAGGAAGTTGCCTTTTAGTGGAGGGATGAACTATGGAGTTGAACTTGGGAATTTTGGTGAAGCAAAATTGATATGAGATGAACAAACTCTCCACACCAAAATGGGACAGCCCCTCTCTCATTTGGCCGGCCATGACTCATGAGGAAAACCAAAGGGAGTGGAGTCCAAAGAATAAGGGAGCCACACCATCATGCAAGAAGGAATGATGCGTGATCAAGAGAAGAAATCATCACATAACAAAGTCTAACACTCCACCAACCATCACCCTTCATCATCATCAACAATCATGACTCTAAAAGTCAAGCCATCATGGTCAAAAGAAGTCAAATGATGATGCAACCATCATGAAGCAAGGATATGCAAATAACACCCTCTACAAATGCTTATTTGCACAAATGCAAATAAGCCCTCCTCCACCAATCTTCAGCCAATGAAAGATACAAAAAAATATGGCCGAAACGGAAAAACAAACTGGCAACTCCAAAAAACTGATCCCGTAACAAATTACATGAAAACCCCGCTACTGTATATACATACCCGCATTTGTATTCCGACCGAAATACAAATGCAAAGAGACAAAGTCTACACTGTACAATACAAGGATCCGGCTTAAACCAAAGCCCGCTAGTATTAACTGTCCGATCCTGATCCGTGCAATGCCGCACGTATCTGATCGAACCCTGCCATATCTCCATACGGCCTCTACAGCGTTTCGCCCGAAACTTGAGCAACTGAATGTGGGGGACTCTAAAGACTCGTCAATACTATGGCTGTGGATTTAACCACTAGCACGTCAGAGGTATTAGCCATACGTAACGGGCTACCAGCTATTGACCAAAAGGGATGTCGATGAGCGAACTCATCCTGACACCCTACTGAGCCTGTCAATGACAATATCCGTACAGTCCGGTCCGTTCGTCTATGAGCATCGCATGGCGGGCCTAAGGGGTTGGTAAAAGTCAGACCCCCAAAAGCGGTACAAGTCGTGTCGGAGTGTAGCCCAGAACACCCTGAGATACTATTGGAATACCTACCAGTAAATCTCCTGCCTCGGCCGAGGGCTTTGTGTAATGGCTCTCCTAGACACAGCGCGACCCCACCCCCAATACCGGGAGAGACGAACCCCTGAAGATCCGCTCACTGCCTCCATGTGGCTCGGGACTGTACCTAACTAAAACCTGTTTGCATGTTTCCTTTAAGCGTGGTAGGGTAGTAATCAAAGTACAGTGGGAACTCACACGAGACAAATGACGATCCTCAGGTCGATGAACTAACCGGTACACATGTCACCAGGGAACTGCTATCTGACGTCAGGTATAAGACCAACTAGCATGTTCCCGGCGAGTCCTGTCCGGTGTACTCATAACCCAATGAGAACCTGTATACATCTTAGGTAAACCAACTGACACCAGTGGCTTGTGAGACCGGCCACCGCCCCTCGTCGGGGTCTCGACTGTATACACTAGTCTACTCTGGAGTATCGATGCCCTGTCTCGAAACACCTACGACTAGGGACCTTTTAAGGATGTGCTTATAGACTACCAGCTCCCACGTATATGATCGCCCTCATACTGCTGGCAGTCAAGCAAGAATCCTAGGGGCTCTATCAACGTGCAATAGTGACCTGTCAGGTCACCTAAAGCAGTACACGATGATAAAGATAAACTAGATAGCATACTATCATATTGAGTAAGACTGCCCTACCGGAATAGGTCCTCCCTCAATCATTGCAATCACGTGCCTGTGATCCAATAATTGACTCTGAGGGCACTATCTCCAACATGTACATCAGCGACTATGGGTAATTTGTTGATTTTGCATACGTGGGCTATAGGTTCTAACCTATAGGCGATCCGCGTGACGTTTTGGATTTCAGAACTTGATTTTTATAGCGTTGCGATATGTGTTGTTATTGTAGGTACCTTCGCATGGATTCCGAGGCGACGGAGCGTGGCGTCATCGACTTCGTCAAGCGAAGACCAAGGTGAGTAGATCTATATCTACGGGGGAAGTCGGGTGGATGGCGTATAGCACCCCCGCAAAGTTTTGGTGGAAACCAATTTGTAGCATATGGTTAAGAAAACCTAGATTAAGAAACTAGGGTTAGAGTTAAAAGATTTTTAGTGAAACTATATTATAGCCTAAAGGATAGTTAGAAGTGTTTTGATACGACTAGTATGGGATGACCGAATTTGAGGATGACGTTTGACGATATTGCCGTTTAGGGTACTATAGGACTAGATAGCCGACGTAGATGGGTCATCCGAACCATACCTGTTTCCAAACTGAAGAATCGTATGCATCTTTTAAACAGATACCTTGAGGGATGTTATGGATTTTCAAATGATATCTTTTCTTTAAAAACACCGTAACCCCTACTTTCAAAACTACGATTCGCATCTTTCAAAAACTGTTTGTATGGTTTGGGTGTGTATGTTAGATTAGATACGTACTTATAGCAAAGGTAGAATGTATTTGTAAGATTGACTTGATGAGGGATATAAATGCGATAAAAAGAGAATACGATTTAATATGTGATTTGATGATATGTTGGTATACAGATGCGAGTCGATTGAGATGATTTATACCCCGTCGGTCCCCTGATATGAGATTATTGCGGATGTGACCTGGGACATAGGTATATAGAGACATTTTTATGTGTTGTGAATCGTGAGTGTTAGCCGTACGTGACGTTAGGTCCGTACCCTCCTCATCTTATAGGTTGATAGAATTCCTGTTAGCTTAATGCAGCCGTACGATGATTTTCCGTGCGTGATGAGTTTGACTTGATGATTGATCCTTACCCTTGACTAGAGGTTGCCGTACGATGGATTATACCGTACGCGATGTTGTGAGGCTGGATACCAATTGATAGATTCACCGACTCGGCCTTGTAGTCACGTATACCTTATAGCTTTTAGCTGATGATTTACCTTAGGCTACATTCATGTTATTCGCAATGCATTACCATACCTGTGCTAGTACACCTGCACCATTATCGATGATGCGTATGTTACACGTACACAGATTGGCCGGCTCACACACTTCATCATCGATAATTGCCATGTCACTACACAGAAGGATTGATGCATCATGATATGACATATTCGCATAACTTGCTTGCGTATATCCCCACCCGTACATCCATATTGGCGCACATACCTATTGTACACTCATACCTGCGTTTATATACCACTTGTACATCCCTATTGGCGCACATACATATTGTACACTCATACTTGGGTATATACCGCTTGTGCATCCATATCTACATACATACTTATTGCACATACATAGATCATGCTGGCTTTGATTTTTGGAGAATTGGGGACCGCATGTTATATTTAAAAACTGGAATCATTTTAAAAGAGAGGTTTTCCCTAAACATGTCATATTACGGTTCCATGTTGCAGGATATACGGATATGCTTACATTTCTATCATATGTCGCATACATCATCGTTTATGATTTTACACATTGAGATATGCTGTTTTCATGAGATTTCTGGATTTGAGAACCGTGGCTATTTCAAAAGAAAGTAAGTACTGTTTTAGAAACCCGGTTTCTCTTGATATGATATTTCAGTGCGTCCACCATACGTTTTATCGGTTCTGAGACGTGTGACATGTGAAACCCGATTCGAGGAGCCGGATGAGGCCGATTGCGGGTACATGGTGGACCCGGTATGGTACCCCGGGACGAGAACGGATTTACTGTGCTGAAGATGGTGAGCCTGGCAGAGGGACTACTACCTACCGATGATAGTATTTGGGCTCGGCGGATATCCGGAGGATACCGACCGGAGTCGAGAGATGATATGGGTCGATCCGGACTGACGGACCCCGAGATATGAGGATTTAGGTGTCGATGCTGGACACAGGTTTCATGATGTTTTCGGGTGTCGATGTTGGACACCCATGTTCTATGATTTTAATGTGTCGTGAGGGACACCATTGATTTATATCCTCATACCTTCATGCACAATCTTTTATGATATTTACGTGCATACAGACATTGATCATATGGTTGGACGAGATCCACATGCATACATACATTAATTATATTGTTGGATTATATCCGCATACGTATAGGTATTGATATTAGTGTTGGCACATACTGACCCGGTCACCCTAGATATCATAGTATTACCCTTATGATATAGTTGACCCAGGAGTCACTGTTTATTCGATTTCTACTTATAGATGTTTTTTCTACTCACGAGTTGGCAACTCACCCCCTTTGTGCCACAGTTCTTACAGGTTTACCGCATGGATCCGCAGCGGCATCGCTGGCACATATCTTCATTTGGGTGTTTTGCATTGGTAGGTGGGGCATTTGTATCGTACCCACTCTTGTATTTTCTATTTCATATTGTATCTAGTCAACTCCATCAAATCAAAATTAGTAAATTGTATAAGTAATGAAACTTAGTGAGTTTGTGGTTGCGAGACTTAGAGCGAGGGTTTTCCGCTACTTGTGGTTTTGATGTCTTGCTTATTTCTTTATCTTTTTGTGGTGAACTTCGCAGTTGGGAGTCGTATACTTACATATACTGTCTTGCGTGGTTGTGATCTGCTGTTTGGCGAAGAGCTAGCTCCCGCTTGGGGATGCCATTATTCTTGTTATGTATTGTGGTTTTGGATCAAAAGATACAAAGGAGGTGCTGCCCAAATTTTTAAAAGACGAAACATGTTTTCAAACTAGAAATTTCACTTGCATTTTCATGTTCCTTTTCTATGCATCAAGAAAACTTGATTTCATTATACCTTATTTCAAAACATCACCTCTTTTATTTTCTTAAAAGGTTTAGATTTCTGGGTTTCATCTTACTTGAATTACGTTAGGCGTTTAGACGTTGTGTGATTTAAGTGCTGGTCACAAGCTAATATTTCGGGTCGTGACAAAGTTGGTATCAGAGCGCTAGGTTTAACCTTAGTTCGAGTCTATGTTTGAATATGCGGAGTCTAGGGCGTATGTATATTTCGGAACCTAGGCTTGACCTTACGGAACTTAGACTTGAACGGGGGGGGGGTATTAGACCCGAACTTTCGTTTCATAGGCCGACCCTGATTGATGGAGTAGGTAGCTTGAGTAGAGTGACGTATCGTACGTATATTCTGCGGCATATTTACGATACGATACTCCACTTAAGAAACCTTAGGATGTACATATTTTGAGATACTTGATTCTATTCGTTTCCGTTATCATACTCTCTTTGATGCTGTTCCTTCTTATGATCATGTATCCATTCTGGATCTGTCGTTTCCTTTCATCCCTCTAATCTGTTTTCATCGATACACGATTGAGGTTCCTATCACCATGGTTTGAGCGCAGATTGAGCTGCTGCTGGTGATGCGGTCAGGGCGAGCTCGTCTGGTACGAGGTCTGACCATTTTGTTTTCTGGTGACATGGGAACGTCTCGATGTAGTGTTATGTTGTGACCTCTTGTGGAGGCGAGTGTTTGGCTTTGCACCGGATGATCGGGCCATTGATAGAGCTGCCTGTGGCGAGAGGACTGTTGATGTACAGCCGACCTCAGAGATTGTGATGTCGCCTACCGTGCAGAAAGATGACCCAGCTGTTGCTGAGATTGATAGGTAGTCGCTTCCAGAGTTTACGAGCTGAGATCGCTGGAGCTTCCAGGCAGAAATGCGACCGATGATAGCTAGTCTACCCTGATTTGAGAGACGAAGGTGATTCGTCAGATTGATGCGCCGACGCAGGCCCAGTGGAGTTGAAGATTGTCAGTGTAGAGAGTCTTACTCAGATCTAGAGCAGACTGATCCAGAGATGACCGTTGGCGTATCGTTCTTCCTAGAGGATTGAAGCATTGCTTAGCATGCGGGCGAAGGGTATTCACATATTGTAGAGGCGAAGTTAAAAAGTTCGAACGAATATCAAGAACCCATTTTCCCCAGTTTAAGTATTCGGAAGAACATCCAGGTGATTCTGTGGACCCTCTAGAAGAATGAAACCCTAACTCGACATGATGACCATGGAACCGCTTTGAACCTTAGGGTTTGCGGCAGTTTAGCGGTGCCATCAGTGAGGCTTGGGTTTGCCCTTCTATGGCTGGTCCAGAGGTACTGTGGTATGTACCATATATTTTTAGACTCTGCTCAGGTGTTATGCCTTCGGGAAATTTTGGGACCATGATGACTCGATCGAAAAACATAGCGTTGTCCGGATATTATGTGATAAGAGATCAGCAAGCTGACCAGCTTCGGATAGAGGACCTCACCCAGATACGTTGTGAGTTGATCGAGGACGGATGAGTGTTGAGTATTCCTCCGACGGTTGGGACGAGTTCCTGAGGATGTGATCATCTAGAGATCTTCTACAGAGTGATGAAGATACCGAGTTCGTGACTTCGACTCCGTGTGAGAGACTCCGGATTGACCGTGGCCGAGAACAGTTGTAGTGCGCAGATAGTATGGCATGACTTCATAGCGGATGATGATACAGACGAGTGGAACTAGAGGTTCGTGCCAGACGCTGATGAGCTATTGTTACTCCCCGTCGAGATTAGAGATCCGTATCCCAACGCCTCTGTATGCAAGAGTACCAGCCCAGAGGTTCCTTCTCCCGTACAGTTCCTGATGAAATATTGTGCTGAGAACGCAGATGTCCAGAAAGCGAGAAAAGATTATGCAAGAGTACCAGCCCCCGTACAGTTCGGCATAGGCGAGATCGGAAGATACCTTGAGCAGGTTCCTTCCAGGAAACTGCTGCAATGAGATTAGCACCCAGGATCAATTGTGTCACGTGTATTCAGAGAGCCAGAGGCCAACGCCAGTAACGTGCTGCTTTGCGAATGGTCGTGATAATTGGCCAAGAGATGACCAGAGAAGTGCTAGAGAGGAATCGTTCCCGTTAGCACACCTGACCGAGCCGATGAGCCGATGGATTGCGAGATTGGTGAATCTGCAGAGAAGATAAGGACCTAGAGACTGAGGACGCCAGACCGTGAGCAGGAGGCAAGCGGATGTTCTTGCTCTGCCAGTTTTGGGCACACCGACATTTTTCGACATTGTAGGAGGTGTACCTCAATGTCATTTACTGCGGTTTGCGTTGTGATCCGAGTATCACGCTTATATCGCTTGAATTTGAGTTTTGATGATTGAGTTTTATGATATTGTTTTCGTGCACCAAGACTGCATGTAACACCTTAGAATGTGTTTGTAGCTAATTATATTTAATATAAGGTTTTTAATAAAAAGTTTACCAAATTGGGTTTCAATTATTTTATCCTAATTAATGAATATTTTATTAGATTTTTCCTAGGCTTGCACACACTTGTGCATGTTAACTAGGGTTGTAGTTTAGGGTTAACCATGATTAGCAATCATGGTTAGCTAACCATTTTCCCTAATCTAGTTGTATAAATTTATTTAAGTTTTTTTGGGTATGGTTGTTTGAATTAAAAGTGTTTTATTTTGGGTTGAAGTGTTGACCTTGTGAGAGAGAGAGAGAATGAGCATGGGGCAACATGGCATGAGCCATGCTCATTTAATGAAATGAGAGAGAGTGAGAAGGGGGAGTTGATTTGTTTCTCTCATTTCTCATTCTCACTCTCATTTCCCTTACACTCTCACACTCTCACACACTCACATCAGCAGCTCCAGCAGCAGCAAACAACAGCAGCAGAGACGCAAGCAGCAACACCAGAAACAACATCAGCAGCAGCCTCAGCTTGCAGCAGCAGCAACTCCAGACAGCACAACAGTAGCCACAACATCGACCACAACAACAACATCATCATGGCATCAGCAGCAGCTCAAGAAGCAGCAGCACCTGAAGCAAGCAGACAGCAACAGCATCAGCAGCACAGGCAGCAGCAGCTGTAGCAGCAACAGCTCCAGCAACCTGCAGCAGTTCTCACCTCCTCCATACACTTCTTCTCTTGCTTCCTAGGATCCCTTAGGGTATAATTCATAAGCCCAATTTCCTAGTTTGCTTAGTTGTGTATTGTTTAGCTTCGATTTGTGTTAAATAATGAGTTTAGTGCTAATTAAGGTGATTTGTGTGGAATGTTGATTAAGTGATGATTGTGTTATTTAACCTAGCCTATTTTAGTGTTGTTAGGGTTACTTTAACTGAGAATTGACCCAGATTACACTAAAATACCACGGGGTTTCCTTTTTAGTGCAAATTGGTGTTTTATAGCGATATATTGGCTTTCTGAAATCTGCTTTTGACCTGGACCTTTCAGGTTAAAATTGAGGGAACTGCAACATGCACACTAGGTCTAGAACACACCACCAGAGCACGAGCCCTTAACTCTTACTTTGGGCCGCAGATTTATTGGGTTTGGCCACAATTTGCGGCCAAGTAGGGGGCTGGGGTGTTGGGGTCTTGGTCAGGGTTCTCTGCAGTGTGTTATAGTGTTTTGGCATGTATAGTTTTGTAAGATTTGGCATGTAGGAAAATCTGGGATCAAATATCGTATTTCATGTCCATTTTGTTTGCGCGATATGCGCGATACGTGAGTGGGTTCTGCGATCCAGCGTGTCGCGGCGTGTCGCGGTAGTTTTAGACGCGTATACACACGTTTTAGCGTATCGTGCACACATGCGTGTAGTTCGCGACGCGAGTTTCTCGTTTGGGTTCGATATCAGGTTTTGCGAGATATTTACTTATATATGTATTCCTTGTCTTATTTTCAGGTTTGCTGACGGGGACTACGGACACGGCTACAGAGGGAGACAGGTGGTAGGATTCACCTAGCTTGGAGCGTAGGTGAGTAGATTTAACATCTACAGGTGAATCGCCCGCATGACGTTATGCGTCTGGGCTAGGATTCAAATACTTTTCGCATATTCTACGTCATTTCTAGAATTGCGCCTTTACCCTATTTCTTAGATGTAGTTGTTCTGTGACTAGCAGCCGTAGGACACTGCACGTATTATTGACGGTTCATGTTACATGAGCACGGATTGTATGCTACACACACACCGTCAATAATTGCCATGTCACACACCAGACCCTTATAGATACTGTATTGCTTGGTTAGGGATCTTGTGACATTGATTTGTATTGCTTATCACCCATGACATCTAGCTTGTCGGTATACCTATAGTGTATCATACCATTAGTGATAGGTACATTTACACCTTACGATGCAGCTACAGTTATACCTTGCTCATATTTTATTTATACCCAGGGGGGTATCCTACATATTCTACTTATACCCAGGGGGGTATATGACATCATTTACTTATAGGTAGACACCTATACTTTGCTGTACCTTATTGGTTCGCATACATCTAGTTTTAGCTACATATTCTCATTTATATGCTCGCATTTCAGATATATCGCATATATTTATTCCTGGATTTGCGCATTGTTTATTTGGATTTTACATGATGTTTTTCTGGATTTGGGAACCGTGGGAGTTCATGAAATTATGCATACATTGAAAAACCCGGTTTCCTTGATATGATATTTGCGTAGCCACCATGAGATTTATCGGTTCTGATTGTATACTCCATACGAGGTGTGGTTACTGTATGAGGGTACATGGTGGGGCCCGGTATGGTTCCCCTTGGAAATATGATCGATGGACTTCGCCGATTGAGCCTGGAGGCGGGCGAGTACCTACCAGTGACAGTACCAATGACTCGGCGGGGATCAGGGAGATACCGTTGGGAGTCATGTACGTATGCATACGTCGAAAGGCGAGGGTCAGAGCTAGGCACTCATGCTTTCGGGATAGCGTATGATACGTACCTATCAGGATTTCTATGTCGATGCTTAGCACATTGCTTTCATGATATTTCCTTTAAACACCTTTGTATATATGACAGGGGATTTAGCCGTTGTTATATATACCCTTACACCAATATTAGTGGAATAGGACGCTAATATATGTGTATTGACCCCATCATATTTATTTCTGCAATATATATACCTTTAGGATGTCAGAATTTTACTTGAGATTTGATTTGGGATATTAGGTGATTCATTGAGATTGGATATTGGACATACATATGGGATTACTGATTTGTACATTCGGGATATAGGAGATTACTCGATATTGTACATTGAGGAGATGTGAGACTTATATGATGTCAGAGCCCAACTTGGGGGCTGATTTGAGGAATTGGAATTTAAGTGTCTTGATGGATTGTGATCCTACCACGATGACAGGATTCCGTGGGATGACATGTTTCACCCCATACCTCACACTTATCTATTTATGCACAGTTTCATATATTGGTAATACCTGTTAGTGTACCCTTATGATTGCTGCATATCTACATTCTCATATCCCTATTGCATGGTTATTGCATACTATTGTCATATTATTATTGCTTCACATATTGATTGTACATGCTAGTGTACTTTCCTTTATTCTGCATTTCACATGACCTGTTATTACTGAAATTGTATATCTTAAATTCATGCTGTACGTACATTCCTTCGATTACCTGCATATGTTATCTACTATTCAGGAGTTGGCAACTCACCCCCGTTGTGCCACAGGTGTTGCAGGTTGTTCCCCAGAGTAGTCGAGGCAGGCTATTCATCTATCATCTTTTGCTACAGATACCGCATCGGCTCACAGTATACTATTTTGCTTAGGTGGGTTGGATGATTATCTGTATTTCATATTGTACATTCGTTGTATCTTGTACTCTCCATCTACTATTATGTTGTTGACTTAGAGACTTGGTGAGGACGATATTGTATATTATTTGTGGTTTTGTTGTCTTTTATACAGCTTTATCTCTATTGTCTATATTTTCTTCGCTACGGCGTCGTATATTGTGATGATGTGATTGTTTCCGCCTTTGGGCCAGTTTTTACAAAAAGAGGGTGTTGCCAAAATTTTAAAAGAAAGAGGTTGGACTTTTAAAGAATTTGGTTGCGCTTTCAAATGTTTCAAAAACTCTTATTATCTTTTCCGTATTTTCATGGTTTAGATTTCTGGGTTTTGGCTTTCTTTTACTGCGTTACGTCTTTAGGCGTTCCGTAGTATTAGGGCCATCACGTTCCAATTTCGGGTCGTGGCAAAGTTGGTATCATAGCATTAGGTTTTACCTTTCAGGGTGTAGGATGACCTTGGTATGATGGAGTAGGTAGCTTAAGCAAAGTAATGTAGTGTGTGTATGTCTGCAGCATACCCACGATGCGGTACTTCGCCTAAAGTGACCTAAGTACAAATTACTTGAATTTCCTTCCTTGATGATTCATATCCTTGAGATTCGATTACTTATTCTCATTGAATCTTATATATATTTATAGCCTTGCCGCCGATGACTATGGGGACTCAGAATGATGCAGCGAGGGCCGAGGTCAGAGTTGGCTCGGGCAAGACAAGCACTGACCAGGATGGCACGCTAGTTGCACAGGTGCAGACGGATCAGCCTTCGACTTATAGTATCTATAGGCTTTTGGCAGAGATGCAGGACTTCCGCCAGACCATGAGTTCATTGGTTGATGTCGTTCGGGAGTTACGACAGGAGGTTGTCACCCCTGTTACTTAGTTGTCACTTACGATCAACATGCAGCAGTCCGTCACCTACATATCACCAGTGGTTGCAGCTCCAGTTGACGAGGCGCATATTCCAGAGGCTCAGAGAGTTCCAGGATAGTGGAGGACTCGTACCAGTATACCAGCCCAGAGACAGAGGTTTGGTCATCGAGACAGATTTCGTGGCCGTCGCAGGAGTAGCATAGGCTTAGGACGAGGACAGTCGTTCAGCTCTCATCCCCAGGATGGTCAATAGTCAGCGCGTGGATGTTTTCGATGCGGGATCCTTTAGCACTTCGTCAGGGATTGTTCCTTAGCACCTCGTCAGAGTCGTATTCAGAGGGGCCGTGGACGTGGAAGGTTCGCTCAGAGGGTTCAGTCTACCAGAGGAGTTCAGCCAGTTGCGGGTAGAAGGCAGACACAGGAGTTTGCTTCTACTCATCGGGACGCGCAGGCGTCCAATGCAGAGTTTTCAGGTATCCTTAATTCGCATGTTCTTTTGATGTATTCGTTTGTTTTTCATACTTGTACCGTGGTTGGGTAGATTAGTCGTGGTTTGTGTTAACTTCTGTCAGCGATTCTTTTGTTGCGCGACACGTATTCAGTTGTGTGCCAATCGGATAGGAGATAGAGATTCTTCCGTCGTTCTGATCCTTCTAGTGATGTTGGATTTGACGTTCTCCTGGGCACAGACTGGTTAACTATGTGCTAGGCGTCTGTGGACTACCGTGAGAAAACAGTCAGGTTTGTTTTCCCGGCAGGCCAGTTCTTGTTATGCAGGTGGATAGTTGTGTCGCCTCTCACAGCTTGAATTCAGCCTTTTTTTCGCTAGTCGGCTACTGAGGAGATGTCGTGGATTCTTGGCGTTCATTTATGATACCGTAGCCATAGAGGGTTTGTTGGACCGGTTTTCCTTTCGTGCGAGAGTTTTCCGACGTTGTTCCAGGTGAGCCGGCGAAGCTTAGGGAGCTAAAGAATCAGCTGCAGAGTTGTAATTGGGGAGTTTTGTGCATCTGAGTGTTTCGCTTTAGGAAGCTCCTATTTCTGTTCGTCAAGGAGAAAGACGGCAGTTGGGGGTTGTGTATCGACGGATCGTTAATTGAACCGGCTTACGGTGCGGATATGTATCCTTTACCTTGCCGTGACGATTTCTTCGATCAGCTCCACAGTGCGAGACATTTTCCAAGTTTGTTTGGGATCAGGTCATCATTATTGCGGTTTGGAGTGATGGCATTCCGAAGACTGCCTTATGCGTACTACGGGCTTGGTGTGTCTTAGTGGGTCGTTAGATTCACTGCTGCCCTAGCAGCATTCGTAGATGTGATGAACCAGATTTGTTCAGGCTTGTTGTGTTGACTCCTAGGTCTTGTTGTCACGGGAGACGGTTTTGTATGGTCCCGAGGGAGATCGTGGCCGTACAGCTTAGGCCCAGACATGTGTGCAGGATGGAGATCCGCAGGTTTTGGGCTTAGCAGGTTCTTCCTGCCGTTTCGTGCAGGATTGCTAGAGTAGTGCTGTATCGTCGACTGAAAGGACCAGAAAGGAGGTTTCTTTCTTTGGACTGAGGCATGTGTGTGGAGTTTTTAGCGGTTGAAGATTTTGTTAACGACTGCACCAGTTTCTTCCTTGCTTGTGGTTCGGGCGACCTTGTTGTTTAACTGTAATGTTTCTTGAGTGGGCTCGAGTGTGTACTGAGGTGACACCATTGAGTTATCTCTTTTGCTTCTCTACATTTGGAGGAAGTACGAGAAGGATATTCTACTGATGATCTGGAGATGGCCGCGGTGGTTTTGCATTGGAAATTTGGAGACACTACTCGTTCGGAAGTCGTGTCAGATTTTCACGGACCACCAGAGCTTAATGTACATCTTCCTGCAGCGGATTTTGATTATTGTGATAGTCTTCTGCAGATCTACAGTTCTTGTGTGATTGTCGAGTACAGCTTAAGTTCGTCTCTACGGAGGGGACAGCTTGCTCATGTCCGCGCCCGACCACTTTCCTTAAATCGCTTTCACGAGACACTGCCCGCCGATGCTCGTTCGTCAGTGATACTTGAGCATACTCGGCTGGGAAATTATTCGGAGTCCGTGATTTGTGACAATGGTGTGCTAAGTTAGGGACGCGTTTGTGTACCTGATATTATCAGGTAGAGACGTGAAATCCTAGAACAAGCACATCAGTCAACTCTCTATATTCATTCAAGTTCCACCAACATTTGACGTGACTTATGAGATAGTTACGGGTGGACATGGATGTAAAGAGAAGTTTTAGGTTTCGTTTCAAAGTGTCTGTCTTGTTGTGTGCTCAGGTTGAGCATCTGAGACCGGCTGGAGAATTGCAACCTTTAACCGTTCCGAAGTAGGAGTGGGAGTAGATCTCCACGAATTTCGTTATGGTTTCTACCCAAGTTTAGTCAGGGTGTGACTCCATTCGGATTCTTGTCGTCCGGTTATACTCATTTTGCTCAGTTGTTCTTTGTTAAGTTGTGTGTTTGTGTTAATTGTTGTCAGCAGTTGGGGATCGTCACTCGCCATCGTTAGGGTTCTCCTTCGATAGCTGTTATCAGGAGGCACTCCAATTGGCAACCTTTAGGTTTAGGGGTTAGGTCGTGTCGATCACCAGCCTGTTCTTCTGACTCTGCGTAAGTAGAATTTTGGACCCCAGCTAGTCTAGAGACTTCGGATATGATCCAGTTGATTCAGGTCAGGATGAGAGTAGCCCAGTGCAAATAGAGGTCTTATGCCGAATGTGTTGGTCGTAGACTTAAGTGCGCAGTGGCACACCATGTATTCCTGCGGATTTTTCCGATGAATGACGTGTTGGATTTTGGGAAGCTTGTCCCAGGATTTTAGGTCCTTTTGAGATCCTATAAGCGAGTTAGTTTCGTTGCCTTTAATTTGGCACTTCCGCCCAGATTATTAAATTTTCATCCCGTATTCCTTGTGATGATACTTTACAAGTACCTTCAGGACCTTTCTCACATGATTTGGCACCAGATATTTCGTCTTGGACGCGATCGTTTCGCTCACCGGCAGCCAGTTGTGTTAATGGCTCGGCAGGTGGAGGAACGTCGGTCAAGGGTCTCACCATTTGTGAAGGGTTTTCTTAGACGTGCCGTATAGTGAGGTAATCACTTGGGAGGCTGCGAGCGAGATTTGAGAGTTGTAATCTTCTCTTTGAAGGTACGCGTAGCAGTATATTTTTAAATTCGGGGACGAATTTCTTTTAAGGGGGGAGGGAGATTGTAACACCTTAGAATGTGTTTGTAGATAATTATATTTAATATATGGTTTTTAATAAAAAGTTTACCAAATTGGGTTTCAATTATTTTATCCTAATTAATGAATATTTTATTAGATTTTTTCTAGGCTTGCACACACTTGTGCATGTTAATTAGGGTTGTAGTTTGGGGTTTGTAAGTCCACGTTACCTCTCCCGGTTCTTTCGGGCTTGCGAAAATGGTGAAAAACGATTTTTTGGATTTAGGTTACATGGACTACGAAAACGGATCTTGGCTAAACTACACACTAGCAACTAACAAGAGAGTTATCTACTCGGTTAGGGGTTATACCTCAACTTGAACTCCTTCTCTTTGACTCTTGATGGTGGTCGGATGATGCTTTCCTCGTTGCCTTCTCTTGTCGAAGATGGATCCACCTGAGAGTTTCTTCCTTGAGCTCCTTTCTCGAACTTTGAGAAAACTAAAGTCTCCGGGTTGCTAGACCTTCAACCTTAGGAAGAGTAGAGAGTGACTTAGGGTGTTTTATCTCCAAGGAGAGGTTTCTCAACTCATGAGAATGATTCTCCTTGAACTAGAGGAGGAGGAAGATGAAGAGAGGAGAGAGAATGGTTATGATAGAATGAGAATAGTTTTACAACCATAACAATATATGTGAATTATCAAATTAATAATATTAATCCAAAAAGAAAAAGGTGATGGTTGGTTTGATAAGACCATTATCATTTCACATTAAATGATTTTGCAAACATCAAAGAGCATCTAGAAAAGAAATGATGATGGTCAAAGTTTCAACCATGGTCAACTAGTCAACCTTGGTCAACAAGTCAACAAACCCAGCCATGACACAATTTCATTTAAATAACATTATTAATTTATATATCACAAATTTATTAGGGTTTGGAAAAAGACGACTGTCAACTGTTCATACGCACCCGTTCCAAAACCCTAATGAAAAACCTCTTCCTCCGCCTCAATCAACTGTGCATACACACCCGCATTCGTGTTCCGAGGAACATGAATACTATGAGATAAAACTAACCCCAAAGCATATACTAGGATCTGGCTCAAACCAGAGCCCGCTAGTAATGTCTGTCCGGACGCCAAACGTGCACAAGTGCGCGGATGTGAACGAACCCTGTCGCAAAACCATGCGACCTCTACTCTGTTTTTCCCAAAGGTGAATAACCCTCTGTGTGGGACTCTAAAGACTCGACACTACGCTGGCAGTGGGTTTAACCACAGACCGCAAGCGGCACTAGCTGTACGTAACGGTCCCCAGGTAGATGCCGATAAGAAGACCGACGAGGTAAACCCATCTGAACTCCTACTGAGCCTGAATGTGACAATCTCCGTTCAGTCCGGTCTGTTCGTCTGAGAACATCGCATGGTGGGCCTAGGGTGGCGGTAAACGTCAGTCCCCTACTAGCGGTACAAGTCGTGTCGGAGTGTAGCCCAGAACACCTGAGATAACACTGGAAACCTACCAGTCTATCTCGCTTGCCCTGGCCAGGGACTTTGTGTAATGGCTCTCCTAGACACAGCGCGATATCAACCCCCAATACCGGGAGAGACGAATCCTGTCTAACCGTCACTGCCTCCAAGTGCTTCGGGACTGCACCTAAAAACTTCCTGTTTGCACGACTCCTTTGAGCCGTGGTAGGGTAGTAATCAAAGTACAGTGGGAACACACTCGAGGAGAAGTGACAGTGTCAAGTCAACGGACTAAGCTGTACTCATGTCACCTGGGAACTGATAACTGACGATAGGTATAGTACCAACCAACAGTTCCCGACGAGTCCTGTCCAGCGTACTCGTAACCTAACGAGCACCCGCATACTATCTCAAGTACGGCGTACTGACGGCTGTGGGACAGACCGTCTCCCAAGCTGGGATGAGAAGCGTATACGCTAGTCTACTCCGGAGTATCGATGCCCTGTCTCGATAGTCCTACGACTAGGGACCTGCATAAGGATGTGCTTATGGATTACCCAGCTCCTACGAGTGTGACTGCCATCACAACGCTGGTAATCAAGCAAAGATCCTAAGGGCTCCACTAATGTGTAAAGGCGATATGCTAAAAGAAACACATGCACACATTAAAGCAGAAACAAACTAAGTAGCATACTACTATATTGAGCAAGATTGTCTATACAAGGTGAATATCCCAAGCTTCCATCAAGTAATATACAAACTAGTATGATACAGTAATGGCCTCTAGGGCATATACAATAACAATCTCCCACTTGCACTAAGGCCATATACTGGCGTATCGAAGACCTATCATCTCGATCAGCCGCTCGAACTGAGTCTGGGGTAAGGCCTTTGTGAATGGATCAGCAGTGTTATCTTCCATAGCAACTCTCCGAACCTCGATCTCCTGGCGACCCACGATCTCCTAGATCAGGTGATACCGCCTCAAGATGTGCCTAGACTTCTGATGGGACCTGGGTTCCTTTGCGAAAGCTATAGCCCTGTTGTTGTCGCAATACAGAGGTACTGGATCAACAATGGACGGAACCACCTGAAGTTCTATCAAGAACTTCCTCATCCAGACGGCTTCTTTTGTGGCATCAGATGCAGCGATATATTCCGCTTCCATCGTCGAGTCAGCAACGGTTTCCTGTTTGGAACTCTTCCAACACACCGCCCCTCCATTGAGGGTAAAGACATAACCCGACATGGATTTGGAATCATCCTTGTCACTCTGGAAGCTGGAGTCAGCAAAGGCCTCGATCTGGAGGTCTTTTCCGCCATACACCAAGAACATCTCCTTAGTCCTTCTCAGGTACTTGAGAATGTTCTTTACCGCTATCCAGTGTTTCTCCCCAGGGTTTGACTAATACCTGCTTACCACACTCAGTGCATAAGCTACATCTAGTCTGGTACACAACATCGCATACATTATAGAGCCTACCGCAGAAGCGTAGGGTATAATAGACATGTGATCCCTTTCCAAATCAGTCTTGGGAGACATCTCTTTGGAGAGGGTGATCCCGTGACAAGCCGGTAGATTACCGCGCTTGGAATCTTCCATACTGAATCTTTTCAGTATGGTGTCGATGTACCTGGACTGTGAAAGTCCTAATATCCTCTTGGATCTGTCACGATAGATCCGGATCCCCAGAATGTAAGAGGCATCACCCAGCTCTTTCATGGAGAACCTGTGTGACAAGAACCCTTTGACAGATTGTAGCATAGGAATGTCATTTCCTATCAAGAGAATGTCATCCACGTATAAAACGAGGAATACGACAGTTCTTTCTACAAATCTACTATAGATGCATGGTTCATCTGGATTTTTGATAAAGCCAAAATCTTTGACCGTCTCATCAAAACAGATGTTCCAACTCTGCGATGCCTGCTTTAGTCCATAGATGGACTTAAGCAACTTGCACACCTTCCCGCTGCTCCCACTCTGAATGAAACCCTCTGGCCGGTCCATATAGACACACTCCTCTAAATTTCCATTCAGAAAAGCGGTCTTTACGTCCATCTGCCAAATCTCATAATCGTGGAAGGCAGCAATGGCAAGAAGGATCCGAATGGATTTCAGCATAGCCACTGGAGAAAATGTTTCATCATAGTCCAAGCCAGGTCTTTGACGGAAATCCTTTGCAACAAGTCTAGCTTTATAGGTCTCAACCTGTCCATATACACCAATCTTCCTTTTGAAGATCCACTTGCATCCTACGGGTTTTACCCCATCTGGAGCTACGTCCAACGTCCATACTTTGTTGGTGTACATGGACTCCATTTCGGTCCGCATTGCATCCAGCCATTTTACCGAGTCAACGCTTTGAATGGCCTGCTGGAAGCTAGTCGGCTCATCACTATCAATGATGCAATCCTCTCTATCCCCGTCTATGAGAAAACCGTATCTCTCGGGCGGATGAGACTGCCTACTACTCCTGCGGAGCGGCGTAGGAATGTCCTGATCTTTCGAACCCTCTGGTTCAACTAAGCTTTCAGTAATAGCTCGTGGTTCTGGAATTTCTTCCAGTTCTATTGCGCTCCCACTTATCTGATTTTCCAAAAACTCAGTTTCCAAGAAGTGGGCATGACGAGAAACAAAAACCTTTTGTTCCTCTTCGCAATAGAAGAAATATCCCTTGGAGTTCTTTGGATATCCCACAAACTTGCACTGTACCGAGCGTGCCACGAGTTTGTCCGCATGCAGCTTTTTGACAAAAGCTGGACATCCCCATGTCTTAATGTGCTTAAGATAGGGTTTCTTCCCACACCACATCTGATATGGTGTAGTAGGCACAGTCTTAGTTGGAACTCGGTTCAAAAGGTATGCAGCTGATTCTAGTGCATATCCCCAGAATGATCGCGGTAACTCCGCGTTACTCATCATGGAACGTACCATATCCAATAGGGTCCGGTTCCGTCTCTCCGATACACCGTTATGTTGCGGAGTGTATGGAGGAGTAAGCTGAGAGAGAATTCCATTCTCTTTTAAGTAATCCAGGAACTCGGCACTTAAGTATTCACCACCTCGATCAGATCTTAGTGTCTTGATACTTTTGCCTGTTTGTTTTTCCACTTCATTCTTATATTCCTGGAATTTTCCAAAGGCTTCGGATTTATGTTTAATTAAGAAGACATAACCGTACCTTGAAAAGTCATCCGTAAAAGTAATGAAGTGTAACATTTAGGAAAAGTTAGAAATAAATAAAATTAATTAAATTAAAAATAAAGTGATAAATCACAAAACAATTAAAATCAAATACGTCAATCTTCATAAGTTATATGTAATACAAATTAAATTAGAATTTTTGAATGTAATTTAAATAAGTTATAAGGGTTTTAATGATAAATTTAGCTTCATTTTAACAAAATATGTGTTTTATAATAAGTTAAGTTGTGAGGGGTTAAATTGTAAAGTTAGGTTTTATGCAAATATAAGATAGTTAAGGTTTTAATTGAAAGTGTTGGAAAAGTCAAATTAGTTCAGAATTTTATTTAGATTAAAAGGGAAAATGTGAAGATAAATCAAAAACACCTCATGCTTGCATGTTTACAAATTCATTACACCTCCTTCTTGCATGAAACATGCACCCTTCAACCCTTGACACCACCTCCTTAACCCTATCCCTTCCTCCTCTCACATATATAGCTCATTCTCAGTTCAAAAATGAGATTAAAACTCAAGAATTTAAAAGGAAAAGAAAAACTAAGAGAGAAAAAGAAGAACAAGAGGAAGAAGAAGAAGAAGGAACTTGTTCTTGGAGATGGTTCATCATCAAGCTAGGAGGGACTTAGCCATTTGGAGGGTTATTCCTACAGCAATATAGGAGGGTAAAACTCTTAAACACAGTAGGGATTAGATTCTGTAGCTTAGTTAGTTTAGAGTTAATCAAGTCACATAATATCGTATTTTAGTTAAAATTAGTGTCTGTTAAAATCTGCTAATGTTTGGAAGGTAATTAATTGAACTAAACAGAGTTAAAATGATATAGATAACAACTAGAACAAACCACAAGACCACGACATCAGGGGGCCGGTTTTGGGCCGGCGGCCATACACAAAAATCCGGCGTCGCCGGCCATGGGGAGGACTTTGTGGATTTGGTCTTTTGGGTAGTTTACAGTACACAATTTTGGCTAATTTGGTGTTGTTTAATTAAATTAGTTTTACTATAAAAAGAATCTGGAAAGATATATCGGAAAGGGTATCGTAAAACACTAAATACGACACGACTAAATCACGTCGCGTTTTAATTTCTGAAACAGTACAGATTAAGGTTAAAATCCAGCAAGATTAAATGTTTAATAACTTGATATAATCAGATAGTATGTAGCTTGTGATTAGGAAAGCGTGTTTTTCATTTCCGTTATATCGGAATAGCCGTTTTTCTTATATACGTTAATCTGTAAATTTAGACTCGGATACAAGAATTACGGAAGCCGCGAGGAAAGGGAAAGGATTAGCGATTCCGGAGTAGATTCGACTTTTCCGGTGAGTAGACTAAACATCTACCGGGAAATTTTGTAAAGATGGCGTGTTTCGCCCGTAGTTTTACTTAACTTGATACTTATATTGTTATGCCAAATTGATCATGTGCATTCATTATATATACACATAAATTGAGTAGATGATTAGAACACTTCACAATTATCGACGAGTCATGCCACGTGCACATATTATATGCTACACACACCTCGTCGATATTGCCATGTCACTTACACTTAAATATCATACTTGTTAACATGGATTTATATCATATTTCACATACCAAATATAGTGGTAGATTGCATCATTGACATACTGTTGCTTTATGCGTATTTCTATGTTGTATATGAGGTAGATACAGAATTAAGGATTTATGGTTTTGAGTTTTGAATACTATTACATAAATCCAGTATTTTCATGATTGATGTGTCATGTCCACCATGAGATGATTTCTGTTTTGGTTTTATTCCGGACCGAGTGGGGTAGATATACGGTCGCGGATTTTGCGTTATCCATACTGAGTGGGGGAGATATACAGTTGGATACATGGTGGACCCGGTCGAGACCGAGGGGCAGGATAGCCGTATTGAGACGGGGGAGCCTAGCGAGGTTACTCGATACCGGAGTTGGTAATAAAAATACGGCGTGTATCTAGAGGATAACGACCGATATTATGGGTATAGGATCATTCGGGGAATGATGCCTATAAGAAATGAAAGTTTTGTGTCGTTGATGGACACTGAGAAATGATTTTATTTGAGTTCTGATTTCCGAAGTATCATGAGATTTATTGTTGAACTTCACATATACTCATATCTCATATTGATTCATATTCAGTAGCTTGATCGTCATATTTACTTTATTCGCCGTTATATCTTAGTCGTATTCACTGAGTTGGCAACTCATCCCCGTTGTGCCACAGTTCCTTGCAGGGATAGAGTGGACGGGTAGCTGCGAGGCAGAGATACTTTTGCAGCTGTATTCCATCTTTTGATCGGTAGGTTACATGTGTAGTAACCTTCCTTTTTGATTTTGTATTTTGTATCTAGAAAGTCTCCATCAAACCTGTATTTTGACTGAGAATGAGAGATGGTATATATATGGACAGTTGAGATCCGTTAATCAGTATCATAGTTTTTTTTGAGATTCAGTGATGTTCTATATGTTTATATTCATGTTTATTGTTAATATTGTTGATTCCAACTAGGAATACAACTAAACTTAACCTTTATTTTTTGTTTAATAAATTAACTTCATAAATTGAGATTTTTACTTAAAAACTAAATTTTCATAAATAATTCCGCAATAAGGTATTTTGATCTTGGTTTTCGGCTTACTTGGACTTGTGCATATCTTTAGATATGATATAATCTAAGTGCCGGTCACATCCAAACTTGGGTCGTGACAAAATTGGTATCAGAGCTTAGGAGTAACCTTACGGAATTCAATAAGGGATTTCAATAGGTTGATGTAAGTCCGAGAGTTAGGATGACCTTTGGTTTGATGGAGTAGGTGAATTAGGGCGAATGCAGTACCATACGTATGTTCCGCGGCATATTTACGTTATCGTATTCAGCCTAACTAACCTTAGGATGTTTATCTTGATCTATTCTTCCGTTGATTCTCCGTTATTGATTGCTTCTGTTCCCACACCTTATCAACTCTCGTTTCTTGTTCCAGTTGCTATGGCTACACGGGCTAGGCGAGCGGCAGCCAGAGATGCAGCTAGGGCGAGTCCACCTGTGACGACGACTGGTACCCCGGACGTTCCGGCGGTGCATGAGCAAGTTGATCCTCCTCTTCCAGATCGCATGACTAGGATTGAGGAGGGTATGTTGGGATTACAGCGAGTGGTAGGACAGTTAGCTGAGACCACTCGAGTATTGAGATCAGATCCAGCACCGACCGTAGCAGAGTCCGAGGTACAGCCTACACAGACGGTAGCGCCAGTAGATACGAGAGTGATGGAGGTATCACTTGCAGAGTTTATGAGATTGAGGCCTCCGGTATTTATAGGGACCGATGTGGCGGAAGATCCTCAGTCTTTTCTTGATAGGATGGCGAGGATTGGCAGATCATTGCGATGTTCTGATGCGAGGTCAGTTGAGCTGACTAGCTTTCGTTTGGAGGGACTTGCACAGGAGTGGTGTGAGTCGATGGAAAGAGGGCGAGCTACGAATCTTCCTCCGATGACGTGGACCGAGTTTTCTACAGTCTTTCTTGCCAGATTTCTTCCCCAGAGTGTGAGGGACGCTAGAGCTAGCAGTTTCGAAGCGTTGAGGAAATCAGCAAGTATGTCAGTAGCAGATTATGACTTACGATTCACCCAGCTGTCGCGATATGCCCCATACTTAGTACCTACAGAGGAGCTTCGGGTGAAAAGGTTCCTAAGGAGTTTGGACACACAGTTGTATCTGGCGATAGGCTCCCAGCATTTTGATACATATGTGTAAGTGCACGGCGGCGCCCCGGCCGTCAATCCGACGCCGGAATGCGGAAGCGGTGAAAAACTTTAATTTTGCGGACTTAGCAAACCGGCACCACCGCGCACTAAACATCCGGATCGTAACCATTAATAAGTCTAAGCTACTTACTAGATAGGGAAGAGAAGTATACCGACAGATCCGAGTCCTCCGGTCTTCTCGTCGTCGTCCCGATCTCCTGCGGAATGTGCCGTCTCCTCCTCGTCGCCGGAAGTGCACCACATCGCCTACATCGTCTACGGGCTCCCACCTCAATGCCGAGGCAACTCGGGCGCGAAGCCGGCTACTCGACGTGCCCAAGATATGCTGTAGAATATCTAGAGAAGAAGTCTCATTTTGGGGTTTGTGGAATTGCCTTTTGTGGAGGGATTGAACTTGGAGCTTTTGAGATAGATCTTGTGGGATTTTTGCAACATGAAATGAGCCAAAAATCCACACCACAAATTTTGGACAGCCTCTATATGCTTGGGCCGGCCATCACCTGTGTGGGGGGTGAGAAAATGAGGGACTCATATGATAGAATGAGAGAGCCATCCAAAGAGGGAGTGAGTGGAACAATAATGCAAAAGGGAATCATGAAAGAACATGATAACAAAGCAAAACCAACACTCAACCACCTACCACCAACCTCATCATCAACAACCATGATGATCCAAAGTCAAGCCATCATGAAAAACAAAGTCAAGAAGTCAAGGCAAAAGGTATGGCTATCATGATACAACAAATTGCAAAGACCCCCTCCACAATTGCTTATTTGCAACAATGCAAATAAGCCCTCCTCCACCAAACTTCGGCCAATGAACGGAACAATGGAAATCGGCCGAAACGGAAAGCAAACTGGCAACTCCAGAAAACTGGTCCCGTAATAAATTACAGGAAAACCCCAATACTGTGCATACACACCCGCATCTGTATTTCTACCGAAATACAAATGCAATGAGACAAAATCTCCACTGTACTATACTAGAATCCGGCTTATACCAAAACCGGCTAGCAAATATCTGTTCGATCCTGATCCGTGCAATACCGCACGTATCTGATCGAACCCTGCCATATATCCATACGGCCTGTAGTACAATCTGTCCGATCCTGATCCGTGCAATACCGCACGTATCTGATCGGACCTTGCCATATCTCCATACGGCCTCTACAGCTTTTCGCCCGAAAGCTGAGTAACTGAATGTGGGGGACTCTAAAGACTCGTCAGCACCTTGGTTGTGGATTTAACCACTAGCACGTCAGAGGTATAAGCCAATACGTAACGGGCTACCAGGTACTGACTAAAAGGGACGTCGATGAGCGAACTCATCCTGACACCCTACTGAGCCTGTCAGTGACAATATCCGTACAGTCCGGTCCGTTCGTCTATGAGCATCGCATGGCGGGCCTAGGGGGTTGGTAAAAGTCAGACCCCCAAAAGCGGTACAAGTCGTGTCGGAGTGTAGCCCAGAACACCCTGAGATACTACTGGAATACCTACCAGTAAATCTCCTTGCCTCGGCCGAGGGCTTCGTGTAATGGCTCTCCTAGACAGAGCACGACCTCACCCCCAATACCGGGAGAGACGAACCCCTGAAGATACGCTCACTGCCTCCATGTGGCTCGGGACTGTACCCAACTAAAACCTGTTTGCACGACTCCTTTGAGCCGTGGTAGGGTAGTAATCAAAGTACAGTGGGAACTCACACGAGACAAATGACGATCCCCAGGTCGATGAACTAACCTGCACACATGTCACCAGGGAACTGCCATCTGACGTCTGGTATATGACCAACTAGCATGTTCCCGGCGAGTCCTGTCCGGTGTATTCATAACCCAATGAGCACCTGTATACATCTTAGGTGATCCAACTGACACCAGTGGCTTGTGAGACCGGCCACCACCCCTCGTCGGGGTCTCGACTGTATACACTAGCCTACTATGGAGTATCGATGCCCTGTCTCGAAACTCACACGACTAGGGACCATTTAAGGATATGCTTATAGACTACCAGCTCCCACGTATATGATTGCCCTCATACTGCTGGTGGTCAAGCATAGAATCCTAGGGGCTCTATCAACGTGTAATAGCGACGTGTCAGGTCACCTAAAACAGTACACGATGATAAAGGTAAACCAGATAGCATACTATCATCTCGAGTAAGACTGTCCTACCGGGATAGGTCCTCCATCAATCATTGCAATCACGTACCTGTGATCCAATAATTGACTCTGAGGGCATTATCTCCAACAATCTCCCACTTGCACTCAAGGCTAATTATTGCGATGTCGCATACTCACAGCCCGTGTGATACCGAACACCCAACTCCTCTACTAGTCAATCTCACAAAGCTCGTTTGCGAAACTATTGCGTTCGAGGAATAGCCTCAGTGAGTGGATCCGCCTTGATGTCTCTTTCTATGTCTCTCTATATCTCAAGTTCGCGGAGAAACCCATCTCCCGAAATGAGCAATACCTGTCTTAGAATGTGTCTGGATGTCTGATGGGACATAGCTCATAAATGAACTCCAAATCCAAACTTCTTAGACTGTATCGTCAACTGAACTTAATCAGTATCCTGCGCCATGCCTCCCTCAGTATTGCCTTGGATCACCTGTCCAAAATACTGCCCCTCATCAGAAGGAAAAACTATAACTCTGACAACCTTCTTATCGTCCATGTCACCTTGGAAGCCTGGAATGATAACTGTCTCCTGGATAAGGTTGTCGTTATCATATCCCTAGAACATCCACTTATGTTCTAAAACTGCTTCCGACTGTTTTTCCAGGATTGGATTAATGTCAACTTATTACATCTAGTGCAAGAACAACATCTGGTGTGGTACTTGACATTTCATGATTGACTCAATTGCTTGAGCAAGTGATCTGCCAATCATGCACATCCCTCTCCCCTTTAGTCTATAAGACATCTTTAGAGAGGGTGACTCCATTACCTGCAGGTACACCACCATGCTAGGAGTCGTCCATTCTAAATACTCTTAGAATGCTGTCAAAGTACCCTGATTGGGAAACCACCCAAATCTAGATCTAAAACCATAGATCTAGTAACCAGTATGTCTGATATAATATCCAATTCCTTTGTGGAGAAAACACTGTGTGACGACCAAAGTATAACCGATCGTAGTATAGGAGTTTCCTTTCCTACTTTGTGTATGTCATCCAAATACCATGACATCACACCCTACTACCTTCTCAACAGATCCATCCCCTATTCTGATGAAGTCGAACCTATGACAGTCACATCAGAAATCGATGATCTATCTCCGCTATATCTGCTTTAGTCTATAAATAGACATAAGCTACCTGTCGACCAATGCTTCCGTTGCTCCCACTGACTACGACAACCCTCTGGCAGAGTCATATAGACGTACACTTCTGAAGCGAGTTCAGAACGACGCTATACTCATCCTCCTGCCGGGTCTCATAACCTGGAACAACAGCAATGGCAATTGTGGGTAAACAAGAACTTCCCTGTCACCGTCCTTGAGGCTACCGTAGTACCTCTCGGGTGCCTGAAGTTACCCACCTTATCTGCGGAGTGGCCAATGGAATGTCAATCCGGATTGAATCTTTAGGTTCCTTATCAAATCTTCAGTAATCGTTTGTGGTTCTGGAATCACTTCCAGTTCTACCATACTCCCACTACTGTTTTTCTGAAAAAAATCCATTTTTAATAAAACTGTAGCGAGTCTAGAACAATATTGCTATTGTTCATCCAGATGGTAGAAAGTCAACCCTCGTCATAGCCAGGGTCAACCCACAAACGGCCATTACAGAAACGTGCCTTGAGTTATCCAGAGTCTGGTTTTAAGCATAAGCCGGACAACTCCCCGTACCTTAACATCGTTAAGATATGAACTGTTCTACATCCAATATAGAACCAGAGGCACTGATTTAATTGAACCAGATTCAAATCATGCAGCTGTCTCCAGTGCATGTCAACTAAATGGAAGGAGGCCGATCAGCGCTACTCAACTTAGGAAAGCTTCCAATTATGAGTAACCTGAAAGGGAAGCAAGTTCTCTTAATCATTACTATCAACTGAATACTATACACAAGTATCTACATCTTCGATCACTTTGAAGAATCCCGATACTTGCTATACCTGGTTCTCTACTCTATTCAAATACCTACAACTTCTCAAAATTCGGACCCTGTGTTTCCACGAAACACCTGTCTAAAAACTAGAGAAGTCATAAGTAAACCGAATATAGTACGAGGACCTACCCCTCTGTCCTGATGGACCCTGGACAACATACAATACTCTGTATAAGTCCCTTGAGTCTGAAAACTCATTCACTGTGTGTCGTAGGTTGAAAACTGTACTTATGGTTAAGAAGAATTATACCGATGTTTAATGCTCCTTACCTAACCATCCACTGATATAGGTAAATGTCGTAGACATAATTTCAGAAAGGTATATCTCACTCTATGAAAATAGACGTACAGATATATCAATTTGAAATTGGTGCATAACAGCGGATATTCAAAACCAAATATTTGCCGACCGGCAAACAGCCCAGGTGATTTCCTCAAATATCACCGATTGCTACGAATCCTGATATAATGAGGATGATCACCCAATTCCCAATAACCTATTCCCACTCATCATCTGTAAAACCATACAGATGTGAGAATCATACTTGGTAAATACATACCCTGGAGTAAGTATCTAATCGGGAAATCAGTTTTCTTTTAACATTACATAGTGAAACTGAAACATCGAAATGTTTCGATGGGGTATCCTGGTATTCCTAGTAATGCCTCTTCCAGTATCCTGATTCACAACTGTAACCGTGTAATTCTTTGCCACCTCTCCAAATCCCTTCATTTGTCTTTAGTCTTTACCTTCTGCACACCCCTTTAGGCCAAATGGTTTTCTTCCTTCCCTACCGTTCGGCACCAGCCTATGGTTTGGAAGAAGACTATCCAATAAGCATAATGGGTGTACTGTCCCAATCCTAGGAACACTCGCAATGTGAGAGAAGGTGAAGATAAAAGACACCTGAATAACTCTTATTCCTATTTCTCCTGAACCAGAATCCATCCCCGAACTGGAACAAGTTCCTTTCGAGTTCGTATATAACCATACGATGGAGTATCCAATAAACTGTGGATCTTCGTAGTGATACGGAGTGTCCTGGAGAAATACAAAGGTGATTTTAGGATTGGCGAAGAAATACCTGGTTTGGTCATGAATATCTGTTGCAATTTACTTTGCCCTCTTACTAATCCCTTGCTTTGTCTTAACTTAATACCTTCTGCACACCACCGTTATGCTAATTGGTTTTCTTCATTCCCTACCGGGCGGCACCTGCCTATGGTTTGGAAGAAGACAATCCAATTTGCATAATAGGTGTACTACCCCTAAACCAAGGAGTACTCGTAACCTGAGAGAGGGTAAAAAGAAAAGACAACTGAATAGTCCTATCCGTTTTCTCCAGAACCGGAAACCATCCTCGAATAAATCCCTTCGAGTTCGTATCTAACCATACGATGGTTTTGTCCAATGGAAGTGGACGTTCGTAGTAATACGGGGTGTCCTGGAGAAAAGGTTAAAAGTAGGAGTGGCAATGAGGTTTGCAACTCTGACAATCCAAAAGCCAGTGTTAAAGAAGGTTCGGTCAACTTGGTCACTGAGTCAAAGTCTTAGGGTCGGGTCAATGGTCGCTACCAAAGAGAGAGAGAAAAGAAACACTCAGCGTGCACTCTAACCTAGATCAGAATGGTTACCAATTTATCTAATCTGGAATCCTCCCACTGTACCTCAAATTCTCCTCCAAACCTGAAAGAAGAATTAGTCGGGGTTACCCGAGGAATAAACTAACTCATCAGTGGGAATCGGGATCCAACTATCATCGCATGATAACGTGACGGAATCCGCTCACGGTATCACACTCCAGAAGGTATGCGCATATCTGGCAAGTTTCAGTTCTTTTGAAACTCCCGATGTGATTTCTGCCCCATGCTCTTATGACCTTGACTTTGGCCAACAAATCATAAGTCGCATGTCATGTTCTACCCGTCATTCTCCAGGTTGATTCGAATCCACCCGCACAAGCCCTTGACTTTGGCCAACAAGGCTATACGACTGTCCCAAACCAACGCATCTATCTATGCTGCATATAAATAACCAACAGCTACCAAACACTATGCCTTGACTTTGGCCAACAAACATAGCTTGAATACTATTGACTACCCATATGAAACGACGGAGGGCTATGAATGGTTTCTGGCGAAAACCTTTAACGTAAAGAACTTGATATCGTCGAAGGAACGGATAGCTTTTTAAAATATAGTGACGAAAACCTTCGCTAAAGAGGTCACTCCCGGTGATGGGATCTCGGCTCTTTCCCCGTAGAATGAGGTGCAGGATATTCCAACTGAATACCGCGATGCAAAGCAAAAGTAATCGGCTATAGTGAAGTTAATGCCCTGACGCAAACTTTTGTCCAAGGGGTCACTCCCGGTGAAGGGATCTCGGCCCTTGCCTCGTCGACTGAGGAGCAGGATATTCCAACTGAATATCACGATGCAAAACAAAAGTGAACGTCCTTGTAATAACAGCTTTTTTTGAAAAAGTGTTCCAACAACATCAGATTAGGTTTGTTTTTAACTTGCATTGATCCGAATCAATGCAGTCCCATCAATTGATCACACCAAAAAGAACGAAAATATACTGACGTACGTATATGCCATCCGCATTCGCCACTGGGTCCCGTCATTACCCGTTAGGTTAGCTAACTAACGACAGAGCGGGGACTGGACTAGCGCGGATGTAAAACATATACAACATCTACTAATATATATACCAATATATTATATTTCGCTCAAGGCGTGAAAAGAAATGCAACATCACAGAAAATGTACAGCATCACAGAAACAATACAGATATCTGGGATCCCCGGGTTTCACAGAGCCGCTACTGAAACCCGACGTTCCCCTGGTCGTGTGGATAGCCTGTGCAATGAAATCCTAGACCCCTACGGGCGCGGAAAGTCACCCGCCAAAACCTGAAGCGAGGCAGCCCCCTTCAGCACCGTGAATGGACCACCCAGCACTTCACGGAATCCGGTAACTTGGGCACCCCTCCTGGGTCAACCTGTACCCCCTACGAGTGCGGCGAATAGCCCGCCAATCCTAGAGTGAAGCCCCCTCCGTCTCAATGCCATGAGATGCGGGCTTGTTGCCCTCTGGAACCCGGCTATCCGTGCACCCCGCCGCGGGGTAATCCTAGTACAAAAAGTAAAATATACATACACCGGGTACAACGACCGCAACCTGGCCGTGCCCCAAAATAATAATACAATCAGGCAGTGACGGCAGTCCACATGTCGGACGCTCGCCCCGCAATATCAAATGTACATAATACATCCACAACTGTACTAGCATTGCATCCAGGCTATCCCCCACGACCGATCCGCAACATCACAGCAAAAACAGAACATCAACGTGAAAGTCACGTTCGCAAATCCGTCTAACCGGGCTATAGCAGTTAGACCGGATTTTCCGATCGAGTGACATTCACGGTCGCAGATATAATGTAAATACTGTGAAAAATGTGTTTAAAATATCCGATCGATCAAACTTTAACAAGTGGGCCCCCAAGTACAACTGTAGCAGATCAAGAAATTCTGGGCCCAATGTTATTATTCCAAAACCCCACTTTTCACCCCTGAAAGCCTCTGTAAAAAATTGTTGCAGTGATCTCCACAGTGCGCGGCGGAACAACGGCGGGAAGGGGGTTTTCGCGGCGGTTCCGCGCTCCAACTGTGGAGTCACTTCATCGAATTTTTACAGAGCTCTTAGATTTTCCAGTACATCAATATTTTACAACCTGAAAAATTTTTCGAGACCAAAAATTTTCAACAGAAACTGATGCGAACTAAAATGCAGTTTTGGAACATTCGATCGATCGAAACAGAAAAACACATTACACCAAGCTAGACTAAGTTAATGGCGAGGCTCTGATACCACTGTAAGTGCACGGCGGCGCCCCGGCCGTCAATCCGACGCCGGAATGCAGAAGCGGTGAAAAACATTAATTTTGCGGACTTAGCAAACCGGCACCACCGCGCACTAAACATCCGGATCGTAACCATTAACAAGTCTAAGCTACTAACTAGATAGGGAAGAGAAGTATACCGACAGATCCGAGTCCTCCGGTCTTCTCGTCGTCGTCCCGATCTCCTGCGGAATGTGCCGTCTCCTCCTCGTCGCCGGAAGTGCACCACATCGCCTACATCGTCTACGGGCTCCCACCTCAATGCCGAGGCAACTCGGGCGCGAAGCCGGCTACTCGACGTGCCCAAGATATGCTGTAGAATATCTAGAGAAGAAGTCTCATTTTGGGGTTTGTGGAATTGCCTTTTGTGGAGGGATTGAACTTGGAGCTTTTGAGATAGATCTTGTGGGATTTTTGCAACATGAAATGAGCCAAAAATCCACACCACAAATTTTGGACAGCCCCTATATGCTTGGGCCGGCCATCACCTGTGTGGGGGGTGAGAAAATGAGGGACTCATATGATAGAATGAGAGAGCCATCCAAAGAGGGAGTGAGTGGAACAATAATGCAAAAGGGAATCATGAAAGAACATGATAACAAAGCAAAACCAACACTCAACCACCTACCACCAACCTCATCATCAACAACCATGATGATCCAAAGTCAAGCCATCATGAAAAACAAAGTAAAGAAGTCAAGGCAAAAGGTATGGCTATCATGATACAACAAATTGCAAAGACCCCCTCCACAATTGCTTATTTGCAACAATGCAAATAAGCCCTCCTCCACCAAACTTCGGCCAATGAACGGAACAATGGAAATCGGCCGAAACGGAAAGCAAACTGGCAACTCCAGAAAACTGGTCCCGTAATAAATTATAGGAAAACCCCAATACTGTGCATACACACCCGCATCTGTATTTCTACCGAAATACAAATGCAATGAGACAAAATCTCCACTGTACTATACTAGAATCCGGCTTATACCAAAACCGGCTAGCAAATATCTGTTCGATCCTGATCCGTGCAATACTGCACGTATCTGATCGAACCCTGCCATATATCCATACGGCCTGTAGTACAATCTGTCCGATCCTGATCCGTGCAATACCGCACGTATCTGATCGGACCTTGCCATATCTCCATACGGCCTCTACAGCTTTTCGCCCGAAAGCTGAGTAACTGAATGTGGGGGACTCTAAAGACTCGTCAACACCTTGGTTGTGGATTTAACCACTAGCACGTCAGAGGTATAAGCCAATACGTAACGGGCTACCAGGTACTGACTAAAAGGGACGTCGATGAGCGAACTCATCCTGACACCCTACTGAGCCTGTCAGTGACAATATCCGTACAGCCCGGTCCGTTTGTCTATGAGCATCGCATGGCGGGCCTAGGGGGTTGGTAAAAGTCAGACCCCCAAAAGCGGTACAAGTCGTGTCGGAGTGTAGCCCATAACACCCTGAGATACTACTGGAATACCTACCAGTAAATCTCCTTGCCTCGGCCGAGGGCTTCATGTAATGGCTCTCCTAGACACAGCACGACCTCACCCCCAATACCGGGAAAGACGAACCCCTGAAGATACGCTCACTGCCTCCATGTGGCTCGGGACTGTACCCAACTAAAACCTGTTTGCACGACTCCTTTGAGCCGTGGTAGGGTAGTAATCAAAGTATAGTGGGAACTCACACGAGACAAATGACGATCCCCAGGTCGATGAACTAACCTGCACACATGTCACCAGGGAACTGCCATCTGACGTCTGGTATATGACCAACTAGCATGTTCCCGGCGAGTCCTGTCCGGTGTACTCATAACCCAATGAGCACCTGTATACATCTTAGGTGATCCAACTGACACCAGTGGCTTGTGAGACCGGCCACCGCCCCTCGTCGGGGTCTCGACTGTATACACTAGCCTACTATGGAGTATCGATGCCCTGTCTCGAAACTCACACGACTAGGGACCATTTAAGGATATGCTTATAGACTACCAGCTCCCACGTATATGATCGCCCTCATACTGCTGGTGGTCAAGCATAGAATCGTAGGGGCTCTATCAACGTGTAATAGCGACGTGTCAGGTCACCTAAAACAGTACACGATGATAAAGGTAAACCAGATAGCATACTATCATCTCGAGTATGTCTGTCCTACCGGGATAGGTCCTCCATCAATCATTGCAATCACGTACCTGTGATCCAATAATTGACTCTGAGGGCATTATCTCCAACAATATGCACAGGCTATGGATGCGGCGATACGAGTAGAGGAGCGTTTGAGCGAGTCAGGGGTCGTTCCAGAGCCAAAGAGGAGTAGATCGGTCGTGCCGACAAATAGACAGTTTGGCCGAGGGAGAGGGTCATATCCAGGCAGATATACTCCAGGCCGCAGTGTCGGACGAGGTGGGACACAGGGCCAGATGTTCAGTTCTTATCCTGATGATCAGAGACCACCATCTACCTGTTATAGTTGTGGACTTCCCGGACACTTTGCGCGGGATTGTAGATCTCAGGGAGGGACCGTTGCTCCACAGGTTGCTTTACCCCTTCCACCTCCTACACAGATGGCTTTACTTCCTCCCCCAGTTAGCGCTACACGCCAGGCAGTTGCACCACGAGGTCGAGGCTTTGCAGGACGTGCTCAGAGAGGTCGAGGAGATCGAGGTAGAGGACGACAGGATGCGGGCAGGGGCCAGGCACGGGTTTTTGCGCTGACTCCATAGGATGCCCAGGCATCAAATGCAGTCGTGACAGGTACTCTTATAGTATGCTCATTAGAGGCACATGTTTTATTTGATCCCGGTTCTACACATTCTTATGTATCTTCACGATTCGCACTTTTGTTGGGGAAGGAGTCGTCATTATTAGAGTTACCTTTGGTAGTGATTACTCCAGTTGGAGATTCCTTTATAGCTCGGCTGTAAGTCGATGTAGTACACCCCAGTACTTGTGGGGAGGCGGAATTTACAGAAACTTATCAAGTTTAAACAACGAACATCGACTAACCGCTTGAATCGAAGCTAAACCCTAAAAACCGTATTCTTATGAGTTTCTTTACATAAGAGATTAGGGATTATACCTAATGAACCGGTCCTTCTTCTTTACGTCCTCCTTGGTTCTCCTCGGCCTTCTCTAGGTAGTAGACGATCCACCCGAGAGCGAAACTCCAAGCTAAACCTCTAACTTGAGGTAACTAATCAACTTTGATTGCTAATCAAAGATGATAGAATGATAAAGAGTGAAGGTTATGGATTGTTTAGTCTAACTAATCCTTTGATCTCAACACATGAGGATTAAGGATTAGGGTTAGAAGATGAGAGCTTGAGGAGAGAGAATGTGTGATATGATAATGAGAGAAGAGAGAGAGTGTATCATAATATTATGAAGCATTCTTATTTTCAATAAATCAATAAAGGAAATGAATAAGCATGCTTCACAAAATATCTTGTGATGATTCATTAACATGAGTCATTAAGCAATAAATGAGCATTAATGAAGTGAATGAATCACCACTATGACTCACTCTCTTTCCAAAACAAACCTCCTTAGTCACATCTTCTAGAAGCTTCTCGAGTAATTACGAGAACGCCCCTCCGATCCGTAAAAAATACGGAAAAACTTTAGACTGTAAAAATCCAATAACCGGATACCAGTAACTGGCTTAAACCAAAGCCGACTGGTAAAATCTGTCCGAAAGTCGTACGCGCGTAAACGCACGTATGCGTCCGAACCCTTTGTCGCAAAACCATGCAACCTCTATATCGTTTCGCCTGGAGTAGGAAACTCTCTGTGTGGGACTCTAGAGACTCGACTACTACGCTGGCAGTGGGTTTAACCACAGACCGCAAGCGGCACTAGCTGTACGTAACGGTCCCCAGGTAGTTGTCGATAAGAAGGCCGATGAGTAAACCCATCCGAACTCCTACTGAGTCTGATGTGACAATCTCCATACAGTCCGGTCCGTTCGTCCATGACTATCGCATATCGGGCCTAGGGGGGCGGCAAGCGTCAGTCCCCTAATAGCGGTATAAGTCGTGTCGGAGTGAAGCCCATTACACCCTGAGAAACTGCTGGAACCTACCAGCAAATCTCGCTTGCCCTGGCCAGGGACTTTGCGTAATGGCTCTCTGACACAGCACGATATCTACTCCCAATACCGGGAGGGACGAATCCTGTCTAACCGCCACTGCCTCCAAGTGCTCGGGACTGCACCCAACTGCTACCTGTTTGCACGACTCCATAGAGCCGTGGTAGGGTAGCAATCTAAGAACAGTGGGACACACTCGAGGCGAAGTAGCAGTGTCAAGTCTGCGGACTACGCTGTACTCATGTCACCTGGGAACTGTTCACTGACGACTGGTATCAAACCAACCAACAGTTCCCTGTGAGTCCTGTCCGGTGTACCCGTAACCTAACGAGCACCTGTATACTATCTCCAGTACGACGTACTGATGGCTGTGGGACAGACCATCTCCCCAACTGGGATGAGAAGCGTACACACTAGTCTACTCCGGAGTATCGATGCTCTGTCTCGATAATCCAACGACCAGGGACCTGAATAAGGATGTGCTTGTAGACTACCCAGCCCCCACTAGTGTGACTGCCATCACAACGCTGGTAGCCAAGCAAGATCCTAAGAGCTCTATCAATACGTACACTCACATATTAAGATAGAAAAACCAAGTAGCATACTACCATGTTTAGCAAGACTGTTATATACATGTGAATATCCCAAGCTTCCATTAAGTAATATACAAGCTAGTATGATACAGTAATGGCCTTCTAGGGCATAAACACTAACAATCTCCCACTTGCACTAGGGCCATGTACTGGCATATCGCAGACCAATGATCTCGAGTAGCCTCTCGAACTGAATCTGAGGAAGGGCCTTCGTGAATGGATCAGCAATGTTCTCTTCTGAAGCAACTCTCCGAACCTCGATCTCCTGACGATCAATGATCTCCCTGATCAGGTGATACCGCCTTAAGATGTGTCTGGACTTCTGATGGGACCTTGGTTCCTTCGCTAAAGCTATAGCTCCGTTGTTGTCGCAATACAGAGGTATTGGATCAACTATGGTAGGAACCACCTGAAGTTCTGTTAGGAACTTCTTCATCCAGACTGCTTCTTTTGCGGCATCGCAAGCAGCTATATACTCCGCTTCCATCGTCGAGTCAGCAACGGTGTCCTGCTTGGAGCTCTTCCAGCACACCGCCCCTCCATTGAGGGTAAAGACATAACCCGACATGGACTTGGAATCGTCCTTATCACTCTGGAAGCCGGAATCAGCAAAGGCCTCTAACCTGAGGTCTTTTCCGCCGTAAACCAAGAACATCTCCTTAGTCCTTCTCAGGTACTTGAGAATGTTCTTTACTGCTATCCAGTGCTTCTCCCCTGGGTCTGACTGATACCGGCTTACCACGCTCAGTGCGTAAGCTACATCTGGTCTGGTACACAACATCGCATACATTATAGAGCCTACCGCAGAAGCGTAGGGTATAATAGACATGCGTTCCCTTTCCAAATCAGTCTTGGGAGACATCTCTTTGGAGAGGGTGATTCCGTGACAAGCCGGTAGATTACCGCGCTTAGAATCTTCCATACTGAATCTTTTCAGTACAGTGTCGATATACCTGGACTGCGAAAGTCCCAACATCCTCTTGGATCTATCACGATAGATCCGGATCCCCAGAATGTAAGAGGCATCACCCAGGTCTTTCATGGAGAATCTGTGTGACAAGAATCCTTTGACAGATTGTAGCATAGGAATGTCATTTCCTATCAATAGAATGTCATCCACGTACAAGACGAGGAATACGACACTTCTGGCCACAACTTTACTATATATGCACGGTTCATCTGGATTTTTGATAAAGTAATATTCTTTGACTGTCTCATCAAAACAGATGTTCCAACTCCGCGATGCCTGCTTTAGTCCATAAATGGATTTAAGCAGCTTGCATACTTTCCCGCTGCTCCCACTCTGATTGAAACCCTCTGGCTGATCCATATAGACGCTCTCCTCTAAATTTCCATTCAGAAAAGCCGTCTTTACGTCCATCTGCCAGATTTCATAATCATGGAAGGCAGCAATAGCAAGAAGGACCTGAATGGATTTGAGCATAGCCACTGGAGAAAAGGTTTCGTCATAGTCCAAACCAGGTCTTTGACGAAAACCCTTTGCAACAAGTCTAGCCTTATAGGTTTCCACCTGTCCATCTACACCAATCTTTTTCTTGAAGATCCATTTGCATCCTATGGGTTTTACCCCATCTGGAGCAAAGTCCAAAGTCCATACTTTGTTGGTGTACATGGACTCCATTTCGGTCCGCATTGCATCTAGCCATCGTACCGAGTCGCCGCTCTGGATGGCCTGCCTGAAGTCAGTAGGTTCATCATCATCTATGATGCAATCCTCTCTATCCCCATCTATGAGAAAACCGTAGTATCTCTCAGGCGGACGAGACGGCCTACTACTTCTGCGGAGGGGTGCGGGAATGTTCTGTTCTTCTTGAACCTCTGGTTCTACCAAACTTTCAGTAGCAGTTTGTGGTTCTGGAATTTCTTCCAGTTCTATTTCGCTCCCACTTGATTCCTTTTCTAAAAACTGATGTTCTAGAAAATGGGCATTACGAGAAACAAATACCTTCTGTTCCTCTGCGTAATAGAATAGATATCCCCTGGAGTGCTTTGGATATCCCACAAACAAACATTTTACTGATCGTGCCTCGAGCTTGTCCACATGCTGCTTTTTAACAAAAGCTGGACATCCCCAAATCTTTACATACTGTAGATGGGGTTTCTTCCCACTCCACATCTGATATGGAGTGGTAGGCACAGTCTTGGTAGGTACCATGTTCAAAAGATATGCCGCTGATTCTAGCGCATAACCCCAGAAAGATCGCGGTAACTCAGCATTACTCATCATGGATCGTACCATATCCAATAGGGTTCGATTCCGTCTCTCCGATACACCGTTATGCTGTGGAGTGTATGGAGGAGTAAGCTGAGAGAGAATTCCTTTCTCTTTTAGGTAACCTAGGAACTCGGCACTCAAGTATTCACCACCTCGATCAGATCTAAGTGTCTTTATACTTTTGCCGGTTTGGTTTTCTACTTCATTCTTATACTCTTGGAATTTCTCAAAAGCCTCGGATTTATGTTTCATCAGATAAATGAATCCGTATCTTGAGTAATCATCCGTGAAAGTAATGAAATAGGAATAACCACCTCTCGCATGTGTAGACATTGGACCGCATACATCGCTGTGTATGAGTCCTAAGAGCTCGCTCGCTCTTACTCCTTGTCCAGTGAATGGAGTCTTTGTCATCTTTCCTTTGAGACAAGATTGACAAGTGTCATAGGCTTGATATTCGAACGTGTCCAAATATCCTTCTCTATGCAACTTAGTCAACCTTCTCTCATTGATGTGACCCAGTCTACAATGCCATAAGAAAGCTTTATTTAAATCTGGAGACTTTCTTTTTAGTGTGTTCTGGACATTGAAAATTTGGAGTTGGTTTAACACATATATGCCGTTATTTAGAGTACCGGACCCAATCAAACCATGATTAAGGTGGATGTTGACAACATCTCTTACAAACGTGAAATCATAACCTTTATTTGATAACAAGGAAACAGATATGATATTACACGTTAAGCTGGGTACAAAATAACAGTTATGTAAAACCAAAATGTGTCCACTCGTCAATCCTAGGTGATAATCCCCGACGGACGCAGCTCCCACGCTAGCTCCGTTAGCAACCCTGAGGATCATATCACCTTCCTTCAGCACTCTACGGTTTCTCAGTGCCTGCAATGAATTGCAAATATGAGATCCTGACCCGGTATCCAATACCCAGGAAGTAGAGTTGATCGACAGACAATTCTCAATTACAAACACACCTGAAGTCGAAGCCACAGCTTGCTTCGGTTCCTGGTTCTTGGCGTTCCACGCCTTGCAATCCTTCTTCCAGTGCCCTTTCCTGTGACAATGGAAGCACTCATCCAGGCCAACTACCGGTGCTGTAAACTTTTTCTTTCCCTTCTTTCCCACCTTACTAACACCTCCTCTAGGTCTGGGTGCGGCCTTCTTCTTCCTTCCTTTGGCCCTAGCCTTGGACCCGGAAGAAGATGAACCGCCAACAAACATAGCGGGTGTTTCCCTTGCCTTCTGCAAGGTGCCCTCTGCACTCCTTAACATGTTCAGGAGTTCCGCAAGTTCAACTTCTTTTCCTTGAAGATTGAAGTTGAGGATAAACTGGGCGTAGGTGGGAGGAAGGGACTGGAGAACAAGGTCTGTATAGAGCTCATTATCCAAAGTCGTCCCAAGGTCCGCGAGCTCTTCAATATAGCCGATCATCTGTAGGACATGTTCACCTACTGATGACCCGACAGCCAACCTCGCTCGAAACAGTTTCTTAGAGGTCTCGTATCTTGCTATACGAGATTGCTCTCCATAAAGTTCCTTTGTATGGAGAAATATGCCATCTAGGGACATATCCTCGTGCCTCCTCTGATGTTCATTGTTCATCGAGGCAAGCACGATGCACTTGGCTCTCGCGCAATCTAAATCCCAGGTTTTACGGATTTCCTTATCCGCATTGCTGGATTTGGGACCAAGGACAGCAGGTGCTGTAGCGGTGAGGACGTACCCCAGTTTGTCATAGGTCAAAGCCATCTTGACATTCCGCAGCCAATCTTTATAGTTTGGCCCTGTCAGTATATTTTTCTCTAAAAGTAACTTAAGTCCAGTCATTTTCAGGGTCGCTGCAATTAGGAGAGAGAGAAGAAAACTCTTTAGCATGATGCTCTTGCAAGTTTAGAGTGGTTTTTAGTTTATCTAAACTGGATGGCTCCCACTGTTTCTCGAATCCTTCCTCAAACCATAAAAGAAGAATTAGCCAAGACTATTCTCACCGTACAATACTTGCTTAACCGTTCAGCCAGGCCGGTGTCGATACTTCGAGGGAGGTTTTCCAACGCTTTCGCGAAGTTCCTTAATTAAAGAACCTCTTTTCTCTGGGGGCGTAACCCCGCTGACACTTTTCTGGACACCTACTAGGTTTATAGCATTGATCGTTAAGCGACGAATATCCTGATAAGTAGCATATACTCACAGTAGGATCGGGATCCAAATATCATCGTATGATAATGTTGAAGGAATCCTACCAACATTCATCAAACTCCAAATGGTATGCATCTCTTTGCAAATTTCAGTTTCTTTAGAAATTCCCGATATAAGTTTTTGCCCCATGCTCTTATGACCTTGGCGTTAGGTCAAAATGTCATAAGTCACATGTCAAGTTCTACCCATCATTATCCTGTCAGTTTGAACCCATCCGTATATATCCTTGACGTTCGGCCAAAATGATAATACGACTGTCCCAAACTAACTCATCTATCTATGCAACAAATGAATATCCAGCAGCTACCAAACACTATGCCTTGGCGTTAGGTCAAAATACATAGCTTGAATACTACTGAATACCCAGATGAAATGACGGAGGGCTACGAATGGTTTTGGCGAAACCGTGAACGTAGTGAACTTGATATAACCGAAGGAACCTGATAGCTTTTAAAAGGAGTGGTTAAATCTCCGCATTTAAAAATATCTGTTTTAAAAATAACCGAGTGGTTTCTTTTAAATTGTTCCAACGATTTAAACTTTGGTTTGTTTTACTTTGCATTATAGATAATGCGTCCCATCATTAACCTATCATTGCAGAAAACAACGAAAATATAACGTCCTCTTATGCCATCCGCATTCGCCACGGGGTCCCGTCATCACCCGTTAGGTTACTTAACTAACGACAGAGCGGGGGCTGGGCTAGCGCTGGTGTAAAACATAAGTGACGTCTAAATAGCTATAATAAATATAGATATTTTACATTCGTCTGACGCAATGATATTCATTCCAGAACACAGATAAACAATATTGGATTTGCAAGCAATCTGTATTTCTTTTGAGCCTGCAAGAAAAGACAGATTACACAGTTGTGATGAATAGCCTTTTACCCCACCCTCGACCCCTACGGGTACGGCAAACTACCCACCCGGCAGTTTGTGTACCCCACCTTGGGTCAGTCCTAGGAGCAAAAACAGTAAAATGAAATAATACAACAGTGGCTACAACCGCAACCTGGAAGTGCCCCGCGAAAATAATATTACAACAAATTACATTTACAACAAATGAATTAATCAATAACCCATTGCAAAACCCCGGCTATACACCACAACAGTCCAATACAGTTTATATGCACAAACAGATATAACCATTTCAGAAATGTGCAACCCCCTGCCAACCGACATACTAGCAGTTGGGGAAGGTTTACGAACACATCAAACAATCACAGATATAATCCAATACGCAAATACTGTATTTTTCGATCGAATAAACAACTTCTAAATTGCTCCAAAATCTGCTCTGTTAAACAGTAACCTGAGCAATAATTAAATATTCCAGAAAACCCCAAATATTACAGGGGACCCACCCAAAAAAATTGAGCTCATGAATCGGCAACTCGGCCGCGGAAGCGCGGCGGATCGGTGGGATCCGCGGCGCTTCCGCGGCGCTACAGTCGAATCATGTGCTCGAATTTTTTGGGTGTTCTCCTGTGATCATGTCAAGCTCTCTGAACACTCCAGAAAAATTTTAGGACTTGATTTTCACTTCGACAGAAACTTAACAGAACTAGGGTTTTCCGGGATCGTTTTTTCGTTCGAAATTCGTACAAATTTGCGATTAAGTTATTTAGTGTTTAGCGAGGCTCTGATACCACTGTAAGTCGATGTAGTACACCCCAGTACTTGTGGGGAGGCGGAATTTACAGAAACTTATCAAGTTTAAACAACGAACATCGACTAACCGCTTGAATCGAAGCTAAACCCTAAAAACCGTATTCTTATGAGTTTCTTTACATAAGAGATTAGGGATTATACCTAATGAACCGGTCCTTCTTCTTTACGTCCTCCTTGGTTCTCCTCGGCCTTCTCTAGGTAGTAGACGATCCACCCGAGAGCGAAACTCCAAGCTAAACCTCTAACTTGAGGTAACTAATCAACTTTGATTGCTAATCAAAGATGATAGAATGATAAAGAGTGAAGGTTATGGATTGTTTAGTCTAACTAATCCTTTGATCTCAACACATGAGGATTAAGGATTAGGGTTAGAAGATGAGAGCTTGAGGAGAGAGAATGTGTGATATGATAATGAGAGAAGAGAGAGAGTGTATCATAATATTATGAAGCATTCTTATTTTCAATAAATCAATAAAGGAAATGAATAAGCATGCTTCACAAAATATCTTGTGATGATTCATTAACATGAGTCATTAAGCAATAAATGAGCATTAATGAAGTGAATGAATCACCACTATGACTCACTCTCTTTCCAAAACAAACCTCCTTAGTCACATCTTCTAGAAGCTTCTCGAGTAATTACGAGAACGCCCCTCCGATCCGTAAAAAATACGGAAAAACTTTAGACTGTAAAAATCCAATAACCGGATACCAGTAACTGGCTTAAACCAAAGCCGACTGGTAAAATCTGTCCGAAAGTCGTACGCGCGTAAACGCACGTATGCGTCCGAACCCTTTGTCGCAAAACCATGCAACCTCTATATCGTTTCGCCTGGAGTAGGAAACTCTCTGTGTGGGACTCTAGAGACTCGACTACTACGCTGGCAGTGGGTTTAACCACAGACCGCAAGCGGCACTAGCTGTACGTAACGGTCCCCAGGTAGTTGTCGATAAGAAGGCCGATGAGTAAACCCATCCGAACTCCTACTGAGTCTGATGTGACAATCTCCATACAGTCCGGTCCGTTCGTCCATGACTATCGCATATCGGGCCTAGGGGGGCGGCAAGCGTCAGTCCCCTAATAGCGGTATAAGTCGTGTCGGAGTGAAGCCCATTACACCCTGAGAAACTGCTGGAACCTACCAGCAAATCTCGCTTGCCCTGGCCAGGGACTTTGCGTAATGGCTCTCTGACACAGCACGATATCTACTCCCAATACCGGGAGGGACGAATCCTGTCTAACCGCCACTGCCTCCAAGTGCTCGGGACTGCACCCAACTGCTACCTGTTTGCACGACTCCATAGAGCCGTGGTAGGGTAGCAATCTAAGAACAGTGGGACACACTCGAGGCGAAGTAGCAGTGTCAAGTCTGCGGACTACGCTGTACTCATGTCACCTGGGAA
This sequence comes from Agapanthus africanus, assembly GCA_030015575.1. Classification (NCBI taxonomy): domain Eukaryota; kingdom Viridiplantae; phylum Streptophyta; class Magnoliopsida; order Asparagales; family Amaryllidaceae; genus Agapanthus; species Agapanthus africanus. The sequence goes on along the minus strand of JASDDO010000014.1, from coordinate 453,488,594 downwards.
CTGTTCACTGACGACTGGTATCAAACCAACCAACAGTTCCCTGTGAGTCCTGTCCGGTGTACCCGTAACCTAACGAGCACCTGTATACTATCTCCAGTACGACGTACTGATGGCTGTGGGACAGACCATCTCCCCAACTGGGATGAGAAGCGTACACACTAGTCTACTCCGGAGTATCGATGCTCTGTCTCGATAATCCAACGACCAGGGACCTGAATAAGGATGTGCTTGTAGACTACCCAGCCCCCACTAGTGTGACTGCCATCACAACGCTGGTAGCCAAGCAAGATCCTAAGAGCTCTATCAATACGTACACTCACATATTAAGATAGAAAAACCAAGTAGCATACTACCATGTTTAGCAAGACTGTTATATACATGTGAATATCCCAAGCTTCCATTAAGTAATATACAAGCTAGTATGATACAGTAATGGCCTTCTAGGGCATAAACACTAACATCGGCACGTATTCAGATCGTGTTCGGTGCGTATTGGTAGTAGAGATTCGTTAGTTGATCTGATTCTCCTGGACATGTTGGATTTTGACATACTTCTTGGGATGGATTGGTTAGCCGCTTGTCATGCTTATGTAGATTGTCGAGGAAAAGCGGTTAGATTTTGTTTTCCAGGTGAACCGGTGTTTGTTGTGCAGGGGGATTGCAAGTTAACCCCTGTCAACATGATTTCTGCTTTTTGTGTGAGGCGGCTCTTGAAGAAGGGTTGTCATGGATTCTTGGCTTTTATTCAGGACATAGGGGTCGCTGAAGTTCCTTTGGACCAAATCCCGATCATACGAGAATTCCCTGAGGTATTTCCTGCTGAGTTACCACGATTGCCACCTGATCGAGATATCGAATTTTGCATCGACTTGATTCCGGGTGCGGGGCCTATTTCTATACCACCCTATCGAATGGCACCGACGGAATTGAAAGAACTCAAGGGCCAGTTGCAAGAGTTGTTAGATAGAGGACTTGTTCGTCCCAGTGTTTCACCGTGGGGAGCTCCTGTCTTATTTGTAAAGAAGAAGGACGGTAGTATGAGGATGTGCATCGACTACGGACAGTTGAATCGCGTCACTCTGTGAAACAGGTATCCATTACCACGTATAGATGACTTGTTCGACAAGTTGCAAGGAGCTGGGTTTTTCTCAAAGATTGACTTGAGGTCGGGGTATCATCAGTTGAGGGTTCGGAAGGACGATATTCCAAAGACGGCGTTTCGTACGAGATATGGGCATTATGAATTTCTGGTGATGTCATTCGGACTCACCAATGCTCCAGCAGCTTTTATGGATATGATGAACCGTATCTTTAGACCATTTATCGATCGGTTTATTATAGTATTCATAGATGATATTCTTGTATATTCTCGGAGTCAGACGGAGCACGAGCAGCATTTACGTATCACATTGCAGACCTTGAAGGAGCATCAGCTGTATGCAAAATTTTCTAAGTGTGCTTTTTGTCTCGATAGTGTGGAGTTCTTGGGTCACATAGTTACGAGAGAAGGTATATGTGTAGACCCAAAGAAGATTGAAGCGGTACAACACTGGCCCAGGCCTATGACAGTTACGGAAGTTCGGAGTTTCTTAGGTCTGGCAGGTTATTACAGACGCTTCGTACAGGATTTCTCACGGATAGCGGCACCTTTGACAGGATTGACCAGGAAGGAAGTTCCATTTCAGTGGACAGATGCGTGTGAGCAGAGTTTCCAACAGTTGAAGATGTGTTTGACGACTTCACCTGTATTATCTTTACCTTCCGGGTCAGGGGGTTTCGTTTTGTATTGCGATGCTTCTAGAGTGGGCTTAGGCGGTGTGTTGATGCAACACGGCAAAGTTATAGCATATGCTTCTCGACAGTTGAAGAGGGATGAAGAAAACTACCCCACTCATGATCTAGAGATGGCTGCTGTAGTATTCGCATTGAAGATTTGGAGACATTACTTGTATGGAGAATCGTGTCAAATCTTCACAGATCATAAAAGCTTAAAGTATATCTTTCAGCAGAAAGATATGAACCTCAGGCAGCGTAGATGGATGGAACTGGTGAAGGATTACGACTGTGAGATCTTGTACCACCCAGGCAAAGCAAATGTGGTAGCAGATGCCTTGAGTCGGAGGCCTGGAGGTAATTTATCTCATTTGAGCATTTTGCAGAGACAGTCTTCTATAGACTGGCAGATCTTATCTGATAGTCGTATACAGTTTGAGTTCACATCGGCAGGAGGTCAGTTAGCACATGTTCGCACCAGACCTCAGCTATTGGATCGTATTCGAGATGCGCAGCCTACAGATACTCGCATGATGGAGATTATGGATCAAGTTAAGCAGGGCAAGGAGACGGAGTTCGTGATTGATGATCATGGAGTATTACGTTTTTGGACTCGTCTTTGTGTGCCAGATTCTGACGGATTGAGGCGGGAGATTTTGGAGGATGCCCACAGATCAGTATACAGTATTCATCCTGGTTCCACCAAAATGTATCGTGACTTGAAAGATAATTATTGGTGGGAAGGAATGAAGAGGGACATTACAGAATATGTTTCAAGATGCTTGACTTGTCAGCAAGTCAAAGCAGAACACCAGAGGCCAGCCGGAGAGCTGCAACCCTTACCCATTCCAGAGTGGAAATGGGAACAGATTTCCATGGATTTTGTGGTGGGTCTACCCAGGACTAGCAGAGGGTATGATTCCATTTGGGTGATTGTAGATAGATTGACAAAAGCCGCTCATTTTCTTCCAGTAAAGACGACGTATGGATTTGCCCAGTATGCACAGGTTTATATCGATGAGATTGTACGTCTACATGGAGTGCCGACATGCATAGTATCAGATCGAGGTACCCAGTTCACGAGCAGGCTATGGCAGAAACTTCAGGACGCTCTTGGTACATGACTGAGTTTTAGTACAGCTTTCTACCCACAGACAGACGGTCAGTCGGAGCGGACCATTCAGATACTAGAGGATATGCTTCGGGCTTGTAGCCTAGATTTCGGTGGTAGTTGGGATCGTCACCTACCTTTGGTAGAATTCTCGTACAACAACAGTTTTCAGGAGACGATCCAGATGGCACCTTTTGAAGCTTTGTATGGAAGGAAATGTCGATCACCCGTTTGCTGGACGGAACTTAGTGAGAGTTGTATATTGGGACCGCAGATAGTACAGGAAACTACAGAGAAAATTCAATTGATACGAGATAGAATGAAAGCGGCTCAATGCAGACAGAAGTCATACGCAGATCGACGACGACGTAAACTCGAGTTTGATGTGGGAGATCATGTGTTCCTTCGAGTATCTCCAATGAAAGGTGTGATGCGCTTCGGGAAGATAGGGAAGCTCAGCCCCAGATATGTTGGACCTTACGAGATTGTAGAGAGAGTGGGCGCTGTAGCTTATCGGTTAGCACTCCCACCTAATTTTCCCGACGTGCATCCGGTGTTTCACGTTTCAATGCTTCGCAGATATCTTCACGATCCATCTCATGCGATCCAGCATCAGACTTTACAGCTTGAGCCAGATTTATCCTACACAGTGCAGCCAGTCGCTATTCTGGACAGGCAGGCAAAGCAACTACGATCGAGGATACTGCCATCTGTAAAGGTTCTCTGGCAAGGAAAGGATCGCGAGGAGATTACTTGGGAGACGAAGGACGCAATGCGAAAGAAATTTCCACATCTTTTCATAGGTATGTCTAGTAAATATTTTAAATTCGGGGACCGAATTTTCTTAAGGGGGGAATATTGTAACATTTAGGAAAAGTTAGAAATAAATAAAATTAATTAAATTAAAAATAAAGTGATAAATCACAAAACAGTTAAAATCAAATACGTCAATCTTCATAAGTTATATGTAATACAAATTAAATTAGAATTTTTGAATATAATTTAAATAAGTTATAAGGGTTTTAATGATAAATTTAGCTTCATTTTAACAAAATATGTGTTTTATAATAAGTTAAGTTGTGAGGGGTTAAATTGTAAAGTTAGGTTTTATGCAAATATAAGATAGTTAAGGTTTTAATTGAAAGTGTTGGAAAAGTCAAATTAGTTCAGAATTTTATTTAGATTAAAAGGGAAAATGTGAAGATAAATCAAAAACACCTCATGCCTTCATGTTTACAAATTCATTACACCTCCTTCTTGCATGAAACATGCACCCTTCAACCCTTGACACCACCTCCTTAACCCTATCCCTTCCTCCTCTCACATATATAGCTCATTCTCAGTTCAAAACTGAGATTAAAACTCAAGAATTTAAAAGGAAAAGAAAAATTAAGAGAGAAAAAGAAGAACAAGAGGAAGAAGAAGAAGAAGGAACTTGTTCTTGGAGATGGTTCATCATCAAGCTAGGAGGGACTTAGCCATTTGGAGGGTTATTCCTACAGCAATATAGGAGGGTAAAACTCTTAAACACAGTAGGGATTAGATTCTGTAGCTTAGTTAGTTTAGAGTTAATCAAGTCACATAATATCGTATTTTAGTTAAAATTAGTGTCTGTTAAAATCTGCTAATGTTTGGAAGGTAATTAATTGAACTAAACAGAGTTAAAATGATATAGATAACAACTAGAACAAACCACAAGACCACGACATCAGGGGGCCGGTTTTGGGCCGACGGCCATACACAAAAATCCGGCGTCGCCGGCCATGGGGAGGACTTTGTGGATTTGGTCTTTTGGGTAGTTTACAGTACACAATTTTGGCTAATTTGGTGCTGTTTAATTAAATTAGTTTTACTGTAAAAAGAATCTGGAAAGATATATCGGAAAGGGTATCGTAAAACACTAAATACGACACGACTAAATCACGCCGCGTTTTAATTTCTGAAACAGTACAGATTAAGGTTAAAATCCAGCAAGATTAAATGTTTAATAACTTGATATAATCAGATAGTATGTAGCTTGTGATTAGGAAAGCGTGTTTTTCATTTCCGTTATATCGGAATAGCCGTTTTTCTTATATACGTTAATCTGTAAATTTAGACTCGGATACAAGAATTACGGAAGCCGCGAGGAAAGGGAAAGGATTAGCGATTCCGGAGTAGATTCGACTTTTCCGGTGAGTAGACTAAACATCTACCGGGGAATTTTGTAAAGATGGCGTGTTTCGCCCGTAGTTTTACTTAACTTGATACTTATATTGTTATGCCAAATTGATCATGTGCATTCATTATATATACACATAAATTGAGTAGATGATTAGAACACTTCACAATTATCGACGAGTCATGCCACGTGCACATATTATATGCTACACACACCTCGTCGATATTGCCATGTCACTTACACTTAAATATCATACTTATTAACATGGATTTATATCATATTTCACATACCAAATATAGTGGTAGATTGCATCATTGACATCCTGTTGCTTTATGCGTATTTCTATGTTGTTGTAACCCTTCGAAAATCGTTTAGGCAGTTTTTCGGTAATCGGCAAATTTTTCGGCTTTTTCCGTAAAAAGTCAAAATAGGTATTTTTCTTTGTAGACCTAATTATACAAAATTTAGATAAGATATTACTATAATTTTGTCACTAAAATGTCATTTATAATTTTCTAGTTAAATAAAAAAAAATTTCGTAATTAATTATTTTTTTTATTATTTTAAGCCTTTTTAAATACATTTAATTAGGGATAAATACAAATTTAATTAGGTAAATTTCTTAATTAGGAGTCTTTATAAGCTAAAATAAGGTGTAAAAAAAATTGTGTCATGACTTTCACATTTTTAGTTTTATGGTTTGAAATTTAATGGAAAAATGGCTTAAAATGGGGTTTTTTGTGTAAAAGTTGATGTGATAGTCATTAATTGAGCTTGGAAAAGGGTTTTTGTGTAGAATTTTCTACACCATTCACAAAAACACACCCTCCTCCACCTCCAGGTCGTGCTACCTGCAGCAAACCCCTCCCATTTCCCCCATTTTGTTTAGCTCAAAATTCTTGCAAAAAATCCTCCGAAATCCACAAAAATTCACACTTTTCTTCTCTAATTCAAACCTAAACCCTATTCCATTCCTTCTCAACCCCAAATTGGACTAATACAAGGAGAAAAGAGGCATCTTTAGAGGCTAATTGCAAGAGGATCATAACTTGGAAGGTATAAATCCTAATCTAGTTGTTAATTGTTGTTTAAGTTGCTAGATTTAGTAGTTTTAGTGTGTAATTTGCTTATGAATTCTTGTTTAGGAAATTCAAGAAAGGGAATTGATGTTGTAATTAGGGTTTGTGGCATGGTTGATGGATTCAAGTTAGGGCTTTGGTTATCCAATTGGTTAGAGTGATTAATTGAGCGATGTTGCGTTCGCTAGATCGATAAAATTTCGACATTTACATAGAATCGCTATGCTAATTGCTTACTAGTTTTTCTAAAATTTTAGGAGGTGATCTAATTGTGTTATTTAGGCGATATAATTAATATCTTATACGACTATTAGGGTGTGTGAATGCGGAGTTTTGTTTAGTCGGGTTTTAGTTTTGACAATTTCCCCGATACGGCGATTTTAGTTAAGGTTTTAGCGATTTTCGTGTATTTTCCGCGTACCGAGTGCACGTTGTGATTAATTCGAGAGCGTCGATCTTTTCATAGTGTGAGTTGCATCATTTCAGAAATCTGTAACCTCATATTTTGTGTTATGCAATTCTAGGATCGGTCGGGGAAACTTCGGATACGGCGCGCAAAGGCAAAGCGGTGGCCGGATCAGATTAGCGGGGATTTCTGGTGAGTAGATATATTCATCTACGGGGGAATCGTCTGGATGGCGCGAGGCGCCCCCCCTTAGTTAGGATTACCCTACTTTATGCAATAATTATATTGTTAGCTAGCCTATCCATTTATGTACATTGCATACCCTTACAGCTAACCCTATACTAGATTGCATGGACATTCATATGACATTCATATATACATATGCGATATCACTTCGTAGGACACGAACACCATTACCATTGGCATCTGTTGCACGCGCACTATTCATGTGACACACACGCCTTTGGTAATTGACATGCCACGTGCACGATAGAACCTGTTTATCTTAATATCGTCACCTGCATTCATACTTGATATATGAAACTGCATCGCATGCATATATCTCGCATCATCATCATATTTACATAGAACTCTAGCTAAAATTTACATCATACACATTGATATCATAGACATTTGTCATATATATATAACATGTGGACATTATGATTTTCTTGAGGATTTCAGTTTTGCTGTGATTTCTGGATTTTTGGGGAAAACCGCAAGAATTTAACAAAAGCTTATATTTATCATTTTTAAAAACAAAGTTGCGGTTTTCTCGTGATGTATGTGTCGTCCACCATGAGTTTTCATGTTTTCTGATGGATTTCGAGACCCGATTCGAGGAGTGGAGGAACCGTCTCGGGTACATGGTGGGCCCGGTATGGTACCCCGGGGCAAGAAGATCGAGTTGTAGACGATGAGCCTGGCAGGGGAAGACTACCTACCGGTGATGTCTGGCGCGGCGGATATCCGGAGGATACCGACCGTTGTCGTGAGATTTGTGATATGGGCCGATCCGGACTGACGGAGCCCGATATTGAGACAGATATGATTCCTATTTGGTGTCGATGCTTGACACGGGTTTTCAGAGGATTTCTTGATGATATTTAGCTACTATACAGATGTTCATGTTTTAAAGTTTGGAATTCAATAACCTTAGCATTTAAAACACTTAAAGACTTAATAAAGATATTGCATACATATGCATGCATACTAGAGTTATTATATCACATATGGACAAACATGTTGTTCCGCATTGCGTGCATTCTTACGATTGCCTTAGTAGATGTTATATTTACTCACGAGCTGGCAACTCACCCCCGTTGTGCCACAGTGTCTTGCAGGTCGGACCCGTCATCTTTGTAGCGGCGGGCTATCTTATCATCAGCTCATTTTGCTCAGACTCGCGACATCGCCCGTAGGTGGGTTGCGAGTATACTTTATTTCTTTTTGCTTTATCATTGTATCTAGTATTCTCCATCTACCACTTGTATTGTATATGCGACCTAGTGATGAGAATGAGAGATATGTATATTTGTGGTTTTTTTTGGGTCGAGCTCACTTGAGCCGGCGTTGCGTTTTCTGTTATATTGGGTTTCTTCTGCTCTTTTCTTGATATTACTATTATATTGCATGTGGTTGTGATCCGCCTTGGGCGAAGAGCTAGCTCCCGCTTGGGGATGCCATTTTTATGATTTCATATGTATTATCTTGTTGTACCCATTTTTGGGGATAGAAAATACAGGGGAGACTCTGCCGAAATTTTCAGAAATTTTTGATGTTCTTTTTTTGGATTCTATGCAGCTTAATTGATTTCAAAACCGTTTTCATTTATGGTTTTCCTTCACTCTCTTTTGCTTTTGGGTTAGATTTCTGGGCTTTGGCTGACTTAGGTTACGGTACGCCTTTAGACATCTCGTAATCTAAGTGCCAGTCACGTTCCGTACTTTCGGGTCGTGACAAAGTTGGTATCAGAGCGTAGGTTTTACCTTTCTGAGTGTAGGACGACCTTGGTAGATGGAGTAGGTGACTTAAGCAGAGTGGCGTAGCGTGGGTATGATCCGCGGCATACTTACGATACGGTACTCCGCCTAAGTAACCTTAGGACATAATTGCTTGTATTTCCTTTCTTGATTCCTTGCATTCCTTGATTCAATTGCAATGATCTTATCAGTCCTGTTTCTTATTCCAGCTTCGATGCCGCCAAAGACTACGAGAGCTCAGCGGGCTGCCGCTAGGGATGAGATTCGGGCGGGCCCGTCTGAGGCGAGGATCGAGCGGGAGGATACGCCTACCCCTCAGGGTCATACCGATCCGCCTTATCCTGACCGTATTGCCAGATTAGAGGCCGGCATGCAAGAGTTGCGGCAGATGATGGGATCTTTAGTTGAGTCCAGCCGGGCACAGAGATCCGAGGACGTTCCTTCCACCGCACAGACCACGATCGTACCTGCTGCACAGATGGTCACTCCTGCTGCTACTACGGAGACTATCCCTGTTTCACTACAGGAGTTCATGAGATTGAGACCTCCAGCTTTTACCGGTACAGATGCGACAGAGGACCCACAGACATTTCTCGATAGGATGGCACGGATTGGCCGTTCGTTGAGGTGTTCTGAGGATAGATTGGTGGAGTTTGCGAGTTTTCGTCTGGAGGGTCTTGCCCAGACATGGTACGACTCAGTAGAGAGAGGCCGAGCTGCAGGTCTGCCTTCTATGACTTGGGATGAGTTTACAGCTGCATTTCTTGCCCGTTTTCTTCCGGAGAGTGTCCGAGATGCTCGAGCCCGTAGTTTTGAGTCTTTGCGCAAGACTCCTGGGATGACGGTGTCGGAGTATGATATACAGTTTACCCAGTTGTCTCGATATGCTCCGTACCTAGTCGACACAGAAGAGAAGAGAATAAAGAGGTTCGTGTGAGGGCTTGATACACAGCTATTCCTTGCCATCGGCACCCAGCATTTTGACACATACGCAGCCGCGATGGATGCAGCCTTACTATTGGAGGAGCGTATTGCTGAGACTCCGGTCGTTTCTGGGCCGAAGAGGATCCGTACTGATACGCCAGCTCAGCGGCAGATGGGCAGACATCGTGATAGATTATTTCCGGGGGATGGCGGAGGCAGAGGATTGAGACGAGGTCAGTTATTTGGTTCATATCCACAGACCCAGCAGTCGTCTCCAGGATGTTTTCGGTGTGGGAGTCAGTACCACCGTATCAGAGACTGTACCATGGGGCGTCCGGGCGCGGCGACAGTCCCGCATGTGACCTTACCACCCTCACCACCTTCTCAGAGAGCTTTACTTCCTACGCCTGATGATGCTTCACGCCAGACAGATGCTTCTAGAGGCCATGGGCGAGGCGGTCCGGTTCAGAGAGGACGAGGTGACAGAGGCAGAGGCAGAGGCCGAGGTAGAGGTAGAGGACAGCCAGCTATCAGTGGTGGACAGGCCCGAGTGTTCGCATTGACTCCTCAGGATGCACAGGCATCCAATGCCGTCGTGACAGGTACTCTGCCAGTATGTTCTTTTGATGCACGGGTATTATTTGATCCAGGCTCCACACATTCCTATGTTTCCACGTATTTTGCACCGAGGTTGGGCCGAGAGTCTTCTCCGTTAGATCAGCCGCTTGTCGTTATTACCCCGGTAGGCGAGTCTTTTGTTGCCCGTTTTGTGTACCGATCTTGTTCCGTTCGTATCGGGGAGAGAGATTCTTCAGTAGATTTGATTCTCCTCGATATGCTCGACTTTGACGTTCTTCTTGGTATGGACTGGCTAACTACCTGTTATGCATCTGTGGACTGCCGTGAAAAGGCAGTCAGATTCAGTTTTCCTGGTGAGCCGGTTCTTACTATTCATGGAGATCGTAGTGCTACCCTTCCCAGCTTGATTTCTTCTCTTCGCGCTGGTCAGCTCTTAAGGAAAGGGTGTCAGGGATTCTTAGCTTATGTTTGTGATACTAGCTCCACAGAGGTTCCGTTGGACCAGGTCCCTGTTGTGAGAGAGTTCCCTGATGTATTCCCTGACGAGCTGCCTGGTCTGCCACCAGAGCGCGAGATTGAGTTCTGTATTGACTTGATCCGTGGCACGGGGCCTATTTCTATACCTCCTTATCGGATGGCCCCGGCGGAGCTGAAAGAGCTAAAGGATCAGTTACAGGACTTGCTGGACAAAGGGCTTATCCGACCGAGTGTGTCACCTTGGGGTGCTCCCGTCTTGTTTGTTAAGAAGAAGGACGGAAGTATGCGTTTATGCATTGATTATCGTCAGCTGAACCGGGTTACTGTGCGGAACAGGTATCCCCTACCCCGCATTGATGACTTATTTGATCAGCTCCAGGGTGCAGGGTTTTTCTCGAAGGTTGATTTACGGTCAGGTTATCACCAGTTGCGGGTTCGGAAGGAGGATATTCCGAAGACAGCTTTTCGTACTCGATATGGTCATTATGAGTTCTTGGTGATGTCGTTCGGGCTCACCAATGCCCCGGCAGCTTTTATGGATTTGATGAACCGCGTATTCAGGCCGTATCTCGATCAGTTCATCATTGTGTTCATTGACGACATCTTGGTTTATTCTCGGAGCCGGGAGGAGCATGAGCAGCACTTACGTATCACATTGCAGACTTTGAGGGAGCATCAGCTGTTCGCCAAATTCTCCAAGTGCGCATTCTGGCTAGACAGTGTCGACTTCTTGGGTCATGTGGTGACGAGAGATGGTATTTGCGTAGACCCGAAGAAGATCGAGGCAGTTCAGCGTTGGCCTAGACCGGTATCTGTCACAGAGGTTCGCAGCTTTCTAGGTCTGGCCGGCTATTATCGACGTTTCGTCCAGGATTTCTCCCGCATTGCTGCACCATTGACCGGGTTGACCCGGAAGGGGGTTCCTTTTGATTGGACCCAGGCATGTGAGGATAGCTTCCAGCAGTTGAAGACTCGTCTGACTACTGCTCCAGTGTTAGCATTGCCTTCAGGATCAGGCGGGTTCGTGGTATATTGTGATGCTTCTAGAGTGGGGCTGGGATGTATATTGATGCAGCATGACAGAGTTATCGCGTATGCTTCTCGGCAGCTGAGGAAGCACGAACAGAACTACCCCACCCATGATTTAGAGATGGCTGCAGTGGTGTTTGCACTCAAGATCTGGAGACATTACCTATACGGTGAGTCGTGCCAGATATTCACTGACCACAAGAGTTTGAAATATATCTTCCAGCAGCGAGATTTGAACCTGAGGCAGCGCCGTTGGATGGAGTTGGTGAAGGATTATGACTGCGAGATTTTATACCATCCGGGCAAGGCGAATGTGGTGGCAGATGCTTTGAGTAGGAGGCCCGGAGGTAGCCTATCTTGTTTGAGCGCAGTACAGATGCAGTCGACGGCGGATTGGCAGGTGTTATGTGACAGCAGAGTGCAGTTCGAGTTTACTTCTTCAGGGGGACAGCTGGCCCATTTCAGAGCACGCCCACAGTTACTTGACCGTATCCACGAGGCACAGTCCGGCGATGCCCGTACATTAGAGATTATTGAGCAGATTCGGCAGGGCAGAGTTTCTGAGTTCGTGATTGATGATCAGGGGATACTCCGATTTGGGACTCGACTGTGTGTGCCAGATTCAGAGGGACTGAGGCGTGATATTCTCAAAGAGGCACATAGATCAGTATACAGTGTTCACCCAGGTTCCACCAAGATGTACCGTGATTTGAGAGAAGTTTACTGGTGGGACGGGATGAAGAAGGATATTACAGATTTTGTGTCGAGATGCCTGACTTGTCAGCAAGTCAAGGCCGAGCACCAGAGGCCAGCCGGCGAGTTACAGCCTTTGCCCATTCCTGAGTGGAAGTGGGAGCAGGTCTCCATGGACTTCGTTGTGGGTCTACCCAGGACCAGTCGAGGGTATGACTCTATTTGGGTGATTGTGGATCGACTGACGAAAGCGGCTCACTTTCTGCCAGTGAAGACCACTTTTGGATTTTCTCAGTACGCCCAGGTTTATATTGATGAGATAGTGCGACTGCATGGTGTTCCGACTTGCATCGTGTCTGACCGTGGCCCCCAGTTTACCAGCCGATTGTGGCAGAAACTACAGGAAGCTTTAGGCACCCGATTGAGTTTTAGCACAGCCTTTCATCCTCAGACTGACGGTCAGTCGGAGCGTACGATTCAGACTCTTGAGGACATGCTCAGAGCTTGTGTTTTAGATTTCGGTGGTAGCTGGGATCGTCATTTGCTTTTGATCGAGTTTTCCTACAATAATAGCTTCCAGGAGACGATTCAGATGGCACCTTTCGAGGCTTTATATGGGAGGAGATGTCGATCGCCAGTATGTTGGACAGAGCTCAGGGAGAGAAGTATTTTGGGGCCACAGATCGTGCAGGAGACGACCGAGAAAATACAGCTGATTCGGGACAGGATGAGAGCGGCACAGAGCAGGCAGAAATCTTATGCTGACAGGCGTCGTCGCCGACTTGAGTTCGCTGTTGGCGATCATGTTTTCCTGAAGGTCTCTCCGATGAAGGGTGTGATGAGATTTGGGCGGAAAGGTAAGCTGAGTCCTAGATATGTTGGTCCTTTCGAGATCCTAGAGCGTGTTGGTCCAGTCGCGTATCGGTTAGCTCTTCCGCCCAGCTTCTCCGATGTTCACCCCGTATTCCATGTCTCGATGCTCCGCAAGTACCTTCATGATCCTTCCCAGGCGATTCAGCACCAGACGATCCAGTTAGAGCGTGATCTTTCTTTCACCGAGCAGCCGGTGGTCATCTTGGATCGGCAGGTGAAGAAATTGAGGTCGAAGGTCATACCGTCTGTCAAGGTCCTTTGGCGTTGCCCGAACAGCGAGGAGGTCACCTGGGAGACCGAGGTCGAGATGAGGAAGAGATATCCCCATCTTTTTGAAGGTACGCATTGTTAAATTCTAAATTCGGGGACCGAATTTCTTTAAGGGGGGAAGATTGTAACCCTTCGAAAATCGTTTAGGCAGTTTTTCGGTAATCGGCAAATTTTTCGGCTTTTTCCGTAAAAAGTCAAAATAGGTATTTTTCTTTGTAGACCTAATTATACAAAATTTAGATAAGATATTACTATAATTTTGTCACTAAAATGTCATTTATAATTTTCTAGTTAAATAAAAAAAAATTTCGTAATTAATTATTTTTTTAATTATTTTAAGCCTTTTTAAATACATTTAATTAGGGATAAATACAAATTTAATTAGGTAAATTTCTTAATTAGGAGTCTTTATAAGCTAAAATAAGGTGTAAAAAAAATTGTGTCATGACTTTCACATTTTTAGTTTTATGGTTTGAAATTTAATGGAAAAATGGCTTAAAATGGGGTTTTTTGTGTAAAAGTTGATGTGATAGTCATTAATTGAGCTTGGAAAAGGGTTTTTGTGTAGAATTTTCTACACCATTCACAAAAACACACCCTCCTCCACCTCCAGGTCGTGCTACCTGCAGCAAACCCCTCCCATTTCCCCCATTTTGTTTAGCTCAAAATTCTTGCAAAAAATCCTCCGAAATCCACAAAAATTCACACTTTTCTTCTCTAATTCAAACCTAAACCCTATTCCATTCCTTCTCAACCCCAAATTGGACTAATACAAGGAGAAAAGAGGCATCTTTAGAGGCTAATTGCAAGAGGATCATAACTTGGAAGGTATAAATCCTAATCTAGTTGTTAATTGTTGTTTAAGTTGCTAGATTTAGTAGTTTTAGTGTGTAATTTGCTTATGAATTCTTGTTTAGGAAATTCAAGAAAGGGAATTGATGTTGTAATTAGGGTTTGTGGCATGGTTGATGGATTCAAGTTAGGGCTTTGGTTATCCAATTGGTTAGAGTGATTAATTGAGCGATGTTGCGTTCGCTAGATCGATAAAATTTCGACATTTACATAGAATCGCTATGCTAATTGCTTACTAGTTTTTCTAAAATTTTAGGAGGTGATCTAATTGTGTTATTTAGGCGATATAATTAATATCTTATACGACTATTAGGGTGTGTGAATGCGGAGTTTTGTTTAGTCGGGTTTTAGTTTTGACAATTTCCCCGATACGGCGATTTTAGTTAAGGTTTTAGCGATTTTCGTGTATTTTCCGCGTACCGAGTGCACGTTGTGATTAATTCGAGAGCGTCGATCTTTTCATAGTGTGAGTTGCATCATTTCAGAAATCTGTAACCTCATATTTTGTGTTATGCAATTCTAGGATCGGTCGGGGAAACTTCGGATACGGCGCGCAAAGGCAAAGCGGTGGCCGGATCAGATTAGCGGGGATTTCTGGTGAGTAGATATATTCATCTACGGGGGAATCGTCTGGATGGCGCGAGGCGCCCCCCCTTAGTTAGGATTACCCTACTTTATGCAATAATTATATTGTTAGCTAGCCTATCCATTTATGTACATTGCATACCCTTACAGCTAACCCTATACTAGATTGCATGGACATTCATATGACATTCATATATACATATGCGATATCACTTCGTAGGACACGAACACCATTACCATTGGCATCTGTTGCACGCGCACTATTCATGTGACACACACGCCTTTGGTAATTGACATGCCACGTGCACGATAGAACCTGTTTATCTTAATATCGTCACCTGCATTCATACTTGATATATGAAACTGCATCGCATGCATATATCTCGCATCATCATCATATTTACATAGAACTCTAGCTAAAATTTACATCATACACATTGATATCATAGACATTTGTCATATATATATAACATGTGGACATTATGATTTTCTTGAGGATTTCAGTTTTGCTGTGATTTCTGGATTTTTGGGGAAAACCGCAAGAATTTAACAAAAGCTTATATTTATCATTTTTAAAAACAAAGTTGCGGTTTTCTCGTGATGTATGTGTCGTCCACCATGAGTTTTCATGTTTTCTGATGGATTTCGAGACCCGATTCGAGGAGTGGAGGAACCGTCTCGGGTACATGGTGGGCCCGGTATGGTACCCCGGGGCAAGAAGATCGAGTTGTAGACGATGAGCCTGGCAGGGGAAGACTACCTACCGGTGATGTCTGGCGCGGCGGATATCTGGAGGATACCGACCGTTGTCGTGAGATTTGTGATATGGGCCGATCCGGACTGACGGAGCCCGATATTGAGACAGATATGATTCCTATTTGGTGTCGATGCTTGACACGGGTTTTCAGAGGATTTCTTGATGATATTTAGCTACTATACAGATGTTCATGTTTTAAAGTTTGGAATTCAATAACCTTAGCATTTAAAACACTTAAAGACTTAATAAAGATATTGCATACATATGCATGCATACTAGAGTTATTATATCACATATGGACAAACATGTTGTTCCGCATTGCGTGCATTCTTACGATTGCCTTAGTAGATGTTATATTTACTCACGAGCTGGCAACTCACCCCCGTTGTGCCACAGTGTCTTGCAGGTCGGACCCGTCATCTTTGTAGCGGCGGGCTATCTTATCATCAGCTCATTTTGCTCAGACTCGCGACATCGCCCGTAGGTGGGTTGCGAGTATACTTTATTTCTTTTTGCTTTATCATTGTATCTAGTATTCTCCATCTACCACTTGTATTGTATATGCGACCTAGTGATGAGAATGAGAGATATGTATATTTGTGGTTTCTTTTGGGTCGAGCTCACTTGAGCCGGCGTTGCGTTTTCTGTTATATTGGGTTTCTTCTGCTCTTTTCTTGATATTACTATTATATTGCATGTGGTTGTGATCCGCCTTGGGCGAAGAGCTAGCTCCCGCTTGGGGATGCCATTTTTATGATTTCATATGTATTATCTTGTTGTACCCATTTTTGGGGATAGAAAATACAGGGGAGACTCTGCCGAAATTTTCAGAAATTTTTGATGTTCTTTTTTTGGATTCTATGCAGCTTAATTGATTTCAAAACCGTTTTCATTTATGGTTTTCCTTCACTCTCTTTTGCTTTTGGGTTAGATTTCTGGGCTTTGGCTGACTTAGGTTACGGTACGCCTTTAGACGTCTCGTAATCTAAGTGCCAGTCACGTTCCGTACTTTCGGGTCGTGACAGTTGTATATGAGGTAGATACAAAATTGAGGATTTATGGTTTTGAGTTTTGAATACTATTACATAAATCCAGTATTTTCATGATTGATGTGTCATGTCCACCATGAGATGATTTCTGTTTTGGTTTTATTCCGGACCGAGTGGGGGAGATATACGGTCGCGGATTTTGCGTTATCCATACTGAGTGGGGGAGATATACAGTTGGATACATGGTGGACCCGGTCGAGACCGAGGGGCAGGATAGCCGTATTGAGACGGGGGAGCCTAGCGAGGTTACTCGATACCGGAGTTGGTAATAAAAATACGGCGTGTATCTAGAGGATAACGACCGATATTATGGGTATAGGATCATTCGGGGAATGATGCCTATAAGAAATGAAAGTTTTGTGTCGTTGATGGATACTGAGAAATGATTTTATTTGAGTTCTGATTTCCGAAGTATCATGAGATTTATTGTTGAACTTCACATATACTCATATCTCATATTGATTCATATTCAGTATCTTGATCGTCATATTTACTTTATTCGCCGTTATATGTTAGTCGTATTCACTGAGTTGGCAACTCATCCCCGTTGTGCCACAGTTCCTTACAGGGATAGAGTGGACGGGTAGCTGTGAGGCAGAGATACTTTTGCAGTTGTATTCCATCTTTTGATCGGTAGGTTACATGTGTAGTAACCTTCCTTTTTGATTTTGTATTTTGTATCTAGAAAGTCTCCATCAAACCTGTATTTTGACTGAGAATGAGAGATGGTATATATATGGACAGTTGAGATCCGTTGATCAGTATCATAGTTTTTTTTTGAGATTCAGTGATGTTCTATATGTTTATATTCATGTTTATTGTTAATATTGTTGATTCCAACTAGGAATACAACTAAACTTATCCTTTATTCTTTGTTTAATAAATTAACTTCATAAATTGAGATTTTTACTTAAAAACTAAATTTTCATAAATAATTCCGCAATAAGGTATTTTGATCTTGGTTTTCGGCTTACTTGGACTTGTGCATATCTTTAGATATGATATAATCTAAGTGCCGGTCATATCCAAACTTGGGTCGTGACATGAAGTAAGAATAACCGCTTCGTGCATGCGTAGACATTGGACCGCACACGTCGCTGTGTACGAGTCCCAAGAGCTCGCTTTCTCTTACTCCGTGTCCAGTGAACGGAGTCTTTGTCATCTTTCCTTTGAGACAGGATTGACAAGTTGCATATGATTGATATTCGAACGGATCCAAATATTCTTCTGTATGTAATTTCGTCAACCTTCTCTCATTGATGTGACCCAGTCTACAATCCCATAAGAAAGCCTGATTTGATTCCGGAGACTTTCTTTTGGGTTTATTCTGGATATTGAAAATCTGTGGTTGGTTTAATATGTATATTCCATTGTTTAATGTACCTAACCCAATTAGAACTTGATTAAGGCGAATCTTTACAACATTACTTACAAACGCAAATTCGTAACCTTCTTTAGAAACTAAAGATACAGAAATGATATTACAAGTTGCATTGGGTACAAAATAACAATTACGCAAAACCAAAACGTGTCCATCTAACAACCCCAGGTGATAGTCCCCCATGGACTCAGCATTCATGCCAGCTCCGTTTGCAACTCTGAGGGTCATATCACCTGCCTTCAAAACCCTACGGTTTCTCAACGCCTGCAAAGAATTACAGATATGAGATCCTGATCCGGTATCCAATACCCAGAAAGTAGAGTTTATCGATAGACAGTTTTCAATAACATACACACCTGAAGCTGAAGCCGCAACACGCTTCAGATCCTGTGTTCTGGCCTTCCAAGCCCTGCAATCTTTCTTCCAGTGTCTACTCTTATGACAGTAAAAGCATTCTTCCTTTCCCACAAGTTTTCCCGCTTCCTTTGTTGCTTTTGCCTTTCCCTTCGTATCCACCTTACTAACACCGCCCCTTGGTTTGGCGGGGGTTTTCTTCTTCTTTCCCTTGGCTTTCGCCTTGGACCTAGAAGATGAAGATCCTCCTACAAACAAAGTGGATGTTTCCCTACCTTTCTGTATGGTGCCCTCTGCACTCCTCAGCATGTTGAGGAGTTCTGAAAGTTCAACTTCCTTTTCCTATAAGTTGAAGTTCAGGATGAACTGGGCGTAAGTGGAAGGAAGGGACTGGAGAATCAAGTCCGTATAGAGCTCATTCTCCAACGTGGTCCCAAGGTCCGTGAGCTCCTCAATGAAGCCAATCATCTTAAGCACGTGTTCCGCTACCGGTGATCCGATGGCCAATCTCGCCGAAAATAGCTTTTTCGAGACTTCGTATCTGGCGATACGGGATTGCTCCCCATACAGTTCTTTTGTATGAAGAAATATGGATTCAAGGTCCATATTCTCGTGCCTCCTCTGGTGTTCATTGTCCATAGAGGCAAGCACGAGGCACTTGGCCTTCGCGCAATCAATCTCCCAAGTCTTACGGATTTCTTTGTCCGCAACGCTGGAGGTGGGATCTGGGGCAGGGGGAGCTTTGGTGGTAAGGAGATACCCCAACTTGTCGTAAGTGATTGCCATTTTGACATTCCTGAGCCAATCTTTGTAGTTTGGCCCTGTCAGTATGTTTTTATCTTGTTGTAACTTAAGTCCAGTCATGTTGTTTGGTTGCTGCAATTAGGAGAGAGAGAAGAAACACTTTAGCATGATGCTCTTGCAAGTTTAGAGTGGTTTTAAATTTGTCTAAACAGGATGGCTCCCACTGTCTCTCGAATCCCTCCTCAAACCAAAAAGGAAGAATTAGTCAGGATTAATCTCACCGTACAATACTTGCTTAACCGTTCAGCCAGGCTAGTGTCGGTACTTCGAGGGAGGTTTTCCAACGCTTTCGCGAAGATCCTTAATTAAATAACCTCTTTTCCTTGGGGGCGCAGCCCCGCTAACACCTTTCTAGACACCTACTAGGTTTATAGAATTGATCGTTAAGCGAGAATTTTCCCAAGGAGTAGCATATACTCACAGTAGGATCGAGATCCAAATATCATTGCGTGACAAAACTGAAGGAATCCTACCAGAATCATCACACTCCAAATGGTATGCAGCGCTAGCAAGTTTCAGTTCTTTTGAAACTCCCGATGTGGATTTTTGCCCCATGCTCTTATGACCTTGACTTTGGCCAACAAATCATAAGTCACATGTCAAGTTCTACCCGTCATTCTCCAGGTTAATTTGAACCCACCCGCACCTACCCTTGACTTTGGCCAACAAGGCAGTACGACTGTCCCAAACCAACACATCTATCTATGCTGCACATGAATACCCAATAGCTACCAATCACTATGCCTTGACTTTGGCCAACAAACATAGCTTGAATACTATTGACCATCCATGTGAAACGACGGAGGGCTATGAATGGTTTTGGTGAAATCGTGAACGTAGTGAACTTGATATAATCGATGGAATGAGATGGCTTTTAAAAGGAGTGGTTTAAGCTCCGCGTTTAAAAGTTATTTTGAAAAGAAACCGAGTGGTTTTTGAAAGTGTTCTAACGACTTTTACTTTGGTTTATTTTTCTTGCATTAATTTTAATGCGTCCCATCAATTAATCCTACCATTGCAGAAAACAACGAAAATATGATGTACGCTTATGCCTTCCGCATTCGCCACGGGGTCCCGTCATCACCCGTTAGGTTACTTAACTAACGACAGAGCGGGGGCTGGACTAGCGCGGATGCAAAACTTAAGCAACGCCTAAATAGATATCATATAGATATATATAAACATTCGTCACATGAAATGATAGCCATTCCAGATCACAGATGAATACATTGGATATACTAGGAATCCGCAATTCGTACGAGCCTGTAACGAAGAGCGGATTACACGGTCGCGATAAATAGCCAAACCCCACCCTAGACCCCTACGGGTGCGGCAAACTACCCGCCAAGTATCCGAAGTGAAGCAACCTCCCTCAACGACGTGAGTAGGCCACTCGGCACTTCGAGGTAACCGGTAGTTTGTGCACCCCACCTTGGGTCTATCCTAGGGGCAAAAACAGTAAAAAGAAATTATACAATGATGGCTACAACCCCGACCCGGTTGTGCGGCCATACAAATAATATTACATCAATTTGCATATTACAAGAATTGAAAGATAAACAAAACTCTCATCTCACAATCCCCCCCGGCTATTCATCCGCGACAATCCAACGAATTCATATACACAATCCATCAACATTACAGATCACAGATATGTATAACCCACACTAATCGACGTATAGCGATTAGCAGACGTTCAATACATATATAACTTTACAGATATAATCCATTAGCCAAAGTCTACAGAAAATCGACCAAAATACGGATTTGTAACCACCCCATAAACAAATTTGTTCTATGGAAATTCTGGGCAGAAACAAACCATCTCAAAAATCATAAAATACCCCCAGAAACAAACTGCAGGAGAAACGATCCACGGCCGAGTCAACTCGGCCGCGGATCCGCTGCAGAAGCAAGCTTCTGCCGCGGAACCGCGGTGAGTTGGTCGGTTCGCTGGATCGTTTTTCTTGCTTGTTCATTAAAAAGCCTGAGCCGATTATTAAGACATGATTTATTATTTTTGGAGCAGAAATAAAAATCGGCAGAAACTAGGATTTTCCGGGGTGTTTCGCTCTTTTTTGTCCGGTCGAAATTCTAGAAACTTTGCTAACATGCTAGGGTGTGTTTAGTTAGGCTTTGATACCACTATAAGTCCACGTTACCTCTCCCGGTTCTTTCGGGCTTGTGGAAATGGTGAAAAACGATTTTTAGGGTTTAGGTAACATGGACTACGAAAACGGATCTTGGCTAAACTACACACTAGCAACTTACAAGAGAGTTATCTACTCGGCTAGGGGTTATACCTCAACTTGAACTCCTTCTCTTTGACTCTTGATGGTGGTCGGATGATGCTTTCCTCGTTGCCTTCTCTTGTCGAAGATGGTTCCACCTGAGGGTTTCTTCCTTGAGCTCCTTTCTCGAACTTTGAGAAAACTAAAGTCTCCGGGTTGCTAGACCTTCAACCTTAGGAAGAGTAGAGAGTGGCTTAGGGTGTTTTATCTCCAAGGAGAGGTTTCTCAACTCATGAGAATGATTCTCCTTGAACTAGAGGAGGAGGAAGATGAAGAGAGGAGAGAGAATGGTAGAACGAGAATAGTTTTACAACCATAACAATATATGTGAATTATCAAATTAATAATATTAATCCAAAAAGAAAAAGGTGATGGTCGGTTTGATAAGACCATTATCATTTCATATTAAATGATTTTGCAAAGATCAAAGAACATCTAGAAAAGAAATGATGATGGTCAAAGTTTCAACCATGGTCAACTAGTCAACCTTGGTCAACAAGTCAACAAACCCAACCATGACACAATTTCATTTAAATAACATTATTAATTGATATATCACAAATTCATTAGGGTTTGGAAAAAGACGAATGTCAACTGTGCATACGCACCCGTTCCAAAACCCTAATGAAAACCTCTTCCTCCGCCTCAATCAACTGTGCATACACACCCGCATTCGTATTCCGAGGAACATGAATACTATGAGATAAAACTAACCCCAAAGCATATACTAAGATCTGGCTCAAACCAGAGCCTGCTAGTAATGTCTGTCCGGACGCCAAACGTGCACAAGTGCGCGGATGTGAACGAACCCTGTCGCAAAACCATGCGACCTCTACTCTGTTTTGCCCAAAGGTGAATAACCTTCTGTGTGGGACTCTAAAGACTCGACACTACGCTGGCAGTGGGTTTAACCACAGACCGCAAGCGGCACTAGCTGTACGTAACGGTCCCCAGGTAGATGCCGATAAGAAGACCGACGAGGTAAACCCATCTGAACTCCTACTAAGCCTGAATGTGACAATCTCCGTACAGTCCGGTCTGTTCGTCTGAGAACATCGCATGGCGGGCCTAGGGGGGCGGTAAACGTCGGTCCCCTACTAGCGATACAAGTCGTGTCGGAGTGTAGCCCAGAACACCTGAGATAACACTGGAAACCTCCCTGTCTATCTCGCTTGCCCTGCCAGGGACTTTGTGTAATGGCTCTCCTAGACACAGCACGATATCAACCCCCAATACCGGGAGAGGCGAATCCTGTCTAACCTTCACTGCCTCCAAGTGCTTCGGGACTGCACCCAAAAACTACCTGTTTGCACGACTCCTTTGAGCCGTGGTAGGGTAGTAATCAAAGCACAGTGGGAACACACTCGAGGCGAAGTAACAGTGTCAAGTCAACGGACTAAGCTGTACTCATGTTACCTGGGAACTGATAACTGACGATAGGTATAGTACCAACCAACAGTTCCCGACGAGTCCTGTCCAGCGTACTCATAACCTAACGAGCACCCGCATACTATCTCAAGTACGGCGTACTGACGGCTGTGGGACAGACCGTCTCCCAAGATGGGATGAGAAGCGTATACGCTAGTCTACTCCGAAGTATCTATGCCCTGTCTCGATAGTCCTACGACTAGGGACCTGAATAAGGATGTGCATGTGGATTACCCAGCCCCTACGAGTGTGACTGCCATCACAATGCTGGTAATCAGGCAAAGATCCTAAGGGCTCCACTAATGTGTAAAGGCGATATGCTAAAAGAAACACATGCACACATTAAAGCAGAAACAAACCAAGTAGTATACTACTATATTGAGCAAGATTGTCTATACAAGGTGAATATCCCAAGCTTCCATCAAGTAATATACAAACTAGTATGATACAGTAATGGCCTCTAGGGCATATACACTAACAGGGTTAACCATGATTAGCAATCATGGTTAGCTAACCATTTTCCCTAATCTAGTTGTATAAATTTATTTAAGTTTTTTTGGGTCTGGTTGTTATAATTAAAAGGGTTTTATTTTGGGTTGAAGTGTTGACCTTGTGAGAGAGAGAGAGAGAGAGAATGAGCATGGGGCAACATGGCATGAGCCATGCTCATTTAATGAAGTGAGAGAGAGTGAGAAGGGGGAGTTGATTTGTTTCTCTCATTTCTCATTCTCACTCTCATTTCCCTCACACTCTCAAACACTCACATCAGCAGCTCCAGCAGCAGCAAACAACAGCAGCAGCAGCAGCAGAGAAGCAAAAAGCAGCACCAGAACCAACATCAGCATCAGTAGCAGCAGCCTCAGCTTGCAGCAGCAACAACTCCAGACAGCACAGCAGTAGCCACAACATCAACCACAACAACAACATCATCATGGCATCAGCAGCAGCTCAAGAAGCAGCATCACCTGAAGCAAGCAGACAGCAACAACATCACCAGCACAGGCAGCAGCAGCTGTAGCAGCAGCAGCTCTAGCAACCTGCAGCAGCTCTCACCTCCTCCATACATTTCTTCTCTTGCTTCCTAGGATCCCTTAGGGTATAATTCTTAAGCCTAATTTCCTAGTTTGCTTAGTTGTGTATTGTTTAGCTTCGATTAGTGTTAAATAGTGAGTTTAGTGCAAATTAAGGTGATTTGTGTGGAATGTTGATTAAGTGATGATTGTGTTAGTTAACCTAGCCTATTTTAGTGTTGTTAGGGTTACTTTAACTGAGAATTAACCCAGATTACACTAAAATACCATAGGGTTTCCTTTTTAGTGCAAATTGGTGTTTTATAGCGATATATTGGCTTTCTGAAATCTGCTTTTGACCCGGACCATTAAGGTTAAAATTGAGGGAACTGCAACATGCACACTAGGTCTAGAACACACCACCAGAGCACGAGCCCTAAACTCTTACTTTGGGTCGCAGATTTATTGGGTTTGGCCGCAATTTGCGGCCAAGTAGGGGGCTGGGGTGTTGGGGTCTTGGCTAGGGTTCTCTGCAGTGTGTTATAGTGTTTTGGCATGTATAGTATTGTAAGATTTGGCCTGTAGGAAAATCTGGGATCAAATATCGTATTTCATGTCCGTTTTGTTTGCGCGATACGTGAGTGGGTTCTGCGATCTAGCGTGCCGCGGTAGTTTTAGACGCGTGTACACACGTTTTAGCGTAAAATATGAGAATATGTAGCTTAATTAGCACAATCATCACTTAATCAACAGTGATATTGTTCTTGACTCTCCACAGTTTTAACAAAAATGGATTTTTTCAGAAAACAGTGGTGGGAGTATGGTAGAAATGGAAGTGATTCCAGAACCGCAAACGATTACTGAAAATTTGATAAGAACTTAAAGATTCAATCTGATTAGACATTCCATTGGCCACTCCGCAGAGATGGTGGGTAACCTCAGGCACCCGAGAGGTACTCCAGTAGCCTCGAAGACGGTGACAGGGAGGTTCTTGTTTACCCAGACTTACCATTGCTGTTGTTCCAGACTGTGAGACCCGGTAGGAGGATGAGTATAGCGTCGTTCTAAACAAGCTTTAGAAGTGCACGTGTATATGACTCTGCCAGAGGGATGTCGTAGTCAGTGGAAGCAGCGGAAGCATTGGTGGACAAGTGGCTTATGTCTATTTATAGACTAAAGCAGATATAGCGGAGATAGATCATCTATTTCTGATGTGACAGTCATAGGTTTGACTTCATCAGAATAGGGGATGGATCTGTTAAGAAGGTAGTAGGGTGTGATGTCCTGGTATTTGGATGACATACACAGAGTAGGAAGTGATATTCCTATACTACGATCGGTTATACTTTGGTCGTCACACAGTGGTTTCTCCACAAAGGACATAGATATTACATCAGATATTCTGGTTACTAGATCTATGGTTTTGGATCTAGATTTGGGAAGTGTGCCAATCAGGGTACTTAGAAAGCATTCTAAAGTTATTTAGAATGGACGACTCCTGGCACGGTACTGTACCTGCAGGTGATGGAGTCACCCTCTCTAAAGGTGTCTTACAGACTATAGGGGAGAGGGATGTGCATGATTGGCAGATCACTTGCTTAGGCAATTGAGTCAATCATGAGTGTCAAGTACCACACCAGACGTTGTTTTTGCATTAGATGCAATATGTTGATATTAATCCAGTCCTGGAGAAACGATCGGAAGCAGTTTTAGAACATAAGTGGATGTTCTAAGGATATGATAACGACAGCCTCATTCAGGAGACAGTCATCACTCCAGGCTTCCAAGGTGACCTGGATGACAGAGTGGTTGTCAGAGTTATAGTTTTCCCTCTGACGAGGGGCAGTAGTTTGGACAGGTGGTCCAAGGGGATACTGAGGGAGGCATGGCACAGGATACTGATTTAGTTCAGTTGACGATACAGTCTAAGAAGTTTGGATTTGGAGTTCATTTATGAACTAGGTCCCATCAGATATCCAGACATATTCTAAGATATGTATTGCTCATTTCGGGAGATGGATTTCTCCGCGAACTTGAGATAAAGAAAGACATGGAAAGAAACATCAGAGCGGATCCACTCACTGAGGCTATTCCTCGAACGCATTAGTTTCGCAAACGGGTTTTGTGAGACTGATTAGTAGAGGAGTTGTGTGTTCGGTATCACACGGGCTGTGAGTATGCGACATCGCAATAATTAGCCTTGAGTGCAAGTGGGAGATTGTTGGATATAGTGCCCTCAGAGTAAATTATTGGATCACAGGCACGTGATTGCAATGATTGAGGGAGGACCTATGCCGGTAGAACAGTCTTACTTAAGATGATAGTATGCTATCTAGTTTATCTTTATCATCGTGTACTGCTTTAGGTGATGGTACAGATCACTATTGCACGTTGATAGAGCCCTTAGGATTCTTACTTGACGGCCAGCAGTATGATGGCGATCATATACGTGGGAGCTGGAATTTATAAGCACATCATTCAAAGGTCCCTAGTCGTGGGAGTTTTCGAGACAGGGCATCGACACTCCAGAGTAGACTAGTGTATACAGTCGAGACCCCGACGAGGGGCGGTGGCCGGTCTCACAAGCTACTGGTGTCAGTTGGTTCACCTAAGATGTATACAGGTGCTCATTGGGTTTTGAGTACAACGGACAGGACTCGCCGGGAACATGCTAGTTGGTCTTATACCTGATGTCAGATAGTAGTTCCGTGGTGACATGTGTACAGGTTAGTTCATCGACCTGAGATTGTCATTTGTCTCGTGTGAGTTCCCACTGTACTTTGATTACTACCCTACCATGGCTCAAAGGAGTCGTGCAAACAGGTTTTAGTTGGGTACAATCCCGAGCCACATGGAGACAGTGAGCGGATCTGCAGGGGTTCGTCTCTCCCGGTATTGGGGGTGAAGTCGTGCTGTGTCTAGGAGAGCCATTACACGAAGTCCTTGGCCAAGGTAGGAAATTTACAGGTAGGTATTCCAGTAGTATCTCAGGGTGTTCTGGGCTACACTCCGACACGACTTGTACCGCTTTTGGGGGTCTGACTTTTACCAACTCCCTAGGCCCTCCATGCGATGCTCATAGACGAACGGACCGGACTGTACGGATATTGTCACTGACAGGCTCAGTAGGGTGTCAGGATGAGTTCGCTCATCGACGTCCCTTTCGGTCATTACCTGGTAGATTACGTATGGCTAATACCTCTGACGTGCTAGTGGTTAAATCCACAACCAAAGTATTGACGAGTCTTTAGAGTCCCCCACAGACCGTTTCTCAAGTTTCGGGTGAAACGCTGTAGAGGCCGTATGGATATATGACAGGGTTCGATCATGTACGTGCGGTATTACACGGATCATGATCGGACGGATAATACTAGCGGGCTTTGGTTTAAGTCGGATCCTAGTATTGTACAGTGTAGATTTTGTCTCATTTCATTTGTAGTCGGTCGAAATACAAATGCGGGTATGTATATACAGTCGCGGGGTTTTCCTGTAATTTATTACAGGATCAGTTTTTGGAAGTTGCCAGTTTGCAATCCGTTTCGGCCATTTTTCTTTTGTTCCTTTTTTGGCTGAAAAATTGGTGGAGGAGGGTTTATTTGTAAATGTGCAATTCATCATGGTGAAGACTTTTTTTGTGATGATTCGTTTGTGCATCATCACTTGCTTATGGAGATGGGTTATTGTTTTGACTTGATTGTGATCATTGTTTATCATCATTACCCACCTTTTCTTATGATCACCTTGCATTAGCTTGTGCTCACCCCACCCCCACCCCCCTTGACTTTTTCCCCCCTCATTCTCAAGCATGGCCGGCCACAACAAGTGTGGGGGCTGTCCATTTTTGTGTGGGGGTTTTATCATCTCATTTGCTTACACAAAAATCCCCGAGCACCATTTCAAAGCACATCTCCTTCTACACTTCCAAATGGCAACTTCTTACAACCCCTAGAGACATGGTGATCTACGTATAACCTACAGCATTCTTGGACACGTCGACTCGCCAACTTCGTGCCCGAGATGCCTTGGTCCAGAGGTGGGAGCCCATAAAAGAACCCGGCGATGTGATGCCCTTCCGACGAGGATATGAAGACCGGAGATTCCGCGGGGAGATCGGGATGACGACGAGAAGACCGAAGGACACGGATCACTCGGTATATCTCTCTACCCCTTCTCTAGTTAGCTAGGATTAGGTTAATGGCCCGATCCGGGTCTTTAGTACGCGGTAGCGCCAGTTTTAAAAGTTAAAGAAAAGTATCGTTTCTGAATTTTGGCCTCGTTCAGATGGCCAGGGCGCTGCCGTGCACTTATAGTTTCCACCGTCGCGGATATGGATATCCGTCAGATAAGGGAAAAGGATAAAGCGAAAGCCAAGTGCCTCGTGTTGGCTTCAGTTGATGGTATATACCAGAAGCAACACGAGAAGAAGGACTCAGTTTCCATCTTTCTCCATAACAAAGATTTATATGGAGAGAATTCTCATATCGCAAGATATGAGACCTCGAACGAATTATTTCAAGTGAGGTTGGCTGTCGGGTCATCTGTAAGGGACGACGTCCTTACAATGACTAGCTATATTAATAAGCTCAAGGACCTGGAGACCACGTTGGGAAACAGGTCATACGCTGAATTATTTCCACTGTCCCTACCCTTACTTACACCCTGAAAGAAACCATGGAGACACAATCTCTGCTTAATGGAGGACCTTCTTCTTCTACATCCAGTGCAAAAGCAAAGGGTGAAAAGAAGAAGACCTCTACCAAGCCGATATACGGTGTCAGTAAAGTAGGAGGAAAGGGAAGAGCAAAAGTTTCGGGACTTGGTTTAGCTAAAGAGAGATGTTCCTATTGTTATGGGATTGGGCATTGGCAGAAGAATTGCAGGGCTTTGGAAGCCAGTAGCCAGGATACGAAGCATGTTGTGGCTTCGGCCTCAAGTGTGTATGTGATTGAGAACTGTTTGTCAATTAACTCTACTTCCTGGGTACTAGATACCGGATCAGGATCTCATATCTGTAATTCATTACATGCTTTGAGAAACCGTAGAGTTATCAGGGTAGGTGATTTGTCTCTCAGAGTTGCAAACGGAATGAGCATGGACGCTGAATCCGTGGGAGAATATCGCCTAGGTTTGACAAGTGGGCAGATATTGATTCTACGTAACTGTTTGTATGTTCCTAGTTTGACTTGTTATATCATATCAGTGTCCTCACTTTCGAGAGAGGGATATGATTTTACATTCGTAAGCGATGTAGTTCACATGCACCTAAATCAAGTTCTGATTGGGTCCGGTACATTAGATGACGGTATATACGTATTGAGTCAAGCTCAGGTTTTCAATATCTAGAACACACTTAAAAGAAAGTCTCCAGAAATAAATCAGGCTTTCTTATGGTATTGTAGACTAGGTCACATCAATGAAACACGATTAACTAAGTTACATAGAGAAGGATATTTGAATCCGTTCGAATATCAATCTTATGCTACTTGTGAATCTTGTCTCATGGGAAAGATGACAAAAACTCCGTTTACTGGACACGGAGTAAGAGCGAGCGAGCTCTTGGGACTCGTACACAGTGACGTGTGCGGTCCAATGTCTACACATGCACGAGGTGGTTATTCCTACTTCATTACTTTTACGGATGATTTCTCTAGGTATGGACATATCTTCTTGATGAAGCATAAATCCGAGGCCTTTGAGAAATTCCAAGAATACAAGAATGAAGTGGAAAACCAAACAGGCAAAAGTATCAAGACACTGAGATCTGATCGAGGTGGTGAATACTTAAGTGCCGAGTTCCTGGGTTATTTAAAAGAGAATGGAATTCTCTCTCAGCTTACTCCACCATACACACCACAACACAACGGTGTATCGGAAAGGAGGAATCGAACCCTATTGGATATGGTTCGTTCCATGATGAGTAAGGCTGAGTTACCGCGATCTTTCGGGGGTTATGCACTAGAATCAGCTGCATATCTTTTGAACAAGGTTCCAACCAAGACTGTGTCTACCACACCATATCAGATGTGGAGTGGAAAGAAACCCTATCTTCAGTACCTGAAGTGTTGGAGATAGTGCCCTCATAGTCAATTATTGGATCACAGGTACGTGATTGCAATGATTGCGGAGGACCTATACCGGTGAAACAGTCTTACTCAAGATGATAGTATGCTATCTGGTTTGCCTTTATCAGTCGTGTACATGATCAGGTGACTGATTACATGTTACACTTTGATAGAGCCCTTAGGATCTTGCTTTACCACCAACAGTATGATGGCGATCATATACGTGAGAGTTGGGTGGTTTATACGCATATCCTCAATTGTGGTCCCTAGTCGTGGGAGTTTTGAGACAGGGCATCGATACTCCGGAGTAGACTAGTGTGTACAGTCGAGACCCCGACGAGGGGCGGCGGCCGGTCTCACAAGCCACTGGTGTCAGTTGGATCACCTAAGATGTATACAGGTGCTCATTGGGTTATGAGTACACCGGACAGGACTCGCCGGGAATCTGCTAGTTAGTATTATATCTATCGTCAGATAGCAGTTCCCTGGTGACATGTGTACAGGTTAGTTCATCGACCTGAGGTCATCATTTGTCTTGTGTGAGTTCCCACTGTGCTTTGATTTCTACCCTACCACGGCTCAAAGGAGTCGTGCAAACAGGTAGCTTTTGGGTACTGTCCCGAGCCATATGGAGGTACGTGAGCGGATCGGCAGGGGATTCGTCTCTCCCGGTATTGGGGGCGAGGTCGTGCTGTGTCTAGGAGAGCCATTACAAAAATTCCATGGCCATGGCAGGAGATTTACTGGTTGGTACTCCAGTAGTATCTCAGGGTGTTATTGGGCTTCACTCCGACACGACTTATACTGCTATTGGGGGTCTGACGTTACTAGGCCCCTAGGCAGATATGTGATACTCATAGACGAACGGACCGGACTGTATATACATTTTCACTGTTAGGCTCAGTAGGGTTTTCCGGATGAGTGCGCTCATCGGCATCCCTTGAGGTCAGTCCATGGGCAGCCGTTACGCATTGCTAGTGCCGCTGACGATTTGTGGTTAAACCCACTGCCAGGGTACTGACGAGTCATTAGAGTCCCCCACAGACAGTTTCCCAAGTTCGGGCGAAACGTTGTAGAGGCCGTATGGTTTTATGGCAGGGTTCGGAAAATGCACGTGCGTTTACGCATGTGTTATTTTTCGGGCAGATGATACTGGTCGGCTTTGGTTTAAGCCGGATCTGAGTATTATATTGAGTAGGTATAATATCTTTGTCTCAGTTGCATTTGTATTCGGTCGTAATACAAATGCGGGTATATTTATACAGTTTCGGGGTTATCCTGAAAGTCGTTTCAGGATCACTTTTGGAAGTTGTCAGTTTCCTGTTTTCTGTCATCCGTCTTAAACATCTGGTTTAATGCGGATTTTCTCCTATTCAGTGGGCCGCCCAATTCAGTGGGCTGCAAGGTGGTTTTGGTTTGCATTTAAGAGGCATGGTTCTAATTTGTGAGGTGTATTTTGTGAGTCACCCTTTTTCTTTAATTGCTTTTGGAAGCTTTAAGGATATTTGTTGATGGGTGTTTTCTAATTGTCACCACTTTGATGCTTGTGCTTACCCCCCATCAATTTCCAGCAAGCATTTTAAAAGCCCAACCCCTTTCACTGTGAGCCTCCAAGTGTGGCCGGCCCCACTTGTTTGTAGCAATAAGATTTCATTATAAAGCTTTCCACTTAATTATTTTTTTTTTTTATGCTACTTCTACACGTTCCATTCACAGAGAGCACTGGTGTGCTTGATGTGGCCGGCCACACAATTTGGAGCATGGCTGAATTTTTCTCTGAGTGCAAAATTTTTCATTGCAAATTTTCAAAGCTCATTTGATCACAACTCCTTAAAAAGGAAACTTCATTTACCGATCGTCCACGGACTTGGACGAAGTGAGACAAAGTCATCTACTCATTCTCTATATCATTCTTGGTCGTCTCTTTTAGCAAACTTGACGACCGAGTTGCCTCAAGTCAGAGGCGGGAGCCCGTTTAAAGAATCGTCGACGTGGTGCCACCTCGACGAGGAGATCGGAGATCGACGAGATCGGAGCAGCCGCAACGGAGCGTGGGATGATGGTTGAAGAACGAAGGACTCGGATCGTTCGGTATAACCTTTCTACACTCTTTACAGTTTGTTAGTTTTGCAATAATGGAAGATCCGGGTTAAAGTATACGATAGCGCCAGTTAAAAAGTTTTTGTTCCGCATTTGGCGTCTGTAGACTGCCGGGGCGCTAACGTAGACTTACAGTGGTATCAGAGCCTAACCATTTTGCTATGCTAACTTGTGCTAACGCGTTTAAAACATCGATCGAACCGGAATACTAAAAACTGCAATTTCTAGCTTGACAGTTTCTGTTGATTTTAAATGGTCTCCTAAAATTTTTCTGTATGCCTTAAAAATCTGTACAGGCTTTTCTAAGAATCACGACAAAATTTAGGGACATGAATCCACCAAACTGCCGCGGAAACGCGGCCAAACCCATGGTTTGGCCGCGCATCCGCGGCCACGTGGTGAGCTCGTGCTCCCAAATTTGTACAGTGAGTTCTCTGATGGATTTTGGGGTTTTTGGTAAATATCGTTTTGGCCCAGATTTTGTTACTGTTCACCAGTAAGTCGTGGGGCCCACTTTTTGATATTTGGTCGATCGAAATTTAAACATGTTAGTTTACAGTGCTTACATTATATCTCCGACCGGGAATGTCATTTGATCGGTAAACCGCGTTTGATTGCTATAGTTCTTTTAGACGGGTTTGCGAACGTGACATTCGCGTTGATGTTCTGTGTTGTGCTGTGATGTTGCGGATTTGTCGTGGTGGATAGCAGTGTGCAATGGTAGTACAGTTTGTGTTTATTTGTACATTTGATATTGCGGGGCGAGCGTTCAACTTGTGGACTGCCGTCACTGCCTGTTGTATAATATTCTTTTGGGGCATGACCAGGTTGCGGTCGATGTACCTATTGTACTATTTTTCATTACTGTACTAGGTTTTGCCCCGCGACGGAGTGCACGGATAGCCGGGTTCTGGGGGGTAACGGGTCCGCATCTCATGGCTTTGAGAGGCAGAGGGGTCCCACTCTAGAATTGGCAGACTATTCGCCGCACTCGTAGGGGGTACAGGTTGACCCAAGGAGGGGTGCCCAAGATTACCGGATTCTGTGGAGTGCTGGGTGGTCCATTCACTATGCTGTAGGGGGCTACCTCGCTTCAGGTTTTGGCGGGTAACTTGCCGCACCCGTAGGGGTCTAGGTTTCATTGCACAGGCTATCCACACGATAGGGGAACGTCGAGTTTCAGCAGCGGCTCTGTGAAACCCGGGGATCCCAGATTATCTGTATTGTTCTGTGATGCTTATTACTTTTCTGTAATGTTGCATATTATCACGCCTGGAGCGATTATTGTATATTGGTTTATATACTATTAGATGTTGTATATGTTTTACACCCGCGCTAGTCCAGTCCCCGCTCTGTCGTTAGTTAAGTAACCTAACGGGTGATGACGGGACCCAGTGACGAATGCGGATGGCATATACGTACATTTTATTTTCGTTCTTTTCTGGTGTGATTAAATGATGGGACTGCGTTGATTCTGATCAATGCAAAGTAAAACAAACCTGTTTACAGTTGTTGGAACAAATTTAAAAAGTGTTATTGCAAAGACGTTTTCTTTTGTTATGCATAGCGGTATTCAGTGGAATATCCTGCACCTCATTCGACGGGGGAAGGGCCGATATCCCTTCACCGGGACTGACCCCTTGGGCAGAAGTTTGCGTCAGGGTAATAACTTCACTATAGTCGATTACAAGTTGCTTTGCATAGCGGTATTCAGTGGAATATCCTGCACCTCATTCCACGAGGAAAGAGCCGAGATCCCTTTACCAGGAGTGACCTCTTTAGCAAAAGGTTTTCGCCACTATATTTTAAAAAGCTATCAGGTTCCTTCAGCGATATCAAGTTCACTACGTTAAAGATTTCGCCAAAAACCAGCCGTAGCCCTCCGTCATTTCATATGAATGGTCAGTAGTATTCAAGCTATGTTGGTCTAGCCCTTAGCTAGGACATAGTGATTGGTAGCTTCTGGGGTGTTCACATGTTGCATAGATAGATGAGTTGGTTTGGGACAGTCGTACAGCTTTGTTGGCCCTTAGTCAAGGGCGAGTACGGGTGGGTTCAAATTAACAAGATAATGATGGGAAGAACTTGACATGTGACTTATGATGGGCTGGCCCTTAGTGACGATCATAAGAGCATGGGGCAAAAACTATATCGGGAGTTTCTAAAGAAACTGAAACTTGCCAAGTATGCGCATACCTTCTGGAGTATGAGTAACGTGGATGCATTCCATCACGTTATCATGCGATGAGAGTTGGATCCCGATTCCCACTGATGAGTTGGTTTACTCTTCGGGTGATCCCGATTGATTCTTTTTTAGGTTTGGAGGAGAATTTGACAGGACAGTGGGAGGTTTCCGGATTAGATAAAGTGATGACCATTCTGATCTAGGTTAGAGTGCACGCAGAGTGTTTCTTTTCTCTCTCTCTTTGGCAGCGACCTTTGACCGACCCTAGACTATGACTCAGTGACCAAGTTGACCGAACCTTCTTAAAATACTGGCTTTTGGATTGTCTGAGTTGCATAAGTCATTGCCACTCCTTCTTTTACCCTTTGAATTTCTCAGAACACCCGTATTACTACGGATATCCACTTCCATTGGATAGATCCATCGTATGGTTATATACGAACTCGAAGGGACTTCTTCGAGGATGGATCCAGGTTCAGGAGAAATAGAATTGGTTTATTCAGTTGTCTTTTATTATCACCTTCTCTCAGGTTGCGAGAGCTCCTTGGTTTAGGAGAGTACACCTATTACGCTTATTGGATAGTCTTATTCCAAACCATAGGCTGGTGCCGAAAGGTAGGGAATGAAGAAAACCAATTAGCCTAAGTAGGGTGTGCAGAAGGTAATATGTAAAGACAAAATAAAGGGATTAGAAAGAGGGCAAAGTAAATTGCGACTGATATCATTCACAACCAAAACCGCGTACTTCATCGCCACTCCTATTTCACCTTTAAAGGAATAAGGTATTATTCAGTTGTATTTTATCATCACCTTCTCTTAGTTGCGAGTACTCCTTGGTTTAGGAGGGTACACCTATTATGCTTACTGGATAGTCTTCTTCCAAACCATAGGCTGGTGCCGAACGGTAGGGAAGGAAGAAAACCATTTAGCCTAACGATGGTGTACAGAAGGTAACGACTAAAGACAAATAAAGGGATTTGGAGAGATGGCAATAAAATATACGGTTGAAGTCATGAATTGGATTATGGAAGAGGCATTGCTCTGAATACCAGGATACCCCTACGAAACATTTTCATGTTTCAGTGCATTGTTAAAGAAAAACTGTTTTCCCGATTAGACACTTACTCCAAGGGTATGTATTTACCAGGTTTCATTCTCATATCTGTATGGTTTTACAGATGATGAGTGGGCGTAAGATATTGGGAATTAGGTGATCATCCTCATTATATCGGAATTCGTTGTAATTGGTGATATTTGAGGAAATCGCCAGGGTACAGTTTTCAACCTACGACGCACAGGTTTTGAGTTGTTTAACTCAGCGGACTTATACAGAGTATTGTATGTTGTCCAAGTGTCCATTAGGAAAAAGGGGTAGGTCCTCGTACTATGTTCTGTTTACTTATAACTTCTCTAGTATTTAGACAAGTGTTTCGTAGAAATACATGGTCTGAGTTTTGAGAAGTTGTGGGTATAAGAATAAAGTAGAGAACCAGGTGTCACAAGTATCGGGATTCTTCAAAGAGATCGAAGATGTAGATTCTTGTGATTAGTATTCAGATGATAGTGATGGTTTTATAGAAACATGTTTCTTTTTCAGGTTACTCATAATTGGATGGATTCCTAAGTTGAGTAATGCTGATTAGCCTCTTTCCATTAAGTTGATATGCACTGGAGACAGCTGCATGATTTGAATCTGGTTCCAATTAAATAAGTGCCAAAGTTTCTATATTGGATATAGAATGGATCGTACCTTAAAAGATATTAAGGTACGGGGAGTTGTCCAGCTTATGCTTAAAACCAGACTCTGGATAACTCAGGACACGTTTCTGTAATGGCTGTTTGTGGGTTGACCCTGGCTAAGACGAGGGTTGATATTCTACCATTTGGAAGATCAATAGTGATATCGTTCTTGACTCGCCACAGTTTTAGTAAAATGGATCTTTTTCAGAAAACAGTAGTGGGAGTATGGTAGAACTGGAAGTGATTCCAGAACCACAAACGATTACGGAAAATTTAATAGGACCAATATATTCAATCAGGTTTGACATTCCAATAGCCACTCCGCAGGTATGGTAGGTAACCTCAGACGCCCGAGAGGTACTTCAGTAGCCTCAGAGACGGTGACAGGGAGGTTCTTATCTACCAAGACTTGACACTACTGTTGTTCCAGGATATGAGACCCGGTAGGAGGGTTGTCGTAGTCAGTGGGAGCAGCGGAAGCATAGTGGGCAAGATGCTTATATCTATTTATAGACTAGAGCAGTTATAGCGGAGATAGATCATCTAATTTTGATATGACAGTCATGGTTTTCTCTGAGTTGACTTCAATCAGAATAAGGGATGGATCTGTTAAGAAGGTGGTAGGGTGTGATGTCATGGTATCTGGATGACATACACAGAGTAGGAAGTAAAATTCCTATACTACGGTCGGTTGTACTGTGGTCGTCACACAGTTGTTTCTCCAGACAGGATATGGATATAATATTTGACATTCTGGTTTCTGGATCTATGGTTTTAGATCTGGATTTGGGTAGTTTCCCAATGTGGGTACTTTGACAGATATTCTAATGGTTTTTGGAATAGTTGACTTCTAGCATGGTGCTGTACCTGCAGGTGATGGAGTCACCCTCTCTAAAGGTGTCTTACAGACTAAAGGGGAGAGGGATGTGCATGATTGGCAGATCACTTGCTTAGGCAATTGAGTCAATCATGAGATGTCAAGTACCACACCAAATGTTGGTTTTGCACCAGATGCAATAAGTTTGTATTAATCCAATCCTGGAGAAACATAAGGAAGCAGTTTTAGAATATAAGTACATGTTCTACGGATTTGATAACGGCAGCCTCCTTCGGGAGACGGTTATCATTCCAAGCTTCAAAGGTGACATGGTTGACAGAGTGATTGTCAGAGTTGTAGTTTTTCCCTCTGACGAAGAGGGACAGTATTATGGACAGGTGGTTCAAGAGGATACTGTGGGTGGCATGGTGCCGGATACTGATTAGGTTCAGTGATCGATACAGTCTAAGAAGTTTGGATTTGGAGTTCATTTATGAACTAGGTCCCATCAGATATCCAGACATATTCTAAGACAGGTATTACTCAATTCGGGAGATGGCTTTCTCCGCGAACTTGAGATTAAGAGAGATATAGAAAGAAACTTCTAGGCGGATCCACTCACTAAGGCTATTTCTCGAACACAATAGTTTTACAAACGCGCTTTGTGATACTGATTAGTAGAGGAGTTGGATGTTCGGTTTCACACGGGCTGTGAGTAGTCGACATCGCAATAATTAGCCTTGAGTGCAAGTGGGAGATTGTTGGAGATAGTGCCCTCATAGTCAATTATTGGATCACAGGTACGTGATTGCAATGATTGCGGAGGACCTATACCGGTGAAACAGTCTTACTCAAGATGATAGTATGCTATCTGGTTTGCCTTTATCAGTCGTGTACATGATCAGGTGACTGATTACATGTTACACTTTGATAGAGCCCTTAGGATCTTGCTTTACCACCAACAATATGATGGCGATCATATACGTGAGAGTTGGGTGGTTTATACGCATATCCTTAATTGTGGTCCCTAGTCGTGGGAGTTTCGAGACAGGGCATCGATACTCCGGAGTAGACTAGTGTGTACAGTCGAGACCCCGACGAGGGGCGGCGGCCGGTCTCACAAGCCACTGGTGTCAGTTGGATCACCTAAGATGTATACAGGTGCTCATTGGGTTATGAGTACACCGGACAGGACTCGCCGGGAATCTGCTAGTTAGTATTATATCTATCGTCAGATAGCAGTTCCCTGGTGACATGTGTACATGTTAGTTCATCGACCTGAGGTCGTCATTTGTCTTGTGTGAGTTCCCACTGTGCTTTGATTTCTACCCTACCACGGCTCAAAGGAGTCGTGCAAACAGGTAGCTTTTGGGTACAATCCCGAGCCATATGGAGGCACGTGAGCGGAACGGCAGGGGATTCGTCTCTCACGGTATTGGGGGCGAGGTCGTGCTGTGTCTAGGAGAGCCATTACACAAAGTCCATGGCCATGGCAGGAGATTTACTGGTAGGTACTCCAGTAGTATCTCAGGGTGTTATTGGGCTTCACTCCGACACGACTTATACTGCAATTGGGGGTCTGACGTTACTAGCCCCCTAGGCAGATATGCGATACTCATAGACGAACGGACCGGACTGTATAAACATTGTCACTGTTAGGCTCAGTAGGGTTTTCCGGATGAGTGCGCTCATCGGCATCCCTTGAGGTCAGTCCATGGGCAGCCGTTACGCATTGCTAGTGCCGCTGACGGTTTGTGGTTAAACACACTGCCAGGGTACTGACGAGTCATTAGAGTGCCCCACAGACAGTTTCCCAAGTTCGGGCGAAACGTTGTAGAGGCCGTATGGTTTTATGGCAGGGTTCGGAAAATGCACCTGCGTTTACGCACGTGTTATTTTTCGGGCAGATGATACTGGTCGGCTTTGGTTTAAGCCGGATCCGAGTATTATATTGAGTAGGTATAATATCTTTGTCTCAGTTGCATTTGTATTCGGTCGTAATACAAATACGGGTATATTTATACAGTTTCGGGGTTATCCTGAAAGTCGTTTCAGGATCACTTTTGGAAGTTGTCAGTTTCCTGTTTTCTGTCATCCGTCTTAAACATCTGGTTTAATGCGGATTTTCTCCTATTCAGTGGGCCGCCCAATTCAGTGGGCTGCAAGGTGGTTTTGGTTTGCATTTAAGAGGCATGGTTCTAATTTGTGAGGTGTATTTTGTGAGTCACCCTTTTTCTTTAATTTCTTTTGGAAGCTTTAAGGATATTTGTTGATGGGTGTTTTCTAATTGTCACCACTTTGATGCTTGTGCTTACCCCCCATCAATTTCCAGCAAGCATTTTAAAAGCCCAACCCCTTTCACCGTGAGCCTCCAAGTGTGGCCGGCCCCACTTGTTTGTAGCAATAAGATTTCATCATAAAGCTTACCACTTAATTGTTTTTTTTTATTTTTATGCTACTTCTACACGTTCCATTCACAGAGAGCACTGGTGTGCTTGATGTGGCCGGCCACACAATTTGGAGCATGGCTGAATTTTTCTCTGAGTGCAAAATTTTTCATTGCAAATTTTCAAAGCTCATTTGATCACAACTCCTGAAAAAGGCAACTTCATTTACCGATCGTCCACGGACTTGGACGAAGTGAGACAAAGTCATCTACTCATTCTCTACATCATTCTTGGTCGTCTCTTTTAGCAAACTTGACGACCGAGTTGCCTCAAGTCAGAGGCGGGAGCCCGTTTAAAGAATCGTCGACGTGGTGCCACCTCGACGAGGAGATCGGAGCAGCCGCAACGGAGCGTGGGATGATGGTTGAAGAACGAAGGACTCGGACCGTTCGGTATAACTTTTCTACACTCTTTACAGTTTGTTAGTTTAGCAATAATGGAAGATCCGGGTTAAAGTATACGATAGCGCCAGTTAAAAAGTTTTTGTTCCGCATTTGGCGTTTGTAGACTGCCGGGGCGCTAACGTAGACTTACATGAAGACATGGGGATGTCTAGCTTTTGTAAAAAAGCAGCATCCGGACAAGCTCAAGGCACGCTCAGTACAGTGTAAGTTTGTGGGATATCCAAAGAACTCCATGGGATATTGTTTCTATTACGCAGAGGAATAAAAGGTTTTTGTTTCTCGTCATGCCCACTTCTTAGAAGCTGAATTTTTAGAAAATCAGAAGAATGGGAGCGCAGTAGAACTGGAAAAAATTCAAGAACCATAAGCTGTTACTGAAAGTATGGTAAAACCAGAAGTTTCAGAAGAAAGGGACAGACCAACGCCTATCCGCAGAAGTAGTAGGCAGTCTCATACGCCCGAGAGATACTACGGTTTTCTCATAGACGGGGATCGAGAAGATTGCATCATTGATAATGATTACCCTACTAGCTTCCAGCAAGCCATTCAGAGCGGCGACTCGGTAAAATGGCTGGATGCAATGCGGACCGAAATGGAGTCCATGTACACTAACAAAGTATGGACATTGGACATTGCTCCAGATGGGGTAAAACCCGTAGGATGCAAGTGGATCTTCAAAAAGAAGATTGGTGTAGATGGACAGGTTGAAACCTATAGGGCTAGACTTGTTGCAAAGGGTTTTCGTCAAAGACCTGGTTTGGACTATGACGAAACCTTTTCTCCAGTGGCTATGCTCAAATCCATTCGGGTCCTTCTTGCTATTGCTGCCTTCCACGATTATAAGATCTGGCAGATGGACGTAAAGACGGCCTTTCTAAATGGTAATTTGGAAGAGTGCGTCTATATGGATCATCCAGAGGGATTCATTCGGAGTGGGAGCAGAGGTAAAGTGTGCAAGTTGCTTAAGTCCATTTATGGACTAAAGCAGGCATCGCGGAGTTGGAACATCTGTTTTGATGATACTGTCAAAGAATTCGACTTTATCAAAAATCCAGATGAACCGTGCATATACAATAAGATTGTAGGGAGATTTGTTGTATTCCTAGTCTTGTACGTGGATGCCATTCTCCTAATAGGAAATGATATTCCTATGCTACAGTCAGTCAAAAGATTCTTGTCACAGAAGTTCTCCATGAAGGACCTGGGTGATGCCACTTACATTCTGGGGATCCATATCTATCGTGATAGATGAAAGAGGATGTTGGGACTTTTGCAGTCCAGGAACATAGACACCATATTGAAAAGATTCAGTATGGAAGATTCTAAGCGCGGTAACCTACCGGCTGGTCACGGAATCACCCTCTCCAAAGAGATGTCTCCCAAGACTGATTTAGAAAGGGATCACATGTCGATTATACCCTACGCTTCTGCGGCAGGCTCTATAATGTATGCGATGTTATGTACCAGACCAGATGTAGCATACGCATTGAGCATTGTAAGCCGGTATCAGGCAAACCCACAGGAGAAGCACTGGATAGCAGTAAAGAACATTCTCAAGTACCTGAGGAGGACTAAGGAGATGTTCTTGGTATATGGCGGAAAAGACTTCCAGATCGAGGCCTTTGCCAACTCTAGCTTCCAGAGTGACAAAGATGACTCCAAGTCCATGTCGGGTTATGTCTTTATCCTCAATGGAGGGGCGGTCTGTTAGAAGAGTTCCAAGCAGGAGACCGTTGCTGACTCAACAATGGAAGCGGAGTACAAAGCTGCTTGCGATGCCGCAAAAGAAGCTGTCTGGATGAAGAAGTTCCTAACAGAACTTCAGGTGGTTCCTACCAATGTTGGTCCAATACCTCTGTATTGCGACAACTAAAGCGCTATAGCTTTAGCGAAGGAACCCAGGTCCCATCAGAAGTCCAGACACATCTTAAGGCGGTATCACCTGATCAGGGAGATCGTAGATCGCCGGGAGATCGAGGTAAAGAGAGTAGATACTGAGAATAACACTGCTGATCCATTCACAAGGCCATTCCTCAGACGTAGTTCGAGAGGCTATTTGAGATGATAGGTCTGCGATATGCCAGTACATGGCCCTAGTGCAAGTGGGAGATTGTTAGTGTTTATGCCCTACAACGCTATTACTGTATCATACTAGTTTGTATATTACTTAATGGAAGCTTGGGATATTCACAGTTGTATTGACAGTCTTGCTAAAAATGGTAGTATGCTACTTGGTTTGTGTCTACTTTAATATGTGCATATGTTTCTTGTAACGTATCGCTTATACATATTATTAGAGCCCTAAGGATCTTTGCTTGATTACCAGCGTTGTGATGGCAGTCACACTAGTGGGGGCCGGGTAGTCTATAAGCAACAACCTATACAGGTCCCTAGTCGTAGGATTATCGAGACAGGGCATCGATACTCCGGTGTAGACTAGGGTGTACGCTTCTCATACCAGTTGGGGAGATGGTCTGTCCTACAGCCATTGGTACGTTGTACTTGAGATAGTATACAGGTGCTCGTTAGGTTACGGGTACACCGGACAGGACTCGGGGGGAACTGTTGGTTGGTATTATACCCGTCGTCAGTTTACAGTTCCCAGGTGACATGAGTACAGCATAGTCCGCAGACTTGACACTGCAAATTCGCCTCGAGTGTGTCCCACTGTTCTTAGATTGCTACCCTACCACGGCTCAAAGGAGTCGTGCAAAAAGGTAGCAGTTGGGTGCAGTCCCGAGCACTTGGAGGCAGTGGCGGTTAGACAGGATTTGTCTCTCCCGGTATTAGGAGTTGATATCGCATTGTGTCAGAGAGCCATTACGCAAAGTCTCTTGCCAGGGCAAGCGAGATTTACTAGTAGGTTCCAGTAGTTTCTCAAGGTGTAATGGGCTACGCTCCAACACGACTTATACCGCTATTAGGTGACTGACGCTTGCCGGCCCCTAGGCCCAATATGCGATAGTCCTAGACGAACAGACCGGACTGTACGGAGATTGTCACATAAGGCTCAGTAGGAGTTCGGATGGGTTTCCTCATCTGCCTTCTTATCGACATCTACCTGGGGACAGTTACGTACAGCTAGTGCTGCTTGCAGTCTGTGGTTAAACCCACTGCCAGCGTAGTGTCGAGTTTTTAGAGTCCCACACAGAGAGTTTTCCTTCTTCGGGCGAAATGATATAGAGGTCGTATGGTTTTACGACAGGGTTCGGACGCATACGTGTTTTTACGCACGTACGATGTTCGGACAGTTTTTACTAGTAGGCTTTGGTCTAAGCCAGATTCTAGTATCGGATTATTGGATTTATACAGTCTAAAGTTTTTCCGTGTTTTCACGGATAGGAGGGGCGTTCTCGTAATTTGTCGGGAAGCTTCTAGAAGGATGATGACTTGGAGGGTAAGGTGGCATTTGCATTTATTGGATTATTGGATTTATACAGTCTAAAGCAATCCATCAAACGGTCATGGTGTGAAAAACACAATAAAACGATACATCTATGCAATCGTGTGGCCCTGGTCAGTTCCCGTCCAAGATGAGCTCATGCTGACCGCAACTCCAGCCGCAGCTCCCCTGCCCGTGCAACCGTGGTAACACAACCACAAACCGATATCGATGAGGATAGATCATATGAATGAATAGAATACAGTGCAAAGAAATGTACATCCTAAGGCTTCTTAAGCGGAGTAGCGTATCGTAAGTATGCCGCGGAACATACACACGGTATGTCACTCTACTTAAGTCACCTACTCCATCAACCAAGGTCAAATCTTTTCCAAAAATTACGGCAGAGTTTCCTTTGTAAATACTGGCCCCAAACGGGTACAAACATGCATAATATAAAGGCATCCCCAAGCGGGAGCTAGCTCTTCGCAAATTGGCGGACACAACCACACAAGCAATATAATATACAACGCCGAAGGGTGAGGATCAAAACTCAGAAAGAAACCAACATCCTCAATAAAACCAAAGAATAACTATAATAATACAACACGC
This sequence comes from Agapanthus africanus, assembly GCA_030015575.1. Taxonomy (NCBI): domain Eukaryota; kingdom Viridiplantae; phylum Streptophyta; class Magnoliopsida; order Asparagales; family Amaryllidaceae; genus Agapanthus; species Agapanthus africanus. The sequence continues at coordinate 453,444,977 of JASDDO010000014.1, read as the reverse complement.
GACTCTAAGGCCGAAAGAATATACATACTGGTCTTCTAAGTCTATAAATTAATACAAGTCTGCTTGATGGAGTTTACTAGATACAACTGAATGTAAATAAAATACGACGGTGGTCACGATGCGGGTGAACCCACCTACCCAAGCAATCACCCGGAAGGAAGCAGTGTGCCAGCAAAGCTACCAAGGAAACCTGTACGAAAAAACCTGCAAGAAACTGTGGCACAACGGGGGTGAGTTGCTAACTCGTGAGTAGAAAACATCATCGAGCATAAATCGCATGTATGACTCTATCCTAGTTCATACCATAATATCCTCATAATATATATAACCTGAAGCATCTAAGTGTGGCAAGGTAATCATCTATCATACGCATAATACCAAGTGCTCGTGTCAGTGCCTCAGGTAGTAACATGCCCCATATATGATTTACGAATGCATTAAGAATGAAACAGAATGCATCTTGAATGAGAAAACTATTTTCATATCTCAGTGAGATTTGTGTATAAAAACTGAAGTATCATCAATGAAATCAACAGAGAATCCGTGTCCAGCATCGACACAAAACATATATCTGAATATCTCAATGTCTCAATATCTCGGGCTCCGGCAATCCGGACTGGCCCCAATATTAAATCTCACGACAACGTCGGTATCCTTCGGATATCCACCGCGTCATAAATAACCGGTCGGTAGTGCTCATCTGCGACCATCTTTCCCCGGGGTACCGCACCGGGTCCACCATGCACCCGCAGACGGTTCCTCCTCCTCCTCGAATCGGGTGTATGATACCGCTCAAGAGCCGAGAAAACTCATGGTGGACACCTCTCAAATCATATCACGAGGAAACCGAAATTTTCTATCTTTAAAATGATAATAAGTTTATAAATCCTTGCGGTTTCTCCAAATCCAGAAATCTTATGGAAATCCGAAATCCCAATCACAAGAGTAAATTACAGTGAATTGCCGGCATAAAGCCTCATAATATTGCATGACAAATGAATATATGAATGCATCTAATATCAAGCAAAGAATGAAATAATTGAACTAGCATATAAAAGCACTAACATATTGGAACTATCAGCTAGCAAGTTATGTCAATGAGGTAATACTTCTAAAGTGTACGTGTCATGGCAATTACCGATGATGATGTGTGTGAGCCGGCAAGCAAGTGGTCGTAGACATACGCATCATCGGTAATGGTGCCAGTGTCCTGACAACATGGGTTTATAATAGCAAAATAAACTACATGTATAAGTATGCAATGCGATAAGAACAACATGAATATACAGAAAATGAATAGTAAACGCAACATATAAGAATATACATTTATATATATACAAGTCATACAGTTTTGGCATTTGATATAGCACGAATCGTGATTTTTAGAAAATGGGGGCTACGGTGTTTTTAAGAAAGGTACGTCCTTTGAAATATCCGTAGTGTCCCTCGGCCTGTCTTTAAAATACTCATGATTCGTTAGCTTTGAAAATAAGTATGACTCGAGCCCAGTCTAACATCTACCAAGTAACTACAGGACAAAGCTAAGAGACTAAACGAAAGGGTAAGGAAAATCCACCTAAGTCTGAGTCGATATATCTAGTAGTCGGTGATCCCGCCTCAATAGCATCACGTACGATAAAATATATATATAATACGACATCCTCGAATCAAGAGGGCGGATCAATCATCATAATTATATCTCGTACGGTAAATCTATCGTACGGCATCCCAAAATCGGGGTACGGGTCGAATATCACATATAACACATTATTCATATGGTATCATCATCATAATATCATGAACTAGGGTACTGATCTAAAGTCTAGTACATACCGATACCATCCAATATATATCCGCTTGTGAATAAAATCACATCGCCCATTCGATCGGCTATAATATCATGTCGTATCTCATAACACGACCCAAATTACATCACCGATCTCAAGTATCATATACTTTCCTCATCACCCGTGTATACGTATACGTGTATATGTATATGTATATATATATATATATATCAACACACCAACACACACACACATGCACACACATATATATACATATATCATATACACCAAAATCATATCCCGTGTGTGCATGTATGTGCGTGTACCTTACTCTAGGGTTTCGCGACTAAAAACTAAACCTAAGCATTAACTTCCAAATACGCTAATGTTGGATATAGTGCCCTCTAAGTCAATTATTGGATCGCAGGTACGTGATTGCAATGATTGAGGGGGGACCTATACCGACATGACTGTCTTACTCGAGATGATAGTATGCTATCTGGTTTGTTTTTATCATCCGGAGTAGACTAGTGTATACAGTCGAGACCCCGACGAGGGGCTATGGCCGGTCTCACAAGCCATTGGTGTCAGTTGGTTCACCTAAGATGTATACAGGTGCTCATCTCGTTATGAGTACACCGGACAGGACTCGCCGGGAACATGCTAGTTGGTATTATATATATCGTCGGATAGCAGTTCCCTGGTGACATGTGTACAGGTTAGTTTGTCGACCTGAGATCGTCATTTGTCTCGTGTGAGTTCCCACTGTTCTTTGATTTCTACCCTACCACGCTCAAAGGAGACGTGCAAACAGGTATTTTTTGGGTACAGTCCCGAGCCACATGGAGGCAGTGAGCGGATCGTCGGGGATTCGTCTCTTCCGGTATTGGGGGTTGATGTCGCACAGTGCACGGGTGGCCATCACTAGAAATCCTCGGCCGAGGTAGAGGAGAATTACTGATTTGGATTCGTAGTTTCTCAGGTGGTGATGGGCTTCATGCCGACACGATTTATCGCGTTATTAGAGGTCTGACTTTATCCACCCCCTAGACTCGATATGCGATACTCTTTGGACGGAGGACCGGACTGTACGGATATTGTCACTGTCAGGCTCAGTAGGGTTTCTGGATGTGTTCGCTCGTCAGCTTCACTTCCAATCAATACATAGGCAACCGTTACGTACAGCTTGTACCTCTGACGTGCTAGAGGTTATACCCAGTGCCAGTGTGTTGATGAGTCATTAGAGTCCCCCACAGACAGTTTCCGAAGTTCGGGAGAAACGTTGTAGAGGCCGTATGGTTTTATGGCAGGGTTCGGAAAATGCACGTGCGTTTACGCACGTGTCACATTTCGGGCAGATAATACTGGTGGGCTTTGGTTTAACCCGGATCCGAGTATTATATTGTGTAGATATAATATCTTTGTCTCAGTTGCATTTGTAATCGGTCGTAATAAAATGCGGGTATGTTTATACTGTTACGGGGTTATCCTGAAATTCGTTTCAGGATCGCTTTTGAAAGTTGCCAGTTTCCAGTTTCCAGTTTTCTATCGCCCGTCTTTAACATTCGGTTAAATGCGGATTTATCTTTTCTTCATGAGGGTGAGTCATGAGGTGAGTCATGAGTGTGGAAGGTTCTTGGATTGGTGACTAGGTTAATGAATCATTATTTGCATTAATGAATGACTAGGTTAGATGAGTCATTCATTGCATTAATGGGTTTTGGTTTTCTCTAAGTTTTTTTCTTCTTAATATTTTAGCTTAAGGTTACCCTCCCCCCTCCTACACTCATCCCCCACCTCTTTATAGTGGCCGGCCCCCTCTCTTGAAAGAGGATGGTTGTTGATTTGGAAAAAAGATTATAGTTTTGGTGTATGGAAATTTCATAGTTCTTTTTATTCCATCACAATTTCAAAAGGCAACTTCATTAACCGTTCGTCTATGGCTTTGGACGAAACGAGACAAAGTGTTCTACTCATTCTCTACATCAATCTTGGTCATCTCTTTTAGCAAACTTGGTGATCGAGTTGCCTCGGTTCAGAGGCGGGAGCCCGTTTAAAGATCCGTCGATGTGGTGCCACCTGGACGAGAAGACTGGAGATTCAGGAGATCGGAGCAGCCGCAACAAAGCGTAGGATGATGGTTGAAGACCGAAGGACTCAGATCGTTCGGTATAACATTTTTACCTACTTTGTAGTTTGTTAGTTTAGCTTTAATGGCAGATCTGGGTTATAGTACGCGATAGCGCCAGTTGTAAAAAGTTTTTGTTCCGCATTTGGTGTCTGTTAGACGGCCGGGGTGCTACCGTGGACTTACAGTGGTATCAGAGCCTCACCATTAAGCTTCACTAACTTGTGCTAACGCGTTTAAAACATCGATCGAATGGATTTTCGAAAACCGAAAAATTCCATGTTAAAGTTTCTGTCGATTTTTAAAAGGGTCTAAAAATTATTTTGCACATACCAGAAAATCGAGAAAGGTTTTTTAGGAAAACTGGAGAAATTCGACCATGTGATATTACTGTTCTGCCGCGGATCCGCGGCCCAAGCTAGGGTTTGGCCGCGGATCCGCCGCCAGAAAGTGAGATCAATTAGTCAAATTTCTATAGTAGCTTCTACTTGGGAAATTGTGATTTCTGGAATTGTTCTTGTGGGCCCAGTTTTTGTTACTGTACAGCAGATGTACGTGGGGCCCACTTCGGGAAATTTAGTCGATCGAAATTTTAAACTTGTTAGTATACAGTACTTACTTTATATCTCCGACCGGGAATGTCATTCGAGCGGTAAACCGCGTCTAATTGCTATAGTTCTTTTAGACGGGTTTGCGAACGTGACATTCGCGTTGATGTTCTATGTTGTGCTGTGATGTTGCGGATATGTCATGGTGGATAGCAGGGTGCAATGATAGTGCAGTTTGGATTTATTTATACATTTGATATTACGGGGCGAGCGTCCAACATGTGGACTGACATCACTGCCTGTTGTATAATATTCTTTTGGGGCATGACCGGGTTGAGGTCGATGTACCGGTTGTACATATTTTATTTTCTGTACTAGGTTTACGCCGCGATGGAGTGTACGGATAGCCGGGTTCTGGAGGGCAACAGGTCCGTATCTCATTGCTTTGAGAGGTAGAGAGGCCTCACTCTAGAATTGGCAGACTATTCGCCGCACTCGTAGGTGGGTATAGGTTGACCCAAGGAGGGGTGCTCAAGTTACCGGATTTCGTGAAGTGCCGGGTGGTCCATTCATTTATGTTGTAGGGGGCTGCCTCGCTTCAGGTTTTAGCGGGTAACTTGCCGCACCCGCAGGGGTCTAGGTTTCATTGCACAGGCTATCCACACGACCAGGGGAACGTCGGGTTTCAGTAGCGGCTCTGTGAAACCCGGGGATCCCAGATTATCTGTATTGTTCTGTGATGCTTATTACTTTTCTGTAATGTTGCAAATTATCACGCCTGGAGTGATTATTTTATATTGTTATATATACTATTAGATGTTGTATATGTTTTACACCCGCGCTAGTCCAGCCCCTGCTCTTTCGTTAGTTAAGTAACCTAACGAGTGATGACGGGACCCAGTGGCGAATGCGGATGGCATATACGTACATTATATTTTCGTTCTTTTCTGGTGTGATTGATTGATGGGACTGCATTGATTCTGATCAATGCAAAGTAAAACAAACCTATATTTGATGTTGTTGGAACAAAATTTAAAAAGGTGTTATTACAAAGATGTTTCCTTTTGTTTTGCATAGTGATATTCAGTTGGAATATCCTGCACCTCATTCGATGAGGCAAGGGCCGAGATCCCTTCACCGGGAGTGACCCCTTGGGCAGAAGTTTACGTCAGGATAATAACTTCAATATAGTCGATTACAAGTTGCTTTGCATCGCGGTGTTCAGTTGGAATATCCTGCACCTCATTCCACGAGGAAAGAGCCGAGATCCCTTCACCGGGAGTGACCTCTTTAGCAAAAGGTTTTCGCCACTATATTTTTATAAAAAGCTATCAGGTTCCTTCAGCGATATCAAGTTCGTTACGTTAAAGGTTTTTCGCCAAAAACCAGCTGTGGCCCTCCGTCATTTCTTTTGGGTATTCAGTAGTATTCAAGCTATGTATTTTGACCAACGCCAAGGCATAGTGTTTGGTAGCTGCTGGGTATTCATCTGTTGCATAGGTAGATGAGTTGGTTTGGGATAGTCGTTCTGCCATTTTGGCCAATGTCAAGGGCATGTGCGGATGGGTTCAAATTGACCTGGATAGTGACGGGTAGAACTTGGCATGTGACTTATGATATTTTGACCAACGCCAAGGTCATAAGAGCATGGGGCAAAAATCATATCGGGAGTTTTAAACATACAGGAAACTTTCCAGGCATGCGCATACCTTCTGGAGTGTGATAACTTAAGTGGCTTCCATCAAGTTATCTGTAGGGTTCCTAGGCACACTAAGGAGGTCTCACAAGGCATCAACCATGCCAATTTCTAATTTTACAAGTGCCTAGAAACCCTAATACGGATTCGTTAACTAGAGATTAGGCGAAAACCGAACAAGTAAACAACTTTACTAAGTAGTGAACGGAAATACAACCTTTGTAGATCAGGTCCTCCACCTCCATAGCTCCGTGATGAAATCCTCTCGCTGCGATCATCGGATCCCGGGCTCTAGCGTCGGCTTCATCGGAGAAATGGGCGGGCTAGGTCGTCGACTTCGATGCCGAAGATGATCTACGTCGAGGCAACATAAGATCAAGCTCCAACTTCACCAAGTCATGAAACTTGTGAAGAAAAGACCTTATACTACTTGGCAAGTGGTAGAGGATGAAGAAATAAGAAGTGGGTTCACTTTAGAATTGGATTTCTCACTCTTTTTCTCATTTCACCATTGTTGGTAGCAAGCTTCTTCATCTTGAAGAAGAAGAAGAAGAAGAATATGATAATATGATAATAATTATTTGAAAATATAAAATAAGTTGATTCTTATCATATAGCAACCATGGTTAAGTGTAGAGAATAAACTAGGGTTAGGTTTAATGGTTAGGTTTAGGAAAAGAACAAGAATGGTCAAGCTTTCAACACTTCATGAAGTTTCAACAAAATAACAAAATAAGCCACCATTCTATTTATCTTTCCAAAATGAATAAATAAATAAATTAATAAGTAAATAAAAACCCTAACCATTAACATAACCATGGTTTAAACTAAACATACACCCAAACATTCATGTATCATCAAACATGATACAAACAAGTGCACAAAAATATATCACATATACAACTTGTGCATTTCAAGTGAGAAAATCCATCTTAAGTGAACTAATACTAGTTAATGTAAAGTAATATATCAAATATATAATTATACATTAAATCATTAAATCAACACTTGATTTAACGATCTGGTCATATCGCATATAACCGACTAATATCAAGTGTATCAATGTATCGAATCAACACTTGATTCGGTAACCCGGCTATATCACATATAACCGACCAATGATACAAATCGCGAGAATAGAATATAGTATCACATACAGGTATAATTCTCGGTCCCGCACATATCTCATATGCGCTCCTATTTCGTTTCGCTTGAGCCAGGAAACCTCTGTGTAGGAATCTAAAGACTCGTCAATACGCCGGCAGCAGGTGATGATCATATCAAACACCCACAAGCCGCAAGCGGTCTGCTAAACGTAACGGCCACCCGGGTATTGAGCGATCAGAAGATCGATGAGCAAGCCCGCTCACACTCCTGTGAATCCAACCAGTAACACTTACCGTATAGTCCGGTCTGTTCGTTTGATATGTCGCATATCTTGCCTAGGGGTGGTAAACGTCAGACCCCAGTAGCTCGATAAGTCATGTCGATATGAGGTCTATAACAGTTCGAGAAACTACTGGTAACACTTACCAGTAAATCTCAGCAACCCTGGCCAGGGATTTCCGGTTATAGCCAATCGAACACAGCGCAACATCAACTCCCTATACCGGGAGAGACGAATCCCCTCCTTTCGCTCATTGCCTCCATGTGATTCGGGACTGTACCCAAAAACCACCATTTTGCACGCCCTCTTGGACGTGGTAAGGTGGAAATCAAAGCACAGTGGGAATCACACAAGACTCTATGACGATCTCGGGTCTACAGACTAACCTGTACCAGTGTCACCAGAGAACTGCCATCTGACGTAAGGTATAATACCAACTGGGAGTTCTCGGCGAGTCCGTCCAGTGTACCCAGTCTCCACTGAGCACCCGTATATCATCTCTGATGTCAAACACCAATGGATATGGGATCATCCATCGCCCATCTGTATGGGTCGAGAAGGTATACGCTAGTCTACTCTGGTATATCGATGCCCCGTCTCGATACACCCACGACTAGGGACCTTGAAGGATGTACTTATGGACTACCATGTCCCCATTAGTATGATCCGCATCATAGTCCAGGTAGTCAAGTACACATCCTAAGGGCTTTACCAACATGTAACAGAGAGACAATCAGTGTACATGTTAAGGTAAAGAGTAACCAGATAGCATACTATCATGTCGAGCAAGAAAGTCCTCCCTATATATGTCCAAGCATCCACTACAATATACATCCTATGTATAGGAATGGCCTCTAGGGCATACATATAACTAACATTATCATGCGATGATAGTTGGATCCCGATTCTCACTGATGAGTTGGTTTACTCTTCGGGTAATCCCGACTAATTCTTCTTTCAGTTTTGGAGGAGAATTTGAGATTACAGTGGGAGGTTTCCTGATTAGATAAAGTGATAACCATTCTGATCTAGGTTAGAGTGCACGCAGAGTGTTTCTTTTCTCTCTCTCTCTTTGGCAGCGACCTTTGACCGACCCTAGACTATGACTCAGTGACCATGTTGACCGAACCTTCTTAAAATACTGGCTTATGGATTGTCCGAGTTGCATAAGTCATTGCCGCTCCTTCTTTTACCCTTTGTATTACTCAGAACACCCCGTATTATTATGGATATCCACTTCCATTGGATAGATCCATCGTATGGTTAGATACGAACTCGAAGGGACTTCTTCGAGGATGGATCCAGGTTCAGGAGAAATAGAATTAGTTTATTCAGTTGTCTTTTATTATCACCTTCTCTAAGGTTGCGAGGGCTTCTTAGTTTAGAAGAGTACTCCTATTACGCTTATTGGATAGTCTTATAACAAACCATAGGCAGGTGCCGAAAGGTAGGGAATGAAGAAAACCAATTAGCCTAAGTAGGGTGTACAGAAGGTAATAACTAAAGACAAAATAAAGGGATTAGAAAGAGGTCAAAGTAACTTGCGACTGTTATCATTCACGATCAAACCGCGTACTTCATCGCCACTCCTATTTTCACCATTGATTTTTCCCCAGTTCGGAAGAAATAGAATAAGGTATTATTCAGTTGTCTTTTATCATCACCTTCTCTCAAGTTGTGAGTACTCCTTGGTTTAGGAGGGTACACCTATTATGCTTACTGGATAGTCTTCTTCCAAACCATAGGCTGGTGTCGAACGGTAGGGAAGGAAGAAAACCATTTAGCCTAACGATGGTGTACAGAAGGTAATGAATAAAGACAAACAAAGGGATTTGGAGAGATGGCAATAAAATATACGGTTAAAGTCATGAATTGGATTATGGAAGAGGCATTACTAGGAATACCAGGATACCCCTAAGAAACATTTTCATGTTTCAGTGCATTGTTAAAGGAAAACTGATTTCCCGATTACATACTTACTCCAGGGTATTTATTTACCAGGTTTCATTCTCATATCTGTATGGTTTTACGGATGATGAGTGGGAGTAGGTTATTGGGAATAAGGTGATCATCCTCATTATATCGGAATTCATTGTAATTAGTGATATTTGAGGAAGTCGCATGGGTTTTTGCCGGACGGCATGTATTTGGTTTTGAGTATCCGTTGTTGTGCACCAATTTCAAAATGATATATTTGTACGATTATTTTTTATAAAGTGAGATATAACTTTTTGAAATTATGTCTGTGACATTTACCTATATCAGTTGACGATTGGGTAAGGAGCATTAAACAACGGAGTAGTTCTTAAACCATAAGTACAGTTTTCAACCAACGATGCGCAGGTGTTTGAGTTATTCAACTCAGCGGACTTATACAGAGTATTGTATGTTGTCCAGTGTCCATCAGGACAAAGGGATTGGTTCTCGTACTCTGTTCTGTTTACTTGTAACTTCTCTAGTTTTTAGACAAGTGTTTCGTAGAAATACAATGTCTAAGTTTTGAGAAGTTGTGGGGTATAAGAATAAAGTAGAGAACCAAATGTCGCAAGTATCGGGATTCTTCAAAGAAATCGAAGATGTAGATACTTGTGATTGGTATTCAGATAATAGTAATGGTTTTGAGAAACTCGTTTCTCTTTCAGGTTACTCATAATTTGATGGATTCCTAAGTTGAGTAATGCTGAGTAGCCACTTTCCATTAAGTTGATATGCACTGGAGACAGATGCATGATTTGACTCTGGTTCCAATTAAATTAGTGCCTCTATTTCTATATTGTATATAGAATGGTTCATATCTTAACGATGTTAAGGTACGGGGAGTTGTCCAGCTTATGCTTAAAACCAGACACTGGAGAACTCAAGGCACGTTTCTGTAATAGCAGTTTGTGGGTTGACCCTGGCTTTGACGAGGGTTGGCTTTCTACCATCTGATAGATCAATAGTGAAATTGTTCTTGACTCGCCACAGTTTTAGTAAAATGGATTTTTTCAGAATACAGTAGTGGGAGTATGGTAGAACTGGAAGTGATTCCAGAACCGCAAACGATTACGGAAAATTTAATAGGACCTTTATATTCAATCAGATTTGACATTCCAATAGCCACTCCACGGATATGGAGGGTAACCTCAGACACCCGAGAGGTACTCCGGTTGCCTCAAGGACAGTGACAGGGAGGTTCTTGTTTACCCAGACTTGACACAACTATTGTTCCAGACTATGAGACCCGGCAGGAGGATATGTGTAGCATCGTTCTAAACTAGTTTTAGAAGTACACGTATATATTATTCTGCCAGAGGGTTGTTGTGGTCAGTGGGAGCAGCGGAAGCATAGTGGACAAGTAGCTTATGTCTATTTATAGACTTGAGCACATATAGCAGAGATAGATCATCTAGTTTTGATGTGACAGTCATAAGTTTGACTTCATCAGAATAGGGGATGGATCTGTTAAGAAGGTAGTAAGGTGTGATGTCTTGGTATTTGGATGACATACACAGAGTAGGAAGTAAAATTTCTATACTACGATCGGTTGTACTGTGGTCGTCACACAGTTGTTTCTCCGGACAGGATATGGAAATAATATCAGACATTCTGGTTTCTAGATCTATGGTTTTAGATCTTGATTTGGGTAGTTTCCCAATGTAGGTACATTGACAGTATTCTAAAGGTATTTAGAATAGATGACTCATGGCATGGTGGTGTACCTGCAGATGATGGAGTCACCCTCTCTAAAGGTGTCTTACAGACTAAAGGGGAGAGGGATATGCATGATTGGCAGATCACTTGCTTAGGCAATTGAGTCAATCGTGAAATGTCAAGTACCACACCAGATGTTGTTTATGCACTAGATGCAATAAGTTTATATTAATCCAATCCCGAAGAAACATAAGGAAGCAGTTTTAGAACATAAGTGAATGTTCTACGGATTTGATAACGGCGGCCTCCTTCGGGTAACGGTTATCATTCCAGGCTTCCAAGGTAACCTGGATGACAGAGTGATTGTCAGAGTTATAGTTTTCCCTATGACGAGGGACAGTATTATGGACAGGTGGTCCAAGAGGATACTGTGGAAGGCATGGTGCTGGATACTGATTAGGTTCAGTTATCGATACAGTCTAAGAAGTTTGGAATTGGAGTTCATTTATGAACTAGGTCCCATCAGATATCCAGACATATTCTAAGACAGGTATTACTCGATTCGGGAGATGGCTTTCTCCGCAAACTTGAGATTAAGAGAGACATAGAAAGAAACATCAGGGCGGATCCACTCACTGAAGCTATGAGTATGCGATATCGCAATAATAGCCTTAAGTGCAAGTGGGAGATTGTTGGATATAGTGCCCTCTAAGTCAATTATTGGATCGCAGGTACGTGATTTCAATGATTGAGGGGGGACCTATACCGACAAGACTGTCTTACTCGAGATGATAGTATGCTATCTGGTTTGTCTTTATCATCGTATACATGCTTTAGTTCACTATTACATGTTGATAGAGCCCATAGGATTCTTGCTTGACTGCCAGCAGTATGATGGCGATCATATACGTGGGAGCTGGGGTCTGTAAGCACATCCTTAAAGTGTCCCTAGTCATAGGAGTTTCGAGACAGGGCATCGATACTCTAGAGTAGACTAGTGTATACAGTCGAGACCCCGACGAGGGGCGATGGCCAGTCTCACAAGCCATTGGTGTCATTTGGTTCACCTAAGATGTATACAGGTGCTCATCTCTTTATGAGTACACCGGACAGGACTTGCCGGGAACATGCTAGTTGGTATTCTATATATCGTCAGATAGCAGTTCCCTGGTGACATGTGTACAGGTTAGTTTGTCGACCTGAGATCGTCATTTGTCTCGTGTGAGTTCCCACTTTGCTTTGATTTCTACCCTACCACGCTCCAATGAGACGTGCAAACAGGTATTTTTTGGGTACAGTCCCGAGCCACATGGAGGCAGTGAACGGATCGTCGGGGATTCGTCTCTCCCGGTATTGGGGGTTGATGTCGCACAGTGCACGGGTGGCCATCACCAGAAATCCTCGGCCGAGGTAGTGGAGAATAACTGATTTGGATCAGTAGTTTCGCAGGTGGTGATGGGCTTCATGCCGACACGATTTATCTCGTTATTAGGGGTCTGACTTTATCCACCCCCCTAAACTCGATATGCGATACTCTTTAGATGAATGGACCGGACTGTACGGATATTGTCACTGTCAGGCTTAGTAGGGTTTCTGGATGAGTTCGCTCGTCAGCTTCCCTTCCAATCAATACATAGGCAACTATTACATACAGCTTGTACCTTTGACGTGCTCGAGGTTATACCCAGTGCCAGTATGTTGATGAGTCATTAGAGTCCCCCACATACAGTTTTCCAAGTTCGGGCGAAACGTTGTAGAGGCCGTATGGTTTTATGGCAAGGTTCGGAAAATGCACGTGCGTTTACGCACTTGTCATATTTCGGGCAGATAATACTGGTGGGCTTTGGTTTAAGCCGGATCCGAGTATTATACTGTGTAGATATAATATCTTTGTCTCGGTTGCATTTGTATTCGGTCGTAATAAAATGCGGGTATGTTTATACAGTTACGGGGTTATCCTGAAATTCGTTTCAGGATCGCTTTTGGAAGTTGGCAGTTTCCAGTTTTCTATCGCCCATCTTTAACATTCGGTTAAATGTGGATTTATCTTTTCTTCATGAGGGTGAGTCATGAAGTGAGTTGTAACGTTTCAGAAATCGTTTTGCGAATTTTTCCGATTTAGGGCAAAATTGTCGGTATTTTCCATTTTAACCCGATTTCGATCAAATTTCCGTAGAAACTTACCGGCACCTATTTTAGCTAAAATAAAGTTTGTGCATGAACTTTAGGGGTATTTGGGAGGTTTTGGTTCAGATAGAAATTTTCCCAAATAAAATATTATTTTAGCCGGTAAAATATGCACGTAAATCGGGAAATTTCTTCTAAATGAAATTTTTTGGAAATCATCACTACAATTATTTTTAGAACCTTCTTTTTAAATATCTAGATATTTTTAGTGCAAAAGTTTTTGAATTAAAAGAGAAAAGAAAATGAAAGAAAAGGTGTCATTTTTGCATTTAACGAAGAAATTAATGAATTAAACTAGAACTTTCTTCTTCTTTTTTGCACAAAACACCCCCCCACACCCTCATGGCCGGCCCCTCTCTCCCCCTTGCTGCCCTTGTTCTTCCTCACTCATTTTTCATCATTTCTTGCATAAATAAATCATGAAAAATCCAAATAAATTCATAGAAATTCAAATAAAATCCAAAACCTTCATTCTTCTTCACAAAAGTTGCTTGGATCTTCATTCTATTGAGGATTTTGGAGGCTAAAGTTTGGTTTTATTCTTGATTCAAGTGGTGTTCTTGAAGGTATAAAACCCTAACCCTAATCTCTAATTGTTACTTAATACTGTATGCTAGCTTAATTAGATATTAGTTTAATCTTTAAATTTCATGTTTCAAAATTCTAGAAATGGTTTTAGAAATTCAAGTTAAGGTTAAAGCTTAATTTAAGTATTTAATATTTAATTGAAGTGTTAATTTGTGATTAGAAAAAGTTTAACCTAGTAGAAAATGCTAATTATTGTTAATGAACACTTTGTTTAATTATGCAATTTTGCTTACTAGGTTTTTGCTAAAATTTATTTTCCAAGTGTTAAAATATAGGAATGGTTTAGATAGCTTAGTTAAGATATTTTAAGGTGTTTGTAATCATTAGATATGCGTTATCTTGAAACTAGTGCAAAATATTGCGATAGGTTGCTTACTAGGTTTCGGGGTTTTTCCGACGTGGGTTCAATTGGTCGTTGCGAGATTATATCTATTGTATTCCTCATAATTTTTGTGTTGTGTTGCGCGATCATGACGATCGGGGTCTAGACTTAGTGTTTTGTAGTTTAGCGACCCCAATTAGGTTTTTTGGCCGATGTCGTGCGCGATAGATGCGCTAAGCGCGCAGTGTAATTTTCAGGGCGTCATTCTCGCGTTTCGTTGTCTTTTCGTCATTGTAGGATTTTTTTTATGTGATGTGTTTGTGAAATTTTAGGTTCGCAAGCGGGGACTTCGGACGCTACGACAGGGGGAAACAGGTGGTAGGCTTCACTTAGCCAGGAGCGTTGGTGAGTAGATTTAACATCTACCATATTACTTAGATATTGTTGTACTTGGACTAGTATCCTTAGGACACTGCACATATTATTGACGATTCATGTTGCACGAGCACTGATTGTATGCTACACACACCGTCAATAATTGTCATGTCACGCATAACCCACTTATAGATATAATATTGCTTGGTTAAGGACATTGAGACTTTGATTCATATTTCTTTACGCATTAACTTATAGCATACCTGTATACCTACATGCTTACACATATGTTCTGATATACTTACATGCTAGTTACCTGTATACCTATAGAGTATTGTACCATTAGTGATAGGTACATGCACACTTTACGACATAGCTACAGGTATACCTTGCACACCTATTTCGCTTATACCCAGGGGGTATACTACATCATTTATTTATAGGTAGATACATATATCTTGCTATACCTTTATGTTGTACATATATCTGGTTATAGCTACATGTTTACCTTTACTTGATATTATTTTAGATTTGGAGAGATTAGGAACCGCATGATATTATATTAACTTGTTACAGTTAATTGCTGCTTTTCCTTTATATGTTCGCATTTCAGATTTATGATGCGTATATTATATTCATGGATTTTCGCATTGAGATATGGATTTTTCATGATGTTTTCTGGATTTGGGGACCGTGGGAGTTCATGAAATTATGCATTATTTGAAAAACCCGGTTTCCCTTGATATGATATTTCAGCAGCCACCATGAGCTTTATCGGTTCGGATATATATACCCCACGCGAGGAACGGAGGGGTCCGTGTGCGGGTACATGGTGGGGCCCGGAGGTACCCCGGGGCAAGATTCGTAGAGTAGACGATGAGTTAGGGGGGAACCATACCAATCGGTGACATTACCAATGACTCAGCGATTATCATGGGGATACCGACGGGAGTCATGTACGTATAGATACGTCGAGATGCGAGGGTTAGAGCTAGGCACTCGAGCTTTTCAAATAGCGTATGATACGTACCTATCAGGGTGCCAGTCGTGGTGACAGCGCCTGATAGACCTGCATTTCTGTGTCGATGCTTGACACATTGGTTTCATGATATTTCTTTTTACTCCTTTGTATATATAACAGAGGTTTTGGCCGCTGTTATATATGCCCTTACACCAATATTAGTGGAATGGGACGCTAATATATGTGTATTGACATTAAATTATTTACATCATCATATTTATTCATGCAAATATATTTAGGATGTTAGATTTTTACTTGATAATTTGATTTGGGATATAGGGGATTCGTTTGTTATTGGATACAGGATATTTATGAGATTGCTGATTTGTACAATCTGGATATATGAGTTTTATTCGATATTGTACATTCATGATTTGTGAGACTTGTATGATATGAGAGCCAATTTAGGGGCTGATTTGAGAAATTGGGATTTGGATTTGTCTTGATGGATTGTGATCCTACCACAATGTCAGGATTCCGTGGAAATGACATATTTCATTCCATACTCCACATTTATTGTTTATGCACTGCTTCATGTATTAGTAGTACCTGTTAGAGTACCTTTCATGACTATTGCATTTACATACCTTTATTTATATACATTGCTTCATGTATTAGTTGTACCTGCTAGTGTACCTTTCATGATTATTGCATTCATATGACTTTTTATTGCTATTAATTGCACATGTTAGATTCACGCTGTACGTGCATACTTTCGATTGCCTGCATATGTTATTTACTATTCACGAGTTGGCAACTCACCCCCATTGTGCCACAGGTGTTACAGAGTGTTCCCCAGAGTAGTCGAGGCTGGCTATTCATCTATCATCTTTTGCTACAGATACCGCATCGGCTCACAGTGTGCTGTTTTGTTCAGGTGGGTTTTGGTGGTTATCTGTATTTGTATTGTATATTCGTTGTATCTTGTACTCTCCATCTACTATTTTCATATTGACTTAGAGACTTGGTGAGGACGATGTTGTATATTATGATGTGACTTGTTGTCTTTTAAACAGTTTCCTTTCTATCTTCTTCTATTTCTTCGCTACGGCGTCGTATATTTGTTGTGGTGGTTGTTTTCCTCCTTTGGGCGTGGATTTGCTCCCGTTGGGGATGCTTTACTTTATATTTATGTTGTACCCATTTTTGGGGTTGGTTTTTATAAAGGAGGTGCTGCTGAAATTTTCAAGAAAGAAAATTGGACTTAAAGAATTTATACTTGAGATTTTTTTTAAAGGTTTAAACATTGTTTCTTATCTTTTCTTGTCTTTTAATGGTTTAGATTTCTGGGTTTTGGCTTTCTTTTACGGCGTTACGCCTGTAGACGTTGCGTAGTATTAGGGCCGTCACGTGCCAATTTCGGGTCGTGACAAAGTTGGTATCAGAGCGCTAGGTTTTTACCTTACAGAGTGTAGGATAATCTTGGTATGATGGAGTAGGAAGCTTAAGTAGAGTAACGTAGTGTGTGTATGTCTGCAGCATACTCACGATGCGGTACTCCGCCTAAAGTGACCTAAGTACAAATTGTTTGAAATTCCTTCCTTGATGATTCATATCCTTAGGATTCGATTTTCGTGTTCATATCGAATCCTATCTCTATTTATAGCCTTTGCCGCCGACGACTATGGGGACTCAGAGAGGTGCAGCGAGGGCCGAGGTCAGAGTTGACTCGGGTGGGTCAAGGACTGACCAGGATGGCACGCTCGTTGCACAGGTGCAGACGGATCCGCCTTCGACAGATAGTATCGCTAGGCTTGTGGCAGAGATGCAGGACATGCGCCAGACGATGAGTTCTTTGGTGGAGACCATTCGAGCGCGGCGACAGGATGTTGTCACCCCTGTTACCCAGTTGTTCCTTGCGATCAACACACAGCTTTCTGTCACTTACATACCACCAGTGGATGCAGCCCTAGTTGATGAGACACGTATTCCAGAGACTTCGGTAGTTCCGGAACCGTGGAGGACTCGTACCGGTGTACAAGCCCAGAGACAGAGGCTTAGTCGTCGAGATAGGTTTCGTGACCATTGCGGGAGTAGTAGAGGTTTGGGACGAGGGGATTCGTGTTAGCTGGATCAGCCGTTTGTTGTGTTAACTTCTGTCAGCGATTCTTTTGTTGCGCGACACGTATTTCAGTCTTATGCCAATCGGTTAGGAGATTCATCCGTCACTTGATCCTTCTAGAGATGATGGATTTGACGTTCTCCTGGGCACGGACTGGTTAGTTACGTGCTAGGCGTCTGTGGACTACCGCGAGGAAACAGTCAGGTTTGTTTTCCCGGCAAGTCAGTTCTTGTTGTGCAGGGGGACAGTGGTGCCGCCTCTTACAGCTTGAATTCAGCCTGTTTCGCTAGTTGGCATTTGAGGAGAGAATGTCGAGGATTCTTGGCGTTCATTCGTGATACCGGAGCCACAGTGGGTTTTTTAGACCGGGGTCCTATCGTACGAGAGTTTCCGACGTCATTCTAGATGAGCCGACGAAGCTTAAGAAACTTAAGGATCAGCTGCAGAGTTATTTGTTGGGGGGCTAGTGCGTCTGAGTGTTTCACATTGAGGAGATCCTATTTCTGTTTGTCAAGGAGGAAGACGGAAGTTTAGGTTGTGTATTGATTGATCGTCAATTGAACCGTCTTACGGTGCGGATAAGTATCATTTACCTCGCATTGACGATTTCTTGATCAGCTCGCGAGTGCGAGACATTTTCTAAGTTTGTTCGGGATCAGGTCATTATTGTTGCGGGTTCGGAGTGATGACATTCCGAAGACTGCCTTGTGTGTGCTACGGGCTTTGTGTGTTTTGGTGGTGTCGTCGGACTCACCAATGCCTTAGCGGCATTCGTAGACATGATGAACCAGATTTCTTAAGGCCGTTCCTCGACCAGTTATTGTTGTGTTATTCACGACATTCTGGTCTATTTTAATGTGTCTTGAGGGACAGGAGTAGCACTTGAGGATTTGTTATGCAGATGCTGGGAGAGTGCCAGCTGTTTGTTAGATTCTCGGAGTGTTCCTTCAGGCTTGTTTTTGTTGACTCCTAGGTCTTGTAGTCACGGGAGACGGTTTTATATGGTTCCGAGGGAGATCGTGGCCATACAGCTTAGGCCCAGACTTGTGTGCAGGAAGGAGGTCCGCAGATTTTGGGCTTAGCAAGCTTCTACCGCCGTTTCGTGCAAGATTGTTAATGTAGTGTTGCACCGTCGACTGAATTGACCGGAGTGGAGGTTTCTTTCTTTAGACTGAGGCATGTGTGCGGAGTTTTCGGCAGTCGAAGATTCGGTTAACAATTGCATCGGTTCTTTCTTTGCTTTTGGTTCGGGCGACTTTGTGGTTTAACTGTAATGTTTCTTGAGTGGGCTCGATTGTTTGCTGAGGTAGCACTATAGAGTTATCGCTTTTGCTTTCCTACATTTGGAGGAAGTACTAGCAGGATATTCCACTCACGATCTGGATATGGCCGTGGTGGTCTTGCGTTGGAGATTTGGAGACACTACTTTTTCGAGAGTCATGTCAGATTTTCACGGACTACCAGAGCTTAATGTACATCTTCCTGCAGCGGGTTTTGGTTGTTGAGATAGTCTTCTGCAGATTCACAGTTCTTGTGCGATCGTTGAGTATAGCTTAAGTTTGCCTCTACTGAGGGGACAGCTTACTTATGTCCGCGCCCGACCACTTTTCCTTAATCGCTTTCGCGAGACACTGCCCGCCGATGCTCGTTCGTCAGAGATACTTGAGCATACTCGGCTGGGTAATGTTTCTTAGTCCTTGATTTGTGACAAGGGTGTGCTGAGTTTAGGGATGCGTTTGTGTACCTGATACTATTGGGTAGAGACGTGAAATCCTAGAGCAGGCACATCTGTCAACTCTCTGTACTCATTCAAGTTCCACCAGCATTTGACGTGACTTGTGAGATAGTTACGGGTGGGCAAGGATGTAAAGAGAAGTTTCGGATTTCGTTACAAGGTGTTGTCTTGTTGTGTGTTTTGGTTGAGCATCTAAGACCGACTGGAGAGTTGCAACCTTAAACCGTTCCGAAGTGGGAATGGGAGCGGATCTCCATGAATATTCTTGTGGCGTATACCCAGGTTTAGTCAGGGTGTGACTCCATTCGGATGCTTGTTGTCCGGTTATACTCAGTTTGCTCAGTTGTTATTTGTTAAGTTTGTGTGTTGCACGGAGTTCCTTCATGGGTCGTATCCAAAGAAGGCACCCTATTCGCTTTCCGTCTTGGGCAGTAACTTCAGGAAGCCTTGGGTACTGGTTGAGCTTTAGCTCCGTTTTTCCATCCGCAGGATGATGGTTTTGTGAGAGCGGGCTATACCGACTCTGGAGGATATGCTTGTGCGTACGTATTAATTGTTGTCGGCAGTTGGGATCGTCACTTGCCATTGTTCGGATTCTCCTTCGATAGCTGTTATCAGGAGGCGCTCCAATTGGCAACCTTTAAGTTATGTTTGTTAGGTGGTGTCGATCTCCAGTCTGTTTTTCTGACTCTGCGTAAGTAGGATTTTTGGACCCCAGCTAGTCTAGAGATTTCGGAGATGATCAAGTTGGTTCAGGTCAGGATGAGAGTGGCCCAGTGCAGACAGAGGTCTTATGCCGACCGTAGTGGTCGGAGACTTGAGTTCGCAGTGGGAGATCATGTATTCCTACGGTATTTTCTGATGAATGACGTGTTGAGTTTTGGGAAGTATCCCAGGATTGTAGGTCCTTTTGAGATCCTCCAGCGAGTTGGTTCCGTTGCCTATAATTTGGCACTTCCGCCCAGATTTTTGAGTATTCACCACGTATTCCTTGCGTCGATACTTTACAATTACTTTCATGACCTTTCTCACATGATTCGGTACCAGACCATTTGTCTTGGACGCGATCGTTTCATTCACCGGCAGTCAATTGTGTTAATGGCTCGGCAGGTAGAGAAACATCGGTAAAGGGTCTTGCCGTCTGTGAGGGTTCTTTGGCGTAGCTGTATAGTGAGGTGATCACTTGGCAAGCTGCGAGCGAGATTTAGGAGTTTTGTACTCATCTTCTTAAAGGTACGCATAGATGAATTTTAATTCGGGGACCGAATTTCTTTAAGGGGGGAAGATAGTAACGTTTCAGAAATCGTTTTGCGAATTTTTCCGTTTTAGGGCAAAATTGTCGGTATTTACCGTTTTAACCCGATTTCGATCAAACTTCCGTAGAAACTTACCGGCACCTTTTTTAGCTAAAATAAAGCTTGTGCGCGAACTTTAGGGGTATTTGGGAGGTTTTGGTTCAGATAGAATTTTTCCCAAATAAAATATTATTTTAGCCGGTAAAATATGCACGTAAATCGGGAAATTTCTTCTAAATGAATTTTTTTGGAAATCATCACTACAATTATTTTTAGAACCTTCTTTTTAAATATCTAGATATTTTTAGTCCAAAAGGTTTTTGAATTAAAAAAGAAAAGAAAATGAAAGAAAATGTGTCATTTTTGCATTTAATGAAGCAATTAATGGATTAAACTAGAACTTTCTTCTTCTTTTTTGCACAAAACACCCCCACACTCTCAAGGCCGGCCCCTCTCTCCCCCTTGCTTCCCGTGTTCTTCCTCACTCATTTTTCATCATTTTTTGCACAAATAAATCATGAAAAATCCAAATAAATTCATAGAAATTCAAAACCTTCATTCTTCTTCACAAAAGTTGCTTAGATCTTCATTCTAGTGAGGATTTTGGAGGCTAAAATTTGGTTTTATTCTTGATTCAAGTGGTGTTCTTGAAGGTATAAAACCCTAACCCTAATCTCTAATTGTTACTTAATACTGTATGCTAGCTTAATTAGATGTTAGTTTAAGCTTTAAATTTCATGTAACAAAATTCTAGAAATGGTTTTAGAAATTCAAGTTAAGGTTAAAGCTTAATTTAAGTGTTTAATATTTAATTGAAGTGTTAATTTGTGATTAGGAAAAGTTTAACCTAGTAGAAAATGCTAATTATTGTTAATGAACACTTTGTTTAATTATGCAATTTTGCTTACTAGGTTTTTGCTAAAATTTATTTAGCAAGTGTTAAAATATAGGAATAGTTTAGATAGATTAGTTAAGCTATTTTAAGGTGTTTGTAATCGCTAGATATGCGTTAGCTTGAAACTAGTGCGAAATATTGCGATAGCTTGCTTACTAGGTTTCGGGGTTTTTCCGACGTGGGTTCGATTGGTCGTTGCGAGATTAAATTTATTGTATTCCTCGTAATTTTTGTGTTGTGTTCCGCGATCGTGACGATCGGGGTCTAGACTTAGTGTTTTGTAGTTTAGCGACCCCAATTAGGGTTTTTGGCCGATGTCGTGCATGATAGATGCGCTAAGCGCGCAGTGTAATTTTCAGGGCGTCATTCTCGCGTTTCGTTGTCTTTTCGTCATTGTAGGATTTTTGCTTATGTGATGTGTTTGTGAAATTTTAGGTTCGCAAGCGGGGACTTTGTACGCTACGACAGGGGAAAACAGGTGGTAGGCTTCACTTAGCCAGGAGCGTTGGTGAGTAGATTTAACATCTATAGGGGAATCGCCGGCATGGCGTTATGCGTCTGGCTAGAGATGTTATTTCTGTTGCATATTCTATGTCATATTTAGACTTGCGCATTTACCCTATTACTTAAATATTGTTGTGCTTGGACTAGTATCCTTAGGACACTGCACATATTATTGACGATTTATGTTGCACGAGCACTGATTGTATGCTACACACACCGTCAATAATTTCCATGTCACGCATAACCCACTTATAGATATAATATTGCTTGGTTAGGGACATTGAGATTTTGATTCATATTTCTTTACGCATTGACTTATAGAATACCTGTATACCTACATGCTTACACATATATTCTGACATACTTACATGCTAGTTACCTGTATACCTATAGAGTATTGTACCATTAGTGATAGGTACATGCATACTTTACGACATAGCTACAGGTATACCTTGCACACCTATTTCGCTTATACCCAGGGGGTATACTACATCATTTACTTATAGGTAGATACATATATCTTGCAATACCTTTATGTTGCACATATATCTGGTTATAGCTACATGTTTACCTTTACTTGATGTTATTTTAGAATTGGAGAGATTAGGAACCGCATGATATTATATTAACTTGTTACAGTTAATTGCTGCTTTTCCTTTATATGTTCGCATTTCAGATTTATGATGCGTATATTATATTCATGTATTTTCGCATTGAGATATGGATTTTTCATGATGTTTTCTGGATTTAGGGACCGTGGGAGTTCATGAAATTATGCATTATTTGAAAAACCCAGTTTCCCTTGATATGATATTTCAGCAGCCACCATGAGATTTATCGGTTCGGATATATATACCCCACGCAAGGAACGGAGGGGTCCGTGTGCGGGTACATGGTGGGGCCCGGAGGTACACGGGGCAAGAGTCGTGGAGTAGACGATGAGTTAGTGGGGGAACCATACCATCCGGTGACATTACCAATGACTCAGTGGTTATCATGGGGATACCGACGGGAGTCATGTACGTATAGATACTTTGAGAGGCGAGGGTCAGAGCTAGGCACTCGAGCTTTCCGGATAGCGTATGATATATACCTATCAGGGTGCCAGTCGTGGTGACAGCGCCTGATAGACCTGCATTTCTGTGTCGATGCTTGACACATTGGTTTCATGATATTTCTTTTTACTCCTTTGTATATATAACAGAGGTATAGGCCGCTGTTATATATGCTCTTGCACCAATTTTAGTGGAATGATACTCTAATATATGTGTATTGACATTAAATTATATACATCATTATATTTATTCATGCAAATATATTTAGGATGTTAGATTTTTACTTGATAATTTGATTTGGGATATAGGGGATTCATTTGATATTGGATACATGATATTTATGAGATTGCTGATTTGTACATTCAGGATATATGAGATTTATTCGATATTGTACATTCAGGATTTGTGAGACTTGTATGATATGAGAGCCAATTTAGGGGTTGATTTGAGGAATTGAGATTTGGATTTGTCTTGATGGATTGTGATCCTACCACGATGTCAGGATTCCGTGGAAATGACATATTTCATTCCATACTCCACATTTATTGTTTATGCACTGCTTCATGTATTAGTAGTACCTGTTAGAGTACCTTTCATGACTATTGCATTTACATACCTTTATTTATATGCATTGCTTCATGTATTAGTTGTACCTGCTAGTGTACCTTTCATGATTATTGCATTCATATGACTTTTTATTGCTATTAATTGCACATGTTAGATTCACGCTGTACGTGCATACTTGCGATTACCTGCATATGTTATTTACTATTCACGAGTTGGCAACTCACCCCCGTTGTGCCACAGGTTTTACAGATTGTTCCCCAGAGTAGTCGAGGCTGGCTATTCATCTATCATCTTTTGCTACAGATACCGCATCGGCTCACAGTGTGCTATTTTGTTCAGGTGGGTTTTGGTGGTTATCTGTATTTGTATTGTATATTCGTTGTATCTTGTACTCTCCATCTACTATTTTCATATTGACTTAGAGACTTGGTGAGGACGATGTTGTATATTATGTTGTGACTTGTTGTCTTTTAAACAGTTTCCTTTCTATCGTCTTTTATTTCTTCGCTACGGCGTCGTATATTTGTTGTGGTGGTTGTTTTCCGCCTTTGGGCGTGAATTTGCTCCCGTTGGGGATGCTTTACTTTATATTTATGTTGTACCCATTTTTGGGGTTGGTTTTTTTTAAAGGTTTAAACAATATTTTTTTTAAAGGTTTAAACAATGTTTCTTATCTTTTCTTGTCTTTTAATGGTTTAGATTTCTGGGTTTTGGCTTTCTTTTACTGCGTTACGCCTGTAGACGTTGCGTAGTATTAGGGCCGTCACGTGCCAATTTCGGGTAGTGACATGAGTCATGAGTGTGGAAGGTTCTTGGATTGGTGACTAGGTTAATGAATCATTATTTGCATTAATGAATGGATGACTTGGTTAGATGAGTCATTCATTGCATTAATGGGTTTTGGTTTTCACTAAGTTTTTTTCTTCTTGATCTTTTAGCTTAAGGTTACCCTCCCCCCTCCTACACTCACCCCTACCTCTATATAGTGGCCGACCCCCTCTCTTGAAAGAGGATGGTTGTTGATTTGGAAAAAAGATTATAGTTTTGGTGTATGGAAATTTCATAGTTCTTTTTATTCCATCACAATTTCAAAAGGCAACTTCATTAACCGTTCGTCCATGGCTTTGGACGAAACGAGACAAAGTATTCTACTCATTCTCTACATCAATCTTTGTCATCTCTTTTAGCAAACTTGATGATCGAGTTGCCTCGGTTCAGAGGCGGGAGCCCGTTTAAAGATCCGTCGACGTGGTGCCATCTGGACGAGAAGACTGGAGATTCAGGAGATCGGAGCAACCGCAACAAAGCGTGGGATGATGGTTGAAGACCAAAGGACTCGGATCGTTCGGTATAACATTTCTACCCACTTTGTAGTTTGTTAGTTTAGATATAATGGCAGATCCGGGTTATAGTACGTGATAGCGCCAGTTGTAAAATGTTTTGTTCCGCATTTGGCGTCTGTTAGACGGCCGGGGCGCTACCGTGGACTAACATCTAACACTGACCCAAAGTCACCTAAAGCATTTCTTGCTAAGAATACACATCTCATGATAATACATAAGTATATAGATATAACGCATTCATATACTGCACTACGAAGCTGCGAGGGTGCTATACGCCATCCACCTGACTTCCTCCGTAGATATATATCTACTCACCTTGATCCTTGCTTACCGAAGTTGATATCGCCATTCTCTTCCTCGTCGTCCGAAGTCTACGTGAGGGTGCCTACATATCACATATATCGTATCGCATCAAAACGTCCAATTCAAAACCAAAACGACACGCAAAACCAAAACGACACGCGAATCACACATAGGTTTAGGTTAAAACCTATGGTCTACTCCTGCAAAAGAGCTGTCACGATCCGAAATATTAGCTCGTGACCAGCACTTAAATCACGCAACGTCTAAAGGCATAACGTAATTCAAGTAAGCTGAAACCCAGAAATCTAAACCTTTTAAGAAAATAAAGGAGGTGAAGTTTTCAAATAAGTTATAATGAAATCAAGTTTTCTTGATGCATAGAAACGGAACATGAAAATGCAAGTGAAATTTCTAGTTTGAAAACGTGTTTCGTCTTTTAAAAATTTGGGTAGCACCTCCTTTGTATCTTTTGATCCAAAACCACAATACATAACAAGAATAATGGCATCCCCAAGCGGGAGCTAGCACTTCGCCAAACGGCGGATCACAACCACGCAAGACAGTATATGTAAGTATACGACGCCCAACAGCGAAGTTCACCACAAAAAGATAAAGAAATAAGCAAGACATCAAAACCACAAGTAGCGGAAAATCCCTCGCTCTAAGTCTCGCAACCACAAACTCACTAAGTCTCATTACTTATAGAATTTACAAATTTTTATTTGATGGAGTTGACTAGATACAATATGAAATAGTAAATACAATAGTGGGTACGATACAAATGCCCCACCTACCAATGCAAAACACCCAAATGAAGCTATGTGCCAGCGATGCCGCTACGGATCCATGCGGTCAACCTGCAAGAACTGTGGCACAACGGGGGTGAGTTGCCAACTCATGAGTAGAAAAAAACATCTACAAGTAGAAATCGAATAAACAACGACTCCTAGGTCAACTATATCATAAGGGTAATATGATGAATCTAGGGTGACCGGGTCAGTATGTGCCAACACTAATATCAAGACCTATATGTATGCGGATATATTCCAACAATATAATTAATGTATGTATGCATGTGGATCTCGTCCAACCATATGATCAATGTCTGTATGCACGTAAATATCATAAAAGAGTGTGCATGAAGGTATGAGGATATAAATCAACGGTGTCCCTCACAACACATCAAAATCATGGAATCTGGGTGTCCAACATCGACACCCGAAAACAACATGAAACCCGTGTTCAGCATCGGCACGTAAATCTTCATATCTTTGGCTCCGTCAGTCCGGATCGGCCTATATCATCTCTCGACTCCGGTCAGTATCCTCCGGATATCCGCAGAGCCCAAATACTATCACCGGTAGGTAGTAGTCCCTCTGCCAGGCTCACCGTCTTCAGTACAGCAAATCCGTTCTCGCCACGGGGTACCATACCGGGTTCACTATGTACCCGCAATCGGCCTCATCAGGCTCCTCGAATCTGGTTTCACATGTCACACGTCTCAGAACCGAGAAAACGCATGGTGGACGCACTGAAATATCATATCAAGAGAAACCGGGTTTTTTAAACCGTACTTACTTTCTTTTGAAATAGCCACGGTTCTCAAATCCAGAAATCTCATGAAAACAGCATATCTCAATTCGTAAAATCATAAAGCATGATGTATGGGACATATGATATAAATGTAAGCATATCCGTATATCCTGCAACATGGAACCGTAATATGACATGTTTAAGGAAAACCGCTCTTTTAAAATGATTCCAGTTTTTAAATATAACATGCGGTCCCCAATGTTTGTTCTATTAGACAACAAAGATCGCATTTTTTTCTCCAAAAATCAAAGCCATCATGATCTATGTATGCGCAATAAGTATGTATGTAGATATGGATGCACAAGTGGTATATACGCAAGTATGAGTGTACAATATATATGTGCGCCAATATGGATGTACAAGTGGTATATAAACGCAAGTATGAGTGTACAATAGGTATGTGCGCCAATATGGATGTACGAGTGGGTATATATGCAAGCAAGTTATGCGAATATGTCATATCATGATGCAGCAATCCTACTGTGTAGTGACATGGCAATTATCGATGATGAAGTGTGTGAGCCGGCCAGTCTGTGTACGTGTAACATACGCATCATCAATAATGGTGCAGGTGTACTAGCACAAGTATGGTAATGCAATGCGAATAATATGAATGCAGCCTAAGGTAAATCATCAGCTAAAAGCTATAAGGTATACGTGTCTACATGACCAAGTCGGTGAATCTATCAATCGGTATCCAGCCTCACAACATCGCGTACGGTATAATCAATTGTACGACAACCTCTAGTCAAGGGTAAGGATCAATCATCAAGTCAAACTCATCACGCACGGAAAATTATCGTACGGCGGCATTAAGCTAACAGGGATCTTATCAACCAATAAGACGAGGAGGGTACGGACCTAACGTCACGTACGGCTAACACTCAAGATTCACAACACATAAAAATGTCTCTATATACCTTTGTCCCAGATCACATCCACAATAATCTCATATCAGGGGACAGGCAGGGTATAAATCATCTCAGTCGACTCGCATCCATATACCAACATATCATCAAATCACATATTAAATCGTATTCTCTTTTTATCGAATTTTTATCCCTCATCAAGTAAATTTTACAAATACATTCTACCTTTGCTATAAGTACGTATCTAATCTAACATACACACCCGAACCATACAAACAGTTTTTGAAAGATGCGAATCGTAGTTTTGAAAGTAGGGGCTACAGTGTTTTTAAAGAAAAGATATCATTTGAAAATCCGTAACATCCCTCAAATTATCTGTTTAAAAGATGCATATGATTCTTCAGTTTGGAAATAGGTATGGTTCGGATGACCCATCTACGTCGACTATCTAGTCCTATAGTACCTTAAATGGCAATATCGTCAAACGTCATCCTCAAATTTCGTCATCCCATACTAGTCGTATCAAAACACTTCTAACTATCCTTTAGGCTATAATATGGTTTCACTAATAATCTTTTAACTCTAACCCTAGTTTCCTAATCTAGGTTTTCTTAACCATATGCTACAAATCGGTTTCCACCAAAACTTTGCGAGGGTGTTATACGCCATCCACCCGACTTCCCCCGTAGATATAGATATACTAACCTTGGTCTTCGCTGGCCGAATTCGATGACGCCATGCTCCGTTGCCTCGGAATCCATGCGAAGGTACCTACAATAACAACACATATCACAACGCTATAAAAATCAAGTTCTGAAATCCAAAACGGCACACGGATCGCCTATAGGTTAGAACCTATAGCCCATGTATGCAAAACTAACAAATTACCCCTAGTCGTTGATGTACAAACATCCAACCACCAAATACAAATCCAAATATCAAAAGTAATCATTCAAAATACGGAAAACATATCCAAAAATCATACTAATGTGCTCCCAGATTTTGACTCAGGTGAAAAGGAGTTGCACAAACAAGTCTAGGGTGATGTACATGATGTATATGAGCTACTTGACCAACCCCGACACCACATGCCACCAAGTGGCCGGCAACCTACCCATAAAATCCGGCCTCCTCGGCCCCCTAGGCTCCTCTGGGCTTCGTCTCGTCAAGGTGGTCTCCTAGTATTCTAATTTGGTCCCTGGAGTTGTTTGCTTGTCTCAGAAATTCCCCGGGTTGCTCCAGATTTCCCTGCACACCCTATATACACACAAAACCGACATGGATCAATTCCTAAATCAATATTTTAGGGTTCTAAGCTATGGTCCAGGTCAAGAATCACCTCAAAAGTCTTATTGACAGCCACAAAACATCATCAATTTCCCAAACCGTTCTCTAGAATTTCAAAGTTCACAAATCCATCACTAAACGACTTCTAAACTTAAACAAAATGCTAGGAAAACAAAACTACCTTACATGAAAAGAGATATACCTCATGGTTACACCCAAGCAAACCCTAGAAGTCCCAAAGTTGTCAAAATCCCACTTTGCTTGGTCCAATATGTAGAGGAAGAGATGGGGATAAATATTTCCCCTCTCTCTCTCCTCAAGTCATCATCAAACATTTTTCCATTCTTTTCTTTTATCACCACAATAAAACCATAACATAACACAACACAAATGAAATAACATGTAACATGCCATGGTGCACTAACCATGAAAAGTGTAGAAACACGGATTTGGTATAATCGCGATTAGCAGTGCACTAATCGGATTTTTATCGAAACCGCATATAATAAATCTTTAAAAAAATACCAAATCCTTTAAATATATTATTAAATGAATAAATCATTTTAATATCCAATTATTTCATAATTATTGGTATATATTTATACCCTTTTTCGAAAACCCCAATTTCACAAATCGGGCAGTTTTCGGGAAATATATTATTTTAATATTAAATTGGAAAAATAATATTTTATATTTTCTGAAATGTAACAATTTTCCCCCCTTAAATAAATTCGGTCCCCGAATTTAAATTTAAACCCCCAAAATTTATAACATTTCAATAATCAACTCAAATCAACGGGGCTCCGAAATCACGGAAATTACTGAATAACACAGCGCGTCAGTGCGCATGAAAACGAGTATAAAAACTCAAAATCGAACTCCATCAAGCGTCACTCAATCATCTGATTTGCAAGCATATCCTCGGAGTTACAATAGAGATACAGATCTCGAAATCGACTACTGAAATCCAATATACACTAGTCAAATACTATAATACGTGTATAGTACGCATCTTTGGAAAACTTTAAAGAACTGAATAGAATACATGCAAAATCTTTTCTGAATCACCGCATGAATGCGTAACTCATGGCATAAATGACAGACGCTCTTTTGTAAAATAATAATATATGCCCATATATGTTTTGCTAAATATACATTCCGTCGTTTCGAAATATCCCAAAAGGTTTTCCTTTTTAAAAAAAAACGTTCGTGTCGCTCACGGACACATAGGAAATAGAGATACTATAGCTCCTTTTTGAAAACCTCTTGTTAAACTTTTTAATGCATGCAAAGTACTCAGGTACTGTCCTCAGATCAAACACGTTTGGCTACTACACAATATAGTGCCCAACATGAAAACAAAGTGCTCAAAAGCAAAATCAGCCTCAAAAGGCGTATCCAATAATCACATGTGTCTGGTGCGCACGGAAATCAAATCCAAACACAGGTGCCACTATACGCACAAAGCAAAACTAAGTGCAACGGGTGTGCATAAAAGCATCTGTCCACTGCAACTGGTGTGCACGACAACAATATCTGGTGCATCTATTGTTCATAAAAATCTCAAATCTGGTGCATCAAATGCGCGAAATACAAGTACGGTGCAACCAATGCACGAAAATCATATCATCCGTATGAAATCTACGAAATCATAAACACATACTACGAAGGTACAAAATCGACATCAAACGCCATAGGTATGCACAAATCGCAAATCAACACAACGGTGTATAAAATATATATCCAGCACAATAACTCTACCCAAAAATGTAAATACCCAGCAGGTGCAGTGTCACGATCCAAAATTGGCACGTGACGGCCCTAATACTACGGAACGCCTAAAGACGTAACGCAGTAAAAGAAAGCCAAAACCCAGAAATCTAAACCATGAAAATACGGAAAAGATAATAAGAGTTTTTGAAACATTTGAAATCGCAACCCAAATTCTTTAAAATTCCAACCTCTTTCTTTTAAAATTTTAGCAACACCCCCTTTTTGTAAAAACTGGCCCAAAGGCGGAAACAATCACATCATCACAATATACGACACCGTAGCGAAGAAAATATAGACAATAGAGATAAAGCTGTATAAAAGACAACAAAACCATAAATAATATACAATATCCTCCTCACCAAGTCTCTAAGTCAACAACATAATAGTATATGGAGAGTACAAGATACAACGAATGTACAATATGAAATGCAGATAATCATCCAACCCACCTAAGCAAAATAGTATACTGTGAGCCGATGCGGTATCTGTAGCAAAAGATGATAGATGAATAGCCTGCCTCGACTACTCTGGGGAATAACCTGCAACACCTGTGGCACAACGGGGGTGAGTTGCCAACTCGTGAATAGTAGATAACATATGCAGGTAATCGCAGGAATGTACGTACAACATGAATCTAAGATATACAATTTCAGTAATAACAGGTCATGTGAAATGCAGAATAAAGGAAAGTACACTTGTAGGTACAATCAATATGTGAAGCAATAATAACATGACAATAGTATGCAATAACCATGCAATAAGGATATGAGAATGTAGATATGCAGCAATCATAAGGGTACACTAACAGGTACTACCAATATATGAAACTGTGCATAAATAGATAAGTGTGAGGTATGGGGTGAAACATGTCATCCCATCGAATCCTGTCATCGTGGTAGGATCACAATCCATCAAGACACTCAAATCTCAATTCCTCAAATCAGCCCCCAAGTTGGGCTCTCACATCATATAAGTCTCACATCTCCTCAATGTACAATATCGAGTAATCTCCTATATCCCGAATGTACAAATCAGTAATCCTATATGTATGTCCAATATCCAATCTCAATGAATCACCTAATATCCCAAATCAAATCTCAAGTAAAATTCTAACATCCTAAAGGTATATATATTGCAGAAATAAATATGATGGGGTCAATACACATATATTAGCGTCCCATTCCACTAATATTGGTGTAAGGGTATATATAACAACGGCTAAATCCCCTGTCATATATACAAAGGTGTTTAAAGGCAATATCATGAAAGTAATGTGTTAGTGTATATGCCCTAGAGGCCATTACTGTATCATACTAGTTTGTATATTACTTAATGGATGCTTGGGATATTCACCTTGTATATACAATCTTGCTCAAAATAGTAGTATGCTACTTGGTTTGTCTCTACTTCAATGTGTACTTGTGTTTATTTTACTATATCACTTATACGCATTAGTGGAGCCCTTAGGATCTTTGCTTGATTACCAGCGTTGTGATGGCAGTCACACTAGTGGGGGCTGGGTAATCTATAAGCACATCCTTACACAGGTCCCTAGTCGCAGGACTATCGAGACAGGGCATCGATACTCCGGAGTAGACTAGCGTATGCGCTTCTCATCCCAGTGTGGGAGATGGTCTGTCCCACAGCCATCAGTACGTCGTACTGGAGATAGTATACGGGTGCTCGTTGGGTTACGAGTACACTGGACAGGACTCGTCGGGAACTGACAGGTTGGTATTATACCTATCGTCAGTCATCAGTTCCCAGGTGACATGAGTACAGCTTAGTCCGCTGACTTGACACTGGCACTTCGCCTCGAGTGTGTTCCCACTGCACTTTGATCACTACCCTACCACGGCTCAAATGAGTCGTGCAAACAGGTGGTGGTTGGGTGCAGTCCCGAAGCACTTGGAGGCAGTGACGGTTAGACAGGATTCGTCTCTCCCGGTATTGGGGGTTGACATCGCGCTGTGTCTAGGAGAGCCATTACACGAGTAGTCCCTGGCCAGGGCAAACGAGATATACTGGTAGGTTTCCAGTGTTATCTCAGGGTGTTTTGGGCTTCGCTCCGGCACGACTTGTACCGCTATTGGGGGACTGACGTTTACCGCCCCCTAGGCCCGCCATGCGATGTATCAGACGAACAGACCGGACTGTACGGAGACTGTCACATTCAGACTCAGTAGGAGTACCGATGGGGTTTCACCTCGTCAGCCTTCTTGTCGACATCTACCTGGGGACCGTTACGCACAGCTAGTGCCGCTTGCGGTCTGTGGTTAAACCCACTGCCAGCGTAGTGTCGAGTCTTTAGAGTCCCACACAGAGGGTATTCGCCTATGGGCAAAACAGAGTAGAGGTCGCATGGTTTTGCGAAAGGGTTCGTTCTCATCCGCGCACTTGTGCACGTTTGGAGTCCGGACAGATATTACCAGCGGGCTCTGGTTTGAGCCGGATACTGGTATAGTTTTTGGGGTTGCTTTTATCTCTCAGTATTCATGTTCCTCGGAACAGGAATGCAGGTGTGTATGCACAGTTATTTGAGGAGGAGGAAGATGATTTTCATTAGGGTTTCGGAACGGGGTGCGTATGCACAGTTGACAGTCGTCTTTTTCCAAACCCTAATGGAATTGTATTATATCATTTAATAATATATAATAAAATGAAATTGTGTCATGGTTAGTTTTTGTTGACTTGTTGACCATGGTTGACTTGTTGACCATGGTTGAATATTTGACTACCATCATTACAAATGCAAGATGCCTTTTCATTCTTGCTTTATTCATTTAATGCTTGTAATGATATTAGTCATTCTAAACTATCCATCAAACCTTTTTCATTTTGATTATTTTTATTATTTGATTAAACCTTTTTCATTTTGATATGGTTGCAAAAAGAAAAAGGTGAGCTCATTCTATCATTCTCACTCTCTCTCTTCACTTCATCTTCTTCTTCCTCTAGTCAAGAGAAACCTTCTCATGAGTTGAGAATCCTTCTCTTGAAAAACAAAAGCAAACCCTAGACACTCTCTACTCACTCTAGGATCAAGGGTCTAGCAAGCCGGCAATTCTAGTTCACTCCAAGTACGAGAAAGAGCCCAAAGGTTGAGCCTTCGAGGTGGATCCATCTTCGACGGGAGAAGGCGACAAAGGAGAACCATCAACCTCTACAAAGTTTGAAGACGAAGGAGTTCAAGTCTAGGTATAACCATCTTCATCCGAGTAGCTAAACTTCTTTAGCTAGTTTGCTAGTTTTAGTTTAGACAACGATCCCGACCTTGCATAGTCCATGTTGCCTCTTGCACTAAAAATTTGATTTTTATACCGTTTCCGCCTCCCCGTAAGAACCGGGGGTCGCAACGTGGACTTACAGTGGTATCAGAGCCTAACTAAACTTAAACTAGCTTGGTAGTGAAGTGTAACGAAGTTCGGAACCGTAAAAAAACCCAAAAACCATATTTTTTCAAAACCTGAGTTTCTGTTGAAATTTTTTTGGCTCAAAATGAAAAACTTTATATTTGTAAATTCATCTCAGGGTTTTTTAAAAACACCCATGAAAAACGACACAGAGATTCATCCAAATCGCCGCCCTTCCGCCGCACAAGGTAGGCTCGTGCCGCGGAAGCGCCGCGGTTTGATGTCCTCTCTGCATCGTTTTTCGTGCAGTGTCTTTCTGTGTTGATTTTGGGATTTTTAGGATATATATTATATGCCCAGATTTTCCAGAACTAAAATTTACTTTTGGGGGCCTATAATTCCGTATTTTTCCGAACTTCACTGCACTTTGACTATGATGGTTATATCTGTGATGTTTGCATGTATTGAACGTCGGCTAATCGCTATAAGACGATTAGTCGGGGTTATACATGATCTGTAATGTGCTGGAATGTGTATATGAATGTGTTGGACTGTCGCGGGTGAATAGCCGGGGTGGATGTGAGATGAGCTTTTGTTTTTCTTTCATTCATTGTAAATGTAAATTGATGTAATAATATTATTTGTTTGGCCGCTCAACCGGGTCGGGGTTGTAGCCGTCATTGTATAATTCTTTTTACTGTTTTTGCTCCTAGGATAGACCCATGGAGGGGTGCACAAACTACCGGGTATGCCGAAGTGTCGAGTGGCCTACTCATGGAGATGAGGGAGGTTGCTACGCTTCGGGTACTTGGCGGGTAGTTTGCCGCACCCGTAGGGGTCTTGGGTGGGGTATTTGGCTATTCACCGCGACCGTGTTATCCGCTTTTCGTTTCAGGCTCGAAAGGATTGCGGATTGCTAGTATATCCAATGCATTCATCTGTGATCTGTAATGTCTACTATTGCTATATCTATAACTATTTAGGCGTTGCTTATGTTTTACAGACGCGCTAGCCCAGCCCCCGCTCTGTCGTTAGTTAAGTAACCTAACGGGTAATGACGGGGCCCAGTGGCGAATGCGAATGGCATAAGCGTACGTCATATTTTGGTTGTTTTCTGCAATGGTAGGATTAAATGATGGGACGCATTAAAAGTACTAATGCAAGAATATCACGCATTAAAAGAACTAATGCAAGATAATAAACCAAGTTAAAGTCGTTGGAACACTTTCGAAAACCCACTCGGTTCTTTTCAAAACTAACTTTTAAAATGCGGAGCTTGAGCCACTCCATTTAAAAGCTATCTCGTTCCATCGACCAAATCAAGTTCACTACGTTCACGGTTTCGCCAAAACCATTCGTAGCCCTCCGTCGTTTCACATGAATAGTCAATAGTATTCAAGCTGTGTTTGTTGGCCAAAGTCAAGGCATAGTGATTGGTAGCTATTGGGTATTCATGTGCAGCATAGATAGATGCGTTGGTTTGAAACAGTCGTACTACCTTGTTGGCCAAAGTCAAGGGTAGGTACGGGTGGATTCAAATTAACCTGGAGAACGACGGGTAGAACTTGACATGTGACTTATGATTTGTTGGCCAAAGTCAAGGTCATAAGAGCATGGGGCAAAAATCCACATCGGGAGTTTCATAAGTACTGAAACTTGCTAGATTTGCATACCATTTGGAGTGTGGTGATTCTGGTAGGATTCCTTCAGTTTCGTCACGCGATGATATTTGGATCCCGATCCTACTGTGAGTATATGCTACTCCTCGGGAAATTTCTCACTTAACGATCAATGCTATAAACCTAGTAGGTGCCTAGAAAGGTGTTAGCGGGGCTACGCCCCCAGGGAAAAGAGGTTCTTTAATTAAGGAACTTCGCGAAAGCGTTGGAAAACCTCCCTCGAAGTACCGACACCAGCCTGGCCGAACGGTTAAGCAAGTATTGTACGGTGGGATTGATCCTGACTAATTCTTCCTTTATGGTTTGAGGAGGGATTCGAGAAACAGTGGGAGCCATCCTGTTTAGACAAACTAAAAACCACTCTAAACTTGCAAGAGCATCATGCTGAGTGTTTCTTCTTCTCTCTCCTAATTGCAGCGACCAATCAACATGACTGGACTTAAGTTACTCCTAGATAAAAACAAGTTGACAGGGCCAAACTACAAAGATTGGCTCAGGAATGTCAAGATAGCAATCACTTATGACAAGCTGGGGTATCTTCTTACCACCAAAGCTCCCCCTGTCCCTGGTCCAACTTCCAGCGTCGCGGATAAGGAAATCCGCAAGACTTGGGAGATTGATAGCGCGAAGGCCAAGTGCCTCCTGCTTGCCTCGATGGACAACGAACATCAGAGGAGGCATGAGAATATGGACATGGAGTCCATATTGCTTCATACAAAAGAACTGTATGGAGAGCAATCACGTATCGCAAGAT
Organism: Agapanthus africanus; assembly: GCA_030015575.1. Lineage (NCBI taxonomy): Eukaryota > Viridiplantae > Streptophyta > Magnoliopsida > Asparagales > Amaryllidaceae > Agapanthus > Agapanthus africanus. Next base: position 453,408,238 of record JASDDO010000014.1, on the reverse strand, counting down.
ACGAAGCGTCGAAAAAGTTGTTTTCGACAAGAATGGCCGTCGGATCATCAGTAGCCGAGCACGTGCTAAAGATGATCGGCTACATTGAGGAGCTCGCTGACCTGGGGATCACATTGGAGAGTGAGCTATATACGGATATAGTTCTCCAGTCCCTTCCTTCCACTTACGCCTAGTTTATAATGAATTTCAACCTATAAGAAAAGGAGGTTGAACTTTCAGAGCTCCTCAACCTGCTGAGGAGCGCAGAGGGCACCCTACAGAAAGGTAGGGAAACATCCACTTTGTTTGTAGGAGGATCATCTTCTTCTAGGTCCAAGGCGAAAGCCAAGGGAAAGAAGAAGAAAGCCCCCACCAAACCAAGGGGCGGTGTTAGTAAAGTGGATACGAAGGGAAAAGGAAAAGCAACAAAGATAAGTGGGAAGCTTGTGGATAAGGAAGAATGCTTCTTTTGTCATAAGAAAGGACACTGGAAGAATGATTGCAGGGCCTGGAAGGCCAGAACACAGGAATTGAAGCAGGTTGCAGCTTCAGCTTCAGGTGTGTATGTTATTGAAAACTGTCTTTCAATAAACTCTACTTCCTGGGTATTGGATACCGGATCAGGATCTCATATCTGTAATTCTTTGCAGGCGTTGAGAAACCGTAGGGTTTTGAAGGCAGGTGACATGACCCTCAGAGTTGCGAACGGAGCTAGCATGGATGCTAAAGCCGTGGGGGACTATCACCTGGGAATGTCAGATGGACATGTTTTGGTTTTGCGTAATTGCTTTTTTGTACCCAACGCAACTTGTAATATCATTTCTGTATCTTTAGTTTCTAAAGAAGGTTATGAATTTGCGTTTGTAAGTAATGTTGTAAACATTCACCTTAATCAAGTTCTGATTGGGTCAGGTACATTGAGTAATGGTATATACGTATTGAACCAACCACAGATTTTCAATGTCCAGAATACACACAAAAGAAAGTCTCCAGAAATAAACCAGACTTTCTTATGGCATTGTAGATTGGGTCACATCAATGAGAGAAGGTTGACAAAGTTACATACAGAAGGGTATTTGAATGCGTTCGAATATCAGTCGTATGCCACTTGTCAATCCTGTCTCAAGGGAAAGATGACAAAGACTCCGTTTACTGGACATGGAGAAAGAGCGAGCGAGCTCTTGGGACTTGTACACAGTGACGTGTGCGGTCCAATGTCTACACATGCCCGAAGCGGACATTCTTACTTCATTACTTTTACGGATGACTTCTCAAGGTACGGTTATGTCTTCTTAATGAAACATAAGTCTGAGGCCTTTGGAAAATTCCAGGAGTATAAGAATGAAGTAGAGAAACAGACCGGCAAGAGTATTAAGATTCTAAGATCGGATCGAGGTGGAGAATACTTAAGTGCCGAGTTCCTGGACTATTTAAAAGAGAACGGTATTCTCTCTCAGCTTACTCCTCCATACACCCCGCAACATAACGGTGTATCGGAGAGACGGAACCGAACCCTATTGGATATGGTTCGGTCCATGATGAGTAACGCTGAGTTACCGCGATCATTCTGGGGATATGCGCTAGAATCAGCCGCATACCTTTTGAACCGAGTTCCGACTAAGACTGTGCCTTCCACACCATATGAAATGTGGTGTGGGAAGAAACCCTATCTTAAGCACATTAAGACATGGGGATGTCCGGCTTTTGTCAAAAAGCAGCATCCGGACAAGCTCGAGGCACGCTCAGTACAGTGCAAGTTTGTGGGGTATCCAAAGAACTCAAAAGGATATTTCTTCTACTGTGAAGAGGAACAAAAAGTTCTTGTTTCTCGTCATGCTTACTTCTTGGAAACTGAGTTTTTGGAAAACCAGATAAGTGGGAGCACAGTAGAACTGGAAGAAGTTCCAGAACCACAGACTGTTACTGAAAGTTTGGTGGAACCAGAGGGTTCAACAGAACAGGACATTCCTACGCCGCTCCGCAGAAGTAGTAGGCAGTCTCATCCGCCCGAGAGATACTACGGTTTTCTCATAGACGGGGATAGAGAGGATTGCATCATAGATTATGATGAGCCTACTAGCTTCCAGCAGGCCGTTCAGAGCGTTGACTCAGTGAAATGGCTGGATGCAATGCGGACCGAAATGGAGTCCATGTACACCAACAAGGTATGGACGTTGGACATTGCTCCAGACGGGGTAAAACCCGTAGGATGCAAGTGGATCTTCAAAAGGAAGATTGGTGTAGATGGACAGGTTGAGACCTATAAAGCTAGGCTGGTAGCAAAGGGTTTTCGTCAAAGACCTGGCTTGGACTATGACGAAACCTTCTCTCCAGTAGCCATGCTGAAATCCATTCGGATCCTTCTTGCCATCGCTGCCTTCCACGATTATGAGATCTGGAAAATGGACGTAAAGACAACTTTTCTAAATGGAAATTTAGAGGAGTGTGTCTACATGGACCAGCCAGAGGGCTTCATTCAGAGTGGGAGCAGCGGAAAGGTGTGCAAGTTGCTTAAGTCCATCTATGGACTAAAGCAGGCATCGCGGAGTTGGAACATCTGCTTTGATGAGACGGTCAAAGAATTTGGCTTTATCAAAAATCCAGATGAACCATGCATCTATAGTAGATTTGTAGCGAGAACTGTAGTATTCCTCGTTTTATACGTGGATGACATTCTCTTAATAGGAAATGACATTCCTATGCTACAATCTGTCAAGGGGTTCTTGTCACACAGGTTCTCCATGAAAGACCTGGGTGATGCCTCATACATCCTGGGGATCCGGATCCATCGTGATAGATCCAAGAGGATATTGGGACTTTCTCAGTCCAGGTACATCGACACCATAGTGAAGAGATTCAGTATGGAAGATTCCAAGCGCGGTAACCTACCGGCTTGTCACGGGATCACCCTCTCTAAGGAGATGTCTCCCAAGACTGATTTGGAGAGGGATCGCATGTCGATTATACCCTACGCTTCTGCGGTAGGCTCTATAATGTATGCGATGTTATGTACCAGACCGGATGTAGCTTATGCACTGAGTGTGGTAAGCCGGTATCAGTCAAACCCTGGGGAGAAACACTGGATAGCGGTAAAGAACATTCTCAAGTACCTGAGAAGGACTAAGGAGATGTTCTTGGTGTATGGCGGAAAAGACCTCCAGATCGAGGCCTTTGCTGACTCCAGCTTCCAGAGTGACAAGGATGATTCCAAGTCCATGTCGGGTTTTGTCTTTACCCTCAATGGAGGGGCGGTGTGTTGGAAGAGTTCCAAACAGGATACCGTTGCAGACTCGACGATGGAAGCGGAATACATCGCTGCATCTGATGCCGCAAAAGAAGCTGTCTGGATGAGGAAGTTCTTGAAAGAACTTCAGGTGGTTCCGTCCATTGTTGATCCAATACCTCTGCATTGCGACAACAATGGGGCTATAGCTTTAGCGAAGGAACCCAGGTCCCATCAGAGATCCAGGCATATCTTGAGGCGGTATCACCTGATCAGGGAGATCGTGGATCGCAAGGAGATCGAGGTTCGGAGAGTTGCTTCAGAAGACAACACTGCAGATCCATTCACCAAGGCCCTGCCCCAGACTCAGTTCGAGCGGCTGATCGAGATGATAGGTCTTCGATACGCCAGTACATGGCCTTAGTGCAAGTGGGAGATTGTTAGTGTATATGCCCTAGAGGCCATTACTGTATCATACTAGTTTGTATATTACTTAATGGATGCTTGGGATATTCACCTTGTATATACAATCTTGCTCAAAATAGTAGTATGCTACTTGGTTTGTCTCTACTTCAATGTGTACTTGTGTTTATTTTACTATATCACTTATACGCATTAGTGGAGCCCTTAGGATCTTTGCTTGATTACCAGCGTTGTGATGGCAGTCACACTAGTGGGGGCTGGGTAATCTATAAGCACATCCTTACACAGGTCCCTAGTCGCAGGACTATCGAGACAGGGCATCGATACTCCGGAGTAGACTAGCGTATGCGCTTCTCATCCCAGTGTGGGAGATGGTCTGTCCCACAGCCATCAGTACGTCGTACTGGAGATAGTATACGGGTGCTCGTTGGGTTACGAGTACACTGGACAGGACTCGTCGGGAACTGACAGGTTGGTATTATACCTATCGTCAGTCATCAGTTCCCAGGTGACATGAGTACAGCTTAGTCCGCTGACTTGACACTGGCACTTCGCCTCGAGTGTGTTCCCACTGCACTTTGATCACTACCCTACCACGGCTCAAATGAGTCGTGCAAACAGGTGGTGGTTGGGTGCAGTCCCGAAGCACTTGGAGGCAGTGACGGTTAGACAGGATTCGTCTCTCCCGGTATTGGGGGTTGACATCGCGCTGTGTCTAGGAGAGCCATTACACGAGTAGTCCCTGGCCAGGGCAAACGAGATATACTGGTAGGTTTCCAGTGTTATCTCAGGGTGTTTTGGGCTTCGCTCCGGCACGACTTGTACCGCTATTGGGGGACTGACGTTTACCGCCCCCTAGGCCCGCCATGCGATGTATCAGACGAACAGACCGGACTGTACGGAGACTGTCACATTCAGACTCAGTAGGAGTACCGATGGGGTTTCACCTCGTCAGCCTTCTTGTCGACATCTACCTGGGGACCGTTACGCACAGCTAGTGCCGCTTGCGGTCTGTGGTTAAACCCACTGCCAGCGTAGTGTCGAGTCTTTAGAGTCCCACACAGAGGGTATTCGCCTATGGGCAAAACAGAGTAGAGGTCGCATGGTTTTGCGACAGGGTTCGTTCTCATCCGCGCACTTGTGCACGTTTGGAGTCCGGACAGATATTACCAGCGGGCTCTGGTTTGAGCCGGATACTGGTATAGTTTTTGGGGTTGCTTTTATCTCTCAGTATTCATGTTCCTCGGAACAGGAATGCAGGTGTGTATGCACAGGTATTTGAGGAGGAGGAAGATGATTTTCATTAGGGTTTCGGAACGGGGTGCGTATGCACAGTTGACAGTCGTCTTTTTCCAAACCCTAATGGATTTGTATTATATCATTTAATAATATATAATAAAATGAAATTGTGTCATGGTTAGTTTTTGTTGACTTGTTGACCATGGTTGACTTGTTGACCATGGTTGAACATTTGACTACCATCATTACAAATGCAAGATGCCTTTTCATTCTTGCTTTATTCATTTAATGCTTGTAATGATATTAGTCATTCTAAACTATCCATCAAACCTTTTTCATTTTGATTATTATTATTATTTGATTAAACCTTTTTCATTTTGATATGGTTGCAAAAAGAAAAAGGTGAGCTCATTCTATCATTCTCACTCTCTCTTTTCACTTCATCTTCTTCTTCCTCTAGTCAAGAGAAACCTTCTCATGAGTTGAGAATCCTTCTCTTGAAAAACAAAAGCAAACCCTAGACACTCTCTACTCACTCTAGGATCAAGGGTCTAGCAAGCCGGCGATTCTAGTTCACTCCAAGTACGAGAAAGAGCCCAAAGGTTGAGCCTTCGAGGTGGATCCATCTTCGACGGGAGAAGGCGACAAAGGAGAACCATCAACCTCTACAAAGTTTGAAGACGAAGGAGTTCAAGTCTAGGTATAACCATCTTCATCCGAGTAGCTAAACTTCTTTAGCTAGTTTGCTAGTTTTAGTTTAGACAACGATCCCGACCTTGCATAGTCCATGTTGCCTCTTGCACTAAAAATTTGATTTTTATACCGTTTCCGCCTCCCCGTAAGAACCGGGGGTCGCAACGTGGACTTACACAATGTGCCAAGCATCGACACAGAAATCCTGATAGGTACGTATCATACGCTATCCCGAAAGCACGAGTGCCTAGCTCTGACCCTCACCTTTCGACGTATGCATACGTATATGACTCCCAACGGTATCTCCCTGATCCCTGCTGAGTCATTGGTACTGTCACCGGTAGGTACTCGCCCGCCTCCAGGCTCAATCGGCGAAGTCCATCGATCATCTTGCCGAGGGGAACCATATCGGGCCCCACCATGTACCCTCATACGGCAACCACACCTCGTATGGAGTATACAATCAGAATCGATAAATCTCATGATGGCTGCGCAAATATCATATCAAGGAAACCGGGTTTTTCAATGTATGCATAATTTCATGAACTCCCGCGTTTCCCAAATCCAGAAAAAACATCATGTAAAATCCAAATAAACAATGCGCAAATCCAGGAATAAATATATGCGATATATCTGAAATGCGAGCATATAAATGAGAATATGTAGCTAAAACTAGATGTATGCGAACCAATAAGGTACAACAAAGTATAGGTGTCTACCTATAAGTAAATGATGTCTTATACCCCCCTGGGTATAAGTAGAATATGTAGGATACCCCCCTGGGTATAAGTAAAATATGAGCAAGGTATACCTGTAGTTGTATCGTAAGGTGTAAATGTACCTATCACTAATGGTATGATACACTATAGGTATACCGACAAGCTAGATGTCATGGGTGATAAGCAATACAAATCAATGTCACAAGATCCCAAACCAAGCAATACAGTATCTATAAGAGGCTGGTGTGTGACATGGCAATTAATGACGGTGTGTGTGTAGCATACAATCCGTGCTCATGCAACATGAACCATCAATAATACGTGCAGTGTCCTACGGCTGCTAGTCACAGTGCAACTACATCTAAGAAATAGGGTAAAGGCGCAATTCTAGCAATGACGTAGAATATGCGACAAGTATTTTAATCCTAGCCCAGACGCATAACGCCATACGGGCGATTCCCCTGTAGATGTTAAATCTACTCGCCTACGCTCCAAGCTACGTGAATCCTACCACCTGTCTCCCTCTGTAGCCGTGTCCGTAGTCCCCACCTGCAAACCTGAAAATAAGACAAGGAATACATATATAAGTAAATATCTCGCAAAACGCGATATCGAACCCTAACGAGAAACTCGCGTCGCGAACTAAACGCGCATGTGCACGATACGCTAAAACGTGTGTATACGCGTCTAAAACTACCGCGACACGCTAGATCGCAGAACCCACTCACGTATCGCGCGTATTGCGTCCTATGACCTTGACGGAGGCCAACAAACCATAGGCTTCTAGTCAAGTTCAACCCGTATATTTTATGATTGAATTAAACCCACCCGCACGACCCTTGACGGAGGGCAACAAATTCTCACGACTACCTTAACTAAATCGCATCATATGCTGGAAGATAAGCACTAGTTAGCTACCACACACTACGCCTTGACGGAGGCCAACAAACGTAGCACGAATACTAAGTAGTCCTTATCTGAAATGACGGAGGGCTACGACAGATTTTTAAGAAAACCTTTTGCGTAATGAACTTGATATCGTTGTAGAATCGAGTGATTTTTAAAAGGAGTGTTTTTTAGGCTTTTACTAGTTTTGCTAAAGAGCTCACTCCCGGTGAAGGGATCTCGGCTCTTTCCTCATCGAATAAGGTGCTGGATATTTCACAAATACCAATATGCAAAGCATGAACTAAAAAAGAAATCAAAAGACAAAACCGAGTAGGTTGTAGCATCTGTCAGTTTCGCTAAAGAGGTCACTCCTGGTGAAGGGATCTCGGCACTTTTCTTATCGAATACGGTGCTGGATATTCTACAATGAATACCATTATGCAAAACAAGAACTAGAGCTACCAGTTTTTAAAACAAGTTTCTACAACATCTTTATGTTTCTTTTTTATTAATTAATCTCATTAATGAAGTCCAATCAATTATGCTTCCTAAGCATCACAGAAGAAACGAAAGCAGTAATATTTATTAGATATCATATATATAATATAAGTATTCATCTCAGAATATCAAGTGATCACATCACAGAATATCAGCAGCAGAAGAAATCATATGAAATATTGGATATACTATGAATTCTGTGTTTTAAATCAAGCCAGTAAAAAACACGGATTCTACGGTCGCGATGAATAGCCAAACCCACTGTCATGACCCGAAATAGCACGTGACTGGCACTTGAATCATGTGAATTCTATAGGACCCCACCTAATTCAAGTAAGCCAAAAGCCCAGAAATCTAAACCATTTTAATGAAGAATGAAGGAAAACTTGTTTTTAAGCAAGTGGTTTTAATAAAATAAGTGGCATTAAACAATTAAAAGCAACATCATATTTTCCCAAAAATTTCGGCAGAGTCTCCTTTGTAAAAACTAGCCCTCAAATAGGTACAACACATGAAATACATAATAATGAATAAAGGCATCCCCAAGCGGGAGCTAGCTCTTCTCCAATTGGCGGACACGACCACGCAAGCAATATAATATACAACGCCGAAGGGCGAGGATCAAAACTCAGAATGAAAACCATCATCATCAAGAAAACGAGATAAAACTATAATAATACAGCGCGCGACTCTAAGGCCGAAAGAATAAACACTGGTCTTCTATGTCTATCAATAATACAAGTCTGGTTGACGGAGTTTACTAGATACAACTGAATGTAAATAAAGTATAATAGTGGTCACAATGCAAGTGAACCCACCTACCAAAGCAATCACCCAGAATGAAGTAGTGTGCCAGCAAAGCCGCCAAGGAAACCTGTACGGCAAAACCTGCAAGAAACTGTGGCACAACGGTGGTGAGTTTTCAACTCGTGAGTAGAAAACATCACCGAGAAGAAATCGCATGTATGAATCTATCCTAGGTCATACAATAATATCCTCATAATATATATAATCTGAAGCATCTAATAATGACAAGGTAATCATCTAACAACAGTATAATGCCAAGTGCTCGTGTAGTGACTCAGGTAATAACATGCCACATAAATGATGTATGAATGCACGAAAACAGAATGCAACTGAATGAGAAAACAGTTTTCGTATCTCAGTGAGATTTCTGTATAAAAATCTAAGTATCATCAATGAAATCAACAGAGAATCCGTGCCAAGTATCGACACAAAATGTGTATATCCCAATATCTCAATATCTCGGGCTCCGGCAATCCGGACTGGCCCATATCATAAAATATCCATATCTCTATGTCTCAATATCTCGGGCTCCGGCAATCCGGACTGGCCCCGGGCTCCGGCAATCCGGACTGGCCCAAATCATTAAATCTTACGACTACGTCGGTATCCTCCAGATATCTGCCGCGTCATAAATAACTGGTCGGTATTACTCCCCTGCCAAGCTCAACGCCATCATCTGCGACCATCTTGCCCCGGGGTACCGCACTGGGTCCACCATGCATCCGTAGATGGTTCATCCTCCTCCTCGAATCGGGTGTATGATATCACTCAAGATCCGAGAATACTCATGGAGGACACCTCTCAAATCATATCATGAGAAAACCGCAATTTTTATCCTTTTAAATGAAAACGAGTTTATAAAATCCTTGTGGTTTCTCCAAATCCAGAAATCTCATGGAAAGTCTGATATCCAAATATCGAGAGTAAATAAACAATGATTTACTGGCATAAAGGCCCATAATATCACATGACAAATGAATACATATACTTGCATGAAGTATCTCAGTAATAAATGCAATATCAAAACTAGCATATGAAAACAAGCGTACTGGTACTATGTCGGACTACGGCTAGCAATTTATATTGATGAAGTAATATTCTCTAAGTGTACATGTCATGGCAATTACCGATGATGATGTGTGTGAGCCGGAAAACAAATGTTCATGGATATACGCATCATCGGTAATGGTGCTGGTGTCCTGACAACATGGGTTCATAATATCAAAAGACAACACATGTATAAGAATGTAATGCGATAAGAACAACATAAATGTAATGGAGAATGAATAGTAAACGCAACATATAAGTATATATGTTATATATACAAGTCATACAGTTTTGGCATTTGGAATAGCACGAATCATGGTGTTTAAAAAATAGGGGCTACGGTGTTTTTAAGAAAAGGTATGTCCTTTGAAATATCTATAGTATCCCTTGGCCTGTCTTTAAAATACCCACGATTCGTTAGTTTTGGAAATAAGTATGACTCGAGCCCAATCTAACATCTACTAATTAAACTACAGGACAAAGCTAAGAGACTAATCAAAAGGGGAAAGGAAATCCACCTAAGTCCGAGTCGATATATCTAGTAGTCGATGATCTCACCTCAATAGTGTCACGTACGATAAAATATATATATATATATATATATATATATATATATATATATATATATATATATAATACGACATCCTCGAATCAAGAGTGCGGATTAATCAATCATATTTATACTTCGTACGGTAAAATCCATCGTACGGCATCCCGAAATCGGGGTACGGGTCAATATCACATTTATCACATTAATCATATGGTATCACTATCATAAATCATGAACTAAGTGTACTGATCTAAAGTATAGTACATTCCGATACCATTAACATATATCCGCGTGTGTATGAAACACATCGCCCAACGATCCGCTATAATATCATGTCGTATCTCATAACACGACCCAAATCACATAATCGAGCTCACGGCATCATTCCTGATCACATCGACTCATCTCCAAGTATCATATACTATCATCATCATACTGTATACGTATATGCATATATATATGTACTAACGCATCCACACACATATATATACATATAAACATATACACCCAAAACCATGTCACGTGTGTGCGTGTGTGTGTGTGTCCACTTTTACTCTAGGGTTTCGCAACTAGAGAAACTAAACTAAAAACGCTATTTTCCGAATACGCTAAAACTAACCCTTGATTTCCTAAGCCGTTCTTTCTTGTTATCCACGTATCACAATACACATAATATATATATAACATATCATATGGTACACTAAGAACTGCGGGGGTGCTATACGCCATCCACCCGACTTTCCCCGTAGATATACATCTACTCACCTTGATCCTTGCTTGCCGAAGTCGAGGTCTCCATTCTCTTCCTCGTCATCCGAACTCCACACGGAGGTAGCTACATTTCAATGAATATCGTATCGTAAACGAGAATCAAATACGAGAAATCTGGTACAGCATATGAAGGGTACATAAGTTAGAACCTACAGACTACGCATTCAAGAAAGGCCCAACAAATCCTCGATGCCGATATACAAATATCAAACCATCGAGTTAAAACCCAAATACCAAAACCAAAGTTAAAATGAAGTCGCAAAACAAAACAGCAACCTAAGAAAACACCTCCAGATTTTGTTTCAAGTGAAATTAGCCAATTCTGCATATATAGGGGGCCTAATTTAAATATAAGGGAACCACAGGCCAAGCACGAGGCCCAGAGTCCAAGTCCTGGCCACAATTTGCGGCCAGAAAGCAATAATTGGCGGTCAGAGTTAGGGGTTTGGGTCTCGGGTCTTCAGGGTAGCTTCTAGGTCACCTACACACATCTCAGTAATAGCTAAATATTTTTCAGGTACCCCGGGTCATAGCAGATCTCTAAATATCATCACAATTTCCACAATATTCCGATATCAGGGTTTCTAAGTTTGGGTTATGGGGTTTTAGTCTCATGTCAGGTCCAGGTTTATGACACTTGAGGGTTATAATCCACAATTACACTCAATTACACATTCCTAAGTCAAGGAAAACCCTAACCCTCATCTTGGATTTTTCAAACCTCACTTGAACACTTCTAAACTAATATAGATGCTAAAGTGAATCAAATACTACAATAATGGTGAAATAATTACCTCATTTGGCAACTCAATAATTTTCTGGAGTTGCCCCAAGTGCTCAAAATCCCAACTTTCTTGGTCTCCCATGCTTGTAGTGAGCTTTTGCACATTTTTAATGAAAGGATTGAGGTGTTTTGAGGTGTTTTTGGGGGTGAAGTGAGGTGGTGTATTTGGTGGAGGGAGGAGGGCAGCCATGGTGAGAGGAGGATGTGAGAATGATGAAGAAAAATGAAGGGAAAGCAAATAGGAACCATGGTCAAATGACCCCTCACCTCTCTCTCTCTTCTCTCTCTTGCCCATAGCCATTTCTTTATCCTTCTTCCTTTTTCTTTTCTTTTCTTTTTTACAAAAACAATAGAAAACCCAAATGAAACCATGCACAATTTAGGATTTAAGCCAAGTTTTCAAAAATGTAACAAGTGTTAGCAAATATGATATGGTACATGCCACATGCATAAAACACCATCAATGTGTGATTAGTGAACATTAATCAAGTTTAGGATAAACATGTATATAATTAATTATAATTTTTTTTAAATTTTCCTAAATCACTTAAATTCATCCAAAAATCACCATTCAATTTAATTCTCCAACATTTTCCAAACTATCGGTATATAATTATACCACATCATTAAAATATTCATAATATTTATTATTTTAATTATATAAATTCTTAAAATAATATTTTATTTTTCTGAAATGTTACACGCACATCCCTAGACCCCTACAAGAGCGGCAAGCAACCCTACCAATTTTAGAGTTAGGAGACCCGGTCTCAACTCCTCGAGATGGTCTCCCACTGGACCCTAGAACCCGGTTACTTGTGCTCCCCTCCTTGGGTCTATCCTAATGCGGAAAAGTAAATAATATACATCAATGGTGACATCATCCTCAACCCGGAAGTGCCCTAATAAAAGAATATTACATATAAGTTTTTACATAAATGAAAATGAAAAACTCTAATCTCACATAAAAACCTCTGGATATTCAAACACGACGATCCAATATAACATATCACAACAACGCATAACATCACATGTCATCAACGTAAGTAAATATGTGTATCCTGTAATGTCTTGAAAATCGTTTTGGTGAAATTTCGGAAAATCGGTAAAAATAAGAGGGTTTTCTGTAAAAAGTCAAAATATAAATATCATTATTTTAAAATTAAATATAAATATTCTAGCTATGTAATTGCTAGTATTTGGTGTTTATTGAGCCACTGGTGAGATTTCAATATTTCTGAAATTTTTTCCGAAATTAATTATTTTAATATTATTTTAAGCCGTCACTAATACATATAATTAGGGAAAATTACAAACTGGAATGAGTTGAAACAAATTTTGTGCATCATAGTACATTAAACAAAATTTTATCATGTGGTTTTGAATTGAAATAGGGTTGTTAACCGGTGTTAGAAAATATCGAAAAAATGCTTTTTTCGGTGAAATTAGTGCAAATGGAGTGCGGTACAACTTTTATCTTTTCCCAAACAAAACCCACACTCTCTTTTACTCTCTCACACCATCTTGACCAGCCTTGGCAGCCCCTCTCTCTCTTGAGTCTTCAAGTGGTTTCTAGAAATTAGTTTAATGGAAAAAAATAAAAAGAAAATGCATAAAACATGAAATGACATAAAGAAGGAAATGATGGTAGAACTTTCCACATCTCTCCACACCCTCACTCCCTCACTTTCCTCCCTCTAATTCTGTCCGAAACCAGGTCCCCCCTTCCTTCTACACAATTTGCACTTCAATTTTCTTCAAAAACCCTCCAAAATCCATCAAAAATCAACATATTTTAGCACAAATTCATCACTAAACCCTATCCAATTTCCTTTGCTCCTATTTAGCTTGGATTTTGAAGGCAAGAGTTCCATCTTAGAGGTTATGAAGCAAGGGTGATCTCAAATTTTTATGGTATAAATTCTAAACCCATGTTAATTTGTGTTAATTATTGCAACCCGATCAATTAAAATGCTTAATTATGGTTTTGATTCAAGATTTAAATTTCTAGAAAATGATTATTAAATTATTATTAGGGTTTTGATTCTTGGGTTTTGATCTAAAATTTTTAGTTTAAAATATTAGAAAATGTTAAACTTAATCTAGTAGCAAAATTTACTAGTTATTGCATTTAATTGTTTAATTAGGTTATTTTTGTAAACTAGATTTTTACAAAACATGTAAATAAGTTAGATAAAATTAGAATTAGGGTTTTTATTATTAGATTATAGTGTTAGTGTGTAGATTAACTTGTTATGTGAGCGTGAAACATAAACTAGTTGCAAATTTCTAGCTTTCATTTGAAAATTTTCACAATAGTGCTATTTAATTAAACTAGGTTTTGAAAATTAGTTTAAAATGAGGAATTAAAAACAAAGTTAGTCTTTTAGAACATCCTTACGGTTTCAAGGAGTGGTTTAAAGATTTAAGTTATGCAAAATCAAGTTTGGAAGTGAAATGGTGAAGTTTTGCTTTAAAATACCGAAATCGGGCATGTTTACAAACTACAATTTCAATTTAATACAAATTAGCGTGTCAAAAATATAGGAAAGGTTTATATTATCTAGTTATGCTATTTAATGAGTATTATGACCATTAGTTTCATTAAACGTCAAGTTTTGAAGTAAAACGGTGAATTGACATTTTCAAGGTTTTTGGAATTGGATGATTTGATCGATTTTAAGGTTCCGATGATTTAAACCGAATATTATAAGTAAAGGGTTTTGAAACTACGGGTTGTTTATTGGTTTTTATCTCGGTCAATCGGCGTTTGTACGCCGATATCGAGCGATATTTGGTTCTTTTGCGTGAACGGGACATAACTTTTAACCTATGCGCGTTTCGTGCGTCGTTTTGACTTTTGTTCGTGATTCAGTTTACGATACTATATATGTTTGCGTATAGGTACCCCTCACGTGGACTGCGGGCAATGAAGAAGAGGACGACGACATCGTTTTCGGCAGACAAGTACCAGGTGAGTTGATGTATATCTACGGGGGAAGTCGGGTGGATGGCGTTTAGCACCCCCGCAAACGTAGAATAGGAATAATACTTATTGTCATTAGGAAGCCAGACGTGACCTTAGATTCTTGATGAGTAGGACCCTAGTAATGACCCTAGGTTGGACTAGACTGATTTAGAAAGACCATACCCGAGGATGAATACCTTGGAAGAGATTCGTAGGTTTCAGGGAGATACACAAACACGCACACACTGAGACTCGACGTGGTGTATACGTGTATGTATGTATATATATAGGACTAGGTGTAGTTATATATATATACACACAATACGTATATGTGATACAAGGATGTGATATGATACACGGGGATGAAACAATATAACTGGGCTGATGCCGTGATTCTTAACTATACAGTCGTGTTATTATGTTAGCGAATCATTAGAAATTGAGATAATAGATTTGCATACATGAGCAATAATAAAGAGTGGTGATGATATTGAAGTATATGGGACTCTAAAATAGAACCCGGACCGTAACCTGTGCCTGAAATTCTGATATCATATATGTGTGACTTGATTTCGATATCATATATGTGTGACTTGATTACGATATCATATAGGTGTGACTGATTACGATATGATCTAAGTGTGACTTAATCAATATGATACATATGACATGACATTTCGAGGATAATTAACGATGTATATTTATGCTGACAATGATATATGATTGATGTATGCGATTACAGTATAGCACCTTGATCATGACATGTGTTGATGATGGTATTATACGAATGATGAGACACGTAGGTGATACTTGACCTGTACCCCGATATTGGGATGCCGTACGATGGATTTTACCGTACGAGACATATATGTGATGATTGATCCGCACTCTTTAATTGAGGAAGCCGTACTACGTACGTGACGCTATTGAGGCTGGATCGCCGACTATTAGAGATATGGATTCAGACCTTAGGTGGACTCTTATTTCTTATTGACTAGTTTCTTAGGTTTAGTTCCTTAGGAGGTTAGATGGACACTAGTTTAGGCTCGAGTCATATAGTTGTAGTATACTTGTATATCACAGAGGAGTGGTTATTACACATCCGTCTTTACTGATCTTCCAGATGGTGAAAATCAACCCTCGTCATAGCCCTGGTCAACCCACAAACTGCCATTACGGAAACGTGCCTTGAGTTATCCAGATTCTGGTTTTAAGCATATGCCAGACAACTCCCCGTACCTTAACATCGTTAAGATATGAACCGTTCTATATCCAATATAGAAATAGAGGCACTGATTTAATTGAACCAGATTCAAATCATGCAACTATCTCCAGTGCATGTCAACTAAATGGAAGGAGGCCTATCAGCGTTACTCAACTTAGGAATGCATCCAGATATGAGTAACCTGAAAGAGAAACAAGTTTCTCAAAACCATTACTATCAACTGAATACCATACACAAGTATCTACATCTTCGATCATCTTGAAGAATCCTGATACTTGCAATACCTGGTTCTCTACTTTATTCATATACCTATAACTTCTCAAAACTTGGACCTTGTGTTTCTACGAAACACTTGTCTGAGAACTAGAGAAGTCATAAGTAAACAGAACATATTACGAGGACCAACCCCTCTGTCCTAATGGACACTGGACAATATACAATACTATGTATAAGTCCCCCGAGTCTAATAACTCATTCCCTGTGTGTCGTAGGTTGAAAACTGTACTTATGGTTAAGAAGAATTACACCGTTGTTCAATGCTCCTTACCTAACCATCCACTGATATAGGTAAATGTCATAGACATAATTTCAAAAAGTTAGATCTCACTCTATAAAAATAGACGTACAGATATATCAATTTGAAATTGGTGCATAACAGCGAATATTCAAAACCAAATATTTGCCGTCGGGCAAACTACCCAGGTGATTTCCTCAAATATCACCAATTTCAACGAATTCCGATATAATGAGGATGATCACCTAATTCCCAATAACTTACTCCCACTCATCATCTGTAAAACCATACAGATGCGAGAATCATACCTGGTAAATACATACCCTGGAGCAAGGGCTAATTGGGAAATCAGTTTTCTTTTAATAGTACACAGTGAAACTGAAACATTGAAATGTTTTGTAGGGGTATCCGGGTTTTCCTAGTAATGCCTCTTCCATTATCCAGATTCATAACTGTATCCTTTTATTTCTTTGCCATCTCTCCAAATCCCTTTATATGTCTTTAGTCATTACCTTCTGTACACCCCTTTAGGCTTAATGGTTTTCTTCCTTCCCTACCTTTCGGCACCAGCCTATGGTTTGGAAGAAAACTATACAATAAGCATAATGGGTGTACTGTCCTAATCCTAGGAGCACTCGCAATGCGAGAGAATGTGAAGATAAAAGACAACCGAATAAATCTTATTCCTATTTCTCCTGAACCAGAATCCATCCCCGAACTGGAACAAGTTCCTTTGAGTTTGTATATAACCATACGATAGAGTATCCAATAAACTGTGGATCTTCGTAGTGATACGGAGTGTTCTGGAGAAATACAAAGGTGATATAAGAGTGGCGATGAAATACTTGGTTTGGTCGTGAATAGCAGTCGCAGTTTACTTTGCCCTATTACTAATCCCTTTATTTGTCTTTACTTAATACCTTCTGTACACCTTTTAGGCTAAATGGTTTTCTTCATTCCCTACCGTTCGGCACCTGCCTATGGTTTGGAAGAAGACTATCCAATAAGCGTAATAGGTGTACTGTCCTAATCCAAGGAGCACTCGCAACCTGAGAGAAGGTAAAAGGAAAAGACAACTGAATAGTCCTATTCGTTTTCTCCAGAACCGGAAACCATCCTCGAATAAATTCCTTCGAGTTCGTATATAACCATATGATGGTTTTATCCAATGGAAGTAGACGTTCGCAGTGATACGGGGTGTTCTGGAGAAAAGGGTAAAAGATGGAGTGGCAATGAGGTATGCAACTCTGATATTCCAAAAGCCAGTGTTTTAAGAAGGTTCAGTCAACTTGGTCACTGAGTCATAGTCTAGGGTCGGTCCATGGTCGCTGCCAAAGAGAGAGAGAAAAGAAACACTCAGCGTGCACTCTAACCTAGATCAGAATGGTTATCACTTTATCTAATCTGGAAACCTCCCACTGTATCGTCAAATTCTCCTCCAAACCTGAAAGAAGAATTAGTCGGGATCACCTGAGGAGTATACCAACTCATCAGTGGGAATCGGGATCCAACTATCATCGTATGATAACTTGACGGAATCCACTCAAGTCACCACACTCCAGAAGGTATGCACATGCCTGGCCAGTTTCAGTTTCTTTAGAAACTCCCGATGTGTGTTTTTACCCCTAGGACCCAAGTGACCTTGACGGAGTCAACAAATCAAAGAGTCCTAGTCAAGTTCAACCCGTCATTTTCTGGATTGCATTAAACCCACCCGTACGTGCCCTTGACGGAGTCAACAAGGCCACACGACTGTCCTAACCAATCCCATATCCATGCTACAAACAAGCACCACTTAGCTACCGTACACTACGCCTTGACGGAGTCAACAAACGTAGCACGAATACTAAATAATACCCGTAAGAAATGACGGAAGGCCACTTCTAGTTTTTGGCGAAAAACTTTTAACGTAATGAACTTGATATCGTTGAAGGAACTGCATAGCTTTTTATAAAAATATAGTGACGAAAACCTTTGCTAAAGAGGTCACTCCCGGTGAAGGAATCTCGGCTCTTTCCCTGTAGAATGAGGTGCAGAATATTCCAACTGAATACCACGATGCAAAGCAAAAAGGTAATCGGCTATAGAGAAGTTATTACCCTGACGCAAACTTCTGTCCAAGGGGTCACTCCCGGTGAAGGGATCTCGGCCCTTGCCTCGTCGACTGAGGTGCTGGATATTCATAACCGAATACCACTGTGCAAAACAAAAGAGAACGTCCTTGCAATAACTGCGTTTTGAAAAATGTTCCAACAACATCAGAATAGGTTTGTTTAACTTGCATTGATCCGAATCAATGCAATCCCATCAATTGATCACACCACAAAAGAACGAAAATAATGATGTACGTATATACCATCCGCATTCGCCACTGGGTCCCGTCATTACCCGTTAGGTTACTTAACTAACGACAGAGCGGGGACTAGACAAGCGCGGATGCAAAACATATACAACATCTACTAGTATATATATCAATATATAATATTCGCTCAAGGCGTGATAAAATGCAACATCACAGAAATGTAATAAGCATCACAGAACAATACAGATATCTGGGATCCCCGGGTTTCATAGAGCCGCTACTGAAACCCAACGTTCCCCTGGTCGTATGGATAGCCTGTGCAATGAAATCCTAGACCCCTACGGGCGTGGCAAGTTACCCGCCAAAACCTGAAGCGAGGCAGCCCCCTTCAACAACGTGAATGGACCACCCAGCACTTCATGGAATTCGGTAACTTGTGCACCCCTCTTTGGGTCAACCTGTACCCCCTACGAGTGCGGCGAATAGCCCGCCAATTCTAGAGTGAAGCCCCTTCCGTCTCAACGCCATGAGATGCGGGCCCGTTGCCCTCTAGAACCCGGCTATCCGTGCACCCCACCTTGGGGTAATCCTAGTAAATAAAGTAAAATATACAATGGGTACATCGACCTCGGCCCGGTCGTGCCCCAAAAGAATAATATACAAACAGGCAGTGACGGCAGTCCACATGTCGGACGCTCGCCCCGCAATATCAAATGTACATTTACAACCAAACTGTACTAACATTGCATACAGGCTATCCCCCACGACCAATCCGCAACATCACAGCACATCACAGAACATCAACGCGAATGTCACGTTCGCAAATCCGTCTAAAAGGGCTATAGCAGTTAGACAGGATTTACCGATCAAATGACATTCACGGTCGCAGATATAATGTAAATACTGTGAACTAACATGTTTAAAATTTTCGATCGACTAAATTTACCGAAGTGGGCCCCAAGCACAACTGTAGCACTCAAAGATAATCTGGGCCCAAACAGAATATACCAAAAACCCTATTTCCATGTCAGGGAGTCTCTGTAAAAATTTGGTGCAGCAAGGACCTACAATGGCCGCGGAACCACGGCTAACGCATGGGTTTGACCGCGGTTCCGCGGCTAACGCATGGGTTTGGCCGTGGTTCCGTGGTGGAACAGTGATATTAGGCGACCAAATTTTTACAGATTCCTTAGAAAACCCTGCACGTATTTTTACAATGTACCAAATAATTTTTTGACCACTGCAAAAATTCGATAGAAACTGATGCTTGAAAATACGGTTTTTGGAAAATCCGATCGATCGAACTTGTAAACACGTTAGAGCAAGCTAGACAAGGTTAATGGCGTGGCTCTAATACCAGTGTAAGTGCACGGCAGCGCCCCGACCGTCTGAACGAGGCCAAAATGCGGAAACGATACTTTTCTTTAACTTTTAAAACTAGCGCTACCGCGTACTAAAGACCCGGATCGGGCCATTAACCTAATCCTAGCTAACTAGAGAAGGGGTAGAGAGATATACCGAGCGATCCGTGTCCTTCGGTCTTCTCGTCGTCATCCTGATCTCCCCGCGGAATCTCCGGTATTCATATCCTCGTCGGAAGGGCACCACATCGCCGGGTTCTTTTACGGGCTCCCACCTCTGGACCGAGGCAACTCGGGCACGAAATTGGCGAGTCGACGTGTCCAAGAATGCTGTAGGTTATTTGTAGATCACCATGTCTCTAGGGGTTGTAAGAAGTTGCCATTTGGAAGTGTAGAAGGATATGTGCTTTGAAATGGTGCTCGGGGATTTTTGTGTAAGCAAATGAGATGATAAAACCCCCACTCAAAAATGGACAGCCCCCACACTTGTTGTGGCCGGCCATGCTTGAGAATGAGGGGGGAAAAGTCAAGGGGGGGAGGGTGGGTGAGCACAAGCTAGTGCAAGGTGACCATAAGAAAAGGTGGGTAATGATGATAAACAATGATCACAATCAAGTCAAAACAATAACCCATCTCCATAAGCAAGTGATGATGCACAAACTAATCATCACAAAAAAGTCTTCACCATGATGAATTGCACATTTACAAATAAACCCTCCTCCACCAATTTTTCAACCAAAAAAGGAACAAAAGAAAAATGGCCGAAACGGAATGAAAACTGGCAACTTCCAAAAACTGATCCCGTAATAAATTACAGGAAAACCCCGCGACTGTATATATACATACCCGCATTTGTATTCCGACCGAATACAAATGCAATGAGACAAAATCTACACTGTACAATACTATGATCTGGCTTAAACCAAAGCCCGCTAGTATTATCCGTCCGATCATGATCCATGCAATACCGCACGTACATGATCGAACCCTGCCATATATCCATACGACCTCTACAGCGTTTCACCCGAAACTTGAGAAACGGTCTGTGGGGGATTCTAAAGAGTCGTTAATACTTTGGTTGTAGATTTAACCACTAGCACGCCAGAGGTATTAGCCATATGTAACGAGCTACCAGGTATTGACCAAAAGGGACGTCGATGAGCGAACTCATCCTGACAACCTACTGAGCCTGTCAGTGACAATATCCGTACAGTCTGGTCCGTTGGTCTATGAGCATCGCATGGCGGGCCTAGGGGGTTGGTAAAAGTCAAACCTCCAAAAGCGGTATAAGTCGTGTCGGAGTGTAGCCCAGAACACCCTGAGATACTACTGGAATACCTACCAGTAAATCTCCTGCCTTGGCCAAGGACTTCGTGTAATGGCTCTCCTAGACAAAGTGCGACCTCACCCCCAATACCGGGAGAGACGTACACCTACAGATCTGCTCACTGCCTCCATGTGGCTCGAGACTGTACCCAACTAAAACCTGTTTGCACGACTCCTTTGAGCCGTGGTAGGGTAGTAATCAAAGTACAGTGGGAACTCACACAAGACAAATGACGATCTCAGGTCGATGAACTAAGATGTACACATGTCACCATGGAACTGCTATCTGACGTCAGGTATAAGACCAACTAGTATGTTCCCGGCGAGTCCTATCCGGTGTACTCATAACCCAATGAGCAGCTGTATACATCTTAGGTGAACCAACTGACACCAGTGGCTTGTGAGACCGGCCACCGCCCCTCGTCGGGGTCTCGACTGTATACACTAGTCTACTCTGGAGTGTCGATGCCCTGTCTCAAAAACTCCCACGACTAGGGACCTTTTAAGGATGTGCTTATAGAACCCAGCTCACACGTATATGATCGCCATCATACTGCTGGCCGTCAAGTAAGAATCCTAAGGGCTCTATCAACGTGCATTGGTAATCTGTACCATCACCTAAAGCAGTACACGATGATAAAGATAAACCAGATAGCATACTATCAACTTGAGTAAGACTGTTCTACCGGCATAGGTCCTCCCTCAATCATTGCAATCACGTGCCTATGATCTAATAATTTACTCTGAGGGCACTATATCCCACAGAAACTGGACCTGGGATGGCGGGATCTTGAGTAGTAATAGGGTGGTCCGGCTTGTCATAGGCAATAGACATCTGGACAGATCTTTGCCAGTCATATAAGTCAGATTCAGTCAACTTGTTATCCAGATGTAACATTGTCATGGTCACAACGTCGCTGCAATGAGAGAGAGAGAAGAAAACACTTTAGCATGATGCTCTTGCAAGTTTAGATTGGTTTTTAGTTTATCTAAACTGGATGGCTCCCACTGTTTCTCGAATCCTTCCTCAAACCATAAAAGAAGAATTAGCCAGGACTATTCTCACTGTACAATACTTGCTTAACCGTTCAGCCAGTCGGTACTTCGAGGGAGGTTTTCCTACGCTTTCACGAAGTTCCTTAATTAAATAACATCTTTTCTCTGGGGGCGTAGCCCCGCTGACACCTTTCTTGACACCTACTTGGTTTATAGCATTGATCGTTAAGTGACGAATCTCCTGATAAGTAGCATATACTCACAGTAGGATCGGGATCCAAATATCATCGTGTGATAATGTTGAAGGAATCCTACCAACATTCATCCAACTCCAAATGGTATGCAACACTAGCAAGTTTCAGATTCTTTAGAAACTCCCGATGTGGATTTTTGCCCCATGTTCTTATGACCTTGACGAAAGCCAACAAATCATAAGTCACATGGCAAGTTCTGCCCATCATTATCTTTTTAATTTGAACCCACCCGTACATACCCTTGACAAAAGCCAACAACGTAATACGACTGTCCCAAACCAACTCATCTATCTATGCAACAAATGAATACCCCATCAGCTACCAAACACTATGCCTTGACGAAAGCCAACAAACATAGCTTGAATACTACTGACCATCCATAAGAAATGACGGAGGGCTACGACTGGTTTTGGCGAAACCATGAATGTAGTGAACTTGATATAATCGGAGGAACCTGATAGCTTTTTAAAAGGAGTGGTTAAAGCTCCGCACTTAAAATTCTGCTCTTTTTAAAAATAACCGAGTGGTTTCTTTTAAATTTGTTCCAACGATTCAACTTTGATTTGTTTTCTTTGCATTAATATAATACGTCCCATCAATTAACCTATCATTGCTGAAAACAACGAAAATACAACGTCCTCTTATGCCATCCGCATTCGCCACTGGGTCCCGTCATTACCTATTAGGTTACTTAACTAACGACAGAGCAGGGGCTGGGCTAGCGCGGGTGTAAAACATAAGTGACGTCTAAATAGCTATCATATATAGATATTGTATATTCGTCAGACGCAATAATAGGCATTCCAGATCACCGATGAACATTATTGGATATACAAGCAATCGACGTTTCCTTCGAGCATGCAATGAAAGACGGATTACACAGTTGAGATGAATAGCCATTACCCCACCCTAGACCCCTACGGGTACGGCAAACTACCCGTCAAGTACCCGAAGTGAAGCGATCTCCCTCAACAACGTGAGTAGGCCACTAAACACATCAACGTACCCGGTAGTTTGTGTACCCCACCTTGGGTCTATCCTAGGAGCAAAAAACAGTAAATGAAATAATACAACGGTGGCTACAACCGCAACCTGGATGTGCCCCGCAAAAGAATATTACATCATATTACAATTTACATCGAATGAATGAATATAAAACCCATCTCAAATCCCTGCTAATCATCACAACGATCCAACCAAGTTCATATACACAAACAGTAAAATCATTACAGAAATGTGCAACCCCCTGCCAACCGACATACTAGCAGTTAGGGGAGGTTTACGAACACATTAAACATTACAGATAAAAACCCGATTAGCAAATAAGTTAGAATATCGATCAACAACCTTTTTCCGTGTCTGCCCCAAATGCAAGCCAGCACAGAAGTAACCTGGGCAGAAATAGAATATACTGGAAAACAAAACACCACAAAATATGAATTACTGCGCAAATCCAAGTCAACTCGGGGTTGACTCGGCCGCTGATCCACGGCCAAAAGCACCATTCGGCCGCAGATCTGCGGCCGTCTTACCGAGTTACGTCCTCGTATTTTCCCAGAATTCTTATAATCCCCTGCTGTTAATTTTCAGGCACATCAAATAATTTTTTCGACACGTTTAAAATTGACAGAAACTTGAGGGGTCCGGGGTTTTGTTTTCGCGTTTTTCCGACGATCGAAGTTCTAATTAGTTGCTAACAAGCTAGTAAAGGTTTAGTTGGCTCTGATAGCACTGTAAGTCCATGTAACGCACCCCACAATCTTGCGGGGAGGCAGAATATATGAAAAACAATTATCAAAGCTTCGTAACACGGACTTGAGCACACGGATCGTGTCTAAACCATTACTAGCAAACTACGAAAGCTTTAACTACTCGGATTCGAAGTTATACCTCACGTTACTTATCCTTCGGGTCTTTATCGTTGTCCTCCACACCTCGTAGGCTCTATGGAACGTCGGCACCTCAACGGCCTCCTCGAGTCAAAGACGATCCACCCGAGAGCTCCTACTCCAAGCTTGACCTCTAACTTGAGGTAACTAGGTTACTCAAAGTGCTAATCTAAGCAACCTAGGGGATATAGAGTTGGATTATGGATTACAAGACTTGCTAACCCTTGATCTCAACACATGAGAGGTAGGGTTAGGGTTTGAAGAGAGAGAGCTTGAGGAGAGAGAAGGTGAGAATGAGAATTCTTTTGGATAAATGATATCATTTGTGTATATATGAAACATAACATATTATTAAATGAATAACAAATAATGATATATCATCATGATTCATTAATACACATAGTGATTCATCACATGAGTCATATAAATCATAGATGAATCATTAACTCCATGTATGAATCACACCATGACTCATTAATCCAATAAATGCAAATGCCACCTTACCCTCCAAGTCATCATCCTTCTAGAAGCTTCCTGACAAATTACGAGAATGCCCCTCCCATCCGTGAAAACACGAAAAAACTTTAGACTGTATAAATCCAATAATTCGATACTAGAATTTGGCTTAAACCAAAGCCGACTAGTAAAAACTGTCCGAATATCGTACGTGCGTAAAAACACGTATTCGTCCGAACCCTGTCGTAAAACCATACGACCTCTATATCGTTTTGCCCGAAGCAGGAAAACTCTCTGTGTGGGACACTAAAGACTCGACACTACGCTGGCAGTGGGTTTAACTACAGACCGCAAGCGGCCCTAGCTGTACGTAACGGTCCCCAGGTAGATGTCGATAAGAAGGCCGATGAGGAAACCCATCCGAACTCTTACTGAGCCTGATGTGACAATTTCCATACAATCCGGTCTGTTCGTCTAGGACTATCGCATATCGGGCCTAGGGGCGGCAAGCGTCAGTCCCCTAATAGAGGTATAAGTCGTGTCGTAGCGTAGCCTATTACACCTTGAGAAAATACTGGAACCTACCAGTAAATCTCGCTTGCCCTGGCCAGAGACTTTGCGTAATGGCTCTCTGACACAGCGTGATATCAACTCCCAATACCCGGAGAGACGAATCTTGTCTAACCGCTACTGCCTCCAAGTGCTCGGGACTGCACCCAACTGCTACCTATTTGCAAGACTCCTTTGAGCCGTGGTTGGGTAGCAATCTAAGAACAGCGGGACACACTCGAGGCGAAGTAGCAGTGTCAAGTCTGCGGACTATGATGTACTCATGTCACCTGGGAACTGTTAACTGACGACGGGTATAATACCAACCAACAGTTCCCCGCGAGTCCTGTCCGGTGTACCCGTAACCTAACGAGCACCTGTATACTATCTCCAGTACGACGTACTGATGGCTGTGGGACAGAACATCTCCCCAACTGGGATAAGAAGCGTACACACTAGTCTACTCCGGAGTATCGATGCCCTGTCTCGTTAATCCTGCGACTAGGGAAATGTATAGGATGTTGCTTATAGACTACCCAGCCCCCACTAGTGTGACTGCCATCACAACGCTGGTAATCAAGCAAAGATCCTAAGGGCTCTACTAATATGTATAAGCGATACGTTACAAGAAACATATGGACATATTAAATTAGACACAAACCAAGTAGCATACTACCATTTTTAGCAAGACTGTCAATACAACTGTGAATATCCCAAGCTTCCATTAAGTAATTTACAAACTAGTATGATACATTAATGGCCTTCTAGGCCAAAAACACTAACAGATACTTCAGTTTTTATACACAAATCTCACTGAGATATGAAAATAGTTTTCTCATTCAAGATGCATTCTGTTTCATTCTTAATGCATTCGTAAATCATATATGGGGCTTGTTACTACCTGAGGCACTGACACGAGCACTTGGTATTATGCGTATGATAGATGATTACCTTGCCACACTTAGATTCTTCAAGATATATATATATATATAATATATATATATATATATTATGAGGATATTATGGTATGAACTAGGATAGAGTCATACATGCGATTTATGCTCGGTGATGTTTTCTACTCACGAGTTGGCAACTCTGTAAGTCCATGTTACCTCTCCAGGTACTTACGGGCTTGCGGAAATGATGAAAAATGATTTTCAAGATGTGGTAACATGGACTCAAAATACGGATCTTTGTTAAACAACTAACTAACAAACCTAACAAGAGTTTTACCTACTCGGTTAGGGGGTTATACCTTTCTAGAACTCCTTCGTCTTCAACTCTTTCCGGTGTACGGATCGGCCTCACCTCGTCGTCTCCTTGCGCCGAAGATGGATCCACCTGAAAGCTTCTACCTTTGGCTTCTTCTTCGAACTTGAAGAAACTAGAACACTTGGTTTGCTAAACCTTGTGAACTAGGATGAGTAGAGAAGTGATATGGGTTTTCTTTTATCTCTAAGGCAATGTTTCTCAACTCATGAGAGGGTGTTGCCTTGAGCTAGAGATAGAGCAAGATTAAGAGCAAGAGGGAGAGCTCAAGCAAAAGAGAGAAATGAAATGAGAGAATGAGAAAGTCTTTTGCCATCGAAGCTCTCATAATCCAAAACCATGATTACTCATAATAGTAATTGAGTATTATGTGATGGTTCAAGTCAAAATGGCCATATCATTTCATGCACTTATTTTGCAAAAACAAACAAGCAAGCAAAAGTCTTTGCCATGAAATGATAGCCATTGTAATGATGATGGTCAACTAGTCCAACCTAGTCAACCGGTCAACAAAGTCAACAAGTCAACAAAGTCAACCCCTCATCTCAACCATGACACAATAATACTTAATTAATATTATCATTAATCATATTTCTTATTCTCATTAGGGTTTGGCAAAAGTCAATGGTCAACAGTGAACAGTCAACAACCCAAATGAGAAACCTCTGCCTCTGTCTCTCTATCAACTGTGCATACACACCCGCATCCGCGTTCGGAGGAACACGAATACAAATGAGATAAAACCAATCCCAAAATATACACTAGGATCTGGCTTAAACCAAAGCCCACTAGTGTTAACTGTCCAGACACCAAACGTGCACAAGTGCACGGATGTGACCGAACCCCATCGCTAAACCATGCGACCTGTCGCAAAACCATGCAACCTCTACTCTTTTGCCTAAAGGCGAATAGCTTTCTGTGTGGGACTCTAAAAACTCGACACTACGCTGGCAATGGGTTCAACCACAGACCGCAAGCGGCACTAGCTGTGCGTAACGGTCCCCAGGTAGATGCCGACAAGAAGACTGACGAGGTGAAACCCATCTGAACTCCTACTGAGTCTAAATGTGACAATCTCCGTACAGTCCGGTCTGTTCGTATGATAACATCGCATGGCGGACCTAGGGGACGGTAAACGTCAGTCCTCTAATAGCGGTACGAGTCGTGTTGAAGTGTAGCCCAGAACACCCTGAGATAACACTGGAAACCTACCAGTATATCTCGCTGGCCCTGGCCAGGGACTACTTGTGTAATGGCTCTCCTAGACACAGCACGATGTCAACCCCCAATACCGGGTGAGACGAATCCTGTCTAACCGTCACTGCCTCCAAGTGCTTCGAGACTGTACCCAACTACTACCTTTTTGCACGACTCCTTTGAGCCGTGGTAGGGTAGTAATCTAAGTACAGTGGGAACACACTCGAGGCGAAGTGACAGTGTCAAGTCAGCGGACTAAGCTGTACTCATGTCACTTGGGAACTGATAACTGACGATAGGTATAGTACCAACCAACAGTTCCCGACGAGTCCTGTCCAGTGTACTCATAACCTAACGAGCACCCGCATACTATCTCAAGTATGACGTACTGACGGCTGTGGGACAGACCGTTTCCCACACTGGGATGAGAAGCGCATACGCTAGTCTACTCCGGAGTATCGATGCCCTGTCTCGATAGTCCTACGACTAGGGACCTATATAAGGATGTTCTTGTAGATTACCCAGCCCCCACTAGTGTGACTGCCATCACAACACTGGTAATCAAGCAAAGATCCTAAGGGCTCTACTAATATGTATAAGCTATATGCTAAAAGGAACACATGCATATATTGAAGTAGAAACAAACCAAGTAGCATACTACCATTTTGAGCAAGATTGTGTATACAACTGTGAATATCCCAAGCTTCCATTAAGTAATATACAAGCTAGTATGATACAGTAATGACCTCTAGGGAATATACACTAACAATCTCCCACTTTCACTAGGGCCATGTACTGGCGTATCGAAGACCTATCATCTTGATCAGCCGCTCGAACTGGGTCTGAGGTATGGCCTTCGTGAATGGATCAGCAGTGTTATCTTCCGTATTTACTATCTTCACCTCGATCTCCCGATGATCTACGATCTCGCTGATCAGGTGGTTCCGCCTCAAAATGTGCCTGGACTTCTGATGGGACCTGGGTTCCTTCGCTAAAGCTATAGCGCCGTTGTTGTCACAATACAGCGGTATTGGATCAACACTGGTAGGAACCACCTGAAGCTCCGTGAGGAACTTCTTCATCCAGACAGCTTCCTTTGCGGCATCGCAAGCAGCTATGTACTCTGCTTCCATAGTTGAGTCAGCAACGGTCTCCTGCTTGGAACTCTTCCAGCAAACCGCCCCTCCATTGAGGGTAATGACATAACCCGACATGGACTTGGAGTCATCCTTGTCACTCTGGAAGCTGGAGTCAGCAAAGGCCTCGATCTGGAGGACTTTTCCGCCATACACCAAGAACATCTCCTTAGTCCTTCTCAGGTACTTGATAATGTTCTTTACCTCTATCCAGTGTTTCTCCCCTGGGTTCGACTGATACCGGCTTACAACGCTCAATGCGTATGCTACATCTGGTCTGGTACACAACATCGCATACATACTAGATCCGACCGCAGATGCGTAGGGTATTGATGACATGCGAGCCCTTTCCAAATCAGTCTTGGGAGACATCTCTTTGGAGAGGGTGATTCCATGACAAGCCGGTAAATTACCGCGCTTGGAATCTTCCATACTGAATCATTTTAGTATGGTGTCGATGTACCTTGACTGTGAAAGTCCCAACATCCTTTTAGATCTATCACGATAGATCTGGATCCCCAGAATGTAGTTGGCATCGCTCAGGTCCTTCATGGAGAACCTCTGTGACAAAAATCCTTTGACTGACTGTAACATAGGAATATCATTTCCTATTAGGAGAATGTCATCGACGTACAAGACGAGGAATACAACATTTCTCCCTACAACCTTACTGTAAATGCATGGTTCATCTGGATTTTTGACAAAGTCGAATTCTTTGACAGTATCATCAAAGCAGATGTTCCAACTCCGCGATGCCTGCTTCAGTCCATAGATGGACTTGAGCAACTTGCACACTTTACCGCTGCTCCCACTCTGAATGAATCCCTCCGGCTGATCCATAAAGACGCACTCTTCCAAATATCCATTTAGGAAAGCCGTCTTTACGTCCATCTGCCAGATTTCATAATCGTGGATGTAGGGTTGCTAGACATGCGCACAAGGGTCTACGAGGCATCAACCATGCCCGATTAAAATTTTAGCCGTGCCGAACAACCCGAAGACGGATCTTTAAATTAGGGATTAGGCGAAAACTACCATGCTAAACACTTTAACACAAAGTGAGAGGGATTACAACCTTTGTAGATCCGGTCCTTCACTTCATATGCTCCGTGTTGAGGTCCCTTCACTGCGATCATCGTGCTCCGGACTCGAGAGAGGTTCCACGAAGAGAAAGATGCAGTCTTGCTTCCGATCTTCGATACAAAGATGATCTACCTTGAAGTTTCGTTAACACAAGCTTACACCCACTAAAATTGAGTGAACAGTCTCATCTAAAGGGCAAGGGAAGATGAGGATGATGAAATAGGATTTTTGCTCTCTTTATTTATCTTTTTCTCACATTTATTCATCTCTTGGAAAAAAGCTAGTAAGCTTTTTCCATGAAGAAAAAAGAAGGAAGAAGATGAAGAAGAATAATGAATTATCATTTGTGATGAATAATAAAATGTTATCATAATCATTTATGCAACCATGGTTGTAGTAACCTATGTAGAGAGTTTACTAGGGTTAGGGTTTGGGTTGGGTTAAAGGGTAAGTCACAAAGAAATATCTATCATAATATCTTAGCAAAACAAAAGAAAACCTTCTAGAATCATCTAGAAAGTATTAACCCAAATCAAACCCTAATCTTGTTTAAACTCCACTAAACATGTTGCATTAATAATTATAACATGTTACAATATTATATATCACATATACAATATTTATCGTAACAAAATAAAATAATACATTTAACATATATCGCATATATATCAATGTATTACCCGAGAGAGAAAAAGAATCTTTTATTGAGCTAATATTAGTTAATGTCATTTAATATATCATATATATTATTATACATTAAATTATAGAATCAACACTTGATCCGACAATCCGGCTATATCGCATATAACCGACTAATATTTATCCGTACCGATTCATCGAATCAACACTTGATCTGATGACCCGGCTGATATCAAATATCGCGAGAATAGAATACGGTATCTCATATCGTATTATCCTCAGTCCCGCACATATCACATATGTGCCCCTACTCCGTTTTGCCTGAGCCAAGAAACCTCTGTGTAGGACTCTAAAGAATCGTCAATACGCCGGCAGTAGGTGATGATCATATCAAACACCCACAAGCTGCAAGCGGTCAGCTAAAAGTAACAGCCACCCAGGTATTGAGCGCTCAGAAGATCAACAAGCAAGCCTGTACATTCTCCTGTGAATCCAAACAGTAACGCTCCCGTACAGTCCGGTCTCGTCGTCTGATATGTCGCATATCTCGCCTAGGGGTGGTAAACGTCAGACCCCAGTAGCTCGATAAGTCGTGTCGATATGAGGTCTATAACAGTTCGAGAAACTACTGATAACACTTACCAATAAATCTCAGCAACCCTGGCCAGGGATTTCCGGTTATAGCCAATCGAACACAGCACAACATCAACTCCCTATACCGGGAGAGACGAATCCCCTCCTATCGCTCATTGCCTCCATGTGATTCGGGACTGTAGCCAAAAGCCACCTTTTTGCACGCCCTCTTAGACGTGGTATGATGGAAATCAAAGCACAGTGGGAATCACACAAGACTCTATGACGATCTCGGGTCAACAGACTACTCTGTACCAGTGTCACCGGAGAACTGCCATCTGACGTGAGGTATAATACCATCTGGGAGTTCTCGGCGAGTCCGTCCAGTGTACCCAGTCTCCACTGAGCACCCGTACACCATCCTTGATGTCAAACACCGATGGATATGGGATCATCCATCGCCCATCAGATGGGTCAAGATGCGTATACGCTAGTCTACTCTGGTGCATCGATGCCCTGTCTCGATACACCCTCGACTAGGAACAGTTATAGGATGTACTCATCGACTACCGTGGCCCCACTAGTATGATCTCATCATAGTCCCAGTAGTCGAGTAATATCCTAAGGGCTTTATCAACATGTAACATAGAGACAATCAAAATACATGTTAAGATAAAGTGCAACCAGATAGCATACTATCATGTCGAGCAAGAAAGTCCTCCCTATATATGTCCAAGCATCCATGGCAATATACATCGTATGTACAGTAATGGCCTCTAGGGCATACATATAACTAACAATCTCCCACTTGCACTAGGGCCATCTGTTGTGGTATCACATACCCAACAATTAGCTGCGGTTGAAGTATCTCATACTCAACCATCCCATAAAAGTCTCTACTGGGAAAAAGGCCTTTGTGAGTGGATCCGTGTTGTTGTCCTCTATGTCTACTCTCCTAACCTCGATCTCCCTGGAGATCAACCATCTCCATGATCAGGTGATACTGCCTAAGAATTATATCTGGATTTCTGATGGGACGGTAGTTCCTTGGCTAAAGCCACAACTCCATTGTCACACAATGGTAGGAACGAAGTTCATCTCATGAACTTATAAATATCCAGACTGCCTCTTTGGTAGTATCCTTGGTAACGATGTATCTTGCCTTTAATCGTCTAGTATGTCACGGTATCTAGCTTGGAACTCTTCCAACATACCGTCCCTCCACTGAGGGTAAAGACAATGCCTGCGACTGACATTCAGTCGTCCTTATCACCCTGGAACCTTTCCAGTGATTCTCCCCAGGATCGATTGATACCATCTCACTACAACTAGTGAGTATCCTAACATCCAATTAGATCTATCTCATAGATTCAAAACACGTGATTTAGGATGTATCACTTTGATCCAATATGGAGAATCCTTATGATTAGCGGAGATTGACCAAGCGTAGCATGGGAAACTCCTTCCCTATCAAGAGTATGTCATCCACGTGCTCCGCGAGGATCACCACCATACTCTCTACTACCCTTTTTGTATATACAAGGTTCATCTACCATTTTGATGAAGTCAAACTCTTTGACTACCACATCAAAACAGATGTTCCAACTCCGCGATGCCTGTTTTATCATATAAAACATCTTGCACACGTTTCCGCTGCTCCCACTGTCTATTAAGCCCTCTGGCTGTGTACTTATAGACGCTATCTTCTAAATCATCATTTAGAAAAGCAGTCATGACACCCAACCGCCAGATATCGTAGTCATGGTATGTAGCCGTGGCAAGTAGGATCTGGATGGACTTAAGCATAGCTTTGAAAGTCTCAACTTTTCCATGTACACGAAGTAATCTTCTCAAGATATACTTGCTCCTGATGGGGATTTAACCCTTCAGATAAAGCAACCAAAGTCCATACTTTGTTGGTGTAAAAGGATTCCATCTCAGATCGCTAAGCATCCAGCCATTCTTACAGAGTCCCACTCCTGATGGCCAGCTCGAAACTAGTTGGGTTATCATCTCATGATGTAATCCTCGCTCCCACTGTCATAGAGAAACCGAAGTATCTCTCAGGTGGGTAAGAAACCCTACTAGATCAGTGGAGAGGGTGAGGTTCGTTGGAAACTATTGAATCCTTTGGTTCTACCAAATCATCAGTAGCAGTTTGTATAGCTGGAACTACTTCCAGTTTTACAGAGATGACCTTGCCTCGAGCTTGTCCGGATTTTGCCTTTAGACATAGGCCGGACAACCCCAAATCTTAACAAACTTAAGATATGGGCTCTTCCCTTTCCATATCACATATGAAGTGGTAGGCAACTGATTTGATTTGAACCCTATTCAATAGGTATGCAGCTTCTCAAGTGCATAACTCCCAAAAGAAAATAGGAAACTCAGTAGTACTCATCACAGAGCACACCATATCAAATAGGGTGCTATTGCTCCGTCCCGATATACCATCGTGCTATGGTGTATACGGAGGAGTAATGCTGAGAGAGAATCTCATTCTCCTTTAGAATTAGTCCAGGATTTCCGTGCCCAATTTTTCTCCTCCTTGATCTCATCAAATGACATAATACTTATACCCGTATTTTGGTTCTCTACTTCTAACTTACGTTCTGTGAATATCTCAAAAGGTTCGGACTTGTGTTTCAGCAGGAACATATGTCTGAATCTTGAGAGATCATCAGAGAATGTAATGAAGTACAAAGAACCGGTCTTGGCATGTGTAGACAGGAGACTTTCATACATCAGCATGTATCAATCCCAAGAGTTCACTAACTCTTTCTATGTTTCCAAAAAACAGAGCTATGGTCATCTTATCTTTGTGACATGACCAGCAAGTTTCACAAGATGTAAATTCAAACTAATTTAAATACACATCTAAATGCAACTTCAGCTAGTCTGGTCGCATTTATATGACCTAGTCTACAATACCTCAAGAAAGATTCATTCATTTCTGAACTATTCCTCTTATGTGTGTTCTGTATACTAAGAATTGTAGTTTGATTTAGAACGTCAATGCTTTTAGATAACGTGCTTGAACCGATCAACTCTTGATATAGGAAATGTTCAAAACATTATCCAACAATACAAAATTATATCCTTTCTTTACTAATAAAGAGAATGATATGATGTTGTATATCAGGTTCGGTATCTAATAACATTCGTTCAGAATCAATGTATTCTGGTAATACAGGGTGACAGTGACCAACAGACTTGGCTGCAACACTTGCACCGTTTTCTGTCTCATGAAACTTATCACCCGTTCTCAGTTCTCTACCTATTTGTTGCCCATGTAACAGATTACATATGCGGGATCCTGATCCGGTATCACATACCCAGGACGTAAAGGATACTGAGAAACAGTTCTCTGTAATGAACACACCCGAAGATGATGCATCAAAATGCACTTTCTTCGTTTGGGCGGCACCAGAATTCTGGTAATCCCTAATTTCTTGCTCTGTCTTATAACAATTATAAGTTGGAGCGGGACCAACGTTCCCCAGCTCAGTATAACAAGCAGGTTCGGTCAATATATCCGTATTATTATCTTGATTAAGGCGTGATATGGTCGCTACCTGGAGAGAGAGAAGAAAACACTCAGCGTATGCTCTTGCAAGATTAGATTGGTTATCTAATATATCTAATCAGGATGTCTCCCACTGTTTTAATCAAATCTTCCTTCAAACCCTAAAAGGAAAGACTAGCCGGGATTAATTACACGCTACAAGTTCGCCAATCTTTCAGCCAGGCCAGTGTCGGTACTTTGAGGGAGGTCCCCCGTGCTTTCGCACGAACCTAATTAAAGTAAACCTCATTTTCCCAGAGGCGTAACCCCGTTAACACCTTTCTAGACACCTACTTGATCGGCTAATTGTAATATGTAAAACTCTCCCAGGAGTAACTCTTACTCGCAGCGGGTATCGGGATCCAACTATCTCATAGAAGGTATGCAATCTCATTGCAAATTTCAACACTTGAAATTCCCAATAATATTTTGCCCCTAGCACTTATGACCCTAACTAAGGTCAACATATCATAAGTACTAGTCAAGTTCTACCCGTCATTTCATGATTAATCAGACCCACCGTACATGACCCTCAACTATGGTCGACATAATCATATGAATGTCCTAACTAATCGCATCATATGCTATGTAGGAAGAAATCACTTAGCTACCGTACACTACGCCTCAACTAAAGTCGACATACGCAGCACGAATACTAAGTACCCTACTTCCTAAAATGACGGAGGGCTACGACAGGTTTTTATGAAAACCTATTGCGTAATGAACTTGATATCGTTGTAGAATCGAGTGATTTTAAATGTAGTGTTTTTTAGGCTTTTCTAGTTTTGCTAAAGGGGT
Organism: Agapanthus africanus; assembly: GCA_030015575.1. Lineage (NCBI taxonomy): Eukaryota > Viridiplantae > Streptophyta > Magnoliopsida > Asparagales > Amaryllidaceae > Agapanthus > Agapanthus africanus. The sequence goes on along the minus strand of JASDDO010000014.1, from coordinate 453,372,517 downwards.
CACTCCCGGTGAAGGGATCGTCGGCCCTTTCCTCATCGAATAAGGTGCACGGTATATCATATATACCGCTATGCAAAGCAAGAACTATAGAAGCAATCAAAAGACAAACCGAGTTTGTAGGATCTGCTAGTTTCACTAAAGAGGTCACTCCCGGTGAAGGGATCGTCGGCTCTTTCCTTATCGAATAAGGTGCTGGATGTTCTACAAGGAACACCGCTATGCAAAGCAAGAACTAGAGCTACCAGTTTTTTTAAACAAGTTTCTACAACATCTTAGGTTTCTTTTATTTTCATTAATTTCATTAACGAAGTCCCATTTTATTATGCTTCACAAGCATCTCATTTGAAACGAAATCTGCAATATAACATATAACTCATATATATAATATAAACATTCAATACAGGCAGTAATATGATCTCATCACAGAACATTGCAGCAGAAGAACATATATGAAATATTGGATATACTAGGATGTCCGTGTTTTAGTACGAACCTGTATAAAACACGGATTCCATGGTCGCGATGAATAGCCAAACCCACATCCCTAGACCCCTACGAGAGCGGCAAGCAACACTGCCAATTCTATGGTTAGGATACCCGGTCTCGACTCCTCGAGATGGTCTCCCTCTGGACCCTAGAACCCGGTTACTTGTGCTCCCCGCCTTGGGTCTACCTAATGAGAAAAAGTAAATAATATACAACGGTGACATCTTCCGCAACCTGGAAGTGCCCCAATAAAAGAATATTACAGACAAATGAATTTTACATGAATGAAAAAGAAAAAACTCTCATCTCACATAAAACCCCCGACTATTCAAAACGCGACGATCCAATATAACATATCACAGCAACACATAATATATCATATCATCAACGCAAGCAAGTATGCGTATCTCGATTGTCGTTGATGTATAGCAACGAAGCCGGCGATATACCACATACTACGCTTACGGTCACAGAAAAGAAAGTGTAAAACTACAACAGTTGGAATCCGCAACCTTTTTAGACATCGCATGCCTAGCCAAATGAATTCCTTAGACATCGATTGCCTAACAATTATAAACCCCGCATTTTAGTCTCATTATCGAAAACTCTTTTCAATATCAAGTCAGGCAATTCAACATGATTCCCGACGTCCTGATCGCATGCTCGTCGTAAACTTTAGTAGATGGCCGCACCCCCGATGCCGTCGACGAAGTGCACTAAGGTGGAACACCGCTGCCACGAGCACCCGAACGGATGCTTTTGGCGACGGGGTTCTCCTACAGTCACTTGGTCGGGGCTATGGGGTATAGCTGTCTATTAAGTTTACCCGGCGAGTATCCGCGTACGCTACGTGATTGCGACGGACTTTTGATCACATCAAAATTCCGTGGCAACCGATCAATTTGAGACTGAACTGCTAGATTTATAACATTCAAATTAGCTATCTCATAACTACCTGTGGATTCCAAATATTGTATCACATTCCAGATAAATAGACAATGTTAAACTTTCCGATCGAATAATCAAACACCCAAAATTTCCCCAATTTATCTCAACACTTGAAATCAGTTTAAAAACATCCATCACATGCCACAGTACCAATGGTCCAGCCGTAGAAGGGTCAAGCCAACGCCTCACATGTGGCACGCCGTACTGCCCCAAACCCTAAGGTTCAAAAGGCAGTTCAAGACGGTCACATAATCGAGTTAAGGTTTGTTGTCTTCTAGAGGGTCCACCACGTTACTTGCACGACTTAGAACGTTCTTAAACACGAGAAAAAATCCAACTTTTGAAAAAAAATTCGACAGGGGAAAAAGTGAGTTATTGATATCCGTTCGAACTTTTTAACAGTTTCTAAAAATTATCCGGACAAAACTAAACAAAGTTAAATTATCTGATCGAATCAACAATTCCCCAATACAACCCTAGAAAACTCAACACTTGAGTGGAATTAAAATATTCCCAGAAAAAATTAACAAGAAAGGACCTAAGAATAATTAAGTGAAATTTGATGGACTAAGTCCAAATTTTGGCCGCGGAACGGCCGACAAACCATGGTTTAGACGCGGTTCCGCGGTCAAATAGTTGACTTAGGGGACCGTACTTCACAGTAATTCTTAGTTTTTCCTGCTTGTTTTTCTGAGCATTTTTAATTAAGAAAAAACCACATTTTTGAAAAATGTACAGAGAAGGGGTTTTATCGGGTTTTCCGGTTTCGATCGGACTTTAAACTTCGTTTAGACTTTGCCTAAAGCTCTAGCTTGGCTCTGATACCACTGTAGGGTTGCTAGGCACGCGCACAAGGGTCTACGAGGCATCAACTATGCCCGATTAAAATTTTAGCCGTGCCGAACAACCCGAATACGGATATTTAAACTAGAGATTAGGCGAAAACTACCATGCTAAACACTTTAACACAAATTGAGAGGGATTACAACCTTTGTAGATCCGGTCCTTCACTTCATATGCTCCGTGTTGAGGTCCCTTCGCTGCGATCATCGTGCTCCGGACTCGAGAGAGGTTCCACGAAGAGAAAGATGCAGTCTTGCTTCCGATCTTCGATACAAAGATGATCTACCTTGAAGTTTCGTTAACACAAGCTTACACCCACTAAAATTGAGTGAACAGTCTCATCTAAAGGGCAAGGGAAGACGAGGATGATGAAATAGGATTTTTTCTCTCTTTATTTATCTTTTTCTCACATTTATTCATCTCTTGGAAAAAAGCTAGTAAGCTTTTTCCATGAAGAAAGAAGAAGGAAGAAGATGAAGAAGAATAATGAATTATCATTTGTGATGAATAATAAAATGTTATCATAATCATTTATGCAACCGTGGTTGTAGTAACCTATGTAGAGAGTTTACTAGGGTTAGGGTTTGGGTTGGGTTAAAGGGTGAGTCACAAAGAAATATATATCATAATATCTTAGCAAAACAAAAGAAAACCTTCTAGAATCATCTAGAAAGTATTAACCCAAATCAAACCCTAATCTTGTTTAAACTCCACTAAACATGTTGCATTAATAATTATAACATGTTACAATATTATATATCACATATACAATATTTATCGTAACAAAATAAAATAATACATTTAACATATATCGCATATATATCAATGTATTACCCGAGTGAGAAAAAGAATCTTTTAGTGAGCTAATATTAGTTAATGTCATTTAATATATCATATATATTATTATACATTAAATTATAGAATCAACACTTGATCCGACAATCCGGCTATATCGCATATAACCGACTAATATTTATCCGTACCGATTCATCGAATCGACACTTGATCCGATGACCCGGCTGATATCAAATATCGCGAGAATAGAATACGGTATCTCATATCGTATTATCCTCGGTCCCGCACATATCACATATGTGCCCCTACTCCGTTTTGCCTGAGCCAAGAAACCTCTGTGTAGGACTCTAAAGAATCGTCAATACGCCGGCAGTAGGTGATGATCATATCAAACACCCACAAGCTGCAAGCTGTCAGCTAAACGTAACAGCCACCCAGGTATTGAGTGCTCAGAAGATCAACAAGCAAGCCTGTACATTCTCCTGTGAATCCAAACAGTAACACTCCCGTACAGTCCGGTCTTGTCGTCTGATATGTCGCATATCTCGCCTAGGGGTGGTAAACGTCAGACCCCAGTAGCTTGATAAGTCATGTCGATATGAGGTCTATAACAGTTCCAGAAACTACTGATAACACTTACCAGTAAATCTCAGCAACCCTGGCCAGGGATTTCCGGTTATAGCCAATCGAACACAGCACAACATCAACTCCCTATACCGGGAGAGACGAATCCCCTCCTATCGCTCATTGCCTCCATGTGATTCGGGACTGTACCCAAAAGCCACCTTTTTGCACGCCCTCTTGGACATGGTATGATGGAAATCAAAGCACAGTGGGAATCACACAAGACTCTATGACGATCTCGGGTCAACAGACTACTCTGTACCAGTGTCACCGGAGAACTGCCAACTGACGTGAGGTATAATACCATCTGGGTGTTCTCGGTGAGTCCGTCCAGTGTACCCAGTCTCCACTGAGCACCCGTACACCATCCTTGATGTCAAACACCGATGGATATGGAATCATCCATCGCCCATCAGATGGGTCAAGATGCGTATACGCTAGTCTACTCTGGTGCATCGATGCCCTGTCTCGATACACCCTCGACTAGGAACAGTTATAGGATGTACTCATCGACTACCGTGGCCCTACTAGTATGATCTCATCGTAGTCCCAGTAGTCGAGTAATATCCTAAGGGCTTTATCAACATGTAACATAGAGACAATCAAAATACATGTTAAGATAAAGTGCAACCAGATAGCATACTATCATGTTGAGCAAGAAAGTCCTCCCTATATATGTCCAAGCATCCATTGCAATATACATCGTATGTACAGTAATGGCCTCTAGGGCATACATATAACTAACAGTGGAAGGCAGCAATGGCAAGGAGGATCCGAATGGATTTGAGCATAGCCACTAGAGAAAAGGTCTCGTCATAGTCCAAACCAGGTCTTTGACGAAAACCCTTTGCTACAAGTCTAGCTTTATAGGTTTCAACCTGCCCATCTACACCAATCTTCTTTCTGAAGATCCATTTGCAGCCTACGGGTTTTACCCCTTCTGGAGCAAAGTCCAAAGTCCAAACTTTGTTGGTGTACATAGACTCCATTTCGGTTCGCACTGCATCCAGCCATTTTACCGAGTCACCGCTCTGAATGGCTTGCTGGAAGCTAGTAGGCTCATCATAATCAATAGTGCAATCCTCTCTATCCCCGTCTTTGAGAAAACCGTCGTATCTCTCAGGCGGATGAGACTGCCTACTACTCCTGCGGAGCGGCGCAGGAATGTCCGGTTCTCCTGAAACTTCTGGTTCTTCCAAGCTTTCAGTAACAGCTTGTGGTTCTGGAATTTCTTCCAGTTCTATTGCGCTCCCACTTATCTGATTTTCCAAAAATTTAGTTTCCAAGAAGTGGGCATGCGGAGAAACAAAAAAATTTTGTTCTTCTGCGGAATAGAAGTGATACCCCCTGGAGTTCTTTGGGTATCCCACAAACTTACACAGTACTGAGCGTGCCTCGAGCTTGTCTGCATGCTGCTTTTTTACAAAAGCTGGACATCCCCATGTCTTAAGATACTTAAGACAGGGTTTCTTCCCACTCCACATCTGATATGGGGTGGTAGGCACAGTCTTGGTTGGAGCCTTGTTCAAGAGATATGCAGCTGCTTCTAGTGCATAACCCTAGAAAGATTGCGGTAACTCAGCCTTACTCATCATGGAACGAACCATATCCAATAGGGTTCGATTCCGCCTTTTAGATACACCGTTGTGTTGTGGTGTGTATGGAGGAGTACGCTGAAAGAGAATTCCATTCTCTTTTAAGTAGTCCAGAAACTCGGCACTTAAGTATTCACCACGTCGATCAGATCTCAGTGTCTTTATACTTTTGCCTGTTTGTTTTTCAACTTCATTCTTGTATTCCCGAAATTTCTCAAAGGCCTCGGATTTGTGCTTCATCAAGAAGACATGTCCATACCCAGAGAAATCGTCTGTGAAAGTAATGAAGTATGAATAACCACTTCGCGCATGTGTAGACATTGGACCACACACATCACTGTGTATGAGTCCCAAGAGCGAGCTCGCTCTTGCTCCGTGTCCAGTGAACGGAGTCTTTTTCATCTTTCCCATGAGACAAGATTCACAAGTGGCATAAGACTGATACTCGAAAGGATTCAAGTATCCCTCTTTATGTAACTTTGTTAATCGTGTCTCATTAATGTGACCCAGTCTACAATGCCATAAGAAAGCCTGATTTAATTCCGGAGACTTTCTTTTAAGTGTGTTCTGGACACTGAAAATCTGAGCTTGATTCAATACGTATATCCCGTTATTTAATGTACCTGACCCAATCAGAACTTGATTTAGGTGGATGTGTACTACATCGCTTACAAAAGTAAATTCATATTCTTCCTTAGAAAGTAAGGATACAGATATGATATTACATGTCGCACCAGGTACATACAAACAGTTACGAAAAATCAATATCTGCCCAGTTGTCAGTCCAAGATGATATTCTCCTACGGATTCAGCATCCATGCTCATTCCGTTAGCAACCCTGAGAGTCATATCACCTTTCCTGATAACCCTACGGTTTCTCAGAGCCTGTAATGAATTACAGATGTGAGATCCTGATCCAGTATCCAATACCCAGGAAGTAGGGTTAACTGACATACAGTTCTCTATCACAAACACACCCGAAGCCGAAGCCACAACATACTTCAAATTCTGGCTACTGGCTTTGCTAGCCCTGCAATCCTTCTGCAAATGTTCATTCCCGTAACAATAGGAACCTCCCTCTTCTACTACATCCAGTCCCGAAACTTTTGCCCTTCCCTTTCTTTCTTCTTCCCTGGTTTCCTTCAGGGTATAAGCAGAGGGCAGGGACTGTAGAATTAAGTACTTGACCCATTCTCCAACGTGGTCTCCAGGTCCGTGAGCTCAAAATAGCTGGTCCCTGTAAGGACGTTGCCCCCTACAGACGACCCGATAGCCAACCTCGCTTGAAGCAATTCGTTCGAGGTATTATATCTTGCGATACGAGATTGCTCTCCATATAAATCTTTATTATGGAGGAAGATAGAAACTGAGTCCATCTTCTCGTGCAGCCTCTGGTTTGCACCATCAACTGAGAATAACACGAGGCACTTGGCTTTCGCACAGTCTTTTTCCGATGTCATACGGATGTCAATGTCCGTGACAGGGGAAACTGGTCCTGAGACGGCAAGGGTTTGATTAGTTAAGAGGTGTCCCTGCTTGTCAAGGGTAATGGACATCTGGACAGACCTTTGCCAATCATAACAGTCAGGTTCAGTCATTTTATTATCTACATGTAACCTATGTGCGGTCACTGGGTCGCTGCAATAAGAGAGACAGAGAAGAAAACACTCAGCATGATGCTCTTGCAAGTTTAGATTGGTTTATAATTTATCTAAACAGGATGGCTCCCACTGTCTCTCGAATCCCTCCTCAAACCAAAAAGGTAGAATTAGTCAGGATCAATTCTCACTGTACAATACTTGCTTAACCGTTCGGCCAGGCTGGTGTCGGTACTTCGAGGGAGGCTTTCCAACGCTTTCGCGAAATTCCTTAATTAAATAACCTCTTTTCCCTGGGGGCGTAGCCCCGCTAACACCTTTCTAGACACCTACTTGGTTTATAGCATTGATCGTTAAGTGAGAAATTTCCCGAGGAGTAACATATACTCACATTAGGATCAGGATCCAAATATCATCGCGTGACAAAACTGAAGGGATCCTACCAGAATCATCACACTCCAAATGGTATGCAGTGCTAGCAAGTTTCAGTTCTTTTGAAACTCCCGATGTGGAATTTTGCCCCATGCTCTTATGACCTTGACGAAGGTCAACAAATCATAAGTCACATGTCAAGTTCTACCCGTCATTGTCCAGGTTAATTTGAACCCACCCGTATATACCCTTGACGAAGATCAACAAGGTAATACGACTGTCCCAAACCAATGCATCTATCTATGCTACATATGAACACCCAACAGCTACCAATCACTATGCCTTGACGAAGGTCAACAAACATAGCTTGAATACTATTGAATATTCATACAAAACGACAGAGGGCTACGAATGGTTTTGGCGAAACCTTGAACGTAGTGAAGTTGATAAAATCGAAGGAACCTTGATAGCTTTTAAAAGGAGTGGCTTAAGCTCCGCGTTTTAAAAGTTATTTTTGAAAAGAAACCGAGTGGTTTTTGAAATTGTTCCAACGACTTTTACTTGGTTTATTTTTCTTGCATTAATTTTAATGCGTCCCATCATTTAATCCTACCATTGCAGAAAACAACAAAATATGACGTACGCTTATGCTATCCGCATTCGCCACGGGGCCCCGGCATTACCGTTAGGTTACTTAACTAACGACAGAGCGGGGGCTGGACTAGCGTGGATGCAAAATATAAGCAACGCCTAAATAATATCATATATAGATATACTCATTCGTCACATGCAATGATAGCCATTCCAGATCACAGATGAACACATTGGATATACTAGGAATCCGCAATTCGTACGAGCCTGTAACGAAAGGCGGATTTCACGGTCGTGATGAATAGCCAAAACCCCACCCTAGACCTCTACGGGTGCGGCAAACTACCCGCCAAATATCTGAAGCGGAGCAACCTCCCTCAACGACGTGAGTAGACCACTCGGCACTTCGAGATACTCGGTAGTTTATGCACCACACCTTGGGTCTATCCTAGGAGCAAAAAAAGTAAAATAAATTATACAATGACGGGTACTACCCCATCCCGGTTGTGCGGCCATAAAATAATTTACATATTACATGAATTGAAAGAAAAGAAAACTCTCATCTCACAACCCCCGGCTATTCATCCGCGATAATCCAATGAATTCATATACACATACCATCAACATTACAGATCACAGATATGTATAACCCCCACTAATCGACATATAGCGATTAGCAGCCATTCAATACATATAACACATCACAGATATATACCCGTCAGCTTAAGTCTTTAGAAGTTCGATCAAAATACGGATTTTAAGCCCCAAAAACAAATTTTTCTTTCTGGAAAATCTGGGCAGAAAAATCATATTGTAAAATTTCCAAAATACCCCACTGAACAAACTGTGAGAAAAATCGCCCACGGCCGAGTCAACTCGGCCGCGGATCCACGGCGGGAGCAAGCTCCCGCCGCGGTTCTGCGTCGCGTTGATCGGTTCAGTGGACCATTTTTCTACAGTTGCTTCTATAAACCCTGAGCCGAATTTTAAGATAAGATTTATCATTTTTTGGAACAGAAAAAAATTCGGCAGAAAGTAGATATTTCGGGCGTATTTCGCGACTTTTTCTCCGATCGAATTTCTAGTTACTTTGCTAACATGTTAGATAGTGTTTAACTTGTCTCTGATACCACTGTAAGTCCACGTTACCTCTCCTGGTACTTACGGGCTTGCGGAAATGATGAAAAACGATTTTTCAAGATATGGTAACATGGACTCAAAATACGGATCTTTGTTAAACAACTAACTAACAAACCTAACAAGAGTTTTACCTACTCGGTTAGGGGGTTATACCTTTTTAGAACTCCTTCGTCTTCAACTCTTTCCGGTGTACGGATCGGCCTCACCTCGTCGTCTTCTTGCGCCGAAGATGGATCCACCTGAAAGCTTCTACCTTTGGCTTCTTCTTCGAACTTGAAGAAATTAGAACACTTGGTTTGCTAAACCTTGTGAACTAGGATGAGTAGAGAAGTGATATGGGTTTTCTTTTATCTCTAAGGCAATGTTTCTCAACTCATGAGAGGGTGTTGCCTTGAGCTAGAGAGAGAGCAAGAGGAAGAGCAAGAGGGAGAGCTCAAGAAAGAGAGAGAAATGAAATGAGAGAATGAGAAACTCTTTTGCCATCCAAGCTCTCATAATCCAAAACCATGATTACTCATAATAGTAATTGAGTATTATGTGATGGTTCAAGTCAAAATGGCCATATCATTTCATGCACTCATTTTGCAAAAACAAACAAGCAAGCAAAAGTCTTTGCCATGAAATGATAGCCATTGTAATGATGATGGTCAACTAGTCCAACCTAGTCAACCGGTCAACAAAGTCAACAAGTCAACAAAGTCAACCCCTCATCTCAACCATGACACAATAATACTTAATTAATATTATCGTTAATCATATTTCTTATTCTCATTAGGGTTTGGCAAAAATCAATGGTCAACAGTGAACAGTCAACAGTCAACAACCCCAATGAGAATCCTCTGCCTCTGTCACTCTGTCCGCTGTGCATACACACCCGCATCCGCGTTCCGAGGAACACGAATACAAACGAGATAAACCAATCCCAAAATGTACACTAGGATCTGGCTTAAACCAAAGCCCGCTAGTGTTAACTGTCCGGACACCAAACGTGCACAAGTGCACGGATGTGACCGAACCCTGTCGCTAAACCATGCGACCTGTCGCAAAACCATGCAACCTCTACTCTTTTTCCTAAAGGCGAATAGCTTTCTGGGACTCTAAAGACTCGACACTACGATGGTAGTGGGTTCAACCACAGACCGCAAGCGGCACTAGCTATGCGTAACGGTCCCCAGGTAGATGCCGACAAGAAGTCTAACGAGGTGAAACCCATCTGAACTCCTACTGAGTCTGAATGTGACAATCTCCGTAAAGTCCGGTCTGTTCATCTGATAACATCGCATGGAGGGCCTAGGGGGCGGTAAACGTCAGTCCCCTAATAGCGGTACAAGTCGTGTCGGAGTGTAGCCCAGAACACCCTGAGATAACACTGGAAACCTTTCAGTATATCTCGCTTGCCCTGGCCAGGGACTACTTGTGTAATGGCTCTCCTAGACACAGCGCGATGTCAACCCCCAATACCGGGAGAGACGAATCCTGTCTAACCGTCACTGCCTCCAAGTGCTTCGGGACTGTACCCAACTACTACGTGTTTGCACGACTCCTTTGAGCCGTGGTAGGGTAGTAATCTAAGTACAGTGGGAACACACTCGAGGCGAAGTGACAGTGTCAAGTCAGCGGACTAAGCTGTACTCATGTCACCTGAGAACTGATAACTGACGATAGGTATAGTACCAACCAATAGTTCCCGACGAGTCCTTTCCAGTGTACTCGTAACCTAACGAGCACCCGCATACTATCTCAAGTACGACGTACTGACGGCTGTGGGATAGACCGTCTCCGACACTGGGATGAGAAGCGCATACGCTAGTCTACTCCGGAGTATCGATGCCCTGTCTCGATAGTCCTACGACTAGGGACCTGTATAAGGATGTGCTTGTAGATTACCCAGCCCCCACTAGTGTGACTGCCATCATAACGCTGGTAATCAAGCAAAGATCCTAAGAGCTCCACTAATATGTGTAAGTCCACGTTGCGACCCCCGGTTCTTACGGCGAGGCGGAAACGGTATAAAAATCAAATTTTTAGCGCAAGGGGCAACATGGACTAAACAAAGTCGGGATCTTTTCCTAAACTAAAACTAGCAAACTTGCTAAAGAGAGTTAGCTACTCGGATGATGATGGTTATACCTAAACTTGTCTTGAACTCCTTCGTCTTCAAGCTCCAATGGTGGTCCGATGGCTTCTTCTCGTCGTCTCCGTACGCCGAAGATAGATCCACCTGAAAGCTCCAACCTTTAGCTCCTTCTTCGTTCTTTGAAGAAACTAGTTCACTTGGTTTGCTAAACCTAGTGAACTAGAATGAGTAGAGAAGATTTAGAATGGGATTTTATCTATGGTTCTTGATTCTCAACACATGAGAGATATGAACCATAGAGTCAAGAGAGGGAGCAAGAGGATGAGAGTGAGAGCAAAGTGGAGAGCTCAAGAACAAGAGAGAGAATGAGCAAGAAAGAATGAGGCTCTCTTTTGTCTCTCACCCTCTCATAATCCAAAGTAATCATAACTCATTATATCAATAAAAGTCTTATGTGATGGTTGAAGCAACCATAACCTTATCATGTCATGCACTCATTTTACTCAAATGAGCAAGCAAGTAAAAGTCTTTGGCATGAAATGATGCCATGGTTATCATGATGGTCAACTAGTCAAGCCTAGTCAACCGGTCAACAAAGTCAACAAGTCAACAAAAGTCAACAAGTCAACAAAGTCAACAAAAGTCAACAACCAAGTCACCATAATACTTAATTAATATAATAGTTAATCACATATCATATTCTCATTAGGGTTGAGCAAAAAGTCAAAAAGTCAACGGTCAACTGTCAACAACCCTAATGAGAATCCGCTGTCTGTGCCTCCCTGTCAACTGTGCATACACACCAGCATCCGCGTTCCGAGGAACGCGGATGCAAACTGGATAAATCCAATCCCATAAGGTACACTAGGATCTGGCTTAAACCAAAGCCCGCTAGTGTAAACTGTCCGGACACTGTACGTGCACAAGTGCACGGATGTGACCGAACCCTGTCGCAAAACCATGCGACCTGTCGCAATACCATGCGACCTCTACTCTTTTGCCTAAAGGCGAAAAGCTTTCTGTGTGGGACTCTAAAGACTCGACACTACGCTGGCAGTGGGTTCAACCACAGACCGCAAGCGGCACTAGCTGTACGTAACGGTCCCCAGGTAATGCCGACAAGAAGACCGACGAGGCGAAACCCATCTGAACTCCTACTGAGCCTGAGTGTGACATTCTCCATACAGTCCGGTCTGTTCGTCTGATACATCGCATGGCGGGCCCAGGGGGCGGTAAACGTCAGTCCCCCAATAGCGGTACAAGTCGTGCCGGAGCGAAGCCCAAAACACCCTGAGATAACACTGGAAACCTACCAGTATATCTCGTTTGCCTTGGCCAGGGACTACTCGTGTAATGGCTCTCCTAGACACAGCGCGATGTCAACCCCCAATACCAGGAGAGACGAATCCTGTCTAACCGTCACTGCCTCCAAGTGCTTCGGGACTGCACCCAACCACCACCTGTTTGCACGACTCCTTTGAGCCGTGGTAGGGTAGTGATCAAAGTACAGTGGGAACACACCCGAGGCGAAGTGACAGTGTCAAGTCAGCGGACTAAGCTGTACTCATGTCACCTGGGAACTGATAACTGACGATAGGTATAATACCAACTAGTCAGTTCCCGACGAGTCCTGTCCAGTGTACCCGTAACCTAACGGGCACCCGCATACTATCTCAAGTACGACGTACTGACGGCTGTGGGACAGACCGTCTCCCACACTGGGATGAGAAGCGCATGCGCTGGTCTACTCCGGAGTATCGATGCCCTGTCTCGATAGTCCTGCGACCAGGGACCTGCATAAGGATGTGCTTATAGATTACCCAGCCCCACTAGTGTGACGGCCATCACATCGCTGGTAATCAAGCAAAGATCCTAAGGGCTCCACTAATGTGTATTGGGGATATACAAAAGTAAACACATGTACACATTGAAGTAGAAATAAACCAAGTAGCATACTACTATTTTGAGCAAGATTGTATATACAAGGTGAATATCCCAAGATTCCATTAAGTAATATACATACTAGTATGATACAGTAATGGCCTCTAGGGCATATACACTAACAATATGTATAAGCTATATGCTAAAAGAAACACATGCACATATTGAAGTAGAAACAAACCAAGTAGCATACTACCATTTTGAGCAAGATTGTGTATACAGCTGTGAATATCCCAAGCTTCCATTAAGTAATATACAAGCTAGTATGATACAATAATGGCTTCTAAGGCATTTACACTAACAAACTCACCCCCGTTGTGCTACAGTTTCTTGCAGGTTTTGTCGTACAGGTTTCCTTGGTGGCTTTGCTGGCACACTGCTTCCTTCCGGGTTATTGCTTGGGTAGGTGGGTTCACTCGCATCGTGACCACCGTCGTATTTTATTTACATTCAGTTGTATCTAGTAAACTCCATCAACCAGACTTGTATTAATTTATAGACATGGAAGACCAGTATGTATACTCTTTTGGCCTTAGAGTCGCGCGCTATATTATTATAGTTTTTCTCTGGTTTTATTGAGGATGTTAGTTTCTTTCTGAGTTTTGATCCTCGCTTTTCGGCGTTGTATATTATATTCCTTGTGTGGTTGTGTCCGCCAATTTCCGAAGAGCTAGCTCCCGCTTGGGGATGCCTTTATATTATGCATATTTGTACCTGTTTGGGGCCAGTATTTACAAAGGAAACTCTGCCGAAATTTTTGGAAAAGATTTGACCTTGGTTGATGGAGTAGGTGACTTCAGTAGAGTGACGTACTGTGTGTATGTTCCGCGGCATACTTACGATACGCTACTCCGCTTAAGAAGTCTTAGGATGTACATTTCTTTGCACAGTATTCTATTCGTTCATATGATCTATCCTCATCGATAACGGTTTGTGGTTGTGTTACCACGGTTGCACTGGCAGAGGGAGATGCGGCTAGAGTTGCGGTCAGCATGAGCTCATCTTAGACGGGGACTGACCAGGGCCACTCGATTGCATAGATGCGTCGTTTTATTGTGTTTTTCGCACCATGAGCGTTTGATGGATTTCTTTTACAAACAATTTCTCGAACGTGCAGATCAGCACCAGAGGATTGGGCCACAGCTAGAGGCCGGTTAGAATGTGATGATCGTTAATGTATCGTCTATTCTTAAGGATTGAGGCACTATTCAGCGTGCGGACGAATGAGACAGCTGTTGCTGTGACTGACAAGATATCGTCCCAGATGTTTTAAGCTATTGCAGCATGAGTTGTACTTAGGGATTTGTTTGAAGATCGCTAGTCACCTATGGATAATGACTAGGACATGTGGTTCATTTGCATACCCCGATGCGAGGTCATCAGATTGATTGATTCTAGCTAGAGAAGACTTCACGCAGGTACGTTGAGAGTCGATAGAAAACGATCGAATGTCAGAAACCTATTTTCTAAGTTTATGGTATTCGGAAAAACATGCAAGTAATTCTGTGAACCCTCTAGAAGAATGAAACCCTAAATCGACATAATGACCATGGAAACGCTTTTGAACCTTATGGTTTGCAGCAGTTCCTGTTGGGTTTCCCTTGTACCTAGTCTAGGGTTTGGTAGCAACACTCTTGCCATTTTAAAATTTAGAGAGGTGCAAAGCAAACTAACCATGAATCTTTTCTAGAAATATTAGGGTAACAAGTTTGTATCAGATACAAAGAACTAAAGAGATTAGGATTACAACCTTTGTAGTCCGTTCCTTTGCTTCATAAGCTCCGTGTTGAGGTCACTTCGCTGCGATCATCAAGAACTCCGACTCTCGTGAGGCTCCAAGAGGTGAATGATGCATCTTGCTTGAAGTTTTTTTGATCTAAGATGATCTACCTTGAAAAATCTCTAACCCAAGCTTACACTTCACAAATGAACTTATTAGAGAAGAGAACACCATATTCTTAGTGGCTAGAATAGATGAGGTTGACGAAGTAGTTTCTTCCTTTTGGTCCTTGTCCGTCCATTTTTGGCTCTTAGCCCTAACCTCCGGTTAATTCAAGCACAACCGGTCTAACCAGGGAATCAGCGCTATCATGTAGGATAGGGTGCCGTAGTGAGCGGAGTGTGGTTGAATTAAATAGAGTCCAAATTAAAATTATATGGGCAAAGAAAGGAGTGAGAGAGATGTCTTTCTCTCAAACCTTCACTATCCTAACCCTAACAAGTGAGGAATTACTCACTCATTAGGAAAGTGACAATAAAATTCATTTTTATATTTTTTTATATTAGACAAACTAAATTGTAGATAATAAAAGAACAGATAAAAAATTGCAGGAATTAAATTCAGATAAAAAGAATGCAAGATAAAAATAAAAACTCAGTTTATTGATGACCTCTCAACAATGCATTACAACTTGAATTAAAATTTAAATCTAGAATTAAAAAGAGGCATGCCTTCATTTGGCTTTCAACTTTCCTATTTATAGATAGGAGAAACCCTAGGTTTACATTCTGATCAATACATGAAATTACAAAAATACCCTAAGAAAGTCGGGTCAAAGCACCGACACCCACCGACACCTGCACCGACACGTGCACCATACGGCCGCGGTGTAGGGTTCCTAGGCACTCTTGTGAAGGTTCTTAAGGCATCAAACATGCCCGGATTAAATTTTAGACGTGCCGAACAACCCAAAGCCGGGATCTTTGCTAGATTATTAGGGTTTAATATGCAAGATGATAACTTTTATCTAAGTGTGAGGGATTACAAACTTTGTAGTCCGCTCCTTCACTTCACAAGCTCCGAGTAGAAGTCCCTTTGCCACGATCCACGATCTCCCGGACTCATGAGAGGCTCCACGACTCGAACGATCCATTCTAGCTTGTCGTATTCCAAATCTCCGATGATCTACCTTGAAGTTGCTTCGACTCAAGCTTTCTCACTCAAAAGAGAAGAACACCGTAATCACATGGGCTAGATGAGATGAGGATGAGAGAGTAGTGATTTTGCTTTCTTTTAATATCATTTTCTCATTTTATTTCATCACTTAAGGATTTTCAAGAGAGCTTCTTCAAGAAGAAGAAGAAGAAGATAATGGAAAATCAATAATGAGATTAAAAAAAAACTTTTTGTGATGAATAGAAAGAATATATGATTTAATTGTAAACCATGGTCAAGGATGAGTGGATGAGAATGAGTAGAGAAACAACTAGGGTTAGGGTTTGGTTTGGTTTAGAATGTGTCATCACAAAAGATCTTTGTAATGACAAAAGAAGAAACCTTCTAGAAGGTGCATGAAGCAACTAAACCAAATTAAACCTTAACCTCAATTAATCATCCTTAAACACGTTTAACAATTAATCATATCATGTCACAATAATATATATCACATATATATTATATATTTGCAACAAAAGAAAATAAAACAATTAACATATATCGCATATATATCAATGTATCATCCCGTGAGAAAATGAAATAATAAAGTAAGCCAATATTAGTTAATATAATAATATATCATATATATTATTATATATTAAATCATCGAATCAACACTTGATCCGACGATCCGGCTATATCGAATATAACCGACTAATATATCATGTACCGATTCATCGAATCAACACTTGATCCGATGTCCCGGTTCATATCTAAATATCACGTGAATATAATACGGTATCCCATATCGCATTATTCTCGTTCCTACGCATATCACATATGTGCCACTACTCTGTTTCGCCTGAGCCAAGAAACCTCTGTGTAGGACTCTAAAGAATCGTCAATACGCCGGTAGCAGGTGATGATCATATCAAACACCCACAAGCTGCAAGCGGTCAGCTAAACGTAACAGCCACCCAGGTATTGAGCGAACAGAAGATCAACAAGCTAGCCTGTGCGTTCTCCTGTGAATCCGATCAGTAACACTCCCGTACAGTCCGGTCTGTTCGTCTGATATGTCGCATATCAAGTCTAGGGGTGGTATACGTCAGACCCCAGTAACCGATAAGTCGTGTCGATGTATGGCTCATAACAGGTCGAGAAACTACTAGTAACACTTACCAGTAAATCTCTATATCAGCCCTGGCCAGGGACTTCCAGTTATAGCCAATCGAACACAGCACAACATCAACTCCCTATACCGGGAGAGACGAATCCCCTCCTATCGCTCATTGCCTCCATGTGATTCGGGACTATACCCAAAAGCCACCGTTTTGCACGCCCTCTTGGATGTGGTAAGGTGGAAATCAAAGCACAGTGGGAATCACACAAGACTCTATGACGATCTCGGGTCTTCAAACTACCCTGTACCTGTGTCACCGGAGAACTGCCATCTGACGTGTGGTATATCACCATCTGGGAGTTCTCGGCGAGTCCGTCCAGTGTACCCAGTCTCTACTGAGCACCCGTACACCATCTCTGATGTCAAACACCGATGGATATGGGATCATCCATCGCCCATCATATGGGTCAAGATGCGTATACGCTAGTCTACTCTGGTGTATCGATGCCCTGTCTCGATATACCCTCGACTAGGAACAGTTATAGGATGTACTCATCGACTACCGCAGCCCCACTAGTATGATCTCATCATAGTCCCAGTAGTCGAGTACAGATCCTAAGGGCTTTATCAACATGTGAGAGTAAAACAGTAAACCAATACAAGTCAACATGTTAAGATAAAGTGAAACCAAATAGCATACTATCATGACGAGCAAGAAAGTCTTCTCTATATATAACCAAGCATCCATTATAATATACATCAAATGTACAACAATGGCCTCTAGGGCATATACATAACTAACAATCTCCCACTTGCACTAAGGCCAGCTGCTGTAGTATCGCATACCCAGCATCCCGAATAATCTCTCAAACTGTATCTGGGGAATAGCCTTCGTGAATGGATCCGTAGTGTTGTCCTTCGTATCTACTCTCCTGACCTCGATCTCCCGGCGATCAACTATCTCCCTGATCAGGTGATACCGCCTCAGAATATGTCTGGACTTATGATGGGACCTGGGTTCCTTGGCCAAAGCCACAGCTCCATTGTTATCGCAATACAGAGGTATTGGATGCTCAATGGATGGAACCACACCAAGTTCATTAATGAACTTCTTGATCCAGACAGCCTCTTTGGCAGCATCGTTGGCAGCGATGTATTCAGCCTCCATCGTTGA
This sequence comes from Agapanthus africanus, assembly GCA_030015575.1. NCBI lineage: Eukaryota > Viridiplantae > Streptophyta > Magnoliopsida > Asparagales > Amaryllidaceae > Agapanthus > Agapanthus africanus. Next base: position 453,354,335 of record JASDDO010000014.1, on the reverse strand, counting down.
GTCTGCAACGGTATCCTGTTTGGAACTCTTCCAACATACCGCCCCTCCATTGAGGGTAAAGACAAAACCCGAATGCGACTTAGAGTCGTCCTTATCACTTTGGAAGCTGGAATCGGTAAAGGACTACACCTGGAGTTCTCCATTACCATACACCAAGAACATCTCCTTAGTCCTTCGTAAGTACTTGAGAATGTTCTTCACTGCTGTCCAATGACTCTCTCCAGGATCTGCTTGATACCGACTCACTACACTTAGTTAGTATGCTACATCGGGTCTGGTACATAGCATCGCATACATGATAGAGCCTACTGCCGAAGCATAGGGTATCCCTTGCATGCGAGCTCTCTCCAAATCAGTCTTGGGAGACATCTCTTTGGAGAGAGTGAGTCCAGATATCGTGGGCTGATTCCCACGCTTGGATTCTTCCATACTAAACCTCTTTAGTATGGTGTCAATGTACCTGGATTGGGACAATCCCAGTATCCGTTTAGATCTATCTCTATAGATCATGATTCCCAATATGCAGGAGGCATCACCTAGATCTTTCATTGAGAATCTCTGTGATAAGAAGAGCTTGACTGATTGCAGCATAGGAATATCATTTCCTATCAAGAGTATGTCATCCACGTACAATACGAGGAAGACTACCTTACCCTCTGCCACCTTCTTATAGATACAAGGTTCATCTATATTTTTGATGAAGTCAAACTCTTTGACTACAACATCAAAACAGATGTTCCAACTCCGCGATGCTTGCTTTAACCCATAAATGGATTTAAGCAGCTTGCACACCTTTCCGCTGCTCCCACTATCTACGAAGCCCTCTGGCTGAGTCATGTACACGTACTCTTCTAAATCACCGTTTAGAAAGGCGGTCTTAACATCCATTTGCCAGATTTCGTAGTCATGGTATGCAGCAATGGCAAGTAAGATCCGGATGGACTTAAGCATAGCCACTGGAGAAAATGTTTCGTCATAGTCCACACCTGGTCTTTGACGAAAACCTTTTGCTAAAAGTCTAGCTTTGAAAGTCTCAACTTTTCCATCTACACCAAATTTCTTTTTAAAGATCCACTTGCTCCCAATGGGTTTTACCCCTTCAGGAGCATTTTCCAAAGTCCATACTTTGTTGGTGTACATGGATTCCATCTCAGATCGCATTGCATCCAGCCATTTCACAGAGTCACCACTCGTGATGGCCTGCTCGAAACTAGTCGGTTCATCATCATCCATGATGCAGTCCTCGCTTCCACCATCAATGAGAAAACCGTAGTATCTCTCAGGTGGACGAGAAACCCTACTAGATCGGCGGAGAGGCTGGGGTTCGTCGGGTATTACTGAATCCTCTGGTTCCACTAAATCATCTGTTGTAGTTTGTGTCGCTGGAACCTCTTCCAGTTCTACCTCATTGCCATCAATTTCTTTCATAAGAAAACCTTTTTCTAAGAAAGTAGCATGTCGAGAAACAAACACCTTTTGTTCCTCGGGGTGGTAGAAGATATACCCTTATGAATTTCTGGGATATCCTACAAACTTACATAAGACTGATCTTGCCTCGAGTTTGTCCGGATTTTGTCTTTTGACATAGGCTGGACAACCCCATATCTTAACATACTTAAGAGATGGTCTCTTCCCTTTCCATATCTCATATGGAGTGGTAGGCACTGATTTGGTAGGAACCATATTCAATAGATGTATCGCTGTCTCAAGCGCATACCCCCAGAAGGAAATAGGTAACTCAGCCTCGCTCATCATAGATCGTACCATATCTAATAGGGTCCGATTCCTTCGTTCCAATACAACGTTGTGCTGTGGTGTATAAGGAGGAGTAAGCTGAGAGAGAATCCCATTTTCTTTTAGATAATCTAGGAACTCACCGCTCAAGTATTCACCTCCTCGATCAGATCGAAGAATCTTAATACTTTTTCCCGTTTGGTTCTCTACTTCGTGCTTATATTCTCTGAATTTCTCAAAAGCTTCAGACTTGTGTTTCATCAGAAACACATGTCCGTATCTAGAGAGATCGTCAGTGAATGTAATGAAGTAGGAAGAACCGTTCCTGGCATGCGTAGACATGGGACCGCATACATCACTATGTATCAGTCCTAAGAGTTCGGTAACTCTTTCTCCGTGTCCACTAAACGGAGCTTTGGTCATTTTTCCTTTGAGACATGAATGGCAAGTATCATAAGATGATAATTCGAACGGATTCAAATAACCATCCCTATGTAACATAGCCAGTCGTGTCGCATTGATATGACCATGTCTACAATGCCACAAGTAGGATTCGTTCATATCTGAACTTTTCCTCCTGTGTGTGTTTTGTACATTTAGGACTGTATTCTGATTTAGAATGAATATGCCATTAAGTAACGAGCCTGATGCAATCAACTTTTGATCTAGGAATATGTTCATAACATTTTCCTGTACTACAAAATTATATCCCTCTTTACTCAATAAAGAAACTGATATAATGTTGCACATCATGTTCGGTATATAATAGCACTCATTTAGAATCAGTGTATTACGACTTGGTAATACAAGGTGATATTCGCCAACTGCTTTGGCTACAATACTTGCACCGTTCCCTACTTGAACGGAATGATCACCTTTTCCCAGTTCTCTACCTTTACGTAGCCCATGTAACTGTTTAATTATGTGGGATCCTGATCCGGTATCTAATACCCAGGACGTAGGGTGAACTGAGAAACAGTTCTCAATAACTAACACACCTGAAAAAGATGCATCAACATGCATGTTCTTTTGGGCGGCGTGAGAATCTAGATATTCTCCTGTTTCCTGTTCAGTCTTATAACTCTTATAAGAAAGAACGGGTTCAACGTTCCTTTGCTCAGTACAATAATTAGGTTCAGTCAATACATTCATATTATTATCTTGATTATGGCCTGAAATGGTCGCTACCTGGAGAGAGAGAGAAGAAAACTCTTTAGCGTATGCTCTTGCAAGATTAGATTGGTTATTATCTTATCTAATCAGGATGTCTCCCACTGTTTTTATCAAATCTACCTTCAAACCATAAAAGGTAAGATTAGCCGGGATTAATTACACCCTACAATTTCGTCAATCTTTCAGCCAGATCAGTGTCGGTACTTTGAGGGAGGTTCCCCGTGCTTTCGCACGGACCTAATTAGTAAACCTCGTTTTCCCAGAGGCGTAACCTCGTTAACACTTTTCTAGACACCTACTTGAATGACTAATTGTCCTGTGTAAAACTCTCCCAGGAGTAACTCTTACTCGCAGTGGGTATCGGGATCCAACTATCTCATAGGAGGTATGCAATCTCATTGCAAATTTCAACACTTGAAATTCCCGATAATGCTTTTACCCCTAGTGTTCTATGACCTTGACGAATGCCAAACAACCCATAGTCCACTAGTCAAGTTCAACCCGTACATTTCTTGATTGAATTAAACCCATCCGTACGACCCTTGACGAATGCCAAACTACGCCATACGAATACCCTAATCCAATCTGCATCATATGCATAAGCAGATAAATACTAGTTAGCTACCGTACACTACGCCTTGACGAATGCCAAACTACCGTAGCACGAATACTAAGTAGTACTTATCTGAAATGACGGAGGGCTACGCAGGTTTTTCAGAAAACCCTGAGCGTAAAGAACTTGATATCGTCGTAGAATCATATGTTTTTGAAAAGGAGTGTTTTTGAGGCTTTTCTTAGTTTCGCTAAAGGGGTCACTCCCGGTGAAGGGATCGTCGGCCCTTTCCTCATCGAATAAGGTGCAGGATATATCATATATACCGCTGTGCAAAGCAAAACACTAAAAGCAATCAAAATCCAAACCGCGTTTTGTAGCATCTGCCAGTTTTGCTAAAAGAGTCACTCCCGGTGAAGGGATCTCGGTCCTTTCGTCATCGAATAAGGTGCAGGATATATCATATATACCACTGTGCAAAGCAAAACTGTAGCTACCCTTTTTATTAAGTTTTGATTCTACAACATCTTTAGGTTTCTTTTCTTTTATTAATCTCATTAATAAAAATCCCATCAGCTTATGCTTCCTAAGCATCACAGAAGAAACGAAAGCAGTAATATTTATATATCAGCATATATATATAGTATAAGCATTCGTCTCAGGCAGTAATATGATCTCATCACAGAACATTGCAGCAGAAGAACATATATGAAATATTGGATATACTAGGACGTCCGTGTTTCTAATACGAGCCTGTATAAAACATGGATTCCACGGTCATAACGAATAGCCAAACCCACATCCCAAGACCCCTACGAGAGCGGCAAGTAACACTGCCAATTCTAGGGTTAGGAGACCCAGTCTCGACTCCTCGATATGGCCTCCCACTGGACCCTAGAACCCGGTTACTTGTGCTCCCCTCCTTGGGTCTACCTAATGCGGAAAAGTAAATAATATACACTGGTGACAGCAACCGCAACCTGGAAGTGCCCCAAATAAAAGAATATTATATTACAAATGAAATTTACATGAATGAAAATAAAAACCCTCATCTCACATAAAACCCCCGGCTATTCTGATCGCGACGATCCAATATAACATATCACAGCAACACATAATATCTCATATCATCAACGTAAGTAAATATGCGCATCCCAATTGTCGTTGACATATAGCAACGAAACCGGTGATATCACATATTACACTTACGGTCACAGAAAAGAAAGTGTAAAACTACAATATTTGGAATCCACAATCACTTTAGACATCGTAAATCCGAAATATCACATATTCCGCATTTCATGCCTAACTCTATGAATTCCACATATTGTATCACATTCCAGATAAATAGACAGAATTAAACTTTCCGAACAGATAATCAAATACCCAAAATTTCCCAAAGTGCTCAACTCTTGAGCGGAGTTCAAATAATCCCAGAATATGTCACAGTACCAGTGATCCAGCCGTAGAAGGGTCAAGCCAACGCCTCACATGTGGCACGCCGTACTGCCCCAAACCCGAAGGTTCAAAAGGCAGTTCAAGACGGTCACATAATCGAGTTAAGGTTTGTTGTCTTCTAGAGGGTCCACCAGTTAACTTGTACAATTTTCCGAAAGATTTAAACCCGAATAAATTTCAACACTTGAAAGTTTGCCGTACCGGGAAATAGTAAGTTAATGATATCCGTTCAACTAGTTTAACAATTTCAAAATATCCGGAAAGAATTACGAACTTAAATATTCTGATCGAGTCTACTATTACAAAACAAACCCCAGAATTTTAAACACCTGGAACAGATTAAAAATATCCAGAATGGTCAGCAAGTACCTACGGTTAAAACCATGAAGCCACGTGTCCCAATCCTACAGTGCCGCCGCGGAAGCGCCGCGAGAACTATGTTAATGTCGCGGATCCGCGCTCTGTTGGTGGGATTATGGGCACGTGTTTCATGGTAATTCTTAGAATTCCCTGCTGATTTTTTTACATATTTTTAATTCTGAAAAATCCCAAAATTTAAAAAATTTCCAGAGAGGGGTCCATTTTGTTCGTTTCGGGTTCGATCGGAGTTTTAACTTCGTAAACACATCGCCTAATGCTCTAGCTAGGCTCTGATACCACTGTAGGGTTCCTAGGCACTCTTGTGAAGGTTCTTAAGGCATCAAACATGCCCGGATTAAATTTTAGACGTGCCGAACAACCCAAAGCCGGGATCTTTGCTAGATTATTAGGGTTTAATATGCAAGATGATAACTTTTATCTAAGTGTGAGGGATTACAACCTTTGTAGTCCGCTCCTTCACTTCACAAGCTCCGAGTAGAAGTCCCTTTGCCGCGATCCACGATCTCCCGGACTCATGAGAGGCTCCATGACTCGAACGATCCATTCTAGCTTGTCGTATTCCAAATCTCCGATGATCTACCTTGAAGTTGCTTCGACTCAAGCTTTCTCACTCAAAAGAGAAGAACACCCTAATCACATGGGCTAGATGAGATGAGGATGAGAGAGTAGTGATTTTGCTTTCTTTTAATATCATTTTCTCATTTTATTTCATCACTTAAGGATTTTCAAGAGAGCTTCTTCAAGAAGAAGAAGAAGATAATGGAAAATCAATAATGAGATTAAAAAAAAACTTTTTGTGATGAATAGAAAGAATATATGATTTAATTGTAAACCATGGTCAAGGATGAGTGGATGAGAATGAGTAGAGAAACAACTAGGGTTAGGGTTTGGTTTGGTTTAGAATGTGTCATCACAAAAGATCTTTGTAATGACAAAAGAAGAAACCTTCTAGAAGGTGCATGAAGCAACTAAACCAAATTAAACCTTAACCTCAATTAATCATCCTTAAACACGTTTAACAATTAATCATATCATGTCACAATAATATATATCACATATATATTATATATTTGCAACAAAAGAAAATAATACAATTAACATATATCGCATATATATCAATGTATCATCCCGTGAGAAAATGAAATAATAAAGTAAGCCAATATTAGATAATATAATAATATATCATATATATTATTATATATTAAATCATCGAATCAACACTTGATCCGACGATCCGACTATATCGAATATAACCGACTAATATATCATGTACCGATTCATCGAATCAACACTTGATCCGATGTCCCGGTTCATATCTAAATATCACGAGAATATAATACGGTATCCCATATCACATTATTCTCGTTCCTACGCATATCACATATGTGCCACTACTCTGTTTCTCCTGAGCCAAGAAACCTCTATGTAGGACTCTAAAGAATCGTCAATACGCCGGTAGCAGGTGATGATCATATCAAACACCCACAAGCTGCAAGCGGTCAGCTAAACGTAACAGCCACCCAGGTATTGAGCGATCAGAAGATCAACAAGCTAGCATGTGCGTTCTCCTGTGAATCCGATCAGTAACACTCCCGTACAGTCCGGTCTGTTCATCTGATATGTCGCATATCAAGTCTAGGGGTGGTATACGTCAGACCCCAGTAACCGATAAGTCGTGTCGATGTATGGCTCATAACAGGTCGAGAAACTACTAGTAACACTTACCAGTAAATCTCTATATCAGCCCTGGCCAGGGACTTCCAGTTATAGCCAATCGAATACAGCACAACATCAACTCCCTATACCGGGAGAGACGAATCCCCTCCTATCGCTCATTGCCTCCATGTGATTCGGGACTGTACCCAAAAGCCACCGTTTTGCACGCCCTCTTGGACGTGGTAAGGTGGAAATCAAAGCACAGTGGGAATCACACAAGACTCTATAACGATCTCGGGTCTTCAGACTACCCTGTACCTGTGTCACCGGAGAACTGCCATCTGACGTGTGGTATATCACCATCTAGGAGTTCTCGGCGAGTCCGTCCAGTGTACCCAGTCTCTACTGAGCACCCGTACACCATCTCTGATGTCAAACACCGATGGATATGGGATCATCCATCGCCCATCATATGGGTCAAGATGCGTATACGCTAGTCTACTATGGTGTATCGATGCCCTGTCTCGATATACCCTCGACTAGGAACAGTTATAGGATGTACTCATCGACTACCGCAGCCCCACTAGTATGATCTCATCATAGTCCCAGTAGTCGAGTACAGATCCTAAGGGCTATATCAACATGTGAGAGTAAAACAGTAAACCAATACAAGTCAACATGTTAAGATAAAGTGAAACCAAATAGTATACTATCATGACGAGCAAGAAAGTCTTCTCTATATATAACCAAGCATCCATTATAATATACATCAAATGTACAACAATGGCCTCTAGGGCATATACATAACTAACACGCGGAATAGCGGTAGAAAGCCCTGTTTGGCCGCGGTTCCGTGGCCATTTAGTGGGTTCTTAGTCTCAATCTTTCAGGGTTTCTTCATGTTGCTTTTATCTTTTGTTTTCTTTACTTGGTTCCTCAGAATCTCTTCTATTTTCTTCAAGATTTCCAACAGTGCAGAATGATGTGGACTTTTGCCTTGAGCTTCGCGTTGAAGTCTTGAATCTTGTGCCGCCTTGTGCTTTGTGTATTGAACTGTCTACTAATTTCATTTGTTCCTTGAGCTGGTAGGCGGCATCATATGGATTCATTTATTGTTGGTCGTGGTCTCACATTTGTAGCGACTTTTCACGAATTTAACTATAACGATCTGAGAACCTGTAACCTGCAACTATTTAGCAGACATGGATCAAAAGAACCTATTTATGTGTAATGTGATTAAGAATGGGCGATATAATAATGCAAAATTCTGATATGAACAAATACCCCCAAACTTATCTTTTGCTCGTCCCGAGCAAAGCCAATTTTTATTCTTGAAAAATCCTAACCTCAATTTCGCAGGGAACGCGATTGCACTGAGCTCGTGCAACAAGCCGCTAAACCTCTAGGTGTCCCTAGTAGGAGGAGTGTTGTCTCCTGAGGGTTTTCAGCGGATACTACCCACAAAATCCTATCAATTTGGCTTGTTGACTTTCATTCTTCAACTCAGTATCCTAGTAAGAAATTCTATTATCGTCAACTTAGAAATCATCAACCCATATTTTCAAACTCACTTTTCATTTAACTTAAGATCGTATATGTTTCACAATTTATAAAGTTTTCAACTTCTTTTGAATTTTCCTTCTAAGGTGCAATCTCAACTCAAGAATTTTTATCATTTTTATTGAAGATATAAGGCCCATCTCTCATCCAAACCCCAATCATATACCCCTATGTGTGTGTAATTATCACCCATACACTTGGAAATTCAATTCAAACTATTTTACTCTTGTCCATCGTCCAAAGAACTTTTTAATTGGTGATTAAATTGTTCACACATCCTTCATGCGATTGTTAATACTTCTTGAGGTACTAAACGACCGATTACAAAATGTGCTTGCTCATTTAGGCGTAATTCCTCGTCTAGTAATATCTAAGGCTTAGCGGTGACTCCCAAACCAGTTGGTCTAAGACACTAGGTGATAAAGCACCCTTCCTATATTTTTTTAAATTTATGCTGCCTTGAGTAATTACAAAACCGGTGTTCATTTTTTTTTTATCTCTTTATTCACCATTTATACTTTTATTTTATTTTCCTTCATACTAAGGATTTTAGACAAGAGCATTTCAAGGTATCCTCTACTATTCCAAGTTTCAAGGTGCGTGTATGTGCATGTAGTAGGGCATATATTTTCAGAATTTAGACTAAAGGTTCAGAATTTATTTTTCAGACTTACACTTCAAATAAAAATTTCAATACTCTTCCCTTATTTTGACTTAGCCCTAGAACTGAACTCAAAATTTACCTATTTCTAAATAAACTGCAACGACATAAATTTTCTATAGTTAAACTTTAAGAAGGTTATTTTTAGGGTTTTTAATTTACTAAGTTTAGGATCTAATTTTTTCCTAACTAATCAGCCGTCATATTGAACTTAAGTCAAATATGGTCAAAATTGAATTTTTCAATTTTTATAATTTTTTAAAATTTTCAATTTTTTATTGATTTTTTTATTTTTTAAATATTTTTTTATTTTTTATATTTTTTTATAAAGATGCAATGCGGAATTAAATATGCAAAGAAAGAAAAAACAAATATGTACAAAAAATTAAAATATGCAAATGCAATGCAAAGATAACTATTTACAATCCACCTCCACCCCCAAACTTATCGAAAGCAGTATCCTCACTGCTCAAAGCTCCGCCGTCCCCTCGAACGTGATCGTGAATGTTCCTCTCTCACCAGCAGGGTGTCCATGCCTTGCTCCAAACCTGTCACTCGCTGACCAAGGTTGGTCACCATCCCTATCAACCTTTTCTTCGCATCAAGCGCGCTTGCGCAGTAGGGGTTAAGCTCTTCATTGCTCACGGTCGAGCTGGTGCTGGGTGTCTTGGCGGGCACGTCTTCGGCCGGCTCGGTGCGCGACCATACATCATGTAAGCGTGTGTAGGACGTGGAAACGCCCTCAAGAAGAGGTCTAATGGGGATCCCTCCATGCATATAAAATTCAAATTCCTCCACAGGGAGGAAATGGCGACACAGTTGTGTCACCAACATAGGGCATGGATAGTTGGCAGCCCTCTTGCCCGCGCCAATTGAGTTAAATAATAGAGTGCACATATCATAGCTGTGATTTCTAGTCATCAAAGTGTGCACTATATGAAGGGATGGTGTGAATAATGTCGTGTTGTGAGAACTACCAAAAATATTATTTTGTGCCCAACGGCACACAGTTAAGACATTAGCAAAAAGTGTTCTAGCCTGGATGCCTTTTTGTGGCTCTCTCGAACAATCATTACCCATCAAGGGTAGGTAGTCCTCGAATTGGAGGGGTTTGTCATGAATATGTAGTCTAGGTATTAAGGTGACTTCATGTATGAAATCCCTATCGATTATTATTTCCCTATCCCCCCAAATTAACCTAATGTAATCCTGTTGTGAGAGGCAACCATCCTCCTTGCACTCGTAAAATCGGGTGAAAAGATCTGCAAGCGCGAAGGCATTCGGATGGTTAAAAAGTAAAAAGTTCCATCCGCGCCTTCGGATCTCATCACCGAACTAGCTACCATAGATCGTGCGTGCAAACATTTAGGAAAAATTCCTTTCAAACTGCAGAGTTGGTGCCATTACAGAGAGTGCAGATATTTCTAAATATTTTAACTGAGATGATCGGAGAAAGCAAAGCTCCTCGGAAGATTTCAGAGGGAGAGGAGTCCAAGATGCGGCGGTTGCTCGGCAGAAGAGGGCTTTTGCGGCGGAAGCGCGGCGGCGTGATGGGATCTCCTTGCTTTGGCTGCAGCGGCGGCTAGGGTTTTTAGAGAGATGAAATTAGGGTTCTGTAAAATCAGAAGAGGGGTCGGGTTTTATTTATAGGGCTGTTTTAGTTATTTGCAAAAAGGACCTCTTGAAAAGAGGAATTTATCTGTAAAAAATATTTTTTAATTATTTATTAAAACTGAAATTTTACAAAAATACCCCCAAAAATTGGAAATTTTTTATTTTTTTAATTTTGTTTTGTTTTTATATAATTACAAGTGTGACATACCCCCAAACTTATTTGAAACAGTGTTTCCACTGTTTATGGTTGGATAACCGAAATTTGGGGGTAGATGGAGGAAGATCAGTCAATGTAAATCGGCTCCTGCAACAGCAGGAGCTCCTCTTAAGGGTTCGCGGTGAGGAACGGTTTAAGCCTATGTCCATTCACTTTAAATAGTGAACCGTCCTACGGATTCTCTAAGTCGACCACACCGTGCGGATATACAGTGCGTACAAAAAATGGCCCTTTCCATCGAGATCTGAGCTTACCGGGATGGAAATGTAGCCGGGTGTCGTAAAGTAAAACCTGTTGACCAGGTTTGAATGTTTTGCGCATAAGGTGTTTATCGTGAAACACCTTTGTTCGGTTTTTGAAGTCAACCGCGTTCTCATAAGCTTCATCCCGAAGCTCGTTTAATTCGTTTAACTGTAGCTTTCTATGGCTGGCCGCATTTTCGATAGATAGATTCAGCTCTTTTATCGCCCAAAATGCACGATGCTCTATTTTAACTGGAAGGTGGCAAGCCTTTCCGTAAACAAGCCGATAAGGAGACATGCCAAGGTCGGTCTTATAGGCAATTCGAAATGCCCAAAGGGCATCAGTGAGTTTTGAAGACCAATCCTTACGGTTTTTGGAAACCGTTTTCTCCGATATCCGTTTAATTTGCCGAATCTCGACTTGCCCACAAGTTTGGGGATGATAGGGTGTTGATAGCTTGTGATTAATGGAATATTTCCACATTAAGGACTCGAAAGTCCTATTACAGAAATGAACTCCATTGTCGCTACTGATTGCTCGGGGGTGCCCAAACCGGGAGAAAATGTTTTCTTTGAGGAATCTAACGACAACCTTGTTGTCATTAGTCCGGCTGGGCACAGCCTTGACCCACATAGAAACATAATCAACAACGAGGAGAATATACAAGTTCCCAAAAGAATTGGGAAACGGACCCATAAAATCAATCCCCCAAACATAAAAAATTTCCACAACCAATATTGGTTGGAGCGGCATTTCGTTTCTCCTAGATATCCGGCCCAAGTGTTGGCACCAGGAGCATGTCTTGCAGTAATCATGTGCGTCTTTAAAAATTTGTGGCCAATAGAAGCCACACTGCAAGATCTTTTCGGCTGTATTTTTAGGGCCAAAATGCCCGCCACACGCTTGATCGTGGCAAAATGACAGCACACTCTTAAACTCATTTTCGGGGACACAACGACGAATAATTTGGTCAGGACAGTATTTGAATAGATAAGGTTCATCCCAGTAAAAATGTTTAACCTGGGATAGGAATCAGAGTCTGTCCTGATTCGACCATTCATTTGGTATAAGTCCGGTGGCCAAATAATTCACAATATCTGCGAACCAAGGTTCGCATGATACAGTCAAGAGCTTCTCATCTGGAAAAACGTCTATTATAGGAAATTGAAGCATCGGTGAAGAAGTGAGGCGTGAAAGATGGTCGGTGACTACGTTTTCGCATCCTCTTTTGCCTTTGATGACAAGGTCAAACTCTTGTAGTAAGAGGATCCAACGAATCAGTCGAGATTTAGCGTCCTTCTTCGCAAAAAGATGGCGAAGGGCTGAATAGTCAGTGTATACGATGACTAGAGAGCCAATTAAGTAGGGCCTGAACTTTTCTAATGCAAACACAACAACTAAGAATTCCTTCTCAGTTGTTGTGTAATTTAATTGGGCCTCGTTCAAGGTTCGGCTAGCGTAATAAATTACATGCGGTATCTTCTCGATATGCTGTCCAAGGACAGCACCAATGTAAAAATCAGATGCATCACACATAATCTCAAATGGATACGTCCAGTCAGGAGAAGAAAGAATGGGAGCAAAAGTAAGTGAGTTTTTCAATGACTCGAACACCTTCAAACAGTTCGAGTCGAAATCAAATGTGGTGTCCTTGACCAACAAAAGAGTCAAGGGTCTAACAATCTTGCTAAAATCCTTAATAAATCGTCTATAGAAACTGGCATGGCCAAGGAAGGCTCGAATGTCTCGGACGCATTTGGGAGAAGGGAGATTGGAAATGACTTCAATCTTAGCTTTATCTACCTCAATGCCATTTTGCGAGATGATATGTCCTAAGACAATACCTTCTCTTACCATAAAGTGGCAGTTCTCCAAATTTAAAGTAAGGTTCTTATCCTTACACCGAGTAAGGACTGCCTCGAGATGTAGCAAACACTCATCAAAGGAGTTGCCAAAAATGGAGAAATCATCCTTGAAGATCTCCAAGAATTTTTCCAACATGTCTGAAAAAATTCCCATCATACACTGCTGGAAAGTAGCGGGTGCATTGCATAACCCAATGGGCATGCGACGGTAAGCAAACATACCGAAGGGACAAGTGAATGTGGTCTTGTCTTGGTCCTTTTCGGAGATGGGAATTTGATTATATCCGGAGTAGCCATCCAAAAAGCAATAGTATTCATGCCCAGCCAATCGTTCAAGCATTTGGTCAATGAAAGGTAATGGAAAGTGGTCTTTCCGTGTCGCGGCGTTGAGTTTTCTATAATCGATGCATACTCGCCACCCAGTTTGGGTGCGAGTAGGTATTAACTCATTTACCTCATTAGTTATGACCGTTATTCCCGACTTCTTGGGGACACCATGAATGGGGCTAGCCCACTGGCTATCAGAGATAGGGTAAATGATACTACTATCAAGACATTTTATGATCTCCTTTTTAACAGTCTCCTTCATAACTGGGTTGAGTCGTCTCTGTGGATCCCTTGCTGGCTTGGCATCATCCATCATATGAATATGATGTTCAACTATTAGGGGACTAATCCCTTTGATGTCCACCATAGTCCAGCCAAAAGCTTGCCGATTGCTTTGTAAGACCGTCAAAAGGGCTTTCTCTTGCTCGTGGGCTAGAGAAGCCGAGATGATAACAGGAAGGGTCTCATTCTTACCTAAGTAAGCGTATTTAAGGTGAGATAGCAATAGCTTGAGTTCGAGTGTTGGAGGTGAAACAATTGAAGGTAAAATCGGTGAAATTGTCTCAAACTCAAAGGATTCCAGCAGAGGTTCAAAGCGAGTGTAAGCAACCGAGTCGGATGGTTCAGCTAACTCATCCGAAAATTCAAAGTATTCAAACTCGGGTGGTGACTGGTCGAGATCGTCTGAGAAAGTGAAACACCCGTAGTCATTATCAGGCGTGAAAACAGTGTCAGGTTCAAGGAGGAACGCACCAGTGGCATTAAGATTGCTGTGATTGAATAGAAATTTCTCGAGCTCACAGTCCTTCTGGGTGATCTCTTGGATCGAGCAAATATCAAGTATATTAGCATTCGGTTGGGAGGGCTGATTCCCCAACCTAAAAATGTTGAGTTCAATTGTCATATTTCCAAAATATGGGTTCATCGAACCATTTCGACAATTGATCACAGCATTCGAAGTCGCAAGGAATGGTCGACCGAGTATCACCGGAATTTGATTCCCGGGGTTAGCTACAGGCTGTGTATCGAGAACAATAAAATCAACAGGGAATATGATGTCCCCTACCTTTATTAACACATCCTCTAGTTTACCCCTAGGATGGGTGATAGATCGGTCGACCATTTGGAGAGTACAATGTGTAGGTTTCAGCTCTCCAACGCCTAGTTGCTCATATACCGAATAAGGAAGTAGGTTAACACTGGCACCAAGATCTGAAAGTGCACGGTTGATGTTCTTATCCCCAATAGTTATTGAAATCGTAGGACAGCCAGGGTCCTTTCGTTTTTGAGGTAAAGGTTGGGTAAGAGCATCACTCATGGCACTAGCTAAGAACACTTTCTTAGGTACCTGAGATTTCCTCTTCTTAGTGCATAAGTCCTTCAAGATTTTTGCGTAAGAAGGTACTTGTTGGATTGCATCCAAGAGAGGAATATTAATGTTAACCTGCTTAAATAAATCCACAATCTTCTCCATTTGTGGATTTTTTTTATTGGATCTCAACCGGTTTGGAAATGGAACATTTTGAAAATTGGTTGAGCCTAATTTTTATGGAGGAGATTGTGGCGTTGGAACGGACCCCAGTGCTGGTGTTTTCGTGAAGTGAGAAGTGGGTTCGTTCGGATCAGCAAAAGAAGTAGAGCCTTGTGAAGAATGGAGAACATGCTCTGAAGAAGAAGAAGAAGAAGCGGCGGCCGGGGTGTCATCATCAGTGCCAACGTTGTTGTGCAACATCCTTCCAGATCTCAATGTAGTCACGGTACTCACATTATGGTTTTGTTTTTCAAGAGCAACATGTGCATTTTGTGGGTGACCAGGATTTGGCAGTAGTTGAGATGGAAGCTTCCCTTTTTCTCGCTCGCTTAAAGAAGCATTCAGTTGTGCAATCTGGGATTCAATGGTTTTGATGCTTTGTCCATGTGACGCAGTGTGTTGCACCAAACATTGAATGGAAGACTGGATGTTGGCGGATGATTGAGTTGATTGTTTTAAAAACGCATCCAGATTTCGTTCTAATGAGGTAACCTTATCGTTATTTTGCGGAACAAAATTGTTTTGAGGAAAAGAATTGTTGGGTGCAAAATTGTTCGTTTGATTTTGGTAAGATTGGGGTTGGAAAGGTTGCTTATATTGAGTTTGTTGATGAGCTTGTTATTGAGGAGGAGGCCTCTGGAAATTGTTGTTGCCTTGGAATTGTTGTTGATTTTGAATCCAAGAAAAATTGGGGTGGTTCCTCCAACCAGGATTGTAAGTTGAAGAGTATGGATCATTTCTTTGTCTTTGCTGAAAGGCAGCATTGACTTGATCCTGTCCTTGAGCAGATGGGTTGTAAGGACACTCTTCGATCAAATGGGATGGATCCGAACAACAAGCGCATATAGTGTGAGGGGGTAAAGCAGGGGCAGGAGAAGGCGATGGGAATTTGCTCTCGATTGCTTCTAGTTTTCGTGTAATTGTTGCCATTTTGTCTTTCATTGCAATTGACATATCAAGTTGATGAACGCCTGCCCTAGATTGACTAGAAGAAGTAGATGAAGTGGACGAAGTGTTCGGTCTAGTGCTTTCCCACTGAAGTGTTTGTTCAGCAAGATCGTCGAGAAATTGCCAAGCTTCCTCATCAGATTTGGATAAGAAGTGGCCTTGACAAATGGTTTCCAACAACTGCTTAGTTGCTGGGTTCAGTCCTTCGTATAAAGTTTGTCAAAGTTGCCATCTCTCAATATCGTGATGAGGGCACTGAACAAGAAGGTCTTCGAATCGTTTGAAACACTTCCAAAAAGGTTCGGAAGGAAGCTGGGAAAATTGGTTAATTTCATTACGTATTCTCGCGGTCTTGTGATGTGGATAAAACTTTTTAAGAAATACTTTAACAAACTCTTCCCAACTATTTATGGAATGTGATGCGGTGCTATACAGCCACTTTTCAGCTAGGTCACACAAAGTGAGAGGAATGACTCGTAGCCGTATAGCATCGTCGGACAGTTGGGTAGTCTTCATCATTGCACAAACATTCTGGAATTTGTTAATGAAGATATAGGCATCTTCATATTCTAGTCTGTGAAATTTGGGCAACATATTGATGAAGTGGGGCTTAATTTCGAAATTATCCCCATTTGCCGGCGGAAGTGAAAGACAGGTAGGAAGTGCGGCGCGGGTGGGATAGAAACGATCCTGGAGCGTGATTCGCTGTGGCGCTTCAACAGGAGGTTGTTACGGGTTATTCGCACCCAGTTGAGGTGGAATCAGTCCGGAGGTAGGTAAAAGGTTGTTAGGATTGAATCCTGACAAGTGTTTAGAAGATGATGAATGTGAAGATGAAGGTGAATGGGCAGAATTCCGGTCAACGTCAGAGTTGGCCGGCAAAGGTAAGGATGAAAAAGAAGTGGAGGGAGTTTCGACTTCGGAGTCGATCGCGTAGTCGGTAGCGACTAACGAAACAGGGACTAGGCGGGTGCTAGTGTCCCGAGTCCAACCGGACATACACTAAAAAAGTTGTAGTGTAGTCAAAACGTAGAATGTGAGGGTAAGAAAATGTCAATGGGGAAATGTGGATGAAGAGTGGGTGCAATGGGATCTTAGCGACAAAGGACAAGTTTTTGTAAAAATTTTGTTTTGTGATTTTTTTTATATAAAGAGTTTTTGCAAAAAATTTTACGGAATTACGGCACACTTTCAAACAATCACAATTTAAATATGCACAATCAAACCTAGAGATAGGGTCTCCAAAGTAAACTAGACTGCTCCTAAATGTTCCAAAGCGACAATTTGTGAGATATCCCTCAAATCGCCTCTTCACTGCCAATTGTGGCCAGATAAGCACAAATGAAGAAAGGAGGGATCTGCTGACGAATCACCGTGAGACGAGCCTTTTAAAGTTACCTTTCTAACTTGTCTAGCCTAGGCACCACAAAGTCAGGTTTAGATAAACGACTGAATGCCCACAACCTTCCTTAGTCCTAATGAGCGCGACAGTCCTTAATTGGCTGGGTCTAGATATTTTTTAATTAGCTCAAGGGTAATGCATATGCTTTTTGTGATTTCTGGGGTCTTAGGAAGGGTAATGGAATCCCCACCCAATCTTAATTGGTGTTAGAGCCCCTTATATTCCGTTTTAAATATGCAAAGCAGTAACACAAAAACACTTGCCAATTTTTTTTATTTTTATTTGCAGCGCAAAGAATCCTGCACAAAAAAAAATTTATTGGAGAGGGAGAAGAAGCTGCTGTCCAAAGAATACCTGCAGGAAATTTTTTTCAGTGGAGTTTAGGGTGCTGACGTCACAGGTTGACCGCGGTTCCGCGGTCAAATGGTTGAATCGGCCGCGGTTCCGCGGTGGTTCAGTTGGATCAGGTCTTCAAAACTTTTCTCTGTGCTGATTTGGTTATCTCATGTCTGTTCAGATCCTCTGTTTCTGGGTTTGGTCACTAAGCTATCTCCAGATCTGAATCAGTCCGTCTTCCTTTCCTGCACGATTCGAATAAACTAAACTGCAGATAAAAAAAGAACAGATAAAAAATTGCAGGAATTAAATTCAGATAAAAAGAATGCAAGATAAAAATAAAAACTCACTTTATTGATGACTTCTCAACAATGCATTACAACTTGAATTAAAATTTAAATCTAGAATTAAAAAGATGCATGCCTTCATTTGGCTTTTAACTTTCCTATTCATAGATAGGAGAAACCCTAGGTTTACATTCTGATCCATACATGAAACTACAAAACTATCCTAAGAAAGCCGGGTCAAAGCACCGACACCCACCGAAACCTGCACCGACACGTGCACCATACGGCCGCGGAACCACGACAGAAAGCCTTGTTTGGCCACGGTTCCACGGCCATTTAGTGGGTTCTTAGTCTCAATCTTTCTGGGTTGCTTCATGTTTCTTTTATCTTCTGTTTTCTTTACTTGGTTCCTCAGAATCTCTTCTATTTTCTTCCAGATTTCCAACAGTGCAGAATGATGTGGACTTTTTCCTTGAGCTTCCGTAGAAGTCTTGAATCTTGTGCCGCCCTTGTGCTTTGTGTATTGAACTGTCTACTGATTTCATTTGTTCCTTGAACTGGTAGGCGGCATCATACGGATTCATCTATTGTTGGTCGTAGTCTCACATTTGTAGCGACTTTCACGAATTTCACTATAACGATCTGAGAACCTATAACCTGCAACCTGCAACTATTTAGCAGACATGGATCAAAAGCACCTATTTATGTGTAATGTGATTAAGAATGGGCGATATAATAATGCAAAATTCTGATATGAACACCCGGCTATATCACATATACCCGGCCGATATCACATATCGCGAGAATAGAATACGGTATCTCATATCGTATTATTCTCGGTCCCGCATATATCACATATGTTCTCCTACTCCATTTTTCCTGATCCAGGAAACCTCTGTGTAGGACTCTAAAGTATCGTCAATACGCCGGCAGTAGGTGATGATCATATAAAACACCCACAAGCTACAAGCGGTCAGCTAAACGTAACAGTCACCCAGGTATTGAGCGATCAGAAGATCAACAAGCAAGTCTGTACAATCTCCTGTGAATCCAATCAGTAACACTACCGTACAGTCCGGTCTCTTCGTCTGGTATGTCGCATATCAAGTCTAGGGGTGGTAAATGTCAGACCCCAGTAACCGATGAGTCGTGTAGATGTGAGGCTCATAACAGGTCGAGAAACTACTGATAACTCTTACCAGTAGCACACCAAATCAGCCCTGGCCAGGGACATCCAGTTATAGCCAATCGAACACAGCACAACATCAACTCCCTATTCCGGGAGAGACGAAACTCCTCCTATCGCTCATTGCCTCCATGTGATTCGGGACTATACCCAAAAGCCACCGTTTTGCACGCCCCTCTTGGACGTGGTAAGGTGGAAATCAGAGCATAGTGGTAATCATGCAAGACTCTATGACGATCTCGGGTCTACAGACTAACCTGTACCAGTGTCACCGGAGAACTGCTATTTGACGATGGGTATAATACCATCTAGGAGTTCTCGGAGAGTCCGTTCAGTGTACCCAGTCTCCACTGAGCACTCGCACACCATCTTTGATGTCAAACACCGATGGATATGGGATCATCCATCGCCCATCATATGGGTCAAGATGCGTATACGCTAGTCTACTCTGGTGTATCGATGCCCTGTCTCGATACACCCTCGACTAGAAACAGTTATAGGATGTACTCGTTGACTACCCTGGGCCCACTAGTATGATCTCATCATAGTCCTAGTCCTAGTAGTCATGTACATATCCCAAGGGCTTTATCAACATGTGAGAGCAAGACAGTAAACCAATACAAGTCAACATGTTAAGACAAAGTGTAACCAGATAGCATACTATTATATCGAGCAAGAAAGTCCTCTCTATATATATCCAAGTATCCACTATAATATACATCATATGTACAACAATGGCATCTAGGGCATATATACAACTAACAATCTCCCACTTGCACTAAGGCCAGATGTTGTAGTATCTCATACCTACCATCCCGAAGTGTTTCTCAAATTGTATCTGGGGAATGGCCTTCGTGAGTGGATCCGCAGTGTTGTCCTTCGTATCAACTCTCCTGACCTCGATCTCGCGGCGATCAACTATCTCCCAGATCAGGTGATACCGCCTCAGAATATGTCTGGACTTCTGATAGGACCTGGGTTCCTTGGCCAAATCCACAGCTCCATTGTTATCACAATACAAAGGTATTGGATTCTCAATGGACGGAACCACACCAAGTTTAGTGATGAACTTCTTCATCCAGACAGCCTCTTTGGCAGCATCGTTGAGAGTGATGTATTCAGCCTCCATCGTCAAGTCTGCCACGGTTTCTTGCTTGGAACTCTTCCAACAAACCGCCCCTACATTTAGGGTAAAGACAAACCCCGAGTGCGACTTAGAGTCTTCTTTATCACTTTGGAAGCTCGAATCGGTAAAGGACTCCACTTGGAGTTCTCCGTTACCATACACCTAGAACATCTCCTTAGTCCTTCTCAAGTACTTTAGAATGTTCTTCACAGCTGTTCAGTGACTCTCTCCTGAATCTGCTTGATACCTACTCACTAAACTTAGTGAGTATGCTACATCAGGTCTGGTACATAGCATCGCGTACATGATAGAGCCGACTGCCGAAGCATAGGGTATCCCTTGCATGCGAGCTCTCTCCAAATCAGTCTTAGGAGACATCTCTTTAGAGAGAGTGAGTCCAGAGATCGTGGGTTGGTTCCCACGCTTGGATTCTTCCATACTAAACCTCGTTAGTATGGTGTCAATGTACTTGGATTGGGACAATCCCAGTACCCGTTTAGATCTAACTCTATAGATCTTAATTCCCAAAATGCAGGAGGCATCACCTAGATCTTTCATTGAGAATCTATGTGATAAGAAGAGCTTGACCGAGTGCAGCATAGGAACATCATTTCCTATCAAGAGTATATCATCCACGTACAATACGAGGAAGACGACCTTACTCTCTGCAACCTTCTTGTATATACAAGGTTCATCTACGTTCTTGATGAAGTCAAACTCTTTGACTACTACATCAAAACAGATGTTCCAACTCCGCGATGCCTGCTTTAACCCTTAAATGGATTTAAGCAGCTTGCACACCTTTCCGCTGCTCCCACTATCTACGAAGCCCTCTGGCTGAGTCATGTACACGCACTCCTCTAAATCACAATTTAGAAAGGCTGTCTTAACATCCATTTGCCAGATTTCGTAGTCATGGTATGCAGCAATGGCAAGTAGGATCTGGATGGACTTAAGCATAGCCACTGGAGAAAAGGTTTCGTCATAATCCACACCTGGTCGTTGACGAAAACCCTTTGCAACAAGTCTAGCTTTGAAAGTCTCCACTTTTCCATCTACACCAAATTTCTTCTTAAAGATCCATTTGCTCCCAATGGGTTTTACCCCTTCAGGAGAAACTTCTAAAGTCCATACTTTGTTGGTGTACATGGATTCCATCTCAGATCGCATTGCATCCAGCCACTTCCCAGAGTCCCCACTCGTGATGGCCTGCTCGAAGCTAGTTGGGTCATCATCTTCCATGATGCAATCCTCGCTCCCACCATCTTATGAAAAAACCGTAGTATCTCTCAGGTGGGTGAGGAACCCTACTAGATCGGCGGAGAGGCTGGGGTTCGTCGGGAACTATCAAATCCTATGGTTCCACTAAATCTTGAGTTGTAGTTTGTGCTGCTGGAACTTCTTCCAGCTCTACCTCTTCGCCACTAATTTCTTTTACAAGAAATTCCTTTTCTAAAAAGGTGGCGTATTGAGAAACAAACACTTTTTGTTCCTCAGCGTGGTAGAAAATATATCCTTGGGAATTCTTCGGATATCCCACAAACTTGCAAAGAACTGATCGTGCCTCGAGTTTGTCCGGATTTTGCCTTTTAACATAGGCCGGACAACCCCATATATTAACTCGTTTAAGATATGGTCTCTTCCTACTCCATATCTCATACGGTGTGGTAGGTACAGATTTAGACGGAACTTGATTCAATAGGTATGATGCTGTCTCAAGCGCATAACCCTAAAAGAAAATAGGTAACTCAGCGGTTCTCATCATAGAGCGCACCATATCTAATAAGGTGCGATTCCTCCGCTCCGATACACCATTGTGCTGTGGTGTATAGGGAGGAGTAAGCTGAGAGAGAATCCCATTCTCTTTTAGATAATCTAGGAACTCATTGCTCAAGTATTCTCCTCCTCGATCTGATCGAAGGATCTTAATACTTTTGCCCGTTTGGTTCTCTACTTCGTGCTTATATTCTCTGAATTTCTCAAAAGCTTCAGATTTGTATTTCAGCAAGAACACATGTCCGTATCTTGAGAGATCGTCAGTGAATGTAATGAAGTATAAGGAACCGTTGCTTGCATGTAGACATGGGACCACATACATCACTATGAATCAGTCCCAAGAGTTCTGTAACTCTTTCTCCGTGTCCACTAAACGGAGTTTTGGTCATCTTGCCTTTGAGACATGACTGGCTAGTGTCATAAGTTGAAAATTCGAACGGATTCAAATATCCATCCTTATGCAACTTAGCTAGCCGTGTCACATTGATATGACCTAGTCTACAATGCCACAAGAAGGATTCGTTCATTTCTGAACTCTTCCTCTTGTGTGTGTTTTGTACATTAAGTACTGTAGTTTGTGTTGGATATATTGCCCTTAGAGTCAATTATTGGACCACAAGCACGTGATTGCAATGATTGAGGGAGGACCTATACCGGTAGGACAATCTTACTTGAGAGGTTTGTATACTATCTGGTTTTTCTTTATCTTCGTGCACATGCTTTAGGTGACATTGTAGTTCATTATTACACGTTGATAGAGAATAGTATGCTACCGTGGTTTATCTTTATCATCGTGTACTGCTTTAAGTGACCTTACAGGTCACTATTGCACGTTGATAGAGCCCATAGGATTCTTGCTTGACTACCAGCAGTATGATGGCGATCATATACATGAGAGTTGGGTAGTCTATAAGCACATCCTTGAAGTGGTCCCTAGTCGTGGGAGTTTCGAGACTGGGCATCGATACTCCATTAGTAGACTAGTGTATACAGTCGAGACCCCGACAATGGGCGGTGGCCGGTCTCACAAGCCATTGGTGTCAGTTGGATCACCTAAGATGTATACAGGTGCTCATTGGGTTATGAGTACACCGGACAGGACTCGCCGGGAACATGCTAGTTGGTATTATACCTGACGTCAGATGGCAGTTCCCTGGTGACATGTGTACAAGTTAGTTCATCGACCTGAGATCGTCATTTGTCTCATGTGAGTTCCCACTGTGCTTTGATTACTACCCTACCACGGCTCAAAGGAGTCGTGCAAACAGGTTTTAGTTGGGTACAGTCCCGAGCCACATGGAGGCAGTGAGCGGATCGGCAGGGGTTCGTCTCTCCCGGTATTGGGGGTAAGATCGCGCTGTGTCTAGGAGAGCCATTATACGAAGTCCTTGGCCAAGGCAGGAGATTTACAGGTAGGTGTTCCAGTAGTATCTCAGGGTGTTCTGGGCTACACTCCGACACGACTTGTACCGCTTTTGGGGGTCTTACTTTTACCAACCCCTAGGCCCGACATGCGATACTCATAGACGAACAGACCGGACTGTACGGATATTGTCACTGACAGGCTCAGTAGGGTGTCAGGATGAGTTCGCTCATTGACCTCCCTTTTGGTCAGTACCTGGTAGCCCGTTACGTACAGCTAGTACCACTGACGTGCTAGTGGTTAAATCCACAGCCAAAATATTGACGAGTCTTTAGAGTCCCCCACAGACAGTTCTCAAGTTTTGGGCGAAACGTTGTAGAGGCCGTATGGGTTTATGGCAGGGTTCGAACATATGCGTGCACTTGTGCACTTGTCGTGTTTCGGACGGATAATATTAGCGGGCTTTAGTTTAAGCCGGGTCCTAGTATTATACTGTGTAGATTTTGTCTCATTGCATTTGTATTCGGTCGAAATACAAATGCGGGTATGCATATACAGTCGCATGGTTATCCTGTAATTTGTTACCAGATCTCTTTTTGAAGTTGCCAGCTTGCTTTCTCTTTTTGGCCAAATTCCTCCTGTTTTGTTCTTTGGCTGAATTTTCCATTGAAGGGATTTTTTGCAAAGAGGGGTTTTATAAAATGCAGGGGGTTTATTGTGGTGCCGGGGCTGCAGATTCTTGATGAAGCATCTTGTGTTTTCCAGATGAGTTTGACTCATTTCTTTGCTTTAAATGTGATGGGATTTGATAAGGAAATGAGTGTGACATTTTTTTCTCTTTATCACCCATTTTTCTTTTCCTTTTTGACCTCACCTCCCTCCTCTAAAATTTTGGCCGGCCACTACATTTGACAGCCCTATTCTTTTGGTGTGTGAGGGATTTTCATTTCTCATTTTTTGCACTAAAATTCTTTAGTTCATCACCAAAGCTTATTTCTCCACCTCCATCCAAATGGAAACTTCGATTAACCCTTGAGGCAATGCGTTCTACACTTAGTCTACAACAATCTTGGATACGTCGGCTAGCAAACTTCGTGTCCCAGTTGCCTCGGTTCAGAGGCGGGAGCCCATAAGAAGACTTCTCGATGTGGCGCCCTTCCGACGAG
Source organism: Agapanthus africanus (assembly GCA_030015575.1). Taxonomy (NCBI): domain Eukaryota; kingdom Viridiplantae; phylum Streptophyta; class Magnoliopsida; order Asparagales; family Amaryllidaceae; genus Agapanthus; species Agapanthus africanus. The sequence goes on along the minus strand of JASDDO010000014.1, from coordinate 453,329,772 downwards.
GAGACCGGAGATCGGTGAGGCCGCGAGGAGCTTGGGATGGTGGACAAAGACCGAAGGACACGGATCGATCGGTATATCCTTTCTATCCCTTCTCTAGATAGCTAGTTGTAGGTTAATGGTTTGATCCGGGAAAAAGTATACGATAGCGCCAGTTTCAGGTTAAGAAAAAGTTTTTGTTTCCGCATTTTGGCCTCGGACAGACGGCCGGGGCGCTACTGTATACTTACAGTTTGGTTGAGAACGTATATGCCATTATTTAACGATCCTGATCCAATCAACTTTTGATTCAGGAATATGTTCATAACATTATCCTGTACTACAAAATTATATCCTTCTTTGCTCAATAAAGAAACTGATATAAGATTGCATATCAGGGTCGGAATGTAATAGCATTCGTTCAGAACCAATGTATTACCATTTGGTAACACAAGGTGATATTCACCAACTGCTTTGGCTGCAACATTTTCACCATTCCCTACTCTTACGGAATGATCACCTTCTCCCAGTTCCTTACCTTTACGTAGCCCATGTAACATATTAGATATATGGGATTCAGATCCGGTATTTAATACCCAGGACGTAGAGTGAACTGAGAAACGTTCTCGATAACAAACACACCCGAAGAAAATGCATCAACATGCTTATTCTTCGTTTGGACGGCGTGAGAATCCATATATTCTCCTATTCCCTGTTCAGACTTATAACAATTATAAGTGGGAGCGGGACCAACGTTCCCCTGCTCAGTATAATAAGCGGGTTCAGTCAATACATCCATATTATTATCTTGATTAAGTCCTGACATGGTCGCTATCTGGAGAGAGAGAGAAGAAAACACTTTAGCGTATGCTCTTGCAAGATTAGATTGGATATTATCTTATCTAATCAGGATGGCTCCCACTGCTTTTTATCAAATCTTCCTTAAAACCCTAAAAGGTAAGAGTAGCCGAGATTAATTACACTTTACAAGTTCGCCAATCTTTCAGCCAGGCCAGTGTTAGTACTTTGAGGGAGGTTCCCCGTGATTTCGCACGGACCTAATTAGAATAAACCTCGTTTTCACAGAGGCATAACCCCGTTTATGTAGGGTTGCTATGCACTCATACAAGGGTTTACGAGGCATCAACCATGCCCGATTAAAACTTTAGCCGTGCCGAACAACCCAAAGCCGGATCTTTAAACTAGAGTTTATGCGAAACTAACATGTTAAACACTTTAACACTAAGTGAGAGGGATTACAAACTTTGTAGATCCGGTCCTTCACTTCAATAGCTCCGTGTGGATGTCCCCTTCGCTGCGATCGTGAACTCCGGACTTTAGAGAAGCTCCACAAGAAGAACGAACGTGCTTGCTTCGATTACTTCGAGGCCGAAGATGATCTACGTTGGGGAGACACTAACTCAAGCTATTCCTTCACTAGGTCATGAACTTTGTGAAGACAATACACTCTACTACATGGAAAGTGGTAGAGGATGAAGAAGTAGGAGGTGGGCTCACTTTAGAATTGATTTTCTCACACTTTTTCTCATAGCACCATCAGAGCTTGAAAGCTTTTTCAAGGAGCTTGATGAAGAAGAAGAAGAAAGAATAATATCATCATATGAATTAATCCTTCTTCAATAATGTAACCATGGGTGAGTTAAGCTATCATGCTTAACTCATGTAGAGAATTGACCAAGGTATATGGTTAAGGGTTGGGTTAACTAAATATCCTAAAGAATGACAAAAGAGTTGACTTTGTCAATGTTTCCACAAGCTTCATGAAAGCTTGAGAACTTTGACAAAGTCTTTCTCTTTTGTTATTCTTAAGATATAAACAAAACCCTAATCTTTACCCTGATCTTGGTATAAGTCTCATACACCCATCTTTGATGTATCATCAAGCATGACACAATCATATGTACACAAATATATATCACATATACACTTATGCATAATCAAGTGAGAAAACAAATCTTAAGTGAGCTAATACTAGTTAATGTAATGTAATATATCAAATATATAATTATACATTAAATTATTAAATCAACTCTTGATTTAATAATCCGGCTATAACCGACTAATATCATGTGTAACAACTTATCGAATCAACACTTGATCCGATAACCTGGCTATATCGCATACAACCGATCAATGTCACGAATCGCGAGAATAGAATACGGTATCTCATAGCGTATTAATCTCGGTCCCGTATATATCACATATGTGCTCCTACTCTGTTTCGCTTGAGCCAGGAAACCCCTGTGTAGGACTCTATGGACTCGTCAATATGCCGGCAGTAGGTGATGATCATATTAAACACCCACAAGCCGCAAGCGGTCTGCTAAACGTAACGGACACCCGGGTATTGAGCGATCAGAAGATCAACAAGCAAGCCTGTACATTCTCCAGTGAATCCAATCAGTAACACTCCCGTACAGTCCGGTCTCGTCGTCTGATATGTTGCATATCTCCCTAGGGGTTGTAAACGTCAGACTCCAGTAGCTCGATAAGTCGTGTTGATATGAGGTCTATAACAGTTCCAGAAACTACTGATAAAACTTACCAGTAAATCTCAGCAACCCTGGCCAGGGATTTCCGATTATAGCCAATCGAACACAGCACAACATCAACTCCCTATACCGGGAGAGACGAATCCTCTCCTATCTCTCATTGCCTCCATGTGATTCGGGACTGTACCCAAAAGCCACCTTTTTGCAAGCCCTCTTGGACATGGTATGATAGAAATCAAAGCAAAGTAGGAATCACACAAGACTCTATGACGATCTCGGGTCAACAGACTACTCTGTACCAGTGTCACCGGAGAACTGCCATCTGACGTAAGGTATAATACCATCTGGGAGTTCTCGGCGAGTCCGTCCAGTGTACCCAGTCTCCACTGAGCACCCGTACACCATCCTTGATGTCAAACATCGATGGATATGGGATCATCCATCACCCATCATATGGGTCAAGATGCGTATACGCTAGTCTACTCTGGTGTATCGATGCCCTGTCCCGATACACCCTCGACTAGGAACAGTTATAGGATGTACTCGTAGACTACCGTGGCCCCACTAGTATGATCTTATCATAGTGCCAGTAGTCGAGTATATATCTTAAGGGCTTTATCAACATGTAACATAGAGACAATCAGAGTACATGTTAAGATAAAGTACAACCAGATAGCATACTATCATGTCGAGCAAGAAAGTCCTCCCTATATATGTCCTAGCATCCACTACAATATACATCGTATGTACAGTAATGTCCTTTAGGGCATACATATAACTAATAATCTCCCACTTGCACTAGGGCCATCTGTTGTGGTATCACATATCCAACAATTAGCTGTGGTTGAAGTATCTCATAATCAACCATCCCATAAAAGTCTCTACTGGGAAAAGGGCCTTTGTGAGTGGATCCGCGCTGTTGTCCTCTGTGTCTACTCTCCTAACCTCGATCTCCCTGGAGATCAACTATCTCCATGATCAGGTGATACTGCCTAAGAATTATATCTGGATATCAGATGGGACGGGGGTTCCTTGGCAAAAGCCACAACTCCATTGTCACACAATGGTAGGACCGAAGTTCATCTCATGAACTTATATATATCCAGACTGCCTCTTTGGTAGCATCCTTGGTAATGATGTATCTTGCCTTTAATCGTCTAGCAAGTCACGGTATTTAGCTTGGAACTCTTCCAACATACCGTCCCTCCACTGAGGGTAAAGATAATGCCTGCGACTGACATTCAGTCGTCCTTATCACCCTGGAACCTTTCCAGTGATTCTCCTCAGGATCGATTGATACCATCTCACTACAATGTGAGAATCCTAACATCTAATTAGATCTATCTCATAGATCCAAAACCCAATATTTAGGAGGTATCACTTTGATCCTATATGGAGAATCCTTGTGATAAGCGGAGATTGACCGAGCGTAGCATAGGAAACTCCATCCCTATCAAGAGTATGTCATCCACGTACTCTACGAGGATCACCACCACACTCTCCACTACCTTTTTGTATATACATGGTTCATCTAGCATTTTGATGAAGTCAAACTCTTTGACTACCACATCAAAAAAGACGTTCCAACTCCGCGATGCCTGCTTTATCACACAAAACATCTTGCACACGTTTCCGCTGCTCCCACTGTCTACGAATCACTCTGGCTGTGTACTTATAGACGCTCTTTTCTAAAACATCATTTAGAAAAGCAGTCATGACACCCAACCACCAGATATCATAGTCATGGTATACAGCAGTGGCAAGTAGGATCTGGATGGACTTAAGCATAGCTTTGAAAGTCTTAACTTTTCCATGTACACTAAGTAATCTTCTCAAGATATACTTGCTCCTGATGGGGATTTAACCCTTCAGATAAAGCAACCAAAGTCCATACTTTGTTGGTGTATAAGGATTCCATCTCAGATCGATAAGCATCCGAGCATTCTTATAGAGTCCAACTCCTGATAGCCTGCTCGAAACTAGTTGGGTCATCGTCTCATGATGCAATCCTCGCTCCCACTGTCATAGAGAAACCGAAGTATCTCTCAGGTGGTTGAGGAACCCTACTAGATCGGCGGAGAGGCTGAGGTTCGTTGGAAACTATTAAATCCTATGGTTCTACCAAATCATCTGCTGTAGTTTGTATAGCTGGAACTCCTTCCAGTTCTACCTCATGACCAATAATTTCTTCACAAGAAATTCCGTTTCACAAAGGTGGCATGTTGAGAAACAAAAACATCTTTTGTTCCTCGGTTAGGTAGAAGATATACCCTTGCGAATGCTTGGGATATCCAACAAACTTCCACAGATCTGACTTTGCCTCGTGCTTGTCCGGATTTTGCTTTTTAGACATAGGCCGGACAACCCCAAATCTTAACAAACTTAAGATATGGGCTCTTCCCATTCCATATCACATATGAAGTGGTAGGCAACTGATTTGATTTGAACCCTATTCAATAGGTATGCAACTTCTCAAGTTCATAACTCCCAAAAGGAAATAGGAAACTAAGTAGTACCGATCATAGAGCACACCATATCACATAGGGCGCTATTGCTCCGCCCCGATACACCGACGTGCTGTGGTGTATACGGAGGAGTAATGCTGAGAGAGAATCTCATTCTCCTTTAGAATAGTCCAGGAATTCCGTGCTCAAGTATTCTCCTCCTTGATCTCATCAAAGGACATAATACATATACCCGTATTTTGGTTCTCTACTTCTAACTTACATTCTGTGAATATCTCAAAAGGTTCGGACTTGTGTTTCAACAGGAACATATGTATGAATCTTGAGAGATCATCAGAGAATGTAATGAAGTACAAAGAACCGGTCTTGGCATGTGTAGACAGGAGACTTTCATATATCAGCATGTATCAATCCCAAGAGTTCACTAACTCTTTCTCCGTTTCCAATAAACAGAGCTATGGTCATCTTATCTTTGTGACATGACCGGAAAGTTTCATAAGATGTAAATTCAAACTAATTTAAATATGCATCTATATGTATCTTAGCTAGTCGGGTCGCATTGATATGACCTAGTCTACAATGCCTCAAGAAGGATTCGTTCATTTCTGAACTCTTCCCCTTGTGTGTTCTTTACGTTAAGAACTGTAGTTTGATTTAGAACGTCAATGCTTTTAGATAACGTGCCTGAACCGATCAACTCTTGATATAGGAAATGTTCAAAACATTATCCAACAATACAAAATTATATCAATTCTTTACTAATAAAGAGACTGATATGATGTTGTATATCAGGTTCGGTATCTAATAATATTCGTTCAGAATCAATGTATTCTGGTAATACAGGGTGATAGTGACCAACAGACTTGGCTGCAACACTTGCACCGTTTTCTGTCTCATGAAACTTATCACCCGTTCTCAGTTCTCTACCTATATGTAGCCCATGTAACAGATTACATATGCGGGATCCTGATCCGGTATCTCATACCCAGGACGTAAAGGATACTGAGAAACAGTTCTCTGTAACACACCCGAAGAAGATACATAAGCATGCACTTTCTTCGTTTGTGCGGCACGGTAAATATGGTATTCCCCAATTTCCTGCTCTGTCTTGTAACAATTATAAGTTGGAGTGGGACCAACGTTCCCCAGCTCAGTATAACAAGCGGGTTCTGTCAATTCATCCGTTTTATTATCTTGATTAAGGCGTGATATGGTCGCAACCTGAAGATAGAGAGAAGAAAACACTCAGCGTATGCTCTTGCAAGATTAGATTGGTTATCTAATATATCTAATTAGGATGTCTCCCACTGTTTTAGTCAAATCTTCCTTCAAACCCTAAAAGGAAAGACTAGACGGGATTAATTACACGCTACAAGTTCGCCAATCTTTCAGCCAGACCAGTGCCGGTACTTTGAGGGAGGTACCCCATGCTTTCGCACGAACCTAATTAAAGTAAACCTCATTTTCTTAGGGGCGTAACCCCGTTAACACCTTTCTAGACACCTACTTGATCGGCTAACTGTAATGTGTAAAACTTTCCCAGGAGTAACTCTTACTCGCAGCGGGTATCGGGATCCAACTATCTCATAGAAGGTATCCAATCTCATTGCAAATTTCAACACTTGAAATTCCCAATAATATTTTACCCCTAGCGTCCTATGAACTTGACGCATGCCAATAAACCATAGTCCGCTAGTCAAGTTCAACCCGTCATTTCCCGATTGAATTAAACCCACCCGCACGACCCTTGACGCAGGCCAACAAAGTCGCACGACTAACCTAACTCAATGGCATCATATGCTTTTACAGATAAGCATAAATAGCTACCGAACACTACGCCTTGACGCAGGCCAACAAACGTAGCACGAATACTATGAAGTACTTATCTGAAATGACGGAGAGCTACGATAGGCTTTTCTAGTTTTGCTAAAGAGGTCACTCCCGGTGAAAGGATCGTCGGCTCTTTCCTCATCGAATAAGGTGCAGGATATTTCACAAATAGCGCTGTGCAAAGCAAGAACTATAGAAGCAATCAAAAGACAAACCGAGTTTGTAGCATCTGCTAGTTTCACTAAAGAGGTCACTCCCGGTGAAGGGATCTCGGCTCTTTCCTTATCGAATAAGGTGCTGGATGTTCTACAAGGAACACCGCTATGCAAAGCAAGAACTAGAGCTTCCAGTTTTTGAGACAAGTTTCTACAACATATTTAGGTTTCTTTTAGTTTCATTAATCTCATTAATGAAGTCCCATTTTATTATGCTTCACAAGCATCTCTTTTGAAACGAAATCTGCAATATAGCATATATCTCATATATATAATATAAATATTCGTCTCGGGCAGTAATATGATCTCATCACAGAACATTGCAGCAGAAGAACATATATGAAATATTGGATATACTAGGATGTCCGTGTTTTCAATACGAGCCTGTATAAAACACGGATTCCACGGTCGCGATGAATAGGCAAACCCACATACCTAGACCCCTAAGAGAGCGGCAAGCAATATTGCCAATTCTAGGGTTAGGAGACCCGGTCTCGACTCCTCGAGATGGTCTCCCACTGGACCCTAGAACCCGGTTACTTGTGCTCCCCGCCTTGGGTCTACCTAATGCGGAAAAGTAAATAATATACAATGGTGACATCATCCTCAGCCCGGAAGTGCCCCAATAAAAGAATATTACATACAATTGAATTTTACATGAATGAAAAAGAAAAACTCTCATCTCACATAAAACCCCCGGCTATTGAGAACACGACGATCCAATATAACATATCACAGCAACACATAATATCACATATCATCAACGTAAGTAAATATGCGTATCCCAATTGTCGTTGATGTATAGCAACGAAACCGGCGATACACCACATATTACACTTACGGTCGCAGAAAAGAAAGTGTAAAACTACAACAGTTGGAATCCGCAAACTCCTTAGACATCGCATGCCTAACCAAATGAATTCCTTAGACATCGCATGCCTAACAATTATAGACCCCGCATTTTTGTGTCATTATCGAAAACTCTTTTCAATATCAAGTCGGGCAATTCAACACGATTCCCGACATCCTGATCAAATTCTCGTCGCAAACTTTAGTAGACGTCCGTATCCCCGGATGCTGTCGATGAAGTGCATTAAGGCGGAACAACGCTGCCGCGAGCACCCGAACGGATGCTTTTTGCGACGGGGTTCTCCTATAGTCACTTGGTCAGGGATATGGGGCATGGCTGTCTGTTAAGTTTACCCGGCGAGTATCCGCGTACGCTACGTGATTGCGACGGACTTTTGATCACATCAAAATTCCGTGGCAACCGATCATCTGAGACTGAACTGCTAGATTTATAACATTCAAATTAGTTATCTCATAACTACATGTGGATTCCAAATATTGTATCACATTCCAGATAAATGGACAATGTTAAACTTTCTGATCGAATAATCAAACACCCAAGATTTCCCCAATTGTCTCAACACTTGAAATCAGTTTAAAAAACAACCATCACATGCCACAGTACCAATGGTCCAGCCGTAGAAAGGTCAAGCCAACGCCTCACATGTGGCACGCCGTACTGCCCCAAACCCTAAGGTTTAGAGGCAGTTCAAGATGGTCACATAATCGAGTTAAGGTTTGTTGTCTTCTAGAGTGTCCACCGTATTACTTGCACGACTTAGAACGTTCTTAAACTCGAGAAAAAATCCCACTTTTGAAAATTTTTCCGAGAGGGAAAAAGTGAGTTATTGATATCCGTTCGAACTTTTTAACAGTTTCTAAAAATTACACGGACAAACTAAACAAAGTTAAATTATCCGATCGAATAAACGAGTCCCCAATACAACCCTAGAAAACTCAACACTTGAGTGGAATTAAAAAATTCCCAGAAAAAATGACAAGAAAAGACCTAAGAATAAATATATGAAATATTAGGGACTAGTACAAATTTAGGCAGCGGAACCGCCGCCAAACCCTTGGTTTGGCCGCGGTTCAGCGGTCACGTGAGCGACTTAGTGGATCGTACTTCACAGTAATTCTTAGTTTTTCCTACTTGTTTTTCTGAGCATTTTTAATTCATAAAAAATCAACATTTTTGAAAATGTCCAGAGAGGGGTAAAATCGGGGTTTTCCGGATTCGATCGGACTTTAAACTTCGTCTAGACTTCGCCTAAAGCTCTAGCTTGGCTCTGATACCACCGTAGGGTTTCTATGCACGCATACAAGGGTCTACGAGGCATCAACCATGCCCGATTAAAATTTTAGTCGTGCCGAACAACCCAATGCCGGATCTTTAAACTAGAGTTTATGCGAAAACTAACATGTTAAACACTTTAACACTAAGTGAGAGGGATTACAACCTTTGTAGATCCGGTCCTTCACTTCAATAGCTCCGTGTCGATGTCCCCTTCGCTGCGATCGTGAACTCCGGACTCTAGAGAAGCTCCACAAGAAGAACGAACGTGCTTGCTTCGATGACTTCGAGGCCGAAGATGCGGGAGACACTAACTCAAGCTATTCCTTCACTAGGTCATGAACTTTGTGAAGAGAACATACTCTACTGCATGGAAAGTGGTAGAGGATGAAGAAGTAGGAGGTGGGCTCACTTTAGAATTGATTTTCTCACACTTTTTCTCATAGCACCATTAGAGCTTGAAAGCTTTTTCAAGGAGCTTGATGAAGAAGAAGAAGAAAGAATAATATCATCATATGAATTAATCCCTCTTCAATAATGTATCCATGGGTGAGTTAAGCTATCATGCTTAACTCATGTAGAGAATTGACCAAGGTATATGGTTAAGGGTTGGGTTAACTAAATATCCAAAAGAATGACAAAAGAGTTGACTTTGTCAATGTTTCCACAAGCTTCATGAAAGCTTGAGAACTTTGACAAAGTCTTTCTCTTTTGTTATTCTTAAGATATAAACAAAACCCTAATCTTTACCCCAATCTTGGTATAAGTCTCATACACCCATCTTTGATGTATCATCAAGCATGACACAATCATTGTTGGATATATGTATTCCCTAGAGGCCATTATATGATAGTGGATGTATCTATACATGTATATATATATTCAGTATGCATTCTTACTCGACATGATAGTATGCTATCTGGTTCTTCTTTATCAGACATGTTGATTTGATCATGCTTTTATTCATTCATACAAGCTGATAAAGCCCTGAGGATATCGGCTTGACTACAGTGATTATGATAGAGATCATACTAGTGGGACATCTGTAGTCTATAAGCATATCCTGGAAAGTCCCTAGTCGTAGGTATATCGAGACGGGGCATTGATATACCAGAGTATACTAGCGTATATGATACTAGACCCATACGATGGGCGATGAATGTTCCCACGTTCATCGATGTTTGACATCAAGATCATATACGGGTGCTCAGTGGTGACTGGGTACACTGGACGGACTCACCGAGAACTCCTATATGGAATTATATTTATCGTCGGATAGCAGTTCTCAGGTGACACTGGTACAGGTTAGTCTGTAGACCCGAGATCGTCATAGAGTCTTATGTGTTCTCCCACTATATTTTGATTCCCACCCTACCACGGCTCTACTGAGTCGTGCAAACAGGTGGTCGTTGGGTACAGTCCTGAGACACACGAAGGCGATGAGCGATAGGAGGGGTTTCTTCTCTCCCGGTATTGGGAGTTGAAGCTGTGCTGTGCCCGACTGGTTATATCAGTAAGTCCCTGGCCAGGGCTGCTGAGATTTGCTGATAAGTGTTATCAGTAGTTTCTCGATCTGTTATAGACCATTCATCGGCACGACTTATTAAGTTATTGGGGTCGACGTGACCATCCTTAGGCTCGATATGCAGCATATCTGACGAAGAGACCGGACTGTATGGTAGTGTTGCCGGATGGCTCGACGGGAGTTGTAGCAGGTTCGCTTGTTTTCTTCTGATCGCTCAATACCCGGGTGGCCGTTACGTTTAGCTGACCGCTTGCGGCTTGGGGGTGCTTGATATGATCATCACCCACTGCCGGCGTATTGACGAGTCTTAGAGTCCCACAAAGGAGTTACCTAGTCCAGGCGAAACGTTGTGGTGCGCGTATGAGATATGCGCATGGACCCGATTAAAATGCGCGTATAGGATACCGTATATTGATCGGGAAGCTTGCTTTTGGTGGGGTCATATGTGATATGGCCGGATTGATAAATCAAGTGTTGATTTATCATTTAACCATTAGTTTTCTCACTTGAAACCTTTCCTTGTACATGATGGATGTATGCATGCATGTATGCTTTCTTTCTTTTAGTTTCATGCACATATGGATGTGCATACACACATACATACATGCATCATCCTTCATGGTTGCTTATACATGGAATATGATGGCAATATAAGACTCACACCATGGTTTTTAATATGGATTATTATTGTATTTATACTAAAACAAAAAGGAAAGAAAAAGGGTTAATTATTGGATTGTTTCTACACTCTTCTTCATCTTACCATGCTCACCCACTCTTTAACCCTTGGTTATTTTTCCTTAGGTGTTTTAAACTATGAAACAATAATATCTTCATATCCTAACCATGGTTTGAGATGAGAAGAAATATATATATATATATATATATATATATATATATATATATTCATTTCTTTTCTAAGGTTAATCCTTTCTCTTCTTGAAAAAGAAAAGCCATCATCTTCCTCCTCCTTTTTCCTTTGCTCTCTAGTTTCTTATAGTGAGTAAAGCACACATCAAGAAAGGTTTTTGAAGCAAGAATTAGAATCCCAACATCATTCTACACAAGTTTAGCCCACTTGTGTAGAGTGTTATCTTCATTTCTCCTCTTGAAAAGTGAAGTTGCAAGCTTGGACTAAGAGCTTCGGGTGGATCGTCGTGGACACAAGAAGACTTCAAGAAGACCTTCCTCCAACATCCAAGAGGCCAAAGAGTCTAGCGAAGGGAGCTACAAAGGTTGTAGTCTCGAAAACCTAGTCTTTATTGCCTTTAACATTTTGAAACCCTAATTTTCTAGGATCGATCCTATGTATGCTTGCTTAGCACCATAAAAACTTGAACTTTGTGACATGTGATGCTTCCAAACTCTACATAGGGTGCTAGGTAAACCTAACATTGGTATCAAGCCGACCTAGAACATTAGGCGACATTTTTACGAAGTAAAAATCCCGATCGGATCAAAATACGATTTTTCGAGACCCTCTCTGGACAAATTTTAAAATATGACATTTTTCAGAATTAAAAATACTTAAAAAATACAGCAGGAAAAACTAAGAAACTATGTGAAATTCGAAGCCCTGATCCGTACAATGCGCCGCGGAACCGCGGCAATTACTTGCTTAGGCCGCGGCTCCGCGGCCGTACAGAGGCATCATTACTTCAAATTAGCACAGTAATTCTTATAACTGCTTGTATAGTGTTTTATGTATGTTTAATCTGAATATAGTACTGTATTTTCTGGAGATGGTTTTGGACTCGACGATTCGATCGGAATTTTCATTTCGTTTCATTTCGGAGTAAACTAGAAAGTATTGAAGTGTTCGAACGATTATCATTTGCTCACTTTTCACGGGGTTTAAATCTTTTGGAGATACGTGCAAGTCTTGTGGTGGACCCTCTAGAAGACAACAAACCTTAACTCGATTATGTGACCGTCTTGAACTGCCCTTTGAACCTTAGGGTTTGGGGCAGTACGGCGTGCCACATGTGAGGCGTTGGCTTGACCCTTCTACGGCTGGACCGCTACTACTGTGACACACTCCGGGTTTTTTGAACTCTGCTCAAGTGTTGAGCTTTAGGGAATCTTGGGTGTTTGATTATTCGTTCGAAAACTTTAATACTGTCTGTTTATCTGGAATGTGATACAATATGTGGAATTTATATAGTTTAGGCATGAAATACGAAGTATGTGATATTTCGCATTTATGATGTCTAAAGAGTACGTGAATTCCAAATATTGTAGTTTTACACTTTCTTTTCTGTGACCGTAAGTGTAGTATGTTCGATATCGCCGGTTTCGTTGCTATACATCAACGACAATTGGGGTACGCATACTTACTTATGTTGATGATATGTGATATTATGTGTTGCTGAGATATGATGTGCAGGATTGTCGCGATCGAATAACCAGGGTTTTTTTTATGTGAGATGGGAGTTTTATATTTTCATTCATGTAAATTCAAATGTAATGTAATATTCTTTTATTTGGGGAACTTCCGGGTTGAGGTTGTGTCACCAGTGTTGTATATTATTTACTTTTCCGCATTAGGATAGAACCAAGGAGGGGAGCACAGGTGACCGGGTTCTGGGGTTCAGTGGTAGGCCATCTCGAGGAATCGAGACCGGGTCTCCTAAACTCCATAATTGGTAGGGTCGTTTGCCGCTCTCGTAGGGGTCCAGGGTGTGGGCTTGGCTATTCATCGCGACTGTGGAATCCGTATTTTCTATTCTGGCCAAATACTAAATACGGACGTCCTAGTATATCCCATATTATATATATGTTTCTGCTGCCTGTGTTTTGATATATCTGAGACGAATGACATATTATATATATGATATATAGTAGACGTTGCTTATGTTTTACACCCGCGCTAGTCCCGTCCCGGTATGCCGTTAGTTAAGTAACCTAACGGTGCATAACGGAACATTGCGGAGAATGCGGATGGCATAAGTGTACGTGTTATTTTCGTTTCTTTTCTGTGATTGGCTTAAGAACTTAAATGATGGGATTACATTAATGTGATTAATGTAAAGAAAATAAACCTAAAAAGATGTTATAGAATCGGATTTGAAAACCGCCTCAGTAGAAGCTTGAGTCCAGGGGAAAGGCGAATGTTTTCCCGGTATTGGGAGTTGATGCTGTGCTGTGCCCGACTGGTTATATCAGTAAGTCCCTGGCCAGGGCTGCTGAGATTTGCTGATAAGTGTTATCAGTAGTTTCTCGATCTGTTATAGACCATTCACCGGCACGACTTATTGAGTTATTGGGGTCGACGTGACCATCCCTAGGCTCGATATGCAGCATATCTGACGAAGAGACCGGACTGTATGGTAGTGTTGCCGGATGGCTCGACGGGAGTTGTAGCAGGTTCGCTTGTTTTCTTCTGATCGCTCAATACCCGGGTGGCCGTTACGTTTAGCTGACCGCTTGCGACTTGGGGGTGCTTGATATGATCATCACCCACTGTCGGCGTATTGACGAGTCTTAGAGTCCCACAAAGGAGTTACCTAGTCCAGGAGAAACGTTGTGGTGCGCGTATGCGATATGCGCATGGACCCGATTAAAATGCGCGTATAGGATACCGTATATTGATCGGGCGGATTGCTTTTGGTGGGGTCATATGTGATATGGCCGGATTGATAAATCAAGTGTTGATTTATCATTTAACCAATAGTTTTCTCACTTGAAACCTTTCCTTGTACATGATGGATGTATGCATGCATGTATGCTTTCTTCTTTTAGTTTCATGCACATATGGATGTGCATACACACATACATATATGCATCATCCTTCATGGTTGCTTATACATGGAATATGATGGCAATATAAGACTCACACCATGGTTTTTAATATGGATTATTATTGTATTTATACTAAAACAAAAAGGAAAGAAAAAGGGTTAATTATTGGTTTGTTTCTACTCTCTTAATCTCGATCTCGCGGCGATCTACAATCTCCCAGATCAAATGAAAGCGCCTCAGGATGTGTCTGGACCGCTGATGGGACCTGGGCTCCTTGGCTAACGCTATAGCCCCATTATTATCACAATACAAGGGTATTAGATTAATAATGGTTGGAACTACTCCTAGCTCCGAGACGAACTTCTTCATCCAGACGGCTTTCTTGGCGGCATCACTTGCAGCAATGTACTCAGCCTCCATCGTAGAGTCTGCAACGGTATCCTATTTGGAACTCTTCCAACTTACCGCCCCTCCATTGAGGGTAAATACAAACCCTGAGATAGATTTTCTGTCGTCCTTATCGCTCTGGAAGCTCGAATCGGTAAAGGCCTCTATTTGGAGATCTGTATTACCATACACCAAGAACAATTCTTTAGTCCTTCGTAAGTACTTAAGAATGTTCTTCACAGCTGTCCAGTGGTTCTCCCCTAGGTTGGATTGATACCTACTTACAACACTAAGTGCATAAGCTACATCTGGGCGTGTACATAACATCACATACATTATAGATCCTACTGCCGAAGCCTAGGGTATAATGCTCATGTGAGCTCTCTCTTCATCGGTCTTTGGACAAGAATCCTTGGAGAGAGTGACTCCATGGCAAGCGGGTAAGGCACCCCGCTTGGAGTCTTCCATACTAAACCTTTTTAGGATGGTGTTGATGTACCTGGTTTGGGACAATCCCAATAACTTTTTGGATCTATCCCTATAGATCCTTATGCCCAGGATGTATGTGGCATCACCCAGGTCCTTCATGGAGAACCATAGTGATAAGAAAGATTTGACCGACTGTAGCATAGGAATATCATTTCCTATCAGAAGAATGCCATCCACGTACAATACGAGGAATGTGACAGCTCTTCCTACAGCCTTCTTATAAACACAAGGTTCATATGGATTTTTGATGAAATCAAACTCTTTGATAACTTCATCGAAACAGATGTTCCAACTCCGAGATGCCTGATTTAACCCATATATGGATTTAAGCAATCTACTGCTTTCCCGCTGCTCCCACTGTCAATGAAGCCCTCTGGCTGATCCATATAAACGCATTCTTCTAAATCTCCATTTAGAAATGCTGTTTTAACGTCCATCTGCCAGATTTCATAGTCGTAGTGAGCAGCAATAGCAAGTAGGATCCGAATGGATTTAAGCATGGCTACGGGCGAAAATGTTTCGTCATAGTCCAAACCTGGTCTTTGACGAAAACCTTTCGCCACAAGTCTTGCCTTATAGGCCCATCTACACCAAACCTTCTTTTAAAGATCCATTTGCATCCCACAGGTTTTACCCCAGTGGGTACAATGTCCAAAGTCCATACTTTGTTGGTGTACATAGACACCATTTCGGATCTCATGGCATCCAGCCACTTCACAGAGTCACCACTCGTGATAGCTTGCTGAAAACTGGTAGGATCATCATCATCCATGATGCAATCTGTTGGAGATAGTGCCCTCAGAGTCAATTATTGGATCACAGGCACGTGATTGCAATGATTGAGGGAGGACCTATCCCGGTAGGACAGTCTTACTCAAGATGATAGTATGCTATCTGGTTTATCTTTATCATCGTGTACTGCTTTAGGTGACATTACTGATCACTATTGCACGTTGATAGAGCCCTTAGGATTCTTGCTTGACGGCCAGCAGTATGATGGCGATCATATACGTGGGAGCTGGGGTCTATAAGCACATCCTTAAAAGGTCCCTAGTCGTGGGAGTTTCGAGACTGGGCATCGATACTCCATTAGGAGACTAGTGTATACAGTCGAGACCCCGACGAGGGGCGGTGGCCGGTCTCACAAGCCACTAGTGTCAGTTGGTTCACCTAAGATGTATGCAGGTGGTCATTGGGTTATGAGTACACCGGACAGGACTCGCCGGGAACATGCTAGTTGGGATTATACCAGACGTCAGATAGCAGTTCCCTGGTGACATGTGTACAGGTTAGTTCATCGACCTGAGATCGTCATTTGTCTCGTGTGAGTTCCGACTGTACTTTGATTACTACCCTACCACGGCTCAGAGGAGTCGTGCAAACAGGTTTTAGTTGGGTACAGTCCCGAGCCACATGGAGGCAGTGAGCGGATCTGCAGGGGTTCGTCTCTCCCGGTATTGGGGGTGAGGTCGCGCTGTGTCTAGGAGAGCCATTACACAAAGCCCTCGGCCGAGGCAGGAGATTTATTGGTAGGTATTCCAGTAGTATCTCAGGGTGTTCTGGGCTACAGTCCGACATGACTTGTACCGCTTTTGGGGGTCTGACTTTTACCAACCCCCTAGGCCCGCCATGCGATACTCATAGACGAACAGACCGGACTGTACGGATATTGTCACTGACAGGCTCAGTAGGGTGTCAGGATGAGTTCGCTCATCGACGTCCCTTTTGGTCAATTGCTGGTAGCCCATCACGTATGGCTAATACCTCTGACGTGCTAGTGGTTAAATCTACAACCATAGTATTGACGAGTCTTTAGAGTCCACCACACACACAGTTACTCAAGTTTCGGGCGAAACGCTGTAGAGACCGTATGAAGATATGGCAGGGTTCGATCAAATACGTGCGGTATTGCACGGATCGTGATCGGACGGTTTTTACTAGCCGGCTTTGGTTTAAGCCAGATCCTTGTATTTGATGATGTAGATTTTGTCTCTTTGCATTTGTATTCAGTGGGAATACAAATACGGGCATGTATATGCAGTCGCGGGGTTTTCCTGTAATTTATTACGGGATCAGTTTTCTGAAGTTTCCAGTTTGCATTCCGTTCCGGCCAGTTTTCCTTTGTTTTTTCGCGGCCGGACTTTTTGATGGAGGGGGTTATTTGCAGTTGTGCAAATAAGTTATTGTGGAGGGGTTTCTTGCATTTGAGGGATTATGATATGACTATCATCATTATATTCTTTTTCCATCACTCGACTTGCATTAAATGGGATTAGCTATTGATTTGATATTGTCATCATCTCTTTTGGGATGTGGTCACCTCTTTAGTTTCCTACACTCACCTCCCTTTTGTTTTGTTTTTCCCTCCACCATTTTTGATTGAGAGGGGCCGGCCATAATTGGAGAGTGAGAGGGTTTTCATTTTTGACGAGGGAAATTTGATCATCTCATTTTGCATGCTACACAAATTCATCAACCCCTCTCCAAAGTTCATTGATCATTCCACCATCACCATGGAAACTTCACAACCCCTAGAGACAATGTTTTCTACACTAGCCTACAGCATCTCTTGGACGCGTCGGCTCGCCAACTTCGCGCCCGAGTTGCCTCGGTCCAGAGGTGAGAGCCCGTAAAAGAATCCGGCGATGTGGTGCCCGTTTCGACGAGGAGGCGACGGCCGAAGATTCCGCGAGGAGATCGGAGTGGAGGCGAAGACCGAAAGACACGGATCGCTCAGTATAGCATTCTATCCCATCTCTTGTTTGCTAGCATTAGGTTAATGGTTACGATCCGGGTTTATTGTCCGCGGTAGTGCCGGTTTAAAGTTAAGAAAATTTTTGATTCCGCATTTTGGCCTTGGATGGACGGCCGGGGCACTGCCGTGGCACAACATGGTTTCAGAGCCACGCCATTAACCTAGTCTAGCTTGCTGTAACCTGTTTACAAGTTCGATCGAACAAAAATCCCAAAAACCGTATTTCGTGTGCATCAGATTTCTGTCGAAATTTTTTGGGCTCTAAAAATTTTTCAGTACATTGCAGAGACATGTGCAGGGAATTCTAAGCATTCTGTGAAAATTTGGTCGCGTGATGTCACTATTCCACCGCGGAACCGCGGCCAAATCCACGTTTTTGCCGCGGTTCCGCGGCCATTTTAACTGTTCATTGGACCAAATTTTTTCAGTGAGCTTTTGTTTTGGAAATAGGGTTTTTGGAACATTCTTTTTGGGCCCAGATTTTCTGTGAGTGCTACAGTAGTGCTTGGGGCCTACTTGGGTATATTTAATCGATCGAAAATTTTAAACATGTTAGTTCTCAGTATTTACATTATATCTGCGACCGTGAATGTCATTTGATCGGTAAATCCTGTCTATCTGCTATAGCCCGGTT
Source organism: Agapanthus africanus (assembly GCA_030015575.1). Taxonomy (NCBI): domain Eukaryota; kingdom Viridiplantae; phylum Streptophyta; class Magnoliopsida; order Asparagales; family Amaryllidaceae; genus Agapanthus; species Agapanthus africanus. The sequence continues at coordinate 453,311,099 of JASDDO010000014.1, read as the reverse complement.
AGACGGATTTGCGAACGTGACATTCACGTTGATGTTCTGTGTTGTACTGTGATGTTGCGGATCGGTCGTGGGGGATAGCCTGGATGCGATGTTAGTACAGTTTTGTTTTATATGTACATTTGATATTGAGGGGCGAGTGTCCGACATGTGGACTGCCGTCACTGCCTGTTTGTATTATTCTTTTGGGGCACGACCGGGTCGAGGTCGATGTACCCGTTGTATGTATATTTTACTTTCTGTACTAGGATTACCCCAAGGAGGGGTGCATGGATAGCCGGGTTCTAGAGGGAAACAAGCCCGCATCTCATGGCATTGAGACGGAGGGGGCTTCACTCTAGAATTGGCGGGCTATTCGCCGCACTTGTAGGGGGTACAGGTTGACCCAGGAAGGGTGCCCAAGTTACCGGATTCCGTGAAGTGCTGGGTGGTCCATTCACGTTGCTGATGGGGGCTGCCCCGCTTCAGGTTTTGGCGGGTACTTGCCGCGCCCGTAGGGGTCTAGGATCTTTTTGCACAGACTATCCACACGACCAGGGGAACGTCGGTTTTCAGCAGCGGCTCTGTGAAACCCGGGGCTTCCAGATATCTGTATTGTTCTGTGATGCTGGTTACATTTCTATGATGTTGCATTTTATCTCGCCTTGAGCGAATATTATATATTGATATATATACTAGTAGATGTTGTATATGTTTTGCATCCGCTCTTGTCCACTCCCCGCTCTGTCGTTAGTTAAGTAACCTAACGGGTGATGACGGGACCCAGTGGCGAATGAGGATGGCATATACGTACATCGTATTTTCGTTCTTTTGTGGTGTGATCGATTGATGGGACTGCGTTGATTCGGATCAATGCAAGCTAAACAAACCTATTCTGATGTTGTTGGAACAATTTTTCAAAAAGCTGTTATTGCAAGGACGTTCTCTTTTGTTTTGCACAGTGGTATTCGGTTATGAATATCCAGCACCTCAGTCGACGAGGCAAGGGCCGAGATCCCTTCACCGGGAGTGACCCCTTGGACAGAAGTTTGCATCAGGGTAATAACTTCACTATAGCCGATTACTTTTTGCTTTGCATCGTAGTATTCAGTTGGAATATCCTGCACCTCATTCCACGGGGAAAGAGCCGAGATCCCTTCACCGGGAGTGACCTCTTTTGCAAAAGGTTTTCGTCACTATATTTTATAAAAAGCTATCCAGTTCCTTCAACGATATCAAGTTCATTACGGTAAAAGGTTTTTTCGCCAGAAAAACCATTCGTAGCCCTCCGTCATTTTGGATTAGTATTGCTTAGTATTCACGCTACGTTTGTCGTTGCTATTCGCCGAGGCGTAGTGTGCGGTAGCTCTGTAATGCTTTCTGTCGCATGGATATGTGGATTGGTTAGGACAGTAGTACAACTTTTTTGATTATTCGTCAAGGGTCGTGCGGGTAGGTTTAACGCAATCAAGATAATGACGGGTTGAACTTGACTAGGACTTTTTGATTTGTTGATTATTCGTCAAGGTCACTTGGGTCCTAGGGGTAAAAATCACATCGGGAGTTTCTAAAGAAACAAAAACTTGCCTGGCATGCGCATACCTTCTGGAGTATGGTGACGTGAGTGGATTCCGTCACGTTATCATGCGATGATAGTTGGATCCCGATCCCCACTGATGAGTTGGTTTACTCCTCGTGTGATCCCGACTAATTCTTCTTTCAGGTTTGGAGGAGAATTTGACGGTACAGTGGACGGTTTCCTGATTGGATAAATTGATAACAATTCTGATCTAGGTTAGAGTGCACGCTGAGTGTTTCTTTTCTCTCTCTCTTTGGCAGCAACCATGAACCGACCCTTGACTATGACTCAGTGACCAAGATTAACCGAACCTTTTTTTTAAACACCGGCTTTTGGATTGTCTGAGTTGCAAACCTCATTGCCACTCCTACTTTTACCCTTTTTTCCAGAACACCCCGTATTACTACGAATATCCAATTCCATTGGACAAAACCATCGTATGGTTATATACGAACTCGAAGGAATTTATTCGAGGATGATTTAAGGTTCTGGAGAAAACGAATAGGACTATTCAGTTGTCTTTTCCTTTTACCTTCTCTCAGGTTGCGAGTACTCCATGGTTTAGGAGTAGTACACCTATTACGCAAATTAGATAGTCTTCTTCCAAACCTTAGGCTGGTGCCGAACGGTGGGGAATGGAGAAAACCAATTAGCATAACGATGGTGTGCAGAAGGTATTAAGTTAAGGCAAAGAAAGGGATTAGTAAGAGGGCAAAGTAAATTGCGACGGTTATTCACGACCAAACCAAGTATTTCTTCGCCAATCCTAAATCACCTTTGTATTTCTCCAGGACACTCCGTATCACTATGAAGATCCACAGTTTATTTGGATACTCCATCGTATGGTTATATACGAACTCGAAAGGAACTTGTTCCAGTTCGGGGATGGATTCTGGTTCAGGAGAAATAGGAATAAGGTTTATTCGGTTGTCTTTTATCATCACCTTCTTTCGCATTGCGAGTGCTCCTAGGATTAGGACAGTACACCCATTATGCTTATTGGATAGTCTTCTTCCAAACCATAGGCCGGTGCCGAACGGTAGGGAAGGAAGAAAATCATTTGGCCTAAAGGGGTGTGCAGAAGGTAATGACTAAAGACATATAAAGGGATTTGGAAAGGTGGCAAAGAAATATACGGTTATAGTTGTGGATCTGGATGATGGAAGAGGCATTACTATGAATACCAGGATACCCCATCGAAACATCTCAATGTTTCAGTTTTACTGTGTACTGTTAAAAGAAAACTGATTTCCCAATTAGCACTTGCTCCAGGGTATGTATTTACCAGTTTTGATTCTCACATCTGTATGTTTTTACAGATGATGAGTGGGAATAAGTTATTGGAAATTAGGTGATCATCCTCATTATATCGGAATTCGTTGTAATTGGTGATATTTGAGGAAATCACCTGGGTTGTTTGCCGGACGGCAAGTATTTGGTTTTGAATATCCGCTGTTATGCACCAATTTCAAATCGATATATCTGTACGTCTATTTTTATAGAGTGAGATATACCTTTTTGAAATTATGTCTATGACATTTACCTATATCAGTGGATGGTTAGGTAAGGAGCATTAAACAGCGGTGTAATTCTTCTTAACCATAAGTACAGTTTTCAACCTACGACACACAGGGAATGAGTTATTAGACTCAAGGGACTTATATAGAGTATTGTATGCTGTCCAGTGTCCATTAGGACAGAGGGGTTGGTCCTCGTACTATATTCGGTTTACTTATGACTTCTCTAGTCTTTAGACAGGTGTTTCGTAGAAACACAGGGTCTAAGTTTTGAGAAGTTATAGGTGTAAGATAGAGTAGAGAACCAGGTGTTGCAAGTATCGGGATTCTTCAAGGTGATCGAAGATGTAAATACTTGTGTATGGTGTTCAGTTGATAGTAATGATTAAGAGAACTTGCTTCTCTTTCAGGTTACTCATAATTGGAAGCATTCCTAAGTTGAGTAACGCTGATAGGTCTCCTTCCATTTAGTTGACATGCACTGGAGACAGCTGCATGATTTGAATCTGGTTCAATTAAATCAGTGCCTCTATTTCTATATTGGATATAGAACAGTTCATATCTTAACGATGTTAAGGTACGGAGAGTTGTCCGGCTTATGCTTAAAACCAGACTCTGGATAACTCAAGGCACGTTTCTATAATGGCTGTTTGTGGGTTGACCCAGGCTATGACGAGGGTTGACTTTCTAACATCTGGAAGATCAATAGTGATATTGTTCTTGACTCGCCACAGTTTTAATAAAAATGGATTTTTCAGAAAACAGTAGTGGGAGTATGGTAGAACTGGAAGTGATTCCAGAACCGCAAACGATTACTGAAGATTTGATGAGAACCTAAAGATTCAATCAGGCTTGACATTCTATTAGCCACTCCGCAGATATGGTGGATAACCTCAGGCACCCGAGAGGTACTCCGGTAGCCTCAAGGACGGTGACAGGGAGGTTCTTGTTTACCCAGACTTTCCATCGCTGTTGTTCCAGACTGTGAGACCCGGCAGGAGGATGAGTACATCGTTGTTCTAAACTGGCTTTAGAAGTGTACGTCTATATGACTCTGCCAGAGGGTTGTCGTGGTCAGTGGGAGCAGCGGAAGCATGGTGGACAACTGGCTTTTGTCTATTTATAGACTAAAGCAGATATAGCGGAGATAAATCATCTATTTCTGATGTGACAGTCATAGGTTTGATTTCATCAGAATAGGGGATGGATCTGTTAAGAAGGTAGTAGGGTGTGATGTCCTGGTATTTGATGACATACACAGAGTAGGAAGTCAGATTCCTATACTACGAACGGTTATACTTTGGTCGTCACACAGTAGTTTCTCCACACAGGACATGGATATTATATCATACATTCTGGTTACTAGATCTAGATTTGGGTAGTTTCCCAATCTGGGTACTTAGACAGCATTCTATGAGTATTTAGAATGGACGACTCCTGACACGGTAGTGTACCTGCAGGTGATGGAGTCACCCTCTCTAAAGGTGTCTTACAGACTAAAGGGGAGAGGGATCTGCATGATTGGAAGATCACTTGCTTAGGCAACTGAGTCAATCATGAGATGTCAAGTACTACACCAGATGTTGTTTTTGCAGGAGATGCAATAAGTTGATATTGATCCAATCCTGGAGAAACATTTGGAAGAAGTTTTTGAACATAAGTGAATATTCTAGGGATATGATATCGACTGCCTCCTTTAGGAGACGGTTATCATTCCAGGCTTCCAAGGTGACCTGGATGGCAGAGTGACTGTCAGTGTTATAGTTTTCCCTCTGACGAGGGGCAGTATTTTGGACAGGTGGTCCAGGAAGATACTGAGGGAAGGCATGGCGTATCATACTGATTAAGTTCAGTTGAAGATACAGTCCAAGAAGTTTGGATTTGGAGTTCATTTATGAGCTAGGTCCCATCAGACATCCAGACACATTCTAAGACAGGTATTGCTCTTTTCGGGAGATGTCTTTCTCCGCGAACTTGAGTTATAGAGAGACATAGAAAGAAACATCAAAGTGGATCCACTCACTGAGGCTATTCCTTGAACGCAATTGTTTTGCAAACGAGCTTTGTAAGACTGACTAGTAGAGGAGTTGGGTGTTCGGAATCACACGGGCTGTGAGTATGCGACATCGCAATAATTAGCCTTGAGTGCAAGTGGGAGATTGTTGGAGATAGTGCCCTCAGAGTCAATTATTGGATCACAGGCACGTGATTGCAATGATTGAGGGAGGACCTATCCCAGTAGGACAGTCTTACTCAAGATGATAGTATGCTATCTGGTTTACTTTTATCATCGTGTACTGCTTTAGATGACATTACTGATCACTATTGCATGTTGATAGAGCCCTTAGGATTCATTCTTGACGGCCAGCAGTATGATGGCGATCATATACGTGGGAGCTGGGGTCTATAAGCACATCCTTAAAAGGTCCCTAGTCGTGGGAGTTTCGAGACTGGGCATCGATACTCCATTAGTAGACTAGTGTATACAGTCGAGACCCCGACGAGGGGCGGTGGCCGGTCTCACAAGCCACTGGTGTCAGTTGGTTCACCTAAGATGTATACAGGTGCTCATTGGGTTATGAGTACACCGGACAGGACTCGCCGGGAACATGCTGGTTGGGATTATACCAGACGTCGGATAGCAGTTCCCTGGTGACATGTGTACAGGTTAGTTCATCGACCTGAGATCGTCATTTGTCTCGTGTGAGTTCCCACTGTACTTTGATTACTACCGTACCACGGCTCAAAGAAGTCGTGCAAACAGGTTTTAGTTGGGTACAGTCCCGAGCCACATGGAGGCAGTGAGCGGATCTGCAAGGGTTCGTCTCTCCCGGTATTAGGGGTGAGGTCATGCTGTGTCTAGGAGAGCCATTACACAAAGCCCTCGGCCGAGGCAGGAGATTTATTGGTAGGTATTCCAGTAGTATCTCAGGGTGTTCTGGGCTACACTTCGACACGACTTGTACCGCTTTTGGGGGTCTGACTTTTATCAACCCCCTAGGCACGCCATACGATACTCATAGACGAACGGACCGGACTGTACGGATATTGACACTGACAGGCTCAGTAGGGTGTCAGGATGAGTTCTCTCATCGACGTCCCTTTTGGTCAATAGCTGGTAGCCCGTCACGTATGGCTAATACCTCTGACGTGCTAGTGGTTAAATCCACAGCCATAGTATTGACGAGTCTTTAGAGGCCACCACACACACAGTTACTCAAGTTTCGGGCGAAACGCTGTAGAGGCCGTATGGAGATATGGCAGGGTTCGATCAGATATATGCGGTATTGCACGGATCGTCATCGGACGGTTTTTACTAGCCGGCTTTGGTTTAAGCCGGATCCTAGTATCTGATAGTGTAGATTTTGTCTCTTTGCATTTGTATTCAGTGGGAATACAAATGCGGGCATGTATATGCAGTCGCGGGGTTTTCCTGTAATTTATTACGGGATCAGTTTTCTGAAGTTGCCAGTTTGCATTCCGTTCCGGCCAGTTATCCTTTGTTCCTTCGCGGCCGGACTTTTTGATGGAGGGGGTTATTTGCAGTTGTGCAAATAAGTTATTGTGGAGGGGTTTCTTGCATTTGAGGGATTATGATATGACTATCATCATTATATTCTTTTTCCATCACTTGACTTGCATTAAATGGGATTAGCTATTGATTTGATATTGTCATCATCTCTTTTTGTGGTCACCTTTTTAGTTTCCTACACTCACCTCCCTTTTGTTTTGTTTTTCCCTCCACCATTTTTGATTGAGAGGGGCCGGCCACAATTGGAGAGTGAGAGGGTTTTCATTTTTGATGAGGGAAATTTGATCATCTCATTTTGCATGCTACACAAATTCATCAACCCCTCTCCAAAGTTCATTGATCATTCCTCCATCACCATGGGAACTTCACAACCCCTAGAGACAATGTTTTCTACACTAGCCTACAGCATCTCTTGGACGCGTCGGTTCGCCAACTTCGCGCCCGAGTTTCCTGGGAGCCCGTAAAAGAATCCGGCGATGTGGTGCCCGTTTCGACGAGGAGGCGACGACCGGAGATTCCGCGAGGAGATTGGAGTGGAGGCGAAGACCGAAGGACACGGATCGCTCGGTATAGCATTCTATCCCATCTCTTGTTTGCTAGCATTAGGTTAATGGTTACGATCCGGGTTTATTGTCCGCGGTAGCGCCGGTTTAAAGTTAAGAAAATTTTTGATTCCGCATTTTGGCCTCGAATGGACAGCCGGGGCGCTGCCGTGGCACAACACAATCTTCTCCGTCACCATCAATGAGGAAACCGTAGTACCTCTCCGGTGGGCGAGAAGTCCTACCAGACCTTCGGAGTGGCCGAGGTTCCTCAGTTTCTATTTCAACAGCCGGTTCAACGAAATCGTCATTTGTTGTTTGTGTCTCTAGAACCTATTCTAGATCCACCACTTTGCCATCATCTTTATCTGTGAAAAACTCTTTTTCCAAGAATGTGGCATACTGAGAAACAAACACCTTTTGTTCCTCTTTATGGTAGAATAGATATCCATAAGAATTCTTTGGATACCCCACAAAATTACACATGACTGACCGTGTCTCGAGTTTGTCCGGATTCTGCTTTTTAACATAGGCCAGGCAACCCCAAATCTTTATTCTCTTAAGAGATGGTCTCTTCCCATGCCATATCTTATATGGCGTGGTAGACACGGTTTTGGTTGGAACCCTGTTTAGTAGAAACGCTGCAGTCTCCAATGCATGCCCCCAAAACAAGACTGGTAACTCAGCGTCACTCATCATGGACCGGACCATATCTAATAGGGTCCTATTCCGTCGTTCTGACACACCGTTGTGCTGTGGTGTGTAAGGAGGAGTGAGCTGAGAGAGAATCCCATTCTCTTTTAGGATGTTTGCAAATTCTGTACTAAGGTATTCCACACCTCGATCTGATCGAAGCATCTTGATACTCAAGCTGGTTTGTTTTTCTACTTCTTGTTTATATTCAATGAATTTCTCGAAAGCTTCGGACTTGTGCTTTAATAAAATTAGATGACCGAATCTTGAGAAATCGTCAGTGAACGTAATGAAGTAAGAAAAACCGCCTCTAGCCTGTGTAGACATTGGCCCGCATACATCACTATGTATGGGGCCTAGGAGCTCAGTAGCTCTTTCTCCGTGTCCGATAAACGGAGTTTTGGTCATTTTACCCTTGATACAAGACTGGCAAGTCTCATAAGATTTATATTCAAAAGAGTTTAAATATCCATCTTTGTGTAACTTGTTTAGTCTTGTTTCGTTAATATGACCAAGTCTACAGTGCCAAAGAAAAGCTTCATTTAATTCTGAAAGTTTTCTTTTATTAGTGTGTTGTATACTGAAAACTGTGTGTTGATTTAGGACGTATATCCCGTTATTAAATGTACCATACCCAACCAACATTTGATTCAGGTGAATGTTCATAACATTGTTCTGCAATATAAAGTTATATCCTTCATTGTCTAACAAAGAAACTGATATTATATTACATAGCATACTTGGTACAAAATAACATTGGTTCAAAACCAAAATACATCCAGATGGCAACCCCAAGTGATACTCTCCCACTGCGACTGTATGTACATTGGAACCATTTCCAAAGCGAAGAGTATGGTCTCCTGTCTTCAAAACTTTGCTATTTCTCAGTCCCTGCATAGAATTCCAAATGTGAGAACCTGAACCGGTATCTAATACCCAGGAAGCAGAGTTTATTGAAAAACAGTTTTCTGTCACAAACACACCTGAAGCGGAAGCATCCCCATGCTTCTTGTTGAGGTTCAAGTACTCTGTACAGTTGCGCTTCCAATGTCCTGTCTTGTGGCAATGAAAACATTCGCCTTTCCCCGGGTCTCCAGCTTTGGACTTTTCCTTTCCCTTCACCTTTTTAACTCCACCCTTAGGATTGGTTGTTTTCTTCTTTTTCTTTCCCTTGGCCTTAGCCTTTGGGCGAGAAGAGGAAGACTGTCCAACAGTCATAACGGGAGTTTTACTGACTTCATAGTGCTCTCTGCACTCCTTAACATATTAAGGAGTTCAGGTAGCTCCTTCTCTATGCCATGCATGTTGAAGTTGACTATGAATTGAGCAAAGGTGGAGGGGAGGGACTGCAGAATAATATCTATATATTGTTCATTGTCCATAGTCCATCCAAGGTCTTCAAGTTCTTCTATAAGAGCTATCATCTTCAGAACATGGTCTCCTACTGATGTGCCAGGGGCCATTCGCATCTGAAACAATTTCTTTGATGCTTCGTATCGTAATACGCGGGATTGCTCTCCATACAACTCCTTTGTATGGAGAAATATGGTTTGAATGTCCATATTCTCGTGCTGCTTTTGATGTGTATTGTCCATCGATGCAAGCGCGAGGCATTTGGCCGTGGCACAGTCAGGGTCCCATGTCTTGCGGACTTCAATGTCCGCAACTGAGGATTTTGGACCTGGGGTGGGCGGGGCTGAAGCCGTGAGGACATATGATACTTTATCACAAGTCAAGGCTATTTTCAGATTCCTCAGCCAGTCTTTATAATTGGTCCCATTCAGTTTGTTTTTATCTTGTCTAATCGATGTCTCCCACTGCTTTAATCAAGTTTTTCTTTCAAACCTTAAAAAGAAAACTAGCCAGGATTAATTACAGTCTACAACTTCGCTAACCATTCAGCCGGGCCAGTGTCGGTACTTGAGGGAGGTTCCCCGTGCTTTCGCACGGACCTAATTAAAGTAAACCTCGTTTTCCCAGAGGCGTTGCCCCGTTAACACCTTTCTAGACACCTAATAAGTTAGCTAATTGTAAACTGCAAAACTCTCCTAGGAGCAACTATTGCCCACAGTGGGATCGGGATCCAACCATCACATGGAAGGTATGCAATCTCATTGCAAATTTCAACACTTGAAATTCCCAATGTAATTTTTACCCCTAGTACCTATGACCTTAACTATGGTCAACAAATCATAAGTACCAGTCAAGTTCTAGCCGTCATTTCTTGATCAATTAGACCCACCCATATGACCCTTAATTATGGTCAACAAAGTCGCATGAATATCCTAATTAATCTGCATCATATGCAGTGTAGGAAGACATCACTTAGCTACCGTACACTACGCCTTAACTAAAGTCAAGAAACGTAGCACGAATACTAAGTACTCTACTTCCTAAAATGACGGAGGGTTGCAGATGATTTTTAAGAAAATCTTTAACGCTTTGAACTTGATATCGTTGTAGAATCAAATGGTTTTCAAAAGGAGTGGCTTAAGCTCCGCAGTTTTGAAATGTAGTTTTTTCACAAATAGCCGAGTGGTTTTCAAATCCAATCCAGGGGAGAACCACTGGACAGCTGTGAAGAACATTCTTAAGTACTTACGAAGGACTAAAGAATTATTCTTGGTGTAGGGTAATACAGATCTCCAAATAGAGGCCTTTACCGATTCGAGCTTCCAGAGCGATAAGGACGACAGCAAATCTATCTCAGGGTTTGTATTTACCCTCAATGGAGGGGCGGTAAGTTGGAAGAGTTCCAAACATGATACCGTTGCAGACTCTACGATGGAGGCTGAGTACATTGCTGCAAATGATGCCGCCAAGGAAGCCGTCTGGATGAAGAAGTTCGTCTCGGAGCTACGAGTAGTTCCAACCATTATTAATCCAATACCCTTGTATTGTGATAATAATGGGACTATGGCATTAGCCAAGGAGCCCAGGTCCCATCAGCGGTCCAGACACATCCTGAGGCGCTTTCATTTGATCTGGGAGATTGTAGATCGCCGCGAGATCGAGATTAAGAGAGTAGAAACAAAGAATAACGCCGCGGATCCACTCACCAAGGCCCTCCCTCAGCCGCAGCATGAGCGACTTTTTGAGATGTTGGGTATGAGATACGCCAATAACTGGCCTTAGTGCAAGTGGGAGATTGTTGGATATATGTATGCCCTAGAGGCCATTATATGATAGTGGATGTATCTATACATGTATATATATATTCAGTATGCATTCTTGCTCGACATGATAGTATGCTATCTGGTTCTTCTTTATCTGACATGTTGATTTAATCATGCTTTTATTCATTCATACATGCAGATAAAGCCCTGAGGATATCGGCTTGACTACAGTGATTATGATAGAGATCATACTAGTGGGACATCTGTAGTCTATAAGCATATCTTGGAAAGTCCCTAGTCGTAGGTATATCGAGACGGGGCATTGATATACCAGAGTAGAATAGTGTATATGATACTAGACTGTAACATTTCAAAAATATAAAATATTAATTTTGGGAATTTTTATAATTTAATATTATTTTATTGATTATTTTAATATTAAATGCAAATAAATAGGAAAAATTATGAAAAATTATGGAAAATTCTAAAATAGGGTAAATTAGTGAATTATTACATTTTTAAGTTTTTGTGATTAGTTTGACACTAGTTTAGTGCTAATCGCGATTAAAATCGCTAATTGGGTTTTTTGGCAATTTTGTGCAAAACTTGCACATATCACTTTTTCTACACTTGTGCTTTTTCTAGCCATGGTTTTCATTTGGGTTTACTATTGGTGTGAGAAGGATTTGAATTAGAGAAAAAGGAAAAGAAAAGAGAAAAGAAAGTGTAATGATGAGGGTAGGTGAGAGAGAGGGTTGAACCATTGACCAAACCCTTAGCCATTTTCATCATTTCTCTCCCTCTCCCTTTGCTTTGCTGCTGCTGCCTCTTCCTCCCCCTTCCTCCACCTTCAACTCCCCACTTCATCTCATAAAACACCCCAAAACCCCAATCTCCTTTCATTAAAAATGTGCAAAATCCCTAGATCTACACATGGAGCTAAAGAAGCATGGATTTGGCCACTAGAGGGCAACTCAAGAAAATTCTTGAGTTGCTAATGAAGGTAATTTCGGAACCATTTGCTCAATCATAGCCTTTCCTATAACCCCATGTTAAGATTTAATCGATATTGTGTGATATTATGAATTTGAGAGAAACCTAGTTAGGGTTTGAGAGGAACTTGGGTTGTATTGTGAAATTGAGTTCAATTGAGGATACACCAACACCCTAGTGTTTGAATTGAAACCCAAAACCTGAAGCAAACATCAGAATACGGATTTTAGAAACCAATATCGGGGAAATTGTGTATTCTGTCACTGTTAATTGAAATCTGCTATCACCCGAGATGCCCTAAAATAATTTTGAGTGGGAATTGAGATGTGCAGGCAACATAGAGGCAACACCCCAAACCCTAGCCCCTAACTCCTCCGTACGGCCGCCAATTCTCCCATTCTGGCCGCAATTTGCGGCCAGAGCAGAGGGGATTTTCCTCGTTTTGCGTGCCTGGCCCCATTTCATCAATTCTTGGCCCTGGGTACTTCTAGTTTTGACAGACTCTTTCTAGGGTGAAATCTGGGACATATATCCTATGTTGTCGTTTTGGATTCGTGTTTCCGTATTCCGTATTTTTGGATTGGAAATGGTGGAATGTGTTTTGCCTCGACTATTGTCGTTTATACGACGATATAGAGGATTATGGATGGTTTTGAAGGCGTGCCATAGGTTCTCACCTATAGGCCCCTTATCGTATCGTTTTGGAGTTTATGCGCCGTTTTAGTTTGGATTTGGTTTTAATGCGCATATACGATATTTTGATGTGTAGGTACCCATGAAGACTTCGGACGACAAGCAAATGCATGGTGATGTCCGCAAATGATGATGCAAGGTGAGTAGATTATATCTACGGGGGAAAGTCGGGTGGATGGCGTATAGCACCCCCGCAGTCCGTAGATAGCTTATTATATGGTATTGTGATATTAGGTGTATTTTGGATATGTAGGGTTAGAAGTGACTAGTGTAGTTCATAGTCGCGAACCCTAGGATAGAATTACCCTATACATATACCCTTGCTTTTCACATGTACTTACACTGTGATTGATGATATGTGACGACTTTGGAGATGAGTCGATATTGTGGGCTTGGTGCCCTGGGATCGGTGATTTGATACGATTCATATGTGGGGTATGACTTGTGATTCTTGCGGGCTTGGGATGTGTGTTTACCCCCGCATGCATACTTTACCGATGTTACCGTTTGTACTAGACATAGAGTAGTACTCCAGACTTTATGATCTGATGATGGTAATATTTGTTATGTGATGAGACAGTGAGATGTTGACCCCTACCCAGCTTTTGGGAATGCCGTACGATGATTTACCGTACGAGCTGATATTGATGATAGATCCGCACTCATAGCTAGAGGATATCTTACGATATGACATTGAGGCGGGATCACCGACTATATATCTACATATATACTTAGACTCAGTTTTAGGTGGTTTCCACACCTACCCCTCCTGATTGATAGGATACTTAGATGTAGTTGCATAGTAGATACTTCACGGTGCTGTTGATTACTAGATTTCCGCATATTCATACTATTCGCATTGCTGGCATATGTTCATTACCCTGTTATTATCATGCTGTTAGGACACCAGCACCATTATCGATGATGCGTATGTTTCACGTACACTATTTGCCGGCTCACACACTTCATCATCGATAATTGCCATGTCACTACACAGTAGTACTATTACATTCGTGATATGATGCTTCCTTTGACATATGCGCATTCCTATTCCATGTTGCATGATTTCCGATATGATTACTCTCTTTACATGTCGCATATATCATGGATTGATTGCATAGTACATCGCATTGGATTTACTGCTGGATGTTGGATTTTCATGTGATTTCTGGTTTTTGAGGACCGTGGGGTTATTTAAGAAAAGAGGCACTTTATGAAAACCCGGTACCTCGTGATATGATATTTCGGTGCGTCCACCACGCGTTTTCTCGGTGCTGAGACGTGTGCTTGAAACCCGATTCGAGGAGGTGATGTACCGTTTGCGGGTTCGTGGTGGGCCCGGTATGGTTCCCCTCGGCGAGATGATCGATGGGTTATGCCGATTGAGCGTGGAGGCGGGCGAGTACCTACCGGTGATTTTACCTGAGCTCGGCGGATATCCGGGGGATACCGCCTGGAGCCGAGAGATGGGCATACTGCCGGGGCCGACGGGCCGATATCCGCAGATGGAGCCCAGAGATGGACATGGGTTGACTCATACTGCCGGGGCCGAGGGCCGATCTCTGCAGACGGAGCCCCATACGGATGAGGATTTACGTGTCGGTGTTTGGCACGGGTTTCATGATGAGTTTTCCATGATTTTGGTTATATCCTCACATTGCATACATGATGCTTACTGTCAGTGGGTGACAGGTGGACGGGTTCCACATATATACAGACTTGGTTCATATACAGACTGGATTTACACTTATCTTACACCAATATTAGTGGTATGGGACGCTAATATATGTGTATTGATATTATTGATATTTCTTCATTGATACTTCATGCAGACATACCTTACACTGATGACATGTTGTTACCTGAGTACCTGGCACTATATACATGATTAGGTGTTACCTTGCCACCTTATTACACTCAGATGTACTCTTGTGGATATTTTACTGATCGTTGACTTAGGATTATGTCTTGCATTCGATTTATCCTTGTAGATGTTTCTATTCACGAGTTGGCAACTCACCCCCGTTGTGCCACAGCTCTTGCAGGTTATGCCGTACAGGTTCTATTGCGGCATTTCTGGTACACTACCTTCTTGCGGGTGATTTGCTTTGGTAGGTGGATTCTTTCGTATCAAGAATCACCATTGTATTTATTTATTTCATTGTATCTAGAAATTGTCCATCAACCAAAACTTGTATATTCTTTCAGACTCAGAGACAGTGTTGTTTTATTCGACCTTAGAGTCGCGCTTAGTAGTATTGCGGTTTTCTTGCTACTTTTGAGCTTTCTTTTGGTTTTGATCCTCGCCACTTGGCGTTGTATATTATTATATCATTGTGTGGTTATGACCGTCGTTTGACGAAGAGCTAGCTCCCGCTTGGGGATGCCTTTATCATTGTATATGTATCGTTATCCTTGTTTTAACCCATTCGGGGCCAGTTTTACAAAAGAGACTCTGCCGAAATTTTTAGAAAAGACTTATTGTTTTCAAAACGTACCTTCGGCTTAGTTATTTAAAAACCTTGATTTCAAACCTGTATTCTTCACTTCTTTAAACCAGTTTTTCTTTACTTATTCTTCAAAATGGTTTTAGATTTCTGGGCTTTTGGTTTACTTAGATCAGATGGAGTCCTATAGGCTTCATATGGTTCAAGGGCCAGTCACGTGCTCTTTCGGGTCGTGACAAAGTTGGTATCAGAGCGCTAGGTTGACCTTGGTTCGAGTCTAAGTTGACTATGTGGAGCCTAGGGAGTTGTTTTTATACGGAACTTAGGCTTGACCTTACGGAACTTAGACTTGGTTGGGGGGGTGTAAACCCGAACTTTCGTCGTTTTAGGATGACCCTTGGTTGATGGATTAGGTGACTAAAGTTGAGTGACGTACCGTTGGTATGTTCCGCGGCATACTTACGACACGCCACTCCGCTTAAGGAACCTTAGGATGGACATTTGTTTAGCGATCAGTGATTCTCTTCCTATCCAGGATTATACATCCATTTGAGATCCCCGATTCTATTAGTTTCATGATCATACCTTCATTGATGCTGTTCCTTCCTATTATCATGTATCCCCTTTGGATCTGTTGTTTCCTTTCTTGCCTTTGATGTGCTCTCATTTGATACTCGATTGAGATCCCTGTCACCATGTTTGAGCGCAGTTTGGGCTGCTGCTAGGGTTACGGCCGGTGTGAGCTCGTTTGGTACGAGGGCCGACCTTTGTGTTTTCTGGTGACATGGGAACGTCTCGAGTTAGAGTTGGTATTTGTGACCTCTAGTGGAGGCGAGTGCTTGGTTTGCACCGGATGATCATGCCTTTGTTAGAGCTGCCAGTTGAGAAAGGACTGTTGATGTACAGTATACCTCAGGGATTGTGATGTCGCCTACCGTGCAGACAGCTGGACCAGCTGTTGCTGAGATTGACAGGATGTCGCTTCCGAAGCTTACGAGCTGAGATTGCCGGAGCTTTCAGGCAGATATGCGACAGATGATAGCTAGTCTACCCTATTTGAGAGACGAGGGTGATTCGTCCGGTTTTGCGCCAGAGCGGGCCCAGTTGAGTTGAAGATTTCCAGTGTGGAGAGTCTTACTCAGACCTAGAGCAGGCTGATTCAGAGATGACCGCTTATGTATTGCCTTTCCTGGAGGATTGAGGCATTGTTCGGCGTACTGGCATATGAGCCAGTTGTTGCTGCAAATGATGAGATATCGCCCAGATGATTGGAGCTACTGCAGCATGAGCATGTTCTTGGAGATATGATAGCGAGTCGCTAGTCACCGAGAATGAATGACTAGGACGTGTGGTGAGTTCGCTTACCCCGATGCGTGGATATCAGATTGATTGTTTCCAGCTAGAGACGACTTCACGCAGGTTCGTTGAGAGTTGATTGAGACGATCGAATGTCAGGAGCCATTTTCCAAGTTTAAAGTATACGGAAAGACATGCAGGTGATTCTATGGACCCTCTAGAAGAATGAAACCCTAACTCGACTTAATGACCGTGTGACAGCCTTTGAACCTTAGGGTTTACGGCGGTTCCGCGGCGCCATTAGTGAGGCTTGGGTTTGCCCTTCTACGGCTGGACCACCGACGCTGTGGCATGTACTCGATACTATTAAACTGTACCCGAGATGTGAGCACTTGGGGGATTATGAGGATCTGACGAGTCGATCGGATGGTTCGACATCTTTCGGACATTGTGATGGGACACTGCTTGGGAGACTCCAGATGCGAGGATAGCCGTCGGAGCGCAGTTTGTGTAGCCATGATGAGACGAGTCCGAATCAGTCGACATTTGAGCAGAGTGAAGAAAAGAGTTCGTACGAGGTTTCGACGAGATGATGTTCCACTCCACTGATATTAGAGATGTGACACGCACCCAGAGGCGTGGTATATGGATATATCTTCCAGAAAGAAGCGCGATAAGTATGCAGCCGTTCCGGAATAAGCGTGAGCTTCAGCATTGGATGATGACTTCCGGGCACTTCGGCAGGATTGAGATTTGAGAAAGGAATCTCGGCATGACCTTTCTGGAGTACGATACGAGAAGACCTAGACCCAGAGTGGTCATTTTGTGCACACCCAGCAGGGCAGAGTTCAGCTTTGTCGACGAGGTAGTTGACCAAGTTCGGATAGAGGAACTTAACCAGATGCGTTGCGAATTGATCAAGGATGGACGAGTGATGAGTATTCCTCCGATGGATGAGACGTGTTCCGGAGGACCAGTTTGGCCTGACATCTGCTACAGAGTGATGAAGCTACAGAGTACGAGATTTCGAGTCCGTGTGAGAGACTTCAGATTGACCGTGGCCGAGACAGTGCAGTGCATAGTAGCTTGGCGTGACGTCATAGCGGACGACGATAGAGACAGTTGGAACAAGAGGTTCGTGTGAGACCCTGACGAGCTGTCATTGCTTCCCGTCGAGACTAGAGACCTGAGATGCTTACAGAGACGTTGCGATGTGACCAGTTTCTGGAGAGATATTGTGCTGAGGACACAGATGCCCTTTGAGCGAGAAGAGGTTATGCAGGAGAGCTAGCCTCTGTACAGATCGGCATAGGCATGATTGGAAGAGACCTTGAGCAGGATTCCTTCCAGGACATAGCTGCCATGATGTTGCACCCAGGATCGGATGTGTGACGTGCTTTCAGAGAGCCAGAGGCCGACGCCAGTGATATGCTGCCTTACGAGTGGTCGTGAGGTTTGACCGAGAGGTGACCAGGGAAGTGCCAGAACGAAATCGTCCCCGTTAGCACACCTGACAGGGCCGATGAGCCGATTGACCGCGTGATAGGTAATCCGCAGAGAAGATAAGGATCCAGAGAGTCAGAAGACGCTAGACCGTGAGCAAGAGGCAAGTAGATATCCTGCGCTGCTAGCTGTGGATTGCACCGACACCTTCTCGACCTCGAAGGAGGAACTACCGAAGACGGTATTTGTGATTTGTGATTTTGTGATTCGATTATCACGTATCCGTCATTTTGGATTTCGGTATTTTGGGTGTTCTGTTTGCATGATTTAGTTTTGGTGACTGAGTTTCATGATATTGGTTTCATGCACCCACTGGATATTTATATATTTCGCGCAGAGTTTTCATGCATTTTAGTGTTATGCTTTGATTCGTGCACGCTGATGCACACGATTGTGAGATTTTCCTTTGAGGTACACCTGATTTTGGTTTGAGACGCATTTTATCGTTGATTTTGACCCGGATTTTGATGGTTGGTTTTGCACTCCGTGCTGGTGATGTGCTTTACACCTATTCGATGTTTGTTATTGGATTTCGTGATTCCGTGCATGTTGAGTGCGCAGGGTTTAGATTTTCATTCGTGCACGATGGATGCACAGATTTGGATTTTCGCGCATGTTGGGCGCATGTTTTTTTGATACGATTTTGGTGCGCACCCGATGCACTAAATCGAGATTTCTTCGTGCATGTTAGATGCACCGGACCTTGGCTGTCAGGCACATACGTTGCCCATGACAGAGGTTTCGTGCACACCCGTTGCACCTAGATGTTGTTTTGTATACCTGTTTAGCACATATATGGATTTTTGATTTCAGTGCGCACCAGACGCACAGGATGGTGTTATGTTTAGATTGGATGTCTACATGTGTAGTTCCGATCCCTATCATATCGGTTTTGTATTGGATTTGACACTGTGTTTTTACATTGACTCCGATGATTGCGAGATGCTTGACGGAGTTTTATTTTCGAGTTATCTGCTCATTTTTCATGCGCATGCATTGCGCTGTGATGTTTTATGTGTTGATATTTTCGGAGCCCCGGCAAATGGATTATTACTGAAATTGTTTTAGTATTGG
Organism: Agapanthus africanus; assembly: GCA_030015575.1. Classification (NCBI taxonomy): domain Eukaryota; kingdom Viridiplantae; phylum Streptophyta; class Magnoliopsida; order Asparagales; family Amaryllidaceae; genus Agapanthus; species Agapanthus africanus. The sequence goes on along the minus strand of JASDDO010000014.1, from coordinate 453,292,138 downwards.
GGATTTAAATTTAAATTCGGGGTCCGAATTTCTTTAAGGGGGGTAGATTGTAACATTTCAAAAATATAAAATATTAATTTTGGGAATTTTTATAATTTAATATTATTTTATTGATTATTTTAATATTAAATGCAAATAAATAGGAAAAATTATGAAAAATTATGGAAAATTCTAAAATAGGGTAAATTAGTGAATTATTACATTTTTAAGTTTTGTGATTAGTTTGACACTAGTTTAGTGCTAATCGCGATTAAAAATCGCTAATTGGGTTTTTTGGCAATTTTGTGCAAAACTTGCACATATCACTTTTTCTACACTTGTGCTTTTTCTAGCCATGGTTTTCATTTGGGTTTACTATTGGTGTGAGAAGGATTTGAATTAGAGAAAAAGGAAAAGAAAAGAGAAAAGAAAGTGTAATGATGAGGGTAGGTGAGAGAGAGGGTTGAACCATTGACCAAACCCTTAGCCATTTTCATCATTTCTCTCCCTCTCCCTTTGCTTTGCTGCTGCTGCCTCTTCCTCCCCCTTCCTCCACCTTCAACTCCCCACTTCATCTCATAAAACACCCCAAAACCCCAATCTCCTTTCATTAAAAATGTGCAAAATCCCTAGATCTACACATGGAGCTAAAGAAGCATGGATTTGGCCACTAGAGGGCAACTCAAGAAAATTCTTGAGTTGCTAATGAAGGTAATTTCTGAACCATTTGCTCAATCATAGCCTTTCCTATAACCCCATGTTAAGATTTAATCGATATTGTGTGATATTATGAATTTGAGAGAAACCTAGTTAGGGTTTGAGAGGAACTTGGGTTGTATTGTGAAATTGAGTTCAATTGAGGATACACCAACACCCTAGTGTTTGAATTGAAACCCAAAACCTGAAGCAAACATCAGAATACGGATTTTAGAAACCAATATCGGGGAAATTGTGTATTCTGTCACTGTTAATTGAAATCTGCTATCACCCGAGATGCCCTAAAATAATTTTGAGTGGGAATTGAGATGTGCAGGCAACATAGAGGCAACACCCCAAACCCTAGCCCCTAACTCCTCCGTACGGCCGCCAATTCTCCCATTCTGGCCGCAATTTGCGGCCAGAGCAGAGGGGATTTTCCTCGTTTTGCGTGCCTGGCCCCATTTCATCAATTCTTGGCCCTGGGTACTTCTAGTTTTGACAGACTCTTTCTAGGGTGAAATCTGGGACATATATCCTATGTTGTCGTTTTGGATTCGTGTTTCCGTATTCCGTATTTTTGGATTGGAAATGGTGGAATGTGTTTTGCCTCGACTATTGTCGTTTATACGACGATATAGAGGATTATGGATGGTTTTGAAGGCGTGCCATAGGTTCTCACCTATAGGCCCCTTATCGTATCGTTTTGGAGTTTATGCGCCGTTTTAGTTTGGATTTGGTTTTAATGCGCATATACGATATTTTGATGTGTAGGTACCCATGAAGACTTCGGACGACAAGCAAATGCATGGTGATGTCCGCAAATGATGATGCAAGGTGAGTAGATTATATCTACGGGGGAAAGTCGGGTGGATGGCGTATAGCACCCCCGCAGTCCGTAGATAGCTTATTATATGGTATTGTGATATTAGGTGTATTTTGGATATGTAGGGTTAGAAGTGACTAGTGTAGTTCATAGTCGCGAACCCTAGGATAGAATTACCCTATACATATACCCTTGCTTTTCACATGTACTTACACTGTGATTGATGATATGTGACGACTTTGGAGATGAGTCGATATTGTGGGCTTGGTGCCCTGGGATCGGTGATTTGATACGATTCATATGTGGGGTATGACTTGTGATTCTTGCGGGCTTGGGATGTGTGTTTACCCCCGCATGCATACTTTACCGATGTTACCGTTTGTACTAGACATAGAGTAGTACTCCAGACTTTATGATCTGATGATGGTAATATTTGTTATGTGATGAGACAGTGAGATGTTGACCCCTACCCAGCTTTTGGGAATGCCGTACGATGATTTACCGTACGAGCTGATATTGATGATAGATCCGCACTCATAGCTAGAGGATATCTTACGATATGACATTGAGGCGGGATCACCGACTATATATCTACATATATACTTAGACTCAGTTTTAGGTGGTTTCCACACCTACCCCTCCTGATTGACAGGATACTTAGATGTAGTTGCATAGTAGATACTTCACGGTGCTGTTGATTACTAGATTTCCGCATATTCATACTATTCGCATTGCTGGCATATGTTCATTACCCTGTTATTATCATGCTGTTAGGACACCAGCACCATTATCGATGATGCGTATGTTTCACGTACACTATTTGCCGGCTCACACACTTCATCATCGATAATTGCCATGTCACTACACAGTAGTACTATTACATTCGTGATATGATGCTTCCTTTGACATATGCGCATTCCTATTCCATGTTGCATGATTTCCGATATGATTACTCTCTTTACATGTCGCATATATCATGGATTGATTGCATAGTACATCGCATTGGATTTACTGCTGGATGTTGGATTTTCATGTGATTTCTGGTTTTTGAGGACCGTGGGGTTATTTAAGAAAAGAGGCACTTTATGAAAACCCGGTACCTCGTGATATGATATTTCGGTGCGTCCACCACGCGTTTTCTCGGTGCTGAGACGTGTGCTTGAAACCCGATTCGAGGAGGTGATGTACCGTTTGCGGGTTCGTGGTGGGCCCGGTATGGTTCCCCTCGGCGAGATGATCGATGGGTTATGCCGATTGAGCCTGGAGGCGGGCGAGTACCTACCGGTGATTTTACCTGAGCTCGGCGGATATCCGGGGGATACCGCCTGGAGCCGAGAGATGGGCATACTGCCGGGGCCGACGGGCCGATATCCGCAGACGGAGCCCAGAGATGGACATGGGTTGACTCATACTGCCGGGGCCGAGGGCCGATCTCCGCAGACGGAGCCCCATACGGATGAGGATTTACGTGTCGGTGTTTGGCACGGGTTTCATGATGAGTTTTCCATGATTTTGGTTATATCCTCACATTGCATACATGATGCTTACTGTCAGTGGGTGACAGGTGGACGGGTTCCACATATATACAGACTTGGTTCATATACAGACTGGATTTACACTTATCTTACACCAATATTAGTGGTATGGGACGCTAATATATGTGTATTGATATTATTGATATTTCTTCATTGATACTTCATGCAGACATACCTTACACTGATGACATGTTGTTACTTGAGTACCTGGCACTATATACATGATTAGGTGTTACCTTGCCACCTTATTACACTCAGATGTACTCTTGTGGATATTTTACTGATCGTTGACTTAGGATTATGTCTTGCATTCGATTTATCCTTGTAGATGTTTCTATTCACGAGTTAGCAACTCACCCCCGTTGTGCCACAGCTCTTGCAGGTTATGCCGTACAGGTTCTATTGCGGCATTTCTGGTACACTACCTTCTTGCGGGTGATTTGCTTTGGTAGGTGGATTCTTTCGTATCAAGAATCACCATTGTATTTATTTATTTCATTGTATCTAGAAATTGTCCATCAACCAAAACTTGTATATTCTTTCAGACTCAGAGACAGTGTTGTTTTATTCGACCTTAGAGTCGCGCTTAGTAGTATTGCGGTTTTCTTGCTACTTTTGAGCTTTCTTTTGGTTTTGATCCTCGCCACTTGGCGTTGTATATTATTATATCATTGTGTGGTTATGACCGTCGTTTGACGAAGAGCTAGCTCCCGCTTGGGGATGCCTTTATCATTGTATATGTATTGTTATCCTTGTTTTACCCCATTCGGGGCCAGTTTTACAAAAGGGACTCTGCCGAAATTTTTAGAAAAGACTTATTGTTTTCAAAACGTACCTTCGGCTTAGTTATTTAAAAACCTTGATTTCAAACCTGTATTCTTCACTTCTTTAAACCAGTTTTTCTTTACTTATTCTTCAAAATGGTTTTAGATTTCTGGGCTTTTGGTTTACTTGGATCAAATGGAGTCCTATAGGCTTCATATAGTTCAAGGGCCAGTCACGTGCTCTTTCGGGTCGTGACATAGACCCATGCGATGGGAGATGAATGTTCCCACGTTCATCGATGTTTGACATCAAGTTCATATACGGGTGCTCAGTGGTGACTGGGTACACTGGATGGACTCACCGAGAACTCCTATATGGAATTATATCTATCGTCGGATAGCAGTTCTCAGGTGACACTGGTACAGGTTAGTCTGTAGACCCGAGATCGTCATAGAGTCTTGTGTGTTCTCCCACTATATTTTGATTGCCACCCTACCACGGCTCTACTGAGTCGTGCAAACAGGTGGTCGTTGGGTACAGTCCCGAGACACACGAAGGCGATGAGCGATAGGATGGGTTTCGTCTCTCCCGGTATTGGGAGTTGATGCTATGTTGTGCCCGACTGGTTATATCAGTAAATCCCTGGCCAGGGCTACTGAGATTTGTTGATTAGTGTTATCAGTAGTTTCTCGATCTGTTATAGACCATTCACCGGCACGACGTATTGAGTTATTAGGGTCGACATGACCATCCCTTGGCTCGATATGCAGCATATCTGACGAAGAGACTGGACTGTACGGTAGTGTTGCCGGATGGCTCGACGGGAGTTGTAGCAGGTTCGCTAGTTTTCTTCTGATCGCTCAAGACCCGGGTGGCCGTTACGTTTAGCTGACCGCTTGCGGCTTGGGGGTGCTTGATATGATCATCACCCACTGCCGGCGTATTGACGAGTCTTAGAGTCCCACAAAGGAGTTACCTAGTCCAGGCGAAACGTTGTGGTGCGCGTATGCGATATGCGCAAGGACCCGATTAAAATGCGCGTATAGGATACCGTATATTGATCAGGTGGCTTGCTTTTGGTGGGGTCATATGTGATATGGCCGGATTGATAATGAAGTGTTGATTTATCATTTAACCATTAGTTTTCTCACTTGAAACCTTTCCTTGTACATGATGGATGTATGCATTCATGTATGCTTTCTTTCTTTTAGTTTCATGCACATATGGATATGCATACACACATACATACATGCATCATCCTTCATGGTTGCTTATACATGGAATATGATGGCAATATAAGACACACACCATGGTTTTTAATATGGATTATTATTGTATTTATACTAAAACAAAAAGGAAAGAAAAAGGGTTAATTATTGGATTGTTTCTACACTCTTCTTCATCTTACCATGCTCACCCACTCTTTAACCCTTGGTTATTTTTCCTTAGGTGTTTTAAACTATGAAACAATAATATCTTCATATCCTAACCATGGTTTGAGATGAGAAGAAATAAATATATATAGATATATTTTCATTTCTTTTCTAAGGTTAATCCTTTCTCTTCTTGAAAAAGAAAAGCCATCATCTTCCTCCTCCTTTTTCCTTTGCTCTCTAGTTTCTTATAGTGAGTAAAGCACACATCAAGAAAGGTTTTTGAATTGAGAATTAGAACCACAACATCATTCTACACAAGTTTAGCCCACTTGTGTAGAGTGTTATCTTCATTTCTCCTCTTGAAAAGTGAAGTTGCAAGCTTGGACTAGCAGCTTCGGGTGGATCGTCGTGGACACAAGAAGACTTCAAGAGGACCTTCCTCCAACACCCAAGAGGCCAAAGAGTCTAGCGAAGGGAGCTACAAAGGTTGTAGTCTCGAAACCCTAGTCTTTATTGCCTTTAACATTTTGAAACCCTAATTTTCTAGGATCGATCCTATGTATGCTTGCTTAGCACCATAAAAACTTGAACTTTGTGACATGTGATGCTTCCAAACTCTACATAGGGTGCTAGGTAAACCTAACAATCATATGTACATAAATATATATCACATATACACTTATGCACAATCAAGTGAGAAAATAAATCTTAAGTGAGCTAATACTAGTTAATGTAATGTAATATATCAAATATATAATTATACATTAAATTATTAAATCAACTCTTGATTTAATAATCCGGCTATAACCGACTAATATCATGTGTAACAACTTATCGAATCAATACTTGATTCGATAACCCGGCTATATCGCATACAACCGATCAATGTCACGAATCGTGAGAATAGAATACAATATCTCATATCGTATTAATCTCGGTCCCGCACATATCACATATGTGCTCCTACTCCGTTTTGCTTGAGCCAGGAAACCCCTGTGTAGGACTCTAAAGACTCGTCAATACGCCGGCAGTAGGTGATGATCATATCAAACACCCACAAGCCGCAAGCGGTCTGCTAAACGTAACGGCCACCCGGGTATTGAGCGATCAGAAGATCAACAAGAAAGCCTGTACATTCTCCTGTGAATCCAATCAGTAACACTCCCGTACAGTCCGGTCTCGTCGTCTGATATGTCGCATATCTCGCCTAGGGGTGGTAAACGTCAAACCCTAGTAGCTCGATAAGTCATGTCGATATAAGGTCTATAACAGTTCAAGAAACTACTGATAACACTTACCAGTAAATCTCAGCAACCCGGCCAGGGATTTTCGGTTATAGCCAATCGAACACAGCACAACATCAACTCCCTATACCGGGAGAGACGAATCCCCTCCTATCGCTCATCGCCTCCATATGATTCGGGACTGTACCCAAAAGCCACCTTTTTTCATGCCCTCTTGGACGTGGTATGATGGAAATCAAAGCACGGTGGGAATCACACAAGACTCTATGACGATCTCGGGTCAACAGACTACTCTGTACTAGTGTCACCGGAGAACTGCCATCTGAGGTAAGGTATAATACCATCTGGGAGTTCTTGGCGAGTCCGTCCAGTGTACCCAGTCTCCACTGAGCACCCGTACACCATCCTTGATGTCAAACACCGATGGATATGGGATCATCCATCGCCCATCATATGGGTCAAGATGCGTATACGCTAGTCTACTCTGGTGTATCGATGCCCTGTCTCGATACACCCTCGACTAGGAACAGTACAGGATGTACTCGTCGACTACCGTGGCCCTACTAGTATGATCTCATCATAGTCCCAGTAGTCGAGTACATATCCTAAGGGCTTTATCAACATGTAACATAGAGACAATCAGAGTATATGATATGATAAAGTACAACCAGATAGCATACTATCATGTCGAGCAAGAAAGTCCTCCCTATATATGTCTTAGCATTCACTACAATATACATCGTATGTACAGTAATGGCCTCAGGGCATACATATAACTAACCGTTTAACACCTTTCTAGACACCTACTTGATCGGCTAATTGTCATGTGTATAACTATCCCAGGAGTAACTCTTACTCGTAGTGGGTATCAGGATCCATCTATCTCATAGAAGGTATGCAATCTCATTGCAAATTTCAACACTTGAAATTCCTGATAATGCTTTTCTCCCTAGCAACTTATGACCTTAACATAGTCAACAAATCATAATTGCTAGCCAAGTTCAACCCGTCATTTCCCGATTGAATTAAACCCACCTGCACGACACTTAACATAGTCAACAAAGTCGTACAACTACCCTAATCCAATCACATATCATGTTTTAGCAGATAGGCACTAATTAGCTACCGCACACTACGCCTTAACATAGTCAACAAACATAGCATGCATACTAAGTAGTACTTATCTGAAATGACGGAGGGCTACGCAGGTTTTTTATGAAAACCATGAGCGTAATGAACTTGATATCGTTGTAGAAACAAGTGATTTTGAAAAGGTGTGTTTTTGAGGCTTTTCTAGTTTCGCTAAAGTGGTCATTCCCGGTGAAAGGATCTCGGTTATTTCCTTATCGAATAAGGTGCAGGATATTTCATAAATACCGCTGTGAAAAGCAAGAACTATAGAAGCAATCAAAAACTAAACCATGAGTTTATAGCATCTGCCAGTTTTGTTAAAGAGGTCGCTCCCGATGAAGGGATCTCGGCTCTTTCCTCATCGAATAAGGTGCAAGGTATATCACATATACCGCTGTGTAAAGAAAAAACTGTAGCTACACTTTTTGAAAATTTGATTCTACAACATCTTTTAGGTTTCTTTTCTTTTAATAATCTCATTAATAAATCCCATCATTTATGCTTCCTAAGCATCACAGAAGAAACAAAAATACAACATACGCTTATGCCATCCGCATTCGCCACAATGTTCCGTTATGCACCGTTAGGTTACTTAACAAACGGCATACCGGGACGGGACTAGCGCAGGTGTAAAACATAAGCAACGTTTATTATATATCATATATACAATAATAAAGCATTCGTCTCACGCATATAATATGATCACATCACAGTATATCAGCAGCAGAAGAAACATATAAAATATTGGATATACTAGGAGGTCCGTGTTTTATTTCGAGCCTTTATAAAACACGGATTCCACGGTCGCGATGAATAGCCAAACCCACATCCCTAGACCCCTAAGAGAGCGGCAAGTAATGTAAGGTTCATGTAGCACCCTATGAAGAGTTTTGAAGCATCACATGACCCAAAGTTTTAATTTTTAAGGTGCTAAACTAACATGCAAGGGGATCGATCCTAGAAATTAGGGTTATAAAACTATAAGCAAGTAAAGATTAGGGTTTGAAGGCTACAACCTTTGTAGCTCCCCTTTTTTCTTCACTCCTTAGGCTCTTGGATGTTGGAAGAAGGTCCTCTTGTTGTCCTCTTACGTCCACGACGATCCACCCGGAGTTTCCCGTCCAAGCTAGCAAATTTGGAAAAACCAAGAGAACACACTAATCAAGTCGGCTAAACTTGATTAGAATGATGTTGTGGCTATGGATCTCACTTCAAAATCCTATTTTTATGAGTATTTTACTCTCTTATAAGAACTAGAGAGCAAAGCATGGAGGTTGATGAAGATGGTGGTCTTTTGTGAAGAAGAGAATGAATTATCCTTCAAAGAGAAAAGAAAAATAACTATATATATTTTTCTTTCTCATAACCAACCATGGTTAGATTTAAAGATATCATTTGATTTAAGTTAAAAGCATAATAAGAAAATAAACCATGGGTTAAAAGTTAGGTGAGCATGGTAGAGTTTAGAAGAGTGTAGAAACTCTTAAATGATTTAACCCATTTTTCATTTCCTTTTGCTTTAATTTAAATCCAATAATAATCCAAAAATAACCATGGTGTAATTCTTATATATCCACCATTCTCATTGTATAAACAACCATGATAAAATGATGTATGTTTGCATGTGTGCTTGCACATCAATATGTGCATGAACAAGAATTAATGCATACATCCAAAATAAGCAAGATAGGATTTGTAGTGAGAAACTAATGATGAATCAACACTTGATTCACTAATCCGGTCATATCACATATGACCCGACCATTAGCAAGCCGCCCAATTAATATACGGTATCCTATACTCGCATTTTAATCGGGTCCAAGCGCATGTCGCATACCCGCACCACAACTTTTCGCCTAGACTAGGTAACTCCTATGTGGGACTCTAAGACTCGTCAATACGCCGGCAGTGGATGATGATCATATCAAGCACCCCCAAGCCGCAAGCGGTCAGCTAAACGTAACGGCCACCCGGGTATTGAGCGATTAGAAGAAAACAAGCGAACCTGTTACAACTCCCGTCGAGCCATCCGGCAACACTACCGTACAGTCCGGTCTCTTCGTCAGATATGTTGCATATCGAGCCTAGGGATGGTCACATCGACCCTAATAACTCAATAAGTCGTGCCGGTGAATGGTCTATAAAAGATCGAGAAAATACTGATAACACTTATCAGCAAATCTCAGCAGCCCTGGCCAGGGACTTGCTGTTATAACCAGTCGGGCACAGCACAGCATCAACTCCCAATACCGGGAGAGACGAAACCCCTCCTATCGCTCATCGTCTTCGTGTGTCTCGGGACTGTACCCAACGGCCACCTGTTTGCACGACTCAGTAGAGCCATGGTAGGGTGGCAATCAAAGTACAGTGGGAGAACACATAAGACTCCATGACGATCTCGGGTCTACAGACTAACCTGTACCAGTGTCACCTGAGAACTGCTATCCGACGATAGATATAATTCCATATAGGAGTTCTCGGTGAGTCCGTCCAGTGTACCCAGTCACGACTGAGCACCCGTATATGATCTTGATGTCAAACATCGATGAATGTGGGAACATTCATCCCCAATCGTATGGGTCTAGTATCATATACGCTAGTCTACTCTGGTATATCAATGCCCCGTCTCGATATACCTACGACTAGGGACGTTCCAGGATACGCTTATAGACTACAGATGTCCCACTAGTATGATCTCCATCATAATCAGAGTAGTCAAGCCGATATCCTCAGGGCTTTATCAGCATGTATGAATGAATAGAAGCATGATCAAATAAACATGTCAGATAAAGAAGAACCAGATAGCATACTATCATGTCGAGCAAGAATGCTAACTGAATATATATACATGTATAGATACATCCACTATCACATAATGTCCTCTAGGGCATACATATATCCAACAATCTCCCACTTGCACTAAGGCCAGTTATTGGCGTATCTCATACCCAACATCTCAAAAAGTCGCTCATGCTGTGGCTGAGGGAGGGCCTTGGTGAGTGGATCCGCGGCGTTGTTCTTTGTGTCTACTCTCTTAATCTCGATCTCGCGACGATGTACAATCTCCCGGATCAAATGAAAGCGCCTCAGGATATGTCTGGACCGCTGATGGGATCTGGGCTGCTTGGCTAACGCCATTGCCCCATTATTGTCACAATACAAAGGTATTGGATCAATAATGGTTGGAACTACTCCTAGCTCCGAGACGAACTTCTTCATCCAGACGGCTTCCTTGGCGGCATCATTTGCAGCAATGTACTCAGCTTCCATCGTAGAGTCTGCAACGGTATCTTGTTTGGAACTCTTCCAACTTACCGCCCCTCCATTGAGGGTAAATACAAACCCTGAGATAGATTTGCTGTCATCCTTATCGCTCTGGAAGCTCGAATCGGTAAAGGCCTCCATTTGGAGGTCTGTATTACCATACACCAAGAAAAATTCTTTTGTCCTTCGTAAGTACTTAAGAATGTTCTTCACAGCTGTCCAGTGGTTCTCCCCTGGGTTGGATTGATACCTGCTTACAACACTAAGTGCATAAGCTACATCTGGGCGTGTACATAACATCGCATACATTATAGATCCTACTGCCGAAGCATAAGGTATAATGCTCATGCGAGCTCTCTCTTCATCGGTCTTTGGACAAGAATCCTTGGAGAGAGTGACTCCATGGCAAGCGGGTAAGGCACCCCGCTTGGAGTCTTCCATACTAAACCTTTTTAGGATGGTGTTGATGTACCTGGTTTGGGACAATCCCAATAACTTTTTGGATCTATCCTTATAGATCCTTATGCCCAGGATGTATGTGGCATCACCCAGGTCCTTCATGGAGAACCTCAGTGATAAGAATGATTTGACCGACTGTAGCATAGGAATATCATTTCCTATCAGAAGAATGTCATCCACGTACAATACGAGGAATGTGACAGCTCTTCCTACAGCCTTTTTATAAACACAAGGTTCATCTGGATTTTTGATGAAATCAAACTCTTTGATGACATCATCGAAACAGATGTTCCAACTCCGAGATGCCTGCTTTAACCCATATATGGATTTAATCAATCTACATGCTTTCCCGCTGCTCCCACTGTCAATGAAGCCCTCTGGCTGATCCATATAAACGCATTCTTCTAAATCTCCATTTAGAAATGTTGTTTTAACGTCCATCTGCAAGATTTCATAGTCGTAGTGAGCAGCAATAGCAAGTAGGATCCGAATGGATTTAAGCATGGCTACGGGCGAAAAAGTTTCGTCATAGTCCAAACCTGGTCTTTGACGAAAACCTTTCGCCACAAGTCTTGCCTTATAGGTCTCTACCTGCCCATCCACACCAATCTTTCGTTTAAAGATCCATTTGCACCCTACAGGTTTTACGCCAGGGGGTACAACGTCCAAAGTCCATACTTTGTTGGTGTACATAGACTCCATTTCGGATCTCATAGCATCCAGCCACTTCACAGAGTCACCACTCGTGATAGCTTGCTGAAAACTGGTAGGATCATCATCTTCCATGATACAGTCTTCTCTGTCACAATCAATGAGGAAACCGTAGTACCTCTCCGATGGGCGAGAAGTCCTACCAGACCTACGGAGTGGCCGAGGTTCTTCAGTTTCTGCTGCAACAGTCGGTTCAACCAAATCGTCATTTGTAGTTTGTGTCTCTAGAACAACTTCTAGATCCACCACTTTGCCATCATCTTTATCTGTGAAAAAATCTTTTTCCAAGAATGTGGCATGTTGAGAAAAAAACACTTTTTGTTCCTCTTTGTGGTAGAATAGATATCCATAAGAATTCTTTGGATATCCTACAAAGTTACACATGACTGACCGTGTCTCGAGTTTGTCCGGATTCTGCTTTTTAACATAGGCCGGGCAACCCCAAATATTAATTCTCTTAAGAGATGGTCTCTTCCCATGCCATATCTCATATGGCGTGGTAGACACGGCTTTGGTTGGAACCCTGTTTAGCAGAAACGCTGTAGTCTCCAATGCATGCCCCCAAAACGAGACTGGTAACTCAGCGTCACTCATCATGGACCGGACCATATCTAATAGGGTCCTATTCCGTCGTTCTGACACACCGTTGTGCTGTGGTGTGTAAGGAGGAGTGAGCTGAGAGAGAATCCCATTCTCTTTTAGGAAGTTTGCAAATTCTGTACTGAGATACTCTCCACCTCGATCTGATCGAAGCATCTTAATACTCAAGCTGGTTTGTTTTTCTACTTCTTGTTTATATTCAATGAATTTCTCGAAAGCGTCGGGCCTGTGCTTTAATAAAAATACATGACCGAATCTTGAGAAATCGTCAGTGAATGTAATGAAGTATGAAAAACCGCCTCTAGCCTGTGTAGACATAGGCCCACATACATCACTATGTATGAGGCCCAGGAGCTGAGTGGCTCTTTCTCCGTGTCCGGTAAACGGAGTTTTGGTCATTTTACCCTTGATACAAGACTGGCAAGTCGCATAAGATTTATATTCAAAAGAATTTAAATATCCATCTTTGTGTAACTTGTTTAGTCTTGTTTCGTTAATATGACCAAGTCTACAGTGCCAAAGAAAAGCTTCATTTAATTCTGAAATTTTTCTTTTATTAGTGTGTTGTATACTGAAAACTGTGTGTTGATTTAGGACATATATTCCGTTATTAAGCGTACCATACCCAACCAACATTTGATTTAGGTGAATGTTCATAACATTGTTCTGCAACACAAAATTATACCCTTTATTGTCCAACAAAGAAACGGATATTATATTACATAGCATACTTGGTACAAAATAACATGGATTCAAAATCAAAATACATCCAGATGGCAACCCCAAGTGATACTCTCCCACTGCGACTGTATGTACATTGGAACCATTTCCAACGCGGAGAGTATGGTCACCTGTCCTCAAAACCTTGCTATTTCTCAGCCCCTGCATAGAATTGCAAATGTGAGAACCTGAACCGGTATCCAATACCCAGGAAGCAGAGTTTATAGAAAAACAGTTTTCAGTCACAAACGCACCTGAAGCAGAAGCATCACCATGCTTCTTCTTGAGACTTAGGTACTCCGTGCAGTTGCGCTTCCACTGTCCTGTCTTGTGGCAATGAAAACACTCGCCTTTCCCCGGGTCTCCAGCTGTGGACTTTCCCTTTCCCTTCACCTTTTTGACTCCGCCCTTAGGATTAGTGGGTTTCTTCTTTTTCTTTCCCTTGGCCTTAGCTTTCGGGCGAGAAGAAGAAGACTGTCCAATAGTGATAACGGGAGTCTTTGCTGACTTCATAGTGCTCTCTGCACTCCTTAACATATTAAGGAGTTCAGGGAGTTCCTTCTCCATGCCATGCATGTTAAAGTTCACTATGAACTGAGCAAAGGTGGAGGGGAGGGACTGTAGAATAATATCTATATATTGTTCATTGTCCATTGTCCATCCGAGGCCCTCAAGCTCTTCTATAAGAGCTATCATCTTCAAAACATGGTCTGCTACTGGTGTGCCAGGGGCCATCCGCATTTGAAACAGTTTCTTTGATGCTTCGTATCGTAATACGCGGGACTGCTCCCCATACAACTCCTTTGTATGGAGCAATATCCCGTGAATGTCCATGTCCTCGTGCTGCTTTTGATGTGTGTTGTCCATCGATGCAAGCGCGAGGAATTTTGCCGTGGCACAGTCAGCGTCACATGTCTTGCGGACTTCAATGTCCGCAACTGAGGATTTTGGGCCTGGGACGGGCGGGGCTGAAGCCGTGAGAACATATGATACTTTATCATAAGTCAAGGCGATCTTCAGATTCCTTAGCCAGTCTTTATAGTTGGTCCCATTCAGTTTGTTCTTATCTAGTAGAAGCTTAAGTCTAGTCATTGGTATCTGCCATTAAGAGAGAGAAAAGAATACACTCAGCGAAAGATCTTGCACAGATTAGATTGGTTTATTATCTTGTCTAATCGATGTTTCCCACTGCTTTTTATCAAGTTTTCTTTCAAACCTTAAAAAGAAAAACTAGCCAGGATTAATTACAGTCTACAACTTCGCTAACCGTTCAGCCAGGCCAGTGTCGGTACTTTGAGGGAGGTTCCCCGTGCTTTCGTACGGACCTAATTAGAGTAAACCTCGTTTTCCCAGAGGCGGAGCCCCGTTAACACCTTTCTAGACACCTAATGAGTTAGCTAATTGTAAACTGTAAAACTCTCCTAGGAGCAACTATTGCCCACAGTGGGATCGGGATCCAACCATCATATGGAAGGTATGCAATCTCATTGCAAATTTCAACACTTGAAATTCCCGATATGGTTTTTACCCCTAATACTCGTGACCTTGGCTAAGGTCAACAAATCACGAGCACTAGTCAAGCTCAACCCGTCATTTCTTGATTAATTAGACCCGTTCATATGACCCTTGGCTAAGGTCATCAAAGTCATATGCCCGTCCTAATTAATCTGCATCATATGCGTTTGTAGGAAGACATCACTTAGCTACCGTACACTACGCCTTGGCTAAGGTCAACAAACATAGCACGAATACTAAGTACTCTACTTCCTAAAATGACGGAGGGTTGCGGATGATTTTTAAGAAAATCTTTAACGCTTTGAGCTTGATATCGTTGTAGAATCAAAAGGTTTTCAAAAAGGAGTGCCTTAAGCTCCGCAGTTTTGAAATATAGCTTTTTCATAAATAGCCGAGTAGTTTTCAAATCCGATTCTACAACATCTTTTAGGTTTATTTTCTTTACATTAATCACATTAATTTAATCCCATCATTTAAGTCCTAAAGCCAATCACAGAAAAGAAACGAAAATAACACGTACGCTTATGCCATCCGTATTCGCCGCAATGTTCCGTTATGCACCGTTAGGTTACTTAACTAACGGCATACCGGGATGGGACTAGCGCGGGTGTAAAACATAAGCAACGTCTACTATATATCATATATATAATATGTCATTCGTCTCAGATATCACAGAACACAGGCAGCAGAAACATAGATATAATGTGGGATATCCTAGGACGTCCGTATTTAGTACTTAGCCAGAATAGAAAATACGGATTCCACAGTCGCGATGAATAGCCAAGCCCACACCCTGGACCCCTACGAGAGCGGCAAGTGACCCTACCAATCCTGGAGTTTAGGAGACCCGGTCTCGACTCCTCGAGATGGCCTCCCACTGAACCCCAGAACCCGGTCACCTGTGCTCCCCTCCTTGGGTCCATCCTAATACGGAAAAGTAAATAATATACAACACTGGTGACACAACCGCGTCCTGGAAGTGCCCCAAATAAAAGAATATTACATTACATTTGAATTTACATGAATGAAAATATAAAGCTCTCATCTCACAAAAACCCCCGGCTATTCGATCGCGACAATCCTACACATCATATCTCAGCAACACATAATATCACATATCATCAACGTAAGTAAGTATGCATACCCCAATTGTCGTTGATGTATAGCAACGAAACCGGCGATATCTAACATACTACACTTACGGTCACAGAAAAGAAAGTGTAAAACTACAATATTTGGAATCCATATTCTCTTTAGACATCATAAATGCGAAATATCACATATTTCGTATTTCTTGCCTAAACTATATGAATTCCACATATTGTATCACATTTCAGACAAACAGACAGTATTAAAGTTTTCGAACGAACAATCAAGCACCCAAGATTCACTAAAGCTCAACACTTGAGCAGGGTTCAAAAGATCCGGAGTGTGACACAGTAGTGGCGGTCCAGCCGTAGAAGGGTCAAGCCAACGCCTCACATGTGGCACGCCGTACTGCCCCAAACCCTAGGGTTCAAATGGCAGTTCAAGACGGTCACATAATCGAGTTAAGGTTTGTTGTCTTCTAGAGGGACCACCGCAAAAAGACTTGCACGTATCTCCAAACTATTTAAACCCCGTGAATATTGAGTAAATGATGTTCGTTCAAACACTTCATTACTTTCTAGTTTACCCGGAAAAGAAAACGAAATGAAAATTCCGATCGAAACCACGAGTCCAAAAACTGTTGGAGATAGTGCCCTCATAATCAATTATTGGATCGCAGGTACGTGATTGCAATGATTGCGGAGGGCCTATCCCGGTAGGACAGTCTTACTCGAAATGATAGTATGCTATCTGGTTTACCTTTATCAGTCGTGTACAAGTTCAGGTGACTGATTGCATGTTACACTTTGATAGAGCCCTTAGGATCTTGCTCTACTGCCAACAGTATGATGGCGATCATATACGTGAGAGTTGGGTAGTTTATATGCATATCCTTAATTGTGGTCCCTAGTCGTGGGAGTTTCGAGACAGGGCATCGATACTCCGGAGTAGACTAGTGTGTACAGTCGAGACCCCGATGAGGTGCGGTGGCCGGTCTCACAAGCCACTGGTGTCAGTTAGATCACCTAAGATGTATACAGGTGCTCATTGGGTTATGAGTACACCGGACAGGACTCGCCGGGAATCTGCTAGTTAGTATTATATCTATCGTCAGATAGCAGTTCCCTGGTGACATGTGTACAGGTTAGTTCATCGACCTGAGGTCGTCATTTGTCTCGTGTGAGTTCCCACTGTGCTTTGATTTCTACCCTACCACGGCTCAATGGAGTCGTGCAAACAGGTAGCTTTTGGGTACAGTCCCGAGCCATATGGAGGCACGTGAGCGGATCGGCAGGGGATTAGTCTCTCCCGGTATTGGGGGCGAGATCGTACTGTGTCTAGGAGAGCCATTACACAAAGCCCACGGCCGTGGCAGGAGATTTACTGGTAGGTACTCCAGTAGTATCTCAGGGTGTTATTGGGCTTCACTCCGACATGACTTATACTGCTATTGGGGGTCTGACGTTGCTAGCCCCCTAGGCAGATATGCGATACTCATTGACGAACGGACCGAACTGTATATACATTGTCACTGTTAGGCTCAGTAGGGTTTTCGGAGGAGTTCGCTCATCGGTCTCCCTTGAGTTCGCTCCTCGGCCACCCTTGAGTTCGCTCCTCGGCCACCCTTGAGGTCAGTCCATGGGCAGCCGTTACGCAATGCTAGTGCCGCTGACGGTTTGTGGTTAAACCCACTGCCAGGGTGTTGACGAGTCATTAGAGTCCCCCACAGACAGTTTCCCAAGTTCGGGCGAAACGTTGTAGAGGCCGTATGGTTTTATGGCAGGGTTCGGAAAATGCACGTGCGTTTGCGCACGTGTTATTTTTCGGGCAGATAATACTGGTCGGCTTTGGTTTAAGCCGGATCCGAGTATTATATTGAGTAGGTATAATATCTTTGTCTCAGTTGCATTTGTATTCGGTCGTAATACAAATGCGGGTATATTTATACAGTTTCGGGGTTATCCTGAAAGTTGTTTCAGGATCACTTTTGGAAGTTGCCAGTTTCCAGTTTTCTACCAGCCGTCTTTTAACATTCGGTTAAAGACGGATTTATCTTTTCTTCTGATATGAGTGAGTCATCATTCTAGAAGCTTCTAGAAGTGATGATGAGGCTAATTGGTGTTGTATTCTAATTGGTTGCATTTATTAAATGATGACTAGGTTTAGTGAGTCATGCTTTGTATTAATGCATTCTTGGATTGCTTAAGATATTTTTAAAGTGAGAAGGTTTCTCTTGTGGTCACCCCCCTCTCCTACGGTCACCTCCCTCTTGCTATATATGGCTTTCCCTCTCTCTCTCCTCACTCTCTCTCTCACTTGATAGTTTTTCATGGTTGGAAAAAAGATTATGATAGATTTGGGGTGTATGGAATCCACAGTTCATTTCATTCCATCACCCAATTCCCTCGGCAACTTCATTAACCGATCGTCCACGGATTTGGACGAAGTGAGACAAAGTCATCTACTCATTCTCTACATCATTCTTGGGCGTCTCTTTTAGCAAACTTGACGATCGAGTTGCCTCGAGTCAGAGGCGGGAGCCCGTTTAAAGAACCGATCATGTGGTGCCACCTCGACGAGGAGATCAGAGATCGACGAGATCGGAGCAGCCGCAACAGAGCGTGGGATGATGGTTGAAGAACGAAGGACTCGGATCGTTCGGTATAACCATTCTACACTCTTTACAGTTTGTTAGTTTAGCAATAATGGCAGATCCGGGTTAAAGTATACGATAGCGCCAGTTTTAAAAAGTTTTATTCCGCATTTGGCGTCTGTAGACTGCCGGGGCGCTAACGTAGACTTACAGTGGTATCAGAGCCTCACCATTTTGCTATGCTAACTTGTGCTAACGCGTTTAAAACATCGATCCGACCGAAAATCGAAAAACACAAAATCCTAGCTCGACAGTTCTGTTAATTTTAAATGGTCTCAAAATCAATTTCTGCATGTCTTAAAAATCAGTGCAGGGTTTTCTAAGACATCTGAGAAAAGACGGTCACGTGATCCGACTAAAGCGCCGCGCTTCCGCGGTCAAACCTAGGGTTTGACCGCGGAATCGCCGCGCTTCAGAGGGAACAGTGTACCAATTTTTCTCAGTTGGCTTTATTTGGGATTTTGTGATTTTTGGTATATATCATTTGCGCCCAGGTTTTGTTACTGTTCACCAGTAAGCCGTGGGGCCCACTTTTTGATATTTGGTCTTTGGTCGATCGTAATTTAAACACGTTAGTTTACAGTGCTTACATTATATCTCCGACCGGGAATGTCATTTGATCGGTAAACCGCGTTTGATTGCTATAGTTCTTTTAGACGGGTTTGCGAACGTGACATTCGCGTTGATGTTCTGTGTTGTGCTGTAATGTTGCGGATTTGTCGTGGTGGATAGCAGTGTGCAATGATAGTACAGTTTGAGTTTATTTGTACATTTGATATTGCGGGGCGAGCGTCCAACTTGTGGACTGCCGTCACTGCCTGTTGTATAATATTCTTTTGGGGCATGACCAGGTTGCGGTCGATGTACCTGTTGTACTATTTTTCATTACTGTACTAGGTTTTGCCCCGAGACGGAGTGCACGGATAGCCGGGTCCGGGAAAGCAACGGGTCCGCATCTCATGGCTTTGAGAGGCAGAGGGGCCCCACTTCAGAATTGGCAGACTATTCGCCGCACTCGTAGGGGGTACAGGTTGACCCAAGGAGGGGTGCTCAATTTACCGGATTCCGTGAAGTGCCGGGTGTTCCATTCACTATGCTGTGGGGGACTGCCTCGCTTCAGGTTTTGGCGGGTAACTTGCCGCACCCGTAGGGGTCTAGGTTTCATTGCACAGGCTATCCACACGACAGGGGAACGTCGGGTTTCAGCAGCGGCTCTGTGAAACTCGGGGATCCCAGATATCTGTATTGTTCTGTGATGCTTATTACTTTTCTGTAATGTTGCATATTATCACGCTAGGAGCGATTATGTATATTGGCTTATATACTATTAGATGTTGTATATGTTTTACACCCGTGCTAGTCCAGTCCCCGCTCTGTCATTAGTTAAGTAACCTAACGGGTGATGACGGGACCCAGTGACGAATGCGGATGGCATATACGTACATTTTATTTTCGTTCTTTTCTGGTGTGATTGAATGATGGGACTGCGTTGATTCTGATCAACGCAAAGTAAAAACAAACTTGTATACAGTTGTTGGAGCAATTTAAAAGGTGTTATTGCAAAGACGTTTTCTTTTGTTATGCATAGCGGTATTCAGTGGAATATCCTGCACCTCATTCGACGGGGCAAGGGCCGATATCCCTTCACCGGGACTGACCCCTTGGACAGAAGTTTGCGTCAGAGTAATAACTTTACTATAGTCGATTACAAGTTGCTTTGCATAGCGGTATTCAGTGGAATATCCTGCACCTCATTCCACGAGGAAAGAGCCGAGATCCCTTTACCGGGAGTGACCTCTTTAGCAAAAGGTTTTCGCCACTATATTTTAAAAAAGCTATCAGGTTCCTTCAACGATATCAAGTTCACTACGCTAATGGTTTTTCGCCAAAAACCAGCCGTAGCCCTCCGTCACTTCTTTTGGGTATTCAGTAGTATTCAAGCTATGTATTTTGACCTAACGCCAAGGCATAGTGTTTGGTAGCTGCTGGGTATTCACTTGTTGCATAAATAGATGAGTTGGTTTGGGACAGCCGTTCTGCCATTTTGACCTAAGGCCAAGGGCATGTGCGGGTGGGTTCAAATTAACAAGATAGTGATGGGTAGAACTTGGCATGTGACTTATGACATTTTGACCTAACGCCAAGGTTATAAGAGCATGGGGCAAAAACTATATCGGGAGTTTCTAAAGAAACTGAAACTTGCCAAGTATGCGCATACCATCTGGAGTATGAGTAACGTGGATGCATTCCATCACGTTATCATGCGATGAGAGTTGGATCCCGATTCCCACTGATGAGTTGGTTTACTCTTCGGGTGATCCCGATTGATTCTTCTTTAGGTTTGGAGGAGAATTTGACAGGACAGTGGGAAGTTTCCGGATTAGATAAAATGATGACCATTCTGATCTAGGATAGAGTGCACGCAGAGTGTTTCTTTTTTCTCTCTCTCTTTGGCAGCGACCTTTGACCGACACTAGACTATGACTCAGTGACCAGGTTGACCGAACCTTCTTAAAATACTGGCTTTTGGATTGTCTGTGTTGCATAAGTCATTGCCACTCCTTCTTTTACCCTTTGAATTTCTCAGAACACCCGTATTACTACGGATATCCACTTCCATTGGATAGATCCATCGTATGGTTATATACGAACTCGAAGGGACTCCTTCGAGGATGGATCAAGGTTCAGGAGAAATAGAATTGGTTTATTCAGTTGTCTTTTATTATCACCTTCTCTCAAGTTGCGAGAGCTCCTTGGTTTAGGAGAGTACACCTATAACGCCTATTGGATAGTCTTATTCCAAACCATAGGCTGGTGCCGAAAGGTAGGGAATGAAGAAAACCAATTAGCCTAAGTAGGGTGTGCAGAAGGTAATATGTGAAGACAAAATAAAGGGATTAGAAAGAGGGCAAAGTAAATTGCGACTGATATCATTCACGACTAAAACCGCGTACTTCATCGCCGCTCCTATTTCACCTTTAAATGAATAAGGTATTATTCAGTTGTCTTTTATCATCACCTTCTCTCAGTTGCGAGTACTCCTTGGTTTAGGAGGGTACACCTATTATGCTTACTGGATTGTCTTCTTCCAAACCATAGGCTGGTGCCGAACGGTAGGGAAGGAAGAAAACCATTTAGCCTAACGATGGTGTACAGAAGGTAACGACTAAAGACAAATAAAGGGATTTGGAGAGATGGCAATAAAATATACGGTTGAAGTCATGAATTGGATTATGGAAGAGGCATTGCTATGAATACCAGGATACCCCTAGGAAACATTTTCATGTTTCAGTGCATTGTTAAAGGAAAAACTGTTTTCCTGATTAGACACTTACTCCAAGGGTATGTATTTACCAGGTTTCATTCTCATATCTGTATGGTTTTACAGATGATGAGTGGGAGTAAGATATTGGGAATTAGGTGATCATCCTCATTATATCGGAATTCGTTGTAATTGGTGATATTTGACGAAATCGCCAGGGTACAGTTTTCCACCTACAACGCAGAGGTTTTGAGTTGTTTAACTCAGCGGACTTATACAGAGTATTGTATGTTGTCCAGTGTCCATCAGGACAAAGGGGTAGGTCCTCGTACTATGTTCTGTTTACTTATAACTTCTCTAGTATCTAGACAAGTGTTTCGTAGAAATACAAGGTCTAAGTTTTGAGAAGTTGTGGGTATAAGAATAAAGTGGAGAACCAGGTATCACAAGTATCGGGATTCTTCAAAGAGATCGAAGATGTAGATTCTTGTGATTGGTATTCAGATGATAGTGATGGTTTTGAGAAACGAGTTTCTCTTTCAGGTTACTCATAATTGGATGGATTCCTAAGTTGAGTAATGCTGATTAGCCTCTTTCCATTAAGATGATATGCACTGGAGACAGCTGCATGATTTGAATCTGGTTCCAATTAAATAAGTGCCAAAGTTTCTGTATTGGATATAGAATAGTTCGTACCTTAAAAGAAATTAAGGTACGGGGAGTTGTCCAGCTTATGATTAAAACCAGACACTGGATAACTCAGGGCACGTTTCTGTAATGGCTGTTTGTGGGTTGACCCTGGCTATGACGAGGGTTGATATTCTACCATTTGGAAGATCAATAGTGATATTGTTCTTGACTCGCCACAGTTTTAGTAAAATGGATCTTTTTCAGAAAACAGTAGTGGGAGTATGGTAGAACTGGAAGTGATTCCAGAACCGCGAACGATTACGGAAAATTTAATAGGACCTATACATTCAATCAGGTTTGACATTCCAATAGCCACTCCGCAGATTTGGTAGGTAACCTCAGACACCCGAGAGGTACTTCGGTAGGCTCAAGGACGGTGACAGGGAGGTTCTTATCTACCAAGACTTGACACTACTGTTGTTCCAGGATATGAGACCTGGTAGGAGGGTTATCGTAGTCAGTGGGAGCAGCGGAAGCATAGTGGGCAAGATGCTTATATCTATTTATAGACTTGAGCAGTTATAGCGGAGATAGATCATCTAATTTTGATGTGACAGTCATGAGTTTGACTTCAATCAGAATAGGGGATGGATCAGTTAAGAAGGTAGTAGGGTGTGATGTCATGGTATCTGGATGACATACACAGAGTAGGAAGTAAAATTCCTATACTACGATCGTTTGTACTGTGTTCGTCACACAGTTGTTTCTCCAGACAGGATATGGATATAATATTTGACATTCTGGTTTCTAGATCTATGGTTTTAGATCTGGATTTGGGTAGTTTCCCAATGTGGGTACTTTGACAGATATTCTAATGGTTTTTGGAATAGTTGACTCCTAGCATGGTGGTGTACCTGCAGGTGATGGAGTCACCCTCTCTAAAGGTGTCGTATAGACTAAAGGGGAGAGGGATGTGCATGATTGGCAGATCACTTGCTTAGGCAATTGAGTCAATCATGAGATGTCAAGTACCACACCAGATATTGTTTTTGCACTAGATGCAATAAGGTTGTATTAATCCAATCCTGGAGAAACATAAGGAAGCAGTTTTAGAACATTGGTACATGTTCTATGGATTTGATAACGGCAGCCTCTTTCGGGAGACGGTTATCATTCCAGGCTTCAAAGGTGACATGGATGACAGAGTGATTGTCAGAGTTTTAGTTTTCCTTCTGACAAAGGACAGTATTATGGACAGGTGGTTCCAGAGGATACTGTGGGTGGCATGGTGCCGGATACTGATTAGGTTCAGTGATCCATACAGTCTAAGGAGTTTGGATATGGAGTTCATTTATGAACTAAGGTCCCATCAGATATCCAAACATATTCTAAGACAGGTACTACTCAATTCGGGAGATGGCATTCTCCGCGAACTTGAGATTAAGGGAGATACAGAAAGAAACTTCTAGGCGGATCCACTCACCGAGGCTATTTCTCGAACACAATAGTTTTACAAACGGGCTTTGTGAAACTGATTAGTAGAGGAGTTGGATGTTCGGTTTCACACGGTCTGTGAGTAGTCGACATCGCAATATTAGCCTTGAGTGCAAGTGGGAGATTGTTGGAGATAGTGCCCTCATAGTCAATTATTGGATCGCAGGTACGTGATTGCAATGATTGCGGAGGACCTATCCCGGTAGGACAGTCTTACTCGAAATGATAGTATGCTATCTGGTTTGCCTTTATCAGTCGTGTATATGTTCAGGTGACTGATTGCATGTTACACTTTGATAGAGCCCTTAGGATCTTGCTTTACTGCCAACAGTATGATGGCGATCATATACGTGAGAGTTGGGTAGTTTATATGCATATCCTTAATTGTGGTCCCTAGTCGTGGGAGTTTCGAGACAGGGCATCGATACTCCGGAGTAGACTAGTGTGTACAGTCGAGACCCCGACGAGGGGCGGTGGCCGGTCTCACAAGCCACTGGTGTCAGTTGGATCACCTAAGATGTATACAGGTGCTCATTGGGTTATGAGTACACCGGACAGGACTCGCCGGGAATCTGCTAGTTAGTATTATATCTATCGTCAGATAGCAGTTCCCTGGTGACATGTGTACAGGTTAGTTCATCGACCTGAGGTCGTCATTTGTCTCGTGTGAGTTCCCACTGTGCTTTGATTTCTACCCTACCACGGCTCAAAGGAGTCGTGCAAACAGGTAGCTTTTGGGTACAGTCCCGAGCCATATGGAGGCACGTGAGCGGATCGGCAGGGGATTCGTCTCTCCCGGTATTGGGGGCGAGATCGTGCTGTGTCTAGGAGAGCCATTACACAAAGCCCACGGCCGTGGCAGGAGATTTACTGGTAGGTACTCCAGTAGTATCTCAGGGTGTTATTGGGCTTCACTCCGACATGACTTATACTGCTATTGGGGGTCTGACGTTGCTAGCCCCCTAGGCAGATATGCGATACTCATTGACGAACGGACCGGACTGTATATACATTGTCACTGTTAGGCTCAGTAGGGTTTTCGGAGAAGTTCGCTCATCGGTCTCCCTTGAGTTCGCTCCTCGGCCACCTTTAAGGTCAGTCCATGGGCAGCCGTTACGCATTGCTAGTGCCGCTGACGGTTTGTGGTTAAACCCACTGCCAGGGTGCTGACGAGTCATTAGAGTCCCCCACAGACAGTTTCTCCAAGTTCGGGCGAAACGTTGTAGAGGCCGTATGGTTTTATGGCAGGGTTCGGAAAATGCACGTGCGTTTGTGCACGTGTTATTTTTCGGGCAGATAATACTGGTCGGCTTTGGTTTAAGCCGGATCCGAGTATTATATTGAGTAGGTATAATATCTTTGTCTCAGTTGCATTTGTATTCGGTCGTAATACAAATGCGGGTATATTTATACAGTTTCGGGGTTATCCTGAAAGTTGTTTCAGGATCACTTTTGGAAGTTGCCAGTTTCCAGTTTTCTATCAGCCGTCTTTTAACATTCGGTTAAAGACGGATTTATCTTTTCTTCTGATATGAGTGAGTCATCATTCTAGAAGCTTCTAGAAGTGATGATGAGGCTAATTGGTGTTGTATTCTAATTGGTTGCATTTATTAAAGGATGACTAGGTTTAGTGAGTCATGCTTTGTATTAATGAATTCTTGGATTGCTTAAGATATTTTTAAAGTGAGAAGGTTTCTCTTGTGGTCACCCCCCTCTCCTACGGTCACCTCCCTCTTGCTATATATGGCTTGCCCTCTCTCTCTCCTCACTCTCTCTCTCACTTGATAGTTTTTCATGGTTGGAAAAAAAATTATGATAGATTTGGGGTGTATGGAATCCACAGTTCATTTCATTCCATCACCCAATTCCCTCGGCAACTTCATTAACCGATCGTCCACGGATTTGGACGAAGTGAGACAAAGTCATCTACTCATTTCTACATCATTCTTGGTCGTCTCTTTTAGCAAACTTGACGATCGAGTTGCCTCGAGTCAGAGGCGGGAGCCCGTTTAAAGAACCGATCATGTGGTGCCACCTCGACGAGGAGATCAGAGATCGACGAGATCGGAGCAGCCGCAACGGAGCGTGGGATGATGGTTGAAGAACGAAGGACTCGGATCGTTCGGTATAACCATTCTACACTCTTTACAGTTTGTTAGTTTAGCAATAATGGCAGATCCGGGTTAAAGTATACGATAGCGCCAGTTTTAAAAAGTTTTATTCCGCATTTGGCGTCTGTAGACTGCCGGGGCGCTAACGTAGACTTACAAAAACATCTCCAGAATTTTTCAACAGCAGATTCAGATTAAACATACTCAAAATATACTATAGCAGG
The DNA here is from genome assembly GCA_030015575.1 of Agapanthus africanus. Classification (NCBI taxonomy): domain Eukaryota; kingdom Viridiplantae; phylum Streptophyta; class Magnoliopsida; order Asparagales; family Amaryllidaceae; genus Agapanthus; species Agapanthus africanus. Next base: position 453,265,854 of record JASDDO010000014.1, on the reverse strand, counting down.
TAAAGAAAAACACTGTGCAAAAATTGGTCAAAGATCCCTTTATGTGGCCGCGGATCCGCAGCCTAAGCTTGCTTATGCCGCGGTTCCGCGGCCGAAAGTACTGTTCATGGGCACGAATTTTCCAGTTTGTCTTATATTTACCTGCTCTATTTTTTGAGAATTTTTAATTCTGAAAAAATTCAGTTTTAAAAAAATTTCCAGAGAGCACCCTTAAAAGTCGTATTTCGGTTCGATCGGAGTTTTAACTCCGTAAAAAGGTCGCCTAATGTTCTAGGTCGGCTCTGTTACCAATGTAAGGTTCGTGTAGCACCTTATGAAGAGTTTTGAAGCACCATATGACCCAAAGTTTTAATTTTTAAGGTGTTAAACTAACATGCAAGGGGATCGATCCTAGAAATTAGGGTTATAAAACTATAAGCAAGTAAAGATTAGGGTTTGAAGGCTACAACCTTTGTAGCTCCCCTTTTTGCTTCACTCCTTAGGCTCTTGGGTGTTGGAAGAAGGTCCTCTTGTTGTCCTCTTACGTCCACGACGATCCACCCGGAGTTTCCCGTCCAAGCTAGCAAATTTGGAAAAACCAAGAGAACACTCTAATCAAGTCGGCTAAACTTGATTAGAATGATGTTGTGGCTATGGATCTCACTTCAAAATCCTATTTTTATGAGTATTTTACTCTCTTATAAGAACTAGAGAGCAAAGCATGGAGGTTGATGAAGATGGTGGTCTTTTGTGAAGAAGAGAATGAATTATCCTTCAAAGAGAAAAGAAAAATAACTATATATATTTTTCTTTCTCATAACCAACCATGGTTAGATTTAAAGATATCATTTGATTTAAGTTAAAAGCATAATAAGAAAATAAACCATGGGTTAAAAGTTAGGTGAGCATGGTAGAGTTTAGAAGAGTGTAGAAACTCTTAAATGATTTAACCCATTTTTCATTTCCTTTTGCTTTAATTTAAATCCAATAATAATCCAAAAATAACCATGGTGTAATTCTTATATATCCACCATTCTCATTGTATAAACAACCATGATAAAATGATGTATGTATGCATGTGTGCTTGCACATCAATGTGCATGAACAAGAATGAATGCATACATGCATGCATACATCCAAAATAAGCAAGATAGGATTTGTAGTGAGAAACTAATGATGAATCAACACTTGATTCACTAATCCGGTCATATCACATTGTAGGGTTGCTAGGCACGCGCACAAGGGTCTACGAGGCATCAACCATGCCCGAATAAAATTTTAGCCGTGCCGAACGACCCGAATACGGAACTTTAAACTAGAGATTAGGCGATAACTTGCATGCTAAACACTTTAACACTAAGTGAGAGGGATTACAACCTTTGTAGATCCGGTCCTTCACTTCATATGCTCCGTGTTGTGGTCCCTTCGCTGCGATCATCGGGTTCCGGGCTCTCGAGAGGTTCCACGAAGAGAAAGACGCAACCTTTGCTTCCGATCTTCGATACTAAGATGATCTACCTCGAAGTTTCTTTAACACAAGCTAACACTCATGAAATGATGTGAACACCCTCATCTAAATGGCAAGGGACGATGAGGATGATGAAGTAGGAATTTTGCTCTATTTATTTATCTTTTTCTCATATTTATTCATCACCTTTGGAAAAACAAGCAAGCTTTTCCATGGAAGAATCAAGGAGGAAGAAGATGATAAATCATTTGTGATGAATAGAAAAAGGTTATCATAATTATTTATGCAACCATGGTTCACTTAACCATTGTAGAGAGTTTACTAGGGTTAGGGTTTGGGTTGGGTTAAGTGTGACTCATGGATAAAGATCAACACAAATATCTTTATCATGACAAAGTAAAAGCTTCTAGAATCAACTAGAAGGTTTAACCCTAATCCAAACCCTAATCATGTTTAAACTCCTCTAATCATGTTGCATTAATAATTATAATATGTTACAATATTATATATCACATATACAATATTTATTGTAACAAAATAAAATAATACATTTAACATATATCGCATATATATCAATGTATTACCCGAGTGAGAAAAAGAATCTTTTAGTGAGCAAATATTAGTTAATGTAATTTAATATATCAAATATATTATTATACATTAAATTATCGAATCAACACTTGATCCGACAATCCGGCTATATCGCATATAACCGACTAATAGTTATCCGTACCGATTCACCGAATCAACACTTGATCCGATGACCCGGCTGATATCAAATATCGCGAGAGTATAATACGGTATCACATATCGCATTATCCTCGGTCCCGCACATATCACATATGTGCTCCTACTCCGTTTTGCCTGAGTCAAGAAACCTCTGTGTAGGACTCTAAAGAATCGTCAATACGCCGGCAGTAGGAGATGATCATATCAAACACCCACAAGCTGCAAGCGGTCAGCTAAATGTAACAGCTACCCAGGTATTGAGCGCTCAGAAGATCAACAAGCAAGCCTGTAACTTCTCCTATGAATCCAAACAATAACACTCCCGTACAGTCCGGTCTCGTCGTCTGATATGTCGCATATCTCGCCTAGGGGTGGTAAACGTCAGACCCCAGTAGCTTGATAAGTCGTGTCGATTTGAGGTCTATAACAGTTCGAGAAACTACTGATAACACTTACCAGTAAATCTCAGCAACCCTGGCCTGGGATTTCCGGTTATAGCCAATCGAACACAGCACAACATCAACTCCCTATACCGGGAGAGACGAATCCCCTCCTATCGCTCATTGCCTCCATATGATTCGGGACTATACCCAAAAGCCACCTTTTTGCACGCCCTCTTGGACGTGGTATGATGGAAATCAAAGCACAGTGGGAACCACACAAGACTCTATGACGATCTCGGGTCAACAGACTACTCTGTACCAGTGTCACCGGAGAACTGCCATCTGACGTATGGTATAATACCATCTGGGAGTTCTCGGCGAGTCCGTCCAGTGTACCCAGTCTCCACTGAGCACCCGTACACCATCCTTGATGTCAAACACCGATGGATATGGGATCATCCATCGCCCATCATATGGGTCAAGATGCGTATATGCTAGTCTACTCTGGTGCATCGATGCCCTGTCTCGACACACCGTCGACTAGGAACAGTTATAGGATGTACTCGTCGACTACCGTGGCCCCACTAGTATGATCTCATCTTAGTCCCAGTAGTCTAGTACATATCCTAAGGGCTTTATCAACATGTAATATAGAGACAATCAGAGTACATGTTAGGATAAAGTATAACCAGATAGCATACTATCATGTCGAGTAAGAAAGTCCTCCCTATATATGTCCTAGCATCCACTACAATATACATCGTATGTACAGTAATGGCCTCTAGGGCATACATATAACTAACAATCTCCCACTTGCACTAGGGCCATCTGTTATGGTATCGCATACCCAACAATTAGCTGCGGTTGAAGTATCTCATACTCAACCATCCCATAAAAGTCTCTACTGGGAAAAAGGCCTTTGTGAGTGGATCCGTGCTGTCGTCCTCTGTGTCTACTCTCCTAACCTCGATCTCCCTGGAGATCAACCATCTCCATGATGAGGTGATACAGCCTAAGAATTATATCTGGATTTCTGATGGGACGGTAGTTCCTTGGCTGAAGCCACAACACCATTGTCACACAATGGTAGGAACGAAGTTCATCTTATGAACTTATATATTTCCAGACTGCCTCTTTGGTAGCATCCTTGGTAACGATGTATCTTGCCTTTAATCGTCTAGTATGTCACGGTATCTAGCTTGGAACTCTTCCAACATACCGTCCCTCCACTGAGGGTAAAGACAATGCCTGCGACTGACATTCAGTCGTCCTTATCACTCTGGAACCTTTCCAGTGATTCTCCCCAGGATCGATTGATACCATCTCACTACAACTAGTGAGTATCCTAACATCCAATTAGATCTATCTCATAGATCCAAAAAATAGGATTTAGGAGGTATCACTTTGATCCTATATGGAGAATCCTTGTGATAAGCGGAGATTGACCCAGCGTAGCATAGGAAACTCCTTCCCTATCAAGAGTATGTCATCCACGTACTCTACGAGGATCACCACCATGCTCTATACTACCCTTTTTGTATATACAAGGTTCATCTACCATTTTGATGAAGTCAAACTCTTTGACTACCACATCAAAACAGATGTTCGAACTCCGCGATGCCTGTTTTATCATATAAAACATCTTGCACACGTTTCCGCTGCTCCCACTGTCTACGAAGCCCTCTGGCTGTGTACTTATAGACACTCTCTTCTAAAACATCATTTAGAAAAGCAGTCATGACACCCAACCACCAGATATCGTAGTCATGGTATGTAGCCGTGGCAAGTAGGATCTGAATGGACTTAAGCATAGCTTTGAAAGTCTCAACTTTTCCATGCACACCAAGTAATCTTCTCAAGATATACTCGCTCCTGATGGGGATTTAACCCTTCTGTTAAAGCAAACAAAGTCCATACTTTGTTGGTGTATAAGGATTCCATCTCAGATCAATAAGCATCCAGCCATTCTTACAGAGTCCCACTCCTGATGGCCAGCTCGAAACTAGTTGGGTCATCATCTTATGATGCAATCCTCGCTCCCACTGTCATAGAGAAACCGAAGTATCTCTCAGGTGGGTGAGGAACCCTACTAGATCGGCGGAGAGGCTGAGGTTCGTTGGAATCTACTGAATCCTTTGGTTGTACCAAATCATCTGCTGTATTTTGTATAGCTGGAACCCTTCCAGTTCTACATAACAGACCTTGCCTCGAGCTTGTCCGGATTTTGCTATCAGACATAGGCCGGACAACCCCAAATCTTAACAAACTTAAGATATGGGCTCTTCCCTTTCCATATCACATATGAAGTGGTAGGCAACTGATTTGATTTGAACCCTATTCAATAGGTATGCAACTTCACAAGTGCATAACTCCCTAAAGGAAATAGGAAACTCAGTAGTACTCATCATAGAGCACACCATATCACATAGGGTGTTATTGCTCCGCCCCGATATACCATCGTGCTATGGTGTATAGGAGGAGTAATGCTGAGAGAGAATCTCATTCTCCTTTAGAATAGTCCAGGATTTCCGTGATCAAGTATTCTCCTCCTTGATCTTATCAAAGGACATAATACTTTTACCCGTATTTTGGTTCTCTACTTCTAACTTATATTCTGTGAATATCTCAAAAGGTTCGGACTTGTGTTTCAGCAGGAACATATGTTTGAATCTTGAGAGATTATCAGAGAATGTAATGAAGTACAAAGAACCAATCTTGGCATATGTAGACAGAGGACTTTCATACATCAATATGTATCAATCCCAAAAGTTCACTAACTCTTTCTCTGTTTCCAACAAACAGAGCTGTGGTCATCTTATCTTTGTGACATGACCGGCAAGTTTCATAAGATGTAAATTCAAACTAATTTAAATATGCATCTATATGTAACTTCAGCCAGTCGGGTCGCATTGATATGACCTAGTCTACAATGCCTCAAGAAGGATTCGTTCATTTCTGAACTCTTCCTCTTGTGTGTGTTCCGTATACTAAGAACTGTAGTTTGATTTAGAACATCAATGCTTTTAGATAACGTGCCTGAACCGATCAACTCTTAATATAGGAAATGTTCAAAACATTATCCAACAATACAAAATTATATCCTTTCTTTACTAATAAAGAGACTGATATGATTTTGTATATCAGGTTCGGTATCTAATAACATTCATTCAGAATCAATGTATTCTGGTAATACAGGATGACAGTGACCAACAGACTTGGCTGCAACACTTGCATCGTTTTCTGTCTCATGAAACTTATCACCCGTTCTCAGTTCTTTACCTATCTGTAGCCCATGTAACAGATTACATATGCGGGATCCTGATCCTGTATCACATACCCAGGACGTAAAGTATACTGAGAAACAGTTCTCTGTAATGAACACACCCGAAGATGATGCATCAGCATGTACTTTCTTCGTTTGGGCGGCTCGGGAAATCTGGTATTCCCCAATTTCCTGCTCTGTCTTATAACAATTATAAGTTGGAGCGGGACCAACGTTCCCCAGCTCAGTATAACAAGCGGGTTCGGTCAATATTTCCGTTTTATTATCTTGATTAAGGCGTGATATTTTCGCTATCTGGAGAGAGAGAGAAGAAAACACTCAGCGTATGCTCTTGCAAGATTAGATTGGTTATCTAATATATCTAATCAGGATGTCTCCCACTGTTTTAATCAAATCTTCCTTCAAACCCTAAAAGGAAAGACTAGCCGGGATTAATTACACGCTACAAGTTCGCCAATCTTTCAGCCAGGCCAGTGTCGGTACTTTGAGGGAGGTCCCCCGTGCTTTCGCACGAACCTAATTAATGTATACCTCGTTTTCCCAGAGGCGTAACCCCGTTAACACCTTTCTAGACACCTACTTGATCGGCTAATTGTAATGTGTAAAACTCTCCCAGGAGTAACTCTTACTCACAGCGGGTATTGGGATCCAACTATCTCATAGAAGGTATGCAATCTCATTGCAAATTTCAACACTTGAAATTCCCAATAATATTTTACCCCTAGCGTGCTATGACCTTGACGCATGCCAAACAACCCATAGTCCGCTAGTCAAGTTCAACCCGTACATTTCTTGATTGAATTAAACCCACCCGCACGACCCTTGACGCATGCCAAACAACGCCGTACGAATACCCTAATCCAATCGCATCGTATGCTAGCAGATAAGCACTAGTTAGCTACCGTACACTACGCCTTGACGCATGCCAAACTACCGCAGCACGAATACTAACTAGTACTTATCTGAAATGACGGAGGGCTACGACAGGTTTTTAAGAAAACCCTTTGCGTAATGAACTTGATATCGTTGTAGAATCGAGTGATTTTAAATGGAGTGTTTTTGAGGCTTTTCTAGTTTTGCTAAAGGAGTCACTCCCAGTGAAGGGATCGTCGGTCCTTTCCTCGTCGAATGAGGTGCGGGATATATCATATATATCACTGTGCAAAGCAAGAACTATAAAAGCAATCAAAAGACAAACCGAGTTTGTAGCATCTGCCAGTTATTGCTAAAGGAGTCACTCCCGGTGAAGGGATCTCGGTCCTTTCCTTATCGAATAAGGTGCTGGATGTTCTACAAGGAACACCGCTATGCAAAGCAAGAACTGTAGCTACCAGTTTTATAAACAAGTTTCTACAACATCTTAGGTTTCTTTTATTTCATTAATCTCATTAATGATGTCCCATTTTAATTATGCTTCACAAGCATCTCTTTTGAAACGAAATCTGCAATATAACATATATCTCATATATATAATATATAAACATTCGTCTTAGGCAGTAATATGATCTCATCACAGAACATTGCAGCAGAAGAACATATATGAAATATTGGATATACTAGGACGTCCGTGTTTTGAATACGAGCCTGTATAAAACACGGATTCCACGGTCGCGATGAATAGCCAAACCCACATCCCTAGACCCCTACGAGAGCGGCAAGTAACACTGCCAATTCTAGGGTTAGGAGACCCGGTCTCGACCCCTCGAGATGGTCTCCCACTGGACCCTAGAACCCGGTTACTTGTGCTCCCCTCCTTGGGTCTACCTAATGCGGAAAAGTAAATAATATACAACGGTGACATCTTCCGCTACCTGGAAGTGCCCCAATAAAAGAATATTACATACAAATAAATTTTACATGAATGAAAAAGAAAAAACTCTCATCTCACATAAAACCCCGGCTATTCAAACGCGACGATCCAATATAACATATCATAGCAACACATAATATCTCATATCATCAACATAAGCAAGTATGCGTACCCCGATTGTCGTTGATGTATAGCAACGAAGCCGGCGATACACCACATACTACGCTTACGGTCACAGAAAAGAAAGTGTAAAACTACAACAGTTGGAATCCGCAACCTCCTTAGACATCACATGCCTAACCAAATGAATTCCTTAGACATCGCATGCCTAACAATTATAAACCCCGCATTTTAGTCTCATTTATCGAAAACTCTTTTCAATACCAAGTCGGCCAATTCAACAAGATTCCCGACGTCCTGATCGAATGCTCGTCGCAAACTTTAGTAGACGGCCGCACCCCCGATACCGTCGACGAAGTGCACCAAGGCGGAACACCGCTACCGGGAGCACCCGAACGGATGCTTTCAGCGATGGGGTTCTCCTACAGTCACTTGGTCGGGGCTATGGAGTGAGGCTGCCTATTAAGTTTACCCGGCGAGTATCCGCGTACGCTACGTGATTGCGACGGACTTTTGATCACATCAAAATTCCGTGGCAACCGATCATCTGAGACTAAACTGCTATGTTTATAATATTCAAATTAGTTATCTCATAACTACCTGTGGATTCCAAATATTGTATCACATTCCAGATAAATAGAAAAAGTTAAACTTTCCGATCGAATCATCAAGCACCCAAGATTTCCCCAACATATTTCAACACTTGAAAACAGTTTAAAAACATCCATTACATGCCACAGTACCAATGATCCAGCCGTAGAAGGGTCAAGCCAACGCCTCACATGTGGCACGCCGTACTGCCCCAAACCCTAAGGTTCAAAGGGCAGTTCAAGACGGTCACATAATCGAGTTAAGGTTTGTTGTCTTCTAGAGGGTCCACCGAGTTACTTGCACGACTTAGAACGTTCTTAAACACGAGGAAAAATCCAACTTTTGAAAAATTTTCCGACAGGGGAAAAAGTGAGTTATTGATATCCGTTCGAACTTTTTAACAGTTTCTATAAGATATCCGGAAAGCCACATAGACAAAATCTAATACTCCGATCGAAACATCGAATCCCCAAAACAACTCCAGAAAACTAAATTGTAGAATAAAAATTAAAACATTCCAGAGAACTCAGCACTGTGTAATTGGAATTACTGTGCCAAATAGGAGGGGTGACGTCATCAAGTGGCCGCGGAACCGCCGCAGAAGCCAGGCTTCTGCCGCGGTTCCGCCACACATTTGACGAATTACCCCCTCGAATTTCATAGTAATTCTAATTAGACCCTGCTGAATTTTTTAGAAACTTTTAATTGACAAAAATCCAAATTTTTAGAAAATTTCCAGAGAGCATTTTGGAGTCGGGGTTCCGGGTTTGGTCGGACTTTAAACTTCGTCTAGACTTCGCCTAAAGCTCTAGCTTGGCTCTGATACCACTGTAGGGTTGCTAGGCACGCGCACAAGGGTCTACAAGGCATCAACTATGCCCGAATAAAATTTTAGCCGTGCCGAACTACCCGAATACGGAACTTTAAACTAGAGATTAGGCGATAACTTGCATGCTAAACACTTTAACACTAAGTGAGAGGGATTACAACCCTTGTAGATCCGGTCCTTCACTTCATATGCTCCGTGTTGTGGTCCCTTCGCTGCGATCATCGGGTTCCGGGCTCTCGAGAGGTTCCACGAAGAGAAAGACGCAACCTTTGCTTCCGATCTTCGATACTAAGATGATCTATCTCGATGTTTCTTTAACACAAGCTAACACTCATGGAATGATGTGAACACCCTCATCTAAATGGCAAGGGAAGATGAGGATGATGAAGTAGGAATTTTGCTCTATTTATTTATCTTTTTCTCATATTTATTCATCACCTTTGGAAAAACAAGCAAGCTTTTCCATGGAAGAATCAAGGAGGAAGAAGATGATAAATCATTTGTGATGAATAGAAAAAGGTTATCATAATTATTTATGCAACCATGGTTCACTTAACCATTGTAGAGAGTTTACTAGGGTTAGGGTTTGGGTTGGGTTAAGTGTGACTCATGGATAAAGATCAACACAAATATCTTTATCATGACAAAGTAAAAGCTTCTAGAATCAACTAGAAGGTTTAACCCTAATCCAAACCCTAATCATGTTTAAACTCCTCTAATCATGTTGCATTAATAATTATAATATGTTACAATATTATATATCACATATACAATATTTATTGTAACAAAATAAAATAATACATTTAACATATATCGCATATATATCAATGTATTACCCGAGTGAGAAAAAGAATCTTTTAGTGAGAAAATATTAGTTAATGTAATTTAATATATCAAATATATTATTATACATTAAATTATCGAATCAACACTTGATCCGACAATCCGGCTATATCGCATATAACCGACTAATAGTTATCCATACCGATTCACCGAATCAACACTTGATCCGATGACCCGGCTGATATCAAATATCGCGAGAGTATAATACGGTATCACATATCGCATTATTCTCGGTCCCGCACATATCACATATGTGCTCCTACTCCGTTTCGCCTGAGTCAAGAAACCTCTGTGTAGGACTCTAAAGAATCGTCAATACGCCGGCAGTAGGTGATGATCATATCAAACACCCACAAGCTGCAAGCGGTCAGCTAAACGTAACAGCTACCCAGGTATTGAGCGCTCAGAAGATCAACAAGCAAGCCTGTAACTTCTCCTGTGAATCCAAACAGTAACACTCCCGTACAGTCCGGTCTCGTCGTCTGATATGTCGCATATCTCGCCTAGGGGTGGTAAACGTCAGACCCCAGTAGCTTGATAAGTCGTGTCCATTTGAGGTCTATAACAGTTCGAGAAACTACTGATAACACTTACCAGTAAATCTCAGCAACCCTGGCCAGGGATTTCCGGTTATAGCCAATCGAACACAGCACAACATCAACTCCCTATACCGGGAGAGACGAATCCCCTCCTATCGCTCATTGCCTCCATATGATTTGGGACTGTACCCAAAAGCCACCTTTTTGCACGCCCTCTTGGACGTGGTATGATGGAAATCAAAGCACAGTGGGAACCACACAAGACTCTATGACGATCTCGGGTCAACAGACTACTCTGTACCAGTGTCACCGGAGAACTGCCATCTGACGTATGGTATAATACCATCTGGGAGTTCTCGGCGAGTCCGTCCAGTGTACCCAGTCTCCACTGAGCACCCGTACACCATCCTTGATGTCAAACACCGATGGATATGGGATCATCCATCGCCCATCATATGGGTCAAGATGCGTATATGCTAGTCTACTCTGGTGCATCGATGCCCTGTCTCGACACACCGTCGACTAGGAACAGTTATAGGATGTACTCGTCGACTACCGTGGCCCCGCTAGTATGATCTCATCATAGTCCCAGTAGTCGAGTACATATATTAAGGGCTTTATCAACATGTAATATAGAGACAATCAGAGTACATGTTAGGATAAAGTACAACCAGATAGCATACTATCATGTCGAGTAAGGAAGTCCTCCCTATATATGTCCTAGCATCCACTACAATATACATCGTATGTACAGTAATGGCCTCTAGGGCATACATATAACTAACACACATATGACCCGACCATTAGCAAGCTGCCCAATTAATATACGGTATCCTATACTCGCATTTTAATCGGGTCCAAGCGCATATCGCATACCCGCACCACAACTTTTCGCCTGGACTAGGTAACTCCTATGTGGGACTCTAAGACTCGTCAATACGCCGGCAGTGGGTGATGATCATATCAAGCACCCCCAAGCCGCAAGCGGTCAGCTAAACGTAACGGCCACCCGGGTATTGAGCGATTAGAAGAAAACAAGCGAACCTGTTACAACTCCCGTCGAGCCATCCGGCAACACTACCGTACAGTCCGGTCTCTTCGTCAGATATGCTGCATATCGAGCCTAGGGATGGTCACGTCGACCCCAATAACTCAATAAGTCGTGCCGGAGAATGGTCTATAACAGATCGAGAAACTACCGATAACACTTATCAGCAAATCTCAGCAGCCCTGGCCAGGGACTTGCTGTTATAACCAGTCGGGCACAGCACAACATCAACTCCCAATACCGGGAGAGACGAAACCCCTCCTATCACTCATCGTCTTCGTGTGTCTCGGGACTGTACCCAACGGCCACCTGTTTGCACGACTCAGTAGAGCCGTGGTAGGGTGGCAATCAAAGTACAGTGGGAGAACACACAAGACTCCATGACGATCTCGGGTTTACAGACTAACCTGTACCAGTGTCACCTGAGAACTGCTATCCGACGATAGATATAATTCCATATAGGAGTTCTCGGTGAGTCCGTCCAGTGTACCCAGTCACCACTGAGCACCCGTATATGATCTTGATGTCAAACATCGATGAATGTGGGAACATTCATCGCCCATCGTATGGGTCTAGTATCATATACGCTAGTCTACTCTGGTATATCAATGCCCCGTCTCGATATACCTACGACTATGGACGTTCCAGGATACGCTTATAGACTACAGATGTCCCACTAGTATGATCTCCATCATAATCAGAGTAGTCAAGCCGATATCCTCAGGGCTTTATCAGCATGTATGAATGAATAGAAGCATGATCAAATAAACATGTCAGATAAAGAAGAACCAGATAGCATACTATCATGTCGAGCAAGAATGCTAACTGAATATATATACATCCACTATCACATAATGGCCTCTAGGGCATACACATATCCAATAAGTAACACTGCCAATTCTAGGGTTAGGAGACCCGGTCTCGACTCCTCGAGATGGCCTCCCACTGGACCCTAGAACCCGGTTACTTGTGCTCCCCTTCTTGGGTCTTTCCTAATGCGGAAAAGTAAATAATATACAATGGTGACAACAACCTCAACCCGGAAGTTCACCAAAAAAAGAATATTACATACAATGAATTTTACATGAATGAAAATAAAAACCCTTATCTCACATAAAACCCCGGCTATTCAGAACACGACGATCCAATATAACATATCACAGCAACCCATAATATCTCATATCATCAACGTAAGCAAGTATGAGTATCCTAATTTTCATTGATGTATAGCAACGAAGCCGGCAATACACCACATACTACACCTACGGTCGTAGAAAAGAAAGTGAAAAACTACAACATTTGGAATCCATAATCTCCTTAGACATCGTAAACCAGAAATATCACATATTACGGATTTCATGCCTAACTATATGAATTCCACATATTGTATCACAATCACAGAATATCATGACGATGTTTAACGTTTTGATCGATTCAACATACACTCACAAATTACCCCCGTGAGCTCAACACTTGAGCAATGTCGAAACACTCAAAAATCGTGCCACAGTGTCCATGGACCAACCGTAGAAGGAGTTAACCAATGCCTCAACTATGACACCACGGAATTACAGCAAACCCTAGGGTTCGTTCACGGTTCCATGGGCATAGAATCGAGTTAAGGTTAGTATAGTCTTCTAGGGGGTCCATAGGGGTACTTGCACGATTTTACTAATATAATCAACTACGGAAAATTACAACACTTGGAAATTTCAGCGGGGTACAAAATGTGGTGTGCGAAGTTCGATCGAACTGTTAAAAATATACAACTACGAAGCACTATGAATTATCCCCACGTCAAACTAATCATCACATGGAAATTGGGCTAAATAAACAATACTACGAAACCCAAAATGGAGACATGAGAGCATAGGGGGAATACGGGGGGCAGAGGAGCCCATAGGGCCATCCTGGCCGGAATTTTAGGCCTGGGGCTCGGCCAAAATCCGAGCCCTTCCCTCCGTATTTCTCCCATGTTCTTAGAATGTCCCAAATATCATTCTGCACCTGTTTGAAAAATTTTTAAAAGACCTTTTTGAAAATTTACAGAGAGCAAAATGGGGGTTTCATAATACCGTATTTCGGAGTCGATTTCATTTTCGTATTTATTTTAACACCGTATCTAAAATTCTAGCATGGCTCTGATACCACTGTTGGGTTTCCCTTGCACCTAGTCTAGGGTTTGGTAGCAGCACTCATGCTATTTTAAAATTTAGAGAGGTGCAAAGCAAACTAACCTTGAATCTTTGCTAGAAATATTAGGGTAAAAGTTTGTATCACATACAAAGAACTAAAGAGATTAGGATTACAACCTTTGTAGTCTGTTTCTTCGCTTTATAAGCTCCGTGTTGAGGTCCCTTCGCTGCGATCATCAAGAACTCCGACTCTCATGAGGCTCCAAGAGGTGATGATGCATCTTGCTTGAAGTCTTCTTGATCTAAGATGGTCTACCTTGAAGAATCTCTAACCCAAACTTACACTTCACTAATGAACTTATTAGAGAAGAGAACACCCTAATCTAAGTGGCTAGAATAGATGAGGATGATGAAGTAGGAATTTTGCTCTTTTTTTTTCAATTTCTCACACTTAATCATCACAAACATAAAACCTAGTGATGCTTTTTCAAGAGAAAGAAGAAGAAGAAGAAGCTAAACCTTTTGTGATGAATAATGAATTATTGTTGTGGTTACAATTGCAACCATGGGTTAAGAATGAAAGGCTTAACCCTTGTAGAGAATAAACCATAGGTTTAGGGTTTGGGTTGGGTTAACAAATATCTTCATAAAATATCAAAAGATGAAGTCAAAAGTCAAACCTTCATGAAGCTTCATGAAAGCTCATCCAAAGCTTAACCCTAATCCAAACCCTAACTAGGTTTAAACTCTAAAACCATGTTGTATTTGTAACCCTAACATGTTACAATATTATATATCATATATACAATATATTTTGTAACAAAAGAAAATAATACAATTTACATATATCGCATATACATCAATGTATTATCCAGTGAGAAAATGAATCAATAAAACGAGCTTATATTAGTTAACGTAATGTAATATATCACATACATAATTATACATTAAATTATCGAATCAACACTTGATCCGACAATCCGGCTATATTGCATATAACTGACTAATATAACATGTTACATTTCATCGAATCAATACTTGATCCGATGACCCGGCTATATCACATATACCCGGCCGATATCACATATCGCTAGAATAGAATACGGTATCACATATCGTATTATTCTCGGTCCCGCACATATCACACATGTGCTCTTACTCCGTTTTGCCTGAGCAAGGAAACCTCTGTATAGGACTCTAAAGAATCGTCAATACGCCGACAGTAGGTGATGATCATATCAAACAGCTACAAGCTGCAAGCGGTCAGCTAAACGTAACAGCCACCCAGGTATTGAGCGATCAGAAGATCAACAAGAAAGCCTGTACGTTCTTTTGTGAATCCAATGTAACATTTTCAAAAAAGATAAAATATTAATTTTGGGAATTTTTATAATTTAATATTATTTTATTGAATATTTTAATATTTTGGAATTATTAGATACAAATAAATGGGGAAAAATTATGGAAAATTATGGAAAATACTAAAATAGGGTAAATTAGAGAATTATGCCATTTCTAAGTTTAATTGATTAGTTATATGCTAAATTAGTGCTAATCGCGATAAAAAAATCGCTAATCGGTTTTTAGCTTTTTTTGTGCAAAACATGCACATATCACTTTTTCACACCTGTGTTACATTTTTGTTGCCATGGTTTGTTTTGGGGTTACTATTTGAGTGAGAAGGGTTTTAAGGAAAAAGAAAAGAAAAGAGAAAATAATTGAGTAGTAGGTGAGAGAGAGAGAGAGAGGTATGGTCTCACTTTGACTTAGCCATCTCTTCATTCTTCTTTCATTTTCCCTCTCCCTCTTCCCCTCCTCCTGCTGCTGCTCCTCCCTCACTTCCCTCCCCTCTTCAAAGCCCTCTAAACACATCCAAAACAACTCCAAAACCCAATCTCCATTTCATTAAATGTGTGCACAAGCTCTTGATCTACACTTTGGACTAAAGAAGCAAGGATTTTGGCCACTAGAGGCAACTCAAGAAAATTCTTGAGTTGCCAAATGAGGTAATTACTGAACCCTTAGCATAGTTTTAGCATTACTTTCACCCCCATGTTGTGATAGAACGGATATTGTTTGATATTATGGATTTGAGGATAACCAAGTTAGGGTTTGAGGGAAACTTGTGTTGTATTGTGAAATTGAGCTCAGTTGAGGTTATATAAACACCCTAGTGCATGAATGGAGACCCAAAACCTGAGAGTTGAAACCCGGAATACGGATTTAGAAACCAATATCAGGGAATTTATGAAATCTGTGAAGGGTATATTGAATCTGCTATCACCCGAGACATCCTAAATTAAAATTGATTGGACAGTGACATGTGCAGGCACCCAGGAAGCTACCACCAAGACCCCAACCCCTAACTCATCAAGCCGGCCGCAGATTTACCCATTCTGGCCGCAATTTGCGGCCAGACTATGGTGGATTTGCTCATTTTCGTTTTGGTGTTGCCTTATCAGTAGTTTAGACCCCTGGCATGTATAGATTTGTATAATTGTACCTAGGGTGAAATCTGGAACATTTTTCCTAAGTTGCTGTTTTGGATTCGTGTTTCCGTATTCCGTATTTTTAAGTCTGAATTTGTGTCTTGTGTTTTACCTCGACTATTTGGCGTTTATACGACGATATAGAGGATTTATTGATGGTTTTGAAGGCGTGCCATAGGTTCTAACCTATAGGCCTCTTATCGTATCGTTTTGGGTTTTCGTGTGCCGTGTTAGCTTTGATTTGGTTTTAATGCGCATATACGACACTTTGATGTGTAGGTACCCCATGAAGACTACGGGACGACAAGCAAACGTGTGGTGACATCGAAAGATGGAGACGCAAGGTGAGTAGATTATATCTACAGGGGGAAGTCGGGTGGATGGCGTATAGCACCCCTGCAGTCCGTAGTTATGATATTATATATATATTATAGTTAGGTGTACTATGGATAGTGTAGAGTTAGAAGTGACTAGTGTAGTTCAAAGTCGCGATCCCTAGAATAGATTTACACGTACACGCGCATCCTTGCATATTCATTATACTTGCACTGTGTTTGACGATATTGGATGACTTTGGAGATGAGTCGATGATGTTGGGCCTTGTGCCGCGAGATCGGTGATTTGATGTGATTCGTATTTGGGATACGATACGTGATCTTTAGCGGGCCTTGGGACGTGTGCTTGCACACGCAGTATATTGATGGTATCAGTTGTACTAGACTTAGATCAGTACTCCAGATTATGTGATATGATGTTAGTGATACCTGAGATGTGATGAGATAGTGTGATATGGACCCGTACCCAGCTATTGGGA
Organism: Agapanthus africanus; assembly: GCA_030015575.1. Taxonomy (NCBI): domain Eukaryota; kingdom Viridiplantae; phylum Streptophyta; class Magnoliopsida; order Asparagales; family Amaryllidaceae; genus Agapanthus; species Agapanthus africanus. The sequence goes on along the minus strand of JASDDO010000014.1, from coordinate 453,248,794 downwards.
TGCCGTACGATGATTTACCGTACTAGCCTATATTGATGATAGATCCGCGCTCATGTCTCGAGGATGTCTTACGATATACTGTATCGTACGCGATATTATTGATGCGGGATCACCGACTAGTATATCTATATATATCGACTCAGATTTAGGTGGTTTCCATACCCTTCCTGATTGACCTGATACTTAGATCTGTAGTTTGCATAGTAGATTCTTCGCTGTGGTGTTGATTATTTGATTCCCGCATATTCATGCTATTCGCATTGCTTGCATATGTTTATGCTATATTATTATCATGCTGTTAGGACACCAGCACCATTATCGATGATGCGTATGTTCCACGTACACTATTGCCGGCTCACACACTTCATCATCGATAATTGCCATGCCACTACACTGTAGTACTGTTGCATCAGGACATGATTCTTGCATAGCATATTGTACACTTATACCTGTACACAATCATAGAGGATTCTGACTGATTAGGGATTTGGGAACCGCAAGATGTTTATATGCGCATACTATTATTCCATGATGCAGGATATATTGTTACTTGCATTTCACTTATATTGTCACATGCATCTTGCTTTCTGATTTGCGCATTGAGATAGGTTGTTTCAATGATATTCCTGGTTTTGAAAGAGGGCTGACCCGGACTGAAGGATGCCCGATATATTGAGAGAGGGCTGACCCGGACTGACGGATACCCGATATATTGAGAGAGGGCTCACCCGGACTGACGGATGCCCGATATATTGAGAAAGGGCTGACCCGGACTGACGGATGCCCGATATATTGAGAGAGGGCTGACCCGGACTGACGGATGCCCGATATATTGAGAGAGGGCTGACCCGGACTGACGGATGCCCGATATATTGAGAGAGTGGGCTGACCCGGACTGACGGATGCCCGGTATGTGAGGATTTACGTGCCGATGCTAGGCACAGGTTTTCATGATGTTTTCAAGTGTCGATGCTAGGCACTCAGGTTCCATGCTTTTGGTTATATCCTCATATTTTCCATGCATATGCTTTATGACATTTACATGCATGATGCTTATTGTCATTGGGTGACGGGTGGACGGGTTCCACGTTTTTACAGACTTGATCACATACAGACTGGATTTACATTGATAATACTTCATTTGTATATATAACAGGGTATGAGGGCGCTGTTATATATACCCTTACACCAATATTAGTGGTATGGGACGCTAATATATGTGTATTGATATCTTTTTGATACTTCATCATATTTACTTCATGCAGACATACCTTATACCGATGACATGTTATTACCTGAGTACTTGGCACTACATACATGCTTAGATGTTACGTTGCCACTTTATCATGCTTCAGACGTACTCTTGTGGTTTATATTACTGATTGTTGACCAAGGTTTATGTCTTTCATTCGGTTTCTGCTTGTAGATATTTCTATTCACGCGTTGGCAACTCACCCCCGTTGTGCCACAGTTCTTGCAGGTTTTGCCGTACAGGTTCCGTAGCGGCATTTCTGGCACACTGCTTCTTTAAGGGTGACTTGCTTGGGTAGGTGGGTTCTTTTGCATCAAGAGCCACCGTTGTACTAGTATTATTCTTGTATCTAGAAATTCCATCAACCAAACTTGTATATTGTTTCAGACTTAGACTTTAGTGATGTATTATTTGACCTTAGAGTCGTGCTTAGAAGTATTGCGGTTTTCTTGCTTATTGAGTTCTTTTGGTTTGACCCTCGCTTTTCGGCGTTGTATATTATTATTGCTTGTGTGGTTGTGACCGTCGTTTGACGAAGAGCTAGCTCCCGCTTGGGGATGCCTTTTATCATTGTATCTATGTTGTGCTTGTTGTACCCTGTTCGGGGCCAGTATTTACAAAAGAAACTCTGCCGAAATTTTTAGAAAAGACTTTACCTTTTAAAAATGCACATTCGGCTTAGTTATTTAAAAACCTTCCCTTCTTTAAACCAGTTTCTTTATTTACTCTTAAAATGGTTTTAGATTTCTGGGCTTTTGGCTTACTTGGATCAGATGGGGTCCTATAGACTTTATATGGTTCAAGGGCCAGTCACGTGCTCTTTCGGGTCGTGACAAAGTTGGTATCAGAGCGCTAGGTTGACCTTGGTTCGAGTCTAAGTTTGACTATGTGGAGCCTAGGGCGTTTATATATATACGGAACTTAGGCTTGACCTTACGGAACTTAGACTTAGTCGAGGGGGTATTAGACCCGAACTTTCGTCGTATAGGATGACCCTTGGTTGATGGAATAGGTGACTAAAGTAGAGTGACGTACCGTGGGTATGTTCCGCGGCATACTTACGACACGCCACTCCGCTTAAGGAACCTTAGGATGTACATATTTTCGAGATCAGCGAGTCTCTTCATTTCCATGATTATACATCCATTTGAGACCCCTGATTCTATTAGTTTCATGATCATACCTTTATTGATGCTGTTCCTTCTTATGATCATGTATCCACTCTGGATCCGCTGTTCTCTTTTTTGCCATTGATCTGCTCTCTTCGATACTCGATTGAGGTTCCTGTCGCCATGTTGAGCGCAATTTGGGCTGCTGCTAGGGTTACGGTCAGGGCAAGCTCGTCTGGTACGAGGGCCCACCATTGTGTTTTCTGGTGACATGGGAACATCTCGAGTTGGTATTGGTGACTGTGACCTCTAGTGGAGGCGAGTGCTTGGTGTTGCACCGGATGATCGGGCCATTGTTAGACCTGCCAGTTGAGAGAGGACTGTTGATGTACATCATACCTCAGAGATTGACAGGATGTCGCTTCCGGAGCTTACGAGCTGAGATTGTCAGAGCGTCCAGGCAGATAAGAGACAGATGATAGCTTGTCTACCCGATTTGAGAGATGAAGGTGATTCGTCCGATTTATGCGCCGGAGTGGGCCCCAGTTGAGTTGAAGATTTCCAGTGTAAAGAGTCTTACTCAGATCTAGAGCAGACCGATTCAGAGATGACCGCCAATGTATCGCCTTTCCTGGAGGATTGAGGCGCTGTTCGGCATGCAAGCGAATGAGCCAGTTGCTGCTGCAAATGACGAGATATCGCCTAGACGATTGGAGCTACTGCAGCATAAGTACATACTTAGAGAGATGATAGCGAGTCGCTAGTCACCTGAGGATAAATGACTAGGACATGTGGTTCGTTCGTTTACCGATGCGAGGTCATCAGATAGATTGTTTCCAGCTAGAGACGACTTCACGCAGGTTCGTTGAGAGTCGATAGAGACGATCGAATGTCAGGAGCCCATTTTCCAAGTTTAAAGTGTACGGAAAGACATGCAGGTGATTCTATGGACCCTCTAGAAGAATGAAGCCCTAACTCGACTTAATGACCGTGTGAAAGCCTTTGAACCTTAGGGTTTGCGGCAGTTCCGCGGCGCCATTAGTGAAGCTTGGGTTTGCCCTTCTACGGCTGGACCACCGACGTTGTGGCATGTACTCGATACTATTAAACTGTACTCAAGATGTTGATCTCTTGGGGGATTATAAGGTTCTGACGAGTCGATCGAATGTTCGACATCATTCGGATATCATGTGATGGGATGCTTTGCTTGGGAGACTCCAGATACGAGTATAGCCGTTGGAGCACAGTCCATGCAGCCACGATGAGACGAGTCCGAATCAGTCGACATTGAAGCAGAGTGAATAACAGAGTTCGCAAGAGATTTCGACGAGATGACGTCTTACTCCGCTGACATCAGAGATGTGAGACGCACGCAGAGGCATGGTATATGGATATATCTTCCAGAAAGAGGCGCGATGAGTATGCTGCCATTTCGGAACAAGAATTAGCTTTAGTAAAGGATGATGACTTCCAGGCAATTCGGCAGAAAAGAGATTATGCAAGAGTACCAGCCTCCGTACATATCGGCATAGGCATGATTGGAAGAGACCCTGAGCAGGATTCCTTCCAGGACATTGCTGCAAGGATGTTTGCACCTAGGATCAGATGTGTGACGTGCATTCAGAGTGCCAGAGGCCGACGCCAGTGATATGCTGCTTTATGAGTGGTCGTGAGGATCGACCGAGAGATGACCAGAGAAGTGCCAGAACGGAATCGTCCCCGTTAGCACACCTGACAGGGCTGATAAGCCGATTGACTGCGAGATAGGTAATCCGCAGAGAAGATAAGGACCGAGAGTCAGAGGACGCCAGACCGTGAGCAAGAGGAAAGTAGATATCTTGCGCTGCTAGCATTGGATGCACCGACTCCTTCTCGACCTTGAAGGAGGAACTACCGACGACGGTATTTATGATTGTGATTTTGTGATTCGATTATCACGTATCCATCATCTTGGATTTTGGTATTTTAGGCGTTCTATTGCATGATTTAGTTTTGATGACCGAGTTTCATGATATTATTTCATGCACCCACTGGATATTTATATTTTGCGCATAGTTATTACATTCGAGGTATTGATTGTGATTTCACGCCTATCTTATACAGTGATTTGATTTACCCTTCCAGCATAGTTTTCATGCACCTTTAGTGTTTTGATATACGATATTGGTGCACGCCAGATGCACTAAATCGGGATTCTTCGTGCATGTCACAAGCACCTGATTTTTTTTTTGCTGTCAGGCACACACGTTGCCTATGACAGATGTTTCGTGCACACCAGTTGCACCTAGATGTTGTTTTGTACACCTGTTTGACACATATGGATTTTGATTCCGTACGCACCAGACGCACCGGATGTTCTTATTTATATTTTTGGGTATTGATTTCCTATAGAGCAGTACATTTTTTTTTATGATATTCGCTACGGATTGATGTTTTCGGAACCCCGACAAATTGGATATTACTGAAATGTTTTGGTATTTGGGGGTTTAAATTTAAATTCGGGGACCGAATTTATTTAAGGGGGCTAGATTGTAACATTTTCAAAAAAGATAAAATATTAATTTTGGGAATTTTTATAATTTAATATTATTTTATTGAATATTTTAATATTTTGGAATTATTAAGTACAAATAAATGGGGAAAAATTATGGAAAATTCTAAAATAGGGTAAATTAGAGAATTATGCCATTTCTAAGTTTAATTGATTATTTATATGCTAAATTAGTGCTAGTCGCGATAAAAAAATCGCTAATCGGTTTTTAGCTTTTTTTTCTGCAAAACATGCACATATCACTTTTTCACACTTGTGTTACATTTTTGTTGCCATGGTTTGTTTTGGGGTTACTATTTGAGTGAGAAGGGTTTTAAGGAAAAAGAAAAGAAAAGAGAAAAGAATTGAGTAGTAGGTGAGAGAGAGAGAGAAAGGTATGGTTTCACTTTGACTTAGCCATCTCTTCATTCTTCTTTCATTTTCCCTCTCCCTCTTCCCCTCCTCCTGCTGCTGCTCCTCCCTCACTTCCCTCCCCTCTTCAAAGCCCTCTAAACACATCCAAAACAACTCCAAAACCCAATCTCCATTTCATTAAATGTGTGCACAAGCTCTTGATCTACACTTTGGACTAAAGAAGCAAGGATTTTGGCTACTAGGGGCAACTCAAGAAAATTCTTGAGTTGCCAAATAAGGTAATTACTGAACCCTTAGCTTAGTTTTAGCATTACTTTCACCCCCATGTTGTGATAGAACGTATATTGTTTGATATTGTGGATTTGAGGATAACCAAGTTAGGGTTTGAGGGAAACTTGTGTTGTATTGTGAAATTGAGCTCAGTTGAGGTTATATAAACACCCTAGTGCATGAATGGAGACCCAAAACCTGAGAGTTGAAACCCGGAATACGGATTTAGAAACCGATATCGGGGAATTTGTGAAATCTGTGAAGGGTATATTGAATCTGCTATCACCCGAGACATCCTAAATTAAAATTGATTGGACAGTGACATGTGCAGGCACCCAGGAAGCTACCACCAAGACCCCAACCCCTAACTCATCAAGCCGGCCGCAGATTTACCCATTCCGGCCGCAATATGCTGCCAGACTATGGTGGATTTGGCTCGTTTTGGTTTTGGTGTTCCCTTATCAGTAGTTTAGACCCCTGGCATGTATAGATTTGTATAATTGGACCTAGGGTGAAATTTGGAACATTTTTCCTAAGTTGCTGTTTTGGATTCGTGTTTCCGTATTCCGTATTTTTAAGTCTGAATTTGTGTCTTGTGTTTTACCTCGACTATTTGGCGTTTATACGACGATATAAAGGATTTATTGATGGTTTTGAAGGCGTGCCATAGGTTCTAACCTATAGGCCTCTTATCGTATCGTTTTGGGTTTCGTGTGCCGTGTTAGCTTTGATTTGGTTTTAATGCGCATATACGACACTTTAATGTGTAGGTACCCCATGAAGACTACGGGACGACAAGCAAACGCGTGGTGACATCGAAAGATGGAGAAGCAAGGTGAGTAGATTATATCTACAGGGAGAAGTCGGGTGGATGGCGTATAGCACCCCCGCAGTCCGTAGTTATGATATTATATATATATGATAGTTAGGTGTACTATGGATAGTGTAGAGTTAGAAGTGACTAGTGTAGTTCATAGTCGCGAACCCTAGAATAGATTTACACCTACACGCGCATCCTTGCATATTCATTATACTTGCACTGTGTTTGACGATATTGGATGACTTTGGAGATGAGTCGATGATGTTGGGCCTTGTGCCGCGAGATCGGTGATTTGATGTGATTCGTATTTGGGATATGATACATGATCTTTAGCGGGCCTTGGGACGTGTGCTTGCACACGCAGTATATTGATAGTATCAGTTGTAGTAGACTTAGATCCGTACCCCAGATTATGTGATATGATGTTAGTGATACCTGAGATGTGATGAGATAGTGTGATATTGACCCGTACCCAGCTATTGGGATGCCCTACGATGATTTATCATACTAGCCTATATTGATGATAGATCCGCGCTCATGACTCGAGGATGTCTTACGATATACTGTATCGTACGCGATATTATTGAGGCGGGATCACCGACTAGTATATCTATATATATCGACTCAGATTTAGGTGGTTTCCATACCCCTCCTGATTGACCTGATACTTAGATCTGTAGTTTGCATAGTAGAATCTTCACTGTGGTGTTGATTATTTGATTCCCGCATATTCATGCTATTCGCATTGCTTGCATATGTTTATTGCTACATTATTATCATGTTGTTAGGACACCAGCACCATTATCGATGATGCGTATGTTCCACGTACACTATTGCCGGCTCACACACTTCATCATTGATAATTGCCATGCCACTACACTGTAGTACTGTTGCATCAGGACATGATTCTTGCATGGCATATTGTACACTTATACCTGTACACAATCATAGAGGATTCTGACTGATTAGGGATTTGGGAACCGCAAGATGTTTATATGCGCATACTATTATTCCATGCTGCAGGATATATTGTTACTTGCATTTCACTTATATTGTCACATGCATCTTGCTTTCTGATTTGCGCATTGAGATAGGTTGTTTCTATGATATTCCTGGTTTTGAGAGAGGGCTGACCCGGACTGATGGATGCCCGATATATTGAGAGAGGGCTGACCCGGACTGACGGATGCCCGATATATTGAGAGAGGGCTGACCCGGACTGACGGATGCCCGATATATTGAGAGAGCGCTGACCCGGACTGACGGATGCCCGATATATTGAGAGAGGGCTGACCCGGACTGACGGATGCTCGATATATTGAGAGAGGGCTGACCCGGACTGACGGATGCCCGATATATTGAGAGAGGGCTGACCCGGACTGACGGATGCCCGATATATTGAGAGAGGGCTGACCCGGACTGACGGATGCCCGATATATTGAGAGAGTGGGCTGACCCGGACTGACGGATACCCGGTATGTGAGGATTTACGTGCCGATTCTAGGCACAGGTTTTCATGATGTTTTCGAGTGTCGATGCTAGGCACTCAGGTTCCATGCTTTTGGTTATATCCTCATATTTTCCATGCATATGCTTTATGACATTTACATGCATGATACTTATTGTCATTGGGTGACGGGTGGACGGGTTCCACGTTTTTTCAGACTTGGTCACATATAGACTGGATTTACATTGATCATACTTCATTTGTATATATAACAGGGTATGAGGGCGCTGTTATATATACCCTTACACCAATATTAGTGGTATGGGACGCTAATATATGTGTATTTATATCCTTTTGATACTTCATCATATTTACTTCATGCAGACATACCTTATACTGATGACATGTTATTACCTGAGTACTTGGCACTACATACATGCTTAGATGTTACGTTGCCACTTTATCATGCTTCAGACGTACTCTTGTGGTTTATATTACTGATTGTTGACCTAGGTTTATGTCTTGCATTCGGTTTCTGCTTGTAGATATTTCTATTCACGAGTTGGCAACACACCCCCGTTGTGCCACAGTTCTTACAGGTTTTGCCGTACAGGTTCCGTAGCGGCATTTCTGGCACACTGCTTCTTTAAGGGTGAGTTGCTTGGGTAAGTGGGTTCTTTTGCATCAAGAGCCACCGTTGTACTTGTATTATTCTTGTATCTAGAAATTCCATCAACCAAACTAGTATATTGTTTCAGACTTAGACTTTAGTGATGTATTATTCGACCTTAGAGTCGCGCTTAGTAGTATTGCGGTTTTCTTGCTTATTGAGTTCTTTTGGTTTGACCATCGCCTTTCGGCGTTGTATATTATTATTGCTTGTGTGGTTGTGACCGTCGTTTGACGAAGAGCTAGCTCCCGCTTGGGGATGCCTTTTATCGTTGTATCTATGTTGTGCTTGTTGTACCCCGTTCGGGGCCAGTATTTACAAAAGAAACTCTGCCGAAATTTTTAGAAAAGACTTTACGTTTTAAAAATGCACATTCGGCTTAATTATTTAAAAACCTTCCCTTCTTTAAACCAGTTTCTTTATTTACTCTTAAAATAGTTTTAGATTTCTGGGCTTTTGGCTTACTTGGATCAGATGGGGTCCTATAGACTTCATATGGTTCAAGGGCCAGTCACGTGCTCTTTCGGGTCGTGACATCCAATCAGTAACACTACCGTACAGTCCGGTCTCTTCGTCTGGTATGTCGCATATCAAGTCTAGGGGTGGTAAACGTCAGACCCCAGTAATCGATAAGTCGTGTCGATGTGAGGCTCATAACAGGTCGAGAAACTACTGATAACTCTTACCAGTAGCACTCCATATCAGCCCTGGCCAGGGACTTCCAGTTATAGCCAATCGAACACAGCACAACATCAACTCCCTATACCGGGAGAGATGAAACCCCTCCTATCGCTCATTGCCTCCATGTATTTCGGGACTGTACCCAAAAGCCACCGTTTTGCATGCCCTCTTGGATGTGGTAAGGTGGAAATCAAAGCACAGTGGTAATCACACAAGACTCTATGACGATCTCGGGTCTACAGACTAACCTGTACCAGTGTCACCGGAGAACTGCTATCTGACGATGGGTATAATACCATCTAGTAGTTCTCGGCGAGTCCGTTCAGTGTACCCAGTCTCCACTGAGCACTCGTACACCATCTTTGATATCAAACAACGATGGATATGGATCATCCATCGCCCATCATATGGGTCAAGATTGGTATACGCTAGTCTACTCTGGTGTATCGATGCCCTGTCTCGATACACCCTTGACTGGGAACAGTTATAGGATGTACTCGTTGGCTACCCTGGCCCTACTAGTTGTTTGTTATACGTATGCCCTAGAGGCCATTACTGTACATACGATGTATATTGTAGTGGATGCTTGGACATATATAGGGAGGACTTTCTTGCTCGACATGATAGTACGCTATCTGGTTGCTCTTTATCTTAACATGTACTCTGATTGTCTCTATGTTACATGTTGATAAAGCCCTTAGGATGAGTACTTGACTACCAGGACAATGATGCAGATCATACTATTAGGGACAGTGTAGTCGCCAAGTACATCTTTCAAATGTTCCTGGTCGTGGGAGTACCGAGACAGGGCATCGATACTCCAGAGTAGAAAAGCGTAAGCGCTTCTTGACCCATATGATGTTAGTTGTATGTATTCCCTAGAAGCCAGTATTGTACAGATTATGTATATTATATTGAATGCTTGGACATATATAGAGAGGACTTTCTTGCTCGATATGATAGTATGCTATCTGGTTGCACTTTACTTTAACATGTATACTTGTCTCTTTATACTGTCTTATAGTTACATATTGTTAAAGCCCTTAGGATGTGTACTTGACTACCTGGACTATGATGCGGATCATACTAGTGGGGACATGGTAGTCCATAAGTACATCCATCAAGGTCCCTAGTCGTGGGTGTATCGAGACGGGGCATCGATATACCAGAGTAGACTAGCGTATACGCTTCTCGACCCATGAGATGGGCGATGGATGACCTATATCCATTGGTGTTTGACATCAGAGATGGTATAAAGGTGCTCAGTGGAGACTGGGTACACTGGACGGACTCACCGAGAACTCCCAGATGGTATTATACCCCATGTCAGATGGCAGTTCTCTGGTGACACTTGTGCAGGTTAGTCTGTAGACCCGAGATCGTCATAGAGTCTCGGGCGATTCCCACTGTGCTTTGATTTCCACCTTACCACGTCCATGTAGGCGTGCAAAGCGGTGGTTTTTGGGTACAGTCCCGAGTCACATGGCGGCAATGAGCGATAGGAAGGGTTTCGTCTCTCCCGGTATTGGGGGTTGATGTTGCGCCGTGCTCGATTGGCCGTAACAGGGAAGTCCCTGGCCAGGGCTGATTCAGAGATTTACTGGTAAGTGTTACCAGTAGTTTCTCGACCCGTTATGTGCCTCACATCGGCACGACTTATCGGTTATTGGGGTCTGACGTTTACCACCCCTAGACTTGATATGCGACATATCAGACGCAGAGACCGGACTGTACGGAAAGTGTTACCGGTAGGCTTTTACAGGAGTTGGAGAGGGCTTGCTTGCTGATCTTCTGATCGCTCAATACCCGGGTAGCCGTTACGTCCAGCTAGTACCGCTGACGGCTTGTGGGTGCGTGATGTGATCATCACCTACTGCCGGCGTATTGACGAGTCTTTAGTGTCCTACATAGAGGTTTTACTGGCTCAGGCAAAACGAAATAGGAGCGCATATGTGATATGTGCGGGACCGAGAATAATGTGTGTATGTGATACCGTATTCTATTCTCGCGACTTCTTGTATCGGTCGATTATATATGATATGACCGGGTTATCGAATCAAGTGTTGATTCGATAAGACGATACGATGAATGTTAGTCGGTTATATGAGATATGACTGGATTATTAAGTCAAGTGTTGATTTAATAATTAAGTGTATAATTGTATATTAGATATACTAATCTACATTTACTAACACTTGTTCACTTTAGGGTTTTTCTCACAAGAACACTTGAATATATATATATATGTGATATATATATTAAAAGTGTTTTCTTTTGTATCATGGTTGATGATACACTATACATGGGTGTGCAAGACATACACCATACTATTTTGGATGGTGGTTAATATTTATTTAAAGAAATTACAAATTAGTGAAGCTTATGTCATAAGCATGAAGCTTATGTCATAAGCATGAAGCTTGTAGAAGCTTTTGGATGCTTTGACAAAGTCCACTTAATTTATTTTTCTTTAGATTTTTATTAACCTAACCAACATGACTTAGCCATGGTTATGTCCCACCATGAGTTAGTATATGATACTCACTCACCATGGTTAGCATTCTCACTTAATCATTATCCTCATTTCTTTTCTTTTGTTCATCATCTTCTTTTTCATTGAGCAAGAGAAAAGCTTGCTAGGGTTTGATCTAAAGTGAGAAAGAAAGTGGTATCAGAGCCTAGCTAGAGAATTAGGCGATGTGTTAACGAAGTTAAAACTCCGAACGAACCCGACAAGGTCGAAATGAAACCCTCTCTGTACATTTTTTCAAATCTGTGATTTTTCGGTTTGATCCAAAGTGTGAAAGAAAGTGAGAAACAAAATTCTAAAGAGAACCCACTTCCTATTTCTCCATCCTCTACAAGACTAGCCCTTTAGTATAGGGTGTTTGCCTCACTAATTCTCAAGTTAGTGAAGTAGGAGCTTGAGTCGGAATTCCCTCGACGTAGATCATCTTCGGCCTCGGAAACTTCAAGCAAGGTCACATCCCTCGCGTTGTGAAGCCATGCAAGAGCCCGGGAGAACCTTGATCGCAGCGAAGGGACTTCATCAAGGAGCTATAGAAGTGAAGGACCGATCTACAAAGGTTGTATTTCGTATTCCCTTTAGAGTAAAGTTGTTTACTTGCTAATAGTTTCGCCTAAATTCTAGTATACGATCTTGCTTAATGTTATTCGGCACATAAAAATTTAATTTTGGCATGGTCGATGCCTTGTAGAGCCTTGTTAGTGTGCATAGTAACCCTACATATGATGGGCGATGGATGATCCCATATCCATTGGTGTTTGACATCAGAGAAGGTGTACGGGTGCTCAGTGGAGACTGGGTACACTGGACGGACTCGCCGAGAACTCCCAGATGGTATTATACCTCACGTCAGACGGCAGTTCTCTGGTGACACTGGTACAGGTTAGTCTGTAGACCCGATATCGTCATTGAGTCTTGTGTGATTCCCACTGTGCTTTGATTTCCATTATACCACGTCCAAGAGGGTGTGCAAAAAGGTGGCTTTTGGGTACAGTCCCGAATTACATGGAGGCAAAGAGCGATAGGAGGGGATTCGTCTCTCCCATTATACGGAGTTGATGTTGCGCTGTGTTCGATTGGCTATAACTAGAAATCCCTGGCCAGGGTTGCTGAGATTTACTGGTAAGTGTTATCAGTAGTTTCTCGACCTGTTATAGACCTCATATCGGCACGACTTATCAAGCTACTGGGGTCTTACGTTTACCACCTCTAGGCGAGATATGCGACATATCAGGAAAAGAGACCGGACTGTACGGGAGTGTTATTGATTGGATTCGCAGGAGAATGTACAGGCTTGCTTGTTGATCTTATGATCGCTCAATACCTGGGTGGCTGTTACGTTTAGCTGACCGCTTGCAGCATGTAGGTGTTTGATATGATCATCACCTACTGCCGGCGTATTGACGATTCTTTAGAGTCCTACACAGAGGTTTCTTGGCTCAGGCAAAACGGAGCAGGACCACATATATGATATGTGCGGGACCGAGAACAATACGCGTATGTGATACCGTATTAGATTCTCGCGATATGAGATATCGGCCGGGTATATGTGATATAGCCGGGTCATCGGATCAAGTGTTGATTCGATGAACTGATACAGATTATATTAGTCGGTTATTTGTGAAATAGCCGGATTATCGGATCAAGTGTTGATTCGGTAATTTAATGTATGATTATATATTAGATATATTAAATTACATTAACTAGTATAAGCTCACAAAAAGATTCTTTTTCTCACTCGGGTAATACATTGATATATATGCGATATATGTTAATTGTATTATTTTATTTTGTTACAATAAATATTGTATATGTGATATATAATATTGTAACATGTTAGGGTTATTAATGCAACGTGATTAGTGGAGATTAAACATAATTAAGGTTTGATTTGGGTTAATTTTTTCTAGATGCTTCTAGAAGGTTTTCTTTTGTTTCTTGCTAAAGATATTTTCTAAAGATATTTGTTATGATATTTGTTAACCCAACCCAACCCTTGACCATGGTTAAGTCTCTACATGGGTTAAGTTATCATACTTAGCCCATTGTTGCATTTCTAACCTCACCACACAATTCATTATTCATCACAAAAGGTTTTGGATATTCTTCTTCTTCTTCCTTGATAAAACGCTTTCTAGCTTTTTGCTTAGTGATGAAAATGAGTGAGATTAAGAATACAAATGAGAGCTAAAATCCTACTTCATCATCCTAATCTATCCTAACCATTTAGATTAGGGTGTTCACTTCATTAGTGAGTGAGAGCTTGTGTTAAAAAAACATCAAGGTAGATCATCTTTGTTATCGAAGATCGGAAGCAAGCATGCATATTTCTCTTCGTGGAGCCTCTCTAGAGTCCGGGAAATTGATGATCGCAGCGAAGGGACCTCAACACGGAGCTTTAGAAGTGAAGGACCTGTCACGACCCGAAATTGGCCCGTGACGGCCCTAATACTACGCAACGCCTAAAGACGTAACACAGTAAAAGAAAGCCAAAACCCAGAAATCTAAACCATAAAAAATACGGAAAATATAATAAAAGTATTTTGAAATATTTGAAATCATAACCCAAATTCATTAAAAGTCCTACTTTCTTTCTTTAAAATTTTGGCAACAACCCCTTTTTGTAAAAACTAGCCAAGATGAATACAACACAAATATACGACGTCGTAGCGAAGAAATAAAGACAGTAGAGAGAAAGCTGTATATAAAAGACAACAAATCCATAATTAATATGCAATAAACTCCTCACCAAATCTCTAAGTCAACAACATAATAGTAGATGGAGAGTACAAGATACAACGAATGTACAATATGAAATATAGATAATCATTTAACCCACCTAAGCAAAATAGTACTGTGAGCTGATGCAGTATCTGTAGCAAAAGATTATAGATGGATACTGAATAGCCTGCCTCGACTACTCTGGGGAACAACCTGAAACACCTGTGGCATAACGGGGGTGAGTTGCCAACTCGTGAATAGTAGATAACATATGCAGGTAATCGCAGGAATGTACGTACAGCATGAATCTAAGATATGCGATTACAATAATAACATGTCATGTGAATGCAGAATAATGGAAAGTACACTAGCAGGTACAGTTAATATGTGAAGCAATAATGACATGATAATAGTATGCAATAACTATGCAATAGGGATATGAGAAGGTAGATATGCAGCAATCATGAGGGTACACTAACAGGTACTACCAATGTATGAAACTGTGCATAAAATAGATAAGTGTGAGGTATGGGGTGGAATATGTCATTTCCACGGAAACCTGACATCGTGGCAGGATCACAATCTATCAAGACACTCAAATCCCAAATCCTCAAATCATCCCCTAAGTTGGGCTCTCATATCATATAAGTCTCACATCTCCTCAATGTACAATATCGAATAGATCCCCTATATCTCGAATGTACAAATCAACAATCTCATAGGTAACCTGTATCCAATCTCAATGAATCACCTAATATCCCAAATCACATCTCAAGTAAGATTCTAGCATCCTAAATATATATATATATATACAGAAATAAATATGATGGGGGCAATACACATATATTAGCGTCCCATTCCACTAATATTGGTGTAAGGGTATATATAACAACGGCTAAATCCCCTGTTATCTATACAAAGGTGTTAAAGAAATATCATGAAAACCATGTGCCAAGCATCGACACAGAAATCCTGATCACGTATCATACGCTATCCCGAAAGCACGAGTGCCTAGCTCTGACCCTCGCCTTTCGACGTATGCATACGTACATGACTCCCAACGGTATCTCCATGATCCCCGCCGAGTCATCAGTACTGTCACCGTTAGGTACTCGCCCGCCTCCAGGCTCAATCGGCAACATCCATCGATCTTCTTCCCGAGGGGAACCAGACCGGGCCCCACCATGTACCCTCATACGGCAACCTCACCTCGTATGGAGTATATAATCAGAACCGATAAATCTCATGGTGGCTGCGAAAATATCACATCAAGGAAACCGGGTTTTTCAATGTATGCATAATTTCATGAACTCCCGCGGTTCCCAAATCCAGAAAACATCATGTAAAATCCAAATAACAAGGAGAAAATCGAGGAATAAATATATGCGATATATCTGAATGCGAGCATATAGCTGAAACCAGATGTATGCGAAATCAATAAGGTACGGCTAAGTATAGGTGTCTACCTATAAGTAAAAGATGTCGTATACCCCCCTGGGTATAAGTAGAATATGAAGGATACCCCCCTGGGTATAAGTAAAATATGTGCAAGGTATACCTATAGCTGTTTCGCAAGGTGTAGATGTACCTATCACTAAGGGTAAGATACACTATAGGTATACCGATAAGCTAGATGTCTTGTATGATAAGCAATATAGTATCTATAAGGGGTTGTGTGTGACATGGCAATTATTGACGGTGTGTGTGTAGCATACAATCCGTGCTCGTGCAACATGAACCGTCAATAATATGTGAAGTGTCCTACGGCTTCTAGTCACAGTACAACTATATCAAGAAAATAAAATAAAGGCGCAATTCTAACAATGACGTAGAATATGCGACAGGTATTTGAATCTTAGCCCAGACGCATAATGCCATGCGGGCGAATCCCCTGTAGATGTTAAATCTACTCACCTACGCTCCACGCTAGGTGAATCCTACCATCTGTTCTCCTCTGTAGCAGTGTCTGTTGTCTTCGCCTGCAATCCTGCAAATAAGACATGGAAATTATATATAAGCCAAATATTCCGCAAAACGCGATACCGAACCAAAATGAGAAACTCGCGTCGCGAACTAAACTCGCGTCATGAACTAAACACGCGTGTGCACGATACGCTAAAACGTGTGTATACGCGTCTAAAACCATCGCGACACGCCGCGATACGCTGGATCACAGAACCAACTCACGTATCGCGCGTATCGCGCAAACACAACGGATATGAAAAACGGCATATTGTCCCTGATTTTCCTACAGGTCAAATCTTGCAAAACTAGACATGCCAAAACACTAGACAACACAGCAGAGTACCCTACCCAAAACCCCAACACCCTTGCCCCTACTTGGCCGCAAATTGCGGCCAAACCTAATAAATCTGCGTCCACTGTTTGGGATTAGGGTTTCGTGCTCAGGTGGTGGTATCTAGACCTAATGTACATGCCCCAGTTTTCTCAATTTTAACCTGAAGGTCCCGGGTCAATAGCAGATCACAGAAAGTCACAAATAATGCTTAAAAACACCGATTCGCACTAAAAGGAAACCCTATGGTATTTTAGTGTAATCCAGGGTTAAACCCAGTTAAGGTGACCCTAACAACACTTAATTAAGTAGGGTTTACCAACACAATCATCAATTTTCCACAACATCTCACAAATCACCATAATTAGCACTAAACTAGCTAATTAACACAAACCGACGCTAATTAGCACAAAAGCTAAGCAAAAGAGAGATGGGTTCAGAAAATATACCCTAGAGAACCCTAAGTAGCAAGTGAAGAAGTGTATGGAGGAGGTGAGAGCTTGCAGCAAGTTGCTGGGGCTGCTACTGCTACAGCTTCTGCTGATGCTGCCAGTGCTGATGTTGTTGTTGTTGCTGCCACTGCTGCTGCTCCTTTTCTGCTGCTGCTGCTTCAGTTGTTGTTGTTGTTATTGCTGCTGCTGTGCTGTTGTGTGGGTGTGTGTGTGAGTTTGAGAGTGAGAGGATGAGAGAAATGAGTGAGAATGAGAGAACACCAACAAGTCAACCCCCTCCTCTTTCTCTCTCTTCATTAAATGGAGGCATGTGCAAGCCGTCATGCCTCATAATGCTCCCTCTCTCTCTCTCTCACCTAGTCAACATTCAAACCATTTAAAAACCCTTTTCAAATTCATTTCATTTTTGAAAAGAACCATATACAAATAAAAACCCAAAAGTACCTAATACAATATTAAACTAGATTAGGGAATGGTTAGTTCACCATGTTGCTAATCATGGTTAAACCCCCAAAACAACCCTAGTTATCATGCATAAGTATGTGCAAGCCTAGGAAAAATATAATAAAATACTCATTAAATAGGATAAAATATTTGAAACTTAATTTGGTAAACTTTTTATTAAAAACCACACATTAAAATATAATTAGCTACAAAACAAATTCTAAGGTGTTACAATCTCCCCCTTAAAAGAAATTCGTCCCCGAATTTAAAAATATACTGTTACGCGTACCTTCAAAGAGAAGATTACAACCCCCAAATCTCGATCGCTGCCTCCCAAGTGATTATCTCACTATACGACTACATCCAAGAAAACCCTTCACAGACGGCAAGACCCTTGACCAATGTTCCTCCACCTGCCGAGCCATTAACACAAATGGCTGCTGGTGAACGAAAGATCGCGTCCAAGCTACATGGTCTGGTGCTAATTCAAGTGAGAAAGGTCAAGAAGGTAATTGTAAAGTATCATCACAAGGAATACGGGGTGGAAACTCAATAATCTGGGCGGAAGTGCCGAATTAAAGGCAACGAAACTAACTCGCGTATAGGATCTCAGAAGGACCTAAATCCTGGGACAAGCTTCCCAAAATCCAACACGTCATTCATCGGAAAGTCCGTAGGAATACATGATCTGTCCCTGCGAACTCGAGTCTATGACTAACACGTCGGCATAAGACCTCAGTTCGCCGGGGACAATTTCCATCCTGACCTAACACAACTGGACCATCTCCGAAGTCTCTAGACATAGCTGGGGTCCAAAATCCTACTTACGCAGAGTCAGAAAAACAACAGACTGGTGATTGACACGACCTAACCCCTAAGCCTAAAGGTGGCCAATTGGAGTGTCTCCTGATAACAGCTATCGAAGGAGAACCCTAACGATGGCGAGTGACAATCCCCAACCGCTGACAACAATCAAAACAACACACAACTTAACAAAAAAACAACTGAGCAAATTGAGTATAACCGGACGACAAGAATCCGAATGGAGTCACACCCTGACTAAACTTGGGTAGAAACCATAACGAAATTCGTGTAGATCTGCTCCCACTCCTACTTCGGAACGGTAAAAGGTTGTAACTCTCCAGCCGGCCTCAGATGCTCGACCAAAGCACACAACAAGACAGACACCTTGAAATGAAACATGAAACTTCTCTTTATATCCCTGTCCACCCGTAACTATCTCATAAGTCACGTTAAATGTTGGTGGAACTTGAATGCATATAGAGAGTTAACAGATGTGCATGTGCTAGGATTACACGTCTCTACCTGATAACATCAGGTACACCCACGTGTCCCTAACTTAGCACACCGTGTCACAAATCAAGGACTCCGAATCATTACCGAGCCGAGTATGCTCAAGTATCTCTGACGAACGAGCATCGGCGGGCAGTGTCTCGCGAAAACGATTTAAGGAAAGTGGTCGGGCGCGAACATGAGCAAGTTGTCCCCTCCGTAGAGACGAACTTAAGCTGTACTCAACGATCACACAAGAACTGTAAATCTGCAGAAGACTATCACAACAATCAAAATCCGCTGCAGGAAGATGCACATTAGCTCTGGCGGTCCGTGAAAATCTGACCCGACTTCCGAACGAGTAGTGTCTCCAAATCTCCAACGCAAAACCACCGCGGCCATCTCCAGATCATGAGTGGAATATCCTTCTCGTATTTCCTCCAAATGTAGGGAAGCAAAAGCGATAACTCTATAGTGTCACCTCAGTACACACTCGAGCCCACTCAAGAAACATTACAGTTAAACAACAAGGTCGCCCGAACCATAGGCAAAGAAAAGACTAATGCAGTTGTTAACCGAATCTTCAACTGCCGAAAACTCCGCACACATACCTCAGTCCAAAGAAGGAAAACTCCCTTCCGGTCAATGCAGTCGACGGTGCAGCACAACTCTAGAAGTCCCGCACGAAACGGCGGTAAGAACCTGCTAAGCCCGAAAATCTGCGGACCTCCATCCTGCACACAAGTCTGGGCCTAAGCTGTACGGCCACGATCTCCCTCGGAACCATACGAAACCGTCTCCCGTGACTACAAGACCTAGGAGTCCACACAAAACAAGCCTGAAGAAACACTCCGAGAATTTAGCAATCTGCTGGTGCTCTCCCAGTATTTGCATAACAAATCCTCAAGTGCTGCTCATGTTCCTCAAGACATATTAGATAGACCCGAATGTCGTAAATAACACAAAAATAACTGGTCGAGGAACAGCCTGCAGAAATCCGGTTCATCACATCTACGAATGCTGCTAGGGCATCAGTGAATCCAACGACTCACAAAAACACACAAAGCCCGTCACACGCATAAGGCATTCTTCGGAATGCCATCACCCCGAATCCTCAATAATGATGACCTGATCCCAAACAAGCTTAGAAAATAACTCGCACTCTGGAGCTGATCGAAGAAATCGTCAATGCGAGGTGAAGGATACCTCACCGCACCTTAAAGCCGATTCAATTAACGATCCGTCGATACACAACCTCAAACTGCCGTCTTTCTCCTTGACGAACAGAAATAGGAGCTTCCAAAAGCGAAACACTCAGACACACAAAACTCCCCAAACCACAACTCTGTAGCTGATCCTTAAGCTCCCAAGCTTCGCCTGCCCATCTGGAACAACGTCGGAAAACTCTCGCACGAAAGGAACTCGGTCCAACAATCTCACTGTGGCTCTGGTATCACAAATGAACGCAAAGAATCCATGACATCTCCTCAAAAGCCGACTAGCGAAAAAGGCTGAATTCAAGCTGTGAGAGGCGGCACAACTATCCACCTGCACAACATGAACTGACTTGCTAGGGAAAACAAACCTGACTGTTTCTTCACGGTAGTCCACAAATTCCTAGCACGTAGCTAACCAGTCCGTGCCCAGGAGAACGTCAAATCCAACATCTCTAGGAGGATCAAAACGACGGACGAATCTCTATCCCCTATCCGATTGGCACAGAACTGAAATACGTGTCGCGCAACAAAGAATCGCTGACAGAAGTTAACACAACTACGACTAATCTACCCAACCACGGTACAAGCATGAAAAACAAACGCATATATCAAAAGAACATGAGAAATAAGGATACCTGAGAACTCTGCATTGGACGCCTGCGCGTCCCGATGAGTAGAAGCAAACTCCTGTGTCTGCCCTCTACCCGCAGCTGGCTGGACTCCTCTGGTAGACTGAGCCCTCTGAGCGAACTTTCCACGTCCACGGCCTCTCTGGAAATGATCCTGACGAGGTGCTAAGGAACAATCCCTGACGAAGTGCTGAAGGCTTCCGCATCAAAAACATCCACACGCTGACTGCTGACCATCCTGGGTATGAGAGCTGAACGACTGTCCTCGTCCTAAGCCTCTGCTGCTCCCGCTACAGCCACGAAATCTGTCTAGATGACCAAATCTCTGTCTCTGGGCTGGTACACTGGTATGAGTCCTCCACTGTCCTGGAACTCTCTAAGCCTCTGGAATATACACCTCGTCAACTGGAGCTGCAACCACTGGTGCTATGTAGGTGACAGACTGCTGCACGCTGATCGTAAGTGACAACTGAGTAACAGGGGTGACAACCTCCTGTCGTAACTCCCGAACGACATCAACCAATGAACTCATAAACTGGCGGAAGCCCTGCATCTCTGCCAAAAGTCTATCAATAGTATATGTCGTAGGCTGATCCGTCTGCACCTGTGCAACTAGAGTGCCATCCTGGTCAGTACTCGTCTCACCCGAGCCAACTCTGACCTCGGACCTCGTTGCATCACTCTGAGTCCCCATAGTCATCGGCGGCAAGGCTATACATAGATATAAGATTCGATGAGAATAAGGAATCGAATCTCAAGGATATGAATCATCAAGGAAGGAATTCAAGCAAATTGTACTTAGGTCACTTAATGCAAAGTACTGCATCGTGGGTATGCTGCAGACATACACACACTACGTTCCTCTGCTTAAGCTACCTACTCCATCAAACTAAGGTCATCCTACACTCCGAAAGGTAAAACCTAGCGCTCTGATACGAACTTTGTCACGACCCGAAATTGGCCCATGACGACCCTAATACTACGCAACGCCTAAAAACGTAACGCAGTAAAAGAAAGCCAAAACCCAGAAATCTAAACCATAAAAAATACGGAACAGATAATAGAAGTATTTTGAAACATTTGAAATCACAACCCAAATTCTTTTAAAGTCCTACTTTCTTTCTTTAAAATTTTAGCCCCACCCCCTTTTTGTAAAAACTAGCCATGATAAATACAACACAAATATACGACGCCGTAGCAAAGAAATAAAGACAGTAGAGAGAAAGCTGTATATAAAAGACAACAAATCCACAATTAATATACAATAACGTCCTCACCAAGTCTCTAAGTAAACAACATAATAGTAGATGGAGAGTACAAGATACAACGAATGTACAATATGAAATACAGAAAATCATCTAACCTACCTAAGCAAAATAGTGCTGTGAGCTGATGCAGTATCTCTAGCAAAATATGATAGATGGATACTGAATAGCCTGCCTTGACTACTCTGGGGAACAACCTGAAACACCTGTGGCACAACGGGGGTGAGTTTCCAACTCGTGAATAGTAGATAACATATGCAGGTAATCGCAGGAATGTACGTACAACATGAATCTAAGATATGCGATTACAATAATAACATGTCATGTGAATGCGGAATAATGGAAAGTACACTAGCAGGTACAGTCAATATGTGAAGCTATAATGACATGATAATAGTATGCAATAACTATGCAATAGGGATATGAGAAGGTAGATATGCAGCAATCATGAGGGAACACTAACAGGTACTACCAATATATGAAACTGTGCATAAAATAGATAAGTGTGAGGTATGGTGTGGAATAGGTCATTTCCACGGAAACTTGACATCGTGGCAGGATCACAATCCATCAAGACACTCAAATCCCAAATCCTCAAATCAGCCCCTAAGTTGGGCTCTCATATCATGTAAGTCTCACATCTCCTCAATGTACAATATCGAATAGATCCCCTATATCTCGAATGTACAAATCAACAATCTCATAGGCAACCTTTATCCAATCTTAATGAATCACCTAATATCCCAAATCACATCTCAAGTAAGATTCTAGCATCCTAAATATATATATATATATATATATATATATATATATATACAGAAATAAATATGATGGGGGCAATACACATATATTAGCGTCCCATTCCACTAATATTGGTGTAAGGGTATATATAACAACGGCTAAATCCCCTGTTATATATACAAAGGTGTTAAAGAAATATCATGAAAACCATGTGCCAAGCATCGACACAGAAATCCTGATCACGTATCATACGCTATCCCGAAAGAACGAGTGCCTAGCTCTGACCCTCGCCTTTCGACGTATGCATACGTACATGACTCCCAACGGTATCTCCATGATCCCCGCCGAGTCATCAGTACTGTCACCGGTAGGTACTCGCCCACCTCTGGGCTCAATCGGCAACATCCATCGATCTTCTTGCCGAGGGGAACCATACTGGGCCCTACCATGTACCCTCATACGGCAACCACACCTCGTATGGAGTATATAATCAGAACCGATAAATCTCATGGTGGCTGCGCAAATATCACATCAAGGAAACCGAGTTTTTCAATGTATGCATAATTTCATGAACTCCCGCGGTTCCCAAATCCAGAAAACATCATGTAAAATCCAAATAACAAGGAGCAAATCGAGGAATAAATATATGCGATATATCTGAATGTGAGCATATAGCTGAAACCCGATGTATGTGAAATCAATAAGGTACAGCTAAGTATTGGTGTCTACCTATAAGTAAAAGATGTCGTATAACCCCCTGGGTATAAGTAGAATATGAAGGATACCCCCCTAGGTATAAGTAAAATATGTGCAAGGTATACCTGTAGCTGTTTCGCAAGGTGTAGATGTACCTATCACTAAGGGTAAGATACACTATAGGTATACCGATAAGCTAGATGTCATGTATGATAAGAAATATAGTATCTATAAGGGGTTGTGTGTGACATGGCAATTTTTGTCGGTGTGTGTGTAGCATACAATCCGTGCTCGTGCAACATGAACCGTCAATAATATGTGCAGTGTCCTACGGCTGCTAGTCACAGTATAACTATATCAAGGAAATAAAATAAAGGCGCAATTCTAACAATGACGTATAATATGCGACAGGTATTTGAATCCTAGCCCAGACGCATAACGCCATGCGGGCGATTCTCCTGTAGATGTTAAATCTACTCACCTACGCTCCACGCTAGGTGAATCCTACCATCTGCTCCCCTCTGTAGCAGTGTCTGTAGTCTTCGCCTGCAAACCTGCAAATAAGACATGGAAATTATATATAAGCCAAATATTCCGCAAAACGCGATACCGAACCAAAACGAGAAACTCGCGTCGCGAACTAAACGCGCGTGTGCACGATACGCTAAAACGTATGTATACGCGTCTAAAACCATCGCGACACGCCGCGATACGCTGGATCACAGAACCAACTCACGTATCGCGCAAACACAACGGACATGAAAAAAGGTATATTGTCCCAGATTTTCCTACAGGTCAAATCTTGCAAAACTAGACATGCCAAAACACTAGACAACATAGCAGAGTACCCTACCCAAAACCCCAACACCCTTGCCCCCTACTTGGCCATAAATTGCAGCCAAACCTAATAAATCTGCGGCCACTATTTGGAATTAGGGTTTCGTGCTCAGGTGGTGGTATCTAGACCTAGTGTACAAGCCCCAGTTTTCTCAATTTTAACCTGAAGGTCCCGGGTCAATAGCAGATCACAGAAAGTCACAAATAACGCTTAAAAACATCGATTTGCACTAAAAGGAAACCCTATGGTATTTTAGTGTAATCCAGGGTTAAACCCAGTTAAGGTGACCCTAACAACACTTAATTAAGTAGGGTTTACCAACACAATCATCAATTATCCACAACATCTCACAAATCACCATAATTAACACTAAACTAGCTAATTAACACAAACCGACGCTAATTAGCACACAAGCTAAGCAAAAGAGAGATGGGTTCAGAAAATATACCCTAGAGAACCCTAAATAGCAAGTGAAGAAGTGTATGGAGGAGGTGAGAGCTTGCTGCAAGTTGCTGGGGCTGCTACTGCTACAGTTTCGGCTGATGCTGCCAGTGCTGATGTTGTTGTTGTTGCTGCTACTGCTGCTGCTCCTTCTCTGCTGCTGCTGCTTCAGTTGTTGTTGTTGTTTTTGCTGCTGCTGTGCTGTTGTGTGGGTGTGTGTGTGAGTTTGAGAGTGAGAAGATGAGAGAAATGAGTGAGAATGAGAGAACACCAACAAGTCAACCCCCTCCTCTTTCTCTCTCTTCATTAAATGAAGGCATGGGCAAGCCATCATGCCTCATAATGCTCCCTGTCTCTCTCATCAAGTCAACATTCAAACCATTTAAAAACCCTTTTCAAATTCATTTTATTTTTGAAAAGAACCATATACAAATAAAAACCCAAAAGCACCTAATACAATATTAAACTAGATTAGGGAATGGTTAGTTCACCATGTAGCTAATCATGGTTAAACCCCCAAAACAACCCTAGTTATCATGCACAAGTATGTGCAAGCCTAGGAAAAATCTAATAAAATACTCATTAAATAGGATAAAATATTTGAAACTTAATTTGGTAAACTTTTTATTAAAAACCATACATTAAAATATAATTAGCTACAAAACACATTCTAAGGTGTTACAGGACCGGACTACAAAGGTTGTAATTCCAAACTCTTAGATGTTAAAGTGTTTAACATATTTCGTTTCGCCTAATCTCTAGTTTAAAGATCTTGGTTAGGGTTGTTCGGCACGTCTAAATTTTAAATCGGGCATGGTTAATGCCTTGTAGACCCTTGTGAGAGTGCCTAGTAACCCTACAGTGGTACAGAGCCAAGTTAGAGCTTTAGGCGAAGTCTAGGCGAAATTTAAAGTCCGATCGAACTCCGAATACCCGTAAAATCCTAGTTTATGGAAATTTTTTCAAAAGTTGACATTTTTCATATTAAAAATTCTCAGAAAATTCAGTAGGCGATTTTATGGGTTGCGGAAAAAAATGAACCCAGAATACCTTTATTGCGCGGAACCGCGACAATACCCTTGCTTGCGCGGCGGTACCGCGGCTAAACAGTAGAATTATGGGATCGGTTTTCAACAGTAATATCCGTAGGTACTATTGCATGTTTCTGGGAATTTTTAATTCTACTCAGGTGTTGAGTTTTCTGGGATGTATTGGGAACTCGTTGATTTGATCGGAAAGTTTAACTTCGTTTATGTTTTTCCGGGTAATTTTAGAACGTGTTAAAAAGTTTGACCGGATATTAATAACTCACTTTTTCCCCTGCCGGAAAATTTCCAAGTGTTGGATATTTCCGTAGTTTACGAACGTTCTGAGTCGTGCAAGTAACGCGGTGGACCCTCTAGAAGAACACAAACCTTAACTCGATTATGTGACCGTCTGAACTGCCTCTAAACCTTAGGGTTTGGGGAAGTACGGCGTTGCCACATGTGAGGCGTTGGTTTGACCCTTCTACGGCTGGACCATTGGTACTGTAGCATGTGATGGATACCTTTTTGAACTCCGCTCAAGTGTTGAGATATTTGGGAAAACTTGGGTGTTTGATTATTCGATCGGAAAGTTTAACATTGTCTATTTATCTGGAATGTGATACAATATTTGGAATCCACAAGTAGTTATGAGATAAATAATTTGAATGTTATAAATCTAGCAGTTTGGTCTCAGATGATTGGTGGCCACGGGATTTTGAAGCGATCAAAAGTCCATCGCAATCACGTAGCGTACGCGGATACTCGCCGGGTAAACTTAATAGATAGCCGCGCCCCATAACCCCGACCAAGTGACTGTAGGAAAACCCCGTCGCCAAAAGCTTCCGTTCGGGTTCTCGCGGCAGCGGTGTTCCGCCTTAGTGCACTTTGTCGACGGCATCCGGGGGTGCGGCCGTCTACTAAAGTTTGCGACGAGCATTCGATCAGAGTTATCGGGAATCTTGTGTTAGTGGATATGCCCTAGAGGCCATTACTGTATCATACTGGTTTGTACATTACTTAATGGAAGCTTGGGATATTCACCTTGTATAAGCAATCTTGCTCAATATAGTAGTATGCTACTTGGTTTGTTTCTACTTCAATGGGTACATGTGTTTATTTTAGTATATCACCTATACACATCAGTGGAGCCCTTAGGATCTTTGCTTGATTACCAGCGTTGTGATGGCAGTCACACTAGTGGGGGCTGGGTAATCTATAAGCACATCCTTATACAGGTCCCTAGTCCCAAGACTATCGAGACAGGGCATCGATACTCCGGAGTAGATTAGCGTATGCGCTTCTCATCCCAGTGTGGGAGATGGTCTGTCCCACAGCCATCAGTACGTCGTACTGGAGATAGTATACGGGTGCTCGTTAGGTTATGAGTACACTGGACAGGACTCGTCGGGAACTGACAGGTTGGTATTATACCTATCGTCAGTTATCAGTTCGCAGGTGACATGAGTACAGCTTAGTCCGCTGACTTGACACTGTCACTTCGCCTCGAGTGTGTTCCCACTATACTTTGATTACTACCCTACCACGGCTAAAAGGAGTCGTGCAAACAGGTAGTCGTTGGGTACAGTCCCGAAGCACTTGGAGGCAGTGACGGTTAGACAGGATTCGTCTCTCCCGGTATTGGGGGTTGACATCGCGCTGTGTCTAGGAGAGCCATTACACGAGTAGTTCCTGGCCAGGGCAATCGAGATATACTGGTAGGCTTCCAGTGTTATCTCAGGGTGTTTTGGGCTTCACTCTGACACGACTTGTACCGCTATTAGGGGACTGACGTTTACCGCCCCCTAGGCCCGCCATGCGATGTATCAGACGAACAGATCGGACCGTACGGAGACTGTCACATTCAGACTCAGTAGGAGTTCAGATGGGGTTCACCTCATCAGTCTTCTTATCGGCATCTACCTGGGGACCGTTACGCACAGCTAGTGCCGCTTGCGGTCTATGGTTAAACCCACTGCCAGCGTAGTGTCGAGTCTTTAGAGTCCCACACAGAGGGCTTTTCGCTTTTGGGCAAAACAGAGTAGAGGTCGCAAGGTTTTGCGACAGGGTTCGTTCTCATCCGCGCACTTGTGCACGTTTGGAGTCCGGACGGATATTACTAGCGGGCTCTGGTTTGAGCCAGATACTAGTATATGTTTTGGGGTTAGTTTTATCTCATTGTGTTCATGTTCCTCGGAACAAGAATGCGGGTGTGTATGCACAGTTGGTTGAGGCGGAGGAAGAGGATTTTCATTAGGGTTTCGGAACGGGTGTGTATGCACAGTTGACAGTTGTCTTTTTCCAAACCCTAATAAATTTATGATATATCAATTAATAATATTAATTAAATGAAATTGTGTCATGGTTGGGTTTGTTGACTTCTTGACCAAGGTTGACTTGTTGACCATGGTTGAAACTTTGACTATAATCATTACATATCAAAGATGCTCTTTGATTCTAGCAAAACCATTTAATGTGTGTAATGATAATTGTCATTCCAAACCATCCATCAACTATTTCATTTAGATTATTATTATTAATTTGATAATTCATTTCATATTATGTTATGGTTGTAAAAAGTTATTCATTCTATCATAACACTTCTCTCTCCTCTCTTCTTCTTCCTCCTCCTCTAGTTCAAGGAGACTCGCTCTCATGTGTTGAGAAACCCTCTCCTTGAGATAAGAACACCCCAAAACCACTCTCTACTCACTCTAGGGTTAGAGGTCTAGCAAGCCAAAGATCCTAGTTCTCTCAAAGTTCGAGAAAGGAGCCCGAAGGTTGAACCCTCAGGTGGATCCATCTTTGACGGAAGAAGGCGACGAGGAAAGCACCATCCAAGCTCTACAAAGGTTTCAAGAAGAAGGAGTTCAAGTTAGGTATAACATATTTTCCGAGTAGCTAACTCTCTTTAGCTTGATAGCTAGTTTAGTTTAGAAAAGATCCCGACTTTTGTTAGTCCATGTTGCCTAATGCGCTAAAAATTTGTTTTTTATACCGTTTCCGCCTCCCCGCAAGAACCGGGGTTGGCAACGTGGACTTACAGTGGTATCAAAGCCTAACTAAACCTAAACTAGCTAAGTAGTAAAGTGTATGGAAGTTCGATCGGAAAAATCACAAAAACCAAAACATCAAAAACCCTTACTTTCTGTTGAAATTTTTTGTGCTCAAAAGATAAAAAGTTTTACTCCTAAAATCGGCTCAGGGTTTTGTGAAGAGACCCACCAAAAACGGTCGCCTGAATCCATCAAACCGCCGCGGTTCAGCGGCAATGAGTATACATTTGCCGCGGAACCGCCGCCGTTTTGGCTCCTCTCACGACCAGGTTTGGTGCAGTGTTCTTCTGGTAGGGTTTTGGGATTTTTAAGATGGTTTATTTGCGCCCAGATTTTCCAGAAAAGAAATTTGTTTTTGGGGGCCTATAAATCCGTATTTTTGATCGAACTTCACTATACTTTGACTAATCTGTTATACCTGTGATGTTTATATGTATTGAACGTCGGCTAATCGCTATATGTCGATTAGTCGGGGTTATACATATCTGTGATCTGTGTTTGATGATGGTATGTGTATAAGAATGCGTTGGACTGTCGCGGGTGAATAGCCGGGGTGGATGTGAGATGAGTATTTTCTTTTTCTTTCATTCATGTAATATGTAAATTGATGTAATATTATTTGTATGGCCGCACAACCGGGTCGGGGTTGTAGCCGTCATTGTATAATTCTTTTTACTGTTTTTGCTCCTAGGATAGACCTATGGAGGGGGTGCACAAACTACCGGGTATCTTGAAGTGCCGAGTGGCCTACTCACGGCGTTGAGGGAGGTTGCTCCACTTCGGGTACTTGGCGGGTAGTTTGCCGCACCCGTAGGGGTCTTGGGTGGGGTTTTGGCTATTCACCGCGACCGTGTAATCCGTTTTTTGTTGCAGGCTCGAACGGATTGCGGACTCCTAGTATATCCAATGTATTCATCTATGATCTGTAATGTCTATCATTGCTATATATTTATAACTATTTAGGCGTTGCTTATGTTTTACAGCCGCGCTAGCCCAGCCCCCGCTCTGTCGTTAGTTAAGTAACCTAACGGGTAATGACGGGGCCCCGTGGCGAATGCGAATGGCATAAGCGTACGTCATATTTTGGTTGTTTTCTGCAATGGTAGGATTAAATGATGGGACGCATTAAAAGAACTAATGCAAGAATATCACGCATTAAAAGAACTAATGCAAGATAATAAACCAAGCAAAAGTCGTTGGAACACTTTCGAAAAACCACTCGGTTCTTTTCAAAACTAACTTTTAAATGCGGAGCTTGAGCCACTCCTTTTTAAAAGCTATCTCGTTCCATCGATTATATCAAGTTCACTACGTTCACGGTTTCGCCAAAACCATTCGTAGCCTTCCGTCGTTTCACATGAATGGTCTGTAGTATTCAAGCTATGTTTGTTGGCCAAAGTCAAGGCATAGTGATTGGTAGCTATTGGGTATTCATGTGCAGCATAGATAGATGTGTTGATTTGAAACAGTCGTACTGCCTTGTTGGACAAAGTCAAGGGTAGGTACGGGTGGATTCAAATTAACCTGGAGAACGACGGGTAGAACTTGACATGTGACTTATGATTTGTTGGCCAAAGTCAAGGTCATAAGAGCATGGGGAAAAAATCCACATCGGGAGTTTCATAAGTACTGAAACTTGCTAGATATGCATACCATTTGGAGTGTGGTGATTCTGGTAGGATTCCTTCAGTTTCGTCACGCGATGATATTTGGATCCCGATCCTACTGTGAGTATATACTACTCCTCGGGAAATTTCTCACTAAACGATCAACGCTATAAACCTAGTAGGTGTCTAGAAAGGTGTTAGCGGGGCTACGCCCCCAGGGAAAAGAGGTTCTTAAATTAAGGAACTTCGCGAAAGCGTTGGAAAACCTCCCTCGAAGTACCGACACTGGCCTGGCTGAACGGTTAAGCAAGTATTGTGCGGTGGGATTGATCCCAACTAATTCTTCCTTTATGGTTTGAGGAGGGATTCGAGAGACAGTGGGAGCCATCCTGTTTAGACAAACTAAAAACCATTCTAAACTTGCAAGAGCATCATGCTGAGTGTTTCTTCTTCTCTCTCCTAATTGCAGCGACCAATCGACATGACTGGACTCAAGTTACTTCTAGATAAAAACATACTGACAGGGCCAAACTACAAAAATTGGCTCAGGAATGTCAAGATGGCAATCACTTACGACAAGCTGGGGTATCTTCTTACCACCAAAGCTCCCCCCGTCCTAGGTCCCACCTCCAGCGTCGCGGATAAGGAAATCCGTAAGACTTGGGAGATTGATTGCGCGAAGGCCAAGTGCCTCGTGCTTGCCTCTATGGACAACGAACATCAGAGGAGGCACGAGAATATGGACCTGGAATCCATATTTCTTCATACAAAAGAACTGTATGGAGAGCAGTCTCGTATCGCAAGATACGAAGTGTCGAAGAAGTTATTTTCGGCAAAATTGGCCGTCGGATCATCGGTAGCAGAACACGTGCTTAAGATGATTGGCTACATTCAGGAGCTCGCGGAACTTGGGACCACGTTGGAGAGTGAGCTCTATACGGACTTAATTCTCCAGTCCCTTCCTTCCACTTACGCCCAGTTTATACTGAACTTCAACTTACAAGAAAAAGAAGTTGAACTTTCAGAACTCCTCAACATGCTGAGGAGCGCAGAGGGCGCCCTACAGAAAGGTAGGGAAACATCCACTTTGTTTGTAGGAGGATCTTCTTCTTCTAGGTCCAAGGCGAAAGCCAAGGGAAAGAAGAGGAAAGCCCCCGCCAAACCAAGGGGCGGTGTTAGTAAAGTGGATACGAAGGGAAAGGAAAAGGCAACAAAGTTAGCGGGGTAGCTTGTGGGTAAAGAAGAATGCTTCTATTGTCATAAGAGTGGACACTGGAAGAAAGATTGCAGGGCTTGGAAGGCCAGGACACAGGAACTGAAGCAGGTTGCGGCTTCAGCTTCAGGTGTGTATGTTATTGAAAACTGTCTTTCAATAAACTCTACTTCCTGGGTATTGGATACCTGATCAGGATCTCATATCTGTAATTCTTTACAGGCGTTGAGAAACCGTAGGGTTTTGAAGGCAGGTGACATGACCCTCAGAGTTGCGAACGGAGCTAGCATGGATGCTAAAGCCGTGGGGGACTATCACCTGGGAATGTCAGATGGACATGTTTTGGTTTTACGCAATTGCTTTTTTGTACCCAACGCAACTTGTAATATCATTTTTGTATCTTTGGTTTCTAAAGAAGGTTATGAATTTGCGTTTGTAAGTAATATTGTAAACATTCACCTTAATCAAGTTCTGATTGGGTCAGGTACACTGAGCAATGGTATATACGTGTTAAACCAACCACAGATTTTCAATGTCCAGAATACACACAAAAGAAAGTCTCCAGATATCAATCAGACTTTCCTATGGCATTGTAGACTGGGTCACATCAATGAGAGAAGGTTGACTAAGTTACATACAGAAGGATATTTGAATCCGTTCGAATATCAATCGTATGCCACTTGTCAATCCTGTCTCAAAGGAAAGATGACAAAGACTCCGTTCACTGGACACGGAGTAAGAGCGAGCGAGCTCTTGGGACTCGTACACAGCGACGTGTGCGGTCCAATGTCTACACATGCGCGAAGCGATTATTCTTACTTCATTACTTTTACGTATGATTTTTCAAGGTACGGTTATGTCTTCTTAATGAAACATAAGTCCGAAGCCTTTGAAAAGTTCCAGGAATATAAGAATGAAGTAGAAAAACAAACCGGCAAAAGTATCAAGATTCTAAGATCGGATCGAGGTGGAGAATACTTAAGTGCCGAGTTCCTGGATTATTTAAAAGAGAATGGAATTCTCTCTCAGCTGACTCCTCCATACACTCCGCAATATAACGGTATATCGGAAAGACGGAACCGAACCCTATTGGATATGGTACGGTCCATGATGAGTAACGCTGAGTTACCGCGATCATTCTGGGGGTATGCGCTAGAATCAGCTGCATACCTTTTGAACCGAGTTCCAACTAAGACTGTGCCTACTACACCATATGAGATGTGGTGTGGGAAGAGACCCTATCTTAAGCACATTAAGACATGGGGATGTCCGGCTTTTGTTAAAAAGCAGCATGCAGACAAGCTCGAGGCACGCTCAGTACAGTGTAAGTTCGTGGGATATCCAAAGAACTCCAAGGGATATTTCTTCTACTGCGAAGAGGAACAAAAAGTTCTTGTTTCTCGTCATGCCTACTTCATGGAAACTGAGTTTTTGGAAACCCAGATAAGTGGGAGCACAGTAGAACTGGAAGAAATTCCAGAACCACGAGCTATTACTGAAAGCTTAGTGGAACCAGAGGGTTCAAAAGAACAGGAAATTCCTACGCCGCTCCGCCGAAGTAGTAGGCAGTCTCATCCGCCCGAGAGATACTACGGTTTTCTCATAGACGGGGATAGAGAGGATTGCATCATAGATTATGATGAGCCTACTAGCTTCCAGCAAGCCGTTCAGAGCGTTGACTCGGTAAAATGGCTGGATGCAATGCGGACCGAAATGGAGTCCATGTACACCAACAAAGTATGGACGTTGGACATTGCTCCAGACGGGGTAAAACCCGTAGGATGCAAGTGGATCTTCAAAAGGAAGATTGGTGTAGATGGACAGGTTGAGACCTATAAAGCTAGACTGGTTGCAAAGGGTTTTCGTCAAAGACCTGGTTTGGACTATGACGAGACTTTTTCTCCAGTAGCTATGCTGAAATCCATTCGGATCCTTCTTACCATTGCTGCCTTCCACGATTATGAGATTTGGCAGATGGACGTAAAGACAGCTTTTCTAAATGGAAATTTAGAGGAGTGTGTCTATATGGACCAGCCAGAGGGTTTCATTCAGAGTGGGAGCAGCGGAAAGGTGTGCAAGTTGCTTACGTCCATCTATGGACTAAAGCAGGCATCGCGGAGTTGGAACATCTGTTTTGATGAGACGGTCAAGGAATTTGGCTTTATCAAAAATCCAGATGAACCATGCATCTATAGTAGATTTGTAGCGAGAACTGTAGTATTCCTCGTTTTATACGTGAATGACATTCTCTTAATAGGAAATGACATTCCTATGCTACAATCTGTCAAGGGGTTCTTGTCACACAGGTTCTCCATGAAAGACCTGGGTGATGCCTCATACATCCTGGGGATCCGGATCCATCGTGATAGATCCAAGAGGATATTAGGACTTTCACAGTCCAGGTACATCGACACCATACTGAAGAGATTCAGTATGGAAGATTCCAAGCGCGGTAACCTACCAGCTTGTCACGGTATCACCCTCTCTAAAGAGATGTCTCCCAAGACTGATTTGGAGAGGGATCGCATGTCTATTATACCCTACGCTTCTGCGGTAGGCTCTATAATGTATGCGATGTTGTGTACCAGACCGGATGTAGCTTATGCACTGAGTGTAGTAAGCCGGTATCAGTCAAACCCTGGGGAGAAACACTGGATAGAGATAAAGAACATTCTCAAGTACCTGAGAAGGACTAAGGAGATATTCTTGGTGTATGGCGGAAAAGACCTCCAGATCGAGGCCTTTGCTGACTCCAGCTTCCAGAGTGACAAGGATGATTCCAAGTCCATGTCGGGTTTTGTCTTTACCCTCAATAGAGGGGCGGTGTGTTGGATGAGTTCCAAATAGGAAACCGTTGCAGACTCGACTATGGAAGCGGAATACATCGCTGCATCTGATGCCGCAAAAGAAGCCGTCTGGATGAGGAAGTTCTTGAAAGAACTTCAGGTGGTTCCGTCCATTGTTCATCCAATACCTCTGTATTGCGACAACAACGGGGCTATAGCTTTAGCGAAGGAACCCAGGTCCCATCAGAAATCCAGACACATCTTGAGGCGGTA
This sequence comes from Agapanthus africanus, assembly GCA_030015575.1. Taxonomy (NCBI): domain Eukaryota; kingdom Viridiplantae; phylum Streptophyta; class Magnoliopsida; order Asparagales; family Amaryllidaceae; genus Agapanthus; species Agapanthus africanus. The sequence goes on along the minus strand of JASDDO010000014.1, from coordinate 453,214,120 downwards.
TCACCTGATCAGGGAGATCGTGGATCGCCAGGAGATCGAGGTTCGGAGGGTTGCTTCAGAAGAAAACACTGCAGATCCATTCACCAAGGCCTTGCCCCAGACTCAGTTCGAGCGGCTGATCGAGATGATAGGTCTTCGATACGCCAGTACATGGCCTTAGTGCAAGTGGGAGATTGTTAGTGTATATGTCCTAGAGGCCATTACTGTATCATACTGGTTTGTATATTACTTAATGGAAGCTTGGGATATTCACCTTGTATAAACAATCTTGCTCAATATAGTAGTATGCTACTTGGTTTGTTTCTACTTCAATGTGTACATGTGTTTATTTTAGTATATCACCTATACACATCAGTGGAGCCCTTAGGATCTTTGCTTGATTACCAGCGTTGTGATGGCAGTCACACTAGTGGGGGCTGGGTAATCTATAAGCACATCCTTATACAGGTCCCTAGTCGCAGGACTATCGAGACAGGGCATCGATACTCCGGAGTAGACTAGCGTATGCGCTTCTCATCCCAGTGTGGGAGATGGTCTGTCCCACAGCCATCAGTACGTCGTACTGGAGATAGTATACGGGTGCTCGTTAGGTTACGAGTACACTAGACAGGACTCGTCGGGAACTGACAGGTTGGTATTATACCTATCGTGAGTTATCAGTTCCCAGGTGACATGAGTACAGCTTAGTCCGCTGACTTGACACTGTCACTTCGCCTCGAGTGTGTTCCCACTATACTTTGATTACTACCCTACCACGGCTAAATGGAGTCGTGCAAACAGGTAGTAGTTGGGTACAGTCCCGAAGCACTTGGAGGCAGTGACGGTTAGACAGGATTCGTCTCTCCCGGTATTGGGGGTTGACATCGCGCTGTGTCTAGGAGAGCCATTACACGAGTAGTCCCTGGCCAGGGCAATCGAGATATACTGGTAGGCTTCCAGTGTTATCTCAGGGTGTTTTGGGCTTCACTCCGACACGACTTGTACCGCTATTAGGGGACTGACGTTTACCGCCCCTAGGCCCGCCATGCGATGTATCAGACGAACAGACCGGACCGTACGGAGACTGTCACATTCAGACTCAGTAGGAGTTCAGATGGGGTTCACCTCGTCAGTCTTCTTATCGGCATCTACCTGGGGACCGTTACGCACAGCTAGTGCCGCTTGCGGTCTGTGGTTAAACCCACTGCCAGCGTAGTGTCGAATCTTTAGAGTCCCACACAGAGGGCTATTAACTTTTGGGAAAAATAGAGTAGAGGTCGCATGGTTTTGCGACAGGGTTCGTTCTCATCCGCGCACTTGTGCACATTTGGAGTCCGGACGGATATTACTAGCGGGCTCTGGTTTGAGCCAGATACTAGTATATGTTTTGGGGTTAGTTTTATCTCATTGTGTTCATGTTCCTCGGAACAAGAATGCGGGTGTGTATGCACAGTTGGTTGAGGCGGAGGAAGAGGATTTTCATTAGGGTTTCGGAACGGGTGTGTATGCACAGTTGACAGTCGTCTTTTTCCAAACCCTAATAAATTTATGATATATCAATTAATAATATTAATTAAATGAAATTGTGTCATGGTTGGGTTTGTTGACTTCTTGACCAAGGTTGACTTGTTGACCATGGTTGAAACTTTGACTATAATCATTACATATCAAAGATGCTCTTTGATTCTAGCAAAACCATTTAATGTGTGTAATGATAATTGTCATTCCAAACCATCCATCAACTATTTCATTTAGATTATTATTATTAATTTGATAATTCATTTCATATTATGTTATGGTTGTAAAAAGTTATTCATTCTATCATAACACTTCTCTCTCCTCTCTTCTTCTTCCTCCTCCTCTAGTTCAAGGAGACTCACTCTCATGTGTTGAGAAACCCTCTCCTTGAGATAAGAACACCCCAAAACCACTCTCTACTCACTCTAGGGTTAGAGGTCTAGCAAGCCAAAGATCCTAGTTCTCTCAAAGTTCGAGAAAGGAGCCCGAAGGTTGAACCCTCAGGTGGATCCATCTTTGACGGAAGAAGGCGACGAGGAAAGCACCATCCAAGCTCTACAAAGGTTTCAAGAAGAAGGAGTTCAAGTTAGGTATAACATCTTTTCCGAGTAGCTAACTCTCTTTAGCTTGATAGCTAGTTTAGTTTAGAAAAGATCCCGACTTTTGTTAGTCCATGTTGCCTAATGCGCTAAAAATTTGTTTTTTATACCGTTTCCGCCTCCCCGCAAGAACCGGGGTTGGCAACGTGGACTTACATCTTGTTGAATTGCCCGATTATATATTGAAAAGTGTTTTCGATATGGAGACTAAAATACAGGGTTTATAATTGTTAGGCATGCGATGTCTAAGGAATTCATTTGGTTAGGCATGAGATGTCTAAGGAAGTTGCGGATTCCAACTGTTGTAGTTTTACACTTTCTTTTCTGTGACCGTAAGTGTAATATGTGGTGTATTGCCGGTTTCGTTGCTATACATCAACGACAATTGGGATACGCATATTTACTTACGTTGATGATATGAGATATTATGTGTTGCTGTGATATGTTATATTGGATCGCCGTGTTCTCAATAGCCGGGGGTTTTATGTGAGATGGGAGTTTTTCTTTTTCATTCATGTAGAATTCATTTGTATGTAATATTCTTTTATTGGGGCACTTCCGGGCTGAGGATGATGTCACCATTGTATATTATTTACTTTTCCGCATTAGGTAGGCCCAAGGCGGGGAGCACAAGTAATCAGGTTGTAGGGTCCAGTGGGAGACCATCTCGAGGAGTCGAGACCGGGTCTCCTAACCTTGGAATTGGCAGAGTTTCTTGCCTCTCTCGTATGGGTCTAGGGATGTGGGTTTGGCTATTCATCGCGACCGTCGAATCCGTGTTTTGTACAGGCTCGTATTAAAACACGGACGTCCTGGTATATCCAATATTTCATATATGTTCTTCTGCTGCAATGTTCTGTGATGAGATCATATTACTGCTTGAGACGAATGTTTATATTATATATATGAGATATATGTTATATTGCAGATTTCGTTTCAAATGTGATGCTTGTGAAGAATAATAAAATGGGACTTCATTAATGAGATTAATGAAATAAAAGAAACCTAAAGATGTTGTAGAAACTTGTTTAAAAACTGGTAGCTCCGGTTCTTGCTTTGCATAGCGGTGTTCCTTGTAGAACATCCAGCACCTTATTCGATAAGGAAAGAGCCGAGATCCCTTCATAGGGAGTGACCTCTTTAGCGAAACTAGCAGATGCTGCATACTCGGTTTGTCTTTTGATTGCTTCTATAGTTTTTGCTTTGCATAGTGGTATTTGTGAAATATCCTGCACCTTATTCGATGAGGAAAGAGCCGACGATCCCTTCACCGGGAGTGTCCTCTTTAGCAAAACTAGTAAATGCCTCAAAAAAACTCCATTTAAATTCACTCGATTCTACAACGATATCAAGTTCATTACGCAAAGGGTTTTCATGAAAAACCGTCGTAGTCCTCCGTCATTTCAGATAAGTACTACTTAGTATTCGTGCTGCGGTAGTTTGGCCTCCGTCAAGGCGTAGTGTACAGTAGCTAACTAATGCTTATCTGCTAGCATACGATGCGATTGGATTAGGGTATTCATACGGCGTAGTTTGGCCTTCGTCAAGGGTCGTGCGGGTGGGTTTAATTCAATCAAGAAATGAACGGGTTGAACTTGACTAGCGGACTATGGGAAGTTTGGCCTCCGTCAAGGTCATAGGACGCTAGGGGTAAAATATTATTGGGAATTTCAAGTGTTGAAATTTGCTATGAGATTGCATACCTTCTATGAGATAGTTGGATCCCGATACCCGCTGCGAGTAAGAGTTACTCCTGGGAGAGTTTTACACATTACAATTAGCCGATTAAGTAGGTGTCTAGAAAGGTGTTAACGGGGTTACGCCCCTGGGAAAACGAGGTTTACTTTAATTAGGTCCGTGGGAAAGCACGGGGAACCTCCCTCAAAGTACCGGCACTGGCCTGGCTGAAAGATTGGCGAACTTGTAGTGTGTAATTAATCCCGGCTAGTTTTTCCTTTTAGGGTTTGAAAGAAGATTTGACAAAAATAGTGGGAGACATCCTGATTAGATATATTAATAACCAATCTAATCTTGCAAGAGCATACGCTGAGTGTTTTCTTCTCTCTCTCTCTCTCCTGGTTGCGACTATGTCACGCCTTAATCAAGATAATAATACGGATGTATTGACCGAACCCGCTTGTTATACTGCGCTAGGGAACGTTGGTCCCGCTCTAACTTATAATTGTTATAAGACAGAGCAGGAAATAGGGGATTACCAAAATTCCCGTGCCGACCAAACGAAGAAAGTGCATGTTGATGCACCTTCTTCGGGTGTGTTCTTTACACAGAACTGTTTCTCAATATCCTTTACGTCCTGGGTATTTAATACCGGATCAGGATCCCGCAAATGTAATTTGTTACATGGGCTACAGATAGGTAGAGAACTGAGAACGCGTGATAAGGATGCAAGTGTTGCAGCCAAGTCTGTTGGCAGTTGTCATCCTATATTACCAGAATACATTGATTCTGAACGAATGTTATTAGATACCGAACCTGATATACAACATCATATCAATCTCTTTATTAGTAAAGAAGGATATAATATTGTTTTGATTAATGTTTTGAACATTTCCTATATCAAGATTTGATCGGTTCAGACACGTTATCTAAAAGCATAGACGTTCTAAATCAAACCACAGTTCTTAACGTACAGAACACACACAAGAGGAAGAGTTCAGAAATGAACGAATCCTTCTTTAGGCATTGTAGACTAGGTCATATCAATGCGACCCGACTAGCTGAAGTTACATAAAGATGCATATTTAAATTAGTTTGAATTTACATCTTGTGAAACTTTCCGGTTATGTCATAAAGATAAGATGACCATAGCTCTGTTTATTGGAAACAGAGAAAGAGTTAGTGAACTCTTGGGATTGATACATGTTGATGTATGAAGGTCCCATGTCTACACATGCCAAGACCGGTTCTTTGTACTTCATTACATTCACTGATGATCTCTCAAGATTCAGACATATGTTCCTGTTGAAACACAAGTCTGAATCTTTTGAGATAATCACAGAATATAAGTTAGAAGTAAAGAACCAAAAATAGGTATAAGTATTATGTCCTTTGATGAGATCAAGGAGGAGAATACTTGAGCACGGGATTCCTGGACAATTCTAAAGGAGAATGAGATTCTCTCTCAGCATTACTCTTCCGTATACACCACAATACGTCGGTTGTATCGGGGTGGAGCAATTACACCCTATGTGATATGGTGTGCTCTATGATGAGTACTACTGAGTTGCCTATTTTCTTTTAGGGTTATGCAGTTGATAAGTTGCATACCTATTGAATAGGGTTCCAACCAAATCAGATGCCTACCACTCCATGTGTGATATGGTATAGGAAGAGCCCATCTCTTAAGGATATTAAGATTTGGGGTTGTCCAGCCTATGTCTAAAAGCATAATCTGGACAAGCTAGAGGCAAAGTCAGTTCTGTAGAAGTTTGTTCGATATCCCAAGCATTTGCAAGGGAATATCTTCTACCAAACCGAGGAACAAAAGATGTTTTGTTTCACAGCATGCCACCTTTGTGAAAAGGAATTTCTTGTGAAGAAATTAGTGGTCATGAGGTAGAACTGGAAAGAATCCCAGCTATACAAACTGCAGCTGATGATTTGGTAGAACCAAAGGATTCAATAGTTTCCAATGAACCTCAGCCTCTCCGCCGATCTAGTAGGGTTCCTCACCCACCTGAGAGATACTTCGGTTTCTCTATGACAATGGGAGCGAGGATTGCATCATGAGAAGATGACCCAAATTATTTCGAGATGGCCATCAGGAGTGGGACTCTGTAAGAATGGCTGGATGCTTAGCGATCTGAGACGGAATCCTTATACACAAACAAAGTATGGACTTTGGTTGATTTATCTGAAAGGTTAAATCCCCATCAGGAGCAAGTATATCTTGAGAAGATTACTTGGTATACATGGAAAAGTTGAGACTTTCAAAGCTATGCTTAAGTCCATCCAGATCCTACTTGCCACGGCTACATACCATAACTACGATATCTGGCGGTCGGGTGTCATGACTGCTTTTCTAAATGTTGATTTGGAAGAGAGCATCTATAAGTACACAGCCAGAGGGCTTCGTAGACAGTGGGAGCAGCAGAAACGTGTGCAAGATGTTTTATGTGATAAATCAGGTATCGCGGAGTTGGAACATCTGTTTTGATGTGGTAGTCAAAGAGTTTGACTTCATCAAAATGGTAGATGAACCTTGTATATACAAAAATGGTAGTAGGGGGTATGGTGGTGATCCTCATAGAGTACGTGGATGACATACTCTTGATAGGGAAGGAGTTTCCTATGCTACGCTCGGTCAATCTCCCCTTATCACAAGGATTCTCCATATAGGATCAAGGTGATACCTCCTAAATCTTAGGTTTTATATCTATGAGATAGATCTAAATGGATGTTAGGATTCTCACTAGTTGTAGTGAGATGGTATCAATCGATCCTGGGGAGAATCATTGGAAAAGGTTCCAGGGTGATAAGGACGACTGAATGTCAGTCGAAGGCATTGTCTTTACCCTCAGTGGAGGGACGGTATGGTAGAAGAGTTCCAAGCTAGATACCGTGACTTACTAGACGATTAAAGGCTAGATACATCGTTACCAAGGATGCTACCAAAGAGCCAGTCTGGATATATATATACAAGTTCATGAGATGAACTTCCTTCCTACCATTGTGTGACAATGGAGTTGTGGCTTATGCCAAGGAACCCCCGTCCCATCAGAAATCCGGATATAATTCTTAGGCAGTATCACCTGATCATAAAGATGGTTGATCTCCAGGGAGATCGAGGTTAGAAGAGTAGACACAGAGGACAACAACGTGGATCCACTCACAAAGGCCTATTTCCCAGTAGAGACTTTTATGGGATGGTTGAGTATGAGATACTTCAACCAAAGCTGATTGTTGGGTATGCGATACCACAATAGATGGCCCTAGTGCAAGTGGGAGATTGTTAGTTATATGTATGCCCTAGAGGCCATTACTGTACATACGATGTATATTGTAGTGGATGCTTGGACATATATAGGGAGGACTTTCTTGCTCGACATGATAGTACGCTATCTGGTTGCTCTTTATCTTAACATGTACTCTGATTGTCTCTATTTTACATGTTGAAAAAGCCCTTAGGATGAGTACTTGACTACCAGGACTATGATGCAGATCATACTAGTGGGGACAGTGTAGTCGCCAAGTACATCCTTCAAATGTCCCTAGTCGTGGGAGTACCGAGACAGGGCATCGATACTCCAGAGTAGACTAGCGTATGCGCTTCTTGACCCATATGATGGGCGATGGATGATCCCATATCCATTGGTGTTTGATATCAGAGAAGGTGTACGGGTGCTCAGTAGAGACTGGGTACACTGGACGGACTCGCCGAGAACTCCCAGATGGTATTATACCTCACGTCAGATGGTAGTTCTCTGGTGACACTGGTACAGGTTAGTCTGTAGACCCGAGATCGTCATAGAGTCTTGTGTGATTCCTACTGTGCTTTGATTTCCATCATACCACATCCAAGAGGGCGTGCAAAAAGGTGGCTTTTGGGTACAGTCCCGAATCACATGGAGGAAATAAGCGATAGGACGGGATTCGTCTCTCCCGGTATAGGGAGTTGATGTTGCGCTGTGTTCGATTGGCTATAACTAGAAACCCCTTGCTAGGGTTGCTGAGATTTACTAGTAAGTGTTATCAGTAGTTTCTCGAACTGTTATAAACCTCATATCGGCACGACTTATCAAGCTACTGGGGTCTGACGTTTACCACCCCTAGGCGAGAAATGCGACATATCAGACAAAGAGACCGGACAGTACGGGAGTGTTACTGATTGGATTCGCAGGAGAATGTACAGGCTTGCTTGTTGATCTTATGATCGCTCAATACCTGGGTGGCTGTTACGTTTAGCTGACCGCTTGCAGCTTGAGAGTGTTTGATATGATCATCACCTACTGCCGACGGATTGACGATTCTTTAAAGTCCTACAAAGAGGTTTCTTGGCCCAGGCAAATCGGAGTAGGAACACATATATGATATATGCGGGACCGAGAACAATACGTGTATGTGATACCGTATTAGATTCTCGCGATATGACATATTGGCCGGGTATTTGTGATATAGCCGGGCCATCGGATCAAGTGTTGATTCGATGAACTGATACAGATTATATTAGTCGGTTATTTGTGAAATAGCCGGATTATCGGATCAAGTGTTGATTCGATAATTTAATGTATAATTATATATTAGATATATTAAATTACATTAACTAGTATAAGCTCACAAAAAGATTCTTTTTCTCACTCAGGTAATACATTGATATATATGTGATATATGTTAATTGTATTATTTTATTTTGTTACAATAAATATTGTATATGTGATATATAATATTGTAACATGTTAGGGTTATTAATGCAACTTGATTAGTGGAGATTAAACATGATTAAGATTTGATTTGGTTTAATTTTTTCTAGAAGCTTCTAGAAGGTTTTCTTTTGTTTCTTGCTAAAGATATTTTCTAAAGATATTTGTTAACCCAACCCAACCCTTGACCATGGTTAAGTCTCTACATGGGTTAAGTTATCATACTTAACCCATGGTTGCATTTCTAACCTCACCACACAATTCATTATTCATCACAAAAGGTTTTGGATATTCTTCTTCTTCTTCCTTGATAAAAAGCTTTCTAGCTGTTTGCTTAGTGATGAAAATGAGTGAGATTAAGAAAACAAATGAGAGCAAAAATCCCACTTCATCATCCTAATCTATCCTAGCCATTTAGATTAGGGTGTTCACTTCATTAGTGGGTGAGAGCTTGTGTTAAAGAAACTTCAAGGTAGATCATCTTTGTTATCAAAGATCGGAAGCAAGCATGCATCTTTCTCTTCCTGGAGCCTCTCTAGAGTCCGGGAAATTGATGATCGCAGCGAAGGGACCTCAACACGGAGCTTTAGAAGTGAAGGACCGGACTACAAAGGTTGTAATCCCAAACTCTTAGATGTTAAAGTGTTTAACATGCTTCGTTTCGCCTAATCTCTAATTTAAAGATCTTGGTTAGGGTTGTTCGGCGCGTCTAAATTTTAAATCGGGCATGGTTGATGCCTTGTAGACTCTTGTGAGAGTGCCTAGTAACCCTATACTAGTATGATCTCATCATAGTCCTAGTAGTCAAGTACATATCCCAAGGGCTTTATCAACATGTGAGAGAAAGACAGTAAACCAATACAAGTCAATATGTTAAGACAAAGTGTAACCAGATAGCATACTATCATATCAAAGAAGAAAGTCCTCTCTATATATATCCAAGCATCCACTATAATATACATCATATGTACAAAAATGGCCTCTAGGGCATATATACAACTGACAGTTCTGTGGTGCCATTAATGAGGCTTGGGTTTGCCCTTCTACGGCTGGTCCATAGGTATCGTGGTATGTACTGGATATTGTTAAACTGTGCTCAAGCGTTGAGCTCTCGGGGAATTATGGGACTTTGATGAATCGATCGAAAAGTTCGACGTCGTCCGAATATCATGTGATGGGATACATTACTTGAGAGACTCTAGATATGAGTATAGCCGTTTGTAGCGCAGTCCATACAGCTACGAAGAGACGAGTCTGAATAAGTCGACATTAGAGAAAAGTGGAGTAAGAGGTTCGTACGAGATTTTGACGAGATGACGTTCCACTTCGTTGACATTAGACATGTGATATGCATGCAGAGGCGTTGAATATGGATATATCTTTTAGAAGAAGTCGTGATGAGTTTGCAGCTGTTACGGAACAAGAAATAGATTTAGTAAAGGGCGATAACTTTCGGGCAGTTCGGCAGAAACGATAATTGGGAGAGACCCCGACAAAACCTTTCTGGATTACTACACGAGGAGACTTGGACCCAGGATCGATCGTATTACGCACACCCAGTAGGCCAAAGTTCGGCAGCATCGACGAGACATGTTATGAGTGACCATGATAGTTGGCCAGAGATCTTTAGAGGATGTGCCAGAGCAGAACTATTTCCGTCTTCATTTCCATATTTGGGCCATTGAGCCGAGGAGTTATGTAACTGGCAATACACAATCAGAGACAAGAGCCTAAGGGCACCAGGCGCCAGGCCATGAACAGGAGGCACGTAGATATCTTGCTCTGCTAGCTTTGGATGCACCGACACCTTCTCGACTTTGAAGGAAGGGCATATCGACGACATTGTTTATGGTTTGCGACTTGGTGACTCGAATGTCACATGTCCGTTATTTTGGATTTCGGTATTTTGGGAAAATTATTTACATGATTGAGATTTTTGCACCACAGTTGCACATGATTTGTATTTCTATGTATCAGTTGTACTGATTTTCGTTTTGTACAGACTCATTGCACCTGATTTTGATTTCATACCCTCCGATATGTTTGATTTTTGAATTCATGCATAGGGGTCGCACACGATTTTGACTTATGTATTTCGTGTAAATTACACGATCTTTCCGTACCTTGATATGATTTTGTGCATGTAGATGCATGCGTTTATAAGTTTTTATACCACGGTATACTTGATTTGGATTGATGTATGTTGTATACCGTCGATTTCGATTGTGATATACGATATTTGTTTTGTGCACCCTATGCACTTGATTTGGGTTCTTGCTCATGCTTGGAGTGCTTTAGGCAATTTTGGTGCACACCAGATGCACTAAATCAAGATTCTTCGTGCATATCAGATGCACCTGATACTGCTGTCTGGCACACCAGTTGCCCTTGACAGGTGTTTTCGTGCACACCCATTGCACTTAGATTTTGTTTCTGTGCACATGTATGGCACATTCATTGATTTCGATTTCTGTGCGCACCAGACGCACGTGGTATTATTATATATACTATTGAGTATGAATTCCTTTGAGCAGTACATTTTTATTATATTTACTATTTGGTTAGTAACTGAGTAGGACTAGTCAGAGGACGGTACCTGAATATGTTTTTGCATGCATCGATAGTTACCGAAGGGATTTCCAAAAAGGAGCTATAGTCTCAGTATTTACCTACGTGTCCGCGATGACAAGAAACATTTTACAAAGGAAACCCTTCTAAATTATTTCAAAACGGCGGGATGTGTATGTTAAACAAAGGATATATATATATATATATAGTTATCTTTCTTACAATAAACGTCCGCCACTTGTACCGTGATACGCGCATCGCACCACGACTTGCGAAAGGTTTGACATGTATTTCTTTCAAGATGTTTTGACGAGTTTACAACGATGCGTACTATGTACATGTTATAGTTTTGATGTATATCATGTTGGTTTTCATATTAGACTTTGACATTGGTGTCTTAACCGTAACTCCGATGATTGCGGGATGCTTGACATAGTTTTGATTTTGAGTTAAATACTCGTTTTTCATGCACGTGTATTGCGCTACAATATGTTTTATGTATGTATTGTTAGTTGTATGTATGCCCTAGAGGCCATTATTATACAGATGATGTATATTATATTGGATGCTTGGACATATGTAGAGAGGACTTTCTTGCTCGATATGATAGTATGCTATCTGGTTGCTCTTTACTTTAACATGTATACCTGTCTCTTTATACTGTCTTATAGTTACATGTTGGTAAAGCCCTTAGGATGTGTACTTGACTACCTGGACTATGATGTGGATCATACTAGTGGGGACATGGTAGTCCATAAGTACATCCTTCAAGGTCCCTAGTCGTGGGTGTAAGGAGACGGGGCATCGATATACCAGTATAGACTAGCGTATACACTTCTCAACCCAGGAGATGGGCGATGGATGATCCCATATCCATTGGTGTTTGACATCAGAGATGGTATACGGGTGCTCAGTAAAGACTGGGTACACTGGACGAACTCGCCGAGAACTCCCAGATGGTATTATACCTCACGTCAGATGGCAGTTCTCTGGTGACACTTATGCAGGTTAGTCTGTAGACCTGAGATCGTCATAGAGTCTTATGTGATTCCCACTGTGCTTTGATTTCCACCTTACCACGTCCATGAGGGCGTGCAAAACGGTGGTTTTTGGGTACAGTCCCGAGTCACATGGAGGCAATGAGCGATAGGAGGGGTTTCGTCTCTCCCGGTATTGGGGGTCTATGTTGCGCTGTGCGCGATTGGCCGTAACAGGGAAGTCCCTGGCCAGGGCTGATTCAGAGATTTACTGGTAAGTGTTACCAGTAGTTTCTCGACCCGTTATGAGCCTCACATCGGCATGACTTATCGGTTATTGGGGTCTGACGTTTACCACCCCTAGACTTGATATGCGACATATCAGACGAGGAGACCGTACTGTACGGTAAGTGTTACCGGCAGGCTTTTACAGGAGTTGGAGCGGGCTTGCTTACTGATCTTCTGATCGCTCAATACCCGGGTAGCCGTTACGTCCATCTAGTACCGCTGACGGCTTGTGGGTGCTTGATGTGATCATCACCTACTGCCGGCGTATTGACGAGTCTTTAGAGTCCTACATAGATGTTTTACTAGCTCAGGCAAAACGAAATAGGAGCGCATATGTGATATGTGCAGGACCGAGAATAATGCGTGTATGTGATACCGTATTATATTCTCGCGACTTTATGTATCAATCGGTTATATATGATATAGACGGGTTATCGAATCAAGTGTTGATTCGATAAGTCGATACAGTGGATGTTAGTCGGTTATATGTGATATGACCGGATTATTAAGTCAAGTGTTGATTTAATAATTTATTGTATAATTGTATATTTGATATACTAGTTTACATTAACTAACACTTGTTCACTTAGGGTTTTTTCTCACATGTACACACTTTACTATATATTTGATATATATTAAAATGTGTTATATTTTTTGTATCATGGTTGATGATACATCATCCTTAGGTGTGTAAGACATACACCATTCTATGTATTATGATGGGTTATGATTATTTAAGATAATTACAAAATTAATGGAGTTTTGGAATGAGCATGAAGCTTGTAGAAGCTTACTTTGCTTTGACAAAGTCTACTAGCTTTGTCTTTACCTTAGATTCCTTTTAACCTAACCATCACACTTAGCTATGGTAATGTCTCTACATGAGTTAGTATATGATACTCACTCACCATGGTTAGCACTCCCACTTGATCATTATCCTCATTATTTTCGTTTGTTCATCTTCTTCTTCATTGAACAAGAGAAAAAGCTTGCTAGGGTTTTGAAAAAAATAGTGAAACTTTGTGAGAAATAAAAATCCAAAGAGAACCCATTTCCTATTTCTCCATCCTATACTAGACTATCAATTTAGTATAGGGTGTTTGCTTCACTAATTCTCAAATTAGCGAAGTAGTAGCTTGAGCCGGAATTCCCTCGACGTAGATCATTTTCGGCCTCGGAGACTTCAAGCAAGTTCGCACCTTTCGCCTCGTGAAGCCATTCAAGGGTCCGGGAGAACCACGATCGCAATGAAAGGACTTCATCAAGGAGCTAAAGAAGTGGAGGACCGATCTACAAAGGTTGTATTTCGTATCCCTTTAGAGTAAAGTTGTTTACTTGCTATATGATTCGCCTAAACTCTAGTATACGATCTTGCTTAGGGTTGTTCGGCACATAAAAAAATTTAATTTTGGCATGGTGAATGCCTTGTAGATCCTTGTTAGTGTGCCTAGTAACCCTACAGTGGTATCAAAGCCTAGCTAGAGCATTAGGCGATGTGTTAACGAAGTTAAAACTCCGAACGAACCCGAATACACAAATTTAACCCCCTCTCTGGACTTTTTTCAAAATCTGTGATTTTTCAGTATTAAAAATACCTTAAAAATTCAGCAGGGTTTTCTAAGAATTACGGTGCAAATTTCATGACCTAAATCATATGGACCGCCGCGGTTCCGCGGCAATACCCTGCTTGTGCCGCGGAACCGCGGCCGTACAGTGACCTTGGGCTTCTCTGTTTGCACAGTAATGTTAGATTCTGTTAGTTATATTTTATGGGTATTTTTAAACTGACTCAAGTGTTGAGTTTTCTAGGGATCCTTTTGTATTCGTTAATTCGATCGGAAGATTTAATTTCGTATTGTTATTCCGGATAATTTAGTAAGTATTAAAATATTCGAACGGATATAATTAACTCAATTTTTCCGGCACGAAAAACATTCAAGTGTTGAATTTTTCTCGGGTTTAAATCTTTCGGAAAAACGTGCATGTGACGCGATGGACCCTCTAGAAGACAACAAATCATAACTCGATTATGTGACCGTCTTGAACTATCCTTTGAACCTTAGGGTTTGGGGCAGTACGGCGTGCCACATGTGAGGCGTTGGCTTGACCCTTCTACGGCTGGACCGTTGCTACTGTGACGTTTTCTGAAATTTTTGAACTCCGCTCAAGTGTTGAGCTATTATGGAAATCTTGGGTATTTGATTATTCGATCGGAAAGTTTAATACTGTCTATTTATCTGGAATGTGATACAATATGTGGAATTCACACAGGTCAGGCATGAAATGCGAAATATGTGATATTTCGGATTTACGATGTCTAAAGTGATTATGGATTCCAAATGTTGTAGTTTTACACCTTTCTTTTCTATGACCGTAAGTGTAATATGTGATATCGCCGGTTTCGTTGCTATATGTCAACGACAATTGGGATGCGCATATTTACTTACGTTGATGACATATGATGTTATGTGTTGCTGGATATGTTATATTGGATCGTCGCGTATTGGATAGCCGGGGTTTTTTATGTGAGATGAGATTTTTTATTTTCATTCTTGTAATATTAAAATGTATGTAATATTCTTTTATTGGGGCACTTCCCCGATGAGGTTGATGTCACCTTTTGTATATTATTTACTTTTCCGCACTAGGATAGACCCAAGGAGGAGAGCACAAGTAACCGGGTTCTGGAGGCCAGTAAGAGACCAACTCGAGGAGTCGAGTCCGGGTCTCCTAACTCCAGAATTGGTAGGGTTGCTTGCCGCTCTCGTAGGGGTCTAGGGGTGTGGGTTTGGCTATTCATCGCGACCGTGGAATCCGTGTTTTATAGAGGCTCAAAATAAAACACGGACGTCCTAGTATATCCAATGTTTCATATGTTTCTTCTGCTGCAATATCTGTGATGTGATCATGTGATGAGATGTGATAAATACTGTATATAGTATATATGATATATTATATAGGCGTTACTTATGTTTTACACCCGCGCTAGCCCTGCCCTGCTCTGCCGTTAGTTACCTAACCTAACGGTGCACGAGGGGACATCGAGGCGAATGCGGATGGCATAAGTGTACGTCGTATTTATCTGTGATGTTTAGGTGACTTAAATGATGGGACTTCATTAATGTGATTAATGAAAGAAAAGAAACCTAAAAGATGTTGTAGAATCAAATTTTTCAAAAAGGGTAGCTACGGTTTTGCTTTGCATAATGATGTATATGATATATCCTGCACCTTCTTCCATAAGGAAAGAGCCGAGATCCCTTCACCGGGAGTGACCTCTTTAGCAAAACTGGCAGATGCTACAACACTCGGTTTGCTTTTGATTGCTTTTGGTGTTTTGCTTTGCATAGTGATGTATATGATATATCATGCACCTTATTCCATAAAGAAAGAGCCGAGATCCCTTCACCGGGAGTAACCTCTTTAGCAAAACTAATAAAAGACTCTAAATCACTCCATTTCAAAATTCAGATGATTCTACAACGATATCAAGTTCATTATGCAATAGGTTTTCAGAAAAACCTGTCGTAGCCCTCCGTCATTTCAGATAAGAACTGTTTAGTATCCGTGCTGCGTTTGTTGGCCTTTGTCAAGGTGCAGTGTGCGGTAGCTGAATGGTGCTTATCTGCTTATGCATATGATGCAGATTGTGGGGTAGTCGTACGACCTTGTTGGCCTTTGTCAAGGGTCGTGCGGGTGGGTTTGATTCAATTAAGAAATGATGGGTTGAACTTGACTAACATCCTATGATTTGTTGGCCTTTGTCAAGGTCATAGGGGTTAGGGGAAAAATATAATCTGGAATTTCAAGTGTTGAAATTTGCAGTGAGATTGCATACCTTCTATGAGATAGTTGGATCCCGATACCCACTGCGAGTAATTGTTACTCCCGGGAGAGTTTTACACAGGATAATTAGCCGATCAAGTAGGTGTCTAGAAAGGTGTCAACGGGGTTACGTATCTGGGAAAACGTGGTTTACTTTAATTAGGTCCGTGCGAAAGCACGGGGAACCTCCCTCAAAGTACCGACACTGGCCTGGCTGAAAGATTGGCGAAGTTGTAGGGTGTAATTAATCCCGGCTAGTCTTTCGTTTTAGGGTTTGAAGGAAGATTTAATAAAAACAGTGAGAGCCATCCTAATTAGATAAAATAATAACCAATCTGATCTTGCAAGAGCATACGCTAAAGTGTTTTCTTCTCTCTCTCCGCGTAGCGACCATATCAAGCCTTAATCAAGATAATAATATAGATGTATTGACCGAACCCGCATGTTATACTGTGCTGGGGAACGTTGGTTCCGTTCTTTCTTATAAGAATTATAAGACTGAACAGGATATAAGGGAATACCAGGATTCCCATGCTACCCGAATGAAGAAAGTACATGTTGATGCATTTTCTTCGGGTGTGTTCGTTACAGAGAACTGTTTCTCCATTTCCTCTACGTCCTGGGTATTAGATACCGGGTCAGAATCCCATATATGTAATCAGTTACATGGGCTTAGGAAAGGTAGAGAACTTGGAGAAGGTGATAAAGACATAAGGGTTGGAAATGGTGCAATTATTGCAGCTAAAACCGTCGGGGAATATCACCTTATATTGCCAACTGGTAATACATTGATTCTGAACGAATGCTATTTCATGCCGAACCTGATATGCAACATTATATCTGTTTCTTTGTTGAGTAAAGAGGGATATAATTTTGTATTACAGGATAATGTTAAGAACATTTTCCTAAACCAAAAGTTGGTTGGATCAGGCACGATGTGCAATGGCATTTATGTTCTAAATCAATCAACAGTTCTGAGCATAACAAACACACACAAGAGGAAGAGTTCAGAAATGAACGAATCCTTCTTATGGCATTGTAGACTGGGTCACATCAATATGACACGACTAGCTAAGTTGCATAAGGATGGATATTTAAATCCGTTTGAATTTTCATCTTATGACACTTGCTAGTCATGTCTCAAAGGCAAGATGACCAAAACTCCGTTTACGGGATACGGAGAGAGAGTTACAGAACTCTTGGGACTGGTACATAGTGATGTATGCGGCCCCATGTCTACACATGCCAGGAATGGTTCTGCGTACTTCATTACATTCACTGACGATCTCTCTAGATTCGGATATGTGTTCCTGATGAAACACAAATCAGAAGCTTTTGAAAAATTTAGAGAATATAAACAAGAAGTCGAGAACCAAACCGGAAAAAGTATTAAAATCCTATGATCTGATCGAGGAGGTGAATACTTGAGCAATGAATTCCTGGACATCCTAAAAGAGAATGGGATTCTCTCTCAGCCGACTCCTCCATATACACCACAGCACAATGGTGTATCTGAACGGAGGAACCGCACCCTATTAGATATGGTGCGCTCTATGACGAGCACAGCTGAGTTACCTATTTCATTCTGGGGGTATGCACTGGTGACAGCAGCATACTTATCGAATCAAGTTCCATCTAAATCTGTACCTACCACACCATATGAGATATGGAGTGGGAAAAGACCATGTCTTAAACGAGTTAAGATATGGGGTTGTCCGGCCTATGTCAAAATGCAAAATCCGGACAAACTCGAGGCTCGGTCAATTCTATGCAAGTTTGTGGGATATCCCAAACATTCACATGGATATCTTTTCTACCATACTGAGGAACAAAAAGTGTTTGTTTCTCGACATGCCACCTTTTTAGAAAAGGAATTTCTTACAAAAGAAATTAGTGGCGACGAGGTAGAACTGGAAGAAATTCCGGCTAAACAAACTCAAACTGAAGATTTAGTGGAACCGGAGGATTCGGTAGTTCCCAACGAACCTCAGCCTCTCCGCCGATCTAGTAGGGTTCCTCACCCACCTGAGAGATACTACGGTTTTCTCATGGATGGTGGGAGTGAGGATTGCATCATGGTTGATGATGACCCAACTAGCTTCGAGCAGACCATCACGAGTGGGGACTCAGTGAAATGGATGGATGCAATGCGGTCCGAGATGGAATCCATGTACACCAGCAAAGTGTGGACTTTGGAAGATGCTCCTGAAGCGGTAAAACCCATTGGGAGCAAGTGGATCTTCAAGAAAAAACTTGGTGTAGATGGGAATGTGGAGACTTTCAAAGCTAGACTTGTTGCAAAGGGTTTTCGTCAAAGACCATGTCTGGACTATGACTAAACCTTTTCTCCAGTGGCTATGCTTAAATCCATCCGGATCATGCTTGCCATCGCTGCATATCATGACTACGAAATTTGGCAAATGGATGTTAAGACCGCCTTTCTAAACGGTAATTTAGAAGAGTGCGTGTACATGACTCAGCCAGAGGGCTTCGTAGATAGTGGGAGCAGCAGGAAGGTGTGCAAGCTGCTTAAATCCATTTATGGATTAAAGCAAGCATCGCGGAGTTGGAACATCTGCTTTGACGTCGTTATCAAAGAGTTTGATTTCGTCAAAAATGTAGATGAACCTTGTATCTACAAGAAGGTGGCAGAGAGTAAGGTTGTCCTTCTCGTATTGTACGTGGACGACATACTCTTGATAGGAAATGACATTCCTATGCTGCAATCGGTGAAGCTCTTCTTATCACAAAGATTCTCAATGAAAGATCTTGGTGATGCCTCCTGCATATTGGGAATTATGATCTATAGAGATAGGTCTAAACGGGTATTGGGATTGTCCCAATCCAGGTACATTGACACCATACTAAAGAGGTTTAGTATGGAAGAGTCCAAACGTGGGTTTTTACCCACGATCTCAGGGCTCACTCTCTCCAAAGAGATGTCTCCCAAGACTGATTTGGAGAGAGCTCGCATGCAAGGGATACCCTATGCTTCGGCTGTAGGCTCTATCATGTACGTGATGCTATATACCAGACCCGATGTTGCATACTCACTAAGTGTAGTGAGTAGGTATCAAGCTGATCCTGGAGAGAGTCACTGGACAGCTGTGAAGAGCATTCTCAAGTACTTGCGAAGGATTAAAGAGATGCTCTTGGTGTATGGTAACGGAGAACTCCAAGTGGAGTCCTTTACCGATTCGAGCTTCCAGAGTGATAAGGACGACTCTAAGTCGCAGTCGGGATTTGTCTTTACCCTTTACGGAAGAGCGGTTAGCTGGAAGAGTTCCAAGTAGGAAACCGTGGAAGACTCGACGATGGAGGCTGAATACATCGCTGCCAACGATGCTGCCAAAGAGGCTGTCTGGATCAAGAAGTTCATTACTGAACTTGGAGTGGTTCCATCCATTGAGCATCCAATACCTTTGTATTGCGATAGCAATGGAGCGGTGGCTTTGGCCAAGGAACCCAGGTCCCATCAGCGATCCAGGCATATTCTGAGGCGGTATCACCTGATCCGGGAGATAGTTGATCGCCGGGAGATCGAGGTCAGGAGGGTTGACACGAAGAACAACACTGCGGATCCACTCACGAAGGCCATTCCCCAGATACAGTTTGAGAGACTCTTCGGGATGCTCGGTATGCGATACTACAGCAGTTGGCCCTAGTACAAGTGGGAGATTGTTAGTTGCATGTATGCCCTAGAGGACAGTACTGTACAGATGATGTATATTATATTGGATGCTTGGACATATATAGAGAGGACTTTCTTGCTCGATACGATAGTATGCTATCTGGTTGCTCTTTACTTTAACATGTATACTTGTCTCTTTATACTGTCTTATAGTTACATGTTGGTAAAGCCCTTAGGATGTGTACTTGACTACCTGGACTATGATGCGGATCATACTAGTGGGGAGATGGTAGTCCATAAGTACATCCTTCAAGGTCCCTAGTCGTGGGTGTATCGAGACGGGGCATCGATATACCAGTGTAGACTAGCGTATACGCTACTCGACCCATGAGATGGGCGATGGATGATCACATATCCATTGGTGTTTGACATCAGAGATGGTATACGGGTGCTCAGTAAAGACTGGGTACACTGGACGGACTCACCGAGAACTCCTAGATGGTATTATACCTCACGTCAGATGGCAGTTCTCTGGTGACACTTGTGCAGGTTAGTCTGTATACCCGAGATCGTCATAGAGTCTTGTGTGATTCCCACTGTGCTTTGATTTCCACCTTACCACGTCCGTGAGGGCGTGCAAAACGGTGGTTTTTAGGTACAGTCCCGAGTCACATGGAGGCAATGAGAGATAGGAGGGGTTTCGTCTCTCCCGGTATTGGGGGTTGATGTTGCGCTGTGCTCGATTGGCCGTAACAGGGAAGTCCCTGGCCAGTGCTGATTCAGAGATTTACTGGTAAGTGTTACCAGTAGTTTCTCGACCCGTTATGAGCCTCACATCGGCACGACTTATCGGTTATTGGGGTCTGACGTTTACCACCCCTAGACTTTGTAAGTTCACGCTACCCTTTCCCGGTACTTACGGGGTTGCGGAATCGGTGAAAAACGATTATTTTGCTAGGGTGGTAACATGGACTCATAATACGGATCTTTGTTAAACAACTACCTAACAACCTAACTAGGAGTTTTATCTACTCGGTTAGGGGTTTATACCTTTCTTGAACTCCTTCGTCTTCAACTCTTATGGTGTACGGACCGGCTTTCCCTCGTCGTCTTCTTGCGCCGAAGATGGATCCACCCGAAAGCTTCTACCTTTTGGCTTATCTTCAAACTTGAAGAAACTAGAACACTTGGCTTGCTAGGCCTTGTGAACTAGGATGAGTATAGGATTGTTTTGGTGTTTTTATCTCTAAGGCAATGGTTCTCAACTCATGAGAAGGGTTTGCCTTGAGCTAGAGAGAACAAGAGGAAGAGGGAGAGCTTGAGAATGAGAGAACTCAAGAGAGAGAAAGCCAAATGAAAAGTGAGTCAACCTCTTATCATCCCACCTCTCATAATCCAAAATTATGATAACAAGTAATAATAATTGAGTATAATGTGATGGTTGATATCATGACAAATGACAATATCATTTCTTGCATTAAATGCAATTTGTGAAGCATCAAGCAAGCACAAGTCAATGCAAACAAATGATAGCCATTGTCATGATGGTGGTCAACAAGTCCAACCTAGTCAACCGGTCAACAAAAGTCAACAAGGTCAACCTTTCAACCCTAACCATGTCACTATAATACTTAATTAATATTATTGTTAATCATAATTCTAATTCTCATTAGGGTTTAGCAAAACTCAACAGTCAACAACCCTAATGAGAATCCTCTGCCCCTCTCTCTGTCAACCGTGCATACACACCCGTATCCGCGTTCCGGGGAACACGAATACAAATGAGATAAAACCAATCCCAAAACGTATACTAGGATCTGGCTTAAACCAAAGCCCACTAGTAATAACTGCCCGGTCACTCAACGTGCACAAGTGCACGGATGTGACCGAACCCTGTCGCAAAACCATGCGACCTGTCGCAAAACCATGCGACCACTACTCTTTTGCCTAAATGTGAATAGCTCTCTGTGTGGGACTCTAAAGACTCGACACTACGCCGGCAGTGGGTTTAACCACAGACCGGAAGCGGCACTAGCTGTGCGTAACGGCCCCCAGGTAGATGCCGATAAGAAGACGGATGAGGTGAAACCCATCTGAACTCCTACTGAGCCTGAATGTGACAATCTCCATATAGTCCGGTCTGTTCATCGGATACATCACATGGAGGGCCTAGGGGGCGGTAAACGTCAGTCCCCTAATAGCGGTACAAGTCGTGTCGGAGTGTAGCCCAGAACACCCTGAGATAGCACTGGAAACCTACCAGTATATCTCGCTTGCCCTGGCCAGGGACTACTCGTGTAATGGCTCTCCTAGACACAGCGCGATGTCAACCCCCAATACCGGGAGAGACGAATCATGTGTAACCGTCACTGCCTCCAAGTGCTTCGGGACTGTACCCAACTACTACCTATTTGCACGACTCCTTTGAGCCGTGGTAGGGTAGTAATCTAAGTACAGTGGGAACACACTCGAGGCGAAGTGACAGTGTCAAGTCAGCGGACTAAGCTGTACTCATGTCACCTGGAAACTGATAACTGACGATAGGTATAGTACCAACCAATAGTTCCCGACGAGTCATGTCCAGTGTACTCGTAACCTAACGAGCACCCGCATACTATCTTAAGTACGACGTACTTACGGCTGTGGGACAGACCGTCTCCCACACTGGGATGAGAAGTGCATACGCTAGTCTACTCCGGAGTATCGATACCCTGTCTCGATAGTCCTGCGAATAGGGACCTGCATAAGGATGTGCTTATAGATTACCCAGCCCCCACTTGTGTGACTGCCATCACAACGCTGGTAATCAAGAAAAGATCCTAAGGGCTCCACTAATGTGTATAGGTGATATACTAAAATAAACACATGTACACATTAAAGCAGAAACAAACCAAGTAGCATACTACTATATTGAGCAAGATTGTTTATACAAGGTGAATATCCCAAGCTTCTATTAAGTAATATACAAACTAGTATGGTACAGTAATGGCCTCTAGGGCATATACACTAACAATCTCCCACTTGCACTAAGTCCATGTACTGGCGTATCGAAGACCTATCATCTCGATCAGCCGCTCGAACTGAGTCTGGGGTAAGGCCTTTGTGAGTGGATCAGCAGTGTTATCTTTCGTAGAAACTCTCCGAACCTCGATCTCCTGGCGACCCACGATCTCCCTGATCAGGTGATACCGCCTCAAGATGTGTCTGGACTTCTGATGGGACCTGGGTTCCTTTGCTAAAGCTATATCCCCGTTGTTGTCGCAATACAGAGGTATTGGATCAACAATGGACGGAACCACCTAAAGTTCAGTTAAGAACTTCCTTATCCAGACGGCTTCTTTTGCGGCATCTGCAGCAGCGATGTATTCCGCTTCCATCGTCGAGTCAGCAACGGTTTCCTGTTTGGAACTCTTCCAACACACCGCCCCTCCATTGAGGGTAAAGACATAACCCAACATGGACTTGGAATCATCCTTGTCATTCTGGAAGCTGGAGTCAGCAAAGGCCTCGATCTGGAGGTCTTTTCCACCATACACCAAGAACATCTCCTTAGTCCTTCTAAGGTACTTGAGAATGTCCTTTACTGCTATCCAGTGTTTCTCCCCAGGGTTTGACTGATACCGGCTTACCACACTCGGTGCATAAGCTACATCTGGTCTGGTACATAACATCGCATACATTATAGAGCCTACCGCAGAAGTGTAGGGTATAATAGACATGCGATCTCTTTCCAAATCAGTCTTGGGAGACATCTCATTGGAAAGGGTGATCCCGTAACAAGCCGGTAGATTACCGCGCTTGGAATCTTCCATACTGAATCTTTTCAGTATGGTGTCGATGTACCTGGACTGTGAAAGCCCCAGTATCCTCTTGGATCTGTCACGATAGATCCGGATCCCCAGAATGTATGAGGCATCACCCAGGTCTTTCATGGAGAACCTGTATATCAAGAACCCTTTGACAGATTGTAGCATAGGAATGTCATTTCCTATTAAGAGAATGTCATCCACGTATAAAACGAGGAATACTACAGTTATCGATACAAATCTACTATAGATGCATGGTTCATATGGATTTTTGATAAAGCCAAATTCTTTGACCGTCTCATCAAAACAGATGTTCCAACTCCGTGATGCCTGCTTTAGTCCGTAGATTGCTTAAGCAACTTGCACACCTTTCCGCTGCTCCCACTCTGAATGAAACCCTCTGGCTGGTCCATATAAACACACTCCTCTAAATTTCTATTTAGAAAAGCGGTATTTACGTCCATCTGCCAAATCTCATAATCGTGGAAGGCAGCAATGGCAAGAAGGATCCGAATGGATTTCAGCATAGCTACTGGAGAAAAGGTCTCATCATAGTCCTAACCAGGTCTTTGACGAAAACCCTTTGCAACCAGTCTAGCTTTATAGGTCTCAACCTGTCCATCTACACCAATCTTCCTTTTGAAGATCCTCTTGCATCCTACGGGTTTTACCCCATCTGGAGCAACGTCCAACGTCCATACTTTGTTGGTGTACATTGACTCCATTTCGGTCCGTATTGCATCCAGCCATTTTACCGAGTCAACGCTCTGAATGGCCTGCTGGAAGCTAGTCGGCTCATCATAATCAATGATGCAATCCTCTCTATCCCCGTCTATGAGAAAACCGTAGTATCTCTCGGGCGGATGAGACTGCCTACTACTCTTGCAGAGCGGCGTAGGAATTTCATTTTCTTTTGAACCCTCTGGTTCTACTAAGCTTTCAGTAATAGTCTGTGGTTCTGGAATTTCTTCCAGTTCTATTTCGCTCCCATTTGTTTCCTTTTCTAAGAACCGGTGTTCCAGAAAATGGGCATTACGAGAAACAATGATCTTTTGTTCCTCTGCGTAATAGAAGAGATACCCCCTGGAGTTCTTTGGGTATCCCACAAACTTGCACAGTACTGAGCGTGCCTCGAGTCTGTCCGCATGCTGCTTTCTGACAAAAGCCGGACATCCCCAGATCTTCAGATATTGAAGATAGGGTTTCTTCCCACTCCATATCTCATATGGAGTGGTAGGCACAGTCTTAGTTGGAACTCGGTTCAAAAGGTATGCAGCTGATTCTAGTGCATATCCCCAGAATGATCGCGGTAACTCAGTGTTATGTAAGTCGATGTAGTACACCCCAGTACTTGTGGGGAGGCGGATTTTACAAAAACGATCAAGTTTAAGGAACGAACATCGACTAACCGCTTAAATCGAAGCTAAACAAATAATAACCAAACACATAGCTATACTAAACTATAGTGTTAAGGGATTATACCGATCGAAACTAGTCCTTCGTCTTTGTGTCCTCCTTTGTTCTCCTCGACCTTCTCTAGGTAGTAGACGATCCACCCGAGAGCAAAACACCAAGCTAAACCTCTAACTTGAGGTAACTAATCAACTTTGATCGCTAATCAAAGATGAAAGGATGATATAGAGTAAAGGTAATGGATTGTTTAGTCTAACTAATCCTTTGATCTCAACACATGAGGATTAAGGATTAGGGTTTGAAGATGAGAGCTTGAGGAGAGAGAATGTGTGATAAGATAATGAGAGGAGAGAGAGTGTATCATAATATATTATGAAGCATTTCTTTTTAACAATAATGAATAAAGGAAATGAATAAGCATGCTTCATAAAATATCTAGTGGTGATTCATTAGCATGAGTCATTAAGCAATAAATGTGCATTAATGAAATGAATGAATCACCACCATGACTCACTTTCTTATCCAAAAGAAACCTCCTTAGTCACATCTTCTAGAAGCTTCTCGAGTAATTACGAGAACGCCCCTCCGATCCGTAAAAATACGGAAAAACTTTAGACTGTATAAATCCAATAACCGGATACCAGTAACTGGCTTAAACCAAAGCCGACTGGTAAAAACTGTCCGAAAGTCGTACGCGCGTAAACGCACGTATGCGTCCGAACCCTTTGTCGCAAAACCATGCAACCTCTATATCGTTTCGCCTGGAGTAGTAAACTCTGTGTGTGGGACTCTAGAGACTCGACTACTACGCTGGCAGTGGGTTTAACCACAGACCGCAAGCGGCACTAGCTGTACGTAACGGTCCCCAGGTAGTTGTCGATAAGAAGGCCGATGAGTAAACCCATCCGAACTCCTACTGAGTCTGATGTGACAATCTCCATACAGTCCGGTCCGTTCGTCCAAGACTATCGCATATCGGGCCTAGGGGGGCGGCAAGCGTCAGTCCCCTAATAGCGGTATAAGTGGTGTCGGAGTGAAGCCCATTACACCCTGAGAAACTACTGGAACCTACCAGCAAATCTCGCTTGCTCTGGCCAGGGACTTTGCGTAATGGCTCTCTGACACAGCACGATATCTACTCCCAAAACCGGGAGGGACGAATCCTGTCTAACCGCCACTGCCTCCAAGTGCTCGGGACTGCACCCAACTGCCACCTGTTTGCACGACTCCTTTGAGCCGTGGTAGGGTAGCAATCTAAGAACAGTGGGACACACTCGAGGCGAAGTAGCAGTGTCAAGTCTGCGGACTACGCTGTACTCATGTCACCTGGGAACTGTTCACTGACGACTGGTATCAAACCAACCAACAGTTCCCTGTGAGTCCTGTCCGGTGTACCCGTAACCTAACGAGCACCTGTATACTATCTCCAGTACGACGTACTGACGGCTGTGGGACAAACCATCTCCCTAACTGGGATGAGAAGCGTACACACTAGTCTACTCCGGAGTATCGATGCTCTGTCTCGATAATCCAACGACCAGGGACCTGAATAAGGATGTGCTTGTAGACTACCCAGCCCCCACTAGTGTGACTGCCATCACAACGCTGGTAGACAAGCAAGATCCTAAGAGCTCTATCAATACGTATACTCACATATTAAGATAGAAAAACCAAGTAGCATACTACCATGTTTAGCAAGACTGTTATATACATGTGAATATCCCAAGCTTCCATTAAGTAATATACAAGCTAGTATGATACAGTAATGGCCTTCTAGGGCATAAACACTAACAATCTCCCACTTGCACTAGGGCCATGTACTGGCATATCGTAGACCAATGATCTCGAGCAGCCTCTCGAACTGAATCTGAGGAAGGGCCTTCGTGAATGGATCAGCAATGTTCTCTTCTGAAGCAACTCTCCGAACCTCGATCTCCTGACGATCAATGATCTCCCTGATCAGGTGATACCGCCTCAAGATGTGTCTGGACTTCTGATAGGACCTTGGTTCCTTCGCTAAAGTTATAGCTCCGTTGTTGTCGCAATACAGAGGTATTGGATCAACTATGGTAGGAACCACCTGAAGTTCTGTTAGGAACTTCTTCATCCAGACTGCTTCTTTTGCGGCATCGCAAGCAGCTATATACTCCGCTTCCATCGTCGAGTCAGCAACGGTGTCCTGCTTGGAGCTCTTCCAGCACACCGCCCCTCCATTGAGGGTAAAGACATAACCCGACATGGACTTGGAATCGTCCTTATCACTCTGGAAGCCGGAATCAGCAAAGGCCTCCAACCTGAGGTCTTTTCCGCCGTAAACCAAGAACATCTCTTTAGTCCTCCTTAGGTACTTGAGAATGTTCTTTACTGCTATCCAGTGCTTCTCCCCTGGGTCTGACTGATACCGGCTTACCACGCTTAGTGCGTAAGCTACATCTGGTCTGGTACACAACATCGCATACATTATAGAGCCTACCGCAGAAGCGTAGGGTATAATAGACATGCGTTCCCTTTCCAAATCAGTCTTGGGAGACATCTCTTTGGAGAGGGTGATTCCGTGACAAGCCGGTAGATTACCGCGCTTTGAATCTTCCATACTGAATCTTTTCAGTATAGTGTCGATATACCTGGACTGCGAAAGTCCCAACATCCTCTTGGATCTATCACGATAGATCCGGATCCCCAGAATGTAAGAGGCATCACCCAGGTCTTTCATGGAGAACTTGTGTGACAAGAATCCTTTGACAGATTGTAGCATAGGAATGTCATTTCCTATCAATAGAATGTCATCCACGTACAAGACGAGGAATACGACACTTCTGGCCACAACTTTACTATATATGCACGGTTCATCTGGATTTTTGATAAAGTCATATTCTTTGACTGTCTCATCAAAACAGATGTTCCAACTCCGCGATGCCTGCTTTAGTCCGTAAATGGACTTAAGCAGCTTGCATACTTTCCCGCTGCTCCCACTCTGATTGAAACCCTCTGGCTGATCCATATAGACGCTCTCTTCTAAATTTCCATTCAGAAAAGCCGTCTTTACGTCCATCTGCCAGATTTCATAATCATGGAAGGCAGCAATAGCAAGAAGGACCCGAATGGATTTGAGCATAGCCACTGGAGAAAAAGTTTCGTCATAGTCCAACCCAGGTCTTTGACGAAAACCCTTTGCAACAAGTCTAGCCTTATAGGTTTCCACCTGTCCATCTACACCAATCTTTTTCTTGAAGATCCATTTGCATCCTATGGGTTTTACCCCATCTGGAGCAAAGTCCAAAGTCCATACTTTGTTGGTGTACATGGACTCCATCTCGGTCCGCATTGCATCTAGCCATCGTACCGAGTCGCCGCTCTGGATGGCCTGCTGGAAGTCAGTAGGTTCATCATCATCTATGATGCAATCCTCTCTATCCCCGTCAATGAGAAAACCGTAGTATCTCTCAGGCGGATGAGACGGCCTACTACTCCTGCGGAGGGGTGCGGGAATGTTCTGTTCTTCTTGAACCTCTGGTTCTACCAAAATTTCAGTAGCAGCTTGTGGTTCTGGAATTTCTTCCAGTTCTATTTCGCTCCCATTTGTATCCTTTTCTAAAACTTGTTGTTCTAGAAAATGGGCATTACGAGAAACAAAAACCTTTTGTTCCTCTGCGTAATAGAAGCAATATCCCTTGGAGTTCTTTGGATATCCTACAAGCTTACACAGTACTGATCGTGCCTCGAGCTTGTCCACATACTGCTTTTTTACAAAAGCTGGACATCCCCAAATCCTTATATACTGAAGATAGGGTTTCTTCCCACTCCACATCTGATATGGTGTGGTAGGCACAGTTTTGGTTGGAACTCTGTTCAAAATATATGTCGCTGATTCTAGCGCATATCCCCAGAAAGATCGCGGTAACTCAGTATTACTCATCATGGATCGTACCATATCCAATAGGGTTCGATTCCGTCTCTCCGATACACCGTTGTGCTGTGGAGTGTATGGAGGAGTAAGCTGAGAGAGAATTCCTTTCTCTTTTAGGTAACCTAGGAACTCGGCACTTAAGTATTCTCCACCTCGATCAGATCTTAGTGTCTTAATACTTTTGCCTGTTTGGTTTTCCGCTTCACTCTTGAATTCCAGGAATTTCTCAAAGGCCTCTGATTTATGCTTCATTAAGAAAACATATCCATACCTAGAGAAATCATCTGTAAAAGTAATGAAGTAGGAATAACCACCTCTCGCATGTGTAGACATTGGACCGCATACATCGCTGTGTATGAGTCCTAAGAGCTCGCTCGCTCTTACTCCTTGTCCAGTGAATGGAGTCTTTGTCATCTTTCCTTTGAGACAAGATTGACAAGTGTCATAAGTTTGATATTCGAACGTGTCCAAATATCCTTCTCTATGCAACTTAGTCAACCTTCTCTCATTGATGTGACCCAGTCTACAATGCCATAAGAAAGCTTTATTTAAATCTGGAGACTTTCTTTTTAGTGTGTTCTGGACATTGAAAATTTGGAGTTGGTTTAACACATATATGCCGTTATTTAGAGTACCGGACCCAATCAAAACATGATTAAGGTGGATGTTGACAACATCTCTTACAAACGTGAAATCATAACCTTTATTTGATAACAAGGAAACTGATATGATATTACACGTTAAGCTGGGTACAAAATAACAGTTATGTAAAACCAAAATGTGTCCACTTGTCAATCCTAGGTGATAATCCCCGATGGACGCAGCTCCCACGCTAGCTCCGTTAGCAACCCTGAGGATCATATCACCTTCCTTCAGCACTCTACGGTTTCTCAGTGCCTGCAATGAATTGCAAATATGAGATCCCGATCCGGTATCCAATACCCAGGAAGCAGAGTTGATTGACAGACAATTCTCAATTACAAACACACCTGAAGTCGAAGCCACAGCTTGCTTCGGTTCCTGGTTCTTGGCGTTCCACGCCTTGCAATCCTTCTTCCAGTGCCCTTTCCTGTGACAATGGAAGCACTCATCCAGGCCAACTACCGGTGCTGTAAACTTTTTCTTTCCCTTCTTTCCCACCTTACTAACACCTCCTCTAGGTCTGGGTGCGGCCTTCTTCTTCCTTCCTTTGGCCCTAGCCTTGGACCCGGAAGAAGATGCACCGCCAACAAACATAGCGGGTGTTTCCCTTGCCTTCTGCAAGGTGCCCTCTGCACTCCTTAACATGTTTAGGAGTTCCGCAAGTTCAACTTCTTTTCCTTGAAGATTGAAGTTGAGGATAAACTGGGCGTAGGTGGGAGGAAGGGACTGGAGAACAAGGTCTGTATAGAGCTCATTATCCAAAGTCGTCCCAAGGTCTGCGAGCTCTTCTATGTAGCCAATCATCTGTAGGACATGTTCACCTACCGATGACCCGACAGCCAACCTCGCTCGAAACAATTTCTTAGAGGTCTCGTATCTTGCTATACGAGATTGCTCTCCATAAAGTTCCTTTGTATGGAGAAATATGCCATCAAGGGACATATCCTCGTGCCTCCTCTGATGTTCATTGTTCATCGAGGCAAGCACGATGCACTTGGCTCTCGCGCAATCTAAATCCCAGGTTTTGCGGATTTCCTTATCCGCATTGCTGGATTTGGGACCAAGGACAGCAGGTGCTGTAGCGGTGAGGACGTACCCCAGTTTGTCATAGGTCAAAGCCATCTTGACATTCCGCAGCCAATCTTTATAGTTTGGCCCCGTCAGTATATTTTTCTCTAAAAGTAACTTAAGTCCAGTCATTTTCAGGGTCGCTGCAATTAGGAGAGAGAGAAGAAAACTCTTTAGCATGATGCTCTTGCAAGTTTAGAATGGTTTTTAGTTTATCTAAACTGGATGGCTCCCACTGTTTCTCGAATCCTTCCTCAAACCATAAAGGAAGAATTAGCCAAGACTATTCTCACCGTACAATACTTGCTTAACCGTTCAGTCAGGCCGGTGTCGATACTTCGAGGGAGGTTTTCCAACGCTTTCGCGAAGTTCCTTAATTAAATAACCTCTTTTCTCTGGGGGCGTAACCCCGCTGACACTTTTCTGGACACCTACTAGGTTTATAGCATTGATCGTTAAGTGACGAATATCCTGATAAGTATCATATACTCACAGTAGGATCGGGATCCAAATATCATCGTCTGATAATGTTGTAGGAATGCTACCAACATTCATCAAACTCAAAATGGTATGCATCTCTTTGCAAATTTCAGTTTCTTTAGAAATTCCCGATATAAGTTTTTACCCCATGCTCTTATGACCTTGGCG
Organism: Agapanthus africanus; assembly: GCA_030015575.1. NCBI lineage: Eukaryota > Viridiplantae > Streptophyta > Magnoliopsida > Asparagales > Amaryllidaceae > Agapanthus > Agapanthus africanus. The sequence continues at coordinate 453,182,871 of JASDDO010000014.1, read as the reverse complement.
TTGGTCAAAATGTCATAAGTCACATGTCAAGTTCTACCCATCATTATCTTGTTAATTTGAACCCATCCGTATATATCCCTGACGTTGGCCAAATGATAATACGACTGTCCCAAACCAACTCATCTATCTATGCAACAAATGAATATCCAGCAGCTACCAAACACTATGCCATGACGTTGGCCAAAACTGCATAGCTTGAATACTACTGAATACCCAAATGAAATGACGGAGGGCTACGACTGGTTTTGGCGAAACCGTGAACGTAGTGAACTTGATATAACCGAAGGAACCTGATAGCTTTTAAAAGGAGTGGTTAAGACTCCGAATTTAAAAATATCTGTTTTAAAAATAATCGAGTGGTTTCTTTTAAATTGTTCCAACGATTTAAACTTTGGTTTATTTTACTTTGCATTATAGATAATGCGTCCCATCATTAACCTATCATTGCAGAAAACAACGAAAATACAACGTCCTCTTATGCCATCCGCATTCGCCACGGGGTCCCGTCATCACCCGTTAGGTTACTTAACTAACGACAGAGCGGGGGCTGGGCTAGCGCGGGTGTAAAACATAAGTGGCGTCTAAATAGCTATCATAAATATAGATATTTTACATTCGTCTGACGCAATGATATTCATTCCAGAACACAGATAAACAATATTGGATTTGCAAGCAATCTGTATTTCTTTTGAGCCTGCAAGAAAAGACAGATTACACAGTTGTGATGAATAGCCGTTACCCCACCCTCGACCCCTACGGGTACGGCAAACTACCCACCCGGCAGTCTGTGTACCCCACCTTGGGTCAGTCCTAGGAGCAAAAACAGTAAAATGAAATAATACAACGGTGGCGACAACCGCAACCTGGAAGTGCCCCGCGAAAATAATATTACAACAAATTACATTTACAACAAATGAATTAACCAATAACCCATTGCGAACCCCAGCTATACACCACAACAGTCCAATACAGTTTATATGCACAAACAGATATAACCATTTCAGAAATGTGCAACCCCCTGCCAACCGACATACTAGCAGTTGGGGAAGGTTTACGAACACATTAAACAATCACAGATATAATCCAATACGCAAATACTGTACAATTCGATCGAATAAACAACATCAATATTGCTCCAAAATCTGCTCTGTTAAACAGTAACCTGAGCAATAATTAAACATTCCAGAAAACCCAAAACACCACAGGGGACCCACCCAAAAAAAACGAGCTCCTGACTCGTCAACTCGGCCGCGGTTGCGCGGCGGATCGGTGGGATCCGCCGCCCTTCCACGGCGCTTTAGACGAATCAGAAGCCCAAATTTTTTGGGTGTTCTACTGTAGTCATGTCAAGCTCTCTGAACATACCTGAAAAATTTTCTGACTTCATTTTAACTTCGACAGAAACTTGACAGAATTAGGGTTTTGCGGCTTTGTTTTTCCGTTCGAAATTCGTACAAATTTGCAATTAAGTTATTTATTGTTTAGCGAGGCTCTGATACCACTGTAAGTCGATGTAGTACACCCCAGTACTTGTGGGGAGGCGGATTTTACAAAAACGATCAAGTTTAAGGAACGAACATCGACTAACCGCTTAAATCGAAGCTAAACAAATAATAACCAAACACATAGCTATACTAAACTATAGTGTTAAGGGATTATACCGATCGAAACTAGTCCTTCGTCTTTGTGTCCTCCTTTGTTCTCCTCGACCTTCTCTAGGTAGTAGACGATCCACCCGAGAGCAAAACACCAAGCTAAACCTCTAACTTGAGGTAACTAATCAACTTTGATCGCTAATCAAAGATGAAAGGATGATATAGAGTAAAGGTAATGGATTGTTTAGTCTAACTAATCCTTTGATCTCAACACATGAGGATTAAAGATTAGGGTTTGAAGATGAGAGCTTGAGGAGAGAGAATGTGTGATAAGATAATGAGAGGAGAGAGAGTGTATCATAATATATTATGAAGCATTTCTTTTTAACAATAATGAATAAAGGAAATGAATAAGCATGCTTCATAAAATATCTAGTGGTGATTCATTAGCATGAGTCATTAAGCAATAAATGTGCATTAATGAAATGAATGAATCACCACCATGACTCACTTTCTTATCCAAAAGAAACCTCCTTAGTCACATCTTCTAGAAGCTTCTCGAGTAATTACGAGAACGCCCCTCCGATCCGTAAAAATACGGAAAAACTTTAGACTGTATAAATCCAATAACCGGATACCAGTAACTGGCTTAAACTAAAGCCGACTGGTAAAAACTGTCCGAAAGTCGTACGCGCGTAAACGCACGTATGCGTCCGAACCCTTTGTCGCAAAACCATGCAACCTCTATATCGTTTCGCCTGGAGTAGGAAACTCTCTGTGTGGGACTCTAGAGACTCGACTACTACGCTGGCAGTGGGTTTAACCACAGACCGCAAGCGGCACTAGCTGTACGTAACGGTCCCCAGGTAGTTGTCGATAAGAAGGCCGATGAGTAAACCCATCCGAACTCCTACTGAGTCTGATGTGACAATCTCCATACAGTCCGGTCCGTTCGTCCAAGACTATCGCATATCGGGCCTAGGGGGGCGGCAAGCGTCAGTCCCCTAATAGCGGTATAAGTCGTGTCGGAGTGAAGCCCATTACACCCTGAGAAACTACTGGAACCTACCAGCAAATCTCGCTTGCCCTGGCCAGGGACTTTGCGTAATGGCTCTCTGACACAGCACGATATCTACTCCCAATACCGGGAGGGACGAATCCTGTCTAACCGCCACTGCCTCCAAGTGCTCGGGACTGCACCCAACTGCCACCTGTTTGCACGACTCCTTTGAGCCGTGGTAGGGTAGCAATCTAAGAACAGTGGGACACACTCGAGGCGAAGTAGCAGTGTCAAGTCTGCGGACTACGCTGTACTCATGTCACCTGGGAACTGTTCACTGACGACTGGTATCAAACCAACCAACAGTTCCCTGTGAGTCCTGTCCGGTGTACCCGTAACCTAACGAGCACCTGTATACTATATCCAGTACGACGTACTGACGGCTGTGGGACAGACCATCTCCCCAACTGGGATGAGAAGCGTACACACTAGTCTACTCCGGAGTATCGATGCTCTGTCTCGATAATCCAACGACCAGGGACCTGAATAAGGATGTGCTTGTAGACTACCCAGCCCCCACTAGTGTGACTGCCATCACAACGCTGGTAGACAAGCAAGATCCTAAGAGCTCTATCAATACGTATACTCACATATTAAGATAGAAAAACCAAGTAGCATACTACCATGTTTAGCAAGACTGTTATATACATGTGAATATCCCAAGCTTCCATTAAGTAATATACAAGCTAGTATGATACAGTAATGGCCTTCTAGGGCATAAACACTAACATGTTACTCATCATGGAACGTACCCTATCCAATAGGGTCCGGTTTTGTCTCTCCGATACACCGTTATGTTGCGGAGTGTATGGTGGAGTAAGCTGAGAGAGAATTCCATTCTCTTTTAAATAGTCCAGGAACTCGGCACTCAAGTATTCACCACCTCAATCCGATCTTAGTGTCTTGATACTTTTTCCGGTTTGTTTTTCTACTTCATTCTTATATTCCTGGAATTTTTCAAAGGCTTCGGACTTATGTTTCATTAAGAAGACATAACCGTACCTTGAAAAGTCATCCGTAAAAGTAATGAAGTAAGAATAACCGCTTCGCGCATGTGTAGACATTGGACCGCACACGTCGCTGTGTACGAGTCCCAAGAGCTCACTCGCTCTTACTCCGTGTCTCGTGAACGGAGTCCTTGTCATCTTTTCTTTGAGACAGGATTGACAAGTGGCATACGATTGATATTCGAACGGATTCAAATATCCTTCTGCATGTAACTTCATCAACCTTCTCTCATTGATGTGACCCAGTCTACAATGCCATAAGAAAGTCTGATTTATATCCGGAGACTTTCTTTTGTGTGTATTCTGGACATTGAAAATCTGTGGTTGGTTTAATACGTATATACCATTGATTAATGTACCTGACCCAATCAGAACTTGATTAAGGTGAATGTTTACAACATTTCTTACAAATGCAAATTCATAACCTTCTTTAGATAATAAAGATACAGAAATGATATTACAAGTTGCATTGGGTACAAAATAGCAATTACGCAAAACCAAAACGTGTCCATCTGACAACCCCAGGTGATAGTCCCCCACGGCTTTAGCATCCATGCTAGCTCCGTTTGCAACTTTGAGGGTCATGTCACCTGCCTTCAAAACCCTACGGTTTCTCAACGCCTGCAAAGAATTACAGATATGAGATCCTGATCTGGTATCCAATACCCAGGAAGTAGAGTTTATTGATAGACAGTTTTCAATAACATACACACCTGAAGCTGAAGCCGCAACATGCTTCAGATCATGTGTTCTGGCTTTCCAAGCCCTGCAATCTTTCTTCCAGTGTCCACTCTTGTGACAGTAAAAGCATTCTTCCTTATCCACAAGCTTTCCCGCTACCTTTGTTGCTTTTGTCTTTCCCTTTATATCCACTTTACTAACACCGCCCCTTGGTTTGGCGGGGGCTTTCTTCTTCTTTCCCTTGGCTTTCGCCTTGGATCTAGAAGAGGAAGATCCTCCTACAAACAAAGTGGATGTTTCCCTACCTTTCTGTAGGGTGCCCTCCGCACTCCTCAGCATGTTGAGGAGTTCTGAAAGTTCAACTTCTTTTTCTTGTAAGTTCAAGTTCAGGATAAACTGGGCGTAAGTGGAAGGAAGGGACTGGAGAATCAAGTCCGTATAGAGCTCGTTCTCTAACATGGTCCCAAGGTCCGCGAGCTCCTCAATGAAGCCAATCATCTTAAGCACGTGTTCCGCTACCGATGATCCGATGGCCAACCTTGCCGAAAATAGCTTCTTCGACACTTCATATCTTGCGATACGTGATTGCTCTCCATACAGTTCTTTTGTATGGAGAAATGTGGATTCGAGGTCCATATTCTCGTGCCTCCTCTGATGTTCGTTGTCTATAGAGGCAAGCACGAGGCACTCGGCCTTCGCGCAATCGATCTCCCAAGTCTTGCTGGAGGTGGGACCTGGGACAGGGGGAGCTTTGGTGGTAAGGAGATACCCCAACTTGTCATAGGTGATTACCATTTTGACATTCCTGAGCCAATCTTTGTAGTTTGGCCCTGTCAGTATATTTTTATCTAGTAATAACTTAAGTCCGGTCATGATGTTTGGTCGCTGCAATTAGGAGAGAGAGAAGAAACACTTTAGCATGATGCTTTTGCAAGTTTAGAGTGGTTTTTAATTTGTCTAAACAGGATGGCCCCCACTGTCTCTCGAATCCCTCCTCAAACCAAAAAGAAAGAATTAGTCTGGATCAATCTCACCGTACAATACTTGCTTAACCGTTCGGCCACGCTGGTGTCGGTACTTCGAGGGAGGTTTTCCAACGCTTTCGCGAAGTTCCTTAATTAAATAACCTCTTTTCCCTGGGGGCGTAGCCCCGCTAACACCTTTCTAGACACCTACTTGGTTTATACCATTGATCGTTAAGTGTGAAATTTCCCAAGGAGTAGCATATACTCACAGTAGGATCGGGATCCAAATATCATTGTGTGAAAAAACTGAAGGAATCCTACCAGAACCATCACACTCCAAATGGTATGCAGCGCTAGCAAGTTTCAGTTCTTTTGAAACTCCCGATGTGGATTTTTTTGCCCCATGCTCTTATGACCTTGGTGTGAGGTCAAAATGTCATAAGTCACATGTCAAGTTCTTCCCATCATTATCCAGGTTAATTTGAACCCACCCGTACCTACCCTTGACGTTGGCCAAAATGGCAGTACGACTGTCTCAAACCAACGCATTCTATCTATGCAACAGATAAATATCCTGCAGCTACCAATCACCATGCCTTGGCGTGAGGTCAAAATACATAGCTTGAATACTACCGAATATTTAACAGAAATGATGGAGGGATACGGATGGTTTTGGCAAAACCTTGAACGTAATGAACTTGATATGATCGATGGAACGAGATAGCTTTTAAAAGGAGTGGCTTAAGCTCCGCGTTTAAAAGTTCTTTTTGAAAAGAAACCGAGTGGTTTTTGAAAGTGTTCCAACGACTTTTACTAGGTTTATTCTTCTTGCATTAATTCCAATGCGTCCCATCATTTAATCCTACCATTGCAGAAAACAACCAAAATATGACGTACGCTTATGTCATCCGCATTCGCCACGGGGCCCCATCATTTCCCGTTAGGTTACTTAACTAACGACAGAGCGGGGGCTGGACTAACGCGGATGCAAAACATAAGCAACGCCTAAATAATATCATACATAGATATATTGCAATGATAGCCATTTCAGATCACAGATGAATACATTGGATATACTAGGAATCCGCAATTTGTACGAGCCTGTAACGAAAAGCGGATTACACGGTCGCGATGAATAGCCAATACCCCACCCTAGACCCCTACGGGTGCGGCAAACTACCCGCCAAATATCCGAAGCGGAGCAACCTCCCTCAACGACGTGAGTAGGCCACTCGGCACTTCGAGATACCCGGTAGTTTGTGCGCCCCACCTTGGGTCTATCCAAGAAGCAAAAACAGTAAAAAGAAATTATACAATGACGGCTACAACCCTGACCCGGTTGTGCGGCCAAAAAATAATATTACATAATTTTACATATTACATGAATTGAAAGAAAAGAAAACTCTCATCTCACAACCCCCCGGCTATTCACCCGCGACAATCCAATGAATTCATATACACATACCATCAACATTACAGATCACAGATATGTATAACCCCCACTAATCGACATATAGCGATTAGCAGACGTTCAATACATATATCACACACAGATATAAACCCGTTAGCTTTAGTCTTTAGAAGTTCGATCAAAATACGGATTTTTAGGCCCCAAACACAAATTTTTCTTTCTGGAAAATCTGGGCAGAAAAAACATATTTTAAAAATCCTAAAACACCACTATGACCTCACTGCAAGAAAAATCGTCCACGGCCGAGTCAACTTGGTCGCGGATCTGCGGCGGGAGCAAGCTCCTCCCGCGGTTCCGCGGCGCGTTGATGAGCTCTCTGGACCATTTTTCTACAGTGAGATGTAAAAACCCTGAGCCGAATTTTAAGCCATTATTTATTAATTTTAGAACAGAGGAAAAATTCGACAGAAAGTGTGCAAACCGGGCGTGTTTCGCGGCTTTTTCTCCGATCGAACTTCTACTTACATTGCAAACATGTTATATAGTGTGTAACTAGGCTCTGATACCACTGTAAGTCCATGCTACCATTCCCCGGTACTTACGGGGTTGCGGAATTGGTGAAAAACGATTTTTTTGCTAGGGTGGTAACATGGACTCATAATACGGATCTTTATTAAACAACTACCTAACAACCTAACTAGGAGTTTTATCTACTCGGTTAGGGGTTTATACCTTTCTTGAACTCCTTCGTCTTCAACTCTGGTGGTGTACGGACCGGCTTTCCCTTGTCGTCTTCTCGTGCCGAAGATGGATCCACCCGAAAGCTTCTACCATTTGGCTTATCCTCAAACTTGAAGAAACTAGAACACTTGGCTTGCTAGGCCTTGTGAACTAGGATGAGTAGAGGATTGTTTTGGTGTTTTTATCTCTAAGGCAATGGTTCTTAACTCATGAGAAGGGTTTTCCTTGAGCTAGAGAGAACAAGAGGAAGAGGGAGAGCTTGAGAATGAGAGAGCTCAAAAGAGAGAAAGCCAAATGAAAAGTGAGTCAACCTCTTCTCATCTCACCTCTCATAATCCAAAATTATGATAACAAGTAATAATAATTGAGTATAATGTGATGGTTGATATCATGACAAATGACAATATCATTTCTTGCATTAAATGCAATTTGTGAAGCATCAAGCAAGCACAAGTCAATGCAAACAAATGATAGCCATTGTCATGATGGTGGTCAACAAGTCCAACCTAGTCAACCGGTCAACAAAAGTCAACAAGTCAACAAGGTCAACCTTTCAACCCTAACCATGTCACTATAATACTTAATTAATATTATTGTTAATCATAATTCTAATTCTCATTAGGGTTTAGCAAAAGTCAACAGTCAACAACCCTAATGAGAATCCTCTGCCCCTGTCTCTGTCAACCATGCATTCACACCCGTATCCGCGTTCCGGGGAACACGAATACAAACGAGATAAAACCAATACCAAAACGTATACTAGGATCTGGCTTAAACCAAAGCCCACCAGTAATAACTGCCCGGTCACTCAACGTGCACAAGTGCATGGATGTGACAGAACCCTGTCGCAAAACCATGCGACCTGTCGCAAAACCATGCGACCACTACTCTTTTGCCTAAAGGCGAATAGCTCTCTATGTGGGACTCTAAAGACTCGACACTACGCTGGCAGTGGGTTTAACCACAGACCACAAGCGACACTAGCTGTGTGTAACGGCCCCCAGGTAGATGCCGATAAGAAGACGGACGAGGTGAAACCCATCTGAACTCTTACTAAGCCTGAATGTGACAATCTCTATACAGTCCGGTCTGTTCGTCTGATACATCGCATGGCGGGCCTAGGGGGCGGTAAATATCAGTCCCCTAATAGCGGTACAAGTCGTGTCGGAGTGTAGCCCAGAACACCCTGAGATAGCACTGGAAACCTACCAGTATATCTCTCTTGCCCTGGCCAGGGACTACTCATGTAATGGCTCTCCTAGACACAGCGCAATGTCAACCCCCAATACCGGGAGAGACGAATCCTGTCTAACAGTCACTGCCTCCAAGTGCTTCGGGACTGCACCCAACTACTACCTTTTTGCACGACTCCTTTGAGCCGTGGTAGGGTAGTAATCTAAGTACAGTGGGAACACACTCGAGGCGAAGTGACAGTGTCAAGTCAGCGGACTAAGCTGCACTCATGTCACCTGGGAACTGATAACTGACGATAGGTATAGTACCAACCAACATTTCCCGACGAGTCCTGTCTAGTGTACTCGTAACCTAACAAGCACCCGCATACTATCTCAAGTACGACGTACTGACGGCTGTGGGACAGACCGTCTCCCACACTGGGATGAAAAGCGCATACGCTAGTCTACTCAGGAGTATCGATGCCCTGTCTCGATAGTCCTGCGACTAGGGACCTGCATAAGGATGTGCTTATATATTACCCAGCCCCCACTAGTGTGACTTCCATCACAACGCTGGTAATCAAGCAAAGATCCTAAGGGCTCCACTAATGTGTATAGGTGATATACTAAAATAAACACATGTACACATTAAAGTAGAAACAAACCAAGTAGCATACTACTATATTGAGCAAGATTGTTTATACAAGGTGAATATCCCAAGCTTCCATTAAGTAATATACAAACTAGTATGATACAGTAATGGCCTCTAGGGCATAAACACTAACAGACTTGATATGCGACATATCAGACGAGGAGACCGGACTGTACGACAAGTGTTACCGGCAGGCTTTTACAGGAGTTGGAGCAGGCTTGCTTGCTGATCTTCTGATCGCTCAATACCCGGGTAGCTGTTACGTCCAGCTAGTACCGCTGACGGCTTGTGGGTGCTTGATGTGATCATCACCTACTGCCGTCGTATTGACGAGTCTTTAGAGTCTTACATAGAGGTTTTACTGGCTCAGGCAAAACGAAATAGGAGCGCATATGTGATATGTGCAGGGCCGAGTATAATGCGTGTATGTGATACCGTATTATATTCTAACGACTTTATGTATCAATCGGTTATATATGATATAGCCGGGTTATCGAATCAAGTGTTGATTCGATAAGTCGATACATTGGATGTTAGTCGGTTATATGTGATATGACCGGATTATTAAGTCAAGTGTTGATTTAATAATTTATTGTATAATTGTATATTTGATATACTAGTTTACATTAACTAACACATGTTCACTTAGGGTTTTTTCTCACATGTACACACTTTACTATATATTTGATATATATTAAAATGTGTTATATTTTTTGTATCACGGTTGATGATACATCATACTTGGGTGTGTAAGATATACACCATTCTATTTATTATGGTGGGTTATGATTACTTAAGATAATTACAAAATTAGTGGAGTTTTGGAATGAGCATGAAGCTTGTACAAGCTTACTTTGCTTTGACAAAGTCTACTAGCTTTGTCTTTACCTTAGATTCCTTTTAACCTAACCATCACACTTAGCTATGGTAATGTCTCTACATGAGTTAGTATATGATACTCACTCACTATGGTTAGCACTCTCACTTGATCATTATCCTCATTATTTTCTTTTGTTCATCTTCTTATTCATTGAACAAGAGAAAAAGCTTGCTTGGGTTTTGAAAAAAAGAGTGAAACTTTGCGAGAAATAAAAATCCAAAGAGAACCCACTTCCTATTTATCCATCCTCTACTAGACTAGCACTTTAGTATAGGGTGTTTGATTCACTAATTCTCAAATTAGTGAAGTAGTAGCTTGAGCCGGAATTCCCTCGACGTAGATCATCTTCGGCCTCGGAGACTTCAAGCAAGGTCGCACATTTCGCCTCGTGAAGCCATGCAAAGGTCCGGGAGAACCATGATCGCAGCGAAGGGACTTCATCAAGGAGCTAAAGAAGTGGAGGACCGATCTACAAAGGTTGTATTTCGTATCCCTTTAGAGTAAAGTTGTTTACTTGCTATACGATTCGCCTAAACTTTAGTATACGATCTTGCTCAGAGTTGTTCGGCACATAAAAAAAATTAATTTTGGCATGGTCGATGCCTTGTAGAGCCTTGTTAGTGTGCCTAGTAACCCTACATGTATGACTGCGGAGCCCCGACGACTTGATCATTTTACTGAAATGTTTTAGTATTTGAGAGGTTAAATTAAAATTCGGGGACCGAATTTATTATACTTGGGAATTTAAATAAACCAATATATAAATATTATGAATACTTTTAAGTTTGGAGACTAGTTTTAAATGATATGGTATAATTATATACCGATATTTGGAAAACATTCGGAAAATTATAAGAACTATTGATTTTGAAAGGGATTATAAGAATGGATCATTCATAGATTTTTATATAATTAATTATATTCTATGTAATGCTAAACTCGATTAATTTTCACTAATTGTGCATTAATTATGATTTTTGCTTGTGACATGCACCATGTCATATTACACATTTGTTACATTTTTCTACCATGGATTCTTTATTTTTTCAAGCATGGCATTGTTTTAAAAGAGATGAAAAAGATAAGGAAAGAAAAGAAATGAATAAAGATTAAAATATGGAGGTATGGGCAGAGAGAGAGGGTGAGGGGTCTTCCTTTGACCATGACATTGTTTCCTCACTTCATCTCCATGGCTGCCCTCTTCTCCCCCATCTCCATGGCTGCCCTCTTCTCCCCCATCATCTACCTCCTCACAACAACCCAAAATCCACACCAAAACATCATGTTTCCTTCATTAAAAATGTGCACAAGCTCCCCACATAGGCCATGGTGGGATCAAGACAAGATTTTGAGCACTTAGGGCAACTCAAGAATTTTCTTGAGTTGCCAAATGAGATAATTCTTACACCATTAGCCTAGTAACTAAGTTTATATAACCTCTAATTTAGTTTAGAAGTGATTTGGTGGGGTTTAGTGATGTATAAAAATTCCAAGATCAAGTTTAGGGATTCTTGTGTAGTGAAGAGGCAATTGAGGTGTGATTGGTGACTACAAACCCCCCATAGTGTTAAAATCTAGATTAAACTAGAGCCTAGACTTAAACTTGAGATTTGATATCGAAATATCGGTTTTGTGAGAAATTGAGGCCTACAGGGAATCTGGTGTGACCAGAGACTTTTACTAGAAAAACTAGCAACCCTAGAGACCAAGATGGACCACTACGAGACCATCCTGTGAAAACGAACCCAATCCAAGCAACCCAGGCTGGCGAGCTCAGATTTTAGGGTAGTGTGGCCGGCCAAGTGGTGGGCATTGGTGTCTAGGTTTGGTCTGTAGCTCACATACCCTGTATACAACACCCCAGTACTGCTTGTTTATCCCTATTTCACCTGAACCAAAATCTGGGACCATTTTCTTGAGTTGCTGCTTTGAATTCCTTGATGTTCATGAATTGAAGTTTTGATATTTGTGTTTTGTATCGGTCACTTGAAGTTTGTACGTCGATATCGGGTGTTGTTTGGCTCTTTTGCAGGAGTAGACCATAGGTTTTAACCTATGTGTGATTCGCATGTCGTTTTGGTTTTGAATTGGACGTTTTGATGCGATATGATATATGTGATATGTAGATACCCTCACGTGGACTTCGGACAACGAGGAAGAGAATGACGACATCGACTTCGGCAAGCAAGGATCAAAGTGAGTAGATATATATCTACGGGGGAAGTCGGGTGGATGGCGTATAGCACCCCCGCAGTTTCGTGGTTGAGTATACGAATGTGTTATATCTATATACTTATGTGTTATCATAAGATGTGTATTCTTAGCAAGAAATGCTTTAGGTGACTTTAGGTTAGTGTTAGCGTATTTGGAAGTTAATGCTTAGGTTTAGTTTTTAGTCGCGAAACCCTAGAGTAAGGTACACACACACATGCACACACGGGATATGTGTCACGACCCGAAAATATTAGCTCGTGACCATCACTTAAATCACGCAACGCCTACAGGCGTAACGTAACTTAAGCAAGCCGAAGCCCAGAAATCTAAAACCTTCAAAAGAAGTAAGTAATGAAACATTTGGAAACCTTAAGTAAAAATCCTTAACCTTATTTTTTTCTTGTTTTCTTAAAAATTTCGGCAGCACCTCCTTTGTAAAAACTAGCCCCAAAATGGGTACAACATAGAATATAAAGAAAGCATCCCCAAACGGGAGCAAATCACGCCCAACGGCGGAAACAACCACCATAAGCATAAATATGTATACGACGCCAAACGGCGAAGATCAACACAAAGGAAAAAGAAAAGCAAGACATCAACCGACCAAGCGAACATATAACCCATCGCCTTAAGTCTCACAACTAAAAGTCTTGCTAAGTCTTTCAACATATACAAACACTAGTTTCTGATTGATGGAGTTGAAGATTAATCCTTAATCACGCGCGCGCGAGGAGTAGATACAATAAGAATAAAAATACAAGAGGGGAACGATCCAACATGTACCACCTACCAAATCAAATCACCTGAATGCAAGCTGTGTGCCAGCGATGTCGCTAATGATCCATGTGGTCAACTTGCAAGAACTGTGGCACAACGGGGGTGAGTTGCCAACTCGTGAGTAGAAAACATCATCAGGTAGAAATCGAATAAAACAACAATTTTCTAGGTCAACTATGTCATAAAGGTAATACTATGATATCTAGGTGACCGTGTCTACATATATGCCAATAATAATCAATGCCTGTATGCATGCGGATCTCGTCCAACAATATAATCAATGCATATATGCAGGTGGATCTCGTCCAACAATATAATCAATGCATGTATGCAGGTGGATATCGTCCAACAATATAATCAATGCATATATGCATGTGGACCTCGTCTAACAATATAATCAATGCATGTATGCAGGTGGATCTTATCCAACAATATAATCAATGCATGAATGCAGGTGGATCTCGTCCAACAATATAATCAATGCCTGTAAATATATGAGGATATCAAAGAACGTGTGTCCTTCAATGACACATCAAATCATGGAACCTGAGTGTCTAACACCGACACTCGAAACATCATGAAACCCGTGTCAGCATCGACACGTAAATCCTCATATCTCAGGCGCCGCATCCTCAGATCGGTCCTCATATCCATCTCATATCATAACTTTACAATGGTGTCCTCCGGACATCCGCCAAGTTCGATACAATCACCGGTAGGTACTACTCCCTCTGCCAGGCTCATCATCTACACCACAAAAATCACCTCTTGCCACGGGGAACCATACCGGATCCACCATGTACCCGCAGACGGTGCCTCCCGCTCCACGAATCGGGTTTCTAACACAAGTCTCAGAACCGAGAAAACTCATGGTGGACGCACTGAAATATCATATCAAGAAAAACCGGGTTTTCAAACAATACATAAATTCTTGAAATACCCCCACGGTTCTCAAATCCATAAATAACATGAAATCCATATCTCAATGCGTAAATCCATGAAACATGATATATGCAACATAGAACAGTAATATGAGCATATCAAGGGAAAACCGTTATTTAAATGCATCAAGCTATTAAATATATCACGCGGTTCCCAATTCCTACGAAATCAAGTGCAACATCATATGAGGGGTACATGTAGCTATAGTAAGATATGTAGGTGTACATGTAAGTATGTATGCATGATGTACATGTATCTATAGCAAGGTATGTGTTTCTACATATAAGCATGTATGTATGATTCATTTCATATGCGCAATAGCACAATAATCAACGTCTCAATATCAATGACAATACAATACCACATAGGGGTATATGTTACTATAGCAAGGTATGTGGGTGTATATGTAAGTATGTATGCATGATGCAGCAATTCTACTGTGTAGTGACATAACAATTATCGATGATGAAAGTGTGTGAGCCGACCAATCGGTGTAAGTGTAACATACGCATCATCAATATGGTGTAGGTGTACTAGCACATGCATATATATAATAAGATGCGAATATCCCGAACGTAGCAGCAAGTAAATCATAAGCTCAATGCTAAAAGGTATATGTATCTATAATATATACGAGTCGGTGAATCTATCAATCAGCATCCAGCCTCACAACATCACGTACGGTATAATCTATCTTACGGTATCCTCAAATCAAGGGTATGGATCAATCAACAGGTAAAACTCATCGCGTACGATAATCCATCATACGGAGGCATTAAACAATTAGGGATTCTAACAACCTATACAACAACGGGGGTACGGATCTAAGTCTCGTACGGCATATCACTCATTATGCACATCATTATCCATATATATACCTATCTCTCAGGTCACATCCGTGTCAATCTCGTATCAGGGGACCGGCAAGGTATCAACTATCTCTTATCTACTCGCATCCATATAACGACATATTAACCAAGTCATTATATCTCATCGTATACTCTTTTCATCGCATCAATCTCTCACATCAAGTCATTTACATATGCATTCTATCATATAAATCTCCAAGAGTTATGTCCCTACAGCTTTCATCTCATATCTCGATATATACTAAATCATTAATATCACCCCTAACTATCTTTTTAACCACATTTATAGTTTTTAAATGTAGGTTTCTCCGACTGTATATATATATATATATATATATATATATATATCGGTCACCATTCATAAATTTGCGGGGGTGCTATACGCCATCCACCCGACTTCCCCCGTAGATATATATCTACTCACCTGCTAAACTCCTCGCTTAGCCGTAGTCGAGGTGCTTCGTCCTCTCAGAATCCGCGCGAGGGTACCTACAAATCAACACATATCGCAATGTTATGAAAACCAAGTCCGAAAACCGATACGGGACGCGGTGCGCTCATAAGTTAGAATCTATAGCCTACGCATGAAAAACAACCAAACAACTCTCGTCGTTGACGTACAAACATCCAACGACCAAATACAATATCAAGTCTCAAAACCAAGAATCCCAATACCGGAAAATATAGCCAAAACCCTAACTAGGTGTAACACCTTTGATTGCGACTAGTGGTTAATTAAGCGAAAATATGGTTCTTAGTAAAAAGGTTTACCAAATTGGTTTGTAAATAATTTATAAAAATTAATGAACATTTTATTAGAATTTAATTTGGGCTTGCACACACATGTGCATGTTAACGTAGGGCTAATTTGGGGTTAAACCATGCTTAGTAGTGTAACAACCCTAATTTTTGATACACTTTTTCCTATACAAAATTTTTCAAATATATTTTTAAAATCCACAAAGGGGTATTTAAGCCTGAGCACAAGATTCAGGTAATTATTTTTGTTTTTAATTACAAGCTATAAGAATGAAATAACTCCATTTTTTAGTGTACAAGAAATTACTTTAAATTTAATGTATACTAGGAGTATTTATTCTTGCTGATATTAGTTTAAGTAATTAAAAACCATAATAATTACAAGAAGGAGCTTGTAGCTCATTGGTAATACCTTGCACTGCTGAACCAAGCCACCGGAGTTCAAATCCCATGCCCCACATTATTTTTGTATTTATTTTGTTTTAATTTTTTTGGGAAGCCAACGGTAAAAAGGCCATAACTCCCAAAATATGTACTGGACTTGAAAAAGTAAATATACCAAATTGTACACCCAGAAAATCCCCGGCCAATGGACCCCCGACTTGGCCCGACTCGGCGCCGCCGGCCGGCGACTCGGCGCCGCCGGCCGGCGACTCGGCCGACTCGGTCCTGCGCCGCCGGACGGCCGAGTCACCAACTGAGAAAAGTTGGCTCTTGACTTGGTCAACCCTCTTGCATATTTATTATACATGGATCGGTTTTGATTTGGCCAATAAATCCCTTTTACTCCTAGGTTTAATGATTTTTAATGAATTTTTTATGTTTTTTATATTTTCCTTTAATATTTTTTAACCCTAACCCTAGCCTAGCCATATATAAAGACCCCTACCCTCTACCATTTCACCTCACAACTCTAAATCCACTCTTCCAAATTCTCGAGAACTCGGTACGAAGAGCGAGAAGCGAAGCGCTGCCGAAATCGACGACGGATTCCGGCGACCGGATCAGAACCTTCGCGACGTTTTCAACGAATCGACAACCACCACGTCCATTAGCTTCCTTAGCTAGTCCAAACCGTAAGTCCCACCTACTTCTATCTCTCTTTTCTTTAAGATAAAAATACGACTTTTTGGAACCCGACGGAAATCGGACAAACCGATTTCCGATTCGGTTTTTCTATAAATTTCCACTTGTCACCTAATACATATTATCTACCCATATGCTTGTTGACTATTAATCACCAATGAACCAAATTAATCAAACTTTTTCACATGAAATGATAACTTCTTTGCAAAACCGTATTCTTTTCATAAAAATACCACGAAGTTCATTTTTCTCAGTTTAATTAATTCCCTCACTCCTAAATAGGTTTATCTTGATCACTAAACTTGTGGAACCCAATTTGAATGAAATTTCACACATAAAATGATAACGTTTTCGAATACCGTATTCTTGCACTTTAATACCTTCAACTTTAACATGTCATGTTTTACCTGTAAACGTCACCAAAACTTAATATAAGTCACGTGGTAATGACCTACCTTTACACACACTCAATCTAACCCTAATTGATAAATATCAAAATACAGAATATGGAATTACAGGACTTTTCACTAAAATACCATAATCTTTATAACCTTTATTGAAAGCTTTAAGTTGTAAACTTTTCTAAGTAAAATCTTTTAAATAATATGAAAACACGATTGGTCATGGATATCGATCGTTTATCTAAACTGTCTTGTTGTGCCTAGGCAAGTGTGTCTAAGGCCAGTGGTTTTTAATTAGGCCCACGACTGTGGTTCCTTCCCACTTACCTGGCACTTACCTGGCCGCAATTGACGGTGAAGAGGCGATTTGAGACTTCTAATGACTCATCGTTTAGACCTTAGAAATAGGCTAGTTGGTTTAGGAATCCCTAATAACTAAAATACGGAAAACTGTGCTCTTTTGCAAATAAATACCCTATATTTATAAAACCGTTTTCCCAAATGAAAAGTACTTGTTAAACCTAAGCAAAGCGCCGCTACAACCCACTTTTGGGGAACCTGTTAGGGATAGTACGGTTCATCGTGCACCCACAGGCTAGTAGTGCGAGATTCAGACCTCCGCAAGGAGCATTCGGTCTCGAAGGGTTTAAAATACGACATTTAAGGAAAATGAGATTTTTGAAAATAAAATATTTATATAAAATTATTCATGTGTTAATATATATATAATTATCATTTAAACATCTATTTTATTATAATATAAGTTTCCACATTTTCCTAAAAAAATTACAAGATTAAAAGTTACATTAAAATACCATGAATTTCAGATAAAACAATTAATATTTTTATTAGGATATATTCACTAGAATAACACAAATAAAATTCACATTCATTATAACAATAAAGACGATTATTAAATACTTGAGATGTATTTTGAAAACTATACAAAACATAAAAACCCCTCAAGTTTTACAAATTACAATAAGGCCCCTAGCTAATATGGAACTTCAAATTATCTTTCTTTTAGTCTGACTCGGGTTAGAGTCTGACTATTCCTGACTCGAATATGATTCAAGTCAATCTTTATTCTTTTATATTCCAATACAATTTGAATACATGAAACCCTGAATCCAGTTAATAATATATTCATTTTTGACTGAATCAAACCATGAATATTCATCCATTATCCTGATATTCCATTTACCTGATTATACAGTTGCAACATGTTTACTGATATCATGGTTTTGGTCAGTCACCCAACTTACATATTCCAATACTACAATACTGTTAAAACACTACGGGGTTTAAGGGGTAGATTGGTACGGAAGGTGTTAAAGGTGGCACGAGGTGGTCAGATTAAGACACCTAATCTGAATCCTATTGCTGTTGTACCATGGCATAACGGTTCCTTGTACTTTCCTTTTGCCCTGATCTCTAGCATATAGAGATCCCCCCCGTATATACTGGCATCCTTCTGTACCAAGCTACAAACAACAACGTTACACAATGTTCCATAATATTCAACAATATAAAACTTTAGAAAATACTGTTACTCTGGCATTCTCATTATTCTTATTCTTTGGGACTTACCGAGCGACCTGTTCGCTGACGACATTCTATTTCTTTCTTCTTTGAATGTCGTCAGGTGCGTTGGACCAAGCTGAGATAGAGCCCACCGGTGAGGATTTGGAGCAGTTCCAGGAAGATCCAGAGCTCTAGATATTGTACCTTGTTCTTTCCAGTTTATTTCATTTTCTGTTATGCCACTGTTTAGGCATTGCTTTTCATTCCAGTTGTATTTTCTTTCCCTGCATTGTAAAAAGAATGTTATTAATAAAAGTTGTTGTTATTTCCATATTATTCGTCTCTTGTGATTTACTTATATTTCTTAGTTACGCTTAGCGTATATACTTCTGAGTATATACGTAGCGGGCCTCGTCGCGTTCACTTCGCCATACACTGGGAAGCGGGACGTGACAGGTTTTGTTGGTGGCCCATGCAGGTCAGAACTGTATGAATCCCTGTCATGCAGTTCTGGTCTGCGTGAACAACCTAAGCAATATAACACAAGAACCAGCAACTAAAACATTCTTTACAATTCATGTTCCTTGAATCTTGCAAATCCCTATTCCTTGAATCTTATCATTTCATGTATTTGAATTTGTCCTAATCCAAATTTTTCTTCCGGATTATGGATTTCCCGAACAACACCAACACCAACGTCAACAACACACCTACACCTCCAACACTACCTCTCACACCTGCCGTTTCTGCTCCACCCAACGAGCAGACGGTTCTGCTTAAGGAAATCCAAAGCCTCCTGGATGGACTGCAGCAGCAGACTGCCATATTATTGAACCGACCAGAAGCAGGAGCAACCGTTAGGAAACGCACTGCCACCCAGATGGCAAGAGGAACCTACACTACACAACCTGCAAAACCCAAGAGACTGGAGGGAACAATTAACCAGTCAAGTTCAGGATTTTGCTACTACTGCCATAGGAATGGACACTTGTGGAAGGTCTGTAGGCGCGCGAAAGGCCTGCGCCTAGTTTGCGGCGCATCCGATCATAGAATTGGAGACTGTCCCTATAGACGCAACTCAGCCCACACACCCACTATCTACCCGAAGCAGCCAGCTATCCAGACTCCTACACCTAGTCTTGCACTCCCAACACCACCTCCACATGGACCATCCCTATCTAGTCAGGCATCGATGTATCAGCTTACACAGAAAAATGTGTCGAGACGTCAAGCCTCCACCTCAACGGCCTTAGAACATGAGACTAAGAACCAAAGTAACCTAGGTAACTCCCTCACTTTGACCAAAACATTTTGCAATATTTCTTCCTTCTAAATATTTTCATACACTACCAATACTTCTGTCACAAAAACTTTCTTGAAACTGTTACACTTTCCTTTTACAAATTTCGAGGACGAAATTTTTATAAGGATGGTAGAATGTAACAACCCTAATTTTTGATACACGTTTTCCTATACAAAATTTTTCAATTATATTTTTAAAATCCACAAAGGGGTATTTAAGCCTGAGCACAAGATTCAGGTAATTATTTTTGTTTTTAATTACAAGCTATAAGAATGAAATAACTCCATTTTTTAGTGTACAAGAAATTACTTTAAATTTAATGTATACTAGGAGTATTTATTCTTGCTGCTATCAGTTTAAGTAATTAAAAACCATAATAATTACAAGAAGGAGCTTGTAGCTCATTGGTAATACCCTGCACTGCTGAACCAAGCCACCGGAGTTCAAATCCCATGCCCCACATTATTTTTGTATTTATTTTGTTTTAATTTTTTTGAGAAGTCAACGGTAAAAAGGCCATAACTCCCAAAATATGTACTGGACTTGAAAAAGTAAATATACCAAATTATACTCCCAGAAAATCCCCGGCCAATGGACCCCCGACTCGGCGCCGCAGGCCGGCGACTCGGCCGACTCGGTCCGGCGCCGCCGGCCGGACTTTGCCGGACGGCCGAGTCACCAACTGAGAAAAGTTGGCTCTTGACTTGGTCAACCCTCTTGCATACTTATTATACCTGGATCAGTTTTGATTTGGCCAATAAAACCCTTTTACTCCTAGGTTTAATGATTTTTAATGAATTTTTAATGTTTTTTATATTTTCTTTTAATATTTTTTAACCCTAACCCTAGCCCTAGCCTAGCCCTATATAAAGATCCCTACCCTCTACCATTTCACCTCACAACTCTAAGTCCACTCTCCTAAATTCTCAAGAACTCGGTACGAAGAGCGAGAAGCGAAGCGCTGCCGAAATCGACGACGGATTCCGGCGACCGGATCAGAACCTTCGCGACGTTTTCAACGAATCGACAACCACCATGTCCATTAGCTTCCTTAGCTTGTCCAAACCATAAGTCCCACCTACTTCTATCTCTCTTTTCTTTAAGATAAAAATACGACTTTTTGGAACCCGACGGAAATCGGACAAACCGATTTCCGATTCGGATTTTCTATAAATTTCCACTTGTCACCTAATACATATTATCTACCCATATGCTTGTTGACTATTAATCACCCATCAACCAAATTAATCAAACTTTTTCACATGAAATGATAACTTCTTTGCAAAACCGTAATCTTTTCATACAAATACCACGAAGTTCATTTTTCTTAGTTTAATTAATTCCCTCACTCCTAAATAGGTTTATCTTGATCACTAAACTTGTAGAACCCAATTTGAATGAAATTTCACACATAAAATGATAACGTTTTCGAATACCGTATTCTTGCACTTTAATACCTTCAACTTTAACATGTCATGTTTTACCTCTAAACGTCACCAAAACTTAATATAAGTCACGGGGAAATGACCTACCTCTACACACACTCAATCTAACCCTAATTGATAAATATCAAAATACAGAATACGGAATTACAGGACTTTTCACTAAAATACCCTAATCTTTATAACCTTTATTGAAAGCTTTAAGTTGTAAACTTTTCTAAGTAAAATCTTTTAAATAAAATGAAAACACAATTGGTCATGGACATCGATCGTTTATTAAACTGTCTTGTGGTGCCTAGGCAAGTGTGTCTAAGGCTAGTGGTTTTTAATTAGTCCCACGACTGTGGTTCCTTCCCACTTACCTAGCACTTACCTGGCCGCAATTGACGGTGAAGAGGCGATTTGAGGCTTCTAATGACTCATCGTTTAGACCTTAGAAATAGGCTAGTTGGTTTAGGAAACCCTAAAAACTAAAATACGGAAAACTGTGCTCTTTTGCAAATAAATACCCCATATTTATAAAACCGTTTTCCCAATGAAAAGTATTTGTTAAACCGAAGCAAAGCGCCGCTACAACCCACTTTTGGGGAACCTGTTAGGGATAGTACGGTTTATCGTGCACCCGCAGGCTAGTAGTACGAGATTCAGACCTCCGCAACGAGCATTCGGTCTCGTAGGGTTTAAAATACGACATTTAAGGAAAATGAGATTTTTGAAAATAAAATATTTATATAAAATTATTCATGTGTTAATATATATATAATTATCATTTAAACATCTATTTTATCATAATATAAGTTTCCACATTTTCCTAAAAAAATTACAAGATTAAAAGTTACAGTAAAATACCATGAATTTCAGATAAAACAATTAATACTTTTATTAGGATATATTCACTAGAATAACACAAATAAAATTCACATTCAGTATAACAATAAAGACGATTATTAAATACTTGAGGTGTATTTTGAAAACTATACAAAATTACTTTTACATAAAACCCCTCAAGTTTTACAAATTACAATAAGGCCCCTAGCTAATATGGAACTTCAAATTATCTTTCTTTTAGTCTGACTCGGGTTAGAGTCTGACTATTCCTGACTCGAATATGATTCAAGTCAATCTTTATTCTTTTATATTCCAATACAATTTGAATACATGAAACCCTGAATCCAGTTAATAATATATTCATTTTTGACTGAATCAAACCATGGATATTCATCCATTATCCTGATATTCCATTTACCTGATTATACAGTTGCAACATGTTTACTCACTACTACAAATAGGGGTTGCCCCTACGGATATATACGTAGGGGCGAAAAAATACCCCGTTGGTGCAAAGGCCGCAGGTGCAAGTTGAGGCCCTGAACTTGCCCCTACGGATATCTGTGTAGGTCCTGTTGCCCCTACGGATTAAGCCGTAGGGTATAAGATTTTATATTATTTACGGTTTATTTTAATAAATTACTTGGCCCTACGGATATACCCGTAGGGGCATGTACTACCCCCTACGGATATATGCGTAGGTACGTTTTCGTAGGGGCATAAATTCAGGATTCCTGATATTTTGCCCCTACGGATAACGTCGTAGGGGAGAGTCAGTGGCCCCTACGGATATATCCGTAGGGGCTTTCCCAACCCCCTGGTACTGAGATCTGGGGGAAATATCAGTTACTGCTGATATTTTGCCCCTACGGACATATCCGTAGGGGTAACATGTTTGCCTACGGATTAATCCGTAGGTACATATTGTCTGAATTTTTTTAAAAAAAATGGGCTGTTTGATTTTTTCCCGCCCTGTGCACAATAATATATACATAAATCAAATCATATATTGCAGTATTCATAATCACATCTCACGCATATATATAATATACAAAAGAAACACAAAAACTGAATATGATATAAATACAAACCAATATCAATATCGTTTCAAAATGTAGTACAATGTGTATGATATAAATAAATACATGTTTCAAAAAAAAGAACCAAAAATCTACCCTAGCTCGGTCCAGCTCCACCTCTGAATAACGATAGAATAACGCGCGCCTGCTCCTCGGTCAATAAACTATGCAATTTGTCGCGAGCGGGAGTCTGAGCGGCATGTGGAGCCGGCGATGTGGTCTGCGCAGCCGCCGTCGAGGTAGTCGCTTGCGGAGCCGCGGCTGCGGGAGTCTGAGTGGGCGGTGGAGCTACAGGAGCTGTCTGCGGAACCGCAGCCGATGTAGTGGCTTGCGGAGCCGCAGCCGAAGGAGTTGCGTGTGGAGGCTCGGCCGATCTACCCTGTCGCGTCTGGATATAACGTGTGTAAGAAGCGTGTAAGAACTGTTTATTATTCGAATTCGTATCATTATTAAGTTATTTCGAAACCCTGTTTGGATATCTAGTTTGGAAAAGCGTTGTTTATTTCAATTACATATGTATGTATGATTAATCAAACTTAAGTCTAAAACCAAATAAGCTCAAGCTACGTACTAATTTTGGATATGTTGATATGTATATAATATGAAATGATATTTTACTATAAAGTAGTATACATACCAGCATCTCCTTCAACTCCTGAACGCTGGCCCTCAAGCTATCCAGTTCATGATGGATACGTCGCTCACTGGAGACGGAGGAAGTAACCACCGGGGTGGAGTCCAACCTCATATGGGCCCTGCTAGAGCCCAGTCCTCGGCCTCTCTCCCAACCTCCGTGGTGCCATCCGTGTGCGGCGTCCAGGACTGGGGTCAGCAGCCTCGAATGTTGCCTTCCCCCTAGCAACTGTCAGAACATTATATTTAGCACATACTGGTCTATAAAATTGACAAGAAACACCAAAATCAACAAATTCAAAGCCTTACCTACAGAGATAGAAGATGTGCTCCTCTGGTATCTGCATGTATCAAAATTTGAATAATATTAATTAATTTCAGTACATACATACTAACAAGGTAAACTCGCATATAGCGCTGCTTACACATATGACAGGGAGTGAACAAGCTCTTGTAGATCATCAGGCGCAAATCTAATCTCATCAAGCAGCCCATGATAATGAGTTGGACGACTAAGAGCAAAAGGAATGTGTGTATATTTATGATATAGCATTCTAAATCAATATACATGCCCTATATAATATATAAACATACCTGGAGGAACGGGAGTGGCCTCTGTCCCTGATATGGACGCATCACCAACAGCTAGACAATCAAACATTGACAATATAAGTAATTTTGACATAAACAGGCATGGATATCTATAATATTAAATTCAAAATGGATATTAGAGAGCGCACCTGCAGTGAGAAGTGGTAAAAGTATCACCCAACTAGGGTGTAATTTACAAAATCAGTTGAGACTCTTAAAAGTCATAGAAGAACCAGACCTGCACAAATCTGATGTATGCTTTCTATTGGACACTAAGAAGTCTCTAAAGGGAAAAGCCTATGTGAAAGCCATCATTAGTTCATATCAGAAGATTGATGCTGAAACAGAGAACGAGGAATGTCATTTTTTTTTCTTCCGTCACATTACTGTCTTCTCCTTCTGCCACATTACTGTCTTCTCCTTCTTATTATGTGCGCGTGCAAATTCAATGACTATATCGAGAATATGGATTAATAGTGGGTAGGAAAAGTATTTCTCAAATGGCTTTTGCGTCTTAAAACCATAAACTACTAAGTAATGGCATACATAATTTTTTTAGTATAAAGGTTGTTATTTTAAGTTTTCCCTTATAGAGATATGATCTAACTGTATCTATAAACTATAAGTGTGCAGAAAATTATGATAAGAAACCATAAGAAAGGGTCGTAGCCATGCATAACCTTGAATCTACATACCAAATCATGCAAAAGCATGCACTTATTGTCACCTTGCCTTGGAATATAAAATATCTTGGAATACTATAAGCGAGCATTTAAATCTTGATAGCTTTTGACTTCAACATATATTTTTCTCAAGTACCATGAAATATACTTGCTCCGTATAAACCGTTTTCAGGAAGATGGATTAATAATGACAAATTATCCATTGTGGCTCACTAGGTTAGCATTTTCTCTTCTATTGACCATCTTACTAATCTGCTTGGTAAATTTATTCGGAACCGGCTGCGAATCATTAAAAGACATGCATAAGATAGAAAGCAAAAATACAGATATATAGCATACCGATACATCGAAACTTCATAGTTACGATGGCAATCCAGAGATATTTATTTCTACTCACATGGTGCGCGTGTGAATGCATCAGGCATCATGGACAAATATTTCAGAACATAGAAAGTATTATTCGTATAAAGTAATTAAAACTTTTAAACACCTTGGGTAGATATTTTTTTAGTTGATGCAATCATATCATGAGGACTAAATTTAAGCTATTATACATATGCATATGTATTTTTCTAACCTAATATATCACACACACACACACACATAGAGAGAGAAAGAGAACACCTGGTAGGTAGAGAAATCAGGTAGCAGGATCCTGAAGAAATGGAGTCCATAACATTGCTCATCATCATCATCCATGATCCCTTTGATAATATTTTTTCAAAGGGATCACGGATGATGATGATGTGCAATGCTATGGACTCCATTTCTTCAGGATCCTGCTACCTGATTTCTCTATCGACCTGGTGTTCTCTCTCTCTCTCTCTCTGTGTGTGTGATATATTAGGTTAGAAAAATACATATGCATATGTACAATAGCTTAAATTTAGTCCTCATGATATGATTGCATCAACTAAGAAAATATCTACCCAAGGTGTTTAAAAGTTTTAATTATTTTATACGAATAATACTTTCCATGTTCTGAAATATTTGTCCATGATGCCTGACGCATTCGCACGCCCACTATGTGTGTAGAAATAAATATCTCTGGATTGCCATCGCAACTATGAAGTTTCGATGTATCGGTATGCTATATATCTGTATTTTAGCTTTCTTTCTTATGCATGTCTTTTAATGATTCGCAGCCGGTTCCGAATAAATTTACCAAGCAGATTAGTAAGATGGTCAATAGAAGAGAAAATGCTAACCTAGTGAGCCACAATGGATAATTTGTCATTATTAATCCATCTTCCTGAAAACGGTTTATACGGAGCAAGTATATTTCATGGTACTTGAGAAAAATATATGTTGAAGTCAAAAGCTATCAAGATTTAAATGCTCGCATATAGTCTTCCAAGATATTTTATATTCCAAGGCAAGATGACAATAAGTGCATGCTTTTGCATGATTTGGTATGTAGATTCAAGGTTATGCATGGCTACGACCCTTTCTTATGGTTTCTTATCATAATTTTCTGCACACTTATAGTTTATAGATGCAGTGTAACACCCGAGCCCAATAATACTATTTCTATTACAAGTTGAGTGTTATATATTGCTCATTCCAATTATCCTGATTGTTTGGTGTTTATTGCTAAATTTTAACCGGTTGAGTCATTTTGGCACTTAACAAATTTTAACTCCTAAAATGAAATAAAAAATATCCATGTTGTCCTACTCGTCGCCACTAGTCGCGTGGTAGCGTCCGCGTGTCGAGATTTCTTCCCGTTCGGCTAAACGGGCAAGTTTGGACGGCTACGCGCGCGTGCAAGGTTCCGACTTGGGGGCATGCATTTTAATCATTAAACACCCCTTTTCAAAATTTGGAACCCGTTTAAAATCCTATAATTTGAATTTGGAACATTTGGGCGCAACCCGGGCGCGATTTGGAAATGTTTCATTTGGCGCCGAAAATGCCCATTTAATTAAATATATTAAACTATACATATATATTTTCGTTACCTAAATCCTACGTTAAATCCCTTCAAATCCCTTTAAATCGTTTATTTTTTAACCCACAATTTTTCCCTCAGCCAATCGCGTGAGGTTTAGAATCCCTCGTGGGCCCCCCTATCCTCTCTCTCTCCGCCTCTCTCTATCTCCCTGTAATTTCTCATTCTCTCTGTATCTCTAACTCTCTCCCTATCTCTCTCCTATAATCTTTCTCTCTCTCTATCTTTAAAAATCTCTCTCTCTCTCTTCCTATATAATTACGCAGCCGCCTCCTTCTTCGTCTCCATCACGAGAAAAGAAACCCCGAACCCTAACCCTAGCCACCTCCTGCCGTCGCCGTCGACCTCCCCGCGACCTCGCCGTCACCGTCCTCGTCGTCCGCAGCCCAAGCACACCCCTAACTCCTCTCCTCCCTCCTTCCCGGGCCTGCAACCCAACCGCGACGCCACACCAGCACGCAGGGTGCGCCGTCGCCGCCGCCTCTCACCGCCGCCGACACCAGAATCCTCCTCCCTTCACCCTCGTCCCGACCTCGTCATCTTCTTCCTCCCCACGACCTCACCGGACCACCACAGAACACGAGCCCGACCTTAACACCACCCCGGGTCACCGGAAAACGTGATGTTGATCCTCGCCGTCGTCGCCAGAGCCGCCTCCGACCCCCTCCGTCTCCCCTCGATCACCAGAGCGGGCCAGCACCCCTTTACTCACCGCAGCACCCTCCTTTCAACGAACCCAGAAAATTTCAGCCGGCGCCCCATCGCCGGCGAACCCGTCGTGGTTGCCCTGGTGTTTCCCTGTAAGCATCCCTATCTTTCCATTAATGTTAAACCCCCTCTCGCTGGTCCTTGTCTTTGTATATCGTGTTTTGCTAACTTCGTCGCTTTTGACTTTCGCCGGATTCCAGCCGTGCCGTCGCTTGGACCCGACGCTCCAGCGAAGTATTCTGGTCCATGTGGTCCCGCTGTTCGCTGTTAGGACTCGACCCGTAGCCCGTGCACCCGTCTCGTGTTTTCTGCCGACATTGCATCCGTGCTTTCCGGTTTGCGAAACCGTCGAGGCAAGTATCCGAATACTTGCTTCAACATGCTAGTACATAAGATCAAGTCTTGCTATACACTTAATCATCATATTATTCATTATAACCACACAGCTATTGTAATATCGATATTATTCTATAACTTAAAATTGACGGTCACAATTATTCTTAACATTGAATCAGTATAGTAGTTCTTGTAATTAATCGGTCTGCTATCAATCCACACTTTAACTAACTAAACCAAGTAGATCGTCCTCGCTTCATTTGTTAAATCACCCATGAGACAATTATTATGCTTAGTTTAAATTCATGTAGCTTCATTACATTATGTTGTTGATATTGTTCACCTTGTGACTACTGCACCCCAAGAGTGCTTGAACCTGTTAATAAAGATAATACAAAGCACCATTGTGATTAAGTGAACCGTTATTGTTAATTACTTTAATTCTTGCTGCTGTTTATTGTGATTGTGTACCTGTTGTGAGCACACACTCGATCACAGTACATATTGACTCGATCCTGCTACACCTGACACGTATACTGATACACCAGACATGACACCCTGTACATATCGACTCAACCTGTTGAAACATGACCTGACCTGTTACCTGATTTCATGCCTAATGCCAACGAACCTGACTTAGGGCCCTCATGGACCATTTCTGCTATCTATCCAGACAGACCTGCTTTTACCTGACTCTATGTTGGCATTAGTCCTTGACTACTGAATACCTGACCTGACATACATAACTTGGGGGTATGGGGAAATCAAAGATGAACCTGACTTGTAACTCGACAGTTCACTACCTGTTCGAGTGTACACATTCCTATTTTGTTCCTAGCGGCATGTCTCGGTTTCGGCCGAGAATATTGTGGCCGTGATCCCGGGTATGTACGGGGTACTACCGAGTGTACACTTTCTTGTTTTGTGCCTAGCGGCATGTCTCGGCTGCAGCCGAGAATATTATGGCCGTGGTCCCGGGTATGTACGGGATACTATTGGGTTACATCGACGATTCATCAATTGATTTCAAAGACTATAGAGTAGAAACCTGATAGGACAGTTTAGTCACCACTGCACATTACCCTGCTCTGTTATTTCTTAGTACTGCTTTATTCATGTTCATACCTGCATTGCTTATTACCATGTTTATATTATATTTTTGGTTGACATGACGCGTTGACGTCTGGGTTTTGCATGGCCCAGATCCCTTACCACTGCAGTTGACCGAGCAGGAGTACTTCAGCCAGCAGGCTGAACTGTGAGTTCCTTAGTGTTTAGTTTATTTATTTCATTTCATTTCCAGATGTGAGCCCGCATTATGGGACGTACTGTTTATTTATTGTATTGGATCATTTGCTTCTGCACTTATTGTTTATTGATTCTTGTTATTATGGATTTGGACATGTATTAGATTAGTTATTATTTTGTTCTTGATATCTCTACAACCGTAATGTCACTGTGGATGGATATTTCCTACCCATAGGTAGCATGGTTGGCTATGTCACGTGCCCAATCTTGCGTACTCTGGGAAGCGGGGCGTGACATGGTTCTTTGGGTATCAGAGCCATAGGTTAATTGGGTTGATTCTTTATAGTTGGGTATTGCACCCGATACACGAATCATAATACCCGTGACTAGGAAACATGTCCTGCCACTTTGACCGTTTTACCATCCTTGAATCATTCTTCCGGATCATGTCGACATGCAAACTTACTTTGCATTGTTAATTCGAAAACCTAATTCCTTGCTATCTCTAGGACTTAGGCGACTTGGGTGGAGTTAAGTAATTGCGGCTATGAAACCGCGGCATAGCTACAATGCAGAACTCTATTTAAGTATCTTGGAGTTCTAGCCTTGATCTATACTCAGAATCTATCATCATGCTAATGTTGGGTACTTTGATTTCCAGGAATATGGCCGGTAAGAATTTGAAGATGGACCAAAGACGTGCGGTCATAGCCGCCAGGCGTAGAGTGATAAGGGGATTGCTGGAGGATCTAAAGGGACAGACCGAGCTGGAACCGGCATCTGCACTGAACCAAACGTCTGTACGTAGAAGTATTCCGGTGAACAGGCGCAGCGTAGCACCAATGAAGAAAACAATTGTGGGTGATCGGAAAGGGAGCGTGATTTGTGACTACTGCCATGTACCCGAACATGTGCAAAAGGAGTGTCGTAAGAGGCTGGGACTCTGTTTTAGATATGGAGCGGCAGATCACGCCGTTAGTGCTTGTCCGTCGAAGTTTCGTACAAGGGATGATATTCAGAAGCCTCCGCAGAGACCGTTCCAAGGGCAGAGACCGTTGACTCAAGGATCTAATCAGGCTCGAGCTTTCACGTTGACGGTTGAAGAAGCTAAGGCATCAGGAGAAGGGGTTTCAGGTAATTTACTCGTTCATGGTTTTCCCGCATTGGCATTATTTAATTTCGGAGCATCCCACTGTTTTATGTCATCCAAATTTATAACTACACACTCGATTACCTGCACAATCCTGTCTAGTTTTGGGGATATACACACTGGGAATAGGAAAATCATAGCTAGTAAGGAATGTAGGGATTGTACAGTTGTCGTTTGCGGACGGGAGCTCTTTGCAGATTTCTTGGTGATAGATACGGGCAGTTATGAAGTAGTCTTGGGAATGGATTTTCTTGGCACTTTTTTGACTGTAGGGCAAGGAAGGTAATTTTCCAGATTCCCGGACACCCTGAGTTTACTTTCACTGGAGGAAGCAGTTCTGTCGGGCCAGTCGAGTTTAGGGCTAGGCCGACGAACAATGTTCTTGCGGCTATGGTAGTGGATAGTAATGAAGAGCCGGCAGTTGTTCGCGACTTTGTGGATGTATTTGACGATATGCTGGTATGCTCGAAGGTTCCGGAGGAGCATGCTGAGCATCTAAAGATCGCACTGCAGACGCCGAGACAGGAGAAATTGTTCGCGAAGGTGAGTAAGTGCGAATTCTGGCTGGAAGAAGTGAAGTTTCTGGGGCATGTCGTGTCGGGCGATGGAATTGTCGTCGATCCCGAAAAGATTGCAGCAGTTCGAGATTGGCCTATTCCAAAGAATGTTGTAAGGATAAGAAGTTTTCTTGGACTCGCCGGATACTATAGAAGATTTGTGGAGAACTTCGCTCGTTTGGCAGAGCCGTTAACCAAGCTCGCGCGCAGGGTGGTACCGTGGTTTCGACGGATGGATGTGCTTTGGCCATCGAGACGTTGAAGCAGAGGTTGATAACCGTCCCGATCCTGACCGTACCAGATAATTCAGGAGGACTGGTGATTCACAGCGACACATCCGGAAAAGGATTGGGATGTGTTGTGATGCAGAATGGGAAAGTCGTCGCTTACGCAACGAGACAACTGAAGACTCATGTGAAGAATTATCCGACTCATGACTTGGAGCTTGCGGCCGTGATGTTCGCCTTGAAAATTTGGAGACCCTGCCTTTTGGGGTGAGAGGGTCGGAGTTTTTACAGATCACAAGAGTTTGAAATATGTTTTCACTCAGAAGGAATTGAACATGAGGCAACGCAGATGGTTGGAGCTGATGGCCGACTACGACCTTGATCTTAAGTACCATCCGGGAAAAGTTAACGTCGTGCCGGATGCGTTAAGTCGGTTACCAGCAATTCATATATTAACCGCACAAGTGGAGATCATTGCGGATTTTTCAGAGATTTGACTTGGAGGTTGTGCTACCACATGCTATGGGACAGTTGATGCAGTTGCAAACACAGTCGTCCTTAGTTGAGAAGATTAAAGCGTCACAATCGCAGGATCCTAGACTGCAAAAGTTTCGAGAGCAGGTTGAAGCTGGGCTGCGAACCGATTTACTGATCCATGAAGACGGTTCGTTGAGATATGGTAGCCGTGTGTGTGTGCCTAAAGGGGATGTGTGTGAGGAGCTTATGAAGGAGGCACACAGTTCTCGGTACACCCAGGAGGGACAAAGATGTACCGAGATATTCGACAGCATTTCTGGTGGGAAAGTATGAAACGAGAGATTGCTCGGGGTGTCAGCAGGTCAAGGCTGAACACCAAAGAGTTGCTGGTTTGTTGCAACCACTTCCGATTCCTCAGTGGAAGTGGGAACATATAACCATGGATTTCGTGACAGCTTTACCGCGGAGTCCAAAGGGCAACAATGCTGTATGGGTGATTGTCAATCGGTTGACCAAGGCAGCTCATTTTATTCCTTTTCGGGTTGGTCAATCGACAGAGACTTTGGCAGAGCGGTACATGCAGGAGATTGTCAGATTGCATGGAGTGCCGGTAAGCATCGTGTCCGATCGGGACACTCGGTTCTTGTCGCACTTCTGGAGGAGTTTACAAGAAAGTTTGGGGATTCGATTGAAGTTTAGCACATCTTAACATCCTCAGACTGATGGACAATCGGAGAGAACGATCCAGACCCTTGAAGATATGTTGAGGGCTTGCATGTTGGACTTCAAAGGTGCTTGGGAGGATCATCTACACCTGGTGGAGTTTTCGTACAACAATAGCTTCCAAGCGACTTTTCAGATGGCTCCGTTTGAAGCGTTGTATGGTCGTAAGTGCCGTTTACCCGTTTGTTGGGATGGCGTTGGTGAACGAAGATTACTAGGACCAGATTTGGTGGTACAGACAGTCGAGAAGGTGAATACAATCAGGAAGCATATGAAGGCAGCTCAAGACAGACAGAAAAGGTGGGCCGACACGTCAAGAAGACCTCTAGAGTTCGCCGTGAGCGATTTGGTATTCCTGAAGATATCACCGACTAGAGGGGTGTTTCGCTTTGGATGTCGAGGAAAGCTTAGTCCACGATTCGTTGGACCCTTCGAGATATTGGAGCGTGTTGGTGAGGTAGCGTACCGTTTGGCGTTACCCCAGTCTTTGGCAGGAGTGCACGATGTGTTTCATGTATCTCAACTACGGAGGTATGTCAGAGATGAGACTCACGTCTTGGATCATTCGGAGTTGACTGTACGGGATGACCTAACTTTTGAGGAGCGACCAGTTGAAATCAAGGATCGATGAGAAAAAAGGTTCTTAAGAACAAGGTTATCCCTCTTGTGCTAGTT
The DNA here is from genome assembly GCA_030015575.1 of Agapanthus africanus. Classification (NCBI taxonomy): domain Eukaryota; kingdom Viridiplantae; phylum Streptophyta; class Magnoliopsida; order Asparagales; family Amaryllidaceae; genus Agapanthus; species Agapanthus africanus. The sequence goes on along the minus strand of JASDDO010000014.1, from coordinate 453,149,521 downwards.
TCTTGGGGTGATCGATTGCATGGAGAATCCACTTGGGAGCGAGAAGACGAGATCCGGCAGAAGTTTCCTCACCTTTTTCTATCTTGTAGTCTTGGAATTTCGAGGACGAAATTCCTTTTGTAGTTGGGTATGATGTAACACCCGAGCCCAATAATACTATTTCTATTACTAGTTGAGTGTTATATATTGCTCATTCCAATTATCCTAATTGTTTGGTGTTTATTGCTAAATTTTAACCGGTTGAGTCATTTTGGCACTTAACAAATTTTAACTCCTAAAATGAAATTAAAAATATCCATGTTGGCCTACTCGTCGCCACTAGTCGCGTAGTAGCGTCCGCGTGTCGAGATTTCTTCCCGTTCGGCTAAACGGGCAAGTTTGGACGGCTATGCGCGCGTGCAAGTGTCCGACTTGGGGGCTTGCATTTTAATCATTAAACACCCCTTTTCAAAATTTGGAACCCGTTTAAAATCCTATAATTTGAATTTGGAACATTTGGCCGCAACCCGGGCGCGATTTGGAAATGTTTCATTTGGCGCCGAAAATGCCCATTTAATTAAATATATTAAACTATACATATATATTTTCATTACCTAAATCCTACGTTAAATCCCTTCAAATCCCTTTAAATCGTTTATTTTTTAACCCACAATTTTTCCCTCAGCCAATCGCGTGAGGTTTAGAATCCCTCGTGGGCCCCCCTATCCTCTCTCTCTCCGCCTCTGTCTATCTCCCTCTAATTTCTCAATCTCTCTCTATCTCTAACTCTCTCCTTATCTCTCTCCTATAATCTTTCTCTCTCTCTATCTTTAAAAATCTTTCTCTCTCTCTTCCTATATAATTACGCAGCCGCCTCCTTCTTCGTCTCCATCACGAGAAAAGAAACCCCGAACCCTAACCCTAGCCACCTCCTGCCGTCGCCGTCGACCTCCCCGCGACCTTACCGTCACCGTCCTCGTCGTCCGCAGCCCAAGCACAACCCTACCTCCTCTCCTCCCTCCTTCCCGGGCCTGCAACCTAACCCCGACGCCACACCAGCCCGCAGGGTGCTCCGTCGCCGCCGCCTCGCACCGCCGCCGACACCAGAATCCTCCTCCCTTCACCCTCGTCCCGACCTCGTCGTCTTCTTCCTCCCCACGACCTCACCGGACCACCACAGAACCCGAGCCCGACCTTAACACCACCCCGGGTCACCGGAAAACGTGCTGTTGATCCTCGCCGTCGTCACCAGAGCCGCCTCCGACCCCCTCCGTCTCCCCTCGATCACCAGAGCGGGCCAGCACCCCTTTACTCACCGCGGCACCCTCCTTTCAACGAACCCAGAAAATTCCAGCCGTCGCTGCCTCGCCGGCGCCCCATCGCCGGCGAACCCGTCGTGGTTGCCCTGCTGTTTCCCTGTAAGCATCCCTATCTTTCCATTAATGTTAAACCCCCTCTCGCTGGTCCTTGTCTTTGTATATCGCGTTTTGCTAACTTTGTCGCTTTTGACTTTCGCCGGATTCCGGCCGTGCCGTCGCTTGGACCCGACGCTCCAGCGAAGTATTCTGGTCCATGTGGTCCCGCTGTTCGCTGTTAGGACTCGACCCGTAGCCCGTGCACCTGTCTCGTGTTTTCTGCCGACATTGCATCCGTACTTTCCGGTTTGCGAAACCGTCGAGGCAAGTATCCGAATACTTGCTTTAACATGCTAGTACACAAGATCAAGTCTTGCTATACACTTAATCATCATATTATTCATTATAACCACACAGCTATTGTAATATCGATATTATTCTATAACTTAAAATTGACGGTCACAATTATTCTTAATATTGAATCGGTATAGTAGTTCTTGTAATTAATCGGTCTGCTATCAATCCACACTTTAACTAACTAAACTAAGTAGATCGTCCTCACTTCATTTGTTAAATCACCCATGAGACAATTATTATGCTTAGTTTAAATTCATGTAGCTTCATTACTTTATGTTGTTGATATTGTTCACCTTGTGACTACTGCACCCCAAGAGTGCTTGAACCTGTTAATAAAGATAATACAAAGCACCATTGTGATTAAGTGAACCGTTATTGTTAATTACTTTAATTCTTGCTGCTGTTTATTGTGATTGTGTACCTGTTGTGAGCACACACTCGATCACAGTACATATTGACTCGATCCTGCTACACCTGACACGTATACTGATACACCAGACATGACACCCTGTACATATCGACTCAACCTGTTGAAACATGACCTGACCTGTTACCTGATTTCATGCCTAATGCCAACGAACCTGACATGGGGCCATCATGGACTATTTCTGCTGTCTATCCAGACAGACCTGCTTTTACCTGACTCTGTGTTGGCATTAGTCCTTGACTACTGAATACCTGACCTGACATACATAACTTGGGGGTATGGGGAAATCAAAGATGAACCTGACTTGTAACAAGACAGTTCACTACCTGTTCGAGTGTACACATTCCTATTTTGTTCCTAGCGGCATGTCTCGGTTTCGGCCGAGAATATTGTGGCCGTGATCCCGGGTATGTACGGGGTACTACCGAGTGTACACTTTCCTGTTTTGTGCCTAGCGGCATGTCTCGGCTGTAGCCGAGAATATTGTGGCCGTGGTCCCGGGTATGTACGGGATACTATTGGGTTACATCGACGATTCATCAATTGATTTCAAAGACTATAGAGTAGAAACCTGATAGGACAGTTTAGTCACCACTGCACATTACCCTGCTCTGTTATTTCTTAGTACTGCTTTATTCATGTTCATACCTGCATTGCTTATTACCATGTTTATATTATATTTTTGGTTGACATGACGCGCTGACGTCTGGGTTTTGCATGTCCCAGATCCCTTACCACTGCAGTTGACCGAGCAGGAGTACTTCAGCCAGCAGGCTGAACTGTGAGTTCCTTAGGGTTTAGTTTATTTATTTCATTTCATTTCCAGATGTGAGCCCGCATTATGGGACGTACTGTTTATTTATTGTATTGGATCATTTTCTTCCGCACTTATTGTTTATTGATTCTTGTTATTATGGATTTGGACATGTATTAGATTAGTTATTATTTTGTTCTTGATATCTCTACAACCGTAATGTGACTGTGGATGGATATTTTCTACCCACAGGTAGCATGGTTGGCTATGTCACGTGCCCAATCTTGCGTACTCTGGGAAGCGGGGCGTGACATGCAGTTAGATCATATCTCTATAAGGGAAAACTTAAAATAACAACCTTTATACTAAAAAAATTATGTATGCCATTACTTAGTAGTTTATGGTTTTAAGACGCAAAAGCCATTTGAGAAATACTTTTCCTACCCACTATTAATCCATATTCTATAGTCATTGAATTTGCACGCGCACATAATAAGAAGGAGAAGACAGTAATGTGGCAGAAGGAGAAGACAGTAATGTGACGGAAGAAGAAAAAAATGACATTCCTCGTTCTCTGTTTCAGCATCAATCTTCTGATATGAACTAATGATGGCTTTCACATAGACTTTTCCATTTAGAGACTTCTTAGTGTCCAATGGAAAGCATACATCAGATTTGTGCAGGTCGGGTTCTTCTATGTCTTTTAAAAGTCTCAACTGATTCTGTAAATTATACCCTAGTTGGGTGATACTTTTACCACTTCTCACTGCAGGTGCGCTCTCTAATATCCATTTTGAATATCGATAATATTACATTCAAAATGGATATTAGAGAGCGCACCTGCAGTGAGAAGTGGTAAAAGTACCACCCAACTAGAGTGTAATTTACAGAATCAGTTGAGACTCTTGAAAGTCATAGAAGAACCCGACCTGCACAAATCTGATGTATGCTTTCTATTGGACACTAAGAAGTCTCTAAAGAGAAAAGCATATGTGAAAGCCATCATTAGTTCATATCAGAAGATTGATGCTGAAACAGAGAACGAGGAATGTCATTTTTTTCTTCTTCTGCCACATTACTGTCTTCTCCTTCTTCTTCTGCCACATTATTGTCTTCTCCTTCTTATTATGTGTGCGTGCAAATTCAATGACTATACTGAGAATATGGATTAATAGTGGGTTGGAAAAGTATTTCTCAAATGGCTTTTGCGTCTAAAAACCATAAACTACTAAGTAATGGCATACATAATTTTTTAGTATAAAGGTTGTTATTTTAAGTGCGCGTGCAAATTCAATGAAAGTTAGATTTGAGGATACCCATGTATGAGTTGTATTCTATATATGTGTGTTTCGATTTATGATTTCGCTTAAGTGTAGGGTTGTTTTTACTTAAAGAAGTATCACCATCTACTATATATAAAAAAATATAGCAAACTAGGATTGGTATTCAAATCCCAGTCCAGATTGGTATTCAAAATTTATTTAATTAGTTTGTGATCCACATCATTTGATTCGTTGCTTGAGGCATCAATGTAGGCACAAATATCGGCGACGAGGAAGAACGAGGGCGGTGGTGGGCCAAGAACGGAAGGCGGTGGCGGGATGAGAACGGAGGGCGCGCGGGTGGCGACGAAGAGAAAATTGGAGACGCGGGAACGAGAGAAAATTTTGGGAACGAGAGGGAAAGATATCGAGGCGTAGGGCATTTCTGTGCCTTTTTTAATTAAATTCCCATTTAGATGCCCCTACGGACATAACCGTAGGTTATTGGTTTGCAGCTCCGTAGGGCCAAACAACAAATTAAGATTTAATATTTTTAAATTAAAATGTCGGGCACCGTAGGGACAAAGTGGCGCTTTTAGTTTCATATATGAGTATCGATGGGAATATGAAGGTTTCATATTATCATCGAGTATCATATATTGGTTTTAACCTGAATATCTCGAGTCGCTCTCTAATTATGCGTTTGTTGTGCATTCGTGTTGTATGTGTAACATGATTTTAAACCATTGAGATCAAGATTGATAGAACTGATCATCCTACATTGCAATAGCATTCATCAACCAAAAACTATTATTGCAATGGTATTCATCTATAACAATCAACAATTAAAACTACAAATGTAGGATACTGATATCATAAAGCGTTATACGCAACATTGATAGAACTGATAAATAAAAAAACGAAACACAAACCGTATCAAGATTTAACAACTTTGATTATGTCATATACGCGGGCCGATATTTTCATATTAGCCAAGAGGCAAAAATAGATTGCGGTCTGGATATGGCATATTGGCAGATGCTACTTATATGCATACATGCATGTTGTCTCCTTATTTTTTCATAAATCAAACCAACAACATACATCAAACTAGTCCATGCCACCAATCGGAAACTCCACTATGTTTTTGAATTATTATTTTTCCAAATAGCATTGAGCTCCTATTGATATTGTCCCATCCAACAAATTTGTTGTGCTTGCCTCGACCTTCATCTAGCTTTCATATGACATACACATTATATGAGTAATATAGTTATAAATTATGGTATTTTGTTGTCATCAATCCACCTAACCCTAACCCCAAGTTGCTTAATAATTCAAGCAATTCAACAGCATTTAGTACCAAATCACTAGCCTTCGGCAACAATACTCGTCCAAACTAAAAACATGACATTGGTGTTACTACAGTAATTGTCCCCTCCATACTTACGCTCTAATTCCATGAAACAAACAACCCCTCAGTGGATTTGGATTGGAGTTGGATTTTTGGAATATCAAATCCATAAAAACTTGCCAGTTTTGTATTTGGTTTGCAAACTTGATTTTAGGATTGATTGATGCAACTAGGATATTTGGAGCCCTTTCCATTCCGTCGAAAAAAGTAAGGATTTGCAAAAAAATCCATGTCCACAATTTGGGCACAACCAAACAAAAGAATAAGAAACTCGTAAACCATCATCTTTCATTTTCATTTGGTACAAAACAAACAAAAAAGACACATAAATTCATGAATCAACCTTAAGACTTTGAGAATCCATGTGTCCAAGGACACTAATCATCCAACATATTCGATATGAGCCCAAAGAACACTTAACATCCATTTTCAATATGAATCTGACTACAATTTTTTATTTTTTTATTTTTACATATCAAATATGAACAATGCATCCAATATCCAAACAACATCTACAAGAAATAAATGTGATCGGATGATATAACAATGTTTTCAAGGCTACATCAATTGACAACACCAAAGCCAGCACCAAAGCCAGTTTTCAAGGCTACATCAATTGACAACACCAAAGCCAGTTTTGCTACGAATTAGTTGGTGAAAGAATGGTTTACACAGCAGTACACAAGAACACATCTGGGCATCTTGCTATACTAACTAGAGTGTAAGGATACATACTAGAATAATTTTCCAACTCCCCACCACTTAACCCCAACCCAGCCCCAGCCCCCGCCCCCAGCCCCACCCCAGCCCAGCCCCACCCTAACCCTAAACCCAGTGCGGCCAGCTAAACCCCAACACCAACCCTAAGGCAAACCCTAACCCCAGCCCCACCCCACAGCAGCCGAACACCAACCCTAACCCTACCCCGACCCCGACCCCGACCCCGACTGCGACCGCGACCCCTGCCCAACCCCAACTCGCGCGCCATGAACCCTAAGCCCAAAATAATCCCAAAAATCTTTAATTTACCTCACCTGAACCTTAATCCCGAAGTAATCCAAAGATTTACTCACCTGAACCGCTGCTGCGCTGGGGCTGGGGCGACGACCTGAACCGCGGTGGCGACGAGAGCTGAGGTGGCGACGAAACCGGCGTTGGCGACAAGGAGAACGACGTTGGCGACGACGGCGTGCCGAATTGGGGAATTTTTTCGCACGCGATCGAGAGAGAGAGAAAGTGAGCGAGCGTAGGCGATCGATCTGGGATTTTGTTAAATCGATATTTACTTGCCCCTACGGATATACCCGTAGGTCCTTTGTTTGCGGCTCCGTAGGGGCAAACACCAAATTAAGAATTAATATTTTTATTCTTGGACGTCTATGCCCATAGGGGCAACCTTTTAGCCCTACGGATTAATCCGTAGGGCCAAACTTAAATTGCCCCAACGGATGTCAATATCCGTAGGGGAACCCCTTATTTTACTAGTGACTGATATCATGGTTTTGGTCAGTCACCCAACTTACATATTCCAATACTACAATACTGTTAAAACACTACGGGGTTTAAGGGGTAGATTGGTACGGAAGGTGTTAAAGGTGGCACGAGGTGGTCAGATTAAGACACCTAACCAGAATAATATTGCTGTTGTACTGTGGCATAACGGTTCCTTGTACTTTCCTTTTGCCCTGATCTCTAGCATATAGAGATCCCCCTCGTATACACTGGCATCCTTCTGTACCAAGCTACAAACAACAGCGTTACACAATGTTCCATAATATTCAACAATATAAAACTTTAGAAAATACTGTTACTCTGTCATTCTCTTTATTCTTATTCTTTGGGACTTACCGAGCGACCTGTTCGATGACGACATTCTATTTCCTTCTTCTTTGAATGTCGTCAGGTGCGTTGGACCAAGCTGAGATCGAGCCCACCGGTGAGGATTTGGAGCAGTTCCAGGAAGATCCAGAGCTCTAGATACTGTACCTTGTTCTTTCCAGTTTATTTCATTTTCTGTTATGCCACTGTTTAGGCATTGCTTTTCATTCCAGTTGTATTTTCTTTCCCTGCATTGTAAAAAGAATGTTATTAATAAAAGTTGCTGTTATTTCCATATTATTCGTCTCTTGTGATTTACTTATATTGCTTAGTTACGCTTAGCGTATATACTTCTGAGTATATACGTCGCGGGCCTCGTCGCGTTCACTTCGCCGTACACTTGGATGCGGGGCGTGACAGGTAGCCATGGTGCTTTAACCATTTCATTAGATAATTAAGTGTTTTAGTTTCAAAAAAAATTGAATTTTTCCTTTTGGGGTTGACTTGGAGAAGAAGGAAGAGAGAGAGAGGAGACAAAGCATGCTTGGCATTAAATGAGGAGAGAGAATGTGCCATGCTTTGTCCCCTAACCCCCCTCTCACTCTCTCTCTATTCTTTTTTGAATCCATTTTCTTCTCTCATTTTTGCTCATCTCTCTCCCTAAAATGAACACTTCAGCCCCTTCACTAAACCCTCACCCAATTCTTCAAGATCCCCACCTCACCTCATCAAAACTCACCACTTCTTTCACAAAAATTGATCCCACACCCCAAGTTAACCCATGGAGCTAGGAAAGCTTGGATTTTGGAGCAAGTCGGTATAGGTATAAACCCCTAATTGATAATTAGGTAGTTAATGTGTAGTATTACATTGTAGTTTCTGTTCTAAAACTTTAAGTTTCAGTTTTTGCTCGAATATCGTATTTTAGTGTCGTGTTTTGATACTTGTGATCTGCTGTTAACCCGAGACTTTTTGGTAAAACCAAATAATGTAGGGTTATAGACCTAGTTAACTTAAGTGTGCACCTGGAGTACGAGACAGATCAGGGAGGATCTGGCCGGCGACATGGGGCACATTTTCGGCGAGCTCGGCCTCGTGGCGAGATGAAAGCTTAGAAATTTTAGGGTAGCTTCCTGCTATGGTTTTTGGGTTTTTGGTACTGTTAGAATTTTTAGTAATGTCTGTGGGTAAAAATCTATGATCGTATAGGTAGTTTTTAGTGTTACGTCGACGCACGATACGGTGTCCGTTTCAGTTCTGCGCTTCGTATAAATTCTACGCGCAGGATCTGTTGTTTTTGTGTCGCACACCCTTTTAGCCGTTAAACGAACACTTAAGTGGTTGTGGGAGTCCGTGTGTCGTTTTAAATTTAATTATGCGTATTGGTCGATTCTAAGTTTTGCTTTGCTTTGTGTTAAGTGCTATTAGTGCTGTTTTACCCAGGTCCTTGCTTCAGTTTTCACTAAAATACCATATTGTCATAAATTATTGTTTTCTTTTAAAAATGTTTTTTTTAAAACAAGCTTTAGGATATGGAGCATCTGTTGTCCCTGGGGTTATTTTCTTGATAAGCAAACATATACATTAGACTATACTTAGTGCTTGGATTGTAGTGCAGAAACCTGGACCATTTCACCTGAATTTAGCCGATATCACCCCTATAGTTGCCGGCCAATTTTTGGTGTAACATGTTGAATTTTTGCAGGTAGTTGTCTGTAGGTATTATAAGGGGTTTGGTCTTGTTTATTTTTCTTGTTTTTGCTCCAGGTGAAATCTAGGACCAATTACCTATAATTAGTGTAGCGGGACTTGCGCGACACGTACGTTACGAGATGGTTTTGGTGTTACTGTGTGTCACAGCGTGTCGGTGTGGTTTTTGACGTATGCACACACGCTTTGGTGTTACGTATACACACGCGTTTAGCTTGCGACGTTAGTTTTTCGTATTGTATGGATATCGCGTTTTTGCAGGATTTTGCCTTATGTGCGTTATTTTGTGTAAATTCTAGGATCGCAGGCGGGGACTTCGGACGCCGCGAAGAAGGGGAAGCAGGTGGTCAGATACACGTAGATCGAGATCACTGTGAGTAGATTTAACATCTACGGGGAATTCTCCCGTATGGCCTTATGCGTTAGGGCTTGATAGGATATTGTAGTCGCGTGTTATATTATATATATATTGGTCGTTCATATGTACCATTGTAGCATACCCCCTCTTTTGTTGCATATAGACATAGTATTTATGAGACACCACACTGTTACTAACGGTTCATGCTGCACGAGCACTAATTGCATGCTACACACACCGTTAGTAATTGCCATGACACTCACACCATAGAATTGCTATGAACCATACATCGTTTAGCTTACCTCATTATTGATGATTAGACATGATTCTGTTCCTTTGCGTGCATACATATTGTACACTCATGCTTGCGTATTTACCACTTATACATCCATACTGGCACCTATGCATATTATACACTCATACTTGCGTATGTATATCCTTGTGCATCCATACCTACATACATACATATTGCACATACATAGATGATGTTGGCTTTGTTTTTTGGAGAAATAGGGACCGCATGATATATTTTCAAAACTGGATCTATTTAAAAGAGCGGTTTTCCCTTTTTACTCATAGTACGATTTTATGCGGCATACGACACATTGCATGGATTTACGCATTTAGTTTTGGATTCCATGTGATTTCTGGATTTGAGAACCGTGGTATTTTTTTAAGAAAGTATGCACTGTTTTAAAAACCCGGTTTCTCTTGATATGATATTTCAGTGCGTCCACCATGCGTTTTCTCGGTTCTGAGACGTGTACTTAAATCCCGATTCGAGGAGATGGATGATCCGTTTGCGGGTTCATGGTGGACCCGGTATGGTTCCCCGAGGCGAGGATGTTTTCGTGGAGTAGACGATGAGCCTAGCAGGGTTGCGAGTACCTATCGGTGATTGGTTGGACCTGGCGGTTATCCGGAGGATATCGACCGGAGTCGAGAGATGGATATGGGTCGACCCGTACTGCCGGAGCCCGATGGCCGATCCCGCAGACGGAGCCCGATATATAAATGGATTTACGTGTCGATGCTAGACATGAGTATTTCATGATGTTTTTGAGTGCCGATGTTGGGCACTCCAGTTCCATGAGATTTACTGGATATGAGGGCCAGATAGTGTGACGGCGCCTGAGTTATCGGGATTTTGGGGTGTTTTTGGTAGACACCAGGTTTTTCCACGATAATGATTCATGTAGATGATATTTTATCCCATGATCAGCATTCATTCTTATGCATTGCATCATGTAGTTGTAGTACCATATAGAGTACCTTGCATGATTATTGCATACCCAGATCACCATATTGATGTCATCAGTTGCACATGTAAGAGTATAGCATCACGTGCATACCTGCGATTACCTTTATATGTTATTTACTATTCACGAGTTGGAAACTCACTCCCGTTGTGCCACAGTGTTTGCAGGTAGACCCTCAGAGTAGTCGCGGCAGGGCTACATCCTTGTATCTTTTTGTTGCGGATACCACTGCAGTTGGCGTGTGAGCCGTTTTGCTGATAGATGGGTTTGCGGTATCCGTTTATTTTCCATTTTGTACACTCTATTGTATCTAGTACTCTCCATCTACTTTTTCATGTATTGACTTAGAGACCAGTTGTGAGGACGATGTTGTATATTATTTGTACTCTGGGCGTCGAGCTCGTGCCAGCCGACTTTATTTATGCAGTTTTATCTTTTATGATGTTTTTCACTTATATTGTTCATTTCTTCCCTACGGCGTCGTATACTACTCTTGTGGTGGTTGTTTCTGCCGTTGGGCGTGATTTCTCCCATTCGGGGATGCTTTATCTTTTTATATGTTTTTTTACTTATATCATGTGTTGTACCCGTTTTCGAGGCTAGTTTTTACAAAGGAGGTGCTGCCAAAATTTTTAAGAAAATAACTTAAACTTTAAAGATTTTTACTCAAGATTTTCTAAATGTTTTAAACCAATGTTTTCATCACTCACTATTTTTAATGGTTTTCAATTCTGGGTTTCGGCTTACTTGATCGCGTTACGCCTGTAGACGTTATGTGGTTAAGTGCCGGTCACGGGCCGAACTTTGGGTCGTGACACTATGGTCGCTATTCATGAAAACCGCTAAGCCTAAAACCCAATCGTACCAATACTCATTCACAACATAATAAATATCGTACAAGACAATATATTTTTCATCACTACGTCAAATAAAACTCACGTTTAATTTTACCGAAAACCTAGTAAGCATCTTATAACCATTTTAGCTCAAATCTAGAAGTTTAAACAATTCTAGCGATCAAAATCATCACCTAATAACTTAATTAAGCCTCACAAACCCTTACTACAATTTTAATCTCACCCAAATAAGATTTAGTAAAAGTTAGTTTGCAATCAAACTTAATTAGACAATTAGGAAAAAATAACAATTAACAATCTCACAACTAGGTTAAGTTTTTCCAAGTCTAAACTACTCATTTAACCATTACAAATAATCAAAATCCTAACTTGATCTTCATAATCCTTTCTTGAATTTCAAAACATGCTAATTAAAGTCATAATTAAACATCTAATAAACTAGATTAAGGTATTTAAACAACAACTAAAGTTTAGGTTAGGATTTATACCTCACAACTTGTTTTCAAACTTGCAAAATTGACCCCCCAAATAGCCACCAAAATGCTAACTTTCATCTTGATCCAAGCTAGATTTAGGCTAGAGAATAATGGGTATGGATTTGTTTTAGAGTTTGTGTGATTATTTGTTGATTTTTGATGAAATTTTGAAGCTTAAAGAAGTGAAAATGGGGTAAGGAAAAGAAATGGGCAGCCAAGGCGGGTCGGTCATGAGGAAAGAAAAGATAAAGTTGTGGAAGTGTGTGGAAGAAATTCTAGGTTAAAACACATTAAAGCTTAATTAATACACTTTACTTTATGCCACCTCTTAACTCTTTAATTAAAATTTCATTAAACCCTCAAAATATCTAGATATTTCCAAGATATTTTGGAAAAGAAGACAAAAGCTTAATCTTGTGATTAAGTTGGCATGGATTCACATTAGTATAATTAACCCAAATCAAATTGTAGTTACCACTAATTAAGTGCATAATTAAAGTTTTTAATAATATTATAATTAAGGAAAAAATATTTAAGTGAACTAAAAATTACAAGCGACTAATCCAAACCCGCATATTAGCTATTTCCTAATTAAACTAGGTGTATCGAAGTCTATATTGAAAAATGATCACATCTTGGTTTTTACGGAAAACCCAAATTATTTACCGATTAACGGAAAAATTCACCTGAACGATTTCTGAAACGTTACAATATGATTTGGTGTATATATATATATGTGTGTGTGTGTGTGTGTTGGTGTGTTGATATATATATATATATATATATATATATATATATACACATACATATATATACACACACACACACACAAATACGTATATACAGGTGATGAGGATAGTAATGAAACTTGAGATCGGTGATGTGATTTGAGTCGTGTTATGGGATACGACATGATATTATAGCGGATCGAATGGGCGATAAGATTTTATTGACACGCAGATATATGTTGGATGGTACGATATGTATTATACTTTAGATCAGTACCCTAGTTCATGATATTATGATGATGATACCATATGAATAATGTGTTATATGTGATATTCGACCCGTACCCCAATTTTGGAATGTCATACGATGGATTTACCGTACGAGATATAATTATGATGATTGATCTGCACTCTTGATTCGAGGATGTCGTATTAGATATATATTTTACCGTACGTGACACTATTGAGGCGGGATCGCCGACTACTAGATATATCGACTCGGACTTAGGTGGATTTTCCTTACCCTTTCGTTTAGTATCTTATCTTCGTCCTGTAGTTACTTAGTAGATGTTAGACTGGGCTCGGGTCATACTTATTTTCATAGCTAACGAATCGTGAGTATTTTAAAGACAGGCCGAGGGACACCACAGATATTTCAAAGGACGTACCTTTCTTAGAAACACCGTAGCCCCCATTTTCTAAAAACCACGATTCGTGCTATTTCAAATGCCAAAACTGTATGACTCATATATATAAATGTATATTCTTATATGTTGCGTTTACTATTCATTTTCCGTATATTCATGTTTTTCTTATCGCATTGCATGCTTATACATGTAGTTTCTTTTGCTATTATAAACCCATGTTGTCTGGACACCAGCACCATTACCGATGATGCGTATGTCTACGAACACTTGCTTGCCGGCTCGCACACATCATCATCGGTAATTACCATGACACGTACACTTTAGAAGTATTACTTCATTGACATAACTTGCTAGCTGATAGTTCCAATATGTTATTGCTTTTATATGCTAGTTTAATTATTGCATTCCTTGCTTGATATCAGATGCATTCATATATTCATTTTTCATGCAATATTATAGGGCTTTATGCCGGTAATTCACTGTTATTTACTCTTGAGATTGGGATTTCGGATTTCTATGAGATTTCTGGATTTGGAGAAACCGCAAGGATTTTATAAACTTATTATCATTTTAATGATAGAAAATTGCGGTTTCCTCGTGATATGATTTGAGAGGTGTCCACCATGAGTTTTCTCGGCTTTTGAGCGGTATCGTACACCCGATTCGAGGAGGAGGAGGAACCGTCTGCGGGTGCATGGTGGACTCGGTGCGGTACCCCGGGGCATGATGGTCGCAGATGAGCACTACCGACCGGTTATTTGTCACGCGGTGGATATCCGGAGGATACCGACGTTGTCGTGAGATTTGATATTGGGGCCAGTCCGGATTGCCAGAGCCCGAGATATTGAGACATTGAGACATTGTGATATTCAGATATATTTTTTGTGTCGATGCTGGACACGGATTTTCTGTCGATTTCATTGATGATACTTCGGTTTTTATACACAAATCTCACTGAGATATGAAAATAGTTTTCTCATTCAAGATGCATTCTGTTTCATTCTTATTGCATTCGTAAATCATATATGGGGCATGTTACTACCTGAGGCACTGACACGAGCACTTAGTATTATGCGTATGATAGATGATTACCTTGCCACACTTAGATGCTTCAGGTTATATATATTATGAGGATATTATGGTATGACCTAGGATAGAGTCATACATGCGATTTCTGCTCGGTGATGTTTTCTACTCACGAGTTGGCAACTCACCCCCGTTGTGCCACAGTTTCTTGCAGGTTTTGCCGTACAGGTTTCCTTAGTGGCTTTGCTGGCACACTGCTTCCTTCCGGGTGATTGCTTGGGTATGTGGGTTCACTCACATCGTGACCACCGTCGTATTTTATTTACATTCAGTTGTATCTAGTAAACTCCATCAACCAGACTTGTATTAATTTATAGACTAAGAAGACCAGTATGTATATTCTTTCGGCCTTACATTCGCGCGCTATATTATTATAGCTTTTCTCTGGTTTTTTTGAGGATGTTGGTTTCTTTCTGAGTTTTGATCCTCGCCCTTCGGCGTTGTATATTATATTGCTTGCGTGGTTGTGTCCGCCAATTGGCGAAGAGCTAGCTCCCGCTTGAGGATGCCTTTATATTATATATGTTTGTACCCGTTTGGGGCCAGTATTTACAAAGGAAACTCTGCCGAAATTTTTGGAAAAGATTTGACGTTTTAAAAATGCTTGCTACGACTTTCAAAGTAAATTTATATGTTAACTTTTAAATGAATTTTCCTTCACTCTCTTTTTAAATGGTTTAGATTTCTGGGCTTTTGGCTTACTTTAATTAGATGGGTCCTATAGACTTCATATGATTCAAGTGCCAGTCACATGCCATTTTGGGTCGTTACAGCATACCATCAAGCTTGAGCCACTGCAACCTCTAGGAGCCTTCACCATGCACTTCATGTGCTGGGATTTCCTTATGAACCATCATTATAGGTATATCTCACCTCCTTTTCAAGTTTCTTTTGGTTACATATATGTTTTTGTGTGCAAATATCTGAAACTAGAATTTTTGTGATGTTTGTGATGCTAAACTTGAATCTGGAACTATTAGGTTAACCCACTAGAAAAACTAACAATTCTAGGATATGGTGAGACCAATAGGAGATAAACTCTAAAACCCGAGCCCCTAATTCTCCTGTTCACCCGTTGGTTTTTCTCTTTATCCCGTCGCTGCCGGTTTTTCAATGTAGTGGTGTTTTGAGTTTTGGTCAGTAGCTTAGATTGGTGATAATTTAAGCTACTGTATTGTTTGATTTGTGTCATATTTCATATAGAGAAATCTGATAGTGTTCTAGTATTGTTTTATCAATATTTTCGACATTTTTTAAATAACGTTTTTCGTATTTCTGTACCGCGACTGAAATATTGACGTTCGTACGTTAATGTCAGGGGTATTTGGTCGATTTTAGAGTAAGCAAGCTATAGGTTCTAACCTATGGGTGCTTAGCTCATTGTCTTGGTTTGGATATGATATTTACGCCGATGTGTTATAACTACGATTGTAGGTACGATCGCGGAACTTTCCGAAACGGTAAGGACGGACAAAGCAAGCGTGGATTTCGACTAACTCGATAAGGGTGAGTAGATTTATATCTACGGGGGAAGTCGGGTGGATGGAGTATATCATCCCCACAACCATTTAACTAGGATAGTTATGCTATCTAGTTAGATTTTTATGATATGTTAGATAACTGTCACGACCCGAAGGTACGGAACGTGACTGACACTAAAACTACATAACGTCTCAAGGCGCAACGTAATCTAAGTAAGACAAAGCCCAGAAAACTAAACCTTCTAACAAATAGAGTTAAGGAAAATTTGTTTTAAAGCAAGTGGTTTTAACAAAATAAGTGACATTAAGCATTTAAAAACAACATCAGATTTTCCCGAAAATTTCGGCAGAGTCTCCTTTGTAAATACTGGCCCCCAAATGGGTACAACACATGAAAATACATATAAATGATGAAATAAGGCATCCCCAACCGGGAGCTAGCTCTTCGCCAATGGCGGAATCATAACCACATGCAATATGTATATCAAAAGTGCACAACAAGCATCTGAAAGAAAGAAATAAGAAAATACCACGTCGGCTCAAGTGAGCATAGACACCAAACCATAAATATAAATCTCACGAGTCTCACCGTCTAATAAAATATACAAGGGTAGATGGAGTATACTTGATACAAATAATATACATGATGGGATAACATATCCTCGCAACCCACCTACGAGGAATGCCGCAAGTCCAAGCAAAAGGAACAAAATGTGGAAGTGCGCCCGCCGCTACTGTACTGACGGGTCGGACCTGCAAGATACTGTGGCACAATGGGGGTGAGTTACTAACTCGTGAGTAGTAAGTAACATCTAATAATTCTATCGTAAGAATGCACCCAAATGCGTCTCAACCTATGCATAACGATATGATACGATGTACTAACATGAATGCAATATGAATGCATAATCAAAACGAAACCTAAACAAGTCTGGTATGAGAAAATCTTTGTTCTTATCTTAGAAAAACCTCTGTGTAATAACTGAAGTATCATTAATGAAATCAACAGAAAATCCGTGACAAGGATCAACACAAAATATATACCCCAATATCTCAATGACTCAATGTCTCAATGTCTCAATATGTCGGGCTCCGTCAGTCCGGATCGGCCCATATCATCAAATCTCACGACTACGTCAGTATCCTTCGGATATCCGCCGCGTCACAAATAACCGATCGGTAGTGCTCCCCTGCCGGGCTCAACGCAATCATCTACGACCATCTTGCCCCGAGGTACCGTACCGGGTCCACCATGCACCCTGTCACGACCCGAAAAGTACGGAACATGACCGGCAACGTCTCGAGGCTTACATAATCTAAGTAAGTCGAAACCCAGAAATCCAAACAAAGTAAAGTAGTAGAGTGGAGGAAAACCAATTTTAAAGCAAGAAGTTTAACAATATAAGCCGAAGTATGCATTTTTAAAATCTCAAGTCTTTTCTGAAAATTTCGGCAGAGTTTCCTTTATAAAAATTGACCCCAAACGGGTACAACATGATAAAGCATGTATACTGAATAAAGGCATCCCCAAGCGGGAGCTAGCTCTTCATCAATCGACGGACAAAACCACACAATGCAATATAATATACAATGCCAAAGGCGAAGATCAAAGCTAAAAGGAAACTCAAAAATCATTAAGAAAACCATAATAATACAATACACGACTCTAAGGTCGAAAGAATAAATACTGGTCTTTTATCTCTATCAAATATACAAGTCTGGCTGATGGAGTTTTACTAGATACAGCTGGAATAACAAATATACAATGGTGTCCTGATGCAAAAGAACCCTCCTACCAAAGCAATCACCCGGAAGGGGAAGTGTGCCAGCAAAACCGCAACGAAACCTATGCGGCAAAACCTGCAAGAAACCGTGGCACAACGGGGGTGAGTTGCCAACTCGTGAGTAGAAAACATCTACGAGTAGAAATCGCATGTATAACGCAATCCTAGGTCATACGATCAGTAATATCCTCAATTAAAATAATATGGCCTGAAGCATAATATAAGGGTAAGGGTAAACATCTATCCATATAGTGTAATACCAAGAACTCGTGTCAGTACCTCAGATAACAACATGTCTCTAATATGAGGTATAAATGTCAGGTAGCAATATGTCACTAAAGTGGTATGTAGATGCATATAATGAGAACAAAGTACATCATGAATCAAAGAACTGTTTTTCTTTATTTAATGAGATTTCTATATGTATATCAATCGGTTATCAGCAATGAAATCAACAGAGAAATCAGTGTCAAGCATCGACACAAAACATAAATCTCAGTATCTCAATATCTCTGTACCTCAAATCTCAATATCTCTGTATCTCAAATCTCAATATCTCGGACTCCGTCAGTCCGGATCGTCCCATATCATCAATCATATGACCACGACGGTATCCTCCGGATATCCGCCACGCCAGGTAAAATCACTTGTAGGCAGTCTGCCCCTGCTAGGCTCATCTTCTACACCTCGATCTTCTTGCCCTAGGGTACCTTACCGGTTCCACCATGTACCCGCAGACGGTTCATCCAACTCCTCGAATCGGGGCTCGAAATCCATCTCATAACCGAGAAAACATCATGGTGGACGACTCATACATCACGATAAAACCGCACTTTTCATTTTAAAAAGAGAGAGGGGGGAGAGAAGTTTTTATAAATATTCTTGCGGTTTTCTCCCAAATCCAGGAAATCTCATGAAAATCCGAAATCCAATCATCAATAGCAAGTAAACAGCGAATATCGGCGTAAACTCCATATACTGCCTAATCAATGAATACATGAATGCATCTGCTATCATGCAATGAATGAAATAGTTAAACTAGCATCTGAAAGCTATAACATATTGCAACTATCAACTTAGCAAGTTATGTCAAGAAATAGTATTTTATAAAGTGTACGTGACATGGCAATTACAGATGAAGATGTGTGTGAGCCGGCAAGCAAGTGTATGTAGAGCATACGTATCATCGGTAATGGTGCTGGTGTCCTGACAGCAGGGTTTCATGATAATTACTGATAACATATGCACAAGCATGCAATGCGATGAAACATCATGAAATGTACAGAAAAAGATGTAGTAACAGCAGCACCGAAACATACCTACCCAAAATACGAGTCATACAAATCAGGTATTTAAAATTTACTCACAATTCTTCACTTTTGAAAACAAGTATGACTCGAGCCCAGTCAAAGGGTAAGGAAAATCCACCTAAATCTGAGTCGATCTGTATATATCTAGTAGTCGGTGATCTCATCTCAATAGTATCATGTACGATACAATATATATCATATGACATTCTCGAGTCATGAGGGTGGATCTACATCTTAAATATATCTCGTACGGTAAATCTATCATACGGCATCCCAAATCTGGGTACGAGTCAGTTATCACATTTTATGTCATTATTCATCGGGTATCATCATCATCACCAATCGTGAATAGGGGTACAGATCCAGGTCTAGTACAATACTAATATTATCGATATAATCATGATCAGATTACTAATCTACAGCCTCATACAATCCGATGTCATCAACACATATCATCATATAGAAGTATACATCGCCCAATGCGATCTATTATAATTATCATAACATATCTCATCTCATATCTCGATCAAATGCCAACTATCATAAATATATCATCATCCACATAGTATCGTCGTCCAACGATCCGCTATAACATCATGACATATCTTGGTCTCATATCAAATATCCCACGGCAACATGTCCGAACATATTGACTCAATCCCGAGTATCATATAACATCCTCATCATCCATGCACATGAAAACCAATATAAATATGTCCCCATACGCACAAAGATATCAATGTAAGCTAGTATGTGTATGTGCATGTATGCAACCTTTACTTTAGGGTTTCGGGACTAAGAATATCGACAGGAGTCCTTCTTCAAATTCTCGCTAACACTAAACCCATGATCATCTAAAACTCCCCTTTCTAAGTGTTCAATCTCTACATATCATATAAAAGCATATCTAGATCATATCATATCATTTCTTATGACTTTGCGGGGATGCTATACCCCATCCACCCGACTTCTCCCCCCAGATATAAATCTACTCACCTTGCTTCTTGTGTGCCGATGCAGATATCGCCATCTTCATCTTCAACGTCTCGACATTACGTGGGGTACCAACACATATAACACAATCGCAAATGCGTATTAAAATCACATTTGGATAACCAAAACGACACGTTAAAGCCTATAGGTTAGAACCTATGGACCATGCCTTCAAAATCATCAAATGACCCTCGATATCATCGTACAAACGTCAGATCATCGAGTTAAAACCAAATTCCAAAAATCTGGAATTCAAAATACGAGAAACGAAACCCCGAATCAAAACAACAACTATTGAAAATGGTCCTAGATTTTACCCTAGGTCAAATTAGACAATTTTGCATATGCCAAGGGTCTATTTTACTGGAGATGGACCTACAGAACAAGCATGAACCAAATTGGTGGGACCCAGGCCGCAATTTGAGGCCATCTGGGTTAAATCTGCTGCCATGTTAGGGAGGTAGAGGCTAGGGTTTTAGTGAGGGGTCCCAGGTTGCCTGCATGCATCACTGTCCTTGCTAAATAATTTTTCAGGTCCCCGAGTGTGAGCAGATTTCCAATTACCATCCAAATTTCACAGTTTTTCCGATATCGGGTTTCTAAACTTGTATTCCGGGGTTAAGTTGCAGGTTTTAGTCCAATATGATATCACTGACAGGGGTTTAAAGTCACTACTAGCTTCAATTTCACTTTACAACTCAATTAAAATCCTAACCCTAACTAGAAATTTCTAAGTTCATTAAACATCGATATATCGGTTTCAAACAAACATAGGTGCTAAAGTGAATGGAAAACTATGGTAAGGATGAAGGAAATACCTCATTTGGTAACTTAAGAATTTTCTTGAGTTGCCCAAAGTCTTCAAAATTCGATTTTTCTTGGTCCAATGTGCTTCCCTTTAGCTAGTGAACATTTTTAGTGAAAAGGAGATAGGTTTTGGGTTTGTTTTGGGGGTGTTTTTAGGGTTTGGAGGTGGAGGGAGAGAGGGTTTTTCCATGGGTGAAGAGGGAGAAGAAATGGTGAAGAGATGAAGAGAGAAAGAATGAGCCATGCCTATGGTTTGACCCCCCACCCTCTCTCTCATGCCCATCCCCCTTGCAATCATTGTGTCTCTTTTTCATCATTTCCTTTCTTTTTTCCTTTTATTTTCTTTTCTAAAGTCAACAACCAAGATATAAAACAAGAAGAAAAGCCACGATAAAATGTAACAAGTGTAAAAATGACATGGTGCATGTCATGTGCACAAATCCGGTTTAATACACGATTAGCGATTTTTAATCGCGATTAGCACTAAAAGTGGATATAAATGATCATAAAAATTCATAATTCGCCTAAACCACATAAAACACACTCATTTCAGTAATTTCTATAATTTTCCAAATTTTTTCCCGATTTATCGGTATTTAATTATACCGCCTTATTAAAATATGCAATATTTTTATTATTTTAATTATAAAAATTCCCAAAAATAATATTTTATTTTTCTGAAATGTTACACACCCGCAGACGGCTCATCCTCCTCCTCTAATCGGGTGTATGATTGTAACATTTCAGAAAAATAAAATATTATTTTTGGGAAGTTAAACAATATAAGTAATAAATTTTATGAATATTTAAAGTATGGAGATTAGTTTTAATGATATGGTGTAACTATATACCGATAATTCGGGAGATATTTGAAAATTCTACATGATTATTGACTTTGAGTGTATTAAGTCGGTTTGGATATTTTAGAATTTATTTGCATACAAGTTTACGGCTAAACTTAAATAATAATTACTAATTATGCGTTAAGCTTGGTTATGCACATAACATGCACCATGTCATATTGTAAAAAAATACTTGTTACATTTTTATTTGAAACATGATTTCAAGTCTTTATTTGTGCATAGCTTCATTTTGGTTTTTACAATTGTTTTATCAAATAAAAAAGAGAAAGGAAAAACGGATTTTAAATTTTTAGATATTTTGAGACCATGAGATAAGGAGGTATGGGCTTGGGTGATGAGAGAGAAAGATAGAAAGTGAGGGGTCTTTGACAATGGCCTCATTTTCTTCATTCTTTTCCCCTTCTCCTCTTCTATGGCTGCCCTCTCCCTCCACCTCCTCTACCTTCCCACTACACCCCCAAATACACATCAAAACATCATATTTCCTTCATTAAAAATGTGCACAAGCTCACTATAAGCATTATGGACTAAGAAAGTTAGGATTTTGAGCACTTGGAGCAACTCAAGAAAATTCTTGAGTTGCCAAATGAGGTAATTATTTCACCATTAGCTTAGTAATTGAGTTTCTATAGCTTCTAGTTTAGTTTAGAATTGATACATCAAGGTTTAGTGATCTTGGAAAATTCCAAAATGAAGTTTAGGGGATTCTTGAGTTGTGATGGTGCAGTTGAGGTGTAATTGGTGACTAAAAACCCCCCTCAGTGTTAAAAACCAGAGCCTAAGACATGAAACTTAAGTTAGATATTTCCATGTTGGTTTTGTGAATATTTTGTGCCTACAGGGAATCTGGAGTGACCTGAGACATTTAAAAGAAAAACTAGCAACACTATTAACCTAAATTGATGACTAGGAGACCACTCTGAGGAGACGAACCCAAACAGAGAAACCAGGGCCGAGCAGGAT
Source organism: Agapanthus africanus (assembly GCA_030015575.1). Lineage (NCBI taxonomy): Eukaryota > Viridiplantae > Streptophyta > Magnoliopsida > Asparagales > Amaryllidaceae > Agapanthus > Agapanthus africanus. The sequence goes on along the minus strand of JASDDO010000014.1, from coordinate 453,126,833 downwards.
GGATTTTGGGGCGATCTCGCTGGGTCATTCATGGGTGTTGGTGTTAGGATTAGTTCTGTAGCTCACATACCCCATATACTACCCCACTGTATTGGTTGTTTAGCCTAATTTCACCTGACCAAAAATCTGGAACCTTTTTCTTGTGTTGCTGTTTTGGTTTGTGACTTTTAATGACTTGAATTTTGGATATTATGTTTTATCTCGGTCGATTGGCGTTTGTACGTCGATGTCGAGCGTTATTTGGTTCTTTTGCATGAGTAGACCATAGGTTTTAACCTATGTGTGATTCGTGTGCCATTTTGGTTTTCGTGCGCGATTTCTGTTTACGATACTATGTGTTTATATATGAAGGCACCTTCATGAGGACTTCGGATAACAAGGAAGAGCATGGAGACATCGACTTCGGCAAGCAAGGATCAAGGTGAGTAGATGTAAATCTACGGGGGAAGTCGGTGTTAGTGTATATGCCCTAGAGGCCATTAATGTATCATACTAGTTTGTATATTACTTAATGGAAGCTTGGGATATTCACCTTGTATAGACAATCTTGCTCAATATAGTAGTATGCTACTTGGTTTGTTTCTACTATAATGTGTGCATGTGTTTATTATAGCATATCGCCTTTACACATTAGTGGAGCCCTTAGGATCTTTGCTTGATTACCAGCGTTGTGATGGCAGTCACACTCGTGGGGGCTGGGTAATCCACAAGCACATCCTTATGCAGGTCCCTAGTCGTAGGACTATCGAGACAGGGCATCGATACTCCGGAGTAGACTAGCGTATGCGCTTCCCATCCCAGCAGGGGAGACGGTCTGTCCCACAGCCGTCAGTACGTCGTACTTGAGATAGTATGCGGGTGCTCGTTAGGTTACGAGTACACTGGACAAGACTCTTCGGGAACTGTTGGTTGGTAGTAAACCTATCGTCAGTTATCAGTTCCCAGGTAACATGAGTACAGCTTAGTCCGCTGACTTGATACTGTCACATCGCCTCGAGTGTGTTCCCACTGGACTTAGATTACTACCCTACCTCGGCTCAAAGGAGTCGTGCAAACAGGTAGTAGTTGGGTGCAGTCCCGAAGCACTTGGAGGCAGTGACGGTTAGACAAGATTCGTCTCTCCCGGTATTGGGGTTTGATATCGCGCTGTGTCTAGGAGAGCCATTACACAAAGTCCCTGGCTAGGGCAAGCGAGATATACTGGTAGGTTTCCAGTGTTATCTCAGGGTGTTCTGGGCTGCACTCCGACACGACTTGTACCGCTATTAGGAGACCGATGTTTACCGCCCCCTAGGCCCGCCATGCGATATTCTCAGACGAACAGACCGGACTGTACGGAGATTGTCACATTCAGGCTCAGTAGGAGTTCAAATGGGTTTCACCTCGTCCGTCTTCTTATCGACATCTACCTGGGGACCGTTACGTACAGCTAGTGCCGCTTGCGGTCTGTGGTTAAACCCACTGCCAGCGTAGTGTCGGGTCTTTAGAGTCCCACACAGAGGGTTATTCGCCTTTTGGCAAAACAGAGTAGAGGTCCTATGGTTTTGCGACAGGGTTCGTTCACATCCGCGCACTTGTGCACGTTTAGTGTCCGGACTGTTGTTACTAGCGGGTTTTGGTTTGAGCCAGATCCTAGTATATGCTTTGGGGTTAGTTTTATCTCATAGTATTCGTGCTCCTCGGAACACGAATGCGGGTGTGTATGCACAGTTGACTGAGGCAGAGGAAGAGGATTCTCATTAGGGTTTTGGTACGGGTGTGTATGCACAGTTGACGGTTGTCGTTTACCAAACCCTAATGAATATGTGAAATATCAATTGATAATGTTATTTAAATGAAATTGGGTTATGGTTAGGGTTTATTGACTTGTTGACCAAGGTTGACTTGTTGACCAAGGTTGAAACATTGACCATCAGCATTTCTTTCCAAAGATGCTCTTTGATCTTTGCAAAAACATTTAATGTGAAATGATAATGGTCTTATAAAACCAACCATCACCTTTTTCATTTTGATTAATATTATTAATTAGATTAATTCACATATATTTGATATGGTTGTAAAACTATTCTCATTCTATCATATTGATTCTCTCTCATCTTTTCTTCTTCCTCTTCCTCTAGCTCAAGGAAAATTCATCTCATGTGTTAAGAAACATTTCCTTAGAGATAAAACACTAAAGCCACCCTCTACTCATCTTAAGATTGAAGGTCTAGCAAGCCGGACACTTTAGTTTTCTCAAGTTCGAGAAAGAAGCTCAAGGTAGAGACTCTCAGGTGGATCCATCTTCGGCAAGAGAAGGCGATGAGGAACGAACCATCCAACTACCACAAAGAGCCCAAGAGAAGGAGTTCAAGTTGAGGTATAACCCCTAACCGAGTAGGAAAAGCTCTAGTTAGTTGCTAGTATGTAGTTTAGCAAAGATCCGTGTTTTATAGTCCATGTTACCATGACCCGAAAAATCATTTTTCATCATTTCCGCAAGCCCGAAAGAACCGGGAGAGGTAACGTAGACTTACAGTGGTATCAGAGCCTAGCTAAACACACCTTAGCATGTTAGCAAAGTATCTAGAATTTCGATCGGACGAAACACCGCAAAACACGTTAAAAATAACAAGTTTCTGCCAATTTTTTTTTCTGCTCAAAAAATAAAAAATCATGTATTAAAAATCGGCTCAGGCTTTTTGAAGAACAGGCAAGAAAAACGATCCAGTGAGTCGATCAACTCACCGCGGATCCGCGGCGGGAGCTTGCTCCCGCCGCGGATCCGCGGCCGAGTTGACTCGGCCGTGGATCGTTTCTCCTGCAGTTTTCTCCTGTTGGTGTTTTGCGATTTTTGAGATGGTTTGTTTCTGCCCAGAATTTCCAGAGAACAAGTTTGTTTTTGGGGTGGTTACAAATCCGTATTTTGGTCGATTTTCTGTAGACTTTGGCTAATGGGTTGTATCTGTAATGTTTTATATGTATTGAACGTCTGCTAATCGCTATATGTCGATTAGTGGGGGTTATACATATCTGTGATCTCTAATGTTGATGGTTTGTGTATATGAATTCGTTGTATTGTCGCGGATGAATAGCCGGGGGTTGTGAGATGAGAGTTTTCTTTATCTTTCAATTCATGTAATATGTAAATTGATGTAATATTATTTATATGTCCGCACAACCGGGATGGGGTTGTAGCCGTCTTTGTATAATTTCTTTTTACTGTTTTTGCTCCTAGGATAGACCGAAGGTGGGGTGCACAAACTACCGGGTATCTCAAAGTGCCGAGTGGCCTACTAACGTCGTTGAGGGAGGTTGCTTCGCTTCGGGTACTTAGCGGGTAGTTTGCCGCACCCGTAGGGGTCTAGGGTGGGGTATTGGATATTCATCGCGACCGTGTAATCTTCTTTTCGTTACAGGCTCGAACGGAATGCGGATTCCTAGTATATCCAATGTATTCATCTGTGATCTGGAATGGCTATCATTGCATCTGACGAATGTATATATCTATATGTAGATATCTATTTAGGCGTTGCTTATATTTTGCATCCGCACTAGTCCAGCCCCCGCTCTGTCGTTAGTTAAGTAACCTAACGGGTGATGATGGGACCCCATGGCGAATGCGGATGGCATAAGCGAACGTCATATTTTCGTTGTTTTCTACAATGGTAGGATTAATTGATGGGACGCATTAAAATTAATGCAAGAAAAATAAACCAAAGTAAAAGTTGTTGGAACACTTTCAAAAACCACTCGGTTTCTTTTCAAAATAACTTTTAAACTCAGAGCTTAAACCACTCCTTTTAAAAGCTATCTCGTTCCATCCATTCTATCAAGTTCACTACGTTCACGGTTTCGCCAAAACCATTCGTAGCCCTCCGTTGTTTCACATGGATGGTCAATAGTATTCAAGCTATGTTTATTGGCCAAAGTCAAGGCATAGTGATTGGTAGCTATTGGGTATTCATATGCAGCATAGATAAATGTGTTGGTTTGGGACAGTCGTACTGCCTTGTTGGCCAAAGTAAAGGGTAGGTATGGGTGGGTTCAAATTAACCAGGAGAATGACGGGTAGAACTTGACATGTGACTTATTCTTTGTTGGCCAAAATCAAGGTCATAAGAGCATGGGCCAAAAATTCACATCGGGAGTTTCAAAAGAACTGAAACTTGCTAGCGCTGCATACCATTTGGAGTGTGATGATTCTGGTAGGATTCCATCAGTTTTGTCACGCAATGATATTTGGATCCCGATCCTACTGTGAGTATATGCTACTCCACGGGAAATTTCTCACTTAACGATCAATGCTATAAACCTAGTAGGTGTCTAGAAAGGTGTTAGCGGGGCTTCGCCCCTAGGGAAAAGAGGTTATTTAATTAAGGAACTTCGCGAATGCGTTGGAAAACCTCCCTCGAAGTACCGACACTAGCCTGGCTGAACGGTTAAACAAGTATTGTACGGTGAGATTGATCCTGACTAATTCTTCCTTTTTGATTGGAGGAGGGATTCGAGAGACAGTGGGAGCCATCCTGTTTAGACAAATTAAAAACCACTCTAAACTTGCAAGAGCATCATGCTAAAGTGTTTCTTCTCCCTCTCCTAATTGCAGTGACCAAACATCATGACTGGACTTAAGTTACTACTAGATAAAAACATACTGACAGGGCCAAACTACAAAGATTGGCTCAGGAATGTAAAAATGGCAATCACTTATGACAAGTTGGGGTATCTCCTTACTACCAAAGCTCCCCCTGCCCCAGGTCCCACCTCCAGCGTCGCGGATAAGGAAATCCGTAAGACATGGGAGATTGATTGCGCGAAGGCCAAGTGCCTCGTGCTTGCCTCTATGGACAATGAACACCAGAGGAGGCACGGGAATATGGACCTTGAATCTATATTTCTTCATACAAAAGAACTGTATGGAGAGCAATCCCATATCGCCAGATACGAAGTCTCGAAAAAGCTGTTTTCGGTGAGATTGGCCATCGGATCATCCGTAGCGGAACACGTGCTTAAGATGATTGGCTTCATTGAGGAGCTCGCGGACCTTGGGACCACGTTAGAGAACGAGCTCTACACGGACTTGATTCTCCAGTCCCTTCTTTCCACTTACGCCCAGTTTATCCTGAACTTCAACTTGCAAGAAAAAGAAGTTGAACTTTCAGAACTCCTCAACATGCTGAGGAGTGCAGAGGGCACCCTACAGAAAGGTAGGGAAACATCGACTTTGTTTGTAGGAGGATCTTCTTCTTCTTGGTCCAAGGCGAAAGCCAAGGGAAAGAAGAAGAAAACCCCCACCAAACCAAGGGGCGGTGTTAGTAAAGTGGATACGGAGGGAAAGGCAAAGGCAACAAAGGAAGCGGGAAAGCTTGTGGGAAAGGAAGAATACTTTTACTGTCACAAGAGTGGACACTGGAAAAAAGATTGCAGGGCTTGGAAGGCCAGAACCCAGGATCTGAAGCAAGTTGTGACTTCAGCTTCAGATGTGTATGTTATTGAAAACTGTCTATCAATAAACTCTACTTCCTGGGTATTGGATACCGGATCAGGATCTCATAACTGTAATTCTTTGCAGACGTTGAGAAACCGTAGGGTTTTGAAGGCAGGTGATATGAACCTCAGAGTTGCAAACGGAGCTCGCATGGATGCTGTCCGTGGGGGACTATCACTTGGGGTTGTCAGATGGACACGTTTTGGTTTTGCAAAATTGTTATTTTGTACCCAATGCAACTTGTAATATCATTTCTGTATTTTTAATATCTAAAGAAGGTTATGAATTTGCATTTGTAAGCAATGTTGTAAACATTCACCTTAATCAAATTCTGATTGGGTCAGGTACATTAAACAATGGAATATACGTATTAAACCAACCACAGATTTTCAATGTCCAGAATACACACAAAAGAAAGTCTTCGGAAACAACTCAGGCTTTCTTATGGCATTGTAGACTGGGTCACATCAATGAGAGAAGGTTTACAAAGTTACATACAGAAAGATATTTGGATCCGTTCCAATATCAATCATATGCAACTTGTCAATCCTGTCTCAAAGGAAAGATGACAAAGACTCCGTTCACTGGACACGGAGTAAGAGCGAGCGAGCTCTTGGGACTCGTACACAGCGACGTGTGCGGTCCAAAGTCTACACATGCGCGAAGCGGTTATTCTTACTTCATTACTTTTACGGATGACTTTTCAAGGTACGGATATGTCTTCTTAATGAAACATAAATCCGAAGTCTTTGGAAAATTCCAGGAATATAAAAATGAAGTAGAAAAACAAACAGGCAAAAGTATCAAGACACTGAGATCTGATCGAGGTGGTGAATACTTAAGTGCCGAGTTCCTGGATTACTTAAAAGATAATGGAATTCTCTCTCAGCTTACTCCTCCATACACTCCGCAACATAACGGAGTATCGGAGAGACGGAACCGTACCCTATTGGATATGGTACGTTCCATGATGAGTAACGCTGAGTTACCGCGATCATTCTGGGGATATGCACTAGAATCAGCTGCATAACTTTTGAACTGAGTTCCAACTAAGACTGTGCCTACCACACCATATCAGATGTGGCGTGGGAAGAAACCCTATCTTAAGCACATTAAGACATGGGGATGTCCAGCTTTTGTCAAAAAGCAGCATGCGGACAAACTCGAGGCACGCTCAGTACAGTGCAAGTTTGTGGGATATCCAAAGAACTCCAGGGATATTTCTTCTATTGCGAAGAGGAACAAAAGGTTTTTGTTTCTCGTCATGCCCACTTCTTGGAAACTGAGTTTTTGAAAAATCAGATAAGTGGGAGCGCAATAGATCTGGATGAAATTCCAGAACCACGAGCTATTACTGAAAGCTTAGTAGAACCAGAGGGTTCGAAAGATCAGGACATTCCTGCACCGCTCCGCAGGAGTAGTAGGCAGTCTCATCCGCCCGAGAGATACTACGGTTTTCTCATAGACGGGGATAGAGAGGATTGCATCATTGATAGTGATGAGCCGACTAGCTTCCAGCAGGCCATTCCTGTTAGTTATATGTATGCCCTAGAGGCCATTACTATACATAGGATGTATATTGTAGTGGATGCTTGGACATATATAGGGATGACTTTCTTGCTCGATATGATAGTATGTTATCTGGTTACTCTTTACCTTAACGTGTACACTGATTGTCTCTCTGTTACATGTTGGTAAAGCCATTTAGGATGTGTACTTGACTACCTGGACTATGATGCAGATCATACTAGTAGGGACATGGTAGTCCATAAGTACATCCTTCAAAGTCCCTAGTCGTGGGTGTATCGAGACGGGGCATCGATATACCAGAGTAGACTAGCGTATAGCTTCTCGACCCATATAGATGGGCGATGGATGATCCCATATCCATTGGTGTTTGACATCAGAGATGATATACGGGTGCTCAGTGATGACTGGGTACACTGGAAGGACTCGCCGAGAACTCCCAGATGGTTTTATACCTTATGTCAGATGGCAGTTCTCTGGTGACACTGGTACAGGTTAGTCTGTAGACCCGAGATCGTCATAGAGTCTTGTGTGATTCCCACTGTGCTTTGATTTCCATCATACCATGTCCAAGAGGGCGTGCAAAAAGGTGGCTTTTGGGTACAGTCCCGAATACATGGAGGCAATGAGCGATAGGAGGGGTTTCGTCTCTCCCGGTATAGGGAGTTGATGTTGCGCAGTGCTCGATTGGCTATAACAGGAAGTCCTTGGCCAAGGCTGCTTTAGGGATTTACTGGTAAGTGTTACCAGTAGTTTCTCAACCCGTTATGAGCCTCATATCGACACGACTTATCGAGTTATTGGGGTCTGACGTTTACCACCCCTAGACAAGATATGCGACTTATCAGACGAACAGACCGGACTGTACGGTAGTGTTACTCGTTGGATTCACAGGAGTGTGAGCGGGCTTGCTCGTTGATCTTCTGATCGCTCAATACCCGGGTGGCCGTTACGTTTAGCAGACCGCTTGCGGCTTGTGGGTGTTTGATATGATCATCACCTACTGCCGGCGTATTGACGAGTCTTTAGAGTCCTACACAGGGGTTTCCTGGCTCAAGCGAAACGAAATAGGAGAGCATATGAGATATGTGCGGGACCGAGAATAATACCAGTATGTGATACTATATTCTATTCTCGCGATTTGTATCATCGGTCGGTTATATGTGATATAGCCGGGTTACCGAATCAAGTGTTGATTCGATACATTGATACATATGATATTAGTCGGTTATATGCGATATGGCCGGATCGTTAAATCAAGTGTCGATTTAATGATTTAATGTATAATTATATATTTGATATATTACTTTACATTAACTAGTATTGGTTCACTTAAGATTGATTTTCTCACTTGAATGTGCACATTGTTTATATATGATATATGCAAGTGTACATGTTTGTATCATGCTTGATGATACAAACAAGTTGTGTGTATGAGACTTGAACCATATCAAGGTTAGATTAGGGTTTACTATTTTCCTTAGCATATAACAAAAGTGTGTGACTTTGGTCAAAGTTATCAAGCTTCATGAAGCTTGATGAACATTGACAAAGTCAACTCTTTTGTCATTTGCTTAAGATATTAGCTAACCCAACCCTTAACCTTATGCTATGGTTAATTCTCTACATGAGTTAAGCATGAGGGCTTAACTCAACCATGGTTCCATGATTAAAAGGATAAGTGTTCATATTATTCTTTTAATTCGTATAATTCTTTTCTTCTTCTCCATCTTCATCAAGCTTACAAAAGGTTGAGAGCTCCAATGGTGCCATGAGAAAAAGAGTGAGAAATCCAATTCTAAAGTGAACCCACTTCCTATTTCTTCATCCTCTACCACTTGCCATGTAGTATAGGATGTTCTCTTCATAAAGTTTTTGACCAAGTGAAGGAATAGCTTGAGTTTGAGTCTCCCCGACGTAGATCATCTTCGGCCTCGAAGTCAATGACCTAGCTCGATCATTTCTCCGACGAGACCATCGCTAGAGTCCAGGATCCGATGATCGCAGCGGAGGGACGTCAACACGGAGCTAAAGAAATGGTGGAGCGGATCTACAAAGGTTGTAATCCCTTTCACTTAGCAATAAAGTTGTTTACTTGCTTGCTTTTCGCCTTAAATTCTAGTTAACGATCTAGTTTAGGGTTTCTCGACACCGGAAAATTTTTGTTTGGCATGGTTGATGCCTTGTGGAACCTCTAGAGTGTGCCTAGTAACCCTACAATTCAGAGCGTTGACTCGATAAAATGGCTGGATGCAATGCGGATCGAAATGGAGTCCATGTACACCAACAAAGTATGGACGTTGGACGTTGCTCCAGATGGGGTAAAACCCGTAGGATGCAAGTGGATCTTCAAAAAGTAGATTGGTGTAGATGGCCAGGTTGAGACCTATAAAGCTAGACTTGTTGCAAAGGGTTTTCGTCAAAGACCTGGTTTGGACTATGACGAAACCTTTTCTCCACTGGCTATGCTGAAATCCATTCGGATCCTTCTTGCCATTGCTGCCTTCCACGATTATGAGATTTGGCAAATGGACTTAAAGACCGCTTTTCTGAATGGAATTTAGAGGAGTGTGTCTATATGGACCAGCCAGAGGGTTTCATTCAGAGTGGGAGCAGCGGAAAGGTATGCAAGTTGCTTAAGTCTATCTATGGAATAAAGCAGGCATCGCGGAGTTGGAACATCTGTTTTGATGAGACGGTCAAAGATTTTGGCTTTATCAAAAATCCAGATGAACCATGCATCTATAGTAGATTTGTAGCATGAACTGTCGTATTCCTCGTTTTGTACGTGGATGACATTCTCTTGATAGTAAATGATATTCCTATGCTACAATCTGTCAAAGGGTCCTTGGCACACAGGTTCTCCATGAAAGACCTGGGTGATGCCTCTTAGATTCTTGGGATCCGGATCTATCGTGACTGATCCAAGTGGATATTAGGACTTTCACAGTCCAGGTACATAGACACCATACTAAGAAGATTCAGTATGGAAGATTCCAAGCGCGGTAATCTACCGGCTTGTCACGGGATCACCCTCTCCAAAGAGATGTCTCCCAAGACTGATTTGGAAAGGGATCGCATGTCTATTATACCCTACGCTTCTGCGGTGGGCTCTATAATGTATGCGATGTTGTGTACCAGACCGGATGTAGCTTATGCACTGAGTTTGGTAAGCCGGTATCAGTCAAACCCTGGGGAGAAGCACTGGATAGAGGGAAAGAATATTCTCAAGTACCTGAGAAGGACTAAGGAGATGTTCTTGGTGTATGGCTGAAAAGACCTCCAGATCAAGGCCTTCGCTGACTCCAGCTTCCAGAGTGACAAGGATGATTCCAAGTCCATGTCGGGTTATGTCTTTACCCTTAATGGAGGGGCGGTGTGTTGGAAGAGTTCCAAACAGGAAACCGTTGCTGACTCGACGATGGAAGCGGAATATATCGCTGCATCTGATGCCGCAAAAGAAGCCATCTAGATGAGGAAGTTCTTGATAGAACTCAGGGGGTTCCATCCATTGTTGATCCAATACCTCTGTATTGCGACAACAACGGGGCTATAGCTTTAGCGAAGGAACCCAGGTCCCATCAGAAGTCCAGGCACATCTTGAGGCGGTATCACCTGATCAGGGACATCGTGGGTCGTCAGGAGATCGAGGTTCGGAGAGTTGCTACAGAAGATAACACTGTTGATCTACTCACAAAGGCCTTACCCCGGACTCAGTTCGAGCGGCTGATCGAGATGATAGGTCTTCGATACGCCAGTACAAGGCCTTAGTGCAAGTGGGAGATTGTTAGTGGATATGCCCTAGATGCCATTACTGTATCATACTAGTTTGTATATTACTTAATCGAAACTTGGGATATTCACCTTGTATAGACAATCTTGCTCAATATAGTAGTATGCTACTTGGTTTGTTTCTACTTTAATGTGTGCAGGTGTTTATTATAGCATATCGCCTTTACACATTAGTGGAGCCCTTAGGATCTTTGCTTGATTACCAGCATTGTGATGGCAGTCACACTCGTGGGGGCTAGGTAATCCACAAGCACATCCTTATGCAGGTCCCTAGTCGTAGGACGATCGAGACAGGGCATCGATACTCCGGAGTAGACTAGCGTATGCGCTTCTCATCCCAGCAGGGGAGACGGTCTATCCCACAGCTGTCAGTACGTCATACTTGAGATAGTATGCGGGTGCTCGTTAGGTTACGAGTACACTGGACAGGACTCGTCGGGAACTGTTGGTTGGTACTATACCTATCGTCAGTTATCAGTTCCCAGGTGATATGAGTACAGCATAGTCCGCTGACTTGACACTGTCACTTCGCCTCGAGTGTGTTCCCACTGTACTTAGATTACTACCCTACCACGGATCAAAGGAGTCATGCAAACAAGTAGTAGTTGGGTGCAGTCCCGAAGCACTTGGAGGCAGTGACAGTCAGACAGGATTCGTCTCTCCCGGTATTGGGGGTTGATATCGCGTTGTGTCTAGAAGAGCCATTACACAAAGTCCCTGGCCAGGGCAAGCGAGATATACTGGTAGGTTTCCAGTGTTATCTCAAGGTGTTCTGGGCTGCACTCCGACACGACTTGTACCGCTATTAGGGGACTGACGTTTACCGCCCCCTAGGCCCGCCATGCGATATTTTCAGACGAACAGACCGGACTGTACGTAGATTGTCACATTCAGGCTCAGTAAGAGTTCAGATGGGTTTCACCTCGTCCGTCTTCTTATCAGCATCTACCTGGGGACCGTTACGTACAGCTAGTGCCGCTTGCGGTCTGTGGTTAAACCCACTGCCAGCGTAGTGTCGGGTCTTTAGAGTCCCACACAGAGGGTTATTCGCCTTTGGGCAAAACAGAGTAGAGGCCGCATGGTTTTGCGACAGGGTTCGTTCACATCCGCGCACTTGTGCACGTTTAGTGTCCGGACAGTTGTTACTAGCGGGCTCTGGTTTGAGCCAGATCCTAGTATATGCTTTGGGGTTAGTTTTATCTCATATTATCCGTGCTCCTCGGAACACGAATATGGGTGTGTATGCACAGTTGACTGAGGCAGAGGAAGAGGATTCTCATTAGGGTTTTGGTACGGGTGTGTATGCACAGTTGACGGTTGTCGTTTACCAAACCCTAATGAATATGTGAAATATCAATTGATAATGTTATTTAAATGAAATTGGGTTATGGTTATGGTTTGTTGACTTGTTGACCAAGGTTGAAACATTGACCATCATCATTTCTTTCCAAAGATGCTCATTGATCTTTGCAAAAACATTTAATGTGAAATGATAATGGTCTTATCAAACCAACAATCACCTTTTTCATTTTGATTAATATTATTAATTAGATTAATTCACATATATTTGATATGGTTGTAAAACTATTCTCATTCTATCATATTGATTCTCTCTCATCCTTTCATCTTGCTCTTCCTCTAGCTCAAGGAAAATTCATCTCATGTGTTGAGAAACATTTCCTTGGTGATAAAACACCAAAGCCACTCTCTACTCATCCTAAGGTTGAAGGTCTAGCAAGCCGGACACTTTAGTTTTCTCAAGTTCGAGAAATAAGCTCAAGGTAGAGACCCTCAGGTGGATCCATCTTCGGCAAGAGAAGGCGGCGAGGAACGAACCATACGACCACCACAAAGAGCCCAAGAGAAGGAGTTCAAGTTGAGGTATAACCCCTAACCGAGTAGGAAAAGCTCTAGTTAGTTTCTAGTGTGTAGTTTAGCAAAGATCCGTGTTTTATAGTCCATGTTACCATGACCCGAAAAATCATTTTTCATCATTTCCGCATGCCCGAAAGATCTGGGAGAGGTAATGTGGACTTACAGTCGGGTGGATGGCGTATAACACCCCCGCAGTTTCGCAGTGTAGCATGCGAATTTATTATATATATAAATATGTGTAGTATGAGACGTGAATAATTAGCAAGGAAGGCTTTAGGAGATCATGATATGTTTTAGCGTAATTGGAAGATAGAGCTTTTAGTTTAGTTTCTAAGCTGTGAAACCCTAGAGTAAAGGTTGACACACACACGCACACATACGTGACATGATTATGGGTGTATATGTTTATATGTGTATATATATATGTGTGTGTGTGTGTGTGTGTGTGTGTGTGTGTGTGTGTGTGTGGATGAGTTGGTGTACACACACACAAACACACACACATATATATACATACATATACGTATACATGGGTGATGAGGATAGTATATGATACTTGGAGGTGAGTCGATATGATCGGGCATGATGCCGTGAGATCGGTTATGTGATTTGGGTCGTGTTATGATATACGACATGATATTATAGTGGATCGTTGGGCGATGTGTTTTCATGCACACGAGGATATATGTTTTATGATATTGGTATGTACTAGACTGTAGAACCGTATCCCTAATTCAGGATATTATGATAGTGATACCATATGAATAATGAAGTATATGTGATATTTGACCCGTACCCCGATTTTGGGATGCCGTACGATGGATTTTACCGTACGAGGTATAAATATGATGATTGATCCGCACTCTTGACTCTAGGATGTCGTATTATATGTTTTACCGTACAAGACCCTATTGAGGCGGGATCACCGACTACTAGATATCTCGACTCGGACTTTAGGTGGATTTCCTTACACTTTCGATAAGTCTCTTAGTTTAGTCCTGTAGTTTATTATGTAGATGTTAGACTGGGCTTGAGTCATACTTATTTTCAAAACTAACGAATCATGAGTATTTTAAAGACAGGCCGAGGGACACTACGGAATTTTCAAAGCATGTATCTTTTCTCAAAGACCCCGTAGCCCCTATTTTTCTAAAACCACGATTCGTCCGATTTCAAACACCAAAAACTGTATGATTCGTATATAGAAATGTATATTCTTAAACGTTGCGTTTACTATTCATTCTCCGTTATATTCATGTTCTCATTGCATTGCATGTTTATACATGTGTTTCCTTAACTATTATAAACTCGTTTGTTAGGACACCAACACCATTACCGATGATGCGTATGTCCACAATCACTTGCTTGCCGGCTCACACACATCATCATCGGTAATTTCCATGTCACGTACACTTTAGGGAATATTACTTCATTGATAAAACTTGCTAGCTGATAGTTCCGATATATCATTATTGTGCTAGTTAGATATTACATTCTTTACTTAGATATCCATGCATGTATATATTTCATTTGTCATGCAATATTATGGGGATTTATGCCGGTAATTCACTGTTTATTTACAATCGAGTTTAGGATTTCGGATTTTCCATGTGATTTCTGGATTTGGAGAAACCGCAAGGATTTTATAAATTCATTATCCTTTGTAAAGATAGAAATTTGCGGTTTTCTCGTGATATGTTGTGAGAGGTGTCCACCATGAGTTTTCTCGGTTATTGAGAGGTATCATACACCCGATTCGAGGAGGAGGATGAACTGTCCGCGGGTGTGTAACATTTCCAAAATAATAAAATATTATTTTCGGGAATTTTTATAATTTAATTTTATTTTAATGAATATTTTAATATTCGGGTGTAATTAAATACAAATAAATGGGGAAAAATTTTGGAAAATTTTAGAAAATTCTAAAATAGGGTATTTTATGGAATTATGCCATTTTAAAGTTTTTAAGACTAGTTATATGCTAATTTAGTGTTAATCGCGATTAAAAATCGCTAATTGGATTTTTAGCTTTTTTGTGCAAAAATGTGCACATATCATTTTCCACACTTGTTACATTTTGTGCCATGGTTTTCTTTTGGATGCACTATTGGGGTGAGAAGAGTTTAGAAAAGGAAAAGAAAAGAGAAAGAAAAAGGTAAGTGAGGAGAGAGAGAGAGTAGGTGGCTTTTGGACATTTGACCCTTTCCTTCATCATTTCCCCATCTCTTTTCTCTCTCCCCTTTCCCATGGAGCTGCTGCTGCCCTCTCTTCCCTCACTCACCCTCTTCTTGAAACCCTAGATCCATCAAGAAAACAATGTCAAAACCTCATTCCCATTTCACAAAAAATGGTCCCAAGCTCACTAGCTACCCATTGAACCTAGCAAGATTGGATTTGGAGGACTTTGAGCAACTCAAGAATTTTCTTGAGTTGCCAAAGGAGGTAATTTCTGCACCCACTTGTAGCATTTCAATTTCCTTATGCATCAATTCTAGTTTAGTATCGATATCGTGTCGTTTTGTGGATTTTGGAGACTTCAAGTTAGGGTTTAGGGTAAAACTGAAACTAAGATGAAATTGAGGCTTGTTGAGACCCTAGAAACCCTGGTGTGATGCTAAATTGAACCCAAACCTGAACTGGAAAACAGAATACGGAATTTCGGAATCGATATCGGGGAAAACAGGAAATCTGGGACTGTTATGTTGAATCTGCTATCACCCCGAGATCCCAAAAATAAAACTGAGTTGACAGTGAGATGTGCAGGCACCATTGAACCAACACCCCAAACCCTAGCCCCCACTTCCTTCTCGAGGCCGCCAGTTTTCCCATTCTGGCCGCAATTTGCGGCCAGAGCAGAGGGGATTTGCCTCGAAATTCGTGCATGGCCCCATTTCCTATAATTTTGACCCTGGGTATATCTAGTTTTGACAGATTCCATCTAGGGTGAAATCTGGGATGATTTTTCCTATGTTGGTGCATGATTTGAGACTTGTTTTAGCATGGATTTTGGTTTTTGGTGATTCATTCCTGTCGGGTAGCGTTTGGACGTCAACGACGGGTGGATATTGATCGTGTTGACATGCGAAGCGATAGGTTTCTACCTATGCGAGTAGCGTGAGCTTTTTTAGTTTCCGATGTGATTTTCATATGCTTTAGCGTGTTTGATATCCTTGTAGGTACCCTACGAGAGGTTGAGGCAAAGAAGATGAAGATGGCGACATCGGTACAGACACATGAGAAGCAATGTGAGTAGATTTATATCTACGGGGAGAAGTCGGGTGGATGGCGTATAGCACCCCCGCAGTCCGTGGTGTCGTATACGAATACGTATACACACGTATATTTATTATGTGTTGTTTAGGATCATTGTTAGTAATAATGATATTATTGATGATAAGAATATATGGTTTTAGTATAGTGCGAACCCTAGAATAGTGGTTGCACTCACACATATACTTACACACATTCTTGCATTCATTCTTTCTTTATTGGTGCGTATATCTACACATGGGTATGGGACTATGTGTTTATATACGGGATTTGAGGATGATACGTGGGTTTGAGATAATGCTTGATGTGAGGCCGTGAGATCGGCGATGTGACATAGTTACCCTTTGGGGTGTGATATGATAGTTTTAGCGGGCCTTTGGACATGTGCTTTACCCGCATTCATATTTTAAGGATGGTGTCGATTTGTACTAGATTTACAGTAGTACCCCAAATTATGCGATCTGATGATAAGTGATACCTGATATGTGATGAGATAGTGTGATATTGACTCCTACCCAGTTATTGGGATGTCGTACGATGATTTACCGTACGAGCCGATATTGATGATAGATCCGCACTCATGACTTGAGGATATCTTACGATATGTTATTGAGGCGAGATCACCGACTATCATATCTATATACATTGACTCAGATTAGGTGGTTTCATACCCCTCCTGTCTAGTTTACTTGGTAGGCGTTAGACTAGACCCGAGTCATACCTTTTTCATAACTAACGAATCGAGGATATTTTAAAGATAAGCAAAAGGGTTTATACGGATATTTTAAAAGGCGCATCTTTTCTTAAAACACCGTAGCCCTTATTTTACCAAAAGCCCTGGTTAGTTTTATTTCAAAAGGCAAGGTTGCATGATATCGCTATTGGTGTAGATTCTCTACTGTTGCGTTGATTACTTGATTCCGCACATTCATGCTGTTTGTATTGCATCGCTTATATTGTGGATATATTTCAGTCATGCTGCTAGGACACCAGCACCATTTTCGATGATGCGTATGTTCCACGTACACTGTTGCCGGCTCACACACTTCATCATCGATAATTGCCATGTCACTACACTGTAGTACTGTTGCATTCAGGATATGACCCTTGCATGACATACTGATATGCTTACCTTTCTGCTATATGTCGCATATATGCTGCTTTCTGATTATACGCATTGAGATATGATGTTTCCATGATATTTCTGGTTTTGGGAACCGTGGGTATTTCAAAGAGAATATGTAATGGTTTTAAAAACCCGGTTACCCGTGATATGATATTTTTGTGTGTCCACCACACGTTTTCTCGGTGCTGAGACGTGTGCTTGAAACCCGATTCGAGGAGTGGATGTTCCGTTTGTGGGTTCGTGGTGGGCCCGGTATGGTTCCCCTCGGCAAGATGATCGATGAGCTTTGCCGATTGAGCCTGGAGGCGGGCGAGTACCTACCGGTGATTGGTTGGACCTGGCGGTTATCCGGAGGATACCGACCAGAGTCGATAGATGGTTGGGCATACTGCCGGGGCCGAGGGCCGATACCGCAGACAGAGCCTGCGGGCCGATCCGGACTGACGGAGCCCGATATATGAGGATTTTCGTGCCGATGCTGGGCACCGTTTTCATGATGTTTTCGGGGGTCGATGCTGGGCACCCTGGTTCCATGATTTTGACGTGTCGCGAGGGACACAGACGGTTATATCCTCATATTATTTCCCTTGCACATGATTTATGATATTTACATGCATGGTGGTTTTTGTCAGTGGGTGACGAGTGGGCGGGATCCACGTGTGTGCAGATTTGCTTACATTGATTATACCTCATATTCATGACATGCTATTACCTGTGGCACTAGCACGATCACTTGGCACTACACTCATGTATAAAGATTACATTGCCAGTTTAGCATGCTTCAGCTTTATTCATATTGAGGTTTATTTATATCTGATCGTACTGACCTAGGCTGGGTCATGCATTCGATATCTGCTTGTAGATATCTTTCTATTCACGAGTTGGCAACTCACCCCCGTTGTGCCCCAGTTCTTGCAGGTTTGCCGTACAGATTTCCATAGCGGCATTTCTGGCACACTGCTTCCTTATGGGTGACTTTCTTGGATAGGTGGGTTCTTTTGTATCAGAACCGCCATTGTTCATGTATTATTTATTGTATCTAGAATTTCCCCATCTACCAAAACTTGTATATTGTTTCAGACTTAGAAAGTGGTGTTGTATTATTTCGACCTTAGAGTCGCGCTAGTAGTATTGCGATTTTTTTTTTCTGGCTGTTTTTGAGTTTCTTTTCAGTTTTGATCCTCGCCCTTTGGCGTTGTATTTTGTTATTGCTTATGTGGTTGTGACCGTCGATTGACGAAGAGCTAGCTCCCGCTTGGGGATGCCTTTTATCATGTCATATATGTTATTCTTGTTGTACCCCGTTCGGGGCCAGTTTTTACAAATGAAACTCTGCCGAAATTTTCAGGAAAAATTACCCATTTTAAAAATTCATATTCGGCTTAGTTATTTAAAAACTCGATTTTCAAAACATGATTTCTTTACCTCTTAAAACTAGTTTTTTTTCCTTATTTACTCCTTAAATGGTTTTAGATTTCTGGGCTTTTGGCTTAGTTGGATCAGATGGAGTCCTGTAGACTTCATAGGATTCAAGGGCCAGTCACGTGCTCTTTCGGGTCGTGACAGGGTGTATGGTGGACCCGGTGCGGTACCCCGGGACAAGATGGTCGCAGATGATGACGTTGAGCCCGGCAGGGGAGTACGACCGACCGGTTATTTGGGACGCAGCGGATATCCGGAGGACACTGACCTAGTCTTGAGATTTGATGATATGGGCCAGTCCGGATTGCTGGAGCCCGAGATATTGAAATTTGATGATATGGACCAGTCCGAATTGCCGGAGCACAAGATATTGAGATATTGGAATATATATTTTTTGTCGATTCTTGACACGGATTCTCTGTTGATTTCATTGATGATACTTCAGTTTCTATACAAAAATCTTACTGAGATAAGAAAACAGTTTTCTCATACATGATGTATTCTTCTTTCATTCTTGAGGCATTTGCAGATCATATATGTGACATGTTGATACCTGAGGCATTGACACGAGTACTTGGTATTACACTTATGTTTAGATGATTACCCTTGCCATTTTTAGATGTTTCGGGTTATATTATGAGGATATTATTGTATGACCTAAGATAGAGTCATACATGCGATTTCTTCTCGGTGATGTTTTCTACTCACGAGTTGGCAACTCACCCCCGTTGTGCCACAGTTTCTTGCAGGTTTTGCCGTACAGGTTTCCTTGGCGGCTTTGCTGGCACACCAATTCATTCCGGGTGATTTCTTGGATAGGTGGGTTCACTTGCATCGTGACCACCATTGTATTAGTATTTATTTCAGTTGTATCTAGTAAACTCCATCAACCAGACTTGTATTATTGATAGACCTAGAAAACCAGTTGTTTATTCTTCGAGCTTAGAGTCACGCGCTTGTATTATTATGATTCTTCTCTATTTTTCTTGAGGATGTTCGTTTCTTTCTGAGTTTTGATCCTCGCCCATCGACGTTGTATATTATATTGCTTGCGTGGTTGTTTCTGCTAATTGGCGAAGAGCTAGCATCCGCTTGGGATGCCTTTATTCATTACTTATGATTATTCTTGTTTGTACCCGTTTGGGGCCAGTTTTTACAAGGGAAACTCTGCCGAAATTTTGGAAAGACTTGATGCTTTTTAAAATGATTACTATGACTTTAGTTTGTGAAAATCACCTTCTTTACAAATAAGTTTTCCTTCACTCCTTTTAAATGGTTTAGATTTCTATGCTTTTGGCTTACTTGAATTAGGTGGGGTCGTATAGACTTCACATAATTTAAGTGCCAGTCACATGTCATTTCGGGTCCTGACAAAGTTGGTATCAGAGCGCTAGGTTTAACCTTGGTTCGAGTCTAGGTTTGACTATGTAGAATCTAGGGCGTATATATATGTATTCGAAACCTAGGCTTGACCATACGGAACTTAGACTTGGTGGAGGGGGTATTAGACCCGAACTTTCGTAACATAGGTTAACCTTGGTTGATGGAGTAGGTGACTTATGTAGAGTGACGTACTGTGTGTATGTTCTGCGGCATACTTACGATACGCTACTCCGCTTAAGAAGCTTTAGGACGTACATTTCTTTGCACATTATTCTATTCATTTTTTTTTATCTATCCTCATCGATGTTGGATGGTGGTTTTTGTTACCACGGTTGCATGGATAGAGCCATGGCTAGAGTTGCGGTCAGCATGGGCTCATCTTGAATGAGGACTGACCAGGGCGTAATTCCGGTGACACACGATTGCATAGATAAGTCGTTTTATTGTGTTTTTTTCGCGATATGAGCATTTTGATTAATTATTTTTGCTAAGATTTCTCGAACGTTCACATCAGTACCAGAGGATTGGGCCACTTCTAGTAGCTGGCTAGAATGTGATGACCGTTAAGGTATCGTCTATTCTTGAGGATTGAGGCATTGTTTAGCATGCGGATGAATGAATCAGTTGCTGCTGCGACTGACAAGAAATCGCCCCAGATATTTGAAGCTATTGCAACACGAGTTTATACTTAGGGATTTGATAGAAGATCACTAGTCAACCATAGAGGAATGATTAGGACATGTGGTTCGTTTGGGTACCCGATACGAGATCGCTGGATTTGCTAGCTTTAGCTGGAAGAGGACCTCACACAGGCACGTTGTGATTCGATCGAGAGAGGACGAGCGTAAGCACATCACTCCGATAATTTGAACGAGTTCCCGAGAAGGTAATTGGCAAGATGCCTACTACAGGATATTGAGATGCCGAGTACTTAGCTTCGGAAAGGAGACTTTAGATATGAGGGCAACCGTTTGTAGCACAGTCCATACAGCTACAAAGGGACGAGTCCGAATCAGTCGACATTAGAGAAAAGTGGAGTAAGAGGTTCGTATGAGATTTTGATGAGATGACGTTTCACTCCGTTGACATCAGAGATGGGATACGCATGCAGAGGCGTTGAATATGGATATACCTTTTAGAAGAAGTCGTGATGAGTATGCAGCTATTCCGGAACAAGAAATGGATTTAGTAAAGGGTAATAACTTCCGGGCAGTTCGGCAGAAACGAGATTGGGAGAGACCCCGACATAATCTTTCTGGATAACTAAACGAAAAGACTTGGACCCAGGATCGGTCGTATTACGCACACTCAGTAGGCCAGAGTTCGGCATCATCGATGAGACATGTTATGAGTGACCATGATTATTGGCCAGAGACTTAGAGGATGTGCCAGAGCGGAACTGTTTCCGTCATCATTTCGATATTGGGCCGTTGAGCCGAGGAGATATGTAACTGGCAATCCGCAGTGAGAGACGAGATCCTAACGGCACAGGGTGCCAGACCATGAACAGGAGGCAAGGAGATATCTTGCTCTGCTAGCTTTGGATGCACCGACACCTTATCGACTTTGAAGGAAGGACATATCGACGACAGTGTTTACGATTTGCGATTTGGTGATTCGAATATCACGTGTCCGTCATGTTGAATTTCGGTATTTTGGGCGATTTATTGCATGATTTTGTGCACCACAGTTACAATCGACTTCGATTTGATGCCGTTCGAGATGGTTGGTTTTGATTTCATACCTATGGTATGTATGTGATTTGACTTGTGCCTTCGGTGTAGTTTTCATCCACTTTTAGTACTTTGATTCGATTTTATGCACGCTGATGCACGTGGTTGTGGGATTATATACCACGGTATACCTGATTTGGATTGAGGTATGTTGTATACCATCGATTTCGATTATGATATTCGATATTTGTTTTCGTCCACCTTGTGCACTTGATTTGGATTCTTTCGCATACATGGCACGCTTGATGCGATTTTGGTGCACACCAGATGCACTAAATTGGAATTCTTTGTGCATATAATATGCACCTGATATTGTTATCAGGAACACTCGTTGCCCTTGGCAGGTGTTTTCGTGCACACCCCTTACACTTAGGTTTTGTTTCTGTGCACATGTATGGCACATTCATTGATTTTGATTTCTGTGCGCACCAGACGCACGCGGCATTATTACATATACTATTGAGTATGATTTCCTTTGTGCAGTATGTTTTTATGATATTTACTATTTAGTTTAGTAACTAAGCAGGACTGTTCTGAGAACAGTACCTAGGTGTTTTTGCATACATCGATAGTTATCGAAGGGATTTCCAAAAGAAGCTACAATCTCAATATTTTTCCTATGTGTCCGAGATGACACGAAACATTTTACAAGGGAAACCCTTCTAAATTATTTTCAAAACGGCGGGACGTGTATGTTAAACAAAGGATATATATATATATATATATAGTTATTTTTCTTACAATAAACGTCCGCTAGTTGTGTCGTGATACACGCATCACACAACGACTTGAAAAAGGGTTGGCATGCATTTCTTTTCAGATGTTTTGATGAATTTACAACGATGCGTACTATGTACATGTTATAGTTTTGATCTATATCATGTTGGTTTTCGTACTGGACTTTGACATTGGTATCTTCACCATAACTTCAATGATTGCGTGATACTTGACGGAGTTTTGATTTTGAATTATATACTCGTTTTCATGCGCATGCATTGTACTAAGATGTGTTTTAAGTATTGATGATTTCGGAGCCCCGACGACTTGATTGCTTTTGCTGAAATGTTTTAGTATTTGTGGGAGTTTTTATTTAAATTCGGGGACCGAATTTATTTAAGGGGGGAAGACTGTATAATTTCAGAAAAATAAAATATTATTTTTGGGAAGTTAAACAATATAATTAATAAATATTATGAATATTTAAAGTATGGAGATTAGTTTTAATGATATGGTGTAACTATATACCGATAATTCGGGAGATATTTGAAAATTCTACATGATTATTGACTTTGAGTGTATTAAGTCAATTTGGATATTTTAGAATTTATTTGCATACAAGTTTATGGATAAAATTAAATAATAATTACTAATTATGCGTTAAGCTTGATTATGCACATGACATGCACCATGTCATATTGTAAAAAAATACTTGTTACATTTTTATTTGAAACATTATTCAAGTCTTCATTTGTGCATGGCATCATTTTGATTTTTACAATTGTTTTATCAAATAAAAAGGAGAAAAGAAAAAAGGATTTTAAATTTTTAGATATTTTGAGACCATGAGATAAGGAGGTATGGGCTTGGGTGATGAGAGAGAGAGAGGGTGAGGGGTCTTTGACCATTACCTCATTTTCTTCATTCTTTTCCCCTTCTTCTCTTCAATGGCTGCCCTCTCCCTCCATCTCCTCTACCTCCTCACTACACCCCCAAATCCACATCAAAACATCATATTTCCTTCATTAAAAATGTGCACAAGCTCACGGTGGACTAAGTGAGTTAGGATTTTGAGCACTTGGGGCAACTCAAGAAAATTCTTGAGTTGCCAAATGAGGCAATTCTTTCATCATTAGCTTAGTAATTGAGTTTCTATAGCTTCTAGTTTAGTTTAGAATTGATACATCAAGGTTTAGTGATCTTAGAAAATTCCAAGATGAATTTTAGGGGATTCTTGAGTTGTGATGGTGCAATTGAGGTGTAATTGGTGACTACAACCTCCCAAGTGTTAAAAACCAGAGCCTAAGCCATGAAACTTGAGTTAGATATTTCCAAGTCGGTTTTGTCAATATTTTGTGCCTACAGGGAATCTGGAGTGACCTGAGACATTTAAAAGAAAAACTAACAACACTATTAACCTAGATTGAGTACTAGGAGATCACTCTGAGGAGACGAACCCAAACAGAGAAACCAGGGCCGAGTAGGCCGAATTTTGGAGCGATCTCGCCGGGTCATTCATGGGTGTTGGTGTTAGGATTGGTTCTGTAGCTCACATACCCCATATACTACCCCACCGTATTGCTTGTTTAGCCTAATTTCACCTGATCAAAAATCTGGAACCTTTTTCTTGTGTTGCTGTTTTGTTTTATGACTTTTAATGACTTGAATTTCGGATATTATGTTTTATCTCAATCGATTGGTGTTTGTACGTCGATGTCGAGGGTTATTTGCTTCTTTTTCATGAGTAGACCATAGGTTTTAACTTATGTGTAATTCGTGTGCCATTTTGGTTTTCGTGCGCGGCTTCTGTTTACGATACTATGTGTTTGTATATGAAGGCACCTTCATGTGGACTTCGGATAACAAGGAAGAGCATGGCGACATCCACTTCGGCAAGCAATGATCAAGGTGAGTAGATGTTTATCTAATGGCGTAGTCAGGTGGATGGCGTATAGCACGCCCGCAGTTTCGTAGTGTAGCTTGCGAATGTATTATATATATAAATACGAGTAGTATGAGATGTGAATAATTAGCAAGGAAGGATTTAGGAGATCATGGTTAGTTTCAGCGTAATTGGAAGATAGAGCTTTTAGTTTAGTTTCTTAGCTGCGAAACCCTAGAGTAAAGGTTGACACACACACGTGACATGATTATGGGTGTATATGTTTATATGTATGTATGTGTGTGTGTGTGTGTGTGTGTGTGGATGCGTTGGTACTATTAGTTATGTATATGCCTTAGAGGCCATTGTTGTACATATGATGCATATTATAGTGGATGCTTTGATATATATAGAGAGGAAGATCTTGCTCGATATGATAGTATGCTATCTGGTTGCTCTTTGTCTTAACATGTTGACTTGTATTGGGTTACTGTATTGCTCTCACATGTTGATAAAGCCCTTAGGATATGAACTTGACTACAAGGACTATGATGCAGATCATACTAGTGGGGCCAGGGTAGTCCACGAGTACATCCTATAATTATTTCTAGTCGAGGGTGTATCGAGACAGGGTATCCATACTCCAATGTAGACTAGCTTATACGCATCTTGACTCATATGATGGGTGATGGATGATCCCACATCCATTGGTGTTTAACATCTAAGATGGTATACGGGTGCTCAGTGGAGACTGGGTACACTGAACGGACTCGCCGAGAACTCATAGATGGTATTATACCAATCATCAGATAGCAGTTCTCTGGTGACACTGGTACAGGTTTGTCTGTAGACCCGAGATCGTCATAGAGTCTTGTGTGATTCCTACTGTGCTTTGATTTCCACCTTACCATGTTCATGAGAACGTGCAAAACGGTGGCTTTTGGGTGCAGTCCCGAATCACATGGAGGCAATGAGCGATAGGAGGGGTTTCGTCTCTCCCAGTATTGGGGGTTGATGTTGCGCTGTGTTCTATTGGCTACAACTGGAAGTCCCTGGCCAGGGCTAATATGGAGATCTACTTATAAGTGTTATTGGTAGTTTCTCGACCCGTTATGAGCATTACATCGACATGACTTATCGGTTACTGGGTCTGACGTTTACCACCCCTAGACTGGATATGCGGCATATCAGACGAAGAGACCGAACTGTACGATAGTGTTACTGATTGGATTCGCAGGAGTATGTATAGGCTTGTTTGTTGATCTTCTGATCGCTCAATACCCAGGTGGCCGTTACGTTTAGCTGACCACTTGCGGTTTGTGGGTGTTTGATATGATCATCACCTACTGCCGGAGTATTGACGAGTCTTTAGAGTTCTACACAGAGATTTCCTGGCTCAGGCGAAACGGAGTAGGAGCACATATGTGATATGTGCGGGACCGAGATTAATACGTGTATGTGATACCGCATTCTATTCTCGTGATTTGTGACGGTCGGTTAAATGTGATATAGCTGGATTATCGGATCAAGTGTTGATTCGATAAGTTGTTGCATTTGATATTAGTCGGTTATATCTAGTATAGCCGGATTATTAAATCAAGTATTTATTTAATAATTTAATGTAGAATTTTATATTTGATATATTAAATTACATTAAGTAATATTAGCTCACTTAAGCATTATTTTTCTCACTTGATAATACATTAATATATATGTGATATATGTTTAATGTATTCTTTTATTTTGTTACAAAATTATATATATGTGATATGCATAATTGTAACATGTTAGGGTTATAAATACAACAAGGGTGTATGCGACTTAAACCAAGCTAGGTTTAATGTTGGTTAATATTTATTATTAAGTAATTAAAAACCATTTGGATTCTCATGGCATGGAGCTTGCATGAAGCTTGTAGAACTTTAGTCCACTTGATTTGTTTGTACTTAAGATATTTATTAACCTAACCATTACACTTTGCCATAGTTTATTCTCTATATGAGTTAGCCATGACATATACTAACTAACCATGGTTGCATTTCTAACCTAAGCTCATTTTTCATTCATCACTTGTTCATCTTCTTCTTCCTCATAAAAGCTTGCTAGCCTTTTCCTTTGTGTTGAAATAAAGTGAGAAAAAGAAAACTAAAGAGAGCCCACATCCTACTTCATCATCCTCTTCTAAACTAGCCACTTAGATTAGGGTGTTAGCTTCACTAATTTTATATTAGTGAAGAGTTAGCTTGAGTTTGTGTTTCCTCAAAGTAGATCATCTTGAATTGTGAAGTCTTCAAGTAAGGATGCATCATACACCGTATGGAGCCTCTCAAGAGACCGGGAGCTCGATGATCGCAGCGAAGGGACCACAGCTTGGAGCTATAGAAGTGAAGGAACGAACTAAAAAGATTGTAATCTCTAATCACTTAGAAGTAAAGTTGTTTGCTTTATCGATTCCGAATGATTCTTTAGTTAAGAACTTAGGGTTAAGGTTAGCTCGAACGGTAAAAATTTGAAATTGGCATGGACGATGCCTCCCGAAACCTTGCTGCCATTCTATACAACCCAACAGTGGTATCAGAGCCTAGCTTGAGAATTAGTGTAACATTTCAGAAAATATGAAATATTATTTTTGGAATTTAATATTAAAATAATATATTTCGCGAAAACTACCCGATTTGCGAAATTGGGGTTTTCGTAAAATGGTATAAATATATACCAATATTAGTGAAATAATTGGAGATTAAAATTATTTATTCATTTAAAAATATATTTATCGGATATGGAATTTTAATAATTTATTATATGCAGTTTGGATAAAACCCGATTAGTGCACTACTAATTGCGATTAGACCAAATCCGTGATTCTACAGTTTTCCATGGCCAGTGCACCATGTCATGTAACATTTTGGTTACTTGTTGTGTTCTTGTGTTGTTTTTGGAGTATTATGTGATTTGGTTTTAAAAAAATAAAAAAAGAAAAGAAAAAGGGTAAAAGGGTAATAATTGAGAGAGGGGTGAGAATAAGAGGAAGAGAGAGGGGGCGCAGCCATATCTTTTCCTCCCCATTTCTTTTCATCTTCCCCTTCTTCATCTTCACATTCCCTCCACCTTCACCCCAAGAATTCATCTCAAATTCTTCATCCAAACCGTAAACCCCTTTCATTAAAAATGACCCCATCTTCATCCTCCACAAAATGGACAAAGAATAGTTGGATTTTGATGACATTGGGAAGCTAGGGTATTTCTTGATTTGCCCAATTGAGGTAAAATCACATGCCTTAGTTCAGTGTAGTTTAGAATTTGTTTAAGTGTCATTTTGTGAACTTTGAAAACTTCAAGTTGAGGTTAGGGTTTGATTGTGATTGAGATGGTGGAATTGAGGTTTAGTAGTGATTGTAAACCCCTGTAGTGATAGAATCCCTAACCAAACCTGAGACCAAACCCCAAAATACGAACTTTTGATTTGTCAATATTGGGTTTTTGTGGATTTAGTAGTGGTATTTAGTGATATGGAGTAACCCGGAGACACTAAAATTCTTTTAGCAAACATAGAGAGGTGTGCAGGTGATTTAGAGCATAACATAAAGACCTGAGACCCTAACCCTTTTATCTGGCCGCAAATAAACTCCCCCAGGTCGCAGTTTGCGTCCTGGTCTTGGTGGAATCGTGTGATGCTTGGTCCACAGCTCATTTATCTGATAATTAGACCTCCTATATGTGCAAAATCCCTTAGTTTGGCCTAAGGTGAAATCTGGGAGCACATTGGGGTGCTTTTGGTTATGTTTTCCGTATTTTGTAAACTTGGGTTTTGTAGTTTGGATTTGTTTTTGGTTGTTGGGCGTTTGTACGTCAACAAGGGTTGTTTGGTTGTTTTGCATGCGTAGGCTACAGGTTCTAACCTATGAGCGCACCGTGTACCATATTTGTTTTCCGAACTTGATTTTAATAGAGATTCGAAAATGTTTTATTATAGGTACCTTCGTATCGATTCCGAAACGATGGAGCATGGCATCATCAACTTCGGCGAGCAAGGATCAAGGTGAGTAGATCTATATCTACGGGGGAAGTCAGGTGGATGGCGTATAGCATCCCCGCAAATTATTAAATGGAAACCGATCTCTAGGATGCAGTCGTAGAAACCTAGATTAGGAAACTAGGAATATGGTTTAAAGGATAGTTAGAGATGATATTAGTGATATGACTTGTAAACATGTAGATGCAATATAATAGGTATGAGTTTTAGGATAGCATGACACTTGATGTATAAGGTAAATTGTATATATAAATTGACTTGATATGAGGTATTAATGTGATGGAAAAGAGTTTACGTTGTGAAATGACGACTTGATGTGATATGTCGTTATATGTATACGAGTCGATATGTGATAATTGATACCTTTGCCGGTCCCATGATCTGCGATTGATACGGATGTGACCTGAGAAATAGGTATATATATGGATAACGTTGTCAATCTCGAATGATAAGCCGTACGAGACGTGAGGTCTGTACCCTCCTTATCACATAGGTTGTTAGGATCCTAAATTTTTTTATGACGCCGTACGATGAGTTACCGTACATGATGAGTTTATTGATGATTGATCCATACCCTTGACTAGAGGAGGCCGATTGATAGATGCACCGACTCAGTCATGTTAGATACGTATACCTTATACCTTTTAGCTGCCGTTCTACTTTATGCTACGTTCATGTCATTACTATTGCATTTCATATACCTGTGCTAGTACACCTGCACCATTATCGATGATGCGTATGTCACACTTACACAGATTGGCCGGCTCACACACTTCATCATCGATAATTGCCATGTCACTACACAGTAGAATTGCTGCATCTTGATATGACTCATTGCATAACTTACTTGCTATAGTTACATATACACCTTTATACGATGTTGCATTTGACCTTGGAGGAATTGGGAACCGCAGGATATATTTTAAAACTAGATTCATTTTAAAGAGCGGTTTTCCTTTGATATATGCATATTACTGCTCCATGTTGCATGATTTACGGATATGCTTACATTATGTTATATGTCACATACATCATGCTTTACGATTTTACGAACTGAGATATGTCGTTTTCATGAGATTTTTGGATTTGAGAACCGTGGTTATTTCAAAGGAAAGTATGTATTGTTTTAAAAACCCGGTTTCTCTTGATATGATATTTCAGTGCGTCCACCATGCGTTTTCTCGGTTATGAGATTGGCATGTGACACCCGATTCGAGGAGGAGGAGGAACCGTTTACGGGTGCATGGTGGACCCGGTGAGATACCCCGGGAAAAGATGGTCGCAGATGATGGCGTTGAGCCTGGCAGGGGAGCACTACCTACCGGTGATAGTATTTGGACTCGGCGGTTATCCGGAAGATACCGACCGGAATAGAGGCATGGACATGAGGGCCGATCTGAGGATGCGGCGTCTGAGATATGAGGATTTACGTGTCAATGCTTGACACGGGTTCCATGATATTTCGAGTGTCGGTGTAGGATACTCAGGTTCCATGGTTTGGTATGTCATTGATGGACACACACATCTTGATATCCTCATATATTTACATGCATATGCTATTACGATGTTTTGGGTGGACAAGATCCATGTTTATATTGGCATTGATTATATTATTGGATGATATCCACTTGCATACTTGCATTTATTTATTGTTGGCTTATATACTAATACGGTCACCCTAGATATCATAGTATTACCTTCATGATATAGTCGACTTAGGAATCGTTGTTTATTCGATTTCTACCTGATGATGTTTTCTACTCACGAGTTGGCAACTCACCCCCATTGTACCATAGTTATTGCAGGTTGACCGCGTGGATCGGTAGCGGCATCGTTGGCACACAACTTGCATTCGGGAGACTTGCTTGGGTAGGTGGTACATGTTGGATCGTACCACTTTTGTATTTACATTTCATTTGTATCTAGTCAACTCCATCAATAAAAACTAGTATTTGTATATATAGTAAGCTTAGTGAGAGTTGTAGTTGCGAGATTTGAGCGATGGGTTTTATATTCGCTTTTTGGGTTGATGTCTTGCTTTACTTATTACCTTTTGTGTTGATCTTCGCTTATTTAACGTCGTATACTTGTTTTATTACTTGTGTGGTTGTGAATCCGTCGTTTGGCGAAGAGCTAGCTCCCGCTTGGGGACGCCTTTTTATATTATCATGTATTTGTGGTATTGGATCAAAATATACAAGGGAGGTCTTACCCAATATTTTTTTAAAAAGACGAACATGTTTTACAACAAGTAGGATAAACTTGCATTTTTCATGTTCCCTTTTCTATGCATTTAAGAAAACACTTTTATTCATTATACCTTATTTCAAAACTGCACCTTTTTTATTTCTTTAAATGGTTTAGATTTCTCGGTTGCAGCTTACTTGAATTACGTTACGTCTTTAGACGTTGCGTGATTTAAGTGATGGTCATGAGCTAATGTTTCGGGTCGTGACAAAGTTGGTATCAGAGCGCTAGGTTTAACCTTTGTTCGAGTTTAGGTTTGACTATGTGGAGTCTGGGGCGTAAATATTTCGGAACCTAGGTTTGACCTTACGGAACTTAGACTTGGACAAGGGGGTATTAGATCCCAACTTTCGTTACATAGGCTGACCCTGATTGATGGAGTAGGTAGCTTGAGTAGAGTAACGTACCGTACGTATGTTCCGCGACATATTTACGATACGATACTCCACTTGAGAAACCTTAGGAATTATATATATTGAGATCTTCGATTCTATTTGTTTCCATGAGCATACCCTTCTTGATTCCGTTCCTCCTTATGATCATGTATCCATTTTGGGATCTATTGATTCCTTTCATTCCATTGATATGGTTTCATCGATACATGCTTGAGGTTCCTGTCACTACAGATTGAGCCGCTGCTAGTATTGCGGTCAGGGCGAGATCGTCATGGACGAGGACTGACCATCGTGTTTTCTGGTGACACGAGAACGTCTCGATTTTGTATTGGTGTTGTAACTACTCATTTGAGGCGAGTGTTCGGCGTTGCACCGTATGATCGGGATGTTGATAGAGGCTGCCAGTTGTAAGAGGATTGTTGATGTACAGCATACCTCCGAGATTTTGATGTCGTCTACCGTGTGGACAGATGACCCAGCTGTTGCTGAGATTGATGTGATGTCGCTTCCCGAGATTACGAGCTGAGATCGCTGGAGCTTTCAGACAGTGTTGCGACAGATGATAGCTAGTCTTCTTTGAGATGAGGAACGAAGGGTATTCACATGTTGTCTAGGCGAAGTTAAAAAAGTTCGAAATGAATGTCAGAAACCCATTTTTCCATGTTTAAGGTATTCGGAGGAACATGCAAGTAATTTCGTGGACCCTCTAGAAGAATGAAACCCTAACTCGATATATTGACAATGAGAGCGCTTTTGAACCTTAGGGGTTGCAGCAGTTCCGCGGTGCCATTAATGAGGCTTAGGTTTGCCCTTCTACGGTTGGTCCATAGGTACTGTGGCATGTACCGGATATTATTAAACTGTACTCGAGGGTTGAGCTCTCGGGGAATTATAGGACTTTGACAAATCGATCGAAAATTTTAACATCGTCCAGATATCATGTGATAGGAGACCAGTAGGTGGACTAGCTTCAGATAGAGGACCTGATCTAGATGCGTTGTGAGTTGATCGAGAACGGACGAATATTGAGTATTCCTCCGATGGTATAGAAGAGTTCCCGAGGACGTGTTCGGCTAGAGATTTTCGACAGAGTGATGAAGATACCGTGTTCGCGATTTCGAGTCTGTGTTAGAGATTCCGGATTGACTGTAGCCGAGAAAATTGCAGTACGCAGATAGCATGACGTGACGTCGAAGCATACGATAATAAAGACGAGTGGAGAAAGTGGTTCGTGCGAGATGTCAATGAACTGTTGTTACTCCCCATTGAGATTAGAGATCTGATATGTATACGAGGCGTGAGATACGACCAGTTCTCGAGGAAAAAGCTGTGCTGAGAACGCAGATGTCCAGAAAGCGAGAAAAGATTTTGTAAGAGTACCAGCCTCCGTATAGCTCGGCCTAGGCATGATCGGAAGAGACCCTGAGCAGGTTCCTTCTAGGACACTGCTGCAATGAGATTTGCACCGAGGATCAGACGTGTAACGTGTATTCAGAGGACCAGAGGCCGACGCCAGTGACGTGCTGCTTTATGAGTGGTCATACAAATTGCCAAGAGATGACCAGAGAAGTGCCAGAGCGGAATCGTTTCCGTTAGCACACCTGACTGAACCGATGAGCCAATGGATTGCGATATCGGTAATCCACAGAGAAAGAGGACGCCAGACCGTGAGCAGGAGGAAAGTGGATGTTCTTGTTCTGCCAGTTTTGGGCGCACCAATATTTTTCGACATTGTAGGAGGTGTAACTCAATGTCATTTGCTGCGATTTGCGTTGTGATCTGAGTATCACGCTTATATCGCTTGGATTTGAGTTTAATGATATTTATTTCGTGCACCATGGCTGCACCTACTGGGTATTTATATTTTTGTGCATAGTTATCGCACTTGATATACGATTTACACACTGTTGTATTGGTTTATGATTTGTGCATATCTAATGCACTTGATATTGATTTTGTGCCTTGGAAGCACATGTTTATTATTTCCTGGATTTTATACAGTTGATTTGATTTTGTGTATGTGCTACGCACTCGATTTGGTTTTGCACTCGGTATAGCTTATATGTGCTTGCAGTGCATTGATATGTGTTTTGTGCATGCAGTTGCACACTTTTTTGACCTTATACACCTTGGTACCCTCGGTGTTTCTTTTTACGCATTGGAGTATTGTTTGTATTTCATGCATTTGATGCACCAGATTTTTACATTTTGAACATTTGTTACACCAGTCTTATATTTTTTTCGTACATTCTATTGCACTATATGCTTTTTACGGACCTGATGGATGCACTTGATTTGGATTTTCACACATGTTGGCGCATGATATGAGATGTGATTTTTTGCACACCGGATGCACACGATTGAGATTTTCGTGCACAATAGATGCACCAGATATTGTTGTCGTGCACACCCGTTGCACTGGACAGATGCTTTCATGCACACCCGATGCACTAGGTTTTGCTTTGTGCATATTGTGGCACCTGTATTTAGATTTGATTTCCGTGCGCACCAGATGCACGTGATTGTTGAATACGCCTTTTGAGGATGATTTTGCTTTTGAGTACCTTGTTTTCATATTGGGAACTATATTGTGTAGTAGCCAAACAAGACTGGTATGGGAACAATACCTGAGTATTTTGCATGCACTAAAAAGTTAACAAGAGGTTTTCAAAAAAGAGCTATAGTCTCACTATTTCCTACGTGCCCGCGAGCGGCTTGAACGTTTATAAAGGAAAACCTTTTGGGATATTTCAAGACGGCGGAACGTATAATTTGAGAAAAAACATATATAAGTATATTTACTACTTTACAATGAGCGTCCGCCCCTTGTTCCGTGAGTTACGCATCACACAGCAATTCAGAAAAGATTTTGCATGTGTTTTATTCGGTTTTAAGATTTTTCCAAGGATGCATGCTATATATATGTATTATAGTATTTGACTATGCATATTGGATTTCAGTAGGGGATTTCGAGATCTGTATCTCCATGGTAACTCCGATGATATGAGTACAAATCTGATGATTTGTGAGACACTTGACGGAGTTCGATTTTGAGTTTGTATTCGTTTTCAGTGGCACTCGATGCGCTGCCTCTTTTCTATATCTTCCATGATTTCGGAGCCCCGTCGATTTGAGTAGATTATTGAAATGTTTTATTATTTGGGGCTTTAAATTTAAATTCGGGGACCGAATTTCTTTAAGGGGGGAAGATTGTAACATTTCAGAAAATATGAAATATTACTTTTGGAATTGAATATTAAAATAATATATTTCGCGAAAACTACCCGATTTGCGAAATTGGGCTTTTCGTAAAATGGTATAAATATATACCAATATTTGTAAAATAATTGGAGAATAAAATGATTTATTAATTTAAAAATATATTTATCGGATTTGGCATTTTAATAATTTATTATATGCAGTTTGGATAAAACCCGATTAGTGCACTGCTAATCGCGATTAGACCAAATCCGTGTTTCTGCAGTTTTCCATGGCCAGTGCACCATGTCATGTTAAATTTTGGTTACTTATTGTGTTCTTGTGTTGCTTTTAGAGTATTATGTGATTTGGTTTTAAAAAAATAAAAAAAGAAAAGAAAAAGGGTAATAATTGAGAGAGAGGGGTGAGAATAAGAGGAAGAGAGAGAGAGGGCAGCCATATCTTTTCCTCCCCATCTCTTTTCTTCTTCTCCTTCTTCATCTTCACATTCCCTCCACCTTCACCCAAAGAAATCATATCAAATTCTCATCCAAACCCTAAACCCCTTTCATTAAAAATGCACCCCTCTTCATCCTCTACAAAATGGACCAAGCAAAGTTGGATTTTGATGACATTGGGAAGCTAGGGTTTTTCTTGAGTTGCCCATTTGAGGTAAAATCCCATGCTTAGTTCAGTTTTAGCTTTCTAGCATTTTAGTGTAGTTTAGAATTTGTTTAAGTGTCGTTTTGTGAACTTTGAAAACAACAAGTTGAGATTAGGGTTTGATTATGATTGAGATGGTGGAATTGAGGTTTAGTAGTGACTTTAAACCCTTATAGTTATAGAATCGCTGACCAAACCACAAAATACGAACTTTAGATTTGTCGATATCGTGTTTTTGTGGATTTAGTAATGGTATTTAGTGATCTGGAGTAACCCGGAGACACTAAAATTCTTTTAGCAAACACAAAGAGGTGTGCAGGTGATTTAGAGCATAACATAAAGACCCGAGACCACAGCCCTTTTGCCTGGCCGCAAATAAACTCCCCCAGGCCGCAATTTGCGGCCTGGTCTTGGTGGAATCGTGTGATGCTTGGTCCATAGC
Source organism: Agapanthus africanus (assembly GCA_030015575.1). NCBI lineage: Eukaryota > Viridiplantae > Streptophyta > Magnoliopsida > Asparagales > Amaryllidaceae > Agapanthus > Agapanthus africanus. Next base: position 453,091,658 of record JASDDO010000014.1, on the reverse strand, counting down.
TTCTTTATCTGATAATTAGAACTCCTATATGTGCAAAATCCCTTAGTTTGGCCTAAGGTGAAATCTGGGAGCACATTGGGGTGCTTTTGGTTATGTTTTCTGTATTTTGTAAACTTGGATTTTGTTGTTTGGATTTGTTTTTGGTTGTTGGGCGTTTGTACGTCAACAACAAAGGTTGTTTGGTTGTTTTGCATGCGTAGGCTACAGGTTCTAACCTATGAGCGCACCGTTTGCAGTATTTGTTTTCCGAACATGATTTTAATAGCGATTCGAATATGTTTTATTGTAGGTACCTTCGTGTGGATTCCGATACGATGGATCATGGCGTCATCGACTTCGGCGAGCAAGGATCAAGGTGAGTAGATCTATATCTATGGGGGAAGTCGGGTGGATGGCGTATAGCACCCCCGCAAATTATTAAATGGAAACTAATCTGTAGGTTAAAGTCGTAGAAACCTAGATTAGGAAACTAGGAATATGGTGTAAAGGATAGTTAGTGATGATATTAGTGATATGACTTATAAACATGTAGTTTCAATATAATAGGTATGAGTTTTAGGATGGCATGACACTTGATATATAAGGTAAATTGTATATATATATATATATATTGACTTGATATGAGATATTAATGTGATGGAAAAGAGTTTGCGTTGTGATATGACGACTTGATGTGTTATGTCGTTATATGGATACGAGTCGATATGTGATAATTGATACCTTTGCCGGTCCCATGATGTGCGATTGATACGGATGTGACCTGAGAGATGGGTATATATATAGATAATGTTGTGAATCTCGAATGATAAGCCGTACGAGACGTGAGGTCCATACCCTCCTTGTCACATAGGTTGTTAGAATCCTAAATTGTTTTATGACGCCGTACGATGAGTTACCGTATGTGATGAGTTTATTGATGATTGATCCATACCCTTGACTACAGGAGGCCGATTGATAGATTCACCAACTCGGTCATGTTAGATACGTATACCTTATACCTTTTAGCTGCCGATTTACTTTATGCTACGTTCATGTCATTACTATTGCATTTCATATACCTCTGCTAGTACACCTGCACCATTATCGATGATGCGTATGTCATACTTACACAGATTGGCCAGCTCACACACTTTTTCATCGATAATTGCCATGTCACTACACAATAGATTTGCTGAATCATGATATGACTCTTTGCATAACTTACTTGCTATAGTTACATATACACCCTTATACGATATTGCATTTGACCTTGGAGGAATTGGGAACCGCAGGATATATTTTAAAACTGGATTCATTTTAAAGAGCGGTTTTCCCTTGATATATGCATATTACTGTTCCATGTTGCATGATTTACGGATATGCTTAGATTCTGTTATATGTCCCATACATCATGCTTTACAATTTTACGCATTGAAATATGTCGTTTTCATGAGATTTTTGGATTTGAGAACCGTGGTTATTTCAAAGAAAAGTATGTATTGTTTTAAAAACCTGGTTTCTCTTGATATGATATTTCAGTGCGTCCACCATGCGTTTTCTCAGTTCTGAGATTGGCATGTGAACCCGATTCGAGGAGGAGGAAGAACCGTCCGCAGGTGCATGATGGACCCGGTGAGGTACCCCAGGGCAAGATGATCGCAGATGATGGCGTTGATCCTGGCAGGGAAGCATTACCTACCGGCGATAGTATTTGGACTCGGCAGTTATCGGGAGGATACTGACCGGAGTAGAGAGATGGACATGAGGGCTGATCTGAGGATGCGGCGCCCGAGATATGAGGATTTACGTGTCGATGCTGGACACTGGCTTCATGATATTTCGAGTGTCGGCATTGGACACTCAGGTTCCATGATTTGTTATGTCATTGATGGACACACACATTCTTGATATCCTCATATATTTACATGTATATGCTAGATACACATGTATATTGGCATTGCTTATATTATTGGATGATATCCACTTGCATACTTGCATTTATTTATTGTTGGCACATATACTGATACAGTCACCCTAGATATCATAGTATTAGCTTCATGATATAGTTGACTTAGGAATCGTTGTTTATTCGATTTCTACCTGATGATGTTTTCTACTCACGAGTTGGCAACCCACCCCCGTTAGGCCACGGTTATTGCAGTTTGACCGCGTGGATCGGTAGCGACATCGTTGGCACACGGCTTGCATTCGGGTGACTTTCTTAGGTAGGTGGTACATGTTGGATCGTACCACTTTTGTAATTACTTTTCATTTGGATCCAGTCAACTCCATCAATTAAAACTAGTATTTGTATATATAGTAAGCTTAGTGAGACTTGTAGTTGCGAGATTTGAGCGATGGGTTTTATATTCGCCTTTTGGGTTGATGTCTTGCTTTATTTATTACCTTTTGTGTTGATCTTCGCCGATTGGGCGTCGTATACTTGTTTTATTACTTGCATGGTTATGAATACGCCGTTTGGCGAAGAGCTCGCTCTCGCTTGGGGATGCTTTTATATTATCATGTATTTGTGGTTTTGGATAAAAATATACAAGGGAGGTGCTGCCCAATTTTTTTTTAAAAGACGAACATGTTTTACAACAAGTAGAATAAACTTGCATTTTTCATATTCCCTTTTCTATGCATTTAACAAAACACTTTTCTTCATTATACTTTATTTCAAAACTGCACCTCTTTTATTTCTTTAAAAAGTTTAGATTTCTGGGTTTCAGCTTATTTGAATTACGTTATGCCTTTAGACGTTGCGTAATTTAAGTGTTGGTCATGAGCTAATGTTTCGGGTCGTGACAATTAGACGGATTGTGTAGGATTACGAAACCGAAACAACTCAAAAACACCCGATTCTAAACCCTAGTTTCTGTCGAAATTTTCTGAGAGTCAAAATTTTTTTAAAACAGTTGCAGAATGTTGTTTGTGATGCAACATGAACACACAAGAAAATTTACCCCCCCCCTCACCGGAAAATGGCCGGCCATTATTCTATAAAATCCGGCCACCTCGGCCAAGTAATGGAAATTTGGGTTAATTTTTTTGGTGTTTTCCTGTCACTGGGTTTGGTATTTCAGGTGTTGTTTGTTTTTGCTAAATTTGCATGTGATGTTATCTCTTTACAGAGGCCAATCGGAGTGTTTCGTATTCGTAATTCTAGTTTGTTTTCGGGTTATTTAGACGGTGTTAAAAAGTTCGATGGGATATCAAATACCCACTTTAACCCTTGCCGGAATTTTTTTCCAAGAGTTGGATTCTTTCATAATTAAAGAACATTCAAATATCGTGCAAGTGATGCGGTGGACCCTCTAGAAGAACGAAACCCTAACTCAATTCTGTGACCGTAAGAACCGCCGCTAAACCCTAGGGTTTGCGGTAGTTCAACGGCACCACAGGTGAGGCATTGGTTGACCCTTCTATGGCCGGTTCATAGCTACTGTGGCATGTACGGATTATTTTTAAACTACGCTCAAGTGTTGAGCTTTTGGGAAATTTTGGATGTTTGTTGATTCGATCGGAATGTTTAACGTCGTCTAGCTTTTTCTGGAATGTGATACAATATGTGAAATTCATATAGTTAGGCATGAAATCCGTAATATGTGATATTTCGGGTTTACGATGTCTAAGTTGAATGTGGATTCCAAATGTTGTATTTTGACATTTTCTTTTCTGCGACCGTAAGTGTAATATGTGGTGTATCACCGTTTTCATTGCTATATGTCAATGAAAATTGTGATACGCATATTTACTTACGTTGATGACATGTGATATTATATGTTGCCGTGAAATGTTATATTGGATCGTAGTGATTTGAATAGCCGGGTGTTTTATGTGAGATGAGGGTTTTTATTTTCATTCATGTAAAATTCATTGTATGTAATATTCTTTTATTGGGGAACTTCCGGGTTGAGGATGATGTCACCATTGTATATTATTTACTTTTTCGCGTTAGGATAGACCCAAGGAGGAGAGCACAAGCAACCGGGTTCTAGGGTCCAGTGGGAGGCCGTCTCGAGGAGTCGAGACCGGGTCTCCTAACCTTAGAATTGGGAGGGCTGCTTGCCTCTCTCATAGGGGTCTAGGGATGTGGGTTTGGCTATTTATCGTGACCGTGGAATCCGTGTTTTATACAGGCTCAAAATAAAACACGGACCTCCTAGTATATCCAAAATTCCATATGTTATCTTCTGCTGCTAATATTCTGTGATGTGATCATTTTATATGCGTGAGACGAATGATTAATTATTGTATATATGATATATCATAAACGTTGCTTATGTTTTGCACCCGCGTTAGTCCCGCCCCGGTATGCCGTTAGTTAAGTAACCTAACGGTGCATAACGGGACACTATGGCGAATGCAGATGGCATAAGCGTACATTATATTTTCGTTTCTTCTGTGAACTATTTCTCAGTTCACTCTACGTCCTGGGTATTAGATACCGGATCGGGATCCCACATATGTAATATGTTACATGGGCTAAGGAAAGGTAGAGAACTGGGAGAGGGTGATCATTCCATAAGAGTATGGAATGGTGCAAATGTTGCAGCCAAAGCAGTTGACGAATATCACCTTGTATTACCAAATTGTAATACATTGATTCTGAATGAATGCTAATACATTCCAACCCTGATATGAAATATTATATCAGTTTCTTTATTGAATAAAGAAAGATATAATTTTGTAGTACAGGATAATGTTATGAACATCTTCCTGAATCAAAAGTTGATTGGATCAGGCTTGTTAAATAATGGCATATACGTTCTAAATCAAACCACAGTTCTTAATGTACAAAACACACACAAGAGGAAGAGTTCAAAATGAACGAATTCTTCTTGTGGCATTGTAGACTTGGTCATATCAATACGACACGACTAGCTAAGTTACATAAGGATGGATATTTGAATCTATTCGAATTTTCATCTTATGACAAATGCCAGTCATGTCTCAAAGGCAAGATGACCAAAACTCCGTTTAATGGACACAGAGAAAGAGTTACGGAACTCTTGGGACTGATACATAGTGATGTATGCGGTCCTATGTCTACACATGCCAGGAATGGTTCCTCGTATTTCATTACATTCACTGACGATCTTTCAAGATATGGACATGTGTTCATGTTGAAACACAAGTCTGAAGCTTTTGAGAAATTCAAAGAATATAAACACGAAGTCGAGATCCAAACGGGTAAAAGTATTAAGATCCTTCAATCTGATCGAGGAGGAGAATACTTGAGCAATGAGTTCCTGGACTATCTAAAAGAGAATGGGATTCTCTCTCAACTTACTCCTCCGTATACACCACAACACAACGGTGTAACGGAACGGAGGAATCACACCCTATTAGATATGGTGCGCTATATGATGAGCACCGCTGAGTTACCTATTTCCTTTTGGAGTTATGCGCTGGAGACGGCTGCATACCTATTGAATAGAGTTCCTACCAAATCGGTGCCTACCACTCCATATGAGATATGGAATGGGAAGAGACCATCTCTTAAATGAGTTAAGATATGGGGTTGTTCGGACTATGTTAAAAATAAAAATCCAGACAAGCTCAAGGAAAGATCAGTTATTTGCAAGTTTGTGGGATATCCAAGCAATTTGTATGGATATCATTTCTATCTCAGTGAGGAACCAAAATTATTTGTTGCTCAACATGCCACCTTTTTAGAAAAAGGAATTTCTAGCAAAAGAGATTAGTGGAAATGAGGTAGAGCTGGAAGAAGTTCCAACCACACAAACTACAGAAGAAGATTTGGTAGAACCGGAGGATTCGATAGTTCTCAACGAACCTCAGCCTCTCTGCCGATCTAGTAGGGTTCCTCATCAACCTGAGAGATACCATGGCTTTCTCATTGATGGCGGGAGCGAGAATTGCATCATGGAAGATGATGACCCGACTATCTTCGAGCTGGCCATCACGAGTGGTGACTATGTGAAGTGGCTGGATGCAATTCGATCTGAGATGGAATCCATGTACACCAACAAAGTATGGACTTTGGAAGTTGCTCCTGATGGGTTAAAACCCATTGGGAGCAAATGGATCTTTAAAAAAAAACTTGGTGTAGATGAAAAAGTTGAGATTTTCAAAGCTAGACTTGATGCAAAAGGTTTTCGTCAACGACCAGGTGTGGATTATGATGAAACCTTTTCTCCAGTGGCTATGCTTAAGTCCATCCGGATCCTATTTGCCATTGCTTCATACCATGAATACGAAATATGGCAGATGGATGTTAAGACCGCCTTTCTAAATGATGGTTTAGAAGAATGAGTATACATGACTCAGCCAGAGGGCTTCGTAGACAGTGGGAGAAGTGGGAAGGTGTGCAAGCTGCTTAAATCCATCTACAGGTTAAAGCAATCACCGCGGAGTTGGAACATCTATTTTGATGTGGTAGTCAAAGAGTTTGACTTCTTCAAGAACGTAGATGAACCTTGTATATACAAGAAGGTGGCAGAGAGTAAGGTTGTCTTCCTCGTATTGTACGTGGATGACATACTCTTGATAGGAAATGATGTTCCTATGCTGCACTCCGTCAAGCTCTTCTTATCACAAAGATTCTCAATGAAAGATCTAGGTGATGCCTCCTGCATCTTGGGGATTAAGATCTAGAGAGATAGATCTAAAGGGATACTGGGATTGTCCCAATCCAGGTACATTGATACCATACTAAAAAGGTTTAGTATGGAAGAATCCAAGCGTGGGAATTTACCCATGATCTCTGGACTCACTCTCTCCAAAGAGATGTCTCCTAAGACTGATTTGGAGAGAGCTCACATGCAAGGGATACCCTATGCTTCGGCAGTAGGCTCTATCAAGTACGCGATGCTATGTACCAGACCCGATGTAGCATACTCACTAAGTGTAGTGAGCAGGTATCAAGCAGATCCAGGAGAGTGTCACTGGACAGCTGTGAAGAACATTCTCAAGTACTTGAGAAAGAATAAAGATATGTTCTTGGTGTATGGTAATGGAGAACTCCAAGTGGAGTCCTTTACCGATTCGAGCTTCCAATGTGATAAGGATGATTCTAAGTCGCACTCGGGATTTGTCTTTACCCTAAATGGAGGCTGAATACATCGATGCCAACGATGCTGCCAAAGAGGCTGTCAGGATGAAGAAGTTCATAAACGAACTTGGAGTGGATCCTGTTAGTGTATATGCCCAAGAGGCCATTACTGTATCATACTAGTATGTATATTACTTGATGGAAGCTTGGGATATTCACAGTTGTATATACAATCTTGCTCGTAATGGTAGTATGCTACTTGGTTTGTCTCTACTTCAATATGTGCACGTGTTTCTTTTAGTATATCGCTTGTATACATATTAGTAGAGCCCGTAGGATCTTTGCTTGATTACCAGCGTTGTGATGGCGCTCACACTCATGGGGGCTGGGTAATCCATAAGCACATCCTTATACAGGTCCCTAGTCGTTGGACTATCGAGACAGGGCATCGATACTCCGGAGTAGACTAGCGTATGCGCTTCTCATCCCAGCATGGGAGACGGTCTGTCCCACAGCCGTCAGTACGTCGTACTTGAGATAGTATCCGGGTGCTCGTTAGGTTACGAGTACACTGGACAGGACTCGTCAGGAACTGTTGGTTGGTATTATACCTATCGTCAGTTATCAGTTCCCAGGTGACATGAGTACAGCTTAGTCCGCTGACTTGACACTGTCACTTCGCCTCGAGTGTGTTCCCACTGCACTTTGATTACTACCCTACCACGGCTCAAAGGAGTCGTGCAAACAGGTAGTTTTTGGGTGCAGTCCCGAAGCACTTGGAGGCAGTGACGGTTTGACAGGATTCGTCTCTCCCGGTATTGGGGGTTGACATCGCGCTGTGTCCAGGAGAGCCATTACACAAGTACTCCCTGGCCAGGGCAAGCGAGATATACTGGTAGGTTTCCAGTGTTATCTCAGGGTGTTCTGGGCTACACTCCGACACTACTTGTACCGCTATTAGGGGACCGATGTTCACCGCCCCCTAGGCCCGCCATGCGATGTATCAGACGAACAGACCGGACGGTACGGAGACTGTCACTTACAGGCTCAGTAGGAGTTCAGATGGGGTCACCTCGTCAGTCTTCTTATCAGCATCTACTTGGGGACCGTTACGTACAGCTAGTGCCGCTTGCGGTCTTTGGTTAAACCCACTGCCAGCGTAGTGTCGAGTATTTAGAGTCCCACACAGAGAGCTATTCGCCTTTAGGAAAAATGAGTAGAGGTCGCATGGTTTTGCTACAGGGTTCGTTCACATCCGCGCACTTGTGCACGTTTGCTGTCCGGACAGCTTATACTAGCGGGCTTTGGTTTAAGCCAGATCCTAGTCTATGATTTGGGATTGGTTTTATCTCATTGTATTCGTGCTCCTCGGATCACGAATACGGGTGCGTATGCACAGTTGATTGAGACAGAGGGAGAGGACTTTGATTAGGGTTAATGACCATTGTCATTTTGTTAACCCTAATGCTTATGTGTGTATTATGATTAATTGATATTAGTTAAATATAATTGTGCATGGTTAGGGTTTTTGACCTTTTGAACATTCTTGACTTGTTGACCTAGGTTGACACTTTGACCATCATCATTCCATATAAAAGATGCTCTTTGATCCTTGCAATTTGCATTAAATATGAAATGATAATGGTCATGTCTTGATTAAGCCATGACAATTATCTTGCTAATTATCAATTTACAATAATTCACACATATATGTGAGAATGACTTATTATTCTCTCATTCTATCATTTTGATTCTCTCTCCTCCTCTTCCTCTCTCTCAAGCTCTCCCCTCTCATGTGTTGAGAAACACTTGAGCTTGAGTTAAACCTCTCCAAAGTAATCTCTACTCTCATCTAAGGTTCTAGGACTAGCACTTCTAGCACCTTAGTTACTTCTAGCTTGAAGTTGAAGCCAAAGGTTGAGGCTCTCGAGTGGATCCTTCTTCGACTAGAGAAGGCGACAAGGTGATCTCTTTCTTCCACTCCAAGGAGCAAGGAGAGAAGGACATAAAGCCCAAGGTATAACCTTTCTTCCATGTAGCTAATTCTAGTTAGCTTTTAGTTAGTTTTTTTTTTAGTAAAGATCCTCTTTAAGCTAGTCCATGTTGCCTAGTTCGATAAAAATCCGATTTTTATTCCGTTTTCCGCCTCCCCGCAAGCACCGGGTTGGGCAACGTGGACTTACAGTGGTATCAGAGCCTAACTAAACATAAACTAGCTAGGTAGTAAAGTGTATGGAAGTTCGATCGGAAAAATCGCAAAACCAAGTTTACAAAACCCTAACTTTCTGTTTAATTTTTTTCTGCTCAAAAAATAAAAAATCATACTTCAAAAATCGGCTCAAGGTTTTGTCAAGAAGCACACCAAAAACGATCCAGTGAATCGCTCAAAGCGCGGCGGTTCCGCGGCAAAAGCATGCCTATTGCCGCGGAACTGCGGCCGTTTTGACTCGGTTCTGGACCGAGTTTGGTGCAGTATTCTTCTGATGAGGTTTTGGGATATTTAAGATGGTTTATTTCTGCCCACATTTTCCAGAAAAGAAATTTGTATTTGGGGTGCCTATAAATCCGTATTTTTTATCGAACTTCACTACACTTTGACTAATGGGTTATATCTGTGATGTTTATATGTATTGAACGTCTGCTAATCGCTATACGTCGATTAGTGGGGGTTATACATATCTGTGATCTGTGTTTGTTGATAGTATGTGTATATGAATGCGTTGGATTGTCGCGGGTGAATAGCCGGGGTGTTTTGTGAGACGAGAGTTTTCTTTTCTTTCAATTCATGTAACATGTAAATTGATGTATTATTATTTGTTTGGCCGCACAACCGGGTCGGGGTTGTAACCGTCATTGTATAATTCTTTTTACTGTTTTTGCTCCTAGGATAGACCCATGGAGGGGGTGCACAAACTACCGGGTATCTCGAAGTGCCGAGTGGCCTACTCACGGTGATGAGGGAGGTTGCTTCGCTTCGGGTACTTGGCGGGTAGTTTGCCGCACCCGTAGGGGTCTTGGGTGGGGTATTGGCTATTCACCGCGACCGTGTAATCCGCTTTTCGTTGCAGGCTCGAACGGATTACGAATTCCTAGTATATCCAATGTATTCATCTGTGATCTGTAATGTCTATCATTGCTATATATCTATATACTATAACTATTTAGGCGTTGCTTATGTTTTACAGCCGCGCTAGCCCAGCCCCCGCTCTGTCGTTAGTTAAGTAACCTAACGGGTGATGATGGGGCCCCGTGGCGAATGCGAATGGCATAAGCGTACGTCATATTTTGGTTGTTTTCTGCAATGGTAGGATTAAATGATGGGACGCATTAAAAGAACTAATGCAAGAAAATAAACCAAATAAAAGTCGATTGGAACACTTTGAAAACCACTCGGTTCTTTTCAAAACTAAACTTTTAAACGCGGAGCTTGAACCACTCCTTTTAAAAGCTATCTCGTTCCATCGATTATATCAAGTTCACTACGTTCACGGTTTCGCCAAAACCATTCGTAGCCCTCCATCATTTCAGTTAAATGTTCGGTAGTATTCAAGCTATGTATTTTGACCTCACTCCAAGGCATAATGATTGGTAGTTGCCGGATATTTATCTGTTGCATAGATAGAATGCGTTGGTTTGAGACAGTCGTACCGCCATTTTGGCCTACGTCAAGGGTAGGTACGGGTGGGTTCAAATTAACCGGGATAATGATGGGAAGAACTTGACATGTGACTTATGACATTTTGACCTCACGCCAAGGTCATAAGAGCATGGGGCAAAAATCCACATCGGGAGTTTCATAAGCACTGAAACTTGCTAGCGCTGCATACCATTTGGAGTGTGATGATTCTGGTAGGATTCCTTCGGTTTTATCACGCGATGATATTTGGATCCCGATCCTACTGTGAGTATATGATACTCCTCGGGAAAACTCTCACTTAACGATCAATGCTATAAACCTAGTAGGTGTCTAGAAAGGTGTTAGCGGGGCTATGCTCACAGGGAAAAGAGGTTACTTAATTAAGGAACTTCGCGAAAGCGTTGGAAAACCTCCCTCGAAGTACCGACACTGGCCTGGCTGAACGGTTAAGCAAGTATTGTACGGTGAAATTGATCCCGACTAATTCTTTCTTTACGGTTTGAGAAGGGATTCGAGAGACAGTGGGAGCCATCCTGTTTAGACAAACTAAAAACCACTCTAAACTTGCAAGAGCATCATGCTAAAGTGTTTCTTTTCTCTCTCCTAATTGCAGCGGCTATTCAACATGACCGGACTTAAGTTATTACTAGATAAAAACATACTGACAGGGCCAAACTACAAAGATTGGCTCAGGAATGTCAAGATGGCAATCACTTACGACAAGTTGGGGTATATCCTTACCACCAAAGCTCACCCTGTCCCAGGTCCCACCTCCAGCGTCGCGGATGTAGAAATCCGTAAGACATGGGAGATAGATTGCGCGAAGGCCAAATGCCTCGTACTTGCCTCGATGGATAACGAACATCAGAGGAGGCACGAGAATATGGACCTAGAGTCCATATTTCTTCATACAAAAGAACTGTATGGAGAGCAGTCTCGTATCGCAAGATACGAAGTGTCGAAGAAGCTATTTTCGGCAAGATTGGCCATCGGATCATCGGTAGCGGAACACGTGCTTAAGATGATTGGCTACATAGAGGAGCTCACGGACCTCGGGACCACGTTAGAGAATGAACTCTACACTGATTTGATTCTCCAGTCCCTTCCTTCCACTTACGCCCAGTTTATCCTTAACTTCAACATGCAAGGAAATGAGGTTGAACTTTCCGAACTTCTGAACATGTTGAGGAGTGCTGAGGGCACCCTACAGAAAGGTAGGGAGACATCCACTTTGTTTGTAGGAGGATCTTCCTCTTCTATGTCCAGGGTGAAAGCCAAGGGTAAGAAGAAGAAAGCCCCCACCAAACCAAGAGGCGGTGTCAGTAAAGTGGATACGAAGGGAAAAGGAAAGGCAACAAAGGTAGCGGGAAAGTTGGTGGGGAAGGAAGAATGCTTCTACTGTCACAGAAGTGGACACTGGAAACAGGATTGCAAGGCTTGGAAGGCCAGAACCCAGGATCTGAAGCGAGTTGCGGCTTCAGCTTCAGGTGTGTATGTTATTGAAAACTGTCGATCGATAAACTCTACAACCCGGGTATTGGATACCGGATCAGGATCTCATATCTGTAATTCTTTGCAGGCGTTGAGAAAGCGTAGAGTTTTGAAGGCAGGTGATATGACCCTCAGAGTTGCAAACGGAGCTAGCATGGATGCTGAGGCCGTGGGGGACTATCACCTGGGATTGTCAGATGGACACTTTTTGGTTTTGCGTAGTTGTTATTTTGTACCAAATGCAACCTGTAATATCATTTCTGTATCTTTATTGTCTAAAGAAGGTTATGAATTTGCATTTGTAAGTAATGTTGTGAACATTCACCTTAATCAAGTTTTGATTTGGTCAGGTACATTAAACAACGGAATATACGTATTAAACCAACCACGGATTTTCAATGTCCAGAATACACATAAAAGAAAGTCTCCAGAAATCAATAAAACTTTCTTATGGCATTGTAGACTGGGTCACATCAATGAGAGAAGGTTGACTAAGTTACATGCAGAAGGATATTTGGATCCGTTCGAATATCAATCGTATGCAACTTGTCAATCCTGTCTCAAAGGAAAGATGACAAAGACTCCGTTCACTGGACACGGAGTAAGAGCGAGCGAGCTCTTGGGACTCGTACACAGCGATGTGTGCGGTCCAATGTCTACACATGCGCAAAGCGGTTATTCTTACTTCATTACTTTTATGGATGATTTCTCAAGGTTCGGACCTGTCTTCTTAATGAAGCATAAATCCGAAGCTTTTGAAAAATTCCAGGAATACAAGAATGAAGTAGAAAAGCAAACAGGCAAAAGTATCAAGACTCTAAGATCTGATCGAGGTGGAGAATACTTGAGTGCCGAGTTCCTGGGTTACTTAAAAGAGAATGGAATTCTCTCTCAGCTTACTCCCCCATACACTCCGCAACATAACGGTGTATCGGAGAGACGGAATCGAACACTATTGGATATGGTACGGTCCATGATGAGTAACGCTGAGTTGCCGCGATCGTTCTGGGGATATGCGCTAGAATCAGCTGCATCCCTTTTGAACCGAGTTCCCACTAAGACTGTGCCTACCACACCATATGAGTTATGGAGTGGGAAGAAACCCTATCTTCAATACCTGAAGATTTGGGGATGTCTAGCTTATGTCAAAAAGCAGCATGCGGACAAACTGGAGGAACGCTCAGTACTATGCAAGTTTGTGGGATACCCAAAGAACTCCAGGGGGTATCTTTTCTATTACGCAGAAGAACAAAAAGTCCTTGTTTCTCGTAATGCCCATTTTCTGGAACATCAGTTCTTAGAAAAGGAAATAAGTGGGAGCGCTATAGAACTGGAAGAAATTCCAGAACCACAAGCTATTACTGAAAGCTTAGTAAAACCAGAGGGTTCGAAAGATCAGTACATTCCCACGCCACTCCGCAGGAGTAGTAGGCAGTCTCATCCGTCCGAGAGATACTACGGTTTTCTCATTGACGGGGATAGAGAGGATTGCATCATAGATTGTGATGAGCCTACTAGCTTCCAGCAAGCCATTCAGAGCGTTGACTCGGTAAAATGGCTGGATGCAATGCGGACCGAAATGGAGTCCATGTACACCAACAAAGTATGGACGTTGGACATTGCTCCAGATGGGGTAAAACCCGTAGGATGCAAGTGGATCTTCAAAAGGAAGATTGGTGTAGATGGACAGGTTGAGACCTATAAAGCTAGACTGGTTGCAAAGGGTTTTCGTCAGAGACCTGGTTTGGACTATGACGAAACCTTTTCTCCAGTAGCTATGCTGAAATCCATTCGGATCCTTCTTGCCATTGTTGCCTTCCACGATTATGAGATTTGGCAGATGGACGTAAAGACCGCTTTTCTAAATGGATATTTAGAGGAGTGTGTCTATATGGACCAGCCAGAGGGTTTCATTCAGAGTGGGATCAGCGGAAAGGTGTGCAAGTTGCTTAAGTCCATTTATGGACTAAAGCAGGCATCGCGGAGTTGGAACATCTGTTTTGATGAGACGGTCAAGGAATTTGGCTTTATCAAAAATCCAGATGAACCATGCATCTATTGTAGATTTGTAGCGAGAACTGTAGTATTCCTCGTTTTATACGTGGATGACATTCTCTTAATAGGAAATAACATTCCAATGCTACAATCTGTCAAGGGGTTCTTGTCACACAGGTTCTCCATGAAAGACCTGGGAGATGCCTCATACATTCTGGGGATCCGGATCTACCGTGACAGATCCAAGATGATTTTAGGACTCTCACAGTCCAGGTACATCGACACCATACTGAAAAGATTCAATATGGAGGATTCCAAGAGCGGTAATCTACCGGCTTGTCACGGGATCACCCTCTCCAAAGAGATGTCTCCCAAGACTGATTTGGAGAGGGATCGCATGTCTATTATACCCTACGCTTCTGCGGTAGGCTCTATAATGTATGCGATGTTGTGTACCAGACCAGATGTGGCTTATGCACTGAGTGTGGTAAGCAGGTATCAGTCAAACCCTGGGGAGAAACATTGGATAGCGGTAAAGAACATTCTCAAGTACCTGAGAAGGACTAAGGAGATGTTCTTGGTGTATGGCGGAAAAGACCTCCAGATTGCGGCCTTTGCTGACTCCAGCTTCCAGAGTAACAAGGATGATTCCAAGTCCATGTCGGGTTTTGTCTTTACCCTCAATGGAGGGGCGGTGTGTTGGAAGATCTCCAAACAGGAAACCGTTGCTGACTCGACTATGGAAGCGGAATACATCGCTGCATCTGATGCCGCAAAAGAAGCTGTCTGGATGAGGAAGTTCTTAAAAGAACTTCAGGTGGTTCCGTCCATTGTTGATCCAATACCTCTGTATTGCGACAACAACGGGGCTATAGCTTTAGCGAAGGAACCCAGGTCCCATCAGAAATCCAGACACATCTTGAGGCGGTATCACCTTATCAGGGAGATCGTGGATCGCAGGGAGATCGTGGATCGCCAGGAGATCGAGGTTCGGAGGGTTGCTTCAGAAGATAACACTGCAGATCCATTCGCGAAGGCCTTACCCCAGACTCAGTTCGAGCGGCTGATCGAGATGATAGGTCTTCGATACGCCAGTACATGGACTTAGTGCAAGTGGGAGATTGTTAGTGTATATGCCCTAGAGGCCATTACTGTATCATACTAGTATGTATATTACTTGATGGAAGCTTGGGATATTCACAGTTGTATATGCAATCTTGCTCGAAATGGTAGTATGCTACTTGGTTTGTCTCTACTACAATATGTGCATGTGTTTCTTTTAGCATATCGCTTGTATACATATTAGTAGAGCCCATAGGATCTTTGCTTGATTACCAGCGTTGTGATGGCGCTCACACTCATGGGGGCTGGGTAATCCGTAAGCACATCCTTATACAGGTCCCTAGTCGTTGGACTATCGAGACAGGGCATCGATACTCCGGAGTAGACTAGCGTATGCGCTTCTCATCCCAGCGTGGGAGACGGTCTGTCCCACAGCCGTCAGTACGTCGTACTTGAGATAGTATGCGGGTGCTCGTTAGATTACGAGTACACTGGACAGGACTCGTCGGGAACTGTTGGTTGGTATTATACCTATCGTCAGTTATCAGTTCCCAGGTGACATGAGTACAGCTTAGTCCGCTGACTTGACACTGTCACTTCGCTTTGAGTGTGTTCCCACTGCACTTTGATTACTACCCTACCACGGCTCAAAGGAGTCGTGCAAACAGGTAGTTTTTGGGTGCAGTCCCGAAGCACTTGGAGGCAGTGACGGTTAGACAGGATTCGTCTCTCCCGGTATTGGGGGTTGACATCGCGCTGTGTCCAGGAGAGCCATTACACAAGTAGTCCCTGGCCAGGGCAAGCGAGATATACTGGTAGGTTTCCAGTGTTATCTCAGTGTGTTCTGGGCTACACTCCGACATGACTTGTACCGCTATTAGGGGGCTGACGTTCACCGCCCCCTAGGCCCGCCATGCGATGTATCAGACGAACAGACCGGACTGTACGGAGACTGTCACATACAGGCTCAGTAGGAGTTCAGATGGGGTCATCTCGTCAGTCTTCTTATCGGCATCTACCTGGGGATCGTTACGTACAGCTAGTACCGCTTGCGGTCTGTGGTTAAACCCACTGCCAGCGTAGTTTAGAGTCTTTAGAGTCCCACACAGAGAGCTATTCGCCTTTAGGCAAAATGAGTAGAGGTCGCATGGTTTTGCGACAGGGTTCGTTCACATCCGCGCACTTGTGCACGTTTTCTGTCCAGACAGCTTATACTAGCGGGCTTTGGTTTAAGCCAGATCCTAGTATATGATTTGGGATTGGTTTTATCTCATTGTATTCGTGCTCCTCGGATCACGAATATGGGTGTGTATGCACAGTTGATTGAGACAGAGGGAGAGGACTTTGATTAGGGTTAATGACCATTGTCATTTTGTTAACCCTAATGCTTATGTGTGTATTATGATTAATTGATATTAGTTAAATATAATTGTGCATGGTTAGGTGTCACGACCCAAAAATGGTACGTGATGGCCCTAATACTACGCAACGCCTCCAGACGTAACGCAGTAAAAGAAAGCCAAAACCCAGAAATCTAAACCATAAAAATACGGAAAAGATAATAATAAGTTTTGTAAACGTTTGAAATCACAACCCAAATTCTTTAAAATAGTCCACATTTTCTGTAAAATTTTGGCAGCACCTCCTTTATAAAACCAGCCCCTAAAAAGGGTACAACATGTATATAATGTAAAGCATCCCAAACGGGAGCAAAATTCACGCCCAACGGCGGAAAACAATACCACAACAGATATACGACGCCGTAGCGAAGAAATAAGAGACGAAGAAAGAAACTGTATAAAATCCACAATCCACAATATATATACAAAACCGTCCTCACCAAGTCTCTAAGTCACAAATAACTGCTAGTAGATGGAGAGTACAATATACAACGAATATACAATGCATCTCTCAGATAACCACAAAAACCCACCTGGCAAAACTGCACACTAACAGGCGAAGTGGTATCCGCAACCAAAAGATGATAGATGAGTGTGAAGCTGAAAAGCTGAATAGCTTGCCTTGACTACTTTGGGGAAACTCCAGCAAAACCTGTGGCACAACGGGGGTGAGTTGCCAACTCGTGAATAGTAAATAACATATGCAGGTAATCGCGAGAATGAACGTACAGCATGAATCTAATATATATGTCCATTTCAGTAATATAGTCATGAGTACGTAAAAATGGAAAGTACGCTATCAAGTACCACCAATATGTCCTGCAATAATAATGTGACAACAGTATGCAATAATCATGCTCTGGGGATATGAGAAAGTAAATGTGCAACTCTCATGGAGGTACTCTCACAGGTACTCCTAATACATGGAAATAGTGCACAAGTATATAATGATGAGGTATGGAGTGAAATATGTCAATTCCACGGCATCCTGATATCGTGGTAGGATCATAATCCAGCAATGACAAATCAAAATCCCAATCCTCAATCAGTCACCAAATCCGCTCTCATATCACCTAAGTGTCACATCTCCTCAAACTATATACTATCAAATGTATCTCACATAAGTGTCAAATGTACAAGTCAAGTAGATCTCACATCTCTAATATGTACAATATCAGTATGTCTCCCATATATCAAATGTACAACACAAGTGAATCTCACATCTCTCGTATGTACAATATCTGGTATATCTCACATATATCTCATGTACAACAGCTAGTGGATCCCACATCTCTCGTCTGTACAATATCAGGTATCTCTCACCTATATCACATGTACAACAGCTAGTGGATCCCACATATCTCGTCTGTACAATATCAGGTATCTCTCACCTATATCACATGTACAACAGCTAGTGGATCTCACATATCTCGTCTGTACAATCTCAGTATATATCACAATATATCATATGTACCACACTAAGTGGATCTCACATCTCTAGTGTGTACGATATCATCATCCAATCCCAATGAGTCTCCTGAATCTCAAGTCAATCTCCAGCACAGTTCTAACATCCTAAATATAATGACATATATAAATATGATGAGGGCAGTACACATATATTAGCGTCCCATTCCACTAATATTGGTGTAAAGGCATATATAACAGCGGCTCAATCCCCTGTTATATATACAAGAGTATTTAGGAATATCATAAAAACCAATGTGTCAAGCATCGACACAGAAAACTGATAAGTACGTATCATACGCTATCACGAGAGCTCGAGTGCCTCTGTCTGCCCCTCGCCTCTCGACGTATCGATACGCACATGACTCCCAACGGTATCCCCCTGATATCCGCCGAGTCTCTGGTAATGTCACCGGAAAGTATGGCTCCCCTAGGCCTCATCGCCTCAATGCGACATCGGCTCACTCCGACAACATTCTAGCTTCGGGGTACCTCCGGGCCCCACCATGTATCCTCATGCGGCTCTCGACGCCTCCTCGCATAGGATATATATATCTGCACCGATAAATCTCATGGTGGATGCTATAATATCATCTCAAGGAAACCGGGTCTTCATGTATGCATAATTTCATGAACTACCACGGTCCCCAAATCCAGAAAACATCATGAAAAATCCATATAACAATGCGATAATCCATGAATAAATATACGCAATATGAAACTGTAATGAAAGCGTATAAATGAATAGCATAGCATTCACCAGATATAAATGAATACATGAACTGTATAGCAGAAATATAGGTATCTACCTATAACATGATGATGTGATATACCTATCAGGTATAAATATGAAATACATGTAAACCTTCCTGTATACTGATGTGATATACCTATCAGGTATGAATAAGGTATGGAAGTATCAATGTCATGATGTAGTATACCTATGAGGTATAAGTATGAAATACGAGTACACCTGCCAATATGAAGATGTAATATACCTATCAGGTATAGGTATGAAAAGCATGTACACCTGTATCTATGTCCCTAGGTGTATATGTATCTAGCCCTACTGATACAACATCCTATAGGTAAACAGGAACTAGCATGTCAAGTCTAATATAACAATAGGAAATATGTATCAAAAGTCACAATGTTCCTAACCATACAATAGCATTTCTAAAATATGGTCGTGTATGACATGGCAATTATTGACGGTGTGTGTGGCATCCAATCAGTGCTCTCGCAATCTGAGCCGTCAATAATAGTGCAGTGTCCTAAGGATACTAATCCAATCACAACTATCACTAAGAAGTCAGGTATATACGCAATTCTAAACATGATATAGAATATGCGACAAAGGTAAAGGTTTTCTAGCCCAGACGCATAACGCCATGCGGGCGATTCCCCTGTAGATGTTAAATCTACTCACCCACACTCCAAGCTAGATGAATCTACCACCTGAATCCCCCTGTGGCACTGTCCGTAGTCCTCGTCTGCGAACCTGCAACATATAACCAACAAGCAAATATATATATCAATAATAGCTACGAAATACTAACTAGCTATATCTAACCGACACAACAACACACAACCACCTCTTAAGTGTTCGTATCGTGGCTAACGAGAGTAGCGACACGACGAAAACAACTTAAGAGCGAAACTACGAAAACGGCACGACGCGTGTCGTAACACGTATCGCACGAACACGAAACACTAGAAACTGCACAATTGATCCCAGATTTTGCTACTGTGAAAACTAAACAATTTCAACAAGACCAGAGGAACCCTAAACATAGCAGACACCTACAGGCAAAACCCCACACCCAAACTCAACACTCTGGCCGGCGTCGCCGGCCCCTCCTTAAGCCCTCACCGGCCCTGGCCGGTGGTATGGGTCTCGTGCTTCAGGTGGTGCTCCAGGTCCCCTAGTACAACACACTCACTATATTGAATTCATCAGTAGACATCCCAGATCAAAGCTGGTTCTAGAAACTACAAACCGACACTAAAATACGATATTTCGTATCAAAACCTAATTTATCAATCTAAACAGAATTCATCAAGCTAAGTTACACTAAAAAGCACTTAAATAGCAGTAAAGGAACTTACCTACACAAAGGAAGTCAAAGATCCAAGCTCAAGAACACTCCAAGGCATCCAAGTGAGAAATCATGCACAAAATATGATTTTTGATGAAAACTTGTGATTGTTTTGAGGATTTGTGAGGGAAATATGATAGAAATGAGATGGGAAATTGCTAAGTGCAGAAATGAGAGAGAGGGAGCTCGGCCAAGGAGAGGGAAGAGAAAAAGAGAGGTTTCCTTGCAATTTCCAAGCAATAAATGCAAGTCAACACAATCACACACATGCATGCACCTTCTATTCTTATCCTTTCTATTCTTTTCTTTTCTAATTCCCTTTAATCCTAGGCCACACAACACTTGCTATGTGGTTTGATTAACTTAGGAAATTTAAGAAAAGATGAAAAGCAAAGATTTCCAGAAAAGTGCAAACCGGGTTAAAATAACATTAAAAATGGGAAAAATTCAAATTGCACCAAAACGTCCCATATACTCTCAAAGTATGCGCACAAGCTTTATTTTCTCAAAACTAGGTGCTGGTAACTCGATATGGCCGTTTGATCGCAATCGGTATAAAACTGAAAATACCGCTGAATTTCACCCAAAAACAGAAACAAGCACAAAACGATTTTCTAGATCGTTACAATCTCCCCCCCTTATAAAAATTCGTCCCCGAATTTAAAATTTTCACCAAGCATACCTTCAAAGAGAAGAGTACCAAACTCCGAAATCTCGCTCGCAGCTTCCCAAGTGATCCCCTCACTATACAGCTACGTCCAAGGAAACTCTCCACAGATGGCAAGACCTTTGACCGAAGTTTCTTCACCCGCCAAACCATTAACACACATGGCTGTCGGTGAACGAAAAGATCGAGTCCACACCAATGGTCTGTGCTGAATCATGTGAAAAAGTCATGAAGGTATTTGCCAAAAATCAACACCATGAAAACGGGGTGAATAATCTATAATCTGGGCGGAAGTGCCAAATTAAAGCAACGAAAACTAACTCACATAAAGGATCTCAAAAGACCAACTAGAACATCTCCGAAGTCTCTAGACAAGCTGAGGTCCAAAAATCCTACTACGCTGAGTCAGAAAAACAGACTGGTGATCGACACTACCTGACTACACCTAAAGGTTGCCAATTGAAATGTCTCCTGATAACAGCTATCAAGGAAGTATCCTACAATGGCGAGTGACGATCCCAACTGCCGCAAACAACAAACCAAACAAACACCCTGACACGAAACCTGAAATTTCTCTTCACATTCCTGTCCACCTGTAACTACCTCACAAGTCACGTCAAAGCTGGTGGAACCTGAATGAACATAGAGAGTTGACTGATGTGCTTACTCTAGGATTTCACGTCTCTACCCGATAATCATCAGGTACACAAACGCATCCCTAACTTAGCACAACCTTGTCACAAATCAAGGTCTCCGAATCAAAAGCAAAGAACTGATGCAGTTGCTAACCAAATCTCCAACTGCTGAAAATTCTGCACACATGCCTCAGTTCAAGAAAAGAACCTCCTTACCTGGTCTTTACAGTTAACGGTGCAACAATACTCTAGTAATCCTGCACGAAACGGCGGTAAAAACCTGCTAAACCCAACATCAAAGGAACTCTGTCCGAACACAAGTCTGGGTCTAAGCTGTACGGTCACGATCTCCCTCGGAACCATACGAAACCGTCACCCGTAACTACAAGACCTAGGAGTCAACACAAACAAGCCTGAAGGAACACTCCGAGAATCTAGCAACAACTGGGCTCTACCAATATCTGCTAAACAAATTCTCAAAAGCTGCTCCTGTTCCTCAAGACACAAAGAAAATGACCAGAATGTCATCAAAACACAACAATAGCTGGTCGAGGAACGGCCTGAAGAAAACTGGTACATCATATCCCACAAATGCTGCTAGGGCATTGGCAAGTCCAACGACACTACCAACACACAAACTGCCCGTAGCACGCACAAAAGCAAAATTCGGAATGCCACTACTCCGAACCCGCAACAATGATGACCAGATCCCAAACAAACTTAGAACAAGTCTCGCACTCTGGAGCTGATCGAAGAAATCGTCCAATCAAGGTAACAGATACCTAACCGCACCATAAGCCGGTTCAATTGACGATCCATCAATCCACAACCGCACCCTGTCGTCATCCTCCTGAACGAACAGAATTAGGAACTCCCAAAAGCGAAACACTCGGACACACAAACCTCCCAACAACAACTCTGCAGCAGATTCTTAAGCTCCCTGAATTTCGCTAGCTTTCCTGGAACATCGTCGAAGAACTCTTGCACGATAACTACCCGGCCCAACAATCCCAATGGTGGCTCCGGTATCTCGAATGAACGTCAAGAATCCACGACATCTCCTCCAAAGCTGACTAGCGAAAAAGGCTGAATTCAAGCTGTGAAAGGCGGTACAACTATCCACCTGCACAACAAGAACTGACTCGCCGGGAAAACAAATCCTGATTGTTTCCACACGGTAGTCCACAGACGCCTAACACGTAGCTAACCAATCCATGCCCAGGAGAACGTCAAATCCAACATCTCTAGAAGGATCCAATGACGGCAAAATCTCCTCACCAACTGGCATACGACTGAAATACGTGTCGCGCAACAAAAGAATCGCTGCCAGAAGTTAACACAACAAAACGGCTGATCTAACTAACACGATCCTCGTCCCAACCACGGCACAAAGTGCGAAAAACCAACAAGTACAACAACGAATCAGAACAAGGATACCTGACAAATCTGCATTGGACGTCCGGGCGTCCGATTGAGTAGAAATAAACCCTCGTGTCTGTCTCCTACCCACAACTGGCTGAAATCCTCCACTCTGTGGTATAGCTGTCTCGCGTCTACGTGGCTCAGTACAAACTCGCACCCGATGATCCAAACTCCCGCACCGATAACATCCGGAAGAAAACTGCTGACCATCCTGGGGATAAGAGCTAGACGACTGTCTTCGTCTCACACCTCTGCTACTCCCATGCCGTGCACGAAACCTATCACGACGACTGAACCTCTGTCCCTGGACTGGCACACCTACACGGGTCCTCCACTGTCCTGGAACTCGTAAAGTCTCTGGAACACGTGTCTCGTCAACTGGAGCTACATCCACTGGTACTACATAAGTGACAGACTGCTGCACGCTAATCCCAAGGAACAACTGTCCAACTGGGGTGACAACCTCCTGTCGCTGCGCTCGAATGGCATCAACTAATGATCTCATCGTCTGGCGCAAATCCTGCATCTCTGTCACAAGTCTAGCTAGCTGATCAGTCGAAGGCTGATCCGTCTGCAACTGTGCAACACGAGTGCCCTGCTGGTCAGTGCTCGTCTCACCCGAGCTAACCCTGACCTCGGCTCTCGCTGCATCACTCTGAGTCCCCGTAGTCATCGATGGCAAGGCTATAAATAAAGATAGGATTCGATAAAAACAAGGAAATCGAATCTCAAGGATATGAATCATCAAGGAAGGAATCTCAAGAAATTGTACTTAGGCACTTTAGGCGAAATACTGCATCGTAAGTATGCTGCAGACATACCCACAGTACGTTACTCCGCTTAGGTTACCTACTCCATCATACCAGGTCATCCTACACTCCGAAAGGTAAAACCACGCTCTGATACCAACTTTGTCACGACCCAAAAATGGTACGTGATGGCCCTAATACTACGCAACGCCTCCAGACGTAACGCAGTAAAAGAAAGCCAAAACCCAGAAATCTAAACCATAAAAATACGGAAAAGATAATAATAAGTTTTGTAAACATTTGAAATCACAACCCAAATTCTTTAAAATAGTCCACATTTTCTGTAAAATTTTGGCAGCACCTCCTTTATAAAACCAGCCCCTAAAAAAGGTACAACATGTATATAATGTAAAGCATCCCAAACGGGAGCAAAATCCACGCCCAACGGCGGAAAACAATACCACAACAGATATACGACGCCGTAGCGAAGAAATAAGAGACGAAGAAAGAAACTGTATAAAATCCACAATCCACAATATATATACAAAACCGTCCTCACCAAGTCTCTAAGTCACAAATAACTGCTAGTAGATGGAGAGTACAATATACAACGAATATACAATGCATCTCTCAGATAACCACAAAAACCCACCTGGCAAAACTGCACACTAACAGGCGAAGTGGTATCCGCAACCAAAAGATGATAGATGAGTGTGAAGCTGAAAAGCTGAATAGCTTGCCTTGACTACTTTGGCGAAACTCCAGCAAAACCTGTGGCACAACGGGGGTGAGTTGCCAACTCGTGAATAGTAAATAACATATCCAGGTAATCGCGAGAATGAACGTACAGCATGAATCTAATATATATGTCCATTTCAGTAATATAGTCATGAGTACGTAAAAATGGAAATACGCTATCAAGTACCACCAATATGTCCTGCAATAATAATGTGACAACAGTATGCAATAATCATGCTCTGGGGATATGAGAAAGTAAATGTGCAACTCTCATGGAGGTACTCTCACAGGTACTCCTAATACATGGAAATAGTGCACAAGTATATAATGATGAGGTATGGAGTGAAATATGTCAATTCCACGGCATCCTGATATCGTGGTAGGATCATAATCCAGCAATGACAAATCAAAATCCCAATCCTCAATCAGTCACCAAATCCGCTCTCATATCACCTAAGTGTCACATCTCCTCAAACTATATACTATCAAATGTATCTCACATAAGTGTCAAATGTACAAGTCAAGTAGATCTCACATCTCTAATATGTACAATATCAGTATGTCTCCCATATATCAAATGTACAACACAAGTGATTCTCACATCTCTCGTATGTACAATATCTGGTATATCTCACATATATCTCATGTACAACAGCTAGTGGATCCCACATCTCTCGTCTGTACAATATCAGGTATCTCTCACCTATATCACATGTACAACAGCTAGTGGATCCCACATATCTCGTCTGTACAATATCAGGTATCTCTCACCTATATCACATGTACAACAGCTAGTGGATCTCACATATCTCGTCTGTACAATCTCAGTATATATCACAATATATCATATGTACCACACTAAGTGGATCTCACATCTCTAGTGTGTACGATATCATCATCCAATCCCAATGAGTCTCCTGAATCTCAAGTCAATCCCCAGCACAGTTCTAACATCCTAAATATAATGACATATATAAATATGATGAGGGCAGTACACATATATTAGCGTCCCATTCCACTAATATTGGTGTAAAGGCATATATAACAGCGGCTCAATCCCCTGTTATATATACAAGAGTATTTAGGAATATCATAAAAACCAATGTGTCAAGCATCGACACAGAAAACTGATAAGTACGTATCATACGCTATCACGAGAGCTCGAGTGCCTCTGTCTGCCCCTCGCCTCTCGACGTATCGATACGCACATGACTCCCAACGGTATCTTCCTGATATCCGCCGAGTCTCTGGTAATGTCACCGGAAAGTATGGCTCCCCTAGGCCTCATCGCCACAATGCGACATCGGCTCACTCCGACAACATTCTAGCTTCGGGGTACCTCCGGGCCCCACCATGTATCCTCATGCGGCTCTCGACGCCTCCTCGCATAGGATATATATATCTGCACCGATAAATCTCATGGTGGATGCTATAATATCATCTCAAGGAAACCGGGTCTTCATGTATGCATAATTTAATGAACTACCACGGTCCCCAAATCCAGAAAACATCATGAAAAATCCATATAACAATGCGATAATCCATGAATAAATATACGCAATATGAAACTGTAATGAAAGCGTATAAATGAATAGCATAGCATTCACCAGATATAAATGAATACATGAACTGTATAGCAGAAATATAGGTATCTACCTATAACATGATGATGTGATATACCTATCAGGTATAAATATGAAATACATGTAAACCTGCCTGTATACTGATGTGATATACCTATCAGGTATGAATAAGGTATGGAAGTATCAATGTCATGATGTAGTATACCTATCAGGTATAAGTATGAAATACGAGTACACCTGCCAATATGATGATGTAATATACCTATCAGGTATAGGTATGAAAAGCATGTACACCTGTATCTATGTCCCTAGGTGTATATGTATCTAGCCCTACTGATACAACATCCTATAGGTAAACAGGAACTAGCATGTCAAGTCTAATATAACAATAGGAAATATGTATCAAAAGTCACAATGTTCCTAACCATACAATAGCATTTCTAAAATATGGTCGTGTATGACATGGCAATTATTGACGGTGTGTGTGGCATCCAATATGTGCTCTCGCAATCTGAGCCGTCAATAATAGTGCAGTGTCCTAAGGATACTAATCCAATCACAACTATCACTAAGCAGTCAGGTATATGCGCAATTCTAAACATGATATAGAATATGCGACAAAGGTAAAGGTTTTCTAGCCCAGACGCATAACGCCATGCGGGCGATTCCCCTGTAGATGTTAAATCTACTCACCCACACTCCAAGCTAGATGAATCTACCACCTGAATCCCCCTGTGGCAGTGTCCGTAGTCCTCGTCTGCGAACCTGCAACATATAACCAACAAGCAAATATATATATCAATAATAGCTACGAAATACTAACTAGCTATATCTAACCGACACAACAACACACAACCACCTCTTAAGTGTTCGTATCGTGGCTAACGAGAGTAGCGACACGACGAAAACAACTTAAGAGCGAAACTACGAAAACGGCACGACGCGTGTCGTAACACGTATCGCACGAACACGAAACACTAGAAACTGCACAATTGATCCCAGATTTTGCTACTGTGAAAACTAAACAATTTCAACAAGACCAGAGGAACCCTAAACATAGCAGACACCTACAGGCAAAACCCCACACCCAAACTCAACCCTCTGGCCGGCGTCGCCGGCCCCTCCTTAAGCCCTCGCCGGCCCTGGCCGGTGGTATGGGTCTCGTGCTTCAGGTGGTGCTCCAGGTCCCCTAGTACAACACACTCACTATATTGAATTCATCAGTAGACATCCCAGATCAAAGCAGGTTCTAGAAACTACAAACCGACACTAAAATACGATATTTCGTATCAAAACCTAATTTATCAATCTAAACAGAATTCATCAAGCTAAGTTACACTAAAAAGCACTTAAATAGCAGTAAAGGAACTTACCTACACAAAGGAAGTCAAAGATCCAAGCTCAAGAACACTCCAAGGCATCCAAGTGAGAAATCATGCACAAAATATGATTTTTGATGAAAACTTGTGATTGTTTTGAGGATTTGTGAGGGAAATATGATAGAAATGAGATGGGAAATTGCTAAGTGCAGAAATGAGAGAGAGGGAGCTCGGCCAAGGAGAGGGAAGAGAAAAAGAGAGGTTTCCTTGCAATTTCCAAGCAATAAATGCAAGTCAACACAATCACACACATGCATGCACCTTCTATTCTTATCCTTTCTATTCTTTTCTTTTCTAATTCCCTTTAATCCTAGGCCACACAACACTTGCTATGTGGTTTGATTAACTTAGGAAATTTAAGAAAAGATGAAAAGCAAAGATTTCCAGAAAAGTGCAAACCGGGTTAAAATAACATTAAAAATGGGAAAAATTCAAATTACACCAAAACGTTCCATATACTCTCAAAGTATGCGCACAAGCTTTATTTTCTCAAAACTAGGTGCTGGTAACTCGATATGGCCGTTTGATCGCAATCGGTATAAAACTGAAAATACCGCTGAATTTCACCCAAAAACAGAAACAAGCACAAAACGATTTTCTAGATCGTTACATTAGGGTTGTTGACCTTTTGACAATTCTTGACTTATTGACCTAGGTTGACACTTTGACCATCATCATTCCATATAAAAGATACTCTTTGATCCTTGCAATTTGCATTAAATATGAAATGATAATGGTCATGTCTTGATTAAGCCATGACAATTATCTTGAAATATAATCTGTATCGGTTCATCGAATCAACACTTGATCCGATGACCCGGCTATATCACATATACCCGGCCGATATCTCATATCTCGAGAATCTAATACGGTATTACATACACGTATTGTTCTCGGTCCCGCACATATCATATATGTGCTCCTACTCCGTTTTGCCTGAGCCAAGAAACCTCTGTGTAGGACTCTAAAGAATCGTCAATACGCCGGCAGTAGGTGATGATCATATCAAACACCCACAAGCTGCAAGCGGTCAGCTAAACGTAACAGCCACCCAGGTATTGAGCGATCAGAAGATCAACAAGCAAGCCTGTACATTCTCCTGTGAATCCAATCAGTAACACTCCCGTACAGTCCGGTCTCTCCGTCTGATATGTCGCATATCTCACCTAGGGATGGTAAACGCCATACCCCAGTGGTGTCATGACCCGAAAGAGCACGTGACTGGCCCTTGAACCATATGAAGTCTATAGGAACCCATCTGATCCAAGTAAGCTAAAAGCCCAGAAATCTAAAACCATTTAAAGTGTAAATAAGGAAAACTTTTTTTAAAGAAGTGAAGAAAAACATGTTGGAAGTCAAGGTTTTTAAATAACTAAGCCGAATACGCATTTTAAAAATGTAAAGTCTTTTCTGAAAATTTCGGCAGAGTTTCTTTTGTAAATACTGGCCCCGAACGGGGTACAACAAGAACAATATATATGCAATGATAAAAGGCATCCCTAAGCGGGAGTTAGCTCTTCGTCAATCGACGGTCACAACCACGCAAGCAATAATAATAATATACAACGCCAAAGGGCGAAGATCAAAACCCAAAAAGAAACTCAAAACAGCTAGAAAACCGTAATACTACAAGCGCGACTCTAAGGTCGAAATAATACAACATTGTTTTCTAAGTCTGAAACAATATACAAGTTTTGGTTGATGGAATTTCTATATACAATGAATAATACAGGAACAATGGTGGTTCTGATACAAAAGAACCCACCTACCCAAACAAGTCACCCATATGGAAGCAGTGTGCCAGAAATGCCGCTATGGAACCTGTACGGCAAAAACCTGCAAGGACTGTGGCACAACGGGGGTGAGTTGCCAACTCGTGAATAGAAAATATCTACAAGCAGAGATCGAATGTATGCCCCATCCTAGGTCAATATGATCAGATATATATAAACCTCAATATGAACAAGTCTGAAGCATGCTAAACTGGCAATGTAATCTCTATACATGAGTGTAGTGCCAAGTACTCGTGCCAGTGCCTCAGGTAATAGCATATCATAAATGTGAGGTATAATCAAAGAAATCAATCTGCATGTATGTGGATCTCGTCCACTCGTCACCCAATGACAATAACCATCATGCATGTAAATATCATCAGCATATGCATGGAAAGATGAGGATATAAACCACATGTGTCCCTCACGACACGTCAAAATCATAGAACCGGAGTGCCCTGCATCGCACTCGAAAACATCATGAAAACCGTGCCCAACATCGGCACGTAAATCCTCATATAACAGGCTCCGTCAGTCCAGATCGGCCCACGGGTTCTGTCTGCGGAATTGGCCCTCGGCCCCAGCAGTACGTCCATATCCATCTATCGACTCTGGTCGGTATCCTCCGGATAACCGCCAGGTCCAACCAATCACCAGCAGATGGTAGTTCCTCTGCCAGGCTCACCGTCTACTACACAGCGAAACAGTTCTCGCCCCTGGGTACCATACCGGGTCCACCATGTACCCACAATCGGCCTCATCCGCCTCCTCGAATCGGGTTTCACATGTCGCTCTAAGCACCGAGAAAATATATTGTGGACGCACTGAAATATCATATCAAGGGTAAACGGGTTTTTAAAACAATTACATATTCTCTTTTGAAATACCCGCGGTTCCCAAATCCAGAAATATCATAGAAACAACATATCTCAATGTGTATAATCAAACATGATGTATGCGACATGTAAAGAAAGGTAAGCATATCAGTAAGTCATGCAGCATAGAATAGTAATGTGCATATGTCGAGGGAAACCGCTCTTTTTAAAATGAATCAGTTTTAAAGAATATCTTGCGGTCCTCAAATCTCTAATCAAGTCAGAATCATTTATGTATGTATACAAGTATAAGTGTACAATATGCCATGCAAGGATCATATCAGGAATGCAACAGTATTGCTGTGTAGTGGCATGGCAATTATTTTTGATGATGTGTGTGAGCCGGAAAATAGTGTACGAGGAACATACGCATCATCGATAATGGTGCTGGTGTCCTAACAGCATGATGGTAATATAGCAATAAGCACAAGTAATGCGATGCAATTAATATGAATATGCGCAACCGAATAATCAACGCAACAGTAAAGAATCTACCTCAATAACTATATCATGCAGTCTTGCCTTTTGAAATAAGACGCATCGGGGTTTTTGGTAACATGAGGGCTACGGTGTTTTAAGAACAGATGCTACATTTGAAAATATCCGTAGAATCCTTTTTGCCTTTCTTTAAAATATCCCCGATTCGTTAGTTTTGAAATAGGTATGACTCGGGTCTAGTATGCGCCTACTATGCGAACTACGGACCCAACTATCAAGTCAATCGGCAGGGGTATGAAAACCACCTAAATCTGAGTCAATATCACATTATCTCAAATACGAACTCTGTCATATGGCCGATCTCACGGCCTCAAATCAAATCTCATCGACTCATCTCGATCCCACGTATCATCCTCAAATTCCGTATATGAACACATAGTCCCATACCCATGTGTAGATATACACACCTCCATATGCGCATAGATAAATGAAAGAATGTATACAAGTACATGTGTACGTGTATATGTGAGTGCACCCACTACTCTAGGGTTTCGCACTACTAAACCAATACATCCTATCATCAATAATTTCATTATCACCATCAATAATCCTGACAACACATAATAAATATATGTGTGTATACGTTACGGACTGCGGGGGGTGCTATACGCCATCCACCCGACTTCTCCCCGTAGATATAAATCTACTCACCTTGCTTCTCATGTGCCGATGTCGATGTCTCCATCTTCATCTTCTTCGCCTCAACATCACGTAGGGTACCTACAAGTATATCACAATGCTAAAGCACATGAAAATCACATCGGAAAGAAAAATAGTACACGCTCCTCGCATAGGTAAAAACCTATCGTCTCGCATGTAAACACGTTCATTATCCACTTGTCGTTGACGTCCAAACGCCACCCGATAGAAACGAATCACCAAATACCAAAATCCATGCTAAAACAAGTCGTAAATCATACGCCAACTCATGAAAATCAACCCAGATTTTACCCTGACTAGAATCAGTCAAAACTAGACATACCCAGGGTCAATACTACCAGAAATAGGGCCATGCACCAAAATCGAGACGCTTTCCTCCTGCTCTAGCCGCAATTTGCGGCCAGAAGGAATTAATTGGCGGCCGGGGTTTGGAGTTGGGGGATAGGGTTTGGTGTGGTGGTTCCATGGTGCCTGCACATCTCACTGTCAACTCAGTTTTATTTTTGGGGTCTCGGGGTGATAGCAGATTCTTAAACACGATCACAGATTCACAGTTTTTCCCCGACATCGTCTCATAAATCCGTATTCTATGTTCTAGCTTCAGGTTTGGTTTAATAACACATCACCACAGGAGTTCTAAGGTCACCACAAGTCTCAATTTCATCTTTAATTTCAGATCTCACATAAACCCTAACTTGATGTTTCACAAATCCACCAAATTACACCATATCGACATGAAACTAGAATTGATGCACAAGGAAATTGAAATACTACACTAGGGTGCAGAAATTACCTCCTTTGGCAACCCAAAAAAATTCTTGAGTTGCTCAAAGTCCTCCAATCTTGCTAGGTTCATAGTGCAGCTAGTGAGCTTGGGAGCAAGTTTTGTGAAGTGGGAATGGGGTTTTGGGGTTGATTTCATTGTGAATCTAGGGTTTCATGAAGAGGGAGAGAGTGGGAGAGGGGCAGCAGCAGTTCAAAGAGAGGGAGAGGAGAGAGAATGAGAAGGGGAAAATGATGGGAGTATGGTTCATAAAGTTAGGGTTGACTTGGTCTCTCTCTCTCATAATCATTCCAACCTTTTTCTTTCTTTTCTTTTCCCTTTCTTCTCACTCCAATAGTGAACCCAAATGAACAACCATGGCAATAGAAATGTAACACAAGTGTAACAAGTGTGGAAAATGATATGTGCACATTTTTGCACAAAAATGCCAAAAATCCGATTAGCGAATTTTAATCGCGATTAGCACTATATTAGCATATAAATAATCTTAAAAACTTTAAAATGGTATAATTCCATAAAATACCCTATTTTAGAATTTTCCATAATTTTTCCCCATTTATTTGTATTTAATTATACCAGAATATTAGAATATTCATTAAAATAATATTAAATTATAAAAATTGCCAAAAATAATATTTTATTATTTTGAAACGTTACAATCTACCCCCCTTAAAGAAATTCGGTCCCCGAATTTAAATTTAAACCCCCAAATACTAAAATATTTCAATAAAAATTCCAAGTCATCGGGGTTCCGAAATCATCAATACATAAAACATCATAGCGCAATGCATGCGCATGAGTACTGAGCAGATAACTCAAAATCAAAACTCCATCAAGCATCCCGCAATCATCGGAGTCGTGGTAGAGAGACAAATGTCAAATCCAATACAAAACCATTATGATATAGTGCAGAACTATACATGTAGACATCCAGTCTATACATGTGAATAGCTGATGTATATGCATGCCAAATCTTTTTAAATCGCCAAGCGATGCACGTAACACTGCAGAGTGGCGGACGTTTTTCATATGAAAATAACTATATACGTATATATCCTTTGTTTAATAGGTATGTTCCGTCGTTTTGAAAACAATTTAGAAAGGTTTCCTTGTTTTTAAAACGTTTCGTGTCATATCGGACACGTAGGTATACATATACCGAGACCATAGCTCGCTCTTTGGAAATCCCATGGATAACTATCAATGCATGCAAAATATATCTAGGTACTGTCCTCTGACTAGTCTTGCTCAGTATGAAAACAAATATCCAATATCATAAAAATGTACTGCTCCAAAAGGAATAAATCCCAAAAATGCACATAACACCACCCTGTGCGTCTGGTGCTCACGGAAATCAAAATCCATATATGTGCCATACAGGTGCACAAAACAATATTTAGGTGCAACGGATGTGCACGAAGTATCTGTCATAGGCAACCGGTATGCCTGACAGCAAAACCAGGTGCATCTGACATGCACGAAGAATCTCGATTTAATGCATCTGGTGTGCACCAAAATCGTATCTCAAAACATGCGCCCAACATGCGCGAAAATCCAAATCGGTGCATCCATCGTGCACGAATGAAAATCTAAACCCTGCGCACTCAACATGCACGGAATCACAAAATCCTAGCAACGCCGAACATGCGTAAGTCCAATCAAAAGCACGGAGTGCAAGAATCAATCATCAATATCAGAGTCAAAATCGACATATCGAATGACATCAAATCGAAGTCCGGTGTAACCGTAGTGCACAAAATATAAATCTGGTGCAACAAAGGAACGAAACAATATACAATGCGGCTTAATCAAAATCAGGTGTACCGCGATGGAAAATCTCACAACTGCGTGCATCAGCATGCATAAATCAAATCAAAACACTAAAAGTACATGAAAACTATACTGGAAGCGTAAATCAAATCACCGGCATAAAATAGGCATGAAATCACTATCAATACCTCAAGAGTAATACTATGCGCAAGGTATAAATACCCAGTAGGTGCAACCATGGTGCAAGAAAACAAATACCATGAAACTCAGTCATTAAGACTAAATAATGCGAATAGATCGCCTAAAATAGCGAAATCCAAAGTGACGGATACGTGATAGTCAAATCACAATATCGCAAATCATAAATACCGCCGTCGGTATATCCTCCTTCGAAGTCGAGAAGGTGCCGGTACATCCAATGCTAGAGGCGCAGGATATCTACTTGCCTCTTGCTCGCGGCTGGCATCCTCTGCCTCTGGTTCCTTATCTTCCCTGTGGATTACCAATCTCGCAATCCATCGGCTCATCGGCCCGGTCAGGTGTGCTAACAGGAACGATTCCGTTCTGGCACTTTTCTGGTCATCTCTCGGTCAATCCTCACGACCGCTCGTAAAGTAGCACATCTCTGGCGCCGACCTCGGGTCCTCTGAATGCACATCACACATCTTCTCCTGGGACAAATCTTATTGCAGCAGTGTACTGGAAGGAATCCTGCTCAAGGTCTCTTCTGATCTCGCCTAAGCCAAACTGTACGGAGGCTGGTACTCTGGCGTAATCTTTCCTCGCTCTCTGGACATCTGCGTCCTTAGTACGACATCTACTCGAAAGCTGGTTGCATCCCAGCGCCTCTGTATGCGTATCCGACCTTTAATCTTAACGGGGTGTAATAACAGCTCGTCGGCATCTCACACGAACTTCTTGTCCTGCTTGTCTGTATCATCGACCATTTCGACGTCGCGTCTCTATCTACGCACTGCAATGCCCTCGGCTACGGTCCATCCGATGTCCCTCACACGGACTCGAAATCACGAACTCAGTATCCTAATCAATCAGTAGAAGATATCTAGCCGAACACGTCCTCAGCGTGCATATTGCATCTCTGATGTCAGTAGAGTGGAACACCATCTCGTCGAAATCTTATGCGAACTCTTTACTCCACTCTGCTTCAATATCGACTAATTCGGACTCATCTCATCGTGGCTACACAGATTGCGCTCCAACGGCTATGCTCGTATCTGGAGTCTCCCAAGCAGTGTCCCATCACATGATATTCGAATGATGTCGAATCACCCGATCGACTCGTCAGAACCTCATAATACCCCAAGAGATCAACACCTTGGGTACAGTTTAATAGTATCGAGTACATACCACAGCATCGGTGGTCCAGCCGTAGAAGAGCAAACCCAAGCCTCACTAATGGCGCTGCGGAACTGCCGCAAACCCTAAGGTTCAAAGGCTTTCACACGGTCATTATATCGAGTTAGGGTTTCATTCTTCTAGAGGGACCATAGAATCGCTTGCATGTCTTTCCGAATACTTTAAACTTGGAAAATGGGTTCCTGACATTCGATCATCTCATTCGACTCTCAACGAATCTGCGTGAAGTCGCCTCGAGCTGGAATCAATCTACCTGATGACCTCGCATCGGGGTAAGCGAACGAACAACATGTCCTAGTCATTCATCCTCGGTGACTAGCGACTCACCATCATATCTCTAAGTATATGCTCAAGCTGCAGTAGCTCCAACATCTGGGAGATATCTCATCATTTGCAGCAGCAACTGGCTCATTCGTCCGTACGCTGAACCGCGCCTCAATCATCCTGGATAAGCGATATCAACGGTCATCACATTCTGGCTGGCCTCTATCAGTGGCTCAATCCCCTGGTGCCGATCAGTACATCTGGGAAATCTCGTAAAAGCGATCAATCCAACGCTCATGGCGTGAAGACACAATAAGATGACTCCTCAATATACAATCGTATGTCTCTGAAATCATGCCCTGGTTAGTCCTCGTCCACGATAAGCTCATGCTGATGCAACTCGAGCCGTAGCTCACTCTGCCCGTGGAATCGTGGCAGCAAAACCATAACCAGTATCGATAAGGATAGATCATAGGAAGGAATATAATACTGTGCATGGAAATATACATCCTAAGGTTTCTTAAGCGGAGTGGCGTGTCGTAAATATGCCGCAGAACATACGTACGGTATGTCACTCTACTCAAGCTATCTACTCCATCAACCAAGGGTCATCCTATGCGACGAAAGTTCGGGTATAATACCCCTTCGACTAAGTCTAAGTTCCGTAAGGTCAAGCCTAAGTTCCGTATATAGATAACGCCCTAGGCTCCACATAGTCAAACTTAGACTCGAACTAAGGTCAACCTAACACTCTGATACCAACTTTGTCACGACCCGAAAGAGCACGTGACTGGCCCTTGAACCATATGAAGTCTATAGGACCCCATCTGATCCAAGTAAGCCAAAAGCCCAGAAATCTAAAACCATTTAAGGAGTAAATAAGGAAAAATGGTTTTAAAGAAGTGAAGAAAAACATGTTGGAAGTCAAGGTTTTTAAATAACTAAGCCGAATACGCATTTTAAAAATGTAAAGTCTTTTCTGAAAATTTCGGCAGAGTTTCTTTTGTAAATACTGGCCCCGAACGGGGTACAACAAGAATAATATATATGCAATGATAAAAGGCATCCCCAAGCGGAAGCTAGCTCTTCGTCAATCGACGGTCACAACCACGCAAGAAATAATAATATACAACGCCAAAGGGCGAGGATCAAAACCCAAAAAGAAACTCAAAACAGCCAGAAAACCGTAATACTACAAGCGCGACTCTAAGGTCGAAATAATACAACACTGTTTTCTAAGTCTGAAACAATATACAAGTTTTGGTTGATGGAATTTCTAGATACAATGAATAATACAGGAACAATGGCTGTTCTGATACAAAAGAACCCACCTACCCAAGCAAGTCACCCATATGGAAGCAGTGTGCCAGAAATGCCGCTATGGAATCTGTACGGCAAAAACCTGCAAGGACTGTGGAACAACGGGGGTGAGTTGCCAACTCGTGAATATAAAATATCTACAAGCAGAGATCGAATGTATGACCCATCCTAGGTCAATACGATCAGATATACATAAACCTCAATATGAACAAGTCTGAAGCATGCTAAACTGGCAATGTAATCTCTATACATGAGTGTAGTGCCAAGTACTCGTGCCAGTGCCTCAGGTAATAGCATATCATAAATATGAGGTATAATCAAAGAAATCAATCTGCATGTACGTGGATCCCGTCCACTCGTCACCCAATGACAATAACCATCATGCATGTAAATATCATCAGCATATGCATGGAAAGATGAGGATATAAACCATATGTGCCCCTTGCGACACGTCAAAATCATGGAACCGGAGTGCCCAGCATCGACACTCGAAAACATCATGAAAACCGTGCCCAGCATCGGCACGTAAATCTTTATATAACAGGCTCCGTCAATCCGGATCAGCCCACGGGCTCCGTCTGCGGAATTGGCCCTCGGCCCCAGCAGTACGCCCATATCCATCTATCGACTCTGGTTGGTATCCTCCGGATAACCGCCAGGTACAACCAATCACCGGTAGGTAGTAGTTCCTCTGTCAGGCTCACCATCTACTACACAGCGAAACCGTTCTCGCCCGTGGGTACCATACCGGGTCCACCATGTACCCGCAATCGGCCTCATCCGCCTCCTCGAATCGGGGTTCACATGTCGCTCTCAGCACCGAGAAAACACATGGTGGACTCTCTGAAATATCATATCAAGGGTAATCGGGTTTTTAAAATAATTACATATTCTCTTTTGAAATACCCGCGGTTCCCAAATCCAGAAATATCATGGAAACAACATATCTCATTGCGTATAATCAAACGTGATGTATGCGACATGTAAAGAAAGGTAAGCATATCAGTAAGTCATGCAACATGGAATAGTAATGTGCATATGTCGAGGGAAACTGCTCTTTTTAAAATGAATCAGTTTTAAAGAATATCTTGCGGTCCCCAAATCTCTAATCAAGTCAGAATCATCTATGTATGTGTACAGGTATAAGTGTACAATATGCCATGCAAAGATCATATCAGGAATGCAACAGT
Organism: Agapanthus africanus; assembly: GCA_030015575.1. Taxonomy (NCBI): domain Eukaryota; kingdom Viridiplantae; phylum Streptophyta; class Magnoliopsida; order Asparagales; family Amaryllidaceae; genus Agapanthus; species Agapanthus africanus. Next base: position 453,053,824 of record JASDDO010000014.1, on the reverse strand, counting down.
ACTACTGTGTAGTGGCATGGCAATTATCGATGATGATGTGTGTGAGCCGGCAAATAGTGTACGTGGAACATACGCATCATCGATAATGGTGCTGGTGTCTTAACAGCATGATGGTAATATAGCAATAAGCACAAGTAATGCGATGCAATTAATATAAATATGCGCAACTGAATAATCAACGCAACAGTAAAGAATCTACCTCAATAACTATATCATGTAGCCTTGCCTTTTGAAATAAGACGCATCGGGGTTTTTGGTAAAATGAGGGCTACGGTGTTTTAATAACAGATGCTACATTTGAAAATATCCGTAGAATCCCTTTTGCCTATCTTTAAAATATCCCCGATTCGTTAGTTTTGAAATAGGTATGACTCAGGTCTAGTCTGCGCCTACTATGCGAACTACGGACCCAACTATCATGTCAATTGGCAGGGGGTATGAAAACCACCTAAATCTGAGTCAATATCATATTATCTCAAATATGAACTCTGTCATATCGCCGATCTCACGGCCTCAAATCAAATCTCATCGACTCATCTCGATCCCACGTATCATCCTCAAATTCCGTATATGAACACATAGTCCCATACCCATGTGTAGATATACACACCTTCATATGCGCATTGATAAATGAAAGAATGTATGCAAGTATTTGTGTACGTGTATGTGTGAGTGCACCCACTACTCTAGGGTTTCGCACTACTAAACTAATACATCCTTATCATCAATAATTTCATTATCACCATCAATAATCCTAACAACACATAATAAATATATGTGTGTATACGTCACGGACTGCGGGGGGTGCTATACGCCATCCACCCGACTTCTCCCCGTAGATATAAATCTACTCACCTTGCTTCTCATGTGCCGATGTCGCCATCTTCATCTTCTTCGCTTCAACATCACGTAGGGTACCTACGAGTATATCACAACGCTAAAGCACATGAAAATCTCATCGGAAACCAAAATAGCACGCGCTACTCTCATAGGTAAAAACCTATCGTCTCGCATGTAAACACGTTCAATATCCACTTGTCGTTGACGTCCAAACGCCACCCGACAGAAACGAATCACCAAATACCAAAATCCATGCTAAAACAAGTCGTAAATCATACGCCAACTCAAGAAATTCAACCCAGATTTTACCCTAACTGGAATCAGTCAAAACTAGACATACCCAGGGTCAATACTACTTGAAATAGGTCCATGCACCAAAATCGAGACGGTTTCCTCCTGGTCTGGCTGCAATTTGCGGCCAGAAGGAATTAATTGGTGGACGGGGTTTGGAGTTAGGGGCTAGGGTTTGGTGTGGTGGTTCCATGGTGCCTGCACATCTCACTGTCAACTCAGTTTTATTTTTGGGGTCTCGGGTGATAGCAGATTCTTAAACACGATCACAGATTCACAGTTTTTCCCTGACATCGTCTCGTAAATCTGTATTCTGTCTTCTAGCTTCAGGTTTGGTTCAATAACACATAACCACAGGGGTTCTAAGGTCACCACAAGTCTCAATTTCATCTTTAATTTCAGATCTCACATAAACCCTAACTTGAAGTTTCACTAATCCACCAAATTACACCATATCGACATGAAACTAGAATTGATGCACAAGGAAATTGAAATACTACACTAGGGTGCAGAAATTACCTCCTTTGACAACTCAAGAAAATTCTTCAGTTTCTCAAAATCCTCCAAATCCAATCTTGCTAGGTTTAAAGTGTTGCTAGTGAGCTTGGGAGCAAGTTTTGTGAAGTGGGAATGGGGTTTTGGGGTTGATTTCATTATGGATCTAAGGTTTCATGAAGAGGGAGAGAGAGGGAGAGGGGCAGCAACAACTCAAAGAGAGGGAGAGGAGAGAGAATGAGAAGGGGAAAATGATGGGAGTATGGTTCATAAAGTGAGGGTTGACTTGGTCTCTCTCTCTCTCAAAATCATTCCAACCTTTTTCTTTCTTTTCTTTTCCCTTTCTTCACACTCCAATAGTGAACCCAAAGGAACAACCATGGCAATAGAAATGTAACACAAGTGTAACAAGTGTAACAAGTGTGGAAAATGATATGTGCAAATTTTTGCACAAAAATGCCAAAAATCCGATTAGCGATTTTTAATCGCGATTAGCACTATATTAGCATATAACTAATCTTAAAAACTTTAAAATGGCATAATTCCATAAAATACCCTATTTTAGAATTTTCCATAATTTTTCCCCATTTATTTGTATTTAATTATATCAGAATATTAAAATATTCATTAAAATAATATTAAATTATAAAAATTCCCAAAAATAATATTTTATTATTTTGAAACGTTTCGAGCGGCTTGATAAGTCGTGTCTATATGAGGTCCATAACAGTTCGAGAAACTACTGATAACACTTACCAGTAAATTTCCAGTTATAGCCAATCGAACACAGCGCAACATCAACTCCCTGTACCGGGAGAGACGAATCCCCTCCTATCGCTCATTGCCTCCATGTGATTCGGGACTGTACCCAAAAGCCACCTTTTTGCACGCCCTCTTGGACGTGGTATGATGGAAATCAAAGTACAGTAGGAATCACACAAGACTCTATGACGATCTCGGGACTACAGAATAACCTGTACCAGTGTCACCAGAGAACTGCCATCAGACGTGAGGTATAATACCATCTGGGAGTTCTCGGCGAGTCCGTCCAGTGTACCCAGTCTCCACTGAGCCCCCGTATACCATCCTTGATGTCAAACACCGATGGATATGGGATCATCCATCGCCCATCATATGGGTCAAAATGCGTATACGCTAGTCTACTCTGGTGTATCGATGCCCTGTCTCGATACACCCTCGACTAGGAACTGTTATAGGATGTACTCATCGACTATCGTGGCCCCACTAGTATGATCTCATCATGGTCCCAGTAGTCGAGTACATATCCTAAGGGTTTTATCAACATGTAACATAGAGAAAATCAGAGTACATGTTAAGATAAAGTACAACCAGATAGCATACTATCATGTCGAGCAAGAAAGCTGAGTTGATTCCGGGTCCAGACGGATTCCAAATCAACCTATTGAGGGTTGAAAGTGAAAGTCACCAAAAACTGGCGGTTGCATCTTGGGATTAAAAACGTCGGGACTACAAGAGAGTTATTCCATTGATCTAAGAAGAAGGGAATTTCCTTGTCCTCCCTATATATGTCCAAGCATCCATTACAATATACATCATATGTATAGTAATGGCCTCTAGGGCATACATATAACTAACAATCTCCCACTTGCACTAGGGCCATCTGTTGTGGTATCACATACCCAACAATTAGCTGTGGTTGTAATATCTCATACTCAACCATCCCATAATAAGTCTCTACTGGGAAAAAGGTCTTTGTGAGTGGATCCGCGTTGTTGTCCTCTGTGTTTACTCTCCTAACCTCGATCTCCCTGGAGATCAACCATCTCCATGATCAGGTGATACTGCCTAAGAATTATATCTGGATTTCAGATGGGACGGGGGTTCCTTGGCATAAGCCACAACTCCATTGTCACACAATGGCAGGAACGAAATTCATCTCATGAACTCATATATATCAAGACTGCCTCTTTGGTAGCATCCTTGGTAACGATGTATCTTGCCTTTAATCGTCTAGTAAGTCACGGTATCTAGCTTGGAACTCTTCCAACATACCCTCCCTCCACTTAGGGTAAAGACAATGTCTGCGACTGACATTCAGTCGTCCTTATCACCTGGAACATTTCCAGTGATTCTCCCCAGGATCGATTGATACCATCTCACTACAACTAGTGAGTATCCTAACATCCATTTAGATCTATCTCATAGATATAAATACATAGGAATTAGGAGGTATCACCTTGATCCTATATGGAGAATTCTTGTGATAAGCGGAGATTGACCGAGCGTAGCATAGGAAACTCCTTCCCTATCAAGAGTATGTCGTCCACACACTCTATAAGGATCACCACCATACTCCCTACTACCTTTTTGTATATACAAGGTTCATCTACCATTTTGATGATGTCAAACTCTTTGACTACCACATCAAAACAGACGTTCCAACTCCGTGATGCCTGATTTATCATATAAAACAACTTGCACACGTTTCCGCTGCTCCCACTATTTACGAAGCCCTCTGGTTGTGTACTTACAGACGCTCTCTTCCAAATTATCATTTAGAAAAGCATTCATGACACCCAACCACCAGATATCGTAGTTATGGTATGTAGCCGTGACAAGTAGGATCTGGATGGACTTTAAGCATAGCTTTGAAAGTCTCAACTTTTCCATGTACACCAAGTAATCTTCTCAAGATATACTTGCTCCTGATGGGGATTTAACCCTTCAGATAAAGCAACCAAAGTCCATACTTTGTTGGTGTATAAGGATTCCATCTCAGATCGCTAAGCATCCAGCCATTCTTACAGTGTCCCACTCCTGATGTCCAGCTCGAAACAAGTTGGGTCATCATCTCATGATGCAATCCTCGCTCCAACTGTCATAGAGAAAATCGAAGTATCTCTCAGGTGGGTGAGAAACCCTACTAGATCGGCGGAGAGGCCGGGGTTCGTTGGAAACTATTGAATCCTTTGGTTCTACCAAATCATCAGTTGCAGTTTGTATAGCTGAAACTCTTTCCAGTTCTACCTTATGACCACTAATTTCTTCACAAGAAATCCCCTTTCACAAAGGTGGCATGTTGAGAAACAAAACTTCTTTGTTCATCGGTTTGGCAGAAGATATTCCCTTGCGAATGCTTGGGATATCCAACAACCTTCTACAGAACTGACTTTGCCTCGAGCTTGTCCGGATTATGCTTTTAGACATAGGCTGGACAACCCCAATTCTTAACAAACTTAAGATATGGGTTCTTCCCTTTCCATATCACATATGAAGTGGTAGGCAACTGATTTGATTTGAACCCTATTCAATAGGTATGCATCTTCACAAGTGCATAACTCCCAAAAGGAAATAGGAAACTCAGTAGTACTCATCATAGAGCGCACCATATCTAATAGGGTGTGATTGCTCCGCCACGATACACCGACGTGCTGTGGTGTATACGAAGGAGTGATGCTGAGAGAGAATCTCATTCTCCTTTAGAATAGTCCAGGAATTCCGTGCTCAAGTATTCTCCTCCTTGATCTCATCAAAGGACATAATACTTATAACCGTTTTTGGTTCTCTACTTCTAGCTTATATTCTGTGAATATCTCAAAAGGTTCAGACTTGTGTTTCAACAGGAACATATGTTCGAATCTTGAGAGATAATCAGTGAATGTAATGAAGTATAAAGAACCAGTCCTGGCATGTGTAGACAGGGGACTTACATACATCATCATGTATCAATCCCAAGAGTTCACTAACTCTTTCTTTGTTTCCAATAAACAAAGCTGTGGTAATCTTATCTTAGTGACATGACCGGCAAGTTTCACAAGATGTAAATTCAAACTAATTTAAATATGCATCTAAATGTAACTTTAGCTAGTCGGGTCACATTGATATGACCTAGTCTAAAATACCTCAAGAAGGATTCGTTCATTTCTGAACTCTTCCTCTTGTGTGTGTTCTGTAATTTAAGAACCGTGGTTTGATTTAGAACGTCTATGCTTTTAGATAATGTGCCTGAACCGATCAACACTTGATATAGGAAATGTTCAAAAATTATCCAACAATACAAAATTATATCCTTTATTTAGTAATAAAGAGACTGATATGATGTTGTATATCAGGTTCGGTATCTAATAACATTCGTTTAGAATCAATGTATTCTAGTAATACAGGGTGATAACTGCCAACAGACTTGGCTGCAACACTTGCATCATTTCCAACTCTTGAAACTTATCACCCGTTCTCAGTTCTCTACCTATCTGTAAACCATGTAACAAATTACATATGTGGGATCCTGATCCGGTAACAAATACCCAGGACGTAAAGGATATTGAGAAACAGTTCTGTGTAATGAACACACCCGAAGAAGATGCATCAACATGTACTTTCTTCGTTTGGACGGCACGGGAATTCTGGCAATCCCCTATTTCCTGCTTTGTCTTATAACAATTATAAGTTGGAGCGGGACCAACGTTCCCTAGCGCAGTATAACAAGCGAGTTCGGTCAATTACATCCGTATTATTATCTTGATTAAGGCGTGACATAGTCGCAACCAGGAGAGAGAGAGAGAAGAAAACACTCAGCGTGTGCTTTTACAAGATTAGATTGGTTATCAATTTATCTAATCAGGATGTCTCCCACTGTTTTAGTCAAATCTTCCTTCAAACCCTAAAAGGAAAGACTAGCCGGGATTAATTGCACTCTACAAGTTCGCCAATCTTTCAGCCAGGCCAGTGCCAGTACTTTCAGGGAGGTTCCCCGTGCTTTTGCATGGACCTAATTAAAGTAAACCTCATTTTCCCTGGGGCGTAACCCCGTTAACACCTTTCTAGACACCTACTTGATCGACTAATTGTAATGTGTAAAACTCTCACTGGAGTAACTATTACTCGCAGCGGGTATCGGGATCCAACTATCTCATAGAATGTATGCAATCTCATTGCAAATTTCAACACTTGAAATTCCCAATAATATTTTGCCTCGAGCGATCTATGACCTTGACAAGGTCAACAAACCATAAACCGCAAGTCAAGTTCAACCCGTCATTTCTTGATTGAATTAAACCCACCCGCATGGCCCTTGACAAGGTCAACAAAGTCACATGACAACCCTAACTCAACCGTATCATATGCTTTTGCAGATAAGCATAAATAGCTACCGCACACTACGCCTTGACAAGGTCAACAAACGCAGTATGAATACTATGAAGTACTTATCTGAAATGACAGAGGGCAACGACAGGTTTTTAAGAAAACCATTTGCGTAATGAACTTGATATCGTTGTAGAATCGAGTGATTTTAATTGGAATGTTTTTTAGGCCTTTTCTAGTTTTGCTAAAGATGTCACTCCCGGTGAAGGGATCGTCGGCTCTTTCCTTATCGAATAAGGTGCAGGATATTTCACAAATACCACTATGCAAAGCTATAACTATAAACACAATCAAAAGACAAACCGAGTTTGTAGCATCTGCTTGTTTCTCTAAAGAGGTCACTCCCGGTGAAGGGATCTCGGCTCTTTCCTTATCGAATATGGTGTTGGATGTTCTACAAGGAACACCGCTATGCAAAGCAAGAACTAGAGCTACCAGTTTTTGAGACAAGTTTCTACAACATCTTTAGGTTTCTTTTATTTCATTAATCTCATTAATGAAGTCCCATTTTATTATGCTCCACAAGCATCACATTTGAAAAGAAATCTGCAATATAACATATATCTCATATATATAATATAAACATTCGTCTCAGGCAGTAATATGATCTCATTACAGAACATGGCAGCAGAAGAACATATAAGAAATATTGGATATACTAGGACGTCCGTGTTTTTAATACGAGCCAGTATAAAACACGGATTCCACGGTCGCGATGAAAAGCCAAACCCACATCCCTAGACCCCTACGAGAGCAACAAGCAACACTGCCAATTCTAAGGTTAGGAGACCCGATCTCGACTCCTCGAGATGGTCTCCCACTGGACCCTAGAACCCGGTTACTTGTGCTCCCCGTCTTGGGTTTACCTAATGCGGAAAAGTAAATAATATACAATGGTGACATCATCCTCAGCCCGGAAGTGCCCCAATAAAAGAATATTACATACAAATGAATTTTACATGAATGAAAAAGAAAAACTCCCATCTCACATAAAACCCCCGGCTATTCAGAACGCGACGATCCAATATAACATATCACAGCAACACATAATATCTCATATCATCAACGTAAGCAAGTATGCGTATCCCGATTGTCGTTGATGTATAGCAACGAAGCCAGCGATACACCACATACTACGCTTACGGTCACAGAAAAGAAAGTGTAAAACAACAACAGTTGGAATCCTCAAACTCCTTAGACATCGCATGCCTAACTTAATGAATTCTTTAGACATCTCATGCCTAACAATTATAAACCCCGCATTTTAGTCTCAATCTCGAAAAAAAAATTTCAATATCTAGTCGAGCAATTCAACAAGATTCCCGACATTCTGATCGAATGCTCGTCGCAAACTTTAGTAGACGGCCGCACCCCCGGATGCCGTCGACGAAGTGCACTAAGGCGGAACACCGCTGCCGCGAGCACACGAACAGATGCTTTTGGCGACGGTGTTCTCCTACAGTCACTTAGTCGGGGCTATGGGGCATGGTTATCTATTAAGTTTACCCGGAGAGTATCCGCGTACGCTACATGATTGCAACGGACTTTTGATCGCATCAAAATCCCTTGGCAACCGATCATCTGAGGCTAAAGTGCTAGATTTATAACATTCAAATTAGTTATCTCATAACTACATGTGGATTCCAAATATTGTATCACATTCCAGATAAATAGATAATGTTAAACTTTCCGATCGAATAAACAAACACCCAAGATTTCCCAAATAGTTCTCAACACTTGAAATTAGTTTAAAAACATCCATCACATGCCACAGTACCAATGGTCCAACCGTAGAAGGGTCAAGCCAACGTCTCACATGTGGCAACGCCGTACTGTCCCAAACCCTAAGGTTCAGAGGCGGTTCCGACGGTCACATAATCGAGTTAAGGTTTGTGTTCTTCTAGAGGGTCCACCGTATTAATTGCACGATTTTCCGAAAGTTTCAATCTCGAGAAAAAATCCAACTTTTGAAAATTTTCTAACAGGGGAAAAAGTGAGTTATTGATATCCGTTCGAACTTTTTAACACGTTCTAAAATTACCCGGAAAAAATTAAACGAAGTTAAACTTTCTGATCGAATCAACGAGTTCCCAATACAACCCAGAAAACTCAACACTTGAGTATAATTAAAAATTCCCAGAAGAATCAGGAAGTGCCTACAGATGTTACTGTGCAAACAGAAAACCCTAATTCACCTATACGGCCGCGGAACCGCCGCGCAAGCCATGGTACGGCCGCGGTTCCATGGCGCTTTAATGGTATTGGTGGTATGTTTTTCACAGTAATTCTCGTATTTCCCTGCTGATTTTTTTGAGTATTTTTAATGCATAAAAAATCACATTTTGAATTTTTTTCCAAAAACTAGGGTTTTACGGGTATTCGGAGTTCGATCGGACTTTAAACTTTGCCTAAAGCTCTAGCTTAGCTCTGATACCATTGTAGGGTTACTAGGCACTCTCACAAGGGTCTGTAAGGCATCAACCATGCCCAATTTAAAATTTAGACGTGCCGAACAACCCTAACCAAGATCTTTAAACTAGAGATTAGGCGAAACAAAGGAAGTAAACAACTTTACTTATAAGAGTTTGGGATTACAACCTTTGTAGTCCGGTCCTTCGCTTCTAAAGCTCCATGTTGAGGTCCCTTCGCTACGATCATCGAGTACCCGGACTCTAGAGAGGCTCCACGAAGAGAAAGATGCAAGCTTGCTTCCGATCTTCGATAACTAAGATGATCTATCTTGAAGTTTCTTTAACACAAGGTCTCACTCACTAAATGAAGTGAACACCCTAATCTAAATGGCTAGGATAGATTAGGATGATGAAGTAGGATTTTAGCTCTCATTTGTTTTCTTATTCTCACTCATAATCATCACAAGAGCAAAAGCTAGAAAGCTTTTCTCCAAGGAAGAAGAAGAAGAATATGAATGAATAATCCTTTTGTGATGAATAAGGAAATGTTAATATGATTACAAATGTAACCATGGTCAAGGATGACAAGGCTAACCCATGTAGAGATTTAACTAGGGTGAAGGGTTTGGGTTGGGTTAGAAATATCTAGCAAAATATCTTTTGCTAGAAACAAAGTAAAACCTTCTAGAAGCATCAAGAAAGAACTAACCCAAATCAAACCCTAACCTTGTTTAATCTCCACTAAATTGCATTAGTAATCATATCATATTACAATATTATATATCACATATACAATATTTATTGTAACAAAATAAAATAATACAATTAACATATATCGCATATATATCAATGTATTACCCAAGTGAGAAAAAGAATCTTTTAGTAAGCTTATATCAGTTAATGTAATTTAATATATATATACATTAAATTATCGAATCAACACTTGATCCGATAATCCGGCTATTTCACAAATAACCGACTAATATAATCTGTATCAGTTCATCGAATCAACACTTCATCCGATGAACCGGCTATATCACATATACCCAGCCGATATCTCATATCTCGAGAATCTAGTACGGTATCACATACACGGATTGTTCTCAGTCCCGTACAAATCATATATGTGCTCCTACTCCGTTTTTCCTGATCCAAGAAACCACTGTGTAGGACTCTAAAGAATCGTCAATACGCCGGCAGTAGGTGATGATCATATCAAACACCCACAAGCTGCAAGCGGTCAGCTAAACGTAACAGCCACCCAGGTATGGAGCAAGCAAGCCTGTACATTCTCCCGTGAATCCAACCAGTAACACTCTCGTACAGTCCGGTCTCTTCGTCTGATATGTCGCATATCTCGCCTAAGGGTGGTAAACGTCAGACCCCAGTAGCTTGATAAGTCGTGTCGATATGAGGTCCATAACAGTTCGAGAAACTACTGATAACACTTACCAGTAAATCTCAGCAACCCTGGCCAGGGATTTCCAGTTATAGCCAATCGAACACAGCGTAACATCAACTCCCTATACCGGGAGAGACGAAACCCCTCCTATCGCTCATTCCACTTGCACTAAAGGATGAAACCCTGGCCAGGGATTTCCAAGATTCCAAAATGTATTATACAAACTAGAACTATACAATAATGGCCTCTAGGGCATACATATCCAACAATCTCCCACTTGGACTAAAGGCCAGTAATTGGTGTACCGCATACCCAACGTCTTCTCTATGGACAGCTGCTGGCGTACCGCATACCCAATACCTCAAAAAGTCGCTCGAACTGTGTTTGAGGGAGGGACTTTGTGAATGGATCCGCCGTGTTGTCTTTATTGTCCACTCTCCGTACCTCGATCTCCTAGCGATCAATGATCTCCCTAATCAGGTGATACCGCCTTAAGATGTGTCTGGACTTCTGATGGGACCTAAGTTCCTTCGCTAAAGCTATAGCCCCATTGTTATCACAATACAAAGGTATTAGGTCAACAATGGACGGAACCACCTGAAGTTCACTAATGAAATTCTTAGTTATATGTATGCCCTAGAGGCCATTACTATACATACGATGTATATTGAAGTGGATGCTTGGACATTTATAGGGAGGAATTTCTTGCTCGACATGATAGTACGCTATCTGGTTGCTCTTTATCTTAACATGTACTTTGATTGTCTCTATGTTACATGTTGATAAAGCCCTTAGGATGAGTACTTGACTACCAGGACTATTATGCGGATCATATAAGTGGGGACAGTGTAGTTGCCATGTACATCCTTCAAATGTTCCTAGTCGTGGGAGTACAGAGATAGGGCATCGATACTCAAGAGTAGACTAGCGTATGCGCTTCTTGACCTATATGATGGGTGATGGATGATCCCATATCCATTGGTGTTTGACATCAGAGAAGGTATTCGGGGGCTCAGTGGAGACTGGGTACACTGGACGGACTCGCTGAGAACTCCCAGATGGTATTATACCCCACGTCAGATGGCAGTTCTCTGGTGACACTGGTACAGGTTAGTCTGTAGACCCGAGATCGTCATAGAGTCTTGTGTGATTCCCACTGTGCTTTGATTTCCATCATAACACGTCCAAGAGGGCGTGCAAAAAGGTGGCTTTTGGGTACAATCCCGAATCACATGGAGGCAATGAGCGATAGGAAGGGTTTCGTCTCTCCCGGTATAGGGATTTGATGTTGCGATGTGTTCGATTGGCTATAACTGGAAATCCCTGGCCAGGATTGCTGAGATTTACTGGTAAGTGTTATCAGTAGTTTCTCAAACTGTTATGGACCTCATAACGACACAACTTATCAAGCTATTGGGGTCTGACGTTTACCACCCTTAGGCGAGATATGCGACATATCAGACGAAGAGACCGGACTGTACGGGAGTGTTACTGGTTGGATTCATGGGAGAATGTACAGGCTTGCTTGCTCCATACCTGGGTGGCTGTTACGTTTAGCTGACCGATTGCAGCTTGTGGGTGTTTGATATGATCATCACCTACTGCCGGCGTATTTACGATTCGTTAGAGTCCTACACAGAGGTTTCCTGGCTCGGGCAAAACGGTGTAGGAGCACATATATGATATGTGCGGGACCGAGAACAATGTGTGTATGCGATACCGTATTAGATTCTCGCGATATGAGATATCGGCCGGGTATATGTGATATAGCCGGGTCATCGAATCATGTGTTGATTCGATGAACTGATACAGATTATATTAGTCGGTTATTTGTGAAATAGCCGGATTATCGGATCAAGTGTTGATTCGATAATTGAATGTATAATTATATATTTGATATATTAAATTACATTAACTAATATAAGCTAACTAAAAGATTCTTTTTCTCACTCGGGTAATACATTGATATATATGCGATATATGTTAATTGTATTATTTTATTTTGTTACAATAAATATTGTATATGTGATATATAATGATGTAACAAGTTATGATTACTAATGCAACATGCTTAGTGGAGATTAAACATGGTTAGGGTTTGATTTGGGTTAAATTTTCTAGAAGCTTCTAGAAGCTTTTATTTTGTTTCTTACAAAGATATTTGTTAAAGATATTTTCTATAGATATTTGTTAATCCAACCCAACCCTTCACCATGGTTAAGTCTTTACATGGGTTAAGTTATCATACTTAACCCATGGTTGCATTTCTAGCCACACATGGATTCATTATTCATCACAAAAGAAATAGATCATCTTCTTCCTTCTTCTTCTTTGCATGAAAAGCTTTCTAGCTTTTTATGAAGTGATGAAAATGAGTGAGATTAAGAAAACAAATGTGAGCTAAATTCCTACTTCATCATCCTAATCTATTCTAGCCACTTAGATTAGGGTGTTTACTTTGCTAATACTTGATTAGTGAAGCAAAAGCTAGGGCTTGAGTTTCTTCAAGGTAGATCATCTTTGGTATCGATGATCGGAAGCAAGCTTGCATCTTTCTCTTCTTGGAGCCTCTCTAGAGTCCGGATACTCGATGATCGCAGCGAAGGGACTTCAACATGGAGCTTTAGAAGTGAAGGACCGGACAACAAAGGTTGTAATCCCAAACATTTAGAAGTAAAGTTGTTTCCTTGCTTTGTTTCGCCTAATCACTAGTCTAAGATCTTGGTTAGGGTTGTTCGGCATGTCTAAATTTTAAATCGGGCATGGTTGATACATTATAGACCCTTGTTAGAGTGCCGAGTAACCCTACAGAACTTCCTCATTGTAACACTTTGAAATTCGTTTAGGATATTTTCGCGATAATTAGCAATTTTGCGTGTTTTTCATAAAAGCCCGAGTATCGTATTTTCCTTCTTGGCTAGGGATAATTGTGTTGTGAAGTGTTATATATATATATATATATATATTTATGTGTAATTATAGGGTTTACTAATTATATTTAGTTGTGTTACCCTAATTGGGAAATTTCCATTATGTAGTGTACACTTACACACTTAGCCATTTTGTGACCTAGGTTAAAAGTGTTAACCATTTCATTTCATTCTTGCATGGTTCATTGTTATTTCCCCACCCTTTTATCAAAACTAAACCTTTTTTAAAATTCAAATTTTGCAATAGAAAATGAGGTATGGGGGTTAGGTAAAGAAAATTTACTTTTTCTTTGACCCTTTTCTTTCTTTCCTCTCTCTCTTTCTTTCATTTCTGAAACTCCAGCAGAAAAGCAGCAACAAACATAGCATTTTCTTCATCTCCTCTTCTCTTTTCACTTCCTTTGATCTCTATACAATACCCTACACAAAACAACACATTTCCTTCACAAAACCTTGGGAAAAATAGTCTTTTGAGGTGTTTGGAGGCAAATCTGCACACTTGAGGCTTGGGCTGAGGCTTGTGGTGTTTCATAAGGTCTTTTGAAGTTATATAGCTCATAGTTAACACTCTTTTTCCATATCTTGTTGTATCTTAACTAGAAATCATGTTTTATGTGCATGTTTGGTGGTATTGAAGGGATTTAATGATGATATGTTAAATTTAGCATTTTTATGGCTTAATTAGCTTGGTAATGGGCTATTAGTGTGGTTTTATACTTGGGTTTGCTTCAGATTTCAGAAAAATACCCTAAAGTATCTTTTTAGTGCAAAATGTGGTTTTAACTTGAATTTGGGCTCTTTTAAATCTGCTTCTACCCGGAGTGTTTCAGAATAAAATTGGAATTACTATAGCATGCATAGGGGGTATAGAGTGCACACACAAAACCTGGAAGCTCCTCTCCCTACCCAGGCCTCCGAAATATACATTCTGGCCGCAAATTGCAGCCAGATGGGGGTGTTTTGGGTTGGTGTTTGGGGTGACTGGAGTCTGCTGCTATGTGGAGTATTTTGGTATATATATTTTTATAATATCTTTTCTGTATAAAAATCTGGGATCTAATACCCTATTTCCCGTATTTTTTAAACTTTCGCGACACACGTGATACATGTGTGTGGGTTTGGGGTTTTTGCGTATCGCGACGCGTCGGAGTGGCTTCAGGCGCGTAATCACACGTTTTAGCGTATCGCGCACACGCGCGCTTCGTTCGTAACGCGGGTTTCTAGTTTGACGTTAACGTTGTGTTTTTGTGGATTTGAGCTTATGTGTGATATATTGTGTAATTCTAGGTTCGCAGGCGAGTACGACGGACGTCGCGCAGAAGGGGAAACAAGTCAGCGGCTATACCTAGAGCGAGACTACGGTGAGTAGATTTAACATCTACGGGGAAAATCTCCCGCATGGCGTTATGCGTCAGGGCTGATAGGACCTTGTAGTAGCATATTACATTTACATGCATTGACTGTTCATAGCTACTATTTTGTGCATACCGCATTCCCTGATATATGTATATAAACTAGAATTGATAGAACACCGCACCATTACTAACGGTTCATGTTGCACGAGCACTATCCTGCATGTTGCACACACACCGTTAGTAATTGCCATGACACTCACACTGTAGAATTTCCATGATCATTATGCTGTAGCTCATCTTTTATGTGACTGGACATGATATTCATACTTGATGCATATATCACATTGCATTGACTTGCATATTGGTTTTGATTACATGTGATTTCTGGGTTTGGGAACCGTGGCTATTTCAAAGAGAATATGTAATTATTTAAAAACCAGGTTTCCCTTGATATGATATTTCGTTGCGTCCACCATGTGTTTTCTCGGTGCTAGAGTGATACATGTGAACGCGAATCGAGGAGTTGGATGAGGCCGATTATGGGTACGTGGTGGGCCCGGTATGGTACCCCAGGGCGAGAACGGTTTCGCTGTTTAGTAGACGGTGAGCCTGGCAGAGCGACTACTACCTACCGGTGATTGGTTGGACTTGGCGGTTATCCGGAGGATATGGACCAGAGTCGATAGATGGATGCTGGATGATCCGTACTGCCGGGGCCGAGGGCCGATACCGCAGACGGAGCCCGTGGGCTGATCCGGACTGACGGATGCCCGATGGATGAGGATTTGCGTGTCGATGCTGGACACGAGTATTTATGATATTTGGGTGCCGATGTTGGGCACTCGTGATTCTCAGAGATTTACAGGATTGGAGGGCCGATGTGAGTGCCGGCGCCTGAGCTATTTGGGGGATCTGGGTGCATTGATGGACACCGATTATATATCCCACGTTGATATTCCGTGTAGATATTATATTCCCCATGCTCAGCATTCATTATTGTATCTCATCTTGTAGTTATATTACCTGATAGAGTAGCGCAGTACGTGCATGCTCGCGATTACCTTTATATGTTATTTCTATTCACGAGTTGGCAACTCACCCCCGTTGTGCTACAGTATTTGCAGGTTGCCCCTCGGTGTAGTCGCGGCAGGCTGCTTTCTTACATCTTTTGGCTACAGATACCACTACAGTTGGTGAGTGAGCTGTTTTGCTGTTAGGTGGGTTGTGGTATCTGGTTAGTTTTATTGTACACACTTTTGTATCTAGTATTCTCCATCTACCTTATATATACTTGACTTAGAGACAGTGTGAGGACGATGATGTATATTATTTGTATTTTGTTGTCGAGCTCGTTGTGAGCCAACTTTACTTATGCAGTTATTTCTATCTGTGATGTTCCCACTTGTTGCTCTTAATCTTCGCTACGACGTGGTATATCGCTATCTTTGTGATTGTTTACTTAAGATTTCTTATCACTTTTTAAATGCTTCCATTTAAAACTTAAAACACTCTATACCTATACTGGTTTGATTTCTGGGTTTTCGGTTCACTTAGGCGTGTTACGCCTGTAGACGTTACGTGGTTAAGTGCCGGTCACGGGCCAAACTTTGGGTCGTGACAAAGTTGGTATCAGTGCGTAGGTTTTACCTTTCGGAGTGTAGGGTGACCCTGGTATGATGGAGTAGGTAGCTGAAGCAGAGTGGCGTAGCGTGTGTATGTTCAGCGGCATACTCACGACACGGTACTCCGCCTAAGAGACCTTAGGACATGTTGATTTAAATTTCTTCTCGAGTATATACATTCTTGCTATTCGATTTTAGTACCCTTATCGAATCCTACTTTTCCTTTCAGCCATTATGCCGCTATAGACTACGAGGGCGCAGAGAGCGGCCGCGATGGCCGAGATTCGAGTTGACTCGTCCGAGACGAGGACTGATCCGGGTAGTACACCGGTTGTGCCCGAAAAGGCTGTTCCTGCCATGACAGATCAGATTGCCATGTTAGGGGCTGGTGTGCAGGAGATGCGCCAGACGGTGGGATACAGTATGCAGGAGATGCGCCAGATGATGGGATCTCTAGTTGAGACACTTCGAGCGCAGCGACCAGAGGTAGTTCCACCCGTTGCAGAGACCGCGGTGGTACACACAGTACAGGCAGTTGCACCTGCAGCTACATAGGTTATCTCGGTATCATTATCAGAGTTTATGAGGCGGAAGCCTCCCGTCTTCACAGGCACCAATGTAGCTGAGGACCCACAGTCTTTCATTGATAGGATGGCTCGGATATGCCGTTCCCTCAGATGCGCAGATGCGAGATGAGTTGAGTTCGCGAGCTTTCGCTTGGAAGGTCTTGCGCAGAAATTGTGCGAATCAGTCAAGAAGGGTAGAGCGGCAGGTCTTCCTCCTATGACCTGGACAGAGTTTGTGGCTTTATTCATTGCCCTCTTTCTCCAACTGAGTGTCAGAGATGCTAGAGCACGCAGGATCGAGTCTTTACGCCAGACTCCGGAGATGTCAGTGGCAGAGTACGATGTGCTGTTCATCGAGCTATCAGTTTATGCTCCATACTTAGTGGCTACCGAGGAGATGCGAGTTAAGAGATTTGTCCGAGGCTTGCTCACACCACTGTTCCTTGCGATCAGCGCGCAGCATTACGAGACCTACACAGCAGCTGTAGATGCAGCCTTATTGGTTGAGGAGCGCCTTGCTGAGACTTCGGCAGTCCCTGAGCCGAAGAGAATTCATGCAGATACAGCCTTTTCGGCGTCGTGATAGGCACCTTGCAGGTGGCAGAGACTTGGGGCGAGGCCGGTTTTTCATCTCCTATCCCCAGGAGGGTCAGCGACCATCATCGGGATGTTTCCATTGCGGGAGTTCTTATCATCGTGTGCGAGATTGTCCTGAGATACCACGGAGGGAGGCGGCAGCACCGCATATCACATTACCACCTTCACCACCCCAGAGGGCGTTGCCTATTGTACCTACGGTTACTCCGCGTCAGACTCATGCACAGAGAGGTCATTATCGCGGGGGATTTGTTCATAGAGGACGAGGTGATCGAGACAGAGGACAGCCGGCTGCCAGCAGGGGACAGTCAGTCGCAGGTGGAGGACAGGCATGAGTTTTTGCTTTGACGCATCAGGACGCGCAGGCGTCCAATGCGGTGGTCTCAGGTATCCTTCCAGTATGTTCGGTTGATGCACACGTGTTATTCGATCCCGGAGCCATGTACTCGTACGTATCCATACACTTTGTGTCGAGTTTGGGTAGAGAGTCCGGTTTGCTTGATCAGCCGCTTATTGTGACTACTCCTGTGGGAGAGTCGTTTGTTGCTAGGCACGTGTTCCGATCCTGTACCGTCCGTATTGGCGAGAGAGAGTTACCTGTCGACTTTATCCTTCTTGAGATGTTGGACTTTGACTTTCTTTTGGGCATGGATTGGTTAGCCACGTGCTATGCTTCTGTTGACTGTCGCGAGAAGACAGTTAGATTTTGTTTTCCCGGCGAGTCAGTTTTTGTTGTGTTGGGGGACCGTAGTGCCGCCCCCACACAGTGTGATTTTTCTTTTCGCGCTAGATAGCTTTTGAGGAAGGGATGTCAGGGATTTCTCGCCTATGTTTGTGATACTAGAGCTGTAAGTCTACGCTAGCGCCCCGGCAGTCTACAGACGCCAAATGCGGAACAAAAACTTTTAAACTTGGCGCTATCGTATACTTTAACCCGGATCTGCCATTATTGCTAAACTAACAAACTGTAAAGAGTGTAGGAAGATTGTACCGAACGATCCGAGTCCTTCGTTCTTCAACCATTATCCCACGCTCCGTTGCGGCTGCTCCGATCTCGTCGATCTCCGATCTCCTCGTCGAGGTGGCACCACATGATCGGTTCTTTAAACGGGCTCCCGCCTCTGACTCGAGGCAACTCGATCGTCAAGTTTGCTAAAAGAGACGACCAAGATTGATGTAGAGAATGAGTAGATGACTTTGTCTCACTTCGTCCAAATCCGTGGACGATCGGTTAATGAAGTTGCCGAGGGAATCGGGTGATGGAATGAAATGGACTGTGAAATTCCATACACCGATAAAACCTATCATAATCTTTTCTCTCTAAAATGAAAACTCAAGTGAAGTGAGGAGGAGAGATAAGGCCGGCCTCTTTATATGATGGAGGGAGGTGACCGTAGGGGGAGGGAGGTGACCACAAGACAAGAAGCTTCTTACAAAATATCTTTAGCTAAATAAAAGATCTTAACCAAAACAAGAAAGTGGTTAAAATCAAAGCATGAGTCACTCGACACCTCACCCAATCTAGAACCTTATAGAACCTTCTAGAAGCATGACTCACTCTCATCCAAGAAAAGATAAATCCGTCTTTAACCGAATGTTAAAAGACGGCTGATAGAAAACTGGAAACTGGCAACTTCCAAAAGTAATCCTGAAACGACTTTCAGGATAACCCCGAAACAGTATAAATATACCCGCATTTGTATTACGACCGAATACAAATGCAACTGAGACAAAGATATTATACCTACTCAATATAATACTCGGATCCGGCTTAAACCAAAGCCGACCAGTATCATCTGCCCCAAAAGTGACACGTGCGTAAACGCACGTGCATTTTCCGAACCCTGCCATAAAACCATACGGCCTCTACAACGTTTCGCCCGAACTTGGGAAACTGTCTGTGGGGGACTCTAATGACTCGTCAGTACCCTGGCAGTGGGTTTAACCACAAACCGTCAGCGGCACTAGCAATGCGTAACGGCTGCCCATGGACTGACCTCAAGGGATGCCGATGAGCGCACTCATCCGGAAAACCCTACTGAGCCTAACAGTGACTATGTATATACAGTCCGGTCCGTTCGTCAATGAGTATCGCATATCTGCCCAGGGGGCTAGTAACGTCAGACCCCCAATAGCAGTATAAATCGTGTCGGAGTGAAGCCCAATTACACCCTGAGATACTACTGGAGTACCTACCAGTAAATCTCCTGCCATGGCCATGGACTTTGTGTAATGGCTCTCCTAGACACAGCACGACCTCGCCCCCAATACCGGGAGAGACGAATACCCTGCCGATCCGCTCACGTGCCTCTATATGGCTCGGGACTGTACCCAAAAGCTACCTGTTTGCACGACTCCTTTGAGCCGTGGTAGGGTAGAAATCAAAGCACGGTGGGAACTCACACGAGACAAATGACGACCTCAGGTCGATGAACTAACCTGTACACATGTCACCAGGGAACTGCTATCTGACGATAGGTATAGTACTAACTAGCAGATTCCCGGCGAGTCCTGTCCGGTGTACTCATAACCCAATGAGCACCTGTATACATCTTAGGTGATCCAACTGACACCAGTGGCTTGTGAGACCGGCCACCGCCCCTCGTCGGGGTCTCGACTGTACACACTAGTCTACTCCGGAGTATCGATGCCCTGTCTCGAAACTCCCACGACTAGGGACTACAATTAAGGATATGCATATAAACTACCCAACTCTCACGTATATGATCGCCATCATACTGTTGGTAGTAAAGCAAGATCCTAAGGGCTCTATCAAAGTGTAACATGCAATCAGTCACCAGAACATGTACACGACTGATAAAGGCAAACCAGATAGCATACTATCATCTCGAGTAAGACTGTGCTACCGGGATAGGTCCTCCGCAATCATTGCAATCACGTACCTGCGATCCAATAATTGACTATGAGGGCACTATCTCCAACAATCTCCCACTTTCACTCAAGGCTAATATTGCGATGTCGACTACTCACAGCCCGTGTGAAACCGAACATCCAACTCCTCTACTAATCAGTTTCACAAAGCCCGTTTGTAAAACTATTGTGTTCGAGAAATAGCCTCGGTGAGTGGATCCGCCTAGAAGTTTCTTTCTGTATCTCTCTTAATCTCAAGTTCGCGGAGAAAGCCATCTCCCGAATTGAGTAGTACCTGTCTTAGAATATGTCTGGATATCTGATGGGACCTTAGTTCATAAATGAACTCCATATCCAAACTTCTTAGACTGTATGGATCACTGAACCTAATCAGTATCCGGCACCATGCCACCCACAGTATCCTCTGGAACCACCTGTCCATAATACTGTCCCTCGTCAGAGGGAAAACTAAAACTCTGACAATCACTCTGTCATCCATGTCACCTTTGAAGCCTGGAATGATAACCGTCTCCCGAAAGAGGCTGCCGTCATCAAATCCGTAGAACATGTACTTATGTTCTAAAACTGCTTCCTTATGTTTCTCCAGGATTGGATTAATATAAACTCATCGCATCTAGTGCAAAACCAACATTTGGTATGGTACTTGACATCTCATGATTGACTCAATTGCCTAAGCAAGTGATCTGCCAATCATGCACTTCCCTCTCCCCTTTAGTCTGTAAGACACCTTTAGAGAGGGTGACTCCATCACCTTGCAGGTACACTACCATGCTAGGAGTCAACTATTCCAAAAACCATTAGAATATCTGTCAAAGTACCCACATTGGGAAACTACCCAAATCCAGATCTAAAACCATAGATCTAGAAACCAGAATGTCAAATATTATATCCATATCCTGTCTGGAGAAACAACTGTGTGACAACCACAGTACAACCGATCGTAGTATAGGAATTTTACCTCCAACTCTGTGTATGTCATCCAGATACCATGACATCACACCCTACTACCTTCTTAACTGATCCATCCTCTATTCTGATTGAAGTCAAACCCATGACTGTCACATCAAAATTAGATGATCTATCTCCGCTATATCTGCTCAAGTCTATAAATAGATATAAGCATCTTGCCCACTTTTCTTCCGCTGCTCCCACTGACTATGACAACCCTCCTACAGGGTCTCATATCCTGGAACAACAGTAGTGTCAAGTCTTGGTAGATAAGAACCTCCCTGTCACCGTCCTTGAGGCTACCGAAGTACCTCTCAGGTGTCTGAGGTTACCTACCATATCTGCAGAGTGGCTATTGGAATGTCAAACCTGATTGAATATATAGGTCCTATTAAATTTTCCGTAATCGTTCGCGGTTCTGGAATAACTTCCAGTTCTACCATACTCCCACTACTGTTTTCTGAAAAAGATCCATTTTTACTAAAACTGTGACGAGTCAAGAACAATATCACTATTGATCTTCCAAATGGTAGAATATCAACCCTCGTCATAGCCAGGGTCAACCCACAAACAACCATTACAGAAACGTGCCCTGAGTTATCCAGAGTCTGGTTTTAATCATAAGCTGGACAACTCCCCGTACCTTAATATCTTTTAAGGTACGAACTATTCTATATCCAATATAGAAACTTTGGCACTTATTTAATTGGAACCATATTCAATCCATGCATCTGTCTCCAGTGCATATCAACTTAATGGAAAGAGGCTAATCAGTATTACTCAACTTAGGAATCCATCCAATCATGAGTAACCTGAAAGAGAAACACGTTTCTCAAAACCATCACTATCATCTGAATACCAATCACAAGAATCTATATCTTCGATCTCTTTGAAGAATCCCGATACTTGTGACATCTGGTTCTCTACTTTATTCTTATACCCACAACTTCTCAAAACTTAGACCTTGTATTTCTACGAAACACTTGTCTAAATACTAGAGAAGTTATAAGTAAACAGAACATAGTACGAGGACCTACCCCTTTGTCCTGATGGACACTGGACAACATACAATACTCTGTATAAGTCCGCTGAGTTAAACAACTCAAAACCTGTGCGTTGTAGGTGGAAAACTGTACCCTGGCGATTTCCTCAAATATCACCAATTACAACGAATTCCGATATAATGAGGGTGATCACCAAAATTCCCAATATCATACTCCGACTCATCATCTGTAAAACCATACAGATATGAAAATGAAACCTGGTAAATACATACCCTTGGAGTAAGTGTCTAATCGGGAAAACAGTTTTTCCTTTAACAATGCACTGAAACATGAAAATGTTTCGTAGGGGTATCCTGGTATTCATAGCAATGCCTCTTCCATAATCCAATTCATGACTTCAACCGTATATTTTATTGCCGTCTCTCTAAATCCCTTTATTTGTCTTTAGTCGTTACCTTCTGTACACCATCGTTAGGCTAAATGGTTTTCTTCCTTCCCTACCGTTCGGCACCAGCCTATGGTTTGGAAGAAGACTATCCAGTAAGCATAATAGGTGTACCCTCCTAAACCAAGGAGTACTCGCATCTCGAGAGAAGGTGACGATAAAAGACAACTGAATAATACCTTATTCTTTTAAAGGTGAAATAGGAGCGGCGATGAAGTACGCGGTTTTGGTCGTGAATGATATCAGTCGCAATTTACTTTGCCCTCTTTCTAATCCCTTTATTTTGTCTTTACATATTACCTTCTGCACACCCTACTTAGACTAATTGGTTTTCTTCATTCCCTACCTTTCGGCACCAGCCTATGGTTTGGAATAAGACTATCCAATAGGCGTAATAGGTGTACTCTCCTAAACCAAGGAGCTCTCGCAACCTGAGAGAAGGTGATAATAAAAGACAACTGAATAAACCAATTCTATTTCTCCTGAACTTGGATCCATCCCCGAAGAAGTCCCTTCGAGTTCGTATATAACCATACGATGGATCTATCCAATGGAAGTGGATATCCGTAGTAATACGGGTGTTGTGAGAAATGCAAAGGGTAAAAGAAGGAGTGGCAATGACTTATGCATCTAAGACAATCCAAAAGCCAGTAATTTAAGAAGGTTCGGTCAACCTGGTCACTGAGTCATAGTCTAGGGTCGGTCAAAGGTCACTGCCAAAGAGAGAGAGAGAGAAAAGAAACACTCTGCGTGCACTCTAACCTAGATCAGAATGGTCATCATTTTATCTAATCCGGAAACCTCCCACTGTCCTGTCAAATTCTCCTCCAAACCTAAAGAAGAATCAATCGGGATCACCCGAAGAGTAAACCAACTCATCAGTGGGAATCAGGATCCAACTCTCATCGCATGATAACGTGATGGAATGCATCCACGTTACTCATACTCCAGAAGGTATGCGCATACTCGGCAAGTTTCAGTTTCTTTAGAAACTCCTGATATAGTTTTTGCCCCATGCTCTTATAACCTTGGCGTTGGTCAAAATGTTATAAGTCACATGCCAAGTTCTACCCATCACTATCTTGTCAATTTGAACCCACCCGCACATGCCCCTGACGTTGGCCAATCGGCAGAACGACTGTCCCAAACTAACTCATCTATCTATGCAACAATTGAATACCCAGCAGCTACCAAACACTATGCCTTGGCGTTGGTCAAAATGCGTAGCTTGAATACTACTGAATACCCAAAAGAAGTGACGGAGGGCTACGACTGGTTTTTGGCGAAAAACCTTTAGCGTAGTGAACTTGATATCGCTGAAGGAACCTGATAGCTTTTTAAAATATAGTGGCGAAAACCTTTTGCTAAAGAGGTCACTCCCGGTAAAGGGTTCTCGGCTCTTTCCTCGTGGAATGAGGTGCAGGATATTCCACTGAATACCGCTATGCAAAGCAACTTGTAATCGACTATAGTGAAGTTATTACCCTGACGCAAACTTCTGCCCAAGGGTTCAGTCCCGGTGAAGGGATATCAACCCTTGCCCCGTCGAATGAGGTGCAGGATATTCCACTGAATACCGCTATGCAAAACAAAAGGAAACGTCTTTGCAATAACACTTTTTAAATTGTTCCAACAACTGTAAACAGATTTGTTTTTACTTTGCGTTGATCAGAATCAACACAGTCCCATCATTTAATCACACCAGAAAAGAACGAAAATAAAATGTACGTATATGCCATCCGCATTCGTCACTGGGTCCCGTCATCACCCGTTAGGTTACTTAACTAACGACAGAGCGGGGACTGGACTAGCGCGGGTGTAAAACATATACAACATCTAATAGTATATAAGCCAATATACAATAATCGCTCCAGGCGTGATAGTATGCAACATTACAGAAAAGTAATAAGAATCACAGAACAATACAGATATCTGGGATCCCCGAGTTTCACAGAGCCGCTGCTGAAACCCGACGTTCCCCTGTCGTGTGGATAGCCTGTGCAATGAAACCTAGACCCCTACGGGTGCGGCAAGTTACCCGCCAAAACCTGAAGCGAGGCAGTCCCCCACAGCATAGTGAATGGAACACCCGGCACTTCACGGAATCCGGTAAATTGAGCACCCCTCCTTGGGTCAACCTGTACCCCCTACGAGTGCGGCGAATAGTCTGCCAATTCTGAAGTGGGGTCCCTCTGCCTCTCAAAGCCATGAGATGCGGACCCGTTGCTTTCCCGAACCCGGCTATCCGTGCACTCCGTCGCGGGGTAAAACCTAGTACAGTAATGAAAAATAGTACAATAGGTACATCGACCGCAAGCTGGTCGTGCCCCAAAAAGAATATTATACAACAGGCAGTGACGGCTGTCCACAAGTTGGACGCTCGCCCCGCACTATCAAATGTACAAATAAAC
This sequence comes from Agapanthus africanus, assembly GCA_030015575.1. Lineage (NCBI taxonomy): Eukaryota > Viridiplantae > Streptophyta > Magnoliopsida > Asparagales > Amaryllidaceae > Agapanthus > Agapanthus africanus. The sequence goes on along the minus strand of JASDDO010000014.1, from coordinate 453,028,491 downwards.
ACAAACTGTACTACCATTGCACACTGCTATCCACCACGACAAATCCGCAACATCACAGCACAACACAGAACATCAACGCGAATGTCACGTTCGCAAACCCGTTTAAAAGAACTATAGCAATCAGACGCGGTTTACCGATCAAATGACATTCCCGGTCGGAGATATAATGTAAGCACTGTAAACTAACGTGTTTAAATTTCGATCGACCAAAGTGCAAATATCTAAAAGTGGGCCCCACTGCTTACTGGTGAACAGTAACAAAACCTGGGCCAAAACGATATTTACCAAAAACCCCAAAATCCAACAGAAAACACACAGAAAAAATTTGATGCACTGATCCCCTGGAACGGCCACTGATGGGCGGCCAGACCATGGGTTTGGCCGCTAATCCGCGGCGCTCTGGTGAGATTGCGTGCCCAAATTTTGTCCGTACGCTTAAAAAACCCTGCACGGAATTTTATGATATGCAGAATTAATTTCTGAGACCATTTGAAATTAACAGAAACTGTCATGTTAGAAAATGCAGTTTTTAGTTTTCCGGTTCGATCGATGTTTTAAACGCGTTAGCACAAGTTAGTATAGCAAAATGGTGAGGCTCTGATACCACTGTAAGTCTACGCTAGCGCCCCGGCAGTCTACAGACGCCAAATGCGGAACAAAAACTTTTAAACTTGGCACTATCGTATACTTTAACCCGGATCTGCCATTATTGCTAAACTAACAAACTGTAAAGAGTGTAGGAAGATTGTACCGAACGATCCGAGTCCTTCGTTCTTCAACCATCATCCCACGCTCCGTTGCGGCTGTAAGTCCACGTTGCGACCCTCGGTGCTTACGGGGAGGCGGAAACGGTATAAAAAACAAATTTTTATCGCAAGAGGCAACATGGACTAAACAAGGTCGGGATCGTGTCTAAACTAAACTAGCAAACTTGCTAAAGAGATTTAGCTACTCGGATGAAGATGGTTATACCTAGCTTGTCTTGAACTCCTTCGTCTTCAAGCTCCGGTGGTGGTCCGATGGCTCCTTCTCGTCGTCTCCGTACGCCGAAGATAGATCCACTTGAAAGCTCCAACCTTTAGCACCTTCTTCGTTATTTGAAGAAACTAGTTCACTTGGTTTGCTAAACCTAGTGAACTAGAATGAGTAGAGAAGAAATAGAATGGGATTTTATCTATGGTTCTTGATTCTCAACTCATGAGACAAGAGAACCATAGATTAAAGAGAGGGAGCAAGAGCAAGAGGGTGAGAGCAAAGTGGAGAGCTCAAGAACAAGAGAGAGAATGAGCAAGAAAGAATGAGGCTCTCTTTTGTCTCTCACCCTCTCATAATCCAAAGTAATCATAACTCATCATATCAAAAAAGTCTTATGTGTGATGGTTGAAGCAACCATAACCTTATCATGTCATGCACTCATTTTACTCAAATGAACAAGCAAGAAAAAGTCTTTGGCATGAAATGATAGCCATGGTTATCATGATGGTCAACTAGTCAAGCCTAGTCAACCGGTCAACAAAGTCAACAAGTCAACAAAAGTCAACAAGTCAACAAAGTCAACAACGAAGTCACCATAATACTTAATTAATATAATAGTTAATCACATATCATATTCTCATTAGGGTTGAGCAAAAAGTCAAAAAGTCAACGGTCAACAACCCTAATGAGAATCCGCTGCCTCTGCCTCCCTGTCAACTGTGCATACACACCCGCATCCGCGTTCCGAGGAACACGAATGCAAACTGGATAAATCCAATCCCATAAGGTACACTCGGATCTGGCTTAAACCAAAGCCCGCTAGTGTAAACTGTCCGGACAATGTACGTGCACAAGTGCACGGATGTGACCGAACCCTGTCGCAAAACCATGCGACTTGTCGCAATACCATGCGACCTCTACTCTTTTGCCTAAAGGCAAAAAGCTTTCTGTGTGGGACTCTAAAGACTCGACACTACGCTGGCAGTGGGTTTAACCACAGACCGCAAGCGGCACTAGCTGTGCGTAACGGTCCCCAGGTAATGCCGACAAGAAGACCGACGAGGAGAAACCCATCTGAACTCCTACTGAGCCTGAGTGTGACATTCTCCGTACAGTCCGGTCTGTTCGTCAGATACATCGCATGGCGGGCCTAGGGGGCGGTAAACGTCAGTCCCCCAATAGCGGTACAAGTCGTGCCGGAGCGAAGCCCAAAACACCCTGAGATAACACTGGAAACCTACCGGTATATCTCGTTTGCCCTGGCCAGGGACCACTCGTGTAATGGCTCTCCTAGACACAGCGCGATGTCAACCCCCAATACCGGGAGAGACGAATCCTGTCTAACCGTCACTGCCTCCAAGTGCTTCGGGACTGCACCCAACCACCACCTGTTTGCACGACTCCTTTGAGCCGTGGTAGGGTAGTGATCAAAGTACAGTGGGAACACACCCGAGGCGAAGTGACAGTGTCAAGTCAGCGGACTAAGCTGTACTCATGTCACCTGGGAACTGATAACTGACGATAGGTATAATACCAACTAGTCAGTTCCCGACGAGTCCTGTCCAGTGTACCCGTAACCTAACGGGCACCCGCATACTATCTCAAGTACGACGTACTGACGGCTGTGGGACAGACCGTCTCCCACACTGGGATGAGAAGCGCATGCGCTGGTCTACTCCGGAGTATCGATGCCCTGTCTCGATAGTCCTGCGACCAGGGACCTGCATAAGGATGTGCTTATAGATTACCCAGTCCCACTAGTGTGACGGCCATCACATCGCTGGTAATCAAGCAAAGATCCTAAGGGCTCCACTAATGTGTATAGGCGATATACAAAAATAAACACATGTACACATTGAAGTAGAAATAAACCAAGTAGCATACTACTATTTTGAGCAAGATTGTGTATACAAGGTGAATATCCCAAGCTTCCATTAAGTAATATACATACTAGTATGATACAATAATGGCCTCTAGGGCATATACACTAACAATCTCCCACTTGCACTAAGGCCATGTACTGGCGTATCGAAGACCTATCATCTCGATCAGCCGCTCGAACTGAGTCTGGGGCAAGGCCTTGGTGAATGGATCTGCAGTGTTGTCTTCTGAAGAGACTCTCCGAACCTCGATCTCCTTGAGATCCACGATCTCCCTGATCAGGTGATACCGCCTCAAGATGTGCCTGGATCTCTGATGGGACCTGGGTTCCTTCGCTAAAGCTATAGCCCCGTTGTTGTCGCAATACAGAGGTATTGGATCAACAATGGACGGAACCACCTGAAGTCTTTCAAGAACTTCCTTATCCAGACAGCTTCTTTTGCGGCATCAGATGCAGCGATGTATTCCGCTTCAATCGTCGAGTCTGCAACGGTTTCTTGTTTGGAGCTCTTCCAACACATCGCCCCTCCATTAAGGGTGAAGACAAAACCCGACATGGACTTGGAATCATCCTTGTCACTCTGGAAGCTGGAGTCAGCAAAGGCCTCGATCTGGAGGTCCTTTCCGCCATACACCAAGAACATCTCCTTAGTCCTTCTCAGGTACTTGAGAATGTTCTTTACCGCTATCCAGTGTTTCTCCCCAGGGTTTGACTGATACCGGCTTACCACACTCAGTGCATAAGCTACATCCGGTCTGGTACACAACATCGCATACATTATAGAGCCTACCACAGAAGCGTAGGGTATAATAGACATGCGATCCCTCTCCAAATCAGTCTTGGGAGACATCTCTTTAGAGAGGGTGATCCCGTGACAAGCCGGTAGGTTACCGCGCTTGGAATCTTCCATACTGAATCTCTTCAGTATGGTGTCGATGTACCTGGACTGTGAAAGTCCTAATATCCTCTTGGATCTATCACGGTAGATCCGGATACCCAGAATGTACGAGGCATCACCCAGGTCTTTCATGGAGAACCTGTGTGACAAGAACCCCTTAACAGATTGTAGCATAGGAATGTCATTTCCTATTAAGAGAATGTCATCCACGTATAAAACGAGGAATACTACAGTTCTCGCTACAAATCTACTATAGATGCATGGTTCATCTGGATTTTTGATAAAGCCAAATTCTTTGACCGTCTCATCAAAGCAGATGTTCTAACTCCGCGATGCCTGCTTTAGTCCATAGATGGACTTAAGCAACTTGCACACCTTTCCGCTGCTCCCACTCTGAATGAAACCCTTTGGCTGGTCCATATAGACACACTCCTCTAAATTTCCATTTAGAAAAGCTGTCTTTACGTCCATTTGCCAAATCTCATAATCGTGGAAGGCAGCAATGGCAAGAAGGATCCGAATGGATTTCAGCATGGCTACTGGAGAGAAGGTTTCGTCATAGTCCAAGCCAGGTCTTTGACGAAAACCCTTTGCTACCAGCCTAGCTTTATAGGTCTCAACCTGTCCATCTACACCAATCTTCCTTTTGAAGATCCACTTGCATCCTACGGGTTTTACCCCGTTTGGAGCAATGTCCAACGTCCATACCTTGTTGGTGTACATGGACTCCATTTCGGTCCGCATTGCATCCAGCCATTTCACTGAGTCAACGCTCTGAACGGCCTGCTGGAAGCTAGTAGGCTCATCATAATCTATGATGCAATCCTCTCTATCCCCGTCTATGAGAAAACCGTAGTATCTCTTGGGCGGATGAGACTGCCTACTACTTCTGCGGAGCGGCGTAGGAATGTCCTGTTCTGTTGAACCCTCTGGTTCCACCAAACTTTCAGTAACAGTCTGTGGTTCTGGAACTTCTTCCAGTTCTATTGTGCTCCCACTTATCTGGGTTTCCAAAAACTCAGTTTCCAAGAAGCGGGCATGCTGAGAAACAAAAACCTTTTGTTCCTCAGCGGAATAGAAAAGATACCACCTGGAGTTCCTTGGGTATCCCACAAACTTACACTATACTGAACGTGCCTCAAGCTTGTCTTCATGCTGCTTTTTTACAAAAGCTGGACATCCCCATACCTTAAGATACTTAAGACAGGGTTTCTTCCCAGTCCACATCTCATATGGGGTGGTAGGCACAGTCTTGGTGGGAGCCTTGTTCAAGAGATACGCAGCTGCTTCTATTGCATATCCCCAGAATGATCGCGGTAACTCAGCGTTACTCATCATGGACCGAACCATATCCAATAGGGTTCGGTTCCGTCTCTCCGATACACCGTTATGTTGCGGAGTGTATGGAGGAGTAAGCTGAGAGAGAATACCATTCTTTTTTAAGTAATTCAGGAATTCAGCACTTAAGTATTCTCCACCTCGATCCGATCTTAGAATCTTAATACTTTTGCCGGTCTGTTTCTCTACTTCATTCTTATACTCCTGGAATTTTCCAAAGGCCTCGGACTTATGTTTCATTAAGAAGACATAACCGTACCTTGAGAAGTCATCCGTAAAAGTAATGAAGTAAGAATGTCCGCTTCGGGCATGTGTAGACATTAGACCGCACACGTCACTGTGTACGAGTCCCAAGAGCTCGCTCGCTCTTACTCCATGTCCAGTAAACGGAGTCTTTGTCATCTTTCCTTTGAGACAGGATTGACAAGTGGCATACGACTGATATTCGAACGCATTCAAATACCCTTCTGTATGTAACTTCGTCAACCTTCTCTCATTGATGTGACCCAATCTACAATGCCATAAGAAAGTCTGATTTATTTCTGGAGACTTTCTTTTGTGTGTATTCTGGACATTAAAAATCTGTGGTTGGTTCAATACGTATATACCATTACTCAATGTACCTGACCCAATCAGAACTTGATTAAGGTGAATGTTTACAACATTACTTACAAACGCAAATTCATAACCTACTTTAGAAACTAAAGATACAGAAATGATATTACAAGTTGCGTTGGGTACAAAAAAGCAATTACGCAAAACCAAAAGATGTCCATCTGACATTCCCAGGTGAAAGTCCCCCACGGCTTTAGCATCCATGCTAGCTCCGTTTGCAACTCTGAGGGTCATGTCACCTTCCTTCAAAACCCTACGGTTTCTCAACGCCTGCAAAGAATTACAGATATGAGATCCTGATCCGGTATCCAATACCCAGGAAGTAGAGTTTATTTAAAGACAGTTTTCAATAACATACACACCTGAAGCTGAAACTGCAACCTGCTTCAATTCCTGTGTTCTGGCCTTCCAGGCCCTGCAATCATTATTCCAGTGTCCTTTCTTATGACAATAGAAGCATTCTTCCTTATCCACAAGCTTCCCCGCTATCTTTGTTGCTTTACCTTTTCCCTTCGTATCCACTTTACTTACACCGCCCCTTGGTTTGGCGGGGGCCTTCTTCTTCTTTCCCTTGGCTTTCGCCTTGGACCTAGAAGAAGATGATCCTCCTACAAACAAAGTGGATGTATCCCTACCTTTCTGTAGGGTGCCCTCTGCGCTCCTCAGCATGTTGAGGAGCTCTAAAAGTTCAACCTCTTTTTCTTGTAGGTTGAAGTTCAGTATAAACTGGGCGTAAGTGGAAGGAAGGGACTGGAGAACTATATCCGTATATAGCTCACTCTCCAATGTGATCCCTAGGTCAGCGAGCTCCTCAATGTAGCCGATCATCTTTAGCACGTGCTCGGCTACTGATGATCCGACGGCCATTCTTGTCGAGAATAACTTTTTCGACGCTTCGTATCTTGCGATACGAGATTGCTCTCCATACAGTTCTTTTGTATGGAGCAATATGGATTCCATGTCCATATTCTCATGCCTCCTCTGATGTTCGTTGTCCATCGAGGCAAGCAGGAGGCACTTGGCCTTCGCTCTATCAATCTCCCAAGTCTTGCGGATTTCCTTATCCGCGAGACTGGAAGTTGGACCAGGGACAGGGGGAGCTTTGGTGGTAAGAAGATACCCCAGCTTGTCATAAGTGATTGCTATCTTGACATTCCTGAGCCAATCTTTGTAGTTTGGCCCTGTCAGTTTGTTTTTATCTAGGAGTAACTTAAGTCCATACATGTTGATTGGTTGCTGCAATTTGGAGAGAAGAGGAAAACACTCAGCATGATGCTCTTGCAAGTTTAGAGTGGTTTTTAGTTTGTCTAAACAGGATGGCTCCCACTGTTTCTCGAATCCCTCCTCAAACCATAAAGGAAGAATTATTCAGGATCAATCCCACCGTACAATACTTGCTTAGCCGTTCGGCCAGGCTGGTGCCGGTACTTCGAGAGAGGTTTTCCAACGCTTTCGCGAAGTTCCTTAATTAGAGAACCTCTTTTCCCTGGGGGCGTAGCCCCGCTAACACCTTTCTAGGCACCTACTAGGTTTATAGCATTGATCGTTTAGCGAGAAATTTCCCGAGGAGTAGCATATACTCACAGTAGGATCGGGATCCAAATATCATCGCGTGACGAAACTGAAGGAATCCTACCAGAATCACCACACTCCAAATGGTATGCAAATCTAGCAAGTTTCAGTACTCATGAAACTCCCGATGTGGATTTTTGCCCCATGCTCTTATGACCTTGACGAAGGTCAACAAATCATAAGTCACATGTCAAGTTCTGCCCGTCATTATCCAGGTTAATTTGAATCCACCCGTATATACCCTTGACGAAGGTCAACAAGGTAATGCGAATGTCCCAAACCAACGCATCTATCTATGCTACATATGAATACCCAACAGCTACCAATCACTATGCCTTGACGAAGGTCAACAAACACAGCTTGAATACTATTGAATATTCATACGAAACGACGGAGGGCTACGAATGGTTTTGGCAAAACCGTGAACGTAGTGAACTTGATTTGGTCGATGGAACGAGATAGCTTTTAAAAGGAGTGGCTCAAGTTCCGTATTTAAAAGTTGGTTTTGAAAAGAACCGAGTGGTTTTTCGAAAGTGTTCCAACGACTTTAACTTGGTTTATTATCTTGCATTAGTTCTTTTAATGCGTGATATTCTTGCATTAGTTCTTTTAATGCGTCCCATCATTTAATCCTACCATTGCAGAAAACAACCAAAATATGACGTACGCTTATGCCATTCGCATTCGCCACTGGGCCCCGTCATTACCCGTTAGGTTACTTAACTAACGACAGAGCGGGGGCTGGGCTAGCGCGTCTGTAAAACATAAGCAACGCCTAAATAATATCATATATAGATATACTGCAATGATAAACATTTCAGATCACAGATAAATACATTGGATATACTAGGAATCTGTAATTTGTACGAGCCTGTAACAAAAACAGATAACACGGTCGCGGTGAATAGCCAATACCCCACCCAAGACCCCTATGGGTGCGGCAAACTACCCGCCAAGTACCCGAAGCGTAGCAACCTCCCTCATCTCCATGAGTAGGCCACTCGACACTTCGGCATACCCGGTAGTTTGTGCACCCCTCCATGGGTCTATCCTAGGAGCAAAAACAGTAAAAAGAAATTATACAATGACGGCTACAACCCCGACCCGGTTGTGCGGCCATACAAATAATTATTACATCAATTTACAAATTTACATGAATTGCAAGAAAAGAAAACTCTCGTCTCACAACCCCCGGCTATTCACCCGCGACAATCCAACATATTTATATACACATTCCAGCACATTACAGATCATGTATAACCCCGACTAATCGACTTATAGCGATTAGCCGACGTTCAATACATGCAAACATCACAGATATAACCATCATAGTCAAAGTGTAGTGAAGTTCGGAAAAAATACGAAATTATAGGACACCAAAAGTAAATTTCTGTTCTGGAGAATCTGGGCACATATAACATATTTTAAAAATCCCAAAACCAAAACAGAAGAACACTGCACAAAAAATAATCACACGAAGAGCCTAAAGGGCGGCGGATCCGCGGCAATGACAATAGCGGGGGCCGCGGATCCGCGGCTACTTGAAGGATTCATGCCATCGTTTTTTGTAGGTGTTCTTAGAAAACCCTGAGCCGAATTTAGGTAAATAATGTTTTTCATTTTGAGCCAAAAAAATTTTAACAGAAACTCAGGTTTTGTAAAAATTTGGTTTTTTTTTGGATTTTTCCGGTTCCGAACTTCGTTACACTTCACTACCAAGCTAGTTTAAGTTTAGTTAGGCTCTGATACCACTGTAAGTCCACTTTGCGACCCCCGGTGCTTACGGGGAGGCGGAAAAGGTATAAAAAACAAATTTTTATCGCAAGAGGCAACATGGACTAAACAAGGTCGGGATCGTGTCTAAACTAAACTAGCAAACTTGCTAAAGAGATTTAGCTACTCGGATGAAGATGGTTATACCTAGCTTGTCTTGAACTCCTTCGTCTTCAAGCTCCGGTGGTGGTCCGATGACTCCTTCTCGTCGTCTCCGTACGCCGAAGATAGATCCACTTGAAAGCTCCAACCTTTAGCTCCTTCTTCGTTCTTTGAAGAAACTAGTTCACTTGGTTTGCTAAACCTAGTGAACTAGAATGAGTAGAGAAGAAATAGAATGGGATTTTATCTATGGTTCTTGATTCTCAACTCATGAGACAAGAGAACCATAGATTAAAGAGAGGGAGCAAGAGCAAGAGGGTGAGAGCAAAGTGGAGAGCTCAAGAACAAGAGAGAGAATGAGTAAGAAAGAATGAGGCTCTCTTTTGTCTCTCACCCTCTCATAATCCAAAGTAATCATAACTCATCATATCAAAAAAGTCTTATGTGTGATGGTTGAAGCAACCATAACCTTATCATGTCATGCACTCATTTTACTCAAATGAACAAGCAAGAAAAAGTCTTTGGCATGAAATGATAGCCATGGTTATCATGATGGTCAACTAGTCAAGCCTAGTCAACCGGTCAACAAAGTCAACAAGTCAACAAAAGTCAACAAGTCAACAAAGTCAACAAAAGTCAACAACCAAGTCACCATAATACTTAATTAATATAATAGTTAATCACATATCATATTCTCATTAGGGTTGAGCAAAAAGTCAAAAAGTCAACGGTCAACTGTCAACAACCCTAATGAGAATCCGCTGCCTCTGCCTCCCTGTCAACTGTGCATACACACCCGCATCCGCGTTCCGAGGAACACGAATGCAAACTGGATAAATCCAATCCCATAAGGTACACTAGGATCTGGCTTAAACCAAAGCCCGCTAGTGTAAACTGTCCGGACAATGTACGTGCACAAGTGCACGGATGTGACCGAACCCTGTCGCAAAACCATGCGACCTGTCGCAATACCATGCGACCTCTACTCTTTTGCCTAAAGGCGAAAAGCTTTCTGTGTGGGACTCTAAAGACTCGACACTACGCTGGCAGTGGGTTTAACCACAGACCGCAAGCGGCACTAGCTGTGCGTAACGGTCCCTAGGTAATGCCGACAAGAAGACCGACGAGGCGAAACCCATCTGAACTCCTACTGAGCCTGAGTGTGACATTCTCCGTACAGTCCGGTCTGTTCGTCTGATACATCGCATGGCGGGCCTAGGGGGCGGTAAACGTCAGTCCCCTAATAGCGGTACAAGTCGTGCCGAAGCGAAGCCAAAAACACCCTGAGATAACACTGGAAACCTACCAGTATATCTCGTTTGCCCTGGCCAGGGACTACTCATGTAATGGCTCTCCTAGACACAGCGCGATGTCAACCCCCAATACCGGGAGAGACGAATCCTGTCTAACCGTCACTGCCTCCAAGTGCTTCGGGACTGCACCCAACCACCACCTGTTTGCACGACTCCTTTGAGCCGTGGTAGGGTAGTGATCAAAGTACAGTGGGAACACACCCGAGGCGAAGTGACAGTGTCAAGTCAGCGGACTAAGCTGTACTCATGTCACCTGGGAACAGATAACTGACGATAGGTATAATACCAACTAGTCAGTTCCCGACGAGTCCTGTCCAGTGTACCCGTAACCTAACGGGCACCCGCATACTATCTCAAGTACGACGTACTGACGGCTGTGGGACAGACCGTCTCCCACACTGGGATGAGAAGCGCATGCGCTGGTCTACTCCGGAGTATCGATGCCCTGTCTCGATAGTCCTGCTACCAGGGACCTGCATAAGGATGTGCTTATAGATTACCCAGCCCCACTAGTGTGACGGCCATCACATCGCTGGTAATCAAGCAAAGATCCTAAGGGCTCCACTAATGTGTATAGGCGATATACAAAAATAAACACATGTACACATTGAAGTAGAAATAAACCAAGTAGCATACTACTATTTTGAGCAAGATTGTGTATACAAGGTGAATATCCCAAGCTTCCATTAAGTAATATACATACTAGTATGATACAGTAATGGCCTCTAGGGCATATACACTAACAGCGGCTGCTCCGATCTCGTCGATCTCCGATCTCCTCGTCGAGGTGGCACCACATGATCGGTTCTTTAAACGGGCTCCCGCCTCTGACTCGAGGCAACTCGATCGTCAAGTTTGCTAAAAGAGACGACCAAGATTGATGTAGAGAATGAGTAGATGACTTTGTCTCACTTCGTCCAAATCCGTGGACGATCGGTTAATGAAGTTGCCGAGGGAATCGGGAGATGGAATGAAATGGACTGTGAAATTCCATACACCGATAAAACCTATCATAATCTTTTCTCTCTAAAATGAAAACTCAAGTGAAGTGAGGAGGAGAGAGAAGGCCGGCCTCTTTATATGATGGAGGGAGGTGACCGTAGGGGGAGGGAGGTGACCACAAGACAAGAAGCTTCTTACAAAATATCTTTAGCTAAATAAAAGATCTTAACCAAAACAAGAAAGTGGTTAAAATCAAAGCATGAGTCACTCGAAACCTCACCCAATCTAGAACCTTCTAGAAGCATGACTCACTCTCATCCAAGAAAAGATAAATCCGTCTTTAACCGAATGTTAAAAGACGGCTGATAGAAAACTGGAAACTGGCAACTTCCAAAAGTAATCCTGAAACGACTTTCAGGATAACCCCGAAACTGTATAAATATACCCGCATTTGCATTACGACCGAATACAAATGCAACTGAGACAAAGATATTATACCTACTCAATATAATACTCGGATCCGGCTTAAACCAAAGCCGACCAGTATCATCTGCCCGAAAAGTGACACGTGCGTAAACGCACGTGCATTTTCTGAACCCTGCCATAAAACCATACGGCCTCTACAACGTTTCGCCCGAACTTGGGAAACTGTCTGTGGGGGACTCTAATGACTCGTCAGTACCCTGGCAGTGGGTTTAACCACAAACCGTCAGCGGCACTAGCAATGCGTAACGGCTGCCCATGGACTGACCTCAAGGGATGCCGATGAGCGCACTCATCCGGAAAACCCTACTGAGCCTAACAGTGACTATGTATATACAGTCCGGTCCGTTCGTCAATGAGTATCGCATATCTGCCTAGGGGGCTAGTAACGTCAGACCCCCAATAGCAGTATAAATCGTGTCGGAGTGAAGCCCAATTACAACCTGAGATACTACTGGAGTACCTACCAGTAAATCTCCTGCCATGGCCATGGACTTTGTGTAATGGCTCTCCTAGACACAGCACGACCTCTCCCCCAATACCGGGAGAGACGAATACCCTGCCGATCCGCTCACGTGCCTCTATATGGCTCGGGACTGTACCCAAAAGCTACCTGTTTGCACGACTCCTTTGAGCCGTGGTAGGGTAGAAATCAAAGCACGGTGGGAACTCACACGAGACAAATGACGACCTCAGGTCGATGAACTAACCTGTACACATGTCACCAGGGAACTGCTATCTGACGATAGGTATAGTACTAACTAGCAGATTCCCGGCGAGTCCTGTCCGGTGTACTCATAACCCAATGAGCACCTGTATACATCTTAGGTGATCCAACTGACACCAGTGGCTTGTGAGACCGGCCACCGCCCCTCGTCGGGGTCTCGACTGTACACACTAGTCTACTCCGGAGTATCGATGCCCTGTCTCGAAACTCCCACGACTAGGGACTACAATTAAGGATATGCATATAAACTACCCAACTCTCACGTATATGATCGCCATCATACTGTTGGTAGTAAAGCAAGATCCTAAGGGCTCTATCAAAGTGTAACATGCAATCAGTCACCTGAACATGTACACGACTGATAAAGGCAAACCAGATAGCATACTATCATCTCGAGTAAGACTGTGCTACCGGGATAGGTCCTCCGCAATCATTGCAATCACATACCTGCGATCCAATAATTGACTATGAGGGCACTATCTCCAACAAGAGCTACAGAGGTTCCGTTTGATCACGTTCCGGTTGTTAGCGAGTTCCCTGATGTGTTCCCTGACGAGCTTCCTGGGATACCGCCCGAGCGTGATATTTCATTCTGTATTGCTTTGGTTCCTGGCTCGGGGCCTATTTCTGTACCGCCTTATCAGATGGCCCCGGCAGAACTTGGAGAATTGAAGGGTCAGTTGCAAGATTTGCTGGATAAGGGACTTATTCGACCCAGTGTTTCTACTTGGGGTGCTCCAGTCCTGTTTGTCAAGAAGAAGGATGTCAATATGCGTTTGTGTATCAACTACCGCCAGCTGAACAGGGTGACAGTGCGGAACATGTATCCTTTGCCACGCATCGACGATTTGTTTGACCAGCTTCATGGGGCAGGACACTTTAAAAGGATCGATTTGCGATCATGCTACAATCTGCTGCGGGTTCGACAGGAGGACATTCCTTGGACAGCTTTCCGCACGCGCTACGGCCATTATGAGTGTTTGGTGATGTCGTTCGGACTCACCAACGCGCCAACAACATTTATGGACTTGATGAACCGTATTTTCCGGCCGTATCTTGATCTGTTCATCATCGTATTCATTGACGATATTCTGGTGTATTCTCGGAGTAGAGAGGAGCACGAGCAGCACCTGCGGATTACACTGCAGACCTTGAGGGAGCATCAGCTTTTCGCCAAATTCTCCAAGTGTGCTTTCTGTCTAGATAGCGTAGACTTCTTGGGGCACGTGATTACACGAGATGGTATATCTATAGACCAAAGGAAGATCGAGGCCGTTCGGAGTTGGCCTAGACCCATGTCAGAGACGGAGGTTCGCAGCTTTTTAGGGCTGGCAGGCTACTATAGGCGATTCGTGCAGGACTTCTCCAGTATTGCTACACCTTTGACCAGGTTGACCCGGAAGGGGGTTCCTTTCATTTGGACGGAGGAGTGTGAGCACAATTTTCAGTAGTTACGGTCTCTACTGACTACGGCGCCAGTGTTATCATTGTTGGAGATAGTGCCCTCAAAGTCAATTATTGGATCGCAGGTACGTGATTGCAATGATTGCGGAGGACCTATACCGGTAGGACAGTCTTACTCAAAGATGATAGTATGCTATCTGGTTTGCCTTTATCAGTCGTGTACATGTTCAGGTGACTGATTACATGTTACACTTTGATAGAGCCCTTAGGATCTTGCTTTACTACCAACAGTATGATGGCGATCATATACGTGAGAGTTGGTAGTTTATATGCATATCCTTAATTGTGGTCCCTAGTCGTTGGAGTTTCGAGACAGGGCATCGATACTCCGGAGTAGACAAGTGTGTACAGTCGAGACCCCGACGAGGGGCGGTGGCCGGTCTCACAAGCCACTGTTGTCAGTTGGATCACCTAAGATGTATACAGGTGCTCATTGGGTTATGAGTACACCGGACAGGACTCGCCGGGAATCTGCTAGTTAGTACTATATCTATCGTCAGATAGCAGTTCCCTGGTGACATGTGTACAGGTTAGTTCATCGACCTGAGGTCGTCATTTGTCTCGTGTGAGTTCCCACTGTGCTTTAATTTCTACCCTACCACGTCTCAAAGGAGTCGTGCAAACAGGTAGTTTTTGGGTACAGTCCCGAGCCATATGGAGGCACGTGAGCAGATCGGCAGGGGATTCGTCTCTCCCGGTATTGGGGGCGAGGTCGTGCTGTGTTTAGGAGAGCCATTACACAAAGTCCATGGCCATGGCAGGAGATTTACTGGTAGGTACTCCAGTAGTATCTCAGGGTGTTATTTGGCTTCACTCCGACACGATTTATACTGCTAATGGGGGTCTGACGTTGCTAGCCCCCTAGGCAGATATGCGATACTCATAGACGAACGGACCGGACTGTATATACATTGTCACTGTTAGGCTCAGTCGGGTTTCCGGATGAGTTCGCTCATCGGCCTCCGTTGAGGTCAGTCCATGGGCAGCCGTTACGCATTGCTAGTACCGCTGACGGTTTGTGGTTAAACCCACTGCCAGGGTACTGACGAGTCATTAGAGTTCCCCACAGACAGTTTCCCAAGTTCGGGCGAAACGTTGTAGAGGTCGTATGGTTTTATGGCAGGGTTCGGAAAATGCACGTGCGTTTACGCACGTGTTTTTTTTCGGGCAGATGATACTGGTCGGCTTTGGTTTAAGCCGAATCCGAGTATTATATTGAGTAGGTATAATATCTTTGTCTCAGTTGCATTTGTATTCGGTCGTAATACAAATGCGGGTATATTTATACAGTTACGGGGTTATCCTGAAAGTCGTTTCAGGATCACTTTTGGAAGTTGCCAGTTTCCAGTTTTCTATCACCCGTCTTTTAACATTCGGTTAAAGACGGATTTATCTTTTCTTGGATAAGGGTGGGTCATCATTCTAGAAGCTTCTAGAAGTGGTGATGAGGCTAATGAGTCATTAGTGCTTTAATGGAGCCATTAATGCAATGGTGACTAGGTTAATGAATCACCATTTGCATTAATGATGTTTTATTTGCATGAAGGATATTTGTGGTTGATATTTGTTCTTATAGTCACTCTCCCCTCTCCTACACTCACCTCCCTCTTTGCATATATATGGCCGGCCCCCTCTCCTCCCCCACACTCTCTCTCACTTGTTGTTTTCATTTGGAAAAAAGATATGATAGATTTTGGGGTGTATGGAATTTCACAGCTCATTTCATTCCATCACCCGATTCCCTCGGCAACTTCATTTACCGATCGTCCACGGACTCGGACGAAGTGAGACAAAGTCATCTACTCATTCTCTACATCATTCTTGGTCGTCTCTTTTGGCAAACTTGACGACCGAGTTGCCTCAAGTCAGAGGCGGGAGCCCGTTTAAAGAATCAGCGACGTGGTGCCACCTAGACGAGCAGATCGGAGATCGACGAGATCAAAGAAGCCGCAACGGAGCGTGGGATGATGGTTAAAGAACGAAGGACTCGGATCGTTCGGTATAACCTTTCTACACTCTTTACATTTTGTTAGTTTAGCAATAATGGAAGATCCGGGTTAAAGTATACGCTAGCGCCAGTTAAAAGTTTTTGTTCCGCATTTGGCGTCTGTAGACGGCCGGGGCGCTAGCGTAGACTTACAGTGGTATCAGAGCCTAACCATTTTGCTATACTAACTTGTGCTAACGCGTTTAAAATATCGATCGAAACGGAAATCAAAAATCGCATTTTTCAACTTGACAGTTTCTGTTGATTTTAAATGGTGTCCTAAAAATATTCCACACATCTCAGAAAACTGTGCAGGGTTTTATAAGAACGCCGTACAAATTTGAGCACGTGAATCGACAAGACCGCCGCGGAAACGCGGCCAAACCCATGGTTTGGCCGGGCATCCGCGGCCGTTCTGAGCGATCATGCCCCCAAATTTGCACAGTGTATTCTTCTCTGGAATTTAGGGTTTTTGGTATATATCTTTTGGGCCCAGATTTTGTTACTGTTCACCAGTTGTTCGTGGGGCCCACTTTGTGATATTTCGTCGATCGAAATTTAAACACGTTAGTTTATAGTGCTTACATTATATCTCCGACCGGGAATGTCATTTGATCGGTAAACCGTGTCCGATTGCTATAGTTCTTTTAGACGGGTTTGCGAACGTGACATTCGCGTTGATGTTTTGTGTTGTGCTGTGATGTTGCGGATTTGTCGTGGTGGATAGAAGTGTGCAATGGTAGTACAGTTTGAGCTTATTCGTACATTTGATATTGCGGGGCGAGCGTCCAACTTGTGGACTGTCGTTACTGCCTGTTGTATAATATTCTTTTGGGGCACGACCAGGTTGCGGTCGATGTACCTGTTGTACTATTTTTCATTACTGTACTAGGTTTTGCCCCACGACGGAGTGCACGGATAGCCGGGTTCTGAGGGGCAACGGGTCCGCATCTCATGGCTTTGAGAGGCAGAGGGGCTCCACTCTAGAATTGGCAGACTATTCGCCGCACTCGTAGGGGGTACAGGTTGACCCAAGGAGGGGTGCCCAAGATTACCAGATTCCGTGAAGTGCTGGGTGGTCCATTCACTATGCTGTAGGGGCTGCCTCGCTTCAGGTTTTGGCGGGTAACTTGCCGCACCGTAGGGGTCTAGGTTTCATTGCACAGGCTATCCACACGACAGGGGAACGTCGGGTTTCAGCAGCGGCTCTGTGAAACCCGGGGATCCCAAATTATCTGTATTGTTCTGTGATGCTTATTACTTTTCTGTAATGTTGCATACTATCACGCCTGGAGCGATTATTGTATATTGGTTTATATACTATTAGATGTTGTATATGTTTTACACCCGCGCTAGTCCAGTCCCCGCTCTGTCGTTAGTTAAGTAACCTAATGGGTGATGACGGGACCCAGTGACGAATGCGGATGGCATATACGTACATTTTATTTTCGTTCTTTTCTGGTTTGATTAATGATGGGACTGCGTTGATTCTGATCAATGCAAAGTAAAGCAAACCTGTTTGCAGTTGTTGGAACAAATTTAAAAAGTTTTATTACAAAGACGTTTCCTTTTGTTATGCATAGCGGTATTCAGTGGAATATCCTGCACCTCATTCGACGGGGCAAGAGCCGATATCCCTTCACCGGGACTGACCCCTTGGGCAGAAGTTTGCGTCAGAGTAATAACTTCACTATAGTCGATTACAAGTTGCTTTGCATAGCGGTATTCAGTGCAATATCCTGCACCTCATTCCACGAGGAAAGAGCCGAGATCCCTTCACCGGGAGTGACCTCTTTAGCAAAAGGTTTTCGCCACTATATTTTAAAAAGCTATCAGGTTCCTTCAGCGATATCAAGTTCACTACGTTAAAGGTTTTTCGCCAAAAACCAGCCGTAGCCCTCCGTCATTTCATTTGGATGGTCAGTAGTATTCAAGCTATGTTGGTCTAGCCCTTAGCTAGGACATAGTGATTGGTAGCTGCTGGGGTGTTCACATGTTGCATAGATAGATGCGTTGGTTTGGGACAGTCGTACAACCTTGTTAGCCCTTAGTCAAGGGCGAGTACGGGTGGGTTCAAATTAACAAGATAATGATGGGAAGAACTTGACATGTGACTTATGATGGGTTGGCCCTTAGTCACGATCATAAGAGCATGGGGTAAAAATCATATCGGGAGTTTCTAAAGAAACTGAAACTTGCCAGGCATGCGCATACCTTCTGGAGTGTGATAACGCGAGTGGATTCCGTCACGTTATCATGCGATGAGAGTTGGATCCCGATTCCCACTGATGAGTTGGTTTACTCTTCGGGTGATCCCGATTGATTCTTCTTTCAGGTTTGGAGGAGAATTTGACAGGACAGTGGGAGGTTTCCGGATTAGATAAAGTGATGACCATTCTGATCTAGGTTAGAGTGCACGCAGAGTGTTTCTTTTCTCTCTCTCTTTGGCAGCTACCTTTGACCGACCCTAGACTATGACTCAGTGACCAGGTTGACCGAACCTTCTTAAAATACTGGCTTTTGGATTGTCTATGTTGCATAAGTCATTGCCACTCCTTCTTTTACCCTTTGAATTTCTCAGAACACCCGTATTACTACGGATATCCACTTCCATTGGATAGATCCATCGTATGGTTATATACGAACTCGAAGGGACTTCTTTGAGGATGGATCCAGGTTCAGGAGAAATAGAATTGGTTTATTCAGTTGTCTTTTATTATCACCTTCTCTCAGGTTGCGAGAGCTCCTTGGTTTAGGAGAGTACACCTATTACGCTTATTGGATAGTCTTATTCCAAACCATAGGCTGGTGCCGAAAGGTAGGGAATGAAGAAAACCAATTAGCCTAAGTAAGGTGTGCAGAAGGTAATATGTAAAGACAAAATAAAGGGATTAGAAAGAGGGCAAAGTAAATTGCGACTGTTATCATTCACGACCAAAACCGCGTACTTCATCGCCACTCCTATTTCACCTTTAAAGGAATAAGGTATTATTCAGTTGTCTTTTATCATCACCTTCTCTCAAGATGCGAGTACTCCTTGGTTTAGGAGGGTAGACCTATTATGCTTACTGGATAGTCTTCTTCCAAACCATAGGCTGGTGCCGAACGGTAGGCAAGGAAGAATACCATTTAGCCTAACGATGGTGTACAGAAGGTAACGACTAAAGACAAATAAAGGGATTTGGAGAGATGGCAATAAAATATACGGTTGAAGTCATGAATTGGATTATGGAAGAGGCATTACTATGAATACCAGGATACCCCTACGAAACATTTTCATGTTTCAGTGCATTGTTAAAGAAAAACTGTTTTCCCGATTAGACACTTACTCCAAGGGTATGTATTTACCGGGTTTCATTCTCATATCTGTATGGTTTTACAGATGATGAGTAGGAGTAAGATATTGGGAATTAGGTGATCATCCTCATTATATCGGAATTCGTTGTAATTGGTGATATTTGAGGAAATCGCCAGGGTACAGTTTTCAACCTACGATACACAGGTTTTGAGTTGTTCAACTCAGCGGACTTATACAGAGCAGTGTATGTTGTCCAAGTGTCCATCAGGACAAAGGGGTAGGTCCTCGTACTATGTTCTGTTTACTTATAACTTCTCTAGTATTTAGACAAGTGTTTCGTAGAAATACAAGGTCTAAGTTTTGAGAAGTTGTGGGTATAAGAATAAAGTAGAGAACCGGGTATCACAAGTATCGGGATTCTTCAAAGAGATCGAAGATGTAGATTCTTATGATTGGTATTCAGATGATAGTAATGGTTTTGAGAAACTTGTTTCTCTTTCAGGTTACTCATAATTGGATAGATTCCTAAGTTGAGTAATGCTGATTAGCCTTTTTCCATTAAGTTGATATGCACTGGAGACAGCTGCATGATTTGAATCTGGTTCCAATTAAATAAGTGCCAAAGTTTCTGTATTGGATATAGAATAGTTTGTACCTTAAACGATATTAAGGTACGGAGAGTTGTCCAGCTTATGCTTAAAACCAGACTCTGGATAACTCAGGGCACGTTTCTGTAATGGCTGTTTGTGGGTTGACCCTGGCTATGACGTGGGTTGATATTCTACCATTTGGATGATCAATAGTGATATTGTTCTTGACTCGCCACAGTTTTAATAAAATGGATCTTTTTCATAAAACAGTAGTGGGAGTATGGTAGAACTGGAAGTGATTCCAGAACCGCGAACGATTATGGAAAATTTAATAGGACCTATATATTCAATCAGGTTTGACATTCCAATAGCCACTCCGCAGATATGATGGGTAACCTCAGACACCCGAGAGGTACTCCGGTAGCCTCAAGGACGGTGACAGGGAGGATCTTGTTTACCCAGACTTGACACTACTGTTGTTCCAGGATATGAGACCCGGTAGGAGGGTTGTCGTAGTCAGTGGGAGCAGCGGAAGCATAGTGGGCAAGATGCTTATATCTATTTATAGACTTGAGCAGTTATAGCGGAGATAGATCATCTAATTTTGATGTGACAGTCATGGTTTTGACTTCAAATCAGAATAGGGGATGGATCTGTTAAGAAGGTAGTAGGGTGTGATGTCATGGTATCTGGATGACATACACAAAGTAGGAAGTAAAATTCCTATACTACGATCGGTTGTACTGTGGTCGTCACACAGTTGTTTCTCCAGACAGGATATGGATATAATATTTGACATTCTGGTTTCTGGATCTATGGTTTTAGATCTAGATTTGGGTAGTTTCCTAATGTGGGTACTTTGACAGATATTCTAATGGTTTTTGGAATAGTTGACTCCTAGCATGGTGGTGTACCTGTAGGTGATGGAGTCACCCTCTCTAAAGGTGTCTTACAGACTAAAGGGGAGAGGGATGGGCATGATTGGCAGATCACTTGCTTAGGCAATTGAGTCAATCATGAGATGTCAAGTACCACACCAGATGTTGTTTTTGCACTAGATGCAATAAGTTTGTATTAATCCAATCCTGGAGAAACATAAGGAAGCAGTTTTAGAACATAAGTACATGTTCTACGGATTTGATGATGGCAGCCTCCTTCGGGAGACGGTTATCATTCCAAGCTTCAAAGGTGACATGGATGACAGAGTGATTGTCAGAGTTATAGTTTTTCCCTCTGACGAAGAGGGACAGTATTATGGACAGGTGGTTCAAGAGGATACTGTGGGTGGCATGGTGCCGGATACTGATTAGGTTCAGTGATCGATACAGTCTAAGAAGTTTGGATTTGGAGTTCATTTATGAACTAGGTCCCATCAGATATCCAGACATATTCTAAGACAGGTATTACTCGATTCGGGAGATGGCTTTCTCCGCGAACTTGAGATTTAGAGAGATATAGAAAGAAACATCTAGGCGGATCCACTCACTGAGGCTATTTCTCGAACACAATAGTTTTACAAACAGGCTTAGTGAAACTGATTAGTAGAGGAGTTGGATGTTCGGTTTCACACGGGCTGTGAGTAATCGACATCGCAATAATTAGCCTTGAGTGCAAGTGGAAGATTGTTGGAGATAGTGCCCTCAGAGTCAATTATTGGATCGCAGGTACGTGATTGCAATGATTGCGGAGGACCTATACCGGTAGGACAGTCTTACTCAAAGATGATAGTATGCTATCTGGTTTGCCTTTATTAGTCGTATACATGTTCAGGTGACAGATTACATGTTACACTTTGATAGAGCCCTTAGGATATTGCTTTACTACCAACAGTATGATGGCGATCATATATGTGAGAGTTGGGTAGTTTATATGCATATCCTTAATTGTGGTCCCTAGTCGTTGGAGTTTCGAGACAGGGCATCGATACTCCGGAGTAGACTAGTGTGTACAGTCGAGACCCCGACGAGGGGCGGTGGCCGGTCTCACAAGCCACAGGTGTAAGTTGGATCACCTAAGATGTATACAGGTGCTCATTGGGTTATGAGTACACCAGACAGGACTCGCCGGGAATCTGCTAGTTAGTACTATATCTATCGTCAGATAGTAGTTCCCTGGTGACATGTGTACAGGTTAGTTCATCGACCTGAGGTCGTCATTTGTCTCGTGTGAGTTCCTACTGTGCTTTGATTTCTACCCTACAACGGCTCAAAGGAGTCATGCAAACAGGTAGTTTTTGGGTACAGTCCCGAGCCATATGGAGGCACGTGAGCGGATCGGCAGGGGATTTGTCTCTCCCGGTATTGGGGGCGAGGTCGTGCTGTGTCTAGGAGAGCCATTACACAAAGTCCATGGCCATGGCAGGAGATTTACTGGTAGGTACTCCAGTAGTATCTCAGGGTGTTATTGGGCTTCACTCCGACACGACTTATACTGCTAATGGGGGTCTGACGTTGCTAGCCCCCTAGGCAGATATGCGATACTCATAGACGAACAGACCGGACTGTATATACATTGTCACTGTTAGGCTCAGTAGGGTTTCCGGATGAGTTCGCTCATCGGCCTCCCTTGAGGTCAGTCCATGGGCAGCCGTTACGCATTGCTAGTGCCGCTGACGGTTTTTGGTTAAACCCACTACCAGGGTACTGACGAGTCATTAGAGTTCCCCATAGACAGTTTCCCAAGTTCGGGCGAAACGTTGTAGAGGCCGTATGGTTTTATGGCAGGGTTCGGAAAATGCACGTGCGTTTACGCACGTGTTATTTTTCGGGCAGATGATACTGGTCGGTTTTGGTTTAAGCCGAATCCGAGTATTATATTGAGTAGGTATAATATCTTTGTCTCAGTTGCATTTGTATTTGGTCGTAATACAAATGCTGGTATATTTATATAGTTACGGGGTTATCCTGAAAGTCGTTTCAGGATCACTTTTGGAAGTTGCCAGTTTCCAGTTTTCTATCAGCAGTCTTTTAACATTCGGTTAAAGACGGATTTATCTTTTCTTGGATAAGGGTGGGTCATCATTCTAGAAGCTTCTAGAAGTGGTGATGTGGCTAATGAGTCATTAGTGCTTTAATGGAGCCATTAATGCAATGGTAACTAGGTTAATGAATCACCATTTGCATTAATGGTGTTTTGTTTGCATGAAGGATATTTGTGGTTGATATTTGTTCTTATAGTCACTCTCCCCTCTTTTACACTCACCTCCCTCTTTGCATATATATGGCCGGCCCCCTCTCCTCCTCCACACTCTCTCTCACTTGTTGATTTCATTTGGAAAAAAGATATGATAGATTTTGGGGTGTATGGAATTTCACAGCTCATTTCATTCCATCACCCGATTCCCTCGGCAACTTCATTTACCGATCATCCACGGACTTGGACGAAGTGAGACAAAGTCATCTACTCATTCTCTACATCATTCTTGGTCGTCTCTTTTGGCAAACTTGACGACCGAGTTGCCTCAAGTCAGAAGCGGGAGCCCGTTTAAAGAATCAGCGACGTGGTGCCACCTAGACGAGCAGATCGGAGATCGACGAGATCAAAGAAGCCGCAACGGAGCGTGGGATGATGGTTAAAGAACGAAGGACTCGGATCGTTCGGTATAACCTTTCTACACTCTTTACAGTTTGTTAGTTTAGCAATAATGGAAGATTCGGGTTAAAGTATACGATAGCGCCAGTTAAAAGTTTTTGTTCCGCATTTGGCGTCTCTAGACGGCCGGAGCGCTAGCGTAGACTTACAATCTTTGCCTTCGGGATCAGGTGGATTTGTGGTCTATTGTGATGCTTCTCTAGTGGGGCTAGGGTGCGTATTGATGCAGCATGACCGGGTGATCGCATATGCTTCGCGGCAATTAAAGAAACATGAATAGAACTACCCCACTCACGATTTGGAGATGGCTGCAGAGGTCTTTGCACTTAAGATCTGGTGACATTACCTATACGGCGAGTCGTGCCAGATATTCACTGATCACAAGAGCTTAAATTATATATTCCAGCAGCGAGACCTGAACCTTAGACAACGCCGATGGATGGAGTTAGTGAAGGACTACGATTGCGAGATCTCGTACCACCCGGACAGGGCTAATGTGGTGGCAGACGCTTTGAGCAGGAGGCCCGGGGGTAGTCTATCTTTTCTGAGCGCAGTACAGAGGCAGTCGTCGGCAGATTGGCAGATTTTATGCGACAGCCAGGTACAGTTCGAGTTTACGCCGATCGGAGGACAGATTGCGCATGTTCGTGCACGCCCACAGTTGCTTGACCGTATAAATGAGGCACCACACAGTGATGATCAATGCTCAAAGATCAGGGCACAGATTGGACAGGGCAGATTTTCCGAGTTCGTGATCGATGATCAGGGGATACTACGATTTGGGGCTAGACTGTGCGTACCAGATGCTGAGGGATTGCGGCTCGAAATTCTTGAGGAGGCACATCGATCGGTATACAATGTTCATCCCGGTTCCACCAAGATGTACCATGAAATGAGAGGTGTTTACTGGTGGGACGGAATGAAGAGTGACATCGCAGATTTTGTGTCGAGATGCCTGACTTGTCAGCAAGTCAAGGCTGAGCACCAGAGGCCCACGGGAGTGCTTCAGTCGTTACCCATTCTGGAGTGGAAATGGGAGCAGATTTCTATGGACTTCATTGTGGGTCTACCCAGGACTAGTCGAGGGTATGACTCCATCTGGGTGATTGTGGATCGGTTGACGAAAGTGGCTCACTTTCTACCGGTGAAGACGACTTTCGGATTTGGTCAGTATGCCCAGATTTATGTCGACGAGATCGTACGACTGCACGGAGTTCCGACATGTATCGTGTCCGACAGAGGCACCCAGTTTACCAGCCGACTATGGCAGAGGCTTCAGGAGGCTTTGGGCACTCGCTTGAGTTTCAGCACAGCATTTCATCCGCAGACCGACGGACAGTCAGAGCGGACTATTCAGACTCTCGAGGACATTCTCCGAGCTTGTGTATTAGAGTTCGGAGGTAGCTGGGATCCTCATTTACCCTTAGTAGAGTTCTCCTACAACAACATCTACCAGGAGACCATTCAGATGGCACCTTTTGAGGCTCTTTATGGGAGGAGATGTAGATCGTCCACCTGTTGGACAGAGCTCAGTGAGAGCAGTATCTTAGGGCCACAGATTGTGGAGGAGACGACCGCGAAGATCCAGTTGATTCGAGATAGGATGCGAGCATCCCAGAGTAGGCAGAGATCTTATGCGGACCGTCGTCGGCGCAGACTTGAGTTTTCTGTTGGTGATCGTGTTTACTTGAGGGTCTCCCGAATGAAAGGTGTGATGAGATTTGGGAAGAAATGGAAGCTTAGTCCCTGATATGTGGGCCCCTTCGAGATCCTCGAGCGTATTGGTGCGGTTGCGTATCGGTTAGCCTTTCCGCCCAGTTTCCTAAATGTGCACCCCGTATTTCACGTTTCGATGCTCCGCAGATATCTTCATGATCCTTGGCATGCGATTCAGCACCCGACGATCCAGCTTGAGCGTGACCTTTCCTATGCAGAGCAGCCGGTGATCATTTTGGGTCGACAAGTGAAGAAATTGAGATCGAAGGACATACCGTCAGTCAAGGTACTTTTGCGTGGTCAGAGCAGCGAGGAGGTCACTTGGGAGACCGAGAGCGAGATGAGGAAGAGGTATCCCCACCTTTTTGAAGGTACGTGTAGTTAGATTTTGAAATTCGGGGACCGAATTTCTTTAAGGGGGGTAGATTGTAACACTTTGAAATTCATTTAGGATATTTTCGCGATAATTAGCAATTTTGCGTGTTTTTCATAAAAGCCCGAATATCGTATTTTCCTTCTTGGCTAGGGATAATTGTGTTGTGAAGTGTTATATATATATTTATGCGTAATTATAGGGTTTACTAATTATATTTAGTTGTGTTACCCTAATTGGGAAATTTCCATTATGTAGTGTACACTTGCACACTTAGCCATTTTATGACCTAGGTTAAAAGTGTTAACCATTTCATTTCATTCTTGCATGGTTCATTGTTATTTCCCCACCCTTTTATCAAAACAAAACCTTTTTTAAAATTCAAATTTTGCAATAGAAAATGAGGTATGAGGGTTAGGTAAAGAAAATTGACTTTTTCTTTGACCCTTTTCTTTCTCTCTTCTCACTCTTTCTCTCATTTCTGAAACTCCAGCAGAAAAGCAGCATCAAACATAGCATTTTCTTCATCTCCTCTTCTCTTTTCACTTCCCTTTGATCTCTATACAATACCCTACACAAAACAATGTTGGAGATAGTGCCCTCATAGTCAATTATTGGATCGCAGGTACGTGATTGCAATGATTGCGGAGGACCTATCCCGGTAGCACAGTCTTACTCGAGATGATAGTATGCTATCTGGTTTGCCTTTATCAGTCGTGTACATGTTCAGGTTACTGATTGCATTTTACACTTTGATAGAGCCCTTAGGATCTTGCTTTACTACCAACAGTATGATGGAGATCATATACGTGAGAGTTGGGTAGTTTATATGCATATCCTTAATTGTGGTCCCTAGTCGTAGGAGTTTCGAGACAGGGCATCGATACTCCGGAGTAGACTAGTGTATACAGTCGAGACCCCGACGAGGGGCGGTGGCCGGTCTCACAAGCCACTGGTGTCAGTTGGATCACCTAAGATGTATACAGGTGCTCATTGGGTTATGAGTACACCGGACAGGACTCGCCGGGAATCTGCTAGTTAGTATTATATCTACCGTCAGATAGCAATTCCCTGGTGACATGTGTACAGGTTAGTTCATCGACCTGAGGTCATTATTTGTCTCGTGTGAGTTTCCACTGTGCTTTGATTTCTACCCTACCACGGCTCAAAGGAGTCGTGCAAACAGGTAGTTTTTGGGTACAGTCCCGAGCCATATGGAGGCACGTGAGCGGATCGGCAGGGGATTCGTCTCTCCCGGTATTGGGGGCGAGGTCGTGCTGTGTCTAGGAGAGCCATTACACAAAGTCCATGGCCATGGCAGGAGATTTACTGGTAGGTACTCCAGTAGTATCTCAGGATGTTATTGGGCTTCACTCCGACACGACTTATACTGCTATTGGGGGTCTGACGTTACTAGCCCCCTATGCAGATATGCGATACTCATTGACGAACGGACCGGACTGTATATACATTGTCACTGTTAGGCTCAGTATTGTTTTCGGAGGAGTTCGCTCATCGGTCTCCCTTGAGTTCGCTCCTCGGCCTCCCATGAGGTCAGTCCATGGGCAGCCGTTACGCATTGCTAGTGCCGCTGACGGTTTGTGGTTAAACCCACTGCCAGGGTACTGACGAGTCATTAGAGTCCCCCACAGACAGTTTCCCAAGTTCGGGCGAAACGTTGTAGAGGCCGTATGGTTTTATGGCAGGGTTCTGAAAAATGCACGTGCGTTTATGCACGTGTTATTTTTCGGGCAGATAATACTGGTCGGCTTTGGTTTAAGCCGGATCCGAGTATTATATTGAGTAGGTATAATATCTTTGTCTCAGTTGCATTTGTATTCGGTCGTAATACAAATGCGGGTATATTTATACAGTTTCGGGGTTATCCTGAAAGTCGTTTCAGGATCACTTTTGGAAGTTGCCAGTTTTCAGTTTTCTATCAGCCGTCTTTTAACATTCTGTTAAATACGGATTTATCTTTTCTTCAGATATGATGAGTCAGTATTCTAGAAGTTTCTAGATATGATTATTAGGATGGTGACTAGGCTAGTGACTCATCTTGACATTAATGGTTTCATTAATGACTTGATGAGGTGTTTATGTAAGTCATGCTTTGTTTTAATGATTCTTGTTTTGGTTAAGATATTTTGAGTGAGAAGCTTTATGCTTAAGGTCACCCCCCCTCTCTTACGGTCACCTCCCTCTTGCTATATATGGCCGGCCCTCTCTCTCCTCCCCACTTCACTTGTTGATTTCATTTTAGAGAGAAAAGATTATGATAGTATTTGGGGTGCATGGAATTTTACAGTTTATTTCATTCCATCACCCAATTCCCTCGGCAACTTCATTAACCGATCGTCCACGGACTTGGACGAAGTGAGACAAAGTCATCTACTCATTCTCTACATCATTCTTGGTCGTCTCTTTTAGCAAACTTGACGATCGAGTTGCCTCAAGTCAGAGGCGGGAGCCCGTTTAAAGAATCAGTGATGTGGTGCCACCTCGACGAGGATATCGGAGATCAACGAGATCGGAGCAGCCCCAACGGAGCGTGGGATGATGGTTGAAGAACGAAGGACTCGGATCGTTCGGTACAACCTTTCTACACTCTTTACAGTCTGTTAGTTTAGCAATAATGGCAGATCCGGGTTAAAGTATACGATAGCGCCAGTTAAAAAGTTTTTGTTCCGCATTTGGCGTCTGTAGACTGCCGAGGCGCTACCGTAGACTTACAGTGGTATCAGAGCCTCACCATTTTGCTATACTAACTTGTGCTAACGCGTTTAAAACTTCGATCGAACCGAAAAACAAAAATTGCAAAATTCCAACTTGACAGTCTCTGTAAATTTTTAAACTGGTCAAAATGACATTTGGACCATACCAGAAAATCAAGCAGGGTTTTTTAGGAAAACTGCAGAAATTCGACAGAGTGATTTTACTGTTCAAGCGCGGATCCGCGGCCCAAGAATGGGTTTGGCCGCGGATCCGCCGCAGTCAAGTCATATCACTTGGCGAAATTTCTACAGTGCATTTTATGTTGGATTTTGGGGTTTTTGGTATATATCATTTGGGCCCAGGTTATGTTACTGTTCTGCAGATATTCGTGGGGCCCACTTCTTGATATTTGGTCAATCGAAATTTAAACATGTTAGTTTATAGTGCTTACATTATATCTCCGACCGGAAATGTCATTTGATCGGTAACTGCGTCTGATTGCTATAGTTCTTTTAGACGGGTTTGCGAACGTGACATTCGCGTTGATGTTCTGTGTTGTGCTGTGATGTTGCGGATTTGTCGTGGTGGATAGCAGTGTGCAATGGTAGTACAGTTTGTGTTTATTTGTACATTTGATATTGCGGGGCGAGCGTCCAACTTGTGGACTGCCGTCACTGCCTGTTGTATAATATTCTTTTGGGACACGACCAGGTTGCGGTCGATGTACCTATTGTACTATTTTTCATTACTGTACTAGGTTTTGCCCCGCGACGGAGTGCACGGATAGCCGGGTTCTGGGGGGCAACGGGTCCGCATCTCATGGCTTTGAGAGGCAGAGGGGTCCCACTCTAGAATTGGCAGACTATTCGCCGCACTCGTAGGGGGTACAGGTTGACCCAAGGAGGGGTGCCCAAGATTACCGGATTCCGTGGAGTGCTGGGTGGTCCATTCACTATGCTGTAGGGGGCTGCCTCGCTTCAGGTTTTGTCGGGTAACTTGCCGCACCCGTAGGGGTCTAGGTTTCATTGCATAGGCTATCCACACGACAGGGGAACGTCGGGTTTCAGCAGCGGCTCTGTGAAACCTGGGGATCCCAGTTATCTGTATTGTTCTGTGATGCTTATTACTTTTCTGTAATGTTGCATATTATCATGCCTGGAGCGATTATTGTATATAGGTTTATATACTATTAGATGTTGTATATGTTTTACAACCGCGCTAGTCCAGTCCCCGCTCTGTCGTTAGTTAAGTAACCTAACGGGTGATGACGGGACCCAGCGACGAATGCGGATGGCATATACGTACATTTTATTTTCGTTCTTTTCTGGTGTGATCGATTGATGGGACTGCATTGATTCTGATCAATGCAAAGTAAAACAAACCAATTTACAGTTGTTGGAACAAATTTAAAAAGTGTTGTTACAAAGACGTTTCCTTTTGTTATGCATAGCGGTATTCAGTGGAATATCCTGCACCTCATTCGACGGGGCAAGGGACGATATCCCTTCACCGGGACTGACCCCTTGGGCAGAAGTTTGCGTCAGAGTAATAACTTCACTATAGTCGATTACAAGTTGCTTTGCATAGCGGTATTCAGTGGAATATCCTGCACCTCATTCCACGAGGAAAGAGCCGAGATCCCTTCACCGGGAGTGACCACTTTAGCAAAAGGTTTTCGCCACTATATTTTAAAAAGCTATCAGGTTCCTTCAGCGATATCAAGTTCACTACGTTAAAGGTTTTTCGCCAAAAACCAGCCGTAGCCCTCCGTCATTTCATTTGGATGGTCAGTAGTATTCAAGCTATGTTGGTCTAGCCCTTAGCTAGGATATAGTGATTGGTAGCTGCTGGGGTGTTCATATGTTGCATAGATAGATGCGTTGGTTTGGGACAGTCGTACAGCCTTGTTGGCCCTTAGTCAAGGGCGAGTACGGGTGGGTTCAAATTAACAAGATAATGATGGGAAGAACTTGACATGTGACTTATGGTGGGCTGGCCTTTAGTCACGATCATAAGAGCATGGGGCATAAACTATATCGGGAGTTTCTAAAGAAACTGAAACTTGCCAAGTATGCGCATACCTTCTGGAGTATGAGTAACGTGGATGCATTCCATCACGTTATCATGCGATGAGAGTTGGATCCCGATTCCCACTGATGAGTTGGTTTACTCTTCGGGTGATCCCGATTGATTCTTCTTTAGGTTTGGAGGAGAATTTGACAGGACAGTGGGAGGTTTCCGGATTAGATAAAGTGATGACCATTCTGATCTAGGATAGAGTGCACGCAGAGTGTTTATTTTCTCTCTCTCTTTGGAAGCGACCTTTGACCGACCCTAGACTATGACTCAGTGACCAAGTTGACCGAACCTTCTTAAAATACTGGCTTTTGGATTGTCTGAGTTGCATAAGTCATTGCCACTCCTTCTTCTACCCTTTGAATTTCTCAGAACACCCGTATTATTACGGATATCCACTTCCATTGGATAGATCCATCGTATGGTTATATACGAACTCGAAGGGACTTCTTCGAGGATGGATCCAGGTTCAGGAGAAATAGAATTGGTTTATTCAGTTGTCTTTTATTATCACTTTCTCTCAGGTTGCGAGGGCTCCTTGGTTTAGGAGAGTACACCTATTACGCTTATTAGATAGTCTTATTCCAAACCATAGGCTGGTGCCGAAAGGTAGGGAATGAAGAAAACCAATTAGCCTAAGTAGGGTGTGCAGAAGGTAATATGTAAAGACAAAATAAAGGGAGTAGAAAGAGGGCAAAGTAAATTGCGACTGATATCATTCACGACCAAAACCGCGTACTTCATCGCCGCTCCTATTTCACCTTTAAAAGAATAAGGTATTATTCAGTTGTCTTTTATCATCACCATCTCTCGAGATGCGAGTACTCCTTGGTTTAGGAGGGTACACCTATTATGCTTACTAGATAGTCATCTTCCAAACCATAGGCTGGTGCCGAACGGTAGGGAAGGAAGAAAACCATTTAGCCTAACGATGGTGTACAGAAG
The DNA here is from genome assembly GCA_030015575.1 of Agapanthus africanus. Lineage (NCBI taxonomy): Eukaryota > Viridiplantae > Streptophyta > Magnoliopsida > Asparagales > Amaryllidaceae > Agapanthus > Agapanthus africanus. The sequence goes on along the minus strand of JASDDO010000014.1, from coordinate 452,997,116 downwards.
GTAACGACTAAAGACAAATAAAGGGATTTGGAGAGATGGCAATAAAATATACGGTTGAAGTCATGAATTGGATTATGGAAGAGGCATTGCTATGAATACCAGGATACCCCTACGAAACATTTTCATGTTTCAGTGCATTGTTAAAGGAAAAACTGTTTTCCCGATTAGACACTTACTCCAAGGGTATGTGTTTACCAGGTTTCATTCTCATATCTGTATGGTTTTACAGATGATGAGTGGGAGTAAGATATTGGGAAAAAGGTGATCATCCTCATTATATCGGAATTCGTTGTAATTGGTAATATTTGAGGAAATCGCCAGGGTAGAGTTTTCCACCTACAACGCACAGGTTTTGAGTTGTTCAACTCAGCGGACTTATACAGAGTATTGTATGTTGTCCAAGTGTCCATCAGTAAAAAGGGGTAGGTCCTCGTACTATGTTCTGTTTACTTATAACTTTTCTAGTATTTAGACGAGTGTTTCGTAGAAATACAAGGTCTAAGTTTTGAGATGTTGTGGGTATAAGAATAAAGTAGAGAACCAGGTGTCACAAGTATCGGGATTCTTCAAAGAGATCGAAGATGTAGATTCTTGTGATTGGTATTCAGATGATAGTGATGGTTTTGAGAAACGGGTTTTCTCTTTCAGGTTACTCATAATTGGATGGATTCCTAAGTTGAGTAATGCTGATTAGCCTTTTCCATTAAGTTGATATGCACTGGAGACAGCTGCATGGATTGAATCTTGGTTCCAAATTAAATAAATGCCAAAGTTTCTATATTGGATATAGAATAGTTCGTACCTTAAAAGATATTAAGGTACGGGGAGTTGTCCAGCTTATGCTTAAAACCAGACTCTGGATAACTCAAGGCACGTTTCTGTAATGGTTGTTTGTGGGTTGACCCTGGCTATGACGAGGGTTGATATTCTACCATTTGGAAGATCAATAGTGATATTGTTCTTGACTCGCCACAGTTTTGGTAAAATGGATCTTTTTCAGAAAACAGTAGTGGGAGTATGGTAGAACTGGAAGTGATTCCAGAACCGCGAACGATTACGGAAAATTTAATAGGACCTATATATTCAATCAGGTTTGACATTCCAATAGCCACTCCGCAGGTATGGTAGGTAACCTTAGACGCCCGAGAGGTACTTCGGTAGCCTCAGAGACGGTGACAGGGAGGTTCTTATCTACCCAAACTTGACACTACTGTTGTTCCAGGATATGAGACCCGGTAGGAGGGTTGTCGTAGTCAGTGGGAGCAGCGGAAGCATAGTGGGAAAGATGCTTATATCTATTTATAGACTTGAGCAGTTATAGCGGAGATAGATCATCTAATTTTGATGTGACAGTCATGGGTTTGACATCAATCAGAATAGGGGATGGATCAGTTAAGAAGGTAGTAAGGTGTGATGTCATGGTATCTGGATGACATACACAGAGTGGGAAGTAAAATTCCTATACTACGATCGGTTGTACTGTGGTCGTCACACAGTTGTTTCTCCAGACATGATATGGATATAATATTTGACATTCTGGTTTCTAGATCTATGGTTTTAGATCTGGATTTGGGTAGTTTCCCAATGTGGGTACTTTGACAGATATTCTAATGGTTTTTGGAATAGTTGACTCCTAGCATGGTGGTGTACCTGCAGGTGATGGAGTCACCCTCTCTAAAGGTGTCTTACAGACTAAAGCGGAGAGGGATGTGCATGATTGGCAGATCACTTGCTTAGGCAATTGAGTCAATCATGAGATGTCAAGTACCACACCAAATGTTGGTTTTGCACTAGATGTAATAAGTTTGTATTAATCCAATCCTGGAGAAATATAAGGAAGCAGTTTTAGAACATAAGTATATGTTCTACGGATTTGAAGCGGCAGCCTCCTTCGGGAGACGATTATCATTCCAGGCTTCAAAGGTGACATGGTTGACAGAGTGATTGTCAGAGTTATAGGTTTTCCCTCTGACGAAGAGGGACAGTATTATGGACAGGTGGTCCAAGAGGATACTGTGGGTGGCATGGTGCCGGATACTGATTAGGTTCAGTGATCGATACAGTCTAAGAAGTTTGGATTTGGAGTTCATTTATGAACAAGGTCCCATCAGATATCCAGACATATTCTAAGACAGGTATTAATCGATTCGGGAGATGGCTTTCTCCGCGAACTTGAGATTAAGAGAGATATAGAATGAAACATCTAGGCGGATCCACTCACTGAGGCTATTTCTCGAACACAATAGTTTTACAAACGGGCTTTGTGAACTGATTAGTAGAGGAGTTGGATGTTCGGTTTCACACGGGCTGTGAGTAGTCGACATCGCAATATTAGCCTTGATTGCAAGTGGGAGATTGTTGGAGATAGTGCCCTCATAGTCAATTATTGGATCGCAGGTACGTGATTGCATTGATTGCGGAGGACCTATCCCGGTAGCACAGTCTTACTCGAGATGATAGTATGCTATCTGGTTTGCCTTTATCAGTCGTGTACATGTTCAGGTGACTGATTGCATTTTACACTTTGATAGAGCCCTTAGGATCATGCTTTACTACCAACAGTATGATGGCGATCATATACGTGAGAGTTGGGTAGTTTATATGCATATTCTTAATTGTGGTCCCTAGTCATGGGAGTTTCGAGACAGGGCATCGATACTCCGGAGTAGACTAGTGTATACAGTCGAGACCCCGACGAGGGGCGGTGGCCGGTCTCACAAGCCACTGGTGTCAGTTGGATCACCTAAGATGTATACAGGTGCTCATTGGGTTATGAGTACACCGGACAGGACTCGCCGGGAATCTGCTAGTTAGTATTATATCTACCGTCAGATAGCAGTTCCCTGGTGACATGTGTACAGGTTAGTTCATCGACCTGAGGTCGTTATTTGTCTCGTGTGAGTTCCCACTGTGCTTTGATTTCTACCCTACCACGGCTCAAAGGAGTCGTGCAAACAGGTAGTTTTTGGGTACAGTCCCGAGCCATATGGAGGCACGTGAGCGGATCGGCAGGGGATTCGTCTCTCCCGGTATTGGGGGCGAGGTCGTGCTGTGTCTAGGAGAGCCATTACACAAAGTCCATGGCCATGGCAGGAGATTTACTGGTAGGTACTCCAGTAGTATCTCAGGGTGTTATTGGTCTTCAATCCGACACGACTTATACTGCTATTGGGGGTCTGACGTTACTAGCACCCTAGGCAGATATGCGATACTCATTGACGAACGGACCGGACTGTATATACATTGTCACTGTTAGGCTCAATAGGGTTTTCAGAGGAGTTCGCTCATCGGTCTCCCTTGAGTTCGCTCCTCGGCCTCCCTTGAGGTCAGTCCATAGGCAGCCGTTACGCATTGCTAGTGCCGCTGACGGTTTGTGGTTAAACCCACTGCCAGAGTACTGACGAGTCATTAGAGTCCCCCACAGACAGTTTCCCAAGTTCGGGCGAAACGTTGTAGAGGCCGTATGGTTTTATGGCAGGGTTCGGAAAAATGCACGTGCGTTTACGCACGTGTTATTTTTCGGGCAGATAATACTGGTCGGCTTTGGTTTAAGCCGGATCCGAGTATTATATTGAGTAGGTATAATATCTTTGTCTCAGTTGCATTTGTATTCGGTCGTAATACAAATGCGGGTATATTTATACAGTTTCGGGGTTATCCTGAAAGTCGTTTCAGGATCACTTTTGGAAGTTGCCAGTTTCCAGTTTTCTATCAGCCGTCTTTTAACATTCTGTTAAAGACGGATTTATCTTTTCTTCAGATATGATGAGTCAGTATTCTAGAAGTTTCTAGATATGATGACTAGGATGGTGACTAGGCTAGTGACTCATCTTGACATTAATGGTTTCATTAATGACTTGATGAGGTGTTTATGTGAGTCATGCTTTGTTTTAATGATTCTTGTTTTGGTTAAGATATTTTGAGTGAGAAGCTTTATGCTTAAGGTCACCCCCCTCTCCTACGGTCACCTTCCTCTTGCTATATATGGCCGGCCCTCTCTCTCCTCCTCACTTCACTTGTTGATTTCATTTTAGAGAGAAAAGATTATGATAGTATTTGGGGTGCAAGGAATTTTACAGTTCATTTCATTCCATCACCTAATTTCCTCGGCAACTTCATTAACAGATCGTCCACGGACTTGGACGAAGTGAGACAAAGTCATCTATTCATTCTCTACATCATTCTTGGTCATCTCTTTTAGCAAACTTGACGATCGAGTTGCCTCAAGTCAGAGGAGGGAGCCCGTTTAAAGAATCAGTGATGTGGTGCCACCTCGACGAGGATATCGGAGATCAACGAGATCGGAGCAGCCGCAACGGAGCGTGGGATGATGGTTGAAGAACGAAGGACTCGGATCGTTCGGTACAACCTTTCTACACTCTTGACAGTCTGTTAGTTTAGCAATAATGGCAGATCCGGGTTAAAGTATACGATAGCGCCAGTTAAAAAGTTTTTGTTCCGCATTTGGCGTCTGTAGACTGCCGAGGCGCTACCGTAGACTTACAAACAACACATTTCCTTCACAAAACCTTGGGAAAAATGGTCTTTTGAGGTGTTTGGAGGCAAATCTGCACACTTGAGGCAAGGGCTGAGGCTTGTGGTGTTTCTTAAGGTCTTTTGAAGGTATATAGCTCATAGTTAACACTCTTTTTCCATATCTTGTAGTATCTTAACTAGAAATCATGTTTTATGTGCATGTTTGGTGGTATTGAAGGGATTTAGTGATGAAATGTTAAATTTAGCATTTTTATGGCTTAATTAGCCTGGTATGGGTTATTAGTGTGGTTTTAGACTTGGGTTTGCTTCAGATTTCAGAAAAATTCCCTAAAGTATCTTTTTAGTGCAAAATGTGGTTTTTAACTTGAATTTGGGCTCTGTTAAATCTGCTTCTACCCGGGGTGTTTCAGAATAAAATTGGATTTACTGTAGCATGAATAGGGGGTATAGAGTGCACACACAAAACCAGGGAGCTCCTCTCCCTACCCAGGCCGCCGAAATATACATTCTGGCCGCAAATTGCGGCCAGATGGGGGTGTTTTGGGTTGGTGTTTGGGGTGACTGGAGTCTGCTGCTATGTGGAGTATTTTGGTATATATATTTTTATAATATCTTTTCTGTATAAAAATCTGGGATCTAATACCCTATTTACCGTATTTTTTAAACTTTCACGACATGCGCGATACGTGGTGTGGGTTTGGGGTTTCTGCGTATCGCGACGCGTCGGAGTGGCTTCAGGCGTGTATTCACACGTTTTAGCGTATCACGCACACGTGCGCTTGGTTCGCAACGCGGGTTTCTAGTTTGACGTTAACGTTGCGTTTTTATGGATTTGAGCTTATGTGTGATATATTGTGTAATTCTAGGTTTGCAGGCGAGTACGACGGACGCCACGCAGAAGGGGAAACAAGTCGTCGGCTATACCTAGCGCGATACTACGGTGATTAGATTTAACATCTACGGGGAAAATCGCACGCATGGCGTTATGCGTCAGGGATGATAGGACCGTGTAGCAGCATATTACATTTACATACATTGACTGTTCATGGCTACTATTTTGTGCATACCGCATTCCCTGATATATGTATATAAACTAGAATTGATAGAACACCGCACCATTACTAACGGTTCATGTTGCACGAGCACTATCTTTCATGTTACACACACACCGTTAGTAATTACCATGACACTCACACCGTAGAATTTCTATGATCATTATGCTGTAGCTCATCTTTTATGTGACTAGACATGATATTCATACATGATGCATATATCACATTGCATTGAGTTGCATATTGGTTTGGATTACATGTGATTTCTGGGTTTGGGAACCATGGCTATTTCAAAGAGAATATGCAATTATTTAAAAACCCGGTTTCCCTTGATATGATATTTCGGTGCGTCCACCATGTATTTTCTCGGTGCTAGAGTGATACATGTGAACCCGAATCGAGGAGTTGGATGAAGCCGATTACGGGTACATGGTGGACCCGGTATGGTATCCCGGGGCGGGAACGGTTTCGCTGTTGTAACACCTTAGAATGTGTTTTGTAGATAATTAAATTTTAATATGTGGTTTTTAATAAAAAGTTTACCAAATTGGTTTTTAAATATTTTATCCTAATTAATGTGTATTTTATTATTATTTTGTTAGGCGCACACACACTTGTGCATGTAAACTAGGATGTAAATTGAGGTTTAATCATTGCTTAATTTAGTGTTAAGTTTGTGTTAAGTGTTTTGGGTTTTAAGTGTGCATGGTTGTAATTAGTAGTGTTGTTTTTTTAAATGAAAAAGGGTTTTATATGGTTGAATTGTTGACTTTGTGTGAGAGAGGGGGGCATGGAAAGCATGGGTGACCCATGCCTCATTATGGGGAGAGAGAGAGAGGAGGGGGGGTTGACTTGTGAGTTCTCTCATTCCCTCACTCTCATTCTCTCACCCCCATTCTCTCTCATAACACACACACACTTCCAGCAGCAGCAGCTTCATCACAACACACACACTCACTCACTCTCAAACTCACACACACACACTGCAGAGAGAGAGAGAGAAGAAGCAACAGCAGAAGCAGAAGAAGGAAGCAACAGCAGCAGCACAGGCAGTGGCAGCAGCAACAACATCAACATCATCTTCCTCACCATCATCAGCATCACTATCATCATCATTACCATCAACAGCAGCAGCAGGAATAGAAGCAGCAGCAAGCAGCAGTGACAGCAGCAACAACACTAGGAGCAACAGCAACTGAGGCAAGCTCCAGCAACTGCAGCAGCCATCACCTCCTCCATACACCTCTTCACCTGCTCTCTAGGGTCCAATAGGGTATATTTCCAAACCCTATTGTTTGATTGTGCAGCTTGTGTGCTAATTAGCTTGTTTAGTGCTAAATTAGCTAGTTTAGTGCTAGTTGTGGTGATTTGTGAGGTATTGTGGTAATTTGTTGGATGTGTTGGATACCCTAGTTTACTTAAGTGCTAATAGGGACATTGCAACTGAGAAATCCCCAGATTACACTAAAATACCATAGGTTTCCCTTTTTTGTGCAAATTAGTGTTTTTAAGGTGATATTAGTGACTTTTGTGATCTGCTATAGACCCGATGCCTTCAGGTAAAAATTGGGAAAACTGGGGCATACTACCTAGGTCTAGAGAACACCACATGAACACGAGCCCCAAACCCCATGTTCAGGCCGCCAATTTTGGCATTCTGGCTGCAATTTGCGGCCAGGAAGAGGAGTTGGGTCTTGGGGTTTTGGGTAGGGTACTCTGCAGTGTTTTCTAGATCATTGGCATGTCTAGTTTTGTAATATTGTACCTGTAGGAAAATCTGGGACTATATGTCGCTTTTGTCTTTCGTTGTGTTTGCGCGATACGCGCGATACGTGAGTGGGTTCTGTGACCCAGCGTATCGCGGCGTGTCGCGATGGTTTCTAGACGCGTACACACACGATTCAGCGTATCGTGCCACGCGCGTTTAGTTCGCAACGCGAGTTTCTCGTTTCGATTCGCTATCGCGTTTCGCGAGATATTTGGCTTATATGTGTTTTCCATGTCGTATTTGCAGGTTTGCAGACAGGGTGTCACGACCCGAAGTTTGGCCCGTGACCGGCACTTAACCACGTAACGCCTACAGGCGTAACGCGACTAAGTAAGCCGAAAACCCAGAAATCTAAAACCCTTTTTAAGAATAAGTAAAGAACTACATGTTTAAAAATCAATGTTTTTAAATAACTAAGCCGAATATGCAATTTAAAAACAGTACAATCTTTTCCAGAAATTTCGGCGGAGTTTCTTTTGTAAAAATGGCCCCGAATGGGGTAAAACAAGAATGACAATATATATGCAATGATAAAGGCATCCCCAAGCGGGAGCTAGCTCTTCGTCAAAAGACGGTCACAACCACACATGCAACAATAATATACAACGCCAAGTGGCGAGGACCAAACCCAAAAGGAAGCTCAAGCAACAAGAAACCCCAATACTACTAAGCGCGACTCTAAGGTCGAATAATACATCACTAAAGTCTAGGTCTGAAACAATATACATGTTTTGTTTGATGGAAATTCTAGATACAATGAATAAAGTAAATACAAGGGTGGTTCTTGATGCAAGAGAATCCACCTACCAAAAGCAAACCACCCGCAAGAAAGTAGTGTGCCAGAAATGCCGCAATAGAAACCTGTACGGCAGAACCTGCAAGAACTGTGGCACAACGGGGGTGAGTTGCCAACTCGTGAATAGAAACATCTACAAGCAGAAACCGAATGGAAGACATGAACCTAAGTCAACAATCAGTAATATAATCCACAAGAGTACATCTGAGTGTAATAAGGTGGCAAGGTAACATCTAAATATGTAAGTGGTGCCAAGTACTCAGGTAATAACATGTCATGAATGTAAGGTATGCTGTATGAAGTAAATATGATGAAGTATCAAATGATATCAATACACATATATTAGCGTCCCATTCCACTAATATTGGTGTAAGGGTATATATAACAGCGCCCTCATACCCTGTTATATATACAAATGAAGTATGATAAGTGTAAATCCAGTCTGTATATGATCCATGTCTGTATATGATCCATATCTGTATATGATCTATGTCTGTATATGATCCATATCTGTATATGATCTATGTCTGTATATGATCCATATCTGTATATGATCTATGTCTGTATATGCGTGGAACCCGTCCACCCGTCACCCAATGACAATAAACATCATGTATGCAATATGAGGATATAAACAACATCATGGTAAAACATCATGAAACCCGTGCCAAGCATCGACACGTAAATCCTCATCCATATGGGGCTCCGTCTGCGGTATCGGCCCTCGGCCCCGGCAGTACGAGTCAACCCATGTCCATCTCTGGGCTCCGTCTGCGGTATCGGCCCTCGGCCCCGGCAGTACGGGTCAGCCCATATCCATCTCTGGGCTCCGGTCGGAATCCTCCAGATATCCGCCGAGCTCAAATACAATCACCGGTAGGTAGTAGTCCCTCTGCCGGGCTCACCGTCTATCACACAGCGAAACCGTTCTCGCCCCGGGGTACCATACCGGGTCCACCATGTACCCGTAATCGGCCTCAACCGCCTCCTCGATTCGGGTTTTTATATATCACTCGAGCACCGAGAAAACACATGGTGGACGCACCGAAATATCATATCAAGGGAACCGGGTTTTTAAACGATTACATATTTGAAATAGCCACGGTTCCCAAATACAGAAATCACATATAATCCAAACCAAAATGTAAGTCACTAATCTGATATGATATGTGCGTCAAACATAAATATCATGTCAAGTCACATATAGATGAGCTACGATATAATGACCAGGTGTGATATAAGCATCAAATGTGAGTATCAAGTCATGTCACATATAAATGAGCTACAATATGATGATCAGATGTGATATAAGCATCAATGTGAGTATCAAGTCATGTCACATATAAATGAGCTACAATATGATGATCAGATGTGATATAAGCATCAATGTGAGTATCAAGTCATGTCACATATAAATGAGCTACAATATGATGATCAGATGTGATATAAGCATCAATGTGAGTATCAAGTCATGTCACATATAAATGAGCTACAATATGATGATCAGATGTGATATAAGCATCAATGTGAGTATCAAGTCATGTCACATATAAATGAGCTACAATATGATGATCAGATGTGATATAAGCATCAATGTGAGTATCAAGTCATGTCACATATAAATAAGCTACAATATGATGATCAGATGTGATATAAGCATCAATGTGAGTATCAAGTATCTATCAGGTATGAATATCAAGTCAAATTCATATATGTTTGTGTACAGGTCTATGTGTACAGTATGCCATGCGGAAATCATACCATGAATGCAGCAGTACTACAGTGTAGTGACATAGCAATTATCGATGATGAAGTGTGTGAGTCGGCAATCAGTGTACGTGGAACATACGCATCATCGATAATGGTGCTGGTGTCCTAACAGCATGATGGTAATATAACAATAAGCACAAGTGATGCAATGCACACAGTATGAACAGGTGCAATCGAATAATCAACGCAATAGTGAAGAATTCTAATTCAAAAGCTATATCATGCAACCTTGCCTTTTGAAATAAGACGAATCGGGGTCTTTGGTAAAACAAGGGCTACGGTGTTTAGAAAAATAGACACTACACATTTGAAAATATCCGTAGAATCCCCTTTTTCCTATCTTGCAATATTCCCGATTCGTTAGTTTAAAATAGGTATGACTCTGGTCTAATCTAACATCTACTATGCAACTACTGATCTAAGTATCATGCAAGTCTGGAGGGGTATGGAAACCGCCTAAATCTGAGTCGATACATATATAAAGGTATATAGTCGGTGATCTCGCCTCAATGTCATATCATAAGATATCCTCGAGTTATGAGTGCGGATCTATCATCAATATCGGCTCGTACGGTAATCATCGTACGGCATCCCAATAGCTGGGTACGGGTCAACATCTCACTATCTCATCACATAACAGGTATCACTATCATCAGATCACATAGTCTGGGGTACTACTCCATGTTTAGCACCAAACGATACCATCAAAGAAGTATGCATGCGGGGTAAACACATATCCCAATCCCGCAAGAGATCACAAGTCATATCCCACAATGAATCGTATCCAATCACCGATCTCACGTCATCAAGCCCACATCATCGACTCATTACCATCGTCATCAAACATCATCCATCAAGGGTAGGTATAAGAGATATACAAGTGAAGGCGTGTAGGTGCACTTCTATCCTAGGGCTCGCAACTAGGAACTACACTAATCACTTCTAACCCTAACTACCCATAATACTTCTAACACAAAGCTACAACACACTAAAACTAACACACATCAACTATATAAATATTATACTAACTACGGACTGCGGGGGTGCTATACGCCATCCACCCGACTTCCCCCTGTAGATATAATCTACTCACCTGAAACATCATTTGCGGACATCACCACGCAATTGCTTGTCGTCCCGAAGTCTTCATGGGTACCTACACATCAAATATCGTATATGCGCATTAAAACCAAATCCAAGCTAAAACGGCGCATGAAATCCAAAACGATACGATAAGGGGGCCTATAGGTGAGAACCTATGGCACGCCTTCAAAACCATCAACAAATCCTCTATATCGTCGTATAAACGCCAAATAGTCGAGGTAAAACGAAACACACCAATGCAGAAATGAAAATACGGAATACGGAAACTAAAGTCCAAAACAGCAACTCATGAAATGTGTTCCAGATTTTACCCCAGGTCACTTTATACAAATCTATATATACCAGGGGCCTAAACTAACAATGTAGGAGCTACAGAACCAAAACGAGCAAAATTGGTGGGACCCAGGCCGCAATTGGCGGCCAAAAGAGGAAAATTGGCGGCCGGGATAGGGAGTTGGGGGCTAGAGTTTGGGGTGTTGCCTCTATGGTGCCTGCACATCTCAATTTCCACTCAATATTATTTTAGGGTCCTCGGGGTGATAGCAGATTCCATTTAACTCTCACAGATTTCACATTTTCCCCGATATCGGTTTCTAAAATCCGTATTCTGTGGTTTGGTTCTCAGGTTAGGGTCTCAATTCATGCACTAGGGTGTTAACAAGTCCTCTACTGAGCTCAATTTCACATTACAACTCAAGTTCCTCTCAAACCCTAACTAGATTATCCACAAGTCCATAATATCACACAATATCGATATATTCATAACATGGGGTTAAAGGAAATGCTACAATTTGGCTAAGGGTTCAGTAATTACCTCCATTAGCAACTCAAGAAAATTCTTGAGTTGCCCCTAGTGGCCAAAATCCACGCTTTCTTGGTCCATTGCGTAGATCTCGAGCTTGTGCATCTTTTTCGTGAAAGGGACGTGAGGTTTTGAGTTGATTTTTGAGATGAAATGAGGGATTGAAGGTGGAGGAAGGGGGAGGAAAGGAGCAGCAGCAGCAAGAGCACAAGATGAGGGAGGAAACAAATGAGGAGAAATGGCTAAGTGTTGGTCAAATGTGCCCATACCCTCTTCTCACCAAACCTCCATTTCTTTATTCTTTTTCTTTTTCTTTTCTTCTTTTAATCCTTAACCCTAACCTTCTCACCTCAATAGTAAACCCAAATAAGAAACACATGAAAGAAAATGCATAAGTGTGAGAAAAAGTGATATGTGCAAGTTTTGCACAAAATTGCCAAAAAACCCGATTAGCGATTTTAATCGCGATTAGCGCTAAATTAGTGTCAAACTAATCACAAAAACTTAAAAATGTCATAATTCACTAATTTACCCTATTTTAGAATTTTCCATAATTTTTCATAATTTTTCTAACATTTTTCCTATTTATTTGCATTTAATATTAAAATAATCAATAAAATAATATTAAATAATAAAAATTCCCAAAATTAATATTTTATATTTTTGAAAATGTTACACAGGGGCTACGGACACGGCTACAGGGGGGAACAGATGATAGGATTCACCCAGCATGGAGTTTAGGTGAGTAGATATAACATCTACAGGGAATCGCCCGCATGGCGTTATGCGTCTGGGCTAGGATTCAATTTCCTGTCGCACATTCTACGTCATTGTAGAATTGCGCATTTACTGCATTTCCTTAGATATAGCTATATACTGTGACTAGCAGCCGTAGGACACTGCACACATTATTGACGGTTCATGTTGCACGAGCACGGATTGCATGCTACACACACACCGTCAATAATTGCCACGTCACACACTACCCCTTATAGCTACCATTGCTTACCACACTTGACATCTAGTTTATCGGTATACCTATAGTGTATCATACCTTTAGTGATAGGTATATTTTCACTTGCGATACAGCTACAGGTATACCTCCCACATATTTTACCTTTACCGGGAGGGATTTCCTACATATGTTACTATACCCAGGGGGGTATACGACATCAGTTCCTATAGGTAGATACCTATACTTTGCTACACCTGTATGTTAGATACATATTCAGTTGTTGTCGCATATTCACATTTACTGATGTTACTTAGCTGTACCTTATCATGATTTCGCATACATCTGGTTCAGCTATATACTTGTGTTTACCTGCTCGCATTCAGATATATCACATACATCTATTCCTGTATTTATGCATTGTTTATCTGCATTTCATATGATGTTTTCGGGATTTGGGAACCGCGGGAGTTCATGAAATTATGCATACATGTAACAACCCGGTTTCCTTGATATGATATTTCGAGCGTCCCCCATGAGTTTTATCGGTGCTGATTACCTACTCCATACGAGGTGTGGTTGCCGTATGAGAGTACATGGCGGGGCCCGGTATGGTTCCCCTCGGCAAGAAGATCGATGGGTTTGCCGATTGAGCCTGGAGGCGGGCGAGTACCTACCGGTGATTGTTTGGACCTGGCTGTTGTCTGGAGGCTACTGGCCAGAGTAGAGAGATGGATGCGGGATGACCTGTACTGTCGAGGCCGAGGGCCGACACTGCAGACGGACCCCGTGGGCTGTCCGGACTGACGGAGCCCCATATACGAGGATTTCTGTGCCGATGCTTGGCACATGGTTTCATGATATTTATTTAACCCCCTTTTTATATATATAACAGGGGATTTAGCCGTTGTTATATATACCCTTACACCAATATTAGTGGTATGGGACGCTAATATATGTGTATTGCCCCCATCATATTTATTTCTGTATATATATTTACCTTTAGGATGCTAGAACCTACTTGAGATTGGACTTGGGATACTAGGTGATCCATTGGGACTTGGACATTGGATATACCTATGTGATTGGTGACTTGTACATTCGGGATATAGGAGATTACTCGACATTGTACATTGAGGAGATGTGAGACTTATTTGATGTGAGTGCCCAATGTGGGGCCTGGTTTGAGGATTTGGGATTGGAGTATCTTAGTGGATTGTGATCCTGCCACGACGTCAGGTTTCCGTGGAAATTGGCATATTCCACCCTACACCTCACCATTACCTATCTTATGCACAGATTCATATATTGGTAGTACTTGTAGTGTACCCTTATGATAGTTGCATATTTGCTTTCTCATATCTCTATTGCATAGACATTGCATACTACTATCATGTCATCATTGCTTCACATAGTGATTGTACCTGCTAGTGTACTCTTTTTAATTCAGCTTCGCATGACATATCATTACTACTGTAATCGCATATCTTAGATTCATGCTGTACGTGCATTCCTGCGATTACCTGCATATGTTTTATACTATTCACGAGTTGGCAACTCACCCCCGTTGTGCCACAGGTGTTTCAGGTTATTCCCCAGAGTAGTCGAGGCAGGCTATTCCCTTATCCAGCTATCCAGCTATTACCTTTTGCTACAGATACCGCATCAGCTCACAGTACCTTTTTGCTTAGGTGGCTTAGATGGTTATCTGTATTACATATTGTATATTCGTTGTATTTTGTACTCTCCATCAGCTATTGTATTATTGACATAGAACGTTAGATGTATTATGGTGGATTTGATGTCTTTATATATACAGCTTTTCTCTACTGTCCTTATTCTTCCGTTGTACTCATATTGACTAGTCTTTATAAAAATGGGGTGTTGTTAAAATTTTAAAGAAAGAAAGGAACACTTTTAAAGAATTTGGGTTGCGATTTAAATTGTTTCAAAACTTATATTATCTTTTCAGCATTTTTTCTTGGTTTAGATTTCTGTGTTTGGCTTTCTTTTACTACGTTGCGTCTTTAGGCGTTGCGTAGTATTAGGGCCGTCACGGGCCATTTTTGGGTCGTGACAGCTGTATAGTAGACGGTGAGCCTGGCAGAGGGACTACTACCTACCGGTGATTGGTTGGACTTGGCGGTTATCCGGAGGATACTGACCAGAGTCGATGGATGGATGCGGGATGATCCGTATTGCCGGGGCCGAGGGCCGATACCGCAGACGGAGCCCGTGGGCTGACCCGGGCTGACGGATGCCCGATGGATGAGGATTTGCGTGTCGATGCTGGACACGAGTATTTATGATATTTGGGTGCCGATGTTGGGCACTCGTGATTCTCAGAGATTTACAGGATTGGAGGGCCGTTGAGATTGCCGGCGCCTGAGCTATTTGGGGGATCTGGGTGCATTGATGGACACCGATTATATATCCCACATTGACATTCCGTGTAGATATTATATTCCCCATGCTCAGCATTCATTATTGTATCTCATCCTATAGTTATATTACCTGATAGAGTAGCGCAGTACGTGCATGCTCGCGATTATCTTTATATGTTATTTCTATTCACGAGTTGGCAACTCACCACCGTTGTGCCACAGTATTTGCAGGTTGCCCCTCGGAGTAGTCGCGGCAGGTTGCTTTCTTACATCTTTTGGCTACAGATACCACTGCAGTTGGTGCGTGAGCTGCTTGCTGTTAGGTGGGTTGTGGTATCTGGTTACTTTTATTGTACACACTTTTGTATCTAGTATTCTCCATCTACCTTATATGTACTTGACTTAGAGACAGTGTGAGGATGATGATGTATATTATTTGTATTCTGGTGTCGAGCTCGTTGTGAGCCGACTTTACTTATGCAGTTATTTCTATCTGTGATGTTCCCACTTGTTGCTCTTGATCTTCGCTACGGCGTCGTATATCGCTATCTTGGTGATTGTTTACTTAAGATTTCTTATCACTTTTTAAACGCTTCTATTTAAAACTTAAAACACTCTATACCTGTACTGGTTTGATTTTTGGGTTTTCGGTTCACTTAGCCGCGTTACGCCTGTAGACGTTACGTGGTTAAGTGCCGGTCACGGGCGAAACTTTGGGTCGTAACACTCATCCAGATCGCCTCTTTTGCGGCATCGCTTGCAGCAATGTATTCAGCCTCCATCGTCGAGTCTGGGACGGTATCCTGTTTGGAACTCCTCCAAGATAGCTCCCCTCCGTTGAGGGTAATCACAAAACCCGAGACAGACTTGTTGTCATCCTTGTCAATCTGGAAGCTTGAATCAGTATAGGACTCGACCCTGAGGTCTCCATTACCATAAACCAGGAACATCTCCTTAGTCCTTCTCAGGTACTTGAGAATGTTCTTCACTGCCGTCCAGTGGTTCTCACCTGGGTCTGAGTGATACCGGCTCACCACGCTTAGTGCGTAAGCTACATCTGGTCTTGTACATAGCATTGCATACATTATAGATCCTACCGCCGAAGCGTAGAGTATAATGCTCATGCGAACCCTCTCTTCATCAATCTTCGGAGACATCTTCTTGGAGAGGGTGATTCCGTGCAATGCTGGTATATTACCGCATTTGGAATCTTCCATACTAAATCTCTTTAGTACGTTCTCTATGTGAAAGGTTCCTAGGCACTCTAGTAAGGTCTCACAAGGCATCGGACATGCCAATTTAAAATTTTTGGTGCCGAGAAACCCTAGACTACGGATCGTTGCTAGAATTTTAGGCGAAAAGAAAAGCTAGTTAACACTTAACTACAAGGATATGGAAATTACAACCTTTGTAGATCCGGATATCCACCTCCACGGCTCCGCAACGAAGTCTCCTCGCTGTCCATGTTGAACCACGGGCTCAAGCGTCGGCTTCGTCGAAGAAACGGGTGAGCTAGGTCGCCGGCTTCGTGTCAAAGACGATCTACGTCGAGGCATCGCAAGTTCAAGCTCCGACTTCACAAACTTGTGAAACTTGTGAAGTAAACACCCAAAACAACTTGGCAAGAGGTAGAGGGTGAAGAAATAGGAGGTGGGTTCTCTTTAGATTTGGATTTCTCTCACTAAAACTCAAGTTGCCATTGGAGTAGCAAGCTTGAAGAAGAAGAAGAAGATGAAGATGATGATCTAGTATTATGATAAGTATTTTTAAAATAAAAAGAAAAAGCAATACTTATTATAATTCTTACTAGGGTTAAGTGTAGAGAATATACCATGGTTAATGGATGGGTTAGGGTTAAGCATGATGATAAGAAAGGATAAGAAGTCAAAGCTTCATGAAGCTTCAACTAAATGACAAAGAAAGCCACCATCCTTTTTAAATCATTTCCATATAAACAAATGAAAAAATAAATAAATAAATAAATAAATATGCAAAACCCTAATTATCATAATAACCATGGTTTAATTCTATTCACTTAACCATATGTTCAAGTATCATCAAACATGATACAAAAAGTGCACAAAAGTATATCACATATACAATGTGCAATCCAAGTGAGAAAAATCCGTTTAAAGTGAACCAATACTAGTTAATGCAAAGTAATATATCAAATATATAATTATACATTAAATCATTAAATCAACATTTGATTCAATGATCCGGTCATGTCGCACATAACCGACTAGTATGCAATGTATCGATTTATCGAATCAATGATTCGATAACTAGGTCATATCGAATATAACCAATCGAAAACATATATCGCGAGAATGAAATGCGGTATCACATACACGCATTATTCTCGGTCCTGCACATATCTCATATGCGCTCCTATTTCGTTTCGCTTGAACCAGGAAACCTCTGTGTAGGACTCTAAAGACTCGTCAATACGCCGGTAGCAGATGATGATCATATCAAGCACCCACAAGCCGCAAGCGGTCTGCTAAACGTAACGGCCACCCGGGTATTGAGCGATCAGAAGATCGACGAGCTAGCCCGCTCACACTCCTGCGAATCCGACCAGTAACACTTACCGTACAGTCCGGTCTCTTCGTCTGATATGTCGCATATCAAGTCTAGGGGTGGTAAACGTCAGACCCCAATAACCCGATAAGTCGTGCCGATGTGAGGCTCGTAACGGGTCGAGAAACTACTGGTAACACTTACCAGCAAATCTCTGATCATCCCTGGCCAGGGACTTTCCTGCTACGGCCAATCGAGCACTGCGCAACATCAACCCCCAATATCGGGAGAGACGAAACCCCTCCTATCGCTCATTGCCTCCATGTGACTCGGGACTGTACCCAAAGACCACCGTTTTGCACGCCCTTATGGACGTGGTAAGGTGGAGATCAAAGCACAGTGGGAATCACACAAGACTCTATGACGATCTCGGGTCTACAGACTATCCTGTACAAGTGTCACCTGAGAACTGCCATCTGACGTGAGTTATAATACCATCTGGGAGTTCTCGGCGAGTCCGTCCAGTGTACCCAGTCTCCACTGAGCACCCGTATACCATCTCTGATGTCAAACACCAATGGATATGGGATCATCCATCGCCCATCACATGGGTCGAGAAGCGTATACGCTAGTCTACTCTGGTATATCGATGCCCCGTCTCGACACACCCACGACTAGGGACCTTGAAGGATGTACTTATGGACTACCATGTCCCCACTAGTATGATCTGCATCATAGTCCAGGTAGTCAAGTACACATCCTAAGGGCTTTACCAACATATAACTACAAGACAGTATAAAGAGACTAGTGTACATGTTAAGATAAAGAGTAACCAGATAGCATACTATCATATCGAGCAAGAAATTCATCTCTATATATGTCCAAGCATCCAATATAATATACAACATCTGTACAATACTGGCCTCTAGGGCATACATACAACTAACAATCTCCCACTTGCACTAGGGCCAGCTGCTGTAGTATCGCATACCGAGCATCCCGAAGAGTCTCTCAAACTGTGTCTGGGGAATGGCCTTCGTGAGTGGATCCGCCGTGTTATTCTTCGTGTCAACTCTCCTGACCTCGATCTCCCGGCGATCAACTATCTCCCGGATCAGGTGATACCGCCTCAGAATATGCCTGGATCGCTGATGGGACCTGGGTTCCTTGGCTAAAGCCACCGCTCCATTGTTATCGCAATACAATGGTATTGGATGCTCAATGGATGGAACCACTCCAAGTTCAGAAATGAACTTCTTGATCCAGACAGCTTCTTTAGTAGCATCGTTGGCAGCGATGTATTCAGCCTCCATCGTCGAGTCTGCCACGGTTTCCTGCTTGGAACTCTTCCAGCTAACCGCCCCTCCGTAAAGGGTAAAGACAAAACCCGATTGCGACTTAGAGTCGTCCTTATCACTCTGGAAGCTCGAATCGGTAAAGGACTCCACTTGGAGTTCTCCGTTACCATACACCAAGAACATATCTCTAGTCCTTCGCAAGTACTTGAGAATGCTCTTCACAGCTGTCCAGTGACTCTCTCCAGGATCAGCTTGATACCTGCTCACTATACTTAGTGAGTATGCTACATCGGGTCTGGTACATAGCATCGCATACATGATAGAGCCTACTGCCGAAGCATAGGGTATCCCTTGCATGCGAGCTCTCTCCAAATCAGTCTTGGGAGACATCTCTTTGGAGAGAGTGACACCAGAGATCGTGGGCAAGTTCCCACGCTTGGACTCTTCCATACTGAACCTCTTTAGTATGGTGTCAATGTACCTGGATTGGGACAATCCCAAAATCCGTTTGGATCTATCTCTATAGATCCTTATTCCCAATATGCAGGAGGCATCACCAAGATCTTTCATTGAGAATCTTTGTGATAAGAAGAGCTTGACCGATTGCAGCATAGGAATATCATTTCCTATCAAGAGTATGTCGTCCACGTACAATACGAGGAAGACAACCTTACTCTCTGCCACCTTCTTGTAGATACAAGGTTCATCTGGATTTTTGACGAAATCAAACTCTTTGATAACGACGTCAAAGCAGATGTTCCAACTCCGCGATGCTTGCTTTAATCCATAAATGGATTTAAGCAGCTTGCACACCTTCCCGCTGCTCCCACTGTCTACGAAGCCCTCTGGCTGAGTCATGTACACGCACTCTTCTAAATCACCGTTTAGAAAGGCGGTCTTAACATCCATTTGCCAGATTTCGTAATCATGATATGCAGCGATGGCAAGCATGATCCGGATGGATTTAAGCATAGCCACTGGAGAAAAGGCTCGTCATAGTCCACACCTGGTCTTTGACGAAAACCCTTTGCTACAAGTCTAGCTTTGAAAGTTTCCACTTTCCAATCTACACCAAGTTTCTTCTTGAAGATCCACTTGCTCCCAATGGGTTTTACCCCTTCAGGAGCAACTTCTAAAGTCCATACTTTGTTGGTGTACATGGAATCCATCTCAGACCGCATAGCATCCAGCCATTTCACTGAGTCCCCACTCGTGATGGCCTGCTCGAAGCTAGTTGGGTCATCATCCTCCATGATGCAATCCTCGCTTCCACCATCAATGAGAAAACCGTAGTATCTCTCAGGTGGACGAGAAACCCTACTAGATCGGCGGAGAGGCTGGGGTTCGTCTGGTACTATCGAATCTTCTGGTTCCACTAAATCTTCAGTTATAGTTTGTGTATCTGGAATTTCTTCCAGCTCTACCACTTTGCAACTAATTTCTTTTTCAAGGAATTCCTTTTCTAAAAAGGTGGCATATTGAGAAACAAACACTTTTTGTTCTTCAGCATGGTAGAAAAAATATCCTTGAGAATTCTTAGGATATCCCACAAACTTGCAAAGAACTGACCGTGCCTCGAGCTTGTCTGGATTTTGCCTTTTGACATAGGCCGGACAACCCCATATCTTAACTCGTTTAAAATATGGTCTCTTCCCACTCTATGTCTCATATGGTGTGATAGGTACAGATTTAGATGGAACTTGATTCAATAGGTATGTTGTTGTTTCCAGCGCATAACCCCAGAAGGAAATAGGTAACTCAGCTGTGCTCATCATAGAGCGCACCATATCTAATAGGGTGCGATTCCTTCGTTCAGATACACCGTTGTGCTGTGGTGTATATGGAGGAGTCAGCTGAGAGAGAATCCCATTCTCTTTTAGGAAGTCCAGGAAATCATTGCTTAAGTATTCTCCTCCTCGATCAGATCGTAGGATTTTAATACTTTTTCCGGTTTGGTTCTCAACTTCTTGCTTATATTCCCTAAATTTCTCAAAAGCTTCTGATTTGTGTTTCATCAGGAACACATACCCGAACCTAGAGAGATCGTCAGTGAATGTAATGAAGTATGAAGAACCATCCCTGGCATGTGTAGACATGGGACCGCATACATCACTATGTATCAGTCCCAAGAGTTCGGTAACTCTTTCTCCGTGTCCCGTAAACGGAGTTTTGGTCATCTTTCCTTTGAGACATGACTGGCAAGTGTCATAAGATGAAAATTCAAACGGATTTAAATATCCATCTTTATGCAACTTAGCTAGTCGTGTCACATTGATGTGACCTAGTCTACAATGCCACAAGAAGGATTCGTTCAGTTCTGAACTCTTCCTCTTGTGTGTGTTTGTTATGCTCAGAACTGTTGATTGATTTAGAACATAAATGCCATTGCATAACGTGCCTGATCCAACCAACTTTTGGTTACGGAAAATGTTCATAACATTATCCTGTAATACAAAATTATATCCCTTTTTACTTAATAAAGAAACCGATATAATGTTGCATATCAGGTTCGGCATGTAATAGCATTCGTTCAGAACCAATGTATTACCAGTTGGTAATACAAGGTGATATTCCCCGACAGTCTTAGCTGCAACAATTGCACCATTTCCAACTCTAATGTCTTTATCACCTTCTCCAAGTTCTCTACCTTTCCTGAGCCCATGTAACTGATTACATATATGGGATCCTGACCCGGTATCTAATACCCAGGACGTAGAGCAAATGGAGAAACAGTTCTCAGTAACGAACACACCCGAAGAAAATGCATCAACATGTACTTTCTTCATTCGGGTGGCATGGGAATCCTGGTATTCCCCTATATCCTGTTCATTCCTATAACTCTTATAAGAAAGAACGGAACCAACGTTCCCCAGCACAGTATAACATGCGGGTTCGGTCAATACATCCATATTATTATCTTGATTAAGGCATGAACTGGTCGCTACCTGGAGAGAGAGAGAAGAAAACACTTTAGCGTATGCTCGTGCAAGATCAGATTGGTTATTATCTTATCTAATCAGGATGGCTCCCACTGCTTTTTATCAAATCTTCCTCCAAACCCTAAAAGGAAAGACTAGCCGGGATTAATTACACACTACAAGTTCGCCAATCTTTCAGCCAGGCCAGTGTCGGTACTTTAAGGGAGGTCCCACTTGCTTTGGCACGAACCTAATTAATGAAAACCTCGTTTTCCCAGAGGCGTAACCCCGTTGACACCTTTCTAGACACCTACTTGATCGGCTAATTGCAATGTGTAAAACTCTCCCAGGAGTAACTCTTACTCGCAGTGGGTATCGGGATCCAACTATCTCATAGAAGGTATGCAATCTCATTGCAAATTTCAACACTTGAAATTCCCGATAGTATTTTACCCCTAGCGTCCTATGACCTTGACGGAGGCCAAACTACCCATAGTCCGCTAGTCAAGTTCAACCCGTCATTTCCTGATTGAATTAAACCCACCCGCACGACCCTTGACGGAGGCCAAACAACGCCGTACGAATACCCTAATCCAATCGCATCATATGCTAGCAGATAAGCATTAGTTAGCTACCGTACACTGCGCCTTGACGGAGGCCAAACTACCGCAGCACGAATACTAACTAGTACTTATCTGAAATGACGGAGGGCTACGCAGGTTTTTCATAAAAACCATGAGCGTACTGAACTTGATATTGTTGTAGAATCAAATGAAGTTTTGAAATGGAGTGATTTTGATTGCTTTTAAGAGTTTTTGCTTTGCACAGCGATGTATATGATATATCCCGCACCTCATTCGACGAGGTAAGGACCGAGATCCCTTCACCGGGAGTGACTCCTTTAGCAAAACTCGGGTTATTGGGGTCTGACGTATACCACCCCTAGACTTGATATGCGACATATCAGACGAAGAGACCGGACTGTACGGTAAGTGTTACTGGTCGGATTCGCAGGAGTGTGAGCGGGCTAGCTCGTCGATCTTCTGATCGCTCAATACCCGGGTGGCCGTTACGTTTAGCAGACCGCTTGCGGCTTGTGGGTGCTTGATATGATCATCATCTGCTACCGGCGTATTGACGAGTCTTTAGAGTCCTACACAGAGGTTTCCTGGTTCAAGCGAAACGAAATAGGAGCGCATATGAGATATGTGCATGACCGAGAATAATGCGTGTATGTGATACCGCATTTCATTCTCGCGATATATGTTTTCGATTGGTTATATTCGATATGACCTAGTTATCGAATCATTGATTCGATAAATCGATACATTGCATACTAGTCGGTTATGTGCGACATGACCGGATCATTGAATCAAATGTTGATTTAATGATTTAATGTATAATTATATATTTGATATATTACTTTGCATTAACTAGTATTGGTTCACTTTAAACGTATTTTTCTCACTTGGATTGCACATTGTATATGTGATATACTTTTGTGCACTTTTTGTATCATGTTTGATGATACTTGATCGTATGGTTAAGTGAATAGAATTAAACCATGGTTATTATGATAATTAGGGTTTTGCATATTTATTTATTTATTTTTTCATTTGTTTATATGGAAATGATTTAAAAAGGATGGTGGCTTTCTTTGTCATTTAGTTGAAGCTTCATGAAGCTTTGACTTCTTATCCTTTCTTATCATCATGCTTAACCCTAACCCATCCATTAACCATGGTATATTCTCTACACTTAACCCTAGTAAGAATTATGATAAGTATTGCTTTTTCTTTTTATTTTAAAAAGACTTATCATAATACTAGATCATCTTCTTCATCTTCTTCTTCTTCTTCAAGCTTGCTACTCCAATGGCAACTTGAGTTTTAGTGAGAGAAATCCAAATCTAAAGAGAACCCACCTCCTATTTCTTCACCCTCTACCTCTTGCCAAGTTGTTTTGGGTGATTACTTCACAAGTTTCACAAGTTTGTGAAGTCGGAGCTTGAACTTGCGATGCCTCGACGTAGATCGTCTTTGACACGAAGCCGGCGACCTAGCTCACCCGTTTCTTCGACGAAGCCGACGCTTGAGCCTGGGGTTCAACATGGACAGCGAGGAGACTTCATTGCGGAGCCGTGGAGGTGGATATCCGGATCTACAAAGGTTGTAATTTCCATATCCTTGTAGTTAAGTGTTAACTAGCTTTTCTTTTCGCCTAAAATTCTAGCAACGATCCGTAGTCTAGGGTTTCTCGGCACCAAAAATTTTAAATTGGCATGTCCGATGCCTTGTGAGACCTTACTAGAGTGCCTAGGAACCTTTCACTGGTATCAGAGCATACATACAACTAACACTATGTACCTGGACTGCGAAAGTTATAGTAACCTCTTGGATCTATCTCTGTAGATCTTGATCCCCAGTATGTATGTGGCATCACCCAGGTCTTTCATGGAGAACAGTTGTGACAAGAATAGCTTGACCGATTGGAGCATACGAATATCATTTCCTATCAAAAGAATGTCGTCCACGTACAAGACTAGGAACACGACAGTTCGTCCTACAATTTTCTTATAAATACAAGGTTCATCTTCATTCTTGATGAAATCAAATTCCTTGATTGCCTCATCAAAATAGATGTTCCAGCTCCGCGATGCCTGCTTTAATCCATAAATGGATTTAAGCAACTTTCACACCTTCCCGTTGCTCCCACTGTCTATAAAACCTTCTGGCTGATCCATGTAAACACACTCTTCTAAACTGCCGTTCAGAAAAGCCGTTTTTACGTCCATCTGCCAGATCTCATAGTCATAGAAGGCAGCAATGGCAAGTAGGATCCGAATGGATTTGAGCATAGCCACTGGAGAGAAAGTTTCGTCATAGTCCAAACCAGGTCTTTGATGAAAACCTTTCGCAACGAGTCTAGCTTTATAGGTTTCCACCTGCCCATCTACATCAAGTTTCCATTTGTAGATCCATTTGCATCCAACAGGTTTTACCCCAGGTGGAGCAATATCCAAGGTCCACACTTTATTGGTGTTCATGGACTCCATTTCGGATTGCATAGCATCAAGCCACTTATCAGAGTCCCTACTGATAATGGCTTGCCTGAAACTGGTAGGGTCATCTTCTTCCAAGATGCAATCCTCTCGATCCCCGTCTATGAGAAAACCGTAGTATCTCTCGGGCGGATGAGAAATCCTACCAGATCTGCGGAGTGGCTGAGGTTCATCTCGGATTACTGAATCTATTGGTTCCTCTAAATCTTCAGTTACATTTTGTGGTTCATGGATTTCTCCCAGTTCTACCGTACTCCCACTAGTTTCTTTTGCAAGAAACTCCCTTTCTAAGAAGGTAGCATGGCAAGATACAAACACCTTCTGTTCCTCTGTGTGGTAGAACAGATATCCCAGTGAACCTTTAGGATATCCCATAAATTTACATAGAACTGAACGTGCCTGAAGCTTGTCCGCTTTCTGTGTTTTCACATAGGCCGGACAACCCCATATCCTAATAAATTTAAGACATGGTATCTTACTGCTCCATATTTCATACGGAGTTTCAGGCACAGATTTGGATGGAACTTGATTCAAAAGGTATGCCGCTGTCTGAAGCGCATGTCCCAAAAATGAAAGAGGTAACTCAGCTTTACTCATCATGGAGTGAACCATATCCATCAGGGTACGGTTCCTCCGCTCTGATACACCATTATGCTGTGGTGTGTACGGAGGAGTAAGCTGAGAGAGAATACCATTCTCTTTTAAGTAATCTAGGAATTCCATGCTTAAATACTCCCCTCTTCTATCAAACCGGAGGATCTTGACACTTTTGCTAATCTGGTTCTCCACTTCGTTTCTAAATTCCTTGAATTTCTCAAAAGCTTCAGATTTGTATTTCATCAGATACACATACCCGAATCTAGAGAGATCGTCAGTTAATGTGATGAAGTAAGAGAACTCACCCCTTGCATGTATAGACATTGGACCACATACATCACTGTGTATGAGTCCTAAGAGCTCTACTGCTCTTTCTCCATGTCCGGTGAACGGAGATTTGGTCATCTTCCCTTTGAGACAAGACTGACAAGTTTCATAAGTTGAAAAATCGAACGTATTCAAAAGTCCATCATTATGTAACTTACTTAGTCTTTTCTCTCTGATATGACCAAGTCTACAATGCCACAAGTAGGATTCGTTCATATCTGAACTCTTCCTCTTGTGTGTGTTTTGTATATTGAGAACAGTATTCTGATTTAGAACATAGATACCATTGCACAGTGTACCTTCTGCAACCAGTACCTACTTGTGCAATGGTATCTATGTTCCGGTCATGTCGGGCGCGGACATGAGCAAGCTGTCCCCTCCGTAGAGACGAACTAAGCTATACTCGACGATCACACAAGAACTGTAAATCTGCAGAAGACTAACACAACAATCCAAATCTGCTGCAGGAAGATGTACATTAAGCTCTAGTGGTCCGTGGAAAATCTGACACGACTCTCAAGTAAGTAGTGTCTCCAATTCTCCAACGCAAAACCACCGCGGCCATCTCCAGATCATGAGTGGAATATCCTTCTCGTACTTCCTACAAACGTAGGGAAAGCAAAAGCGATATCTCTATAGTGTCACCTCAGTACACCCTCGAGCCCACTCAAGAAACATTACAGTTAAACAACAAAGTCGCCCGAACCAAAAGTAAAGAAAGACTGATGCAGTTGTTAACTGAATCATCAACTGCCGAAAACTCCGTACACATGCCTCAGTCCACAGTAAAGAAACCTCCTTCTGGTCCATTCAGTCACTGGTGCAGCACCACTCTAGCAATCCTGCCTGAAACGGAGGTAAAACCCTGCTAAGCCCAACAATCTGCGGATCTCCGTCCTGCACACATGTCTGGACTTAGGCCGTACGGTCACAATCTCCCTCGGAACCATACGAAACCGTCTCCCGTGACTACAAGACCTAGGAGTCAACACAAAACAAGCCTGAAGAAACACTCTGAGAATTTAGCAAACTGCTGGTGCTCTCCCAGCATCTGCATAACAAATCCTCAAGTGCTACTCCTGTCCCTCAAGACACATTAAATAGACCAGAGTGTCGTAAATAACACAACAAAAACTGGTCGAGGAACGGCCTGATGAAATCTGGTTCATCATATCTACGAATGCTGCTAGGGCATCAGGGAATCCAACGACTCACCGAAACACACAAAGCCCGTAGCACGCATAAGGCAGTCTTCGGAATGCCATCATCCCGAATCCGCAATAATGATGACCTGATCCCAAGCACACTTAGAAAAATGTCTCGCACTCTGGAGCTGATCGAAGAAATCGCCACGGCAAGGTGAAGGATACCTATCCGCACCGCAAGCCGGTTCAATTGACGATCCGTCGATACGCAACCCCAAACTTCCGTCTTTCTCCTTGACGAACAGAAATAGAAGCTTCCAAAACCGAAACACTCAGACGCACAAAACTCCCCAAACCAAAACTCTGCAGCTGATCCTTAAGCTCCCTCAGCTTCGCCGGCTCATCTGGAACAACGTCGGAAAACTCTCGCACGAAAAGAACCCGGTCCAACAATCCTACGGTGGCTCCGGTATCACGAATGAACGTCAAGAATCCACGACATCTCCTCAGTAGCCGACTAGCTAAAAAAGGCTGAATTCAAGCTGTGAGAGGCGGCACAACTATCCACCTGCACAACAAGAACTGACTTGCCGGGAAAAACAAAACCTAACTTGTTTTCACACGGTAGTCCACAGACGCCTAGCACGTAGTTAACCAGTCCGTGCCCAGGAGAACGTCAAATCCAACATCTCTAGAAGGATCAAAACGACGGACGAAATCTCTATCTCCTATCCGATTGGCACAAAACTGAAATACGTGTCGCGCAACAAAAGAATCGCTGACAGAAGTCAACACCACTACGACTAATCTACCCAACCACGGTACAAGCAAGAGAACAAACGAATACCTGAGAAGAACATATAACTCAAGGGTACCTGAAAACTCCACATTGGACGTCTGCGCGTCCCGATGAGTAGAAGCAAACTCCTGTGTCTGCCCTCTACTCGCAGCTGGATGAACTCCTCTGGTAGCCTGAGCCCTCCTAGCAAATCCTCCACGTCCACGGCCTCTCTAAATACGATCCTGACGCCGTTCTGAGGAACAATCCCTGACGAAGTGCTGAAGGCTTCCGCATCGAAAACATCCACGTGCTGACTGCTGACCATCCTGGGGATGATAGCTTAACGACTGTCCTCGTCCTAAGCCTCTGCTACTCCCGTAGTGGCCACGAAATCTGTCTCGACGACCAAACCTCTGTCTCTGGGCTGGTACGCTGGTACGAGTCCTCCACTGTCCTGGAACTCTCTGAGCCTCTGTAATATGCGCCTCGTCAACTGGAGCTGTAACCACTGGTGCTATGTAGGTGACGGACTGCTGCATACTGATCGTAAGGGATAGCTGAGTAACGGGGGTGACAACCTCCTGTCGTAGCTCCCGAACGACGTCAACTAAAGAACTCATCGTCTGGCGGAACTCCTGCATCTCTACCAAAAGTCTATCCATAGTATAGGTCGTAGGCTGCTCCGTATGCACCTGTGCAACTAGAGTGCCATCCTGGTCAGTACTCGTCTCACC
The DNA here is from genome assembly GCA_030015575.1 of Agapanthus africanus. NCBI lineage: Eukaryota > Viridiplantae > Streptophyta > Magnoliopsida > Asparagales > Amaryllidaceae > Agapanthus > Agapanthus africanus. The sequence continues at coordinate 452,968,607 of JASDDO010000014.1, read as the reverse complement.
CGAGCTAACTCTGACCTCGGCCCTTTGCTGCATCACTCTGAGTCCCCATAGTCCTCGGCGGCAAGGCTATAAATAGATATAAGATGAGATTCGATAAGAATGAGGAAATCGAATCCCAAAGATATGAATCATCAAGGAAGGAATGTCAAGCAAATTGTACTTAGGTCACTTAATGCAAGGTACCGCGCTGTGGGTATGCTGCAGACATACACACACTACGTTACTCTGCTTAAGCTGCCTACTCCATCATACTAAGGCCATCCTACACTCCGAAAGATAAAACCTAACGCTCTGATACCAACTTTGTCACGACCCAAAATTGGCCCGTGACGGCCCTAATACTACGCAACGCCTAAAGACGCAACGTAGTAAAAGAAAGCCAAACCCAGAAATCTAAACCATAAAAATACGGAAAAGATAATATAAGTTTTGAAACATTTGAAATCGCAACCCAAATTCTTTAAAAAGTCTTACTTTCTTTCTTTAAAATTTTAGCAACACCCATTTGTAGAAACCAGCCACAATGAATACAACAGAAAATAATAACAGTAGCGATAGAAGCTGTATATACATAAGACCTCAAATCCACAATAAAACACATATCATCCTCACCAAGTCTCTAAGTCAAATATACAATAGTACAATAGTAGATGGAGAGTACAATACAACGAATGTACAATATGAAATACAGATAACCACCAACCCACCTAAGAAAAACGGTACTATGAGCTGGTACGGTGTCTGTAGCAAAAGATGGTAGCTGGATAGCTGAATAAAGGAATAGCCTGCCTCGACTACTCTGGGGAAAAACCTGAAACACCTGTGGCACAACGGGGGTGAGTTGCCAACTCGTGAATAGTATAAAACATATGCAGGTAATCGCAGGAATGCACGTACAGCATGAATCTAAGATATGCGATTACAATAATAATATATCATGCAAATGCTGAAATAGGGAGAGTACACTAGCAGGTACAATCAATATGTGAAGCAATGATGGCATGATAGTACTATGCAATGTCTATGCAATAGAGATATGAGAAAGCAAATATGCAACTATCATAAGGGTACACTACAAGTACTACCAATATATGAATCTGTGCATAAGATAGGTAATGGTGAGGTATAGGGTGGAATATGTCATTTTCCACGGAAACCTGACGTCGTGGCAGGATCACAATCCATCAAGATACTCCAATCCCAAATCCTCAGATCAGCCCCCATATTGGGCACTCACATCATATAAGTCTCACCTCTCCTCAATGTACAATATCGAGTAATCTCCTATATCCCGAATGTACAAATCACCAATCACATAGGTATGTCCAATATCCAATCTCAATGAATCACCTAGTATCCCAAGTCCAATCTCAAGTATGTTTCTAACATCCTAAAGGTATGTATATATATATGTACAGAAATAAATATGATGGGGGCAATACACATATATTAGCGTCCCATACCACTAATATTGGTGTAAGGGTATATATAACAATGGCTAAATCCCCTGTTATATATACAAAAAGGGGGTTAAAGAAATCTCATGAAACCGTGTGCCAAGCATCGACACAGAAATCCTCGTATATGGGGCTCCGTCAGTCCGGATCAGCCCACGGGGTCTGTCTGCAGTGTCGGCCCTCGGCCTCGACAGTACAGGTCATCCCGCATCCACCTCTCTACTCTGGCCAGTAACCTCCAGACAACTGCCAGGTCCAAACAATCACCGGTAGATCCTCGCCCGCCTCCAGGTTCAATCGGCAAACCCATCGATCTTCTTGCCGAGGGGAACCATACCGGGCCCCACCATGTACTCTCATACGGCAACCACACATCGTATGGAGCATAAAATCAGCACCGATAAAACTCATGGGGGACGCTCGAAATATCATATCAAGGGAACCGGGTTGTTACATGTATGCATAATTTCATGAACTGCCGCGGTTCCCAAATCCTGAAAACATCATGAAGAATCCAGATAAACAATGCGCAATCCAGGAATAATGTATGCGATATATCTGAATGCGAGCAGGTAAACACAAGTATATAGCTGAACCAGATGTATGCGAAATCATGATAAGGTACAGCTAAGTAACATCAGTAAATGTGAATATGCGACAACAACTGAGTATGTATCTAACATACAGGTGTAGCGAAGTATAGGTATCTATCTATAGAAACTGATGTCGTATACCCCCCTATGTATAAGTAACATATGTAGGAAATCCCTCCCGGTATAGGTAAAATATGTAGGAGGTATACCTGTAGCTGTATCGCAAAGTGAAAATATACCTATCACTAAAGGTATGATACACTATAGGTATACCAATAAACTAGATGTCAAGTGTGGCAAGCAATGGTAGCTATAAGGGGTAGTGTGTGACATGGCAATTATTGACGGTGTGTGTGTAGCATGCAATCCGTGCTTGTGCAACATGAACCGTCAATAATGTGTGCAGTGTCATACGGCAGCTAGTCACAGTATATAACTATATCAAGGAAATGCAGTAAATGGGCAATTCTACAATGACGTAGAATGTGCGACAGGTAAATGAATCCTAGCCCAGACGCATAACGCCATGCGGGCGATTCCCCTGTAGATGTTATATCTACTCACCTATACTCCACGCTAGGTGAATCCTACCATCTGCTCCCCCTGTAGCCGTGTCCGTAGTCCCTGCCTGCAAACCTGCAAATAAGATAAGGAAATCACATATAAGCCAAATATCTCGCGAAACGCGATATCGAATCGAAACGAGAAACTCGCGTCGCGAACTAAACGCGCGTGTGCACGATACGCCGAATCGTGTGTGTACGCGTCTAAAATCCATCGCGACACGCCGCGATACGCTGAATCACAGAACCCACTCACGTATCGCGCGTATCGCGCAAACACAAATAACACCAAAACGACATATAGTCCCAGATTTTCCTACAGGTAAGATATTACAAAACTAGACATGTCAAAGACCTAGAAAACACAGCAGGGAGCCCTACACCAAAACCCCAACACCCAAGCTCCCCACTGGGCCGCAATTTGCGGCCAAAACAAGGAAATTGGCGGCCAGAGTTAGGAGTTAGGGGGTCGTCTTCTGGTGGTGTTATCTAAACCTAGGTATCATGTCCCAGTTTTCTCAATTTTTACCTGAAGGCATCGGGTCTATAGCAGATTCCAAAAGTCACTAATATTATCTTAAAAACACTAATTGCACAATTAAAGAAACCTATGGTATTTTAGTGTAATCTGGCTAAAATCTCAGTTGAAGTGGCCTTACTAACACTAAATTTACCTAGGGTAGCTAACCAAATCAACAATTTTCCACAATTACCCACAAAACACCAAAATCTAGCACTAATCTCATAATTAACACAAACCGACACCAATTATCACACAACTAAGCAAACTAGGAATTGGTGTTTAGAAATATACCCACAAGGATCACAAGAAGGCAGGTGGAGGTGTGGAGAAGTGCTCCTGCGAGAGCTGGGGTCCCTGTTGCTGCTGTTGCTGCTGCTTCTGTTTCTGCTGCTGCTATTGTTGCTGTGGCTGCTGCTATTGTTGTTGTGGTTGTAGTTGTTGTTGTTGTGGTTGTTGTTGATGCTGGTGATGATGTTTGCTACCTCCTCTTCTTGCCACTGCTGCTGCCTCAGCTTGCTGATGCTGATGCTTCTCTCTCTCTCTCTCTCAGCAGTGTGTGTGTGTGTGTGTGCAGGTGAAGCTGCTGCTGCTGCTGTTGCCTTGCTATTGCTGCTGCTTCTGATGCTGATGATAATGATGTTGATGATGTTGGTGTTGCTGCTGCTGCCGATCCTGTTGCTGCTGCTGATGCTGAGGGATGTGTGTGTGTGTTTGTGAGAGAGTGAGAGATAGAAAATGAGGTGGAGAAATGAGAGCACACCCCAAAGACCCCTTCTCACTTTCTCTTTCATCATTAAATGAGGCATGGCAAAGGCCATGATGCCCCATGCTCTCCCTCTCTCCCTCTCTCTCAAAGTCAACCATGCACCAAAACACCAATTCAAAATTAAAACCAATTTAAAACTATCATGACACATAAACAAGTAATAAAACTAGGTTAGAGAAAAAGGTTGGTTAACCATGGTTGCCAATCATGGCTTAACCCCAAAAACAACCCAAGTTAACATGCACAAGTGTGTGTGTGCCTAACAAAATTCTAATAAAATATACATTAAATAGGATAAAATATTTAAAACTTAATTTGGTAAACTTTTTATTAAAAACTATATATTAAAATATAATTAGCTACAAAACACATTCTAAGGTGTTACAATCTCCCCTCCTTAAAAGAAATTCGTTCCCGAATTTAAAACTTATACTGTTACGCGTACCTTCAAAAGAAAATTAAAATCCTCAAATCTCGCTCGCAGTCTCCCGAGTGACTACCTCACTATACGGCTACGTCCAAGAAAACCCTTCACAGGTGGCAAGACCCTTGACCGACGTTCCCCCACCTGCCGAGCCATGAACACAATTGGCTGCTGGTGAACGAAAGAGCGCGTCAAAGCTAAAAGGTCTGGTGCAAAACATGTGAGAAAGGTCAAGAAGGTAATTGTAAAGTATCATTACAAGGAATGCGGGTGAAAATCCAATAATCTGGGCGGAAGTGCCAAGTTGAAGGCAACAAAACTAACTCGCTCATAGGATCTAGAAGGACCTAAAATCCTGGGACAAACTTCCCAAAATCCAACACGTCATTCATCGGAAGTCCATAGGCATACATGATCTGTCCTACGAACTCGAGTCTATGACCAACACAGTCGTCATAAGACCTTAGTTCGAAATGGACAATCTCCATCCTGACCTAACACAACTGGACCGTCTCCGAAGTCTCTAGACTAGCTGGGGTCCAAAGTCCTACTTACGCAGAGTCAGAAGACAACAGGCTGGCGATCGACACGACATATCCCCTAAGCCTAAGGGTGGCCAATTGGAGTGTCTCCTGCTAACGGCTATCGAAGGAGAACCCTAACGATGGCGAGTGACGATCCCAAGCTGCTGACGACCAAACAAAACAAACACACAACTTAACAAACACAAATGAGCACATTGAGTAAAACCGGACAACAAGAATCCGAATGGAGTCATACCCTAACTAACTGTGTAGAAACCATAACGGAATTCATGGAGATCTGCTCCCATTCCTTCTTCGGAACGGTAAAAAGATTGCAATTCTCCAGCCGGCCTCAGATGCTCGACCCAAAGCACACAACAAGACAGACACTTGAAACGAAACCTGAAACTTCTTCTTACATTCCTGTCCACTTGTAACTATCTCACAAGGCATGCCAAAGCTGGTGGAGCTTGAATGCATAGAGGGAGTTGACAGATGTGCATGTTCTAGGATTACACGTCTCTACCTGATAATGGCAAGTGCACAAACGCGTCCCTAACTTAGCACACCATTGTCACAATTCAAAGTCTCTGAATCATTACCCAGCCGAATATGCTCAAGTATCTCTGACGTACGAGCTTCGACGGGCAGTGTCTCGCGAAAACGATTTAAGGAAAGTGGTCGGGCGCGGACATGAGCAAGCTGTCCCCTCCGTAGAGACGAACTAAGCTATACTCGACGATCACACAAGAACTGTAAATCTGCAGAAGACTAACACAACAATCCAAATCTGCTGCAGGAAGATGTACATTAAGCTCTAGTGGTCCGTGGAAAATCTGACACGACTCTCAAGTAAGTAGTGTCTCCAATTCTCCAACGCAAAACCACCGCGGCCATCTCCAGATCATGAGTGGAATATCCTTCTCGTACTTCCTACAAACGTAGGGAAAGCAAAAGCGATATCTCTATAGTGTCACCTCAGTACACCCTCGAGCCCACTTAAGAAACATTACAGTTAAACAACAAAGTCGCCCGAACCAAAAGTAAAGAAAGACTGATGCAGTTGTTAACTGAATCTTCAACTGCCGAAAACTCCGTACACATGCCTCAGTCCACAGTAAAGAAACCTCCTTCTGGTCCATTCAGTCACTGGTGCAGCACCACTCTAGCAATCCTGCCTGAAACGGAGGTAAAACCCTGCTAAGCCCAACAATCTGCGGATCTCCGTCCTGCACACATGTCTGGACTTAGGCCGTACGGTCATAATCTCCCTCGGAACCATACGAAACCGTCTCCCGTGACTACAAGACCTAGGAGTCAACACAAAACAAGCCTGAAGAAACACTCTGAGAATTTAGCAAACTGCTGGTGCTCTCCCAGCATCTGCATAACAAATCCTCAAGTGCTACTCCTGTCCCTCAAGACACATTAAATAGACCAGAGTGTCGTAAATAACACAACAAAAACTGGTCGAGGAACGGCCTGAAGAAATCTGGTTCATCATATCTACGAATGCTGCTAGGGCATCAGGGAATCCAACGACTCACCGAAACACACAAAGCCCGTAGCACGCATAAGGCAGTCTTCGGAATGCCATCATCCCGAATCCGCAATAATGATGACCTGATCCCAAGCACACTTAGAAAAATGTCTCGCACTCTGGAGCTGATCGAAGAAATCGCCACGGCAAGGTGAAGGATACCTATCCGCACGGCAAGCCGGTTCAATTGACGATCCGTCGATACGCAACCCCAAACTGCCGTCTTTCTCCTTGACGAACATAAATAGGAGCTTCCAAAAGCGAAACACTCAGACGCACAAAACTCCCCAAACCAAAACTCTGCAGCTGATCCTTAAGCTCCCTCAGCTTCGCCGGCTCATCTGGAACAACGTCGGAAAACTCTCGCACGAAAAGAACCCGGTCCAACAATCCTACGGTGGCTCCGGTATCACGAATGAACGTCAAGAATCCACGACATCTCCTCAGTAGCCGACTAGCTAAAAAAGGCTGAATTCAAGCAGTGAGAGGCGGCACAACTATCCACCTGCACAACAAGAACTGACTTGCCGGGGAAAACAAAACCTAACTTGTTTTCACACGGTAGTCCACAGACGCCTAGCACGTAGTTAACCAGTCCGTGCCCAGGAGAACGTCAAATCCAACATCTCTAGAAGGATCAAAACGACGGACGAAATCTCTATCTCCTATCCGATTGGCACAAAACTGAAATACGTGTCGCGCAACAAAAGGATCGCTGACAGAAGTCAACACCACTACGACTAATCTACCCAACCACGGTACAAGCAAGAGAACAAACGAATACCTGAGAAGAACATATAACTCAAGGGTACCTGAAAACTCCACATTGGACGTCTGCGCGTCCCGATGAGTAGAAACAAACTCCTGTGTCTGCCCTCTACTCGCAGCTGGATGAACTCCTCTGGTAGCCTGAGCCCTCTGAGCAAATCCTCCACGTCCACGGCCTCTCTGAATACGATCCTGACGCCGTGCTGAGGAACAATCCCTGACGAAGTGCTGAAGGCTTCCGCATCGAAAACATCCACTTGCTGACTGCTGACCTTCCTGGGGATGAGAGCTGAACGACTGTCCTCGTCCTAAGCCCCTGCTACTCCCGTAGTGGCCATGAAATCTGTCTCGACGACCAAACCTCTGTCTCTGGGCTGGTACGCTGGTACGAGTCCTCCACTGTCCTGGAACTCTCTGAGCCTCTGTAATATGCGCCTCGTCAACTGGAGCTGCAACCACTGGTGCTATGTAGGTGACAGACTGCTGCATACTGATCGTAAGGGATAGCTGAGTAACGGGGGTGACAACCTCCAGTCGTAGCTCCCGAACGACGTCAACTAAAGAACTCATCGTCTGGCGGAACTCCTGCATCTCTACCAAAAGTCTATCCATAGTATAGGTCGTAGGCTGCTCCGTATGCACCTGTGCAACTAGAGTGCCATCCTGGTCAGTACTCGTCTCACCCGAGCTAACTCTGACCTCGGCCCTCGCTGCATCACTCTGAGTCCCCATAGTCCTCGGCGGCAAGGCTATAAATAGATATAAGATGAGATTCGATAAGAATGAGGAAATCGAATCCCAAAGATATGAATCATCAAGGAAGGAATGTCAAGCAAATTGTACTTAGGTCACTTAATGCAAGGTACCGCGCTGTGGCTATACTGCAGACATACACACACTACGTTACTCTGCTTAAGCTGCCTACTCCATCATACTAAGGCCATCCTACACTCCGAAAGATAAAACCTAACGCTCTGATACCAACTTTGTCACGACCCAAAATTGGCCCGTGACGGCCCTAATACTACGCAACGCCTAAAGACGCAACGTAGTAAAAGAAAGCCAAACCCAGAAATCTAAACCATAAAAATACGGAAAAGATAATATAAGTTTTGAAACATTTGAAATCGCAACCCAAATTCTTTAAAAAGTCTTACTTTCTTTCTTTAAAATTTTAGCAACACCCATTTGTAGAAACCAGCCACAATGAATACAACAGAAAATAATAACAGTAGCGATAGAAGCTGTATATACATAAGACCTCAAATCCACAATAAAACACATATCATCCTCACCAAGTCTCTAAGTCAAATATACAATAGTACAATAGTAGATGGAGAGTACAATACAACGAATGTACAATATGAAATACAGATAACCACCAACCCACCTAAGAAAAACGGTACTATGAGCTGGTACGGTGTCTGTAGCAAAAGATGGTAGCTGGATAGCTGAATAAAGGAATAGCCTGCCTCGACTACTCTGGGGAAAAACCTGAAACACCTGTGGCACAACGGGGGTGAGTTGCCAACTCGTGAATAGTATAAAACATATGCAGGTAATCGCAGGAATGCACGTACAGCATGAATCTAAGATATGCGATTACAATAATAATATATCATGCAAATGCTGAAATAGGGAGAGTACACTAGCAGGTACAATCAATATGTGAAGCAATGATGGCATGATAGTAGTATGCAATGTCTATGCAATAGAGATATGAGAAAGCAAATATACAACTATCATAAGGGTACACTACAAGTACTACCAATATATGAATCTGTGCATAAGATAGGTAATGGTGAGGTATAGGGTGGAATATGTCATTTTCCACGGAAACCTGACGTCGTGGCAGGATCACAATCCATCAAGATACTCCAATCCCAAATCCTCAGATCAGCCCCCACATTGGGCACTCACATCATATAAGTCTCACCTCTCCTCAATGTACAATATCGAGTAATCTCCTATATCCCGAATGTACAAATCACCAATCACATAGGTATGTCCAATATCCAATCTCATTGAATCACCTAGTATCCCAAGTCCAATCTCAAGTATGTTTCTAACATCCTAAAAGTATGTATATATATATGTACAGAAATAAATATGATGGGGGCAATACACTTATATTAGCGTCCCATACCACTAATATTGGTGTAAGGGTATATATAACAACGGCTAAATCCCCTGTTATATATACAAAAAGGGGGTTAAAAAAATCTTATGAAACCGTGTGCCAAGCATCGACACAGAAATCCTCGTATATGGGGCTCCGTCAGTCCGGATCAGCCCACGGGGTCCGTCTGCAGTGTCGGCCCTCGGCCTCGACAGTACAGGTCATCCCGCATCCACCTCTCTACTCTGGCCAGTAGCCTCCAGACAACTGCCAGGTCCAAACAATCACCGGTAGGTACTCGCCCGCCTCCAGGCTCAATCGGCAAACCCATCGATCTTCTTGCCGAGGGGAACCATACCGGGCCCCACCATGTACTCTCATACGGCAACCACACATCGTATGGAGCATAAAATCAGCACCGATAAAACTCATGGGGGACGCTCGAAATATCATATCAAGGGAACCGGGTTGTTACATGTATGCATAATTTCATGAACTCCCGCGGTTCCCAAATCCCGAAAACATCACGAAAAATCCAGATAAACAATGCGCAATCCATGAATAATGTATGCGATATATCTGAATGCGAGCAGGTAAACACAAGTATATAGCTGAACCAGATGTATGCAAAATCATGATAAGGTACAGCTAAGTAACATCAGTAAATGTGAATATGTGACAACAACTGAGTATGTATCTAACATACAGGTGTAGCGAAGTATAGGTATCTACCTATAGAAACTGATGTCGTATACCCCCCTATGTATAAGTAACATATGTAGGAAATCCCTCCCGGTATAGGTAAAATATGTTGGAGGTATACCTGTAGCTGTATCGCAAAGTGAAAATATACCTATCACTAAAGGTATGATACACTATAGATATACCGATAACTAGATGTCAAGTGTGGCAAGCAATGGTAGCTATAAGGGGTAGTGTGTGACATGGCAATTATTGACGGTGTGTGTGTAGCATGCAATCCGTGCTTGTGCAACATGAACCGTCAATAATGTGTGCAGTGTCCTACGGCAGCTAGTCACAGTATATAACTATATCAAGGAAATGCAGTAAACGCGCAATTCTACAATGACGTAGAATGTGCGACAGGTAAATGAATCCTAGCCCAGACGCATAACGCCATGCGGGAGATTCCCCTGTAGATGTTATATCTACTCACCTATACTCCACGCTAGGTGAATCCTACCATCTGCTCCCCTGTAGCCGTGTCCGTAGTCCCTGCCTGCAAACCTGCAAATAAGATAAGGAAATCACATATAAGCCAAATATCTCGCGAAACGCGATATCGAATCGAAACGAGAAACTCGCATCGCGAACTAAACGCGCGTGTGCACGATACGCTGAATCGTGTGTGTACGCGTCTAAAACCCATCGCGACACGCCGCGATAGGCTGAATCACAGAACCCACTCACGTATCGCGCGTATCGCGCAAACACAAATAACACCAAAACGACATATAGTCCCAGATTTTCCTACAGGTAAGATATTACAAAACTAGACATGTCAAAGACCTAGAAAACAAAGCAGGGAGCCCTACACCAAAACCCCAACACCCAAGCTCCCCACTGGGCCGCAATTTGCGGCCAAAACAAGGAAATTGGCGGCCAGAGTTAGGAGTTAGGGGGTCGTCTTCTGGTGGTGTTATCTAAACCTAGGTATCATGTCCCAGTTTTCTCAATTTTTACCTGAAGGCATCGGGTCTATAGCAGATTCCAAAAGTCACTAATATTATCTTAAAAACACTAATTGCACAATTAAAGAATCCTATGTTATTTTAGTGTAATCTGGCTAAAATCTCAGTTGAAGTGGCCTTACTAACACTAAATTTACCTAGGGTAGCTAACCAAATCAACAATTTTCCACAATTATCCACAAAACACCAAAATCTAGCACTAATCTCATAATTAACACAAACCGACACCAATTATCACACAACTAAGCAAACTAGGAATTGGGGTTTAGAAATTTACCCACAAGGATCACAAGAAGGCAGGTGGAGGTGTGGAGAAGTGCTCCTGCGAGAGCTGGGGTCCCTGTTGCTGCTGTTGATGCTGCTTCTGTTTCTGCTGCTGCTATTGTTGCTGTGGCTGCTGCTATTGTTGTTGTGGTTGTAGTTGTTGTTGTTGTGGTTGTTGTTGATGCTGGTGATGATGTTTGCTACCTCCTCTTCTTGCCACTGCTGCTGCCTCAGCCTGCTGATGCTGCGGCTTCTCTCTCTCTCTCTCTCTCTCAGCAGTGTGTGTGTGTGTGTGCAGGTGAAGCTGCTGCTGCTGCTGTTGCCTTGCTATTGCTGCTGCTTCTGATGCTGATGATAATGATGTTGATGATGTTGGTGTTGCTGCTGCTGCCGATCCTGTTGCTGCTGCTGATGCTGAGGGATGTGTGTGTGTGTTTGTGAGAGAGTGAGAGAATGAGAGATAGAAAATGAGGTGGAGAAATGAGAGCACACCCCAAAGACCCCTTCTCACTTTCTCTTTCCTCATTAAATGAGGCATGGCAAAGGCCATGATGCCCCATGCTCTCTCTCTCTCCCTCTCTCTCAAAGTCAACCATGCACCAAAACACCAATTCAAAATTAAAACCCATTTAAAACTATCATGACACATAAACAAGTAATAAAACTAGGTTAGAGAAAAAGGTTGGTTAACCATGGTTGTCAATCATGGCTTAACCCCAAAAACAACCCAAGTTAACATGCACAAGTGTGTGTGTGCCTAACAAAATTCTAATAAAATATACATTAAATAGGATAAAATATTTAAAACTTAATTTGGTAAACTTTTTATTAAAAACTATATATTAAAATATAATTAGCTACAAAATACATTCTAAGGTGTTACACTTCTACCTTTGGCTTCACTTCAAACTAGAAGAAACTAGAACACTTGGTTTGCTAAACCTTGTGAACTAGGATGAGTAGAGAAGTGTGTTGGGTTTTATCTCAATGGTTCTTGCTTCTCAACACATGAGACAAGTGAACCATGAACTAGAGAGAGAGAGCAAGAGGAAGAGCTCAAGCGTGAGAGAGAAAGGAAATGAAAAGATTGAGCAAGACTTTTGCCATCCAAGCTCTCATAATCCAAAATCAACATAACACATCATAATAATTGAGTATTATGTGATGGTTGTTATCATATCATTTCTTCAATTAAATGCAATGTGTGAACAAATAAGCAAGCCAAGGTCAATGCCAAGAAATGATAGCCATTGTCATGATGATGGTCAACAAGTCCAACCTAGTCAACCGGTCAACTAAGTCAACAAGTCAACAAAGTCAACCATCAACAATCATGTCACAATAATACTTAATTAATATTACTGTTAATCATATTTCCTATTCTCATTAGGGTTTGGCAAAATGTCAACAGTCAACAACCTTAATGAGAATCCTCTGCCTCTGTCTCTCTGTCAACTGTGCATACACACCCGCATCCGCGTTCCGAGGAACACGAATACAAACGAGATAAAATCAATCCCAAAACGTACACTAGGATCTGACTTAAACCAAAGCCCGCTAGTGTTAACTGCCCGGACACTAAACGTGCACAAGTGCACGGATGTGACCGAACCCTATCGCAAAACCATGCGACCTCTACTCTTTTGCCTAAAGGCGAATAGCTCTCTGTGTGAGACTCTAAAGACTCGACACTAAACTGGCAGTGGGTTTAACCACAGACCACAAGCGGCACTAGCTGTGCGTAACGATCCCCAGGTAGATGCCGATAAGAAGACGGACGAGGTGAAACCCATCTGAACTCCTACTAAGCCTGAATGTGACAATCTGCGTTCCGTCCGGTCTGTTCGTCTGAGAATATCGCATGGCGGGCCTAAGGGGGCTGTAAACGTCAGTCCCCTGATAGCGGTACAAGTCGTGTCGGAGTGTAGCCCAAAACACCCTGAGTTACACACTTGAAACCTTCCAGTATATCTCGCTTGCCCTGGCCAGGGACTTTGTGTAATGCCTCTCCTTGACATAGCGCGATATCAACCAGCAATACCGCGAAAGATGAATCCTGTCTAACCGTCACTGCGTCCAAGTGCTTCGGGACTGCACTCAACTACTACCTGTTTTCACGACTCCTTTGAGCCGTGGTGGGGTAGTAATCTAAGTACAGTGGGAACACACTCGAGGCGAAGTGACAGTGTCAAGTCAGTGGACTAAGATGTACTCATGTCACCTGGGAACTGATAACTGACGATAGGTATAGTACCAACCAACAATTCCCGACGAGTCCTGTCCAGTGTACTCGTAACCTAACGAGCACCCGCATACTATCTCAAGTACGACGTACTGACGGCTGTGGGACAAACCGTCTCCCACACTGGGATGAGAAGCGCATACGCTAGTCTACTTCGGAGTATCGATGCCCTGTCTCGATAGTCCTACGAATAGGGACATGCATAAGGATGTGCTTGTGGATTACCCAGCCCCTACGAGTGTGACTGCCATCACAACTCTGGTAATCAAGCAAAGATCCTAAGGGCTCCACTAATGTGTATAGGTGATATACTAAAATAAACATATATACACATTAAAGTAGAAACAAACCAAGTAGCATACTACTATTTTGAGCAAGATTTTCTATACAAGTTGAATATCCCAAGCTTCCATTATATAATATACAAACTAGTATGATACAGTAATGGCCTCTAGGGCATATACACTAATAAGACCCACCCGTATGATCCTTGACGAATAATCAACAAAATCATGCGACCGTTCTAACCAATCGCATTTATCAATTGCAACAGAGAATTATTACTCAGCTACCGTTCACTGTGCCTTGACGAGTAATCAACAAACGCAGCACAAATACTAAGTAGTAACTATCTGAAACGACGGAGGGCTACGGCTGGGTTTTTGGCGAAAAACCCGTTAACGTAATGAACCTGATATCGTTGAAGGAACCTGATAACCTTTTAAAAATATAGTGGCGAAAACTTTTGCTAAAGAGGTCACTCCCTGTGAAAAGATCTCGGCTCTTTCCTCGACGAATGAGGTGCAGGATATCCCAAACCGAATACCATGATGCAAAGCAAGAATAATCGACTACAGTGAACTTATTACGTTGATGCAAACTTTTACTCAAGGGGTCACTTCCGATGAAGGGATCTCGACCCTTGCCCCGTCGAATGAGGTGCTGGATATTCTAAACCGAATACCACCGTGCAAAGCAAAAGAGAGCGTCTGTAATGTCTGTTTTAAAACTTGGTTCCAACAACATCTTTTTAGGTCTGTTTTACTTGCATTAATCAAAATTAATGCTGTCCCATCAAAGTAACCTATCACACCAGAAAAGAACGAAAATACGATGTACGTATATGCCATCCGCATTTGCCATTGGGTCCCTTCATCACCCGTTAGGTTACTTAACTAACGACAGAGCGGGGGCTGGACTAGCGCGGGTGCAAAGCATATACAACATCTACTAGTATATATATATAAATATATACAACATTCGTCCCAAGCAAGATAATAAACAACATCACAGAAACACAGCCAACAATACAGAATGGTTGATAATCTTGGAGCCCCGGGTTTCATTTGAGCCACAAATAAAACCCGACATTCCCTGTTATGTGGATAGCCAGTGCAATGAAAATTTTTACCCCCTACAAGTGCGACGAATAGCCCGCCAATTCTAGAACGAAGCCCCATCCGTCTCAACGCCAAGAGATGCGGGCTTGCTGCCTTTCTACAACCCGGCAATTCGTGCATTCCACCGTGGGGTAACCCTAGTATAGAAGAATAAAATAATATGTACAAACGGTGACATCGACCTCAACCCGGCCGTGCCACAAAAAAATATACAACCCGGCAAAGACGGCAGTCTACATGTCGGACGCTCGCCCCGCAATAACAAATGTACAAAAGAATTTAAACTGCACTACAAACATTGCAACATTTGCTATCCATCATGACTATCCAACCAACATTATATAACAAGCACACAACATCAACGCGAATGTCACGTTCGCAAAACCCGTCTAAAGGAACATATAGCGATTAGACGAGTTTTACCGATCGAGTGACATTCCCGGTCGCAGATAAAAGTGAATGGACTGTAAACTGTTAAACACTGTTAAATATAACGAATCTGAAACACCACAAGTTGCCTCAAACTCAAATCTACAGAGAATCAAGTTTGGGCAAAAATTAAACAACACCAGGAAACCAAACTCCCAGAGATAAGCACCCAGCAACCAAAAATATTGCACACACACCCACAAAAACCGGGGTGGCCGGATTTTCCCCCCCTGTGGCCGGCCAAACAAAGGCCAAAATGTCTCGTTTTGGTTCTGGGTACATCTCATTGGGTAAGGTCCACTCTGCACTTGTTTAAAAAAAATTTAGAGACTTTTTCAAAAACAACAGAAACTGCAGAACTTGGATTTGGTTTCGCGTAGTTATTTCGATTTCGTTGTTTTAACGTTGCATAAAATTGCTAACCTAGGGTTTATGGGATGGCTCTGATACTATGAAGGGTTACACTAGCGCCCCGGCCAACATCCGTGGCCAAATGCGGAATAAAAATTTCGTAACGATAACGAACTTGGCGCTAACATAAACCCTAACTGGATCTTTACCATAAACCTAGTTAGCACATAATAGAGTTCTATGTACTATGAAAAGATGTTATACCTAAAGAAACCAAGTCCTTCGTGTCTTCGATCCTCTCCTTAAGCTCCTCAATAGTCGTAGGGATCGTGCTTGAACTCCGACCTCCTTGTGTCTATGATGATCCACCCGAGAGCTTCAACTTTGAACTAAAGCTCTAGCTTGAGGTAACTAGAACACTTGATTTGCTAATCCAAGTATACTAGAGAGAGTAGAGAGTGATTTGGATGGCTTAATCTAACTAACCCTTGATTATCAACTCATGATAGATTAGGGTTAGGGATTGAGAGAGGAAGAAGAAGGAGAGAGCTTGCATGAAGAGAGAGAGAATGCTTTTTGGATGAATAATAATGAAAGTATTTGGAAAATAAGAATATATATCATTAACCATTTGAATTATTGGATAGAAGAAAATATCTATGGAAAGATCTAGCACAAAAAAAAAAAAATCCATCCATAATATCTTTGGTCAACAAGCCAACCAAAGTCAAATGTCAACAAAGTCAAATGGTCAACAAAATATTCATTCCAAATACAATTATCATTTATCCAAAAATAACATAATCTTTTCTTTTCCTCATTTGTGTTTTGTCCAAATCAATGGTCAAAACCCTAATGAGAAAATCTCCGTCTGTACCCCCTCTCGATCGTATATACATACCTGCATCCGTGTTCCGAAAAACACGAATGCCCTGAGACGAAGCCAATCCAATAATCATATACTAGGATCTGGCTTAAACCAAAGCCCACTAGTATAGTCCGCTCGAACACCATACGTGCACAGGTGCACGTATGTGATCGAGCCCTGTCGTAAAACCATACGACCTCTACTCATTTCGCTCGAGGCTGGGAAACCCTCTGTGTGAGACTCTAAAGACTCGATAGTACTCTGGCAGTGGGTTTAACCATAAGCACGACAGCGGCACTAGCTGTGCGTAACGGCTACCCAGGTATCTGTCGAAAAGAAAGTCGACGAGCAAGCTCATCCAAACTCCTACTGAGCCTATCTGTGACAATCTTCGTACAGTCCGGTCTGTTCGTCTAAAAGTATCGCATATCGGGCCTAAGGGGGTGGTAAACGTCAGACCCCTAATAGCGGTATAAGTCGTGTCGGAGTGTAACCCAGAACATCCTGAGATACTACTGGAAACACTACCAGTAAATCTCGCTTGCCCAGGCCAGGGACGACAATGCGTAATGGCTCTCCTAGACACAGCGCGATATCAACCCCCAATACCAGGAGAGACGAATCTTACCTAACTGGCACTGCCTCCAAGTGCTTCGGGACTGCACCCAACTTCTACCTGTTTGCACCACTCAATAGAGCCATGGTAGGGTAGCAATCAAAGAACAGTGAGAACACACTTAAGGCGAAGTAGCAGTGTCAAGTCAACGGACTAAGCTGTACTCATGTCACCTGGGAACTGTTAACTGACGATAGGTATAATACCAACCAACAGTTCCCGACGAGTCCTATCCAGTGTACTCGTAAACTAACGACCACTTGCATACTATCTCCAGTACGACGTACTGATGGCTGTGGGACAGACCATCTGCCCTGCTGGGACGAGAAGCGTATGCACCAGTCTACTCTTGAGTATCGATGCCCTGTCTCGATATTCCTACGACTAGGGACAAGAATAAAGATGTGCTTATAGACTACCCAGCCCTTACTAGTGTGATCGCCATCGCAACGCCGGTAGTCAAGCAAAGATCCTAAGGGCTCCATCAATATGTATTAGCGATATGTTAAAAAGAAACATATACACATATTAAGATAGAAACAAACTAAGTAGCATACTACTATATTGAGCAAGACTGTCGCAAACCCGTGTATATATCCCAAGCTTCCAAAATGCATTATACAAACTAGTACTATACAATAATGGCCTCTAGGGCATACATATCCAACAGAGAGGACTTTCTTGCTCGATATGATAATATGTTATCTGGTTGCTCTTTGTCTTAATATGTTGACTTGTATTGGGTTACTGTCTTGCTCTCACATGTTGATAAAGCCCTTAGGATATGTACTTGACTACTAGGACTATGATGCAGATCATACTAGTAGGGCCAGGGTAGTCCACGAGTATATCCTATAATTGTTCCTAGTCGAGAGTGTATCGAGACAGTACATCGATACTCCAGAGTAGACTAGCGTATACGCATCTTGACCGATATGATGGGCGATGGATGATCCCACATCCATTGGTTTTTGACATCAAAGATGGTATACGGGTACTCGGTGGAGACTGGGTACACTGAACGGACTCGCCGAGAACTCCTAGATGGTATTATACCTATCGTCAGATAGCAGTTCTCTGGTGACACTGGTACAGGTTTGTCTGTAGACCCGACATCGTCATAAAGTCTTGTGTGATTCCCACTGTGCGTTGATTTCCACCTTACCACGTTCATGAGAACGTGCAAACCGGTGGCTTTTGGGTGCAGTCCCGAAACACATGGAGGCAATGAGCGATAGGAGGGGTTTCGTCTCTCCCAGTATTGGGGGTTCATGTTGCGCCGTGTTCAATTGGCTATAACTGGAAGTCCCTGGCCAGGGCTAATATGGAGATCTACTGGTAAGTGTTATCGGTAGTTTCTCGACCCGATATGAGCCTCACTTTTGTTGGATATATGTATGCCCTAGAGGCCATTGTAAGATATTGTATGTACTGATGTGTATATATTTATATATTCGTAGGACAGTCTTGCTCGACATGATAGTTTGTGATTGAATGAAATCTCGGTGTGTATATATGAAAATGAATAGAAATCACAACCAAAGAATTTTTTTGACCACAATCAATAACGGTGTCGATTGTAGCGCGTTAGCGAGTGCGGATCGTCCACAGGGAAAGTGAGATCCGTTCGAATTCGAATTAGATGAATTGAAAATTAAAGAAAAGAGAAAAGACAATTCGATTCAAGATTTAAAAGTGAATTTCAAGAATTAGCAAAATCTAGATCTAATAACAAGAAAACATTAAAATCAAGAATCAAGAATTGATGATTTCCAATCCAATAATCAAGAATCGAAGTGAGGCTCGTAGGAATCGATCGAATCTATAGACGTGATGAAATCTATTGATTATGTTTTCTTATCCATTAATGATTTGATACTAGATCGATGACGATTAATCGAGGTTTAAGGATCTTTCGAAGAAACTAGGGTTTCTTCATCTCATCCTTTTTTCTTTCGATGAATCTCATTCAAAAACTAGCCTTTAGTAAATTGAAGCATCGATCGTGGATCGCTAATTAAGAGATAAAACATTCAAAAAAGCATCGCTCGAAATTAGGTTGCCAATGTTTCAATTTACACGAGTTTACAAAACTTATAGGAATTAAGAATCGTTTCAAGATTTGCAACATCATCATCTATTGATTCTCTCGACTTCTTCACGAGCGAAGTTTTACTCATACATCATATCAAAGAACACAATCAAGAATTGATATCGAATCATGATGCAAGAATGTAAAGAAAGCAAGATAAAGAATTTCACCTTTTATTTATCAACAATTTTGTTACAATTCTCTCAAAATCTACAATGAGAAAAGAACTCGATCGTCGATTTGGCGTCGCTCGTCTTCGTGAGCCGCGGATCGTCTTGGATCACTTGCTCGGATGAAGATCGGCTCCGCTCCTAAAAGGTTGAAGTCTTCTCGCTTGATTTGGTACTCGGTGTTCTTGATTTTTGGCTTGGATTTTGAATTGGGGATTAGGGTTTATAAGTTGTGTAACTCAACTTGTATTAGGAATTGATGGTTAATGAACTAATGAACAAACCCCTTAACCCTAGATCTAGGTTTCCTTTTATAAGACATCCAAAACCCTAGATCTAGAATTCAAATTTCAAATTTCCCTCCAAAAGTTTGTTAGAGAGAGGCTTCTAGAAGTAGTTTGTTGGAGGGAATATTCTAGAATGAAGAATATTCTAGAGCTAGGTTGTTAGGCCGAGCCTTCTAGATGAAGCTATGTGGAGTTTCTGGAGAGTTCTGAAAGCTTTTCCATTAAAAATAAGCACATGGGGAAAAATTGATTTGCTTACGTCATCATTTTGCCGCGGATCCGCGGCACGTGCCACCTGAGGCCGCAGATCCGCGGTCACGTGAGCGCTTTAGTATGCACAATTTCCTGTACTGCCTTCTGATGTCTTTTTGGTATTTATCTGACATGTTGAATATTATAGTTCCCACTGTATAAATGCCAGATCAAAAATCTTAGACTTGGCGTAATTTTGATCAGCGCTTTGACAATTTTGGCTCGGTTCCTGGAATTTCCTGCACAGTCTTCGAAACAAGTGTTGCGCAATACAAGGATGATGCGATGCCATGATAAACAGTCAATTTCCCTAAAAAAAATTCCGGTTTTAGTATACAACACAGGTAATCTGGTCTTTTAGGGGTGTTTTGCTAATATGTGCTATACTTAACCTGAATACCTTTAGATGAATGCAAATGATAGCGAAATTGACGTGTTAAAAATACATTATTTTCGACTGATCAAATTCCCACAAACTTTTTTTCGGTCTTCTTGAGCGAACTGTTTTATTAAAAAGAGAAGGAGAAAATAAAGAAAAAGAAAAACTAACTAGCAAACTTTTGTAGGCAACACGATTGCACTGAGCACGTGCAACAAGCCTTTAAACCTCTAGGTGTCCCTAGTAGGAGGAGTGTTGTCTCCTGAAGGGTTTCAGCGAATTGCACCCACAAAATCCAATAATAAAAGGAAGATCATGAAATTTACATTTAAAGAATAGAATCGTAAAAGAAAGACTTTGAAAATTAGGGTTTCCAACTAAGCTAGTTTTTCGGTTGTCATGAGCCCTATCTTAATAGTCATGAAAAAATGATAGAAATCACATAACCCCTCAATAAAACATCGTCTTATTCTTCATTACTATCTTTCTTCCAAACATCGATCATATAACCCTACGTGTGTGTAAAGAACATCCCTACATCCGGAGAATTCAATTCAAGCTATCATACTCTCGTCCATCTGCCTCAGTACTTTTTAATTAATGAATATTTAGATAAATTTGATCACACACTTTCATGCGACCGTTAATACTTCTTGAGGTACTAACCGACCGATTACTCATGTGCTTGCTTATACGGTGTATTTTTCTCGTTTTGCACCACCTAAGGCTTAGCAGTGACTCCCAGACCAGTTGGCCTTAGGGCACTAGGTGAAGAGGCACCCTCGCTATTTTTTTTATTGCTGCCTTGGCGATAACAAAACCAGTGTTCATTTTTCTCACCATTTTATATTTTATTCATATATTTTTTTATTTCCTTCATACTTTGGCTTTTAGAAAAGAGCATTTCAAGGTATCCTCTACTATCCCGAGTTTCAAGACGTGTGTAGGTGCGGATAGTAGGATATCAACGTTCAAAATGTTTGGCTTGCAGAATAGGAACTATTTTTCAGACTTATTTTTATCCTCAGATTAGCGACTTCCTTCATCTTACTAACCCTTGGGACAACGGCTCATAACTACTTATTACTGGTTCGTATAAGAAAACTTCTAATTTTCTTGGTTTTCTTAAATTCTTCTAATCTTTTGGATGTAACTTTTCACTATCTAATCTTTTATTATCTTATTTTTGTAAAAAAAAATTATTTTTTGAATTTTTTAAAATTTTTTTTAATTAATTTGTTTTATAAAAAAATGTTTTGTGCTTATGCAAAGTATGATGCAAATGATGCGAAAATAAGCACAAACCTAATTCCCCCAAACTTGTGTTTCAACAGTGTCCTCACTGTTGCCAACCGCTATATCTCAAAAACCTGTAAGCTTGGGAGGAAATTTATTAATGGGGGCAAAATATTTAAGTGAAAATCCTCCCTAAACTTATTTTTGGCTCCACATTTTGTGTAAAAATTTTCTTATCAAGAGCCAGAGTATACCCCCCCCCCAAACTTGAATTAAGCCATGTTAATCTTTGAAAATCACATGAGGGGGTCAAGAATCATTGGTCGATGCCAAACTTTGCAAAGAACAAAGGTCAACACCAACCATTCGAAAATTTTATCAATGTAGTGCTCTGGTTGGTGGAAGAAGAATCTTTGAAAATCACATGAGGGGGTCAAGAATCATTGGTCCATGCCAAGTTTTGCAAAAACCAAAGGTCAACACCAACCATTCGAAAATTTTATCAATGTAGTGCTCTGGTTGGTGGAAGAAGAAGTGGGGAAAGGGTAAGTGGTGGAATATAATGTGTGTGCGTCTCATTTTGGAGAGACGACGCAGTGAATGTGATGGATTGCTCGCATTCTTTTTACAGTTCAGAAGAAGGGGTGGAGGTTCAATTTCATTGATTGAGGGATGATTCATCTCAACACCCGTGTCTTTCAAAAATGCGAGTTCATCAGCGATGATTTCCTCAAAAGTCTCATCAATACCCCGAAGAATAATGTCATCGCAAAGTGCGGGGTGATCTTCAGACTCCAAAAAAAGTTAATAATCAGTGTTGGTTGGGGAAAGGGTAAGTGGTGGAATATAATGTGTGTGCGTCTCACTTTGGAGAGACGACGCAGTGAATGTGATGGATTGCTCTCATTCTTTTTACAGTTCAGAAGAAGGGATGGAGGTTCAATTTCATTGATTGGGGGATGATTCATCTCAACACCCGTGTCTTTCAAAAATGCAAGTTCATCAGCGAAGATTTCCTCAAAAGTCTCATCAATACCCCGAAGAATAATGTCATCGCAAAGTGCGGGGTGATCTTCAGACTCCAAAAACAGTTAATAATCAGTGTTTGTTGTTGACCCGGACAACTCGGTGGAAGAGTTCGTATGTGTATGATACATAGTTGGGTCAAAAAACAACGTATGAAAAGAGTCAAGATCAGTATCACGAGGATCATCAAATTCGCTGCTGTCGACAACCATCAAGTCGACAGAACAGACCTGAGCAGTAGGTTCGGAGGGTATACTTCCCAACTTGTAAATGTTCAGCTCTATTGACTTATTCCCGAAGGATAGGGTCATAGAGCCATTACGACAGTTGATGATAGCATTGGAAGTGGCCAAAAAGGGGCGACCTAAATTCACCGGAATTTGATTCCGTGGGTTCGCTACAGGCTGTGTATCAATTACAATAAAGTCCACAGGGAATATAAATTCCCTGATTTTTATTAACACATCCTCCAGTTCACCTCTATGTTTGGTGCTTGATCGGTCAGCCATCTGGAGATTGCAATGGGCTGGTTCCAACTCTCCGATCCCCAACTGCTCATAGACCGAGAAAGGAAGCAGGTTAACACTTGCGCTAAGGTATAGTAGAGCACGGTTGATGTGTTTCTCCCCGATAGAAATGGAAATAGTAGGATATCCAGGATCCTTACGTTTCCTCGGTAGTTGTTGGGGGAAAGCCGTGTCTACTGTCTTTGCTATGAATATCTTATTGGGCACTTGAGTCTTCCTCTTTCTAGTGCACAAGTCTTTAAGAACTTTCGCATAAGCGGGGACTTGTTGGATTGCATCTAGAAGAGGGATGTTGATGTTAACCTATTTCAAGATTTCTATGATCTTCTCCATTTGTGGACTTGGTCTGTTTCCCCTTAACCGATTCGGGTAAGGAGATTGAGCAATAAAATCAGGGTCCAACATTGAAGAAGATCGTGTTGGTGGAAACGATCTAAGAATAGGAGTGGGGATCGTTTTTGGTGTGGGCTGAGGTGTCGAGCCTTGGGGAAAACGGAGAATAGGCTCGGAAGAAAATGGTAGGGTAGAAGAACTGGGGTCAGAATTAAAAGTGGAAGTGGAAGGAAAAGTCTCAGCCGGGGTATCATTGATAGATTTTTCAGTGTCATCAATCTCTTGCCCAACGTGATTGTCAAGCACTCTTCCAGATCTCAACGTGATTGCATTCACATGATGTGAATAGCCAGGATTGGGCAAAGGTTGAGCTGGAAGTTTACCTTCTCTCTTGCACTCATTTCGGCTTTTAATTGTGCAATTTGTTCTTCTATCGATTTAATATTTTCATTTTGAGAGACAATGATCTTCATTACATTATCGAAGGAAGATTGCATTTTTGCCGTCTCTTGGATAGATTGTTTCATGAAAGTATCCAAGGTTTGTGCTAGTGCAGAGAAATTATCAGTACCGGCTAATTGCAAAAAGTTTTCATGTGGGGCAAAAGTGTTGGCCGGATTTTGGAAGTTTTGTACTTGGAAGGGGTGTTGACTCAATTGAAGTGGTTGTTGTTGTTATGGAAGAGCCCTTTGGAAATTGTTTTGGTTTGGAACCGTGTTTTGAGTTTGTGATAGGTTCCAAGCAAAGTTAGGGTAATTCCTCCAGCCCTGATTATATGTGGAAGAAAATGGATCGTTTCTAGGTCTTTGAAAAGCGGCATTGGTATGCTCGTGACCTTGAAACAGAGAATTCAGTGGACATTCTTCCGTCAAATGAGAAGGATCAGAACAACATCCACATACAGTTTTGGAGAGTGACATTTGATTTAGGGCGGCAGCTAAAAATTTGTTTTCCATAGTCTCGAGTTTCTTTTCCATAGCTGAAATGTCAGCTCTAACTCCTATGGAAATATCTGATTGGTTATTGCCACCCCTAGATTGACTCACACCCTCCCACTGTAAAGATTTTTCAGCGAAATCTTCTAGGAATTTCCAGGCTTTCCCATCATCTTTGGTCATGAAATTGCCTTGACACATTAATTCAAGGGTCAATTTTGTGTTAGGATTAATGCCCTCATATATGATTCTGCACAGATCCCATCTGGGGATTCCGTGATGTGGACATTGAACTAACAGATCCTTAAAGCGTTCAAGACATTTTGAAAATGTTTCTTTTGGAAGCTGGGTGAATTGATTTATTTCGCTGCGGACTCGAGCTGTCTTATGATTTGGGTAGAATTTCTTAAGGAATGCTTTGACGAATTCTTCCTAATTCGTAATGGAATGTGCGGTAGTGTTGTAAAGCCACTTCTCGGCTTTATCGCACAAAGTAATGGGAGAAGACGAAGACGCATAGCATCCACAGAAAACTGTGAAGTACCCATCATTGCGCATACATTTTCAAATTTGGTGATAAAGACATATGTGTCTTCAGACTCGAGACCGTGATATTTGGGAAGAAGGTTGATGTATTGGGGTTTAATCTGAAAATTGTCCCCGTTGGCTGGTGGAATGGAGAGACAGGTCGAAAGAGGACCTCGTGTCGGATAGCACCTCTCTTGGAGAGAGATGCGGGGTGTATTCTGCACACCAACGGACGATGGTAGAGTAGTGGTAAAGAAGTTCGATGGAGAATCGTCCATCGAAGTGGGTGTGGTGGTGGGTAAAGTAGAAGTAAACGTAAAAATACCGACTTCGGGGTCGATAGGAGGTACGCGGACTAAACGGGCACTAGAATCCCGTGTCCAGTCTATCTAGCACTAAAAGGATTTAGTACAAGTGGCAGCGTGAATATAATTAGAGGAAATGAATGAATGTGATTGGTGTTTGTTTTGAAAAATATGTGGATTTTTGAAAAGAATGATGCAAATCACAACAAATGCAACAAGCAACCCTAAGTCCAGTGGTCACCTAGGTCAAGGCTCTAGACCGCTCCTAACTGCCAAAAGACAAGTCGCGGGATCAATCCTCCACTGCTTCTTTGTCTCTCCTGTGGCCAGGTAAGTGCCAGGTAAGTGGGAGGTTCTCCACTACGTAAGTAGTGGGCCTAATTAAGTAACCACTTGCCTTAGACACACTTGCCTTAAACACCATAAAATAAACGCGGATAAGCAATGAATTACCCACGGCCTTCTTTTGTCATAAGTGAACGCGACGGTCCTTAGAGTCATCTCTAGATTTCTTTTAGTTAATGAGGGTAATGCTGATGCAAGTTTGTGATTTTTGGGGCTTAGGAAGGGTAATGAACTCCCCACCTAATCTGAATTTGGCCGTGCCCCTTAAATTCCGTATTAATAAGCAAACAACCAAGATCAAACACGCACAATTTTAGCTTTTTGCGGCGCTGCGAATTTTGCAAAGAAACCTGCAGCAAATTTGTTATTGGAGCAGATGAGGGAAAAGATAAGAAAGTTAGAAAAATACCAGAAAATTTCCGTACAGAGACAAAGCAGTCACGCGGCGGATCCGCCGCGGATGAGCGCTAATGCCGCGGAAACGCGGTCGAATGAGAGGATCCCTGCACAAATTTTTAGGCAACTGCTTCTGTTGCCTCCCTTGGCTCTCTGGATATTCAGAATAATTTTTCCCAAGCTCCAAAGATTGCAGATTTCTTTGAAACAAATCACAACGAATCGTTTAGTGTTTGCACGAATTTAGATCTAAAAATTTTGATGGAATAAATTTTTCAACTCAAATTTAAAAAAACGAACAAATTAGCGCACTATACCCGGCAACGGCGCCATTTGATTGAATGAAATCTCTGTGTGTATATAAGAAAATGTATAGAAATCATAACCAAAGAATTTTTTTTACCGCAATCAATAACGGTGTCGATTGTAGCGCGTTAGCGAGTGCGGATCGTCCACAGGGAAAGTGAGATCCGGTCGAATTCGAATTAGATGAATTGAAAATTAAAGAAAAGAGAAAAGACAATTCGATTCAAGATTTAAAAGTGAATTTCAAGAATTAGCAAAATCTAGATCTAATAACAAGAAAACATTAAAATCAAGAATCAAGAATTGATGATTTCCAATCCAATAATCAAGAATCGAAGTGAGGCTCGTAGGAATCGATCGAATCTATAGACGTGATGAAATCTATTGATTACGTTTTCTTATCCATTAATGATTTGATACTAGATCGTTGACGATTAATCGAGGTTTAAGGATATTTCGAAGAAACTAGGGTTTCTTCATCTCATCCTTTGTCCTTTCGATGAATCGCATTCAAAAACTAGCCTCTAGTAAATTGAAGCATCGATCGTGGATCGCTAATTAAGAGCGAAAACCTTCAAGAAAGCATCGCTCGAAATTAGGTTGCCGAGATTTCAATTTACACGAGTTTACAAAACTTATAGAAATTAAGAATCGTTTGAAGATTTGCAACATCATCATCTATTGATTCTTGATTGATCTAAAAAACTATCTATTACCGCAATCAAGAACGGCGTCGCATGGCAGCTAGCCGGTGAGTACGGGTCGGTCCATAGGGATTTTGTGAATTTCTTATTCGCTCAAACGAGTTAATTCCGATGGGAGCCGGATTGATTTAATCTAAAAAACTGAATTAATCTATATCTAAATCTTGCTAGGGTTAGGTCTAGGTTAAGTTTGGAAAGTCAATAAATCTCACCGCTTTCTATACCCATATGAAGATCTAATTAGGTGTTATGGTAAATATTAATAAAAGGGATTAGGATGATTGGGAAGATTGTTCTTCCTCTAGATCCTTGTCCTTCCTTTCTTAATCTTTACCCTAACCTCCATGGAAAACCTTAAAATCCGGGCCTTTAGACTACGGTATCACCGCTACCTCGTGGGTAGAGTGCCGTAGGGAGCGGTATAAGAAGGTATGCATGGAGTTCTATGAAAATATATGACGGGCAAGAAAGGGGATGAGAGATCTTCGTCTGTCAAACCATCCCCAGATCTAACCCTAACAAGCTAGGAGACTACTCGCTCATTAGGGAATTAAAATAAATTTATCTAGGGCAGAGAATTAAAATTACCTAGGGCAAGAATTAAAATATAAACTAGGGCAAGGAATTAAATCTACTTACAGATACATCTTTCCAATCATCAACGCAGGGTTGTCAGATCTGAATTCATGAATTGAAAAGAAACACCGATACTCTCCATAAAGAATTCTAAAATTTATTAATGAAGGGAGGCATGGCCTTTACAATGATTTAGAGTTCCAATTATAGAGGATAGGAAACCCTATGTTACAATTGATTCGCATGTCTATATTTGCCAAAATATCCTTAGGAAGACCTAGTCAAAGTAGACTTCAAGCATTGGTAAACTTTTATGTCTCTGTCTTTTATTAAAAGAAAGTATTGGGCCTTGAAATTTCCTTTGTGGGCTCTTCTGTCTTTGGGCTTCCTTATTATTTGGTTCTTTTATTAAAATAGCTTCTATGTTTCTTCCAGATCTCCAGTGAATAATTGCGGTGGACTTTTAACCGTTCGCTTTGTAATCTTGGACCTTGCATTGCCTTGTACTTGGTGAATTTTATCTTTGATGTAGGCTTGATCAAGAGTCTTCTGTTTGTTGGTCAAAGTCCACTTTTGCATCGTCTTTTCATCGTTTTCACCGTTTTCTGTCCAAGAACCTGTAACCTGTAATATGTAATAGATATGCGTCAAAAGAACCTGTTTATTTGTAAAAAGAATAAGAATGGGGAATATAATAATGCAATATTATGGTATGAACAAATACCCCCAAACTTATCTTTTGCCTGTCCTCGAGCAAACTTATTTTTATTCTCTACAAAAAACCTAACAGCACTTTCGCAGGGAAACGCAATTGCACTGAGCTCGTGCAACAAGCCGTTAAACCTCTAGGTGTCCCTAGTAGGAGGAGTGTTGCGTCCTGAGGGTTTTCAGCGGATACTACCCACAAAATCCTATCAATTTGGCTTTTCCGACTTTTGTTTTCCAATTAGATTTTCTAACAGGGAATTCTATTATCGTCGACCCGTAAATTATCCACCCATATTCTTCACACTTCCTCATCATCTAACTTAAGATTATACATGTTCTATAGACTTACTTAGCTTTCGGCATCTCTTAAGTTTTCATTCTAGGGTTCCATCTCCACTTAGGAATTTTTATCAACTCTACTAAAGATACAAGTTCTATTCTTCATTCCTTTCTCTCATCTAAACTCCAATCACATATCCCCATGTGTGTGTATAAATCACCCCTACATTTGGAAATTCAAATCAAGCAATCATACCCTTGTCCGTTGTCCAAAGCACTTATTAATTGGTGAATTTTTAATTGAATTTTTGCATACACATCTTTCATGCGACCGTTAATACTTCTTGAGGTACCAACAACCGATTACAAGATGCGTTTGCACTTTAAAGCGTACTTCCTAGTCTTGTAACACCCAAGGCTTTAGCAGTGACTCCCAAACCAGTTGGTCTAAGGCACTAGGTGATGAAGCACCCTTGCTAAATATTTTTCTTTTTTTGCAGCCTTAAGTAATCACAAAAACCAGTGTCCAATTTTCTTTCCTTTATTCACTTTTTTTTTCTTTTCTTTTCTTTTCTTCATACTAAGGACTTTAGACAAGAGCATTTCAAGGTCTCCTCTACTATTCCAAGTTTCAAGGTGCGTGATTGTGCAAATTGTAGGGTATATATTTTCAGAATCTAGACTTAAGATAGGAACTATTTTTCAAACTTATACTCTAATAAGAACATCAATACTTTTCCTTTGCTTCGACTTAGCCCAAGAAATGAACCCAAAATTTGCCTATTTCTAAATAAACTACAAAGGCATATACTTTCTACCGTTAAATTTTAAGGAAGGTTATTTTTAGAGTTTTTGATTCACTAAGTCTAAGATCTAGTTGTTCCTAGCCAGTTAACCTATTTGTAAAACTCAATTCAATTAGCCAAAATTGAATACATTAATTTTTATAATTTTTGAAAATTTTCAATTTTTTATGGGTTTTCAAATAAGTATGCAAATGCAAAAATATGTACAAATGAATGCGAAGGAAGAAGACGTACCGAGCATACCCCCAAACTTGAACTTGACAGTGTCCTCACTGTCATGCTAAACCAAGAGGGTTAAAATACCGGCACTCCCCTGTTTATTTATTTATAATTTTTTATTATATTGTTTTGAAATATTTTTTTTGGTTTTTATTTTTTATAGAAAAAGAAAACAAAAAATATATATACATATATACAAAGGTTCCCCCCAAACTTAAGCTTGGCCTTACAGAAGCCAAAGGTTAACACCAACCATTCAAAAATCTTATCGTGGTAATGGTCAAGTTGGTGAAAGAATGGGGTATAGAAGAAAGAAATGAGAAACACGCGAGACCGTGTGGGAAGAAGGGTAGAATATGGTCTCGGTGTAGGAGAAGAATGGCGGAATGGAGAAAGAAGGGTAGCACGATCTTGATGGTGTAAATCGAGTGACTAAATTAGCGCAATTTGGGATGACCGAAGTGTGAAAACTGATTGTGCTAATCTATCAACTCGTCGAGAAATGGGGTCAAATCCCTCAAAATTCGCAAGAAAACATGGGTACACCGAACTTGGTATAGGAGATGAAAGCGTAACGGTCACTTGCACGGTCGGAACAATAGGAAGGATGGAAGGAAGTGAGTAAGGAAGGGTATCAGTTAAGGATTTAGGAGGGTGTATTGGAAAATTCGACACATCAAACGAAAATGGTTCAACCTCAATATTATCCTCAGTACTATCCTCATAATTCTCCTCAATATTTTCCTCAAAAATTTGCTTATCCATGCCAATATCATCAAAATCAAGACGCATATGAAGTTCCGGAGAAACATTTAATGACTCGGGATGATGAATTGGATATAAAATTTCAATTAAATAGACGGATTCATCATCCGAAATATTCCCGGCGTCAATATCCTCAATCAAGTGAAAATCAATTTTTTCTGACACCTCATCAAAAGCATGGATATTTATCAATTTAGGTTCTAGATGGGAGGTGTAAAGATCGAAAGGATTAGGTGTGGTTTCACTCGAAAGGGGTTCTTCGCAATTTGGCAAATCAAACACTACAAAGTCGCACAACTCGTTTTTATTTTAAACTTGTGAATCATTTAGGACATTCGATGGAAAACTGGAGTTGTGGGCTTCAATTGGGTAAGGGTAGGTGTGATTTGGAAATCCTCTCTCATTCTCACTCAGTCCAACCGCCTCCTCATACATTGAAAAATTTGGAGCTAGCGGAAAATTAGCTACCGGTTCAGCAGGTTGCATAAGGGCGCCCACGGACGCTTCCATATTCCTAACCATTTTGTTTGTTGCCGCGATATACGCCTCCAACGCCTCTTACAAACAAGACTTGGGTGGTAAGGGGGTTTCGGTAAAAGATTCGAAATTGTTTGGATATGTAAAACTCCCTAATGGCCGTGTAGAAACAATGTCTAGTGACGGTGGAAAGGTCGGGTAGGACTGGTAGGAAGTGGGTGATTGGACTGGGGTAGGGTCAACATGTGGATAAAAAGGTGAATAATCGTGCAGGCCCCTAAAACTAGATAAGTGGAGAGAGGGGTGAAAGATTGGCTGCGAGATTGAGCAATATGCTCAGCAATGGACATCGGCTTAGGAGTGACAGAAGGACTTGAAAAAGTGGTATCAACATATGGAGGTGGTAAAGGTTGACTTGGTTGACACAAAGTGGGTTGAAAAGTCAAACTGTTTCTCCTAGACGCCTCTATTTGATCTTTCAAAGATATTTTAGGCATGGAAGGATCGTCTTTAAATTGACAGAACAAATTACCGAACGACGCAAAATTAGGTTCGGGATACCAAAGTTCGGCAAGTGATTTATTATGTGCGGTACCCATGTTAGAAGAAAGGGTGAAAGAAAGAAGGTTGGTTGGTGCAAGGATTTATTTGCGGCGAAAGTTTGCAAGTTCTCTAATAAAAATTTTCCTTTTTCTTTTTTCTTTATTTGAAAATTGTTGCAAAAAGATTTTTATTAAAAGATATGCAACAGAAAAATATTACTTGCAATCAGTTATTATGTTAAGCATATCACAAGAATCTTTATTTGGAAAAAAATTTGTTGCAAAAAGATTTTTAATAAAAGATATGCAACAGAAAAATATTACTTGCAATCAGTTATTATGTTAAGCATATCACAAGAATCTTTATTTGGGAAAAAATTGTTGCAAAAAGATTTTCGAGAAAAAATATGCAACAGAAAATTTACTTGCAATCTATTTCTAATTTACACGAGGGCCCACAAATCCTGCACAAGATTGTTATTTGGAAAGATAAAGATTTTTAAAGCGCATAAAATCTTGCAGGAATTTTTCAGAAAAATATATCTAGATTTCCAGAGAATGTACAGGGAAGCTTACAGAGGAATTTTTCCGCGCTGAAGGCACAGGGGAGCCGCGGATCCACGGTCTAAGGCGGTTGGTGCGGCGGAAATACGGCGGCGGAGCGGGCGCAGATCCCGAGATTTCACCAAAGTGCCGCGGAAGGGCGGCGGAAGGCGGTTTTTGCCACGGAATCACGGTCTAATGGGCGGCTCACGTCTCGAGATTTTTTCGGTTTTTTTTTTGAATCCCTCTGCTGTTCAGATTGTTTGTTTTCTGTATTGCTCTCTGTAGATTTCCAGATCCGTCTCGATTGTTCCTGCAAGATTCACACAAAAAAGTACCCTTTCCAAAAAAAATAATAATTGATATATTTTTATAATTTTGGATTTTTTTAGATTTTTATGATTTTTTAATTTTAAGATTTACCCGAAATTGCAAAAAGGAAATTTCTACGCCATCCACGGCAACGGCGCCATTTGATTGATCTCAAAAACTATCTATTACCGCAATCAAGAACGGCGTCGCATGGCAGCAAGCCGGTGAGTACGGGTCGGTCCACAGGGATATTGTGAATTTCCTATTCGCTCAAACGAGTTAATTCCGATGGGAGCCGTATTGATTTAATCTAAAAAACTGAATTAATCTATATCTAAATCTTGCTAGGGTTAGGTCTAGGTTAAGTTTGGAAAGTCAATAAATCTCACCGCTTTCTATACCCATATGAAGATCTAATTAGGTGTTTTGGTAAATATTAATAAAAGGGATTAGGATGATTGGGAAGATTGTTCTTCCTCTAGATCCTTGTCCTTCCTTTCTTAATCTTTACCCTAACCTCCATGGAAAACCTTAAAATCCGGGCCTTTAGACTACAGTATCACCGCTACCTCGTGGGTAGAGTGCCGTAGGGAGCGGTATAAGAAGGTATGCATGGAGTTCTATGAAAATTTATGACGGGCAAGAAAGGGGATGAGAGATCTTCGTCTCTCAAACCTTCCCCAGATCTAACCCTAAAAAGCGAGGAGACTACTCACTCATTAGGAAATTAAAATACATTTATCTAGGGCAGAGAATAAAAATTACCTAGGGCAAGAATTAAAATCTAAACTAGGGCAAGGAATTAAATCTACTTACAGATGCATCTCTGCAATCATCAACGCAGGGTTGTCAGATCTGAATTCATGAATTGAAAAGAAACACCGATGCTCTCCATAAAGAATTCTAAAATTTATTAATGAAGGGAGGCATGGCCTTTACAATGATTTAGAGTTCCTATTTATAGAGGATAGGAAACCCTAGGTTACAGTTGATTCGCATGTCTACATTTACCAAAATATCCTTAGGAAGACCTAGTCAAAGTAGACTTCAAGCTTTGGTAAAATTTTATGTCTCTGTCTATTATTAAAAGAAAGTATTGTTAGTTATATGTATGCCCTAGAGGCCATTACTGTACATACGATGTATATTGTAGTGGATGCTAGGACATATATAGGGAGGACTTTCTTGCTCGACATGATAGTATGCTATCTGGTTGTACTTTATCTTAACATGTACTCTGATTGTCTCTATATTACATGTTGATAAAGCCCTTAGGAAATGTACTCGACTATTGGGACTATGATGAGATCATACTAGTGGGGCCACGGTAGTCGACGAGTACATCCTATAACTGTTCCTAGTCGAGGGTGTATCGAGACAGGGCATCGATACACCAGAGTAGAATAGCGTATACGCATCTTGACCCATATGATGGGCGATGGATGATCCCATATCCATCGGTGTTTGACATCAAGGATGGTGTACGGGTGCTCAGTGGAGACTGGGTACACTGGACGGACTCGCCGAGAACTCCCAGATGGTATTATACCATACGTCAGATGGCAGTTCTCCGGTGACACTGGTACAGAGTAGTCTGTTGACCCGAGATCGTCATAGAGTCTTGTGTAGTTCCCATTGTGCTTTGATTTCCATCATACCACGTCCAAGAGGGCGTGCATAAAGGTGGCTTTTGGGTACAGTCCCGAATCACATGGAGGCAATGAGCGATAGGAAGGGATTCGACTCTCCCGGTATAGGGAGTTGATGTTGTGCTGTGTTCGATTGGCTATAACCGGAAATCCCTGGCCAGGGTTGCTGAGATTTACTGGTAAGTGTTATCAGTAGTTTCTCGAACTGTTATAGACCTCAAATCGACACGACTTATCGAGCTACTGGGGTCTGACGTTTACCACCCCTAGGCGAGATATGCAACATATCAGACGACGAGACCGGACTGTACGGGAGTGTTACTGTTTGGATTCACAGGAGAAGTTACAGGCTTGCTTGTTGATCTTCTGAGTGCTCAATACCCGGGTGGCTGTTACGTTTAGCTGACCGCTTGCAGCTTGTGGGTGTTTGATATGATCATCATCTACTGTCGGCGTATTGACGATTCTTTAGAATCCTACACAGAGGTTTCTTGACTCAGGCAAAACGGAGTAGGAGCACATATGTGATATGTGCGGGACCGAGGATAATGCGATATGTGATACCGTATTCTATTCTCGCGATATTTGATATCAACCGGGTCATCGGATCAAGTGTTGATTCGACGAATCGGTACGGATAAATTTTAGCCGGTTATATGCGATATAGCCGGATTGTCGGATCAAGTGTTGATTCGTTAATTTAATGTATAATAATATATATGATATATTAAATTACATTAACTAATATTTTCTCACTAAAAGATTCTTTTTCTCACTCGGGTAATACATTGATATTTATGCTATATATGTTAAATGTATTATTTTATTTTGTTGCAATAAATATTGTATATGTGATATATAATATTGTAACATGATATGATAAATAATGCAACTTGTTTAGTAGAGATTAAACATGGTTAGGGTTTGATTAGGGTTAAGGCTTTCTAGAAGATTCTAGATGTTTTCTTTCTTTGTCTTTGTTAAGATATTATGCTAGATATTTCCAAAACCCTAACCAAACCTTTAACCCTAGTAAAATCTCTACAAGGGTTAGTTTGAACCATGGTTGCATAATTCTATAATATTATTATTTTCCTATTCATCACAAAAGAATATTCATTATTCATCATCTTCTTCCTTCTTCTTCTTTGCTTGAAAATGGTTTCTTGCTTTGATTTTGTGTTGGATAAATGTGAGAAAAATATAAATAAAGAGAGCAAAAATCCTACTTCATCATCCTCATCTTCCCTTGCCATTTAGATGAGGGTGTTCACATCATTTCATGAGTATTAGCTTGTGTTAAAGAAACTTCGAGGTAGATCATCTTAGTATCGAAGATCGGAAGCAAAGGTTGCGTCTTTCTCTTCGTGGAACCTCTCGAGAGCCCGGAACCCGATGATCGCAGCGAAGGGACCACAACACGGAGCATATGAAGTGAAGGACCGGATCTAAAAAGGTTGTAATCCCTCTCACTTAGTATTAAAATGTTTAGCATGCTTGTTTTCGCCTAATCTCTAGTTTAAAGTTCCGTATTCGGGTTGTTCGGCACGGCTAAATTTTTAATCGGGCATGGTTGATGCCTCGTAGACCCTTGTGCCCGTGCCTAGCAACCCTACAGTGGTATCAGAGCCAAGCTAGAGCTTTAGGCGAAGCGTAGACGGAATTTGAAGTCCGATCGAATCAAAACCCGAACCCAAAATAGCTCTATGGACTTTTTCTAAAAACGTGGATTTTTCCAAATTAAAAATTCGTAAAAAGTTCAGCAGGGAATTCTAAGAATTACGGTACAAAATTTTTTTGATGAACAGTAAATCTCGCGGCGGAACCGCCGCAGAAGCATGCCTTCTGCGGCGGTTCCGCGGCGAAAAGTTGACGTCATCAACTCGTATTTGCACAGTAACTTCTATTTAATTATGCTGGATTTTCTGGGAATTTTTAATATTTATTCAAGAGTTGAATTTTCTGGGGTTGTTTTGGGGATTCGATGTTTCGATCGGAGTATCAGATTTTGTCTATGTGGTTTTCCGGATAACTTTTAGAAACTGTTAAAAAGTTCGAACGGATATCAATAACTCAATTTTTCTCCTGTCGGAAAATTTTTCAAAACTTGGATTTTTCCTCGTGTTTAAGAATGTTCTAAGTCGTGCAAGTAACTCGATGGACCCTCTAGAAGACAACAAACCTTAACTCGATTATGTGACCGTCTTGAACTGCTCTTTGAACCTTAGGGTTTGGGGCAGTACGGCGTGCCACATGTGAGGCGTTGGCTTGACCCTTCTACGGCTGGACCATTGGTATTGTGGCATGTGATGGACGTTTTTAAACTGATTTCAAGTGTTGAGATATATTGGGGAAATCTTGGGTACTTGACAATTCGAACGGAAAGTTTAACTTTTTTCTATTTATCTGGAATGTGATACAATAATTGGAATCCACAGGTAGTTATGTGATAACTAATTTGAATATTATAAACATAGCAGTTTAGTCTCAGATGATCGGTTGCCACGGAATTTTGATGTGATCAAAAGTCCGTCGCAATCACGTAGGGTACGCGGATACTCGCCGGGTAAACTTAATAGGCAGCCTCACTCCATAGCCCCGACCAAGTGACTGTAGGAGAACCCCGTCGCCGAAAGCATCCGTTCGGGTGCTCCCGGTAGCGGTGTTCCGCCTTGGTGCACTTCGTCGACGGTATCGGGGGTGTGGCCGTCTACTAAAGTTTGCGACGAGCATTCGATCAGGACGTCGGGAATCTTGTTGAATTGGCCGACTTGATATTGAAAAGAGTTTTCGATAATGAGACTAAAATGCGGGGTTTATAATTGTTAGGCATGCGATGTCTAAGGAATTCATTTGGTTAGGCATGCGATGTCTAAGGAGGTTGCGGATTCCAACTGTTGTAGTTTTACACTTTCTTTTCTGTGACCGTAAGCGTAGTATGTGGTGTATCGCCGGCTTCGTTGCTATACATCAACGACAATCGGGATACGCATACTTTCTTACGTTGATGATATGAGATATTATGTGTTGTTGTGATATGTTATATTGGATCGTCGTGTTTGAATAGCCGGGGGTTTTATGTGAGATGAGAGTTTTTCTTTTTCATTCATGTAAAATTCATTTGTATGTAATATTCTTTTATTGGGGCACTTCCAGGTAGCGGAAGATGTCACCGTTGTATATTATTTACTCTTCCGCATTAGGTAGACCCAAAGCGGGGATCACAAGTAACCGGGTTCTAGGGTCCAGTGGGAGACCATCTCGAGGAGTCGAGACCGGGTCTCCTAACCCTAGAATTGGCAGTGTTACTTGCCGCTCTCGTAGGGGTCTAGGGATGTGGGTTTGGCTATTCATCGCGACCGTGGAATCCGTGTTTTATACAGGCTCGTATTGAAAACAAGGACGTCCTAGTATATCCAATATTTCATATATGTTCTTCTGCTGCAATGTTCTGTGATGAGATCATATTACTGCCTGAGACGAATGTTTATATTATATATATGAGATATATGTTATATTGCAGATTTCGTTTCAAAAGAGATGCTTATGAAGCATAATTAAAATGGGACTTCAGTAATGAGATTAATGAATTAAAAGAAACCTAAGATGTTGTAGAAACTTGTTTAAATTAAAAACTGGTAGCTCTAATTGTTGCTTTGCATAGCGGTGTTCCTTGTAGAACATCCAGCACCTTATTCGATAAGGAAAGGACCGAGATCCCTTCACCGGGAGTGACTCCTTTAGCAATAATTGGCAGATGCTACAACCCTCGGTTTGTCTTTTGATTGCTTCTATAGTTTCTGCTTTGCACAGCGGTATATATGATATATCCTGCACCTTATTCGATGAGGAAAGGGCCGACGATCCCTTCACCGGGAGTGACCCCTTTAGCAAAACTAGAAAAGCCTCAAAAGCATTCCATTTAAAATCACTCGATTCTACAACGATATCAAGTTCATTACGCAAAGGGTTTTCATAAAAACCCGTCGTAGCCCTCCGTCATTTCAGATAAGTACTACTTAGTATTCGTGCTGCGGTAGTTTGGCATTCGTCAAGGCGTAGTGTACGGTAGCAAACTAGTGCTTATCTGCTAGCATACGATGCGATTGGATTAGGGTATTCGTACGACGTTGTTTGGCATTCGTCAAGGGTCGTGCGGGTGGGTTTAATTCAATCAAGAAATGTACGGGTTGAACTTGGCTAGCGGACTATGGGTGGTTTGGCATTCGTCAAGGTCATAGGACGCTAGGGGCAAAATATTATTGGGAATTTCAAGAGTTGAAATTTGCAATGAGATTGCATACCTTCTATAAGATAGTTGGATCCCGATACCCGCTGCGAGTAAGAGTTACTCCTGGGAGAGTTTTACACATTACAATTAGCCGATCAAGTAGGTGTCTAGAAAGGTGTTAACGGGGTTACGCCTCTGGGAAAACGAGGTTTACTGTAATTAGGTTCGTGCGAAAGCACGGGGGACCTCCCTCAAAGTACCGACACTGGCCTGGCTGAAAGATTGGCGAACTTGTAGCGTGTAATTAATCCCGGCTAGTCTTTCTTTTTAGGGTTTGAAGGAAGATTTGACAAAAACAGTGGGAGACATCATGATTAGATATATTAGATAACCAATCTAATCTTGCAAAAGCATACGCTGAGTGTTTTCTTCTCTCTCTCTCCAGATAGCGACCATATCACGCCTTAATCAAGATAATAAAACGGATATATTGACCGAACCCGCTTGTTATACTGAGCTGGGGAACGTTGGTCCCGCTCCAACTTATAATTGTTATAGGACAGAGCAGGAAATTGGGGAATACCAGATTTCCCGTGCCGCCCAAACGAAGAAAGTGCATGTTGATGCATCGTCTTCGGGTGTGTTCATTACACAGAACTGTTTCTCTGTATCCTTTAAGTCCTGGGTATGTGATACCGGATCAGGATCCCGCATATGTAATCTGTTACATGGGCTACAGATAGGTTCAGAACTGAGAACGGGTGATAAGTTTCATGAGACAGAAAACGGTGCAAGTGTTGCGGCCAAGTCTGTTGGTCACTATCACCCTGTATTACCAGAATACATTGATTCTGAACAAATGTTATTAGATACCGAACCTGATATACAAAATCATGTCAGTCTCTTTATTAGTAAAGAAAGAATATAATTTTGTATTGTTGGATAATGTTTTGAACATTTCCTATATCAAGAGTTGATCGGTTCA
Organism: Agapanthus africanus; assembly: GCA_030015575.1. Taxonomy (NCBI): domain Eukaryota; kingdom Viridiplantae; phylum Streptophyta; class Magnoliopsida; order Asparagales; family Amaryllidaceae; genus Agapanthus; species Agapanthus africanus. The sequence goes on along the minus strand of JASDDO010000014.1, from coordinate 452,929,535 downwards.
GGCACGTTATCTAAAAACATTGACGTTCTAAATCAAACTACAGTTCTTAGTATACGGAACACACACAAGAGGAAGAGTTCAGAAATGAACGAATCTTTCTTGAGGTATTGTAGACTAGGTCATATCAATGCGACCCGACTAGCTGAAGTTACATTTAGATGCATATTTAAATTAGTTTGAATTTACATCTTGTGAAACTTGCCGGTCATGTCACAAAGATAAGATGACCATAGCTCTGTTTATTGGAAACAGAGAAAGAGTTAGTGAACTTTTGGGATTGATACATGCTGATGTATGAAGGTCCCCTATCTACACATGCCAAGACCGGTTCTTTATACTTCATTACGTTCTCTGATAATCTCTCAAGATTCAGACATGTGTTCCTGTTGAAACATAAGTCCGAACCTTTTGAGATATTCACAGAATATAAGTTAGAAGTAGAGAACCAAAATACGGGTAAAAGTATTATGTCCTTTGATGCGATCAAGGAGGAGAATACTTAAGCACGAAATACCTGGACTATTCTAAAGGAGAATGAGATTCTCTCTCAGCCTTACTCCTCCGTATACACCACAGCACCTCGGTGTATCGGGGCGGAGCAATAGCACCCTATGTGATATGGTGTGCTCTATGATGAGTACTACTGAGTTGCCTATTTCCTTTTGGGAGTTATGCACTTGAGAAAATGCATACCTATCGAATAGGGTTCAAATCAAATCAGTAACCTACCACTTCATATGTGATATGGAATGGGAAGAGCCCATATCTTAAGTTTGTTAAGATTTGGGGTTGTCCGGCCTATGTCTAAAAGCATAATCCGGACAAGCTCGAGGCAAGGTCTGTTATGTAGAACTGGAAAGGTTCCAGCTATACAAACTGCAGCTGATGATTTGGTAGAACCAAAGGATTCAATAGTTTCCAACGAACCTCAGCCTCTCCGCCGATCTAGTACGGTTTCTCACCCACCTGAGAGATACTTCGGTTTCTCTAGGACAGTGGGAGCGAGGATTGCATCATGAGATGATGACCCAACTAGTTTCGAGCTGGCCATCAGGAGTGGGACTCTGTAAGAATGGCTGGATGCTTATCGATCTGAGATGGAATCCTTATACACCAACAAAGTATGGACTTTGGTTGCTATATCTGAAGGGTTAAATCCCCATCAGGAGCGAGTATATCTTGAGAAGATTACTTGGTGTACATGGAAAGGTTGAGACTTTCAAAGCTATGCTTAGGTCCATCCAGATCCTACTTGCCACGGCTACATACCATGACTACGATATCTGGTGGTTGGGTGTCATGACTGCTTTTCTAAATGATGTTTTAGAAGAGAGCGTCTATAAGTACACAACCAGAGGGCTTCACAGTCAGTGGGAGCAGCGGAAACGTGAGCAAGATGTTTTATATGATGAAGCAGGCATCGCGGAGTTGGAACATCTGTTTTGATGTGGTAGTCAAAGAGTTTGAATTCATCAAAATGGTAGATGAACCTTGTATATACAAAAAAGGTAGTAGGGAGTATGGTGGTGATCCTCGTAGAGTATGTGGATGACATACTCTTGATAGGGAAGGTGTTTCCTATGCTACGCTCGGTCAATCTCCGCTTATCACAAGGATTCTCCATATAGGATCAAAGTGATACCTACTAAATCCTAGGTTTTGGATCTATGAGATAGATCTAATTGGATGTTAGGATATTCACTAATTGTAGTGAGATGGTATCAATTGATCCTGGGGAGAATCACTGGAAGGGTTCCAGGGTGATAAAGATGACTGAATGTCAGTCGCAGGCATTGTCTACACCCTCCGTGGAGGGACGGTATGTTGGAAGAGTTCCAAGCTAGATACCGTGACATACTAGACGATTAAAGGCAAGATACATCGTTACAAAGGATACTACCAAAGAGGCAGTCTGGTTATTTATAAGTTCATGAGATGAACTTCGTTCCTACAATTGTGTGACAATGGAGTTGTGGCTTTAGCCAAGGAACTACCGTCCCATCAGAAATCCAGATATAATTCTTAGGCAGTATCACCTGATCATGGAGATGGTTGATCTCCAGGGAGATCGAGGTTAGGAGAGTAGACACAGAGGACAACAGCGCGGATCCACTCACAAAGGCCTTTTTCCCAGTAGAGACTTTTTTTTTGGGATGGTTGAGTATGAGATACTTCAACCGCAGCTAATTGTTGGGTATGCGATACCATAACAGATGGCCCTAGTGCAAGTGGGAGATTGTTAGTTATATGTATGCCCTAGAGGCCATTACTGTACATACGATGTATATTGTAGTGGATGCTAGGACATATATAGGGAGGACTTTCTTGCTCGACATGATAGTATGCTATCTGGTTGTACATTATCTTAACATCTACTCTGATTGTCTCTATATTACATGTTGATAAAGCCCTTTAGGAAATGTACTCGACTATTGGGACTATGATGAGATCATACTAGTGGGGCCACGGTAGTCGACGAGTACTAACTATAACTGTTCCTAGTCGAGGGTGTATCGGGACAGGGCATCGATACACCAGAGTAGACTAGCGTATACGCATCTTGACCCATATGATGGGCGATGGATGATCCCATATCCATCGGTGTTTGACATCAAGGATGGTGTACGGGTGCTCAGTGGAGACTGGGTACACTGGACGGACTCGCCGAGAACTCCCAGATGGTATTATACCATACGTCAGATGGCAGTTCTCCGGTGACACTGGTACAGAGTAGTCTGTTGACCCGAGATCGTCATAGAGTCTTGTGTGGTTCCCATTGTGCTTTGATTTCCATCATACCACGTCCAAGAGGGCATGCAAAAAGGTGGCTTTTGGGTACAGTCCCGAATCACATGGATGCAATGAGCGATAGGAGGGGATTCGTCTCTCCCGGTATAGGGAGTTGATGTTGTGCTGTGTTCGATTGGCTATAACCGGAAATCCCTGGCCAGGGTTGCTGAGATTTACTGGTAAGTGTTATCAGTAGTTTCTCGAACTGTTATAGACCTCAAATCGACACGACTTATCGAGCTACTGGGGTCTGACGTTTACCACCCCTAGGTGAGATATGCAACATATTAGACGACGAGACCGGACTGTACAGGAGTGTTACTGTTTGGATTCACAGGAGAAGTTACAGGCTTGCTTGTTGATCTTCTGAGCGCTCAATACCCGGGTGGCTGTTACGTTTAGCTGACCGCTTGCAGCTTGTGGGTGTTTGATATGATCATCATCTACTGCCGGCGTATTGACGATTCTTTAGAGTCCTACACAGAGGTTTCTTGACTCAGGCAAAACAGAGTAGGAGCACATATGTGATATGTGCGGGACCAAGGATAATGCGATATGTGATACCGTATTCTATTCTCGCGATATTTGATATCAACCGGGTCATCGGATCAAGTGTTGATTCGATGAATCGGTACGGATAAATTTTAGCCGGTTATATGCGATATAGCCGGATTATCGGATCAAGCGTTGATTCGATAATTTAATGTATAATAATATATATGATATATTAAATTACATTAACTAATATTTGCTCACTAAAAGATTCTTTTTCTCACTCGGGTAATACATTGATATATATGCGATATATGTTAAATGTATTATTTTATTTTGTTGCAATAAATATTGTATATGTGATATATAATATTGTAACATGAAATGATAAATAATGCAACTTGTTTAGTAGAGATTAAACATGGTTAGGGTTTGATTAGGGTTAAGGCTTTCTAGAAGATTCTAGATGTTTTCTTTCTTTGTCTTTGTTAAGATATTATGCTAGATATTTCCAAAACCCTAACCAAACCTTTAACCCTAGTAAAATCTCTACAAGGGTTAGTTTGAACCATGGTTGCATAATTCTATAATATTATGATTTTCCTATTCATCACAAAAGAATATTCATTATTCATCATCTTCTTCCTTCTTCTTCTTTGCTTGAAAATGGTTTCTTGCTTTGATTTTGTGATGGATAAATGTGAGAAAAATATAAATAAAGAGAGCAAAAATCCTACTTCATCATCCTCATCTTCCCTTGCCATTTAGATGAGGGTGTTCACATCATTTCATGAGTATTAGCTTGTGTTAAAGAAACTTCGAGGTAGATCATCTTAGTATCGAAGATCGGAAGCAAAGGTTGCGTCTTTCTCTTCGTGGAACCTCTCGAGAGCCCGGAACCCGATGATCGCAGCGAAGGGACCACAACACGGAGCATATGAAGTGAAGGACCGGATCTACAACGGTTGTAATCCCTCTCACTTAGTGTTAAAATGTTTAGCATGCTTGTTTTCGCCTAATCTCTAGTTTAAAGTTCCGTATTCGGGTTGTTCGGCACGGCTAAATTTTTAATCGGGCATGGTTGATACCTCGTAGACCCTTGTGCCCGTGCCTAGCAACCCTACAGGTATTGGGCCTTGAAATTTCCTTTGTGGGCTCTTCTGTCTTTGGGCTTCCTTATTATTTGGTTCTTTTATTAAAATAGCTTCTATGTTTCTTCCAGATCTCCAGTGAATAATTGCGGTGGGCTTTTAACCGTTCGCTTTGTAATCTTGGACCTTGCATTGCCTTGTACTTTGTGAATTTTATCTTTGATGTAGGCTTGATCAAGAGTCTTCTGTTTGTTGGTCAAAGTCCACTTTTGCATCGTCTTTTCATCGTTTTCATTGTTTTCTGTCCAAGAACCTGTAACCTGTAATATGTAGCAGACATGCGTCAAAAGCACCTGTTTATTTGTAAAAAGAATTAGAATGGGGAATATAATAATGCAATATTATGGTATGAACAATTCTCTCGACTCCTTCACGAGCGGAGTTTTACTCAAACATCATATCAAAGAACACAATCAAAAATTGAGATCGAATCATGATGCAAGATTGTAAAGAAAGCAAGATAAAGAATTTCAACTTTTATTTATCAACAATTTTATTACAATTCTCTCAAAATCTACAATGAAGAAAGAACTCGATCGTCGATTTGGCGTCGCTCATCTTCGTGAGCCGCGGATCGTCTTGGAACACTTGCTCGGATGAAGATCGGCTCCGCTCCTAAAAGGTTGAAGGCTTCTCGCTTGATTTGGTACTCGGTGTTCTTGATTTTTTGCTTGGATTTTGAATTGGGGATTAGGGTTTACAAGTTGTGTCACTCAACTTGTTTTAGGAATTGATGGTTAATGAACTAATGAGCAAACCCCTTAACCTTGATCTAGGTTTCCTTTTATAAGCCATCCAAAATCCTAGATCTAGAATTCAAATTTCAAATTTCCCTCCAAAAGTTTGTTAGAGAGAGGCTTCTAGAAGTAGTTTGTTGGAGAGAATATTCTAGAATGAAGAATATTCTAGAGCTAGGTTGTTAGGCCGTGCCTTCTAGATGAAGCCACGTGGAGTTTCTGGAGAGTTCTGGAAGCTTTTCCATTAAAAATAAGCACATGGGGAAAATTGATTTGCTGACGTCATCATCTTGCCGTGGATCCGTGGCACGTGCCTCCTCCGGCCGCGGATCCGCGGTCACGTGAGCGCTTTAGTGTGCACAATTTCTTGTACTTCCTTCTGATGTCTTTTTGGTATTTATCTGACATGTTGAATATTATAGTTCCCTCTGTATAAATGCCAGATCAAAAATCTTAGACTTGGCGTAATTTTGATCAGCACTTTGACAATTTTGGCTCGGTTCCTGGAATTTTCTGCACAAACTTAGAAACAAGTGTTGCGCAATACAAGGATGATGCGATGCCATTATAAACAATCAATTTCCCTAAAAAAATTCCGGTTTTAGTATACAACATAGGTAATCTGGTCTTTTAAGGGTGTTTTGCTAATATGTGCTATACTTAACCTGAATACCTTTAGATGAATGCAAATGATAGGGAAATTGACGTGTTAAAAATACATTATTTTCGACTCATCAGTATGCTAACTGGTTTCTCTTTATCGTATGTTCACTTGATCACGTTTTTACTCATTTGGTACATATTGATAAAGCCCTAAGGATATTGGCTTGACTACTGGGATTATGATGTGGATCATACTAGTGGAACACCTGTAGTTTATAAACATATCCTTGAAATGTTCCTAGTCGTATGTATATCGAGACAGGGCAACGATATTCCAGTGTACACTAGCGTATACCATTCTTGTTCCATATGATGGGCGATGGATGATCCCATATCCATCTGGTGTGCTGACACCAAAGATTGTATACGGGTGCTCAGTGAGACTGGGTACACTGAACGGACTCACCTAGAACTCCTATGTGGTATTTTATTATATGTCGGATAGCAGTTCATAGGTGACACTGGTACAGGTTAGTCTGAAGACCCGAGATCGCTATAGAGTCTTGTGTGTCCTCCCACTGTATCTTGATCTCCACACTACTACGGCTCTACTGAGTCGTACAAATAGGTGGATTTTGGGTACAGTCCCAAGGCACATGGAGGCAATGAGCGATTGGAGAGGTTTCGTCTCTCCCGGTATTGGAGGGTTGATATTGCGCTGTGCACGATTGACTATAACAGGAAGTCCCAGGCCAGGGCTGCTGAGATATTACTGATAAGTGTTATCGGTAGTTTCTCGATCTTTTATAGACCGAATACTGGCATGACTTATTGAGTTATTGGGGTCGACGATTCCATCCCTAGACTCAATATGCAGCATATCTGACGAAGAGACCGGACTGTACGGTAAGAGTTGCCGGTTGGATTGATAGAAGTTTTGACAGGTTCGCTTGTTCTTCTTCTGATCGCTCAATACCCGGGTGGCCGTTACGTTTAGCAGACCGCTTGCGGCTTGTAGGTGTTTGATATGATCATCACCTACTGCTGGCGTATTGACGAGTCTTAGTGTCCCACACAGAAGTTTCCTGGCTCAGGCGAAACGATGTGGTGTGCATATGAGATATGTGCGGGAGCTTGATTAAATACGTGTATATGATACCGTATTTTAATCGGGCGTTTTATATTATTCGGGTCGTATGAGATATGACCGGTTTATTAAATCAAGTGTTGATTTAATATTGACTTTTATCTCATTTATTTAAACCCTTTTCTTTAGATGCATGCATGCATGTATATGTACATGTTGATGTACATACACACATACATACATATATTTGTATCATGGTTGATGATACAACACAGATGGCAATATAAGACTCACATGGTTCATATTTATATGTATGGATATTTTTGTTTTAAGTTAAAGATAAAGGAAATTAAATTAATGACTCATTACTTCATAAATGACTCATTGTTTCTACACACTTCTATGGTTGACCTTTGACTTAACCTTGCTAATTTCCTTTGCTTTTTAACTCATCACAAAATATCTAGATATTTTTATTAACCATGGTTTGTTTTATGATATTTATCTCTCTCTCTCTCATTATTATGATGATATCATTATTCATCCAAAAGAAAATATTGCCATCTTCATCTTCCTCTCTCTAGCTCTCTCTTGAGTTCTAAAATTGAGTGAGGTTAAAAGAAAGAAAGGGTTTTAAGTGAGAACCTAAACCACTTCATCATCCTACACATCTCTAGCTACTTTGTGTAAGGTGTTTGCTTCAAGGATTTCATAGATCAAGTAAAGCAACAAGCTTTGAGCAAAGGACTTCGGGTGGATCGTCGTGGACTTGGAAGCGTTCAAGCGAGCCGTTCCAAACCTTAGGAGATCCAAGGAGTTGCCCTAGGAGGTCTACAAAGGTCGTAGTCTCTCCACTTAGTGTTAGATAATCTTTTATATGTGATACTATTAATTGTTACTCAATAATTCTTGTTCGATTCCTAGTTAGGTTTGCTTAGCACCTCTTAAAAAATTAAATTGTGGCATGTGTTATGCTTCCAAACCCTATATGAGGCACAAAGGAAACCCTACAACATCGACATGACTTATCGGTTACTGGGGTCTGACGTTTACCACCCCTAGACTGGATATGCGACATATCAGACGAAGAGACCGGACTGTACGATAGTGTTACTGATTGGATTCGCAGGAGTATGTACAGGCTTGCTTGTTGATCTTCTGATCGCTCAATACCCGGAAGACTATTACGTTTAGCTGACCGTTTGCGGCTTGTAGGTGTTTGATATGATCATCACCTACTGCCGGAGTATTGACGAGTCATTAGAGTCCTACACAGAGGTTTCCTGGCTCAGGAGAAATGGAGTAGGAGCACATATGTGATATGTGCGGGACCGAGATTAATACGTGTATGTGATACCGCATTCTATTCTCGCGATTTGTGACTTTGGTCGGTTATATGTGATATAGCCGGATTATTTGATCAAGTGTTGATTCGATAAGCTGTTGCATTTGATATTAGTTGGTTATATCTAGTATAGCTGGATTATTAAATCAAGTATTGATTTAATATTTTAATGTAGAATTATATATTTGATATATTAAATTACATTAACTAATATTAGCTCACTTAAGCCTTATTTTTCTCACTTGATAATACATTAATATATATGTGATATATGTTTAATGTATTCTTTTCTTTTGTTACAAAAATATATATATGTGATATGTATAATTATAACATGCTAGGGTTATAAATACAACAAGGGTGTATGAGACTTAAACCAAGCTACGTTTAATGTTGGTTAATATTTATTATTAAGTAATTAAAAATCATTTGGATTTTCTCATGGCATGGAGCTTGCATGAAGCTTGTAAAACTTTGACTTAGTCCACTTGATTTGTTTTTACTTAAGATATTTGTTAACCTAACAATTACACTTAGCCATGGTTTATTCTTTACATGAGTTAGCCATGACATATACTAACTCACCATGGTTGCATTTCTAACCTAAGCTCATTTTTCATTCATCACTTGTTCATCTTCTTCTTCCTCACAAAAGCTTGCTAGCTTTTTCCTTTGTGATGAAATAAAGTGAGAAAAACAAAACTAAAGAGAGCTTACTTCCTACTTCATCATCCTCTTCTAAACTAGCCACTTAGATTAGGGTGTTAGCTTTACTAGTTTTATATTAGTGAAGAGTTAGCTTGAGTTTGTGTTTCCTCAAAATAGATCATCTTGGATTGTGAAGTCTTCAATCAAGGATGCATCATACACAGTGTGGAGCCTCTCAAGAGCCCGGGAGCTCGATGATCGCAGCGAAGGGACCACAACTAGGAGCTATAGAAGTGAAGGAACAGACTACAAAGGTTGTAATCTCTAATCACTTAGAAGTAAAGTTGTTTGCTTTATCAATTCCGTATGATTCTTTAGTTAAGAACCTAGGGTTAGGGTTAGCTAGGGCAAAAATAAGAAATTGGCATGGACGATGACTCACGAAACCTTGCTGCCGTGCTATACAACCCAACAGGTACATATATATATATATATATATACACGGGTGATGAGGATAGTATATGATACTTGGAGGTGAGTCGATATGATCGGGCTTGATGCCGTGAGATCGGTTACGTGATTTGGGTCGTGTTATGATATGCGACATGATATTATAGTGGATCATTGGGCGATGTGTTTTCATACACACGAGGATATATGTTTGATGATATTGGTATGTACTAGATTGTAGAACCGTATCCCTAATTCAGGATATTGTAATAGTGATACCATATGAATAATGAAGTATATGTGATATTTGACCCGTACCCCGATTTTGGGATGCCGTACGATGGATTTTACCGTACGAGGTATAAATATGATGATTGATCTGCACTCTTGACTTGAGGATGTCGTATTATATGTTTTACCATACGTGACGCTATTGAGGTGGGATCATCGACTACTAGATATATCGACTCGGACTTTAGGTGGATTTCCTTACCCTTTCGATTAGTCTCTTAGTTTAGTCATGTAGTTTATTAGGTAGATGTTAGACAGGGCTTCAGTCATACTTATTTTCAAAACTAACGAACCGTGAGTATTTTAAAGACAGGCCGAGGGACACTACGGATTTTTCAAAGGATGTATCTTTTCTCAAAGACCCCGTAGCCCCTATTTTTCTAAAACCACGATTCGTGCGATTTCAAACACTAAAAACTGTATGATTCGTATATAGAAATGTATATTCTTAAACGTTGTGTTTACTATTCATTCTCCGTTATATTCATGTTCTCATTGCATTGCATGTTTATACATGTGTTTCCTTAACTATTATAAACTCGTTAGTTAGGACACCAACACCATTACCGATGATGCGTATGTCTATAATCACTTGCTTACCGGCTCACACACATCATCATCGGTAATTGCCATGTCACGTACACTTTAGAGAATATTACTTCATTGATATAACTTGCTAGCTGATAGTTCCGATATATCATTACTGTGCTAGTTAGATATTACATTCTGTACTTAGATATCCATGCTGTATATATATTTATTTGTCATGCAATATTATGGGGCTTTATGCCAGTAATTCACTGTTTATTTACTCTCGAGTTTAGGATTTCCGATTTTCCATGAGATTTCTTGATTAGGAGAAACCGCAAGGATTTTATAAACTCATTATCATTACTCAAGATAGAAATTTATGATTTTCTCATGATATGATATAAGAGGTGTCCAACATGAGTTTTATCGGTCCTTGAGCGGTATCATACACTCGATTCGAGGAGGAGGATGAACTGTCTACGGGTGCATGGTGGACCCGGTGCGGTACCCCGAGGTAAGATGGTCGCAGATGATGGCGTTGAGCCCGGCAGGGGAGCACTACCGACCGGTTATATGTGACACGGTGGATATCCGGAGGATACCGACGTACTCTTGAGATTTGATGATATGGGCCAGTCGGAATTGCCGGAGCCCGAGATATTGAGATATTGAGATATTGAGACATTGAGATATTGGGATATATATATTTTGTGTCGATACTTGAAACGGATTATTTGTTGATTTCATTGATGATACTTCGGTTTTTATACAAAAATATCAGCGAGATAAGAAAACAGTTTTCTCGTACAAGATGTATTCTGCTTTCATTCTTGATGCATTCGCAGATCATATATGTGACATGTTGCTACCTGAGGCATTGACACGAGCACTTGGTATTACACTTTTGTTTAGATGAATACCCTTGCCATTTTTAGATGTTTCAGGTTATATTATAGGGATATTATTGTATGACCTAGGATAGAGTCATACTTGCGATTTCTTTTCGGTGATGTTTTCTACTCACGAGTTGGCAAATCACCCCCGTTGTGCCACAGTTTCTTGCAGGTTTTGCCGTACAGGTTTCCTTGGCGGCTTTGCTGGCACACCACATCATTCCGGGTGATTGCTTGGATAGGTAGGTTCACTTGCATCGTGACCACCATTGTACTAGTATTTATTTTAGTTGTATCTAGTAAACTCTATCAACCAGACTTGTATTATTGATAGACCTAGAAAACCAGTTGTTTATTCTTCGACCTTAGAGTCGCGCGCTTGTATTATTATGATTCTTCTCTGGTTTTCTTGAGGATGTTGGTTTCTTTATGAGTTTTTATCCTCGCCCTTCGGCGTTGTATATTATATTGCTTGCGTGGATGTTTCCGCTAATTGGCGAAGAGCTATCTCCCGCTTGGGGATGCCTTTATTCATTATTTATGATTATTCTTGTTTGTACCCGTTTGGGGCCAGTTTTTACAAGGGAAACACTGCCGAAATTTTTGGAAAGACTTGATACTTTTTAAAATGATTACTACTACTTTAGTTTGTGAAAATCACCTTCTTTAAAAATAATTTTTTCTTCACTCCTTCTTTTAAATGGTTTAGATTTCTGGGCTTTTGGTTTACTTTAATTAGGTGGGGTCCTATAGACTTCACATGATTCAAGTGCCAGTCACGTGCCATTTCGGATCGTGACAATGATACCGCTCAAGAACCGAGAAATCCCATGGTGGACACCACACACATCATATCACGAGAAAACCGCAACTTACATTTCTAAAATGGTAATACGTTCTTAAAATCCTTGCGGTTTCTCCAAAATCCATAAATCACATAAATACTGAAATCCTCGAGAAGAATCACAGTATGTAGACATGTCTGTGATGATGGATGTCTATGATACGATAGTATATATCATGTGAAATACGGCCAGAAGCTATGCATGAATCATGATGCAATGAGGTATGTATATATGATTAACAATCCTGCGTATCCATCCTGATGAATGACTATACAAGTACATGTCTACAGATCATATATGATGCAATACACAGATGGAGATTCTAAGCAGTTCTATAGTGTTAGTGACATATCAATTACCAAAGGCGTGTGTGTACGCATGAATAGTGCACGTGGCATGAACCAATGGTAAGGGTGCAATTGTCATATGAGATAATGTCATATATATTTATGATGATGCAATGCAATGAGATGAATGACCAGGAGACTACGCATATAAGTACAAGCACTACTAGTAATCCTGACTATCGGGCGCCTTGCGCCATCCAGACGATTCCCCCGTAGATGTGTACATTTACTCACCGGGATGCCTCGACTAATCTGATCCGCTCTCAGCCTTGCCGTTTCCGCGCCACATCTAACGCCTTTACACCCGATCCTAGAAACGTTCACAAGTAGATAAGAGAATAAATATATAAATAGTCGCGGACACAAACAATACAAGTCAACCACGCGCTCTAACTAAACGCGCACGCACTTGGTGCACAAAATGCGCTCGCGACAATGCTACAGACCACAACTAGGGTAACTATACGTGGCAAACCCCAAACCTAAAACCCAATCGCACCACTCACGCGTTCACAACACACTAAATATTATATGAAACAGGAAGCAAACCATCAAAACCTCAAACTCAAAGCTAATCGATTTATTCCAAAAAGCTAGTAAGCAACCATTAACCGTTTTAATACTAATCTAGATGTTTTAGCAATTCTAACGGCCACATAGCTCACTTAATATCTTAATTAGGTCACAACAATATTTACTAGAATTTAATCTCACCTCTTTACATTAATCCTAAATGTCTAGTTTGCAAAATTATATAATTTGGACAATTTTAAAATAACAATTAGCAAACTAGCAACTAGTTTAGATTTTTGCATGTCTTAAGATGTGAGGCTACACAGTGAAATAAGATCAAGTGATGAAAATGTTAGTTGTATGTATGCCCTAGAGGCCAGTATTGTACACATGATGTATATTATATTGGATGCTTGGACATATATAGAGATGACTTTCTTGCTCGATATGATAGTATGCTATCTGGTTACTCTTTATCTTAACATGTACACTAGTCTCTTTAAACTGTCTTATGATTACATGTTGGTAAAGCCCTTAGGATGTGTACTTAACTACCTAGACTATGATGCAGATCATACTAGTGGGGACACGGTAGTCCATAAGTACATCCTTCAAGGTCCCTAGTCGTGGGTGTATCGAGACGGGGCATCGATATACCAGAGTAGACTAGCGTATACGCTTCTCGACCCATGGGATGGGCGATGGATGATCCCATATCCATTGGTGTTTGACATCAGAGATGGTATACGGGTGCTCAGTGGAGACTGGGTACACTGGACGGACTCGCCGAGAACTCCCAGATGATATTATACCTCACGTCAGATGGCAGTTCTCAGGTGACACTTGTGCAGGTTAGTCTGTAGACCCAAGATCGTCATAGAGACTTGTGTGATTCCCACTGTGCTTTGATCTCCACCTTACCACGTCCATGTGGGCATGCAAAACGGTGGTATTTGGTTACAGTCCCGAGTCACATGGAGGCAATGAGCGATAGGAGGGGTTTCGTCTTTCCCGGTATTGGGGGTTGATGTTGCGCTGTGCTCGATTGGCCGTAACAGGGAAGTCCCTGGCCAGGGCTGATCAGAGATTTGCTGGTAAGTGTTACCAGTAGTTTCTCGACCCGTTATGAGCCTCACATCGGCACGACTTATCGGTTATTGGGGTCTGACGTTTACCACCCCTAGACTTGATATGCGACGTATCAGACGAACAGACCGGACTGTACGGTAAGTGTTACTGGTTGGATTCACAGGAGTATGAGCCGGCTAGCTTGTCGATCTTCTGATCTCTCAATACCCGGATGGCCGTTACGTTTAGCAGACCGCTTGCGGCTTGTGGGTGCTTGATATGATCATCATCTGCTACCGGCGTATTGACGAGTCTTTAGAGTCCTACACAGAGGTTTCCTGGCTCAAGCGAAACGAAATAGGAGCGCATATGAGATATGTGCGGGACCGAGAATAATGCGTGTATGTGATACCGCATTTCATTCTCGCGATAAATGTTTCGATTGGTTATATTCGATATGACCTAGTTATCGAATCATTGATTCGATAAGCCGATACATTGGATACTAGTCGGTTATATGCCATATGACCGGATCGTTAAATCACGTGTTGATTTAATGATTTAATGTATAATTATATATATTTGATATACTACATTGCATTAAATAGTATTGGTTCACTTTATAAGGATTTTCTCACTTGATGTGCAAGAAGTATATGTGATATACTTTTGTGCATATATTTGTATCATGTTTGATGATACTTGATCTTGTTGTTAAGTATAAAGAATTAAACCATGGTTAAGTGTTGATTAGGGTATTGCATTTTCATTTATTTATTTATTTAAAAAGGATTATGATGAGAATGGTGGCTTTCTTTGTTTTAAGTTGAAGCTTCATGAAGCTTTGACTTTTGTAACCATTCTTGTCATCATGCTTAACCCTAACCCATCCAAGTGACAATGGTTTTTTCTCTACACTTAACCTAGGTTAGAACATGATAAGTATTTGATTTTATTATTCTTTTTCACAATACTTATGATATTCTATCTACTTCTTCTTCTTCATCTTCAAGAGAGAAAGCTTGATGCCATCAATGGCATCTTGAGTTCCAAAGTGAGAAATCCAATTCTAAAGTGAACCCGCCTCCTATTTATTCACCCTCTACCTCTTGCCAAGTTGTTTTGGGTGTTTTCTTCACTAGTTTCACCACTTTGTGAAGTTGGAGCTTGAACTTGTGCAACCTCGACGTAGATCATCTTCGGCACGAAGCCGACGACCTTGCCCGCTCGTCTTTCCGATGAAGCCGACGATTGAGTCTAGGACTCGAGAAGGACAGCGAGAGGACGACTACGTGGAGCTAAGGAAGTAGATATCCGGATCTACAAAGGATGTAATTTCCGATCTTTAGTTAAAGTGTTAACTAGATTTGTTTTTCGCCTAGGATTCTAGCCGACGATCCGTATTAGGGTTTCTCGGCACCATAATTTTTGTAAATTGGCATGTTTGATGCCTTGTGAGACCACTATAGGGTGCCTAGGAACCTTTCACTGGTATCAGAGCCTAGCTAGAGACTTAGGCGATGCGTAGACGCAATTTGAAGCCCGAACGAACCCGTAACCCTAAACCAAACATGCTCTCTGGACTTTTTCTAAAATCTGGCATTTTTCCACATTTAAAATATGCAGAAAAATCAGCAGAGAATTGTAAGAATTACTGTGAAGCCCGTACCCATGAATCCACCAAAGTGCGGCGGAACCGCGGCAGAAGCCTGGCTTCTGCGGCGGTTCCGCGGCCATATGGTGACATCATCAATTCCTGTTTGCACAGTAATTCCTCTTTTTTGGTGTTCGATTTTCTGGGAATTTTTAATATTTATTCAAGAGTTGAATTTTCTGGGGTTGTTTTGGGGATTCGGTGTTTCGATCGGATTATCAAATTTCATCTTTGTGTATTTCCGGATAATTTTTAGAATATGTTAAAAAGTTCGACCGAATATAAATACCCAATTTTTCCCCTGTCGGGAAATTTCCAAGTGTTGAATTTTTCCGTAGTTTAACGACGTTCTAAGTAGTGCAAGTAACGCGATGGACCCTCTAGAAGACAACAAACCTTAACTCGATTATGCGACCGTCTTGAACTGCCCTTTGAACCTTCGGGTTTGGGGCAGTACGGCGTGCCACATGTGAGGCGTTGGCTTGACCCTTCTACGGCTGGACCGTTGGTACTGAGGCACGAACTGAATGTTGTTAGACTTATTTCATGTATTGAGCTGTATCGGGAAAACTTGGGTATTCGACTGTTCGATCGGAAAGTTTAACATTTTCTGTTTATCTGGAATGTGATACAATAATTGGAATTCACAAACAGTTATAAGATAACTGAATGAATGTTATAAATCTAGCAGTTTAGTCCCACATGATATTGAAAAGAGTTTTCGATAATGAGACTAAAATGCGGGATTTATATCTGTTAGGTATGTGATGTCTAAGTATTTCATTTGATTAGGCATGCGATGTCTAAAGAAGTTGCGGATTCCAATTGTTGTAGTTTTACACTTTCTTTTCTGTGACCGTAAGTGTAATATGTGATATCGCCGGTTTCGTTGCTATATGTCAACGACAATTGGGATGCGCATATTTACTTACGTTGATGACATATGATGTTATGTGTTGCTGGATATGTTATATTGGATCGTCGTGTTCGAATAGCCGGGGTTTTTTTTATGTGAGATGAGTGTTTTTCATTTTCATTCATGTAAAAACTTGTATGTAATATTCTTTTATTTGGGGCACTTCCAGGTAGCGGAAGTTGTCACCCTTTGTATATTGTTTACTTTTCCGCGTTAGGATAGACCCAAGGAGGAGACCACAAGTAACCGGGTTCTGGGGTCCAGTGGGAGACCAACTTGAGGAGTCGAGTCCGGGTCTCCTAACCCTAGAATTGGCAGGGTTGCTTGCCGCTCTCGTAGGGGTCTAGGGGTGTGGGATTGGCTATTCATCACGACCGTGGAATCCGTGTTTTATACTGGCTCGTATTGAAAACACGGACGTCCTAGTATATCCAATATTTCATATGTTTCTTCTGCTGCGATTTCTATGATGTGATTCTGTGATGGATATAGTATATAGTATATATGATATATTATATAGACGTTACTTATGTTTTACACCCGCGCTAGCCCTGCCCTGCTCTGTCGTTAGTTACCTAACCTAACGGTGCACGAGGGGACATCGAGGCGAATGCGGATGGCATAAGTGTACGTCATATCTATCTGTGATGTTTAGGTATTTAAATGATGGGACTTCATTAATGTGATTAATGAAAGATAAGAAACCTAAGATGTTGTGGAATCAAATTTTAAAATAAAACAGTTAGCTACAGTTCTTGCTTTGCACAGCGGTATATGTGATATATCCTGCACCTTATTCGATGAGGAAAGGACCGAGATCCCTTCACCGGGAGTGAGTCCTTTAGCAATAACTGGCAGATGCTACACACTCGGTTTGCTTTTGATTGCTTCTATAGTTTATGCTTTGCACAGTGATATATATGATATATCCCGCACCTCATTCGACGAGGAAAGGGCCGACGATCCCTTCACCGGGAGTGACCCCTTTAGCAAAAATAGAAAAGCCTCAAAATCACTCCATTTTTAAAACTTCATTTGATTCTACAACGATATCAAGTTCATTACGCAATAGGTTTTCAGAAAAACCTGACGTAACCCTCCGTCATTTCAGATAAATCCTACATAGTATTCGTGCTACGTTTGTTGACCTCCGTCAAGGCGTAGTGTGCGGTAGCTAACTAGTATTTGTCTTCTTATGCATATGATGCAGATTGGATTAGGGTAGTCGTACGACCTTGTTGATCTCCGTCAAGGGTCGTGCGGGTGGGTATGATTCAATCAAGAAATGACGGGTTGAACTTGACTTGCACCCTGTGGTTTGTTGTCCTCCGTCAAGGTCATAGGATGCTTGGGGCAAAATATTATCGGGAATTTCAAGTGTTGAAATTTGCAATGAGATTGCATACTTTCTATGAGATAGTTGGATCCCGATACCCACTGCGAGTAAGAGTTACTCCTGGGAGAGTTTTACACATTGCAATTAGCTGATCAAGTAGGTGTCTAGAAAGGTGTCAACGGGGTTACGCCTCTGGGAAAACGAGATTTACATTAATTAGGTTCGTGCGAAAGCACGGGGGACCTCCCTCAAAGTACCGACACTGGCCTGGCTGAAAGATTGGCGAACTTGTAGTGTGTAATTAATCCCGGCTAGTCTTTCCTTTTAGGGTTCGAAGGAAGATTTGATAAAAAGCAGTGGGAGCCATCCTGATTAGATAAGATAATAACCAATCTGATCTTGCACGAGCATACGCTAAAGTGTTTTCTTCTCTCTCTCTCCAGGTAGCGACCATTTCATGCCCTAATGAAGATAATAATATGGATGTATTGACCGAACCCGCATGTTATTTTGTGCTGGGAACGTTGGTTCCGTTCTTTCTTATAAGAGTTATAGGAATGAACAGGATATAAGGGAATACCAGGATTCCCATGCCACGCGAATGAAGAAAGTACATGTTGATGCATTTTCTTCGGGTGTGTTCGTTACTGAGAACTGTTTCTCCATTTGCTCTACGTCCTGGGTATTAGATACCGGGTCAGGATCCCATATATGTAATCAGTTACATGGGCTTAGAAAAGGAAGAGAACTTGGAGAAGGTGATAAAGACATTAGAGTTGGAAATGGTGCAATTGTTGCAGCTAAGACTGTCGGAGAATATCACCTTGTATTACCAACTGGTAATACATTGGTTCTGAACGAATGCTATTACATGCCGAACCTGATATGGAACATTATATCGGTTTCTTTATTAAGTAAAGAGGGATATAATTTTGTATTACAGGACAATGTTATGAACATTTTCCGTAACCAAAAGTTGGTTGGATCAGGCACGTTGTGCAATGGCATTTATGTTCTAAATCAATCAACAGTTCTGAGCATAACAAACACACACAAGAGGAAG
This sequence comes from Agapanthus africanus, assembly GCA_030015575.1. Lineage (NCBI taxonomy): Eukaryota > Viridiplantae > Streptophyta > Magnoliopsida > Asparagales > Amaryllidaceae > Agapanthus > Agapanthus africanus. The sequence continues at coordinate 452,910,775 of JASDDO010000014.1, read as the reverse complement.
AGTTCTGAACTCAACGAATCCTTCTTGTGGCATTGTAGACTGGGCCACATCAATGCGACACGACTAGCTAAGTTGCATAAAGATGGATATTTAAATCCGTTTGAATTTTCATCTTATGACACTTGCCAGTCATGTCTCAAAGGCAAGATGACCAAAACTCCGTTTACGGGACACGGAGAAAGAGTTACCTAACTCTTGGGACTTATACATAGTGATGTATGCGGTCCCATGTCTACACATGCCAGGGATGGTTCTTCGTACTTCATTACATTCACTGACGATCTCTCTAGATTCGGATATGTGTTCCTGATGAAACACAAATCAGAAGCTTTTGAGAAATTTAGAGAATATAAACAAGAAGTTGAGAACCAAACCGGAAAAAGTATTAAAATCCTACGATCTGATCGAGGAGGAGAATACTTGGGCATTGAATTCCTGGACTTCCTAAAAGAGAATGGGATTCTCTCTCAGCTAACTCCTCCATATACACCACAGCACAACGGTGTATCGGAGCGGAGAAACCGCACCCTATTAGATATGGTGCGCTCTATGATGAGTGTAACTGAGTTACCTGTTTCCTTCTGGGGATATGCACTGGAAACGGCAGCATACCTACTGAACAGGGTTTCCACCAAATCTGTGCCTACCACACCATATGAGATATGGGAAGGGAAGAGACCATATCTTAATTTTATAAAGATAGGGGGTTGCCCGGCCTATGTCAAAAGACAAAAACCGGACAAACTCGAGGCAAGATCTGTTTTGTGTAAGTTTGTTGGATATCCCAAACATTCGCGAGGGTATATCTTCTACCACAGTGAGGAACAAAGAGTATTTGTTGCTCAACATGCCACCTTTTTAGAAAAGGAATTTCTTGCAAAAGAAATTAGAGGCTCTGAGGTAGAACTGGAAGAGGTTCCAGCTGAACAAAACACAACAGAAGATTTAGTGGAACCAGAGCATTCAGTAGCTTCCGACGAACCTCAGCCTCTCCGTCGATCTAGTAGGGTTCCTCGCCCACCTGAGAGATACTACGGTTTTCTCATGGATGGTGGGAGAGAGGATTGCATCATGGAGGATGATGACCCAACTAGCTTCGAGCAGGCCATCACGAGTGGGGACTCAGTGAAATGGCTGGATGCTATGCGGTCCGAGATGGAATCCATGTACACCAACAAAGTATGGACTTTGGACGTTGCTCCTGAAGGTTTAAAACTGATTGGGAGCAAGTGGATCTTCAAGAAGAAACTTGGTGTAGATGGGAAAGTGGAGACTTTCAAAGCTAGACTTGTAGCAAAGGGTTTTCGTCAAAGACCAGGTGTGGACTATGACGAGTCCTTTTCTCCAGTGGCTATGCTTAAATCCATCCGGATCATGCTTGCCATCGCTGCTTATCATGATTACGAAATCTAGCAAATGGATGTTAAGACCGCCTTTCTAAATGGTGATTTAGAAGAGTGCGTGTACATGACTCAGCCAGAGGGCTTCGTAGACAGCGGGAGCAGTGGGAAGGTGTGCAAGCTGCTTAAATCCATTTATGGATTAAAGCAGGCATCGCGGAGTTGGAACATCTGCTTTGACGTCGTTATCAAAGAGTTTGATTTCGTCAAAAATCCAGATGAACCTTGTATCTACAAGAAGGTGGCAGAGAGTAAGGTTGTCTTCCTCGTATTGTACGTGGACGACATACTCTTGATAGGAAATGATATTCCTATGCTGCAATCGGTCAAGCTCTTCTTATCACAAAGATTCTCAATGAAAGATCTTGGTGATGCCTCCTGCATATTGGGAATTAGGATCTATATAGATAGATCCAAAAGGATTTTGGGATTGTCCCAATCCAGGTAAATTGACACCATACTAAAGAGGTTTTGTATGGAAGAGTCCAAGCGTGGGAACTTGCCCACGATCTCTGGAGTCACTCTCTCCAAAGAGATGTCTCCCAAGACTGATTTGGAGAGAGCTCGCATGCAAGGGATACCCTATGCTTCGGCAGTAGGCTCTATAATGTATGTGATGCTATGTACCAGACCCGTTGTAGCATAATCACTAAGTATAGTGAGCAGGTATCAAGCTGATCCTGGAGAGAATCACTGGACAGCTGTGAAGAGCATTCTCAAGTACTTACGAAGGACTAGAGATATGTTCTTGGTGTATGGTAACGGAGAGCTCCAAGTGGAGTCCTTTACCGATTCGAGCTTCCAGAGTGATAAGGACGACTCTAAGTCGCAGTCGGGCTTTGTCTTTACCCTTTACGGCAGGGCGGTTAGCTGGAAGAGTTCCAAGCAGGAAACCGTGGCAGACTCGACGATGGAGGCTGAATACATCGCTGCTAATGATGCTGCCAAAGAGGCTGTCTGGATAAAGAAGTTCATTACCGAACTTGGAGTGGTTCCATCCATTGAGCATCCAATACCTTTGTATTGCGATAACAATGGAGCGGTGGCTTTGGCCAAGGAACCCAGGTCCCATCAGCGATCCAGGCATATTCTGAGGCGGTATCACCTGATCCGGGAGATAGTTGATCGCCGGGAGATCGAGGTCAGGAGGGTTGACACGAAGAACAACACGGCGGATCCACTCACGAAGGCCATTCCCCAGATACAGTTTGAGAGACTCTTCGGGTTGCTCGGTATGCGATACTACAGCAGCTGGCCCTAGTGCAAGTGGGAGATTGTTAGTTGTATGTATGCCCTAGAGGCCAGTATTGTACACATGATGTATATTATATTGGATGCTTGGACATATATAGAGATGACTTTCTTGCTCGATATGATAGTATGCTATCTGGTTACTCTTTATCTTAACATGTACACTAGTCTCTTTAAACTATCTTATGATTACATGTTGGTAAAGCCCTTAGGATGTGCACTTGACTACCTGGACTATGATGCAGATCATACTAGTGGGGACATGGTAGTCCATAAGTACATCCTTCAAGGTCCCTAGTCGTGGGTGTATCGAGACGGGGCATCGATATACCAGAGTAGACTAGCGTATACGCTTCTCGACCCATGGGATGGGCGATGGATGATTCCATATCCATTGGTGTTTGACATCAGAGATGGTATACGGGTGCTCAGTGGAGACTGGGTATACTGGACGGACTCGCCGAGAACTCCCAGATGGTATTATACCTCACGTCAGATGGCAGTTCTCAGGTGACACTTGTGCAGGTTAGTTTGTAGACCCGAGATCGTCATAGAGTCTTATGTGATTCCCACTGTGCTTTGATCTCCCCCTTACCACGTCCATGAGGGCGTGCAAAACGGTGTTCTTTGGGTACAGTCCCGAGTCACATGGAGGCAATGAGCGATAGGAGGGGTTTCGTCTCTCCCGGTATTAGGGGTTGATGTTGCGCTGTGCTCGATTGGCCGTAACAGGGAAGTCCCTGGCCAGAGCTGATCAGAGATTTGCTGGTAAGTGTTACCAGTAGTTTCTCGACCCGTTATGAGCCTCACATCGGCAAGACTTATCGGTTATCGGGGTCTGACCTTTACCACCCCTAGACTTGATATGCGACGTATCAGACGAACAGACCGGACTGTACGGTAAGTGTTACTGGTTGGATTCACAGGAGTATGAGCGGGCTAGCTCGTCGATCTTCTGATCGCTCAATACCCTGATGGCCGTTACGTTTAGCAGACCGCTTGCGGCTTGTGGGTGCTTGATATGATCATCATCTGCTACCGGCGTATTGACGAGTCTTTAGAGTCCTACACAGAGGTTTCCTGGCTCAAGCGAAACGAAATAGGAGGGCATATGAGATATGTGCGGGACCAAGAATAATGCGTGTATGTGATACTGCATTTCATTCTCGCGATAAATGTTTCGATTGGTTATATTCGATATGACCTAGTTATCGAATCATTGATTCGATAAGCCGATACATTGGATACTAGTCGGTTATATGCGATATGACCGGATCGTTAAATCAAGTGTTGATTTAATGATTTAATGTATAATTATATATATTTGATATACTACATTGCATTAACTAGTATTGGTTCACTTTATATGGATTTTCTTACTTGATGTGCAAGAAGTATATGTGATATACTTTTGTGCACATATTTGTATCATGTTTGATGATACTTGATCTTGTTGTTATGTATAAAGAATTAAACCATGGTTAAGTGTTGATTAGGGTTTTGCATTTTCATTTATTTATTTATTTAAAAAGGATTATGATGAGAATGGTGGCTTTCTTTGTTTTAAGTTGAAGCTTCATGAAGCTTTGACTTTTGTAACCATTCTTGTCATCATGCTTAACCCTAACCCATCCAAGTGACCATGGTTTATTCTCTACACTTAACCTAGGTTAGAACATGATAAGTATTTGATTTTATTATTCTTTTTCACAATACTTATGATATTCTATCTACTTCTTCTTCTTCATCTTCAAGAGAGAAAGCTTGATGCCATCAATGGCATCTTGAGTTCCAAAGTGAGAAATCCAATTCTAAAGTGAACCCACCTCCTATTTCTTCACCCTCTACCTCTTGCCAAGTTGTTTTGGGTGTTTTCTTCACAAATTTCACCACTTGGTGAAGTTGGAGCTTGAACTTGTGCAACCTCGACGTAGATCATCTTCGGCACGAAGCCGACGACCTTGCCCGCTCGTCTTTCCGATGAAGCCGACGATTGAGTATAGGACTCGAGAAAGACAGCAAGAGGATGACTACGTGGAGCTAAGGAAGTGGATATCCGGATCTACAAAGGTTGTAATTTCCGATCTTTAGTTAAAGTGTTAACTAGATTTGTTTTTCGCCTAGGATTCTAGCCGACGATCCGTATTAGGGTTTCTCGGCACCATAATTTTTGTAAATTGGCATGTTTGATGCCTTGTGAGACCACTATAGGGTGCCTAGGAACCTTTCAGAAAAACCCTAACTTTAATTCAAAACCCTCTCTTGAAATTCCAAAACTTGAAATCAAAACCATATGAATACCTAAATAAGTTTTACCTAAAGTAATTAAACAACAAAATAACTATAGGGTTAAGATTTATACCTCACAAAATTGAGATCAAACTTGCAAATTCTTGGCCTCCCAAAATGATTTCATGCATCAAGATCCAAGATAGATAGGTCAAGGAAAAATGGATGATGAATTTTCTATGAAAAGCGATGGGGAAAAGAGGGGGCTGCTGCTGCAGGGCTCAGCCAAGGCAATGAAGGGTGTGTGTGTGTGTGGAACTTACTGAGTCAAGAAAAAAACCCATACTCATTTATCTTTACACCATACCTCATTATCTTATTCTTTATTCTTTTTTTTTTGTGAGTTGTGAGATGTCTGCAAGTGAGAAAAGAAGAATGGGGGGCTGAATATTTCGGCCAACAGTTGGGTGTGGGAGTGTATGTGTGTGTGTGGAAATTTCTAAGTCAAAAAAAACCCCATACCACAAGTATTTAAACACCATACTCCATTATTTATTGTTTTCTTATAAATTTTCATTTTAGAATTAACTAGAACCTTGAAGACAAGTGTAGAAAAGAGAACACATAATAAACTTTTTATGATGTTGTCATGGTTCACAAACATGTAATTAACACATTCTCATTTGTAATTATCACTAATTAAATGTATTAGGGAAAGGTTAAAATAATATTAAAAATAATTAATTAAGAAAAATATTTAAGTAAACTAGAAATTTACAAGTGACCAATTAAATAACAAATACTAGCAATTACATAGCTAGAATAGATATATTTAAGTCTATGTGGAAAAATAATTATATCTTGGTTTTTACGGAAAACACCAGTTATTTTACCAATTATCGGAAATTTTACCTAAACGATTTTTCAGAACGTTACAATCTTCCCCCCTTAACGAAATTCGGTCCCCGAATTTAAAATTTAACTATGCGTACCCTCGAAGAGATAGGAATATTTCTTCCGCATCTTGTCCTCGGTTTCCCACGTGACCCTTTTCGCCGTTCGGGCCACGTCAAAGAACCTATACGGACGGTATGACATCGGACCGCAGTTACTTCACCTGCCGATCTAGAATGACTATCGGCTGCTCGGTGAATGAAAATCAAGCTCCAGCTGGATCGTCTGATGCTGTATCACGTGAGAGGGGTCATGAAGGTACTTGCGGAGTATCAATACATGAGACACGGGTTGAATATCTGGGAAACTGGGTGGAAGAGACAAACGATAAGCAACTGCGTCGACACGCTCGAGAATCTCAAAGAACCTACATACCTGTAACTAAGCCTTCATTTTCTTTCCGAATCTCGACACGCACTTCATCGGAGAAACCTTCAAGAAAATATGATCTATAACGATGAACTCAAGTCTGCGCCAACGTCAGTCTCCATAAGATTTCTGTCTGCTCTGGGCCGCTCTCATCCTATCCCGAATCAGCTGAATCTTTTCGGTCGTCTCCTGCACAATCTGTGGTCCCAAAATACTGCTCTCACTGAGCTCTGTCCAATTGAATGGTGATCGACACTTCCTCCTATATAATATCTCGAAAGGTGCCATCTGAATCTTCTCCTGGAAGCTGTTATTATAGGAAAACTCTATCAAAGGCAAGTGGAGATCCTAATTACCACAAAAATCTAGAACGCAAGCTCGGAGCATATCCTCAAGAGTCTGAATGGTCCGCTCTGACTGACCGTCGGTCGGTGGATAGAAAGCTGTACTGAACTCAATCGGGTGTCCAAAGTCTCTTAAAGCTTTTACAATAGTCGGCTGGTGAATTGGGTGCTTTTGTCGGACACAATACAAGTCGGAACTTCATGTAGTCGCACAATCTCATCAACATATATTTGAGCATACTGAACGAATCCGAAAATGGTCTTGACTGGCAGAAAATGAGCTGCTTCCGTCAATCGGTCTATGATCACTCAAATAAAGCCATACTCTCGACTGGTCCTGTTAGTGTATATGCCGTAGAGGCCATTACTGTATCATACTAGTTTGTATATTACTTAATGGAAGCTTGGGATATTCAACTTGTATAAACAATCTTGCTCAATATAGTAGTATGCTACTTGGTTTGTTTCTACTTCAATGTGTACATGTGTTTATTTTAGTATATCACCTATACACATTAGTGGAGCCCTTAGGATCTTTGCTTGATTACCAGTGTTGTGATGGCAGTCACACTAGTGGGGGCTGGGTAATCTATAAGCACATCCTTATGCAGGTCCCTAGTCGCAGGACTATCGAGACAGGGCATCGATACTCCGGAGTAAACTAGCGTATGCGCTTCTCATCCCAGAGTGGGAGATGGTCTGTCCCACAGCCATCAGTACGACGTACTGGAGATAGTATGCGGGTGCTCGTTAGGTTACGAGTACACTGGACAGGACTCGTCGGGAACTGACCGGTTGGTATTATACCTATCGTCAGTTATCCGTTCCCAGGTGACATGAGTACAGCTTAGTCCGCTGACTTGACACTGTCACTTCGCCTCGAGTGTGTTCCCACTGTACTTTGATTACTACCCTACCACGGCTCAATGGAGTCGTGCAAACAGGTAGTAGTTGGGTGCAGTCCTGAAGCACTTGGAGGCAGTGACGGTTAGACAGGATTCTTCTCTCCCGGTATTGGGGGTTGACATCGCGCTGTGTCTAGGAGAGCCATTAAACGAGTAGTCACTGTCCAGGGCAATCGAGATATACTGGTAGGCTTCCAGTGTTATCTCAGGGTATTTTTGGCTTCACTCCGACACGACTTGTAACGCTATTAGGGGATGACGTTTACCGCCCCCCTAGGCCCGCCATGCGATGTATCAGACGAACAGACCGAACTGTACGGAGACTGTCACATTCAGTCTCAGTAGGAGTTCAGATGGGTTACACCTCGTCAGTCTTCTTGTTGGCATCTACCTGGGGACCGTTACGTACAGCTAGTGCCGCTTGCGGTCTGTGGTTAAACCCACTGCCAGCTTAGTGTCGAGTCTTTAGAGTCCCACACAGAAAGCTATTCGCCTTTAGGCAAAAGAGTTAAGGTCGCATGGTTTTGCGACAGGTCGCATGGTTTTGCGACAGGGTTCGGTCACATCCGTTCACTTGTGCACGTACAGTGTCCGGACAGTTAACACTAGCGGGCTTTGGTGTAAGCCAGATCCTAGTGTACGTTTTGGGATTGGTTTTATCCAGTATGTAGTCGTGTTTCTCGGAACGCGGATGCGGGTGTGTATGCACAGTTGACGGAGAGACAGAGGCAGAGGATTCTCATTAGGGTTGTTGACCGTTGACCGTTGATTTTTTGCTCAACCCTAATGAGAATATGATATGTAATTAACAATAATATTAATTAAGTATTATAGTGACATGGTTATTGAGGGGTTGACTTTGTTGACTTGTTGACTTTGTTGGCCGGTTGACTAGGTTGGACTAGTTGACCAGCATGATGACAATGGCTATCATTTCATGGCAAAGACTTTTGCTTGCTTGTTCTCTTGTGCAAAATGAGTTCATGAAATGATATGGCTATTTTAGCATAAACCATCACTAATACTTGATTGCTATTATTGGTTATGATGGATTTGGATTATGTGAGCCAAGAGAGAAAAGTCTTGCTCATTCTTTCATTTTCCTTTCTCTCTCTTGGGTTCTTGAGCTCTCATCTTCTTCCTCTTGCTCTCCCTCTCTTTAGTCTATGGTTCACTTGTCTCATGTGTTGAGAACCAAGAACCATAGAGAAAATCCCAACACACTCTCCTCTACTCACTCTAGTTCAAAAGGTTTGGCAAACCGAGTGAACTAGTTTCTTCAAAGATTGAAGAAGAAGCCAAAGGTAGAAGCTTTCAGGTGGATCGATCTTCGGCGCAAGGAGACGACGGGGTGAAGCCGATCCGGAAAACCATCGAGGCTTGAAGACGAAGGAGTTCAAGAAAGAAAGGTATAACCCCCTAACCGAGTAGTTAACAACTCCTAGTTAGGTTGTTAGTTAGATGTTTAACAAAGATCCGGTTTTGAGTCCATGTTACCGCCTCTTTGAAAATCGTTTTTCATCAAATTCCGCATGCCCGAAAGTACCTGGAGAGGTAGCATGGACTTACAGTGGTATCAGAGCCTAGTTAAACACTACCTAACATGTTAGCAATGTAACTAGAAGATCGATCAAAGAAAAAGTCACGAAACGAACCCGATATGTCAAGTTTCTGCCGATTTTTTTTCTGTTCAAAAATTGATAAATTTCATTTTAAAAATCGGCTCAGGTTTTTTATTAAATAACCACAAAATTTGGTCCCACGAACCGATCAAAGAGCCACGGAAACGCGGCGGGAGCACGCTCCCGCCGCGGTTCCGCGGCCGAGTTGACTCGGCCGAGGTCCAAATTTAGTGCAGTGTATTTATGGGGTTGTTTTGGGATTTTTGGAATATGTCTTTTCAGCCCAGATTTTCCAGAACGAAAATTTTGTGTTTGGGGCCTAAAAATCCGTATTTTTGATCGAACTTCTAAAGACTTAAGCTGACGGGTATTTATCTGTGATGTGATATTTGTATTGAACGTCTGCTAATCGCTATATGTCGATTAGTGGGGGTTATACAAATCTGTGATCTGTAATGTTATTGGTTTGTGTATATGAATTTATTGGATTGTCGCGGGTGAATAGCCAGGGGTTGTGAGACGAGAGTTTTCTTTTCTTTCAATTCATGTAAATTTGTAAATTGATGTAATAATTATTTGTATGGCCGCACAACCGGGTCGGGGTTGTAGCCGTCATTGTATAATTTCTTTTTACTGTTTTTGCTCTTAGGATAGACCCATGGAGGGGGTGCACAAACTACCGGGTATCCCGAAGTGCCTAGTGGCGTACTCACGGAGTTGAGGGAGGTTGCATCGCTTCGGGTACTTGGCGTGTAGTTTGCCGCACCCGTAGGGGTCTTGGGTGGGGTATTGGCTATTCACCGCGACCGTGTAATCTGCTTTTCATTACAGGCTCGTACGAATTGCGGGTTCCTAGTATATCCAATGTGTTCATCTGTGATCTGAAATGGCTATCATTGCAATGTATATCTATATATGATATTATTTAGGCGTTGCTTATGTTTTACAGCCGCGCTAGCCCAGCCCCCGCTCTGTCGTTAGTTAAGTAACCTAACGGGTAATGACGGGGCCCCGTGGCGAATGCGAATGGCATAAGCGTACGTCATATTTTGGTTGTTTTCTGCAATGGTAGGATTACATGATGGGACGCATTAAAAGAACTAATGCAAGAATAACACGCATTAAAAGAACTAATGCAAGAAAATAAACCAAGTAAAAGTCGTTGGAACACTTTCGAAAAACCACTCGGTTCTTTTCAAAACTAACTTTTAAATGCGGAGCTTGAGCCACTCCTTTTAAAAGCTATCTCGTTCCATCGATTATATCAAGTTCACTACGTTCACGGTTTTGCCAAAACCATCCGTAACCCTCCATCATTTCAGTTAAATATTCGGTAGTATTCAAGCTATGTATTTTGACCTCACGCCAAGGCATAGTGATTGGTAGCTGCCGGATATTTATCTGTTGCATAGATAGAATGCGTTGGTTTGAGACAGTCGTACTGCCATTTTGGCCTACGTCAAGGGTAGGTACGGATGGGTTCAAATTAACCTGGATAATGAAGGGAAGAACTGGACATGTGACTTATGACATTTTGACCTCATGCCAAGGTCATAAGAGCATGGGGCAAAAATCTACATCGGGAGTTTCAAAAGAACTGAAACTTGCTAGCACTGCATATCATTTGGAGTGTGATGATTCTGGTAGGATTCCTTCAGTTTTGTCACGCGATGATATTTGGATCCCGATCCTACTTTGAGTATATGCTACTCCTCGGGAAATTTCTCACTTAACGATCAATGCTATAAACCAAGTAGGTGTCTAGAAAGGTGTTAGCGGGGCTACGCCCCCAGGGAAAAGAGGTTCTTAAATTAAGGAACTTCGCGAAAGCGTTGGAAAACCTCCCTCGAAGTACCGACACTAGCCTGGCTGAACGGTTTAGCAAGAATTGTACGGTGAGATTGATCCTGACTAATTCTTCCTTTCTGGTTTGAGGAGGGATTCGAGAAATAGTGGGAGCCATCCTGTTTAGACAAACTAAAAACCACTCTAAACTTGCAATAGAATCATGCTGAGTGTTTCTTCTTCTCTCTCCTAATTGCAGCGACCAATCGACGTGACTGGACTTAAGTTACTTCCAGATAAAAACATACTGACAGGGCCAAACTACAAAGATTGGCTCAGGAATGTCAAAATGGCAATCACTTACGACAAGCTGGGGTATCTTCTTACCACTAAAGCTCCCCCCATCCTAGGTCCCACCTCCAGCGTCGTGGATAAGGAAATCCGTAAGACTTGGGAGATTGATTGCGCGAAGGCCAGGTGCCTCGTGCTTGCCTCTATGGACAACGAACATCAGAGGAGGCACGAGAATATGGACCTTGAGTCCATATTTCTCCATACAAAAGAACTGTATGGAGAGCAGTCTCGTATCGCAAGATACGAAGTGTCGAAGAAGTTATTTTCGTTAAGGTTGGCCGTCGGATCATCGGTAGCGGAACACGTGCTTAAGATGATTGGCTACATACAAGAGCTCGCGGACCTTGGAACCATGTTGGAGAATGAGCTCTATACGGAGTTGATTCTCCAGTCCCTTCCTTCCACTTACGCCCAGTTTATACTGAACTTCAACTTACAAGAAAAAGAAGTTGAAGTTTCAGAACTCCTCAACATGCTGAGGAGCGCAGAGGGCACCCTACAGAAAGGTAGGGAAACATCCACTTTGTTTGTAGGAGGATCTTCCTCTTCTAGGTCCAAGGCGAAAGCCAAGGGAAAGAAGAAGAAAGCCCCCGCCAAACCAAGAGGCAGTGTTAGTAAAGTGGATACGAAGGGAAAAGCAAAAGCAACAAAGAAAGCGGGGCAGCTTGTGGATAAAGAAGAATGCTTCTATTGTCATAAGAAAGGACACTGGAAGAATGATTGCAGGGTTTGGAAGGCCAGAACACAGGAACTGAAGCAGGTTGCGGCTTCAGCTTCAGGTGTGTATGTTATTGAAAACTGTCTTTCAATAAACTCTACTTCCTGGGTATTGGATACCAGATCAGGATCTCATATCTGTAATTCTTTGCAGGCACTGAGAAAGCGTAGTGTTTTGAAGGCAGGTGATATGACCCTCAGAGTTGCAAACGGAGCTGCCATGGATGCTGAGTCCGTGGGGGACTATCACCTGGGCTTGTCAGATGGACATGTTTTGGTTTTGCGTAATTGCAATTTTGTACCCAATGCAACTTGTAATATCATTTCTGTATCTTTATTATCTAAAGAAGGTTATGAATTTGCATTTGTAAGTAATGTTGTGAACATTCACCTTAATCAAGTTCTGATTGGGTCAGGTACATTAAGCAATGGTATATACGTATTAAACCAACCACAGATTTTCAATGTCCAGAATACACACAAAAGAAAGTCTCCGGAAATAAATCAGACTTTCTTATGGCATTGTAGACTGGGTCAAATTAATGAGAGAAGGTTGACGAAGTTACATACAGAAGGATATTTGAATCCGTTCGAATATCAATCGTATGCCACTTGTCAATCCCGTCTCAAAGGAAAGATGACAAAGACTCCGTTCACTGGACACGGAGTTAGAGCGAGCGAGCTCTTGGGACTCGTACGCAGCGACATGTGCGGTCCAATGTCTACACATGCGCGAAGTGGTTATTCTTACTTCATTACTTTCACGGATGACTTTTCAAGGTACGGTTATGTTTTCTTAATGAAACATAAATCCAAAGCCTTTGGAAAATTCCAGGAATATAAGAATGAAGTAGAAAACCAAACAGGCAAAAGTATCAAGATTCTAAGATCGGATCGAGGTGGTGAATACTTAAGTGCCGAGTTCCTGGATTATTTAAAAGAGAACGGAATTCTCTCTCAGCTTACTCCTCCATACACTCCGCAACATAACGGTGTATCAGAGAGACGGAACCGAACCCTATTGGATATGGTACGGTCTATGAAGAGTAACACTGAGTTACCGCGATCTTTCTGGGGGTATGCGCTAGAATCAGCTGCATACCTTTTGAACCGAGTTCCGACTAAGACTGTGCCTACCACACCATATGAAATATGGAGTGGGAAGAAACCCTATCTTCAATATCTGAAGATCTGGGGATGTCCGGCTTTTGTCAAAAAGCAGCATGCGGACAAACTCGAGGCACGCTCAGTACTGTGCAAGTTTGTGGGATACCCAAAGAACTCCAGGGGGTATCTCTTCTATTACGCAGAGGAACAAAAGATCATTGTTTCTCATAATGCACATTTTCTGGAACACCAGTTCTTAGAAAAGGAAACAAGTGGGAGCGAAATAGAACTGGAAGAGATTCCAGAATCACAGACTATTACTGAAAGCTTAGTAGAACCAGAGGGTTCAAAAGAACAGGACATTCCTATGCCGCTCCGCAGGAGTAGTAGGCAGTCCCATCCGCCCGAGAGATACTACGGTTTTCTCATAGACGGGGATAGAGAGGATTGCATCATAGATTATGATTAGCCTACTAGCTTCCAGCAAGCCGTTCAGAGCGTCGACTCGGTAAAATGGCTGGATGCAATGCGGACCGAAATGGAGTCCATGTACACCAACAAAGTATGGACGTTGGACATTGCTCCAGACGGGGTAAAACACATAGGATGAAAGTGGATCTTCAAAAGGAAGATTGGTGTAGATGGACAGGTTGAGACCTATAAAGCTAGACTGGTTGCAAAGGGTTTTCGTCAAAGACCTGGTTTGGACTATGACGAGACCTTTTCTCCAGTAGCTATGCTGAAATCCATTCGGATCCTTCTTGCCATTGCTGCCTTCCACGATTATGAGATTTGGCAGATGGACGTAAAGACCGCTTTTCTAAATGGAAATTTAGAGGTGTGTGTCTATATGGACCAGCTAGAGGGTTTCATTCAGAGTGGGAGCAGCGGAAAGGTGTGCAAGTTGCTTAAGTCCATTTACGGACTAAAGCAGGCATCGCGGAGTTGGAACATCTGTTTTGATGAGACGGTCAAGGAATTTGGCTTTATCAAAAATCCAGATGAACCATGCATCTATAGTAGATTTGTAGCGAGAACTGTAGTATTCCTCGTTTTATACGTGGATGACATTCTCTTAATAGGAAATTACATTCCTATGCTACAATCTGTCAAGGGGTTCTTGTCGCACAGTTTCTCCATGAAAGACCTGGGTGATGCCTCATACATCCTGGGGATCCGGATCCATTGTGATAGATCCAAGAGGATATTAGGACTTTCACAGTCCAGGTACATCGACACCATACTGAAAAGATTCAGTATGGAAGATTCCAAGCGCGGTAATCTACCGGCTTGTCACGGGATCACCCTCTCCAAAGAGATGTCTCCCAAGACTGATTTGGAGAGGGATCGCATGTCTATTATACCCTACGCTTCTGCGGTAGGCTCTATAATGTATGCGATGTTGTGTACCAGACCGGATGTAGCTTATGCACTGAGTGTGGTAAGCCGGTATCAGTCAAACCCTGGGGAGAAACACTGGATAGCGGTAAAGAACATTCTCAAGTACCTGAGAAGGACTAAGGAGATGTTCTTGGTGTATGGCGGAAAAAACCTCCAGATCGAGGCCTTTGCTGACTCCAGCTTCCAGAGTGACAAGGATGATTCCAAGTCCATGTCGGGTTTTGTCTTTTCCCTCAATGGAGGGGCGGTGTGTTGGAAGATTTCCAAACAGGAAACCGTTGCAGACACGACGATGGAAGCGGAATACATTGCTGCATCTGATGCCGCGAAAGAGGCTGTCTGGATGAGGAAGTTCTTGAAAGAACTTCAGGTGGTTCCGTCCATTGTTGATCCAATACCTCTGTATTGTGACAATAACGGGGCTATAGCTTTAGCGAAGGAACCCAGGTCCCATCTGAGATCCAGACACATCTTGAGGCGGTATCACCTGATCAGGGAGATCGTGGATCGCCAGGAGATCGAGGTCCGGAGGGTTTCTTCAGAAGATAACACTGCAGATCCATTCACCAAGGCCTTGCCCCAGACTCAGTTCGAGCGGCTGATCGAGATGATAGGTCTTTGATACGCCAATACATGGCCTTAGTGCAAGTGGGAGATTGTTAGTGTATATACCCTAGAGGACATTACTGTATCATATTAGTTTGTATATTACTTAATGGAAGCTTGGGATATTCACCTTGTATAAACAATCTTGCTCAATATAGTAGTATGCTACTTGGTTTGTTTCTACTTCAATGTGTACATGTGTTTATTTTAGTATATCACCTATACACATTAGTGAAGCCCTTATGATCTTTTCTTGATTACCAGCGTTGTGATGGCAGTCACACTAGTAGGGGCTGGGTAATCTATAAGCACATCCTTATGCAGGTCCTTAGTCGCAGGACTATCGAGACAGGGCATCGATACTCCGTAGTAGACTAGCGTATGCGCTTCTCATCCCAGAGTAGGAGATGGTCTGTCCCACAGCCATCCGTACGTCGTACTGGAGATAGTATGCGGGTGCTCGTTAGGTTACGAGTACACTGGACAGGACTCGTCGGGAACTGACCGGTTGGTATTATACCTATCGTCAGTTATCAGTTCCCAGGTGACATGAGTACAGCTTAGTCCGCTGACTTGACACTGTCACTTCGCCTCGAGTGTGTTCCCACTGTACTTTGATTACTACCCTACCACGGCTCAAAGGAGTCGTGCAAACAGGTAGTAGTTGGGTGCAGTCCCGAAGCACTTGGAGGCAGTGACGATTAGACAGGATTTGTCTCTCCCGGTATTGGGGGTTGACATCGCGCTCTGTCTAGGAGAGCCATTACACGAGTAGTCCTTGGCCAGGGCAATCGAGATATACTGGTTGGCTTCCAGTGTTATCTCAGGGTGTTTTGGGCTTTACTCCGACATGACTTGTACCGCTATTAGGGGACTGACGTTTACCGCCCCCCTAGGCCCGCCATGCGATGTATCAGACGAACAGACCGGACTGTACGGAGACTGTCACATTCAGGCTCAGTAGGAGTTCATATGGGTTTCACCTCGTCAGTCTTCTTGTCGGCATCTACCTGGGGACCGTTACGCACAGCTAGTGACGCTTGCGGTCTGTGGTTAAACCCACTGCTAGCGTAGTGTCGAGTCTTTAGAGTCCCACACAGAAAGCTATTCACCTTTAGGCAAAAGAGTTGAGGTCGCATGGTTTTGCGACAGGTCGCATGGTTTTGCGACAGGGTTTGGTCACATCCGTGCACTTGTGCACGTACAGTGTCCGGACATTTAACACTAGCGGGCTTTGGTTTAAGCCAGATCCTAGTGTACGTTTTGGGATTGGTTTTATCCAGTATGTATTCGTGTTCCTCGGAACGTGGATGCGGGTGTGTATGCACAGTTGACGGAGAGACAGAGGCAGAGGATTCTCATTAGGGTTGTTGACCGTTGACCGTTGACTTTTTGCTCAACCTTAATGAGAATATGATATGTAATTAACAATAATATTAATTAAGTATTATAGTGACATGGTTATTGAGGGGTTGACTTTGTTGACCGGTTGACTAGGTTGGACTAGTTGACCATCATGATGACAATGGCTATCATTTCATTGCAAAGACTTTTGCTTGCTTGTTCTCTTATGCAAAATGAGTGCATGAAATGATATGGCTATTGTAGCTTGAACCATCACTAATACTTGATTGCTATTATTGGTTATGATGGATTTGGATTATGTGAGCCAAGAGAGAAAAGTCTTGCTCATTCTTTCATTTTCCTTTCTCTCTCTTGGGTTCTTGAGCTCTCGTCTTCTTCCTCTTGCTCTCCCTCTCTTTAGTCTATGGTTCACTTGTCTCATGTGTTGAGAACCAAGAACCATAGAGAAAATCCCAACACACTCTCCTCTACTCACTCTAGTTCACAAGGTTTGGCAAACCGAGTGAACTAGTTTCTTCAAAGATCGAAGAAGAAGCCAAAGGTAGAAGCTTTCAGGTGGATCGATCTTCGGCGCAAGGAGACGAAGGGGTGAAGCCGATTCGGACAACCATTGAGGCTTGAAGACGAAGGAGTTCAAGAAAGAAAGGTATAACCCCCTAACCGAGTAGTTAACAACTCCTAGTTAGGTTGTTAGTTAGATGTTTAACAAAGATCCGGTTTTGAGTCCATGTTACCGCCTCTTTGAAAATCGTTTTTCATCAAATTCCGCATGTCCGAAAGTACCGGGAGAGGTAGCATGGACTTACAGGTCCTAGGTTGTCTCATGATAAAATCCATAAAGATGTGCTCCCATTTCCACTCCAGAAAGGAGCAAGGTTGTAACTCTCCTGCTGACTCCTGATGCTCGGCCTTGACTTGCTGACAAGTCAGCATCCCGAAACAAAATCCGTGACATCTCTATTCATCCCTTCACACCAGTAGACTTCTCTCACATCATAATACATCTTAGTGGAAACCGGATGAACACTGTATGCTGACTGATGTGCCTCCTCTGAGATCTCGTGTCTCAGTCCCTCGGAATCTGGCATACATAGTCGTGTACCAAATCATAGTACTCCTTGACCATCAATCATGAACTCTGAATCTCTGCCCTATCGAACCCTCTTTAAGATCTCTGACAAATGAACGTTATCGGACTATGCCTCACAGATATGATCAAATAACTATGGATACGCACAGATACGGACAAGTTGTCCCTCAGTCGACGTAAACTCAAACTGTACTCGGCTGTCACAAAGAATCTGCTAATCTGCCGTCGACTATCTCTGAACTGTGCTCAAACAAGAAAAGCTATCTCCGGGTCTCCGGCTCAAGCATCTGCCACAACATTCGCCTTGCCCGGATGATAAAGAATCTCGCAGTCGTAGTCTTTCACTAGCTCCATCCAACGACGCTGCTGAAAGTTGTAGTTTCTCCAGATCTTTAAATGTAAAAACCACAGCCATTTCTATGTCACGCGTGGAATAGTTCTGCTCGTGATTTTTCGACCGCTGAGAAGCATCGCAATAACCAACAAAACCGTCTCATCCTAAAGGCAAAGATAATACTGGCGCCGTAATCAAATGAGTCTTCAAATGCTGAAAGCTCTGCTCGCATGCTTCGGTCTAAAGAAAAAGGAACTCCCTTCCGGGTCCATCCGGTCAACGTTGCCGCTATCTGTGAAAAATCCTGTACGAAATATCAATAGCATCCGTCCAAACCCAAAATGCTACGAACCTCCGTCACTGATACAGGTCTGGGCCAGTGCTGAACGGCCTCGATCTTTTTCGGTTCTAAATTTATCATTTCTCGCAACTACGTGACCCAAAAATTCAACATCATCCAACCAGAAAAAACACTTGGATAATTTAGCAAAAAGCTGGTGCTCCCTCAAAATCTGCAACGAAATCCTCAATTACTGTCCAGGCTCCACTCGGCTCCAAAAGTGTACAAAAAGTCATCAACGAACACGATAGTAGCTGATCAATAAACGGCCTGAATATGCGGTTCATCAAGTCCATAAACGTTGCCGGGGCATTGGTGAGCTCGAACGACATCACCAAGACTCAGAACGCCCGTAACGTGAGAATAGCAGTCTTCAGAATTTCATCCTCTTGAACCCGCAACTAATGGTAACCTGATCGCAAGTCAATCTACGAGAAATGTCCCGCACCCTGGAGCTAATCACATAAATCGTCGATACGAGGTAAGGGATATCTGTTACGCACAGTAACCCGATTCAACTAAAAAAATAAATGCATCAACACAAACTGCCGTCTTTGTTCTTAACGAACAGGACAGGAGCTCCCCAAAGTGACGCACTCGGACGAACAAGCCCTTATCCAACATATCTTGAAACTGATCCTTCAGTTCATTAAGCTCCGCCAGGTCCATCCGATATGGCGGTATAGAAGAAGGCTCCGTGCTGGGAATCAAGTCAAAGTAGAACTCAATATCGCGCTCTGGCGACAAACCAAGAAACTCATCAGGAAAACATCTTGAAATTTCTTCACACTCAGGACCTAGTCCAACAGGACCTCTACGGCTCTAACATCACAAACATACGCTAAGAATTCCTGACATCCCTTCTCTCAAAAGCTGACTAGCGCGAAGAGAAGAAATCAAACTGGGAATGGCGACGCTACGGTCTCCCCGAAAACAAACAAGAACTGGCTTACCCGGAAAACTAAATCTGACTACCTTCTCACGGCAGTCCACAGATGCATAACACGTGGCTAACCACTCCATGCTCAGAAGAACTTCGAACTCAAACATATCGAGAAAAATCAAATTGACAGAAGAATCCCTATCTTCGATACGAACAAAAAAAACATGAATGAGAAACACATAGAGCTACAAAAGACTAGCCTATGGAAGAAATCACAACAAGCGGCTGATTTAGCAAGGACTACTATCGGCACGACTTCGAAACAAATTATGTGGGTACCATTTCAAACAACATCAAAAAGAAATATGCATCGGAAGAAAACACCGAAAAGTCACCTGTCACAACGTCTACCTAACCGCCTCTGAGCTGGCAAACCGGTACAAATCCGCTTTGGTCCAGAAACGACCGAAGTCTCAAAAAAGCGCTCCTTTAGCAGTAAGGTCGCGTCTATCGCGGCTGCATAAGTGTCTAAATGCTTGGCACCAACAGCAATAAATCACTGCACGTCCAATCTCCACACGAACCTCTTTATCCGTTTCTCTTCAGTGTCCACCAGGTGAGGAGCATATCGGACCGCTGAGTATACTAAATGTCATACTCGTACACTGTCATCCCTGAAGTCTTACGCAAAGGCTCGAAACTATGAGCTCGGGCATCTCGAACGCTCTCCGGAAGGGAACGAGCAAGAAATATAGCTATGAACTCATCCCAAGTCATAGGAAGTAGATCTTCAGCTCGACCTCTCTCAATTGACTCGCACCACATCTGAGCAACACATCTCTAGATGTAAACTTGCAAGCTCAATCCAAATCTCGTCAGAACATCTCTGTGAACGACAAATCCTAGCCATCCTGTCGAGGATTGTCTATGTATCCTCCACTACATCTGTGCCTGTAAAAACTAGAGGTTTCAGCCTCAATAACTCCAGTAAGGATACAAAAATAATCTTGGTAACAACAGAAACATCTGCCTGTGCAGAAGGTACAATCACAGTCCCCGCAGTAGGAGGGACATCAGCGGCTCTCGGAGCTCGGCTAACCTCAACTAACAATCCAACCATCTGTCATATGTCCTGAATACTCGACTCCAACCTAGCTATCCATCCTAGAGAAGGCGGATCACTCTGTCCCTGAGGGGTAGGCATACCGTTCTGATTGGTCCTCATCTCAAACGAGCCTGCTCTAATCTCATCCCTGGCGGCAACCCTCTGGCCCTCGTAGTCTCCGGCGGCATAGTGGCTGGAACAAGAAACAAGATTGATAGGAACATTGCGATCAAATCAAAGTATTTCCGGAATCAAGTAAGGAAATACAAGCAAATGTATATATCATAAGGTTACTTAGGCGGAGTACCGTATCGTAAGTATGCCGCGAAACATACACACGCTAGGTTACTCAGCTTAAGTGACCTACTCCATCTACCAAAGGTCATCCTATACTCAGAAAGGTAAAACCTATCGCTCTGATACCAACTTTGTCACGACCCGAATGTACGGAACGTGATTGACACTTAAACTACGAAACGTCTCGAGGCGCAACGTAATCTAAGTAAGCCAAAGCCCAAAAAACTAAACCGTATAACAAATAGAGTGAAGGAAAACTTGTTTTAAAGTAAGCGGTTTTAACAAAATAAGTGACATTGAGCATTTAAAAGCAACATCAGTTTTTCCCGAAAATTTCGGTAGAGTCTCCTTTGTAAATACTGGCCCCCAAATGGGTACAACACATGAAAATACATATAAATGATGAAATAAGACATCACCAAGCGGAAGCTAGCTCTTCGCCAATGGAGGAATTGTTAGTTGTATATATGCCCTAGAGACCATTGTTGTACATATGATGTATATTATAGTTGATGCTTGGATACATATAAAGAGGACTTTCTTGCTCGATATGATAGTATGCTATCTGGTTTCACTTTGTCTAAACATGTTGACTTTACTGTCTTGCTCTCACATGTTGTTAAAGCCCTTAGAATATATACTCGACTACTAGGATTATGATGCAGATCATACTAGTGGGGCCAGGGTAGTCCAAGAGGACATCCTATAACTGTTCCAAGTCGAGGGTGTATCGAGACAGGGCATCGATACACCAGAGTAGACTAGCGTATACGCATCTTGACCCATATGATGGGCGATGAATGATCCCATATCCATCGGTGTTTTACATAAAAGATGGTGTACGGGTGCTCAGTGGAGACTGAGTACAATGAACGGACTCGCCGAGAACTCCTAGATGGTATTATACCTATCTTCAAATAGCAGTTCTCTGGTGACACTGGTACAAGTTAGTGTGTAGACCCGAGATCGTCATAGAGTCTTGTGTGATTCCCACTGTGCTTTGATTTCCACCTTACCACGTTCAAGAGAACGTGCAAAACGATTGTTTTTGGGTACAGTCCCGAATCACATGGAGGCAATGAGCGATAGGAGGGGTTTCATCTCTTCTGGTGTTGGGAGTTGATGTTGCGCTGTGTTCGATTGGCTATAACTGGAAGCACATGGCCAGGGCTGTTATGGAGATTTACTGGTAAGAGTTATCAGTTGTTTCTCGACCTGTTATGAGCCTCACATCGACACGACTTATCGGTTACTGGGGTCTGACGTTCACCACCCTTACAATAGATATGCGACATATGAGACGAATAGACCGGACTGTACGGTAGTGTTACTGATTGGCACGATGGGAGTTTTAACAGCTTCGCTGGTTTTCTTCTGATCGCTAAATTCCCGGGTGGCCGTTACGTTTAGCTGACCGCTTGCGGCTTGTAGGAGTTTGATATGATCATCACCTGCTGCCGGCGTATTGACGAGTCTTAGAGTCCCACAAAGGAGTGTCCTAGCTCAGGCGAAACGATGTGGTGTGCATATGAGATATGCGTGGGACCCGATTGAATGCGAGTATGTGATACCGTATGTTAATCGGGCGCTTTTCTACTGGTCAGGTCGTATGTGATATGACCGGTTTGTTAAATCAAGTGTTGATTTAACATTTGACTTTTAGTTTAATTCTTTATTTAAACCTTTTTCTTTGTTGAAGATGTATGCATGCATGTATGCACATGTTGATATGCATGGACACATACATACATACATGGATGTGTATCATGGTTGATGATACACTATATGGTGGCAATGCAAGACTTACATGGTTGTTAATATATATATATATATATATATATATATATATATATTCTTTTTGAGTTAAAATTAAAGATTATTCACTCATGGTTAATGTTTATCTTCATTTGACTTTTTGACCATTCTTGACCTAACATTTAACCATGAGTTAATTCTCTTTTGCCTATTTAACTCAATATAAATATCTAGATATTAACTAACCATGGTTTGAGGAGAGAAGGATTTAATATGATTATTTCATTCTCATCTCAATTTAGTTATTATTCATCACAAAAGCTTTTGAGCTTGAGCTTTGCCATCATCTTCTTCTTCCTCCCTCTCTTGAGTTTTCTTTTGAGTGACTTAGTTAAAATGAAAGGGTTTTGATTAGAGAATACAAACCACCTCATCATTCTACACATATTTAGCCCATTTGTGTAGGGTGTTTGCTACACTTCTTCCATGGATCAAGTATAGCAAGGAGCTTTGGGCAAAGGGACTTCGGGTGGATCATCGTAGACTTAGAAGGTTGCTAGCGATCCGTTCCAAACTCTCAATGGTCCAAGGAGTCACCAAAGAGAGACTACAAAGGTTGTAATCTCTACTCTATGTGATATATTGTTCTTTGTATGTGATACATAACTTGTTACCCTAAATATTCTAGTTAAGATTTATGGTTTGTTTGCTTTGCACCTCTCTAAATTTTAAAGTGGCATGAGTGATGATACCAAACCCTAGACTAGGTGCAAGGGAAACCCAACAGGAATCACAACAAGATGCAATATGTATATCAAAAGTGCACAACAAGCATCTGAAAGAAAGAAATAAGAAAATACCACGTCGGCTCAAGTGTGCATCGACACCAAAACACAAATACAAATATCACGAGTCTCACCGTCTAATAAAATATACAAGGGTAGATGTAGTATACTAGATACAAATAATATACATGATGGAATAATATATCCTCACAACCCACCTACGAGCAATGCCGCAAGTCCAAGCAAAAGGAACAAAATGAGGAAGTGCGCCCGCCGCTACTATGCTAACGGATCGGACCTGCAAAATACTGTGGCACAACGGGGGTGAGTAGCCAACTCATGTGTAGTAAGTAACATCTAATAATGCTATCGTAAGCATGCACGCAAATGCGTCTCAACCTACGCATAACGATATGATACGATGTACTAACATGAATGCATAATCAAAACGAAACCTGAACAAGTCTGGTATGAGAAAATCTTTATTCTTATCTTATCAAAACCTCTGTGTAATAACTGAAGTATCATCAATGAAATCAATAGAAAATCCGTGTCAAGCATCGACACAAAATATATATCTCAATATCTCAATGTCTCAATATCTCAATATCTCGGTCTCCGTCTTTCCGTATCGGCCCATATCATCAAATCTCACGACTACGTCGGTATCCTCCGGATATCCGTCGCATCACAAATAACCGGTCGGTAGTACTCCCCTGCTGGTCTCAATGCCATCATCTACGACCATCTTACCCCGAGGTACCGTACCGGGTCCACCATGCACCCGCAGACGGTTCATCCTCCTCCTCGAATCGGGTGTATGATATCTCTCAAGAAACGAGAAAACCCATGGTGGACACCACACACATCATATCATGAGAAAACCGCAACTTACATTTTTAAAATGGTAATACATTCTTAAAATCCTTGCGGTTTCTCCAAAATCCATAAATCTCATAAATACTGAAATTCTCGAGAAGAATCACAATATGTAAACATGTCTGTGATGATGGATGTGTAAGGTCGCTTAGCGCAGCAGCGAGGTTTCGGGAGGCATCGTCCATGCCAATTTCAAAAATTTGCCGTCCTAAGGAACCCTAACCCTTGGATGTTTAACTAGAGAATCATACGAAACGATATGTGAACAACTTTACAACTAAGTGAATATGGAATACAACCTTTGTAGACCGGTCCTTCACTTCAAAAGCTCCATGTCGTAGTCCCTTCGCTGCAAGTTGTGAATACCCGGACTCTTGAAAGGGTTACATGAAGAAATGAACAAGCTTGCTCAATACCTTCGAAGCCGAAAATGATCTACGTCGAGAAGACTCAAGCTCATGCTACCTCTTCACTAATGGCCAAATTAGTGAAGTAAACACCCTAAACTAAATGGCTAATAGTAGAGGATGATGAAGTAGGAATTGGGCTCTCTTTAGATTTCTTTTTCTCACAATATTTCATCACTTAGAAAAAGCTAGCAAGCTTTTTCTCATGAGGAAGAAGAAGAAGTGATGCAGAGATGAATGAGGCCATCTGTTGTAGTATCCAATACCCAACAATATAGCAGTGGACTTGCACTAAGGCCATTTGTTGTAGTATCCAATACCAAACAATATAGCAGTGGTTGTAGTATCCCATACTCATCCATCCCATAGAAGTCTCTCTAGGGGTAAGGCCTTTGTGAGTGGATCCGCTGTGTTATCCTTCATGTCTACTCTACTGACCTCGATCCCTTGGAGATCAACTATCTCCATGATCAGGTGATACTTGCCTCAGAATATGTCTGGAACGCTGATGGGTCCTGCGTTCCTAAGCGAAAGCCACAACTCCATTGTTGTCACAATAACAGTTATTGGACGCTCAATGGTAGGAACCATGTTCATCTCATGAACAAGAAATTCCCAGACAACCACTTTGGCAGCATCATTGGTAGCAATGTATTCAGCCTTTATCGTCTAGTATGTCACGGTATCTTGCTTGGAACTGTTCCAACATACCATCCCTCCATTGAGGGTAAAGACAATGCCTGTGACTGACTCTCAGTCGACCTTATCACTCTGGAAGATCGAACCAAGAACATTCATTTTGTGCTTCTCAAGTACTTAAGAACGTCCTCCACAGCTGTCCAGTGATTCTCCCAAGATCCGATTGATTCCTGATCACTACACTGAGTGATTCATCTACATCTGTTCTGGTACATAACATCGCATACATGATAGAGTCTACTTCCGAAGCATAGGGTATCACTTGCACGCGAGCTCTCTCCAAATAATTCTTGGAAGACATCTTTTTAGAGAGAGTGATTCCTCAGTAAGTGGGCGAACCCCCACGCTTAGAATCTTCTATACTAAACCCCTTTAGTATGGTGTTAATGTACCTGGATTTGGGACAATCCTAATATCCACTTAGATCTATCACCATAGATCATAATCTATAAGATGTAGTAGGTATCATCCAGATCTTCCATGGAGAATCCTCGTGATAAGTGGAGCTTGATCGAATGTAGCAAAGAAAACCATTTCCTATCAAGAGTATGCCATCTACGTATAATACGTGTAAGACAACCTCACTCTCTACTACCTTCTTGTATATACAAGGTTCATCTACCATTTTGATGAAGTCAAACTCTTTGACTGCCACATCAAAACAGATGTTCCAACTCCGCGATGCTTGCTTTAATCCTGATGGACTTAAGCATAGCTTTGAAAGTCTCAACTTTTCCATTTACACCAATAATCTTCTCAAGATCCATTTGCTCCCAATGGGTTTTACCCCTTCAGGTGCAACATGCAAAGTCATACTTTGTTGGTGTACATGAATTCCATCTTTGATTGCATAGCATCCATCCATTTCACAGAGTCCCCACTCGTGATGGCCTGCCTGAACCTGGTTAGGTCATCATCTAACATGATGCAATCCTTGCTACGACTATCACCGAGAAGACCGTAGTATCTCTCAAGTGGATGAGGAACCCTACCATATTGGCGGAGAGGCTGAGGTTCGTTGGAGACTATTGAATCATTTGGTTCCATCAAATCATCAGCTGTTGGTTTGTCCAGCTGGAACTTCTTCGAGTTCTACCTCATGACCATTAATTTCTTCATAAGAAATTCCTTTTCTAAAAAAGGTGGCATGCTGAGAAACAAAACACCTTTTGCTCCTCAGAGTGGTAGAAGATATACCCTCGCAAAAGTTTGGGATATCCTAACAAACTTATACAGAACCGTCCTTGCCTTGAGCTTGTCCGGATATTTCTTTTCAACATATGTCGGACAAACCCATATCTTAACTCATTTAAGACATGGTCTCTTCCCATTCTATATATCATATGTAGTGGTAGACATTGATTTGGATGGAACCCTATTCAATAGGTAAGAAGCTTCTCAAGTGCATAACTCCAAAAGGAAACAGGTAACTCAACAATACTCATCATAGAGCGCACCATATCTCATAGGGCGCGATACCTCCGCCCGATACACCGTTGTGTTGTGGTGTACTCGAATGAGTAAGCTGAGAGAGAATCCCATTCTCATTTTAAAAACTCCAGGAACTCCATGCGCAAGTATTTTCCTCCTCGATCACATCGAAGGACTTAATACTTCTACCCGTCTGGTTCTCAACTTCAAACTTATATTCCTTGAATTTCTCAAAAGTTTCAGACTTGTGTTTCAACAGGAACATATGACCGAATCTTGAGAGATCGTCGATGAATGTAATGAAGTACAAAGAACCAACCTTGGCATTTATAGACATAGGACTGTATGCATCATCATGTACGCGTCCCAAGAGTTCACTAACTCTTTCTCTGTTTTCAGTAAACGGAGTATTGGTCATTTTAACTATGAGACAAGACTGACAAGTATCATAAGATGAAAATTCAAACAGATTCTCATATTCATCCTTATGTAACTTAGCTGGTCGTGTCGCATTTATATGACCTAGTCTACAATGCCACAAGAAGGATTCGTTCATTTCTGAACTATTCCTCTTGTGTGTGTTCTAGATACTTTGAACCGTGGTTTGATTTAGAACGTATATGCTGTTATATAGCGTGCCTGATCGAATCAACTCTTGATTCAGGAAAATGTTCACAACATTATCCTCTAATACAGAATTATATCCTTCTTTAACTTAATAAATAATCTGATATAATGTTGTATATCAGGTTCGGTATGTAATAACATTTGTTCAGAATCAATGTATTTACCATTTGGTAATACAAGGTGATATCTTCCAACTCATTTGGCTGCAACAGTTGCATCATTCTTTAACACTTAGAGACATATCACCCAATCTCAGGTCTCTACCTTTCTTTAGCCCATGTAACAGATTACATATATGGGATCCTAATCCGGTATATCATACGTAGGACGTAGAGGAAACTGAGAAACAGTTCTTGGTAATGAACACATCCGAAGAATATGCATCAACATGCTTATTCTTCAATTGGGTTGCGTGAAAATCCGGATAATCCACTATTTCCTGTTCAGACTTATAACATTTATAAGAAAGAACGGAACCGACATTCCCTAACTCAGTATAATAAGGAGGTTCGGTCAATGCATCCATATTATTATCTTGATTAAGGTGTGACATGGTCGCTACCAGGAGAGAGAGAGAAGAAAACACTCTGCGTGCGCTCTTGCAACATCAGATTGGTTATTATTTTATCTAATCAGGATAGCTCCCACTGTTTTATTCAAATCTTTCTTCAAACCCTAAAAGGTAAGACTAGCCGGGATTAATTACACCCTACAAGTTCACCAATCTTTCGGCCAGGCCAGTGTCGGTACTTTGAGGGAGGTTCCCCGTGCTTTCGCACGGACCTAATTAAAATAAACCTTGTTTTCCCAGGAGCGTAACCCCGTTAACACCATTCTAGACACCTACTTGATCGGCTAATGGTAATGTGCAAAACTCTCCTAGGAGTAACTCTTACTCGCAGTGGGTATCGGGATCCAACTATTTCATAGAAGATATGCAATCTCATTGCAAGTTTCAACACTTGAAATTCCCGACAATACTCTGTCCCTAGTGTCCTATGAACCTGACGAAAGCCAACAAACCATAGTCCACTAGTCAAGTTCAACCCGTACATTTCATGATTGAATTAAACCCACCCGCACGACCCTTGACGAAAGCCAACAAAGTCGTACAACTACCCTAATCAAATCGCATCATATGCTTAAGCACATAAGCACTAATCAGCTACCGCGCACTACGCCTTGACGAAAGCCAACAAACGCAGCACGAATACTAAATACTACTTATCTGAAATGTCGGAGGACTACGACAGGTTTTTAAGAAAACCCTTTGCGTAATGAACATGATATCGTTGTAGAATCGAGTGATTTTGAAAAAGAGTGTTTTTGAGGCTTTTACTAGTTTTGCTAAAAAGGTCACTACTGGTGAAGGGATCTCGACTTTTTCCTTATCGAATAAGGTGCAGGATATTTCACAAATACCACTATGCAAAGAAAGAACTAGAGCTACCTGTTTTTAAAACAAGATTCTGCAACATCTTTAGGTTTCTTTTATTTCATTAATCTCATTAATGAAGTCCCATCAAATTATGCTTCCTAAGCATCACAGAAGAAACGAAAGCATCAATATTACTTATATATCATATATATATAATATAAGTATTCGTCTAAGAACATATCCAGTGATCACATCACAAAATATCAGCAGTAGAAGAACACATATGAAATATTGGATATATTAGGAATTCCGTGTTTTATATTAAGCCTGTAAAAAACACGGATTCCTCGGTCGCGATAAATAGCCAAACCCACATCCCTAGACCCTTACGAGAGCGGCAAGCAACCCTACCAATTCTAGAGTTAGGAGACCCGGTCTCGACTCCTCGAGATGGTCTCCCTCTGGACTGTAGAACCCAGTTACTTTTGCTCTCCTCCTTGTGTCTATCCAAATGCAGAAAAGTAAATAATATACATCAATGGTGACATCATCCTCAACCCGGAAGTGCCCCAATAAAAGAATATTACATACAAGCTTTTACATGAATGAAAATTAAAAACTCTCATCTCACATAAAACAAACCCGGCTATCCAAAACATGACGATCCAATATAATATATCACACCAACACATAACATCACATGTCATCAACGTAAGTAAATATGCGTATCCCAATTGTCGTTGACATATAGCAACGAAACCGGCGATACACCACATATTACACTTACGGTCGTAGAAAAGAAAGCGAAAAACTACAACAATTGGAATCCACAACCACCATAGACATCATAAACCCAATGTATCACATACTTTGGATTTCATGCCCAACCAAATGAATTCCTTAGATATCACATGCCTAACAATTATAAACCCCACATTTTAGCCTCAATATTGAAAACACTTTCCAATTACCTGTCGGGTAATTCAACAAGATTCCCGATAACCTGATCGAATACTCGTCGGAAACTTTAGTAGACGGCTGCACCCCCCGGTGCCGTCGACTAAGTGCACTAAGGCGGAACACCGCGGCTGCGAGCACCTGAACGGATGCTTTTGGCGACGGGGTTATCCTACAGTCACTTGATCGGGGATATGAGGCATGGCTATCTAGTAAGGTTACCCGGTGTGTATCTGCGTACACTATGTAATTGCGACGGACTTTTGATCCACATCAAAATTCCGTGGCAACCGATCAACTGAGACTAAACAGTTAGATTTATAAAATTCAAACTAGTTATCCCATAACTAATTTTGTGGATTCCAAATATTGTATCACAATCACAGATAGTTAGACGATGTTAAAGTTTCCGATCGAATAAACAAACACCCAAAATTTCCCAACAAGCTCAACACTTGAGCGGAGTCTAAAAAAGCACTCAGAACATGCCACAACACCCATGAACCAGCCGTAGAAGGGTCAACCAATGCCTCTCCCGTGGCACCGCTGAACTACAACAAATCCTAGGGTTTAGTGGCGGTTCCGACGGTCACAGAATCGAGTTAGGTTTTCGTTCTTCTAGAGAGTCCACAGAATCACCTACATGATTTTCTGATTATTTTAGACTAGGAAAAATCCAACACTTGGAAAATTTCCAGCAAGGGAAAAGATGTGTTATTGATATCCGTTCGAACTCTTTATCACCATCTAAAATACCCGAAACAAAGATTAGAATTATGAATACGAAACAGTCCTAGTTGCTTATGCAGAAAATTATCATCACATGCAATTTTAACAAAAACTAGTAACACCTGAAACCCCAAAACCTCGAGACTGGAACACAGAAGAAATTTGAAGCCAAAATACCATGAAAAAACCGAGCACATCGGTTTTTCCCAACATGTGGCCGGCCCAAATTCTACAAAATTGCCTCGAATTTCTTCTGTATTGATGTCATATCACATATAACATTCTGCATATGTTTAAAAAAATTTTAGAGCACTTTTCAAATTCAACAGAAACTAGGTTAAGGAGTTTCAAGTTTCGGATTCGTTTTGGTTTTGTAATATATGAAATATCGTGTATTTCTCTAGCTAGGCTCTGATACCTTTGTAAGGTTGCTTTGCGCGGCAGCGATGTTTCGGGAGGCATCGTCCATGCCAATTTCAAAAATTTGCCGTCCTAAGGAACCCTAACCCTTGGATTTTTAACTAGAGAATCATACGAAATGATATGTAAACAACTTTACAACTAATGTTGTGCACCCCACGTGTTAGCGGGGAGGTGGAATAAGCAAAAACTGATTTTTACGAGTTTCGCAACCTCGACTTTAGTAAGGATCGAACATAAAACCCTAGCTAGCAATCTATATGAGGTTTAACTACTTGGATGAATGTTATACCTCGTAGAATCGTGTCCTTCTTTTCTTCTTGCTGTCCTCCTTCACCTCGCAGGATTCTTGGAGTGGAAATGGATAGCACCTCCTCGTAGGCTTCTCAAAGTCGAAGATCCACCCGAAAGTTCCAACCTTGAGCTTAACCTCCAAGTTGAGGCAACTAGATCACTTGGCTTGCTAAACTAAGTAACCTATAGTGAGTAGAGTGTGATTTTGGGTTGCTTAGTCTCACTAACCCCTTGATTCTCAACAAATGAGACACTAGGGTTTTTGAGAGGAAGAGGAAGAAGGAGAGAGTTAGCAAGACAGCTCACTTAAGGAAAGAGAAAAGGTTTTTGAAAATGATAATAGAAATTGTGATGGCTAGCTTGACACGACCACAACCATGTGATGAAAAAATATCTCCTTAAAAATATCCAGCTTACAAAAATATCTCTCCAAAATATCTAAAGTCAAAAAGTCAAACCAAGTCAAATGGTCAATCCAAGTCAAATGGTCAATACAAGTAGCCATGTCATAATTATCATTAGAAAAAATAACAAATACTTTTCTCCACCTCATAATTGTTTTAATCAAGTCAATGGTCAAAACCCTAATAAGGTGTCTCCTTCTATACCCCTCTCATCCGTATATACATACCCGCATCCGTGTTCCGAAAAACAGGAATACAATGAGACGAAACTAATCCAACAATCAAATGCAAGGATCCGGTTTAAACCAAAGCTGTAACGTTTTAGAAATCGTTATGCGAATTTTTCCGTTTTAGGGTAAAATAGTCGGTGTTTTCCGTTTTAACCCGATTGTGATCAAACTTCTGTATAGAGTTCACGGCACCTAGTTTAGCTAGAATGAAGCTAGTGCATGGGCTTTGGGGGTCAATTGCAAGTTTTGGTTCACATAAAATTTTTCCCTAATTAAATATTATTTTAATGTTTTATTTTTGCACTTTATTAGAGGTAATTACTTTTTGGCTTGGGTTAATTACTACTAATGAGAATCTATGCTTAGTTAATCACAAGATTGAGTTTTTAACCTTCTTTCCCAAAATATCTAGATATTTGTAGTTTTATTGAAAATTTAAAGAAAAAGAAAAGAAAAGAAAAGGTGGCATTTTCTTTAATTAGCATTTAATGTTGTTTTTAGCTAGTTTTTTCCAAACTCATCCACAAAATATCCCCCCTCCTTGCAATGGCCGAGCCCCCTCCCCTTGCTGCCCCTTCTCTCCTCTCACCTCATTTCAACAATTTCTAGTCCAAATAAATCATCAAAAATCCTAAATAATTCATACAAACTCAAATAAAAATCATTCCCTTCATTCTTCTTCACAAAACATGCTTAGATCTTCTTTAAAGTTAGCATTTTGGAGGCAAAATTGGATTTCTAGTTGCTTGATTTTGATCTTTTGTGGAGGTATAAATCCAAACCCTAAACTCTAAGTGTTGCTTAATACTTTATGCTAGCTTAATTAGAATTTAATTTATGCTTTAATATGCATGTTTTGAAATTCAAGAAATGGTTTTTGGATATTCAATTTAGATTTTGATTAGTGAAAAGGTTAATTGTTAATTTTAGGCAAAAGAAAACATAACCTAATTGCAAGTTTTGTTAAATGATATTTTCCTAATTATCTAATTAGCTTAATTACAAAATAGACTTTTACTAAACCCTAATTAAGTGAGATTAAAATTATAGTAATGGTATGAATGGTTTAATCTTGCTATATTGTGATGTTTGTAAATTCTAGTTTTGGTAAAAACTTATAGTTTTGAGCTAAAATGATATAAGTTGCTTACTATATTTTAGGATAATTTAGGCGTGGGTTTCTTTTGACATTGCGATCGATTCCACGCTAAATCTTGTGTTGTGAATGCGCGATCGGTACGATCAGGGTCTAGGCTTGGTAGTAGTGTCGCTTTGCGTTCCTAGCTAGGGTCGTGCCGATGCCGTTCGTGTTTTTGTGTAGCTTTTGCTCTTGAGTTGGTTTCGTAGTGTCACTACGCGTGTTATCCACTGGATGAACACTTGATAGTATGTTTAGAGTTGGTGCGTCGGTCAAGCGTAGTTGGTACGTGTTATTGGTCGATTGCAAATATATACTTGTTATATTGTTATAAGCTATCAGGATCGCAGGCGGGGACATCGGGCGCTGCGAAGAAGGGAAAGCGAGTTGTTGGCTTTACTTAGCCAGAATGGATTGTGAGTAGATTTAAAATCTACAGGTGAATCGCCCACATGGCGTTATGCGTCTGGGCTAGATTAAATGATATGACTGTTAGTTAGATGTATACGGATATTGATTGTGCATGTGTACCTTTGTTGGATATCTCATTTCTTATTGTGCATGGACTTAGTATTAATAAGACACAATACCTTTATTGACGGTTCATATTTCACGAGCACTAATTGTATGCTACACACACACCGTCGATAATTGCCGTGACACGCACACCTACATATGTGATACTATATTGCTTAAGGACATTGGGACATGATCCTCATTTTCATTGTGCATATGATATATAGCATACCTGTATACCTACATGCATACACATATGCCTTGACATGCTTACATGCTAGTTACCCATATACCTATAGGGTATTGTACCATTAGTGATAGGTATATACACATATGAGACATAGCTACATGTATATCTTGCATTCATACTTATACATATACCTGGGGGTATTGCATCATTATTGATAGGTAGATACACATATCTTGCTATGCCAACATGGTTATGCATACCCGACTATAGTGTTCACCTTTATTTGATGTTGTATGGACTTGGAGAAATTAGGAAACGCATGATATATATATTAACTTGTTGCAGTTAAATAGCGGTTTTTCCTTTATATGCTCTTCTTACCGTTTCATGTTGCATATATTACATTCATGGATTTCATATGATGTTCTCTGATATTTTTACTCATAAGTATATATAACCGTGGAATGGGACGCTGTTATATGCATATATATATATATTAGTATATATATATATATATATTAGTATATATATATATATTAGTAGAATGGGACGCTAATATATATGTATTGGTTCATGCAGTTATACTTATTCATTACTTGATGTTTTCTGGATTTGAGGACCGTGGTTGTTTCATGAAATTATGCATTATTTGAAAAACCCGGTTTCACTTGATATGATATTTCTGCAGCCACCATGAGTTTTATCGGTTATGATATATATATACCCCTTGCGAGGAGGCGTCGTGGGCCGTAGGCGGGTACATGGTGGGGCACGGAGGTACCCCGGGGCAAGAAAGGTATTTCGATGGACCACACCAGTGAGCCTGACAGGGGAACCATACGTACCGGTGACAGTATTTCTGACACGACGGTTATCGTGGGGATACCGACCGGTGTCATGTACGTATGGATACGTCGAATTTCGAGTGTCAGAGCTAGACACTCGAGTTTTCGGGATAGCGTATGATACGTACCTATCAGGAGGACCGGTCGTGGTGACTGCGCATAATAGATCAGTATTTATGTGTCGATGCTAGACATTTGTTTCATGATGTTTTCGGTTGTCGATGTTGGACACTCACTTTATATGAAACTTAATCGATACTGGATATTGGATATATGAGATTTACTTAATATTGTATTATATGAAACTTACTCGATACTGGATATTAGATATATGAGTTTTACTTGATATTGTACATTCAGGATATATGAGATTTACATGATATTGTACATTCAGGATATATGAGATTTACTTGACATTGTACATTCATGATATATGAGGTTTACTTGATATTGTACATTCAGGATATATGATATTTACTTGATATTGTACATTCAGGATATATGAGACTTACAGGATATGAGGGCCAATTTAGGGGCTGATTTATGGAAAGTTGGGATTTAGATTGTCTTGATGGACTTTGGTCCTATCACGAGGACAGGATTCCGTTAGGATGACATGTTTTATCCCATACTCCGCATTTACTTTATAAGCATTGCTTCATGTATTAGTAGTACCTGATAGAGTACCTTACATGACTGTTGCATACATATTGCCATTTATTGTTAATGTATTAGTGGTACCTGATAGAGTACCTTACATGACTGTTGCATACATATTGCCATTTATTGTTCATGTATTAGTAGTACCTGATAGAGTACCTTACATGACTGTTGCATACATATTGCCATTTATTGTTCATGTATTAGTAGTACCTGATAGAGTACCTTACATGACTGTTGCATACATGTTGCCATTTATTGCCATCAGCTTGCATGCATTAGATTCGCGCTCTACGTGCATACTTGCGATTACTTGCATATGTTATTTACTATTCACGAGTTGGCAACTCACCCTCGTTGTGCAACAGTGTTTTGCAGGTAGTCCCTCAGGGCAGTCGCGGCAGGCTTTTCATCTTTCATATCATCTTTTGCAGCGGATACCGCTTCGGCTGACTGCGTGCAGTTTTGCTATAGATGGGTTTTGCGGTTATCCGATGATGCTCTTTGTATATCTTTATACCTTGTACTCTCCATCTACCACTTTCATGTATGACTTAGAGACTTGATGTGAGGACGATATTGTATGTTATTTTGTGACTTGGAGGTCTTTTATGCAGTTTTACTTATATCGTCTTTTATTTTTTCACTACGGTGTCGTATATCTGTTGTGGTGGTTGTTTTCCGCCTTTGGGCGTGGATTTTCTCTCTGTTGGGGATGCTTTACTTATATTTATGTTGTACCCATTTTTGGGGTTAGTTTTTACAAAGGAGGTGCTGCCAAAATTTTTAAGAAAGTAAAGTTGGACATTAAAGAATTTGTACTTGAGATTTTCAAAAGTTTTAACAATATTCTTATCACTTACTACTTTTGATGGTTTAGATTGCTGGGTTTTTTGGCTTACTTAAATTGCGTTACGCCTGTAGACGTTGCGTAGTTTAAGGGCCGTCACGTGCCAATTTCGGGTCGTGACAAAGTTGGTATCAGAGCGCTAGGTTTTACCTTTCGGAGTGTAGGATGACCTTGGTATAATGGAGTAGGTAGCTTAAGCAGAGTAACGCAGTGTGTGTATGTCCGCGGCATACTCACGATCATGGTACTCCGCCTAAAGTGACCTAAGTACTAATTGCTTGAAATTCCTTCCTTGATGATACATATCCTTGTGATTCGATTTCCGTGTTCATATCGAATCCTATTTCCATTTATATCCTTTGCCGCCGATGAACATGAGGACTCAGAGTGATGCAGCGAGAGCCATGGTCAGAGTTGACTCGTGTGGGACGAGGACTGACCAGGATGGCACGCTCGTTGCACAGGAGCAGATTGATCCGCCTTCGATAGATCGTATCGCTAGGCTTGAGGCAGAGATGCAGGACTTGCGCCAGATGATGAGGTCTTTGGTTGAGGCCAGTAGAGCATGACGAAAGGAGGTTGCCACCCCTGTTACCCAGTTGTTCCTTGCGATCGTCCCGTCAGTATCGTGTTACCCAAACAACACCAGTGGACGCAGCCCGTTTTGACGAGGAGCGTCTTTCCGAGACTTTGGGAGTTCAAGGACAGAGGATGGCTCGTGCAGGTGTACCGGCCCAGAGACAGAGGTTCAGTCGCCGTGACAGGTTTCATACACGTCGCGGGAGGAGTAGAGGCTTGGGACGAGAGACGTGTTAGCTAGATCAGCCATTGTTGTGTTAACTTCTGTCAGCGATTCTTTTGTTGCGCGACACGTATTTCAGTCGTGTGCCAATTAGATAGGAAATAGAGATTTGTCCGTCATTTTGATCCTTCTTGAGATGTTGTATTTGACGTTCTCCTGGGCACGGACTGGTTAGCTACGTGCTATGCGTCTGTGGACTGCCGTGCGGAAAAAGTCAGGATTTGTTTCCCGGCGAGTCAGTTCTTGTTGTGCAGGGAGACAGTGGTGCCGCCCATCACAGCTTGAATTCAGCCTTTTTCGCTAGTCAACTTTTGAGGAGAGGATGTCGAGGATTCTTGGCTTTCAATCGTGATACCGAAGCCACAATGGGTTTGTTGGACCGACTTTCCATCGTGTGAGAGTTTTCCGACGTTGTTCCAGATGAGCCGGCGGAGCTTAGGGAGCTTAAGGATCAGCTGCAGAGTTGTTTGTTGAGGGACTTTTACGCCCAAGTGTTTCGCTTTAGGGAGCTCTTATTCTGTTCGTCAGGGAGAAAGACGGCAGTTTGAGATTGTGCGTTGATTGATCGTCAATTAAACCGAGTTATGG
The DNA here is from genome assembly GCA_030015575.1 of Agapanthus africanus. Classification (NCBI taxonomy): domain Eukaryota; kingdom Viridiplantae; phylum Streptophyta; class Magnoliopsida; order Asparagales; family Amaryllidaceae; genus Agapanthus; species Agapanthus africanus. The sequence continues at coordinate 452,873,733 of JASDDO010000014.1, read as the reverse complement.
TGCGGATAAGTATCCTTTATCTCGCATTGAAGATTTGTTCGATCAGCTCCAGGGTGCGAGACATTTTTCTTGGTATGTTTGGGATCGGGTCATCATTGGTTGTGTGTTCGGAGTGATGATATTCCGAAGCCTGCTTTTGTGCGTGCTACGGGCAGTATATGTTTTGGTGGTGTCGTTGGACTCACCAATGCCCTAGCAGCATTCTTGGATGTGATGAACCAAATTTCTTCAGGCCGTTCATCGACCAGTTTATAGTTGTGTTAGTAATGACACTCTGGTCTTTTCCAATGTGTCGTGAGGAACTTGAGCAGCACTTAAGGATTTTCTTTGCAGACATTGGGAGAGTACCAGCTGCTTGCTAAATTCTCGGAGTGTTCCTTCAAGCTTGATTGTGTTGACTCCTAGGTCATGTGGTTACGGGAGACAGTCTTCGTATGGACCCGAGGAAGATCTAGACCGTACAGCTTTGGCTCATATTTTTATCCGGGACTGAGGTCCGCAGATTTTAGGCTTAGCCGGTTTTTACCGCCGTTTCGTGTAGGATTTATTATGTATCGCTGCACCGTTGACTGGACTGACCGGGAAGGAGGTTTTTTTTCTTGGATTGAGGCATGCGAGTTGAGTTTTCAGCAGTTGAAGACTCGGTGGACGACTGCACCAGTTCTATCTTTGCTTTGTGGATCGGGCGACTTTGTCGTTTAACCGTGATGTTTCACGAGTAGGGCTCAATTTTGCGTTGATAAGGCATTTTAGAGTTATCACTTTTGTTTCGCGACAGTTGGAGGAAGTACGAGCAGGATATCCCACTCATGATCTGGAGATGGCCGCGTTGGTTGTGCGTTGAAGATTTGGGACACTACTTGTGTGGAGAGTCATGTCAGATTTTCATGGACCACCAGAGCTTAATGTGCATCTTCCTACAGCGGGTTTTGATTGTTGAGACAACACCGTTGGATAGATCTTGTAAAGGATTGTGTTTATGAGATCCTTTATTAGCCGTGGCAAGGCGATTGTGGTAGCTGATGCTTGAGTCGTAGGCCGGGGTTTAGCTTGTCCCAGTTGTGCGCAGTTCTGAGACAGTCTTTTGCAGATTTACAGTTCTTGTGTGATTGTGGAGTATAGCTAGATTCGCCTCTTTTAAAGGGGGAAATAGCTTGCTCATGTCCGCGCCCGTCCACTTTTACTTAATCGTTTTCGTCAGGCACAGCCCACCGATGCTCGTTGTCTGTGATACTTGAGCATGTTCGGCAGGGTAAAGATTCGGAGTCCTTGACTTGTGACTAGGGTGTGCTACGTTTAGGGACGCGTTTGAGTGTACCTGATACTGATGGGTGGAGGCGCGAAATCCTAGAGCAGGCACATCAGTCATCTTTTTGTGTTCATTCAAGTTCACCAATATGTAACGTGGCTTGTGAGATAGTTACGGGTGGGCAGTGATGAAGAGTAAAGTTTCAGATTTCGTTTCGAGGTGTCTGTCTTGTTGCGAGCTAAGGTTGAGCATTTGAGACCGGCTGGAGAGTTGCAACCTTTAACCATTCCAGAGTGGGAATGGGAGCAGATCTCCATGAATTTCGTTATGGTGTCTACCCAGGTTTAGTCTGGGTGTGACTCCATTTGGGTGTTTGTTGTCCAGTTTTGCTCAGTTCGCTCTGTTGTTCTTCGGTTAGTCTGTACGTTTGCACGGAGTTCCTTAATGCGTTGTATCCAATAGAGGCACCCCGTTCGCTAGCCGTCATTGGCAGAAGCTTCAGGAAGCCTTGGGTACTGGTTGAGCTTTAGCTCCGCTTTTCCATCTGTGGGACGATGGTCAATTAGAGCGGACTATACAGACTCTGGAGGATATGCTTGTGCGTACGTACTAAGTGTTTGTTGGTAGTTGGGATCGTCACTGATCAGTCGAAAATAATGTATTTTTAACACGGCAATTTCCCCATCTTTTGCACTCATTTAGAAGTGTTCGGTATTCATATTTCACATATTAGCAAATCAGTCGTTAAATATCAGATTTCATGTGTTAGACTTTTAAACCGACACTTTAAGGGAAATTGACTGCATCGCATCATCTCTGTATTTGCGCAACACTTGTATCGAGATTTGTGCAGGAAATTGCAGGAGCAAAGCCAAAAGAGCTGATCAAAAATACGCCAACTCAATGATTTTAGATCTGGTAGCAATACAGAAAGAATTATAAAATTCAACATATCAGATAAAGGCCCATAAGACAGCCCAAGAATTACCATTGAAGTTTCAAGCCATGAAGCCCCCAAAGAGCCGCGGAACCGCGGCGGGAGCCGGCTTGCGTAACGGTTCCGCGGCGGTATTGCCACATCATCGCTCAATTTTCAGTGCAAAACTCCTATCTCAAGGCCTACACCTCATTTTGACACGTCAAATTCCAGAATTCTCCAGAGTCTTCTGCCAGATCAGCAAAGATCATTAAGCAAAGCTAATCCTAATTAAGCTCCTAACTAATCACATCTAGAAGCTTCTCCTCTAACTAACTTTTGGAGGGAAATTCAAATTTCCTCTACAAACTTTTGGAGGGAAACATAAAATTCAAATCCTAGATCTAGGGTTTAGATGGCTATAAATAGGAACCTAGATCTAAGGGTTGAGGTTGTTCTTTAGTTAGCTAATTCTTCATTAATCTTTAGTCTTCTTCAATTCTTCATCTTCTTCCACAAGTCTAGTGACAAGGCTTGTGCGAAACCCTAACCCTAATTCCAATCAAATTCCAGATCCCGAGTGCCAATCAAGCAAGAAGCCCTTCAACCTTTTAGGAGCGGAGCCGATCTCCAATCGAGCAAGTGATCCAAGCCGATCCGCGACTCACGGAACCGAGCGAAGCCAAATCGACGATCGAGTTCTTTCTCTTGTAGTTCTTGAGCGAATGTAATGAAATTGTTGATATAAATAAAAGGTGAAATTCTTTAATCTTGCTTTCTTTTAATTCTTGCATCATGATTAGATCTAAATTTGTAATTGTGGTTCTTGTTGTGATGTTTGAGTAAAACTCCGCTCGTAAAGGAGTCGAGACGATCAATAGAATGATGATGCAACAATCTTAAAACGATTTTTAAGTCCTACGAGTTTTGTAAACCCTAGAAAGTTCAAGAATCGATGACCTAGTTTCGTAGCGATGCTTTCTTGATTGTGATCGCTCGAAATTAGGGATCTACGATAGTTTCTTGAATTTACTAGAGGCTAGAATGTTAATGATATCGACGAAAGAACAAGGGATAAGATGAAACCCTAGTTTCACTAGAAATCCCTAATTCTTGTCGATCATCATCGATCTAGTATCAATTCATTGAAGAATAAGAATACGTCATTATAAGATTACGTCACATCTATAGATCCGATCGATTGCTACGAGCCTCATTTCGATTCTTGATATTTGGTTTGGAAAAATCAACAAACTATCAATTCTTGATTCTATCTTTTTCTTATTATTAGATCTAGATTTTTCTAATTCTTGAACTTCAATTCTTTAAATCATGAATTGTTTTGTTTTGTTTTCTTTAAAGTTTTGACTCATCTAATTCAAAAGACGAACGATTACACTTTCTCTATGGACGATCCGCACTCACTAACAATCTACATCCGACACCGTAGTTGATTGCGGTCAAATAATTCTTTGATTGTGAATTTTATTCAATTTTCATACCGACACAACGAGAAACTCTTATCGATCAAATGACACCGTTATCGGGGATCATTTGAGTTGATACACACTACACAGTCTCGAATTTTCTTTCCAATCTGTCACTTTCCATTGTTAGGGTTCTCCTTTGATAGCTGTTATCAGGTGGCGTTCCAATTGGCAACCTTTAGGTATTGTTTGGTAGGTCGTGTCGATCGCCAGTCTATTTTTCTGAATCTGCGAGAGTAGGATTTGTGTACCCCAGCTAGTCATAACACTGCGGAGATGATCCAGTTGATACAGGTCAGGATGAGAGCAGCCAGTGCAGACAGAAGTCTTATGCCAACCGTGGCGGTCGCAGACTTGAGTTCGCAGTGGGAGATCATGTATTCCTACGGATTTTTCCGATGAAATGGCATGTTGAGTTTTCGGAAGCTTAGTCCTAGATTGTTGGTCCTTTGAGATACTCGAGCGAGTTAGTTCCGTTGTCTATAATATGGCACTTCCGCACAGATTATTGAGTATTCACCTGTTTTTCTTATTCCGATACTTCGCAAATACCTTCATGACCTTTTTCACACGATTCTGCACCAGACCCTTCTTTTGGATGCAATCTTTTGTTCACCAGCAGCCGATAGTTATTGTGGATCGGCAGGTGGAGGGACTTCGGTCATGGGTCTTGTTACATATGAAGGTTCTTTGGCGTAGCCTTATACTGAGGTGATCACTTGGGAGGCTGCGAGCGAGATTTGGGAGTTTATTACTCATCTCTTTGAAGGTATGCTTAGTGAGAATTTTAAATTCGGGGACCGAATTTTTTTAAAGGGGGAAGATTGTAACGTTTTAGAAATCGTTATGCGAATTTTTCCGTTTTAGGATAAAATAGTCGGTGTTTTCCGTTTTAACCCGATTGTGATCAAACTCCTGTATAGAGTTCACGGCACCTAGTTTAGCTAGAATGAAGCTAGTGCGTGGGCTTTGGGTGTCAATTGGAAGTTTTGGTTCACATAAAAATTTTCCCTAATTAAATATTATTTTAATGCTTTATTTATGCACTTTATTAGTGGTAATTACTTTTTGGCATGAGAATCTACGCTTAGTTAATCACCAGATTAAGTTTTTAACCTTCTTTCTCAAATTATCTAGATATTTGTGGTTTTATTGAAAATTTAAATAAAAAGAAAAGAAAAGAAAAGAAAAGGTTGCATTTGCTTTAATTATCATTTAATGTTGTTTTTAGTTAGTTTTTTCCACACTCATCCACAAAATATCCCCCCTCCTTATAATGACCGAGCCCCCTCCCCTTGCTGCCACTTCTCTCCTCTTACCTCATTTCAACAATTTCTAGTCCAAATAAATCATCAAAAATCCTAAATTCACGCTGCCACTTGTACTAACCCTTTTTTTAGTACAAGATAGGCTGGACACGGGATTCTAGTGTCCGTTAAGTCTGCGTTCCCTGATCGACCCAAAAGTCGGTATTTCTACATTTACCCTTTCTTTTACCCACCACCACACCCACATCGATGGATCCGTCTCCATCGAACTTCTTTTCCACTACCCTGCCGCCTTCCGTTGGTGCGCAGAATCCACCTCGCATCTCTCTCCAAGAGAGGTGCTATCCTACACGAGGCCCACTTTCCACCTGTCTTTCCATACCACCAGCCAACGGGGAAAATTTTCAGATTAAACCCCAATACATCAACCTTCTACCAAAATTTCACGGTCTCGAGTCTGAGGACGCATACGCATTTATCACGAAATTTGAAAATGTATGCGCAATGATGGGTACCTCACAGCTTTCTGTGGATGCTTTACGTCTTCGTCTTCCCCGATTTACTTTGTGCGATTTAGCCGAGAAGTAGCTATATAACACTACCGCACATTCTATTTCAAATTGGGACGAATTCGTCAAAGCATTCCTTAAGAAATTCTACCCACTCCAAAAGACAGCTCGAGTCCGTAGCGAAATCTATCAATTCACCCAGCTTCCAAATGAAACATTTTCAAAATGTCTTGAACGCTTCAAGGATTTGTTAGTCCAATGTCCACATCACGGCATCCCGAGATGGGAACTGTGCCGAATCATTTATGAGGGCATTAATCCTAACACAAGACAGACCCTTGAATTAATGTGTCAAGGCAATTTCATGACCAAAGATGATAGGGAAGCCTGGAAATTTTTAGACGATTTCGCTGAATGATCTTTACAGTGGGAGGGTGTGAGTCAATCGTCTAGGGATGGCAATGATATTTCCATAGGAGTTAGAGCTGACATTTCGGCTATGCAAAAGAAACTTGAGACTATGGAAAACAAATTTTTAGCCGCCCTAAGTCAAATATCACTCTCCAAATCTGTATGTGGCTGCTGTTCTGATCCGTCTCACTTGACGGAAGAAAGTCCGTTTCAAGGTCATGAGCATACCAATGCCGCATTTCAAAGACCTAGAAACGATCCATCTTCCTCCACATATGATCAAGGTTGGAGGAATCACCCTAACTTTGCTTGGAACCAATCCCAATCTCAAAACACGGTTCCAAACACGAATCATTTCCAAAGGGTCCCTCCACCACAACAGCAGCCACCACTTCAATTGAGTCAGCACCCCTTCCAAGCACAAAACTTTCAAAATCCGGCCAACACTTTTGTACCGTCTAGTCCTTTGCAATTGACCGGTACAGATAATACCTCTGCACTAGCACAAACCTTGGATACTTTCATGAAACAATCCATCTAAGGGACGGCAAGTTTGCAATCTTCCGTCGAGAATGTGATGAAGATCATTATCTCTCAAAATGAGAACATCAAATCGATGGATGGACAAATTGCACAACTAAAAGCCGAAATGCGTGCAAGAGAGAAAGGGAAACTTCCAGCTCAACCTTTACCCAATCCTGGCTATTCACATCATGTGGATGCAATCACGTTGAGATCTGGAAGAGTGCTTGACAATCACGTTGGGGAAGAGTTTGATGATACTGATAAATCAATCAATAACACCCCGGCTGAGACCTTTCCTCACACACACTTCTACTTCTGATCCCAGTTCTTCTACCCCACCACCTTCTTCTGAGCCTATTCTTCGTTTCCCAAAAGGCTCTCCACTTCAGCCCTCCTCTTTTACTCCTCCACGGATGATCCCCACTTCTATTTTGGGATCGATTCCACACCCACTTCCTTCTCCTATGATGGACCCAGCGCTTATTGCTAAAGCACCTTATCCTAATCGGTTAAGAGCTAACACACCGAGTCCACATATGGAGAAGATTATGGACATTTTAAAGCAAGTTAACATCAACATCCTTCTCCTAGATGCTATCCAACAAGTTCCGTCTTATGCGAAAACTCTTAAGAACTTGTGCACTAGGAAGAGGAAGACTCAGGTGTCCAAGAAGATTTTATGGCAAAAACAGTAGATACGGCTTTCCCCCAACAATTACCGAGGAAACGTAAGGATCCTGGATATCCTACTATTTCCATTTTTATTGGGGAGAAACACATCAACCGTGCTGTACTAGACCTTGGCGCTAGTGTTAACTTGCTTCCATACTCAGTCTACGAGCAACTAGGTATCGGAGAGTTGAAGCCAACCCATTGCACTCTCCAGATGGCTGACCGATCAATCACCAAACCTAGGGGTGAACTGGAGGATGTGTTAATAAAAATCGGGGAATTTATATTCCCTGTGGACTTTATTGTAATGGATACACAGCCTGTAGCGAACCCACGGAATCAAATTCCGGTGATTTTAGGTCGCCCCTTTTTGGCCACTTCCAATGGTATTATCAACTGTCGTAACGGTTCTATGACCCTATCCTTCGGGAATAGGTCAATAGAGCTGAACATTTACAAGTTGGGAAGTGTACCCTCCGAACCTACTGCTCATGTCTGTTCTGTCGAGTTAATGGATGTCGACAGCAGCGAATTTGATGATCCTTCTGATATTGATCTAGACTCTTTTCATATGTTATTGTTTGACCCAACTATGTATCATACACATACGGACTCTTCCACCGAGATGTCCAGGTCAACAATTAACACCGATTATGAACTGCTTTTAGAGTCTGAAGATCACCCCGCACTTTGTGATGACATTATTCATCGGGGTATAAATGAAACTTTTGAGGAGATCTTCGCTGATGAACTCGCATTTCTGAATAACACGGGTGTTGAGATGAATCATGTCCCTATCAATGAAATTGAACCTCCATCCCTTTTTCTGAATTGTAAAAAGAATGCGAGTAATCCATCACATACACTGCATCGTCTCTCCAAAATGAGACGCTCACACACTCTCTTCCACCACTTAACCTTTCCCCACTTCTTCTTCCACCAACCAGAGCACTGCATTGATAAATTTTTTGAATGTTTGGTGTTAACATTCGGTCTTTGCAAAGCTTGGCATCGACCACTGATTCTTGACCCCCTCATGTGATTTTCAAAGTTTAACATTGCATAACTCAAGTTTGGGGGGGGTATTTTTTCGGGCTCTTGAAAAGAAAATTTTGTCCCCACTAATAAATTCCTCCCAAGCTTACAGGTTTTTCGAGATTTAGCTGATGGCAACAGTGAGGACACTGTTGAAAACAAGTTTGGGGGAGGTTTGTGCTTATTTTCGCATCATTTGCATATCATTTGCATAAGCACAAAACATTTTTCAAAAAACCTATAAAAATTTAAAAATTTTCAAAACTATAAAAATATTTTTGTACATAAATAAGAAAATGAAAGTTTAGATAGTGAAAAATTACATCCATGAGATTAGAAAAATTTAAGAAAACCAAGAAAATTAGAAGTTTTCTTATACGAACTAGTAATAAGTAGTTATGAGCCGTTGTCCCAAGGGTTAGTAAGATGAAAGACGTCACTAATTTGAGGATAAAAATAAGTCTGAAAAATAGTTTCTATTCTGGAAGCCAAACATTTTGAACGTTGATACCCTGCTATTCGCACTTACACACGTCTTGAAGCCTGGGATAGTAGAGGATACCTTGAAATACTCTTGTCTTAAAGCCGATGTATGAAGGAAATAAAAAAAAATTGAATAAAATATAAAGTGGTTAGAAAAATGGACACTGGTTTTGTTATCACCAAGGGCAATAAAAAAATATATAGCGAGGGTGCTTCTTCACCTAGTGCCCTAAGGCCAACTGGTCTGGGAGTCACTGTTATGCCTGAGGTGGTGCAAGACGAGGAAAATACACCAAGTAAGCAAGCACAGGAGTAATCGGTCGGTTAGTACCTCAAGAAGTATTAACGGTCGCATGAAAGTGTGTGAGCAATCTCATCTAAATATTCATTAATTAAAAAGTACTGAGGCTGACGGACAAGAGTATGATAGCTTGAATTGAATTCTCCGGGTGTAGGGATGTCTTTACACACATGCAGGGTTATATGATCGATGTTTGGAAGAAAGATAGGAATGAAGAATAAGACGATGTTTTATTGAGGGAGGACGTGATTTCTGACATTTTTTCATGACCATTAAGATAGGGCTCATGGCAACTGAAAAGCTAGCCTAGTTGGAAACCCTAATTTTCAAAGTCTTTCTTTTAGAATTCTTTTCTTTAAATGCAATATTCATGATCTTCCTTTTATTATTGGATTTTGTGGGTGCAATTCGCTGAAAACCCTCAGGAGACAACACTCCTCCTACTAGGGACACCTAGAGGTTTAAAGGCTTGTTGCACGTGCTCAGTGCAATCGTGTTACCTACGAAAGTGTGCTAGTTAGTTCTTTCTCTTTCTTTATTTTCTCCTTCTCTTTTTAATAAACAGTTCGCTCGAGACGATCGAAATTAAGTTTGGGGGTATTTGATCAGTCGAAAATAATGTATTTTTAACGCGGCAATTTCCCCATCTTTTGCACTCATTTAGAAGTGTTCGGTATTCATATTTCACATATTAGCAAATCAGTCGTTAAATATCAGATTTCATGTGTTAGACTTTTAAACCGGCACTTTAAGGGAAATTACTGCATCAAATCATCTCTGTATTTGCGCAACACTTGTATCGAGATTTGTGCAGGAAATTGCAGGAGCAAAGCCAAAAGAGCTGATCAAAAATGCGCCAACTCAATGATTTCAGATCTGATAGCAATACAGAAGGAATTATAAAATTCAACATATCAGATAAAGGTCCATAAGACAGCCCAAGAATTACCATTGAAGTTTCAAGCCATGAAGCCCCCAAATAGCCGCGGAACCGCGGCGGGAGCCGGCTTGAGCCGCAGTTCCGCGGCGGTATTGCCACATCATCGCTCAATTTTCAGTGCAAAACTCCTATCTCAAGGCCTACACCTCATTTTGACACGTCAAATTCCAGAATTCTCCAGAGTCTTCTGCCAGATCAGCAAAGATCATTAAGCAAAGCTAATCCTAATTAAGCTCCTAACTAATCACATCTAGAAGCTTCTCCTCTAACTAACTTTTGGAGGGAAATTCAAATTTCCTCAACAAACTTTTGGAGGGAAACTTAAAATTCAAATCCTAGATCTAGGGTTTAGATGGCTATAAATAGGAACCTAGATCTAAGGGTTGAGGTTGTTCTTTAGTTAGCTAATTCTTCATTAATCTTTAGTCTTCTTCAATTCTTCATCTTCTTCCACAAGTCTAGTGACAAGGCTTGTGCGAAACCCTAACCCTAATTCCAATCAAATTCAAGATCCCGGGTACCAATCAAGCAAGAAGCCCTTCAACCTTTTAGGAGCGGAGCCGATCTCCAATCGAGCAAGTGATCCAAGCCGATCCGCGACTCACGGATCCGAGCGAAGCCAAATCGACGATCGAGTTCTTCCTCTTGTAGTTCTTGAGCGAATGTAATGAAATTGTTGATATAAATAAAAGGTAAAATTCTTTAATCATGCTTTCTTTTAATTCTTGCATCATGATTAGATCTCAATTTGTAATTGTGGTTCTTGTTGTGATGTTTGAGTAAAACTTCGCTCGTAAAGGAGTCGAGACGATCAATAGAATGATGATGTAACAAATCTTAAAACGATTTTTAAGTCCTACGAGTTTTGTAAACACTAGCAAGTTCAAGAATCGATGACCTAGTTTCGTAGCGATGCTTTCTTGATTGTGATCGCTCGAAATTAGGGATCTACAATCGTTTCTTGAATTTACTAAAGGCTAGAATGTTAATGATATCGACGAAAGAATAAGGGATATGATGAAACCCTAGTTTCACTAGAAATCCCTAATTCTTGTCGATCATCATCGATCTAGTATCAATTCATTGAAGGATAAGAATACGTCATTATAAGATTACATCACATCGATAGATCCGATCGATTCCTACGAGCCTCATTTCGATTCTTGATATTTGGTTTGGAAAAATCAACAAACTATCAATTCTTGATTCTATCTTTTTCTTGTTATTAGATTTAGATTTTTCTAAGTCTTGAACATCAATTCTTTTAATCATGAATTGTTTTGTTTTGTTTTCTTTAAAGTTTTGACTCATCTAATTCAAAAGACGAACGATTACACTTTCCCTGTGGACGATCCGCACTCACTAACAATCTACATCCGACACCATAGTTGATTGCGGTCAAATAATTCTTTGATTTTGAATTTTATTCAATTTTCATACCGACACAACGAGAAACTCTTATCGATCAAATGACACCGTTATCGGGGATCATTTGAGTTGATACACACTACACAGTCTCGAATTTTCTTTCCAATCAGTCACTTTCCATTGTTAGGATTCTCCTTCGATAGCTGTTATCAGGTGACGTTCCAATTGGCAACCTTTAGGTATTGTTTGGTAGGTCGTGTCGATCGCCAGTCTATTTTTCTGACTCTGCGAGAGTAGGATTTGTGTACCCCAGCTAGTCATAACACTACGGAGAAGATCCAGTTGATACTGGTCACGATGAGAGCAGCCAGTGCAGACAGAAGTCTTATGCCAACCGTGGTGGTCGCAGACTTGAGTTCGCAGTGGGAGATCATGTATTCCTACGGATTTTTCCGATGAAATGGCGTGTTGAGTTTTCGAAAGCTTAGTCTTAGATTGTTGGTCCTTTGAGATACTCGAGCGAGTTAGTTTCGTTGTCTATAATATGGCACTTCCGCCCAGATTATTGAGTATTCACCCGTTTTTCTTATGTCGATACTTCGCAAATACCTTCATGACCTTTCTCACACGATTCAGCACCAGACCCTTCTTTTGGATGAAATCTTTTGTTCACCAGCAGCCGATAGTTATTGTGGATCGGCAGGTGGAGGGTCTTCGTTCAAGGGTCTTGCTACATATGAAGGTTCTTTGGCGTAGCCTTATACCGAGGTGATCAATTGGGAGGCTGCGAGCGAGATTTGGGAGTTTATTACTCATCTCTTTGAAGGTATGCTTAGTGAGAATTTTAAATTCGGGGACCGAATTTCTTTAAAGTGGGAAGATTGTAACGTTTTAGAAATCGTTATGCGAATTTTTCCGTTTTAGGATAAAATAGTCGGTGTTTTCCGTTTTAACCCGATTGTGATCAAACTCCTGTATAGAGTTCACGACACCTAGTTTAGCTAGATTGAAGCTAGTGTGTGGGCTTTGGGGGTCAATTGGAAGTTTTGGTTCACATAAAAATTTTCCCTAATTAAATATTATTTTAATGCTTTATTTATGCACTTTATTAGTGGTAATTACTTTTTGGCATAAGAATCTACGCTTAGTTAATCACTAGATTAAGTTTTTAACCTTCTTTCCCAAAATATCTAGATATTTATGGTTTTATTGAAAATTTAAATAAAAAGAAAAGAAAAGAAAAGAAAAGGTGGCATTTGCTTTAATTATCATTTAATGTTGTTTTTAGTTAGTTTTTTTCCACACTCATCCACAAAATATCCCCCCTCCTTGCAATGACCGAGCCCCCTCCCCTTGCTGCCACTTCTCTCCTTTTACCTCATTTCAACAATTTCTAGTCCAAATAAATCATCAAAAATCCTAAATAATTCATACAAACTCAAATACAAATCATTCCCTTCATTCTTCTTCACAAAACATGCTTGGATCTTCTTTAAAGTTAGCATTTTGGAGGAAAAATTGGATTTCTAGTTGCTTGATTTTGATCTTTTGTGGAGGTATAAATCCAAACTCTAAACTCTAATGGTTGCTTAATACTTTATGATAGCTTAATTAGATATTAATTTAAGCTTTAATATGCATGTTTTGAAATTCATGAAATGGTTTTTGGATATTCAAATAAGGTTTTGATTAGTGAAAAGGTTAATTGTTAATTTTAGGCAAAAGAAAACATAACCTAATTGCAAGTTTTGTTAAATGATATTTTCCTAATTATCTAATTAGCTTAATTACAAACTAGACTTTTACTAAATCGTAATTAAGTGAGATTAAAATTATAGTAAAGGTATGAATGGTTTAATCTTGCTATATTGTGATGTTTGTAAATTCTTGTTTTGGTAAAAACTTGTAGTTTTGAGCTAAAATGATATAAGTTGCTTACTAGATTTTAGGATAATTTAGACGTGGGTTTCTTTTGACGTTGCGACGTTGATTATATTGATTCCACGCTATATCTTGTGTTGTGAATGCGCGATCGGTACGATCAGGGTCTAGGCTTGGTAGTAGTGTCGCTTTGCGTTCCTAGCTAGGGTCGTGCCGATGTCGTTCGTGTCTTTGTGTAGCTTTTGCTCTTGAGTTGGTTTCATAGTGTTGCTACGCGCGTTAGCCACTGGACGAACACTTGAGAGTATGTTCGGAGTTGGTGCGTCGGTCGAGCGTAGTTGGTACATGTTATTGGTCGATTGCTAATTATACTTGTTATATTGTTATATGCTTTCTCGATCGCAGGCGGGAGCTTCGGGCGCTGCGAAGAAGGCAAAGCGAGTTGTTGGCTTTACTTAGCCAGGATGGATTGTGAGTAGATTTAACATCTATAGGGGAATCGCCTGCATGGAGTTATGCGTCTGGGCTAGATTAAATGATATGACTATTAGTTAGATGTATATGGATATTGATTGTGCATGTGTACCTTTCTTGCATATCTCATTTCCTATTGTTCATGTACTTAGTATTAATGAGACACAACACCATTATTGACGGTTCATGTTTCACGAGCACTAATTGAATGCTACACACACACCGTCGATAATTGCCATGACACGCACAACACCTACATATGTGATACTGTATTGCTTATGGACATTCAGACATAATCCTCATTTTCATTGTGCATATGACATATAGCATACCTGTATACCTACATGCTAACACATATGCCTTAACATGCTTACATGCTAGTTACCCATATACCTATAGGGTATTGTACCATTAGTGATAGGTATATACACATATGAGACATAGCTACATGTACATCTTGCATTCATACTTATAGATATACCTGGGGGGTATTACGTCATTATTGATAGGTAGATACACATATCTTGCTATGCCAACATGGTTATGCATACCTGGCTATAGCTACATGTTCACCTTTATTTGATGTTGTATGGACTTGGAGAAATTAGGAACCGCATGATATATATATATTAAGTTGTTGCAGTTAAATTGCGGTTTTTCCTTTATATGCTCATCTTACTGTTTCATGTTGCATATATTGCATTCATGGATTTAATCTGATGTTCTATGATATTTTTACTCCTAAGTATATATAACCGTAGAATGGGACGCTGTTATATATATATATTAGTTGAATGGGACTCTAATATATATGTATTGATTCATGCAGTTATACTTATTCATTACTTGATGTTTTCTGGATTTGAGCACCGTGGTTGTTTCATGAAATTATGCATTATTTGAAAAAACCGGTTTCTCTTGATATGATATTTCTGCAGCCACCATGAGTTTTATCGGTTCTGATATATATATATATATATATATCCCATGCGAGGAGGCATCGTGGGCCGTGTGCGGGTACATGGTGGGGCCCGGAGGTACCCCGGGGCAAGAAAGGTATTTCGTTGGACCACGCCGATGAGCCTGATAGGGGAACCATACCTACCGGTGCCAGTATTTCTGACACGGCGGTTATCGTGTGGATACTGACCGGTGTCATGTACGTATGGATACGTCGAATTTCGAGTGTCAGAGCTAGGCACTTGAGTTTTCAGGATAGAGTATGATACATACCTATCAGGAGGGCCTATCGTGGTGACAGTTCCTGAAAGATCAGTATTTATTTGTCGATGCTAGACACTTGTTTCATGATGTTTTTGGGTGTCGATATTGGACACTCACTTTATATGAAACTTACTCGATACTGGATATTGGATATATGAGTTTTGCTTGATATTGTACATTCAGGATATATGAGATTTACTTGATATTGTACATTCAGGATATACGAAGTTTACTTGATATTGTACATTCAGGATATATGAGATTTACTTTACACTGTACATTCAGGATGTATGAGGTTTACTTGATATTGTACATTCAGGATATATGAGATTTACTTGTGTAAGTGCACGGTGGCGCCCCGGCCGTCTGAACGAGGCCAAAATGCGGAAACGGTACTTTTCTTTAAACTTGTAAACCGGCACCACCGCGCACTATAAACCCGGATCGGGCCATTAACCTACTCTTAGCGAACTAGAGAAGGGGTAGAGAGATATACCGAGCGATCCGTGTCCTTCGGTCTTCTCGTCGTCGTCCCGATCTTCCCGCGGAATCTCCGGTCTTCATCTCCTCGTCGGAAGGGCACCACATCGCCGGGTTCTTTTACGGGCTGCCACCTCAGGACCGAGGTAACTCGAACACGTAGTTGGCGAGTCGATGTGCCCAAGGATACTGTAGATGAAGTGTAGAAAGCTTTGTCTCATTGGGGTACGAAGTTGCCATGGTTTTTGGTGGAGGAATGAGATGAACTTTTGGAGATGGAGCTATGGGAATTTTGCAAAGCCAAAGAGATCAAAATCACCCTCATCAAAATATGAACAACCCCTCATCAATATGTGGCCGGCCTCATACTTGAGGAATGAGAGAATGGAGTGAATAAGAATGAAAAAGGAGTGAGCCCCAACATAATGCAAGAGAGAGAAAAGGGTGATGGTAATAAGCAATGATCACAATCAAATCCAAATCAACTCCCATCATCAACAACCATGATGAACAAAAAGGTAATCTTGAGAGGCAAGAACCATGATGAACCAAAAGTCAAATGATGGTTAAACCATCATGAAGCTATCACAAAAAGTCTTCTCCATGCACAATTGCAAATAACCCCCTCCAACAAAATTCAGCCAAAGAAAGAAACAAAAGAAAATGGCCGAAACCGGAAAGCAAACTGGCAACTTCAGAAAACTGATCCCGTAATAACTTACAGGAAAATCCCGCGACTGTATATACATACCCGCATTTGTATTCCGACCGAAAACAAATGCAATGAGACAAAATCTACATTGTACAATACTAGGATCCGGCTTAAACCAAAGCCCGCTAGTACTATCCGTCCGATCATGATCCGTGCAATACCGCACATATATGATCGAACCCTGCCATATCTTTATACGACCTCTACAGCGTTTCGCCCGAAACTTGAGAAACGGTCTATGGGGGACTCTAAAGACTCGTCAACACTTTGGCTGTGGATTTAACCATTAGCACGTCAGAGGTATTAGCCATACGTAACGGGCTACCAGGTATTGACTAAAAGGGACGTCGATGAGCGAACTCATCCTGACACCCTACTGAGCCTGTCAGTGACAATATTCGTACAGTCCGGTCCGTTCGTCTATGAGCATCGCATGGCGGGCCTAAGGGGTTGGTAAAAGTCACACCCCCAAAAGCGGTACATGTCTTGTCGGAGTGTAGCCCAGAACACCCTGAGATACTACTGGAATACCCACTAGTAAATCTACTGCCTTGGCCAAGGACTTCGTGTAATGGCTCTCCTAGACACAGCGCGACCTCACCCCCAATATCGGGAGAGACGAACCCCTGAAGATCCGCTCACTGCCTCCATGTGGCTCGGGACTGTACCCAACTAAAACCTGTTTGCACGTCTCCTTTGAGCATGGTAGGGTAGTAATCAAAGTACAGTGGGAACTCACACGAAACAAATGATGATCTCAGGTCGATGAACTAACCTGTACACATGTTACCAGGGAACTGCTATTTGACGTCTGGTACAAGACCAACTAGCATGTTACCGGTGAGTCCTGTCCGGTATACTCATAACCCAATGATCACCTGTAAACATCTTAGGTGAACCAACTGACACCAGTGGCTTGTGAGACTGGCCACCGCCCCTCTCGGGGTCTCGATTGTATACACTAGCCTACTCTGGAGTATCGTTGCCCTGTCTCGAAACTCCCACGACTAGGGACACTTTAAGGATGTGCTTATAGACCCCAGCTCCCACGTATATGATCGCCATCATACTGCTGGCTTTCAAGCAAGAATCCTAAAGGCTCTATCAACGCGCAATAGTGACTTGTAAGGTCACCTAAAGCAGTACACGATGATAAAGATAAACCAGATAGCATACTATCATCTTGAGTAAGACTGTTCTAACGGTATAGGTCCTCTATCAATCATTGTAATCACGTGCCTGTGATCCAATAATTGACTCTGAGGGCACAATCTCCAACAATCTCCCACTTGCACTCAAGGCTAATTATTGCGTTGTCGCATACTCACAGCCCGTGTGATACCGAACACCCAACTCCTCTACTAATCAGTCTCACAAAACCCGCTTGCGAGACTAATGCGTTCGAGGAATATCCTCAGTGAGTGGATCCGCTCTAATGTTTCTTTCTATGTCTCTCTTTATCTCAAGTTCGCGGAGAAAGCCACCTCCCGAAATAAGCAATACATGTCTTAGAATGTGTCTGGATATCTGATGGGACCTAGTTCATAAATGAACTCCAAATCCAAACTTCTTAGACTGTATCGTCAACTGAACTTAATCAGTATCCTGCGCTATGCCTCCCTCAGTATCCGCCTGGACCACCTGTCCATAGTACTGCCCCTCGTCAGAGGGAAAACTATGACTCTGACGACCAATCTGTCATCCAGGTTACCTTGGAAGCCTGGAATGATGAATATCTCCTAAAAGAGGCTGTTGTTATCATATCCCTAGAACATCCACTTATGTTCTAGAACTACTTCCCTTCGTTTCTCCAGGATTGGATCAATATCAACATATTGCATCTACTGCAAAAAAACAACATCTGGTGTGGTGCTTGACATCTCATGATTGACTCAATTGCCTAAGCAAGTGATCTGCCAATCATGCACATCCCTCTCCACTTTAGTCTGTAATACACCTTTAGAGAGGGTGACTCCATCACCTGCAGGTACACTACCGTGCCTGGAGTTGTCCATTTTAAAACACCTTTAGAATGCTGTCTAAACACCCAGATTGGAAAACTACCCAAACCTAGATCTAAAACCATAGATCCAGTAACCAGAATGTCTTGATATTATATCCAAGTCCCATGTGGAGAAACCACTGTGTGACAACCAAAGTATAACCGACCGTAGTATAGGAATCTCACTTCCTACTCTGTGTGTGTCATCCAAATACCAGGACATCACACCCTACTGCCTTCTTAACAGATCCATTCCCTATTCTGATGAAGTCAAACCTATGACTGTCATATCAGAAATAGATGATCTATCTCCGCTACATCTTTTTTAGTCTATAAATAGATATAAGCCACTTGTCCACCAATGCTTCCGCTGCTCCCACTGACTACGACAACCCTCTGGCAGAGTCATATACACATACACTTCTAAATCTAGTTTAGAACGACGCTATACTCATCCTCCTGCCGGGTTTCGCAGCCTGGAATAACAGCAATGGAAAGTCTGGGTAAACAAGAACCTCCCTGTCACCGTCCTTGAGGCTACCGGAGTACCTCGGGTGCCTGAGGTTATCCACCGTATCTGCGGAGTGGCCAATGAATGTCAAACCAAATTGAATCTTTAGGTTCTTATCAATTTTCAGTAATCGTCTGCGGTTCTGGAATCACTTCCAGTTCTACCATACTCCCACTACTGTTTTCTGAAAAAATCCATTTTTGTTAAAACTGTGGCGAGTCAAGAACAATATTACTATTGATCTTCCAGATGGTAGAAAATCAACCCTCGTCATAGCCCGGGTCAACCCACAAACAGCCATTACAGAAACGAGCCTTGATTTATCCGTAGTCTGGTTTTAAGCATAAGCCGGACAACTCCCCGTACCTTAACAATGTCAAGATATGAACTGTTCTATATCCAATACAGAAACAGTGGCACAGATTTAATTGAACCAGATTCAAATCATGCAGCTGTCTCCAGTGCATGTCAACTAAATGGAAAGAGGCCGATCAACGTTACTCAACTAAGGAGTGCTTCCAATTATGAGTAACCTGAAAGAGAAACAAGTTTCTCAGAACCATTACTATCAACTGAATACCATACACAAGTATCTACATCTTCGATCACCTTGAAGAATCCCGATACTTGCAACACCTGGTTCTCTACTTTATCCTTATAACTATAACTTCTCAAAATTCGGACCTTGCGTTTCTACGAATCACTTGTCTAAAAACAAAAGAAGTCATAAGTAAACCGAATATAGTATGAGGACCAACCCCTCTGTCCTAATGGACACTGGACAATATACAATACTCTGTATAAGTCCTTTGAGTGTCTAATAACTCATTCCTTGTGTGTCGTAGGTTGAAAAATGTACTTATGGTTAAGAAGAATTACACCGCTGTTCAATGCTCCTTACCTAACCATCCACTGTTATAGGTAAATTTCATAGACATAATTTCAAAAATTTATATCTCACTCTATAAAAATAGACGTACAGGCATATCAATTTGTAATTGGTGCATAGCAACGGATATTCAAAACCAAATATTTGTCGTCCGGCAAACAACCCAGGTGATTTCCTCAAATATCACCAATTACAACGAATTCCGATATAATGAGGATGATCACCTAATTCCCAATAACTTACTCCCACTCATCATCTGTAAAACCATACAGATGTGAGAATCATACCTGTTAAATGCATACCCTGGAGCAAGTGTCTAATTGGAAATCAGTTTTCTTTTAACAGTACACAGTGAAACTGAAACATGTAAATATTTCGATGGGGTATCCGGGTATTGCTAGTAATGCCTCTTCCATTATCCAGATTCACAACTGTAACCGTATATTTCTATGCATCTCTCCACATCCCTTCATATGTCTTTAGTCATTACCTTCTGCATACCCCTTTAGACCAAATGGTTTTCTTCCTTCCCTACCGTTCGGCACGAGACTATGGTTTGGAAGAAGACTATCCAATAAGCATAATGGGTGTACTATCCTAATCCTAGGAGCACTCGCAATGCGAGAGAAGGTGAAGATAAAAGACAACCGAATAAACCTTATTCCTATTTTTTCTGAACCAGAATCCATCCCCGAACTGGAACAAGTTCCTATCGAGTTCGTATATAACCATACGATGGAGTATCCAAATAACTGTTGATCTTCATAGTGATACGGAGTGTCCTGCAGAAATACAAAGGTGAAGTGGGAATGGTAATGAAATACTTGGTTTGGTCGTGAATAGCAGTCGCAATTTACTTTGCCCTCCTTCTAATCCCTTTATCTGTCTTAACTTAATACCTTCTGTACAACATAGTTAGGCTAATTGGTTTTCTTCATTACCTACCGGTCGGCACCTGCCTATAGTTTGGAAGAAGACTATCCAATTTGCGTAATGGGTGTACTGCCCTAATCCAAGGATCACTCACAACCTGAGAGAAGGTAAAAGGAAAAGACAACTGAATAGTCTTATTCGTTTTCTCCAGAACCAGAAACCATCCTCGAATAAGTTCCTTCGAGTTCGTATATAACCATACGATGGTTTTATCCAATGGAAGTGGACGTTCGTAGTAATACGGGGTGTTCTGGAGAAAAGGGTAAAAGTAGGAGTGGCAAAGAGGTTTGCAACTCTGACAATCCAAAAGCCAGTGTTTAAAAAGGTTCGGTTAATTTGGTCACTGAGTCATAGTCTTAAGGTCGGGCCATGGTCGCTGCCAAAGAGAGAGAGAAAAGAAATACTCAGCGTGCACTCTCTAACCTAGATCAGAATTGTTACCAATTTATTTAAGCAGGAAACCTCCCACTGTACCGTCAAATTCTCCTCCAAACCTGAAAGAAGAATTAGTCGGGATCACCCGAGGAGTAAACCAACTCATCAGTGGGAATCGGGATCCAACTATCATCGCATGCTAACGTGATGGAATCCACTCATGCTATCATACTCCAGAAGGTATGCGCATATCTAGCAAGTTTCAGTTTCTTTAGAAACTCCCGATGTGATTTTTACCCCATGCTCTTATGACCTTGACGTAGGCCAAAATATCATAAGTCACATGTCAAGTTCTACCCGTCATTGTCCAGGTTAATTTAAACCCACCCGTACATACCCTTGACGTAGGCAAAACTAGTAGTACGACTGTCCCAAACTAACGCATCTATCTATGCAACATATAAATATCCGGTAGCTACCAATCACTATGCCTTGGCGTAGGTCAAAATACATAGCTTGAATACTACCGAACATTTAACTGAAACGACGGAGGGATAGGAATGATTTTTGGCGAAAAACCTTTAATGTAATGAACTTGATATCGTTGAAGGAACCAGATAGCTTTTATAAAAATATAGCGGCGAAAACCTTTACTAAAGAGGTCACTCCCGGTGAAGGGATCTCGGCTCTTTCCCCATAGAATGAGGTGCAGGATATTCCAACTGAATACCACGATGCAAAGCAAAAGGCAAAAGGCTATAGTGAAGTTATTACCCTGACGCAAACTTCTGTCCAAGGGGTCACTCTCGGTGAAGGGATCTCGGCCCTTGCCTCGTCGACTGAGGTGCAGGATATTCCAACTGAATACCACTGTGGAAAACAAAAGAGAACGTCCTTGCAATAACAGCTTTTTGAAAAATGTTCCAACAACATCAGAATAGGTTTGTTTAACTTGCATTGATCCGAATCAACGCAGTCCCATCAATTGATCACACCAATAAAGAACGAAAATAATGATGTACGTATATGCTATTCGCATTCGCCACTAGATCCCGTCATTACCCGTTAGGTTACTTAACTAACGACAGAGCGGGGACTCGACTAGCGCGGATGCAAAACATATACAACATCTAGTAGTATATATATAAATATATAATATTCGCTCAAGGCGTGATAAAATGCAACATCACAGAAATGTAATAAGCATCACAGAACAATACAGATGTCTGGGATCCCCGGGTTTCATAGAGCCACTACTGAAACCCGACGTTCCCATGGTCGTGTGGATAGCCAGTGCAATGAAATCCTAGACCCCTACGGGCGCGGATGGTCACCCGCCAAAACCTGAAGCGAAGCGGCCCCCTTCAGCAACGTGAATGGACCACCCAGCACTTCACGGAATCCGGTAACTTGGGCACCCCTCCTTGGGTCAACCTGTACCCCCTACGAGTGCGGCGAATAGCCCGCCAATTCTAGAGTGAAGCTGTAAGTGCACGGCGGCGCCCCGGCCGTCAATCCGACGGCCAAATGCGGAAGCGGTGAAAAACTTTAATTTTACTTGAACTGGCAAACCGCCGCGCACTAATACCCGGATCGAACCACTAACTAGTCCTAGCTATCTATAAGAAAGGAAGAGAGATATACTGACAGATCCGAGTCCTCCGGTCTTCTCGTCGTCGTCCCGATCTCTTGCGGAATGTGCCGTCTCCTCCTCGTCGCCGGAAGTGCACCACATCGCCTACTTCTTTTACGGGCTCCCACCTCAATGCCGAGGCAACTCGGGCACGAAGCCGGCTACTCGACGTGCCCAAGATATGCTGTAGAATATCTAGAGAAGAAGTCTCATTTGGGGTTTTTGGAGCTTTGCCATTTTGTGGAGGAAGAAGAACTTGGAGAGAGGTGAAGGAAAAATGTAATGTATCAAGAATGAGAGTAACATTTTTCTCCCCACTACTAAAAGAAGCATTTTCACTCATTCTACAAAAGTGGCCGGCCCCTTTTCTTTCATGTGTGATTGGAGAGAGAAAGTCCAAGGGGAGGGTGAATCAACATGCTAGAAAGAGAGTGTGGAGTTATCATGTGAAGAAATGATTACTAGCAAAAACCAACACTCAAAGGCAACCATCATCTCATGCATGATGGCTTCAAAAAGTCAAGCCATCATGAGAAGAAGAAGTCAAGTGATGGTGCTTATCATGAAAACCATCATGATGCAACAAAAATGCAAAGACCCCCTCCACACCCACTTATTTGCAACAATGCAAATAAGCCCTCCTCCACCAAACTTCGGCCAATGAACGGAACAATGAAAATCGGCCGAAACGGAAAGCAAACTGGCAACTCCAAAAAAACTGGTCCCGTAATAAATTACAGGAAAACCCCGATACTGTGCATACACACCCGCATCTGTATTTCGACCGAAATACAAATGCAATGAGACAAAATCTACACTATACTATACAAGGATCCGGCTTATACCAAAGCCGGCTAGTAATATCCGTTCGATCCTGATCCGTGCAATACCGCACGTATCTGATCGAACCCTGCCATATAACCATACGGCCTATAGTACAAACTGTCCGATCCTGATCCGTGCAATACCGCACGTATCTGATCGGACCTTGCCATATCTCCATACGGCCTCTACAACCTTTCGCCCGAAAGCTGAGTAACTGAATGTGGGGGACTCTAAAGACTCGTCAACACCTTGGTTGTGGATTTAACCACTAGCACGTCAGAGGTATAAGCCAATACGTAACGGGCTACCAGGCATTGACTAAAAGGGACGTCTGTGAGCGAACTCAGCCCGACAACCCTACTGAGCCTGTCAGTGACAATATCCGTACAGTCCGGTCCGTTCGTCTATGAGCATCGCATGGCGGGCCTAGGGGGTTGGTAAAAGTCAGACCCCCAAAAGCGGTACAAGTCGTGTCGGAGTGTAACCCAGAACAGCCTGAGATACTACTGGAATACCTACCAGTAAATCTCCTTGCCTTGGCCGAGGGCTTCATGTAATGGCCTCTCCTAGACACAGCACGACCTCACCCCCAATACCGGGAGAGACGAACCCCTGAAGATACGCTCACTGCCTCCATGTGGCTCGGGACTGTACCCAACTAAAACCTGTTTGCACGACTCCTTTGAGCCGTGGTAGGGTAGTAATCAAAGTACAGTGGGAACTCACACAAGACAAATGACGATCCCCAGGTCGATGAACTAACCTGCACACATGTCACCAGGGAACTGCCATCTGACGTCTGGTATATGACCAACTAGCATGTTCCCGGCGAGTCCTGTCCGGTGTACTCATAACCCAATGAGCACATGTATACATCTTAGGTGATCCAACTGACACCAGTGGCTTGTGAGACCGGCCACCGCCCCTTGTCGGGGTCTCGACTGTATACACTAGTCTACTCTGGAGTATCGATGCCCTGTCTCGAAACTCACACAACTAGGGACCATTTAAGGATATGCTTGTAGACCCCAGCTCCCACTTATATGATCGCCCTCATATTGCTGGTGGTCAAGCAAGAATCCTAGGGGCTCTATCAACGTGTAATAGCGACCTGTCAGGTCACCTAAAGCAGTACACGATGATAAAGGTAAACCAAATAGCATACTATCATCTCGAGTGAGACTGTCCTACCGGGATAGGTCCTCCCTCAATCATTGCAATCACGTGCCTGTGATCCAATAATTGACTCTGAGGGCACTATCTCCAACACTCTCCCACTTGCACTCAAGGCTAATTATTGCGATGTCGCATACTCACAGCCTGTGTGATACCGAACACCCAACTCCTCTACTAGTTAGTCTCACAAAGCTCGTTTGCGAAACTATTGCGTTCGAGGAATAGCCTCAGTGAGTGGATCCGCTTCGTAGTCTCTTTCTATGTCTCTCTATATCTCAAGTTCGCGGAGAAACCCATCTCCCGAAATGAGCAATACCTGTCTTAGAATGTGTTTGGATGTCTGATGGGACATAGCTCATAAATGAACTCCAAATCCAAACTTCTTAGACTGTATCGTCAACTGAACTTAATCAGTATCCTGCGCCATGCCACCCTCAGTATTGCCTTGGACCACCTGTCCAAAATACTGCCCCTCATCAGAAGGAAAACTATAACTCTGACCATCTACTTGTTGTCCAGGTCACCTTGGAAGCCTGGAATGATAACTGTCTCCCGAATGAAGCTGTCGTTATCATATCCCTTGAACATCCACTTATGTTCTATAACTGCTTCCGACTGTTTCTCCAGGATTGGATCAAATGTCAACTTATTGCATCTAGTGCAAGAACAACACCTGGTGTGGTACTTGACATCTCATGATTGACTCAATTGCCTAAGCAAGTGATCTGCCAATCATGCACATCCCTCTCCAAATTAGTCTGTAGGACACCTTTAGAGAGGGTGACTCCATTACCTGCAGTACACTACCGTGCTAGGAGTCGTCCATTCTAAATACTCTTAGAATGCTGTCTAAGTACCCTGATTGGGAAACCACCCAAATCTAGATCTAAAACCATAGATCTAGTAACCAGTATGTCTGATATAAAATCCATTTCCTTTGTGGAGAAACCACTGTGTGACGACCAAAGTATAACCGATTGTAGTATAGGTGTTTCTTTTCCTATTCTGTGTATGTCATCCAAATACCAGGATATCACACCCTACTATCTTCTCAACAGATCCATCCCCTATTCTGATGAAGTCAAACCCATGACTGTCACGTCAGAAATAGATGATCTATCTCCGCTACATCTGCTTTAGTCTATAAATAGACATAAGCTACATGTCCACCAATGCTTCCGCTGCTCCCACTGACTGCGACAACCCTCTGGCAGAGTCATACAGACGTACACTTCTAAAGCATGTTTAGAACGACGCTATACTCATCCTCCTGCCGGGTCTCACAGTCTGGAACAACAGCAATGGCAAGTGTGGGTAAACAAGAACTTCCCCGTCACCGTCTTTGAGGCTACCGGAGTACCTCTCGGT